>CM062804.1:1574259752-1577202252 GCA_031772625.1 Pinus tabuliformis
AAATAGTATACGGTTCCTGGAACAAGAAAAAGATTAGCAAATAAATACAATGAAGATGCACCCCTTGAGGAAAAAGATGAAGAAATTGTGGCATCCACAATTGCAGGCCACTGCGACAAAGGTATGTAACCTTGAGGTTGTATGGTATAGTTTCTTTTAAAGGTCCAACATGAACTATTGTGAGGTTAGTGGTTCTAGGTTTGTTGCTAAAACTATTGATATAGGTATTGATATTTGAAAACTTTCAATGGCAAAAGTTAAAACCCTAGTCATATAGAAACCCTAACCATGTTCCCTCTTAGAAACCCTCACCCTTAATTTTTATGGTTTGTATGCAATCTAGGGATCATAACTAATATGAATAGAGAAGGATGATAAATTGGTCTAGGGTTGGCACTTGAAAACCCTAGATCTCATGGTAAACCTAGATTGATAGATTGACATCATGCTTTTATTATTGTATATTTTTCTGGTGTGTGTACTTGTCAATGAATATTGCAGGTACGGGAAATAAAGAAAGAAGGATGTGCAGATCATTTGTTGTGGTAAGCATAATGGAAGGAGGGAACTGTAAGGACCTTGGATCCTTGGGCACTCTGATGTATAAAGATAGATTCATGCGGACTGTGGATGCCTGAAAGAAAAAAAATTGTAGCAGCTTACAGAAGGATTCATGAACCTGAGACAACAATTAGCTAGCCGATAGAACAAGATCTTGCTGTAAGCCGATGATAAGGATCATTTATGGATCCTCCTTTGTGATGTCATGGAGTGATTTCTTCTTAGGAAGAATGACCATGATGGTATCACTACTCTCTCTAGCGCAGCGCAGGCTTCTTAAGAATTTTGCTAATTCAATGGCAGCTAGATGGACCTCGTTTGAAAAATAAGGAACAGGGCTAGATGATTGGTTGAGACTTGTTGATGACTCTAATGAAGATTGAAGGAAGACCATGATGTTGATGAAGACATGATATATTGTTAGGTTTTGCACGATCATGTTATATGAAGAAGATTCACTTTAGGAAGGATATGATGACTCCATTGGGTTGTTGCCTTGGTACTTGGTCTGAGGAGTTGATGTACACCACAATGTCAGATGTGATAGCAGGTCACAGATGGTTCGATGATCATGTCCTGGTGGATCACTTTCCGAATGTTCAGAGGGAGTCATGTTCGAGCAAATGCAGACTGATGATGTGGAGAGTGATGGTGGACCTTGTCATGATGATGATGTCGTACATAGAGGGCTATGTGAGGATCAAAGAAAGCTCGCACGTGTGATGATGACAATAGATCCCTAAGAGCTACTATCATAGTAGCTAATGATGGACACTTCTCCCTAGTTGAGAGGGAGTTCCTCCCTGGTTGAAAGGGAGTAACGAATATGGTTCTCTACTTCATGTGTCATGCACTAGACCAGGACTAACAGCCATAAGTCTTAATGAAGGCCATGAGGAGAGAATGGCGTATGGAGGATTGGGTAAGCATCTAAGACAGATGCTCCTTGAGGATTTGGAATCCATGATAGGAAGTAGTTTGGTGACCGACACTCTTTGAGGATCTGACAGGGCATCCAATAGGTAAGAGTGGTAGAAGAGGAAATTCCTTGAGAATGTGTAAATCCAAGACAAGAATAGTCCTAGAAGGACATATCTTGTGAACATATGGATGGGATATGTGCCTTAAGAGGTAGTGTGGTGTCCCATGTAAAACTTCCCAGCATTGTGCTTTGATCTATGGAGAGATAGAGCTTGTTAATCAAGGCCTTGCTATGTTGACAAAGCTGGTTGTATATTGATCATAATGTTGATGCTTAAGATGGCTTAACATCTGACTCTTCTTATGTGAATGATTCAATGAAAATATTGTCCTTGTACATGTGGTCATTTATGAATACCTCCCTAATTAAGAGGGAGTGTTGAAAGGTAACTAGTGTCGATCTTCATAAATTGTAATCGAGTCATGACTTGATGTAATTATTGATGTACTTGTAAAAAAAATAAAAATAAAAATAAAAAAAAATTAAAAGAAAATTATCATTATTGAAATGGGTTTATTGCCCATCATGTTGTGGTCCTAGGTCAAGGCACCCATTGAGTGCTCTAGGGGTCTTGTTGACAATTTAAAGGGTCAAGGTCATGATGTACTAGCCCTTAGAGGGCTCATGTAACAAGAAAGAAAAATAATAAATGTAAATTGTATCGTCTAGAAGCCTCCAAGTGGTCAATCGGCCAGTCCTCTTCAAGTCGTCCCAAGGTGGCCCAATTCATCCTTAAGAAAAGCCTATATAAAGGAATTCCCTCTCCTCATTTGTACACACATCCATCAAATAATATTTCTCTGATCCAACAAGAGATTTAGAGGAGATTTGATCCAACGAAGAAGGGAAGGAGTGAATTTCTGTGGAAGCCAACGAAGGAGGAAGGAAGCAAATTTTGTATTTGCATGTTCACGCGTGCGCGAATTTTTGAAGAGGAACTAGGGTTTCCTTAGTCTTGTTGTGCAGAGATATTCTTTGGGATTTGGTTTGCTCATCACTTGGGGTTTTGGTCTTGGGTCATGGTCTTCGAAGTCTTCATTGAACATATTGTATAATAAGAGATATTTGTGGGTTTTCCTCTCTAAGAGAGGTTTTGGCCTGGCTAGCAGTTCTTGTGTTTGCATTGTGATCTTCTTATTGGCATTTGTCTTGATGATGAACAAAACTAAATAATGATGATAATGTCCTACTATAAACACAAGAAAATGTAAAGGATGAAAGAGAAATCAATTAAATAAATACCCTAACTGTCTGCCCTAGATTTCTCAACATTGCCTACCTAATCTGCATCTGTGAAGTCCTCAAGCCTCACTCCATCAATTGTCTGTACCATAATCCATAATTTGTTGTGCTTTTGAGATATTATCTCAAAACATGTTTCGCAGCAACCAAGTGAATTTTGTTAGGATCCATCATAAACTGACTCAGCTAGTTCACAGCAAAACAAATATCAGGTCGTGTGTTAACTAGGTACATCAACGAAGATGAGTTGCATGTATAATGTAGCATCAACTCACTCTGCTCTACTATAACATCCCCATTCCTCCAGTTTGTGACTAGAGGTGTGGTCATGGGCCTGCATATGAAACCTTTGGAGAATCTCTGTAGTGTACTTCCCCTGTCCCATGAAGATCTCACCATCACCATGCCAAACCTCCAATCCAAGGAAATAGTGCATAAGCCCCATGTTCATCTAAAACTCCCTTGCAAATTTTGCCTTGCAATCTTGAATCAGGTTGTCTGCTCCAATCATAATAAGATCGTCAACATAGAGCACTAGAACGAGCAAAAGTCCTCCAACCGTGATGTAGTACAGGTTGGCATCCGCCTCACTCTTAGTGAAGCCCAATCCTTAAAGGTAGCTATCAATGCAAGTGTACCATGCTCTCAAAGGCTGCTTGAGACCATAAAGAGCTCTCTTCAAAAAACAAACATGAGGTCTCTACTGAAGGTCTAAAACCCTCATCTTGTACTAACTCCTGGTCATCCTGCTATGCAGCCCACTTGCCAACTAGCGAGACTCAACCTGGGAAACTGGTTGAGGCTCCTTCTTGGGAGCTTTAACCTGCTCTCGCTCTAAGGCATCCCTCAGAGCTTTACTCTCCTCAAACTTCACGTCTCTTCTCTGCTCACTTTTTGCCTTGCTGCTCACGGCTGCACCTGTCTCAAACCTGCAACCCATACGGATTATTCATCCTCACACCTATTTGCTTCATACATCTAGAAGCTAAGTGCTTGAGATAAACCTTACCTTTGTTGAAGATGACATCATGGCCCTTGTCCTCTATGGTTGCCATTTGAAACAGGTTCTTCTTCAGGCCTAGAACATAAAGGACATCTTTGAGATGGAGAGAGAACCTAGACTCCCTCTCAAAATTGATGATACCAACTTCCTAGTCACGTACTTGCCATCATCTCCTAGCTCAATATGAAACTGCATGTCCTTCTCCTCCACCCACCTGCTGAAATACTCCCTGTTCCCGGTCATGTGGAAGGATGTTCTGGAATCAATATATCATATGCTCCTGCCTACTAAGCTTGCCATGCAAGCTATGAATGAGAAATATTTTTCGGAGTGAGAAGAAAACAAATCTACCTTAGCTAATGCAACAACATGATCCTTATTGGACTACTTCTTTCTATTAGAACACTTAGTCGCATAGTGCCCAAACTCATGGTAATGGAAGCACTTGATCTTGCTCAGATCCTTCTACTTGCCCTTCAGACTGGACTCAACCTCTCCTTGGTCCTCTCATCCTTGGCTTTGTTACCTTTGCCTGCTAGGGAAAAGTTCTCCTCGTCCTCTGTCAGAGTTGATCACCCAGCTCTCGTCCCTCTCTGGATCTCTTCCTGAATGCAATCACTCCATAGTCTTTCCCAACTAGGAATATCCTCTCTGCCACTTATTGCATCTTGGAGATTTTGCCAAGACTTATGAAGTCCTAGAAGTGCAAGACTCACAAGGTCATTGTCTGCTACAGTGATGCCCACACCACCTAGCTCATCTCGAACCTGAGTGAGCTTCGAAAGATATGTGATGATATGCTTTCCTTTGCTCATTTGAATACTTTTTACCTTCTCCTTGAGAGCAAGCTTCCTGGCATCACTAAAACCCTAATACAAATCTAAGATAGCTTTAAACATCTCATATGTTTTCTTCTTCCCGTGGAGATGAGGGATAATATGGTCTTTGACCCCTCAAGAATGATCCTCCTTGCTTTGGTGTCATTCTAATTATGCTGGATCAACTGTGGCGCATCTGAGGTGGAACTATTGCCTGTTTCACAAACTCAAGCACCCCATTATCTTCCAACACTAATGAGATATGCTCCATCCATGCACAGAAGTTAGAGGCTCCCTCTAACAGTGATTTGCCCTCAGTCGTAGGAACGACATCCTGCTTATCTAAAGAACTACTCTTCAAAACTCTAGCGCAAGCATTTTGCTTGATCTGTGTTGAAATTTGGCAACTCGGGGAGAAGTTCTCTCCTTTGGGAAGGCTTCCTCACTCGAAGAAGACCCTACTAGCCCTTGGAAGAATTTAATTTGCTTAAGGAAAATATTGTTTTTAATGTGAAACCCACTTCTGCACAAAAGTACAAGTCGACTTGGGCAAGGAAATTCGACCTTCAAGGATACATATAAATAGACCACATGTCACATCACTTGGAGGCATCTCATCACTCATCCATTCATCTTATGTTGGTTCGACTACTTCTGAAAATTGCAGGTCTGAAATTCACACGTGCGAAGAGGAGAGAGAGAATCTGTTCACTGTGTTGACTTTTGTTTTGGGCCTTTGACCAGCATTGACTTTTTGGTGTTTGTGCTTGGTTTGACTTGGGATTTTAAAACTGATTTGGAGGTTGAATTCAAGAGCAAGGAGGATAAATTTTTCAGGCCACTTTGACCATGTTTGACTGCAGACCTAAGGTTGCCCTTGACCGTAGGGTTGACGTTGACATTGACCAATTTCAAAGGCATATTTTGGGATTGTTTTGACCAAATTTGACTGAGCTAAAGAGGACGAGTTTTCTATTGCCTTGATCAAACCTTTTGGAGGTTTATTTGACCGTTGACCAGGACTGGTTAGGGCATCTTTGACTGCTATTGACTTTGACCAGAATTTTCATATTTGAATTTTGACCAAATTTGACTTTTTGGGCTCATTCTTGATCAGATATTAGATGGTTGATTGGTTTAGTCAAGGCTTTGACCTATGACTCATTGTTGATGTACTTGGACATTGTATCTCTCTAATTAACATTTGATGACAAACTAATAGAAGAAGAATTTGGAAAGGGTTTTCCCCCTTGTGGGGTTTTGTCCCAGGTCTTTTGACCAAACTATTGTGTCTCTAGTGTTCTTGGTTGTCTTCTATTGCATTTGGTTTATTGTTCTATCTACAATTGCTTATTATTGCTGGAAGATTGAAATCATATCGGCTAAGTGTTTGCTAATTGAAGAAGAATTGTAATAAGCTCTATTACACCGGAACCACTCCCGAGAGGTGGTAAACCCATTCCAATGGTTCCCTCGCTCTCGGGAGCTTTGGAACTATATGGGAACGTTACCTTTTCAGCGGGCACTGCACTGGGAGCTAGGGAAAGTTCCAGAAGCTTTGAAGAATGTTTTTTTTGGAGTTCTGACATTCCCTAGGGTTGGGGAATACAAATCCTGTAGAGAAATATCCTTAACTGCGCACAAAGCATGAGCCTATGTTGAAACCTTTGCAGGAAGAAAGGCCAAAGACATCCTTAACGTTGATATCCTTAATTGAGAAACTGGAGCAATCTCTTGATGGGTTAAGGAAGTGTGTGGCACCTCGACGTAAGGGTGATAGCTAGGATGTGACGCTGATGAGTATTTCTTTTGTTGTTTATGTATAAATATCGCAGAAGATTGTGTGTGCATGTTGTATGTGGCAGTGAATGCTTAAACATTAGAGTTGTTTTTCTTTTTCTCTTAAGTATAACTAGAGAAACATATGTAAAATTGTTCCTTTGTATTTTTAAGATTGTTTCAAAGACTCGTCATGCGTCAAAGAACTGATAATGAACTTGACATTTTTATATATATAGGGAGAGACTCGGGGGCAAAGACACTCAAAGAATATAATTATATTTAAGAGAGATTATATATCTATTATTTATATATTTAAATTGATTTTAATATTTGAATATTTTGATTCAATATTAATTTTGATTATTATATAAATTATATAATTAAAAAATTATTTTTATTTTTATATTTTATATTTTTTTTATTATATAATATTACCACTCCCGATTAGTCGTTTCTTGTAAATTTTGGGGAAACCACTAGCCATTCCCAACACCTGTACCCAACGTTCCCACGTTCTAGAAACTCATGCAACGTAGGTAATAAGTGATTACGTCGAGAATAGAACACTGGAAAATTAACAATCTGCGCCCTTCACTAACTTAAAAACTTGGTGTTGGTATTTATGTTGATCTCTGCTCTGATACCATGTTATATTTCCATGAAACTCTGCAACTACTTAAATGAATAACTGAAAACAAGGCAACCAAATATTGAAACCAAATTTACTTTCACCAAGATACAAAGTTTCTTAACAATTAAAAGCAGTGGAATAAAACACTAGAGATAAAAGCACATCACACAAATTGACACACTTGTTTACTCAGGAAACCCAAATGGGAAAACCTACTTACTTTGTTGTGAGATTTTATTGATTGAGCTTGAGCAGTTGGATCTATTGCAAAGCAATTTGTCTCTCTTGAGAAAGCATTCTGCTTGTCTCACAAATCTCAGTTGATACAATTGATCTTTGCTGGCCTTGATCACTAGTTGATCTCAGCCCTCTAGCACACAACAGTTCCTTGCTTCCTCCTTAACTTGCTCTACAAACTTTGCTCTCTTCTCCTTAATCTTTGCGCACTAGAAGCCTCCTACATCCTTGCGCACTTGGCAGCCTATTTCTTAGGAAACAATTCCTCAAGCTTTGTGCACATCAATCTCCTAAATTCTAGCGCACTTGTGATCCCCTAATTCTTAGGACACAAGTTTTGCGCTTCTCCACAAACAAGGATCCTCTCACTAACTCGTAAGTTGTCTTGTCTCACAAACCTTGTGTACTAAACTATGAATTCCTTGTGCCTTCATCCTCCTCTTTATAGACCCAATTTGAACATGCAAGGAGGCCCAGTTCAAATTTAGAGCTCGAGTTCTGATTGACGAGTTAACTGAGAGTTCTTCTCATCCTTTCTCCAATCAACATTGGAGCTCTTAACTCGTTCTCTCTCCAATCAACACTGAAGACTAACTCTCTCTAACTGAACTTGTAATTGCCACCTCGTTCTGTAGTCAAACTGATGAAGACTCCTCTTTAATTGAAGCTCCAACTCTACACATGCTAACTTGATGATTGTCCTCGTAAACTAGAAATAAACTCACCATCACTGAAGTCTATCCCATGAACCCGCATCCATGTTGAGTGAAAGATAAACTCATGGTCTTTCTGGCAAAGGCGCAAGCCAAAAGACCTTCCACGCTACATTTTCAACAACATGGGAAGGAGAACAAATTTTGCAGCACCCGAATTTGAAAATGCTTTGAGGGCAACCAATGTCGGGAAGGGGGCACTATAATGTCCTCTTCTAATTAAATCCCCAAGGGAGGATGAAGTAGCTTATCCAACCCCATAGGCTATAATCAAAAGGGGGAACCCATTATTCAATGTTTTGGGGCAAAATTGGAAAAATTGGGTTATTGAGGAAAACTTATAAAGGAAGCTAGAATTGGGGCTAAGTGGAGGGAAACTTGTAGCCCCTCAATTTAAAATTAGGAGAAGTGACACCAAAGTCTAACTCAGAGAGAAGAGAATCAATTTTCCAATGTTCCACCAAGTTTCCAGGACAGGGAAATGCGGGAGCGAGGGGATATAGTTTAAGTTTTAATATAGTTTCATTTTTTTAATTTTTTCATATATTTAATTTTGTATTTTTTTAATTTTTATTGTTTTATAAAAATTATTAGACAAAAATATGGGGGAAGCATATGCATCCCTCCAACATCCCCTTGCGTCCCCCCTGCAAAGGAGTCGCGTTTCGCCGCCAAAAAAACGTCCCCCGGGAGTTTCCACGAGTTTCCCCAAAAAGGGGATGTAGGGGAAATGTTTCCCCAGGAGTTTCCCCGTCCCCAGAGCGTGGGGGAGCGCTAGGGCGCGTCCTCATGGAACACTGCTATTTTCTCATTAAGGTTGTTGGATATTTCTATTTTGTGAGTTGAGGCTTTGAAGGTTTTAAGACCCCTTTTTCCTTTGATTGGTTTCGGTGGTGAAAGATTCCACCCTAGCCAATCCCCTCTCTTTCTCTCATTTGTTTGGCATAATTTTCTAAGGCACTTTTCATCAAATTTTTGGCAAGCAAGGGAGCATTCTATGAGTTATTGGCTTGAGAGGACATTCTGCGGTTTCTGTGGCTAATATCTAGGGCAGATAAGCAGTTAGAGGCAATTTTGGGATCAGCGAATTATTACCAGGCCTCCTCCTGTGACAGTGGAACCCTCTAGGGATTGTTTGTGGCAACGAAGGGCATTGAAGACAACAAAAGTAGAAAAACCACCTACAAGTTAACAACCCCTTGTAGGCATTTCATCAAACACTTGGCTAAACTCTAATTTCTAATTCCAATAAATATTCAACACTAATGTATTGAATTCCAACACATTCAACAGCGATTTATAGGCAAAAATACAAATAACTAACTTTGAAAATTATTTGCAGCGGAAACGAACAGCAAACAGTCACACCATTTGAATTTTGACATAATATTTTTGGGCAATGCCCCTGGAAAAACCCCAAAAGAAAAACTAGTCACAAGAGAGAAATCTCATTAATGAGTGAATTTAACAGCAATAAATTCCATGTACTTATCTAACAAATCTGCCTCAAAATTCATGCACTCTTCCATCCTCGAAAAATGTGCCAAACAGTTGTACAACATGCAGCCCCTTTTCTCGAATTTTGTGCAGATTTATAAGTACCAGTTGTACAATACTATACAGCCTTCACATAGAAAAAACCAGCACCTTGAAATCCGTGCCTCACGCCTCGATTTTTGTGCCCATTCAATGTTGTACAGACCTGCAACAAATCCATATGGGTCCATACAAATTCATACTGTACAGCCATCTTTACAGTTGTACTTCCTTCTAGGAACGTGTGCCAAGTCCCTGGAATTCGACCCTCTTTCAACTGCAATAAATGTTGGTAAGGTGCCTTGAAATTCGTTCCCTTTCACACAGCCTCTCCTTAACAGCTTTCTTCAGCTGTCCCTTTCCCTCTCTCCTCATTAAAATGTTCATTAATGAGTTAATGTGTGTGCTTCACTTCCCCCTTCTCCTTTTATAAACTCATTAATTACTAAAACCACTCACCGTTGATCTCAATGGCCAAGATTAAATCTTTCCATCTCAAGATCAACGGTTGTGACTTAATCTCTCATTGAGATGACTTAAGTGACTTGTAGAAAAAAACCATTTTCTAATTACTCAAGTCACTCAAACTCGCCCACATGAATGTGTGTAAATGATGGAGGAGGGACGTGTCCTGGGCATGTTGTTGCATGCAACCACCCATTTCGCATTAAATAACAATAGTGGACTGATGTTTTGCATTTTCATACCGGTGGTGAAGGTGGAGGGTTGCCGCAGGCCTGAGGTCGAGGCACTAACCTCCCTACTGCAAGCCCTTTCAACTGACTATGGTGTGGAGGTATTTCGATCTAGTTTTGCCCTCGGCCTGTTTTCTATGAGGTGGGTTTCTTGTTTGGAGCTAGAGAGGTGGAGGGTGATGAGTTTCTCTGGAGGTAAGAAAGGAATTTGGTCGCAGAAGTTGGGTTATGATCAACTGACCTTTGGTGAGGCATGAGAGCTGCAAATCCAAAAGCTTGGCGAGTAATGAGGGGAGAACTCTTCGCAGTGGACGTTGGGCAATTGGAGGGGGGTGAAGAACTTTGGGTGCAGCGAGGCAAAGCGATTGGTGGCTTCTGAGTTCGGTTGCGAAGGATGGCACTGGCCTCAAATTATGCTCTCAAGCACTGGCACGCTGGTATTGTCCTCTCATTTTTACTTTACAATTCTCAACAATTTGTCTGGTTGTAACATTGTGTTAGTCTAGTATGTGTTAGTCCTTTCTTTGTCATGGTGTATATGCTTTTGTTGGGTCTTGGTCCTGGTCTAGTTTGGAGAGATTTTTCTGTCTAGAATTACTATGTGTAAGGGTAATATGGTGTCGAGTTTGTGGCAGGGGGTTGACCTTCATGCACCCTCTAGAATTTATGTAAGCTAGTGCAATTACAAAAGGGTTGACATTTTACGAAGTTGGGGTTTTGTTCTGTCTTATAACCTTAGCAGTCGTAGGTTACTTAGAGTGTAGAAGCAGTGCCAAGGTGTGTACACACGTGGCTTCTAAATCTTATTCGATTTGTTATGTCTTGTGACAACATGGATATTATGCTCGTTCCACCTCCGGTTTGGGGTCGGGTTGGGTTCTTCTCTTGTCATTTCCCTAGTTGTGGTCGCTTTAGTTTCTGTTATAAGTGTTACCCCCTCTTGTCCGCCATGTCGTCCAGACAATGTACGCAGTACAAAAGAGGTGGAGGTGGCAACAGTTGTAGTAAGCTAGGGTAATTCTACCCTAGGGTTTTTGTAGCAATAAAATTTCTTCTTCCAGTATAACAATTTAACTAGATACAATTGATATATCTTTCAATGAGTAGTACTAAACTTTTTCAATCATGTAGTGAATCCAATGGAGCAGTACAACATTCACTAATTTCAAAATCAGTAATAATTCCAACAAACAAGGTTAAATGCTCAATGAATCCACACCATAACTAATCCAATCAACAGGACATATGATTCCACATAGTAAATATGAGTTTGTTTAATCAGAATTAGACCAAGAACCATGCAAACAAAGGGCTCTAACTATAGATTGGATTAATCAATAGCTAAAGATGTGTACAATCCTATCAAAATAAGCTATCGTAGGCTTGTTAATGTATTTTATACCAATTTGAATCTACTACAGACTTCAATCTATTGTTGTTGCGGAATCCAAGCTACAGGAATAAAGTGGCAATGCACATCTTGCACCGAACGACCTTGCTCCATAAGAAAGGTAGATGTCTGCTCAAAATGTCATGAAATTTGATCACCGGAGCACAGGAACAATTCGTATCACATACAAGAAGACTCTCGCTCCACAGGAAAGGAAGACCCTTGCTCCAAGTGTCACAAAATTTGATCATCGAAGCACAAAAATAATTTGTATCATGCACAAGAAGATTCTCGCTCCACAAGAAAGGAAGACATCTGCCCAGAATGTCACAGTGTCTAATTACAAGAGCATAAGACAAGTCGTATCATGCACACAAGATTCTCGCTCCAGAAAAGGAAGACATCTGCCCTAGAACGATATGAAATCTGTTCTCAAAACTTCGTTCTCCGTCCACAGGAAATCTCAATTGGCCCACAAATAATTCGATTCTCTTAGGAATACTCTAGTTCCTTATGCTTCAATTAGAATTTAAATTCCTCGAGAAGTTTTTCTCCTTGATGAGCCAAAACGGAGACAAAAGATAAAATAATTTTACCAACTAAGGTGGAATCTTTCACCACCAAAATTGATAGGAGAGATGGGGTCTTAAAACCTTCAAAGCTAAGCTCAAGAAAACAGATGAATTGATCCACAAGATGATGATACCTCATTTGATCTCAACCCTCTTTTATTTGTAGATTTTTTATGGGCTCCAACAAAGTGAGGAGTTGTGTGTGCAACCCCTAATTTAGCCCCAGCTGACCCAATTTTTACCCAATATTGCCCCAACATAGGAAAAATTGGGTTTTTACCCCTTTAACAAGACTATAGCCTACAGGGTCAGATAGGCTATTATGTCCTCCATAAGCCCTCAATTTGGAGAGGACATTACAGTCCCCCCTTCCCAAAATTGCTTGCCCTCAAGCAATTGTAGACTTGGGTGTTGTAAAATTTGTTCTCCTTCCCAAGTGGCATCCTCCTTTGGTAAATTCTTCCATTTAATAAGGTATTCTGGAATTACTCGTCTTCTTAACTTCTTTTCTCGTACAACCATGATTGTTTCTGGAATCAATTCTAGTTGTCCTTCTTCTAATGGAGGCAATTTGATAGAGGTGATGACTTGTTGTCCCACAGCCTTCTTGAGACATGACACATGGAAGACGTTATGGATTTTATTGTTGCTAGACAATTCTAACACATATGCTACTTCGCCAATCCTTCAAAGAACTTTGTAAGGTCCATAAAACCTTGTTTTCAACTTTTTTGTGCCGCTTTTTTTGAGTGTAGGTTGTTTATAGGACTGCAATCTCAAGAAAATGAGGTCTCCTACCTCAAAATTGCATTATTT
The DNA here is from genome assembly GCA_031772625.1 of Pinus tabuliformis. Taxonomy (NCBI): domain Eukaryota; kingdom Viridiplantae; phylum Streptophyta; class Pinopsida; order Pinales; family Pinaceae; genus Pinus; species Pinus tabuliformis. The sequence goes on from CM062804.1 coordinate 1,574,272,731, forward strand.
TCGATGTTGGTTTGCGTACATCTTTTACCGATTTTGAGCAGCATGCATGTTTTCCTTGAGTATCCTAAGAATCTCCTGACTCTCTTATATCCATTCTTTAGCAATGGGTGCCTTGTTGTCTCCAAAAATCTTTTCGATAAAGGAAGGTGCATCATATCCATATAGTGCTCTGAAAGGCGTCATCCCAATGGATAAATGCTCCCTAAGGTACAACCATTTGATCCATGCTTTTTGCTGACCCGTCACATAATTACGCAAGTATCCTTCAATCTACTTATTCACGATTCCGATCTGCCCATCTATTTGTGGTTGATAACTAGTGCTAGTGGTTAATTTTGTCCCCATTAGCCTAAAGAGCTCCTGCCAAAACACACACATAAACTTGTTGTCTTGATCGTTGACTATATTTTTAAGTAGCCCATGGAGTCTGAAGAAGACTTCTTTGAAGAAGAGTTATATTAGTTGTTTGGCCAAATAGTTAGTTGAAATTGCAATAAATTTCAAATCAATTTGTCCACCATGGTATAGATACAATATTTGCCTTGCATATCAGCCCCTTGATGAAGTCCATTGAGATGCTCTTTGTTTTTGTTCTAGAATGGGTAAGGTTTAATATACATTCCGGACAGATATTTTATGGCAACGTGCATTGTTCACGTATTTCATCACATTTTCCTTAGACCTTTCCATGAAACCATTCCTTAATCTGTCGATAGGTTTTGAAGAACCCATGGTGTCCATGTTGATGGAATGTCATGCGTACCCTTCAAATTCTTCTCCTTGACTGTGGATTCGAGAACCAAGTATATCTTATCTTTATAAGAAATAATATCATCAATTATCTTATACCTGTCATCATGTATGAGTCTGTCGATCAATGGATAGGAAAACTAGTTTTTGACGTATTCTGCTGAGAGGTGAGCCTTCTAGTCTTTTGCAAGCTCCATGAGGGAACATGTTGTCGATTTCCTGGAGAGTGCATCGACCACGATAGTCTTCCTTCCCTTCACATACTCAATATCAAAATCATACGCTTGGACCTTACTTACCCATTTTTGTTGTCGTTCATTCAGGTCCTTTTGTTCCAAGCAATAACAAAGGTTGTTGTAATTTGTCTTGACTACGAACCTGTTTCCCACCAAATATTGTTTGAACTTTGCCAAGGCATGCATGATAGCCAACATCTCCTTATCGTATATGGAGTAAAGTCTCTTTGTATCCTAGAGCTTTCGACTTTCAAATGCAATGGGGTGGCCCTTTTGCATTAAGACAACCCCTATTCCTTCTCCTGATGCATCACATTCTAATACAAAGGGTTGACTAAAGTCAGGGAGGGCCAAGACTAGACATGAGCTCATCACTTCTTTGAGCTTGTTGAACGTCTTGTCTAATTCTTCCGTCCACCTAAATGCTCCTTTCTTCATCAAATTTGTTAATGGTGTGCTTAATTGAGAGAACCCTTTGACAAATCACCGGTAATAGTTGCAAATCCCAAAAAATCCTCGTAACTCAGTCAAATTCTTAGGTGTGGGCCAGTCCAATATTGCCTAAATCTTCTCTTGATGAACCTGTACTCCTTTTGCACTAATTATATGTCCCAAATAAAGAATTTCTGTCATTCCAAACTCGCATTTTGATGCCTTGGCATAAAGTGACTATTCCTGCATTATGCTCAAAATTTCATCCAGATGCCCCAAGTGATCATCCCATGTCTTGTTGTATATGAGAAGGTCGTCAAAAATACTAGTAAGAATTTCCTCAACTGCTTGTTGAAAATGTTGTTCATGCAAGATTGGAAAGTGGCGAGAGCATTGGTTAGTCCAAATGGCATGACCAGAAACTCAAAGTGTCCATAGTGGCACCGGAACGTTGTTTTTGGCACGTCTTGCTCTCGAACTCGAATTTGATGATACCCTGATCGTAGGTCAATCTTTGAAAAGTATACTGCTCCATATAACTCATCTAGTAACTCATCGATCCTAGGAATAGGGTACCTGTTCTTGATGGTTTTTTGTTGAGAGCTCAGTAATCAATACACATTCTCCACGTGCCATCCTTCTTTTTCACCAAAACCACTAACGAGGCGAACAGACTCGAGTTGGGTTTGATGTGTCCCATCGCTAACAATTCTTGTATGGTATTTTCTATCTCGTCCTTAAATTTCTTTGGGTGTCGATATGGTGTGGTGATTACTGGCTTGGCTCCTTCTTCTAGTTCTATAGTATGTTCAAATCCTCTTTTAGGAGGCAATCCTGGGGGAATATCACCAAATACCTAACCATGCTTGTCCAGCACTCGTTGAATGTCTGCTTTGTACTGTGGTTTGCCACTGTTGGGAGTCTTTTGGCTCATAATCCTGCATTCTGTTGCATATGCTACATCTCCATGCCTAAATATGGCCTCCATTCTTCTAGCGGAAACGACCTATGGGCCACCATTTGCCATACCTCTCAAAACTACCTTATTGCCATTTGGTGCTTTAAATTCCATTTCCAATGTTTGGTAGTCCATCGTGTGTTTTCCCACCCCCAACCCCATATTAATATCTGCAAGATCTATTACGTAAAAGTCACTAGTGAAAGTATAATTACCAAGTGTTACACTCAAACCTGGGATCATTCGTGTGCAATCCAAGTTGTACCCATCCGCTACTATCACATCAAGGCCTTCAAATTCTTCTGTGGGAAGCCCTCTCTTTGCTACTAATGTTGCATCAATGAAGTTGTGTGTAGCTCCCCCATTAATCAAAGTTGTGATGCGTTGTCCCTTGATGACTCCCCTGACCCTGAAGGTGTAATATCTAGGTGTTCCTGATAGAGTCGCAATCTTAACTTGTGGTCAAGATTTCTTTTCTTCATGTGGCTTCTCCTCTTCTTTAGCTTCCTCATGGGGTTATTCTTTCTTTGGGTTGTTAGGCTTCCTCATCATCAGAGACCACTTCGATGCAATGGATCTTTCCTTTGCCTAAACAGCAATGTCCTGGTTCCCATGGTTCCTTACACGTGAAACAAAGCTTCTTTTGTCTTAGTTCGCTTCAGGTTTCCTCATCCAACCTGTCTCTTTTGGGCCAATCTCTTTGAAATGGTTTCTTCTCCTTATCTTTTTGAGGGATGAGAGACTTGGACGGAGCCTTAGATTTTGTTGTTACATTTCCCATGTTTTGAGTCTTCTTGATGGGATCCTGAAGGGATGCGATATTGAACGCCTTGACCCAGCCTTGTAGGGGCTTGGCTAATGCCTCTATAAAAAGCATGACTAATCGTTCTTCCGATATGTCTATCACCATGACTGCAATTCGTTCAAATTCTACAATAAGTTCTTCATGTGATCTGGTTTGTTTGAGTTGTGCCAATTCTCTGAAGTGTATGTCCAGGTTCTTCTGATCAAATCTATCTATCAACCTCTACGTAAAGTCTACATAAGAAGTGATGTTTGCATGCCCCAAAGTGACCAGTCCATGATACCACCAATCATGTGCGTCTCCTTCTAGGTGTAGTGTCGTGAATTGGATGGCATCTGTTTCTAACATAGGGTTGAGTCTGAAGTAGGTGTCCAATTTTTGCACCCAAGCCCTTGTTGAACATTTAGATGATCCATCAAATGAGGGGAGAGAAAGTTTACTTACCTTGCGCATTAGATCAGAATTCCGTTGTTCCTTAGGTCTATTTTGGAATCTGATATTGCTATACTCCCAAAAAGTTAGGGCTACTCGAGTGTTCTCTTCCAATGCTGCATACTCTCGAAAATAGTCATCAAAGAGTCTATTTGGCTCTATTGCTTCTGGGGTTGTCGTTGCCTGATTATTTATAAATTGAGGAAGTAACAGTCTGGAATTTTTGTTGTTGGTTGCCCTAGCGTTAGTGTGTACAGGAGGACCAAGATTATGGTTACCGCTACCTTTAGTGGTGGTCCTGTTGTTGCCAGCAATGTTTTGGTTACCTAGGAGTTGAGCCATTAGTTGATTGAATTGTTGTTGTCCTTGAGCTAATACCCGAGCTATTTCCTGCTGCCCTTGAATCAATTGTTGTCCTTGTTGTTGTCCTTGCAGTAATATGCATGACATTTGTGCCTGCCCTGGAGTATTGCATTTAACACGATGCAGTCGGTGTTTGAACTTGACCAAATGTTTTCATGAAGGACAAAGGAAAGTGTGAGTTGATTAAAACTTAAAAGGAAAGTTGGAATCTATTTTTTAAAAGTTATTTGGAATGTTGAATTTGGAAGATAGACATATCAAGGTAGAAAGGTTTTTATAATGTAAAAACTTAGAAAAATATGTAAAGAGAAAATTGACAATAAATGATCAATGATGCCCATATTCAGCACCAGTTTCGAGTTTCAAGAACAAAATGACAGTCCATTTTGAATGGCACCAGAAACCAAAACAACAGAAGAAAAATGTAAGGCAGCATCATCTGCTACACCCACACATTGACGACCCATATATGAAAGCAGAACCAAAGCATTGGCATCCAACTTGAGTCACATCTTGTCGATGTGATTGAAGGAACAACAGTGATGCTCAGATTGAAGAATGAAAGCTAAAGGCTGGAGACAAATTATAGTAGAATTACATGAGGCTGGAGACAAATTCTAGAAGTGCCCTGACAAAGTTAGAATTGGAGGAACATAACCATACATGAATGTAGTGGGTTGCAGACCAAAATGTTGATTACAGACTAAAGATGCCTGGTAAGGCACATAAATCCTGAAGAAAAGATACTAGAAATAAATATTTTGCAGAAAAACCTAGAGAGAAAATTGAAGGGCCACAGAAATCAAAGAATTCACACCAGACAAATGCCAGACATTAACAGTTTTTTTGGAAGAATGTTGTTTCAGTGAACATAGGGCATACACAAGACTGCAAACGCAGTTGTAGAAAGACATATTATGTGATAGAAACAACAAAGATATTGCAATCCAAAATTGTTACAGACATCACAAAAGGAGAGAAAGTGCATACCCTATTGTTTAACAGAAATTGAACGCTATTGTAACCAACATAGTCACTGTAGGAAAAACATACTTTCAAAATTGTGTGCATTTGAATTTTTCCTACCACGGGCGTCAGAACATTTGGATATCAGATGCAATTATTTTAGATACCATGAGCACCAAAAGTGTGACCTAGATGCCAGAAAACAAATGTGTGTATAGGCATGGTTAGCCAGGTAGAAGGCATCAAACACAGATGTCATGTTTTTACAAATTTTATGTTTGATGTTATATGGTTGTTGTTGAGGTTGTGGATGAATGTGTTACAAAAATATGAAGATTAGTTGCCTGGAATTCCTTTCTCTGGTCACAATAAATTATTGTCAAGAAAGGGTCTGGTCGATATTGAAAGCATGACCAAATGATACCCTTGAAGACAAAGAAACAAAGTAGTTGAACCTGAGATAGGAGGGCCTAACTGAAGAAAACAGTGGCTGGCTGGTGGACCTAGACAAGGATGGACATTTTGGCAACTTGAAAGGCATGTTTCCACAAAAAGTGGACCAAAGATGAGATGCTCAGTATGAATGGTTATCTTGGTGAATTCTACCTTCAACATGAGGGTGATGACAGCTTAATAGAGCACCAATAGTGTTTTTCTCAATTGGATGGCTATCTAAGGGAATTCTACATTAAACATGAAGATACATGAGTTTAATGGCAACCTGATGGAGCATCAACAATAGTTTCTAGAACTAGAAGAGAGAGGTTGTCTGATCTAGGTTTTCGGGGAATGTCGGGCAATGGTTCAGGTTTTTGTTCACAGCGTTTTTTTTGGCTCTCATTTGAGGGCAATATTGGATGAACAAATTATGAACTCCTATAATGTTTATGTATTTTGTATAGGTTAGTGATAACATTTAGAGACATTACATAGCTAACTCATCATAACCATTTATGGTGCCATAAATCTTTTAATGTGTTACAATGAAGGTGAGAGAGTGGTACTTGTAAGTTCGGCAACCTGCCTCAGTATCCCTATCTTGTATATGTTGCAGCATTATATATAACAGATTATCCTCTCCATTATGCTTTTCTATTATTTGTGTAAGCAACCCAAAAAAATAACAAGTCAGTCTTGAATGAGCAAAAGAAACCAACCAAAGCTTCTCTTTCTCAAGGTTGATTTTGACAAGGCATATGATCACATGGAGTGGAGTTTTCTCTGCAATCTAGATATGAGCTTGGACTCCAGAGTCTTTTCCAAAGATAGTCAGAACTCTTTCTAAAAATGCTTCTTCCACAATATTTCAACGGACAGCTCTTAGACACACACCTTACAGCTTACTTGGTCTATAAAACAAGGTTATACCTAGGCTCCTTATTTTTATGTTATTGCAGCGGATATGCTAACATATTTACTTGAAGCTAATTGTGTATCAAAGCCAAATACATAAGTGAACTCTCCTAGGGGCTAAAAATTATTGAATGTTAATTTTGTTGATGATTGAGCCCTACCTCCACACTATTATCTTGCAAATCATTGAGGACATACTATGATTCCTTGGTACTTTTGCTAGTAGCTACAGATGTTGGAGCCATCATCAACAAAGAAAGAATGAGGCCCTCTTAGCAGGACAGGCAGATTTATCTCTCTGGCTTAATATGAGATGGAAACTCCTTCAGCCAGAAATATTATTCTATTATTTAGGCTTCCATGGACCATTTGGAATCAATTTACCTGTCCACCGTCAAGGAAATTTGGGAATAAATTCTTCGTAAAATTGACAGCAAACTTTAAAGGTGTGCAGCTGAAGAAATTCCCCTTTCAAGATACATCAATATCACAGATAAGTGGCCGGCTACAAACCATGCTTTTTATTCTTCATGCATCTTTCTTTCTAATTCAGGATATAATCAACTGAAAATGTACCTCCAAGGATTCATGTAAGGGGATTAAGGCAGAAAAAAGGCCTATTGTTGGTTTCCTTGGGCACCTGCAATCTATCAAGAAAAGAGGGAGGGCTTGGCCCAACTGATATCGATATACAACAGATTGTGCTAGATGCAAAATGGGTCATCAGAATCATGATCAGTAAAGTGCCCTCATTGTGCACTGGATACAGAATGCAACATACTAACGGCAAAAACTGGCCCTTTTGGACTCTGTGATGTTGTTGGAGCCCCTAATGCCGTTTAAGATCTCTGGCCCATGCATTCTCAAGCATATTTGGCACACCTGGCATTTGGTACCATCAAAAATACATTGGTGCAGTTTTGATCCGAATGGAAAATGGCATCAACCATGGTACTCATCCACCCATATTATTCATTGACCCATGGAATTTACCCATGGTATTGTAAATGGCATCCGCCCGTGGTATTGTAAAATCCACCCATGGTATTCATTCACCCATGGAATTGACCCATGGTATTGTAAATGGCATCTGCCCGTGGTATTGTAAAATCCACCCATGGTATTCATTCACTCATGGAATTGACCCATGGTATTGTAACTAGAAAAATACTATAAGTAACAAGTCACATTTTGTAAAAGGACAGATTGTCCACCACAATGTAGCCTTTACAGTTCAGAGGCATGTAGCCACACATCTCTTCTCAGAGATAAGCTACCATTGCCCTAGCTGGTTTATTTCCATTTCTGGTTGTAAGCATATTTCAGTATTTTCCATTAATGAAATGAAGTATTATTTCCGCTGCATCTTTGTGTATATGGTTATCTCTGTAATTTGTTGCGTTCCTGTTTAAATCTGGATCAGTGGTATCAGAGCAGGTTATGATTCCATGGGAATGAGGGTTTGATGCATATTTCAGTTTCAAATTTTGCAGCAATATTCAACAAACTTCAGGCATGTGCTACAACCTCCACAAAGCACTTTCTTGGGTCAAGCAGGAAGAATTTTTCTTTTCTCATTTTTTTGCAGGAATTTTTTTGGGCGGCGAATTTTCAGATCATATCTGAAACATTTGGTACAAAATTTACAAAAACAAATACCAGATCTGGATTCCTCTCGAAAAATCACCCAATTTCAAAAAAAAAAGGGTCGAATCGGAGTTCGGATGTGGGAGATATCGTTGATTTAAAATCAGCTATTTTATCAAAAATTTTGTGACGGCGGAACTGTTGCAGCGCGAATCTGAGATCTCAGAGTGTCCAGATAAGGATTTCCAACTCATGGGAAGATGCAAAATGATCCTTCTGCTTCTAAAAACAGGTTATAATAAATATTCTGAGTTATATTGGCCGAGTTATGTCCATTTTAACTTTGGAGCAGCATTCAGAGTGGGTTTCCATTGGAGACGTGCCCTCCCACCCCACTTTAGTAGGCACCTGCTTCACATTCATCAGTTTCAACATAGCAGAATTCGGCTTGGGTTATTTGGAGACGTGCCCTCCCACCCCAGGCTATGTAGGCACCTGCTACTTCATCAGCAACCAACATCACGGATATGGGTCATCCACAAACCCACACTTCATCGAAGTCCATTTGCTAGGCCGCACACTGTCAGTATCACAGTTGGTCACAAGCATTACAGGGTATCTCTATCCTCAGATCTTCGTTCGTAATGGTTATGGGTCATCCACAAACACACTTTATCGAAGTCCATTTGCTAGTCCGCACACTGTCAGAATCACAGTTGGTACAAGCATTACAGGGTATCTCTATCCTCAGATCTTCGTTCATTATGGTTATGGGTTAACCACATAAAACCCTTATCTTCAGTGGCTCTTCATATTCAACAAAGGCTTTGCAGGAGGGAACTTTACGCAATGGGGACCATTGCTTCTTAAGGAAGGAGGAATGATCTGAATGGAAAATGGCATCAACCCATGGTACTCATCCACCCATATTATTCATTGACCATGGAATTTACCCATGTATTGTAAATGCATCCGCCGTGGTATTGTAAAATCCACCCATGGTATTCATTCACCCATGGAATTGACCCATGGTATTGTAAATGGCATCTGCCCGTGGTATTGTAAAATCCACCATGGTATATCATTCACTCATGGAATTGACCCATGGTATTGTAACTAGAAAAATACTATAAGTAACAAGTCACATTTTGTAAAGGACAGATTGTCCGCCACAATGTAGCCTTTACAGTTCAGAGGCATGTAGCCACACATCTCTTCTCAGAGATAAGCTACCATTGCCCTAGCTAGTTTATTTCCACTTGGGTTTTAATAAAAAGTCTCTTTGTGGTTTTTGTTTATTGGGCATTCTCTCTATTTTTCTTCTGGAAATTTCAATTTTTCAGATCTTGGGGGTCTCTCCCCCCAAGATCCATTTCAATATTTTAGATCTTGGGGGCCTCCCCAAGATCCGGATCAAGTTTGGATTATTGACAAGGCTGGGACTTGTCTATATGATCAATTTGGAGTCTGGACTTTCCTAATGGATCAATGTTAACTTTGGTTAATTCCTTCCTTTGCAGGTAAGGAGTTGGCAAAGAGAGGCATTCACATGTGAGTTGATTTGTTGGACAAGACCACGGGAACATGGATCATGAAGCTTGCTCTCATTTGTTCCCAAAGACATCAGGCAGTTGATCGGATTATCAAAACAAGGAAGTGGAATGTTCAAGATCATAAAGTAAGCTAGTACCAGAGGTGCCATGATATTTGTAAGTCATATTCTTTCTTTCAGTCTTGATTACTCGGATGGTTGGTTTCTTTTAAACAATTTAGCACTAAAAGATCAATTGCATCTTATCGGTCTAACAAATGACTGTTGTGTAGTTTTGGCAAGCCTAAAACAGTCAAGAATGTTTAGTTGAATTATGACGTTGCCAAAACAGTTCAAACTTGTGTTGTTGTTGAGTACCACGTTCTCTTTCTTTTTCCTCCACATTGGAAAGGTGCTGTGTTTGGACTCTGGAGACAAATGGATGATTTGACAGGCAGGCCATTTTTCATGAGCAGCACACTTCACTCAGTTTAGAAGTTTGTATTTTAGATTAGATTTTGCTATCCAGCTTTGCATCAAGATTGCCATTTTTCGTAAAGATGTAGAAGAGCCTTCAAGTCAGCATTAAAGCAGATATGCTAACCCTCCTTGCCTATGCATTGGGTGTTTGTCTGTCCTCTTTTTTGCCCCTTAAATGTAGTGATCTTGATATACACGTATCAGATATCTTGATTCTTAATATAATATAAGCAGCATTGTCAAAAAAAAACTGTTGCGCATAGTTTGTGAGTGCAAAAACAAACATGGAAACTTAAAAGATGATAAAACATATCATGTGTAAACCTTTTGAAGCTCTATTCTTGTGCGCTTGACGTGCTTCAAATCGTGCAGCTTCTTCAAGCTTTTTGCAGGGTTCACAAACTCTCACAGCTTGATCTCCTTGGCCCCGCAAAACCATCCTCTGCAGTGTACAATTGTTGCAAAACAAGCCTCCACATCTGCGGCAGTGATGCTAAACCAAGACAAACAGTCATCTACACGAATAATAATTCTAGTATGACAACTATCACATAAATACGAAACATTTGCCTCAAAAGGCCTAATTTTGCAGCAACAGCGCAAATGGCCATTAAAAATTTAATGTCATATGTTAGTGTTTGAAATAGACGGTTTCCATGCTAAGCCTAGAAATTTCACACAAACTTGGCAACTGAGTGTGGCTACCATAACAAATGTGTCCCAGATAAGATGAAAACTCTTGCAAGAAACTACAAATCCTTGTAGTCGTTCCCTACTAATAGGTAAATTGAGCTAGTTAAATTACCAACTAATTCATAAAATCATCATTTTTGAAGACTAACCTATTGATATTGTATTGAAACAAGTTTGTCTAAATTACCAGCTGATTCATAAAATTCTCCCTTTTGAAGACCAACCTGTTGGGATTGTATTAACAAGATTGACTAAATTGAGTTGAAATTGCCTAACTGGATATATCTATTTCACTCAAATATGTCAGCCAGTGCAAAATGACCTTTAATAAGTTTTATATTAAAGGATCACCTTGCACTCACCGGTACAGCGAGGAAAATACTCTGTCCCAGATAAATCAGAATAAGTTCCCTGAAGTGTGTGATGACGTACTTCATAAACTCCTTTTAGGGTTTCAGAAATATCATATCCTTTGGTATTCCGATGTGAAAAAATCACCTCACGTTTTAGGGCTATTAAGTAGAACATTAGGGCTGAATGACAGACCCTCGTCCTTGATGACCTTGCAGATTTCCATTTCGTCTGAATTCATTTCAGATTGCACGATCTCGAAATTTTTGGGACAAATAACACATGCAAGGTTATAATGAAAACGATTCTGATTAAAAGTCCCACCCGAATCTCCACCCAAATTGGATCCAAAATATTAAGGGATAATTAAAAAGAAGAGAATGAAAAAGTGGGTACCTTGCGATTGAAAAAGGTGAATTGAGAAGAGCAACCTTGGCAGTGAGATGCATCCAACACCCACGTCCTGCCTCGCAACGATGGCTTGGCTGGCAATCCTATTTTCTCCAACATTTTCGCCTCTCAACCACTACTTTCCCACGATTCAAACAACTAGCTATCTCTATAGGTATGTTTGAAATGAATTCGCCTGGGATGATGATGGAAGTGTTCTCCAGGTCCTGTAAAGCAAACAGCAGTTTCTTCAGAGTGCGGTGGAGACGCAGGCTATAAGCCAACATCCACGAAAGAATTTATTGACTTCGACTGACTACTTCAGACTTTTTCTCAGCGACCGCAGTTATGTGGGAAAAAGTAAAATGGTGCCAGCGCGCACTTTAATATGTTTTTTAATTGAAAAGAAAATTAGGGGAATATAGCTGGAGTGACTTTGATCCAAATTTCTCTTGTAGCTATTCGAATGCAATAAGGTTAACATGATTTATAAATCAATTTTTAACATAATGGTATTTATATTTTTTTGATCGAAGAGTATTTCTCATGTCGCTATTTGAATGCAAAAAGGTTAGCATAGTTCATAAGTCGTTTTTTAATAGAATGGTATGTATGTTTAAAAAATTTAATTATATTATATGTAAATTTAATGGAGTAATATATTTTTATTACAATTAATTAAAAAGGGTGGTAGTGCTTCGAAGGGAACTATATAATTTGAGTGGGTCTAATGGTTAAGAACATGTGTTTCCTCTTAAGAGGTTTTAGGTTCAAAACCAAATGGGGTAGAGTATGTATGTCTTCGTAGACTTAGCAGTCAAATTGTTGCGCGGAGGTGGCTCCCTAGTCCCACAAACAAGGGGGTCTCATACACCAATTTGGTGTCTCACTTCATCGTGACCTTAAAATTGCATAATAATAATAATTATTATATTTTGAAGGGAAAACACAAATAACATTTGAACGAATGTAGAATATCCACAAATAAAATAATTTAATCGAGGTTTATATTATTTTTTTAAGGACTCGCCATTACAAAGGAATCCAACATAAAATCATTGATCCTCATGAAAAATTTAAGTGCTGTTATAAAATTGATGGTTATAAATCAACTTTGACATATAAATAAAGGATTTAAGTGTCATTATAAAATTGATGGATATAGTCAAAGGATGTAGGAATTTACAGGGTAAGTTCCTTAGATAGAACACCAAAGGACACGCTCACAAACAGATCACAGATCAGTACACCAGTATTCTTGACGTGGTTAAAACCCTCAAAGAGGGAAACAGTGCACGACTTGAGCAACGCGGCCACTTCAAGCAATTTATTAATGTAAAAGAAAGAAAATTTACATAAGCTTCTCTCATGAATGGTCACCTAACAAATGACCCTCCATGCTCTTTAAATAGAGATCATGGACCAATCGGGTGTTAAGCCATGGATCAAGTGTCGGTAATACCGAGGAGAGAATGAATCGTCATATCACTTCATGTCTAGAACATATCATGACTCTCAGATTGTAAGTTACAAAAATACATAATAAAGAAACACACTTTACCTAACTATACACTAGACCAATTTATACTTAATTATTTCCTATGTGTCGGAATATCCTAACATCCCCCCTTAAGAACAACTTGGGATAGGATTGAAGGATGTACAAAGATGACACAATATGAGAAGCAAGGAGGCATTAGAACCTATCCGCCCTTAGTGACAACTTCCTGAACTCCAACCATAAATCGAAGTTTAGTAAACTTCGCCTATGAGAGCCTTTGTAAAGATGTCTGCAACTTGATCATCGGTTGAACAATATTGCACTTCAAGAACATGGTCATGAATGAGCTTTTGATGAAGCGCATGTATAGTTCAATGTGTTTGTTGCGTTGATGTTGGATTGGATCTTTGCATAGTTAAATGGCACTTTGATTATCACACCAAAGTGTAGTCGAATGATGTTGCTGAAAACCAAACTCTGACAGGATCTGTCGAAGCCACAAGGCTTCCTTGCTAGCTTCAACGGTGCCATGATACTTTGCTTTTGCTGAAGAAAGAGAAATGGCACTTTGTTTCTTACAAGCCCGTGTAATAGGTCCAGAACAAGAGTGAAGACATAACCTGCAGTAGACTTCTGATCATCATGGTCACTGGCCCAATTAGAATCAGTGAAACCAATCAATAGAGGAGATGCTTTTGTACTGTAATGAATCTAAACTGAACTGTACCTCGAACATAAGGAAGTATTCTTTTAGCTACTTTCCAATGACTTTCATGTGGGTTTTGCATAAACCGAGCAACAAGGCCAACAATAAAGGAAAGGTCAGGACGGGTATGGGTCAGATACAAAAGTTTCCAACAAGTTAATGGTATAAGGTAGCATCAACTTCAGGGGAAGTACAAGTGACTGAAAGTTTGGCTCTAGACTGAAAGGGGAGAAGGGGTTGGCTTACAGTCTTCCATGTGAAATTGGCGTAGAAGATCACATGCATACATGGACTAGGAAAGGGAAATACCTTCTTTGGATTACAAGACTTGAAGACCAAGAAAATAATGCAAGTCCTAAGTCTGTCATTTCAAACTGATTTTTAAGGTTGGACTTCACATGGTTTATAAGGTTGGGATCACCACTAGTAAGGATAAGATCATCAACATAAAGAATAAGAATGATAAGAGATTTACCCACTTTCTTGGTGTAGACAGTATTATCAGAATGACAACTAGAAAAGTCAATATCTAAAAAAAAGCTATCCATTTTGGCATACTAAGCCCGAGGGACTTGCTTGAGACCATAAAGGGATTTCTTAAGTCAACATACAAGGCTGGAGTCTGTTTTTATAAATCTAAGAGGTTGTTCCATATAGATTTCTTCATGCAAGTCCCCATGCAAGAAGGTAAATTTAACATCCATCTGATGGACTTCCCATTTGAAAGAGGCAGCAAGGGAAAGAACAAGGCGGATAGAGTTCATTTTGGCAACAGGGGAGAAGGTTTCAGTATAGTCAATGCCTTAAACTTGTGAAAAACCCTTAGCAACAAGACGAGCTTTATGTTTATCAACTTTTCCATCTGGTCCAAAACTTGGTTTTGTAAACCCATTTTCATCTAACAAGTTTTCTTCCTTTTGGAAGAGGAATAAGGTCCCATGTATCATTTACCAATAATGAACGATATTCTTCATTCATAGCTGCGTCCCAATTTGGATGGCTTGAAGCTTCTGCAAAGGTGTCAGGATCATAATTCGCTGAAGCTTGAGCCAGTAAAGAAGAGGCGTTGTCGAACTGAGAACATCTACGACACTGATCTGTAGGATCACCTGCAAGAGCACCTGTTGCATCCCGAGTAGCGCGGACCCATTTTGGAAGCTGAGGAGCTGAAGGAAGATCCCGAAAAGATGGGGGAGGATTGTCATCCTCGTTGTCATCATCTGAAGAAGGAATATTTTCAAGAGTAGAAGGGATAGAGAGAGGTGGCACATCCACCAAACTAGGCTCGTAGGCCAATATATTTTCAGCAAACTTTACATCTCTTCTAATGATAACATTTTTGGATTTAGGTTGAAGAAGTCTATATCCTTTGACATCTTCAGAATATCCAACAAAAATACATTTTTCACTCTTAGGTTCTAAGGCTTTATGTTTCTCATATGGAATATGGGCCCATGCTTCACTTCCAAAAACACAAAAGTGACTTACATCTGGTTTAATTGAGCTCCATGCTTCTTCTGGAGTGATATTCTTTAAAACCTTAGTAGGAGTGCGATTTACTATGTAATTTGCACAGTTAATTGCTTCTACCCAAAAATTAAGACTAAGTCCTTTAGATTGAAGCATACAATTAGCCATTTCCTTTAAGGTGTGATTCTTCCTTTCAGCTACACCATTTTGTTGTGGAGTATATGGAACAGTATGTTGCAATTGAATTCCATGCTCGGTGCAAAAGTTGATGAATTTGTTGTTAACATATTCTCCGCCATTATCAGATCTTAGCTTAAGAATTTGATGTCCATATTGTTTCTCAACAAAGGCCTTAAAGGCCAAGAACATGTTAAAGACTTCACATCTTAAGTTTTAAGAAGTATACCTAAGTGTGTCTAGAGAAATCACCAATGTAAGTTAAGAAATACTTGTAGCCAGATAATGAAACAACTAGAAGTGGACCACATAAATCACTATGCACAAGTTGTAAAGGGGTTGAGGCGTGCCAAGAGGCACATTTTTCAAAACTATCTTGATGATGTTTTCTGAGTACACATCTGGAACAAACACCATCTGCAAGATACCATAGGAAGACCTGTCACATATTTTCTTTACATAGATTTTGAAGGGAGCAATAGTTTAAGTGATCAAATTGCTCATGCCAAAGTTTGTTCACTTCATCATTATGAGCAACAAATACCGAGGTAAAACTTGATTACCCAAAGTTGTTAAAATACTACACACCTCGTAGAATCGTCAGCAATGCTAGTAGCTAAATCTGTCTAGGATCTCTTAGGTCCTTAATTACAACATCATGAGGTGAAAATTCAACGATTTTACCTTCACCTGAATGAGTTATCTGATATACAGATAGAAGGTTAAAGAATAAGGTAGGAACACGTAATACATCATTAAATTGACCATTGTCTACATGAATAGTTCCAATCCCTACAACACTAAGAGATCTATCATCACCAACAATATATTTTTGGTGTTACAGTCATTTAAAGAAGAAAACGTGGCTTTGTTTTTGGCCATGTGATAAGAAGCTCCAGAATCAATGAGTCAATCATGAGAATGAGAAGAAGAAAATACATTTAGTGCATAACTAGACCGAGATGCTTGACAATCACATGCAAAAAAGTGTTATTCTTGAAGATGAAGTTGAAGTTGAAGAGTGCTCCAAATGGATGTTATGCTTCTTCATTGTTGCTTCCAAGGCTTCCATCTTCTTAAAGCATTTAGATTCTAAGTGGCCATCACGATTACAAAAGTTGCAATGTCTATTAGTCTTCTTCCCTTTGTTTTTAGTTGCCTTATCATTTTGTTGAGTTGATTTTTCATTGTGAGACTAAAATTGCTTAGGACCCTTGTTTGGTTTAGGACCATTCTTTTTAGGATGTTGCTTCTTAGGATTCTTTGAACTTGGTTGTTTTTGGGCTGCTAAGGCTTTCTTATAAGAGTTTCCAGTATTAAGAAGACCAAGATGTAAGAGTTTTTCTTGCTCTCTTATTAAAGAATCACAAAATTCATCAAAAGAGGGGGACTTGTAGGCTTGTCCTTGAGAAATAAAGGCTTCTCTAGTAGAATGGAAGGTGGAAACAAACACAGAGTAGGATGGTCCTAACTTAGTAAGAATGGAATAGATAAGGCTATACATCTTCTTTCTTAACCTTAACACTTTCCAAGAGAAGTTTAAGGATCTTGAACTTGGACAAAAAATCTTCAATGAAAAAAATTATTGGGGGTCCAGCGTGAGCAACTCATTTTCGAGTTGATGGGCTCTAATTTCATTTTTAATTCCAAAAACATTACTGAGTTTTTTCATTGCTTCATCGGGGGTATCAATTTATGCGATATGGAATCTAAGGTCTGGAGAAATAGACATCCCTATCAACCCACGTGTTTGATCTTACTTATTTTCCCATTTGGCTTGCTTATCTTCATCTTGAGGTTTAGACTTTTGGCCTGAGGCTATTCTATAAAGACCTTTACTTCTAAGTAAATCCACCATGTAGGATAGCCATTGGAAGTAGTTGGTGTTGTCAAAAATAATTAGGCATGGACTTTCCATTTTAAAAGAAACTGAAGTTGTATATGCTGAAACTAAGTGTTCAAATGGAAAGATCTCGAAAAATTAGGCCGATTAAAAAAAAACGGCTCTGAAAATGACTTCCGGATGAAGAAGTTATGGTTTTTTTGAAGAAAAGTTGTTGAAGATGCCAACAAACCACGTGAATGTTTGGAAGTTGATAATGTTATATTTAAAAAAAAAATCTCCCTCTTTGCAAACTTAATCTAATTAGCTCACTTTTAAAAAAAAGATTACTGTATGTGACCCACTTTTTTTTTTTTTAAATATTACTTTATGTGACCCACTTTTATTTTTTTTAAATATTACTTTATGTGACCCACTTTTATAAATAAGTGAAAGGCGTTTTTATAATGGTACTTTATGAACTATCCACTAAATTGTAACTTAAATAAAAGATAAAGTGACTTTAGAATTATAAGTGACTCACTTTTTACAACGGATGAGAACGCTTTTACATAAAATAACTTTAAAACATAAGTTACATGTGTTTTTTGAAAAAATAACTCAACAAAAAGAAAGACTTGAACCCAAGACCTCTATTCTCATAAAGTAACTTTAGACCAAGTGAGCTAGTTTAAAAGGTTAGTAATTGTTGGAAATGAGGAAGGATTTTTATTTTTATTTTTCACTGAAGCTTTGGGGTGCGTGCTTACTTGAAAAACCTTTTTTGCCTACAAAACAAAAAAAAACAACCACACAAACCAAACGAACAAGCAAAAGTATCCAAGTCTTACGGCTTAAAGTTAAATTTGGCCGGAAACTATATATTTTCCTCAATGTTTCTGATTTTCCGAGATCACACTAAGGCGCGACGGAAAAGAAAAGAGCATAAGCATGAGAAAAATCATTTCTTTTTGTTTCGGTTTGCCCAAATTGCACAGAGTCGAAAGGAAAGAGCATATGCAGAAATGAAAGGTATAAATCTGGTAATATTTTTTTTATAGAGAACTATAAACCGAAATAAACAGAGAGATAAATAACTATAACTGCAAATAAAGATTGTATACCTCCAGATCTTAAAAATGACGTAGCTAGGGCTATTAGAAACCTTTTCGTGTGAAATGAAAGGGGTTCCTCACTGGAACAGATGCTCCTAACACAATAGAGCAGTCCTCTCGGCCCAAAAGCGATCAGAAACAGTAGATCTAGGAAATGACAGTCGGATGCAGTTGTACCGGCTTTGTATTTGAATCAACAACGGATGCTGCCCTCGAATAGCTCTAATACCATGTAGGAATTTACAGGGTAAGTTCCTTAGATAGAACGCCAAAGGACACCGCTAACAAACAGATCACATATCAGTACACCAGTATTCTTGACGTGGTTAAAACCCTCAAAGAGGGAAACAGTCCACGGCTTGAGCCAACGCGGCCACTTCAGGCAATTTATTAATGTAAAAGAAAGAAAATTTACATAAGCTTCTCTCATGAACGGTCACCTAACAAATGACCCTCTATGCTCTTTAAATAGAGATCATGGACCAATCGGGTGTTAAGCCACAGATCAAGTGTCGGTAATACCAAGGAGAGAATGAACCATTGGATCACTTCATGTCTAGAACATATCGTGATCGTCAGATTGTAAGTTACAAAAAGTACATACTAAATAAACACACTTTACCTAACTATACACTAGACCAAGTTATACTTAATTATTTCCTATGTGTTGGAATATCCTAACAAAGGACAATAACTGAAATAAGTCCAAGGGATAGTTAAATTGGTCGAGTTCTCGTTGCTAAGTACATTTCCAATTGGGAGGTCACGGGGTCAAATCTCCTTGATGCCCTTGGGGTTAGGCCCAACCAGATAAGCCAGCGGGTAGATCCCTTCAAGTGGATCTGCCCGTATTATTACCCGTGGATGTATTGGCCACTCAGTGACCGTGAATCACAGTTGAAAAAAAAGGATAATAACTCAAGTGGTAGCTAACGGGTTTAATTCCCCCTCCACCCTAGTTCTATCCTCCAGAGACATGTTAGCTTGTGTGGCAAAAATTTGAACAAGTTGGAAATCGTGACAAGTAATTCCTATAAGCTCAAAGGGGCAGGAAAATTTCAATATCTAGATATTAAGGTGAATATTGGCAGTCATTGTGATTCGATCCTAGGTCTTTGTAACACAACCCCTTATTCACCCCAATGAGGAGATGTGTTTAGTATGTTAACCAATTTCCAATGTACAATTATAAGAAAGGGATTTGGAAGTTTCAAAAAAGAAGGTTCAAACTTTTAAAAACCAAAAACAAACAACATCACAATATTAAAAGTTATGATGTCTTGAAGTTTTCTTTGTTTAGCTTAGCAATGTCATCTTGACATGCCATGCGACACCCACGTGGCATGTTGCTCTAATGTCACTTCACCGTTGTGGCATACTTGTGATTATAGTTCAGTTCTTGTTCCGCATGTACAATCTTGCTCATTGAATAGAGCATTTTCAAACCCCTTGTTTTATTTGTTGAATAAAAGGTTTGCTAATGATTTACTTCTCAGTACACTTTCTGCAAGGGGTTAGAATACAATTCGGGTTGCTTGAAGGAGATATATATGAATTTCCCCTTCACTAGATAGCCCTCACCCACTAAACTACATGGCTATAAGCAACAATTACACTAACTAGGGTGACATGGCTCGCATTCATGCCAAAGAGTTTCATTTGCTCAACATTTTAGGGCCTCCTTGGCACAACCATGCATGGCATACCTTATGGTTATGGCATTTTGTTAGACCAATTCACATTGAAGTATTTCAGTCTACAATAAGTTTTAAATCAACAGAGCTTTGGCATTTTCTGGAGCTAGGGCATCAACAACTTAGTTGGGATGAATGACCTAATTAAGTCTCCAGAGGGAACAACTTTTGTCTCACCACTATAACAATCCATGAAATGGTAGAGAGCATAACAATTTTCCCTTTCAACCACTCAAGCTAGATCAAATTGACAAATTGTACACATACTTATCCAAACATTCTTCATATTTATGTGTTCTCATAAGAATAGATCAATCTAAGTTTCTGTCTTATGCAAATTATACCTCTCAAAGAACTATGTGAACTCCTTGTTTCAAGAAATTAATCACACTAGCCTTAGTTTTGTGCCTACCTTCTAAAACCAACTAAATTCTCTAGATTATGACAAACCTTTTAACAATGATTGTTTGGTAGCGTATTCAGTTTGCAAAGAAAGGATTAGAGTTTCAGATTTAGACTACTTGGTCAGATTTATAAGCGTGGACGGAAGTTTCATACTCTAAGCTAGGGCATCATTGACATAGATGATATAAATGACCTAGTCCTCTTTTCTGTGACCGCTACAACACTCCATGAAATGTGAGTTCAAGTTCTAACATTAATCCATAACTTGGCTTCTCCCATCATGGAGAATGGGATTCTCTTAAAATCCATTTTCTTTTATTTTTAACAATAATGTTCAACATATATATATATATATATATATATAGAGAGAGAGAGAGAGAGAGAGAGAGAGAGAGAGATATCAAAGGTTCATTAGACTCTGACTGCAACACTAGAAGGCTAAGTGACCTATACGTGACTTTTAAGAGGCATTACTTGGTGAGACTACAACCCACAAGCAAAGATAAGTTATGAATTACAGATAGGAAAACAATTTAAACTTGCATTTGTCTCTTCTTAAATCAAGTCATAGCAACAAGAATTTCCAGAAGCACCTTATGAGAAAACAAAAACTAATTGTAGCACTCAAGTATGAGAAAACAAATTAGATTAGCAACAAGAATAGAATTATCCTCTCCCTTGTACCTTATGCAGTGATGAAGGCCATGGCAAGGAACATACAACTACTTCAATGGGATCTGATGTACCATAAACACTCAAAATTTTCCATGGATTCTCAAAAGAGGAAAGACATGCAATAGAACAATTGTTGTGAGATTGTAGATAATGGCAATTGCTTTTGGCTATGTAGCATGAGTTAGGGCTTACTGGTTTTGACTTTCTATGAGAATTTTTGGTGTGTTTTCCCACTATATATATTTGAATATTTCTTCAATGTGTAGTTATCTTGTGCTCTACGAGCTATACTCCTACATGTATGCATGTAGTGAATGCATTTTAAGCCCTAGTCTACTCTAGGTAGAGGATACATTTGAGGCTGAGGTTTAACTCTCCTCCTACCGAGGGTTATCATGAGTTTGCTATGACAAGTGCTCTTTCACTTTCAGTTCAACAAGCCACATCTCTTAAAATACCTACATGCCTATAGGTTTCCTACATACTATTTCAACACAACTAGTGCCTAGGTATGCCAATAGTGTGTGTGTGTGTACCCATGCTTCTAAGTTTGTTGTTATATGTATACGAAGGCCCAATATCAATTCATATTCCTATGCACGGTAGCATATCATACGCATGGCATTCCACCTAGTGATTAGGTTATACCTTGTACACATAACCTACCGTAAATAAGGTTATCTTCCAAAATTGCACACAGGATGGACTATTCATACTTTACATGGTATTATTTTTATCATTTATAGTTCACATTAATAGAATAGCCATATATATATACATCTACATTTCTGCAACCCAGGATTAGGGATAGTAATTACAGCTAGCCACTCAATGACTATTATGCATCCCTGTGGCATGTATAGCTAGTGTTAATTCGTGTTTATGGCCATTGTTCTTTCAGCGTTGTACGCACAACATATAGGATTTCATACATGTATACACGTTTAAGGATCCAAGCTATAAACTATAACACCCCTTCCATTACCCAGGAATCCATTAATGCAAGCTCCCTAATCTTGAGCAGTCTCCATAGCTTCACCAAATGGAAAGAATAACTAGACACAAAAATCCATGCATACAAAGTACTGTAATTTCACATAATTAGAGGCATGTCATGGAATCAATAAGGTGACATATAATTATTACACTTTCATAAAAAATCAGAGTATTATCATAACATGAGCAATTCCAATCCCATAAGAAGGCATATTTTACATAGTTAATTAACATATAAACCATACTAGAAATATAAACATGACATCCATTGCTCACATCAATTGTGGTAGGTACTTATCTCAAATTAAGATTGGGCAACTATTATGGGGACTACAACTCTTTGCCCAACCATAGATTGGGTTAAACTGTGGTCTTTCTTGCAGCCCAATCATCCCCAAGCCAGATTCTAAAGTTAAGAAGGTTTGCTCGAGGGATGAAACCAACACTACTAGCTGAAATAGGGATTCCAGAGGACCAATAACCTCCACCCACCCATTGAATTCCTTGCAGTAACACTTTAATCAGGGATTCCAAAGGTTTCCCACCTCCACCCTCAATCAAACACAAGTGAATCCAGAGACCTATGTCTCCACCCTCAGTCAACATAATGCACAGTGATTCCACCCAACTTTGGGAGTCCAAAATCCATTGTAAAAACCAGAATACCAAGCATAGGAGACTTCAAAATTCTCTTACCAGGAATCCAAGGGAACAGGCCTCCACCCCAACTGTCAAGGGAATCCAGAGAAGACCATCTCCACCCTCTAGCCTGTTACCACATAATCTAGCAAGGCCCCAAGGAAGGGAAACCTAAGGGACAACTAATAGACTAAGTGACAACAATCGAACAATGACCCATTGTCACCTCAGTTAAGATCCCCTGCTCTTTACAAACTTTCATCGATGGGAGGAGTCCTAGTAGGAAGGGAATCACTTAGGATGAATAGATCAATGATTTAGGTGTGAAGTGATTCCACAAATACCATTCAAGGAGAGACACAATAATGGTTCAATGCCTCAAAGAAGCTAAAAGCTCTCCAAGAAAAGCTTTAAGATGAAGAGATCAAGACCTATGGTTTTAGATATGATGATGATAATTGGTATTCTTAAGGTCAAGACTCTAGAAGATGAGGTAGGACCTCTCAAAGAAACTCTACGTGATGATTTAACACTTCCAAAAGGTTGTTCGCTCCCTTTGCGAGACCTAAGAAAGACTTGCACTAGACGTAGGGCTTTATGAATAATCAAGGGAAGGAATGCTTCCAAGGTACTCATTAGGTCAGTGGCTCAAGAGATTCTGCCAGATTTCTACTGAGTATTTGCAATCCAACATTAAATGATGGGCATTCTCTTCACTGTCACAACACAATTGGCATTGTGAGGGTCCATGGAATCCTTTCTTCTTTAACCTGTCCTCAATAAGAATTCCTTTGTGGCATAACAACCAACAGAAAAAGTCCACCTTTGGCACGGTCTCGTAACTCCATAGACCCTTCCACATAGCAAGATCTGGTGGAACATGTGGACGCTCCTGCAATGATTTATACCCCTACGCTACTGTATATGTTCCAGGCTTAGCTCCCCAGCCACGGGCATCCTTCTTCCCTGCACGCAGAGGTGCCTTCCCATTCAACAGCATGAGCAGAGTGTCCCGATCATTGGTCAACTCAGTTGGCACGGGCGGCAGGTTCCAACGCAGCCAAGTGTTGCCTGTCCATGTCGAGATGTCCCAAAGTGTAAAGAGCCCAGCGCCATCCAACCACGAACGCAACTCTTGAAGGGAGTTGTTGCTCGACAGGGGAGGGTACATCATGATACCGTCATCCCAGAGACTGATTTCTTTTCCATTGTCGGGTATCCAAAACATGTTGTTTTTAATTAGAGGAATTGCTTTGTGACAGAGTTTTAACAATTGCGATCTAGTGGTGGGCAGGGAATTGTCCAAGCATCTTTTCCGTGCCCCAGTAAAATACTTCTTCCATAATGCTCTTTGCGCCCAGCCTGGATGAGGACCAATGATTTTCCAAAAAATCTTGGCTCCCATGGCTGTGTTTTGAAGACTAAGATCCTTAAAGTTCAGACCTCCTTCATTCAAGGGCTTACAGATTTTATCCCAACTTACCAATGGGATTCTTCTTTCATTGTGATTGCCACCTTTCCAAAAGAATTTGCAGATGAAGGCTTCCATTTTCCTGATGATGCCAATTGGAGCTAGGCTAACAGAGAATTGGAAGATGGGTAGACTACTGAGAATGGATTTGATGAGAACTGTTTTGCCGGCAAGATTTAGCCAAGTGAATCCCCAAGCTTGAATTTTTGCCTTGAATTTGTCTAGTAGAGGGAACCAGTCTTTGCTGTAGGCAAGTTTGCGAAAGATAGGAAGGCCCAGATAGATAAAGGAAGTCCAATTAAGGGAGGCAGAGAAGCCTAAAGATCTAGAGATGGCGGGGAGGGTGTTGGCAAATATATTATAACAGAAAACATTGCATTTCCCTTTGTTTAAAATGTTGCATGTAGCTTCACAATATTCATCCAGTACTTCCTTGAACCTTAAGGCGGATCGGGCGGAGGCAGCCCCTAGCAGGAGAGTATCATCGGCAAATAGAGCATGGTTTACATTTTTAACCCCTCTGGCAATGTTGAGCCCCAGGATCTCTTGATCAACCAGCTTCTGATCTAAATAGAAGCTCAGGACAGAAACATGGAGGACAAAAAGAGCGAGGAAAGGGACAACCCTGCCTGAGTCCTCTTGACGCTTTGAAAAAGTCTGCTGCTCTCCCGTTCACCAAGGGAGAGATCCAAGGATCAGCAATACAAGCTCGAATCCAATTGATAAAATTCATTCCAAAGCTAAATTTTTGCATGACTTCCCAAAGAAAACTAAGTCTGACTCGATCAAAAGCATTTTCCAAGTCTAGTTTGATTACCATACCTTTCTCTTTGCGTTGTAAGCTTGAATGAATCACCTCTTGAACTAGGATGAAGTTGTCTGCAATCTGTCTCCCTTGAACAAACCCGCCTTGATTCTCCGGAATGATGGCTGGGATGATACCTTTTAGCCTATTGGCGATCACCTTTGTGATTAATTTATATCCAATGTTGCAAGAGAGATGGGACGGAACCTATTGAAAGCCTTAACGCCCTTTTCCTTGGGGATGAGGGAAAGGAAGGCAGAATTGGTGTTGCCCCCTATTTTCTGGCAATTTTGAGATTTAAGATCATTTTGTAGAGGTGTTTTTCCACAATCTGCCAATAGGATTGGAGGAATCTTGCGGTGAAGCCATTTGGGCCTGGGGTTTTGTCAGGCTCCATGCCGAAGAGAGCATCCTTTATTTCTTTTATAGTGATCTTTGCTTCAAGATGCTGATTCATTATGGGGGACATCTTAGTAGGGACCGCCACCAAGAATTTGGAGTTTGGGTCCGTCACTCCTTCACTATAAAGTTTTTTAAAGTGAGTGAAAGCTGCTTTCTTGATGCTCCCGAAATCCTTGTGGATAGAGTTACCTTCCTTAATTTCTACAATAGAGTTGAAGCTCTTTCTAGCTTGGGCTTGTTTGTGGAAGAAGGCAGAATTTCTGTCTCCCACTTTCAGCCATAGACTTCGAGACTTTTTTCTCTAATATTCTTCCTCCGAGAGGCAATATTTATGGAAATTTTGTTGAAGATCGACCTCCTTTTCTAATACATCTCTAGTGATTTCTGCATCTTCATTTTGGGCATGATGTTGATCAAGTCTGTCTTGGGCCAATTTTCTCTCTATTGTAGGGTTGGGGAGGGATTTGGCCCATGATTTTAGGACAACTTTTAGTCTTCTAAGCTTTTCCTCCCAGATGTAGAAGGGAGAGCCCTTCACCGGCATTTTCCAACAATCTTGAACCAAGTTCAGAAACTCAGGATTCTTGACCCAAAGTGGACTGAATCTGAAAGGAATAGGGCCAAGATCATTATGATCCAGTATCTCAAGCTTAATAGGCTTGTGATTTGAAACGTTGCAAGGGAGGATGTGCATTCTGGACTCGAGACCAAGCAAAAGAAAGGAACTCTGCACCAGAAATCTATCAAGTCTTGCAGCAATGTGGCCAGGGCCTATTCTTTTGTTAGACCAGGTGTACTTACCATTGGAAGGAGAGATGTCGAGCAGATCCCAGTCCTGCATGAGATCCTCCACCCACTCCCTTGCTGGATCCCTTATGATACTGCCTCCTCGCTTTTCCTCTGCATGCAAGGTGAGATTTAGATCTCCAGCAACTATGATGTTTTCCAAATTCTCTGATTCCGACAGTTGCCTGATGGAGTCCCAACATGCCCTTTTCTCCCCTGCATTTACTGGGACATAGACATTGAAGAGACAAAATGCCTCCCTCGAGTCCACGTGTTGTAGCTTCAGAAACAACCAATGGGTATTGAGGATATTTGTAACCAACAAATACTTGGATTTATTCCAGAGAGAGCCCAACCCCCAGAGGCTCCCCGTGCTGAGACGACTTGACCTCTGCCTTCCTTCCAATTTTTTTTACTGATTTGGAGAAACTCGTTGTCCTCCATTTTTGTCTCCTAAATTAGAAGAATATCTGGGGCTTCTATTCTTATAAGACTTCTCATTGCTTCTTCTTTCACTCTACTCCCCATTCCTCTGCAATTCCAGGAGACTATCTTCATCATTTATTTTTATGTTGATGGGCCCCCTTGGAACCCTGTGCCTGATTTCTTGTCACCTTTGGATTTTTAGCAAGGAGTTTCTCCAGAGTGGGCTGACTACCCTGAAGCTTGTCTTTGTAGGTTTCCTGTTCTCTCTTTTCTCTAGCAGATTTGCGGCCCCGTGACGATCTTCTGACTGATGTTTGCGAATCTCCTATTTCCCCTTCCTCCTCTGATTCCTCCGAGACTTGTTCCTCCTCGTTGGCTTCTGCTTGTTTTTCCTTATGTCTTTCAGTAACACTTTCTCCTGGCCTTGATCCTGCTGAGGTCCCTTTATCTTGGGTTTTATCTTGCATTTCCTCTTCCTGTGGAACCTCTTCTACAAAGCTTAAGATCTCGTACCTGTTTTCTTGGCTTTTCTGTGGAGGTCCATTTTGGGCAGAGGCCGGCTGAGGGCCTTGGCTGTTTAGGGCCCCAATTTTCTTGTGAGAGGTCTTTGTCCTCTTAACTTGGTTCCAACCGTCCTCCTTCCCTTTCTCTGCTTCTCCTTTGTTTGGGCACCCTCTAGCAAAATGGCCGTAGATGTGGCATTTGTAGCACTTGAATGGGAGCTGCTCGTAATCCAGCTTTTGCACATGCATCCAGCTGCCAACATTTATTTTAATGGCCTCCGGAAGTCCCACCTCTAAGTCGACCTCAACACATATCCGAGCGCAGTCATACTGATCCTTGTTGTTTGCCCTGTTGATGAATTTTCCCAGGGCATTGCCTATGTGCTTGAGGGAATCCCAGTTCCAATAGTGCACTGGGAGGTTCGGGAGCCGAACCCAGACAGGGACTGCCGTCGGAACATCCACGGCAGGATCGAAGTCTGGGGTCCATTTGTTGAGGTAGAGGCCCTGGGGTCCCATGAAATAGGGACCATTCCTGAAAATCAAGTCTTTATCCTCCTTTGTGTTGAATTTGAACAGGAAGTAGCCTCTTCCCAGGAAGTATGAAGTTACGCTGTTCTTGATCAGCGGGATCCAGTTCTTGACAACCTAGATCTCCGTTGATTTTGGAGAGGGCCAAAGGCCCGTGAACTGACCCACCAGGGCTCGATCTGCTAGGGACAAGGTGACCTGGATCGGGCCCTCAGGAGGAAGGGTGACCTCTGGTACATCCTCAAGCTTTTTGACAAACTTGGCGGCTTCTGACTTCTTCTTCTTAGGTAAAGAAGCTAGCAGAGAGTTGAACGCAGTTCCGCGGTAGGGGGAGTAGGCGGCGAAGGAGAAAGAGGCGATCCCTGGGTCTCCATGATCTTGAGGCCCGCACTGCAAGCAGATCTGATCAAAGACTGCTACTAGCCCTAGTTGCGCTTTGACAAGCAGCAGGGAGACGCTTACCACCTTTCAATAATTACCTACTATTAGAATATGGAGTTTCATGAAGAAAAACAACATTTCATCACTAGGAACATTCATTACATGTTATACCATGAATAAAATATGCAAGAGCCAACTAAATAGCTTACAAAATTATCTTCAAAGAAATTAGGGCACAATATCATTTACTCTAATTGCAACAATTACATACATTAGACAACTTGCAAAGAAATATTTCATCAACAAGAGCACTTACAAAATAGTCATGCAATATATCCATCCACATTCAAGAAGTAGCTCCAAGACAAGATCAAAAAGAAACTCCAAATATCATAGTGCATCTAAGATACTCCAAAATATCCAAGAGAAAAAGTGTGAATTTGCCTAAGAAGGTCTAAAATCCAATTTGATGATGATGAGTTCTCACAAATGAGACTCACTTCTCTTTATATGAGTCTCTCTAAATCAAATCAGCCCAATGAACCCCCAAACTTATAAAATAATGTGCTAAAAACAAGTTTTGGTCACAAGTGGACCAAGTAGTTATCACAAGTTATGAATTAGCCATCCCTATGCAACTGAGTTGATGATGTCATGATGATGTGGGATCGTTGGAGGGCCATGTTGAGTCCTTTGAGTGCCATGATGATCTGAACTTAAACAGGAACACAACAAAATACATATATAACCATAAATACATAATTGCAACATAAATATCACTTCATTTCATTAATATCAAAGAATTGAAATATGCTTATAGACGTAATGGAAATAAACTAGCTTGGGCGATGGTAGCTTCACTCTGAGAAGAGACGTGGCAAATACATGCATCTAAACTTTGCTACAATGAGCCTCGAAGGCCTATTTATTATTGAGAAATAATGGAAAACCCTAAACATCCAAAAACCTAACCTTAGGATATGAAGCGCCAAAATCGTGGGCCTCGTTGGGGTAAATTGGTACATCAACTTCCCGGGGTCGTAACTTTGGCATATGATCTTTGTTAGACGTGCATGATACCTCGTTAGAAATATCTATCTGAGGACTACAAATTTCAATTGGAAATGTTTATGGAAGACTTACATTTGCCCATTTTCTGTAAAAAAAAAAAAAAAAAAAAAAAAAAAAAAAAAACAAAAATACAAAACAAAACAAAAATACAAAAAACAAAAAAAAAAACAAAAAAACAAACAAACAAACAAACCGTTTAGTGCCTCAAAACGGCTCCAGAAGTTCAAGACTTGAAAAATTGCCAAAAATAGTAAAATGTGCTACAATTAAGGAAATTGAAAAAATGAAAGAAACAATGGTGGGGGTCCAAGTCGAATAAGCGGGTGGCCACCAATATCCACCTAGATCAGTCCTCCCCCCTTAGGAAGCAATGGTCCCCATTGCGTTGAGTGCCTCCATGAGATGGGGAAACTTCTATTGAACTTGGTCCTTGGTGAGCCACTTGCCTTGGTGCAAGAGTTGGCTAGCTTTGACAACCCGATATAGTTGGATATTCTGCTGGCGAGTGTTCTTGATCTATGTATCCATGATCCTATAAGTCGTGGCTTGTTTCACGCAGTCTGGGTTTTCCTCTGTTTGTGTGAGTTGTTCTGTAATGTTGAATGTGTTCAGTAATGGTGGAAAGTATGGTTAAAGGCGGTCTACATTGAACACTGGGTGCAGGTCGAGGAACGGTGAAATGTTGAGATCAAATTCATTGTCCCCTACAGCCTTGGTGATGGTGTACGACCCATATTAGAGTAGGTGAAGCTTGCAGTGGGGCCCAGTGAGGTGATCCTTCTGCAAATGTAGCCAAACTTTGTCGCCCACCTGGAACTTGTGTGGCACCCAATGTTGATCATGTCGTTGCTTGTACTTAGCATTGGATCTATCCAATATGTCATGGACCTACTGGTGGATGTGTTGAATGCACTCAATGAAGTTGTTAAACCTATCAAATTCGGATTGGACATGCCTGAGTAGCTACAAATGGTATGACCGCATCAATGGGACATAGTGTTATACAAAATTTATACCTACGGATAAGTATATCTATCCTAAGTGGGTAGTTACACTTAGAACAACTAAAGTAAAGATGTTTAACCTTTTCCTACAATACACAGATAATATAAAGGAACCTACTTGTGATCCTTCGCTTCCTTTGATCTCCTTTGAGTTTCTCTCGTCGCTCTCGCTCAAACTGAATTCGCTCAATTGGTACTTGCCAACATAAACAAAAGACAACAACAATCGAAGCATATGATCTGTTTATTGTAAACAAATGGAATCAACAACATTTGAACATACATTCATCATAGATATAGACAAAAGTATTGGAAAGGAACAAACAACTTTATTGATTGATAGAAGGAGAAGTTACACCCAATGTGGTTCGATCTTGTGTCACTCATCCAACTTAGTCCAAGCCCTCATCACACCAATAGCAACATCAATACAACAGCATAACATTACTTGACAATGATTTAAAGTCTCTAAACCAACAATATTTCTCTATAATATCCAAGCTCCTTGGCTCTATGATGGGAGGCCAATTTATAGATGAATGCAAGTGGTTTTGTCATTAATATGGCATTGAATGGTTTTCCATAATTAGATGATTAGTTTCCATGTTCAAAGGGATGAGAGGATAGAGGATTAGATGATCTAAGGCTATCCTAAGTTGAGCTCATCTTGATAGGATAGGAGTTGGTTTCCTTCTAGAAGGCTCTAGAAAGGAGTAATATACTCAAGATTCAATGAACATTTCGAGGATTATCTCCCAACGCAGGCTTGAGTGGGCTTAGGTGCTCTGCAACGCAGCCTTTAATGGGGCTACCTGCTCTACAGAGCACTTACCCCTGACCGGGGGTGCGCTGGTGACCCAAGGAAGCATTTCAGCAAGGTTTGAAGCCAGGAAACTTTTATGGATGAAAGCACTCAATGAAGTGACATGTATATGGCATGTAGCAACTGAATTAGGGTTTGATAGACCCTATTTACACTGATCTGATCATTGAGAGTGATGTGCCCAAATAGAATTGTAACAGTTGCCCCCTAAAGCATGAAGTCAAAAATGATAATGTTGAGTGATATGCTTTATGATGTGATAAGGAGGATCTAAATCAGACGGTGACCTGCATCAATTACAATACATAATATCATAATATCTTTGAATTTTTCATGAATTGCTGAGGGAAGGCATACCCATGCTTAGCATATAAACTTTTTATTACATGTACATAAATCAGATAGTTGTCTACATATATAGACCCATGATAAGATGACCATCTGTGTAAAGCCACCATACAGATGATTTAGTACTCTCCTGAAATCGTAGCCCGGATGGATGAAACTAGATCCGGGGTCTTCTATCTCGTCTAATCGTTTTCTCAAGTACGAGTATAACCATGTGAAAATGTGATCTGAAGTTGAACATGGGAAGACACTATCTGATTACTAGCCAATGATGTAAGTTGTTAACAGATGCGAGAGAAATAACAAATAATGATAATGATTCTCAAGGTACTACAATACAATATGCATGGTGTGAATAGATGTTTTGATGTCGAACACCATACAAAGTCTTTCGGTCGAAGGCCTGTGATGTCAACCTATTGTCGGAAGCGAGAAACTTGCCATTGATGTATGCAAGCCTCAAGGTACTGGAAGGGTGTTTCTAAGTCAACTTCCTGGATAATGTACTGATGTTGACAAGAAGCGACTCGTTGCAGGAGGGCCTTGATGTATCCCCCATCAACGACACGAAATGAGTGTAATGATTTTGAAGACA
This sequence comes from Pinus tabuliformis, assembly GCA_031772625.1. Taxonomy (NCBI): domain Eukaryota; kingdom Viridiplantae; phylum Streptophyta; class Pinopsida; order Pinales; family Pinaceae; genus Pinus; species Pinus tabuliformis. Next base: position 1,574,304,404 of record CM062804.1, read on the forward strand.
GAATGTGACTGATGACACAATGTTCAGGAATGGCAGTCATGAAAATGAAGGTTTATGAGTATTGCAAAGGATGAAGTTTACTGAGTGACTTCTCTTGAACATGTCGGCGACACTGAATGAATTGGCAACATTGACCCAAAACCAAAGTGATGGATGGTGTGATAGACCATAGGTATGATAACCATCAAGCAGATAACCCAACCCAAGTTGTCACAAAGATGAAGTGAAAGTGTCATGTTTAAGAGCGACTTGCTACCATAAAGTGATTTATCCCTTTTCCCATTTTCCCCAGTCATTGCTGACCAGTACCTCTTTATTTTTTAACAAGCTTGAGGAGGATAATATATGATTGATGTATAATTCTACCCTTCGGGTGAATCCATCGCTATGTGATGTTTTAACGAGTCTAGTGAAGGTGAAGCTCGATCTTGTCATGATGGACAAGTTTGTCGCTATTTGATGCTTTAATGAGTTTAACGACAGTGAGAACTCGGTCATTTTCATGTTTAGAGAGTTTGAAAAGGGACAAAAGGAAAACTCCACAAGTTCTTTTTCGTAAATTTGTCTCTCAAGTCCGAAAAAGTGTAAAATAATACAAGAGAAAACTTATTGATCATGTTCGATCAATGCATTCCTTTTTCGTAAGTAATCTATCTCAGTTCGGAAAAGGGTTAAACTTATATTGACTAGATGTTGTTTCCAATCCGTTTATGAGCTAAAAAGGACAAGCGCTCAATAATCTTTTCATGTTTAAAGAGTCAGAAAAGAGTTTGAAAGCAGACCCCCTGTTTTTATTTTCTTTTAACGAGTCAAAAAAGGAAAATACTCGCTGATATTTTCATTTTTTACGAGTCATAAAAGAGCTTAAAGGTGACTCGTCGCGGAGGAACGAGTGGTATAAAGGGTAGCAACTAGTTCCGACAATGGTGGAACTGCTCAAAACATGTAATGGTTAAGAGGTTGGCTAATAAAACCACTCATCGCTGCAGTCCCTCAAGAAAGGAAAAACAACCAAGTGAAAGCATATGATCGGCCAAAGAGATGGTGGCGATGGAACGAAACAACCAAGGCTCATCTAGCATAAATTAGTTGATAAAAACGACAATCACGAGATGTAAATTGGGCATGGGTTCATTTTTACATAAGATTGAATCATGGAGAACTCTACTTGGATTCGGTTCATGTTTACACAAGCTTGAAACGAAAAACTATGCTTGCTATAAGTTTGTATTCCCCCAACATAATGACTCAATTCGAGGTACATGCGCCCCTAGGCTTCATTTCATTCAGCAAGGTGGATGGAATGATGGTTCACTTTCGAGATTTTGGAAAGACTCGACTGGGATTTTGCGAGATCTTAATCAAAGACTCGATTTGGAAAAGGGAGTTGCTTAATTTTTTAATGATGTTGACACAGTAAAAGAACTATCCTCGAGACCCTTGTTTCATTTTTTAATGAGCTTGACACAAGACAAGGAACTATGCTCACACCCTTTGTTTCATTTTTTAATGAGGCTGACACAAGACCAAGAACTATCCTCATACCCTTTGTTTCATTTTTTAATGAGGTTGACACAAGACCAAGAACTATCCTCATACGCTTTGTTTCATTTTTTAACGAGGTTGACACAAGACCAGGAACTATCTTCATATCCTTTGTTTCAATTTTTAACGAGGTTGACACAAGACCAGGAACTATCCTCATTGGTTTCATTACGCATATCAACTTCGGAATTATTGGAAATCTTCCATGAGTTAGATGAAGTGGAAGATATCATGTTGCAGGTCTCAACTTTTGCAACTTCCGCCGTTTTTTATGGTGACGGTAGTGAAAAGGTGCCCAGTAGGGAAGAATCTTTGAAGAGACCTACTCCAATGTTTTGAAGAGATAGCAGAGGTCCGTGAACTAATGGAACTCTTCCAGTTGCCTGTGAACTAGAGGCGAAGAAAGCGAGTTGGTCAATTACCGTGATTCCGCCTTTATGAGGGAAAGCGATCATACGAAAGTATGTCGAAACCATAACAGCCATAACGTAAACCCACGATCTTCCTAGTAAAATATTGTAGTCAAGGGTCTGTCAACGACCTCAACTTCAACAGTTATAGTTTTTCCCCCTAGTTCTATCTGCAGGTTACTTAAAATTCCCCAAGGTGTATAAGTGGGACTGTCAAAAGCTTTTAATGTCATAGGTCATCGTGACAAAGGCAGTGAGCCAAGTGTTTTCTAGCAATTCATTGACATGATACAAGTAGATGCACCTTTGTTAACAATGATTCGGTGAATGAGGTGATTCAAAGCATTTACTTGGATCAAGAATGCTAATTGTGCTGGTAATTGTGGCGTATAACCCACATGGTTAAAAACTACGAGATTGGAATCCGTTGGATCAATTCCACCAATTGTTGACAATAAAGCATGCTTTTGGGAGGGATAATTTTGAAGAACCTCAAGCGTCAACATAACAGAAGATGAGTGAACCAAATATTCTACTATGTTATAATTTTGTGTTGCTCGAGCTCGAGGGTTGAATGTAGATTTATGAACAACTCCCTTAGGCGGTTTTATTGTTAACTATGGTGCAATGGGTGGTGGAATGGAGTCAGATGAAGTCGAAGTCGAAGTATTGGTTTGATATATAGCCTGATTATTCGACGACGATGGTGGATTACCGTAATCTTTACTTCGTGTAGTCACCAAAACATTAGTCTTAGGCTTAGTGGCGGATAACATAAGCACTTGTGAAGTGGAAGCATGATCTGTAGCAATCAAATGAGTCTCTGGGTTTGGAAAAGGGTATGTCAACACAATGTATGTAGTAGAAGTCTTAAGAAGTTTTGTGACTTCAGAGCGGTGAGGACAGTCTCGCGTAAAGTGCTCCTCATTACAAATTAAACATGGGTAATGAGGTTTCCTAGCTGAAGAAGAGGAATCAGATGATTTGTCTTGAGGGGGAGAATTTTGTTTCTGTTATGAAACTAGCTCACAAAAAGATAGAAAAGAAAGATCAACGCCTTGGAATTCAGCCTCTTCGAGGGGGCAACCTCCTTTACATTACACAAATGAACAATTCTTGGATGATACAAATGACAAGACCTCCTTTCTATATATAGGAGTCTAAGGGGTCATAATATAATCAGAGCCGACATAACAATAATAATGTAAGAGTACAATAATAACAATAGTGGGCTTCTATGGGGCACAATAATAACAATATGGGGACTACATGGGCACAACAATATAATAAGGGAGTTGTACTAATAACAATAAGGGGTTACACTAGTAGTATAGGGACCTAACATGCCCCTCTCCTTCAAAAAGTGTTGTCCTCAATGTTTAAGTAGTTCTTGATGCTTCTGTATAAAATTCTTGTCCTCCTGTGTGGAATCTTCAGCGGGTAAGTTCTTCCACTTGATGAGATACTCTTAAATTGATTGATTTCGTAGCTATCGGGTTTTTGTTTCTGTGACTGCTCTAGGTTCCAATATGATTTTTCCTTCCTCGTCAAGTTCTGGCAATATTGTTTGAACTGGGATCTTCTGCAACTTTTGAATGAGTGGCCACACTTCTTCGTCCTTCTTCCATTCATCCCTTGCTTCGTTTATCCAATCTAGTTGGATAATAGAAATAGCACAAAACAATGCTTCCACATCCTCATCCTTTCTTGAGAGTGCATCTACAACAACATTTTTCTTCCCTTTTTTGTAGATGATTTCAAAGTCATAACCCAACATATTTGTGACCCATTTTTTCTGTTCTTCTAAAGATAATATTTGTTCTAAAAAGTATTTAAGACTATAATGATACATTTTTACCTTGAAGTGTCTTCCCATTAGGCAAGGTCGTCATTTCTTAGGTGCATGTAGTATTACCAACATTTCCTTCTCATAAATAGCTTGCTTGAGATGTAGCCGTAAAAATACCCAATCGCCTACATCAAAACTTCTTTCATTGCGATGTTGATCGGCCCGTTGTTTCATTCGATTCTACACCAAAGTGGTGTTATCCTTTAAAAGTTGGAGAACTTGTTGTTGATGCTCAATGTGATCTTTCACTGCTTGTATCTTTTTCTTCTTGATATGTCTTTCTATCTTGAGAGTTTGAGGAGCGGTAATTTCTTCCAATGCATTACAAGATATGGTCAAATTCATTTCTTGATGCTCAATGTGATCTTTCACTTCTTGAACATTTTTCTTCTTGATATGTCCTTCTATCTTGAGTTTGAGGAGTGGTAATTTTGACCAATGCATTACAAGATATGGTCAGATTCATTTCTTCTTTCTTGATGTGATATTTCACTTCTTGAACCTTTTTCTTCTTGATATGTCCTTCTATCTTTAGAGTTTGAGGAGTGGTAATTCTTGCCAATGATTTACAATATATGGTCGGGTTCATTTCTTCTTTCTTTGGGGTTGGTTCCTGGTGTATATCCTCTTCTTTTGATGTTTCTTAATCCTTTTCTTCCTCCTCTTCATAATCTGTGTAAAATAATTTCTTCTTAGCACACTTATGACCTTGAGTGTATTTGCTATCACAATTGTAACAAAGCCCTTTTTCTCTTTTTTCTTCCAATTGTCGTGGTGTAAACCTTGTAGGTTGTGGAAGGTTAGGAGAAAAAACACTTCCATAATTATAGTCGTGAGTGGTGGGATTCCTTGTTTCCATAATTTTGCTTTCAATTTTCTTGCCAACTTGAATGCCTTCTCCAATGAATCAAGTTCCCAAAGATGAACCTCATGTTGAATGTTATACTTTAAAGTTCCTATGAAGACATCAAAATTCTGCTTCTCTGGAATATCATTTACCCTTATATTCAATTTTTGGAAGTCCTCAATTTTCTCTGCCATTGAACCTTTTTTTTTGAGATTTATCGATTGGCTAAAGAAGGTGTTTCTATTTGTATCCTCATAATGTGCTATCATTTCCTCCGTGAAAATTGCCCACGTGACAAGTGGTTTACGAGAACAAAGCCCTTTATACTATAAAAATTGATTTGGTTCTAAATATGAAGATGCAATACGTAACTTTTGTAACAGTTTCACTTCATGTAGATCAAAATATTCTTCCATCTATAGTATCCAATTTACCGGATCCTTTCCATCAAACTTCCTCATATCGCCTTTTCGTGATTTTAGGAGCTCGGTCTTGAACAACTGTAACTTTGTAATTTCGGATTTTAAGTTCTGAAATTTTCACCTGTGATAGCTCTTTGAGTCCTCTTTCCAATGCCACTAGTTTGATCGAAGAAAGCGTTATGCCCAATCTCCCAAGATGATTTGCTTGTATACTTTTTTAGTAGAGCGAACTTGTACAAGGTTCCATGTGTTACTGTTTTGACCTTCAGAACTGAAAACAATAAACAAAAAATTCCAGTCTGTCCTATTTTTGTAACTTCTTACGAAATTTGAATCAGATTCTCCGAGAGAGAGTTATGACGATTTTCCCAAGGTCACCTGTTTGGGATGTAATTCGGGGGCCTGCAGAAACCCTAAATGTCTTGGACTGTATCTCCGCAAATATAGCGAAACAAGATCTGAAATTTGGGTCTGAGCTTCACCACGATTTTGACTCAAATGGGTTTTAATTTCAAAGTTTGAACCATCGTAGAAAATAAATTATAGCGAAAATTCCACGATGACCTGTTTGAGATGGAATTTTGGACCTTGCAAAAACCCTAACTTCCTCAGATCATATCTCCGAAAATATAACGAGACAAGATCTGAAATTCGGATCTGAGGTTCAGAATGATTTTGGCTCAAATGTGTTTTTATTTTATCTTCTTAAACGTCGCAAAAAACAAGTTATAGCGAAAATTCCACGAAGACCTGTTTGGAGTAGCGAAACCCTAGAATCCAAAGCTATGATGCCAAATGTTATGAAACCAGCTCACAAAAATATAGAAAAGAAAGATCAACACCTTAGAATTCAGCCTCTTCGAGGGGGAAACCTCCTTTACATTACAGAAATGAACAATTCTTGGATGATACAAATGACAAGACCTCCTTTCTATATATAGGAGTCTAAGGGGTCATAATATAATCAGAGCCGACATAACAATAATAATGTAAGGGCACAATAATAACAATAGTGGGCTTCTATGGGGCACAATAATAACAATATGGGGACTACATGGGCACAACAATATAATAAGGGAGTTGTATTAATAAAAATAAGGGGTTACACTAGTAGTATAGGGACCTAACAGTTTCTTTTTGGTTTTCCCCTTTTTCTTGCTTCCAGGTTGTTTTTCATTTTTACCTTTTGTCAGATGACACAACATTTATTTCGAAAGCAAGTGTATTAGAGGTTTGATTTGAAATAGAAAGTGTTTGACTAGATGGTCTACTTGCTGTTTGAGTGCTTGAAGAACCTATCACACCATCACCGACATGAGAGTCCTTACTGGATGGAGGTGGTGGAACAGTAAAAGCTGGTCTAGGTGCATTTGGAATCTTATCATGGAGCATGCCAGACTAGGTGTAAATAAATTCTAAGTATTGGGCACGAGAAATTACTTGCTCTTCAGTACCAACTCCTCCTTTAGCCACATCCTCGGTGATAGATGTCAACAAGGATTTAATAAACCACTCAGCTAAAATCTGATCAGGAACAAAAATTTTGACCATTCGATGACGACGACACCACTCATGAATATGATTAGAAATGTGAGTAACAGTGGTCTATTTAAAGTTGGTCAACAGTTCCGTTCCAGTTTCATATCTGATGGGTAACTGGAAATGGGTTAAAAATGTAGTGGCTAAGGCTGTGAAGTTGTCAAATGAAGCTCGTGGTAATTCAATATACCACTTTACAGCCGGACTAGTGAGCATTCGCTGGAAAAGACGTAGTCTTACTGAATCATCATTTAGGGATTTGGATGAACACCATAAATGAAAAGTCATAACGTGATTGGACGGATCTTCTCTAGGCTTTCCATTGAACTTAGGAATATGAGAAGGCAATTTGTGTGGAATCACAGGCCACCAAGATGAATAAATAATGGGATAATTGGTAAGCCGATTTAAATCCGGTAATTGAAGTGTTGCGACAAAAGGAAACTATCGGTTTAGGTCGAGTTGAGCATAACCAGGGTAAGATGGAATTGCCTAGGCAATAGGCCTTTGCATACCAGCATAAGGAATCTGTTGCTGGTAACCTTGATAGGGGTAGGTTTGTTGAGCATATCCAGTATAAGGTTGTTGTTGGGAACCAAGATAAATTTTTTGTTGACCAAACCAGCATAGGATTGTTGACTAGAACCCGGGTAAGCTTTCTGTTGACCAAACCCGGCATAGGCTTGTTGACCAAGTCCAGGATAAGTTTGGTACTATTGGAATTATTGTTGTTGGTATTGTGGCCGCCACGGTTGTTGATACAACGGTTTTTGCCCACCAGTATAAGTTTGACCAGGTTGTGGATAAATTGGACCAGTATAAGTCTGAGTCATCCCAGTTAATGGTAAACTTTCCTGAGGTTGTTAGATTTCAAACACAAACAGTTGTTGTAAAATGGCCTGAGCAGACTGAGTTTGTACACCTGGAACTTGAGGGTAAGAGGTTGAAGGATCAGCTTGCAAATGTTGAGATATAATCAACTGAGCTTTTGACTGTGGTAAAGTCGTAATGACAGGCGTAGTAGGTATGGATGAAACAAGTTGTATTGGTTGTGATGAATACACAAGCCTTGGTTGAACAGACATTGTAGGCTGCCATTGATAAATAATCATTCTAGAATAATTTGGACCTAAAGATGACGATATACTGTCATATGGTGGCCCCCCAGAGTATGGAGAATAAGCAGATTGGGCATATTGTTCTCCATATGGAGGTAATCCAGTGTTAAGTGGATACATTAGACAGTAACCAGATGGACCAGCTTGATATTGACTTGATGGATCAAACTGTTCAGTATTCGTAAGTGAAGAACTAGGTAAAATTCCTGTGGACGACATGGGTGAAGACCATGGACTAGAAGAAACATTGGAGTGAGTTCCAGATAATGATTAGTAACCCAGTGGGACGGACGGACCACCATACAGATGTGACTCAGGTGTTATGGTAAACATCGAAGAAGTAGCGATAGTAGATGTTGTCACATCTGTAATAGATGATACAATCTGGGATGTTGTTTCAGCCATAGTCAAATGACCCAATAAATGTCCTAATGAATCTACGAGAGTTTGAAAGTAAACAGGATCAAGAGGAGCAGTATAAGTTAACTGAGGAAAAGAAGGATAAAGATAAATCCCTGGTCCAAAACGAGTTGGAGTTCTAGGTGAAGTTTCTTCTTCAAATTCCTCTTCAATAGCAATCAAACCGAGTGGAAGGATTTCACCATTAGGTCCGTAATAAATTTCCAGTGTTTGACTCTGCGGTAAAGGAGAAGTCTCAACAATTACAAATGTCTGAGGATAAATCGGTCGATCGTCTTCCGGTATGGGAACAACTTCTGGTTGTTCAACTTCGAGATCCAAGTGTTATGGTAAAAGAACAACGGGTTCATGATGAACTTCTTGAACAACTTCTGGTTCAAAAGTAACTTCTTGTTGAACTATGATAGGTTCGGGATCAACTTCCGGTTGAACAAATTCAAGTTCAAAAGTAATTTCTTGTTGAACAACTTTGGGTTGAGGATCAACTTCTTGTTGGACAACTTCAGTTACTGTTTCACTAAGTTCACTTTCAGTGTCCTCAGGTAATTGTAAAGGTTCCACTTCAGTAGCAGATAAACTAGTAATAGTAGGAGTAACTGGAATCACAGTACGTACCGGTATAGGTGACTCTGGTAAATCAGATGAAGAACCAGAAGTTTGTGATGTACTAGACCCAGTTAAACGAGACCACTTTCGTCGACTAGGTGTAGCTTCAGGTGGTAAAGGCGGTTTACTCGCTGTCCTACACAAATGATGGGGTAAAGGTTGATTTTCTTCCACGATTTCTAATTGATTTTATTATAAAAAGAAATAAACAAAAAGAGGGTAATCTAGGCAAAAGAATTACCAAGTAACTGTGAACTGCAATATACCGCCTCGGAGGAGCCAAGGACTTAACATACGTGCAGGTAATCTCCCTGAATGTTGTTTTTGATGTATCACAGTATACAAGGCGGCCGACTCGGTTACCTATGGATGGATAGAAACCTAATGTAGTCCTCCCAAATATACCCGAAAGTACGTGGAGGCCCAATCCGTGTTAGCATTGTCTAATGCGAAACCGCACAGTGAGAGCATTCCCTTATACTTTTCGTACTATAACACCGCCCGATATACCCGAAAGTACGTGGACAAGCTACGATATACTTACGTACGTGGAATGAGGTATCACACTTGGAATGTATCGCAGACCATTAGCGACAACTGCTATGTTTAACAACGTTGGAACATGTCTCTAGCCTAGACCTCTAAATGTTATGCGTTAAGTTACATGCTCCATTAGGTTAATTGAGATAAATTTTAGTTGACCTCGTTTAAAAGTTTGCCTTCCAGGTTCACCGCGTGATGTTTCTGAAACTCCTAGAATGCAACTAAGATGAGAAACATTCTTTTCATTTGATTTAAACAATGAAAATAGTAACTAAAAGGGATAGAGCAATCAGAATTTCTAAACAAAAAGCATAGAGCACATCTAATGCAACTTTCTCTATACCATTCCTACAAGCACACACAAACTTCTAAATGCATTATGCATGTTTTTATTTTCATTCCTTTAATGTTTAGATGAACATAAACAAACTAAATGCACAAATGATCAATCAATGCTTTTTACAAGAAACAAAGACTTTACGACAATTTTTTTTCCAAAGAAGTGAAGACCTTAAGACAATTTTTTTTTCCAGAAAAGTAAAGACTAATCAATGTAAGATAACTTTAGGATTGATTTGACAATGATAAAGAAAACATAAAGAAACATTGAACAAACAAATCCAAAGTGAGCATGGAAGAGAGATGCTAATTTGGACTTCAGAGATAGAGAAAAATTCACCATTCGACAAGCAAGATGTGAAACAGTTTGGAAAAAATCAAGCAAGAAGATGGGTTTTTGGCTTGACAGGGACTAGTGCAGCCTTGAGTGGGAGACAGTGCGTTGCAGAGCACTGCTCTAGGCTAAGGCTGCTCTGCAGAGCACTGTGTCAAGAAAAACAGTTTGTTGACGCCAGAGAGCACTATCAACACACAAATAAGCACACATTTTGACCAAACAAGCTTCAAAATGACTAAATATGGGTAAATGAACTCAAGCAAAGTCTACTGGTGTTTCTAAGACAAGGGATAACTACCAGGAACGATGGTCGTTCCCCAATGGAGTCACCAATTTGTTATATGAAATTTATACCTACGGATAAGTATATATTCCCTAAGTTGGTAGTTACACTTAGAACAACTAAAGTAAAGATGTTTAACCTTTTCCTACAATAAGCAGATAAGATAAAGGAACCTACTTGTGATCCTTTGCTTCCTTTGATCTCCTTTGAGTTGCTCCTGTCGCTCCCGCTCAAACTGAATTTTCTCAATTGGTACTTGCCAACATAAACAGAAGATGACAACAATCAAAGCATATGGTCTATTTATTCTAAACAAATGGAATTGACAACATTTGAACATACATTCATCATAGATATAGACAAAAGTTTTGAAAAAGGAACAAACAACTTTATTGATTGATAGAAGGAGAAGTTACACCCAATGTGGTTCGATCTCGTGTCACCCATCCAACTTAGTCCAAGCCCTCATCACACCAATATCAACATCAATCCAGTAGCATAATATTACGTGACAATGATTTAAAGTCTCTAAACCAACAATATTTCTCTATAATATCCAAGCTCCTTGGCTCTATGATGGGAGGCCAATTTATAAATGAAAGCAAGTGGTTTTGTCATTAATATGGCATTGAATGGTTTTCGATAATTGGATGATTAGTTTCCATGTTCAAAGGGATGAGAGGATAGAGGATTAGATGATACAAAGTTATCCTAAGTCGATCTCATCTTGATAGGATAGGAGTTGGGTTCCTTCTAGAAGGCTCTAGAAAGGAGGAATATACTCAGGATCCAATGAACATTTCGAGGATTCTCGCCCAGCGTAGGCTTGAGTGGGCTTAGGTGCTCTACAACGTAGCCTTGAATGGGGCTACCTGCTCTACAGAGCACTTACCCCTGACCAGGGGTGCGTTGGTGACCCAAGGAAGCATTTCAGCAGGGTTTGAAGTCAAGAAACTCTTATGGATGAAAGCACTCAATGAAGTGGCATGTATAGGGCATGTATCAACTGAATTAGGGTTTGATAGATCCTATTTACACTAATATGATCGTTGGGAGTGATGTGCCCAAATAGACCTGTAACACATAGTGGCTAGAATCCCAACCCCCCTTGAAAGGGGTGGTGGCCAGTTGAGTTATGGAGAGCTCTATTGTGCTGTGTTGGACATAGAGGAGGCTTTCATCCCATGTGCATGGATGATTCTATTTGTAATAGAGTGTGTATGATCATGCTGTTGACGACCTTTGTTTGGCCATCAGTTTGGGGATAGCCGCCGAAGGATTTGGACAAATTTGTCCATCATCGCGTACCTTTGTCGCTTAATGGCTTCTTCGAGCAATATTTTGAAAGGATCTTCTGCCCCCTCCTCTTTATTTTCTTTCACCATGGGAGGTCGTCAGGGTTTGTGAGGTTGGTCTTTCAAAGGTTCAACGAGTTCAAGCCCTAACTCCTTACACCCTGACCTCATTGGGGACATGCAAAGAAAAATAGAGAAAGAGCAGAATGCTTTGATACCACTGATCCGAACTTAAACAGGAACACAACAAAATACATATATAACCAAAAATACAGAATTGCAGTAGAAATAACACTTCATTTCATTAATATCAAAGAACTAAAATATGCTTACATACTAAATGGAAATAAACTAGCTCGGGCGATGGTAACTAATCTCTGAGAAGAGACGTGGTAGATACATGCCTCTGAACTTTGCTAAGGCTCGAAGGCCTATTTATTATTAAGAAATAATGGAAAACCCTAAACATCCAAAAACCTAACCCTAGGAGATGAAGCGCCAAAATTGTGGGCCTTGTTGGGGTAAATTGGTACATCAACTTCCCGGGGTCGTAACTTTGGCATATGATCTTCGTTTGATGCGCATGATACCTTGTTAGAAAGATCTATCCGAAGACTAAAACTTTCGACTAAAAATGCTAGGCACAAATGTACATTTTCCAAAAAAATGCCGTTTAGGGCCTCAAAATGGCTCTAGAAGTTTAGGACCTTAAAAACTGCCAAAAATAGTAAATTGTGCTACAATTAAGGAAACTGAAAAACTAAAAGAAACAATGGTGGGGGTCCAAGTGGAATAGGCGGGTGACCACTAATATCCACCTGGATCACATGATGAGAGAGAGGGATCCAATAAATATGAATTAGGGGATGTCCCCTAATTTTCCATGCAAGTCATCGTGTGGGGCCCCAAAGTGGATTTAGGGCACAACTGCTGGTCTCATGGGTCTCCGAGTGAAATAGAAGCATCTACAATGCTCCAAATGAGGGCTTTGATGATGGTTCCTTCCCTTCCATGTCTCAAGGGTGAGCCAATCCTCCTCTGGGCCTTGGATCAACTGCCATGATCATGCTAAGCTAGTTGGGGCACACCAGTCCAAGTGCATCATCTCACGAATAATGTGGGGTTATGAACAAATTGTTAAAGGTGTTTAGGGTGCCCATGGCATAAAATGATGCTATAACGCATGATGGATTCCCATTTCTCTCAACGCACCCCCTAGGGGTGTTAATATGATCCTCTTGTGGGCTTAGGCCCCAGTTAAGTTGCCCAACCCATGATGCAACCACCTTCCAATTACATATAAGATCCAATGTGCTTCCTTGCCATCATGTACAATAATTCATTTGCGCATCTAAGTGAACCAATCTTGTTAATAAAGGGCACATTGAAACTTCATAATGGGCTTCCCTTCCAAATTTGGGGCTTTAAGCTTATAACTGTGTTACCTCCTTGGGTAAAAGTTGCTAATAAACAACCATATTAGGCGTTCCCAGATCCTAAGGGGAAAGAAAGTTCCAAGGTGCATCCTTTAATTGATGAGGGTCATGTGAATAATGATGAGATGGAAAGGGACACAAGGGTTTCAAAGCCAAATGCCATGGGTTCAAGCATGGTAATAACGAGGGATGTCCACATATTTAGGTGTATAGATGTAGGAGGGAGCATCGTGGATACATGAGTTACCTTGACCTTTTTTTTGCACCCTTCATTATTTTCCTTTTGCCTTTTTATGATTTTTATTTGTATTACTACTCAGGGCTTTAGGAAATAAGAGCATGTTGTGAGAGATATGCAGTAACTACTACCCCCTTAAGGTGGGGCAGTTCATCGCCCACCAATGGTATGGATGTGCATGGGTTCCTTAATGATGTGTGGGGCACTTAAGGGCCCTAGGAACTAGGGTGATGGCCATGATAAAGGGGTAGAGATCATGTTTGGCTTTTTCCCGTGCACAATATTAAATGTCCCTGCTATCTTTTGCATTTTATGATATTCTTTTCTTTTGTTTATTACTTGTGGCCATGATATGCTTTTAACGTTCTTTTAGCTACATCAACCTTTGGGGAAACATTTATAGGCCCAACCCAAACATGTGGATAAGGGGACGGGGTGTATCAGTGCCTTGTGGGCCCAGAGAGGGAAGATGATGAAATAGGACTTGTAATGTGCGAAGGGAGGTGAAAAATGTGGAATGGGAAAATGGGATTGCGCTACCAAAATCAGGGTTTCCCAAGTAGTGTCCTTCCTAAAGCAATATGCCAATAGGGGAGATATCGCAAGAGTAGGATTGAGGATTAACCCCCCATTTAAAGTGAGGGAACACAACTACAATCAAAACCCTCCTCTTTCCAAGTCACTAATAATCCATGCCCAATGTGTGTTGAAGGGAAAAGTTACCAAGGGCTAGGGTTGAGAGCCCCAACAGAGTGGAATAAGAAAATAACAAAGAGAACTCATACAATCACCCCAAGCACTTGTATTCACAAAGGTAGGGATTGGAAGTGTACCAGAAGTTCCTACGTTTGAAGTACATCTCGTAGGGTCCAAACCCTCTATCTTCTTCCAAGATGTGCAGACCTGCAAATGAATCATAGAGATAGGAGAAATCACTAAATTCAAAGTACAAGTACACACACACACATATGATAAATCACCATAAGCATTATCGCAAATTAACATGCATAGAAAAACAATGCAATTTGGAAACATGATATGAGGCTCTTTATTAACTGAAGGCAACAAGAATAGGTGAAGCTATAACCTGATCCTAACCAAAGGTACTAACAAAACCTTCCTCTGAATCCATCCAACCCAAGCCATCGAAGACTTCCTCTCAAATATATGCAAGAAGATTCTAGATAAGTAGGTTGAGCATCTCTACAAAGAAACAAGGGTTTCCTGAAGACTAGGAGTGCAAAAGGCACGGAAAAATCACAAACCTGATCTAGAGGAATTTGGGCGTAATAATGATACCTCTCATTAGGAATGAATGAGGCCTACCCAAAGGGTATATATATACCACCTCAAACCAATTAATTCAGTTAGGCCACGGGCTCATGTAGGTGAACTTTTAGTAAAACTTGTAAACCATGCCTGAAAATTAAATTTTTATTTTTTTTTTCAAATTTTAAAAAAGTGTACGTGGATATTTCTCTTAGGAACCACGTATGTACACATTTTTATAGTGGTCAGAGTTGCGTATGGATTTTGAAAAGAAATTGTTTGAGATAAAGTCAGGGTTATAAGGAGAAGGGAGTTATCCATGCCATATAAGAGCATTTGGCCTATAGGAGCATTGAAATATGTTATAACATATGCTCTCTAATGTGTGAGGTCAGAAGGGAGACTTATAGTTGAAATACATTAAGTATAAAAATATGAGTCATTTGAAAAGCTCAATAAGATATCACTAAATTCCAGTCTAACAAATACTTGTGGAAGGAGTCAGAAAGAGAACTTATATCTGAGGTGGGCATGCCCATGCTCAGAGATAGTAAAGCATGTATGTTGATCAAGTATAAAGCGAATCCATGATGTATACATAAGTGTGATAATGATCAAAAGAATACATAATGAAACATCATATTGTAGTTGCAAAATAACACAACGAAGCTATGTCTCAGTATCGTATAGGAGGATATTTCTACAAAATATGTTGTATAACTAATCCCCAAAAAATACCAAAGTCATGTAGATGGAGTAGTGGTACTGTACAAAACTCAGGTGCTAACATATAAGATGTTGTTGAATGAGTGTGCAATATATGTGTAGGTGTCACTTGTAGAAGGCTAAAGAAATTGTCAAGTGATCTAGGATGTTGGCACAACCCGATGTCTTCACTGACCATAGATGGTACATTTCTACACTATGCAAATAAATGATTTGAAGCCGACCATGTGAGAAATCGTTTGATTACCGGTCATTGATGTATAACATTAACAAATGTGAGACATATTACCAATAATAATAATGAGTGTCAAGGTACCCAAGTACAATTTAACAAGTCTGAATAAAGGAGCTGAAGTCAAACACTTGAAAAAATCTATCAATCAGGGGACATTGATGTATTCCCACTGTCGATAGCGAAGGAGTTTTCCACTGGTGACTGCAAACCCTAAGGTATTGATAAAAAGAATCTATATCTCGTTCCCAGAGAAATGAGTTGGAGTCGATGGGAAAAAATCCGTTGTAAGGAAGGCATTAGGGCATCCCACATCAACCAGCATGAGTGTAACCTGTAGGCCAATAATTGGAAGGAATCAAATGAATAAAGATGAATTAACCACCATCAAGTACATTTCCAGCGTGCACAAGATGTAGATAGGGAACGAAAGAAATCCTCTAAACCAACCAATAATGAAACCTGACATAGAGGCAAGGAATCCACCAATAGGGCCAAATTGAAACCAAGGTACAACATGAATCCCAATGTGTGATAATGTAAGCTGACGTCGAACACAAGAGAAACCACCCAGTCAAAGACCCATGATGATGATCGATGATGGATACAAGGTCACCTATCAATGATGTAAGTAGGGCTAGGGTGCAACTCTAGGTCTACTCTTAGAGCAATTTTTCAGAGTCAATAAGAGAAAACCTGCCAGCAAGAAGTCAATGAAGACCTTATTTACTGACATGAATAAATGATGAAGTAGTTGATCCGATATTGAGAATAACTTGACAGATTGGGTGATGAGCCCTGGTATTGCACGAAGGATGTTGTAACTCC
The DNA here is from genome assembly GCA_031772625.1 of Pinus tabuliformis. NCBI lineage: Eukaryota > Viridiplantae > Streptophyta > Pinopsida > Pinales > Pinaceae > Pinus > Pinus tabuliformis. The sequence continues at coordinate 1,574,320,686 of CM062804.1, forward strand.
CAAGGCTTCTCAACTCAAATTATTAACCTGAGGTTCATACAAACTTAGAGGTGACAATACTATATGCACAATAGGTTAACTTCTACTCATGTCACCCTTTGTCATGAAATCAAATCAAGGTGTTCAAAGACCACTCCTCTAACTAATTATAGTGAAAACTTCTTATGAAAGCACAAATGAACATGATTCTAACTACAAAGGTGAAAATTCCATTCATTAAATGTAAATGCTAATTAAAATTGCATGAAAGGAAAAGGTTGGTCTATTTGCAGAAGTAAATCATGCTACTCTACTTGCACATTTAATCAAAGCAATAACCTAGTTGTATGCATCATTTATCTACTCATACTTGCTTGAAAATCAGGAATCCAATCTTTAACATGCCTATGGATAATATTACTAATTCTAACCCTGTTTTGTTATTTGATGGTTGCAGTGAGGAAAGGATGAAGTTAGAGTGGTCCTAGAGTCTTCCTTAATCATCAAATCACAAGTTGGGGGCAATATTCAGCTTCACTATGCAAGGATCAAAATATGGAGCACATCTAGTTGAAGAAAATAATGGTACAGGTATGCTATAGGAGTTGCTACAGGAGGTCTTGTCTTGCTACAAGAGTCCATGTTTTGCTATAGGAGGTTCGAGAGCTTTTTAAGGACAAAAATGGTGCCTTGGAGGTAGAGGAAGGTGGATGAAGGTAAAAGGTGATGAATGAATGGTGTGGAAGCCCCTTATCCAAGCCTAGTACCCTCAGAGATCTGTCTTGCACTCAAGTTCATGTCCACGGTGTCCTTCATTTGCCTTAATAGAGTGACTTGGGAGACAGAGTTTGGAAGAAGCATGAGGTGTCTAGGAGGAAGATGGAAAAGGTACAAGTGAATGTGGAAAGGTGTGCCCACCCCTGAAAATCAACACAGTTCCTGCATCTATTCAAATACAAGCATCAAATGACCAATAATGCAGTGAGACAAATTAAGATGGAAAATATGAGTTGAATTTGATTAAAATCTATTCTATCCCACAAAACTACTCTAATCACCAATCTAATGATACTAACTCCTAAGTTGCAGAAAATAAGCATGCAAAAGGATCACAAACTAACATTTATCCATTTCCAAGTAATCATAAACACATATTTTTGGATTGTGATTGTAGATCTTTTCCAATCACTATTCCCACTAGATAGGTGATAAGAAAGCCTGCAATTATAAGTTTTCTATGATATAACATCTACTGAAACAAGAGAAGAGTTACAATGCTTTGAACAAGAACAAAAAGGAAATACAAGAGAGGGACTAAAGCCTCTGGGTTGGACCCAAACCCAAGGGTTTTAGCCCTCCAAAACTAACTCAGTTGTAGACCAATGCTAAAATTCTCGTTAACAAAAAATAATAGCCTCATACATCATATGAAAGACAAGAATAAAAATGCCAAGCACTAGGCTCTCAATAGCTACTCCTAGCTGCAACAAATTGAATCCTAATGAGCCTTTCAACTGGTTTATTTATACAAAAGTAATTGAGGGACAACTCCCTTAAAAGGAGAAACGATTCCCTCCAAAATCTCGTGATTTGTGGATTTGGTTCCCCTTGACCTTGTCATGCACTTGGAGTTCCTCGGCTGTTAGTGAATTCGAGTTGTTGGTGAGGATTATGTGATCTTAAGTCGAGTTAGGGAGTTAATGAGGTGGACAAGCCCCCTATATTCTCTCTAGTTGTCTCCATAAACCCCCTGCATGGTGAATATCTCCAAAAATGCCTCTTTTTCCTGCATATCAACCACATTAGGCAATACAATATGACAAACACCCTTTAGTCTTCTTACTAAGCATATTATGGCTAAATATGCAAATTAATGTGAGAAAATGAGAGTTTTAAGGGCTGGAGGATAGCACAATGAACCTCAAAATGTACCTATTAATGGGCCCCGTCATTGGGTATGGCTGATGGAAATGAGTCAAGAGACACTGTAGAATGGCTGACACAAAGGCTAAATTCCTTTGAATAAAAGCACGACACTTTGTGACTTTTAAGGCAACATAGAATGGACTTCATATAAGTTTACGATACATGAGGCATCAAAAAACTCTCCATATGATTGGAAGAGTAACCAAATGGAGGATTACCGACTCTAAGACAAGTTTTCGGCTTCCTAAAGTCGAACTAAGTCCCAACCCAATGGAGGGAAGACTATTTTTTTAAGTGCTTTGTATAAGGGTGACATAATCGACTCTACTACCAAAGTGATGAAAGAAACTCTTCCCATTCCCTCTCTTTTTCTAAAATATTTGATTTTTTGGTCTTTTTCATATTATAAAGTCTAAAAAAGAATAAAATAATGCCTATAGTATAGTGGAGGGAACAAGTGTCATGTTATAAAATTATATATTGTAGAGTAATGGAACACATAAAATATTGCAGAAACACAAACACATAAAACAAGAGAGACACAAATGTACATGATTCACCCAATTTGGGCTACGTTCACAAAGAAACAATTAGTCCTTCCTTTTATATTATTTAGCAAAATGAAGAGATACAACCTACAACATATCCATTGTAATTTCCTCTTCGCTCTCACACAACCTCCTCTCTCTCTCTCTCTCTCACTCAGAATAATAATACACAACCGCAATATAAATCGAGGGTTACCTTCTAGGGCAAAAAACCCTAAATTAACATAACTTCTACCGTTAGATCATCCGCCTAATGAATGACCCAAATTGACTACGAAATTACAATATTTTACAAGGAAATTTTTCATCTATTTTTAGCTTCGGGGGCACTGTCCCCGAACCCTCGCCAAGGGGGGATCCAAACATGCAACTACCCCCCTTAGACCCACCAGGTAACAATAGTGGGGGGGGAAGCCCCCACACACCCCCCTATTGGGGATTGAGATCCAAAAGCGACTAAAATAAGACCTCTGAATCAAAAATATAATCAGGCTCCACACCTGACATGTCAAAGGCAAGGGAACTAGTTCCTGGGTTTGGAACATCCCTATGCTCAATGAAAGGTTACACATGTAGGTCATCAACACTCGGGGAACGTTCCCTCCCAGGTAAAATTTGTCAAGTCATGAAGGCTAATGAATGCATGGTTTTATCTTGTAGAAAAGTCATGGACAAAAAGTGGCTTATATGAGAGCAAAATGAAGTTGGCTTAAGGCCAAAAAGGGTGAAATAGGTTAATATGCAATGCTGTAATACAATCAAAACATGGGAGCCTCTAGGGTACAAAGTCAAAATAAGAGCGAAAAGAAGAATGAGGCTTCAATGTAAAGTCATGATGGGACTAAAGAGGACTCTCGATTGTATACAATATTTGTAGCGTAGGTAATATACACTAGTGAGGTTCTAACTAGGAAGACCATGTAAGGAAGGCTCTACCACTATATTACGATTTAAAAGTTGATGAGTGAGAAAGGTTTAAGTGTCACAACACAATGGGGTCAACCCCATGGCTAAGTATTGTAGAATGAGGTCAAAATGCAATATGCAACAACAAATGGTCCTAACCTATATGCCAATTAGAGGATGATACCTACCACGATGGTTCAATGATCGTTGAATCATAATGATAGGAAAATACCACTAGTGATATATATAAAAAAGGTCTTCATTACCCTGAAAAGTCCTCCAAAACCTTTAAGGATAAGTCAATAAGTTATAAAAAAAAGTCATAATATATTTAAACTGTAGAAAAGTGGGTTGAGATTTTTATATAAATAGTTAAAAACAAAGTCAAAACTCACCATTTGCATTTTTACCTATCCAAGTGCTAAGAAGTGGATTTTGTGCTCAAACTTTTCTAAGAGATATGGGATATTTATCCAACGAAATCAGATACCACAAACTCCAGGTAATTCTAGACCACGCTCTCTTTCATTTTATTATATTTTTAAGTGATTAAATTGAATTAGAATGATTTAAAATTCAATTTCACAAAGGAAACTGCATATGCATGAGTTTCATTCTACCAGACTGCGTTTATAAGGCCCTATACGTAAGTTTACTAAAGGAAGGGTGCGTATGCATGTGACTGTTGTTGTCACTCACTGCTTTATGAGTTTTCAGTTGATCAAAATTTCCAAAGAGAAATGAAGTTTTAAGCCATCTTCCAGGCCACAAAATTGCCCAAGGCCAAATTGGAGCCTCTCCATTGCATAATGCTCTGAATGAGCTTTCCAATGGTATATAGAAGTCTGAAAATGGACTCCTAGATCAGAAGTTAGAGTAGATTAAAGATACCCCTTTTAGAGTAGATTAAAGATACCCCTTTCAAGGCCACATAACAAAGGATAAATGGCTACGGGTCGGGCTCATCGCAAATCGCAAATTGGGGCTTACTGAAGCAGCGCCAAAGAGGAAGACACCAAAAGTTGTGTTCGGTTGATCGTTGATATCGCAAATTGCATATCGGTGGTCCGATCTATTGACGTATTGGGCATACTGGAGGCTCATGGCACATATTGCATTGATGGGTCACTGTGTAGAGCGCTAATATCGCATATCGGTGATCGTATGTGCAAAGCGGTGGCACACAGGCACTTGGCCATGGAAATCGTCAATCATCGATATCACAAATCACATATTGGAGGGATCGGGCTTATCGACAATCAGTGGGCCTCGGGAGTTCATCGCGATCGGCGAATTGATGGATCAGTGGGGGTACCACTCTAAAAACCTTGCAATATTGCGATAATAGTTTAAAGCGTCGAAAGGGTCGAGAAAAAGATTAACAAAGAAAAGCAAGGAAAAACCAAGGGCAGGTTGCCCCTTTCTCTCTCCTCCAGGGGCCACGTGGTGGAACATTGTTGGTCCTTATGAATCCACATGGTAGCTGATGTCATCGTGACGTGGCAGTATGGAGGACATGTGGCATGCATATTCAACATTTTCAGGGGTCCTATGGGGGAATTTCTGGGTGACACGTGGCAGTGATGACATCACCCGTCGCAAATCGCATATTGGCGATCACACAATTCAAGGCCCTCCTCCACCGTAGTCCCTCCAGGCTTGCGATTGCAATATGCAGGGGGGTACTCCCGGATGTGATATTTTATTTGCCATATCTTATGAAGACTTCATGTCCAAACAGTCAACCTGTGCTATGAAAAGAGGTGAAGGGTTCTATCTCTCCCGTCTTGCGATTGCGATATCTGAAGACCCTCCCGTATGTAATATATTATTTGTTATACCTTATGAGGATTTCACATATGGACAATCGGTCAACACTCTGAAAGGAGGTAAAGGGACTTCCTCTCTCATGTTGCGATTGCGATACCCCGGGTGGGCCCAATCCTGTAGATCGGTGATCGCAATGTCAAGGGGAAATGCTAAAGGTAAAATGTTATAAGTCGTCGGTATGTGGGATTCCAAGCAACAAAAGAAAAAGACCCCTGAATAAGAGTCTAAAGGCCCTATTGCCTAAGGGCTAAGCACCTGGTCATAGCCCTTGGTCATATGAAGAATATTACAGAAAGGGGCCGAGGCAAAGGGGGCCTAAAGGGGATCAGGACTCACATGTTTCACAACGTTTTAAGTGATAAAGGCCAGCATTGGGAACTCCTCCATATTACACCATGAGCGCATCACCAAGCATATTAGGGCGCTGATAGTGCATGACAGGACTTTGAAGGTGGGATGGGTTGGCAACTGTGGCTTTTAAGAAAATAGGTGGTGCATTCAAACCCGAAATGGGCTTATTTAGAAAGGCCCATTGTGACACGGAATCAGGGTCGGCATTGACAGGAGTGAAAAGGGACTTAATAGCTTGGGAGGATTTAATTATCAGGGATGGTGTCCCATACAAAGGGAAGATGAAGTACCACCTAAGGGTCTCCTGTTTCAGTACTGCTGCATTAAACTGATGGCGCTCACTCCTAGCTTTGAAAGATGAATAGTTCAAGCAGTAGAGGCTGAAGCGACGAGAGTCAGTTGAGTAACATAGGAGGTTATACCGTGAGCACAATCCAACCTGAAGCAGCGATGATCATAGGGATGGGTGCAAAGATATCTTCTTATCATGTTAATTTGGTTTTGACTGAATTGTTGTCCTGTAATGTGCCTCCCTTCAATGAGGCAGTTAATTCTATAATGTTTTAGGGCCATAGAGCCATCCCTGGTCGAGACATCTAGTCAACCTGACAACTGAGACTCGACCTAAGATATTTTTGATGTAATGAATGTTCAATGCTCCTCCTTTCTGGATAAATAGGAGGAAGCAAGACTTAACAAAAATTCAAAAATTCTAAAGAAAACACTACTTGTTATTTTCAGAATGTATGGCTTTGTAATACAAATCTTTTAGAATATCAAGGAAATGGTGGTGATTCCCCCTTCAAGTATTACAATATGTTATCCCTCTGTTAAAACCCATTTATGTTCATGTTTCTTCTCTGAATTCATGCAATCATAGCTACTAGAAATATTTCAAACTCCCTTACAGATTCATTTGTATCGATATGTTAATGCAAGTGCTTATAATTATATCACAGATTCATTTGTATCGACATTGTTAATGCATGTGCCTATATGGATTATTGAAATTATATCTTTAAATCTGCGCTACGTGAATCATAACATCCAGTCCCTCCTTTTTCCATTATATCTACTTGTGACTCAAATAAGTATAGAAATTATTAATGCTTCAAGCTCTATGTGTTAAACGCAAAATTCTTGAAGCCTTATGCTCTATGTGATGAGTTTCTCTTTTTCCTTATCCTCTCTCATCTGCTCTACAAAAGCTTATTAAACTATAAGTCCTTGAACGACTCGACCTCCACTTTTTTATGCATATTTATGAGATTTGTACATGTGAAGAAGTACCAGAAATTCATGTCTTACTCCTTTAGGTGAATGAAACAAACCATTATATATGTGTGTGTGTGATGTCTCCATTTCTAGAAAATCATATGAGACACACAAAATCTAGATGTGCTGAGGCACTAGTCTTGTAAGCAATCCAAGGTTGTCTCCGGGGCTACAACAATCGTCTAGAACAAAAATTGCGTGTGCGCAGAGTTAAATTTTGGAAATTGAATTTTAATGATTAAACTTATCAAATTTTATGTGATGGTGATCGAATGGCGTGAAAGAGAGCATGATGAGATTTATAACTTAGATCTAGAGGACCAAGAAGCTATAGATTGCTTGAAGAATTGCGGTTTGCTTAAGTTTTTCATGATGCAAAACATGAGAGCTCAGACAAGATTGTTGAATATGTTGATCAACTACTAGGATCCAGAGCAGGGACAATTCATCATTGATTCAATGCCTTTACAAATTGAAATAAAGGATATATATTTTATCATGGGCATTTCTAGGTGAGGAGAAGTAGTTAGTTTGAAAGGCAAGGTAAGTGGAGGTTTAATTGTGGATGATTACATTGCCATATATTGGGCACCGAGGACACAGAAAGTAGGGTCACAAATCCCAATCAAAAATATCATACACTTGGCAATAAAATCCTTCTTTTCACAATTGACAGGGTATCAGGATCAACTTTGTTACATTAGGCTTCACGACCCGCTATGTTCCTAGCAGTGGAATGCCTTAAACCTGTGGTTTATAACTAGTGCACAACACTCTTGGGTAACATGAAGAGTCAACTCACATCATGCATACATGGTAAAACCAAAATTTTTGGTTATGAAACCATACTTTTATCATTTTTCTTTGAGCATATTCTAGTGTTATGACCATGAGTGGCACCCCCCGTCAACAATCCAAGAGATCCTTGGATGGCCAGGTGGGCATATTTGATGAGAAGACTTGAAGGAGGCCAAGTAACTCAAGCAACTTTTGACAATGAGTTCTTCCAATGGTGGGAGGAACAAGTCATAGCTATATAGGATTACCCATATGTAGGGCTAGACTTTAGAGAAAATACAGAGCTAGCACTTCCTGAAGGATTTGCATGGAGAGAGATTAGTAATTTTTTTTTAATCACGAAATTAAAGTATTTTTTCATTAAACAAAAATACTAACAATATTCAAATGGCAATGATGCAAATGTTGGACCAACGAGCCCTGAAGTCTACTGAGGCACATGCGTCGTGGTAGAGATGTGGAAGGCGCAACAACGAAGTCTAAGAGGGTCCTCAAAGCTATTCAAAGGAACTTGGAGAGTTTGACTCGTCAAGTTCCAATGGAAGCAATAGAGGAACTAGCAGAGGTTGTACAGAGGAGAGTGGTAGGAGTACCACAAGATTGGGTGTGACTCTTTCAATGAGTGGTGAATGTTATCATTTACTACCATGACACTCATCAAAGGCAAGGCAATCATAATTAAATTTTTTATGATTAGACTGGTCAAATAGAGACATCATTGGGCAGAAGCCCTAATTTTGTAGGAAATTTGTCCACATTTTGTAATATTTTGAATACTATCTATCTATATATGCAATGATTTCGTGATGATTTGATCATATATACAAATGGAAATGTCATGATATTTTGTTTTAATGTTATGAATGATTAATATGCCAATCTAATACATGGTTTGTTGTAGAACCGACAAATGAATTATCTAATCGTGGAATATGAATGTATGTTATAAATTTGAATGATCGTTTAAGTAATCTTAGTCTTAGAATTTGTCGATGTAACAAAGGATCTCTCACACGATAAACATTGTTTAATTGAGACACCACCAACTGCGAGTCCAGGTATACTACTAACGATGGAATGTCATGAGATATTGCTTTTGAAACTAATTCAATATTAGTATTGTATTCTGTTATCACTCAGGTTGTCCTTAAAGCTCCTTAAAGGATACGGCCGAGGTAACCACAAACCAATCTTTGGACTGCAGGTCCTAGCCTACCTGCAATTAGAGAGGGCTCTCTCTTTATAATTTAGCTTTGTTTTGGGTTGATTTTAGGCTAGTTACGATTTTCTTGGGTTTTGTTTTGATTTTGGTGGGATGGAGGATTCTTTCAAACAGAGTTGGGATGCATAGTGTGAGAAGTTCAAACCATTGGGCATGGAGTCGTGGATTAGGCTTGCTGTTGCGTTTTCTTGGTCACAAGAGGAATACAGAGCAGGATAGCTACACATAAAACAATATCTAGCTAGAATAAAGATGGAACGAAGGTCAGTGAATGAAAGGCAACTAAGTAGCCCTCATTATGCTAACAGAGGGAAGGTGAATGAACATTTATATAGGAGCAATCAAGGATTCCTAAACAACATTCATATATGAAGGAACTAGTGTAAATATGAGCAAATCAGTATTCATATTCAGGACTAATTCAGAGGAAAACATAGATAAATCACAGAAATTGAGAACATAATACAACTAAGTGAGCTCTGAACTATTCTTTCTTTCTGCTATTTAGATAGTGAAACCATGATGGCATAAAACATATAAACTGTAAATAGAGATAAGAAACACTTATTGGGTTATGTAGAAGCGTTAGGATTCCATAGTCACTCTTCAGACATTAAAACACAACAGTCAATTCATCTCCCAAACATTCCAGCAATCTTTGATTATAGAGACTCTCATAAAAAACAATGCAAGTCTAGAGGAAGTTATCGACCAACCAACCCTTAAAACAGTGCAGAGGGTGGTTTAAATAGAAAATATTTACAAACATCAGATCTGGGATAGGTCTCCTCAAATAAATGCCTTTAACCTAATTTGTACAGATGTAAATGGCAGAAATATCTATCTAACAGATGCGCTGGGGTAACTGGCATCTCAAAATATCTATTACAGTAGATCTTAGGCAGATCTGAGGAAAATGAGTGCTTTAATCTATTTTATCTTGAAGTAAATGCTTAAAACATTTATCTAAGTGCTGCGCTGGGGCAGCTACCTCAAAAATGGATCAAAAGAGTTCCTTGAGCCATGCGCTGTCCTCTGTGTGATAACTGTGCATTTAAGGAAGCAGCGCTGCTCCAAAAATATGACTGGGAACAATGTCTCTGCAATAACTCTGCCTTGAAAGCCTTCATCTATGCCTTTAGGTGGCTTTAAAGCAACAAAAGAAGTGTTGGTGAGCCTTAATGGCCGAATGATGCTTTGTTGACTTTGCTGGGCTTGCTTTGCTTTCATCTGCTTTGAAAAACTGGACTGATACTCTTTGCCGCATCCTGATACACTTTGGCACTGAATCTGGGCCTTTTCTCACCGCTGATACTCTTTAGACTGTCCCATCGCCCCCTTTCTGCCTTTTAATGCAAAAATAACTGCTGCTAATGTCCTCCGTGGCCTTTGGGTGCAATCGGCGCTTGGCCGATCAAAACTAGCCTTAAACTTTTTGAAAAATGGTGCAAACAGGAGGAAAAAGTGTTGCCAACTATGCTGAGGCCGAGACTGGCTATCTGAAGCAAAACTGGGCCTTGGAGCGATCTCAGAAAGCTTAGGGATGCATGAATTGCGCTATCGGGAGTCGGGTGCGGGCATATATGTGAAAATATGAACAAATGCCGCCTTTTCTTTTACATAGAAAAAAGACCAATTTCTATGTAAAATTCGTGAAAAACATAGGCAGGAGCAGCACTGTAGCGGAGATTAAATCCTGGCCGTTGGATCGCGCGAAGGCATATCCAACGGTTGGCGCTAACTCACATCGGGGCGGACCATTGGTCCCAACACATAAAACCTCCGAATAGCGATGAACCTGGCGGACCCGAAATGCTTATATGCCCTTTCTTTATGGAGATCGGGTCCGGTCCGTCGGCGATTTCATATCGGTGGATTTTAACAAAATCAATATGCGGACCCGAAAACCTTTAAAACTGCCCTTTAATATTTTTCGGCTTCGGGGTATAGGAGCACACAGCGCAGACCCTGTCGGACCCAATATGCCTTTATGCCGCACTTTATTACTTTTCGGCTCCGCTGGTCGGAGCCATATAGGAGTGATGCGATTAAATATGGGTTGTTGATCTGTGGGCCTGAATGGGCGGCTGAGATTAACTCGGCAATTCGCTATCGGCGGGGTCATGGGGTTGCCACAAATAAACGCCGAAACCCATTGGACCCGATAAGTTATACAGGCCCTCTTTATTTTATTTCGGGTCCGACCCATCGGCGGAACCCAAATCGGCGGTTTTAACAGTGGAATGGGTCCGCGGACCCGAAAACCCTTTAACACTGCATTTGATAACTCATCGGCTCCACCAAATCAGAGCAGTATATGGGGCGATGCGAAGTGGGGGGCCGCGCGACAAGATCTGGGCCGTCAGATCTGGGGCCCGATCCAACGGTCCTGGATCCGTCGGCGAATCGGCAGTCGGAGGGACCAGAGGGCGGCACATATGGAATCGCCGAACTGCGCGGACCCGATATTCTATTACCGGTCCACTTTATATGTTTTCGGGTCCGGCCCATCGGAACTATACCCCATGCCTTGAGACTTAGCCATTTTCGCTTATATATGCCACTGCCCCCTCCCGATAGCGATATCGCATCGGAGGGGGATCAAACAGACCTTTATCTCATCGGAGCACGCTTTTTATGAAAAGGCAAGGCAAATGAATTCGGAGGGGTTCCTTTATAGTTTGGCATGGATTCTAAGGCATCAGAAGGGGTCCGATAGCCAAAAAAGGGAGGATTTTATCCTTTTTTGAAGGTTTTTCATGGTTTTTGTATTCTTATGCCTTGGAAGGAGTCCCAAGGCACTTAGGGGTAAAGTGATGTGGTTTTGAGAGGGGTTTAGTGGCCAAAGAGGGTTTCATGCCTTATAAAGGCAAACCAAGGCCAAAGAGATGATTTTTATACATATGAAGGGAAACTATGCAAAGGAATGAGTCCTTATGCATTTGGAAGATGGTCAGAGGGGTCAATGAGGGTTCTTGCTGAGTTTCAGATAAACTTAGCAATTCCCAAGGATGTATATGGTTATTTTTCAACCAAGGGGAGGGATAAATATATAGGGGAGTTATATACATAGTTTTAGTAGGGGAAGGGGAAATAGATAGGGAACTACGTAGTAAAGTTAATAGTTAATATGATAATAATGAGAAAAAGCGCTAAGAATGATGTATTATGTTATCAATGGGGAAAATGACTGATAGAAGGAGTGTGAACATTCATTGAGTGAAGCAGATCTTCACCAAGGCAAATGATATGGAGAATGATGAATCTAAGAGGTATCAAGCAGATCTTGACCTCTTTAGGGGAAGTTAGTGAGTGACTTTGGGACAGAGGAGGAAGGGGAAGTCAGACATGCCTCACTTGAAGTCCTTCAAATGGAAAACTGCCTCAAACTTGTGATATGAATAGATATGACACTTGAAAATCTGAAATGGATCACAAGTCATGATTCTGCAACCACAAAGCTACCTACCCGGCCTATTCACCTAGCATTTTCTCTTCTTTTTGGTTTGGGTGCACTTGAACTAGCATACCCAGCTTTTTGTTCTTTTCTTCTTGCTGTCCTCCTATCTAACTCTATACTTATTGCATCCAGGGGCTCAGATTAAGCTGTTGAGCACCCTTGTTTCTCTACCTATCTACAAATCTGCCAAGATTAAGCTGTTTGGACAGATGTTCATTCTCTATATTCTACAACAGGAAATTGAAACCTAGGGAGACCAAGATTAAGCTGTTTGGACCTCCCTTAGCTGAAAAACTCATCAAAAATGGATCAACTCATCAAAAATGATACACAGCAGTGGCATTTAGACTAGCACACTCTCATGGATACTTCTCTGGCATACGGCCATTTACATACGGCCATTTACAGGGCCTTCTTCAGCAGTGCTGCCCTCTACAGATTTGAGGAAATATGTGTTATTTCCCTGAACAACAGAAATAACGAATGGCCCTCTCCAAAGGAAATCAAATTTTGCATGTTTTCCCTTGTCTTCTCTTCGTGAGTCCCACCTTAGAACTTTGTTGCCAACACATAAATTCTTAGCCTTAGTCCTCTTATCAAACATCCTTTTGAGCTTCTCTTGCATAATTCGAGCTCTGTCATAGACTTGCTCTCTTGTCTGCTGCAAATGAATTGTTTGGTTTATCCTCCTTTGTATATCATTTGGCTCAACTTGAATCTCTTGCAACAGCTTGATAATAGGAATGCCCAGTGATGAAGGAAATATGGCCTCCATGCCATATACTAGCTCATAAGGGCTCATCCCAATGGATTTCTTGGTTGACAATCTGTCTGCCCATAGGGCATTTGTGAGCTTTCTATGCCAGTTCTTCTTGTTTTCTTATAAGATCTTCTTGATAATACTAATCAGGCTCTTGTTGGATGACTCAGCTAAGCCATTACCTTGAGGGTAATAGGCTGTGGAATGGCCTAAAGTGATATGGAATTTATGGCAAAAATTGATCATCTTTTTGGATTTGAAAGCAGTGGCATTGTTAGTGATGATCTTCTCAGGGCAGCCAAATCTAGAAAGGATATTGCACTCAAGGAATTGGATAATGGTGGTGTCATTGGCCTGCCTGCATGGAATGGCTTCAATCCACTTGGTGAAATAGTCGGTGGCAGTTAGAATCCACTTATGCTGGCCCGAGGAAGAGGGATGAATTTCTCCAATGAAGTCAAGACCCCATTGTTGAAAAGGCTTTTCGGTTGAGATGGGTTTCAGAGGCAAGGGGAGCAGCTTTCTTTTGCCCTCAAAGATTTGGCATTTGTGACATGAGATAGAAAACTTCTTTACATCTGCAAACAAAGAGGGCCAATAGAAACCAACCCTTAAAATTTTATCAGCAGTGGACTTCCAATATAGATGTCCTCCACAGTCCCCTGCATGGAATTCTTTCATGACATTATTAGTTTCATTCATGGTCAAACAATTAAGCAATATGCCTTCATGATTCTTCCAAAATAAAGCACCATCTAAGACACAAAATTTCACAGCCTTCATTCTTAAAAATCTCTTCTTGGTCCTGGACAATCCTGGGGGAGCACACAGGTTTAACAATACAAAGCAAATATCAGCATACCATGGGGATTGCAGAAAGGTGTCACTGATCTGTGGAGTCGCCAGCTCCTGTTCATTGTCCAGTTGGTTGATGTCTAAGGCTTGAAAGTTTGTTTCGGACATCAGTTTGGCTAAACCTTGTCCCTTTATTAGCTTGGTTGGTTTTATTTCTATGTCATACTCAAGAATGTTAGCAATCCACTTGCCTCTTTTGCCTTCTAATCCTTCTTGGGTTAATATGTCTTTTACAACAGCATTTGGGACATAGGCAATCACGTGTGAATATAAAATGTAAATTCTGAAGTCTTTGATTGCTTTAACAAGGGCATAGGCCTGCTTCTCCATGATTTGGTACTTCAGGGGTGCATCTCTTAAGGCTCGGCTGAAAAAAGCGATTGGCTTTTCATTTCCTTGGTCATCTTTTTGCAATAGGACAACAGCTATGGTATTATCAGATGCAAATGAAAATATGATAAAGTCCCTATCAAATTGAGGACTTGTGAGGACTGGGGCTTGAGTTAAGGCAACTTTGATACTTTCAAATGCTTGCTTGGTTTCAAGAGACCATTTTACCTTGGCATCCTTCTTTAACATGTTGCTCAACAGTCTTATCAGCTCGGCTAGATTTGGGATAAATCTCCTTAGGAAATTGATCTTTCCTAGGAATGCTTGCAGCTCTTTTATGTTTCTTGGATACGGGATTTGGAGAATGGCTTGGATCCTTTCCGGATCAATTCTGATCCTGTCTTTTGAAATGATATGTCCAAGCAATTTGCCTTCTTCAAGGCCAAATAAAGACTTCTTGGGGTTCAAGGAAATGCCATATTTCCTACATGTTAGGAACACTTGTCTCAAATGTCTTAGGTGCTCTTGATCAGATTTGGAGAAAGGGGTAAGATCATCAAGATAGACAACCAAGAAATCATGGATTTCCTTGGCAAATGCAATTTCCATGGCTCTTTGAAAGGTGGCACCTGCGTTCTTTAGGCCGAAAGGCATTTTAACATACTTAAATGTTCCCCACGGTGTGGTAAAGGCTATCTTGTCTTGGTCATCCGGGTGAACCAGTATTTGATTAAATCCTGAAAAACCATCTAGCAAAGAGATTCTAGATGACCCCACTACTCTTTGTAGGATGTGGTCCATTTTGGGCAATGGGTAGTGGTCTTTAAGGGAGACTTGGTTTAAGTTTCTCAAATCTACACAAAGCTTAATCTCACCTATTTTCTTTCTTGTGGGAACAAGATTGGATACCCATTCAGAAAATCTAATGGGTGCTATGATACCTGCTTCAAACATTCTTTGCACTTCTGTCTCAATCAAAGGGAGACGCACATGATTGATTCTCCTCAGTTTCTGTTTGAAGGGCTTTTGATTTGGCTTTAAGGGAATGGTATGTTGAATAATTGAGGTGTCATAGGACTTCAAGTCCTCATAACTCCAAGAAAATACATCTTGGAATTCTTTGAACAAATCCACGTACTTGGGCTTTTGATCAGCTGGTAAATTTTTGGACAGTTTGATCATTTTCGGGTTCTCTGCTGTCCCAGTGTTATGTTCTTCTATCTCAGTGTTTATGGGTTGCAATTTTGCTTTTCTGGGGACATCATTTGCATCAAACATGTCTTCTAGTGGAGTGAGGCCAACCGGGAGAAAATTGTCCTTTAGATCAATGATTTCGGCCTCTGTTTTGGCTATTTCCTCCAAATGCATATGTTTAAGCTCTTCTATGTTTTCTTCATCAAAGGTGGTTGGCTGTAGCAATTTTCTAGCTGTTTTAGCTGTTATAGTTTGCTGGATTTGGTTATCATCCATGGCATCCATATCAATGTTTAGGCCTGAAAACTCATGCTGTAAGGTAAGAAAATTGTTGATTTGAGCATCATCCTCAAACACTTGCCAATCTTTAAAATTGTTAGGGACAACAGGCCTGTGCTTTATCTCAACAGTAAAGTAGTGATTGGACTCAAAAGGAAGCTTGCAAGTGCTAGCAAAAGTAGCTAGGCTGTGAGCATGCATGTTATTGCTTCTAGAAATCTTAGCAAGTTTGGATTCAGTGAAGGTATCAAGTATTGTAGTGGCAGCAGTCCTATAAGCTCTTAGCCTTCTATCATTGGTAACGAAGTTGCCCTTCATTTGTTGTATGATTAAATCGGAGTCACCTATAATGGACACCTTTGCAGCTCCTAGAGCTTTGAGCAGTTTAAGGCCTAAAAGGAGAGCTTCATACTCTGCCATGTTGTTGGTACATCTGAAGTTAAGTCTGTAAGCATGACCCTCTGCATGGCTATTATGTGTATTGTGAATCCATATTTCTGCCCCTGCTCCTAGCTTATTAACAGAACCATCAAAATCTAAATACCATGTGATTTCTTGCTTGTGGTTGACATTAAGAGTTTCAGTCATTTTAGGATTGGGCAGACCTAGGCTTTGTGCTTCATGTGGTTCTTCTTGTATGCTGGTTGCGCTGACTGTTTTGACAGTTTCCTAGGTATGAGCAACCGATTCTTGATTGATGCATGTTTCTTGTTCTAAAGGCAAAGGCCTCTGATTAGTTGGAGGACTTGTTTCATCATTAAACAAAATAAAAGAATCCATATCAGAATGGATTGAATAGATAGGGAAATTCTGGGGCTTTTCCTCACTACTTACCACATACTTCATCAATGTTTCTCTATACAGTCTCTTTGGTTACCCAAAGACTGAAATAGTGGCATAGGAGAGGTCTAATTGGAGAGATCCTTGGAGTTTTCCCCCCGAAGATCTTGACAACATCATGCCATACTTTGGTGGTATGTCAGCAACCACCACATCCATTAGGATTGTCTTGTTGGGAAATTGGACTAAGGAGACACATAAGTCTTTGATTAAGCCTAAACACTTGACCTGACTTGAGTCAAAGGAGAATAGATCTTTGTAGGGTCTTGTGATATCAAGGTTTAGTTTCTCCATTACAGCTTTGGGCATAAGATTGTGTGAGGCACCTGAGTCAAACATAGCGTTGTGCAAGACTTTGTCATGAATGTGCAAACTGACATAAAAGGGTAGAACAACTCCATGTGCTGATTTGCCATTAACTTCTAGACCAAAAAGCAACTCAGGTGTTTCATCTAAAACATTCACATCATCCCTATTCTCTGGCATTTGCAGTGATCTTTAGATTTGTTGCCTATACACATCATGCTTTGCAAGTTCAGATAAAGGGATGGAAATCTTAAGTTTGCTTATTTCTGCTTCTAAGTTGAATGGTTTCTCCAATGGAATCTTTGTGTTGGCAATAGCAGATTTCCCCTTTTCAAGTGTATTTTCTGCGTTTTCCTCTTGATTATCAGTGTTATGGTGAGTGATACCTTGCGATATTTCTATTTTGGGAAGGCTTTTAGGAGTGCTGTTCAAGTTCTCTTTCGAGGAAGAAGGTGGCAGAGGCTGATCAAGAGAAGGCTGTATGTCTGTTATGTCCTCTACAGTCACTTGGTGCGGGTTTGGGACAGTTATATCAGCGGTTTCTGTTATAATAGCCTTGCCTCTAATCTGGTTGGACTATTTGCCCTCCTTTGGTTTAACTTTTTCGGGCACATCTATGGTTCTTGTCCTCAACTTATACTATTTGTGGACTTCATAAATAGTTGAATCATAACCTTGTTTAAAGTCAAAAGACTCACCAGAGTTAGTCTGAAATTGATTTATCTCATGGTCATCTTGGTCTTGTTGAGTTAGGAAAATTTGTTGCTCACCCTTCAAATCCACCAAGTTCATGTGAGTGTCTTCTATGGGTTCATTAGAAGTGGATGCCTCTGCGTAGTTTTCTTGAAAAGGAGGTCTTATATCATGGTCTGGGCTAGACCTACCAGCGTTTGGATTTTGATTTTTCCTGAAATTCGGGTTCTTGACAGTGTTAGCTTGCTGCCCGTCCCATGATGATTTCCTCTCAACACTCTCTACTCTGTCTCCCAGCCTGTGCATGCCATTGATAATAGCATCTAGCTTTTGATCTAAGGCTGAGGTCTCTTCCTTGAAGGTGGTTCTTCTCTCAGTTCTAGCTCTGTTTCTTTTGGCGATTAAATTTGCCTCCACAGTGATAGCCACATTTTGCGTGTCTGCAAGGCTGTTAGGGGCTCTTTCTTTCAATTGGTAGGCCATATCTGGGTCGAATCCATCAGGGAATTTATATAAGGCAAGGTCAGGTGGGGGCCTTAAGTTTTGTGGGATAGCATTATAAACGCTATTGAACCTTGCACAATAGTCCACGACTGTTTCTTGTGGACCTCTTTTGATTGTATCGTATTCAGCTAATATGTGCAAGGGATCTTTCTTTTTCTCCCGTCTGTTGATAAAATACTGGTATAAGGCTTCTGGGTCTGCTATGGAATTGGCTGGAAGTGCTCTAAACTAAGTCCTGACATCATCTGACAAGATTTGGACAAAAATCTTCATTCTCACAGCATCATCGTCAATCTCATAGCTTTCAAAGTAATCCTGCATTTTCTTTGTATGCTGAAGGGTTGTGCAGGCACTTGTGCCATCAAAATATGTGATTTTAGTTTGGTAATCCTGAGGCATAGCTCCGGGATTTGCAGGCAGCTGTAAAGGTGCATATCTATTCGCCATGTTGGCAGGGATAAATGGAACAACAGGGATAACAGGGATTACAGGAGTAGTAGTGGTAGTATGTGCAGTGAATGGAGGTGTGGAAGGAGTGCTTTGAGACGTGGATGAAGAACAAGGGGAACTAGGGGTTGAACGAAATAAAACTTTGACAGGGGTTGGGCCACAGTTTGGCTGGACTATCACAGGAGTAGAATCAACAAAATCCTGCTTTAGCTCTAATTTCCTGAGGTTTCTTTGGATCAAATTCGGATTTTCAAAGGCAGCTGTAGGATTTGGGTCTGGATTTGACCTTGTATAACGTGAATTCTTCCTGGGAGCCAGCTTCTGGCTTGTTTTTTGGGGATTTTTCTAAGAATATAAGGGTTAGAAAGAAACTTTTGAAGGTCTGGTTCCTTCCCAGTGGAGCTTTCCAACTTGATTTGTGAAATTATCTGAGGATGGTCCCTAGTGGAGTCTTCTTACCTTCTTTGTGAAACTTTATGAAATTATCTGAGGAAAGTCCCCAGTGGAGTCGCCATTATGTTATCACTCAGGTTGTCCTTAAAGCTCCTTAAAGGATACGGCCGAGGTAACCACAAACCAATCTTTGGATTGCAGGTCCTAGCCTACCTGCAATCAGAGAGGGCTCTCTCTTTATAATTTAGCTTTGTTTTGGGTTGATTTTAGGCTAGTTATGATTTTCTTGGGTTTTGTTTTGATTTTGGTGGGATGGAGGATTCTTTCAAACAGAGTTGGGATGCATAGTGTGAGAAGTTAAAACCATTCGGCATGGAGTCGTGGATTTGGCTTGCTGTTGCGTTTTCTTGGTCACAAGAGGAATACAGAGCAGGATAGCTACACATAAAACAATATCTAGCTAGAATAAATATGGAACGAAGGTCAGCGAATGAAAGGCAACTAAGTAGCTCTCATTATGCTAACAGAGGGAAGGTGAATGAACATTTATATAGGAGCAATCAAGGATTTCTAAACAACATTCATATATGAAGGAACTAGTGTAAATATGAGCAAATCAATATTCATATTCAGGACTAATTCAAAGGAAAACATAGATAAATCACAGAAATTGAGAACATAATACAACTAAGTGAGCTCTGAACTATTCTTTCTTTCTGCGATTTAGATAGTGAAACCATGATGGCATAAAACATATAAACTGTAAACAGAGATAAAAAACACTTATTGGGCTATGTAGAAGCGTTAGGATTCCATAGTCACTCTTCAGACATTAAAACACAACAGTCATTTCATCTCCCAAACATTACAGCGATCTTTGATTATAGAGACTCTCAGGAAAAACAATGCAAGTCTAGAGGAAGTTATCGACCAACCAACCCTTAAAACAGTGCAGAGGGTGGTTTAAATAGAAAATATTTACAAACATTAGATCTGGGATAGATCTCCTCAAATAAATTCCTTTAACCTAATTTGTACAAAAGTAAATGGCAGAAATATCTATCTAACAGCTGCGCTGGGGTAACTGGCATCTCAAAATATCTATTACAGTAGATCTTAGGCAGATCTGAGGAAAATGAGTGCTTTAATCTATTTTGTCTTGAAGTAAATGCTTAAAACATTTATCTAAGTGCTGCGCTGGGGCAGCTGCCTCAAAAATGGATCAAAAGAGTTCCTTGAGCCACGCGCTGTCCTCTGTGTGATAACTGTGCATTTAAGGAAGCAGCGTTGCTCCAAAAATATGACTGGGAAGAATGTATATGCAATAACTCTGCCTTGAAAGCCTTTATCTATGCCTTTAGGTGGCTTTAAAGCAACAAAAGAAGTGTTGGTGAGCCTTAATGGCCGAATGATGCTTTGTTGACTTTGTTGGGTTTGCTTTGCTTTCATCTGCTTTGAAAAACTGAACTGATACTCTTTGCCGCATCCTGATACACTTTGGCACTGAATCTGGGCCTTTTCTCACCGCTGATACTCTTTAGACTGTCCCATCGCCCCCTTTCTGCCTTTTAATGCAAAAATAACTGTTGCTAATGTCCTCCGTGGCCTTTGGGTGCAATCGGCGCTTGGCCGATCAAAACTAGCCTTAAAATTTTTGAAAAATGGTGCAAACAGGAGGAAAAAGTGTTGCCAACTGTGCCGAGGCCGAGACTGGCTATCTGAAGCAAAACTGGGCCTTGGAGCGATCTCAGAAAGCTTAGGGATGCATGAATTGTGCTATCGGGAGTCGGGCGCGGGCATATATGTGAAAATATGAACAAATGCCGCATTTTCTTTTACACAGAAAAAAGACCAATTTCTATGTAAAATTCGTGAAAAACATAGGCGGGAGCGGCACTGTAGCAGAGATTAAATCCTGGCTGTTGGACCGCGTGAAGGCAGATCCAACGGCTGGCGCTAACTCGCATTGGGGTGGACCATTGGTCCCAACACATAAAACCTCCGAATAACGATGAACCTGGCGGACCCGAAATGCTTATATGCCCTTTCTTTATGGAGATCCGGTTTGGTCCGTCGGCGATTTCATATTGGCGGATTTTAACAAAATCAATATGCGGACCCGAAAACCTTTAAAACTGCCCTTTAATATTTTTCGGCTCCGGGATATAGGAGCACACAGCGCGGACCCTTTCGGACCCGATATGCCTTTATGCCATGCTTTATTACTTTTCGGCTCCGCTGGTTGGAGCCATATAGGAGAGATGCGATTAAATATGGGCCGTTGATCTGTGGGCTTGAATGGGCGGCTGAGATTAACTCGGCAATTCGCTATCGGCGGGGTCATGGGGTTGCCACAAATAAACGCCGAAACCCATCGGACCCGATAAGTTATACAGGCCCTCTTTATTTTATTTCGGGTCCGACCCATCGGCGGAACCCAAATCGGCGGTTTTAACAGTGGAATGGGTCCGCGGACCCGAAAACCCTTTAACACTGCATTTGATAACTCATCGGCTCCGCCAAATCGGAGCAGTATATGGGGTGATGCGAAGTGGGGGGCTGCGCGACAAGATCTGGGCCGTCAGATCTGGGGCCCGATCCAATGGTCCTGGATCCGTCGGCGAATCGGCAGTTGGAGGGACCAGAGGGCGGCACATATGGAATCACCGAACTGCGCGGACCCGATATTCTATTACCGGTCCACTTTATATGTTTTCGGGTCCGGCCCATCGGAACTATACCCCATGCCTTGAGACTTAGCCATTTTCGCTTATATATGCCACTGCCCCCTCCCGATAGCGATATCGCATCGGAGGGGGATCAAACAGACCTTTATCTCATTGGAGCACGCTTTTTATGAAAAGGCAAGGCAAATGAATTCGGAGGGGTTCCTTTATAGTTTGGCATGGATTCTAAGGCATCGGAAGGGGTCCGATAGCCAAAAAAGGGAGGATTTTATCCTTTTTTGAAGGTTTTTCATGGTTTTTGCATGGTTTTTGTATTCTTATGCCTTGGAAGGAGTCCCAAGGCACTTAGGGGTAAAGTGATGTGGTTTTGAGAGGGGTTTAGTGGCCAAAGAGGGTTTCATGCCTTATAAAGGCAAACCAAGGCCAAAGAGATGATTTTTATACATATGAAGGGAAACTATGCAAAGGAATGAGTCCTTATGCATTTGGAAGATGGTTAGAGGGGTCAATGAGGGTTCTTGCTGAGTTTCAGATAAACTTAGCAATTCCCAAGGATGTATATGGTTATTTTTCAACCAAGGGGAGGGGATAAGTATATAGGGGAGTTATATACATAGTTTTAGTAGGGGAAGGGGAAATAGATAGGGAGCTACGTAGTAAAGTTAATAGTTAATATGATAATAATGAGAAAAAGCGCTAAGAATGATGTCTTAGGCTATCAATGGGGAAAATGACTGATAGAAGGAGTGTGAACATTCCTTGAGTGAAGCAGATCTTCACCAAGGCAAATGATATGGTGAATGATGAATCTGAGAGGTATCAAGCAGATCTTGACCTCTTTAGGGGAAGTTAGTGAGTGACTTTGGGACAGAGGAGGAAGGGGAAGTCAGTCATGCCTCGCTTGAAGTCCTTCAAATGGAAAACTGCCTCAAACTTGTGATATGAATAGATATGACACTTGAAAATCTGAAATGGATCACAAGTCATGATTCTGCAACCACAAAGCTACCTACCCGGCCTATTCACCTAGCATTTTCTCTTCTTTTTGGTTTGGGTGCACTTGAACTAGCATACCCAACTTTTTATTCTTTTATTCTTGCTGTCCTCCTATCTAACTCTATACTTATTGCATCCAGGGGCTCAGATTAAGCTGTTGAGCACCCTTGTTTCTCTACCTATCTACAAATCTGCCAAGATTAAGCTGTTTGGACAGATGTTCATTCTCTATATTCTACAACAGGAAATTGAAACCTAGGGAGACCAAGACTAAGCTGTTTGGACCTCCCTTAGCTGAAAAACTCATCAAAAATGATACATAGCAGTGGCATTTAGACTAGCACACTCTCATGGATACTTCTCTGGCCATCTGTAGCAAATATGGAGCATTGCAGCAAGCAAAGTATGACCTATTTGGCATGTAAAAATGTCGATCATGAAAGATGATTAACCTGCTGTAGCAGGAGGCTAACATATTCGACCATATTATTAGAAGCAGGACTGATATATGTGCCACCAACTACCAACAACTAACCAGATGGATAGTAAATTACCTGAGTTGTGGAAACTAAGTTTCTAGTGTATCGACTAGCGTTGTCTGCAAACCCTAAGTACATCAAATCACCCATCAATACCTGCCAAAGTAGATTGAAAATGGTAACAAGCCTAGTCAAAATTCCATGCAATAAAGTTAATAAAGGAAAAAATAATAACCAAGGTCATGGGACACATATTCCAAGTTGAATGTTGGGCAAAACATCCTAGTGTGGGTGTTCATTTGGTTTATTATGGTTAAGGAAATTGGCAAAGACAATGACAAAGGCTTTGGAAAGGCGAAGTGGCATTAATTTGCATTTTATTTATGAAAATAATGGAAATTAGGAGAAAAGGAAGGTGAAAGGTCATAGGTTGCGTGTGAGGAGGAAATGAAGGGAAATAATGGAAATTGAAGAAAATAAATGCCTCATTAATAAAAAGGCTTTTGAGGACCAGTTCACAACATTTTGTTAGTTCAGTTTTGTAGCTCTTTCTATTCTCTCTACTCTCTCATACTCTCATACACTTAGAGTGTTCTTGGAGCACTCTAGCATTGGAGGAAGGAAGGAAAAGGAAGGACAAGAAAGCAAAGGGAACGAAAGATAAAGCAAGGAAGAGTAGGATCAAACATCTGTTGAAAATGGCAACAAGAAATTGCTAAAAATAGAAGTGCTAAAAATAGCACTGCTATAAATAGCAGTTTGGGTACCAGTGTTGGATTGAGCAACAGGGAATGAAAAATGGAAGTGCTAAAAATAACATTGTATTTTTAGCAATTCATGATGGATTCCTATTTTAGTTAGTCCTTGGACTAAATATAGGAAGTAAAATTCGAATTTGAACTTAACAACGGTTTGAAAATAAATTAATTAATTCACCATGAGTTAATTAGTTGTGAAAAATCAAACATGAAGTCTATGTGAGGATATGAAACAATTTATCTATTAATTGAGGAATTTATCCATCAGTTAAAAAGATAAGGATGAGTTCTAATTTGAGTAGTAATAAGTTGGCTCAATTAACTGAGTCAAGTCCAGTTATAATTGATTTAAACAATTTGTTTAAATTAATGAGAGTTCATTTAGTTAATGCATGCTTGCATATAACTGCTGCACTTCAGATAACTAAATATTGTCTCATGAATAACTCATGCATGTCAGTTCAGAAAGAGACCCAGTTGAGATCAAAGAAGGGACAGTGTACTATCAGTTGGATGAATTTTTCCTATAAAGGAAACTCATCCATGATGAGGATTTATCTCCTTCAAGACTTGTAGTTGGATCAGAGGTTAGTGAGTGTGTGAAGAGGCCAATTCACACAAGTGGCTGCACTGGACCCCAATCAAAATTGTGCAAAGAAATAGGAGGCTTGGAGAGCAGACCAGAGGTTAGATAGAGGCCTTTGACTATCTATGAGCAGCAAAGGTATTGCAGAGAGAGCAGTATAGCTTTTGCGCTGATTCTTTTTGTAATACTGGCTATATTTCCACTTGTATGATAATACAGAGTTAGGGTTTTAGGTTGAGGCTTTCCCTGGGTTATATCTTCTATGTTATGTGTGATTGATTCCTTCTTATCAGTTATATGTGTTCTTATTGATGTTTCTCATGTTCGATTAAGCTTCCGCTAAATTGGTTGTAGAAGTAGATCAAGTATTTTGCTTTAGTCTATTGCATTATCAGGTGATCTATAGGTGGGAATTTCTACACGGTATCGGAACACAGGTGATCAAGGAAGAACAATATACAAGAAGGGAGAAGAGTGAAGGTTGTGATTCCTGAATATAGAAAGCGAGTTCTTATCACATCTCTATTTCACCTATGGCGTTCAATGGTTTGAGACTCGAATATGCCCTTGATGGCAGTTTGAATTATATAGCCTGGAAGGATCACATGGAAGCAATACTAGAGGATAACGGTCTAAAGGACTTCATTGATCAAGAATTCCTCAAGCCGACTGGTGCTACTGAATTAGTTGAATGGAAGAAATGTGTGGCTAGAGAAAGGAGAATCCTTCTGGAGGGAGTTCGAGATCACATAGTCTCGAGTCTCCATGGGAAGGAGACATCGTTTTCAATGTGGAAAATATTGAAAGATCTATATCAGAATAGCAGTGATCAAAGGAAGCTGGCACTGAACGACAAGCTTCGGAAGATCAAGTGTGAAAAGGGCGACACGATCTCTACGTATCTGAATAAGCTCACCACATGCAGGGATGAGGTTGGAAGTGTAGGGATCGCGACAGTTGATGATGACATGGTGAGTCTTGCACTCCTCGGTCTTCCTAAGAGCTGGCATAGCTACTAGGACTCGGTTAATGGAAGAGAGAAACTGCCAGATTGGGAATGACTTTGGTCAGATTTGATGTAGGAGGAGATTAGAAGAAGCACCAGAGATGGTTCTTCATCCATGGAGGATGAAGAAAACTGTGCCTTAGCGAGTAAGGCGAAGAAGGAGAAGGAGAAGGTTTCTCATTCCAAATCTAGTTCCTCCCAAGGTGGGAAGAAGTTTGACAAATCAAAAGTGCGATGCTTTCGTTGTCATGAGGTGGGCCATTTTGCTACAAATTTTCCATTGAGGAAATCCAAGAAGGGATCCGTGGAAGGATCAGAAGGTGAGGCACTGGCCTCACAGTTCGAGTTAGATTTCACACTGTTCGCATGCATGGTTTCATCCATGGTGGGAAGTGGTTGGTTTCTTGACAATGGAGCTTCTTTCCACATGACCGGTGACAAGATTTTGTTCAGTACTTTGGAGGAGAAAGATCTCCAGATACTCATAGCGATGGGTAATGATGAAAAGTATAGTGTCTCAGGTGTAGGCACAATTACTTTTCAGAGGGAGCATGGAGCTCGCCTTACCTTAACTGATGTCAAGTATGTACCAGGACTGAAGAGAAACTTGGTGTCGATCGTCATGCTAGAAGACAGAGGCTATGATGTAGTCTTCAGTAAGGGAAATGTTTTCCTTAGACACATCATCACTCGAGAGGTGAAGCAGATCGGTTCACGGGTCAAGAACCTGTATGCTCTTGAGGTTCAAGATGCATGCAAAGCCTTGAGGAGCAAGGCAACTGATGGAGACTTGGTGGTTGAGAGGGAGAGTACATTACCTCTCAACATGCAGTGCCACAACAAGTCTCAGACGATTATGGAGGAGCCACGATTGGTGAAGCAGCTTCAGGAGGTTGTGGAGCAGCCACAACTGGGGAAGCCGAGAGGAAACATAGTGGAGGCATCCACTCATGCAGAGGCCTCCAGTAGGGGGAAACTTCGAGCCAGGTGGGCAGAGGGATCACATACAGCCATATCTCCAGGTAGGAGGTGGGGCGATGTGGAGTGATCGTCCTAAGGAGGAGGGGCAGGATCCTTGAGGTACCCAACCTCTTTGATTCGACTTTGCTACAGGAGCCCCGATGAGGAGTAGCAGGACTGACTGATTGGGTAGAGATAGATGCGGATGGAGTGGCAGAGAGAGCTACAGTGCAGGAGTCCCAGGACTGTGTAGAGCTAGCAGGCTGCAGCAATGCGAGAGGCACAGGAGTGTTGCACTAGTGCAGGATGGCACAGAGAGGTGTGCAACAGTGTGAGATGCATGGAGTGTTGCAGCAACTCAGAGGTTAGAGAGGGAGCAATTGTCAGCAACAGGTAGAGCTTTAGCATCAGAGTATGTTTCTAGCCCAACAGAGAGGTCAGTGGGAGGCTTTTTTGTTTCGAGAGTTACTGGAGCAACCACACTTGCTAGAAGTGTTGCATGTAGAACGTTCCAGAGTTACAGGATCGGGTTCGGGTGGAAGCCTTTCTTGTTGAGAGGGAGTGTTGAAAATGGCAACAAGAAATTGCTAAAAATAGCATTGCTATAAATAACAGTTTGGGTACCAGTGCTGGATTGAGCAACAGGGAATGAAAAATGGAAGTGCTAAAAATAGCATTCTATTTTTAGTATTTCAGGATGGATTCCTATTTTAGTCAGTCCCTAGACTAGAAATAGGAAGTAAAATTCGAATTTGAACA
The DNA here is from genome assembly GCA_031772625.1 of Pinus tabuliformis. NCBI lineage: Eukaryota > Viridiplantae > Streptophyta > Pinopsida > Pinales > Pinaceae > Pinus > Pinus tabuliformis. The sequence continues at coordinate 1,574,347,816 of CM062804.1, forward strand.
TAACAACTGTTTGAAATAAATTAATTAATTCACCATGAGTTAATTAGTTGTGAAAAATCAAACATGAAGTCTAATTTGAGTAGTAATTAGTTGGCTTAGTTAACTGAGTCAAGTCCAGTTATAATTGATGTAAATAGTTTGTTTTAATTAATGAGAGTTCAGTTAGTTAATGCATGCTTGCATATAACTGCTGCAATTCAGATAACTGAATATTCTCTCATGAATAACTCATGCATGTAAGTTCAGATAGAGACCCAGTTGAGATCAAAGAAGGGACAATGTACTATTAGTTGGATGAATATTTTTCCTATAAAGGAAGCTCATCCATGATGAGGATTTATCTCCTTTAGGACTGCATAGTTGGATCAGAGGTTAGTGAGTGTGTGAAGAGGCCAATTCACACAAGTGGCTGCATTGGACCCCAATCAAAATTGCGCAAAGAAATAGGAGGCTTGGAGGGTAGGCCAGAGGTTAGATAGAGGCTTTGACTGTCTATGAGCAGCAGAGGTATTGCAGAGAGAGCAGGATAGCTTTTGAGCTGATTCTTTTTGTAATATTGGCTATATTTCCACTTGTATGATAATACAGAGTTGGGGTTTTAGGCTGAGGCTTTCCTCGGGTTATATCTTCTGTGTTATGCGTGATTGGTTCCTTCTTATCAGTTATCTGTGTTCTTATTGATGTTTCTCATGTTCGATTAAGCTTCCGCTAAATTGGTTGTAGAAGTAGATCAAGTATTTTGCTTTAGTCTATTGCATTATCAGGTGATCTACAGGTGGGAATTTCTAGAACATCTATAGAGGGATTACTTGCAGGTATCAAGTTGCATGTATGCTTTTCTTGCTAGTTCTGGCATGCATGTGTGTTCTTGGTTCTCTTGTCGTCATGGACATGGGTTTTGCTAGGTGTGACAGTGGTTTTTAGCCTTGCCTTGCCATTTCTAGATAGCCATGGTGTGATGGGGTTTTCTTGCTTGGTTGAGCTGGATTGCTGGATCGTTTCAAAACTGAGTGGGGTGGTCTCAGGAAAATCACAAGGTTGTTTGGGCAAATTATAGACTTATAATTTAACAGACATAAATTATCGACCAGGGGTAGGTACGCTTGTGAGATGTTGCACATAATATATGCATTCTAATACTGTAAGTGTTGTTTTAGATAAAATCACGCACACACAACTTCAAGAAATCTTTCCTCATCAACATTTAGCAACAAAGACTATGGAGCGGATTTAATCATCCCTCTACAACACCTACTATTGCTAATGTTTATCAGAAAAAGATACTAGATCAATCAATTAACTCAATTCACTTATTGCATAACAGAAATGAAAGCTTGTTCAATAACTTCAAATCATTCATCAGATAAGCTCATATTTAACCATCAATCACAAGCTGCTAAGAATTAGAAAAGAGAACTGCAATCTGTGTGTACTAATTCTATTGATGCATGACAAGAATAAATGGAATTAAAACAAATCTGCAGCTACAGGAGTTGTGAGTAAAGGGGGCCCTCCCTTACTCACAACCCCTTCAACTATGAAAGGAGTTACTCAATGAAATTCAACAGAACATAAAGTATTGTATTAATATGGAAAATATTCAATAATACAGGATCTGATATGTTCAATCTTTCCAATCTCTCCTCTATCTATCTTCCTCCTTTTTTTCCATCCAAATAAACATAAAGTTCTTTTATACAAATACATGGGCATAACTTGCCTCGAATTAGAAAATATAACACCCTACAACTGCTGACTAACAATAGCTGATAAAGATAACAGAAATAGGCATGATGAGTTCGATCCATGACTGAAAGCATGGATCAAACAAATTTCGTGAAGCTGTTGGAACTGCCTCTTAATACGACCATCTAAAAAAGGAATGAAGGTCTGGGCAGTTTCAATGGCAGTTCTAAGGCAACCAATAGGACATCATCCATATTGGTGAATTTCTCCACAAAAGCCATGTCTTCGTTCTCTTTGAGGCTGACCAGAACATACTCAACCATGAATATCGTTGCAGGAAATCGAGGTGGTTACAGGAAATCTCCGCATCTATAGAAAATATCTGCATCGACAGGAAATCGGCGAACTTGCAGAGTAACTGTAGGATTCTCGAAACCGCTTCAGAAAATGGTTGATCTGCGCAAGATTTGGTCAGTTCCTTTGACATTGTAGGTGATTCGATTAGATAACATTTAACTTCGAAAATACTTAATAATTAAAGTAAAATGATACATTTTGAAATAATTTGCATTCTTTCAAGTTCACAACACCCTCTTGGTCAAAACACACAAAATATAATAAAAGAGGGTTTTTAAAGATAAGAAGGGTTCAAAATAAGAGGGTTAAGGCCTCATAAATATTATAAAAAATGAGCAAAATTGGGACTCAACAAAGGCCTAGTGTTGTTGGGAAAAGTATCCAATACGGAATGACCCTATCCCACTCTAAGGGTGATAGTACCTCAGCAACAACTGAATGCAAAGCTATTCAAGATTACTTCTTTATGAGATGAGAGAGAGAAGAGAAGGATGATCTACTAACCGTTATCTTGCGCTTAATAGTCGATCCAGTCTTCACTCCTTGCTGCTTGCTCCTAGCTCCTTGCTCTTTCACCGGCCCAGCTACACAAAGATCCTGTAAAAGCACAAGAAAAGGAAACTACAAGAAGCATACATCCATAATCGATTCAGGGATTAGCATAAATCAAATATACAAGCATCTATTCACCATAAAGACACATGCATATAGAAGAACCTCAAATACTTTATTAATGGAAGAAGTAAAGTTCTGAGAGGGTTACAACCATAATAGGCCCAATCCAGCAACACCTCCCAGCAGAAAGAAATCTCCTCTTCACCTCCTTCAAGCAATCACCCAATAGTTCTATACACAAACCAACAACACTTCCTTACTTGCACAAAATTCCAGCCTCCTTAGACCTCATGAGAGAGCTCTATATATAGGAGATTTGGAGAAAGGATGAGTCAGCTTGAGGCTGGCATGAAGCTGACTAGTGTCCTCTCCCACTTTAGTTAATCTTCAGTTCTTGAGTCCACTTGGAGATTCTTGCTTCCACTTGGAGATCAAGACCCTCTTACTCATCACAAGGCGAATTCCTTGACCCAAGTGTCAGTTTGGAAGCTTCCTGGGCAGTTGACACCTTGCAGAATGACTGTGCCACTTGGCCAATCTCGCCCAGCGCAGGTAGCCTTCATTAGTTTTGACATTCAGCGCAGGTACAGAGTGGAGCAGTTGACATTCAGCGCAGATGCTCAGTGGAGCAGCTGACATGATCCAGAAACTGCTTGTTTTTGAGTGTTTTCAGGTGGAGAACTGATTTTCAGTGCTGTGGTTTGCTGACCTTGTTCCTCTAGGGGTAAGAACAACATGTTTTAGGGACTTTGGATCCCTCAGATTATTGACATTTCATGCTTCATGCTGTTAGGCACAAAAATGTCTATAACAGTTGCCCCCTAAAGTATGAGGTCATTTATCGGGTGAAATGCTTTATCAGGAGGATCCGAAGTTCATTCAATCGCTGAGAGGTGCCCTGTAATAAGATACAATACAATACATTATTTTTCATTCTGCTTTCATGATCTAGCTGAGGCGGGCATTCCCATGCTCAGCTTTATAAATTCATTTTGGTACATAGAACAAACGATCGTCTGATGGTAGACTGATAATTCTCTGCTGAAATTATCATCCTTTGAGTAGGATGATCATCTGTTGCAATGATGTACATATCAAATGTCTTTATATCCTGAATATATATCGCATCCCGGATGGATGAAACTAGATCCGGGGTCTTCAAAACTCGTTCGATCTTCACTCTAAGTACAAGTCGATCCATGTGAGAATTGTGTTGAAGTCGAACATGGAAAGACATCGCTTGATTACCGGTCAATAATGTAAACCGTTAACAAGCGCGAGAGGGATCACCAATAATGACAATGACCCTCAAGGTACTGCAGTACAATTCACGTGGTGTGAATAAAGGACTTGGCGTCGAACACCACGCAAAAGCTTCTGGTCGAAGGTCATTGATGTATACCTGTCGCCGGAAGTGAGAAACTTGCCATTGAGGCATGCAAGCTTCAAAGTACTGGGGGTTTTGTTCCTAGATCAACTTCTTGGATAATGAGCTGAAGTCGACAAGAAGCGATCCGTCAAAGGAGGGCCTTAATGAATCCCACATCAATGACACGGAACGGAGCTAATGATTTTAGTGGAGGTGAAAACAATCTGTGAAATATGATTCAGGGTGGCGATCATGGGTGGATGAAAGATGATGTATGGCAGTGGATGGGACACGGTTGGCTCTTTCTGAACACATCTCTTGAACATATAACGACACTGATGTGATGGATCGGTAGCATTACCCCAAATGTGGATGGTTTGGCGAAGACCATGTTGATGAGACCGGTGAATGAAACAACCCAACCCGATGTGATACGGAGGACAAAGTGTCATGTTCAAGACCGACTTGCTACCATTAAAGCTTTGAGGTTCTCCCAATTTTTCCCCAGTCATTTCTGACCAGTACCTCTTTATTTTTGTCAAGCTTGAGGAGGATAACATATGCTTGTTCTATAACCTGCCCTTCGGGCAAGCCCATCGCTATGTTTTAACGAGCCTAGCGATAGAGAAACTCGTTCTCGTCTAAAGACAAGTTTGTCGCTATTTAATCATTTTAACGAGTCTAACGACAAGGAAAACTCGGTCCTTTTCATTTTTAGAGAGTCTAAAAAGGTACATAAAGTTAACTCCAAAATTCCTTTTTCATCATCTAATCCCTTAAGTCCGAAAAAGTATAAAACAATACAGAAGGGATGAGTTTTCAATAACTTTAACGAGCCGAATAAAACAAGCTCTCGACTTTTTTGTGTAATAATCCCTCAGGTCCAAAAAGATTAAAATCTAGAGGAGGGATAGCTCTTCCGATCACTTTAACGAGCTGGAAGGCCAAAACTCGACAAACTTTTCATATTTTACGAGTCAGGAGAAAAGAGCTCAAAGAAGACTCGTCTTTTGAGGAACGAGTGATAAACAGGGATAGCAGCAGATTCCAGGTACAGGTTGGAATTTTCCAGTCACGGCAGTGTCACAAGGATGGCTAAGTGAAATCACTCTTCGCAGCTGTTCCTCAAAATGGGTAAACAATCATATGGAGGTGAACGGTAGGCCAAATGGAATGGAGGTGGCAGGTGCAAAACACGACCAAGGCTTTTATGGCTAATAAATTTACGATCACGATGGTTATTTACCGGTACTGGGTTCATTTTTTAAAGAGCTTGAATGCGCCAAAACACTGCTCAAAAGCTTATGTTTATTTTTTAACGAGCATGAACTATGACGCTAAAACTGCTCGGATCTCGCTTTTCTATTTTTTAACGAGCATAAATTCCGCGGTAAAACTGCTCGATATACCAGTCATAAGATAAGAAATGTCTCTTGTGAGATAGCTATTTTTTATGGAGCTTTATCTCACGAAGCTATGCTCCTAATTTGGCAAGTTTTGACCTTTGCCCCACATCCTTTCTTTATGTAAGTTAGGAAACGATCAATCCAAAAACCGGATAAATGACCGCTCTTTGTTTACACTCCAAAAGGTTTGCATGCCCCCAGGTATAAGGTACAATTTCAAGGATGCCCCTACTTATCCTTCAAAACATTTGTTTTGATGGGTGAGGCTTGCCTCTTTCAGGTTATCCAAAAAATGGTTTTATTCGCTGCCGCAAATGAAACTCTTTCTTCGGCGATGTCTATCATTAGGTTACTCAAAGATGGTTACAATTTGTTGCAGCAAAGGAATCTCTTTCTTTGGAGGCTGCCCCTACTTATCCTTCAAAACATTAGTTTTAATGGGTGAGGCTTGCCTTTTACCCAAAGATGGTTACAATTTGCTGCCGCAAAGGAATCTCTTTGGTATTGCCTACCTGTTTAGACAAAGGTGAATGACTAGAAATCATCAAACACATAACTTTGACAAAAGAATCCTGTTCCAGAACAACCCCTCTTCCTTCTTTCGGACGGGGTACGGACTAGTCATATTCTTTTGCGGAAATTCTACCTTACACCCAGGGTTTCCTCTACCCGAAGCAGACCAGGATGCATGCCCCCTGGGTTCCAGTCCCGTCTTTCCGAATCACTCGCACTCATCGGGAAGGAGGACTGGTGGTGGAGACATTTCTTGGGTGAATAGACCATTGAGGGTTGGTATTTGACTATTTGCGATGCGTGATCCCGGAAATGAAAGTTGGTCTACGAGCTTGACCATTCTTCCTTCGTGTGGAAAACACATTACTCTAAAGAGTGAGGAGACTAAAGCTCCCATGCAATATATATAGTCTCGTCCAAGGAGTAGGTTATAATCCAAGGGTCCTTGAACGACCATCACGTTCATTTGAACGGTCTTCCCTTTCAATGTAACAGGCACATTGGGGAGGATCCCTAACGGTCGACTGGTTCCTTTATCAAAACCCGAGAGATTCCTCATCTCAGGCAAAAGCGTCGGGGAACCTAGTGCTTTCCAAGCAATAGAGGAAAGAATACTCACAGATGCCCCTTCATCAATGATAGTTCCAGCCATTACCATTCTGTAAATTTGGACGATGATTCTGAATGGTATATTGGCTGGTAACCGGGGTCTGCCTAGTTGGTTCCAATCAAAGCACACAACCAGGTTGCTTGGTGGTGGGACCGAATATACGGCCGGATACGACCCTGACGATGTTCCTTCCTGCGATAAAGGAATGGGCGCATTGCCCTGATGCTCATCAGAATCTGTGTTGATGAAAAGAATCTGGATGGTGTCATCCTTTTTCTCTTCAGTGAGGGTGTCACTTGAAGATGAATCTTCAGTGACGGTGTCATTTGAGGATGAAACCTCTGAAGGAAGAACCGGGTCAACTGCCGTATCGACCTTTAGACTTTCGTCTGGTCTGGATTCAGTAGGTTCATTTTCAATGACTGACGCTTCAGCTGACCACTTGAGCGGGCCAGCTGTATTTTCAACCAACGAAGGACTTGGCACGAGTTTTTTGTATCCAGGAGGAAGTATTACCGGTGAAACCGGGCGATCTTCCAAAACTCTCTTTGCTTCGTCTAAGAAGGGACAACGGTGGATGGCGTGACCGCCTTCACACAGTCTGCAGGGGGATCTTGCTCCCCCTCTTCGTCTTGAACCTTCACTTTCGCTGGTTGACGGTAAGCAATCAACATGGCTATCAGAGGTTGATGCTCCCGAATTGTGCAAACGAGGTGACCAGTCCCTTAGTATCCGAGGAATACAGGGACAATCTCTATGGAAGTGGTCTCCTCTACATATGACACATGGCGATTTAGGCCCGGTCTGTGCTGTGTGTGGGTTTTTGTTAGATGTCTTTTGTTTGCCCCCAGTCGCCTTAGGCTCCTTCTTCTTCTTTTCCTTCTTCTCCATGGGATCTTGGCTTTTGCCAGCCCCACCTTGCGAAGATGGAGGATTAGAGGAAGAGTTATAAGAAGTGGAAGGCTGGTGGGCAGCTCTAGACTGATCTAACAGTTGACTCGACTGTTCAGGAATCATGGTGGTCTGAACTACATTAGTTGAGAATAGCCAAATAGGCAGGCCAATTGTCAGTCCTGGAAGCGACAATGTGGCCATGTGGGGCGCACCAACTTCTCCCCAAGAGGAGAATGGACTAGGATTTCCATCATGTGGAGTTCCTTGGTTGGGGCGTTCCATGTTCTCAACTTAAGATCAACGCGGGAATAGGAGGTGATTATGTTCCGTTTAAAATAAATTTTATAACGACGCTTAGACACAACTTGCTTTTTCACTTTTTAAGAGTCGAGAAAAAGCTAAAGATGACTCTAGTCTCCTTCGATGTTTTAACGAGCCCGAAGTGACAAATGCTCGGATGGACTTTTTCAGTTATAGAGTTTGAAAAAGGCCAAAAGAAACTGCTCTGGAGTTCTAGGCAGAGGGTCTGCCAAACTTTTCGCAAAACCACAGAATACGTTTTACGGTACGGGTGGTCGATCTTCGTGAATGCTGTGTTCACTGCATTGCGATCAATAGGGCGGCCGACACGGTTTCCTATTGGATAAAGGCTTTGTTCCTATAGGGGTCTCCCAATATATACGTGACGGTACGTGGGAGCACAAGTCCGTATTGATACTTATCGCTTCACCGTGGAGGAATCACCCAACCACTCAGTGCTAAGATATCACGTTTAACGATGCCGGAACACGTCTCTAGCTTAGACCTCTATGTGTTTGCGTTATGTTTCAATGCGTTGTTATGTAAATTCAATTTATTTTAAGGTTGATCTTGTTTAGCAGTTTGCCTTTATGGATCACGACGAGATGTATAGTAACACTCCTAAATGCAGTCTAAGATGATAAGCAAGCTTTTCAATCTTTCAACTTTGAAAACCTTAACTACTGAGGGAAAATAAAGATAACACCTTTTCACATAGATCATAGAGCACACACTAATGCACTTTTTCCTAAATCGACATGCAAACTGTCATAATGCACATGCACAATGCAAGTATTTCTTTTCTCTTTCTTAATGTTGGTGAAATGCAAAAAGAAAGCTGTTGTATAATTTTGAATTCAATTTCAAGTGAAAGCAAACAAGCTTGTCCAAAATCAAAAGACACCTTAAGATTTACTTGTTTCGACACTAGAAATATATAAATTCAAACCATATGATGAAAGTAAAAGCTCAATCAGCTATGAACAACAAACAAACTAACTCTTAAGATCAAAACGACACTTTATCACAGGTCTAGATCTAAGAGGCCACAACAAGACTAGTTCACTTTCGTTATGGGAAACTGTAAATGTACAAGAAATACACAAAGAACAAACACAATTTCTTTATACAACCGAGGCGGAATAGTGACAAGGAAAGTTGGTTTCAGATAGGCCTACTGACTGGTAACAAACAGCAAAAAACAAGAGTGAAAACAAGGCAAGACACAGCAGGAAACCCCAGCAGCACAAGGCAGGACTGGTCCAGCGCAGGTGGAACACTGCCTGTTTGACCTTCAGCGCAGGTAGCCCCTTCGGGAACTGCGCTGAAATGCAAACAGCCTTTGTACAGCCTGCACTGAAGAACGAAACTTTCGTTTCTGGTGGTTTCCGGGTCACAGATTGCTAAAAAATTCACAGTTTTTGCTCAAATCAGAAGCTATCAGTCAAGGACACACTAAGGAATGATAAGGAGGATGAAAAGCTATCACTAAGAGCTTATTAGAGTCCTTGTGGATCAGCTCTTCAAATTATAAACTTGCCCAGAAACTGAGCTAGAGTAGCTGCCCTCTACTTTGCATTCGAAAGATTCAAATACAGTTCGATTCGGTACTCCCTTTGTTTATAAAATGAATAGCAAAAAACAAAAGTAACCAACAAGATACGATCCCCAGCGGAGTCGCCAATTTGTTGTTGGGAAAAGTATCCAATACAGAATGACCCTATCCCACTCTAAGGGTGATAGTACCTCAGCAACAACTGAATGCAAAGCTATTCAAGATTACTTCTTTATGAGATGAGAGAGAGAAGAGAAGGATGATCTACTAACCGTTATCTTGCGCTTAATAGTCGATCCAGTCTTCACTCCTTGCTGCTTGCTCCTAGCTCCTTGCTCTTTCACCGGACCAGCTACACAAAGATCCTGTAAAAGCACAAGAAAAGGAAACTACAAGAAGCATACATCCATAATCGATTCAGGGATTAGCATAAATCAAATATACAAGCATCTATTCACCATAAAGACACATGCATATAGAAGAACCTCAAATACTTTATTAATGGAAGAAGTAAAGTTCTGAGAGGGTTACAACCATAATAGGCCCAATCCAGCAACACCTCCCAGCAGAAAGAAATCTCCTCTTCACCTCCTTCAAGCAATCACCCAATAGTTCTATACACAAACCAACAACACTTCCTTACTTGCACAAAATTCCAGCCTCCTTAGACCTCATGAGAGAGCTCTATATATAGGAGATTTGGAGAAAGGATGAGTCAGCTTGAGGCTGGCATGAAGCTGACTAGTGTCCTCTCCCACTTTAGTTAATCTTCAGTTCTTGAGTCCACTTGGAGATTCTTGCTTCCACTTGGAGATCAAGACCCTCTTACTCATCACAAGGCGAATTCCTTGACCCAAGTGTCAGTTTGGAAGCTTCCTGGGCAGTTGACACCTTGCAGAATGACTGTGCCACTTGGCCAATCTCGCCCAGCGCAGGTAGCCTTCATTAGTTTTGACATTCAGCGCAGGTACAGAGTGGAGCAGTTGACATTCAGCGCAGATGCTCAGTGGAGCAGCTGACATGATCCAGAAACTGCTTGTTTTTGAGTGTTTTCAGGTGGAGAACTGATTTTCAGTGCTGTGGTTTGCTGACCTTGTTCCTCTAGGGGTAAGAACAACATGTTTTAGGGACTTTGGATCCCTCAGATTATTGACATTTCATGCTTCATGCTGTTAGGCACAAAAATGTCTATAACACCTAGGAATCCCTTGACGAGTAATGCAGAATGAAGGGATACATGTTAAAGTTTGATTGTGAATGCTCTCGTTGGGCCTAGGAATCCCTTGACTGTAATGGCGGGATACACGATAAAGCCTAGAGGGAAGAGATGAAAAACTCCTCACAATTTAGGTGGAGAGATCTGGAGGCACCCATGCTTGTTTAGGCCTAGTGATCCCTTGACTAGTATATGGTGGTATTGCGGTAAAGCCTTTAGTGTATTTTTATTGTTTAGGCCTAGGAATCCCTTGGCGGGATACACGATAAAGCCTAAGGAAGCCTTGGTGGGTTTTATTGTTAGTCCCACATTCATGCTTGGAATATGGCACTAGGGTGATTGGCTAAAACAAAATTTTGGTTCAACCCAATCTATGGCCGGGTGGTACATGGAAGTCCATGACTTGGTTGGCTTTGGCATATGTTAATATAAGCTCTTTTCCTCTTTCGTTTTATATGTAAATGTACTTTTTGTTATGTGGCTTTAATGGTTGTTCTATTTTTATTATTCTGCTGGCTATAAGCATGGTTTATGACATATCTTGGTCATGGCTCTCATCATGTTTTGATTAGTGAATGAATGAATGATGAATGTATGACCTAATAGATGATAATGTTGCTATTGTGAGAGGGAATCAATCCTTCTTGACTGTTCTTAGATAATTATGAGACCCCTATGTTCAAATTTATTGTTATGACCTATAGATTACATGTTCATGATATGTTTGACGGAATGCCTGTCATGACTGTTAGGGGCCAGGTCAAGTACTTGTTCAATTTTTTACAATTGTAGCCTTGTTTCATTTTTATTCATCATTTTTGGAAGTATCATGAAGTTTTGGGTAGAGGCCTGAGTCCTAGCCCTAAAAAGGTGGCTCATAATCCAAGGTCGCTAGCATAGAACTGCCTAAAATAGATTGCAGTCGCATGGATGGCTTGTCATGAGAGTGACTGGAGGCTTTCAGTCACTTGGAGGGATTGTCATTGGAATGAATGGGGGTTTGGTTCAGTGAAAAACTAGGTTGACTTAGGGGTTCGACACTTGGAGTGGTTGGTTGGTTCCTGGGGGTCTTATAGCACCTAAGGAAGGTCTGTAAAGTGTTTGTCCATCAGTTCCACTTCCTTAAGGTGATATAGGAGGTCGAATCATATCATAACAACTCTTCATCACATGTTTACCCTGGCAGGTCAGTAACTAGAGTAAATGTGGGAGGAGGGTGTTACAGAGTGGTATCAGAGCATGGTTTACTCCTTTGGATTGGATGGGTAGAATGTGTTTGTCATTCATTCATGTTGGTTGCATATGTTTTCTTATGTTTGTGGTATATGTGCTTATCGTGTATGCATGGTGGTGGTCCTTGTTGCAGTTGTGTGGCCATGTGGAATTTGATGGCGTTGTTGTTAGAATGTGGTTGTCATGAGTGCGTGTTGGTTATGCATTTGTTATGCATGTCAATGTTTATATGTTGTTATGCATACATTGTCATGGTATGTAGTTGGTATAGTCATGCATGGTAACTGGATTATGGTTAAGATGATGTCTATATACTTATATGATTATGATTACATATGTATTGTACTAATCTGGTTGATCTTGTAGGCGAGATATCCTCCCATGAACTATACTGAGGTCTGTTGATTATGTTTATGTTTTGGTTTATCTGACATGGTATACTTGCAAGAAGAAGATCAAAGATGACTAGCAAGATGGTAGACTACAGTTCATGAGATTCTCCCTATAGATCAGATGAGCAACATGGTGATGGGCACTCTTCTGACATAGTAGACACATTGAGAAGTTTGAAGGCAAAAATAAGAAGTTGCAAAGAAGATAATGACATAATCATTCAGGCACAAGAGAAACAAGTAGAGGTTAATGCAGTTATCCTTCATAATTTTTCAGAATTGCAGAGACGGGGACTACTTAGGGTCAGCCATGGGAAGGAGGATAATACTAATGGTAGCAGATCTCATGGTGGGCACAGGTCGGATAAAGATGACATGATCAAAGGTGGAAGGTTCTTAGATACACCTGATAGGAAAGATGATGGATACAGGTTCTATTATAGTTCAGGTTCTGACAAGTACCATGATCTTCATCATTATCATCCTTACAAGAGGAATGATAGGGGATATTTTCTAGAGGAGTTCAAGAAAGCTAAACCACTTACATTTGATGGAGATTTGAAGAAGTCAGAAGATGTAGAGGCATGGTTACTCAGGATGAAGAAGTTCTTTGAGATGCATGATTACACAGAGAATATGAGTACACAGTTACTTTTGATTTGTCATACTTGGCATCTAGTTTTGCCAATTTTTCCTTGGCCTTCTTTATTTCATTTGCCTGGAGCTCCATTTCCTTGATGGCCTTAGTCAATTCTTCTACACTTGTGCTAGCATCTGGAGCTGTTGTTGTTCCTGTTGCTTCTGTTGTGGGGGCCACTGCTGCCCCTGTAGTTGTTGCTGTTGTTGAAGTAGTTGGAGGAGCTTGGGATGTGGACTCTCCCTGTTTATCTTGTAATGCTCCTTCCAGCTCTTTCTCCAAATCCAGGACCCTCTGGTTTAGCTGCATTATGAGGTCCAGTTGGTCATCAACCTGTTTTTCCTTTTGTAGCTCTGCTGTTTGAGGGTGCTCTGTGGGCAACAGCTTTAACCTCTTCTTTAATGCATTTAGGTCATCTTCTTTCTTCTTCAGAAGGGCCTTTACACCCTTTGGATCACTAGGATCATGTCCTAGATCAATAATGATGTCCTCAAGTGACTTTATTCTATTGTCTTTGGCCAGGGAGGACATTCTCTCAAAATCCAACTGTGTGTTGGTATTTTTCAGGGACTCCTTTAGCTCATGGGCCATGGTTGCCCTCTCCACCAAGGTTGCATAAGCCATCTCTCCAGCTTGCTTGTGGAGTTCAATTTGGTCCATGGGATGGATGTCTTTGGCCATGACCTCCACCCTTGTCTTCACAAAATCTGCAGCTGACTTGGGCTGCGGTATTGTAGGCTTAAAGTGACTAAGGATGATTTTTTCCTCTTTAATGTCATATACAGACATTAGCCTTTCTTGCTGGGCTGGTGTTGCATCTAGAAATTGTTTGTACACCTCTACCCTTAGCAAGTCATTCTGTGCCTTTATTTGCTTGAAAGAAGCCTTAGTGCTTTTAGGCTTCTTGCTCTGCTGAGAGGAGGAAGACACCTCCAAACCAAGTTGCAATCCTTGCTCCTGCTGAAAGGAGCTTGTCCCTGTGTGCTGGCTTCCCTCCCTGTTTTTCCTTGAACTGTCAAGGAATTCTTCAGTGATGTCTTCTACCTCCGGGGAATCAGCTCTTGGCCTCTTGGTCTGGGGTTGCTGGGAGGATCCACTAGCAGGAGTGGACTCTTCTCTGGCTCTTTTCGTACCCCTTTCCTCATGTGCTGGGGTCTGCAAAATTGGAGCAGTCAATGGCTCAGTCTGTGGAGGTGGAGTTTGCATTGCTGGAGCTGCTGGTAGCTCCGTTTGTGGAGGGGCAGTCTGCTCTTGTTGCTGTTCTGGTTGCTGCCCTTGCTGCTGCTCATTTGAAAGGGCAGGCTTTTCTTTCACTGTTTCTTCTTCTGCACCCATTATTCCTTTGCCTTTGTCAGTACCTGGTGCTGCTGTAGAGGGTACCCGTGTAGTTGGTGCAGCTGTTGTGGCCGAGGTCCCTTCTCCTGCTGGGTGCGGTCTTTTGAAGGGTACCTGCTGCACAGAGTCTAGGTCAATAGTTTTTTCAAGCTCCCTGACATTCTTTTGCATTACTTATTCCTCAGTTAAATTTTCAACTAAGGTATCTTGTTGCCATTCTTGCTGGTTGGCATATCTTTCAATGTGTGGGTATTGACAATGCCTATAACCTAGAAGCCTGTACTTGGTTCTTCTAGCAGTAATGAAGCCTTGAGGGTCATAAGGGACCCACCGAAAACTATATGACAACTTGTATTTATCTTTGAGGATTAGGTCGGCATCTTCCCATCCTTCTTTCTTATTCATGATGAAGGGGCCCAACTGGTGTTTGAACTTGAGGTGGGCCTTCTTTTTGGAGCTGTGGAAGTGGGTGAGGTCAGACTGAATCAACTGCCTGTAATACTCCAAGGCAAATAACCTCATAGGCACATATTTTGGGAGCCTGTATGGACAGAGCTCACAGCCATAGACTCTGATGACTGTATGATCCTCATATAGGTACCAATCACCTATTTTGTACTTCTTGGAAAGCTGCAGAGCTTTCTGTATCTCAGTTGATATTCTGGGAGGAGGGGACCTCATCAATAGGCAAGAGACAGGGTATACAAATTGGTCAATAAATTCACAATAGGAATAGGGTGAATTTGAGACTTTGTGATAGACAGATGTCCAGAAGATCACATATCTTCTTTCCCCTCTATAATCCAGCTTTTTGATGTAGCATGGAAAAGCCTCAGACTGATAGTACATGAAAAGGTGGTAAATATAGGCCGAGTACTTGAAGACACCCTGTCTGTCCACTCTGCTCAACTGATCATGAATCTTGTTAGCTATGAACTTAGCAAAGTTGTACTTGCGGGCAGGGGGCTGGCCTGGGCTGTAAGCAGCTAACAATACCAGCATTGTTTCATCCACATGCTCACTGGTTCTGTACCCCAACACATAGGCAATCATGTCCAGCAAAAGCCTGCCTACATCAGTGAAAAAGACATCCAGGTAGGGAGGTGGCCCTGTGGGTTGGCACTCAGGTTTCATGAATGTCCTGGTGACCCTTTGAATCTCCTCACTGGTCATCTTGGCACCAGTGTCCAGCAGGTAATTCATGGAAAATGGGAACAACAGCTCTGTCTGATCAAAATGGAGCATTTTATTGATGGATTCAGGATTAATGTAAAAGAGGATCCTCCCAGATGGAGAGCTAATAGCTCTGTGCTGCACATCATAGTTTTCTGCACATAGGCGAATGATCTTAGGAAAAACATTGACAGAGGGGAGACAATAGTATGGTAGGTTTGACTCCCATATTCCATATGTATCATGACCATTCAGGTAGTCCTCTCTCAATTGCCTGAAGGTCTGCAGAAAGTCCCTGTCACCCACAAAGTCTTCAATGAGGTAGTCCTTGTCAGCAAAGGGCAAGGCCTCCAGGTCTTTGTTTGGAGGATTTAATGGAGCTACACTGAGGGCTGAGGGTGCAGGGGCAGCCATTGTATAATCTGATTTTGAACAAGGTGAGTTCAATGGATTGCAAGGTTCCTCAGAGCTCAAGTGATAGACTCACTGTAGACAATGTTTGAAATGTTTTTCACAGTGGAAAAGGCAGGCTTGTTTCTGCAGTTTTTGGTAAATTCACAGGGGTTGTGAATTGCTAGGGGTAAATTGCAGAGGGTATGTGAGATATACTTTGTTAAGAAGCTGCAGCTGGTCTACACCCGGCAAAAGGGAACAATGCCGGGCAAGTTCGAGGACAAATTCACAGTTTTGGTCCGCGGATCGACTGTTTCAATGTCGAATTATAGTGCTGGGGCAATGCAGGTTACTTTAGCTCTTACTTAAGTAGCAGACAATGCTTAATTGTGGAACTTGACAGGTGTTATAATGGTGAATTTACAGAGAAATGGTATGTATGGGCGAAATGGGAGAATTATGGTGAATACCTGGATAAAATCGCTTAGAAAGCCTGCGGGCCGAACCGTGAAGGCTGAATGCAGCTGAGTTGATGAGTTGGCACGGTCGCAAATTTGAATTTGGAGGTCCGGAGGCGATTTAGCAGTGAACCAGCGGCAATGGCTATGTCTTCTTCACTTGAAAATGACATAAAATGGCCCAAACCGTGACTTTTAACGACGAATTCGGAAAAAATGAATAATTGGCGCTTTTCCACCGATGACGTCAGCATGACGTCATGGCGGGCCCGGGTACGGAGGGTGACGTGGCTGCTGAGGTGTAGGCCAACGTGGCCGGACACGGTGGCGGGTGGATAAGGTGACAGGGCTACGTGGAGGGCCACGCGGCACGGGGGCGGGAGATGATGCTACGTCATGATGACGTATGGATGACATAGGGGGAGGTGGTAACGGGTAAGGTGGTAAGCGGTTTCCCCGCACCACCTTTGGGCAAAGGCGGTATCGGGGAGGGGGGCTTCGAATAACCCCGCCACCTGCCACGTGTCCCATGTACGAGGCAGAAAACCACCGTTCCCCGGACGCTAAAGGTCGGCAGATCCAGATCTGGAAATACCCGCCCACTGTTGGATCGGGGGCGGCAGACGATGGACGGCTGGCGGGGCTCCCGATAGATCGTGCATGTTTGGGGGGTCCTGCCGGCATATTAAAATATTCAAATTAATATATATGCGCGGAACTTAGGATTTAAGGGTTTTGATGGGTTTTTTCTGTAGGAAAAAGGGTTTTTAGTGGGTTTTAGCAGGGGTAAGGGGGTTCTTTGTGGAATTTCTGAACAGAGGGGAGGTGAGGGCTTAGGGGGAAGTTATTACTCCAACCAGAGGCTAGAGCAATCCCTTGACAGGGTTGACCGTGGTCCCTGGTGGACCAATGTCTCCCTCAACAAACTTATTTAGCTATAGTGCTAAAAGGGAGAATATTTATTCAATGCTGGGAATTTATACACCATGGTGTTATAGTAGTAGGGGGAAGGGAATCATAAGGGATTTAGATAATAAGAAGTTAGGGGTTAATATGAGTAAGAAAAGTGAATGAGGAGTGATATCACTAAGTTTATATGAAAACAACTTAGATTAGGGAGTAGATCAAAATGAAAAGAATTTTTAGACAAGAAATGTGGCTTTTACCGGAGCAAGAACCAACATAAAACCTTAATTTCTTCCATGAGTCTGTACTGATGAAGGGATGTTAGTAAATGAATGTGAAAGGGGAAAATGGAAGTTAGACATGCTCCTTTGTTTTGCTGCAACATGATGGAGGAGAGAACCTTCTCAATCCACTGATATTCCTTTACAAACATGTTATCAAACACTCACTTGAAAGGAATGAGATTTCTGCAACCCCATTTACTTACCCATCTATTTCCTAGCATTTTTTGTTGCTTCCTGGAGGGTGCACTTAGACTTGCAGACCCTTACGTGCCTTTTCTTTTCTTTGGCTTTTTCTTTTGATTTTCTATCTAGAACTACCCTTATTGCTTCCAAGGTCCCAGATTAAGCAGTTGGGAACCTTACTTCTCTACCTAAGCTAGTTGTCTGCCAAGGTTAAACAGTTTGGACAGACTTCTTTCTCTATTTTACAACATTGTATGATCCAGATTAGGCTGTTGGACCACCCATCAAAATTTAGTCAACCTCAAGCTATGTACACACATTGTTTTCTCTTGGAAATATGGGATCTTTGCATCACCAAAGCAGAGCATATTTGGACCTTTCTTTGCCAATCATGAAATATGAAACCTATTGGTATAGGTAGCTAACAATAGCTATCTTCATCCTCAAAGGGAAAGCAGACATCTGGTGGGAAGATGTGAAGCGACTCAGAGACATCAAGACAAAGGATTCGAGTTGGCATGAATTCAAGAGACTCTACAGGAAGAAGTATTTCTCAGAGAGGTACTACGATAGTAAGGCTGATGAGTTCTATGAGCTAAAGGTGGGATCAATGATAGATGAGGAGTATATGACTAAGTTCTTAGAGTTATTGAGTTATGTTATGTATCTTAAGGATGAGAAGGCCAAAGTTCAAAGATTTGTCAGTGGATTACCGTTAGCATTTAAAGATCAATTTGAGTAAGATGAGCCTCAGTCACTTGAATAAGTCATTGGGAAGTTGAAGCATTGTTATGAGCAGTTAAAGTGTAAGACAAAATCTCAGCAAGGTTGGAAAGGGAAAGGTAGGACTAAAGGTAAATGGCAGCTGAAGTGAACAAGACCCCAAGATGCAGGTGAGAAATAGAATGTTGTTTCTTATAAGAAGTTTAATGTAGTTGGACAGGGACATGGGTCACATCGTGGAGGGCAACAGAATAAAGGTGTTGTAAGGGACAATTGTAGTGTCGTATATGTGGCAAGGAGCATCTCAAGAGGGATTGTCTGCAATATTAGGGTGGTAGGTCTCAGACTTATAGTGCACAGGAAGCACAGAAATTTGGGGATGTTGGGCATAGTATTCCTCAAATCTATGCAACATTGGATAATAGGCAGGTGGATCACCAAATGTTTATTATGGAGATGGGTAGTAAACTTTGTGATCAAGCTGTTTCTATTTTTATTGACCCTAGATCTAATTATTGTTACGTTAATCCTGACCCGGTGGATAAGTGTGGTTTGAATAAAGAAGTGCACATCTTGGTTAGTAAATTTGGCTACGGGTACAGAGAAGAGAGTTCATCATTGGGTAAGAGCTTGTGCATTTAACTTGAATGGTATGCCTACATCAACACATTTGAATGTACTTCCATTGGGATCATATAGTATGCTTTTGGGTATGGACTAGTTGTATCTTCATAGGACCAAAGTGGATTGTTATGACAAGGTCAATGAATGTTTGGGTGACAATGGGGAACAAAGAATATTGCACATAATCGAAGAAGGTTACATTAGTTAGAATGGTGACAGCTATGTAGGTAAAGCGTAGTTGCAGGAATGGGTGTATGTTATTCACAATGCATATCTCTAGTGATAAAGTAAGGATGTTGAGGATGCAGAGGTATTGAGCAGGTACCCAGTTTTACAACAGTTTCAGGATGTATTTTTCACAGATATTTCAGAGTTGCTACCTCATAGGGAAGTGGAATTTTCCATTGAGTTGGTACCAAGGGCAACACCAACATCAAAGGCACCTCATAGGATGAGCATACCAGAGTTGGTAGAAATGAAGTTGCAGTTGAAGGAAATTCTTGATAAGGGATACATTAGGCCAAGTGTATCACCTTGGGGCGCACTGATATTGTTCGTAAAGAAGAAGGATGGTACTCTCAAATTATGCATTGATTACATGAAATTGAATAAGGTAACCATCAAGAACAGGTATCTATTGTCGAGGATTGATGACTTGTTTGACCTGTTGAAGGGAGCAACAACGTTCTCAAAGATTGATTTTAGATCTAGGTATCATCAGGTACGCATCAAAGAAGAGGATATTTACAAGACTTCTTTCCGGACCAAGTATGGGCATTATGAGTTTGTTGTAGTTCCATTTGGTTTGACTAATGCTCCAACTACTTTTATGTGATCGATGAATAATGTGTTGCATCCTTATCTGGACAACTTTGTTATTGTGTTCATTGATGATATATTGATATATTTTAAGAATGAGGAAGAACTTGTCGAACACTTAGTAACAATTTTGAGATTGCTGACAGAACATCAGTTGTATGCTAAGCTTAGTAAATTCAAGTTCTTTCAGACTGTAAGTTTTAACCCCATACAAAAATTACTTGCATACGAATTCTAAAAATAGAAAATAAACAATGGCGAGAGCATAAAACATAAAACATATATACACAAATATTTTCCCCTGGATTCCAAAACTGGGACTACCAGATTGATTTTTCATGATATTCCTTCCAATGTTAAAATACATATATATACATGCCGAAACATCCATAAACCCCAATCCATTAACCCTGGATTAGAACATAATTGTAGTTCCCTTGATCGGATCTACAAAATACCATGGGCAGAAAACAATATGCCCAAAACCATGTGTGAAAACCACGCAGAAAACCATAGGTAGTTCTGCCCACCTAATATAGGGTCCAAAAAAATATAGTCGTGGAAAGAATATAACACACATCGAACACAGACATAATTACATTACTTGGGGCATGTGGTCTTCAAGGAAGGTATAGTAGTGGATCCAGAAAATATAAGAGCTATCATGGAATGGGAAGCTCCTAGGAATGTGAATGAGGTAAGGTCCTTTATGGGGTTAGTAGGTAACTATAGGAGGTTGTTCAAGAACTTCTCTCAGATTTCCTATCTGATTACATCATTGTAGAGGAAAGATAAGAAATTTGAATGGACAGAGGAATGTGCTGCTAGTTTTGAGCAGTTGAAGCAACTGCTGATAGATGCTCCAATTTTAATGATTGTAGATCCAGAAAAAGAGTTTGTGGTATGCATAGATGCTTGCAAGGGAGGACTTGGTGGAGTCCTGATGCAGGAAGGACATGTAGTGTGCTATAAGTCACAGAAACTGAATGAGAACGATCAAAATTATTCAACACATGATCTTGAGTTGGCAGCAATTTTCCATGCATTGAATATGTGGAGGCATTATCTTCTTGGTAGGAGATTTTTGACCAACCGAACCTAAATGCCAGACAAGCTAGATGGTTAGCCATGATCAACGAGTTTGATTTTGAGATCAGGTACATCAAAGGTAAAGAGAACAAGGTTGTATATGCTCTTAGCAGGAGGGTATCAGTGAATTACATAGCAACTATGAGCTTATATGGGATAATTTTACAATATCAGATTTTGTGGGTAGGGCAGCATGATGATAGGTATAGGGAGATGATGCACATGTTACAACAGGGTACAAGTGATCAAGATGTGGACTATCATCTCACAACATATGGTTTGATCAGATTTAGGGAGATGTTATATGTTCCAGACAATAGTGAGCTCAAAAGGCTTATCTTGAGAAAATGTCATGCTAAATCGTATTCAGGTCACCTAGGATATCGAAAGACATTTACAATGGTGAAGAAGTTCTGCTATTGGTCGAATCTGAAGAAAGAAGTGGAAGAGTTTATGGCTAGATGCTTGGATTGTCAACAGGTAAAAGTAGGGTGTAAGCATCCAGGTTGATTACTATAGCCGATTCCGATTCCAGAGTGGAAATGGGAGGTCATTTCCATGGATTTCATTACAAGATTTCCAAGGACATCTAGGCAACATGATTCCATCATGGTTATGGTGTAGCACACTTTGTTCCAGTAAATTCTACCTACTCATCTAATGATGTAACATAGGTCTTCGTTATATATGGTGAGATATCATGGTGTTCCGAAGAAGCTTGTGTTAGACAGGAATGCTCAGTTCAACTCTAGATTCTGGAAAGATTTATTTTTAGGTTTGGGTACTAAGTTGGCCTTCAGCACAACTTATCATCTGTAGAAATATGGACAGACAGAGAGGGTCAACAAGATATTGGAGGACATGTTGAGGATGTATGTGATGCATCAAAAATGAAAGTGGGAAGAATATCTACCAATGGTTGAGTTCACTTACAATAATGGGTATCAGGAGTCTCTGAGGATGAGTCCATTTGAAGCACTTTATGGGCGAAGTTGTAACACTCTAATAAGTTGGAGTGATCTAGTGAATATGGTATTGATAGGACCAGACACGTTGGAAGAGATGGAATAGGAAATGAAGGTTATCAAGAAGAATCTAAAGGAAACACAGGATAGACAAAATGGTTATGTAGGTCATCATAGGATGTTTAAGGAGTTTCAGGTTGGGGAACAAGTGTACTTGCACATCAAGCCCAAGAAGATCTCCTTGAGGATTAAATCATGTGCCAAGCTGGCATCTTAGTTTGGTGGGC
The DNA here is from genome assembly GCA_031772625.1 of Pinus tabuliformis. Lineage (NCBI taxonomy): Eukaryota > Viridiplantae > Streptophyta > Pinopsida > Pinales > Pinaceae > Pinus > Pinus tabuliformis. The sequence goes on from CM062804.1 coordinate 1,574,369,838, forward strand.
CTTTCAATATTATTGAGAGGATTGGACCAGTAGCCTATCGACTTGCACTACCTCCGACATTGAAAGTTCATGATGTTTTCCATGTTTCATTGCTTAAGAAGTATGTTAACTATCTGGTCTGTATTGTAGGTGGAGCCAGAAGGAGAATTCCAGCTAGAACCTCAATGTATTTTGTAGAGAAATATTCTCATGCTATGGAACCGAGCAATTGAGCAGGTTAAAGTGCAATGGATGCACTTTGGGCCCAATGAAGCTACATGGGAGATGACTGATAAGATGCAGACTATGTATCCTTCTCTATTCATTGGTTGAGCATATGTCTTTGGTATATGTTTTGGTGTGGTGTTTTGATATATGTATATATGTATATGCATGTAAATACTTCCATGAGCTGTGTTATAAAGCTCCAATACGCATTATGGGTGTCATGTTGTTATGGTTGTTGTGATTGTTATTTTTGTCATGTTGCTTTGCTTCTTAGCAGGTTAATCATTGTAAATACTACATCGAGCTAAGATATAAAGCTCCATGGGTTGTATGTTTTTCTTTTCAGCGATTTTGCTAGTTGTAGGTGTCATTGAACACTGAGGACAGTGTTCCCCCAAGGGGGAGGGTTCTGTAACAACCCTGGTAACAAATACATGTACTAAAGTTAATAAAGACAAAAATGATAACCAAGGTCATGGGACACATATTCCAAGCAGAATGTTGGGAAAAACATCCTAATGTGGGTGTTCATTTGGTTTATTATGGATAAGGAAATTGGAAAAGCCTTTGGAAAGACAAAGTGGCATTAATTGGCATTTTATTTATGAAAATAATGGAAATTAGGAGAAAATGAAGATGAAAGCTCATAGGTTGCATGTGAGGAGGAAAATGAAGGAAAATAATGGAAATTGAAGAAAATAGAGGCCTCATTAATAAAAATTCTTCTGAGGATTAGTTCACAACCTCTTTTCAGTTCAGTTTTGGAGCTCTCTCTATTCTCTCTACTCTCTCATACTATCATACACTTAGAGTATTCTTGGATCACTCTAACATTGGAGGAAGGAAGGAAAAGGAAGGACAAGAAAGAAAAGGGAAGCAAATATCAAGCAAGGAAGAGCATGATCAAGCGACTATAGTGGGATAACTTGTAGGTATCGAGTTGCATGTATGATTTTCTTGCTAGTCCTGATATGCATGGTACATGCATGTGTGTTCTTGGTTCTCTGGTTGTCACGGGCATGGGTTTTTCTAGGTGTGACAGTGGCTTTCAACCTTGCCTTTCCATTTCCAGATAACCATGGTGTGATGGGGTTTTCTTACTTGGTTGAGCTGGATTGCTAGATGGTTTCGAAACTGAGTGGGGTGGTCTCAGGAAAATCACAAGGCCTAGGAATCCCTTGACCGGTAATGGAAGCATACATGGTAAATATTGATTGTGAATGCTCTTGTTGGTCCTAAGAATTCTTTGACCGATAATAGCAAGATACATGGTAAAGCCTAGAGGGTAGAGATGACAAACTATTCACGATTTAGGTGGAGAGATCTATAGGCTTCCATGCTTGTTTAGGGTTAGTGATCCCTTGATCGGTATATGGTGGGATTGCGATCAATCTTGTAGTGTATGTTTATTTTTTGGGCCTAAGAATCCCTTGGCGGGATACATGGTAAAGCCCGAGGAAGCCTTGGTGGGTTTTGCTATGAGCCCCACATTCATGCTTGGAATATGGCACGAGGGTGATTGACTGAAAGAAAGATTTGATTCAACCCAATGTATGGTCAGGTGGTACGTGGAAGTCCCTGACTTGGTTGGCTTTGGAATATGTTAATATAAGCTCTTTTCCTCTTGTGTTTTATGTGTAAATGTACTTGTTATTATGCGGCTTTAATGGTTGTTCTATTGTTATTATTCTTTTGGCTATAAGCATGGTTTATGATAGATCTTAGTCATGGCTCTCATCATGTTTTGATTAGTGAATAAATGAATGATGAATGTATGACCTAATGGATGATAATGTAGCTATTGTGAGAGAGCATCAATCCTTCTTGATTATTCCTAGATAATAAGTATGATACCCCTGTGTTTAGATATGTTGTTATGACTTGTAGCTTACATGTTCATGATGTGTTTGATGGAATGCCAGTCATCACTGTTAGGGTTCAGGTCAAGTCCCTGTTCAAGTTTTTGCAATTGTATCCCTGTTTCATTTTTATTCATCATCTCTGGAAGTTTCATTAAGTTTTAGGCAGAGGCTTGAGTCCTAGACCTGAAAAAGTGGCTCAAGATTTGGTGTCGCTAGTACAAAATTACCTGAAAAAGACTGCAATCGCATGGATGGCTTGTCATGAGAGTGACTAGAGGCTTGCAGTCACTTGGAGGACTTGTCATGGGAACGACTGGGGTTTGGTTTAGTGAAAATGTAGGTTGACTCAGGGGTTGGGCACCTGGAGTGCTTGGTTGGATCTTGGAGATCTTGTAGCACACGAGGAAGGTCTGTAAAATGTTGGTCCATCGATTCCATTTCCTTAAGGTGGTCTAGGAGGTCAAATCATATCGTAGTAACTCTTCGTCACATGTTTACCTTGGCAGGCCAGTAACTTGGGTAAATGTCGGGGGAGGGTGTTACAAAAACACCATTTACTCCATCACCAAGAAACACATAGATAGAACCTAAAACACTATGTGCAATATTTACAAAACAAATTAGATTCTTAGGAAATGGCCTAAGCATAATACTTCTTGAGATAGAGCCCATTCCTGGGCTTAGATAGTTCTTTTCCTTTGAAATCAACCAATTCATAAGCACCCTTCATCAAGACATGTTTAACAATATAAAGACTGTACCATATAGGTTTAAACATGCTTGCCCTTCAGGTGCCCTTATCTTTATCATAGAACAAGACAAGGTCACCTTCATAAAAAACCATAGGGTGTATGGAATTATCATATTATGCTTTAACTCTCTTCTTATTAGCCTCATTAGCTGTAGCGACATCTCGACGCTACTCATCAAGCTCTTTTAAGCTTGGCATATCAGGAAAAATTTGGACTACTAAATTAAGGGATGGAATCTGGCATTCTATAGGAATGACTGATTCCATACCATCTACTAACTAAAAAGGGGTAAATCCCCTAGTAGTCTTAACAGTCGTTTGATATACCCACAAAGCAGGATATAACATGCTGTGTCAATTAGACTTAGCTTGATTAATAGTCCTTTCCAGTGTCATTTTGAGGAATCTATTAACGGCTTCGACTTTCCCATTATCCTGGGGATAATAACGCGAAGAATGCTCCTGCATAATCCCACTTTAGAATCCAATTCAGACATTATCTTATTCTGAAAGTGACTGCCATGGTTAATGGAAAGCTCTTTAGGGATAATGAAATGTGAAATGACTTGATTGAAAAGGAAAAGTGCAGTTGCCTCAATAAAGGTAGCGATGGCTTCATCCCACTTAGTAAAGTAGTCAACTGCCATGATAATATACTTATGCCCCCTAGCTGAGGCTGGGTGACATGTAGTAAAATTTATTCCTGATTTAGTGAATGGACCTACGGTAAGAAAAAGAAACAAAAAAGCTAGATGAGCGCACATTTTTCGAGTATAGACTTGACAAAGATGACATATTTTGATCGCTTCAATGCAATCTTTGAAAATCGAAGGCCAAAAATACCTCACATGCAATATCTTCTTAGATGTTTCCAACCTAGAGAGATGATCGCCATAAGCTCCATTGTGACAATTATTTAAAGCTGACTCAGCCTCTTCCAAGGTTAAACAACATCTTAGGATTGAGTCAACCCCTTGATGATATAAGGCATCACTGGTAATCAAATAATTCTTAGTGATATGACATAGTTTTTGATGACCATCCTTAGAAAAGGATTGAGGAAACTTCAAAGTATGGAGATATACTATTATGTCTCCATAACAATGATCTTATGAGGAGACCAAAAAAAGGTGTTCATGAGGAATTGAATCATCGTAATTAGAATCTCCATCACAAGACAGTTCCAAAATAATTATGTGAAAACCAATGATTTCTTTGATTTTGCTACCATAAACTCGATATCAAATTCTTGTAAAATCAAAATCCATTTATTGTATTTTACCCCAATCACTCGTCTATTGAGAACAAATTGAAAAGGATTGACATCAACAACTACAATGGTTTTCCTTAACAAAATATAATCACTAAGCAGTTGTATAACATGAACTACTGCCAAAGCCAATTTCTCAACACGAGGATATCGAAGTTCAGGACATACTAAGCCACAACTTAAGTAATAGATGACATGTTCTTTAAAGATATCGTCTTCTTGAACTAGAACCATACCAATGGTAGATTATGTCGCCGCGAGATACAAAAGGAAATCTTTGCTATAATAAGGTGGACTGAGCAAAGGAGTAGAGGTTAATGCTTTTTTGAAAGCATCAAAAGAGTGTTGAATGTAGTTGTCCCAAATGAATGGAACTCCCTTTTTAAGTAAATTCATAAAACCTTTGGTTATCTTGGCAAAATTTACGATGAATCTCATCAAAAAAATGGCTTTACCTTGGAGACTTTGAAGTTGATGTACATTGGACGAGGGAGGTAACTGAAGTATTGCCTCAACCTTGAAGGGGTCAACTCTGATCCCTTCATTTGAAATGATGAATCCCAACAACTGACTCGATGTCACAACGAATATGCACATATGAGGATTCAGCTAGATTTTGTAATAACAACATCTTTCAAAAATAAGGTGAAGATGCTTTGGATGTTCCATGCTTTTTCGAGAGCGAGCAACTAGATCATCCAAATAGGCTCCTATAATATGTTTTATGTTGTGGAAAGCATAATACATGGCTAGCTAAAGGGCAGCTCCAACGTTTTTGAAGTCAAAAGGAATTTTCCTATATGAAAATGTACCCAAGGGAGAAATAAAGGCTATCTTATGTTGATCTACATGACAAATTGTAATTTGATTATACCCAGAGAATCTATCCATGAAGGAGAAAATCTCATTTCCAACACTCTCATCAATAATTTGGTCTATAAATGGAGTGGGGAACTAACCATTTAGACAAGATTTATTAAGGTCCCTAAAATCAATGCATACATGAATCATTCCTTGCTTCTTATTAACCATCACGAGATTTGAAACCCATTATGTAAGAGGAAAAAGGTAGATGAAACCTACCTTAAGTAGTTTCTCTACTTCTGCCTTAATAGCTGTAACTTTCCTAGGGTTCACTATTCAAAGCTTCTGGTGTATTGGTTTCACATTATCATAAGTGTTGATTTCATGTTGAAAAATTCTAGGCATTTCCTCATAAGACCAAGTGAATACATCACAAAACTCTTTAAAGAGATCAGTATAAATATTTACCTCTTTAGGTGAACAATCAACTCCTATGAAGATGTTCTCTATGATGTTGGGATTCTTGGAAATGTTCACTAGAATAATTTGTGAAATATTAGACATGTTACCTTCGGAAAAAAATATTTGTTGGAGCCAAAGGGTTTAAATGAACATTTCCAATGGAGGAAGAACAAGACAAACTTAACTCAACTTTTTGCAAGTTAGGGAGAAAATAAGACTGATGATGCAAATCATCCCACAACCTTTCTACACCTGTCATTGCTTCAAGAATCACCTCTTCAAATGGTAAAACAATATCAAGGCAATCCATGGCCATAGTCGAGTTAGTTTCCCAAATAGGAACCACATTATTTTCCAAATCTTCCGATGAAACAAATATGGGATTTGTTTCTGGATCATTAATAATAATAGTTTGATATGCAATTTCAGCTGCAAACATAGGATAAGCTATTCCAACAATTTTCCCCTCTTCCAATGTGGCAGTAGAAGGGGGAAAAGTCCAAGGATCTTCAAAATAATTAGTTCTAAAAGAATGTTCTCGAGGAAGCATCCTGGATGTAGAAGAAATGACATTGATGTGATGTACCGGAGATGCAATATCAAAAGTACCCATCAATGAGGAGTACATTCCTGTTATAGACATTTTTGTGCCTTACAACTCCAAGCATGAAATGTCCATAAACCAAGGGCTCCTAAGTCCCTAAAAGTGTTGTTCTAACCCCTAAAGGAACAAGGTCAACAAATTACAACTTCTCCCATAAGTTCTCCACCAGAAACTGCTCAGAATAAGTCAAAACAGGATCATTTCAGTTGTTCCACTGGCTAGGTGCGTTGCAACGCACCTAAATGCACTATGAGGGTGCGTTGGGCGAGAAATGACAAATGGCAGTGTCATTCCGTGAGGTGGAGAGACAATGGAAGCTTCCAGAATCTTCTCCTATGACACTTGCCTCACTAAATTCGACCAAGGATGAGTAAGAGGCCTTCAGTCTCCAAGTGGAAGCAAGAACTGACAAAGAGAAGACACTAATCAAATCACAAGCTGACTCATCCTCCTTACACATATTTATATATGGATCCCTCATCCCAGAGATCCAGAGGCTGGAATTTTGCACATTGTAAGGAATTGCTGTTGGTTTTGAGACAAACATCAGAGTATTGGGTGATCTATGCTTTGTTGGAGGGGAAGAGGGGCTTCTTTGCTAGGAGGTTGATGCTAGGTCAGGAACCATCGGTTGTAACTCCTCCTGGATCTTTTCTTGTTTATCAATAAAAACTATTTGAGTTTTTCCTCCATGCTTTTGTATCATTGATGCTTGTTACATTTGAATGGTTAACTTAAATATGATCCTAAGTTGTTTATGAATATAGATCCATGTCTTTGTATAGTGTTCTTCTTCTGTGATCTTACAGGTACTTGGTGAAGCTAGGCAAGTAAGGGAGCAGGTAGCTGAAAGCTGTCAAAGAAGAGAGGGATTGGATCAAAGGATTAGCGCAAGACACAGGTTGGTTCTTTCTATTCCTCTCTATCTATAATTCATAAAGGAAATACAAAAGTAGTTTTTCTCTGTTTGTTTCTAAGGCAGCTGTCACACCTTAGTGGGATAGAGCAGTTCTAAATAGACACTTTTCCCGGTAACAAAATGGCGACTCCGCTGGGGAATGTCTAATTAGTTTGTTTGTGTATCTCTTTGTTGTTTGTTTCATAAACTTATAAGTAGCATTCGAACTGCATTTGCCATAACAAATGCAAAGTAGACATCTGCTGCTTCAATCCATTCACTGGATCTGTTTATGATTTGAACAGCTGATTCACAAACTATCTGATTTCCCTTGTGATAGCTCTTAGACCCTCCTTAGATCTACCCCTGATTGTGCATTACTGATTGCTTTTACTCGGCCAAAAACCAAAGACTGAACTACGAACTGTGACCCAGAACCCGGACAGATTCTCGTTTCTGGCCCAACGTAGGTACTGTTAAGAGATCCTGAATTTTAGCGCACTTCTCGAAACGACAACCTGTGCTGTAATGCAGTTTCTCTGTGTTACAGGTGCGCTGATCAGACTAGCCCTGTGCAGCTGAGGTTCTTGTGCTTCATTCTTTCCAGTTCTGTCTCTGAATTTTGCTGCCTGTGATCAGTATATGTCTGTTTAAAACCCCTTTTCCTTGCTGTTATTCCGCCTCCTTTGTACAAAAGAACTGTAGATGTTTTTGTGTGTTTGTTGAGTCGTTTACAGTTTTCCATTGCAAAAGTAGAATAGTCGTACTGTCGTCCTTTGATTTAGATCTGTCGCAAGTGTCGATTTCGATCATAGGAGAAAGTTTGATTGCTGTTGATGGTCGATTATACTTTTACTATTGCCTTTGGTCTGAATTTGTGATTTTCTAGTGTCAAGTACAAGTGTTCATTTCAAAATCGCAAGGTGTCGTAATCATCTATATCTTTTGATTTCAAAAAGAAGCTTGTTTGTGTTTGTCGCTTGAAAGCAAATTCAGATTTGTACATCAACTTTCTTTTTAGCATCAATACTAAGAAAGTCGAAAACAAATACATGCATGTGCATTTGCATATAGACAGTTTGTTTGGCTTGATTTAGGAAAGTGCATTTACAGTGTGCTCTTTGCTCTTTGTGAAAAGATTGTGTCTTTCTTTTCCTCTAGTAGCTAGGATTTTCATTGCACAAAAGAGATAAAAGTTTGTTTATCATCTTGAGATTGCATTTTAGGAATTACATCTACATCTCGTGGTGAACCCAAAAGGAAAACTTCATAAGCAAGATCAACTTAAAATAAATTCAATGAATCTAACAACGCTTTGGAACTTAACGCACAACATTTAGAGGTCTAGGCTAGAGACGTATTCCGACGTCGTAAAGCCTGGTAACTGTTGTCCTCACTGATGGTTGGGTGATTCCTCCACTTTGAGATGATAAGTGCCAGTACGGACTTGTGCTCCCACGTACCGTCGAGTATATTTTGGGAGACCCCTATAGGCTTAAATCCTTTATCCATAGGAAGCCGTGTCTGCCGCCCTATCGATCGCAATGCATTGAACACAACATTCGGGAAGATTGACTGTCGTACCGTAAAAAGTATTCTGCAGTTTTGCGATTGGTTTGGTACTCCCTCTACCTAGATCTCTAGATCAGTCCCTTTCGTTCCTTTTCAGACTCTTTAACGGAAAAGGTCCATCTGAGCACTTGTCACTTCAGGCTCATTAAAAATCGAAGGAGACTAGAGTCATCTTTTGTTTTTTCTCGACTCTTAAAAACTGAAAAAACAAGTTGTGTCAAAGCGTATAAAAATTTATTTTAAACAGAATATTCATTACCCTTTCCTACGTTGATCTTGGGTTGAGAAAATGGAGTCTACCAACCAAGGAATTCCCCTTGGAGGAAATCCTAGTCCCTTCTCCTCTTGGGGAGATGTTGGTGCACCCCATATGGCCACATTGTCGCTTCCAGGGCTGACAATTGGTTTGCCTGTATGGCTCTTCTCAACCTCTGTCGTTCAGAACACCACTATTCCTGAACAATCGAATCAGCAATTAGACGAGTCTAGAGTTGCCCACCAACCTTCTACTTCCTCTCCTCCTTCCTCTTCGCTTGATGGGGCTGGTAAAGCCAAAAGTCAAGTTCCTAAGGAGAATAAGGAAAAGAAGAAGAAAGAGAAGAAGAAGAAGGAGCCAAAGGCGAATGGGGGAAAACGAGTGTCGTCTAACGAAAATCCACACACTGCACCGACCAGGCCTAAATCACCATGTGTCATTTGCAAAGGGGACCACTTTCACAGAGATTGTCCTTGCATCCCTTAGATATTAAGGGACTGGTCTCCTCGTTTGCACAACCCGGTGTCGTCAACCTCTGATGATCATGTTGAAAGCACACCATCAACTAGTGAAAGTGAAGCCCCAGGACAAAAAGGGAAATGTAGATTTCCTTGTAAACTGTGCGAAGGCAATCATGCCGTCCACTGTTGTCCCTTCTTAGACGAAGCTAAAAGAGTTTTGGATGATCGTCCGGTTTCACCGTTACGACTTCCTCCTGGATATAAAAAACTCTTGCCGAGTCCGTCACTAGTTGAAAATCCGGCTGGCCCGCTCAAGTGGTCGGCTGAAGCACCTATCATTGAAGATAAACCATCTGGATCCATACCAGACGAAAGTCAAAAGGTCGAGGCAACAGTTGACCGGGTCTTGCCTTCAGAGGTTTTATCTTCAGATGATACAGTCACTGAGGAGAACAAGGATGACACCGTCCAAATTCTCTTCATAAACACAGACTCCGACGAACAAGGGGGCAATTTACTCATTCCTTTACCGCAGGAAGGAAGTTCGTCAGAGCCGTATCCGGCCGTCTATTCGGTCCCACCTCCAAGCAACCTAGTTGTCTCCTTCGACTGGAATCAACTAGGCAGACCCCGTTTACCAGCAAGCGTACCATTCCGAATTATCGTTCAAATATATAGAATGGTTATGGCTAGTACCATCATAGATGAGGGGGCTTTTGTGAGTATCCTTTCCTCAACTGCTTGGAAAGCGCTTGGTTCACCATCGCTTTTGCCTGAGATGAGAAATTTGACAGGCTTTGATAAAGAAACCAGTCGATCTTTAGGGATCCTTCCCGATGTGCCCATAACATTGAGAAGGAAAACAGTTCACATGAACGTAATGGTAGTTCAAGGACCCCTGGATTACAATCTACTCCTTGGACGAGACTATATTTATTGCATGGGAGCAATTGTCTCCTCACTCTTTAGAGTAATGTGTTTTCCGCACAAAGGAAGAGTGGTCAAGCTCGTGGACCAGCTTTCATTTCCCGGATCATACAGAGAAAATAGTCATATACCATCCCTGAATGGTATTTTCACGCAAGAAATGTCTCAATCTCCAGTCCTTCCTCCCGATGAGCGCGAGTAATTCGGAGGGATATGATTGAAACCTAGGGGGCATGCATCCTGGTCTGCTTCGGCAGGAAAACTTCGGGTATAAGGTAGGTTTCCGCGAGAGAATATGACTTCCGTACTCCCGTCCGTGAGTGGAAGAGGGAGTTGGACTGGAACAAGATCCTCTTGTCAAAGTTATGTCAGGGATGGTCACACTATACCATCTGTTCACCTTTGTTTATTTCGGTAGACATTGCCAAAGAAGTGTTTTGTTTGCGCTGTGAATAGAACAATCTTTGGGTAACTTGTAAGAGGTAGGCCTCTCTTGGTAAATCAAATGTTTTGGCGGAGAGAAGTAGAGGTAACCTTGAAACTCTGTTTTATACCTGGGGGCATGAAAACCTTTTGGAGTGCGAGCAAAGAGCGATTATTTATCTATTTTTTGGATTAGTCGTTTCCTAACTTGCATAAAGAAAGGATGTGGGGCAAAACTCTAAAAGTTGCCGTTTTTATATGAGACATTCTTATCATATGACTGGATTAATCGAGCAGTTTTAGCACATAGTTCAAGCTCGTTAAAAAATAAACATAAGACATGAGCAAATGTTTCCACCCGCGTTTAAGCTCATTAAAAAATGAACTATTCCCCGGTAAATAACCACCGTGAATGTAGTACTTCAGCCATTAAAGCCTTGGTCGTGTTTGCACCGTCACCTCCACTTGATTGTTTACCCATTTTGAGGAACAGTTGCGAAGAGTGATTTCACTAGCCATCCTTGTGAAACTGCCGTGATTGGAAAATTCCAAACCTTACCTGGAATCAGCTGCTAACCATTTTATCACTCGTTCCTCAAAAGACGAGTCTTCTTTAAGCTCTTTTCAACTGACTCGTAAAATATGAAAAGATTGCCGAGTCCTTGGCCTTCCATCTTGTTAAAGGGACATGAAGTGCTATCCCTCATCTAGATTTTAATCTTTTTGGACCTGAGGGATTATTGCACAAAAAGATCGAGCGCTTGTTTTGTTCGGCTCGTTAAAACTATCGAAAATTCATCCCTTTTGTATTGTTTTATACTTTTTCGGACTTAAGGGATTAGATGACGAAAAAGGAATTTTGGAGTTACCTTTACGTACCTTTTCAGACTCTCTAAAATTGAAAAGGACCGAGTTATCTTTGTCGTTAAACTCGTTAAAAAGATTAATAGCGACAAACTTGTCTTTAGACGAGAACGAGTTTCACTATCGCTAGGCTCGTTAAAACATAGCGATGGGTTTGCCCGAAGGGAAAATTATAGAACAAGCATATGTTATCCTCCTCAAGCTTGACAAAAATAAAGAGGTACTGGTCAGCAATGACTGGGGAAAAATTGGGAAGAAACTCAAAGAATCTTTATTGGTAGCAAGTCGCTCTTAACATGACACTTCCACTCCGTGTCCGAGTCGGGTTGGGTTGTTTCATTCACCGGTCACATCGCCATGGTCACACCATACCATCCACATTTGGGGTTAATGCTACCAATCCATCACATCAGTGTCGCCGACATGTTCAAGAGAAGTCATCCAGAGAAGCCACCTGTGTCCCACCCACTACCATACATTATACTCCATTTTTTCATGACCGCCACCCTGAACCGTATATCATCAGATCGTTTTCACCTCCATCAAAATCATTTGCTTCGTTCCGTGTCATTGATGTGGGATTCATTAAGGCCCTCCTGTGACGGATCACTTCTTGTCGACATCAGCTCATTATCCAAGAAGTTGGTCTAGGAACACCCCATTCAGTACTTTGAAGCTTGCATGCCTCAATGGCAAGTTTCTCACTTCCGGCGATAGGTTTACATCAATGACCTTCGATCGAAAGATTTTGCGTGGTGTTCGACACCAAGTCCTTTATTCACACCACGTGAATTGTACTGCAGTACCTTGAGGATCATTATCATTATCGGTGATTCCTCTCGCGCTTGTTAACAGTTTACATCATTGACTGGTAATCAAGCGATGTCTTTCCATGTTCGAATTTAGAACATTTTTCACATGGATTGACTTGTACTTCGAGTGAAGATCGGACGAGATTGAAGACCCCAGATCTAGTTTCATCCATCCGGGCTGCGATATATATCCAGGGAAATAAAGACATTAAATGTACAACATTGCAGCACAGATAATCATCCTACCAAAAGGATGATGGCTCTATCAGAATCATCAGTCTACAATCAGACGATTGTCTGTCCTATGTACATGAAAATGAATTTATAAAGCTGAGCATGGGAATGCCCGCCTCAGCTAGATCATGAAAAACAATATGAAGATAATGTATTGTATTGTATCTTATTACAGGTCTCCTCCCAACATTGAAAGAACTTCGGATCCTCATAATAAAGCATTTCACCTGACACCAAAAGGTTAACGGCCTCATACTTTAGGGGGCAACTGTTATAGACATTTTTGTGCCTTACAACTCCAAGCATGAAATGTCCATAAACCAAGGGCTCCTAAGTCCCTAAAAGTGTTGTTCTAACCCCTAAAGGAACAAGGTCAACAAATTACAGCTTCTCCCAGAAGTTCTCTACCAGAAACTGCTCAGAATAAGTCAAAACAGGATCATTTCAGCTGTTCCACTGGCTACGTGCGTTGCAACGCACCTAAATGCACTATGAGGGTGCGTTGGGCGAGAAATGACAAATGGCAGTGTCATTCCGCGAGGTGGAGAGACAATGGAAGCTTCCAGAATCTTCTCCTATGACACTTGCCTCACTAAATTCGACCAAGGATGAGTAAGAGGCCTTCAGTCTCCAAGTGGAAGCAAGAACTGACAGAGAGAAGACACTAATCAAATCACAAGCTGACTCATCCTCCTTACACATATCTATATATGGATCCCTCATCCCAGAGATCCAGAGGCTGGAATTTTGCACATTGTAAGGAATTGCTGTTGGTTTTGAGACAAACATCAGAGTATTGGGTGATCTATGCTTTGTTGGAGGGGAAGAGGGGCTTCTTTGCTGGGAGGTTGATGCTGGGTCAGGAACCATCGGTTGTAACTCCTCCTGGATCTTTTCTTTTTTATCAATAAAAACTATTTGAGTTTTTCCTCCATGCTTTTGTATCATTGATGCTTGTTACATTTGTATGGTTAACTTAAATCTGATCCTAAGTTGTTTATGAATATAGATCCATGTCTTTGTATAGTGTTCTTCTTTTGTGATCTTACAGGTACTTGGTGAAGCTGGGCAAGTAAGGGAGCAGGTAGCTGAAAGCTGTCAAAGAAGAGAGGGATTGGATCAAAGGATTAGCGCAAGACACAGGTTGGTTCTTTCTATTCCTCTCTATCTATAGTTCATAAAGGAAATACAAAAGTAGTTTTTCTCTGTTTGTTTCTAAGGCAGCTGTCACACCTTAGTGGGATAGAGCAGTTCTAAATAGACACTTTTCCCGGTAACAATTCCAACCCCCAAATTCTTAATAGGTTGTTGATAATTATTAACCAATGAGACAATAGAGTTGGAAGATGCATTAGGGTCATTTGGAGAATAGGCCAGCCGATCAATTGTAACTATTCTCCCATCATGAGGAAAACATAATATGCAGAATAAGGATGAGACAACAACATTCATCGCATATACCTAGATTTTACCCAATAAAAGATTATAGTCGAAATTAGCATCGACCGTTTCTACTTCCACGTTGACTACCTTGCCCCCATCAGGAAAAATATCATGAGGCATATGATAATTCCCATCAAATGCAGTTAAAAGAGTTGGAGAGGGAACCACTTCAAAGACGCTAATTACTTTCCAGCATGACATAGATATCACGCGTGTGGAAGTCCCTTCATTAACTATGGTACAAAAGATAGTCTTCTTTTGATAAATAGATTTACTTTGAAAATACATATGATGAGGGAGTCTCTATTTGACGCTTGAAGTATCAAACATAATCAATAGAGAATTCTAAGGGTCAAATGCTATGATTACAATGAGTAAATCACTCCTTTGTGCATGGCACAACTGGAGTACCTCCAACACTGACATAGCAAAGGGACTCTGAACTAAATCCTCAACAATAGAATAGTTTTGAGAAGCCCTATAATTTGGATTAAAAGTTGAGCACTTTGAGGAGCCTTTCAACATCCGAGGCATATAATCAATAATAGGCCTCCCAATATAAAGAGGTTCTTCAATATCAAAAGCAGTTTTAGCCTTAGAGGGTTCTGGTTCTCCATAACCATGAGCTCTTGTTGATATGTCAACATAAGCCTTAAGCATATATATATTCAACGAAGATTCCCCTTCTAACCAGATGCCCTCTGAAGGGGTTCCAACATTAGTGTTCCCACTAGTAAGCAATTGCTTCCCTTAGGGAAAAGAGTTGTTAAGCACAACCTGTGAACTAGAAGGACCTTGAGTGTTGATGGTGTTGGACCCACCAACACGTAGGGGATCTCTTCAATATGAGGTCCCAATTAGACCTCACACCGTTTGGTGTAGGAGTCCCATATGGAAATACGACTTGATTGCCATTAACTTAGAGATTTGCCTTGGCTTAAGCAATTAGCATGAGAGAGTAGTGAGCATGTTATTTTGAACAAGCAAGAAAGTGTGCCTTGTGAAATGTTCGATTGTATATGTATCAATGTCCTTTCACTGCAAGGGAGAGAAAGTGATCATCTAAAAGAAAAGTAATAATACTAGTCTAGTGGAGACACACACACATAAACGAGGAAGAATTGTTAAATATCAAGCGAAATAGTTCGCATGCAATTATCATTAAAATCATCACAACATATTTCCAACAAGTTACGCACCAAAGTCAACGAAATAGTTCAATTACTCCAGTACATGTGAAAGCCAACATAAACTGCAAGCATTAGAATAATAGTCTTAAAGCATCCATATTCTATGCATGAAAATGTGTTGGCCAAATGGATTCAAGTATTAAGCAAAAGTTCCAAGATACATAAGTACAATGAACATCACTAGCTCCAACATTGGAGCGTTAGAGCCACTACTTGCTCCCCAAAAGTACTATCTGTATCTCTCTAATGCCTTGTGGGAGAATCCAAGGTTAAAAGTCTTTTGCTTGAGTAATGAAGCTCCTTTTATAACTTGAGGCATGATCTTTAATATCCTCATGACTATTGAGTTTCTCACATGACCTTTCATCTTATAATGACCTTTGGACATATATAACCCTTGAACTTCCAAATGACTTTTGGACTTACATATGACTCTTAGAATTACATGTCTTTTGGACTTCTATACATGGCTCTTTTTTCCATACATGACTCTTGGAATTATACTTCTTTGTATTTAGAATTATTAAGTAATTACATCATGATTTCCACATCATCATATGATGAGGATATGACAAGTCACTAACATTGATGACTTGGACTCATAGTGAATGATGACATGGAATTTCTTTGATAGGTGACAAATTTGCCATGTATGTCTTCGATCATGCATGCAAATTTTATTTTGTTGACCTCCTCACCCTCCAAAGGGTCTTTGATCTCATGGAGTCCTTTGGGTTGCTTCGATCATTAGGATTTCAATGCGTTCCTTGTTCTTGAATGCTTCCTTTGACTGCCCTCCTTGCCTGATCTTCTTCATGCATCTTTGCCATGTTGTTCTTGAGATACCTGCAACTGTAATCACTCATGTAAAGCAAACATCAACCTTAAAAATCTCCTATTCTAACATGTTTCCTGCAGATTTTATGTTCTCGACTTAACAGTGCACTCGAAAATGACAAGGAAACTTCTGGGTGCATGGGTGCACTGTGAAATAATGAAGGAATGAAGCTTCAAGGCTTAAAAATGCACTCATGCGCTCAACAGGTGAGAGAAATATCAAGGGAGGGCCTAGGGCCTAGGTATGAAGAACAAAGGAAGAGCACTTGGGCTTCGCAAGTGCGTTGTGCACTCAAGGGAGACACGAAGGGCACAAGGCACACTGTCGAAGGCTCAAGGGATAAAGCTTTAAGGCTTCAGAATGCACTCATGCACTCAAGAGAGACAAGGAGGGTATAGGGTGCACTGCTAAAGGATGAAGGGGTGAGGCTTTAGGGATTTGGGGTGCGCTCTTTCACTTAAGGAGGCGCAGTTCTTCGAGTTGAAAGAGTACGCTCAAAGGAAGACTTGATTTTTCTAGGCGCAGTTCAGAACAGGGAAGGGGAATGATGCTTGGGAGTGCACTTTTCCCTCTTGGAGGGTGCAGGGCGCACTTCCAAATAATGAAGGATTCCTAATCAAATCTTAGGAGTTCACTTTTATTCTCCTAGCCTTAATGGGTTAACTTGTGCAACTAAATTTGTCTAAGTCTGGAAGATAGAACAAGGGATGAACACAATTAGTTTAGACATGAAATCAAGTGTGACACATACCAACTCATCAATAAAACTTAAACAAGATTGAATAATGATAAATACACATCAAAATGTCAGTTTACAAACACTCCCAAGTACAATGAACAAAGTATGTGCGACTGTGACCAAAAGTGTCTTTTTATGACAAACAAAGGTGTTATGACCATGAAGTGCACTAGAGATGTTCTAAACAACATGAAAATACTTAGGGATGATTAAGAATAGTTGAAACATGTAGAATGAATTGAAATGACACTTGACGACCAAAGTGACACTTGATGTGACAATTGGGTAGGCTCCAAAATTGAATGTAATGAAATTTTGGAGGGTGTTGTAGCAACCATCACACTTGGCAACAAACTAGACAAACTTTAACTTCTCTGCCTAGGAATAGCTTTTCAGTTAAAAGGTTAGTGTTACAGGGAAAAGTGTCTATATAGAACTGCTCTATCCCACTAAGGTGTGACAGCTGCCTTAGAAACAAACAGAGAAAAGCTAGTTTCGTTATTCCTTTATGAATTATAGATAGAGAGGAACAGAAAGACCAACCTCTGTCTTGCGCTAATCTCCTGATTTGGTCCCTCTCTTCTTTGATAGTCTTCAGCTACCTGCTCCCTTGCACGCCCAGCTTCACCAAGTACCTGTAAGATCACAGAAGCATAACACTATACAAAGACATGGATCTATAATCATAAACAATCTAGGATCAGATGTAAATTGACCATACAAATGTAGCAAACATCAATGACACAAAAGCATGGAGGAAAACTTGAATAGATTTTATTGATAAACAAGAAAAGAGCCAAGAGGAGTTACAACCAGTTGTTCTGACCCAGCATCAACCTCCCAGCAAAGAAGCCCCTCTTCACCTCAAACAAAGCTTAGATCACCCAACAATCTGATGTTTGTCTCAAGAAACCAACAACAATTCCTTACAATATGCAAAATTCCAGCCTCCAACCTCTGGATCTCTGGGGTGAGAGATCTATATATAGATATTTGCAGAGGTGTGAGTCAGCTCTGGGTTTTTGATTAGTGTCTTCTCTCTGATAGTTCTTGATGCCACTTGGAGATCTCATTGATCTCTTACTCATCCTTGGGTGATTCTGAGAGGCAAGTGTCCCAGGAGAAGTTTCTGGAAGATTCCATGATCATCCACCTCGCAAACTGTCTCCGCCACTTGTCTTTTCCCATCCATCGCACCCCATAGAAGGGCTTTTTGAAATGCAACGCACTTCCCGTGTGTACAAGGTGCAATGCATCGCACCCTGGCCATGGAGCAAGTGAAATGATCCAGTTTTGACCAGTTCTGAGTAGTTTTTCATGGAGAACTTCTGGGAGAAGCTGTAATCAGTTGACCTTGTTCTTTTAGGGGTTGGAACAACACCTTTAGGGACTTAGGAGCCCTTAGTTTATGGACATTTATGCTTGGGGTTGTAGTTCCCAAAAATGTCTATAACAGTTGCCCCCTAAAGCATGAGGTCGTTAATCTTTTTGATGTCGGGTGAAATGCTTTATTATGAGGATCCGAAGTTCTTTCAAGCTGAGAGGAGACCTGTAATAAGATACAATACAATACATTATCTTCATAATATTTTCATGATCTTGCTGAGGCGGGCATTCCCATGCTCAGCTTTATAAATTCATTTTCATGTACATAGGACATACAATCATCTGAGTGTAGACTGATGATTCTGGTAGAGCCATCATCCCTTTGATTGGATGATTAAATGTGCAGCAATGATGTACATTTAATGTCTTTATTTCCCTGAATACATATCGCAGCCCGGATGGATGAAACTAGATCCAAGGTCTTCAATCTCGTTTGATCTTCACTCGAAGTACAAGTCTATCCATGTGAGAGATGTTCTTGAGTCGAACATGGAAAGACATTGCCTGATCACCAGCTAATGATGTAAGCTGTTAACAGGCGCGAGAGGAATCACCGATAATGATAATGACCCTCAAGGTACTGCAGTACAATTCACGTGGTGTGAATAAAGGAATTGGTGTCGAACACCACGCAAAATCTTTCGGTCGAAGGCCATTGATGTAAACCTGTCGCCGGAAGTGAGAAACTTGCCATTGAGGCATGCAAGCTTCAAAGTACTGAACGGGGTGTTCCTAGATCGACTTCTCGGATAATGAGCTAATGTCGACAAGAAGTGATCCATCACAGGAGGGCCTTAATGAATCCCACATCAATGACATGGAACAGAGCAAATGATTTTAATGGAGGTGAAAACGATCTGGTGATATAAGGTTCAGGGTGGCGGTCATGAAAGAATGGAGTATAAATGTATTGTAGTGGGTGAGACACAGGTGAATTCTCTGAATGACTTCTCTTGAACATATCGGCGACACTGACGTGATGGATTAGTAGCATTAACCCCAAATGTGGATGGTGTGATGGGACCATGGTGATGTGACCGGTGAATGAAACAACCCAAACCGACTTGGATGCGGAGTGAAAGTGTCATGTTCAAGAGCGACTTGCTACCAACAAAGTTTCTTCAAGTTTTCTTCCCAATTTTTCCCCAGTCATTGCTGACCAGTACCTCTTTATTTTTGTCAAGCTTGAGGAGGATAACATATGCTTGTTCTATAATTTTCCCTTCGGGAAAACCCATCGCTATGTTTTAACGAGCCTAGCGATAGTGAAACTCATTCTTGTCTGCTATGGACAAGTTTGTCGCTATTAAGTTTTAACGAGTTTAACGACAAAGATAACTTGGTCCTTTTTAATTTTAGAGAGTCTGAAAAGGAACGTAAAGGAAAATCCAAAATTCCTTTTTCGTCATCTAATCCCTTAAGTCCGAAAAAGTATAAAACAATACAGAAGGGATGAATTTTCGATACTTTTAACGAGCCGAACAAAACAAGCGCTCGATCTTTTTGTGTAATAATCCCTCAGGTCCAAAAAGATTAAAATCTAGAGGAGGGATAACACTTCTGGTCCCTTTAACGAGCTGGAGAGGCCAATGGCTCGACAATCTTTTCATATTTTACGAGTCAGTTGAAAAGAGCTTAAAGGAGACTCGTCTTTTGAGGAACGAGTGATAAAATAGGGTAGCAGCTGATTCTAGGTAAGGTTTGGAATTTTCCAATCACGACAGTGTTACAAGGATGGCTAGTGAGATCACTCTTCGCAGCTGTTCCTCAAAAAGGGGTAAACAATCAAATGGAGGTGAATGATCGGCCAATACAGAGTGGAGGTGATGATGAGAACACGACCAAGGCTTTTAAAGGCTGAAATACTACATTCACGATGGTTATTTACCGGGAAATAGTTCATTTTTTAATGAGCTTAAACGCGGGGGCAAACATTTGCTCATGGCTTATGTTTATTTTTTAACGAGCTTGAACTATGCGCTAAAACTGCTCAATGCGGGTTTATTTTTAATGAGCTTGAACCCTGTAGTAACACTGCTCGTGGCGGGTTTATTTTTTAACGAGCTTGAACCTTGCAGTCACACTGCTCGTGGCGGGTTTATTTTTTAACGAGCTTGAACCTTGTGGTAACACTGCTCGTGATAAGTTTGCATGCCCCCAGCATAATAACGCAAATCGAGGTGCATGCCCCCCAAGCTTCATTGCATTCAACTCGGTGCTTTGAATGAAGGTTTACCTTTGAGATTTGGAAAGGGGATTTGTTTCATTCTTTAATGAGGTTGACACAATAAAAGAACCATCCTCAAGACTCCTTGTTTCATTTTTTAACGAGGTCGACACGAGATAAGAACCATCCTCGAAATCCACCATATTTACAGTATTTGATAGAGAATCAAAAACTGAAGGATGATTAAGGTTGCTGGAATAATCTTCGTGGTAATCTAGGAGATGGGAACGATGGTGGTGATCTTCCCATGGTGCCTCTCCTAACATCATTGACTGATTGATTCCTTTGTCTGTAGAATGTACATGCGACCAAGGATCTGGAGAGGTACCATATTCCTTAGACCTATCTATCCAAACACTCGATGAGCATTGATTTGGGTTTGCCCCCCAAGCCAAGAAAATTGATTGCTACAATATTTCTAAAATGGCGATGATCCATGCTGACAAAATGTTTAGGAATCTTCTGAATCCATTAGATATAGAAGATTTCATATTGTAGGTTTCCACTGTGGCCACTTCCGCCAGATTACTCGGAGGCGGTAGGGCAAAAGTACCCATTAAGGCAGGGTCTTTTAGGAGGCCTACTCCAATATTTTGAAGTGAATGATTGCTTCCATTGATCATTGGAATGCTTCCCGTAGCTTGTGAACCGTTGGGGAGAAATGTTTGTTGGTCGACGATTGTAATTCCTCCTTGGAAGGGAAATGCAATATTCCTGAAGTAGGTCGACACAACTGCGGCCATGGCATAAATCCAGGGCCTTCCCAGTAGGATGTTGTAATCAAGGTTTCCGTCAATTTCTTCAACATCAATTTCTACTGTTTTGCCCCCTAGTTCAACTTGCAAGTTACTTAAAATCCCATATGGGGTGTATGATCATCCATCAAATGCTTTTAACATCGTTGACGATATCGACAAGGGTGGTGAGCCTAAATTTTTCCAGCAACTCATCGACATAAATCATGTAGATGCCCCCTCATCAATAATTGTTCAATGAACAGTTTTGTTGAGGGCTTTCACTTGAATAAGGAAAGCTAGTTGAGCTAGTAACTGAGGGTCATATCCTTTGTGATTAAAGGACACAAGATTGGAATCCATTGGGCTAATCCCACCTATTGCTGATACTAAAGCTTGCTTTTGGGAGGAGCAATTTTGCGGTACCTCAAGTGTTGACATAACGGACGACGATTGGGCCAGGTCCTCTATTATATTATAATTCTGTGCTACTTTTGCACGAGGATTAAATGTCGATTTGTGTACTACTCCCTTTGGTGACTTTATCATTGGTTCAAGAATGATGGGTGGCACATCTTTGGTCAAAGTTGTTGTCGAACTACTAGGTTGTTCATTAGACTTGTTATTCGACAGCTGTGGATTCCCGTAATCTTTATTCCTTGTCAAAGCATCATTCTGCTGCTCTGAGATAGACAACATAAGCACTTGGGATTGGGAAGCATTTTGATTAACAACCAGTTTGGTTCCCGGGTTTGGAAAGGGATCAGTCAACACTGCGAAGGTTTTTGAATTCTTGAAGAATTTCTTAAGCTCAGCTTTGTGTGGACAATTTGCGGTCCAATGATCCTCATTGCATATAAAGCATGGATTTTTTGGTTTCCTATCTCCCGGAGGGTTTGAAGAAGATTTTTCAGGTGATGATTCCTCCTGTTTCTTCTTCTTCCCTTTGCCTTTCTTGTTGCTCCCTGGTTGTTTGGTTTCTTTGCCTTTATCTGTCGATACGACATTTACTTCCAAGGCAAGAAGTTCATCTTTTGCATTTTGACCTGAAATCTTACGGGCCTTTTTGGATGTAGCCTTTGTCGATTTCGTTTCTGTTGTGCCAATCACGCCATCGCCAGCATGAGAGTCATTGTTTGATTTAGGAGGAGGAGGAATTGAGAATTCCGGTCTAGGGGCGTCAGGTATTTTATCGTAGAGCGTGCCAGACTGAGTGTAAATCAAGTCCAAGTATTGCGCACGAGCGATAACTTGCTCTTCTGTTACGACTCCCCCTTTTGCCACATCTTCCGTGATGGAAGGTAGTAATGACTTGATAAACCATTCAGCTAAGAGCTGATCGGGAACATACGTTTTTACCATTCTACGACGACGTCGCCACTCATGTATATGATCAGATATGTGAGTGGCCGTTGTTTGTTTGAAATTGGTAAGAAGTTCTGTTCCCGTTTCGTACCTTATCGGTAACTGAAAATGGGTTAAAACGGTTGTGGCTAGGGTACTAAAGTTGTCAAATGAAGCTCTGGGTAACTCAATATACCATTTTTCTGCCGGACCAGTTAATGTCCTCTGGAAAAGGCGAAGCCTAATCGAATCATCATTTAGGATGTTTGATGAACACCACAGATGAAATGTCATCACATGATTCGAAGGGTCTTCACCCGGATTCCCATTAAATTTAGGAATATCTGACGGAAGTTTATGCGGAATCGCTGGCCACCAAGGGGCATAAGTAATTGGATCATTCGTCAGCTGGTTTAGATCTGGTAATTCTAGAGTTGCTACAAAGGGCAACTGTTGATTCAGGTTAGGCGAAGCATACCCAGGATAAGATGGAATCGCCTGAGCAGTGGGTCTTTGCATACCAGCATAATGTATTTGTTGTTGGAAACTTTGACAAGGTTGATGGGCATAACCATTATAATATGGTTGTTGATAACCGCTTTGGAAATGCGGTTGCCCATTACTTACAAAGACTTGTTGCTCAGGTCCTTGATATGATTGCTGGAATGGCGGTTGTTGAGATTGAATCAACCATGGTTGTTGGACCATTTTCTGTTGCCCAATACTAGATGGTTGACCAAGATGAGAAGTCATAGTACTTGTTTGAGCCTGAGTCACTCCAGATAAGGAGGCACTAACCTGAGGTTGTGATTGAGTCGTTGAGACAAGAGGTTGTTGTATTGCAACCTGAGAAACTTGGGGTTGACACACAACAGGGAGTGCTTGTACTTGCGATGCAGTTACCATAGCAGGTATAGTGGGAATATTCGACACAGGGTGGACTTGTTGCATTGAATATACAACCCTTGGTTGTTGAGGCAGTAATGGTACCCAACCGCTGGATGTAATTCCAGTTTGACCTGAACTTTGTTGTAAACTCCCATATGGTTGTTCTCCGGGAGGGAACAATGAAAAGGCATATTGCGCTCCATATGGTGGAAATCCAGTACTTAAAGGGTAGATTGGCCTTTGAAGACACATTGGATCAATTTGTTGAGTTTCAACATAAGAAATACCAGATGATAATCCGGATGAAGAAATAGGAACCGACCATGTCGTCAAAACAATCCCTGATTGGACTCCGGCTTGTTGTTGATAACTTGCCGGGACAGATGGTATACCATTGAACATCGTTGGAATAGCAGTAGGAGGCTCTGCCACTGCTGTGTCAGATGACATAGTCCTGGATGTTGACGGTTGTTCAGACATATCTAGTCTATCCAAAAGATTTTCTAGCGATTCTACAAGAACTTGCGATGAAGGGAGACTAACTTCGAAGACCAACGAGGGAAAGGTGATGATTATTCCGTTTAAAATAAAATTTAGACGCTTTGACACAACTTGTTTTTTCAATTTTTAAGAGTCGAGAAAAAACAAAAGATGACTCTAGTCGCCTTCGATTTTTAATGAGCCTGAAGTGACAAGTGCTCAGATGGACCTTTTCTGTTAAGGAGTCTGAAAAGGAACGAAAGGGACTACTCTGGAAATCTAGGTAGAGAGATTACCAAACCAATCGCAAAACTGTAGAATACTTTTTAAGGTACGGCAGTCAATCTTCCCGAATGTTGTGTTCAGTGCATTGCGATCGATAGGGCGGCAGACACAGCTTCCTATGGATAAAGGATTAAGCCTATTGGGGTCTCCCAAAATATACTCGACGGTATGTGGGAGCACAAGTCCATACTGGCACTTATCGTCTCAAAGTGGAGGAATCACCCAACCATCAGTGAGAACAACAATTACCAGGCTTTACGACGCCGGAATACGTCTCTAGCCTATACTTCTAAATGTTGTGCGTTAGGTTCCAAAGCGTTGTTAGATTCATTGAATTTATTTTAAGTTGATCTTGTTTATGAAGTTTCCCTTTTAGGTTCACCACGAGATGTAGATGTAATTCCTAAAATGCAATCTAAGATGATAAACAAACTTTTTATCTCCTTTATGAAATGAAAATCCTAGCTACTAGGGAAAAGAAAGACAAAATCTTTTCACAAAGAGCAAAGAGCACACTCTAAATGCACTTTCCTAAATCAAGCCAATCAGACTGTCTATATGCAAATGCACATGCATGTATTTGTTTTCTACTTTCTTATTATATGAATGCTAAAAATAAAGTTGATGCACAAATCTGAATTTCTTTTCAAGCAACAAATATCAACAAGTTTCTTTTTCGAAATCAAAAAATGGAGACGATCACAACACCTTACGATTTTGAAATGAATACTTGTTCTTGACACTAGAAAATTACAAATTCAGACCAAAAGCAATAGTAACAGGATAATCGACCATCAACAACAATCAAACTCTTTCCTACGATTGAAATCGACACTTGCGACAGTTTCAAATCAAAGGACGACAGTACGATTACGCTACTTTTGCAAAGGAGAACTGTAAATGACTCAACAAACACACAAAAACATCTACAGTTCTTTTGTACAAAGGAGGCGGAATAACAGCAAGGAAAAGGGGTTTCAAACAGACATATACTGATCACAGGCAGCAAAATTCAGGAATAGAACTGGAAAGAATGAATCACAGAAGCCACAATTGCACAGAGCTAGTCTGATCAGCGCACCTGTAACACAGAGAATCTGAAATGCAGCGCAGCTTGTCCACTCGGGAAGTGTGTTGAAATTCAGAATCTCTGAACAGTACCTGTGCTGCACCAGAAACGAGACTTTGTTCGGGTTCCGGGTCACAGTTTGCAGTTCAGTTCTTGGGTTTTGGCTGAGCAGAAAGCAATCAGTAATGCAACAATCAAGGGTAGATCTAAGGAGGATCTAAGAGCTATCACAAGGGCAATCAGATAGTTTGTGAATCAGTTGTTTAAATCATAAACAGATCCAGTAGATGGATTGAAGTAGCAGTTATCTACTTTGCATTTGCTATGGAAAATGCAGTTCGAATGCTACTTGTAAGTTTATGAAACAACAACAAAGAATGATAAACAAACAAACTAATTAGTTCCCTAGCGGAGTCGCCATTTTGTTCCAGGGAAAAGTGTCTATATAGAATTGCTCTATCCCACTAAGGTGTGACAACTACCTTAGAAACAAACAGAGAAAAGCTACTTTCGTTATTCCTTTATGAATTATAGATATAGAGGAAAAGAAAGACCAACCTCTGTCTTGCGCTAATCTCCTGATTTGGTCCCTCTCTTCTTTGATAGTCTTCAGCTACCAGCTCCCTTGTACGCCCAGCTTCACCAAGTACCTGTAAGATCACATAAGCATAGCACTATACAAATACATGGATCTATAATCATAAACAATCTAGGATCAGATGTAAATTGACCATACAAATGTAGCAAACATCAATGACACAAAAGCATGGAGGAAAACTTGAATAGCTTTTATTGATAAACAAGAAAAGAGCCAAGAGGAGTTACAACCAGTTGTTCTGACCCAGCATCAACCTCCCAGCAAAGAAGCCCCTCTTCACCTCAAACAAAGCTTAGATCACCCAACAATCTGATGTTTGTCTCAAGAAACCAACAACAATTCCTTACAATATGCAAAATTCCAGCCTCCAACCTCTGGATCTCTGGGGTGAGAGATCTATCTATAGATATTTGCAGAGGTGCGAGTCAGCTCTGGGTTTTTGATTAGTGTCTTCTCTCTGATAGTTCTTGATGCCACTTGGAGATCTCATTGATCTCTTACTCATCCTTGGGCGATTCTGAGAGGCAAGTGTCCCAGGAGAAGTTTCTGGAAGATTCCATGATCATCCACCTCGCAAACTGTCTCCGCCACTTGTCTTTTCCCGTCCATCGCACCCCATATAAGGGCTTTTTGAAATGCAACGCACTTCTCGTGTGTACAAGGTGTAATGCATCGCACCCTGGCCATGGAGCAAGTGAAATGATCCGGTTTTGACCATTTATGAGTAGTTTTTCATGGAGAACTTCTGGGAGAAGCTGTAATCAGTTGAACTTGTTCTTTTAGGGGTTGGAACAACACCTTTAGGGACTTAGGAGCCCTTAGTTTATGGAAATTTATGCTTGGGGTTGTAGTGCCCAAAAATGTCTATAACAGTTAGCCTTTTCAGGAAATATTGATTCACCAATTAGATTTCCTTGACTTTCCCTTTTGACCTTGTTACATGCATAACACCTTACTTTCCTTTACTTGGTTTAAACACAGAAAAGATATCCCATATTACAATTCTTTCAATCTAGGAAAGGGTAATATGCATGATGAAATTAAGATATTTAGAGTATGAGCTTCATCTCTGGTGTTTCCATGTTTCCAACATGACTGGACAACAGAGTCACTACAGGAGCATAAGAGTTGCTTCACAACCAGCGAGCCTGAATGGTACCTTGACGAAGTCACTTGCTTCACCTCCCTGCGTAGGAATCCTTTCTCTTCTTTAACTCTTTATTTATTTATTTTAATAGGACCGTGGTTCGACACTTATTATTTTCAATGGGTAGAAGAGGGATCCTGACTTATTGAAAGCAAAGGAGGTTGCCCCTTCAAAGAAGTATTTATATAGCCTTTGATATTGATTTGCTCGCTATATATTTCCCCTTATCCTTTATCTACTAGATTGGATAAGCATGTAACACACCAAGTAGATTTAACACCAAGTTGAGGAGTTGGGATACTAGAATAGATGCATATCTAATAAGTTTATTCAAGGTTTTCTTATTAGTTGTATCATAATTTCCATCCGGACTTAGCTCAACCTATGGCATCTTCCCAAAACGAAGAAGAAGAACTAACAAATAGGGCGTTGTGGTTGTGACATTTTCTCTTTATTGCGCCACAAAGCCCTTTTGTGCCATGCACTCTTTCCACACAAGGCCTTATTTATGTACAATGACCAAGATAGAAAACAAGACGAGATATGACTTGACAAAAAAAACATAACACTGACAACATACAATAAAGAAAAGAAAAGAAGGAAATACTGTACAGGAAATGTAGCTCAGAGCTACTAATGAAAATAAATTTTATAATCTCGGTCATTGATAGGAAGGGGGTCAGCCCTCCCATCTAAGGATTTCAACTTGAAAGCATTATGACCAAGTTTCTCTTCGATAGTATAAGGGCCTATCCACAAATATTGGAACTTCGTGTGTTAGTAAGTCACCCACATCAAAACTCTTATTCCTTAGAGATTTTTTTACCAAACAAACACTTAATACGACTTTGGTGTATGACAACTCTTTCTTTAGCTTTGAGCCTTTCTTCGTCAAGTTTAAGCAAAGTATCTATCATGCTTTGAACCAGAAGGCAAGGTCTACCATAGGACTCTTGTGAGAGTTGCAAGGCTGGGAGATACAGGTTAAGAGGAAAGATAACTTCTTTACTGTGTACCAACAAGTACAATGAGGTTTTGAGGGAAGTTTTAGGAGTTATATTATCAGCCCATAATGCATTTATCAAAGCATTGTGCGAGTTCCTTTGCTCAAAGAAAATGGTTTTCTTGATTATGCAAATGATATTTTTATTTGTTGATTCTACTAAACTATTTCCCTGCGGGTAATAGTTAGATGCATGCTTTAATATAATATTATTTTTTAATGCAAATTCATAAAGCTTCAATGAAGAAAAATAATTCGCATTATCAAAGACATTAGATGTTGGAACACCAAACCTGGTTATGATGTTTTGCTTCAAGAATTGGGTGACTTCCTCGTCGTTAACTTTTCTTAAAGGAACTTCTTCTATCCACAGAGTAAAATAATCCATCATTGTCAAGATATATCGGTGTTGCTTTGATGAATGTGAGAATATTTCTCCAATAACATCTAGTCCCCACTATTGGAACGGTTCATCAATTTCTACTGGTAGCAGTGGGGCGGCTGACTTTTGTTGTCGACCGACACATCTCTGACAGGCTGGACGCTTACGAGCTTAAGAATAAGCATCCTTGAAGAAGGTGGGCCAATAATAATTGGCCCTCATTATTTAATGTGTAGTTGTATTGCTTACATAGTGTCAACTTGTTGTTCTGTTGTGAAAATTTCATAATACCTTCTCCGTATCTTGAGGCTCAAGGTATCTTAGCAAGACACCATTGTGGTGCTTTCTAAATAACACTCCATGAATGAGTTGATAGGATAGATATTTAAGTCAGATTTCCCTCTTTTTTTGGTTCGACAAATGCATGGGCAAGGTGTCGTGCTCTAGGAATTGTCATATATCTGAGTACCATGGAGCTGTTCTGCTTAATGGCTAACTTGTTCAACGTTGTACATCTCTATTTACTACTCCCATCTTGAAAGGTCTTACTCTGGAGCATCTCTTACTTTTGCAACTAATTGACAGAGGCCATGACCTTTAATAGTATGAACTGGCTTAAACTCTAGATCATATTCTTGTAAACAAGTCATGTAATTTGTCCTCTTCTCACCCAGCTCCTGCTGCACGAAAAGTGTTATGACCACTAGATGAGGCACATATATGATCGTGTGAGCTTTAAGGAGGTAGGGCCTGAAATGTTTAACTACCTTATATACAACGTAAGCTTGTTTATTGATGGCAGAGCAGTTCAACTCTAACCCCTGTAAGACAACACTCATGAAAGAAATAAGTTGTTCATTTCCTTCAACATCCTTCTGTATCAATACGGCCCTAAAAGATGAATCTGAGGTGAAAGTGTAAAGTAGGAAATCCTTGCCATAATCAGGACTAAACAATGCAAGTGCATCAGTAATAGCTTTTTAAATATGAGCAACATCATCATTTCCCCTTTTGTTCGATTTATATATTGCATCTTTCTTTATCATCTCTTGCAATGTTTTAACTATCTAAGCATAATCAAAGATGGACTTTAGTAGGAAATTAATATTTCCCAAGAAACATTGCATAGCCTTCTTATTTGCTGGGAACAAGATTTGAGTTACAACTTTGACCCTCTCGGTATCAAATTTGATTCCACTCCTGGAAATGATGTGCCCTAAGAGAGGTCCTTCTGACACACTAAAGATGTTTTTCGTGGGATTGATAGAAATCCCATATTTGCGACACTACTCAAATATTTGTTTCAGATGACGCACATGGTCTGATCTTATTTTAGAGAACACAATAACATCATCCAAGTAAACTACTACACATTGGTCGACCAGGCCATGTAATTCAATGGCCATTTCTCTTTGGAATGTAGTAGTAGCATTGATAAGCCCAAATAACATGTGCTTAAAGGTGAATGTTCCCCACTTGTTCATGAAAGTGGCTTTGAGGCGATATGGTTCTACCACTAGCACTTGAATGGAGATAGAAAAACCATCTAGTAATGAGGACATTTCAGACCACGATATTGCTTGGAAGATCTGTTTGATGGATGACACCAGGCAATTGTTTTTATCTAATGCTTGGTTGAGATTGTGAAAGTCGACACATGGCCTTATCTCATTGGACTTCTTCCTGACAAGGACCAAATTCAAAACCCAAGTAGAATGTCTAACTTTAAAAATGATCTGAGCATCCAACAACTTCCTCAATTCCTTTTAGATTAGGGATTCCAACGTTGGATGAATTTTCCTTAGCTTTTGCTGAAAAGGTTTGACCCAATCTTTAATGGGAATGACATGTTGGATAATATAAGTGTCGTATGTCTTCAATGTTGAGAAATCTAGCCACAACTAGGTTAGGTGATTTCTCTTACTTTGATAACTGCTTGTGATATATATTACTTAAATTTAGTAACTTCTTCATTCTCTTTATTATAATTAGTGTTCTTATCATCAAACAACTAACAAACCATAAAGAACAATGAGACAAGAGGACACAAGATGTAGGCGATCAATCAAGGCAAAAACTTCTCCTCTTAAGAGGAAAATCCATAAGAATTCTTCTCTTCTTATAGAATCTTCAAATGGCGAATTCCAAGACCTAAGACCCTTGAAAAAGACCCCTCCAAGACCAAGTCAATCCTTCTCCTTGATGAGATTCCTTTCCAGCAATTTCGACTCCAACAACTTTGACCCCAACATTTTCTTCTGCAACTTTGACCCAACAATTTATTCTACCACTTTGACCCAACAATTTCTTCTGCAACTTCGACCCAATAGTTTCTTTTACAACTTCGACCCCAACAAATATCCAACACTTCGACTTGCCCAACAAATTTTCAACATTTTGACTTACCCAACAACTTTCCAACACCTTGACTTGTCCAACAACTTTCCAGTACTTTGAATTTCCCAAAAACCTTCCAACACTTCGACTTTCCCAACAAATGTCCAACACTTTGACTTGCCCAACAACTGTAGAAACCCTAACACAAGAGAGAGAGAGGCCCAAAACTTCGATCTTGCTTTTCTTCTTCTTTTTCATCCTTTTCTAGCTTCTATCTTGAGGAGATCAAACTTGCTTGATAGTGTGTCCAAATAAGGTCTACCTCCTTCTTTTTTATAGGTTTCTTAGGGGTATGAATTGCCTCCATGAGGTTGACTTGATATTCCATATAGGCCGACTTGTTGCTTACCCATTAATAAGGTGTTGGAGGGTCTTTGACTCTAATTTTGACTCAAATAAATTTTCTTTACAATATGTAACATTCCCAAAAGGGTCATCCATAAATGACAATGACTCAATTGACTTGTAGACTCAATGACAAGCCCTAGAAGCACTCAATGGGTGATTAACCTAAAAATAAATTTCCCTTGAGCATGAAACCCATGCCTCAAGAATAACAATAATAAAATTATTTTTCTCTTTACATCAAATACATAAAATCATGATTACATGTGCCATTATGAATACCGAACCTAATTACATATTTTAACACTCCTTAACTAGGGAGGTATTCATAATCCATACAAGGTGCTTGGACATTCTCAAAATGAAGAATTCTCATAAGAAGAGTTGGACTGGTAAGCCATCTCATAAGCTATCTTATCATCTTATACCAGAGCATCTTATCATACCAACCAACATTTTCACATAGGAAGGCCTTGACTAACAATTCTATCTCTCCACAACATCAGAGCAAAATGTTGGCGAAACCAATGATTGAAAGAAACCATCATCATTGTCTCTTAAGGCACATACCCCACTCAGGTGTTCACAGGGTATGTCCTTTTAGGGTAATTCCTATCTTGGAATAACACATCCTCAAGGAATTTCCTCTTATCTTGGATGCCCTACCTCATCCTCAAAGAGTATCGAAATAAACCTTAGTTGTTTACCCAACCCTCCATTCTTTCTTCACAATATGAAGACAAGAATGATGTGTCTATTTCTCCTCATGGCCTTCACTAAGACTTACAATTGTTAGTCCTAGTCTAGTGCATGACACATGAAGTAGAGAACCATATCTGTCACTCCCTCTTAACTAGGGAGGACCAACTCATTCATAGAAAAGAAATATACACAAGCTCCCTCTTAACTAGGGACTTGTTCAATAAAAATGTTTGGCCAATTTAATGTCCTTAAATTGTCAATCATAAATTATCGACCAGGGCAGGTATACTGATGAAGCACAGGTGCACTATATGTGCTAGAAGTTATTTTTATGTCGTTATGTTCTTGTTAGGCTCTAAACTTAAAATTAGTATGGAGATGGTATTGTTAATTATATTAGTGTCTTAATCCCTAAAGTTGTCAGCTAATTTCTTAGGAGTTATTCTCTATTGAATCAGTTTATGGATGATATGAGAGTGATTCTAGGTTTACTTGTGTTAGACTGTTTTGGATTTTTGTCTTGAATTTTTATGCTGCAGCCAAATCTAATTTACTATGTGTAGGAGAAATCTATTCTATCAAACTGTAAATGAATAATGTCTGAATTTAATTGCTAAGGAGAAGACTCTCACTCTTTTACTTATTCAATTTCATCCAAACAAGACATTCTGAACAACAACTATGCTATGAAATAAAACAATTGGACTACACTAAATAGAAAGCAAATGAAAATGACCACACTATACCAGATAAAAAGAAAATCAAATGGCAGAGTTAAACTAGGTATAAAGCAAAGGAAATTTCTTATGCATACAACGATTCAATGGTGAACTCATCATACTGCATTTCTTCACACAAAACAGAGTATTTAAGTAATGAAAGAAATCTAAGTGCAATCGGTTAAAGACCTGTTACTGGTCGTAGGGGCCCTCCACGAATCAGTCGACAATCTCCAATCAACGTAACGTATAGAAAACATAAAACCAAGTCTATTACTTGCAAACGAATCTCAACAAACTGTTCTAAAAAATTACATAAATCGACACGCACCCAAAACACAGAGCGGCCATAGTTTTTATAATAATTCTTCAGCATAACAGTATGAGAATTTCAAGCCTAAATATCTTTATTTCGATCAAACTATATCGCTAAACAATCGATTTGCTATTCGAAAAAGAAAATCGATAAGATTTTGTTGAAACTCGGATTCTGTCCCGGTGATAATCTTGTAGTTGACTTTGGGGTTGACCGTGTTATCATGTGACCTTCTTGATGAATTGGTTTGAGGGAATAGGAAGGAATCCATGAGGGGACTATTCCTTATCCATCCGTATCTTTCTTCACTGAGTTGGAGCTTCTGAACCCTGCGAACAATGGAGGCAGCTACAGAAATCCAGATTAGCTGCAGAAACAGACCAATTCCGTAGCCGAATGCATACTTTAACAAAGCAATAAGGTATATAGACAAACATGAAGAAAAATACATGTAAATGCTTACCTTTAACAAAACCTTGTGTCTATTGCATTATTTAGGTGAGAAGTATAGGAAAAAGGGGAGAAATATAGGCAAAAAGGGATGTCAATGTAAGACAGTCCTTGGACTCTACAAACAACTCTTTGGTGGAGATCATGGTAGTATCAGCTACTAGTAAAGTTATTCCTTTTGATGTCATGAATTTCATCTTCTTCATTATGGAGCCTTCATCTTCTAGTTCTTCTTCGTAGGGCATCGACCATCCATCACTTTCCTTCAACGAACCATAGGATTGAACCAATAGTCATGTCATCCTTCTTTTCATCAGAAAGTGATCTTTCAGTCCACATCTGGATTTTCTTCATACAACTACCTCTTCCAAGTCATGTTTCCTTCAGGATCTTCCATCCAACCACATGAGTGCTAGTTGTAGGTGACATCTACAACTCTCTTTCGGTAGCCCTGTATCAACCCATCCAGATGTTGTTCAAAAATAAAAAAATGAACATCAAATCAAAGTTACCTTTTGTGATGGCCTTTCATCATGACATTTTCTTGCTTGTAACATCAATGTCCTACACATTCATAAACACATATCCAAGACTTTAAATGTCAAGGGTCTTCTTTATTTATAGAACTTATCAATGTCTTGATGCCTTCTATATGGAGATGTCATGGCCAATTATTCTAGTCATCAGATGTTGATTTCCTTTTCTTACATGACCATAATTGCATCTTTCAAGATCTTTTTTTTTCTTCACATATTTCTCCCCAAGAACATCCATCCATGGTTCCTTCATATTTATCAACTACCTCATATTCCATATGAGGACATATTATGTTGAGTTCATCTTGTCAATATGTGAATCATGCCTTCATGCATCTTTCCAAAGGAAGAGATTCCTTTTCTTCGATCATGCTCATGAGGTAGAGCATTCACCCATGCTATCTGCAACTATATGATGACATGACTTAATCTATCAAACATATACATACCTCTTTTCTTCTTTTTGTCATATAGATTTCCTTTGGCAACTTCCTTTCCTTGATTGAAAGTACTTCAACCATCTTGACATGCTGCAATCCTTTGTCACCATACCATCATCCTTCTAAACAATGGATCCCACACAAGGTGGAATGATCAGTGAGACACTTGCTTCTTCCAAGTAGAGGTGAACCTTCTAATGAAGATTCCAACAAAGGATCTTGATTATCCTCATCCTGCAAATGCTTCTTCCTAATGATGATGATGTATGGTAAATTATTTTTACCATGTTAGATGACTTTCTTTCAACCATATATATTACTTATGATTTCAATGAGGTTACCAAGAGTTACTTCCTTTCTATGATGACGACTTCATCCATCTAGAATTCTAATTCAACTATCCTTTCAAGCTTCTATAGTGATGTAAGGACCTCTTCAATTGTATGTTTCTAATATGTGCATCATATCATACTAACAATGCTTTCTACCATGATAGCTACCTTTTGAAAAACTAAAAATAACTAAGTGAAGGAAATTATCTCAATCATAGTAGAGATATTTTACTTCCTCCTTCTTTGATTTCTTCTTCTCATGTTCTTCCACTTCTTCGGTGACATTGGCTTCATTCCTTTCTTTTTTCTTCTTGTTGTCCTTCTTGAGTTTCAGAAATTTTCTCTTGAAATTCCCATATTCCTGAAAACCATAGCATTTCATCTTTGACATATCGATCTTCTTCTTTTTCTAAGGACCAAACTTACCAAACTTTCCTTTCCTCCTAGCCATGACAACAAATTCTTGAACTTGTTTGCTTGGTCCTACACCACTTTTTGCCTTTAACCTGGTTTCTTCAATCTTACACAATGAATAAATTTCATTGAATAGGGTGGCTTCCTTATTTCGATATATGCTTGATACAAATTTTCCCCATTCATTAGGTAGTGCATTTAGCACCATGGCGGTCATTTCTTTATCGAACATTATTTCCCCCAATTCTTGCAGTTGGTCTCATATTTCTGACACCCTCATAAAGTTTGAGGTTGTTTCTTCTTCCTTTGATATCTTCATTTTGTAGATATCAGTTATCAATGATATCACTTCTCCTGCAGTGCTTATGGAGAAAAAATCTACCATTTTGTCATAGATGTCTTTTAACTTCTCTAGTTTTGCTACATAAGAGATGAGATAATCCTTGATTGATTTTATAGGGATTCATTGAGCTCTTATTCCCCCCTTCATGTACTTTGCTAGATCTTGAGCTTCTCCCTTTGCCGGTTCGACAGTTAAACCCTTAACATGTCCAATGACTTCATTTTCTATCAAATTTCCATGCAAGGAAATTTGATGACCCAACCAATTTATTGCTCTCCTTGCAAAATGACGCCATTTTGATAGTAGATTCAGACATAAATATAGAGGTACTTACTTGTCAAGTGAAGATTCTCTTTTGATGGTGATATCTTCAACTTTATGCTTTCTTGATGATGATGTTTGCTTCCTTGAATATGACAATGCTTCTTATAGAGGTGTCCTTCTTCAAATATGCTTGTGATGAAATTCTTGGTCAAATAGAGGGAGAACACCTTGTTTCCTTTGATGATGATGGCAACACCTCTTCTTGCTTCTTGAAATGGAGACTTCAATATGCTACAAATGTGTAGTACTTCTTTGAGTGTAGGTAGGTGTTGTTGGGAAAAGTATCTATTCAGAACGCCCCTATCCCACTCTAAGGTGTGATAGTGCCTTAGCAACAAACAAGGAAAACTACTTGAGTATTCTTCTTTATGAAATGTAAATGAGGAGAAAGGATGTAACTAACCTGTGTCTTTCGCTAGTTTGTTGATCCAATCGCTCCTCTCTTCAATAGTTCCCAGCTCCCTGCTCCCTTACTGGCCCAGCTTCACCGAATTCCTGCAAGATCACAAGAGAGAGAAACTACACGAAGATATAGATATACATTCATAAAAAGCTCAGGATCAGATTAAGCTAAACAAGCAAATATAACAAAACATCATTGATACATAGCATGTAGGAGAAACTCAAATAATTTTATTGATATGATAAGAAAGTCCAAGAGGAGATACAACCAAGTGAGTCCTGATCCAGCATCTACCTCCCAGCAAAGGAATCCCTTCCTCTCCTCCAACAAAGCATAAATCACCCAATGTACTAATCTCAATCTCAAACCAACAACAATTCTCTGCAAAGTACAAAATTCCAGCCTCTGGATCTCTGGGATGAGGGATCCATATATAGATGTAAGCAGAGAGGATGAGTCAGCTTATGTTTTGACTTGTGGCTTCTCTCTGTCAGTTCTTGCTTCCACTTGGAGACTGAGAGCCTCTTACTCATCACTGGTCGAATTCAGTGAGGCAAGTGTCATTGGAGAAGATTCTGGAAGCTTCCATTGTCTCTCCACCTCGTTGAATGACTCTGCCACTTGTCATTTCCCACTCAACGCACCTGGGTAGTGCATTCAAGTGCGTTGCAACGCACCTAGCCAGTGTACTGGGTTGCTTTGCAACGCAGGCAGCTAGTGGAGCACTTGAATTGATCCTGATTTGACTAGTTTTGAGCAGTTTCTGGTGGAGAACTTTTGGGAGGAGCTGTCATTGGTTGACCTTGTTCCTTTAGGAGCTGTAACAACATCTTTAGGGACTTTGGATCCCTTGGATTATGGACATTTCATGCTTATAGCTGTAAGGCACAAAAATGTCTATAACAGTTGCCCCCTAAAGTATGAGGCCGTTTATCGGGTGAAATGCTTTATTAGGAGGATCCGAAGTTCTTTCAATGCTGGGAGGAGACCTGCAATAAGATACAATACAATACATTATTTTTCATACTGTCTTCATGATCTAGCTGAGGCGGGCATTCCCATGCTCAGCTTTATAAATTCATTTTTATGTACATAGGACAGACAATCGTCTGATGGTAGACTGATGATTCTGATGAAATCATCATCCTTTTGGTAGGATGATTATCTGTTCTGCAATGCTGTACATGTCAATGTTTTTATTTTTCTTGAATATATATCGCAGCCCGGATGGATGAAACTAGATTCGGGGTCTTCAATCTCGTCCGATCTTCACTCGAAGTACAAGTCGATCCATGTGAGAAATGTTTTGAAGTCGAACATGGAAAGACATCGCTTGATTACCAGTCAATGATGTAAACTGTTAACAAGCACGAGAGGAATCACCGATAAGGATGATGACCCTCAAGGTACTGCAGTACAATTCACGTGGTGTGAATAAAGGACTTGGCGTCGAACACCACGCAAAATCTTTCGGTCGAAGGTTATTGATGTATACCTGTCGCCGGAAGTGAGAAACTTGCCATTGAGGCATGCAAGCTTCAAAGTACTGAGGGGGTGTTCCTAGATCAACTTCTTGGATAATGAGCTGATGTCGACAAGAAGCGATCCGTCAAAGGAGGGCCTTGATGTATCCCACATCAGT
Source organism: Pinus tabuliformis (assembly GCA_031772625.1). Classification (NCBI taxonomy): domain Eukaryota; kingdom Viridiplantae; phylum Streptophyta; class Pinopsida; order Pinales; family Pinaceae; genus Pinus; species Pinus tabuliformis. The sequence goes on from CM062804.1 coordinate 1,574,407,361, forward strand.
GACACGGAACGAAGCAAATGATTTTGATGGAGGTGAAAACGATCTGATGATATATGGTTCAGGGTGGCGGTCATGAAAGAATGAAGTATAATGTATGGTAGTGGATGGGACACGGTTGACTTCTCTGGATGACTTCTCTTGAACATATCGGCGACACTTATATGATGGATTGGTAGCATTTACCCCAAAGGTGGATGGTATGGCGAGACCATGGTGATGTGACCGGTGAATGAAACAACCCAACTCGACTCAGGCATGGAGTGGAAGTGTCATGTTCAAGAGCGACTTGCTACCAATAAAGGTTCTTTGAGTTTCTTCCCAATTTTTCCCCAGTCATTGCTGACCAGTACCTCTTTATTTTTGTCAAGCTTGAGGAGGATAACATATGCTTGTTCTATAATTTGCCCTTCGGGCAAACCCATCGCTATGTTTTAACGAGCCTAGCGATAGTGAAACTCGTTCTCGTCTAAAGACAAGTTTGTCGCTATTAATCTTTTTAACGAGTCTAACGACAAAGATAACTCGGTCCTTTTCATTTTTAGAGAGTCTGAAAAGGTACGTAAAGTTAACTCCAGAGTTCCTTTTTCGTCATCTAATCCCTTAAGTCCGAAAAAGTATAAAACAATACAGAAGGGATGAATTTTCGATAGTTTTAACGAGCCGAACAAAACAAGCGCTCGATCTTTTTGTGCAATAATCCCTCAGGTCCAAAAAGATTAAAATCTAGAGGAGGGATAGCTCTTCCGGTCGCTTTAACGAGCTGGAAGGCCAAAACTCGGCAATCTTTTCATATTTTACGAGTCAAATGAAAAGAGCTTAAAGAAGATTCATCTTTTGAGGAACGAGTGATAAAATGGGTAGCAGCTGATTCCAGGTAAGGGTTGGAATTTTCCAAGCACGGCAGTGTAACAAGGATGGCTAGTGAAATCACTCTTCATAGCTGTTCCTCAAAATGGGTAAACAATCATATGGAGGTGAATGATCGGCCAATGGAAAAGTGGAGGTGGCGGTGCAAACACGACCAAGGCTTTAATGGCTGATAATGTTACATTCACGGTGGTTATTTACCGAAGGATAGTTCATTTTTTAACGAGCTTAAACGCGGGTTGAAACACTTGCTCAGTCTTATGTTTATTTTTTAACGAGCATGAACTATGCGCTAAAACTGCTCGATCTTATGTTTATTTTTTAACGAGCATGAACTATGTGCTAAAACTGCTCGATTATCCAGTCATATGATAAGAATGTCTCATGTAAGATGCCATTTTTTATGGAGCTTGCGCCTTACAAAGCTATGCCCCGCATCCTTTCGTTATGCAAGTTCGGAAACGACTAATCCTACGAGTTTAAAGGGTTAGACCTACGGGTTTAAAGGGAGGACCTAAAAATTTAAAAAATAAATAGCCGCCCCTTGCTTGCACTCCGAAAGGTTTGCATGCCCCCAGGTATAAAATAGAGTTTCAAGGTTACCCCTCAATTTGCAGGAAAAACATTTGTTTAACCGGGAGAGGCCTACCTCTTTCAGGTTACCAAAGATTGTTCTATTAATCTTTCAAACAAAACACTTCTTCGGCGATGTCTACCGAGATAGACAAAGGTGAGTGACAACGAGCGCCAAACACATAACTTTGACAAAAGAATCTTATTCTAGAACAACCCCTCTTCCAATCACGGACGGGGTACGGACTAGTCATATTCTCCCGCGGAAACCTACCCTATACCCAAAGTTTTCCTGCCGAAGCAGACCAGGACGCATGCCCCCTGGGTTCCAGTCATATCCCTCCGAATTACTCGCGCTCATCGGGAGGACGGACCATGGGTTGAGACATTTCTTGCGTGAAGAGACCATTTAGGGATGGTATATGACTATTTGCGATGCGTGATCCGGGAAATGAAAGCTGGTCCACGAGATTGACCACTCTTCCTTCGTGCGGAAAACACATTACTCTAAAGAGTGAGGAGACGATGGCTCCCATGCAATAAATATAGTCTCGTCCAAGGAGTAGGTTATAATCCAAGGGTCCTTGAACGACCATCACGTTCATTTGAACGGTCTTCCCTTTCAATGTTATGGGCACATTGGGGAGGATCCCTAAAGGTCGACTGGTTCCTTTATCAAAACCTGTCAGATTTCTCATTTCAGGCAAAAGCGATGGCGAACCAAGCGCTTTCCAAGCAATAGAGGAAAGGATACTCACAGATGCCCCCTCATCAATGATGGTGCCAGCCATGACCATTCTGTATATTTGGACGATAATTCTGAATGGTATGTTTGCTAGCAAATAGGGTCTGCCTAGTTGGCTCCAGTCGAAGGAGACAACTAGGTTGCTTGGTGGTGGGACTGAATAGACGGCCGGGTACGGCGCTGACGAACTTCCTTCCTGCGATAAAGGAATGGGTAGGTTGCCCCCGTGCTCGTCGGAGTCTGTGTTGATGAAGAGAATTTGGATGGTGTCATCCTTGTTCTCTTCAGTGATTGTGTCATTCGAAGATAAATCCTCTGAAGGCAAGACCGGGTCAACTGCCGCCTCGACCTTTTGACTTTCGTCGGGTATGGATTCAGCTGGTTCATCTTCAACGACCGGCGCTTCAGCTGACCACTTGAGCGGGCCAGCTAGATTTTCAACTAACGAAGGACTTGGCAAGAGTTTTTTATATCCAGGAGGGAGTCGTAACGGTGAAACCGGACGATCATCCAAAACTCTTTTAGCTTCGTCTAAGAAGGGACAACGGTGGAGGGCATGGTTGCCTTCGCACAGTCTATAGGGAGATCTAGCTCTCCCTTTTTGTCCTGGGACTTCACTTTCGCTAGTTGACGGCGTGCTTTCAACATGGCTATCAGAGGTTGACACCACTGGATTGTGCAAACGGGGAGACCAGTCCCTTAGTATCCGAGGGATGCAGGGACAATCTCTGTGAAAGTGGTCTCCCTTGCAAATGACACATGGTGATTTAGGCCCGGTCAGTGCGGTGTGTGGATTTTCTTTAGACGACACTTGTTTTCCCTTATTTGCCTTTGGCTCCTTCTTCTTTTTCTCTTTCTTCTTCTTTTCCTTCTTCTCCTTAGGAACTTGGTTTTTAGCTTTACCAGTCCCGTCAAGCGAAGAGGAAGAATTAGAGGAAGTAGAAGGTTGGTGGGAAACTCTGGACTGGTCTAATTGCTAATTCGACTGTTCAGGAATAGTGGTGTTCTGAACGACATTGGTTGAGAAGAGCAAGACTGGCAAGCCAATTGTCAGTCTTGGAAGCGACAATGTGGCCATATGGGGCGCACCAACATCTCCCCAAGAGGAGAAGGGACTAGGATTTCCACCAAGGGGAATTCCTTGGTTGGTAGGCTCCATTTTCTCAACCTAAAGATCCACGCAGGAAAAAGGGTATGAATATTCCGTTTAAAATAAATTTTAATGACGCTTGGACACAACTTGCTTTTTAAATTTTAAAGAGTCGAGAAAAAGCAAAAGATGACTCTAGTCTCCTTCGATTTTTAATGAGCCTAAAGTGACAAGTGCTCAGATGGACCTTTTCCATTAAGGAGTCTGAAAAGGAACGAAAGGGACTGCTCTGGAGTTCTAGGTAGAGGGTGTGCCAAACCAATCGCAAAACCACAGAATACTTTTTAGGGTACGGGCGGTCAATCTTCCCGAATGCTGTGTTCAGTGCATTGCGATCAGTAGGGCGACCGACACGGCTTCCTATGGATAAAGGTTTTATGCCTATAGGGGTCTCCCAATATATACTCGACGGTACGTGGGAGCACAATCCGTACCAGCACTTATCGTCTCTCAGGAGGAATCACCCAACCATCAGTGAGGCTGACAGTCACCAGGTTTTACGACGCCGGAACACGTCTCTAGCCTAGACCTCTATGTTGTGCGTTAAGTTCCAATGCGTTGTTAAGTTCATTCAATTTATTTTAGGTTGATCTTTCTTAGAAGTTTTCCTTTTTGGATCACCACGAGATGTAGATACAATTCCTAAATGCAGTCTAAAGATGATAAGCAAGCTTTTATCTCTTTTCAACAATGAAAATCCTAGCTACAAGGGGAAAAGAAAGACACAATCTTTTCTCAAAGAGCATAGAGCACACTGTAAATGCACTTTTCCTAAATCAAACCATACAAACTATCAATATGCAAATGCACAAATGCATGTATTTGTTTTCACTTTCTTAATATTGATGCCTAAAAAGAAAGCTGTTGTACAAATTTGAATTCGATTCCGAGTGAAAACACAAACAAGTTTCTTTTTGAAATCAAAAAGATGATTACGACACTTTATGATTTTGAAGTAAACACTTGTTTCGACACTAGAAATTCACAAATTCAAACCAAAAGACAAAAGTAAAAGCGCAATCAACTGTCAACAGCAAACAAACTTACTCCTAAGATCAAAACGACACTTACGACAGGTCTAGATCTAAGGGCGACAGTATGACTAGTTTACTTTTGTAATGGGAAACTGCAAATGATGTAACAAATACACAAAAATAAATACAGTTTCTTTTATACAACTGAGGCGGAATTAAGGCAGAGAAAAGGGGTTTTCAGATAGGTACACACACTGATAACAGGCTACAAAAACAGAGATAAAACTGAACAAAATGAAGCAAAGAACCACAGCTGCACAGGGCAAAGGCTGATCAGCGCACCTGTTGCACAAAGAAACTGAATTGCAGCGCAGGTAGCCCTCTCGGGACCTGCGTTGAAATGCAAAATCTCTTCACAGAGCCTGCGCTGAAGCAGAAATGAGAATTGTCTCCGGGTTCTGGGTCACGGTTTGCAGTTTGATCTGAGGTTTTTGGCCGGATAAAAGTTATCAATAAGGTACAATTAGGAGGATGATTTAAAGGAGGACTAAGAGCTATCACAAAGGGCAGTTAGAGAATTTGTGGATCAGCTTGTTCAGATCATAAACAGGCCCAGTGAGTGGACTAGAGTGGCAGATCTCTACTTTGCATTTGTAAATGGCAAATTCAGTTCGATTCGCCACTCCTAAGTTTATGAGAAGAACAACAATAGAAACAAAAATAAACTAACTAGATACGATCCCCAGCGGAGTCGCCAATTTGTTGTTGGGAAAAGTATCTATTCAGAACGCCCCTATCCCACTCTAAGGTGTGATAGTGCCTTAGCAACAAACAAGGAAAACTACTTGAGTATTCTTCTTTATGAAATGTAAATAAGGAGAAAGGATGTAACTAACCTGTGCCTTTCGCTAGTTTGTTGATCCAATCGCTCCTCTCTTCAATAGTTCCCAGCTCCCTGCTCCCTTACCGGCCCAGCTTCACCGAATTCCTGCAAGATCACAAGAGAGAGAAACTACACGAAGATATAGATATACATTCATAAAAAGCTCAGGATCAGATTAAGCTAAACAGGCAAATATAACAAAACATCATTGATACACAGCATGTAGGAGAAACTCAAATAATTTTATTGATATGATAAGAAAGTCCAAGAGGAGATACAACCAAGTGAGTCCCGATCCAGCATCTACCTCCCAGCAAAGGAATCCCTTCCTCTCCTCCAACAAAGCATAAATCACCCAATGTACTAATCTCAATCTCAAACCAACAGCAATTCTCTGCAAAGTACAAAATTCCAGCCTCTGGATCTCTGGGATGAGGGATCCATATATAGATGTAAGCAGAGAGGATGAGTCAGCTTATGTTTTGACTTGTGGCTTCTCTCTGTCAGTTCTTTCTTCCACTTGGAGACTGAGAGCCTCTTACTCATCACTGGTCGAATTCAGTGAGGCAAGTGTCATTGAAGAAGATTCTGGAAGCTTCCATTGTCTCTCCACCTCGTTGAATGACTCTGCCACTTGTCATTTCCCGCTCAACGCACCTGGGTAGTGCATTCAAGTGCGTTGCAATGCACCTAGCTAGTGTATTGGGGTGCTTTGCAACGCAGACAGCTAGTGGAGCACTTGAATTGATCCTGATTTGACTAGTTTTGAGCAGTTTCTGGTGGAGAACTTCTGGGAGGAGCTGTCATTGGCTGACCTTGTTCCTTTAGGAGCTGTAACAACATCTTTAGGGACTTTGGATCCCTTGGATTATGGAAATTTCATGCTTATAGATGTAAGGCACAAAAATGTCTATAACAGTAGGGTCCTTGAGGTCTTTCTTTTCCTTGTATATTTTTTCCAAGAATCTTTGAGTGTAGAACCCTTCTTGAATGAGCTAGGTTTTTGAGGTCTTCTTCGATCTTCCTTTAAGATGATGAGAGGGTTAGTCCTTCTTGATGATTTCATTGAACTCAACCCTTGAGTATCCCTTCTTTATGGTATGATGTATTTGACCTTTCTTGATACTCATTTTGATGGTCCTCATCAAGTTGCATTTCCTTGTCTTGTCACCTTAGCTTTGAAACCATGTTGAGAAATCTAGGGGCAGCTAGGTTCGGTGATTTCTCTTACTTTGATAACTGCTTGTGCTATATATTACTTAACTTTATTAACTTATTCATTCTCTTGATTATAATTAGTGTTCTTATCATCAAACAACTACCAAACCATAAAGAACAATGAGACAAGAGGACAGAAGATGTAGGTGATCAACCAGGGCCAAAACCTCTCCTCTTGAGAGGAAACCCACAAGAATTATTCTCTTCTTATAAAATATTCAAATGATGAATTCCAAGACCTAAGACCTTTGAAAAAGACCCTTCCAAGACCAAGTTAACCTTTCTCCTTGATAATCTTTCTTTCCAACAATTTTGACTCCAACAACTTCTTCAACAAACTTCGACCCCAACAATTTCTTCTGCAACTTTGACCCAACAATTTCTTCTGTAACTTCGACTTAGAAATTTCTTCAGTAAATTTGACCTAGAGTTTTCTTCCGCAACTTTGACCCAACAATTTCTTCTACAACTTCAACTCCAGCAAATATCTAACACTTCGACTTGCCCAACAACTTTTCAACATTTCGACCTACCCAACAACTTTTTAGTACTTCAAATTGCCCAACAACTTTCCAACACTTTGACTTTCCCAGCAACCTTCAAACATTTCGACTTTCCCAATAAATTTCATGCGCTTTGACTTTCCAAACAGATGTAGAAATCCTAATACAAGAGAGAGAGAGAGGCACACAACTTCAATCTTGCTTTTCTTCTTCTTTTTTATCCTTTTCCAGCTTCTATCTTGAGGAGATCGAACTTGCTTGAGTGTGTGTCCAAATGAGGTTGAGATCCTTCTTATATATAGGCTTCTTAGGGGTACAAATTGCCTCCATGAGGCTGACTTGATATTTCATGTAGGTTGACTTGTTGCTTTCCCATTGACAAGGTCTTGGAGGGTCTTTAACTACAATTTTGACTCAAATAAATTTTCTTTACAATATGTAACATGCCCAAAAGGGTCTTTCATACATGACAATGACTCAATTGACTTGTAGACTCAATGACAAGCCCTAGAAGCACTCGATGGACGCTTCACCTAAAAATAAATTTCCCTTGAGCATGAAACCCATGCCTCAAGAATAACAATAATATCTTTATTTTTCTCTTTACATAATGATCTAGGTCCGGGTGTGACAAAGGACCCTTCCAAGACCTTTTACTTCCATGATGTGTTAAATTGCATTTTTAAAAGAACATAAATGAATACATCTGCATGCTGTAAAGAAGAGGAACATGAAATTCATCAACACATGAAAACATAAGCCGTTGATAACGGAGTTCGTCCAGGAGGGACTATGTCTCCGGGCCTCGATGTCAAGATGGTGTAGGCTGCTGCATTAAGTGTTGTCAATAGTGATGATGTACATAAAAGGTGACGTCGCTATCATACAAGGAAAATTCCCTCACGTAGGAGTGGCTCCCAGAGATGTTCTGCTACAAGAACTCTCAGTCAAAAAGGAATCCTATCAGTATGACATAAACTCATGCATGACGAGCATCCCGCCAACATGGCATAAAAGGGATCTCAATGAAAACATGCATGGCGACACATGAGTATCCCATCAACATAATGACAAAGGGATCTCAGACAAAACATGATGAATCATGACAACAAGTACATCCCAAAAATGATTCTGCATCACATCAAGCAGGAATCATGAAAACAAGTAAGAAACAAGATCCCACATCAAACATCAAACAGGGATCTATGCAACACAATGCATAGCAAAAGAAGTACATGAACACACTGCATATACCTCACAACCTAGGGCCATCTGAAGCAAAGGATGTCAAATTGCTGAAGCTAGCTGTACCATCAATCTCGTGGCGTCAAATCGCATGGAATGACTGCTCGCATGTTGAATGCTGACACTTGCACTCCACTTAGAAAAGTGGCTGAGAAATGAAATGAGAAAATGGAAAATCTAAACACACCATCAGATTTATGGCATCGAATAGTGGAAAATCGACTGTCAAATTTCTGAATTCTAAGAAAGTGAAAATCTGGGGCTCAAGGAATCTTTTAGATTCCCCATAGATTCCTCAAAGATTCCCTCCTTCGGGTCCTCTGCAAATCGGATTCTCAGATCAGGAAATTGACTGCACCATCGGATTTGTGTCGCCGAGAGGTGTAAGATCGACATAAATTTTTCCAATTTGGAAACTGCAAAAATTTCACCCTCCTCGAAATTTTGTTCAATCATGGTTCCACCTGTAATAAATTAATTAAAAAAAATGTCCCATCTCTATTTTCGTGCCCGATCTTGGTTCCTCCATGCTGCCTGGGCGCACTATGCAAATGAGGTTAATAAACATTTTTTGGGCGGAGTAATCCAAAAAGGTCGTTTGGCATTGTGGTTACAAATCCGAATTTGGTGGAGGAGGTCAGGTGGTCAAACCCCGCCTCCTCTGTTTTAAAACATTTTGTTTTGATTTAAAAACTGAATCAAAACTTTTTTTGGGGTTCGGGTCCACATTGGGCGGCCCGCCCCATACCCTCCGTAACCCCTTGGCGCGAGATGCTGTTTGCATTAAGGTTGGTACGTGGGTTGTACATGCTTTAATGGAGGGTTCATGTATTAATTGGTTACATATGGTTGTGGGTTCGTTTTGGCATATGCCACGTGGGGCCTCCACGTGCGTGGGTTCAACTCCCACCGGCCTCCTCATTTTAATACGAATGGTTTACATATGGAGAGGTGTAGGGTGGTGGGGGTGGTGGCCCACCATGATCTAGGTGGATATTCAGACACCATGGCATGGAAATGCTCGAAAATCAAAGTGTTTGGAATGATGTCAACATAAGACCAGAGCGTAGATCTCATCATCTTGATTGTGGAGGTATGAACGGTTCGTCAATCCGATACCGGATGATGAAGTTATTGCGAAAAGAAGGTTGCTTTGTTCCTTAAGAAAATGAGGATTTTCCTTTAAAAATGGGTTTTAAGCCTTAAAAGGCCAAAATTGCAATCGGAGGATCCAAGGAGGCGGACTTAAGGAGGTGCATCGAAACCCTGATCACCGATCTCTGATTAGATCAGATTGACGATCGGAGGGTGATCAAGTTAGTTAAATCGGCGATATCAGTGATGGAATGTCGACATCGATGGATTGGGTCGGCGAAACCCAAAGGCCGAGGATTGGGACCCCTGGGCATAGTGAATGCGATTAGCGATCGCCGATATTGGCGATTGGAATGATCTATGATCAGTGTCAGCGGATCCCTCGATGTGCAGGGCTATTGGCAGAAGCAATTGTGATAAGCGATAGCGATATGCGATGCGATCTCAGTTGTTGGATCTAAAACCGATCAACGACCAAGATTAAATCATCGATCCGGAGATCGGCAATCTCGATACCAAGGGGTGATGCGATTGCGATATAGCGCGGACCTGACGGGTTTATAAGCCCGATTGGATGAAATTTGAAGTCCGGCTTTATAGTTTTTTTTCGGGTTTTTTAATGTTTTTTGTGTATTGTCTGTTCTAACAGAGAAAAGGCTATTATTTTAGTTTTGTTGCACCGGTTGAACCTTCTGTTCGAACTATTTCTATTCCTAAACAAATCGACCTTGATTTTTATGCGGCCTTGTCCCAAACGTGTTATAAAACACGATGGATACAAAGAGCTAAGGAAAAAGGGCTAGAGAGCTTGTGCCAGAGACCTTGCGTGCCAGAGGGAAAGAAGAGCCCGAGAGCCTTTGCTGAGTGCCAGAATCACCTCAATGAGGAGGCTGCGCCTGATGGAAAGCTGCAGCACGAGAAGACCAGATAGCCAGAGGTAGCTAGATGGTGCCACGTTCACTCAGAAAAGCTGGAAAGCAGAAAGCTTGCAAGCCAGAGCACCGCAACGCCTGAGTATCACAGAGCGTGACCGAGGTAGCGCGAGAAGGCAGCCAAAGAACCAAATTGGTCAGGTAGAGCCGCAAAGTTGCAGTAATGTAGCCAGAGCACTGCAAACACTAGCTAGCCCAAGAGCTACATTGTAGAGAAGTCCAGAACAATCTTCCTTTTGAGCGATGCTGTGAGATCAATGGTTCAACATTGTGACAGTTTCTATTTCCAATGCCTCTGATGGCGACAAGCGAGAAAATGATCGATGCAAGGGAAGCCGAAGTCCAGATTGACCCCTGCCTTTGCATTGAAAATGTGAACAATGTATTCATGGTGGATGGTTTTGCTAAGGATACGAATATCCAGCTTCAGATGGCCCCTTTGTTACGAGGTATATGATTTTTGTTTGCATACTTCTTCTTATTACATCATGTTGCACGGATCCTTGATTGATATTGAGGTAGGATCTTATTTATTATCTGTTGTCATGATTCCTTGCTGATTGGATGTGGAATCTTCTATATGATGTACTTGCTCTCACAACTCTTCATGTTATGCTTTGAGATCCCTTATTTTATGTTGCTGGGAGACTCTTGTTTATTACATGTCTTCATGCATGTGTTTTGTATTGACATCCTTTTTGTTCCATGTTGGCAGGATGCTCACCATGCATGTTTTTGTATCATACTGATAGGAGTCTTTTGATCAAGAATTTTGGTTGTGGAATATCTCTTAGAGCCACTCCTGCGTGAGGGCATTTTTCCTTGTATGATCGCGACATCATCTCTTGTGTACATCACCTTTATTGATAGCACTTAATGCAGCGGCCTACACCATCTTAACATTGGGGCTCGGAGACGTAGCTCCTCCTGGACGAACTCCGTTATAAATGCTTATGTTTTCATGTGTTGATGGTTGTTATGTTCCTCTTCTTTATAGTATGTAGATGTATTCATTAATGTCCTTTTAAAAGCAATTTTAACACATCATGAAAGTAAAAGGTCTTGGAAGGGTCCTTCGTCACACCCAGACCTGGATCAAGTGAGATGAGAGCGGTCTTTACATTGATGTGAATTGCAGTGTGAACAATGATAGAGGATGAAAGAGCGATGTACGAGACCATGCTCGACATTTCCAAGAAAGTGGAAATTGTGTATGAAACTCTACAGAAAGAGACAAAGGAAAAGGAGCGATTGCAACTTCAGTTGCAAACCATGGAAGAGGCCATGGCAGAACTGAAGCAAAACAAACACAATATTCAAACAAAGAATGATGAATTGAAGATGCATCCACATGAAGAGAAAGAGGAAAAACAAAGTTTGCTACTACAACTGCAAGCAAAGGACGAGGCCTTGGAAGAGCTGCAGCGAGACTCATGTGAGGTAAAAAGTAGTTCTCCATCTTCATGTATGTTTCCTAATGATGATTTCGCTGTGTTCGAAAATCACACCACAGGAATTGGCTCCAAACTGTTGAAGAAAATGGGGTACGAAGGAAAAGGCTTAGGCATTAATGGCAAAGGCATTGTCAACCCCATCAAAGAAGAGGAATTACCCCGTCAGGCAGGACTTGGGTATGTCAAGAAAGAAGTTGGGGAATGCACTGAGACAGTTAGTGAACCACCAATGACGAATGATGAGCAACCCTCATCAGTTCTTTCCAAATCGAAAGAGAAGGTAAAAGATGTTGATTTCCTTTCAATTTCATCTTCTCATAGTCTGATGTCTGTTGGATATTTGGAGATCCCAATTACAGGGACAAACATGAGGCTTCTTACAAGGATGAGGCATGAGGAGAAATAAGAACTTGGTGCTAATAACAAAGGCATCACTCAACCTTTGGAGGTTGTGCATGAAGATCGATTTTCAGGCTCGAGATACACTAAAGGAGAGTGCTCAAAGGTGTTAGATTCGTCCGAGACATCGTCGAGGAAAGAGAATGATGGGAAAACATCCCCATCATCCCATGGCAATTTCCATTTCAGGGAGAGAGCTGAGGCAAGTTCTCATCGCCATACTGACATCAGAAACAACAAAGGAAGGTATAACCATTTTCGATCTTCGAATGTTCATTTTGATTATGGTCATGTTGCTAATAATGAACGAAGATCAAGACATAAAAAAACATGTACTTTTTGTGGTTTACCTAGCCATACCTTTTCTAAGTGTTGGAAAAGAATGGCAGCACTCATGAGGCGTGAAAAACCCTCTCAACAACATGAAAAGAAACAGGTTAAGAAGATATGGAGGAAGAAAGCCTACTGCAGTCATTGCGACAGAAATGGCCATCAAAAGGCCACTTGCTGGAAGCTCCATCCAGAGCAGCACCCTAAAGACAAAGCGTCGGTGCGTGAACCAGGTAAAACAATTGTTCGACAAGCAAAACCACCTCAAGGAGGTGACCCATTCACAAAGATAAGTGAGAAATGGTTTCTAGACATGTTGTCGTTTCATGGTCATTCTTTTGTAAATCACTTGTTGCATTTTAAAATGTAAACGTGATGATGTGTTTCCATCACGTAGTCAGCAACAATGATGTCTGGTCATGTTTTGAGTCGTATTTTGAGTTGCATGTTAAAACTCTGAAAGTGATGTTATGTTTCCATCACGTGTCGACACAATAGTGTTTGGCCTTATGTGTGTAAATCATGTGTTGCAGTGATGATGTGTTTTCCATCACTTTTTGAAGCAACCATGATGGGTTTGCCTTGTTGTCAAATCTGGAGTATTACGTCCATCTTGATGTAAACTTGACCACCGAGTATGAGTTATAAACTCGTGGCAAGTGTGGGACGTTTGGGTCATTAGTTTAGTCATGTCATTCAAAGCATGTAATTTGCAAAATAATGTACTACAGGTTGCAAATGTAGCAGGTGTCGGTTCGTCGCTTAAGGCTTCGAAGAACAAAGGTGAAGGAGATGGAAGCGAGACCTTTCAGGATGCTTGTGATGTAGACAAGGTACAGAGAGAGTTGCAGATTAATTTTTATGTTTTTGGAGGACCAAAAGCTCCTTAGTGGGGAGGATTGATCTAGGTGGATCTTCAGACACCATGGCATGGAAACGCTCGAAAATCAAAGTGTTTGGAATGATGTCAACATAGGGCTAGAGCATAGATCTTGTCGTCCTGATCATGGAGGTACGAACGGTTCGTCAATCCGAGACCGGATGATGAAGTTATCGCGAAAAGAAGGTTGCTTTGTTCCTTAAGAAAATGAGGATTTTCCTTTAAAAATGGGTTTTAAGCCTTAAAAGGCCAAAATCACAATCAGAGGATCCAAGGAGGCTGACTTAAGGAGGCGCAACGGAACCCCAATCACCGATCTTCGATTAGATCGAATTGGCGATCGGAGGGCGATCAAGTCAGTTAAATCGGCGATATCGGCGCTTGTAAATTGGCGATGGAATGTCGGAATCGGCAGATTGGTTCGGAAAAACCCAAAGGCCGAGGACCGAGATCCCTGGGCGTAGCGAATGTGATTAGCGATCGCCGATATTGGTGATCGGCATCGGTGTATCCCTCAATGTGCAGGGCTATTGGTGGAAGTGATTGCGATAAGCAATAGCGATATGCGATGTGATCTCAACCGTCGGATCGAAAACCAATCAACAACCAAGATTAAATTGGCAATCGAGAGATCGACGATCCCGATACTAAGGGGCGATTCAATTGTGATATAGTGCGGACCCGACGGGTTTATAACCCTGATTGGATGAAATTGAAGTCCCAGTTTATAGTTGTTTCGGGTTTTTTAATGTTTTCTGTGTATTGTCTGTTCTAACAGAGAAAAGGCTATTATTGTAGTTTTGTTGCACCGGTCGAACCTTCTGTTCTAACGATTTCTATTCCTAAACAAACTGACCCCGATTTTTATGCGGCCTTTTCCCAAACATGTTATAAAACACAATGGATACAGAGAGCCGAGGAAAAAGGGCCAGAGAGCTTGTGCCAGAGAGCCTGCGTGCTAGAGGGAGAGAGAGATCCTGAGAGCTTGTGTTGAGTGCCAAAATCACCTCAATGAGGAGGTTGTGCCTGATGGAGAGCCGTAGCACAAGAAGACCAGATAACCAGAGGTAGCTAGACGGTGTCGCGTTCACTCAAAAAAGCTGGAAAGCAGAAAGCTTGCAAGCCAGAGCGCCGCAAAGCCTGAGTATCACAGAGCGTGATCGAGACAGCACGAGAAGGCAGCCAAAGAACCAGATGGTCAGGCAGTGTCACAAAGCTGCAGTAATGTAGCTAGAGCACTGCAAACACCAGATAGCCCGAGAGCTACATTGCAGAGAAGTCCAGAACAATCTTCTTTTTGAGCGATGCTGTGAGATCAATGGTTCAGCATTGTGATAGTTTCTGTTTCTGATGCCTCTGAGGGCGACAAGCCAGAAAACGATCGATGCAAGGGAAGCCGAAGTCTAAATTGACCCCTGCCTGCGCATCGACAATGTGAACAACATATTCACGGTGGATGGTTTTGCTAAGGATACGAATATCCAGCTTCAGATGGCCCCTTTGTTATGAGGTATATGATTTTTGTTTGCATACTTCTTCTTATTACATCATGCTGCACGGATCCTTGATTGATATTGAGGTAGGATCTTATTTATTATCTGTTGTCATGATTCCTTGCTGATTGGATGTGGAATCTTCTATATGATGTACTTGCTCTCATAACTCTTCATGTTATGCTTTGAGATCCCTTATTTTATGTTGCTGGGAGACTCTTGTTTATTACATGTCTTCATGCATGTGTTTTGTATTGACATCCCTTTTGTGCCATGTTGGTGGGATGCTCACCATGCATGTTTTTGTATCATACTGATAGGAGTCTTTTGATCAAGAGTTCTAGTTGTGGAACATCTCTTAGAGCCACTCCTGCGTGAGGGAATTTTTCCTTGTATGATCACGACATCATATCTTGTGTACATCACCTTTATTGACAACACTTAATGCAGCGGCCTACACCATCTTGACACGGGGCCCGGAGACGTAGTCCCTCCTGGACGAACTCCGTTATCAACGCTTATGTTTTCATGTGTTGATGATTGTTATGTTCCTCTTCTTTATAGCATGCAGATGTATTCATTAATGTTCTTTTAAAAGCAATTTTAACACATCACGAAGGTAAAAGGTCTTGGAAGGGTCCTTCGTCACACTCAGACCTCGATCACACCACCTCCTTTATATATATATTTTTAATTTTTAATAATCATAAGGCCTTTTCAAAAATTTCAAAATTTGACCGAAGGAGTCAAATTAAATAGGCCACAAATTCACCTGGAATTTGGCCAAAGTTTTCCGGATTCCGTCCACTAGAAAACTTCCAAATTGTGTCTCCATTAAGCCTTCCTAGTCAGCAAAAGCAACCAAAACTTTGACTAGCTCGTTCTCCCTCATACAAGCTCGGATTGACGAACTATTCACACCACTGCGATCAGGACAATGAGATCTATGCTCTGGTCCTAGTTCGAAAGCATTTTGATCACTTTGATTTTTGAGCTTCCATAAGCCCTCTTTGTCCTGTTTGTGTCTCTGGAGCCACCTGGATCAATCCTCCCCATTGAGGAGCTTTTGGTCCTCTAGAAGCATGAAAAATAATCTGCAACTTCTCTGTACCTTTTCTGCATCACAAGCGTCCTGAAAGGTCTTGCTTCCATCTCCTTCACCTTTGTCCTTCGGAGCCTTAATCGATGAGTCAATAGTTGCAACCTCTGCAACTTGTAGTACATTGTTTTTGAAAATTACTTGCTTGACTCTCATGACCAACTAATGACCCAAGCATCCCACACTTGCGACGAGTTTATAACACATACTTGGTGGTTAAGTTTACATCGAAATGGAAACAATACCCCAACTGTGAAAACAAGGCTAGCATATCATTGTTGCTTCAACAAGTGATGGAAAACACATCATCACTGCAACACATGATTTACAAACATAAGGCGAAACACTATTCTTTCTTTGATAAGTGATGGAAACATGACATCACTTTCACAGTTCATCATGCAACTCAAAATAATATCAGACATCATTGTTTCCTAACAAGTGATGGAAACGTCATTACTTTCACATTTTAAAATGCAACAAATGATTTACAAAAGCACAACCATGAAACAATGACATATCTAGAAACCATTTTTCTCTTATCAAGGTGAATGGGTCACCTCCTTGTGGTGGTTTTGCTTGTCAAACAATCGTTTCACCTGGTTCATGCACCGACACTTTGTCTTTAAGGTGCTGCTCTGGATGGAGCCTCTAACATGTGGCTCTTTGATGGCCACTTCCGTCACAATGACTGCAATAGGTTTTCTTCCCCCAGATATGTTTAACATGTTTCTTCACCTGCAGTTGAGAGGGTCTTTCATGCCTCCTCCTTTGGTGTGCTGCTATTATTTTCCAACACTTAGAAAATGTATGGTTATGTAATCCACAAAAGGTACATGTTTTTCAATTCCATGATTTACGTTCATCTTTAAAAACATGATTAGAATTGAAATGAACATTTGAAAATTAAGAGTGGTTATACCTTTCCTTGCTGCCTCTGGTGTAAGTATGGCAATGAGAGCTTGCCTCAAATCTTTCCCTGCAATGGAAACTGCCATGGGATGATGGGGATGTGTTCCCATCATTCTCTTTCCTTGATGATTTCAACGATGTCTTGGAAGCATCTGACACCTTAGAGCATTCTCCCTTGGTGTATCTCAAGCCTGCAAATTGAGGTCTCTACACAACCTCTAATGGTGGAGTTATGCCTTGGTTATTAACACCAAGTTCTTTTTCCTCCTCGTGCCTCGTTTTGGTAAGGAGCCTCATGTTTGTCCTTGTAATTGGGATTTCCACATCTCCAACAGAAATCATACTATGTGACGACAAAACCAACATGAAATCAACATCTTTTACCTCCTCTGTTGATTTGGAAAGAACCGAGGAGGGCTTCTCATCATCTGTTGTTGGTGGTTCACTAGCTGTCTCGGCGCATTCCCCAACACCCTTTCTAACATACCCAAGTCCTAGCTGACGGGGTAACTCTTCTACTTTGATGGGATTGGCAATGCCTTGGCCATTAATGCCCAAGCTTTTTCCTTCATAACCCATTAACTTCAACAGTTTGGAGCCAATTCATGTGGTATGATTTTCAAAAACAACAAAATAATCATCAGGACACATACATGAATTTAGAGCTACATTTTACCTCACATGGGTCACACTGTAACTTTTCCAAGGCCTCGTCCTTTGCTTGCAGCTGTCATAGCAAACTATGTTTCTCCTCTTTCTCTTCATGTAGACACATCTTTAATTCAACATTCTCTGTTTGAAGATTCTGGTTGTTATGCTTCAGTTCTTCCAGGGCCTCTTCCATGGTTTGCAACTAAAGCTGCAATTGATCCTTTTCCTCAGTCTCTTTCTGTAGAGTTTCATACATTATTTCCACCCTTTTGGAAACATTGAGCATGGTCTCATACATCACTTTTTCATCCTCTATCGCTTCACGTTCCATTGTTCATGCTTGCAATTCACATCTATGCAAAGACCGCTCTGATACCACTTGATCTGGGTCCGGGTGTGACAAAGGACCCTTCCAAGGCCTTTTACTTCCATGATGTGTTAAATTGAATTTTTAAAAGAACATAAATGAATACATCTGCATGCTGTAAAGAAGAGGAACATGAAATTCATCGACACATGAAAACATAAGCCGTTGATAACGGAGTTCGTCCAGGAGAGACTATGTCTCCGAGCCTCGGTGTCAAGATGGTGTAGGCTACTGCATTAAGTGTTGTCAATAGTGATGATGTACATAAAAGGTGACGTCGCTATCATACAAGGAAAATTCCCTCACATAGAAGTGGCTCCCAGAGATGTTCCGCTACAAGAACTCTCAGTAAAAAAGGACTCCTATCAGTATGACATAAACTCATGCATGACAAAGGGATCTTAGACAAAACATGATGAATCATTACAACAAGTACATCCCACAAATGATTCTACATCACATAAAAAAGGACTCCCATCAACATAATGACAAAGGGATCTTAGACAAAACATGATGAATCATTACAACAAGTACATCCCACAAATGATTCTGCATCACATCAAGCAGGAATCATGAAAACAAGTAAGAAACAAGATCCCACATCAAACATCAAACAGGGATCTATGCAACAAAATGCATAGCAAAAGAAGTACATGAACACACTGCATATACCTCACAACCTAGGGCCATCTGAAGCAAAGGATGTCAAACTGCTGAAGCTGGTTGTACCATCAATCTCGCAACGTCGAATCGCATGGAATGACTGCTCGCATGTTGAATGCTGACACCTGCACTCCACTTAGAAAAGCGGCCGAGAAATGAAATGAGAAAATGGAAAATATAAACAAACCATCAGATTTATGGCGTCGAAAAGTGCAAAAACGACTGTCAAATTTCTGAATTCTGAGAAAGTGAAAATCTGGGGCTCAAGGAATCTTTTAGATTCTCCCTAGATTCCTCAAAGATTCCCTCCTCTAGTTCCTCTGCAAATCGGATGCTCAGATCAGGAAACTGACCGTGCCATCGGGTTCGTGTTGCCGAGAGGTGTAAGATCTACATAAAATTTGTCCAATTTGGACGCTGCAAAAATTTCACCCTCCTAGAAATTTTGCTCAATCATGGTTCCACCTGCAATAAATTAATTAAAAAAATATCCCGTCTTGATTTCCGTGCCCACTCCTGGTTCCTCCATGCTGCCTGGGTGCACTGTGCAAATGAGGTTAATATACATTTTTTGGGTGGAGTAATCCAAGAATGTCATTTGGCATTGTGGTTACAGATTCGAATTTAGTGGAGGAGGTTGGGTGGTCAAACCCCGCCTCCTCCATTTTAAAACATTTTGTTTTGATTTAAACACTGAATCAAAACTTGTTTTGGGAGTCGGGTCCGCATTGGGCAGCCTGCACCATACCCTCCATAACCCCTTGGCACGCGATGCTGTTTGCATTAAGGTTGGTACGTGGGTTGTACATGCTTTAATGGAGGGTTCATGTATTAATTGGTTACTGTCAGGCCAGGCAGTAACTCTCCAAAGGCAGAAAAACTGATTGGTGTGTTTATTCCATAGGTATGTTATTGTTTTATACATTAGGAGCGATTGTTCAGTTCATCTTCCGATGACTGTTCACATTCCTGATTTATTTATTTTACAAATTCCCCAATCATGAAGATTAGGTGTCAACATTCCCCCCTTAATCTGAAGGGATGTTGGTGAGTCCAAGCATCATTCTGAATCATTCAAGCTTTTCCTTTCCAAGTGCTTTGGTGAAGATTTCTGCAATTTTCTCATTTGTGGAACAATGACGGAGATGGATTGTTTTGGCCTCAACATGATGTCGAATCAGATGATATTTAGTATTGATATGCTTTGTTCGATCATGGAACTTTGGATTCTTGGCCAACTTTATTGCAGAGGTGTTATCAATCATGAGTGGAGTTGATTGTACTTGTTTTACCTGCAAATCTTCAAGAATTTTCCTGAGCCACACAATTTCTTTTGTTGCTTCAGCTGCTGCCACGTATTCTGCTTCAGTTGTGGAATCTGTTGGAACTGATTGTTTGCGTGATCTCCAGGAGATAGCTCCTGATCCAAGACTCATAGCATATCCTGAAGTAGATACCCCAGTTTCTTTGTCTCCATCGAAGTTTGAATCAGAGTATCCAATCAAGCTGAAGTCGTCCACCTGTGTATACTTGATTCCAAGGTCTTGAGTTCCCTTCAAGTACCTTAGAACTCTTTTTGCAGCAGACCAATGTCCCTCACAAGGCTTTTGCATGAACCTGAAGAGGATTCCAACAGTAAATGAAATGTCTGGTCTGGTAGTAGTGAGGTAGATGAGACTTCCTACAAGCTGTCTATACTTTGTTGCATCCTCAAATTCCTTTCCTTCAATAGATGTGAGCTTTAAGTTTTGCTCCATTGGAGTAGAAAGAGGATTGCACTCTGTCATGCCAAATCTGTTTAACAAATCTCCAATGTATTTCTTTTGAGAAAGAAATATGGATTTTGGATGTTGGGTTACTTCAATGCCAAGATAGTAATGAACATAGCCCAAATCAGTCATTTCAAAACTTTTCCCTAATTCCTTCTTTATGGATGCAATGTAGCTTTCATTGTTCCCTGTCATTAAAAGATCATCTACATATACCACAAGATACACAACTGTTTTTCCAACTTTCTTGACAAATAAAGTTGCATCATCAAGATCAAAATGATTGAAGTTGAGTTTCAAAAGATGCTCAGGTAGTTTTTCATACTAGGCTCGCGGTGCTTGTTTGAGGCCATACAAGGACTTCACAAGTTTGCATACTTTATGTTCATGTCCTTTCACAGCAAATCCTTCAGGCTGGGACATAAAAACATTCTCTTTTAGATCTCCATTCAAGAATGCAGTTTTTACATCCATTTGATGGACTTTCCAACCGTTCTGAGCAGCTAGTGCAAAGAGTGTCTGGATGGTGGCCCATTTTCCTGTGGGGGCAAAAGTTTCCTCATAATCGACCCCTTCCTTCTGTGTAAAGCCTTTTGCCACAAGCCTAGCTTTGTGCTTGTCAAGTGAGCCATCAGCTTTGTATTTTTTCTTGTAGACCCACTTGCAGCCAATTGGTTTGGTTCCAAATGGAGGATCAACCAGCTTCCAAGTGCCATTCTTTATGAGGGCATCATACTCCTTTTTCATCGCTTCTTTCCATTCATCATGAGAAGCAGCTTCTTTTAAGGAAGTTGGTTCAAAATCTGTAGACAAGTTCAATTCACAATCATAAGTAACATCCATATCAACAGGTGAATTAGAGTCATCTACATCACCTCCATTTTGTTGGTTTGAATTTCTGGTTCCTGTTTTTCCAATTTCATCAGGATGAACACTTTCAAGTGTCTTTGTCAGCCACTTTGGGGGACCTTTCTGAGATGTTCCAGGCTTCTCTGTTGATTGAGTTGGGACTGAATCAAGATTGAGTCTCCCAATTCTATCAATTACATCACTCAAAGCATCATCCGTTGTTGGAGTTTCATGCAGGGGAGATTGTTCTTCAGAAGAAGATTCCACATGTTGTTCTAGTATAGGAATCCCCCCTTCAAGATGTGGAATCTGATTATCAAATTCTTGAAATGATTTCGTTTTTACGAATCTATCCAAGCGATCAAGTTGCCGCTCAACAACATTGTCAGATTTGGATGATTCAAGAAAAATGACATCTCTAGATACAACAAACTTTTTGTTTACTTCATCATAGAGGCAGTATGCTTTAGAGGTGTTTGAATACCCCAGGAAGATACACTTATGACTTCTAGCACCAAGTTTGTTTCTATGTATGTTATAGACATTTTTGTGCCTCGCGTCAAGGAGCATGGAATGTCAATAATTACAGGGATCCTCAGTCCCTAAACATGTTGTTCTTACCCCTAAAAGAACAAGGTCATCAAACAACAGCACTTCCAATCAGTTCTCCACCTGAAAACACTTCAAAACAGGCTTATTTTGGATCATGTCAGCTGCTTAACTGAGCTTCTGCGCTGCATTGCAACTGTCCCACTCTGTACCTGCGCTGGAAGTCAAAAACAATGAAGGCTACCTGCGCTGGGCGAGATTGGCCAAGTGGCACAGTCATCCTGCAAGGTGTCAACTGCCCAGGAAGCTTCCAAACTGACACTTGGTTCATCAGATTCGCCTTGTGATGAGTAAGAGGTACTTGATCACCATGTGTAACCAAGGATCTCCAAGTGGACTCAAGAACTGAAGATTAACTGAAGAGGGAGAGGACACTAGTCAGCTATATGCCAGCCTCCAGCTGACTCAGCCTCTCTTCTTCTCTCCTATTTATAGAGCTCTTCTATGAGGTCTAGGGAGGCTGGAATTTTGTATAAGCAAGGAGGTGCTGTTGGTTTGCAGTCAGAGCTATTGGGTGATTGTTTTACTAGAGGTGAAGAGGAGAGTTCTTGCTGCCGAGGAGGTGCTGCTGGATTGGAGCCATCATCATTGGTTGTAACTTCCTCTGGAACCCTGTTACTTTCTATCAATAAAGTTTGCATGTTCTCCTATATACTTGTTTTACATAGATGTTTTGTGTTTACATGTATATTTGATGCACCCTAATCCATGCTTCAGTTATGAGTACATGTATCTTGTAGTTTGCTCTCTTGTTTTGTGCAGGTTCTGTGTGTAGCTGGATCGGCTAGGAGAGCAAAGAGCTGGGAACGAGATACAAAGAGAGAAGGACAAGGATCGACTAAGCGAAAGACACCAGGTTGGTTGACCTTCTTTCCATTCTCTCTGTATTTTCATAAAGTGGAACATGAAAACTTTATCATTCAGTTGTTGCTAAAGACTGTCACCTTTAGAGTAGGGTTAGTGTCATCCGCATCGGATACTTTTCCCCACAACAAACTGGCGACTCCGCTGGGGAGCCTAGTATCTTGTTGGTGTTTGTAGTATTTTGCTATTCATTTCTTGAAGAAAAGAGTACCAAATCGAAAAGCTTTTGACTATATCAAAAGCGAAGTAGAGGGACTGCTACTCTTGCTCTTTGCTGAGCAAATTCAAGATTTAAAGAGCTAATCTACAGATGAATCTTTACTCTTTGTGATAGATCTTCATCCTCTTGATCATCCCTTAGCCTATACTTGACCTATAGCTTTTTATTTCATCAAAAACAGTGCATTTTTGAGCTTTTTATGACCCGGAATTCTTTATAGACGAAACTCTCGTGAGTCAGTGCAGGCTGTACACAGGCAGCCTGCATTACAGCGCAGGTACTCCCTTCGGGAACTGCGCTGAGAGTGAGATTGGCAGACTAGAACCTGCGCTGGTCCAGTTAGCCCTTGTCTTGTTCAGTCTTCCTGTTGTGTCCTGGCCCTGTTTGCACTTGTTTTTGGCTGATTGCTTGCTGGTTTTTTGTACTTGCTGTAAGCCGCTTCTCCTTGACATTATTCCGCCTCAGTTGTGTGATGAAACTGTGAATGTTCTTTCAGTATTTCTTGTTTCAGTTACAGTTTCCCATTGTGAAAAGCGAACCAGTATAGCTGTGGCCTCTTAGATCCTGAACTGTAAAAGTGTCTGTGTGATCTTATGAGCTAGTTTCATTACTGTTCATGGCTGTTTGAGTTTGTTTGCTTTTCACTTTTATGGTTTGAATCTATACTTTTCCTGTGTTTAAACAAGTCTATCATAAGGTGTCTTTTTGATTGTGGACAAGCTTGTTTATTTCTACTTGAAAGTTGATTCAAAAATCATACAACAGTTTCCTTTTGTTAGCATCAACATTAAGGATAACGAAAAGAAATACATGCATTGTGCATTTTGCATTTGACTGTGTACTTGACGATTTAGGAAAGTGTGCATTTTAGTGTGTGTTCTTTGATCTGTGGAAAAAGTTGTGTCTTTCTTTTCCCTCAAGTAGATTAAGGTTTTCAAAGTTGAAAGATTGAAAAGATTTGCTTCTCATTCTTAGATTGCATATAGGAAGTTGTATATATACATCTCGTGGCGAACCTGAAAGGCAAACTGTTAAGAAAGATCAACATTAAAATAAACTCAATTTACATAACAACGCTTTGGAATTTAACGCAAACATCTAGAGGTCTAGGTAGAGACGTGTTCCGGCGTCGTTAAACATAGTGACTGTCGATCTCTACGAAGGTGGGTGATTCCTCCTGAGAGTCGGTGGCACTAACACGGACTTGAGCTCCCGCGTACCGTCGCGTATATTGGGAGACCCCTATAGGCTTTTATCCTTTATCCTTAGGAAACCGTGTCAGCCGCCCTACTGATCGCGATGCAGTGAACACAGCATTCACGA
This sequence comes from Pinus tabuliformis, assembly GCA_031772625.1. Taxonomy (NCBI): domain Eukaryota; kingdom Viridiplantae; phylum Streptophyta; class Pinopsida; order Pinales; family Pinaceae; genus Pinus; species Pinus tabuliformis. The sequence goes on from CM062804.1 coordinate 1,574,431,428, forward strand.
AGATCGACCACCCGTACCGTAAAACGTATTCTGTGGTTTCGCGAAAAGTTTGGCACACCCTCTGCCTAGATCTCCAGAGCAGTTTCTTTTGGCCTTTTTCAAACTCTATAACTGAAAAAGTCCAACCGAGAATTTGTCACTTCGGGCTCGTTAATACATCGAAGGCGACTAGAGTCATCTTTAGCTTTTTCTCGACTCTTAAAACATGAAAAAGCAAGTTTGTGTCTAAAGCATCGTAAATAAAATTTATTTTAAGCGGAACATAATCACCTGTTATTCCCACGTTGATCTTTCAGTTGAAAAGTATGGAGCCCACCAACCAAGGAAGTAACCTTGGCGGAAGTCCAAATCCCTTCTCCTCTTGGGGAGATGTTGGTGCGCCTCATATGGCTACGTTGTCGCTTCCAGGATTGACAATCGGCCTCCCTGTATGGCTCTTTTCAACTAATGTAGTCCAGATCGCCACTAATCCTGAGCAGTCGAATCAACAGTCAGAACAATCTAGAACTACCCACCAGCCTTCCACTTCTTATGATACTTCCTCTGATCCTTCATCTTCGCAAGGTAGAGCCGGCAAAAGTCAGCCTCCCAAGGAGAAGAAGGAAAAGAAGAAGAAAGAAAAGAAGCAGAAGGAGCCTCTGGCGAAGGCGACTGGGGGCAAGCAAAAGAAAGCTGACAAAAACCCACACACTGCACCAACCGGGCCTAAAACGCCATGTGTCATTTGCAAAGGGATCCACTTCCATCGTGATTGTCCTTGTATTCCCCGGATACTAAGGGACTGGTCCCCAAGGTTGCACAATCCGGTAGCATCAACCTCTGGTTGTCAAGTTGATTGCATTCCGTCAACTAGCGAGAGTGAAGGACGAAGAAGGGGACCAAGATCACCCTGTCTATTGTGTGAAGGTCATCATGCCATCCACAAATGTCCATTCTTAGATGAGGCCAAGAGAGTTTTGGAAGATCGCCCGGTGTCACCGGTGCAACTTCCTCCTGGATATCGAAAACTCGCGCCTAATCCCTCGATAGTTGAAAATCCAGTTGGACCACTCAAGTGGTCAGTTGAAGTGTCAGTCATTGAGAATGAACCTACTGAATCTAGACCAGACGAAAGTCTAAAGGTTGATACGGCAGTTGGCCCGGTTCTTCCTTCAGAGGTTCTATCGTCCAATGACTCCGTCATTGAAGACCCATCTTCAAATGACACCGTCGCTGAAGAGTCATCTTCATGCGACACCCTCACTGATGAGAACAAGGATGACAACATCCAGGTTCTTTTCATCAGCACCGATTCCGATGAGCATCAGGGTAATGCGCCCATTCCTTTATCGCAGGAAGGAACATCATCAGAGTCGTATCCGGCCGTATATTCGGTCCCACCGCCAAGCAACCTGGTTGTATCCTTTGATTGGAATCAACTAGGCAGACCCCGGTTACCAGCCAGTACACCATTCAGAATCATTGTCCAGATCTATAGAATGGTTATGGCTGGTACTATCATTGATGAAGGGGCGTCTGTGAGTATCCTTTCCTCTGTTGCTTGGAAAGCACTGGGTTCCCCAGCGCTTTTGCCTGAGTTGAGAAATCTCTCAGGTTTTGATAAAGGAACCAGTCGACCGTTAGGGATCCTCCCCGATGTACCTGTTACATTGAAAGGGAAGATCGTCAGGATGAACGTGTTGGTAGTTCAAGGACCCTTGGATTATAACCTACTCCTTGGACGCGACTATATTTATTGCATGGGAGCGATAGTCTCCTCACTCTTTAGAGTAATGTGTTTTCCACACGAAGGAAGGGTGGTCAAGCTCGTAAACCAGCTTTCATTTCCGGGATCTCGCATCGCAAATAGTCAAATACCAATCCTAAATGGTCTGTTCACTCAAGATTCGCCTCCGCCCCCAGTCCTCCTTCCCGATGAGCGCGAGTAATTCGGAAAGAAAGACTAGGACCCAGGGGGCATGCACCCTGGTCTGCTTCGGGCAGAAGAAACTCCGGGTATAAGGAAGAATTTCCGCAGAAGAACATGACTAGTCCGTACCCCGTCCGAAGGAAGTGGGGTTGTTCTGGAATAATGATCTTTTGTTAAAGTTATGTGTTTGGGAATCATTCACCTTTTGTCTAAAAAAGTGGGCAATGCCCAAGTAGGAATTCCCTTATTGTAACAAGTAGTCACCATCTTTAAATTCAAGCCTCGCCCATCGAAACATATGTTTTGAAGGATCAGCAGGGGCAGTCAACTAAGAAGGAGACCATATTGTTGTAACAGAGGGTAACCATCTTTGGACAACCCAATGATAGACACCGTCGAAGAAAGAGATTGATTTGCGGCAGCGAATAGAACCACTCTTCGGATAATAAGAAAGAGGCAAGCCTCCCTCAATAATACCAATGTTTTGTCTTTGAGTAGTGTTCTTCTATTGTCACGAATAGCTGTTTGTTTAAAGTGGGCTGACAGGAAGTCTGAGTACTGCGTAAGACCCCTTAAAAATAACGAGAAGACAAGTATCGTTAGCATTAGATTAGCAAGATGACAAGTAAATGTGAACACCCAAAGAAAAACAGAAGTAGGGGAGAGGAGGGGCAGCCTCGAAATTCTATCCTATACCTGGGGGCATGCAAACTTTCTGGAGTGCAAGCTAGGGGCGGTTATTTATCTGGTTTTAAGATTAGCCGTTTCCAAACTTGCATGAAAGAAAGCCTGTGGGGCAGAAGTAAAATTTGCCAAAAGTGAGCACAGCTGTGGTAAGGCATAAGCTCTATAAAAATTGGTCCTTACGAGAGGCGTTCTTCATATGACTGGTATATCGAGCAGTTTTAGCATATAGTTCATGCTCGTTAAAAAATAAACGCAAATCCGAGCAGTTTTAGGACTGAATTTATGCTCGTTAAAAAATAGAAAAGTGTGAGCAAAAGTTTCCCCCAGAGTTCAAGCTCATGGAAAAAATGAACCGGTAAATAACCTTTTGAGATCGTAAATTCATCAGCCATAAGAACCTTGATCGTGTTTTCATCCATCACCTCCACTGTTCATCTGGCCGATCATTCACTTCCATTTGTGTGTTTACCTCTTTTGAGAAACAGCTGCGAAGAGTGATTTCACCTAGCCATCCTTGTGACACTGCCGTGATTGGAAATTCCAACCTGTACCTGGAATCTGTAGCTATCCCTGTTTATCACTCGTTCCTCAAAAGACGAGTCTTCTTTCAGCTCTTTTCACTGACTCGTAAAATATGAAAAGTTTGCCGAGTTTTGGCCTTCCAGCTCGTTAAAATGACCGGAACGCTATCCCTCCTCTAAATTTTAATCTTTTTGGACTAGAGGGATTATTGCACAAAAGGATCGAGCGCTTGCCTGGTTCGGCTCGTTAAAAGTACCGAACAGCCATCCCTTCTGTATTGTTTTATACTTTTTCGGACTTAAGGGATTTGCTGACGAAAAAGGAATTATGGAGTTAACTTTCTGTACCTTTTTAGACTCTCTAAAAATGAAAAGGACCGAGTTTTCTTTGTCGTTAGACTCGTTAAAATGATTAAATAGCGACAAACTTGTCTTTAGACGAGAACGAGTTTCCCTATCGCTAGGCTCATTAAATCATAGCGATGGGCTTGCCCGAAGGGCAGGTTATAGAACAAGCATATGTTATCCTCCTCAAGCTTGACAAAAATAAAGAGGTACTGGTCAGAAGTGACTGGGGAAAAATTGGGAGAACATCAAAGTTTAAAGGTAGCAAGTCACTCTTGAACATGACACTTTTCCTCCGTACCATATCGGGTTGGGTTGTTTCATTCACCGGTCTCATCACCATGGTCCTCGCCACACCATCCACATTTGGGGTAATGCTACCGATCCATCGCATCAGTGTCGTTATATGTTCAAGAGGGGTCATTCTGGAAGTGTCAACCGTGTCCCATCCACTACCATACATTATCCTTCATCCATTCATGATCGCCACCCTGAATCATATTTCACAGTTTGTTTTCACCTCCACTAAAGTCATTAGCTCCGTTCCGTGTCATTGATGTGGGATTCATTAAGGCCCTCCTTTGACGGATCGCTTCTTGTCGACTTCAGCTCATTATCCAAGAAGTTGATCTAAGAACACCCCCATCAGTACTTTGAAGCTTGCATGCCTCAATGGCAAGTTTCTCACTTCCGGCGACAGGTATACATCAATGACCTTCGACCAGAAGATTTTGCGTGGCATTCGACGCCAAGTCCTTTATTCACGCCACGTGAATTGTATTGCAGTACCTTGAGGGTCATCGTCATTATTGGTGATTCCTCTCGCGCTTGTTAACGGTTTTCATTATTGACCGGTAATCAAGCGATGTCTTTCCATGTTCGACTTCAGTGCAATTCTCACATGGATCGACTTGTACTTAGAGTGAAGATCGAGCGAGTTTGAAGACCCCGGATCTAGTTTCATCCATCCGGGCTGCGATATATATTCAGGAAATATAAAAGCATTTGCCGTGTACATCATTGCAGCAGATGATCATCCTATTCAAAGGATGATAGTTTCAGCAGAAAATTATCAGTCTATCTTTAGACGATCGTCTGTCATATGTACCAAAATGTATTTATAGAAAGCTGAGCATGGGAATGCCCGCCTCAGCTAGATCATGAGAATAATGATGAATGAAAAATAATGTATTGTATTGTATTGTATTACAGGGCACTCTCCTCAGCACTTGAACGAACTTCGGATCCTCTAGCTAAAGCATTTCACCCGATAAACGGCCTCATACTTTAGGGGGCAACTGTTATAGACATTTTTGTGCCTCGCGTCAAGGAGCATGGAATGTCAATAATTACAGGGATCCTCAGTCCCTAAACATGTTGTTCTTACCCCTAAAAGAACAAGGTCATCAAACAACAACACTTCCAATCAGTTCTCCACCTGAAAACACTTCAAAACAGGCTTATTTTGGATCATGTCAGCTGCTTAACTGAGCTTCTGCGCTGCATTGCAACTGCCCCACTCTGTACCTGCGCTGGAAGTCAAAAACAATGAAGGCTACCTGCGCTGGGCGAGATTGGCCAAGTGGCACAGTCATCCTGCAAGGTGTCAACTGCCCAGGAAGCTTCCAAACTGACACTTGGTTCATCAGATTCGCCTTGTGATGAGTAAGAGGTACTTGATCACCATGTGTAACCAAGGATCTCCAAGTGGACTCAAGAACTGAAGATTAACTGAAGAGGGAGAGGACACTAGTCAGCTATATGCCAGCCTCCAGCTGACTCATCCTCTCTTCTTCTCTCCTATTTATAGAGCTCTTCTATGAGGTCTAGGGAGGCTGGAATTTTGTATAAGCAAGGAGGTGCTGTTGGTTTGCAGTCAGAGCTATTGGGTGATTGTTTTACTAGAGGTGAAGAGGAGAGTTCTTGCTGCCGAGGAGGTGCTGATGGATTGGAGCCATCATCATTGGTTGTAACTTCCTCTGGAACCCTGTTACTTTCTATCAATAAAGTTTGCATGTTCTCCTATATACTTGTTTTACATAGATGTTTTGTGTTTACATGTATATTTGATGCACCCTAATCCATGCTTCAGTTATGAGTACATGTATCTTGTAGTTTTCTCTCTTGTTTTGTGCAGGTTCTGTGTGTAGCTGGATCGGCTAGGAGAGCAAAGAGCTGGGAACGAGATACAAAGAGAGAAGGACAAGGATCGACTAAGCGAAAGACACCAGGTTGGTTGGCCTTCTTTCCATTCTCTCTGTATTTTCATAAAGTGGAACATGAAAACTTTATCATTCAGTTGTTGCTAAAGACTGTCACCTTTAGAGTAGGGTTAGTGTCATCCGCATCGGATACTTTTCCCCACAACAATGTACCTTTGGTATCAAAGCATAATAGGTGGAACCAAAGATCCTGAGATGTTTTACCGAAGGAACATGTCCCTACCACAATTCATAAGGAGTCTTGTTTCTTATAGCATTAGATGGACATCTATTCTTTATATATGCAACACATAGAACATCATCAGCCCAAAACATTATCTTTACATTTTTGAAGAAAAGCATGGATCGTACCATATTCAAAATTGTTCTATTCATTCTTTCTGCTACACCATTTTGTTGGGGATTATAAGGTACAATTGTTTGATGTTTGATCCCATGTTGGCGAAGATAGTTTTCAAATTCATTTGATGTATATTCTTTTCCATTATCAGTGCGAATAGACCCAATATGAGATTGTGCATCATTTTCAATCCATTTATGAAAATTCTTGAATGTTTGAAAAGCATCAGATTTGTTCTGCAATAAATAAACCCAACACATTCTGGTGTAATCATCAATAAATGTCATGATATGTTTATTTCCATTTGCAGAAGGAACAGGCATTGGACCACATAAATCTGAATGAATGAGGTCAAGCTTCCTATGTGCTCTTGAATGTGAATCATGAAAAGGCTGTTTGCTATGCTTTCCTAGAATGCAAGCATCACATTGCTTATGTTTCCCAGGAATTGTAGGCAAACCAGCAACACCATTTTTCTTCAATAAGCGAAGACTGTCATAGTTTAAATGTCCAAATCTAGCATGCCATAATAAACTTGATGGAAGTGTACCTTCTTCATGATGAGAAATATATGAGAAATGTTGTGCATGAGCAGAGGTTCCTTGCAGTTTGAGAAATCTTTCTTCTTCTATTCCCCTCATGACAAGTGAGTGGTCAGATGCTTTTCTTACCTCAAGCTTGCCATCAAACATATGAATGGAGTGACCTTGCTGGCGGATGTGGACCAAGGACAACAAGTTTCTCTTGAGCTGTGGGAGATATAGAACATGATCCGGAAGAAAGTCTGGAAGACCAGGCAGTTTAAGCCTGATTGTGCCAAGCCCTGATGGCTTGATTTTTGACTGATCTGCAAAGTATACTGCTCCATCAACATTGTCAGTGAAATCTTCAAAAAAATCTTTCCTATGAGTCATATGATAGGTTGCTCATGAATCAAGCAACCAATCATTTTTCGAAGAAGCAAGTGAAGCATTAAACAAATCTTCATTTACTCCAATGTTACATTGTGCCTCAATATAGTGAGCAGATTCAGGTGCTTTACCTTTGTCTGTATCATCAGTTTTACCTTTCTGCTGGTTTCCTTTCTGCTCAATTTTGTCCCATGGTAGCTTGCATGTAGAAGCATCATATGATCCATTTCGTTTGCAGCGAATGCAATGCAGATCTGCTTTTTCTCCTTGAGAATGTCTGCCCCCCCTGCCTCTGAAGTATCTTCCTCTTCCTCTTCGTCCACCTCTTCCTCTTGTAGAATCTTGAGCAGGATGCTTTTCTTTATGAGCAAGGCAAACAGTCTCTTCAGAAGATTCAGGGACTGTCTTCTTTCCAAAGGCTTTCTCTCTTTCAACAAACTTTTTCACAAGAGAGTCAAAGGTTATATCTTTAAGATTTCCATTTTCTTGTAAAGACTCAAGATAATTGGAGTAAGTAGGATAGAGTGCCTTGAGAAAAGCAATAAGAGGGATATCCAGCGCAACCTTAGTGGATTTGATATCATGCATTATGGATTTTACTTCAGATGCAAGAGTAAGAGGATCATTATTTTTCAGTTCAAGAGTGAAGAGTTTAATCATGAGCTGAACAACTTCAAGTGTAGAATGTGAGTCATAGAGTTCTTTGAGCTTTTGTAAAGCTTCAAAGGCAGTTGAATATGATGAAATATGGCGACTTACTTCTTCATTTACAGATGCTGCGATTAATGCATATGCTTTGCTGTTCTTGTTATCCCAAATGACAAGCTCTTTGTCTGATGTAGGCTGTACTGGGTCATCGTCTCCTTCTCCGACACACACTCCCTTCCACAACTCATTGAAGATGAGGGTGTGTTTTATCATCCGAGACCATTCAGGATAGTTCTCCTTGCCAGTGAGAACTATCCCTACCATAGAGATGATTGAATGCATTTTGTAAAAAAAAATACTTCTGCTGAAAAAAAATTCCTTACGTTACAACCTTATGCACTATATTTTCCTCTAATGTTTGATAGAAGCATCAAAATTTCATTGTACATATCACTTTAATGCCTTTTTTTTTTACCATTCAAATGATAAAAAAAAACTGTGCAATACTACTATGTTTTGAAAAACGCGCAATACCACAAATGCTTTGATATATAAACCACTTTGAAAACAGCGCAATACTTTGAATGATATATAAACGCTTTGAATGATATAAACTGCGCAATACCATGAATTCAACAACCGTTTTGAATGATATACACTGCACAATACTTTGACTCAACTGCGCAACACTATGAACTCAACAAACGTTTTGAATGGTATACACTGCGCAATACCATGAACTCAACAAACGTTTTGAATGGTATACACTGCGCAATACTATGAACTCAACAAACGTTTTAAATGGTATATACTGCGCAATACCATGAACTCAACAAATGTTTTGAATGGTATACATTGCGCAATACTATGAACTCAACAAACGTTTTGAATGGTATATATTGCGCAATACCATGAACTCAACTGCGCAACACTATACCAGTAACTCTCAAATAATAAATTATAGTGTTAAGCATAACAAGCGCAGTGTTAAGCATAACAAGCTCAGGCCACGTTCACTCCAGTGAGTAACAAATCCAGTGTCGCAGCGACATTGAGAGCTGCAAAGCTCAACACGCCTCTCTCTGCATGTGGCCTGAAGAGATACGCTTTCCAATATTACCGAAACAATGTGGTATACTGGGAGTCGGGCGATTTGTGGAGCAAGGAGGTATTAACCAGAGAGGGTTTCAACGCAGCGGGATTCAACGTAATGGTAGCAAGGTATAGTGTAGGGATTCAGTGCGCGGGCACGCAGGTACCATGAGCCAGGGATTGTGGGCTTTATCTTGCATAGCTGAGCCGAGCATTGCGCTGAAATGATGATGCGTGATGAGGCTACGACATTTCAGTATCTGTTCCATGCTATGGATGGATAGATCCAACTGAATGATTTACAGAAATTGTGTGGAGAGGCAGCGAAAACAATCAACAGAGCCTTTGTCAGCGGTATACGGTGTGGAGAGGCAGCGAAAACAATCAACAGAGCACCCGTTTGGTAAGCTGGACAGTGTGATAAAACGCAGTTACATATTACAAACGTGGTATCGACCGGGCGGTATGGGAAGAGATACGCTTTAACGGTGATATTTCAACCAGCTTCCACTCAATCGTTCGATGCAACCAGTCAAGGTATAACCGACACATTCATGCGCAGAGAATCAACATCGTTGAGACGCAGGACAGAGGCAGCGCTCAGGACAGAGCAGCGATCATGACAGAGTAATCAGGTGAATGCAATGCAATGGAGGCAGAGCATTTCAGGACAGAGGCAGTGGCAGAGATAAGGGAGTTACAACTATTTTTAGAACTGGCTCTGATACCATGTCAGGCTAGGCAGTAACTCTCCAAAGGAAGAAAAACTGATTGGTGTGTTTATTCCATAGGTATGTTATTGTTTTATACATTGGGAGTGATTGTTTAGTTCATCTTCCGATGACTGTTCACATTCCTGATTTATTTATTTTACAAATTCCCCAATCATGAAGATTAGGTGTCAACAGTTACATATGGTTGTGGGTTCGTTTTGGCATATGCCACGTGGGGCCGCCCCGTGCATGGGTTCAACTCCCACTGGCCTCCTCATTTTAATACGAATGGTTTACATATGGAGAGGTGTGGGGTGGTGGCCCACCACCTCCTTTATATATATATATATTTTAATTTTTAATAATCATAAGGCCTTTTCAAAAATTTCAAAATTTGACCGAAGGAGTCAAATTAAACAGACCACACATTCACCCAGAATCTAGCCGGAGTTGGCCGGATTCCGTTTGCTGGAAAACTTCCAAATTGTGTCTCCATTAAGCCTTCCCAGTCAGCGAAAGTCAACTAAAACTTTGACTGGCTCGTTCTCCCTCATACGAGCTCGGATTGATGAACCGTTCACACCACTGTGATCAGAATGACGAGATCTACGCTCTAGTCTTGGTTCAAAAGCATTATGATCACTTTGATTTTTGAGCTTCCATAAGCCCTCTTTGGCCTGTGTGTGTCCCTAGAGCCACCTGGATCACATAAATTACATAAAATTAGGTTTACATATGTCATTATGAATACCGAACCTAGTTACATATTTCAACACTCCCTCTTAACTAGGGAGGTATTCACAATCCATACAAGGTATTTGGACATTCTCAAATTGAAGAATTCTCATAAGAAGAGTCAGGTTGGTAAGCCATCTATCAACTTATACCAGAGCATATTATCATACCAACCAACATTGTCACATAGCAAGGCCTTGGCTAACAAGTCTATCTCTCCACAATGTTGGCGAGACCAATGACTGACATAAACTATCATCATTGTCTCTTTAGGCACATACCCCACTCGAGTGTTCACAAGGTATGTCCTTTTAGAATAATTCCTATCTTGGAATAACACATCCTCAATGAATTTCCTCTTTGAATATTCTTATCCAGGATGCCCTACCTCATCCTTAAAGAGTATCAGAATCAGCCTAAAATGCTTACCCAACCCTCCATTCTTTCATCATAATATGAAGACAAAAATGATGTGTCTATCTCTCCTCATCGCCTTCACTAAGATTTATGGTTGTTAGTCCTGGTCTAGTGCATGACAGGTGAAGTAGAGAACCATATATGTCACTCCCTTCTAACCAAGGAGGACCAACTCATTCATATAAAAGGAATATATCCAGGCTCCCTTTTAAATAGGGACTTGTTCAAGAACAACTATTTGGTGGAGATCATGGTACTATCAGCTGCTAGTAGATCTCCTCCTTTTGATGTCATGAATTTCATCTTCTTCATTATGGAGCCTTCATCTTTTAGTTCTTCTTCGTAGGACATCGACCATCCATCACATTCCTTGAACGAACATAGGATTGAACCAATAGTCATTCATCCTTGTTTTCATCAGAAAGTGATCTTTCAGTCCACATCTAAATTTTCTTCATACAACTACCTCTTCCAAGTCATGTTTCTTTTACGATCTTCCATCCAATCCCATGAATTCTAGTTGTAGGTGGCATCTACAACTCTCTTTCGGTAGCCCTGTATCAACCCATCGAGATGTTAAAAAATAAAAAATGAACATAAAATCAAAGTTACCTTTTGTTATGGCCATTCATCATGACATCTTCTTGCTTGTAACATCCTGCACATTCGTAAATACATCTCCAATACTTTCAATGTCAAGGGTCTTCTTTCTTTATAGACTCTATCATGGTCTTCATACCTTCTCTATGGAGATGTCATGGACGATTTTTCTAGTCATCTGATTTTGATTTCCTTTTCTTACGTGACCATAGTTTCATCTTTCACAATTTTTTTCTTCTTCACATATTTCTCCCCAAGAACTTCCATCCATGGTTCCTTCATCTTTATCAACTACCTCATATTCCATATGAGGACATATTATGTTGATTTCGTCTTGTCAATATGTGAATCATGCCTTCATGCATCTTTCCAAAGGAAGAGATTCCTTTTCTTTGATCATGATCATGAGGTAAATCATTCACCCATGCTATCTGCAACTATATGATGACATAACTTAATCTATCAAACATATACATACCTCTTTTCTCCTTTTGGTCATCTAGACTTCCTTCGGCAACTTCCTTTCCTTGATTGAAAGTACTCCAACCATCTTGACATGCTGCAATACTTTGTCACCGTACCATCATCCTTCTAAACAATGGAGCCCACACAAGGTGGAATGATCAACGAGACACTTACTTCTTCCAAGTACAGGTGAACCTTCTAATAAAGATTCCAACAGAGGATCTTGATTATCATCATCTTGCAAATGCTTCTTCCTAATGATGATGATGTATGATAAATTCTTTTTACCATGCTAGATGAATTTATTTCAACCATATATAGTACTTATGCTTTCAATGAGGTTACTAATAGCTACTTCCTTTCTATGATGACTTATTCATCCATGTAGAATTCTACTTCAACTCTCCATTCAAGCTTCTATAATGATGTGATGAGCTCTTGCTTCAATTGTATGTTTTTAATATGATGCCATCTCTTAATATGATGCATAATATCATACTAATAATGCTTTCTACCATCATATCTACCTTTTACAAAACTAAAAAGGACTAAGTGAAGGAAATTATCTTAGTCATAGTAGAGATATTTTACTTCCTCCTTTTATTTCTTCTTCTCAGGTTCTTCCACTTCTTTAGTGACATGGGCTTCATTTCTTTATTTTTTCGAGTCTTGTTGTCCTTCTTGAGTTTTGGAAGATCTCTCTTGAAATTGCCATAGTCCTGACAACCACAACATTGGATCTTTGACATATCGATCTTTTTTGTTTGTCTGTTTGTTTTTTTTTAGTTTTTTTTTTAGGACCATACTTCCCAAACTTTACTTTTCTCCTAGCCATGGAAACAAATGCTTGAAATTGTTCGCTTGGTCCTACATCACATTTTGCCTTTAATCTAGTTTCTTCAATCTTACACAATGAATAAAGTTTACTGAATGGGGTGGATTTCTTATTTCCATAGATGCTTGATACAAAGTTTCCCCATTCATCAGGTAGTGCATTGAGCACCATGGTGGTCATTTCTTTATTGAACATTATTTCCCCCAATTATTTCAATTGGTCTCATATTTCTGAAACCCTCATAAAGTATGAGGCTATTCCTTCTTCCTTTGATATCTTCATTTTGTAGAGCTCAATTCTCAATGATATCACTTTTCCTGCAGTGCTTGCAGAGAACAATTCTACAAGTTTGTCATAGATGTCTTTTAACTTCTCCAATTTTTCTACATAAGGGATGAGAGAATCCTTGATTGATTCTATAAGGATTATTTGAGCCCTTATTCCCCCCTTCATGTACTTTTCTATAGCTTGAGCTTCTTCCTTTGGCGGGTCGACAATTAAACCCTTAACATGTCCCATGAATTCATTTTCTATCAAATTTCCATGCAAGGAAATTTGATGACCCAACCAAATTATTGCTCTCCTTTCAAAATGAAGTCATTTTGATAGTAGATTCAGACATAAATATAGAGGTACTTACTTGTTAAGTGAATACTCTCTTTTGATGGTGATATCTTCAACTTGATTCCTTCTCGATGATGATGTTTTCTTCCTTGAAGATGACAATGCTTCTTCTAGATGCGTCCTTCTTCAAATATACTTGCAAAGAAATTCTTGGTTCAAATAGAGGGAGAACACCTTGATTCCTTTGACGATGATGACAACACCTCTTCTTGCTTCCTTGAAATGGAGACTTCAATATGCTTCAAAGGTGTAGTCCTTCTTTAAGTGGAGGTAGGGTCCTTGAGGTCTTTATTTTCCTTGTATAATCTTTCCAATAATGCTTTGAGTGTAGAACCCTTCTTGAATGAGCTAGGTTTTTGAGGTCTTCTTCGATCTTCCTTCAAGATGATGAGAGGGTTAGTCCTTCTTGATGATTTCATTGAACTCAACCCTTGAGTATCCCTTCTTTATGATATGATGTATTTTACCTTTCTTGATACTCCTTTTGATGGTCCTTCATCAAGCTGCCTTTCCTTGTCTTGTCACCTTAGCTCCGAAACCATATTGAGGAAACTAGGGGAAACTAGATTAGGTGAATTATCTTACTTCGATAACTGCTTGTGATATATATTACTTAACTTTATTATCTTATTCATTCGCTTGACTATAATTAGTGTTCTTATCATCAAATAACTACCAAACCATAAAGAACAATCATTCATAATCTACCATTTTTTGGTCCTGATGATGGACCCCCTTTGGGGTTTGAAATGTCGACATGATGAATATAATACTGTGGATAATCCAGATCATACTACACCAAATAACAACCATAGAAGCTTAAAGTCTAACAGGACACAAGATGTAGGCGATCAACGAGGGTCAAAACCTCTCCTCTTGAGAGGAAACCCACAAAAATTCTTCTCTTCTTATAGAATCTTAAAATGACGAATTCCAAGGCCTATGACCCTTGGAAATTACCCCTCCAAGACCAAGTCAACCTTTCTCCTTGATGAACTTTCTTTCCAATAATTTTGACTCCAACAACTTCGACCCCAAAAGTTTCTTCCGCAACTTTGACGCAACAGTTTCTTCTGCAACTTGGACCTAGCAGTTTCTTATGTAACGTCAACCCAATAGTTTCTTCTGCAACTTCAACCCCAACAAATATCTAACACTTTGACTTTCCCAACAGATTTCGACTTACCCAATAACTTTCCAACACTTACACTTTCCCAACAACTTTTCAACACTTCGACTTTCTGAACAAACTTCCAGCACTTCGACTTTCCCAACAACTTTCCAACACTTTGACTTTCCCAACAACTGTAGAAACCCTAACACAAGGGAGAAAGAGGCCAAAACCTTCGATCTTGCTTTTCTTCTTATTTTTCTTCCTTTTCCATCTTCTATCTTGAGGAGATTAAACTTGCTTGAGAGTGTGTCCAAATAAGGTCGATCTCCTTCTTATATATAGGCTTCTTAGGGGTACGAATTGCCTCCATGAAGTCGACTTGTTGCTTTCCCATCGACAAGGTCTTGGAGGCTCTTTAACTTTAATTTTGACTCAAATAAATTTTCTTTACAATATGTAACATGCCCAAAAGGGTATTCCAGACATGACAATGACTCAATTAACGTGAAGACTCAATGACAAGTCCTAGTGTCACTCAATGTGTGCTTGACCTAAAATTAAATGTCCCTTGAGCATGAAACCCGTGCCTCAAGAATAACAATAATAAATTTATTTTTCTCTTTACATAAAATACATAAAATCATGATTACATATGTCATTATGAAGATCAAACCTAGTTACATATTTCAACATTCAAATCATCGTAAGTCCATGCAAATACATCACAATACTATTTGAAAAGGAAAATTAATGCTTGTCGTTCTTGTGGAGAACAACACGTACTGAGGTTTACAGATTTCAGATCATCTTAAGTTCCCAATTTTACTTGTTCAAATGATAGCTTTGAGCTCCGAGTCTTAGTGTTTATTGGTCCTATGAACCGATTTTTTAGGTCATATATTTTTTCTAGGGATACTACAATTTTAAGCATGGTGTTGCCTTTCATTGTATTAGTTGCTTCATGCGAAACCTTGTCATGCTCATCCTCTTCGATGGTAACATATTTGAACACGTCTACATTAGCCATAAAATGCAGTATCTGTTGGTCATTGAAAACATGAAAATTAGTTACGTTATTTGGTACACATGGTTTATATATAATATTTATAGATAAACCATTTTTCAAAGTCTACATTCTAGCGATTGCATTAGCTAATTCTTATGTTATGACATCTCTAATTTTAGGAACATAAATAATATTAAAATCTTTAAAATAAGTAATTAGTCGCCATACCTCCTGTTGGTAGTTTTTAAGATTTGGTGAAACACAGTGGATAGTGTTTCGTACCTGACGAGTAACCACTTCTAGGTCACCAATTACCTTGAGCAATTCTACCTTTAGATCGATGGCTTTCTTTAGTCCATGTAAGAGTTCTTCATATTCGACAGTATTATTTGTGCACCCAAACTCCAAATGACATGATAGGATGTGCTCCTTATTATGTGGGTCTATGAGAATGCGACCCACTCCATAGCCATCCTACATTTTTGAACAACCAAAGTACCAAATATTATTTGCTACTAGACTGGTTCCTATACTATTATTACTATGTACATCTATGTTAAAAAATCCATTAGCACCAGTTGGAGTACAAGGAAGGAGCCCCAACTATGTATCTTGTACAACGGGTGATGGTTGTGCTTGATAACACCCGTTATCGGTTTCCAAAAACAATTTCCAAAGATTAAGTCTGCAAAGGAAACATGCTCATTATGACCCTCAAGTGGTTTCATAGTATATTTCATGTAGGGTTCACTTTCCACTCGAATCTGGTTGTTTCCACCCTTATATGGAAGCCATAAGTGTGACCAATATGTTGCAAAATACCCTTGTAACTTACTAGACCAGTCTCAACTCAAGAGTAGGCCATAGGCTTTGGGGATGTCCACAATCACAATATTTATGCATTGGTGTACCTGGTGATCTGATGATAATCAAATAATAACATTCCTGAGTTCATCAATGGCCTGGAAAAGAGATTTTTCCAGTTGAATGATTTGTGCATCAATTTTATCCCATTTAGCATTAATTTTATTAGCAACAGATAATGGAATTACATTCATAGATGCATCCAAATCAACCAAACAATTATGGACATTGTAATTAAATATTTAGAAAGTTAACAAAAATGGGAGGTAAAGAGTGTTAGCATTTAAAGTTACATTAATCATAGGTTTGAAAGTTCCAGAAGACTTACCAAACACCTTTTGAGAAGAAGAAGCTTTGTCACTTGATGAAGGTTGTGCGAAGGCTTGGACAAGCAATTCCCACTAGCCTGTTATCTTTGTGAGCTAAAAGATGGAAATATTGACATGAGCTCTCTTCAAGTCTTCAATTATATTATAATCAATAGTTTCATTTTTAGCAAGCAGTGCCGAAGTGTCTAGAGGTGTAGCTTTATTTGAAACTTATAGGGCGATAGACTTGTTTTTACTGCTAGTGGAAGTACTCTTAGAGGCAACAACATTTCCATACTTGTTTTGTGTAATCTGAGCATGATTAGAAGGTGGTGCAAGCCTTCTTAACAATTGCTTCTTTAACTCTTGTCTCGTCACTTTCTGTTCATAAATAGGCCCTTTTCTCCATAAATCATAATGACTAGTTTGTTTCTAAGAAGGGGCTTCACTTTGAGGTGGTGCTTCAACACTCTTCTTGTCAATATTGAGAATAAAATCAAAAGTATTAACTACATGTCCAATACCTGTGCTTTCCTCAGTGGCTTCAGGTTCATTTGTTTCTTCTATCTCCTCATACTGCTCATATGCTGGTAAAGTATCAACAATATGTGATGCCAGAGCATTCATGTTGTGTTTCACTGTGGGCAAGGTTTTTTGAATGCCATTCCCGATGGAAGGAACAATAGTTATCCATGCCTATACAATATTCAACACAACATTTAAACTTTGGGAAGATTTAGCTAGCTGGTTGTTGTTATTATGCCTTATGAATGGGAAATACTTTGGAGGCTTGCTACTGGTAGAGGTCTCACTTGAATTTCTCTTCAACTCTGAGACTTCATTAGTAAGTTCCTTTAAATATCTAGTCAAGCTTTCAATATAAAAAAAAATCCTTTTCTTTAGCTTTACTTGAAGAAGGTTGATATTTCTTACCATTCTCCTTGGAGTCTTTAGATTCATCATCATTAGTAGTGGCTCCAATGGAACACAAGTCTTTCTCTACAGTGATTGCTTCTGCAAAGTTTAAAACCAGTGTCCTCTTTGCAAATCTTTTAACAAAATCATAAATATTTGCCACCAAGGTAGATGTGTAATAATCTGTAGTGATAAAATCATGAGGTTGCATGTCTGGGGGAACTTGTTCAATATGTGGTTGAACCTTTGATTGAAATATTTGACTTTATCCTTCTCCCCCATTTTAATATTTCCGAGTTATTTTAACAACATGGTGAGAGTCTTGTCATCGACAAATTTATCCAAAAACAATTTCTTGAACTCCCTCCAACCATGGATTGAATTAACAGGTAGACTATGGTACCATGTTGCTGCTCTACCTTCTAATGTGAAAGGAAAATCATACAAGCAACATCATCTTACCATACCTCTAACATTTGTGGATGTATGTAAAAATCATCGATATGATCTTTTGCCTTAGTTTTATTGTCAAGATCAAACTTAGATAACAACTTCTTTGGATGTCTAAGCTTTCTATGAAGGCTTTCCAGAAGAGCGAGTGGCTCTTGGGCCATCCAATCTAGGTCTTGATCAACCATGTCTTTGTTTCCTTTCTCCTCCTTCTTTTTCGAATCTAATAAGCCTTCTCCTTCACCTTTTAAACCATCATTAAACTCCAAATTGACTGTTGGTTGTTCTTCGTCAAAAAGGAAAATATCTTCCTCGTACACTTTGTGAATGGGTGGAAGTGGCTCTTGCTAAACTATGTCTTTTGAAGACTCTACTAATTCCTCAAGAGTGGAAAAGACCAAATCTTCCACCGATGCAACCAATACACCAGTACAAGTTATTTCTTTCTTCTTAGGATGACGAGGAAGATTATGAGCAATAGGGAGTAAACTGATAGCTTTTGAAAACCGACTTGTGATGGGTTGAATCGCCTGGAGTTGTTCATAGGTAATTTCATAGGCAAACTTTGGACCAGGTTGAGAAGACCCTCCTACCATGGGAATAGGAGTATGGATGTTACTTGGAATATTACTGCCTTGTCCATAAACTAAATGATTGGGATATGAAAAGTTATTAGCCATAAAAAAATGGTTTCCCTCCTTCTAGCTCCAGAATGTTGACGGTACTGGACCTGCCATAATACAGGGGATATCCCTGATATGAGGTCCCAATTATACCTCACACGTTTGGTGTAGAATCCCATCCAGAAATACGACCCAACTACCATTAACTTAGATATTTTCCTTGGCGTAAGCAACTAGCATGAGAGAGTAGTGCGCGTGTGCTTTTGAATGAACAAGAAAGTTTGCCTTGTGAAATGTTCGATTGTAGATGTATCGAGGTTCTTTCACCGTAAGGGAGAGAAAGTGAGCCTATAAAAGAAAAGTAATAGTACTAATGTAGTGGATAGACACATACATAAATAAGGAAGAATCATTAAACATCAAGCGAAATAGTTCACATAGATGCAATGATCATTAAAATTGCCACAACACATTTCCAACAAGTTAAGCACCAAAGTCATCGAAATAGTTCAATTACTTCAGTACATGTGAAAGCCAACATAAGCCACAAACATTAGAAGAGTAGTCTTAAAACATCCACGATCTATGCATTAAAATGTGCTGGCCAAATGGATTCAAGTATTAAGCAAAATTTCCAAGATATATAAGTACAATGAACATCACTAGCTCCAATAGTGGAGCATTAGAGCCACAACTTGCTCCCCAAAATTACTATCTCTATCTCTCTAATGCCTTGTGGGAGTAGCCAAGGTTAAAAGTCTTTTGCTTGAGTAATGAGGCTCCTTTTATAACTTGAGGCATGACCTTTCATATCCTCATGACTCTTGAGTTCCTCACAGGACCTTTCAACTTCTAATGACCTTTGGACTTCTATAACTCTTGGACTTCCGAATGACTTTTGGAATTACATATGACTCTTGGAATTACATGTATTTTGGACTTATACACATGGCTCTTTTGTCCATAGATGATTTTTGGAATTATACTTCTTTTTCTTTACAATGATTACATAATTACATCAAGATTTCCACATCATCATATGATGAGGACATGACAAGTCATTAACATTGATGACTTGGACTCATAGTGACTGATGACATGGAATTACTTTGATAGCTGACAAGGCTTCCACATATGTCTTTGATCTTGCATGCAAATTCGATGTTGTGGATGTCCTCACCCTCCAAAGGTTCTTTAATCCCATGGAGTCTTTTGGGATACTCTGATCATCAGGATTTCAATGTGTTCGTTGTTCTTGAATGCTTCCTTTGACTGTCCTCTTTGCCCAATATTAGTCATGCATATTTTTCATGCTATTCTTGAGATACATACAACTACAATCACTCAAAACAAGCAAACATCAGCCCTAAAAAGCTCCTATTCTAACATGTTTCATGCATATTTTCTTTTCATGACTTAATAGTGCGCTCGAAAATGACAAGGAAACTTTTGGGTGCACTGTGAAAGGTTGAAGGGATGAAGCTTGAAGGATTCAGAATGTGCTCATTCGCTCAATAGGAGAGAGAAATAAAGGGAGGGTGTAGGGCACAGGTCTGAAGGATGAATGAAGAGCATCCAGGCTTCACAAGTGCATTGTGCGCTCAAGGGAGATAGGAAGGGTGCAAGGCGCATTGTCGAAGGCTAAAGGGATGAATCTTCAAGGCTTCAGAAAGGGAGGGTGTAGGGCACATGTCTGAAGGATGAATGAAGAGCATCCAGGCTTCACAAGTGCATTGTGTGCTCAAGGGAGATAGGAAGGGTGCAAGGCGCATTGTCAAAGGCTAAAGGGATGAATCTTCAAGGCTTCAGAATGCGCTCATGTGATCAAGAGAACCAAGGAGGGCGTAGGGAACACTATTGAAGGATGAAGGGGTGATGCTTCAGGGTGCGCTCAAGGAGGTCACACTTCTTCGAGTCAAAGGAGTGCGCTCAAAAGAAGACTTGATTTTTCCAGGTGATATTCAAAACAGGGAAGGGGAATGTTGCTTGGAAGTGCTCTTTGTGCTCTTGGAGAGTGTAGGGCACACTTCCAAACAATTAAGGATTCTCGATAAAGGCTTAAGAGTGCGCTTTTTCACTCCTAGCCTTAATGGGTGAACTTGTGCAATCAAATTTGTCTAAGTCTTGAATATAGAACAAGGGGCAAGCACAATGAGTTTAGACTTGAAAGCAAGTGTGACACATAAAAACTCATCAATAAGACTTAGATAGGCTTGAAAAATGATAAATACACTACAAAATTCCAGTTTACAAACACTCCCCAAGTAGAATGAACAAAGTATGTGCGATTGCGACCAAAAGTGTCATTTTACGACAAACAAAGGTGTTATGACCATGAAGTACACTAGAGATGTTCTAAATAATGCGACGACACTTAGGGATGATAAAAAAAACTTGAAACATGTAGAATGACTTGAAATAACACTTGACAACCAAAGTGACAATTGATATGACATTTATGTAGGCTCCAAAATTTGAATGTAGTGAAATTTTAGAGGATGTTGTAGTAGTGTAACACTGAGATAGCAACCGTTGAGCACCTTGAATCTTGGGGAAAATATGTGTAAGATGATCCCTTATACATAACTTGTAAGGGAATTTTACTTTCTTCTTAGACTCTTTCTTTCCCTCACTAGTGTTATCATCTAGTTTATTTGCATTCCCCTTCTCTTCCTTACCGTTTTTCTTACCTCATACTTTCTTATTCCCATCAAAATTTTGGGTTCCTTTAGGTTTAGAGGGATGAACTGCATTAACTACATCAGGTTGTGTAGGAGGAGACACATATAGCATAGTTTGCGTCATCGAAGTATATTATAATAATAATTGTTGCAATTTATTAACCAACAAACTAGCCGTGTTAGAATCAAGTGATCCTACAACCCTATCAACATGAGGACCCAGTTTTGGCTTGGAAAGATCTATCTTATATCTTGGAGCATCAGGAAAAGTCTTATATAAAACACCATATTTGGAATAAATTAGTTCTAACTGTTGGGCTCTAAAGATAGCCTTCTCTTTCGTGAACACTCCAGAAAGTGACACATCCTTGGAGATGTCTGGTTGTCCACCATTTTTGAACGTGATCAAAGATATGGGTAGCCTTATCCTACTCAAAATTAGCTTGAAGTTCAGTCCCAACATCATAACAGAGAGGAAATTGAAAGTGGTTAAGGAATGTCGTAGCCAACTCACCAAACGTGGAACTCAATATACCATTTTTCCGCATTCCTAGTTAGGGTGCGTTGGAAGCCTCAACCTAATGAAACCATAAAACAAGGAATTTGATGAGAATCATAAATGGAAAGTGGTTACATCAACAACTCGGTCTTCTCCAGAATACCCTTCAAAACTGGGTATGTCTGATGGAAGTTTGGTAGGGATTGGAGGCTAAGTCAAATTGTACAGAATGAGATCATTAGTTAATTTCGAAAAATCAAGCAAATTAAGAATTGCTATGAATGGTAAGTGCAGTGAATCTATTGTTGAAAAATGTAACTAGTGTTAGTCTTCATAATTTTATTTGAGTCATGATGTAATGTATTTGTCAAAAGAAAGAAAGATAAATTTTATTGTAAAAGAAATTGACTTATTAAAGCATGGGTTTCATGCTTGGGTCAATGATTTTTTAGGTCAAAGCCCCCATTGTAGGCTTCTAGGGTTTATGTCAAGAGTCCTTGTCCTTTTCATGATGTAAAAGACCCTTCTTGGGCTTCATCTATCAAGAAAGAAATTTATTTTGATGTAAAATACATCTTTAGGTCTCCTCCACTAAGTCGGCCTCAAGAAGGACAAGTCGGCCTCATCAAGGGAATTCAACCTCACATATTCACTATATAAAGGAAACAAATTGACCTCATTTTGAGCACACTCACTCAAACTTGACCACCTTTCTAAATTATTCCCCTTGATGTGACCTTGCCACGTTTCCAGTTGACTAACACTTCACTTTTTGTTATCCGACTGAAGGTGGCCAAGTTAGTTGTGTTATCACCAAAAAATTGATCATCTAGCCTAATTTACTAGATGGATCAAAGTATACCATGTAAAGCCAATTTTACCCTAGTAAAATTGCTTTCACTGTGAGAAACTACTTAATAAACCACCTTTATTAAGTAATTTATAGTTAAACCCATGAAGAATAATTAAATAAATAATTATTTATTTGATTTTTTTCTACAAATAATTAATTTAACCACTGTTTTATTATTATTCCTTGTCAAATTTGACACAATCATGAAAAATAAATAGATAAATCGTTATTATCTTATTTTTCTCTAAGAATAATTAATTAATCACTAATTAATTATTATTCTTTGTTAAATTTGATTAAATCCCTTAGGAATAATTAAATAAATCCTTATTTGTTTATTATTCCTTAACTAATTCATTGAGATGATAAATAAATAATTTATTTATTTATTATTTCTAAATAAAAGTTTAAATACTTTTTCCCTCCTAAACAAATATAATAAAATATTCCAAGTGGTTATTCCAAGAATGGGATCAATAATATTTTATTATTGCTCATTATTCGAGGATAACTCAATATTTTGTCATAAATAAAAAGGTTTTCCATTCTTTATTCACTTTTGGTTATTTTCATTGTTGCACTCATTGTTGTAACTTTGATTATTTTCATTGTCGCACACCATATTTTTGCTGGGTTTATGCATTATAGAGGAGAGAGACTCTACAGAAGCTGAAAAAGTTTGAGGATAACCAAGAACCCATCCCATAGAGGGGGATTGGTAACATTTATTTGTTCTCTTCACAGGTGTTATTATAAAATTATTCTTTACATATCTGGTTTCCATTGGATGTTTGGGGTTATTACTCTTTCTTTCACTGTTTAACTATGATCGTAGCATAGATCAGAATTTTGGCAGGTTTTGTTTCTATCAATAGCTGCAGATCTACAATGTTTAGTAGTCATTTCTATTGTTGAGATTGTTTGTCATCCACAATCTTAAGTGGGTTCTTTTCGTACATCATTGAGAAGAAAACACTACAACAAATTGGCGACTCCGCTGGGTTTTATACTTCAGATCCAGAAACCTGGGTGACCTTTGGTTTCAGCTTAGGGTTTCTTCTTTTTTCAATTCTATTAATATTTCCTAGTTTTTAAATCCTAGATCTAATAAATTTCTGACTTCTGCAAGCTTTCTGGTCATTTTCGTAGGTCACAGGAACCATCCGTGATAAAGGCGACATTTTTTTCCAAAATTTGCAGACCGGGAGTCTCGGGGACATAAATCGCAGTTTTCAGCCCAAAAGGTGCGATTTCATCACAAAAACAGTCAGAACCTGCGATTTTTGGGTTTTTCTTAGATCTATTTATAGGTTTTGCTAAGAGCTGTCTGTTGGGTGTCTGACCTCTATCTCATCCCGCTTATGCCTTGATCCATTTTGTTTTACTTTTCGAAGTCGAATTTAGCCTCCCCTAGGGCTTCTAATACACTTCCAACTTTCTAGGAGGAGTTTAGCTGAGTGAGAAGTCTGAGTTTCTGCAACACTTTTAGCCACATTTTACATATTTGTAACCTTTTGTTCCAGATTTGATAAGATAGGTTGCTACCATCCATAGTTTCACATTCAAACTTGTTTGGTCATTCCCTTAGGGTCCCATCAGTTGCCCTAGGTGTTTCACCCATCTCCCTATATTTTTGCAGTGATCTTCCCCTCTGGTTTTTTGCTGTTGCTGCACCACTTTCTAGCAGCTTAGAGTCACTTGATCCCAGTCACACCGACATTCAGATCTCTTGATCGTTTAAGTGTATTTCCCATCGGTTTAGCCACCAAGCAGTACAATATTTGCAAACTCGATTTGGGTGGGGTTTAGTTAATTGTTTTGCTATTTATTTTTTGTTATTTATTTCAGTTTATTTGCAGCAAGCTTTTTTCTTTTTTTACAAACATGATCTGGGCTTAATAAATTAATACACTTGCACACACAAGTATACCTTAAGCAAAGGGCACTTGGTTTACGCTACCAAGCCAAGACTTAACATAATAAATTTATCTCACCGCATCAGAGACAAAAGATATATTGTTGATCTCCCTTCACCATTTCTGTGTCCTGTGTGTCCTTCCATCATTGCACCACCAAGGCGCATGTCGTGGAGACTATTAGGCCTTCACCCCCAGTTTCCACTTGGGCGTATTACTCCTCCCTGTCAGATTTGAGTTCATAGCCCTCCAAGTCCCCATACCATCTCTTCTCCTGGTCCTTCTGATTCCTCATCTGATTCCGAGCCTCCTTCACCACATATCATCACCATGTTTGGACCCACAACTAGTGCAGGAACCCAAACTAGTGGTGGCTTCGGTTCTATACCGGTGGTCACATCAGGCGGTACAATCTTAGGAACCGTTTCGGTAGCTCCCATGCTCCCCTTTATGGTTGGGTTAAGTCTACCAGATCTTAACCAGTTGGTAAACGACCCCATATGCCATGATGCTGGTTGGCCTCTATGCCGACTAGGCTTCCCTTAGACATCCCAAAGTTCGAGGGTATTGCTGGAGAGGATCCTACCAACCATGTTCGATCCTTCCATATGTGGTTTTCGTCTAACTCCATAACCGATGACTCCATTTGTCTTCGGCTCTTCCAATGCATGCTCACTAGAGACGTTGCAAAATGGTATGTAGATCAACCCTCTGCCTCTCATTCCATTTTCGCGACGATTTCTGAAGTGTTCCTTTCATATTTCCAGTTATCTCTCCGGTACGACACTGGTACGAAGCTATTGACCACATTCCGTCAATCCTCCACTACTCGCCTTTCTGACCATGTTCAAGAGTGGCGTAGAAGGAGGAGCACATGTCGTGCCCCGCCTTTCAAATACCGTGTCTATCTAGATTTATTTCTTAAGAGCCTTGTATCCCCCATTGGGAAAGATGTCGCGTCCCATTTTCCTCAAACTGAGGAAGAAGCTCTCTAGACCGCTTTGAGATATGATCTGATTTATGCACAATCTGGTTATGTCTATACTGTCATTCCAGACCTCCCTCGTCCTAGAAGTGCCAATGCTTCAGGGTTATCTCACGTTGCCGACGGTATCATTGGATCCCTTTCACACTCTTCACCATACCCTCAGTAGAGTTATGGATACCTGAAGGGGGGCACTAGTTCCTCCAACATTTATGCCCCTCCTGCTAGCAACATGTTTCCAAGGCCCCAACCCGTCTACCAAACTGTTGCTCCTTCTTATGCACAGCCTGGCGCTCCAATCCTCAAGAATTAGCGCCGCAACATCCCATGCATCCTCAGCCCCAACAACCACCGCCCCCTAAGTGCCATGTGTTTGTGCAATAGAGTGATACCAATCCCCAGAATTCGAAGAAAAAGAATAAGGGGAAGGGTAACCAAGATAACCAACCTAGTGAACCCTAAGGGAACCAGACTAACACCAACAACCAACAACAGGGCGACCAAACCAAGCAAAACAAGGTTATTTGTACGAACAAGCCTTGTGCATGTTGTGGTGTACATGGCCACTATACACATGAGTGTCCTCTTTTACCCTAGATGCGCCAAATGTGGGAAGCTCAAGCAGCTTCTCGAGGTCAACAATCGCCTCAGAATCCTGTGCCACCTCAACCAGCCGTGCTCACAAATCCTTTCCCTCAACAAGGATTTGTTGCTGCTCAACCCCAGCCAGGTCAAGCAGCCCACCTCCCCCAACCTTCTGGTCCCGGTGACTACCAGATCCTGATGATGAACTCTGATGAGGTTAACCCCTCCCATATCAACCTACAAACTCGGTCACATCAATATGACAAGCCCTCCACTTCGTCAGCTACCGAGTCCAAAACCAAAGTGTCTGCTGAGCCTCTTACGACACCAAATGGTCCTTTACAGATCCCTCAACCCAAAGTTGAGGCCATTCCCAAGATCCCAAAGGGACCATTACGTCGTAATGCAGCTTCTAACAGAGCTGCCCATACATACAATATAGTAGATGACTTGGCGCAATCACCTGCCGCCATGTCGACACTGGAAGTCCTCCAGTTGTGCCCTTCCCAAAAGAAGGCTCTACTAACTGCCTTGGGTGTAGTGGATCCTTCCGACGATCGTTTGATTGTCTTCCCGGTTGATACATTAGAGCACCCCCCATTACCTTCATCTGTTTCTTTCCAGATACCAATTAGAGTCCGTAATGCCATCATCTCCAGATGCATTATTGATGAAGGCGCATCCACCTGTGTGATGTCCGCTTCTATTTGGAAACAACTCAAGTCACATGAGTTTTCCCCCTCCACCATCACTTTGTGTGCGTGGGATGGGAATTCCTCCCAGCCCCTTGGCATGTACCACAACTGTCCAGTGACCCTTGCGGGAAAGACTGTCCATGTTGATATCGAATTCATTGATGTCCCTTTGGATTACAACATCCTCTTAGGTCGTAGTTACACATATTTCATGTCAGCTGTCGTGTCTGCAGTTTTCCACAAGATGTGGTTCCCTCTTGAAGGGAAGAACATTACCATTGAACAATTGACTTACTACGAGCCGGCATACGTGACCCCCCAGTCCATTATCTCGTTGATTTCCGACAACCAGTCTTCAACTCCTTCCACCAGTGTCTCACCCAGGGTCTATAAGGATTCCTCATTGTTGGGTGCCTTCCCTAGTCCCCCCCTCCCATTTCTAAACCTACTTCCATGAGTGTTTGCATGTTACAAGCATCACGAGCTGCCCTTAAGCGGTCCGATACACCCGATCAATAGCCAGCTCCTCAGCATCCGACTATTGCTCTTCTAGCTGAACCCTTTGGAACCACTCTCCCAGGACCTCCTCCATTCATGAGTTCCTCTCCTATGTTCCCTCCAGGTCTTAACCATCCAGGAGCTATTCCACCAGGACATTATCCTGTCGGCCAGATACCTTTCTTATTCCCCCCTCTGGGAATTTTTCTGTACCTATCATGGCTTCGCTGGTCCTTCCTAACATGACTCTCAGGATCTCAGTATGGTACATCGATCCCCCTACAAACACTCCGTCTGGTCATCTAAGACCATATCACGCTTTAGCCCCGATTCAACCGGTCCCCATGACCCCTGCCGCTGCTTCAGTTCCATCACAACCTCAACAAGAACCAACTCCTATTGCGAAAGCATCTAGCTAGGGGGGCAAAGCCAAAAGGAAAGAATCGAAAGACAAGGCTCCCCAAGCTCCTCCAGCCCCTAAGGCCCCAAAGCCGTCACCTCTGTGCGCTTTGTGTAAAGTTGTTGGGAACGCCACCAATAATTGTCTTGAGCTTCCTCAACTTAAACCTTTGGTTCATGAAGCATTCCCTAAGTCAAATATCCCAGAAGTCCATGTTAACTTACCAGTCCCACCTAAGAAACTCAAATGCTTCGCACAAACCACCCTTATGCCCTGTGTGATCTTCATGGTCACTATTCCCATTGTTTCCCTCGTCTCGATGAATTTCGCGATTGCCTTGGGGTGATTCGTGAATATGAGGCCACTCATAGTGGAGCCTCTACTCCTCTACCTGTGGATTCTGGTACCACTAGTCAACCAGAATAGGGAGACTCTGGCCCCACTATTGTGATCCCTCCCCCCGATGTCGAGATGACGGACACCACAAGCCACATCCTTTACCTGTCGTCATCCTTGAGTTCCTCACAGGCAAACCTTTCTGAGGTTTCTGTGCGCGTTTCTATCAAACCTCCTTTGACAGAATCCTAGGTCTCAACATCAGTAGATCCTCCATCTACCACCCCATTGTTTACCATTCCAGACGAAGCATATGTGAACCTTCTTTCTCAGGTTGATGTACCACGTAATGCCGCTGCGTCATGTAGTCAGTCTTTCTCCCGTTCGCCCATCTCCCAACCTGATGAGGACACCATGGAAGCTATGTCTACCCCTGATTACCCCTACACTTAAGCAAGGGGGCATTTATTCAGAGGATTTTGAAGGCCATTTCCTTCCTAATTCTCCCAATGCACTCTACCTCAAGAAATTCCGCTCATAGCATATCCCTTTGATTTGCATGTCTTTATTTATGCCATGAAGTTAGGTAGACTACATCATCTCATAAGTTGTCTTTTGCACCTTTCAGATGGATCCATCATCCACACCGTATATCGGTCATGCTGACGGTGCAAGTCGCTTCTCTCAGAATCTAGCCTCGGCAGCCTGGGCCATTTTTACCCCCTTG
The DNA here is from genome assembly GCA_031772625.1 of Pinus tabuliformis. NCBI lineage: Eukaryota > Viridiplantae > Streptophyta > Pinopsida > Pinales > Pinaceae > Pinus > Pinus tabuliformis. Next base: position 1,574,459,947 of record CM062804.1, read on the forward strand.
CATATGTTAGTCCTTTCAAACGGTGTGTGCATTGGATCTACCACCAATAATCAGGCCGAATATGATGCAGTGATAGGTTTGTTAGTCGATGCCCTTTCTCATCACATCCTTCATCTTCATGTTCATTTAGATTCCTTGCTACTTGTCATGCAATTGAATGGTGTGTATCATGTGCATAACCAAGTCCTATTTAGAAAATATCTATGAGTGAAGCTATTGGTACGTGAATTTGAAACCATTACTTTCAGTCATGTGCCTAGAGCCCAAAATCATTATGTAGATACCATTGCAAACAACATTCTAGATTGGCATTTATCACGTGTATACTACAAAAGATAACCGTAAGCACAACACATGGCAAACCACCATCGTCATATAAAATTCATAATCATATTATGTATCATATAAGTGTTTGGAGCCCATAGCTCTAAATACATTCAGTACGCCCATAACATGCTGGGGGAACATGGGCCCCTACATCTCCTTTGGAGGATCTCGTGCTAAGTTGGGCCGAGATGCTTGAATCCCTTTTTTCGAGCACTCGAAACACAATGGTGCTCCACAAACTCCTCATGCTATGGGGCATCATTCCCACCTTTACATACCAGACCAACATCCCATGCTTGGGGCCATGATGGTGTTCCCCTATCCGTCTTCTCAATTAAGTCTCGACCTAGATCCCACTGAATCAAGGTATGGTCAATTATCCTCCCATTCCATGGATAGTTTGTCCTACCGGCCTCTCTGGCGAGCCATGTGCACATCACATATCGTAGACATTTACTACCATATCTTCAAATATTCTACTTTATGTCCACATAGTCCCCATGTTCAAATTTGCGGGAGAGGATGATTCTAGACCTCCTCTAGTAGTTCATTCTCGTTTTTCTCTTCCCTTAATTCTTCATCAGGAACCATCATTCCAAGAAGCATTAAGGCCATCTTTAGACAAGTAAAGCCACTTGCCTGAAAGTCGTACATCTCAATTCCAATGGTTGGTTTACCCACTACGAAATTCTTAGCTCAGTTTGATGAACCATAAACACTGCTGGAAAGCTCTCACCGAGCTCTAAAATGGGTCTTCCTTAGTTTTTGATGATTCGACACTTCACCCAGAAACCATTTTTCCAAGAAGGTCACTTTTTCGTCTCTCAAAATCGAATTTTTTCATAAAGCGACACTTGTACTTTGAGGTCCACCTCCTCTTATTACTTGTTGTACCATATGTCGATTTTCGTCATGAGTAACCATCATTTACTCATGTTTTCATGGTCCCCACCGGGCCTCGTTTGTGTGGCAACGTCATCGAGTCACCCTTGTCGAGAGCATCCGCGATGAGTCACCCTTGCAGTCTTGGAGTCTATTTCATGCCCCATCATATCATGTCATAGTATTCCATCCATATTTTCATACCATCCATCCTGTGTTGCCCATTTTGGCCTCCAGTCATACTGTCCCCATCCCCTCCAGAGTTGAGTCAGTTGCTGCCAGGTCAACCATGCACTTTATGCTCTGACAAGGGTAGTCATCTATTTGTCCCTCAGTCCCATTTCCCCATTATCCCTAGTGTCAGTCCATCAGTCACATTACTATGTTCCCTCATGCTTTAGTTGAGGATCCTCATTGCCTCATCTATCGCGAGCCTTATTCTGTCGACATCAACTCATTTATTCCAGAAGAATGGCCTAGAGGGTGGTGTATCTTGGTTCCAGCTTCCATTCTTGTTCGACACCTTGGATTGAGCAGAGGGTCTCATTATTTCCCTTTGAATTTGTCATTTCATGTTCGTGATCCATACACTTGATGGTCTAGTGATGCAACAGATTTTACCAGTGATTCTTGGGTGTGTGTGAGATGTTTCAGACCTCATGAGGGGGTGGCCCTTCAGGTAGCCCCCCACATGCCTGGATGCATATCTACTATGCTACAACCTTAGATGTAGCTCCACAGAGTTGATGGGTTCAGTTCCTACTAATTGCAGTGTTCATAGCATGCACATCTTCTTCAGATGATCCATTCAGTTTTGCAAAGCCCTTCCTTGTTCAACAGGGCTTCTCTAGTTTTTCTACCCTCCCTCCCACCCATTTTTTGAGGGAAGGGGCTTTGTATCTCATGTACTAAGATATTATTGTATTTAGTCCCGGATCATGTTTTTCCAGGTGCATTATGTATATGGTACACATTGTATTATTTTCTGGCTTTGTTATGCTAGCATGTCATGTACCATTCAACATGTACTTCATTGCTCAGTTTTATATTTCTGGGCGAACCATTATTTTTGTACTAAGTTATCTCGGTGGGTATGGGTATGCCTCCCTCGCCTCATTGAGGTTTGGTACCACAACATAAAAGGAGACTTGCATTAGTCTCTCCCCCTCTATCCCTATCCTCTCTCAAATTCAGTTTCATTGGTTTCTCTCTCTCTCTCTCCTTGACTCCCCTATGTTATCTAAGTGATTGTGTCTTTACAACGTACTTCGGTCATACGTTTTTCTCCTAACACTCCTACGTTGGGGGTCAATCTGTTATCACCAAAAAATTGATGATCTAGCCTAATTTACTAGACGGATTGAAGTATACCATGTAAAGCCAATTTTATCCTACTAAAATTGCTTTCACTGTGAGAAATTACGTAATAAACTACCTTTATTAAGTAATTTATAGTTAAACCCATGAAGAATAATTAAATAAATCATTATTTATTTGATTTTTTTCTACGAATAATTAATTTAACCACTGTTTTATTATTATTCCTCATCAAATTTGACCCAATCATGAAAAATAAACAGATAAATCATTATTTATCTTATTTTTCTCTAAGAATAATTAATTAATCACTAATTAATTATTATTCTTTGTCAAATTTGACTAAATCCCTTAGGAATAATTAAATAAATCCTTATTTGTTTATTATTCCTTAACTAATTCATTGAGATGATAAATAATTTATTTATTATTTTTAAATAAAAGTTTAAATACTTTTTCCCTCCTAAACAAATATAATAAAATATTCCAAGTGGTTATTCCAAGAATGTGATCAATAATATTTTATTATTGCTCATTATTCGAGGATAACTCAATATTTTGTTATAAATAGAAAGGTTTTCCATTCATTATTCACTTTTGATTACTTTCATTGTTTCACTTACTATTGTAACTCTGATTATTTTCATTATCGCACACCATATTTTTGCTGGGTTTATTGCATTATAGAGGAGAGAGACTCTACAGACTCTGAAAACGTTTGAGGATAGCCAAGAACCCATCCCATAGAGGGAAACTGGTAACATTTATCCGTTCCTTTGACAAGTGTTATTATAAAATTATTCTTTACATATCTGGTTTCCATTGGATGTTTGGGGTTATTACTCTTTCTTTCACTGTTTAACTATGATCGCAACATAGATCAGAATTTTGGCACGTTTTGTTTCTATCAATAGCTGAAGATCTACAATGCTTAGCAGTCATTTCTATTGTTGAGATTTTTTGTCATCCACAATCTTAAGTGGGTTCTTTTCATACACCATTGAGAAGAAAACACTACAACAAGCTGGCCACCTTCGCTTATAAAATCAACTTTCTACATATTCCTACAGTTTTAATCATATTCGTACTTATGAGGGAGTGTGGATGAGGTACATGTGGCTTCCTTTGCCTTGCTGATGCATGCTGGAGGGTGGTTATGTTGTGCTGCTCATGACTCAGGTACATCTTCTCGACTATTTTTTTTTTGTTGATTTCATTTTGCTGATGGGTTGTCTTCTTGTTGATGTGCAGGTGTTGGCTTCCTCTGTTGCTGCTGAGCTTTGGAGAAGTTCCATTATGCCTGCATTTGTGTTTCTCGTCTTTCAATCATGATGCTGAAGGTTAGGCCTGGAGCCTGCTGCTACTTCAAAATAGGCTACTACAGGGTTTCTTGTAGTACTACTACAAGTAATCTTGTAGCTGCCCTTTTTTGAATTTGTGTGTCCTTTCTCTGCTTAGAGGGTGAATAGGTATTGGAATGAGTGGAAGGTGTGGCCATGGAGTGGTAGGTGAGGTAGGCTACTAGTGGCATGCTCCTTTGACATTCTTTTCTCTCTCTATCTCTCTTTTTTTTAGGACACAAGGGGTGACATGGTTATGAAGGGTGTTGGCTGAGATGTGGTGAAGTCAATGGCCTTCTTTTTTTATCCCAAAATAGGCATGCATCATAATTTCTCCATTGGACTGTCTTTCCTATAGATTTTCAGAAACTCCTATAGTAATACAGGAAACTCCTGTAGTAATTAAAGGAAATCCCGTAGAAAGCACAAAATTGCCTGAAATTTGAAGTTTTCTATTGCTGGAGATGAGTATGGATGAAGGAACATGGGGATTATGGAGGAGGTGAAATGGATGAAGAAAAACATGGGGTTTTGTAGGGATTTCTTCCCTCTGATATCTGTGTCCACTATATTCTTGAAAACCTACAAAACCATAATTGTTATGAGTGGGGAGGTTTGAGGTCCCTGCCATTATTTTTAAGGTTTTTTTTTTTTCTTAAAGACAACTAGGTTTCCTCAAAGGAGGTTTTCATCTTGGTTGCCTTCCCTGGGCGCCTCAAAAGAGGTTTTCACCTGGATGTCTTTTATTTTTCCTTTTTTTTTTTAAACACTCTTGAGCTGCGTCAAAGAGGTTTTCAACCTAAGAGTGGGCCTCAAGTGCCTCATGGAGGTTTTCGCCCGGGTCTCTTTATTTATTTATTTATTTTTCAAAACTTCAATAGACCTAAAGAACTTGGTGATGATCCAGGTGGATGTTGGCGGCCACCCACCTATCCCACTTGGACCCCCACAACTGTCTCTTTCAGTTTTTCAGTTTCCGTAATTGTAGCACAATTTACTATTTTTAGAAGTTTTTCGGGTCCTGAACTTCTGGAGCCATTTTGAGGCCCTAAATGACGTTTTTTGGGAAATCTGGGAGCAACATGGATCAATATTGCTCTTCCCAAAGTTGTAGCGCTCAGATAGATCTTTATAACGAGCTATTGTACGCGTCAAACAAAGATCGGGTGCCAAAGTTACGACCCCGGGAAGTTGATGTACCAACTTACCCAAAACGTGGCCCACAATTTGGCGTTTCATCTTCTAGGGTTAGGTTTTGGGATGTTAAGGGTTTTCCATTGTTTCTCAACAGTAAATAGGCCTTTGAGCCTCATTATAACACAGAGTTCAGAGGCATGTAGCTGCCACATCTTTTCTCAGAGATAAGCTACTATTGCCCTAGCTGGTTTATTTCCATTTATATTTGTAAGCATATTTTAGTATTTTACATTAATGAAGTATTATTTCCGCTGCATCTCTGTGTTTATGGTTATCTCGGTAATTTGTTGCATTCCTGTTTATATTCGGATTAGGCGAGGTGGAAGCTGAGACTCCTTCAATCACCATTACTGCCTTGTTGATGCTACTGATGAACTCCTTTGACAAAGGCTTTTTGTAGACTTTCAACCTGTACCCATTGACAAGCAAAGGGATACCTTCTTCATCGATGGTTCTTATCTGAACAACGCCATTATCATGGAACTTTTCTATCACATATGGTCCCAACCATCTGGTCATCAACTTGCCTTTGAAATCTTTGTACCGGGAGTCATATAGCAGGGCCCAATTGCCTTCTTGAAACAATTTGTCTTTGATATTTTTGTCATGCCAAATTTTTCTTTGTACTTGAGTCACTTCTGTGTGCAGGAGGGCCTGCATCCTAAATTCATCTAACCCATTTAGCTAGAGAAATCTCTCTTGTTGTGCCCTTGTGACATCTAGATCCAATTGTGCTGCCATCCTTAAGGTGTTGTACTCAAATTCAATGGACAATAGAGCCTTCTTCCCATAAACCAAATCATAAGGGGTGAAGCCAATGGTGGTCTTCCAAGTTTTATTGTAGGCCCAAGTGGCCTCCACTAGTATTTCTACCCAATCCTTCTTGCTGCTGCTAACCACTTTGGTCAGAATGCTTTCCAATGCTCTGTTGGTGACTTCTACTTGTCCATTAGCCCGAGGGTGGTAAGGAGTGGACTTTTTGTGCTTGATATTATGCTGGCTTAACATATTCTCAATCATGTGTGAGGTGAATTGATACTGCCCTAATCAATGACTAGCTCTCTAGGGTATCCAAACTTGTAAAACACATTCTCCCTCAAGAACTCAACCACTTTTTATTCTGTGGCTACCTTGAAAACTTTGGTTTTAACCCACTTTGTTAAGTAGTCGATGCACACAATGATGTACTTTTTATGTCTAGATGGAGGATCAATGGGCCCAATGAAATCCATGCCCCACTTGTCAAAAGGCTCGAAAGACACTTGAGGTTGCAAATGCATTTCATCCCTAGGAGTAGGTTTCCCCATCCTTTGGTACCAATCACACTAGCTGGTATACCTTCTTGCATCCTGGTGGAGAGTGGACCAGTAATAGCCAGCTTGTAGTACCTTGAATGTTGTGCTTTTGGCTGCAAAGTGACCTCCACAAGGCCCACATGATAGGGCAAAAGGATGTCAAAAACTTCCTCCTCCCTGACACATCTTCTCATATTTTGATCTGGGCCCAATTTGAAGAGATTGCCCCCAATCCAAGTGAATGGGGCGCTTTTCCTTATAATTCTTCTCTTCTCCTTGGAGGACAAATTTGGAGGGAACTGTGCAGCTTCTAATTAGTTGGCTATGTCAGCAAACCATGGAGGGAGAACTGAAATGGCAAATAAATGCTCATCTGGCAGCCGGTCATCAACCATTCCTTCCTCACTTGCAGGCAAAGTCAATTTGGACAAAAAGTCTACAACTATATTTTCTCTGCTAGGGTTATCAATAATAGTTAGATCAGATTGTTGTAACAAAAGTAGCCATCTAATAATTTGAGCATTCACATCAAGTTTGTTCATCAAATATTTAATGGAAGCATGGTTGGTATGTACAAATGTCTGGTAACTAGTAATGTAATGTCTAAATTTATTCAATGAATGGACAACAACTAGGAGCTCTTTTTCAGTCACTGTGTAGTTTAACTCAACTTTGGACATATTTTTGCTGATGAAGTAAATGGCATAAGGTAGCTTGTCATCTATCTGGCCTAGAGCTTCTCCTATAGCTTTGTGAGAGGCATCAACATGTATGTGAAAAGGAAGAGCCCAATTTGGGCCTCGGAGAATAGGTGCAGTAGTCAACTTGTCCTTTAGGGTTTCTAGGGCCTCTTGGCAGCTTTCTGACCATAAAAATTTAGAGTCCTTGGCCAATAGTCCAAACAAGGGCGAGGCTACCTTGCTAAAGTCTTTTATGAATCTCCTATAGTATTCGGACAAGCCTAAGAAACTTCTAACATCCCTCTGCTTCTGAGGAGTAGGGACCCTCTTTATGATAACTATCTTATTTGGGTCTACTTGTAGTCCTTCCTAGGATATTGAGTGACCTAGAACAATCCCTACAGTCATTAAGAACTCACACTTCTCGAGACTAAGGGATAAGTTCATTTCAATGCATTTATTTAACACCTTTCCCAAGTTAGAGAGAGCCTCCAGGAAATTGCACCCATAGGGGGTGAAATCATCCATATAAATTTACACAGAATCATGGACTAGCTTTGCAAAGATGCTCAGGATTGCTCTCTGGAAAGTGGCAGGTGCATTGCATAAACAAAAAGGAAGGAAGCTATAAGAAAGGTACCCCAAGGATAGGTGACGGTGGTTTTATCTTGGTCTTTTGAGCTGATCTGGATTTGACTGTAACCATTGAATCCATCCAGGAAAGAGAAGAACTTATTTCTTGCCAAACCATCTAATACTTGGTCAATGGAAGGTAGAGGGAAATTGTCCTTTTTTTTTGTCTTTGTTTAGCTCTCGGTAATCCACACAGATCCTCCACTTTCCATTTTTCTTTGGAACCAGAACCAAAGGAAAAACCCACTCACTATCTGAGATGGGGTAAATGAACCCTGCATCCAACAACTTTTGCAGTTCTTCTTTGACTATATCCTTGAGGGCTGGGTTCATTCTCCTTTGAGGTTGGTAGACTGGCTTGCAACCTTCCTTGATGTAAATGTGGTGAGTACACACTGAAGGGTGTACTCCCTTCATTTCCTTGTAACTCCAGGGAAAAGAATCCAAATTCTTTCTTAGCATGTCACATAACTCCTCTTCTTGGTGTACAAAGAGAGAGGGGTTGATTTTCAATGCTCTTTCTTAACCGAATTCTATCATCTTGACATGAGTAGGGCTTGAGTCAACTAAGAATAAATCAATCCAAGGGTTGTCTTTGGCTTCCTTTACTAACTCCTCAAGGGACATGGTGTTGGGGGGTTGATTTTGGAGGATTTGCTCAATCAGGTTGCCCCCCTCCTATAGTAGCATCTAGGGTATAGATTGTGGAAGAGTAGACTTCATCTTCTTCCTCCTCTTCTAACCATAAAGGTAAGTCATGTTCCAGAGATGGTTGAGCAGGGGGTACAAGACCAATTTCTTTGACATATGCCCATTTTTAATGGTCATGTTCCCATCACTGCAACTTATGTAATTATCGACAATGGATAACCATGCCCTTCCAAGGATGAGAGGATAACCATTGAACTTGGTCTTAGGTTGGAGAACTAAGAAGTCAGCAGGGTATTCCCAAGAATCAATGGAGAACATCACATCCTCAAAAATTCCCTTAGGAGCTACTGTGGATCTGTCTACAAGCTACAAGACTATTGTGGTCTTTCTTAATGATTCCTGGAGATTCAATTTAAGCATAACATCCTTAGTCATCACATTGGTTGCAGCCCCAAGATCGATCAAGGTATGGGGGACAATGGTGCCATCGATGTGTACATCTACTACAGGACTTCCAGGATCTAGATACTTTGGGCAAATCACCCGCCCTATCATTAAGTCAAACAACTGTCCAATGACATTAATGGTAGGGGTGTCTTTCTTTCGCCTTCCCAGATGTTTGAAAAATTCTCCTTGATTAAATTGCTGTAGATGGGGACATCTTTGATAGCTTGGAGAAGTGGGATTTTGACACACATATTTTTCAACTCACCCAGAAGTTTAGTCTCTTCTGGGGTGTGCTGGACAGGATGGGTTAATCTCTTAGGAAAAGGAGGTGGATTTTCTTGAGGGACACTTTCCTCTTTTTCCTCTTCACTCCCCTCAGGTGGAGATGGAGGTGGATTATTCAGAAGCACTCTTTTAGACCTGAGGATAATTTCATGAATTTCCACAACATAGGTAGGGTAGGATGTTTCTACACTATAGACCTGCTGTGCATGTCTATTGTTCGGGTTCAATTTGGTTGGGTAGGAATCTGAGCTTGTTTAGGTGGAGAAAAGTGTAGGAGTTGTGGTTGAGATGAAGGTGGAGGCAATAAAGATGGAGCTTGGTTGTATGGGGGCATCCACCCTTGGGATGGTGCATTCCATTGAGGTTGTGGAGGATCATATGGCTGAAATGATTGGTTGGAAGATTGGGAATGGTATTGAGGTGAAAAAGACCAGGGAGAAGGTGTGGACCACGAAGGATGAGCAAGAGGGCACCAAGGGGGAATGGATGTATTCTGATTAGGGTTGTAATATGAATAGGATGCCCCTTGCATGCCTTGCTGGTATGGTTGAGGTCCTTGAGGCCTCCTTTGATTGATGTAGCAGATTTGTTCAGTCACCCCTTCGGTTCCCTGATACACAAATTTTAATCCAGGTAGGGAAGGGCACTTGTCTGTGGAGTGGTTTTCCTCACAGACCGAGCATATTTCTATAAGATTCAATGGACATTCATTCCTAGGGTGCCTCCTAGTGCATCTAGGGAAGAAGATAGCTAAGGCTCTCTTTGCTTCCTCCTGCTTCCTCTTGATCTGCATGGTGTCCATTTGCAGAGCAATGGTATGAAGAATTTCACTCTTAAAGTCTTCCAACATGTTCCCAATTTCACTTTTTATGGATGTGTTGGAAGAGGACGAACTGACCACATCTTAACTAGCCCTACCCTTCTTTCTAGCTGCCCTAGAATGATTCCTGAAAACTATCTTGATATCATCATAGGGTAACTGGTATATGTCCCCTCCTGAAAACAAGTTTAGGGTTTCTAGGATATCTTCCCTGATCCCCCAAGAAGGACTAGCTTAAGCGATTCAAGATCAAGGGTGCACCTGGCCCTTTTGTAGCTGAGATGGAATCTTTCCTCATAATATTCTAAAGATTCATCATGTCCAAAGGTCATTCTAAAAATGTCCTCTTTGGTATCTTTGGACTTGCAGTAGTCCCTATACTTATTGTTGAAGGCTTGTTACATATGAGCCCAAGTGGTGATACTATCCCAGGTAAACCCATGAACCAGCGCAAGGCTGCATCTTTGAGAGTGGATGGGAATAATTTCAACTTTTGATCATTGGAGGTGTAATCATAAGTTCCACATATGATAGCAAACTCGAATAAAAAAGTATTCGAGTCTTCTGAAGTCAGGCCATGGAAGTGAGGAAGAGCAGAGGGGCTTATGTTTTTCATCCTAGCATCCCCATTAGTTTCTCTGATGGGAAAAGCACCCTTAGCTCTATTCTCAACTCATTTTCTGTCTCCAATCCCATTTCTATTTTTAGCCATGGTGTAAGTTGATGGAATGGTCTCTTTTTATTCCCCGATAGGCTCTTCAAAAATCTCTGGTTGTTTGCCTAATGGTCCTCTAGCTCACAGCCACTGAAGAAGAGGGAAGGTTGGTTGTTTGATGTAGTGGGGGTATTTGGAATTTTTTTCCCTAAATTGTCTCTACTCCTACGAGGCATGAAAGGAGTTTGTTTTTTCTCTTTAACGTTTTTTTTGAACTTCTTGTAGGATGGAAAGAAAGTAAAACCAAATTGGAACTACTTGCTGAATGGAACTAATTGCAGAGTTGGAAAGAAATCAAAACCAAATTACAATTGTCTACTGAATGGAACTATTTGCAGAATGAGAAGGAAATAAGGAAAGAAATAAATAAAGCAGAAATTACATCTACTCAGACACCTCCCTAGAAATGACGCCAAAAAGTGATGAGCACCAATATTGCAGCAAGAATGTTGCAACTCTTGGGGCTGCCAACTTTACTTCATCAACCCGAGGTTCGTACAAACTTGGAGGTGACAGTGTTGTATACACAAATAGATGTAATGGTATACTCTTGTCACTGTTCAACTGGGGCGATAGACCACTAGGGTTTCTCAAACCAGCCTATTGACTAGAAGAAGTTTGACTACCAACTGGAGAAGGGAAAATTATCCTAAATGAAAGAAAATGAATGCTGCCTATTTTAAGGAATGAAATATTAAATTGGAAGATGCTTGTAAAGTGACATGAAATCCTCTATCTACTCATTGACACATTTTGCTTGCAAAAGAAACCTAGCTTAACCCTATTTATCACATGTGATGATTTAAACTAACTGAGCATGGAGTCTAATCTAGGGAGTATTATAACTACTGAATGCATGTGCTAATTAATAAATAGAAAGAATTCTTTTTCTTTATCTTTTCATTTTATGAATGCAAATGCTAATCTTCACATATTATTTGGCAGGGGAGACAGGTATGGAGGAAGAGGGTTAGAATGGTCTTAATGGCATGGAGGTCAAGTAGAGGCCTAATCCCAGCTTCAGTGATGATTTTGCTAAATTCGGGCTCAAAACAGGCTGCTACAGGATTTCCTACAGGAAGAATATAGGATGTCCTAGTTCTCCTACAGGATCCCCTCTTTTACTACAGGAAACATGCCGAAATCTGAGGAAGTGGTTTAGAAGGTGGGATGAAGCATGGGAAATGTATATAATGAGAGAATAAGGCATGAAGGCAGTGAACACTATCCAAAGCTTAATCAAGTGCTTCAAGATGGTTGGATTTTCTCAATGGAAATGGAAATTTTTTCTTATAAAACAAGAATTCAGATTGAGATTTTAGTGGATTTTGGCAACATGGGTGGATAAGGCTTGGATGAGGAAAATGAGATGAGGTCTCCCTGCAATGTAGAAGCTCCTACAACAACACACATTCTTGTCTGCATCTATGCACAAATTCATCTATACATGGGAAAGATTTATTAAATGGAAGAAAATAGAGTTATTACCATCTAATGGCTAAGTTCATGAATGGAAGTGCTTTGAAACCAATGCAAAACTTAAGAGATAAAAAATGACAATTGTAACTCATCCTAAGAAACTTAAAGACAATGACCTACTCATCAAGAAACCCTAGATTATGCAGCAAAGCAAGAACTCTGTTTTTGGGCTATATGAAAGTGTCCCTCAAGTCATGATCCCAAAAGAGAGAGATGAGGTGAAAACTACTATCACTAGCTTTTCTAAAATGTCTTCTGTCACTATGATACCACTATTATAACTATCCACAAATGGAAGCAAACTAATTAATCATACCAATACTTGCAAATTAACAACACCAAAATCAGTTCAACAACTAACTATGAATGTAATCTAAGCATACATATACAAAAAGAGGAACCTCTGTTGCTAGGGTTGGGCCCTAACCCAAGAGATTCAACCCTCTGAGTCAACTCAGTGCTGGATCAAGGGAATGCTTCTCATTTTCATTAAAATATAAAAAATACACAAGAGTGATTAGTCACAATGTCTCAACTTGAAAATGCCTCTTGGCTACAATAAACAAAAGTCGAATCCTAATGAGGCTCTAGGCCTTCTTATTTATACAACTGAAGTTACCAACAACTTCCTTAAATTTAGGGAGGCTTGGCTTCTAATCTCGAGATCAACTGGTCTTCAATTATCATTGGCTTGGCTGCCAATGATCTTAATGGCTCGACTGCTTGCAACTCTGAGCTGATGAGATTTGATGGAGGAATCTTCGAGTGAGTGAGGAGTTAAGGAGGGAGATCCCATCTCCTAAAATCCCTCTTGCTTGTCTCCTTCAATTTCCTGCACTTTAATTAGCCAAAATTTTCTCCAAAACCTACAATCAATGCACATTAGACCACTAGACATGACATCTCATCTTTACCCTTCTCATTAAGCAAAATATAACGAAACATGTAAAGAATTATGAGAAAAGTTGATTTTAGTAAGCCGGAAAGTTGCATTAACGTCCATATAATTTACCCATTGATAGCCTCATCCTAAATAAAATAAGATATTTTCTTTATGATGTGGAGAAAAACAAGAGAGAATATTTCTTATACCAATTAATTTATTTATCTCTTATTTAAAGTATTAATTTGTATCAAATAGATTTCTTATATATTTATAAACAAAGAATATGTTGTCGAATATATTATGTCACTTTCATGAGAATTGTAAGACCTTTGGGTGCGTAAATAACATAATATATTTTCTTGATGATGTGGAGAAAAACAAGAGAGAATATTTCTTATATCAATTGATTTATTTATCACTTATTTAGAGAATTAATTTGTATTACATAATTTTCCTATATATTAATCAATGAAGAATATGCTATCGAATATATTATTTTGAAATTGTTAAATTAAACTACTTTGTTTTGTAGGATCATATTGCAATCTAAGAAATTGTTTTAGCATTACATTATGCTTATTTGTAATGATGTATTATACATGGTTTTCCAATAAATAAGCTAAATAAGAAAAACAATCAACTAAAATGTATTATAAAGTTATATCTGTGCTCACTAAAGCACAGTAAAATATTTAGGAATTTTTAAGTCTAATATGCCAAGCCATTTTCTAAAATTATCTATTTATTTTTGTCAGTTTGACTTCATTAAGAAGGCATATACATGTATTCAAGGAAACATTAATGAATCTAAAAAATATTCAAGTTTAATTATGAGGAGCTTTGTTAATACATTGTTGTATGGCATGGTTCTCTATGGTGATGGAATGCAAAGCTCTTGTCTTGTAATTACAAACTCTTCATCCTAAGTGGTATTTAAAATGGTGAAGTATTTAAATCATGTTTGTCATATTGTTAAAAAAATAAAAAAGATATTGTGAATTATGATTGCTTTAATTAATGGGTTTAAAATATGTAAGAAACTTTGTATAGTAATTCAAATTCGTATAAAAGTTGGATACCAATACACTTTCTTGTATGAAAACATAGGATTAGAGGTAAAAAAATTAATAAAGAAAGAAAAACATATAAAATTAAAATAATTTAATAATTTTTTTACAAAATAAAGATAATTTATCCATTAAGTTATAAGGATATAAGATTTTCCTTTTGGTTTCTACCCACTCTTCTATATTTTTCTATGTGTGGGGCCCTAGTCACGAAGATCGATTCCATAGATCATATCATACTAATGACCTATATGATAGGATGTAGATTTCTATTACTTTGGGTTGCCATGTTAGTTCCTCACTCAGGGTATCTTTGGTATGCACATCCCTTCCCTTATCAAACAATAATGTCTCAAAGGAATTGATGGAGCATTTGTCTCTATCACCAATGGGCTCGAGTTCAAAGCTACTAAATATTATCAATTTATTATCGGAAGGAGTCATCTCTACATCCAGCCCTCTACCAATTGGAAGTGACCTATTCCCCTCTTCCCCTTTAGTTTCTATTATCTCCCTTCCTATCAGTCTCTCTCCTTCAACTCCTTCATCAACTCTTGCTTCTCTGTCCTTAGCATATTAAGAGTCCTCGTTGGATTCCTATTTTCAATTTTCTTTATCTCCTAGACCAATTGGTTTTGTCAGTAACTTCCTCTCACTAGATATGTTAAGTGGTGATGGTATCCCCTCACAATTGAATTCTCCATTGAATTTTCCAATTAAATATTTTCCTAGACACAGTAATAAAATGCAAAGTTGATGAGCCTTGTTGGTTTTGGGAAAGGATGTGCAACTCAACAAAATTCACTCCATGGAGGAGGAATCTATCGTAGGCTAGTTCACATGCAAGTGAATGTCTATGGGGGTGCTAAGAAAGTGGATGGAAGACTTCTTAGCATTGTTATGTTATACCCCCCACTTTATGTTGTTGGAAAAAGGATGGTTGTGATGGGTCACTACCTCAAGTTCAGATGCTGAGAAAATTTTAAATAGTAGATGGCATTGGGGCTCACAAGCTTTGTTCATTAAAAAGGATCCTTAAATTTTGACCCTAGGTTTGAAAGGTTGGTTATGATTCCGATTTGGGTTTGTTTATAGGGCCTTCTTTTGATCTTTTGCCAAAGGATGTCTTCAAGGAAATATAGAAAAAGTTATGCTTCTACTATGAAATGGATTTATTCTACCTACATTATAGTTACATGGGAATGGAGAGGAATCTGGTTGGACCTAATCTCTCAAGGTTCTTGTGAATCCCATCTTTATATCAACAAGAAATTTTGCTTATAAGCAAACCCTTGATTATAAGTGTAACAACCTCGGGTTAAGTTTCTATGTAAATAAATTGAACCAAGGTCATAGGACATGTATTCCAAGTTGAATGGAGGGGAAAACATTACATTGTGAATCACTTTTGTTTATGGAAATTGGCATTGGCATTGGAAAAGACAAAAGAAAACAAATGGAAATTTAATAACATAAATAAAGGAAAATAGGAGAAAAGGAAGGTGAAGAGACAAGAATATGCATGCAAGGGAAAATGAAGGAAAAGTTAAGGAAAAAGAAAAGAAAAAGGAAAGAGAACATTCACGCACACTTAAAATTCTTCTTCTTCAAGACCCTGGATAAATATATTGGAAAAATATGAAAAGTAAAATGGATGTTTGGGGTTTTCGCTGGCTTAATTTGGCTGGTCCAATGGTACTCTCAAAAGTTGTGTTAACAACAATGCCATTATTTCAGTTATCTACTCTCTTGGCCCCTAAGTTCATCCTCCTTAGGCTTGGTGGCCTTATCCAGAAATTTCTATGGGAAGGTGGGAAAGCCACAACAAAGAAATTTCACTTAGTTAAATGGGTTATCACTCGAGCCCCTAAAATGCATGGGGGTCTTGGTCTCAGAGACCCTGCTTTGTTGAATTATGCTTTGGAGAAAGATTAATTTGGAATCTAAAAACCCATCCAAATTCTTGGCGAGATCAAATTCTCAAAACAAAATACATCCAGAACACAGACTTAGACCTCAATAAGAAAAACTCCCCAATTTGGAAGCTTATCGCTGCATCCTCTCCTTTGATCAATTGTAACATCAACAAAATTTTGGGTAATGGTGAATCTATCAGAATTTTGGAGGAACCCATTATGCAGAACGATTTGAACATTCAAATCGATGATATAAATGCTCTAAGGGAATATATGCAGAGGGCAAGAATAATTCACCTAACAGACATCTCCTAATGATCTATGGAAAAATTTAAAAATTGTTGGCCTTCCTCGCCATTTGAGGATTCTCTGGGAGTCATTGGAATAGAAATTGATTGGATGTGCCCCAACCAATCGACTTCATCAGGACAAATTAGGATGGAAATATTTGGTCTATTCAACCAAAGAAGGATATACTGAGCTCCTTTTTCAATCTAGAATCCCCCCTAAGGTTACTATTTGGAAGAAAATATGGGACCCCAATGGTATCCCTAAAGTTAATTTATTTTGTTGGCTTCTTGCATATAGGAAAATTTTAACTTCAGAGAATTTAAGAAAAAGAGGAATTCAAGGACCTTTAATGTGCCCCCTCTATAAATCCTAGGAGGAGACAATCCCTCACCTATTCCTAGAGTGTCCCTTTGCTAGATCGGTCTAGATCGCTGCTCTAGGCCCCATTAGTTCAAGAATCAAGTGACCTTCTCATATCTACGATCTCTTCTTAGTCTGGCATAAGTTTTATGAGGGATTCCTTCAATCCAGTCGACCTCTAAGAATGTATGGATTGCTCTCCCCAAATTTATCTATTGGAATGTTGTGGAATTCTAGGAATTCCACAACATTCCAGAATTAATTCTGGTCTTCAAATCAATTGCTTTACAAGCCCTCTCTTTATTCCTTGAAGTAAATCTTGTCCCCAGTTATTCACAAATTGACTCCTTTGAAGAGACACGTGTCTCTTCCCTAGCCAACAAACATCCTCATGACAAACCCTCTCCTCCGAAGTCCAAAATTCCATGATGGAAGCTACGATTTTCTTTCCCTGAACTAAAAGCCTGGAGAATGCAACAAGAGAAGTGGATCTTGCACTTTGATAAAGGCTCTAAGAGGAACCCAGGGGTGATAGGAGGGGGAGGGATTTTGTTTAATCCTGATGGAAATGTTGAAGCTAAGTATTCATTGGGTTTAGGGAAAAGATCCAACAATCAAGCTAAAACTTATGGTCTCATTCATGGCCTCTACATAGCAAAAGACAAAGGGGCAGAAGACTTGATCATTTTAGGGGATTCTCTCTTAACGATTCAACATTTAAAATTTGACAGGATTCCAAAAGACAACTCTCTTGCCAATAACTTTCAAAGAATCAAAGAATTATTGGCAGTCTTCCACAACATGGAATTGTATCACATTTTGCAAGCTAACAACCTGGAGGCATACAAGCTAGCAAACATGGCATGCTCCTTGACAGAAACAACGCTTACTATAATGAATATATATCCAAATGAATTATTCCTTAGGGGTTCACAAGTCTCGTGGCTCTATGATAAGGTATTTTGATTCACAAATCAAGGTAGATAATTTCGTATTTGGTCTCATCCTATACTCATTAATTAATCGGGACCCTCACAACCGCTCCTCAGCATTCAATAATGAGACAACCCTCCCTCACAGGACATCACAATTGGTCGCTGACATTCTGTTAGAAAAGTACATATCCTCTCTTGGTCACTCTCGATATGTTGTGTCTGTATATTCCGGTTTGCATGCTCAAAACATCACTCCCACCAAGCACAGGGAATTTTCTTCTAATCATGCAATAATGAGTAAATCAAATCATTTTGTAAGGGAAACAATGTATGAATCAATAGAGTTCGTGTGGGATGACAGTAATGAAGGTGTTAAATTCTCTAGGTGCCTCCCCCTAGGAGAATTCTCTCTTGTCTCTCCGACTCAGGTTCTCTTTCATCTTTTAGATTTCGAGATCTTTGGGTTTCTTCATCTGCCAATTGTGGCATCAAGCAACCATCCTTGGCGAGAGCTCTTTTTAGAGCTCTTCTCTCGGATCTAGTCTCTTCTCAAGTTGGTGATTGTGTGAGCACGCCATTTATCTTCATGGGACTTCTCGCTTTTGGGCATCGTGGGCTCAGAGGGGAATTCGGGTCCTAGGAATCTTGTTCTCTCCCCTTATAGTCAATGGTGGCTTCGATTGTTCCAAGGTAGTTCCAACCTTGTTCTTAGCAATTATGTTGGTTTCCAGTATGTTGGTCAAGATTACCTCTCCTGGACCGTCGGTCGCGGAAGAGGCCACAGGATTGTAATTGACAATTAGGGGGTTCTTTCAAAGGCACTAGCTAAAAGTTGTTCTGATATCCGAAGTGGTTCAACAAGAGCAAGGCATGTTTCAGATCATTTTGGTCAGATTTTGTGTTTATTGTGTGGGGATAGCTCTTTTCGCAACAAGTTGCAACCATATTCCTCAATTACCAAAATATGGGTCAACAATTACTACAAAAAAATGAATCCATTAAAGGAAAACCCATGTTCTCAATGTTTCTCTACTCATAAATCCCTCTGGCAGGCTTCTCGTGAGCTACAAATCAAGTTCTGTCAATTGACCCATTCTCACATAGAGCTGGCATAAGAGTTGCAGACCCTCAAACTCCAATTTTCTCAACTGTATGATGAAGTGGACGCGCTGAGAAGCATGATATCAGAGCTACATTTCAAGGAATCTCAAGGGATAGATGCTCATCATCAGGATGTCAGTTGGAATCACGATTTTAACCTTAATCTTCCTGCTAGTATTAGCGACTAGTGATAGTTGTCTTGCTCTACTTTTTTGAAATGTTTGCTTTGACACGCTCAAGTTATGCAATTAGGCTTTTTATTTTTATGTAGAATTGTCCATGAATTTCCTCTATCTGTTATGGTTCCTGTAGTTAGATGTTATAGACACTATATTATAAATTCCCAGTTGGGTTTGCACTTGGAAGATATCTCTGGGTTTTTCGGTCTGTGACTCAATGCAGATTTAATTAATACATACTCATTTAAAAAGAAAAAAAATCTATTTTAAATAACCTTCTTAAACTAATGGAGGTTGTATACAATTAATTTTGAACAACCTCCTCAAATCAAATTTAAGGTTCCTCAGATTTTACGTGGATAAACTTTTGAAAATCTAGGAACCCCCTTCAAATTTAAGGATAGAATATTAATAGGAGGCATGTCCTTGATAACAAACACTTTTTAATCCATAAAAAGTTGCAAAAGGACTTATTTTTCCTAGTGATTTAAAAAAATCTAATCAAATTTAACTAATATTTTCAAATTTAAAGAAGATTTTTATAGTATAACTAAGGTCTATTATTAGATATATTATCATAATGTAATAAATAAATATCATGTAGTAATTTTTCTATAAGTAATCATTATTACACATTAATAATAATTGTCATATGACTTGTTACACAATATTTATTTCTTACATTGTGGTCATAAATCTAATAACATTTCTTAAGTATATTACACTTTTTAAGATAATAAAAAAGTGGCTAATGGTTAAGAACATGTGTTTCTTCTTAAGAAGTCAAAGGTTCAAATCTAAAAGGGGTTGTCCCACAAACAAGTGTCTCATACAACAATTTTGGTGTCTAACTTGGCTATGACCTTAAAATTAAAATATTATTATTATTATTTATTATCTTTTTAATTAGAGAAAAATTATGAAAGATTTTTTTTAGAATTATATTCTTAAACTTAAGTGTAAGAGCTTTTAGAGGGATTAAATATATTAAAGTGCAAATTTCTTTTAGAGTGCAATATAAAAAATTACATTGTTTAAATTGTGTTTTTTAATGTATAAATTGATTCAACCTCTTGCAAAACTCCTTGAGCACTTGAATTGTGTAGACTATAAAACTTAAACTTATAGTTTCCAACAAATCTTTATTAGATTAAAAAATAGTGAAAAATGTACATAAAAGGAGCTAATATACCTAAAAAGAGGCAAAATATAGAATGGTGAGGCTACTTGAAATATTTAGTTAGTAACTTAGCTAGGACCTTATAATTAAATGATTAGTATTATTATTTATTACATTTTTAATTAGAGAAAAGGTATGAGATAGGTAAAACCTATTTAAAATAGAAAAATGATTAGAGTTACATTCTCAAAATTAAGTGTTTGATGTTTACATACTTAAAATAATGAATAATATATATATATATATATATATATATATATATATATATATATACACATTTAAATATCAATGTTTTTCATGCATTTGTTAGGAAATATAGAAAATAGTTGATATATTCTCCATGCAAAAATAATTTTCATATTCACCAGTATAGATTCATTTTAGCCATGGATATATCAGTATAGGTTCATTTTAAAAGTTGCTATAAAATTATGTTATTTCACATGAACATCTAAATATTTTATTTATAGTTGAGAGTGAGTGAAATTTTCTCAACACAACTTTTGAATTGTAATGTCAACAACAAACCTAGTGAGCATATTGAGAGTAAGATTATTGATATTTTATAATTCTTTTAATTAAAACTAACCACTAACCAAATAGGTATATTCACTTTTATTTTTAATTATAGTTCACAATGTTTTTATTATTATTTAATATATATATATATATATATATATATATATATATATATATATATATATATAAACACATAAATTGAGCATTGAAATTACACATTTCTCTCATACTCAAAAGTAAAATGTAAAACAACAATATCTCTTAAAAATTTAATGAAAAAATTCAATTTTTATAAAAAAATATTATTTTTTAATTAATATTATTTTTATAAACTTTAAAAATATTTAAATTAAATTTGTAAACTAATTACTAACAACACACCTTGGAGATGGGCTTTTAAAGAAAAATACTTGTATTTGCACCTGAGTGCACAGTTCACGCCGTGGGGGTTGTCGGCTTTCTCGCACCCCGCCCGTGATCGATTCTCACCATTGTGGCGCTGCGCAGCTATCATCGTGCAGTTATATACCGATGTTATGTGATTGATGTATATATGTAAATATTGAACAATGGGCTTAATATAATAGCTTCTTCAGGGAACTAGCCCCCCTTCAAAAAAAAAAACCACCTATTAATATAAAAATTATTTAAATTAAATTATGAAATAATTATTAACCAAACCCAGCGATTAATAGCAATTAAATCTATAATTTATATTTAAATTTATAATTTTGCTTTTAAATTTAAATTTTCTATAAATCAATACCAATGTTCATTAAATTTTGAATAAAGTTCCAATCAACTGACACCCCCTTAAGTGCGAGTGCGGAAGACAACAACCGGATAGAGTTTGATAAATCTTCGCTTACCTAAAATTAGTGTCCGTTAACAATTTCGTTGTGCTTTTGTCGGCTTGCACGGGCTAGGACCCAGGGTTGGAATTTGGATTTCTCTTTACCCGTCATACAATTTTTTTTTTGACGTTTTGGGTCCTTATGCTTCCCGTCAAGAAACGTTATATTAAAATTTTTTCCCTTCAAGAGTGATGTTCTCATAATAAATGAACCCTTCACTAATAAAGTTTTGATTAAAAAATTACCATTCAATAAATAATTATGTTGAAAATTTTCATATATTTATCGTAATTTTCAAAGGCGATTAACACTCATACATAATTTAGCCAAGAATCTTTTTAAAAACAAAAAATAATTTTTGTTTTTATCACTGTCGGTTGAAGTTTTAACAGATTTATTCGCTGTAAAATAAGTTTAAAAACCCATAAGTTTTTTGAAAACCAAAAGAAACTTTCAATGGAATGTCAATTTCCAGGCCAAGAAACCATATTCTGCATAATGATAAACCCTTGTTTTAAAGAGTTGTGAGCAGTTACACATACAAATCTCTTGTGAAATAAAAAATTAAATTACTTATTAAATCAAAAATTAAAATGTAGCAGCAATCAGACCCACAATGTTTGAAGAAAAAAAAATCAATCACTAACCTGAAGCGCAAATTTGCAGTTTCTTGGCAGTTTCCTTGGAGTCAATCTTGAACTCGGCGTGGAAAAATAAGAAGAGCAAGTAAAGACGAGGGAAATGGTTAAGGAAGAGGTTTGAGCTAAGATGTGAAGACTTAGAAGAGGATGGAAGCATTGCAATGGAAAAATAAGAAGAGCAAGTAAAGACAAGGGCAATGGTTAAGGAAGAGGTTTGAGCTAAGATGTGAAGACTTAGAAGAGGATGGAAGCACTCGAATGGAAAAATAAGAAGAACAAGTAAAGACAAGGGTAATCAAATTAAGGAAGTTGCTATATATTGAAATCCTCATATCTATATTAATATTTATTTGAAGAAGAAGTAAAGACAAAGGCATATCAAATTAAGGAAGTTGTTATATGTTGAAATCCTCATATCTACATTAATATTTATTTGAACTTTGATTTTGAATATTAATCTATATAGTTAAACTTTTAAATTTTCTTAGCATTTCAACATCTTAATAATATTGTTAAATCTTACATATAATTGTAATCTTAAATTTGAAATATTTTTTTTTATAGAATTATCAACATTTTATTAGATCCTCATATATATATATATATATAAAACATAATATATAACAATTCCATATTTTTTGAACCACCCCCTATTTTCTCTAAAGAAAAAGATAATTTAGGTTGATTATATTATTTTCTATATACTATTTATAAACAATATATATATATATATATATGTATAACTTTAATAATAATTATTATTAATATTTTTTTAAAGTTAGAAAAAATCAATTATTACAATTTTTATTAAATTAAAAAAATAATTAAAACAATAAAGTCAATATTAAAAATATATAAAACACTAATATATATAAAGTTCAAATCGAAATTCCAACCCTGGTGGAAGTGAATCAATTGCCCTGGAAATTCAGGGGCAACGATACCATTTATGTAGAAGGAGTTCGTGTTCAAATCTTATGGGATGTGCACGATTGGCTGTTTAATCCTGGACTAGGACATGCCTTGTTCATTTTCAAATCCACGATGCCACTCAACTCCCTCAGTTCCAAACACAACATCGACTGCGGCCTGTCTTCGGATTTTTCTTTTTTCATTCATGCATGGAATTAGAAAAAAGTATAACGTGTAATGAAATCCCATTGATCCAAATTGAGTAAGGAAGTCAAATTCCACACAGTTATATCTCCCGATTGCGGAGTATGTTTCCCATTGTATTTTTGTCCATAACTAAGTTCTATAATCTTTCATCCTTCTGTAAGTACTTATAATCAAAGAATTAACGGGTTAATGAAAGGAAAAGTGCATAACAGGGCACAGAAACATTATGTGGTCAAAACTTTTGGGCATAAAAACTGCGCTGCACAATAAAAGAAAACATTAGCGCTTATTTGTAATTGCAAAGTAGGACCATTTACTGAAAACATTGTTGCGAA
The DNA here is from genome assembly GCA_031772625.1 of Pinus tabuliformis. Lineage (NCBI taxonomy): Eukaryota > Viridiplantae > Streptophyta > Pinopsida > Pinales > Pinaceae > Pinus > Pinus tabuliformis. The sequence goes on from CM062804.1 coordinate 1,574,483,398, forward strand.
GATTGTGGATGTGATTTACAAGCCATTTTACCATCCTCGTCAAGTTATAAATATCCTTCAGTTGACATGGCCATTTTTTAAAGAGTATTCAGATATTTTTACTAAATTGCGTTTCCTTTTAAGCTAAAAATCCTTGAGTTGACATGGCCATTTTTTTAAAGGGTATTTAGATATTTTTACTAAATCGCGTTTCCTTTTAAACTAAAAAAAATGATAATAAAATTATTTAACATACAAATTTTGTCTTTCATACTCAATATTTTGTAGCCGATTTTTTAACATCATTCTCATTTTTTGAGTACTAAGAATTAGCCAATTTTATTATTAATAAAGCTTACAAGTTACGGAGCTGCATGGTTTCAGAATCACAGTGGGTTTCTCTCGTACCAATTTCTAAAACTCTGCTGTTATCTAGTCGTCTCCTATACAACAGTATAATATATTATTTTTAGAGCAAGATTTGAAAAAAAAAATGATTGTAAAATACAATAATCCATCGGGAATCGTGAACAACTACTATACCTTAAAATGCTAATAAAAAATTAAAAGCTAGCAGCAATCAGACGGTAGACTCTTGTGAAATTTATGAAATAAAAAATTAAAAGCTAACAACAATCAGACGGTAGACCCACAGTGTTTGAAGAATAAAAAATCAATCACTAACCTGAACTTTGAAGCACCAATTTGTAATTTCCTCGCAGTTTCCTTGGAGCCAATCTTGAGCTGGGCGACAGGCGTAAGTTTGAATGGGCAATGCGTTGAGAGAGAGTGTGCACTGTGAATCATGAACTCGATTGTACAAAGAAAACAAGCCCACGGGCCACATTCGTTGGGTGAAAGACAGGGAGACCATGCAGTGGCATGCACAGATCCCCGAAATCGTCCAGGGAAAGATTCCAAATTTTCCCAGAGAAAAAATCTTCGGCTAAAGGAATGGTGCGACTCGCGGGACAAGTGGGAATTGCCCATTCTCCACAAAAAACTAAATCTCTGGCGGAGCGAAAAATTCGCTGCTATTGGGGACGAGACTTCGTTTTTAAGAGAAGAAATTTCAGGAAAAATGGCTATGGCCATTGGCTGCTCCCACATGCTAATTTCGATTCCTCCCACATGCTAATTTGACAGCCTCGTCCCTCTTGACATTTCCACAATTCATTGAGCTACTTGCCTCATGCAGCCAAGAGTTTCACGCTGCAGCTGAGAGTAAAGCATGATGTCAGGCGAAAAGGAGTTGCGCGAGAATAGGAAAAGGAAGGAAACAGTGTGTGTGACGGCCCTGCAGGCTGTGAGATAAGGGAATGACGTTTTTCAAAAAAATTCCAACCCTAGGCGTAAGAACGTTTTGGAAAAAGTTCCAGACGTCAAAAAAACGTTTTTTACTCTTCCGGGCACGTCAGTCAAAACGGGCATGGACAAATTCCAGCCGTCAAATACGTTCAAAAAGCCTTATGACGGGCAAAATGCCCGTCAAATTCCATCCCTGCTAGGACCTGAGGATACGCTGTAGCCTGTTAGGTGGACAACGACAGGATGTCAGACATAACAGAGCTTCTGGGCCAAAAGTTTTCGGACGATAACCCATTTCGATAAGCTGTTGTCTAATTAGGTGGAATTTTTCTGAAAATCTAAATTATAGTTATCAAATTTTATTATTTTAGGTGTTTTAAAGGTTTTTAATGGTGCTGGATCTATTTCCACTTTCAAAAACATGATTCAAACATTGTTACTATAAGATTTTAAAAAATATTTTTGCCTAGATTCTGACTATTTTTACCGATCAGCTATTCCTCGGCCTCCCTAAACGATTCATTTGGATAAAAATTGTAGTCCATACTACCACCTAAGTAGGTTATGCAGATGTGCAATCGGGATAGGGGTTGTTGACAAAAAAAGTCGTCCAAACTTGAGCATCAAAAAGAGGGCTATCCCTGATTTTGTTCTGCAGCTTTGCGATCTTCTTCGTCGCACAAAGGGTAAAATCCATAATCTTTGGATCATTCGCGAGATACTTAACATTATTGAACCTCATCGTCATCCTAAGTAGGGCTCTTTCTTTGTCACTGTCTATTGGACGAAGCTTTGCACTTTTGTGATGATATGGACCCAACGACACTCTTGTGGGAACATAAGCTTCCCTTTTTACCCTGTCCACAACATGAGGATGTTGGGAACTCTAAATGTAGACACATTAATACGAGAATCAAGTACAACTTCCTTCTATCCAAAACATTTAATAACACTTGAATAAAGATATTTGGTTGGTTTTTTTTTAAATGATGTATTGGATATTTAGAAATATGAATGGCAATCTTATTATCACACCAAAAAATGGTAGGGTAATCTTTTTAAATTTTAAACCTAGTCAATAATTGTCGAAACCAATGAATAATATTCTTATAATCATACTAAAAAAATAGAAGGATAATCTTGTTAAATGTCAAACTTAGTCAATAATTGTTGAAGCCAATAAACTTTTTGAGTGACCAGAACTATAGCTTTATACTCATTTTGTGAAAAAGATAATGCAATCAATCATTGTTTCTTGCAATACCAACCAATAGAAGTAAAACTAAGATAGAAAACATCATGTAGATGTATAAAAGAGCATTAAAAAATATGCAAAACCAAAATACTTTTACACTCTTAATTTGTAAAACCAATTGCACACCAAAAATATAATTGCACTCTATTGAACATCACATATAGATACATCAAGTATTGGTTTAAGATAGAAATTCTATCTTAACCATACGATCAACTAATTGAGAAAATATCTCAACAAAACACCAAAATAGGAGCTATATTAGTTGGACTAAATCTCTCAATTCCAACTAATTAAAAATCACACAACAATCACATTTAATTATGAAGAACATCAATCAATATGCACAAGACAAGTAGGAGTTAAATCTCCAAGTCCCTCCCTTAACGAGTACTTGTCTTTGATCTTCTTTTCTGTAAAGTTTTCATTTGCTTTCTTAAACATCTTTGAAATCGCATAGAACGAACTCCATCAAGTTGTCTCATAACCCTTGTAAAGTTATAGTCAGCAAACTGGATTCCCAAGTTCCACTCTTGAACTCCCGAATCACACATCTCTCGAAGTCAATTACTGAAGAACTTTCCAAGTTGTTGCATAATCTCACGAGAAGACCACTCCCACGTCTTCAACAAATGAGGGATCCTTCCTTAGATACACAACTGCCAAACTATCTATAAAACCATCCATATTGAGTCTTACATCACTCGATCTCTTAAAATAGTTGCTTCAAACAATCAATCACCTGTTTGTAATAACTGAAGTACTAGTCATTCTATGGACGAGATCCCATGCACCGAAATATATGGGTACCAATCATTGTACTTGCAAGTCATCTAGGGAAGCCATCTAGATAAGAAATATATCTAGAGTCAATTTTACAAATAACCTCTTTATCTTATTTTATAAGTTCGTCGTCACCAAATTTACAAACAAATTTTAAATAATTTATATAAAATATATTACTGATCAATATTACTCCCTGAATAATATTGTGCAGTCATACTGATCGCTCCATCCTTACTATACCTTAGACAATATAGCAAACATCATCATTTGTACAATAATAGTTGAATATTAGATTAGGAAGAATAAGAAATTCCACAAGGAGAACCTTTAGGTTTAAGCCATTCCACCTTTCAAACCACATGCTCACCATATTGATTTATCTTAACATGACTTCCAAAACCTTAAAAATATAAAAATGTTGCTAAAAAAATAACTCTGACGTAGAACTAGTAAAATATGTAGAAGACATAATTTTCATTTCACCTACTTTAATTCCCCTGATTGATAGTGCACCTTCACAGAGGACAAATCCATCACAATTTTTGTCCAATGTTATTGACACTGAGATTGTCCATCCTTCGTCGCAGCATCCTCCACATGCAGGTTCAATGAGAGTGACTTTCTCGCGAAACTCAATTACCTCATTGATCTAGATCTTGTTGAGCTAGTTTGATTCATTTCAATACCCATCCAAAATGTCAACATGCACAACAGCTACACCTATGAGGATTCGTTGTCCTTGAGATAAGAGCAACAAGTTCCCTGATCAATTCCCTTACTAACATACTGTGTAATGTGCTGACACGAATTCCTCTAAACATGGACTGGATCAACTTGAATAGACAATGGTTGCACATGTCCAATGAAGACTGCTTGCTTCTGTTGGCTACATAATACCTCTAGAAAGACAGCTTCTCACATCTCATGATCTCCTCAACGCAATCCAAGAATTCACCATTATCATTAGTTGTGACGCACTCGCCTTCCTCGAGCTTCTACATGGATTCAGCGTATGCTCCACGCGTCTGCATAGGCTTCACTTGTCGAGACATTGCCTTTGACAAAATATTTTCCAACTATCCAGTGCAGTCGATTATTAAAAGTTTACTCACCACGGACACAAATATTTCTCTGGTCTTGCAACTTTGGGTCGAGTGACAGTAAAGGGCTGAGATGCCTCGAGATATCTCTCACATAAACACACAATCTCACACAAATTTAAAAACACACACTTATACTAATGTAACACACATATCTAGCGTAATCTTGGGCCCTCTGGGGCGAGTTATGCCCAAAACGGCTCCTATACCATTTAATTTTTAAAAGGGATTATACACCAAAAAAACATGATTGTATAACATCACATATAAATACAACAAATATAACAACTATGAATTTAAGATAGAAATTCTATCTTAATCATATAATCAATTAATTAAGAAAATACTTTAACCAAATATTAAAGTAGGAGCTATGGTAGTTAGATTAAATATCTCAAATCCAATTAATTAACAATTACACAACAATTACATTTAATTATGTAGAAAATAGTGAATATGCACAAGACAAGTAAGAGTTAAATCTCCAAATTCTTACTATAAGAAAATATTAAAAAAATTAGAAATTTTTTTCATAAAAATAGAAAAAAGGTTTTCTTCCATATTTTAAAATGCATGATAAATCAATCTTATTTGATTGAGAAAGTTTTCAACGATAATCACATTTAAATGTATTTATCGACGTGTTTCGAACCAGTGAATATGATTCATCATCAAAACCTAATAATAACTCAAAAATAAACATTATAACAATTAAATAAAATCATTATAATAAATTTCAAACATTATAACAATTAAATAAAATCACTATTATAAATTTCCAATACTATTTTAAGTTAAAACTCTAACCTTTTCTAATAAGATTCACAGGATAAAGTATAATGAACATGCATAATAATTAATGATTCAAGGTGGTAATAAGAGACAATTTTTGTGTGATTAATTATTGTGACGTTATAATGTAAAATGATGCAAAATAATATGTTGAGATTTTAAATACATGATAATAACTCCAAAATAAACATTATAACAATTAAATAAAATCATTATAATAAATTTCAAACATTATAACAATTAAATAAAATCACTATTATAAATTTCCAATACTATTTTAAGTTAAAACTCTGACGTTTTTAATAGAATTCAAACATTATAACAATGAAATAAAATCATTATTATAACTTTCCAATACTATTTTAAGTTAAAACTCTATCCTTTTCTAATAAAATGCAAAGGGTAAACTCTAATGAACCTGCATAATAATTAATGACTCAAGGTGGTAATAAGAGAATTTTTTGTGTGGTTAATTATCACGTTATAGTGCAAAATGGTATATTGAGAATTTTTTTATTAGGATGGTTTGTTAAGATTTATTTTTTTGTTAATAAATAATTTGTTTCTAATTAAATGTATGCTTAATTATACCTACATGATGATTAACAAATACAAAATAGAAATTCCATTTCTTTTTCTAAGATCAAATTGAAGATGCAGGTGAGACCTTTTTCCTTAAAATATTCACAATAGCTGTATGATTAGATTCTAATAGAAATATAAGAAAAATTAAATTATAATAAACATTTATTGCTCAGAAATGTCGCGGATAACACCGGTTTGTTTAAATCATTAACAATTACGATATAACTAGAATATAATAATAAAATTTTGATAAAATAAGAATAATTAGATTATAATGAATCTTTAGGGGAGAACGTTTCTATCTGGACTTGAATTTACGTGAGAACCAACAGAGTAGTTCCATTACGAAAATGAGTTGAAATGTTAAAAGTATTGAACTCAGGTGGGATGTAAATGTCTAATATAAAAGTTTATTAACTGTAAGTCAAATATTAAATTAATTGATTTTTAGTCACATGTTAAATTAGTTGATACTTGTATAGTGAGAGAAGTTTTTGTCACAAATGGTTCTCGGGCATGCACCTATCATTTCAAAATGGTCAATAGGTGTGGTCGTAGGTACGAACTTATCAATGTGCCTTTATTCACATTATAACAAAAAAATAATTTGTCACTTTTATGATTCAAAACAAATGTTTCTGCACACATTTCAAGCAAAATCCTATCGCTCCAAGATTCCAAACGAGTATTATGGAACTTCGGACAGGTCCTTATCACACATTCAAATAAATGCTTTTAACACTTTGCACAAACCTCGGGGCTTTCATTCCAAGATCATTTTTTAATTAATTTTTTTCATGTTGTTTTGTTGATTTCAAAAAGGCATTTAACATATTTTTTAAAGATAAGTTGTGGGGTAGAATGGAAGAATTTGAATTTTTTTTGCATTATGGAGTTGTTGTCCATTGACTTTATAAAGAAGTGAAAGTCAAAATTAGAACCTTAGCAGGTATTTCAGAAAGCTTTAAAAGTGACATTGGAGTCAAGTAAAGTTGTCCTCCATCTCCTATTCTTTTTGGTTTATATATTGATAAATTGGAAGAGTGGATAAATTTGCAAGGTGGAGATGGTGTTCGGATGGGGGAGTTTGTGATAAAGCTTCTTTTATATGCGGATGATCTTGTATTGATTTCTAAATCACCCCATGGATTGCAAATGTACTTATATGCCCTTGAGCATTTTTGTAGAGAAGTGGGGATGCAAGTCAATACTTGCAATACCAAAATAATGATTTTCTCTAATAAAAGGAAGCATAGCCAACGTATGTTCTTCTTTCAAGGAAACATTTTTGAAGAAGTAAATTAGTACAAGTACCTCAGGATTGATTTAAAAAACAAACTTAATTGGCAGGACTGCAGAAAGAAGAGAAATTTAGGAGGGTGGAAAGCATTATGTGTTCTTCAAAATAGATGTAGAGAGATAGAGTTATGGGATTGGAAAACGACTAAAACACTTTTTGGACTTCTAGTTTGTCCAATGATGCTATATGTGTGTGAATTGTGAGCTAGCAGCATCCCCGTCTCAAAATGGGAACAAATTGAGAAAATCCAAAAACGCTTGATCATGAGCAAGTTCAAAATAAAATATTTGATATCTTATGAGACAATGCTGAGTGAAACTGGAGCAACTCCCATCGAAGCAATTGCTATGGTGCGACTCATAACATATCTAAAAAGAAGTGAGCAAATGAGAGTAGGTAGATGGCCTAATGTTATCTTCAATGAAGGCATGAGTGAAATAAAGAAAACATGGATGAAACAAAACTACACATGGATGCAAAAATGGACTATCTACCTCAATGCTTGTCCCACAAATAGCAAGGAGTTAAATTATTTTGTTATGGAGAAGTTTCGTAAATGGGTATGGGGAAAAGAGTTGGGTAGAAAGAAGAAGTACTACATTGAGGAATTCAACCCTACATGTGATCTACAACAAAAAGAGTTCATTGGAGCTAGCTTTCCGTGGAGGCCAAAGGTTATTATTGCTCAATTAAGAACCAATTCGCATCAACTTTGATGTGAAACAAGACGGTGGAAAAGACCTAAAGAAGCTTGGGAAGAACGTGTGTGTACATTTTTCATGTCTAGGGCAATGTAATCGGAAAAATATTTCATTTTGGAATGTGATGCATTCAAAGACATCAGAGAAAGTTATGGGAATATGCTAGCATTGGTTTCTTGGCATTGTCTTTTCAATGAGGGGAATGTTGGAAAGTTGGGCCAGCTCATCATCAATTTGAAGAAAAAAATGATTGAGTTGTGAAAGGCGAAAAGCAAGGAACTAATAGTCCCATAGACTATTTTTAGTCTCGGGGACGTTAAAATATCATTTCATTTCATTTCATAAGTCTCATGGCAAATAAGAAATTGCAATTCTATATTTAATAGAAATACATCACCATTTATAAACTTCTTAAATACTAGATGCACATTTTGTTTCACCTAGTAAAGGTGATGATGGTGTGAAATGTTTTGACGTCGTTTTTATTTTCATGTTTCGTTGAGCTGAGAGGCTTATTCTAGTACTTAGTATGATGTGTAAGTTTTTCTATCCATCATCAAAGTTGAAATTTTGCTTGTTGGAGCTCAGATGCACAACAATCATAGAAACATATACACAACAATTAAAATCATGCACAGGAACACAGCTTTTTAACGTGGTTCACCCAACCAATCTGGGCTACGTCCACACAACTAAGGCATCAACAATATTTTATTATTCAAACAGGAGATTACATAAAACTCTCACATTACACCCAGCTATCCATATGACTACCTATTTTATAGCAAGGAGAATCTAACTGCCTCTCACATCAAATTTAGGATGCATTAATTTTCTCCCAACAACCTGGAGATAATCCAGCAACAGATTTTCTATTGTTGTCACACACTGGGATTTTGCCTATTTTGTCTAAAACAGAAAAATCTCAACAATCTCCACCTTGACAACAATTAGCCTGATGCCCAGTTTGTTTATTATTTTTATCTTTTCTGCAAGCCAAGAGAAGCCAAACACCAACGTAGCTTCTCTAACAAAACTGGTTTCGTGAACATGTCTGCACAGTTTTCCTTTGTATGCACCTTTTCAAGAGAAACTCCTCTTTCAGTGATAACATGTCTTACAAAATGGTACTTAATTGGAATATGCTTTGATTTACTATGATAGGCCGGATTCTTAGCCAAATGTATTGCACTTTGACTGTCACAAAGTAACCTGATGTTGTCCTGTAACCTACCAAACTCACCAAGCAAACCTTTCAACCAAACCGCCTCTTTGCAAGCATGCGAAGCAACAATGTATTCTGCTTCAGTAGTGGATAAAGCAACAATATTTTGTAGCTTTGACATCCAACTAATAGCTCCACCTGCAAGGGTAAAGACATACCCTGAAGTTGACCTTCTCTTATCCAAATCACCTGCAAAATCAGAATCAACATATTCGCAAACAGATTCACTACTCTTATTGTAAGTAATACAATAACTACTTGTGCCTCTCATATACCGAAGCACCCATTTCACTGCTGACCAGTGCTCTTTACCCGGATTTTCTATATACCTGCTGACAACCCCAACTGCATGTGAAATATCTGGTCGCATACATACCATCGCATACATCAAACAACCTACTACATTGGCATACGGAATTCGAGACATATAATCCTTTTCTTCATCTGTATTAGGACATAAACTCGAAGAAAGCTTAAAATGGGAAGCTAAAGGGACTGAAACAGGCTTCACATTATTCATACCAAACCTCAAAAGTATTTTCTCAACATACTTCTGTTGTGATATCCACAACTTACCATTGCCTTTGTCTCTGAAAATCTCCATGCCCAAAATCTGTCTTGCTGCTCCTAGATCTTTCATATCAAACGTCCTTGCCATCTGAGTCTTCAACCTATTGATTTCTTTAATGCTTTTGCTTGCTAAAAGCATATCATCAACATACAACACTAAGATAATGAACATGCCATTACTTAACTGCTTAAAGTAAACACAATGATCATATTCACTTCTTACATATTTCTGACTCAACATGAAAGAATCAAACTTCTTATACCACTGCCGAGGCGACTGCTTCAGGCCATATAATGACTTCTTGAGCCTGCAGAAAAATTTCTCATTGCGATGCTGAACAAACCCTTCCGGTTGTTCCATATATATTTCCTCGTCTAAGTCACCATGTAGAAATGCAGTTTTAACATCTAACTGCTGCAACTCTAAATCAAGCAAAGCCACTAATGCTAACACAATTCTAATTGAAACAATTTTAACCACTGGTGAAAAAATCTCATGAAAATCAATACCGGCTTTCTGAGAAAAACCTTTTGCAACCAGTCTCGCTTTGTACCTGTCTTCCGTATCATTCACACCCCGTTTCACCTTGAACACCCACTTACATCCCACAGTTTGCCTGCCTTTGGGAAGTTCAACCAGATCCCATGTGCCATTCTTACCTAAGGCCATCATTTCTTCCTTCATGGCTTCTTTCCATTTGTCACTGTTTGAACCTTCTACAGCTTCCTGATAACACAAAGGTTCATCATCATTAGCGGTCAAAGCAACTGAAGTAACATAGTCATCATACCTTCTCGGAGGACGTTTGATCCTTGTAGACCTCCTTAAGAATGTTTCTGGTGCTTCCACAATTGGCTGTCTACCTTCTGTAGGAACTTCTTCATGATCGCCATCTGAGACCTGTTCATGACCTCCATCTGAACCCTGTTCATAATCTGACTCTGAAACCTGTTCATGACTAGAATCTGAACTATGGTCATCACGACTATCATCAGAAGTGCTGTCAAACTGAATGTGTTGAAAATCAGATACATCATCCTGTTTCAATTTATTATCTACATCTAACTGTACAAGAGAGGATTCATTAAACTTTACATCTCTGTTGATGATGATTTTGCGGGTAGTAGGATCCCACAATCTAAATCCCTTTGTTCCATCACCATACCCAACAAAGACATACCTTTTCGATTTCGGATCTAATTTAGTTCGCTGATGTTTAGGCACTAGAGCATATGCATCACAACCAAACACTCTGAGTTTAGAATAGTCACAAGGGTGTCCTTTCCATACCTCTTGCGGAATCTTGCAGCCTATCGCCGTCGATGGAGATCGGTTTATCACATAACAAGCTGTTGCCACTGCTTCCATCCACAACTCCTTCTGCAACCCGGCGTTACTCAGCATACACCTTGCTCTCTCTAGAAGAGTCCTGTTCATGCGTTCAGCAACTCCATTTTGCTGAGGAGTATAAACTGTGGTCTTATGTCTCTCGATCCCTGCATCCTTGCAATAGCTGTCAAACTCCTTGGAAGTAAACTCACCACCATTGTCAGTTCTTAAACATTTTATAGTTCTACTAGTGATGTTTTCTACCAATGCTCTAAACTGCTTGAAAACTGTAAAAACATCAGACTTCTTTTTCAACATGTAGACCCATACTTTCCGAGAAAAGTCATCAATAAACGACACAAAATACGACGAGCCACCATACGATGTTGTAGGGGCTGGACCCCAAACATCTGAATGAAAAGTATCCCTTTACTAGTATGTTTGCCTGTTTTAAACTTTTGTTTACTTTGTTTTCCAAACAAGCAATGTTTACAGAAATCTAATTTCTAGATCTTAGATTAGGAAGTAACTTGCGATCAGCCAAAATTTTTAACCCTCTTTCGCTCATATGACCCAACCTTTGATGCCATAGGCGAATGGAACTACTGTCATGTTCAGACACCGTAGACACATGAACTGAACCTATTCTTCCTTCTAACTGAAACAGATTTCCTACTTTCTTAGCCTTCATCACTAGTAAGATACCTTTATAAATTTTCATAACTCCACCTTGAATTACAGTTTTATATCCATTCATATCCAGTGCTCCTAATGAAATTAGATTTTTTCTTAGATCTGGTACATGTCTCACATCAGTTAACATTTTGGCTGTGCCATCAAACATTTGTAGTTGTACACTTCCTATTCCAATAATACTGCAAGTGACATCGTTACCCATGTACACGACTCCATCATCAACTGATCTATATGTTTTAAACCAATCTTTATGAATACACATGTGGTTAGATGCCCCGGAATCTAACAACCAATGTTGATCATGTTTCGACATATTAACAGACAATACCTCATCACTCATACCTGAACCAGATACTGAACCTGTATCTGTGGTGTTGGCTTCCTTCTTTTCTGTCGACGAGCCTTCTTTAGCAGCCTGCTTTCGCTTCCAACAATCCTTTTTCAGATGTCCAGCCTTGCCACAATGCCAGCACTTCACCTTTGTCTTCTTTCCTTTGGACTTTGAACGAGAGTCGCTATGCTTGCCCCCGGAGTGTCTCTCTCTTGAGCGACCTCTGGCCATCATTACCTCTGATGTAGAGGTGTCTGCATTCGACCTCTTCCTCGTCTCCTCAGCCAACAAGGCTCCAACAACATCGTCAAACTCAAGGATGTCTGTTGTACTAAAGCTTATGGAAGTAACAAAGTGATCCCAGGATTCGGGCAATGAACACAATAGAGTTATTGCCTTATCCTCTGAATCAAATTTCACATCTAGACTGTCTAATTGCACCAGTAAGGTATTAAAAACATTCAGGTGATCAGTAATTGAGGTACCTTCTTTCATCCGCAAACCATAAAGGTGCCGTTTCAGGAGAATCCGATTTGTCAAAGATTTCGTCATATAAAGCTTCTCAAGCTTCGACCATAGGCCTGCGGCAGTTTTCTCTGACACAATGTTGAACAGAACATCGTCCGCCAGACATAACCGAATTACGCTCAAAGCTCTATTGTCCATCTCATCCCATTCATCCTTCGTCATGGAAGGAGGCCTTTTGTTTTTCCCCAACAGCGCTTTCGCCACACCTTGTTGAACCAGCAGATCATGCATCTTTACCTTCCAGATCTCGAAATTATTTTTTCCATTAAATTTCTCTATTTCAAAATGGGCACTTTGAGTTTTGGCCATCTCGTCTAAAAAATAAAGAATCTCCAATTTCAATTTAATAACAAAACAAAATTGAATATGAATCAATGCCTATGCCTCAGATTATTTTCGCCTTTAAAAAAAAAATAAACCTCTGTGCTTTGCTGTATAAAACTCAGATTAGCATGTAAAATACAAATGGAGCTTGCTAATAATTACAAGAACCGCGCCAATTAAAAAACGCTGTAAGGAATGACAAATTGGCGCGTTTATACCTTTAAAATTCGCGCTCACCCGAGAATTGGCGCATTGGTGCACTTAAATAATTATTTTCCGTGCTATTTCAATTGGTTGGCGCGACTTAATTGATTTATTGGCGCGACTGTTATTAATGAAACTCGCGCCAATCAGCAGCCCACCATATACATACAATACACAGCGCATCTATCCGCAGTGTTTAAAAAATATAACTACGCAGTTTTAAAAAAAAATATAACAGCGCATCTATCCGCATCTATCTCCACGCTGTTGGTCATAGATCCACGCCGGTTTCAAAACATATCCATGTTGTTTTTAATCCATATACCCACGCAGGTTTTTGAATGTAAATACGCACCGTTTTCAAAACATATCCATGCTGTTTTTAAACAACATATATCCACGCTGGTTAAAAAACATATATCCACGCTGTTGGTAAAATATATATTAACGCAGGTGTATATTCACACTGTTTGTAAACATAACCACGCATTTAATGTAATTCACACCGTTTTATAACAATTCCACGCCCTTTTTTAAATGTATATACACGATTTGAAGACCAACGCACCACTACGGTGATACATACCAACAACCTTACGCAGGTATTAACACACACCAGGTTTAATCCACGCTTGTTGGACACACTCCACAGCGCACCAGGTAGCACGTTCAGGCAGCAAATAAATGACCTCAGCTCCACCTCCAGTATGCAAGTCCAATCTTGCCTCCAACATCCTCTGATACCACTTGTTGGAGATCAGATGCACAACAATCATAGAAACATATACACAGCAATTAAAATCATGCACAGGAACACAGCTTTTTAACGTGGTTCACCCAACCAATCTGGGCTACGTCCACACGACTAAGGCATCGGCAATATTTTATTATTCAAACAGGATATTACATAAAACTCTCACATTACACCCAGCTATCCGTATGACTACCTATTTTATAGCAAGGAGAATCTAACTGCCTCTCACATCAAATTTAGGATGCATTAATTTTCTCCCAACAACCTGGAGATAATCCAACAACAGATTTTCTATTGTTGTCACACACTGGGATTTTGCCTACTTTGTCTAAAACAGAAAAATCTCAACATTGCTCATATCGACCAAAATAATTTTTGTTTAAAATCATTCAAAAAAACAATAATTTATGCTCATAAAAAAATTTGCAAGTGAAGAAATTGGATCCCTCTATGTTCATGTTAAATCCGTATTTAAGATGGATCTATGTTGGTCTCTACAATTAATCATTGTCAAGAGTGGAAGTTTAAATATATGGTAACCGTGATGACAATGTGAAAAAGTGCATGCGTCGTGTATAATTAGTCATCGTAGTTTATAAGGAAATTTAAAATTAGCAATTGCTCTTAAAGGTGCAAAGATACATCAAAGGAATAAGGAGTTTGAAATACGATGCAAATTGTGAAAACAAAATGAGTATTTTTTTTAGACCCTTGCTTTCATTAGTTGAGTCAATATAATGCAAAGGACAACTTCAAGTAGTTAGGAAAAACACTGACCTAGTAGAGATTGCCTGGGAGGTTGGAGCCACTCTTTGACTTTTGAAATGATGTTTACAAATCTCACTAGTGTGCAAAGTTGCTTCATGAAATTTCCAGTTTCTGAGTCAAAAAAAGACTCAACTTCTTCCTCCAAGTCATCAAGGAGGTCAACCTTCTCTTGAAATTCATCTGCAAGAATCTGCAAATATGTTCCCGTGGTTGATTCCAAATGTTCAACCATCTTTATTTTCTCATCTATTGAAGTTTACAACCTATTTTTAAGTGTCATATTATTTGTTTACAAAAAGAGCTACAAGTTATTTCAACTAAATGACTTCTTTACGAAGTCCATATGTTGCCTTCTCACGAAACTCCGACAATTTTTTACCCATCTTGAAAAACCAAGTTGCCAAATTTATTTTCACTAGCCATAAGCAAATAACAAAGTTGATGATGACAAAAACAAGATTATGTTTCCAAAGTTAGAAATTATTAATTCCTACTTGTCTATGGTTGTAATTTTCCATTTGAGGAGTTTGTTCCTACATAATAGGAATTTAGTTTCTCCTGGTTTAGTGTGTGGTTGAGAGAATCTCTCAACCACACTACTGTACGTCTAAGATAGAATTCCTATCTTGAGACTATTGCTTGTATAAATATGTGTGCTATTTTATCTTGGTATCAGAGCCCTAAGGGCTGGCCCATCGTGGGCTGGGCCCATCCTGGGCTGAGGAAATAAAAGAGTATTTTTTTAATTTTTAGTTTGTCCATCGAGCATCGAACAGGGTTCCGGTGAACAGGGTTCAGAGATCTCATCTGCCCGCAATGTCGGTTGTTGAGATCATATTTGTGCAACTTTTCTTCGTTGTTGCAGCTCGATAATCAGCGTGAAGAGCAAGTAGTGGAGGTCGATCTTCCATGTGTCTGGTGAAGAGCTGGACTGGTGGATCTGCTTGTTGGTGATGGCTTGATCGCTGCAGTGGAAGTCAAGCAAGTTGATTGGTGGTAGTTTGGCCATCATTTGGCTGTGGTTTCATGTGGCAGACGTGGCAGCGGCCTTTGTAAGGCTGTGGCATCCCTGTGTGGATGTGTTGCGCGTTTAGTGGATCTGAAGACACGAATCTTTACTGGCTTACATGTTATTTACGTTGTTCCCAAAACCGTCAGTTATCCCTTCAAGTTGTCACTGTCTGTTTACTGTCCTCCAAGCTAATATTATTTTTCCGGAGATCAAGTGCTGAGGACATCGAGTTTATTTTTTTATGATACTATAGTTATTTCTTGTAAGGTCGATTTGTGCTCATAGAAGATGTCTGATCCATGAAAGGCCAGATTATTTCACTAAGAAGGCCGAGTTATTGAAGGAAGAGTCTCCCGATTATTATGCCATATCTACTCCTTGAAGTAGGGTGAAATCATAGGGAGACCGAGTTTTGCTAATCCTAAAAGAAGCCTAATTGTGTTGTTAAAGGAGGCCGAGTTTAGATCCTTGAAGGGCCAAGTTCTGTTACCCCCAGCAGACCAAATTTCCTTGTGATGTTCAAATTATTTTGAAGGATTGAATCTCTTCTGTGGCTGGGCCGAATCGTACTGAAGTATTTGTCTAAAGGTGGTCGAATTTCTTCATTGTTTGGGTAGAAATTCCTCATATATATTACATGAAGATCGAATTGCTATGTACAGGACGAGATCTTCCTTGGCTTCGTGTTTAATTGGATGGCATATCTCTGTTTTTTATTGAGGCCGAATTGTGGAGTCCAAGTTCAATTTGCTGAGGGGGTTGTATCATCTCATTTGCCAGAACGAGATTCTATGTGAACCGAGTTTGGAATATTTGGAAGCTCAATTATTGGGCTACGCTGAGAACTTTGGAGGACAAATTTGCTGAAGATCATATTCATTGGTTGGACCGAGATCATTTCTTCCTTCAGGCCGGGTTATTCTATTTGTTGCCAGTGTTGTGACGAGGTTCATCATTTTGGGAATATATACTCTAGTCTTAAGAAGTGGTCTGAATCGTATGGTGGACTTTTCAAACCATCTGCTTATTTGGAAGAACGAGCTGCAAGAGGAATTCCCCTGAGTGCACTCGTTGCTGCTAAAAATTTTGGATCGCGCCTGTAATATGTACATGCACGAGAGCCTTGGCCAGTAATATAGTTACTTTTCCTAGGTGGGTTGAGTTTCTGAGCAAGGTAGAAGCTTATTTTGTGCATCCAAATTATGCAGATCTGTGGAGATCTGAGTGCTTGGTGGAGATCTGCATGCTTGAGGTAACCTAGTGATCGATCTACATGCTTGTTGGATTGGTTTGTGGCTGTTGTGGAAACTTTCGTTGCTGCAGACCTGCAGATTGAAGTGTGCTTCGGTGAAGATCGCATCTGTGTGGCAAGCTTTCAATCCTAGGATCGGCCGAGGGAAAGAAAGCCACTGGATTGTTGCAGAGCCTATTCGGGGTTGCTGCAATGGGTGGACCTCCAGGTTCATGGATTCGACTGTTTTCCTTATATTTCATAAATCGATACCTCTGTATCCAATCGGTCTAATCTAGGAACATCAGGATATTTTGAGCTTTTTGCATTTTCTGCTTTGTTTCTGGTTCCTGGAGAAGCCTAGTTGGAGAATGTGGGTGAATTCCCTATTTTGGAGAGCTTGTTTCAGCGCTTGTGTCCATTGATTTTAGGCTATTGGATGAGGATTTTACTGTGGGTGCCTTCTTGATCAGGTTTGGGCATTGATTTTGTCGCTGTAGAGATCAGAATTCTTTGGTAGGTATTCTATCTTAGACGTACAGTAGTGTGGTTGAGAGATTCTCTCAACCACACACTAAACTAGAAGAAACTAAATTCCTATTATATAGGAACAAACTCCTCAAATGGAGAATTACAACCATATACAAGTAGGAATTAATTATTTCTAACTCCCCCCCTTAATGACTACTTGTCATGATAGTCAAATCCACCACCATCAGGCGAATTTCATGTACAGAACCTCCAAAACACAATCTGTCTGAGGGTGGCAGATTGTGTTTTGGAGGTTCTATACATGCAATTCGCCTGATGGTGGTGGATTTGACTATCATGACAAGTAGTCATTAAGGGGGGGAGTTACAAATAATTAATTCCTACTTGTCTATGGTTGTAATTCTCCATGTGAGGAGTTTGTTCCTACATAATAGGAATTTAGTTTCTCCTAGTTTAGTGTGTGGTTGCAACTCTCAACCACACCACTGTACGTCTAAGATAGAATTCCTATCTTGAGACTATTGCTTGTATAAATATGTGTGCTATTTTATCTTCCAATCCACCTAAGTTTACATGGCTAGCGTAGAACCAAATCAACCAAATAAACATATGGTAATTCTTCAGTGGGCATCATTTACAATTTCTCTCAACCTTTTTCCAAAAATCCTTCGAAATTAATATCTTGAAATACCCCATAAAACGTTTTCCCAAAATCTCTTTTAACAAAAAAAGCTCCCAAAATATATGAACAATGACCACGTGAATTTGTACCAACATGAATTGTGCTCCCCCAAAAAAATATAGAGTATACCACAACATGGTGTTGCTTCTTCAATCATGAAGCTAAGTAAATCTGCAGGCCGAGGAAATATAGCATCACCCAAAAAACCAGCCCGTTGTCTTCTAGGTAGAAGAGTCAAAATAATGTGTTACAAGACATCATAGTCAAAGGCTCTATGCTGGTGTTGATCTAAGGTAATGGCAATGCTTCGGTTGGCACAAGCTCTCGAGCTGTTTCCCCGCGCTCACCAACACCACACACATATCGGTGTATAGATCAAAGTAGCTGCAGAAAAGGAATTTTGGAGCATTTGTACATGTAATGAGAAGCCACCAATTAATGAAGAACATTGATTAACTTGTGACTGACTGCCTTATGTCCAACGAATATGTCACCCACAGAACTTACGGGGGAAACTGTGGCCACAGTTTTCTGATAGCTCCATCAATAGACTACCTCAGGGTGTCAAACAAAAAATACCTCAAAATCACAACCAAATTTGATGGATCTTTCAGATCTATAGTCACTGTCAATAGATTCTAGCATTCAATGAATAGCGGACGGTCCCACGGTGAGCACAAATGTTGGAAAAAATGATGTGCACAATATATTATGCTAAGAAAGCACCAAAACAAAAAGTTCTACATTCAGGTATAAATGTGTAGTAATTTGGAGTAAGAATGCTTCAATCGAAATAACTAGGACCTATGCCAAAAAATGACATATGACAAAAAGATTTCAATGTTTCAAACAAATTTCCAAATGGTGGGAAACCAAATGATATATTTTGGATTGCAGGTTTTTGTGGAGAGGTTTTTGAGAGATTGTATTCGGATAATCCACAGTATTCATCATTTTCTTTTTGTCGACGTTTCGAGCCTAGAGCAAGACTCATCATCAGGACTTTGATATACAGAGAAGAGAAAAAGATTTGGGATAAATAAGGATAAGGTTGACCATTTAGGGTTTTTTTAGGCCGACCTAGAGATTATATTAATAAACTAATATTTTATTTATTATTTTTAATAATTCAATTAACCCTAAAAACCTAGCCTAAATTTTTTACGGAGAGCAAAGGATTTAATTAGTTTTTAAAGATTCTTTTAATTTTAAATAGCTATTGATTCTTTTTAATAATAATGTATTATTTTAAGTATTAATTTTAAATGTATTATTTTTATTTTTAAATGTATTATTTTTTTATTCTTTTTAAAATAATGTATTAGTTTTATTTAGATTTAAATTGTTAAATTCTTTTTAGATTTAAATGTATTAGTTTTATTTAGATTTAGATTTAAATTCTTTTTAATAATAATGTATTATTTTTAATGTATTAATTTTAAATGTATTATTTTTAAATGTATTATTTATTTATTTATTTATTTTTTATTCTTTTTAAAATAATGTATTAGTTTTATGTAGATTTAAATTGTTAAATTGATTAATTATATTTCTCTTTTTTTTTTTTTTTTGATAAGAATTAGGTTTATTTATGAGCTCAATATTTTTTTATTTTATATATACCCAAATTCATGTATTGTTAATTTTAACTTAGATTTATATGCTTTATTAATTAATAAGATTTCTTTTAAAGCTTTATTGTTGAGAATTAGATTTATTTTTAAGCAGGCAGTTCCAGTTTTTACTAATGTCCCATCCCCCATCCCTATTAAGGTTACCACGATGTTTTATGATTTCAATTGCTTCACGAATTTTACGCTTGAAATGGTGTTCTTCTCTCGCAATGATTCTGGTTTCTTCACCTATATATTTGTTCAAACTACCAAAACTGCATTCGGCCAAGTTTCCCATGGTACGAAGATATGAGCAATCATGTTCTATTGCATGAGAGTCATTCTCTCTTTCACGCCTCACCATCGGCAATTCAATTTCTCCCTCGCCAAAACTTACATACAACAAGCATTCCCATCTCATAATCATCACCAGAGCATTTTTTGGTCAAACCCAACCTAAGCAGCAAGTAAAGTTAGCCCTTACAACACTAAAATTCTCAGTCTATACAACGAACAATTTACATTATTCTTTTCTTTTTACGATTTTTGAGCATTTGAGATGGCTGTTCAGCGATTCCTCTAACGCATAAGCTAGCCCACCCTTGAGGTAGTGATTTTTCTCCCACGTCAATGGAGAAACATTTAAAGCTCCATTTTCATCTTCAGGGGAGAAGGTGAAATTGAGTAATAAAGGTACTAAAGGGTCCACACTATTACACTTATTTCGTTTCTTTTGTTGTTTAGCTTGTTTGCATAGTCCCTTTTATAGTTCCCATACTCATTGCATCCAAACATTGAACGTTAGACATATCAGGCTTTTTCTTGGACTTTCCAAACTTATATGAATGGGAAAATTAATTTTGTTGTGCTAAATTCTTTTTCAGAATATGTAAAAGTTATTAAGGATTCATGAGGTTAATTGCAAGTTTAAACATGAGTTTTTGATTGTTTTTATGTAAATTGCATATACAAATTAACATAAACAAATGACTGAACAACAACATATAACAGACATGAACATCACCAAAATAGTATTACAACAATATATGATGAAGGAGTTCACCCCGCCTGGCTACGTCTCCTTGGTCCAGCTTCCAATGGCTTGGCCTTCTCTATTATGATCAAAAGAGTGAATACACCAGTTTACAATACTCAGATAGCCCTAAAACTTATTCCAATGGCTCTAGAATGCCCAAAAATGCTTGTTTAGCCTCTTTCTGCTCCTGATTTGGTCAAAAACTGAAGAAGTTATGACTTCCCCAAGTCTTACTGCTAATCTCACCTCAATTTCCCCAAAATCCAACAACACTCTAGAAATTCACCCCCAATTCCGCTAACCAAGCATTGATTTCTCCTAATTTCGAGTGAGATTGTTGGACATATTAAATGTCATATAAGGCCTTAAATCTGAAAAATTTGGGCCACATGGGGCCATGTGCCCGGGGTTAAGGCCAACGGTCCGCCCCACCAGTTGGGCCTCCACTTTGCTCCATCGTGGTTTCGTGGGGTGGCACGGGCCCTGGGGATGGCCCCCGTGGCTGGCCCTTCCCCGGATGGTGCAACACATGAACTTTAAATATGCGTAGAAACCATAGTTTAATAAGAACTAAACGATGGTGTATTGGCAAGGGCTTGATCTTGTCGCTTGGAGGTTGTGGGTTCGACCCCTGCCACTACTGCCTCGACCTTAAACAATTTTTTCATGGCCCTTGGGCTACCACATGGTGGCCCCTTTCTAGGCCACGTGGCAGCGTATGGTTGGCCACCAACCAATCAATGAAACTCGTCCAAACTACACCAATAACATCGTGCTACTTGGCACTAGACCATTCGCCAGAGGTCAAACTGTCACTTTTACAGTCACCCTACCATGTAGGCATGCTCGGTTAGTGCCAGATCAGCAGTATGGACTGTTCACTGGGTTGTTTGCATTTTTTTAAATTCGCCTATTTAGGAAAATGAACAGAACATGTTTCTGGGAGCATACAGAGTCTATTTCACGCAAAATGAGTTGCGCTAGATTCAGGATGTTAAACGACCGTTACTTAATAATATTTATTTTTAATATATTAATAAATTAATATTAAAATTTAAACATTATTGTTAAAATATAGTTGTTATTTGAAATTATGTCTCTACATTGCTCTCTATTTAAGCCTTTGCCTTGGTCTGCCTCTTCATTTGGTCTTGAGGATGAACCACACTTATTGGTTCGAAACACGTCGGCCAAAAATTTTTTCTCATGTGATTTCCACTGAAAGACTTTGTTTAATTGATTTATATTGTTATATGAACATAATTAATGTTAACTATTTACACGAATATTATCTTGTTGTATGTTAAAGTTATCAAACACTTAGGATGATCTGAGTAATTACTGGGTTAAGAGAAATCTTTGATGCACGTAAGTAGTTGATCTGTTAGGTCCCTATAATACTAGTGATTCCCCCATTACTACTGTCGTTGTATCTCTTATTAATATTGTTGTGCCCCTATTGTCCCCATATTGTTATTATTGTGCCCCATAGAATCCCTCTATTGTTATTTTTGTGCCTTTATATTATTATTGTTATGTTGGCTTGGTTATATTGTGGCCTCTTAGACTCCTATATATAGAAAGGAGGTTTTGTTCATTTGTGTAATGTAAAGGAGGCTGCCCCCTCGAAGAGGTTGAATTATATGGCGTTGATCTATCTTTTCTATCTTTTTGTGAGTTGGTTTCATAACATTTGGTATCAGAGCTTTGGATTCTAGGGTTTCGCTACTCCAAACGGGTCATTGTGGAATTTTCGCTATAACCTTTTTTTTCTGCGACGTTTCAGATGCTAAAAAAAAAACCCATTTGGGTTGAAATTGTTCTGAACCTTGGGTCTTAATTTCGCATCTTTTCGGGCTATATTTGCGGATATATGATCTGAGGAAGTTGGCCTTTTTGTAGACTCCCGAATTACATTACAAACAGGTGACCTGGGGAAAATAGTCATAACTTTTGTTTTGAGCATCAAATTGAAATTTCGTAAGAATTTACAGAAAGAGGACAGACTGTAGTTTCCTGTGTATATTTTTCAGATCCTAAAGTCAAAACAGTGACACGTGGTACTTCATACAAGTTCGCTCTTCTCAAAAGGCATATAATAAGGTCATCTTGGGAGATTGTGCATAACTCTTTCTTGGAGAATCTAAATTCGATTAGACTAGTGGCATTGGAAAGAGGACACAGAGGGCTACTATAGGTCACAATTTCAAAACTCGAAGATCCGAAATTACAGAAATACATCAGATGCAATATCGAGCTCCTACAAAGTGAAAAATGGTGTGTAGATTTTTTAACATTTTTGCATAAACTTGGTTTGAAAAATTAGTTTGAAGGAATTCGAAAGGCATAGTGAAGCATTATTATCGGTAATTGATGCCCGAAGAAAGAAAATGGAAACACTTAGTAAGCAACCTGAAAGCTCTAGATTGTTCCCAGCTAAAAACGCTAGACGTGATGGAGTGATAGCGACCGAGGCGGAAAAAGGCTAAGGGTTTCTGCTAGCAGGTACGGGGTGCTGCAGACCGTAACCTGACCTGCAGCTACCCTAGTCACCTCGGATTTCAGCCAACCCTTATTATCCTTGCTTTACCTTTTTCACTGGAGTTTTTTATGGTTTACGCCATGATGGTCCTATGCTCTTAGGTTCCTTCGCTATCGTTCACAACTTACCTACAAGTTTTTATTGTTACCATTTACCTTGCACCGGAACTTGCTCCCCGTTGTTTGCACTTACCTTGCACCGGAACCTACTCCCCGTCATTTGCACTGTGCTTCCGTTTCCGTTCCACATCTGTCGGTGCCATTTCCCATCGGCCAGCTTGTTTGAGGCACCCTCATTCTCAATGCAGCTGTCGTTACGGACATTGATGCAGTGGGTTATTCGGATGATCCGCTGGAGGAAGGATCCATCTGGCAGTCCACATATGCCGCCTCAGAAGGTATGTTAAATTTCAGTGAAGGTTTTTTTGGCAATTTTGATGGTTACCCTCAGCTCTCAAGACCTACCAATACTGTTTCTGTGCTACCGGATGAGCCTCCTGCTTGGCCAACCTTCTCTTCGCTTCCGCCATCCCCGTCTACCCTAGGGTTTATTACGGGTTGTATAAACCCTTCCCCGGATTTGGAAGGCCCATCATCAGACCCGTTTCCCCACCTGACCGAGCTATCTACTGAAGTACCCACTGCAGAACCTCCACACAATGAACCTAACCCCTCCTCCTCGTTATCTCCCCCCTCGGGGTGCTTTACCTTTGTCCCTCCACTCTTAGAGGCCATCCCTGAAATCCCTCCAAACCCTAACCCTTCGATCGAGGTCCTTGATACAACGAGGGGTTCTGAACAACCTCATATCTCGGCTGCCCACTCACAAAAGAAACAAAAATGCTTCAAGTCTAGGGCAGAAGACGTGATTACTGTTGACTGTCTAATTGAGTTGTTGTCGCTGGATTTTTCCTGCTTAGAAAGGTTGCAAGGGTCTGGATTACGAGAAGAATGGATGGCTTTAACCTGCGCTGTGATGTTGGCACGGTGTTGAGCAGGAGGGCCGTAATCATTGCCATTTATCTGTGTATGAATAACCTGAGTGTTGGATGGACTTTTGAAGAGAGCGCATTGTCTGATGGGAGCACGGTGCTGGACCATATTATCGTTGCTTTCTCTCTGCGCGCTGAACGTATCTTCTGCATTATTAGTTTCCCCCTGCGTTGTCTGGCTGTTCCATAGTGTAGTGAGTGTATCTTCCACAATATTGGTAACAACCTGTGCTGTCAGGCTATCCAGATGTGTGCTGGTGGCACTGTAATGCGTGATGGGACTTTCTTTCTGCGTATTGCTGGAGCGGTGTTGGCCAGTATAATCGTTGCCATCTTTTGTGATATTAGATTCAATTTGCGCTGTTAGACCGTCCAATTTTGTGACTTCTGCGATAACCTGTGCTGTCAGGCTGTTCTCATGTGCGATGGTGGTACCATAATGTATGATGGGAGCACTGTGTTGGCCTGAGTAATCAACTTTATCACTTTCTTTCTGCGTATTGCTGGAGATTCCTTTGTCTTCTTTTAAGATTATGATGTCCTTGTTTTTCTTGATGTTTTTTAAAGCTATGGATTCTTCTTTGGAGATGTTGCTAGGAGGAGGTCTGGCATTTCTGAGAATTCTGGCAACGTCCTGTCTTATTTCTTCTGCAACATTTTGATCTGTGTCTTTGATGATGACCTCAATGTTGCTTATGATATCATTCACAGGAATTTTGGCTAGAGACAAAGAAAAATTTAGGCCTTTTTCTAGCAGCGATTTCAGGTTATCATCTAACGTTAGATTTGATTACCGTTGACTGTCTAATTGAGTTGTTGTCGCTAGATTTTTCCTGCCCAGAAAGGTTGCAAGGGTCTGGATTACGAGAAGAATGGATGGTTTTAACCTGCGCTGTGATGTTGGCATGGTGTTGAGCAGGAGGGCCGTAATCATTGCCATTTATCTGTGTATGAATAACCTGAGTGTGGGATGGACTTTTGGAGAGAGCGCGTTGTCTGATGGGAGCACGGTGCTGGACCATATTATCGTTGCTTTCTTTCTGCGCGCTGAGAGTATCTTCTGCATTATTCGTTTCCCCCTGCGTTGTCTGGCTGTTCCACAGCGTAGTGAGTGTATCTTCCACGCTATTGGTAACAACCTGTGCTGTCAGGCTATCCAGATGCGTGCTGGTGGCATTGCAATGCGTGATGGGACTTTCTTTCTGCGTATTGCAGGAGCGGTGTTGGCCAGTATAATCGTTGCCATCTTTTGTGATATTAGATTCAATTTGTGCTGTCAGACCGTCCGGTTTTGTGACTTCTGCGATAACCTGCGCTGTCACGCTGTTCTCATGTGCGATGGTGGTACCATAATGTATGATGGGAGCAATGTGTTGGCCCGAGTAATCAACTTTATCACTTTCTTTCTGCGTATTGCTGGAGATTCCTTTGTCTGCTTTTAAGATTATGATGTCCTTGTTTTTCTTGATGTTTTTTAAAGCTATGGATTCTTCTTTGGAGATGTTGCTAGGAGGAGGTCTAGCATTTCTGAGAATTCTGGCAACGTCCTGTCTTATTTCTTCTGCAACATTTTGATCTGTGTCTTTGATGATGACCTCAATGTTGCTTATGATATCATTCACAGGAAATTTGGCTGGAGACAAAGCAAAATTTAGGCCTTTTTCTAGTCGCGATTTCAGGTTATCATCTAACGTCAGATTTGATTACCGCTGACTGTCTAATTAAGTTGTTGTCGCTGGATTTTTCCTGCCCAGAATGCAAGGGTCTGGATTACGAGAAGAATGGATGGTTTTAACCTACGCTGTGATGTTGGCACGGTGTTGAGCAGGAGGGCCGTAATCATTGGCATTTATCTGTGTATGAATAACCTGAGTGTGGGATGGAATTTTGGAGAGAGCACGTTGTCTGATGGGAGAATGGTGCTGGACCATATTATCGTTGCTTTCTCTCTAGGCGCTGAACGTATCTTCTGCATTATTAGTTTCCCCCTATGGTTGAAATGGCAAGGTGCATGTTACAAACTAAGGGATTGAGAAATTCTTATTGGGTAGATGTAGTTGCTACAGAAAAGTGCATCCTCGCCCCACCACTGCACTCCAAAATATGACTCCTTATGAAGCTTGGTATGGAAAAAGGCCTAATGTTAATAATTTCAAAGTTTTTGGTTGTTTGGCTTATGTGCACGTACTTGATCATAATAGAAAAAATTTAGATGCAAAGAGTGAGTTATGTATCTTTATTGGTTATAGTGAGACAAGCAAGGCTTATAAATTGTATAATCCTCTCACTAACAAGCTCATTGTCTCAAGAGATGTAATTTTTGATGAAGGGGGAGTTTATGGTCATCAAAAAGGCCATGTTGAGAAGACAAAAATTATTTTGAATGATGGTATAATTGTTGATATTGATCATGAGCAACCAACTAATATTTGTGTAACTAGTGGGTTAACTCCACCAAGCAACCCTTCGTCAATTTATTCAATATCAAGTTCAAGTCCAAATTTTTCTCCAAGTTCTACAAGGAAGGTAAGAAGACTGAGTGATATTTATCAAAGGAGTGCAAATCAAGCACATGAAGAAAGCCCAATAGGTGAGTGGGGATAATGCTTAATCATGCCATGTAATGGCTGACAAATAAGTCTTCTCTATGCAAAATTAGGGCAGCAAATTATTAGGGTGGTAAGTGCTCAAAAGATTGGTAGTGTGAGTAGATAGTATATTTGTTTAAGATTAGTCAGTTAATTGATAATCATATTAGTAATAAGTTTATTATATAAGAATGTAGTTGATGGTTTCATTTAATATGTGATTTAGGAAGTTTAAGTTTTATTTGTTCATTTTATATATATATATTTTTCTTCATAATTATCTTAGTTTATAAGCCGGCTCAAAAAAAACATTTCATATTCTAATTTATTTTTTTTTTACATATTTTTTTCCATAATTATCTTGGTTTATGAGTTGGCTCAAAAAAAAAAACATTTCATATTCTATAACTCCCAACATAATGAAAATGGAGTTTTGAGCTTATGCGCTCAGTGAATCTATGGTTGTGTGTAGCTTGGCCTCTCCTTGCTGTAACAAGTGTTGGAATTTAATTCCAACTGCAACAATGAACAGCTGCACAGGAATCTGATTTGCAGTAAATGTTAAAGGTGTTCGGTGCAGCCAAGTCGCCTTTGATATTTTTGCACATAAATATGCATTAAAGTTTCAGCTGATTTCCCCTGCAGACAGCCGACTTGATTTTGATAAAGGCATCACCGCCTTGCTGCAATAAATTCTGAGATAAACATTAGAAGATATTTTGTAATAGTTTATTGTTTTAATCAGATATTTTTCAGCATATAAATACCGCACAGCAGTTCTGTTTTTAAGGTTAGAGAGAAAGATAGAGAGCAGAGGAGAGCACGCAGCAGCGTGAGTATAGTTTTCTGTTAGTGAATATGGAAACGCAGCACACAGCAGTGTTAAGAGTTTAGCAATATAGCGCAGCAGCGCTGGAATGTAATTTCTGTGTTTTGAAGAAAGAATGTGCAGCAGCATGAGCTCACATGAAAGAAGCCCTTTTGCACAGCAGTGCAGGGACTGAAAAGTAAGAGAGAGCAGCAGCGTTAGAAGAAGCAGCAGCAGCAGCTGAAGAATCACACAGAGCAGAGGAAAGCATGCAGCAGCGTGAAGAAGAGGAAGAAGAATAATTTCAGAAGAGTGAAATGCACAGCAGTGCAGAAATTTGAATGTAATTTGTTTTTTTTTATGTTCATCTGTGTGGAACTAAATCGTTCCTTAGTGAATTTCTGAAGTAGATGTTCAGCAATAGAAGTTTTTGAAATTCCCTCTGTATGAGGAAGACAAATCTGTAACAGTTAGTTTATTTTGATAAATACAAGTTAAATTTTTCCTGTTGCTGTTATACTGTCATCGTTGCTGAAACACGACGATCAGCGTTGTTGAAACAGCTCGTAACTCAAAAAATTACCTGACGTCAAAATTACGTTGCTGAAACACCGTTGCTGAAACACCTGTTTCAGCAACTGACAAAATTTCCTGTTGCTGAAACACCGTTGCTGAAACACCTGTTTCAGCAACTAAAAAAAACTGTGTTGCTGAAACACAGTTTCCAGCAAGCGAATTTTTTCTGTTTTTCTGTGTAAAAACAGAGTGCGATTTTTGTCTGTTTGTTATGGGATTTATCAGAAAATTCCAACATGGTATCAGAGCTAGTCCAGGCTCTTTGAAGTGTTAAAGAAGCTGAAGGAAGATTTCTTGCAGCAGCAACTTCTCCAGCAGTGTGAAGACTCAGCCAAGAAAGAATCTAAGGTATTTTTCAAGAATATTTTCTGTGTTGTTATTGAAGAAACAGTCAGTGATTTTAAAAACACAGTCAGAGATTTTAAAGCCTAGAATAAGAATGGCAAGGTCAAAGAAGAAAGCCTCCAGACCTGTTAAAAATGTGTCCCCCCTTTCTACTAAACTAGAAGGCAATCCATTAGACTACAGTCTATTTGAAGTTCCAAAGTTTGATGGAAACTTTGATGTATGGGAAGTAAAGATGAGGGCTTTCCTAATGTTTGAAGGGATTGAAGTCTGGGAGTCAGTGATTGATGACAGCAATATGGATAAAGAATCCATGGAGTATGATGCACAAGCAGCAAAGACTATCTTGGATGGTCTCCCCGATTCAGTGAAGAAGAATCTTGGAAAATATACATCAACAAAGGATATATGGGAGAGACTGCATGACCTTCATGCAAAGGGAGCACTGACCATGACAATGAGTCAAGAAGAACCCATCATAGGAGCTGAAAATGAAAAGCTTGACCTCATCAAGCTTCAAGTAAAAGAAAGGGATGAAGAGCTTGCCAAGATTAAGAAGGAACTTGATGAAAGCAAGAGGAAGCATCATGAAGAAGTCATGTCTATGACAAATCAGTTGAACAGAGCAAAAAAGCAGGAAGACGCCTTGTCAAGTCAACTTGAACAAAGGCACATAAGAGTGAACAAACTTGTAGAAGAGATTGGACAGTACAAGGCAGAGGTCTCCTCCCTTAAGTCCGAACTACAAGAAGCCAAGAAGCAGGCAAAAGGAGCTGAAAAGAAAATGGAGAGCAGTCAAGCAGAAATCTCCAAAATGAAGTCTGATATTATCTCCCTTAAAATAGTAGCAGCTGAAGCTACTCGTAGCAAGGAAGAAACTGAGGGACAACTAGCAAAGAAAAATAATGAATGTGAAAAGTTAGAAGAAGAGATTGTCCTCCTCAGGAAGAAGGTTGAAGGGATGAACAAGATCATGAAGAGCTCTCAAGCCTTGGATGATATGCTCAGCTATCACAGATCTCCATATGATAAATCAGGACTTGGGTATGTAGGTGAACCCTCAAAGAAGGATGAGGATGCTTTAAGCAAAGGAGATGTGAAGAAGTCAGAAAGAAGGTATGATGCTCCTAGTTCCAGCAAAGGCAAGGAGAAAAATGAAGGCTGCAATAGAAGAAATCCTGCTCCAAGCATAAAACCAGCTACAAGAAGAAATGTAGCTGATGTCAAAGAGGCAAGATGCAATGGTCATCAACAAAGGATCTCAAGGCAGCAAGGCTTCAGAAGTACATCAACGAAACCTCCATCTCCCAGGTACCAAAGTTCATTTCTTGGTTATTGTTATGCTTGTTCAAACTTTGGTCATATGGCAAAAGACTGTAGAGCATTTTATGGAGATAGATGTTGTGGTCCTCGACAATCTCCAAGAAATAATTTTGCAAGAAGAAATCATGAATTTTTATTCATGAACAATGTTGAATGTTTCAAGTGTCATAACATTGGGCATATGGCACGTGACTGTAACTTGACATGGGCCTTTACACAAGCTAAACCCATGCAAAAGAAGAAAGTTACACAAGTATGGAGGAGGAAGAAAACACAGTCCGAAAGTCCCTTGAGCTCTCTAGCTGATCTAAGTTTCTTTTGAGAAGATTCTGCTGAAAAAAGATAAAGCATACACTAAAGGGGAGCTTGTAAATTTTTGTTTGCTGAACTGTATTAACAGTCATTTGTTGATGGAGGATGTATTGCAGCGCAGCAGTTGCAAATGAAACTTTTGTTAATCCCTCTAAAAGGTAATATGCAGCAGTGATGAAATCAGCAATGTTTTTGCTTTGTGTTTATGCAATATGCACAGAAATGCATAAAGAAGAAAAGATGGCAGCGTTGAAATGTAAAGAGAAGCAGCGCAAGAAGAAAAGTATTCAAAGCAAGAAGATCCTCACAGCAGTGGGAAGACAGAACATAAAACAGCAGATTTTTAATGCACACTGAATGAATGAGAATGTGTGTGTCAGCAGAAAGCCAAAGGAATTGCACAGTAGTGCATTGTGTAAAAAAAAAAATGAAGCTGAAGATTGTGTGAAGCAAGGGTGTAAAAAGAAAAGGCAGCACCCCATGTTAATTTTTTTTTTTTTTTGTTGTGTGGAGAATGCAGCGCAAAACAGCGTGATGGCAAGAAGGAGAAGCACAGTAGTGCGAAGAAAATGAAACCAGAACTAAGAGAGAATGAAGAAATGTGTTTTTACACAGCAATGCAAATAAGAAAATGCAGCAGCATGAAATTTTTGTTGAAGAAATGAAAGGTAGTGGCACAGCAGCAGTGCGAGTGTAATCAATGAAGGGGAGCACACAGTGCGTATTTTTGTTGTTAAATGTGAAAGGAATGCGCAGCAGCGCAAGAGCAATTTGAGAAGTTATTTTATGCACAACAGTGCAGTGATAGAGAGAGTGCTGAAACAGCAGTGCTGAAACAGCAGTTGCTGAGACAGCATAATGAGACAGTGTTGCTGAGACAAAGTTGCTGAAACAGAGTGCTGATAGAGAGTTGCTGAGATAGCAGTGCTAAGACAGCTGTATATGCAGCAGCATAAATGTATTGAAAGTTTTACACACAGCAGTGTAATGTTTTTCAGGAGAAGACAGAGTCTGTAATGAATAGCAGTATAGAGCATATTGCAACCTGAGTGCCATTGTGAAGAACAATGCGAATGAAGATATTTTCACACACAGCAGTGTAAAATATCAGGCAGACACAGTAGTGTCAATTTGGACAGATTGAAGTGCCTCTGAAGTAGGCATGTTGAAATCCCTCTGTTAAGAGGAAGATTCTCTCGCTGTGTTTTGGAGCAACAATGCATTCTACAGGCGTGTTTCAGCAACTGTCTGCCAGATGCTGAAACACGTGTTTCAGCAACAGCCTGTGTGGCTGAAACTGTAATTTTCTGAGATAACAGAAATTGGTTGTGGAACTGAAGCGTTCCTTGGTGAATCCCTCTGTTGAGAGGAAGATGCTTTTCAGCATAGTCTCAGGTAAACCCCTCTATTAAGAGGAAGACAATTTTAATTGGTTGTGGAACTGCATCAGAAGCAGTTGGTGAATTCCTCTATGAGAGGAAGTGTTTGGGTACAATTGAATGCCCAGCAGTTGAAATTAAGGGGGAGTGTTGGAATTTAATTCCAACTGCAACAATGAACAGCTGCACAGGAATCTGATTTGCAGTAAATGTTAAAGGTGTTCGGTGCAGCCAAGTCGCCTTTGATATTTTTGCACATAAATATGCATTAAAGTTTCAGCTGATTTCCCCTGCAGACAGCCGACTTGATTTTGATAAAGGCATCACCGCCTTGCTGCAATAAATTCTGAGATAAACATTAGAAGATATTTTGTAATAGTTTATTGTTTTAATCAGATATTTTTCAGCATATAAATACCGCACAGCAGTTCTGTTTTTAAGGTTAGAGAGAAAGATAGAGAGCAGAGGAGAGCACGCAGCAGCGTGAGTATAGTTTTCTGTTAGTGAATATGGAAACGCAGCACACAGCAGTGTTAAGAGTTTAGCAATATAGCGCAGCAGCGCTGGAATGTAATTTCTGTGTTTTGAAGAAAGAATGTGCAGCAGCATGAGCTCACATGAAAGAAGCCCTTTTGCACAGCAGTGCAGGGACTGAAAAGTAAGAGAGAGCAGCAGCGTTAGAAGAAGCAGCAGCAGCAGCTGAAGAATCACACAGAGCAGAGGAAAGCATGCAGCAGCGTGAAGAAGAGGAAGAAGAATAATTTCAGAAGAGTGAAATGCACAGCAGTGCAGAAATTTGAATGTAATTTGTTTTTTTTTATGTTCATCTGTGTGGAACAGAATCGTTCCTTAGTGAATTTCTGAAGTAGATGTTCAGCAATAGAAGTTTTTGAAATTCCCTCTGTATGAGGAAGACAAATCTGTAACAGTTAGTTTATTTTGATAAATACAAGTTAAATTTTTCCTGTTGCTGTTATACTGTCATCGTTGCTGAAACACGACGATCAGCGTTGCTGAAACAGCTCGTAACTCAAAAAATTACCTGACGTCAAAATTACGTTGCTGAAACACCGTTGCTGAAACATCGTTGCTGAAACACCTGTTTCAGCAACTGACAAAATTTCCTGTTGCTGAAACACCGTTGCTGAAACACCTGTTTCAGCAACTAAAAAAAATTGTGTTGCTGAAACACAGTTTCCAGCAAGCGAATTTTTCTGTTTTTCTGTGTAAAAACAGAGTGCGATTTTTGTCTGTTTGTTATGGGATTTATCAGAAAATTCCAACAACAAGAATATAATCTATGGTTGTGTGTAGCTTGGCCTCTCATAGCTGTAACAAGAATATATTTGTCGTCCATATGAGCGACCTTATGAATATAATAAGGTCTCGTTATTATTATCATCATCGACTTCACTATTCTAGCCAAATTTACACCTTTGGCTTTGGCCTCCTCTTATTCCGACATTAATTCAGGACGTATATACAAGAACAAGTAACGACTCAAATAGTGTCAATGAAACATGTGATTTATATGGCTCGAAACGTGTTTAATACGCTCTATACTTTCCTCTCCTCGTTCGACTCCTACAACCGAAGCTCCAGGCATACAAAAATTTATCAAGAAGAAAATTTATCAAATTTTAATTAAAAATAGTTTTAGTTGAGAGAAGACTTGTATATTTATCTTATTGGAAATCAATACACTCTTAAAGAGTTTGGAAATTTACTTAAGCAAAAAATTTCGTGTAACTAAAAGCTTTAATATGATAGTACCATGGCATTGACTCATATTAGATTCTTCTCATTATATTTTAAAAGAATATTTAAATGTATTTGAAGAGGATGTTGAAATGATTCCACTCACCGTATTTGAAGAGGATGTTGAAATGATTGTCCACTCACCTCGTTACAAATCAATTACTTAAACTAATTAATCTTTCCAAGACTACGCTGCAGCGACAAAGAAAGCTCTCTCCCCAAAAAAAATTGCTTTCAAACATTGACATCCATTATGATTCAATAACTATTCACGACTTAATAAAATGAAATGTAAAACTGATCGATTCAAATTACAAAATTTCCTAGTAATCATCATCAGTCATAGAAGATCTTCATTTTCTAACTACCAGATACTTGATGCAAACCATGCATTATTACCAAAAAGAAACATGACGTTGCAACAACAGCGGCAGACATTACAGTGATAAAGAAAAACGAAATTGAACATAGTACACAAATAATCACACAGATGATATTATTACTTCAAAATTACATTGAGATTCAATAGTGTTGTCAGATCCAACTTATTCTAAACTTGGATAACTTGGATATGGATTTTGAGAAACCTAAACTCAGCCCACTGTGAGCATTATCTCCAATATCACAGAATCCATAATTTCCAAACAAACATAGGTAGTAAAATAACGTGAAAAACATTGAAAAGCTTGTTATACAGAACTCAGCTTTTCCACACACTTCAGCCGTTGCTATAGCCAACAGCATACAGATCACTAAAAATAACTATAAACCTCGGGCTCAGACACGAGTCATATTATTGAAAGAAATCATTTAGGGAAAAGGAAAAAGGAGAGGCTACTTATATAATGCCAGTATGCCGACGATGGTCTGCACAATGGAGAGCGACAGTAGAGCAATTCCTCCCAACAGACCTAGAGTTTTCCACGGAGAAGAGAAATACTCCCTCACAAGGTCAGCCACTTGGACGCTAAATTTATTGTAGTAGTGATCATGAACTTTTTTGGTCAGTTGATCGAAGACACCTTCGAGATTGATAGTGACTCCCTTGCATAGACCGTTGAAGAGCTTGGCAACTTCTGCGTCGCTCCCGAGGTGGGTTGTAATGATTTTCCTTTTTCTGAGCAAAGCCACGTCTTCTTGGGAGTCGATTAACTGGTCCATTAAACACACTTAACACGCAACATAATTGATTTTAGATGGTTTGCACATCTCAAAAGCAATTAGGTTACGGAATAGGATCTCCGTGGAGTCATCGACAGTGATGCGAGGAAGGTAAATTGTGTTCCTCGACTCGTCAAATTTAATATTTGTGATGCCTCCCTCGCATTGCTCTAATTTGATACCAGCATTTTCTAATTCTATTGCGGGATGGATATGATCATATAGGCCGGAATCTTTATCCCGATTGCAGATTCTACCCTTGCTGTCTTCCTTTGCATTGTCTTTTGCGCTCTCTTCGTCTTGGTCGGGGATCTTCATATAGTCGTTCTGGGCATGCTCTCCATTATGGGAATGTGCGATGTCACCATGGAGCATATCATCGCCATTATCGGAATGTGGAGAAATAATGAACATGCGCAAGGCATGCTCTCCATTATGGGAATGTGCGATGTCACCATGGAGCATATCATCGCCATTAACGGAATGGGGAGAAATGATGAATATGCGCAACCAACCAAGAAGATGATGATGTGGTTGTGGTTGAGGCCAGGACCATCGCTTCTTTGCTGGCAGTTTACTTTCGAAAGGGTAGAACACGCGCAAGAACGATTCATGCATCATATCGAAAAGCTTGTTCTCTGCATCACTATCCGTGGAGCTGCACTGCAATTTTAGTAGCTTTAGGAGAACGATGATCGGGATTTGATTCTCGAGCTTCAAAGTATATCCCTTCCAGTATAAAGAATCTTCTTTTTCTCAAAAAGAGGTTCATAGCAGTTACCATCTTCTGGTAATGTGTTGTCACTCAGAGTACTCAATATTTCTAGAATAAAACAACCATCCAAAGTTAGCATGTCAACCAGGTCCTTTTCATTCCAATTGATTTTTTCTTCATAGTTGTCCCTGATTTTTTTTCTGCACATTCATGATCTCCTCTGTTGCTGCTAAGAAACCCATATTATTTGGATCATTGCGAAGGTGCTTAATATCATTGAACCTGATCGTCATCCTTTTCAGGGCTCTTTCTTTGTGACTGTGCATTGAACGAAGCTTTTTAGTTTCTCGACGATATGGACCCAACGACACTCTTTGTGGGAACATATGCTTCCCTTTTTGCCCTGTCCGACATGAGGATGTCGGGAACTCTATATATGGATACAACTCGGAAGTGATTCTCTTCAACTGTAACGCTACACTCTCCTTGCGGTTCTTTCACCTTACGTGATTCCATCGGTTGCGTCTGCTGCGACATCTGTCCATCGTCACTCTTGAGGTGGGAGTAGGATGCAGCCATTTTATGAGAACAATTAGCAGAACAACAGAAGAAGATGATGACAGCGTGTAACGCTTCAGCATATGGTTACACACTACACAAGTGACTCCTCTTTATCATTGCCAATCAGCTGTTGGAATTTTCTGATAAATCCCATAACAAACAGACAAAAATCGCACTCTGTTTTTACACAGAAAAACAGAAAAATTCGCTTGCTGGAAACGGTGTTTCAGCAACACAATTTTTTTTCAGTTGCTGAAACAGGTGTTTCAGCAACGGTGTTTCAGCAACAGGAAATTTTGTCAGTTGCTGAAACAGGTGTTTCAGCAACGGTGTTTCAGCAACGTAATTTTGACGTCAGGTAATTTTTGAGTTACGACGTGTTTCAGCAACGCTGATCGTCGTGTTTCAGCAACGGTGACGGTATAACAGCAACAAGAAAAATTTAACTTGTATTTATCAAAATAAACTAACTGTTACAGATTTGTCTTCCTCATACAGAGGGAATTTCAAAACTTCTATTGCTGAACATCTACTTCAGAAATTCACTAAGGAACGATTCTGTTCCACACAGATGAACATAAAAAACAAATTACATTCAAATTTCTGCACTGCTGTGCATTTCACTCTTCTGAAATTATTCTTCTTCCTCTTCACGCTGCTGCGTGCTTTCCTCTGCTCTGCGTGATTCTTCAGCTGCTGCTGCTGCTTCTTCTAACATTCTAACATTAAAACAGAACTGCTGTGCGGTATTTATATGCTGAAAAATATCTGATTAAAACAATAAACTATTACAAAATATCTTCTAATGTTTATCACTGAATTTATTGCAGCAAGGCGGTGATGCCTTTATCAAAATCAAGTCGGCTGTCTGCAGGGGAAATCAGCTGAAACTTTAATGCATATTTATGTGCAAAAATATCAAAGGCGACTTGGCTGCACCGAACACCTTTAACATTTACTGCAAATCAGATTCCTGTGCAGCTGTTCATTGTTGCAGTTGGAATTAAATTCCAACACTCCCCCTTAATTTCAATTGCTGCATATCCAGACATTTTCTGAAATGATCAAAACCTTTCTTTGCTAATGGTTTTGTCAAGATGTCTGCAAGCTGATCCTCTGTTCTGCAGTGCTGCAAAACAATCTCACCATTGTTAACCAATTCACGTATGAAGTGATATTTGGTGTCTATGTGCTTTGTTCTTTTATGAAAAACAGAGTTTTTAGACAATGCTATTGCTGAGCTATTGTCACAGTAAATGGTTGTGCCATTTTCTTGTTCATGACACAAATCTTTGAGAACTCTTCTCAGCCATACTGCTTGGCATGCTGCTGCTGTTGCTGCCACATACTCTGCCTCTGCTGTTGATAAAGCCACAACTGGTTGCTTCTTGGAAGCCCATGAGATGGCTCCCGATCCCATATGAAACACATATCCCAATGTGCTTTTCCTATCATCAACACTTCCAGCCCAGTCACTGTCAGTGTAACCTGTCAACATGAAACTTTCAGAAGAGGAGTATAAAATACCAAACCCCTTCGTTCCATTCACATACCTTAGAATTCTCTTGGCTGCCTGCCAATGAGTCTCTTTCGGTCTTTCCATAAATCTGGAGATTAAACTCACAGCGTGCATAATGTCCGGCCTAGTTGCAGTCAAGTACATAAGGCTGCCAACTATGCTCTTGTACAATTTTGGATCAAAATATTTGCTGCTGTCTTCTTTGGTTAATTTCAGCCCCACTACTGTTGGAGTCACAGCAGCCTTGCTGTTCTGCATGTTAAATCTCTTCAAAACAGCTTCTACATATTTATCTTGAGAAATGAAAACACCATTTTCACTTTGGTCTACTTCAATTCCAAGAAAATATCTTAAGAAGCCTAAGTCAGTCATTTCAAATTCACTCTTCATGACTGCTTTAAAATCAGCAATGAGAGAAGCATCATTGCTAGTAAAAATCAGATCATCTACATATAAAACAACAATAATAATCTTACCGTCATTCTGCTTTATGTAGAGTGTGGGTTCACCATCACACTTATCAAACCCATTCTCAATCAGATAAGCATCAATTCTGCTATACCATGCTCTTGGAGCTTGCTTCAGCCCATAAAGAGCCTTCTTCAGTTTACAAACTTTATGCTCTTGTCCTTCAACTTCATAGCCCGGAGGTTGATCAACATAAACCTCTTCTTTTAACACTCCATTCAGGAATGCAGATTTAACATCCATCTGATAAATCTTCCATTTGTGTTGTGCTGCAATAGACAACACTGTTCTGACTGTTTCCATCCTTGCTACTGGTGCAAAGGTTTCATCATAGTCTCTGCCTTGTTGCTGCTTGTAGCCTTTCACAACAAGCCTTGCTTTGTGCCTGTCAATCTTACCTTCGGCATTACTCTTGGTCTTATAAACCCACTTAACTCCAATGGCATCTTTGCCTTTAGGGAGATCCACTAACTCCCATGTTTTACTCTTCTCTATTGCACCAATTTCTTCATTCATTGCTTCAATCCATTTATCTTCATTTACAGCATCTTCAAAATGGATTGGGTCATCAATATGACAATACAAAGCGAATAATGAATTCAGACCAGTATTGTTACTTACCTCTCCTTGTTCATAAATCTCACTCAGATTTCTGAATCTTGGTCTTCTTGGTGTGCTTGGAGTTCCATCCGAACTTGAGGGTGTATTTGATCCCTGTGCTGTTTCAGCAGTTGCTGTTTCAGCAGTTGCTGTTTGTGGTGTAACAGCAACTGTTCTTCCTTGACTTCTCAAGGCTGTTCGGATTCCAGCTTGTGGTGTGGTTTGTTGTACTTGCTGTGGTGTAGGAGGAGCCACCAAGGAAGGATTATTTGCTGCTGTCCCTTCCTCTTCTTCTTCATGAGACACTATTGTCTTCACATTCACTGTTTTATCCAAGCTTCCATCCCAAGCTTCATCTTCAATGAACTGCACATCTCTGCTTACTATTAACTTCTTGGTGGATGGATTATAGAGTTTATATGCCTTTGACTCATCACAATAGCCAATAAAGACACACTTCTCCCCCTTACTATCAAGCTTTTTCCTTAGCTGATCCGGTACATGTGCATATGCCACACAACCGAATACTCTCATGTGAGTGACAGTTTGCTTTTGACCACTCCATGCCTCTTCTGGTATTCTGTTCATGACAGCTTTAGTTGGGCATCTATTCAAGATGTAAACTGCGCAAGTAACAGCTTCTGCCCAATACTCATACGGCAAATGTTTTGCCTTCAGCATACTTCTGACCATGTCAAGAATGGTCCTATTCTTTCTTTCAGCAACACCGTTTTGCTGAGGTGTATACCTTGCTGTGAACTGCTTTTGTATGCCATTTTCTCTGCAAAAACGCAGAAATTCTTGGGAGATGTACTCTCCTCCTCTATCTGTTCTGAGCACTTTGATATAATGCCCACTCTGCTTTTCAACAAGAGTTTTGAAGTGGCGGAATTTCTCAAACACTTCACTCTTCTGTTTCAGCATATACACCCATGTCTTTCTGGTGTAATCATCAATAAAAGTTAAAACATATCTATTTCCAGCAAATGATGGTATTTGCATCGGTCCACACACATCAGAGTGAACTATTTCCAAGGGTGCTTTTGCCCTTATACTCTTTCCTGCTGGAAAGCTTTCCTTATGTTGCTTGCCCAAGATGCAGCCTTCACAAAGGCTGTCCGGTTTCTCAATCAACGGCAATCCCTTTACCATGCCCTTTCTGTGCAACAGATTCAGGCCTCCGAAATTGAGATGTCCAAATCTCAAATGCCACAACCAATTCACATCTTTCACCTGTTCTTGAAAGACTTCTTGTGTTACAGCCGCAATAGTTCTGCCTTCCTTCAAATCTGCCCTGAGTTTGAGAGGAAACATTCTATTGCTGGTCATCTGCACCTGTGCAATGATCTTCTTACTTGGAGGTATGTCTCTGATAGTACACAAATCATCTTTGAAGAACACGTTGTAACCTTTGTTCATGAGCTGTCCAATGCTCAAAAGATTACATTTCAGACCAGGTACATAGTATACAGCTTGCACAGTCATCTGTTCTCCATTTTTTGCTCGAATATTGACACTGCCCTTACCCTTGACAGTTATCTTATCATCAGTCCCTGTTGTTACCTCAGATTTCACATTTTCATCCAGATTGGCAAACATTTCAATATTTCCAGTCATGTGATTACTACAACCTGAGTCTAAGAACCAAAAATCTTCTTGCTTGTCTTGTGCTATGTTACATGTTAATAGCACATTCTTTGGGTTCTTATCTTCTTCATTTGCAAAATTAACATTCTGCCTATTGTTCATGTCATTTTGTTTTTTCTTGCATTCATTGGCATAGTGTCCAAATTTTTTACAATAATGACATTGGACTTGGGATTTGTCATACCTTTGTCCATGAGCTTGCTGTTTGCTTGAACCTTCAGCTTGGTTCTGATTGCAGCTCCTTCCGCTTGTGCTAGCTGGATAATTTCTGCCTCTGTTTTGGCTTCTTCCACGACCTCTGTAATTTGCTCTGCCTCTACCTCTTCTTTGGCCAAAAGACATCTGAGTCTTGAATGCTTGCTCAAAAGAGAAATCTGTTCCTCTACTCAGTCTGTGTTCATGAGACAACAGAGAAGCACTCAGCTCATCTACCGTGAACTGTGAGAGATCTTTTGTTTCTTCTATTGCCACCACAATAGATTCAAACCTTGAGGGTAAACATCTCAAGATTTTCTCTACAACCCTTCTATCTTCAAGAATCTCACCATGAGATCTTATCTGGGTTATCAATCCAATAACCTGAGTGAAGAATGAATCTATTGTATCAGATTCCTTCATGCTGAGATTTTCAAAGTCTCTCCTCAACATCTGCAACTTTGCAGTCTTCACCTTCTCCATGCCTTGATAGACAGTTTGGAGAATATCCCATGCCTCTTTGGACTTTTTTGCTGCTGCAATCCGCGGAAAAACACTTTCATGTACTGATTGGAAGAGGAAAAAGAGGGCTTTGGCATCCTTCTTTCTGTCACCCTTCAATTGGTCTCTTTCTGCTGCTGTCAAAGCAGCCAGTGCTGTTGCATCTGCAGGTTCAGCATAACCTGTTTCAACCAGCTCCCATATTCCTTGAGAAGCAAACAATGCTTTCATTGTTATGGACCAATAACTGTAATTTTTCCCATTAAACTGAGGCAGTTGGGGATTTGTCAAACCTGTTCCAGTATCTGCCATCTTAACCTGTACTGGTAAAGAAAAGATACTGACTGTATTTTTTTTAAAAACAAGCAAAAACTTTCTCTGCTGAAAAATCTGCTCAACAAACTTCTTACAGCTCCTACAGTGAAAAACAATCTCTGTTTTTGACTCACTGAGTGCCTAGACTAGCTCTGATACCATGTTGGAATTTTCTGATAAATCCCATAACAAACAGACAAAAATCGCACTCTGTTTTTACACAGAAAAACAGAAAAATTCGCTTGCTGGAAACGGTGTTTCAGCAACACAGTTTTTTTTCAGTTGCTGAAACAGGTGTTTCAGCAACGGTGTTTCAGCAACAGGAAATTTTGTCAGTTGCTGAAACAGGTGTTTCAACAACGGTGTTTCAGCAACGTAATTTTGACGTCAGGTAATTTTTGAGTTACGACGTGTTTCAGCAACGCTGATCGTCGTGTTTCAGCAACGGTGACGGTATAACAGCAACAAGAAAAATTTAACTTGTATTTATCAAAATAAACTAACTGTTACAGATTTGTCTTCCTCATACAGAGGGAATTTCAAAACTTCTATTGCTGAACATCTACTTCAGAAATTCACTAAGGAACGATTCTGTTCCACACAGATGAACATAAAAAACAAATTACATTCAAATTTCTGCACTGCTGTGCATTTCACTCTTCTGAAATTATTCTTCTTCCTCTTCACGCTGCTGCGTGCTTTCCTCTGCTCTGCGTGATTCTTCAGCTGCTGCTGCTGCTTCTTCTAACATTCTAACATTAAAACAGAACTGCTGTGCGGTATTTATATGCTGAAAAATATCTGATTAAAACAATAAACTATTACAAAATATCTTCTAATGTTTATCACTGAATTTATTGCAGCAAGGCGGTGATGCCTTTATCAAAATCAAGTCGGCTGTCTGCAGGGGAAATCAGCTGAAACTTTAATGCATATTTATGTGCAAAAATATCAAAGGCGACTTGGCTGCACCGAACACCTTTAACATTTACTGCAAATCAGATTCCTGTGCAGCTGTTCATTGTTGCAGTTGGAATTAAATTCCAACATCAGCTACTACAGCAGCTAACTACCACTCACGGGCTACAGGAATTAACCACTAGTCTACATATTCATGACAACTAATTTTCATTCTAAATTGCAACAACTATTCTTCTCGTACCATTTAGAGAAGGTACAGGATAAATAGTGTAATAATTAACTAGTTAATGTGGTTGTCATATATAAGTTTTGGTCGCTGATTATTGTTACCTTATAAAGAGATATTATTTTTGTGGTCGATTATTGTTGCATTATATTTAAAGATGGGATGTCGAAATTTGTTTTTTTAATAATATAACATAGTTAATTGGTTAGGTAAAGTATGTCTATCCTAAAAACTTAAGTCACAGTTATCACTCTGTTTTGTGTAACGATTCCAATGCCCAAGTTCTACTTATATTTAATGTAGGTTAATATTACTTTTGGAAAAACTAAAAGTACATACTTGTGCAATTTTAAAAATTGGAATTTTTGAAGTGTAGACTAAACCCACACAAGCATTAATCTGCAAATACCTAGTTTAGAGTTCTTTGGTTTATATATTCACATAATTTTTCATTTTTCATTTGACTTTCGCTAAAGGTGATTTATTGAATAGTGATGATTACTCAAATTATTTTATCAGCAAAATAAAAAACTACACTAATTCATTTATGTAGTGTAAAATGTATGTATGTATGTTTATTTGTTTTTATATATGTATATTTTGTTTATGAGCAAAATAAAAAACTACACTAATTCATTTATGTAGTGGTAAAATGTATGTATGTATGTTTATTTGTTTTTATATATGTATATTTTGTTTATGTAGTGGTAAAATGTATGTATGTTTGTTTATTTGTTTTTATATATGTATATTTTGTTTAAATTTTTTTTTTTAAGCTTCAGCATGTGATTTCCATTAATAAAAAAGATTATTACATTGATAAGAGTTATGTTGTCTTGACCAAAAGATTAACGGAGGAGACCAGTGTACAAAAAATCATTAAAATTTCAATCTACACAGTAAGATACTAGATTTAAGCCTTAACCAGGTATACAAAAAAGCCATTAAAATTTCAAACTAGATAGTAAGATACTAGACTTAACCATTGAGAGAGAATACTTAACATGACAGTAAGATACTAGACTTAACATGATAGTAAGATATTAGACTTAACCATGTGTCTTACATAAAAGGAGATGTGATCGCTGGAACAAAAGAAAGAACGTAAAAGGTCTAGAGAAAGAACCACAGTAATACGAAAAAAACCATACCACCATGCAAAACGTCCATACTAGAATTACAACTGAAGAATCCATTAAAAACTTTAGTTTATAACTAGAAAGTGAGGCGATGAGTTCGCTTGTGGAGAGATGGCTACCAGAGGTGAAGCATTCATTGGTGGGTCATTGATGATAACAGGGGTGTCATTCTCTTTTATTGATTTGGTCTTCAAATTGGAGACTACAAAGTTTTCCACCCTTGCTAATCTGGTCCCAAGGTCATCAAGGTTGAACCAGATGTTATGAAGAATCATTTTAATATCTTCCTAACCTGCAAACAATTTGTAGTTGTCTACCTATTTGTACTGAAGAACCATGCGAAGCAGATTCTACATTTGCTAATGTGATGTTATGGAATGTAGAAAACGAAGTCAGCGCTTCCTCCTGGATCTGGGATCCATTTGAGGCGGTCTCCAACAACCTATGAATGTGAAAAATAAGACCCTTCACCAAATTCTTTCGATTCTAGGAGGAGAATTTCCTTCCTTACTTCTGGAGGAATGGAGTCAAAATAATTCACCACAAACTCCAAACCGCATTTTTTTTTCTGAGGAGCCATAAGTGAAGAGAGACAATAGTAAGACACCGTAGAGAAATGACGATACAACAAATGCAAATCAGGTAAGGGATTGACATTAATAAGCCATGAAATGAACCCCACTGTCCAGATATCATCTAAAAATATGTAAGGAGGTGTGTGGAAAATTGACCACCCAGATGTCCACCCTAGTTGAAACAAGAAAGCACCCTAAGAACTCGACACCTCCCCAAGCTCTATGAGAAAAGCAACTAGAACTTGAGAAAAACACATAGAAGGCAAGACTAATTGACTTGAGCGTATTAGATTGGAAGGTTAAATCACCCTATTAAAACCAAACAGAAAACGAACCTGGGTACTATACCCCACACATCGAGACTGGTCAATTAAAGGATATCCCTGATAGGTTTGAGCCTTGAAATGATGAGGTTGGAAAAATTGCCACCAATTCAAAGGATGGCTTGTTCCTATACTACGGAAGAAGAGAACGAAATACATTTACCCTCCCAAAATATTTGGAACAAGAAAAAGAAGCCCAAGAGATAGTGAATGTGAGAGTGACATAAAACCTA
Source organism: Pinus tabuliformis (assembly GCA_031772625.1). Taxonomy (NCBI): domain Eukaryota; kingdom Viridiplantae; phylum Streptophyta; class Pinopsida; order Pinales; family Pinaceae; genus Pinus; species Pinus tabuliformis. The sequence goes on from CM062804.1 coordinate 1,574,527,721, forward strand.
AGAACTAGATGAGAACAATAAGGAAATAACTAGGTTAATATTATTTTTGGAAAAACTAAAAATACATACTTTTGCAATTTTAAAAAGTTGGAAATTTTAAAGTGTAGACTAAACCCACACAAGTATTAATCTGCAAATACCTAGTTTAGAGTTCTTTGGTTTATATATTCACATAATTTTCCATTAAATTATTTTATCAGCAAAATCAAAGGCTACACTAATTCATTTATGTAGTGGTAAAATGTATGTATGTATGTTTGTTCATTTGTTTTTATATATGTATATTTTGTCTAAATTTCTTTTTTTTAAGCTTCCGCATGTGATTTCTATTAATAAAAAAGAGTATTACATTGATAACAGTGCCTTGTGATCCGTAGGGGGTGTATTATAGAGCTATAGAGGTGGAAATAGTGCTCGCCAATTGGTGTTTAGTGTTTTGGTGTATAAATTGGATGGTTACACCCATATCTTATATAAAATTTTTGTTATAATGACTTTAAATTTCATTATTAAATTTATTAAATTTGAATACTCCACGAAAACAAACTATTAATCAAACAAAAAAATTAGAAAATTTTCAATTTAATTTTTCCAAAAATTAAATAAAGGTTAATAAAACACTATTTTTAACCTAATTTATTTGAAGTGATTAAGAAAAATGATTATTGAAAAAAATAACCCAACAAATGTTGTTATAATTACTTCGAATTTTATTATTAAATATAAATAATCCCGCCAAGACAAAAAACCAGAAAAATCAAAATATAACTGGTAAAAAGGGAGTTACCCATCGAATTTAACCACTGGTGTCGTGTGTCAGGCATCACAGCCCCTGCTGCCGCATTTTGACCACTTTGCAGGAGGATAAGACATAGATGAGACAAAGGAATTAATATAACACATAGATGAAACCAAAAAAATCAAAATATAACAGGTAAAAAGGGAGTTACCCATCGAATTTAACCACTGGTATCGTGTGTCAGGCATCACAGCCCCTGCTGCCGCATTTTGACCACTTTGCAGGAGGATAAGACATAGATGAGACGAAGGAATTAATATAAAACATAGATGAGACAAAGGAATAAATGTATCAAGTCCAATCACTCAATCCAGATGGGCACGCATTGGGCGGATAGACGTTCACGTGTACACTCATGAGGGCCGGCCGCTGTCTACACCACCAGGGTGGCTTGTTACGAGGAGACCAGTATGATAAGCCCAATTCACTTCGCCTGTTGCAGCCTGCAGGCATCTCGCTTTAAAGGTACAACCAGCTTTTCCTCATATGTTCATTGCCGTGGAGATGACGTTAAACAGTCAACATCATATATATATCCCTGCAGCACTCACAATTAAACTGTTTTGGGATACATATTGGTGGCGCCCTAGTTTAATGGTAGCGTAAATTCTTTCTTTAACGGCTCTATAAAAGTGAGGAGGTATGGCCGTGCTGTTGCCAGCTATTTTACTGCCATTTTCACGGACAAATTCACTGCACAAGTTCTTAACAGCTGGCTGTTACGTTGTATTTACCCGCTGCCGACCTGAGCATGAGTTGGGCACTGTCCTTGTGGAAACTATTTTCTTGGCCATCACTGCTTCATGGAAGGGAACGATGGATAATTCCAACCAATTATTTATTTATTATTATTTTGGAAGGAGCATGATAAAATGATGGAAGGCACAGCGCACTCGCGAGATTCCGTCTGATTGCCTTCTGTAAGTAAAAGTGATGAAGAAGGCACCTATTCGGAAGATGAGCGTAGTAGTAGAGAGTGAATAAATAATTTGAAAGACTGATTTCACTACACTTTAGTGATGCATAAAAAACCGGACACTGGAATAATGTTTTCTGCACACAAACCACGTGAACTTGAATTTCCAAAGCATCTAGGATGTAATGCCTCAGCAAAATGTAAATATTTGACTTTATTGTGGTTAAAAACTGAATTTGACATTATTAATTGGTTTGGAATTTAATAATATTTTTATTATTTCTTTAATAAATAAGAAAGGTTCTCTTGAAAAAAACCGGCAATAAGAAATGTTCTCTTGAAAAAAACCGGCAACTTCTGAGAGCGAAGTTGGGGAAAAGGGGAGGAAAAAGGTTAGTCTGAGCGGGCAACTTCTGAGAGCGAAGTTGGGGAAAAGGGGAGGAAAAAGGTCAGTCTGAGCTGAGTTTTGTGGACAGCCAGAAGAAAAAGAAAAAAGGAAAATAAATGGAAAAAAGAAAAAAAGCTGGGCACTACGTGCAGATATCTTGCGGAGGACAGCGGTCCCTCAAGATTGCGGAGGCCCTGCAAGATTGCGGAAGAGAGGTGGTCCCCAAAGACGAATCTCGAGGTTGTGTGGCAGATTGGAAGCAGAAGACAAGATAAAGTTTTGCCATTTATAAATTTGAGATTTGTAACAGCAAACTTTTGTGCAGCTATAACTCTCTCAAAAAAAAAGTAACTTAATAATAATGGTAACAGAGTGATTAATTGTTATCTGCATTAAAAAGGAAAACGGGAGAGGGATGTACAGTTAGAACCCTCGTAGGTTTTGGTGAAACTGTTCGTAACAGTGTCACTGTAGAACAACCCGTAGGGTCATAAAATAATTGGGCCACGCGAAGTCCCTGTTCGTCAGAGAAATCCTTGAGGGTGGTGTAAGTTAATGGCTTGGCAGAAACGTTTTCCTCCATTGAGGAACTCTGGTGTGTAAAGACTGAAGCTGAACTGTAGGGTTTGACGCCAAGAAAAAACAAAAAAGAATGTATCAAGACCTACATACATTTGTTAGATTTATACAGGCGGTATTGGAGAACAAAACCCTAGGACATTTCATCATGGAGGCACAGGCAGTGGAGGGGCCTGGCGTGCCAAATTGGCAATAACCCGAGTCAGGTAAATGAGCATGGTAGGAAACTACTGTAGTGCGATTTTCTAAAGAAAAGAAAAGAACAAAGTTTGCAATGCCGATTTAAATAAGACATCTCTTCTAAGATCAACGAACAATTAGTTGGTGATATAGTTGAATATTCTCATAATAATAACAGTAGAAACCATCAAAACAGTGGTGACACTCCTCAACAAATTCTGCTATCTGCAAAAGCAACAACTGATATGCAGTACTATGCTATGTCTAATCTTTGTTAACTGTTAAAACAAGGAAACATAGATAGATAAAGATATCAACCTTTGAAAATTCTCTGATAACAGCAAGGTTAAGTGCGAAATAATTGTCGGACAGGGTGGGTTCCCTGAAACTCTTGACAACTCATAAAAAAGAACGAACGGAGAATCGGGACAGAGGCTGTTATAGGGGTGTTCTCTTATGTTTCGAACAAGAAACTAAGATTTAAGGAAATACACATGAAATATATATATATATATATATATAACAGCCGTAGCTTGGACGATTGCCAACCAGTTTCAAAACCCTTGAATCATATGCATATATAGACATGTAAAATGGATACATAAAGAAAAACAATAAATTCACTGGTGAATATGACTGGTATTTCTCGGGTTAAACCTGGAGGAATAATTCCAATATACATCGAAGTACATAAAACAACCAGGTACGCCACGGGGTCAAAACCCTGGCAAGTTTAAAGCATAAATTATATTAGGATAGTTACTGTCCGAGCCTCATACTGGAAGCAAACCCTCCACGCTAATGCCGCACAAGGGTTTCAAACTTCTATGGCACACAGCTGTTAAATTACATAAGCTCCTAAACCCAATAGACTGCGAGCTATCTGGGAGACAAACTTAGAAATTCAGTGGAAATCAAACCTCATACTGGAAGCAAACACTGCACGCTAATGCCGCACAAGGGTTTCAAACTTCTATGGCACACAGCTGTTAAATTACATAAGCTCCTAAACCCAATAGACTGCGAGCTATCTGGGAGACAAACTTAGAAATTCAGTGGAAATCAAAGAAACCCTGTCCAGTTATGCAGGGGAGTTAAACTCAGCTGAAAAACCCTCAATCTGGAGATAACCCCTTACCCGGGATTTCGGCAACGAGTCTGGTAAATGCTTACCACGCAACAGTCGCGAATAGCTCCGGAGTCCTAGAGAAGGGTCCTACAATCAGAAGAATCATAGCAAACCATTAGTTAAACAAAGTTAAGGAAGATGCCTGTCAAGGAGAAGTTTCAACGGCAGAAAATTCCAATAATTAAAACCAGAATACTCACCCGGGCCTCACCAAGTTGAGCAGATCCATTCTGGGTCCTGGAACAATAACAGAACAGGTCGCGGAAAACAAACAACAGTAAACAACAGTAAATGGACCCGGCGCCAACGCAAGGAAACAGCATATCAAACGAGATATGGTTGACCTAACCCGACAAGAGTTCTGAACCGTGGGAAGAATGGTGGCTGCGAGAAACGGCCATTCCTATTTCCAACCCCATTGAAACATAAATGCAGCTTGACATGCAAGGGCAATTCCTATTTCCAACCCCATTGAAACATAAATGCAGCCTGACATGCAAGGGATAGAGCAGTTCTCTTGTATTTATGTTTCAATGGGGTTGACTTTGGCATTTTAGCAACAAAGCAACTGTTATTCCCCTTGCATGTCAGGCTGCATTTATGTTTCAATGGGGTTGGAAATAGGAATTGCCGCGAGGAACGAGCCTGCTCGTGCCACGCACAGGGCAGAGCAATAAGAATACACCAAGCGTACAGATAATCAACGTATAATTAATAAAAACGCCAAATGTCAATCCAGATCACCCACTTGCAGATCGCGGGTAGTTGGGAGTTTTTTGAAGGTAATAGTAGGTTAATGAACCCGGAGTAGACAGGACCGAGCCAATAATATCACCGGGGAAAACAAGTTGGTTGCCCAGAAAACGTTACAAATGGCCGGAGCAGTAAATACTGAGATAAGTCACAAGTTACGTTGACATGGAAAAACATTCATACATTTGTAATACCAAATAGAATTTTTTTTTTTTTTTTTTTAAATGATGGAGACATCACTATGGATTTTGAGAAACCTAAACTCAGTCCACTGTGAGCATTATCTCCAACATCACCAGAATCCATAATTTCCAAACCAAACATAGGTAGTAAAATAACGTGAAAAACATTGAAAAGCTTGTTATACAGAACTCAGCTTTTCCACAGAAAACAACAAGTTGGTTGCCCAGAAAACGTTACAAATTGCCGGAGCAGTAAATACTGAGATAAGTCACAAGTTACGTTGACATGGAAAAACATTCATACATTTGTAATACCAAATAGATTTTTTTTTTTTTTTTTAAATGATGGAGACATTACTATGGATTTTGAGAAACCTAAACTCAGCACACTGTGAGCATTATCTCCAACATCAACATCACCAGAATCCATAATTTCCAAACCAAACATAGGTAGTAAAATAACGTGAAAAACATTGAAAAGCTTGTTATACAGAACTCAGCTTTTCCACACACTTCAGCCGTTGCTATAGCCAACAGCATACAAATCACTAAAAATAACTATAAACCTCGGGCTCAGAGACGAGTCACACTATTGAAAGAAATCATTTAGGGAAAAGGAAAAAGGGGAGGCTACTTATATAATGCCAGTATGGCGACGATGGTCTGCACAATGGAGAGCAACAGTAGAGCAATTCCTCCCAACAGACCTAGAGTTTTCCACGGAGAAGAGAAATACTCCCTCACAAGGTCAGCCACTTGAACCCTTAATATGTTGTTGTAATTGTTATGAACTTTTTCTGTCAGTCCATGGAAGGCACCTTCGAGATTGATAGTGACTCCCTTGCATAGACCGTTGAAGAGCTTGGCAACTTCTGCGTCGCTCCCGAGGTGGTTTGTAATGATTTTCCTTTTTCTGAGCAAAGCCACGTCTTCTTCGGAGTCGATTAACTGGTCCATTAAACCCACGTAACTCGCAACATCATTGAATTCAGATGGTTTACACATCTCAAAAGCAATTAGGTTACGGAATAGGATCTCTGTGGAGTCATCGACAGTGATGCGAGGAAGGTAAATTGTGTTCCTCGACTCGTCAAATTTAATATTTGCGATATTGCCTTCCTCCCATCGCTTTAATTTGATACCAGCGTTTTCTAATTCTATTGCGGGATGGATATGATCATATGGGCCGGAATCTTTATCCCGATTGCAGATTCTACCCTTGCTGTCTTCCTTTGCATTGTCTTTTCCGCTCTCTTCGTCTTGGCCGGGGATCTTCATATAGTCGTTCTGGGCATGCTCTCCATTATGGGAATGTTCGATGTGACCATGGAGCATATCATCGCCATTATCGGAAGGTAGAGAAAGAATGCATATGCGCAACCAATCAAGAAGATGATGATGTGGTTGAGGCCAGGACCATCGGCGCTCTTTTGGCATTTTACTTTCGAAAGGGTAGAAGAGGGGCAAGAACGATTCACGCATCATTTCGAAAAGCTTGTTCTCTGCATCACTATCCGTGGAGCTGCACTGCAATTTTCGTAGCTTTAGGAGAACGATGAACGGGATTTGATTCTCGAGCTTCAACATGTCGTTCAGTATATCCCTTCCAGTATAAAGAATCTTCTTTTTCTCAAAAAGAGGTTCATAGCAGTTACCATCTTCTGGTAATGTGTTGTCACTCAGAGTACTCAATATTTCTAGAATAAAACAACCATCCAAAGTTAGCATGTCAACCAGGTCCTTTTCATTCCAATTGATTTTTTCTTCATAGTTGTCCCTGATTTTTTTCTGCACATTCATGATCTCCTCTGTTGCTGCACGAGAGAAGAAACCCATATTATTTGGATCATTGCGAAGGTGCTTAATATCATTGAACCTAATAGTCATCCTTTTCAGGGCTCTTTCTTTGTGACTGTGCATTGAACGAAGCTTTTCAGTTTCGTGATAATATGGACCCAACGACACTCTTGTGGGAACATATGCTTCCCTTTTTGCCCTGTCCGACATGAGGATGTCGGGAACTCTATATATGGATACAACTCGGACGGGATTCTCTTCAAGTGTAACGCTACACTCTCCTTGCGGTTCTTTCCTCTTACGTGATTCCATCGATTGCGTCTCCTGCGACATCTGTCCATCGTCACTCTTGAGCTGGGAGTAGGATGCAGCCATTTTATGAGAACAATTAGCAGAACAACAGAAGAAGATGACAGCGTGTAACGCTTCAACATATGGTTACACACTACACAAGCGACTCCTCTTTATCATTGCCAATCAGCTACTACAGCAGCTAACTACCACTCACGGGCTACAGGAATTAACTACTAGTCTACATATTCATGACAACTAATTTTCATTCTAAATTGCAACAACTATTCTTCTCGTACCATTTAGAGAAGTACAGGATAAATAGTGTAATAGTTAACTAGTTAATGTGGTTGTCATATATAAGTTTTGGTCGCTGATTATTGTTACCTTATAAAGAGATATTATTTTTGTGGTCGATTATTGTTGCGTTATATTTTTGTGGTCGATTATTGTTGCGTTATATTTAAAGATGGGATGTCGAAATTTGTTTTTTTAATAATATAACATAGTTAATTGCTTAGGTAAAGTATGTCTATCATAAAAACTTAAGTCACAGTTATCACTCTGTTTTGTGTAACGATTCCAATGCCCGAAGTTCTACTTATATTTGATCTATGTAGGTTAATATTCCTTTTGGAAAAACTAAAAGTACATATATTTGTGAAATTTTAAAAATTGGAATTTTTGAAGTGTAGACTAAACCCACACAAGCATTAATCTGCAAATACTTAGTTTAGAGTTCTTTGGTTTATATATTCACATAAGTTTCCATTTGACTTTCGCTAAAAGTGATTTATTGAATAGTGATGATTACTTAAATTATTTTATCAGCAAAATCAAAAGCTACACTAATTCATTTATGTAGTGGTAAAATGTATGTATGTTGTTTATTTGTTTTTATATATGTATATTTTGTTTAAATTTCTTTTTTTAAGCTTCGGCATGTGATTTCCATTAATAAAAAATATTATTACATTGATAACAGTTATGTTGTCTTGACCAAAAGATTCACGGAGGAGACCAGTAAAATTTCAATGTACACAATAAGATATTAAATTTAACCATGCAAAGCCTTAACCAGGTATACAAAAAAGCCATTAAAATTTCAAACTAGATAGTAAGATACTAGACTTAACCATCGAGAGAGAATACTTAACATGACAGTAAGATACTAGACTTAACATGATAATAAGATACTAGACTTAACCATGTGTCTTATACAAAAGGAGATGTGATCGCTGGAACAAAAGAAAGACCGTAGAAGGTCTAGAGAAAGAACCACAGTAATACGAAAAAAACCATACCACCATGCGAAACGAACATACTAGAATTACAACTGAAGAATCCATTAAAAACTTTAGTCTATAACTAGAAAGTGGGGTGATGAGTTCGCTTGTGGAGAGATGGCTACCAGAGGTGAAGCATTCATTGGTGGGCCATTGATGATAACAGGGGTGTCATTCTCTTTTATTGATTTGGTCTTCGAATTAGAGACTACAAAGTTTTCCACCCTTGCTAATCTAGTCCCAAGGTCATCAAGGTTGAACCAGATGTTATGAAGAATCCTTTTAATATCTTCCTAACCTGCAAACAATTTGTACTTGTCTACCTATTTGTTTCGAAGAACCATGGGAATCACATTCTACATTTGCTAATGTGATGTTATGGAATGTAGAAAACGAAGTCGGCGCTTCCTCCTGGATCCGGGATCCATTTGAGGCAGTCTCCAACAACCTATGAATGTGAAAAATAAGACCCTTCACCAAATTCTTTCGATTCTAGGAGGAGAATTTCCTTTCTTACTTATGGAGGAATGGAGTCAAAATAATTCACCACAAACTCCAAACCAAAGAATCGCCGACATGAGGAAGAGGAACTTTTCATTCATCCTCTGCGACTTGGCATTTTTTTTCGTAGGAGCCATAAGAGAAGAGAGACAATAGTAAGACACCGTAGAGAAATGACGATACAACAAATGCAAACCAGGGAACGGATTGACATTAATAAGCCATGAAATGAACCCCACTATCCAGATATCATCTAAAAATATGTAAGGAGGCATGTGGAAAATTGACCACCTAGATGTCCACCCTAGTTGAAACAAGAAAGCACCCTAAGAACTCGACACCTCCCTAAACTCTATGAGAAAAGCAACTAGAACTTGAGAAAAACACACAGAAGGCAAGACTAATTGACTTGAGCGTATTAGATTGGGAGGTTAAATCACCCTATTAAAACCAAACAGAAAACGAACCTGGGTACTATACCCCACACATCGAGACTGGTCAATTAAAGGATATTCCTGATAGGTTTAAGCCTTGAAATGATGAGGTTGGAAAAATTGCCACCAATTCAAAGGATGGCTTGTTCCTATACTATGGAAGAAGAGAACGAAATACATTTACCCTCCCAAAAATATTTGGAACAAGAAAAAGAAGCCCAAGAGATAGTGAATGTGACAGTGACATAAAACATAAGAACTAGATGAGAACCATAAGGAAATAACTAGGTTAATATTATTTTTGGAAAAACTAAAAATACATACTTGTGCAATTTTAAAAAGTTGGAAATTTTAAAGTGTAGACTAAACCCACACAAGCATTAATCTGCAAATACCTAGTTTAGAGTTCTTTGGATTATATATTCACATAATTTTCCATTTGGCTTTCGCTAAAGGTGATTTATTGAATAGTGATGATTGCTTAAATTATTTTATCGGCAAAATCAAAGGCTACACTAATTCATTTATGTAGTGGTAAAATGTATATACGTATGTTTGTTTATTTGTTTTTATACATGTATATTTGGAAATAACTAGGTTAATATTATTTTTGGAAAAACTAAAAATACATACTTGTGCAATTTTAAAAAGTTAGAAATTTTAAAGTGTAGACTAAACCCACACAATAATTAATCTGCAAATACCTAGTTTAGAGTTCTTTGGTTTATATATTCACATAATGTTCCATTTGGCTTTCGCTAAAGGTGATTTATTGAATAGTGATGGTTGCTTAAATTATTTTATGGGCAAAATCAAAGGCTACACTAATTCATTTATGTAGTGGTAAAATGTATATATGTATGTTTGTTTATTGTTTTTATACATGTATATTTTGTCTAAATTTCTTTTTTTAAAGCTTCCGCATGCGATTTCTATTAATAAAAAAGTGTATTACATTGATAACAGTTATGTTGTCCATTAATAAAAAAGAGTATTACATTGATAACAGTTATGTTGTCTTGACCAAAAGATTCACCGAGGAGACGAGTGTACAAAAAACTATTAAAATTAAATAGATGTCAGAGTGTCCGTGCGTGTGGTCAGTAGGGGGTGTATTAATGGAGCTATAGAGGTGGAAATAGCGCTCGCCAATTGGTGTTTAGTGTTTTGGTGTATAAATTGGATGGTTACACCGATATATTATATATATTAATATTATTATATAAATAATGAAATTTATATATATTAAATATTATTTATTTTTATTTTTTTTAAATATAAAGATAATTTATAGATAATATAAATTTATTTATGTGAGTATTAAGTGGATTATTTAAAAATCATGAGAAATTAGTTAGTTACAACTACTTTTCATGAATATCATCATATATGAAAGACTTTGTTAAATCTCAAAAAATAATATCTAATAAAATTTATTTAAAAAAATATTATATAATTTTAAATATATTTAACTTTTTGATAAAAATGTAACTATCACTCTTAAATATCATAATCAATATTTTGATTCACATAAATCATCTAAACCATTTAGACCTTTCCTCTATTTATATTTTAAAAACTATCAAATATATAATTTTTTTTTTTTAATGTAAAGTCATGCCCAGTGAAGTCATGCCAGTGAAAACAAATGAAGTCATGCCAGTGAAAACAAATGAATTGTTGATAGGATGAAGTCTCACTGCCATAATGCGACATAGGCTTTCTATTCAATGAAGTCATGGCCTTTCGAAACAAATGAATTGTTTTTTAATTTTTATTTTTTAAAATGGTTTTTATCATATAAAATAATTAATTTAAATATATAATTAATATTTTTTTTTTTTTTTTTAAATAGTTTTTATCAAATAAAATAATTAATTTAAATATATAATTAAAATTCATGAATAAATCTTCATTCAAATGTAAATATTTTACATTAAAGTTTATAGGAATAAAATTTTCAAGTATTTGTAACTTTTTAAGTTATTTATCAATCTAATTATTATAGGGAAATTAATTCTATATAAATGTTTTTTAAAAACTTTGTAAATTTTTAATTTATATATTAATTGGATTATTATAAAAATTAAATGGATATCAATAATATATTATTTTTAATTAAATTTATTTGAAGTGATGGAGAAAAATAATAATTTTTTTCCTTACTAAAATAATAATATAAAAATTTGGTTATAATGACTTTAAATTTCATTATTAAATTTATTAAATTTGAATAATCTTGAAAAACAAACTATTAATCAAACAAAAAAAACTAGTAAATTTTCAATTTAATTTTTCCAAACTATTAATCAAACAAAAAAATTAGTAACTTTTCAATTTAATTGTTTATTTTGAATAATACTTGAAAACAAATTATTAATCAAACAAAAAGAATTAGTAAAATTTCAATTTTAATTGTTTATTTTGAATAATCCTTGAAAACAAACTATTATTCAAGCAAAAAGAATTAGTGAATTTTCAATTTATTTGTTAAAATTAAATAAAGGTTAATAAAATACTATTTTTAACTGAATTTATTTAAAGTGATTAAGAAAAATAATTATTGAAAAAAATAACCTAACAAATTTTGTTATAATTACTTCGAATTTTATTATTAAATATAAATAATCCCGCCAAAACAAAAAACCAAAAAAATCAAAATATAACAGGTAAAAAAGGAGTTACCCATCGAATTTAACCACTGGTATCGTGTGTCAGGCATCACAGCCCCTGCTGCCGCATTTTGACAACTTTGCAGGAGGATAAGACATAGATGAGACAAAGGAATTAATATAAAACATAGATGAGACAAAGGAATAAATGTATCAAAGTCCAATCACTCAATCCAGATGAGCACGCATTGGGCGGATAGACGTTCACGTGTACACTCATGAGGGCCGGCCGCTGCCTACACCACCAGGGTGGCTTGTTACGAGGAGGCCAGTATGATAAGCCCAATTCACTTCGCCTGTTGCAGCCTGCAGGCATCTCGATTTAAAGGTACAACCAGCTTTTCCTCATATGTTCATTGCCGTGGAGATGACGTTAAACAGTCAACAACATATATATATCCCTGCAGCACTCACAATTAAACTGTTTTGGGATACATATTGGTGGCGCCCTAGTTTAATGGTACCGTAAATCTCTTTCTTTAACGGCTATATAAGAGTGAGGAGGTATGGCCGTGCTGTTGCCAGCTATTTTACTGCCATTTTTACGGACAAATTCACTGCACAAGTTCTTAACAGCTGGCTGTTACGTTGTATTTACCCGCTGCCGACCTGAGCATGAGTTGGGCACTGTCCTTGTGTAAACTATTTTCTTGGCCATCACTGCTTCATGGAAGGGAACGAGGGATCATTCCCACCAATTATTTATTTATTATTATTTTGGAAGGAGCATGATAAAATGATGGAAGGCACAGCGCACTCACGAGATTCCATCTGATTGCCTTCTGTAAGTAAAAGTGATGAAGAAGGCACCTATTCGGAAGATGAGCGTAGTAGTAGAGTGAATAAATAATTTGAAAGAGACTGACACTCCTTAACAAATTCTGCTATCTGCAAAAGTAACAGCTGATACGCAGTACTATGCTATGTCTAATCTTTGTTAACTGTTAAAACAAGGAAACATAGATAGATAAAGATATCGACCTTTGAAAATTCTCTGATAACAGCAAGGTTAAGTGGGAAATAATTGTCGGACGGGGTGGGTTCCCTGAAACTCTTGACAACTCATAGAAAAGAACGAACGGAGAATCTGGACAGAGGCTGTTATAGCAGTGTTCTCTTATGTTTCGAACAAGAAACTAAGATTTAAGGAAATACACATGAAATATATATATAACAGCCGTAGCTTGGACGATTGCCTACCAGTTTCAAAACCCTTGAATCATATGCATATATAGACTCGTAAAATGGATAAATAAAGAAAAATAATAAATTAACTGGTGAATATGACTGGTATTTCTCAGGTTAAACCTGGAGGAATAATTCCAATATACATCGAAGTACATAAAACAACCAGTTACGCCACGGGGTCAAAACCCTGGCAAGTTTAAAGCATAAATTATATTAGGATAGTCACTGTCCGAGCCTCATAGTGGAAGCAAACCCTCCACGCGAATGTCGCACAAGGGTTTCAAACTTCTACACAGCTGTTAAATTACATAAGCTCCTAAACCCAATAGACTGCGAGCTATCCGGGAGACAAACTTAGAAATTCAGTGGAAATCAAAGAAACCCTGTCCAGTTATGCAGGGAAGTTAAACTCAGCTGAAAAACCCTCACTCTGGAGATAACCCCGATTTCGGCAACGAGTCTGGTAAATGCTTACCACGCAACAATTGCGAATATGTAAGATTTTTGAGATACACAGATCTAGATCTGCAAAACAATAAACAAGCTTGCAAGAAAAGGAAGGAAGCCAGCAAGAATTGAGAAAAGAATGAAAAATTGATTCTACAATATTAGTTTTAGAATAAATACATAAAAGCAACTAAGTTAAACTTAGTTGTACATGCAACAACTAAAGCTAACTAAAGCTAAGTGTGCTTTATCTTATGTTAATGTGTACATGTGCCACATACAAGCAATAAGTTAACTGGAGCTAATCTAGGTGCATGTACACCAACACAGCTAGTCTAAGTGCATGTACACCAACAACTGGAGCAATCTAGGTGCATGTACACTAACACCCCCCCTTAAGCATAACTTAGGTGAGTGTGAAGTAAAATGAATGAGTCACGGCAACACAGCCATTTTAGGTACCCATATACAATGCATAACAAGGGAGGAAAGAGGGAAAACCCAGTGGGAAGAAACCCCCCTCTCAAAATATAATGCAAAAGTAGAGAAAAGACAACTGCTAGGCAGTCGTGTCCTTCACCCCGAGACGATCTCGCAGGAATCGAAACTTCTGCTCAGTGAAAGTCTTGGTGAAGATGTTAGCAATCTCCTCGGAACTAGGACAGTACTGAAGATCGATGATCCCATCATGAATGAGTTCTCTAATGAAGTGCATGTGGATCTCGATGTGTTTGGTACGCTGCCGCTGCACTGGATCTCTGCAAAACTTTAGCATACTTTGATTATCGCACCAGATGACAGTTGGATGATGGACACTAATCCCAAGCTCAGATAGGAAATGTTGTAGCCAAATTACCTGAATAGTGGCATTGGTTGCTCCTCTATACTCGGCCTCTGCTGATAATAAAGCAATGGCAGCCTGCTTCTTACTTGACCAACAAATTGGGCCGGATCCCAAAATAAGTACATAACCGGAAGTAGACTTGCCATTAATGGTGTCGCCAGCCCAGTCTGAATCTGTGAACCCGATGAGATTCAAAGAACAATTGGCTGCATAATGAATCCCATAGGTGATTGTCCCCTGGACATATCGAAGGATGCGCTTTGCAGCATTCCAGTGTAACTCATGTGGCTCCTGCATATATCTGGAAACTGCTCCGACAGCATAGGAGAGATCAGGACGGGAGTGAGTGAGATAAAGAAGACTTCCCACAAGCTGGCGATACAATGTGCAATCAACCAATGGTGTGTTTTTGCCATTCTCAAGCTTTATCCCCGATAATAAAGGTGTGGATGCTGGCTTGCAGTCACTCATGTGAAATCGTGCCAAAAGATCTCTGGCATGTTTTGGTTGAGAAATGGTAATGCTAGAATCACACTGATGGATCTCTAGTCCAAGGAAAAAATTTAGCAAGCCCATGTCTGTCATAGAAAACCGCTTATGCAATGCAGTTTTGATGTTAGTAATGACAGAAGCTGAATTACCCGTTATCAAAAGATCATCTACGTAGAGTACTATGATCAACAAGGAGTCAATTTTCTTCAGAAAATAAACATTGGAATCAGATTTGCAGCGTACAAAATTTTGAGATAACAAATAAGAATCCATCTTTGCATACCATGCTCTAGGTGCCTGCTTGAGGCCATAGAGAGACTTCTTTAGTTTGCATACCAGAGATGAATTCTGCATGTATCCCGGTGGCTGCTCCATGTAGATTTCCTCCTCGAGATCACCATGAAGAAAGGCATTCTTCACATCCATATGATGCACCTCCCATCCTCTTGCTGCTGCAATGGAGAGAGCTAGCCGAATGGAATCCATTTTTGCCACTGGAGCAAAAGTCTCATCATAGTCAACACCATGTACTTGCTGAAAACCTTTTGCTACCAATCGTGCCTTATATCGACTAACTTGGCCATTTGATGCTTTCTTGGTCCGGTAAACCCACTTGCATCTCACAAGTTTGCGATTTCAAGGTAGCGGAATCAAATCCCAAGTCTGGTTCTTAATGAGAGAGTTATATTCCTCATCCATGGCAACTTCCCATTCAGGATGCCCATTTGCTTATGCATAAGTTTGTGGATCAGATCCATGCATCATATAAGCATGCATGGGCATGGATGGCTCCATAGCTAAGAGTGCTTGCGGATCTTCCTCAAACAGAGGGATAGAGGCAGGATCATCAAGGATATCACTCATGCTGCGCCATTTTTGTGTTGAAGGTGGTCGAGAATCTTCCGAACTACATGCAGAAGTATGATCTCGATGTTCAACAACTGGTGGTCTAACAGGGGTCACAGGAAAAGACTCATCTTCATCAGAATGCTGGTCTGAAGTTTCATCTACATACTCATCAATGAGTGGTGATGAAAATTTGGTAACAAGTTCATCTACTGGTGCATGCGAAATATCTTCGTCAAACTTTACACTCCTTTCAATAAAGAGCTCTTCAGTGTGGATATCAAGCAATCTGTACCCTTTGACTTCATCAGAATATCCAACAAACATGCATGCTTTGCTTTGAGGCTCCAAAGCCTTTCTCTTCTCTGGAGGAATGCGGGCCCATGCTCGAGATCCAAAAATGCGGAAATGACTAACTTCAGGTTGCATGCCAGTCCAAGCCTCAAAAGGTGTTTTTCCAGTAACATATTTATGAGGAGATCTGTTTTGGATGTATGAGGCACAATTAATAGCTTCGGCCCACAATTTCGACGGAAGAGATCTTGCATGCAACATGCAATTAGCCATCTCTTTCAAAGATCGATTTTTCCTTTCAGCCACGCCATTTTGCTGTGGAGTGTAAGGAATTGTATGCTACAACTGTATGCCTGCTTCATCACAAAGATTCTTGATATCTTTGTTGACATATTCTGTCCCATTATCTGTGCGGAGTATTTTGATGCGTTTTCCAGACTGATTTTCCGCATGCGCTTTGAAAATCTTTAGATGTTGAAAAACTTCAGACTTGAGTTTCAAGAAGTAAACCCAAGTGAATCTTGTGTAATCATCTATAAATGACAACACATATCTTGCTTTGCTTATTGAAAGCACCGGAAATGGACCCATGAGATCACTGTGTACAAGTTCCAAAGGTGAAGAGGCTCTCCATGCATGCCCCTTCTCGAATTTTTCTTGTGGATGCTTTGCAAGAGCACATCCATTAAAAACACCATCTGAAAATTCAATGGTTGGCAGTGCTTTGACCATCCCTTGCTTACTAAGCTGTTGCATATATCTGAAATTCAAGTGCCCAAATCTCTCGTGCCAAATCCTACTTTCTTCATTTGCATGCGTAAGTAGCAAAATAGAATCTGATTGAGTAACAAAATCAGAAAATGTATACAGACAAGATTGATCATTTACCTTGCCAGATGCAATCTTCAA
Source organism: Pinus tabuliformis (assembly GCA_031772625.1). Taxonomy (NCBI): domain Eukaryota; kingdom Viridiplantae; phylum Streptophyta; class Pinopsida; order Pinales; family Pinaceae; genus Pinus; species Pinus tabuliformis. The sequence goes on from CM062804.1 coordinate 1,574,544,648, forward strand.
ATTGGTTTGCATGTCATAAATGCTCACGGAATTTGGGGTAAATTCCACTTTCCTTCCGCTGCCTGTGTGTGTCATCTGATACACTGAGAGAAGATTCACAGAAAGCCTTGGAATATGCAAGACATTTTCAAAACTTCCATCTTCGAATTGCACTCTTCCTTGTCCAGTTGCTGCAACTGCAGAATTATCCCCCATGAGAATGGGAGGACCTGAGTATGCATGTAGAGAAGAAAAGGATTCCTTTGAAGAAGCCATATGATGTGAAGCTCCTGAATCGATGATCCATTCTTGTAGTGCAGAATGAAGAGAAATCAAAGCATGCCTGTTACCTCTTGGATCTGGTGCTTTTTCTCCAGACTTCTTCTTAGCATTCTCAGGAATGTGGTCTCCAAGATTGTGTTGCTGGAGTGTCTGCGCCATAAGATCTATAGTCTTCTTCATGCATGCAGATTCAGGATGAAAACCACGGTGGCAATAATTGCACATTGATTGCCCTTTCGTTCCTTTCCTTTCCTTTGAGCCAGATGATCCATCAGGGGGTTTGGGATGTCCTCCCTTTCTTGGATCAGGATCCTTCTTCCCTTTTCCTTTCTGATGGTCTTTGGAATTTGCCTTTCCTTTTGCATGCACAGTAAGTGCATGCACCTTGGAATTTTTAAGTGTGCCCATTTTGATGAGCTTATCTTGCTCATGCATCAAACACTGAATAAAAGAATCCAATGAGGGCATCTTCCAAGTTGCACCAGTTGCAGATCTGATTGTGTGGAATGTAGAGACGAATACTGCACTCTGGACCAAGTTTTGATAAAATGGAAAGAATCAACTGATTTTCTTGCTTGGATTTGTCGATCCCGCATCCTTTCAGCTGAACCAACAAGGCTTTATACCTTGTGAAAAAAACTTGAATGTTCTCAAAGTTTCTCAGATCTAATGAGTTTAACTCATTTTCGAGAATGTGACCTTGCATTTTATCCTGTTTTCCAAACAATCCTTCCAATTTTTTCCATACTTCATTTGGAGTTGAACATGATTCAACGTGAAATAGCAGTTCCAGAGAAATAGATAAACATAGGATGTCGAAGGCCTCGTACATGCGATTGAAATATCTTGTTTTCTCCATTGCCGATGTTGGTTCAACTTTCGTTTCCATGGTTATTCGAAATAAGCCTCTACTTCTAAGATGAAGTTGAATCTTTGGCTTCCATTCGAAATAATTATATGGAGTGAGAATTGCCGATTGTGGAAACTCCAATTTAGACTCCATTCTTTGTTGTTGCTTCAATCTTCTGAACCTGCAAATAAAATTGCTTGTGCACTGATTTACAAATCCCTGTGCTCCAATACCATGTAATATTTTTGAGATACACAGATCTAGATCTGCAAAACAATAAGCAAGATTGCAAGAGAAGGAAGGAAGCGAGCAAGAATTGAGAAAAGAATGAAAAATTGATTCTACAATATTAGTTTTAGAATAAATACATAAAAGCAACTAAGTTAAGCTTAGTTGTACATGCAAGAACTAAAGCTAACTAAAGCTAAGTATGCTTTATCTTATGTTAATGTGTACATGTGCCACATGCAAGCAATAAGTTAACTGGAGCTAATCTAGGTGCATGTACACCAACACAGCTAGTCTAAGTGCATTTACACCAACAACTGGAGCTAATCTAGGTGCATGTACACCAACAGAATAGCTCCGGAGTCCTGGAGAAGGGTCCTACAATCAGAAGAATCATAGCCAACCATTAGTTAAATAAAGTTAAGGAAGATGCCTCTCAAGGAGAAGATTGAACGGCAGAAAATTCCAATAATTAAAACCAGAATACTCACCCAGGCTTCACCAAGTTGAGCAGACCCATTCTGGGTCCTGGAACAATAACAAAACAGGTCGCGGAAAACAAACAACAGTAAACAACAGTAGAATGGAGCAGGCACCAATGCAAGGAAACAACATATCAAACGAGATATGGTTGTCATAACCCGAGAAGAGTTCTGAACCGTGGGAAGAATGGTGGCTGCGAGAAACGAGCTTGCTTGTGCCACGCACAAGGCAGAGCAATAAGAATACACCAAGCGTACAGATAATCAACGTATAATTAATAAAAACGCCACATGTCAATCCAGATCACCCACTTGCAGATCGCGGGTAGTTGGGAGTTTTTCGAAGGTAATAGTAGGTTAATGAACCCGGAGTAGACAGGACCGAGCCAATAATATCACCGGGAAAAACAACAAGTTAGTTGCCCAGAAAACGTTACAAATGGCCAGAGCAGTAAATACTGAGATAAGTCACAAGTTACGTTGACATGGAAAAACATTCATACATTTGTAATACCAAATAGATTTTTTTTTTTTGTTTTCTTTATGATGGAGACATTACTATGGATTTTGAGAAACCTAAACTCAGCACACTGTGAACATTATCTCCAACATCAACATCACCAGAATCCATAATTTCCAAACCAAACATAGGTAGTAAAATAACGTGAAAAACATTGAAAAGCTTGTTATACAGAACTCAGCTTTTCCACACACTTCAGCCGTTGCTATAGCCAACAGCATACAAATCACAAAAAATAACTATAAACCTCGGGCTCAGAGACGAGTCACATTATTGAAAGAAATCATTTAGGGAAAAGGAAAAAGGGGAGGCTACTTATATAATGCCAGTATGGCGACGATGGTCTGCACAATGGAGAGCAACAGTAGAGCAATTCCTCCCAATAGACCTAGAGTTTTCCACGGAGAAGAGAAATACTCCGTCACAAGCTCAGTCAATTGGACTCTTAATATATTGTTGTAATTGTTATGAACTTTTTCTGTCAGTCGATGGAAGGCACCTTCGAGATTGACAATGACTCCCTTGCATAGATCGTTGAAGAGCTTGGCAACTTCTGCGTGTCTTCTTCGGAGTCGATTAACTGGTCCATTAAACCCACGTAACTCGCAACATCATTGAATTCAGATGGTTTACACATCTCAAAAGCAATTAGGTTACGGAATAGGATCTCTGTGGAGTCATCGACAGTGATGCGAGGAAGGTAAATTGTGTTCCTCGACTCGTCAAATTTAATATTTGCGATATTGCCTTCCTCCCATCGCTTTAATTTGATACCAGCGTTTTCTAATTCTATTGCGGGATGGATATGATCATATGAGCCGGAATCTTTATCCCGATTGCAGATTCTACCCTTGTTGTCTTCCTTTGCATTGTCTTTTGCGCTCTCTTCGTCTTGGTCGGGGATCTTCATATAGTCGTTCTGGGCATGCTCTCCATTATGGGAATGTTCGATGTGACCATGGAGCATATCATCGGCATTATCGAAAGGTAGAGAAAGAATGCATATGCGCAACCAATCAAGAAGATGATGATGTGGTTGAGGCCAGGACCATCGACGCTCTTTTGGCATTTTACTTTCGAAAGGGTAGAACAGGGGCAATAACGATTCACGCATCATTTTGAAAAGCTTGTTCTCTGCATCACTATCCGTGGAGCTGCACTGCAATTTTAGTAGCTTTAGGAGAACGATGAACGGAATTTGATTCTCGAGCTTCAACATGTCGTTCAGTATATCCCTTCCAGTATAAAGAATCTTCTTTTTCTCAAAAAGAGGTTCATAGCAGTTACCATCTTCTGGTAATGTGTTGTCACTCAGAGTACTCAATATTTCTAGAATAAAACAACCATCCAAAGTTAGCATGTCAACCAGGTCCTTTTCATTCCAATTGATTTTTTCTTCATAGTTGTCCCTGATTTTTTTCTGCACATTCATGATCTCCTCTGTTGTTGCTAAGAAACCCATATTATTTGGATCATTGCGAAGGTGCTTAATATCATTGAACCTGATCGTCATCCTTTTCAGGGCTCTTTCTTTGTGACTGTGCATTGAACGAAGCTTTTCAGTTTCGTGATGATATGGAGCCAACGACACTCTTGTGGAAACATATGCTTCCCTTTTTGCCCGGTCCGACATGAGGATGTCAGTAACTCTATATATGGATACAACTCGGACGGGATTCTCTTCAAGTGTAACGCTACACTCTCCTTGCGGTTCTTTCCTCTTACGTGATTCCATCGGTTGCGTCTCCTGCGACATCTGTCCATCGTCACTCTTGAGGTGGGAGTAGGATGTAGCCATTTTATGAGAACAATTACAGAACAACAGAAGAAGATGATGACAGCTTGTAACGCTTCAAACAACAGAAGAAGATGATGACAGTGTGTAACGCTTCAAACAACAGAAGAAGATGATGACAACGTGTAACGCTTCAACATATGGTTACACACTACACAAGCGACTCCTCTTTATCATTGCCAATCAGCTACTACAGCAGCTAACTACCACTCACGGGCTACAGGAATTAACTACTAGTCTATATATTCATGACAACTAATTTTCTTTCTAAATTGCAACAACTATTCTTCTCGTACCATTTAGAGAAGGTACATGATAAATAGTGTAATAATTAACTAGTTAATGTGGTTGTCATATATAAGTTTTGGTTGCTGATTATTGTTGCCTTATAAAGAGATATTTTTTTGTGGTCGATTATTGTTGCGTTATATTTAAAGATGGGATGTCGAAATTTGTTTTTTTAATAATATAACATAGTTAATTGTTTAGGTAAAGTATGTCTAACATAAAAACTTAAGTCACAATTATCATTCTCTGTTGTGTGTAACGATTCCAATCCCCAAGTTCTACTTATATTTAATCTATGTAGGTTAATATTATTTTTGGAAAAACTAAAAATACATACTTGTGCAATTTTAAAAAGTTGGAATTTTTAAAGTGTAGACTAAGCCCATACAAGCATTAATCTGCAAATACCTAGTTTAGGGTTCTTTGGTTTATATATTCACATAATTTTCCATTTGGCTTTCACTAAAGGTGATTTATTGAATAGTGATGATTTCTTAAATTATTTTATCAGCGAAATCAAAGGCTACACTAATTCATTTATGTAGTGGTAAAATGTATGTATGTATGTTTGTTTATTTGTTTTTATATATGTATATTTTGTTTAAATTTCTTTTTTTTAAGCTTCTGCATGTGATTTCCATTAATAAAAAAGATTATTACATTGATAACAGTTATGTTGTCTTGACCAAAAGATTCACGGAGGAGACCAGTGTTCAAAAAACCATTAAAATTTCAATGTACACAGTAAGATATTAGATTTAACCATGCAAAGCCTTAACCAAGTCTCCAAAAGAGGACCAAAACAACATCAAGATGAAGGTAAACAAATCAGTCAGAACAAAATCCAAGTGCTTGAGGAAGATGAAGAGATCAGAAAAGAAGATCAAGCAACGGAAGGAAGTCATGCGAACAAGGAATCTAAAGAAAACCGGGAAAAAACACAGGACATCGATTATTAGAAGGAAGCCATAATGAGTGATGCAGAACTGGAGATGGATCACGAAATGACCCAAAATGAGATGGACCTATAGGATCATAAACTACAAGAAATTCTTGATAATGAAAACCTAGATCTGGAAGGGTTTTTAATACAGGGAACCACAGGAGGAGTAGATTCGTTACCACAAGAACTCAATAAAATACAACAGTTGTTTCTATGGAAATCACAGGCTGGCCGCTAAAATACCTGGAGTCAGTGAGATGAACATCATTGTTCATTGGCGTGAGCACAACAGATACCATATTTCCTTAATTAATGGAGAGCCTCTCTTCTTTTCTGGGATCCAGGTTCAGGCAAGAAAGTTGAACAGGCGTGGAAGGAATCCTTGTTTTACCGGCAACCAGAATCTTTACATTTTTGGGCCTCGGAGAGTAAAACCGCTTCCTTGGCGGTTTTTGGATGTTCGTACCACTCTTAAGTGGGAAACGATTTTAGTGATTTTGCAGCGATCCCATCCAACATCCTACACGTGGCAGAGAGAGGGTTTGGAAAACTGCCCTCCATCGCACACTAACGTCTGGTCAGCTTGTTCGGTGCGATATTATGCTCTACCGTTGGATCTCTCTGTGTGGATCAACGGTCAAAATTGTTCGTATGAAAGGGACTCTGCTGGGGACTGAATTGCGGGAGATCTCGCGGGCTACCGGGGGCAGGTGGCAATTTTGGGTTATTTTGAATTCAGGTCCAGATTCACTGTTATCTTCCATGCATGTTGAGCCTTGAGGTTGGAATCGGTGGATTTCGGGAGATTCACATGCGCGAAGTTAATATAGACAATATTAGTTAATTATATTTCTTAATTTTGTAGTTTAATTAAGCTATATTTAAGCTAAGCCACAGATATTAGCTACTATGTAGCCCTTGTTTATTTTTGAAGTTTTATTATTTAGCAAAAAAAAATTATTAGTAATTTTTAATTATTAGTTGAATTTCATGATTTCTAAAAGTTTCTCTTACTTCTTTTCCAATATAGAAATAAAATGTTAAAAAATCTCAATTAATTTTTTATTTTTTAAAGTTGATAAACCATATTAATCTAAAGAGATATTAATTATAATCACCATCATCATATTTCTTATTTTTAAATTTGATTTATTTTGGTGTTTGGAATATATTTACCAGTGAAAAAACTTTGTTCAAAACTTTTTACTATTTAGTAATTTTCTTTTTTGAAATCAATAAATACTTTATTCAATAATTTTCTGTTTTTTAATCAAATAAAAAATTTCTAATTTTATATATTTTCTATTTTTTAAATTTCATTTTATTTAAATATTTGTAACTATTTAATATTTTATCAAATAATTTTTCCTATTTTATATATATAGTTGCCTAAATTAACTTTTCCTCATAAATGCCTTAATAGTAACCCAATATATCCATACACCAATTCAAGGCCCCTTAAACTTATTATATATATATATATGATGGTTTCACTTTATTTTTTCCCTTCATTATTTATGGAAATTCTCTTTTCTTTATTTGGGGTAAAGTTGCCTAATTTTATTTTTTTCCTTTTAATTTTTGCTTTATCTGCATTTTCCTATTTATTTATTTTTTATATCTGCATTTTCTTATTTATTTATCTTTTGTTTTTTAATTGATGTTTCTTTTGTTTAATACTTTTAATAATTTCCCATTTAATTTCATTTTAACATTTGTTAATTTATTTTTTTATTGGTTTTATTTCATATTTTTAATAATTTTCTATTCCATTCTTTTCTTATTTGTAATTTATTTTTTACTATTTATCTTAGTTTAAGATCATTTTAAAATCACATATAGCATATTTTCTCCAAATACTATTAATAATTGGTTTTAATATTTTGTGTGAAATATTATTAATAATTAGTCTTATAAATTTTCAAAAAAATTATATATAATATTTTGTGTAAATATCATTGACTATAAAATTATATAGAATTTAAAAAATTTATATAGAATTTAATTTCTTAAAAATAATTAAATTAACATTTATAATATAAAAATTATTTTCAGTATTTATAAAATTTAAAATTCAAATTCTCAAATTATAAAATGAAAATTTTGAATTATATAAAATTTATTTTTTTAAATAATTAAATTAATATTTATAAAATCTAAAATTTAAATTGTGAAAATCTAAATCAATACAAATTATAAAATAAAAATCTAAATCATATAAAATTTAATTTCTTAAAAATAATTAAATTAGTATTTATAAAATCTAAAATTTAAATTGTGGAAATCTGAATCAACACTTGTTCATCACATGAATACAAAACTAACCCAATAGTACAACTCAATTACCCATTTTTCCAACTCTCCTATCACATCAGGTCATCAAGCATAACATCATTACGGGTTTTCATATTCCTCAAAAACCTACGATTAAATAAAAAAAAAATTGGCTAATAGTTAAAATCATATATAACATTTTTTTCCAAATATTATTAAAAATTGGTTATTATAGATTTCCAAAAAAATCATAGATAGCTTTTTGTGGGAATGTGATGTGAATATTGTCAAAAAAAAATTTGTTTTTATAGTTTGAATAAAAATTATATAGAATTTGTCTCTAGTAGCTTAATTGGTATTTTTTAAGATATGTTAAATAGTTGAAATTTGACAGATTTAAGTTCAATTTTTTTTTTTTTTTTTGTTTGTGATAGCTTTCAAATTTTCTTGATCACGTTTAAATCTTCTTTAAATTTTTGACCACGTTCAAATCTTTTTATTTGTGAATTTTTTTATTCGTGACTTATTTAAATTCTTTCATTTAGTTTATGGAGAGGAAATAGATTTTTGACAGCGACTAATTTATTTGTGACCTAGTTTATAGAAAGGAATTTATAGAGAGAAATCTGCATGTTAAACCCCCAAAAATTTACTAATAGTTAAGAGAAAGACCAACAAACCCCAAAAGTTTACTAATAATTGAAAGAAAGACCAGCCACTTTCAAACTTTCTACAATACCATTTGATTACCCCTCAATGACCAGCAAACCCCCAAAAGTTTACTAATAATTGAGAGAAAGACCAGCCACTTTCAGACTTTCTACAATACCATTTGATTACCCCTCAATCATAGCTGCAGCTATATTACTACCCTTTCAGCATTGGTGTCCTTGCCATCCTTACAGTGTTGGTATTGGTGTCTTCATGTTTAGGTGGTTCATGAATCAACTATTGGGTGTTCCTTAAATTTTGTTGGTTTCATTAATTTACAGGGTTGGTTACTGTTGGATGTTCCTTAAATTTAGGTGGTTCCATTCATTTACAGTGTTGGTGCCCTTATGTCTGATGGTTCCATTAATTTGCTGTGTTGGTGTCCTTATGTTTAGGTGATTCTATTAATTTAAATATGACCACAATGTCAGTCACCTTAGACCTAGGTCGTTGCCATTAATTTACAGATGGCCTGCCTTATTGCTACTAATTACTACTGGTTTGGCCTCACCTACAATATGTAATCAGTTCTAATCTAACCAATTGCTTTGAGATATTATTTGTTCCTAGTGAAAAATCTGTGATGTTCATGTAATCAAAACCAGCTATTGATGGATAGGCACATATTTTACCAACATATGAAAAACATGTCATATGACTATGCCAGTGAAAAGCATGCTCCTCTATTAAATCACAACATCACAATTCAAGGTTAAATTTCTTTCCAAACTTTCTGTGAGTGGATTTATTTTGGAACATTTGAACTTCACATTCAGTTTTGTCTTTGGAGATCCATTTGTTCTATCATGCCTTGTTATTATTCTTTACATTGCTTGACTGGTTCTCACCCATCCTCCACAACAATATGTTCATAATTTGCATTTCATCATTACACAGATAAGCAGAAAACCCAACCAAAAAAAGCTATTGCCTAAACTTTTCAGCATTAACCTCACAGTTAATTTACACCTTGGCAATTTTTTTGCCTGGAAGAAAAATTACAGACCACAAGCACACACAAACCAAAACCAAAAATACAAAAAACTCCAGTGCCATTTAACATTTTTTCCATACTTACAACAAACATTTCCATGAAGAATACTTTTCGTGCTATCAAAATCAAGTCCACAAAAGTCCCATGAAACATTTACTGTCCAAAAACATTCAAAGGTACCCCAAAAATTTGAATATCCCGCTACAAAACTTGCAGTCTTTCTGCCCTGCTGCACATGTTGCAGAATTCTCACAATATTTCCTATTCAAGATCAGCCAGAACTTTGGCATTCTGCATTTCTGCTTTTTCTGTGCGCACAGTACGCTTAGAACCCAGATGAAAAATACGAATTCACCGTTAAAGTTCCAAAAAATTCAGAGACCCTGTGTCGAAAAAAACCCCGAGGAGCCAATTTCAAAAACAAAATTTAGAAAAATTTCAGGGATCTTGAATCTGCAGTGTCCCGGAACCGCCAAAATCCATTTCTGCATCCAACATCCACTCATCAATTTCCCATTCATTCAAAGCCTCTGCCACCTCGGCCCCTTCCCAATTCGGAGCAGCGACAGCAGCGCTAGAGCCCGGGTTCAATTCCCATAGCTCGTCCCAGGAGAAACATTCAAGCTCGTGAGGAATCTACGAGCAACACTGCAATGCTCCCACAGTGCCACCATTTCAACCCTTCAATTATTCCCAAAACCCCAGAATTTGCGAAATCCACATGATGTCGCTCGGTGCCTAGCAGGAGCATCGCAGCATAGCAGAGCGCATGGTGACTGTTGGGTATGGAAAGGAGTGCGTTCGAACTGCAGGAAAACATTAGCTGAGCGGTAAATATAAATTCAACATTCAAATTTCGAGCGGGCTGGAAAATTCAAAAAGAGCGTGTACACGGTGGCATATTGATGCTTTGTCATCCGTAGTGGAGGCGGGTAGGAACACGGCATCGCCGGAGCTGGAGGCGGGCAAGAACACGCATCGCCGGAGCTGGGTGACCCGTATTCGCCGGAAGATAGGAGATGGATGCATGTAACATGCATGATCAATGCTCGCGGTGACGTCAAGGGGTTGTCAGGTCAGTGTAAGGACATAGCATTTATAATGCTATAGGGTTGGATATAGGAACTGCCATAGCCAAAGAGGTTGTTGTCTCTAGCACGTTGGTGACCTAATTATTTCGGATAGTTGCAAGGAATCATGAATGTTGACCCTCTAATTTATGGAAATAACAGTAAGGGAAAAACAAAAATATTATTATTAATTATTGTAAAAAATTATTATTATTAATTTTGATTTTGTTTAATTCTTAAGAATCTCAAGAAGTGTTGAAGAGTTTCTATCTTTACAATTAAGATATAAGGCAATTTTTTAAAAATTAAGTATACTTTAAAAATTCCTAGAAAATTGGTGGGTGGGTTTAAATTTATTAAAATTCAATGCAACCTAACAAACTCTGTAACACACTACAACAGTTGATAAGCATTCAGATGAAGCATATGTTGAGCATATTCCCTTGAGAATCAATCTAGGTTGTCAATTAAAAGAAAAAAAGTCAACAGATCCTCATCCGCATTAAGTTGAAGTAGGATGCCTTAATTGGAATGTAATCAAACAATTGAATTCTCTCTTGTATATTAAATTTTGAAATATTTTAAAAAATCTATAATTATATAAATCAAAATAAACCTAAAAATGATCCATCGGTATTGCTAATGATCAAAATGGTATCCAAATCAATCACAATCACTTATTGAAATAATCACTTGGACGAATGTTTAATACCTAAAGATAAGAACTAACATCTTCATTTCATACTTAATTCCAATGATTCTTCTCAATGAGAAATGCATACAATTCTTCAATTCATCAGTGTAGGTCATCAATGTAGTAGAAACAACTCATGGAATATTTACTCATTCAGAATTATTTTCCTTCCTTGTTAATTAAGATTTGTTGCTTTCAATACATGTTGTTTCTTTTGTCATTTCTTATTAGTCCCTACCCAAAGGGATGCAAGGAATACAGTAATCGATTGTCCCTTTTCAATTGAGCTTGCACAAAGTCCAATGGTACTTTCATTATTTTAATCAAAGTTTGAAGATTGTGTTTCATTTTTAACCAAAGTTTTAAATTGACCATCTTATTTGGCCTCTTATCAAGGTAAGATCTCTAAATATATTAAGATAAAGGCATGCATTTAATTAAAGTTTCTTCCAAGTGAAGTAATGCTAGCATTACTTCACTGCCATTTCAGTAACATTTAATGTTTGATGTTCAATGCATGCCTATATAATAAAGTTCATGGACAGACATGTGGGAATGTACAAATGGCTGTAGACTAAATTTCAAACTGGCTATTTTCATGTTGCTTCTCTTGACCCGAGTTCATGGTTGCATTCATGAAAAAGCTAATTCAAAGCTTATTCACCAGTTACTACTTCACTCCCTGTTCAATTCTTCTTTCTTCCAAAATTTATTCCTTCTTTTATGTTATCAAAGTTATCATTGTTGTACCTAGAAGCTTGTACATAGAACAAAATTGAAACAAAGACTTAAAGATAGAGGTGAGGAGGACGTTTGTTTCAAGCAATTCAATAGAGACAAGGAGAAGCCTTGTTTAAGGCAATTCATTAGTAAGTTCACTTTGTGAACAAACACCCCTCACATGTACATATAATTAAAAATACAATTATAATTATAGATAGAAACTATGGAAAATTATTGCAAGTGATTTATGTTCATAATAGAGAAAAGAAACTATAAAATTAATCTTTTATGGAAGGTTTCAAGACCTTACTTCAACCTGGCACTAAAGTGATTGTACATACTTAATTATCTCATCAAGTGTCATTGGTTTACCAGGTATCTACATACAAAATAGCCTATTTATTTTCAAAATTTCAAACATAGAACTAGTGGAATTTTGCGTAATTATTCCAAGAAGAAGACACAACCTAAAAAATAAGAGAGCTCTTGCCTTACCAACCATATTACATCCAGGAACAAGATCTTGCAAAAGATTCATATGCTTGCTGATATTTTCTCTTTACATTTGTCATTTAAAGGACTCACTTATAGCTCCTTTAATTTTTAGGTTTTTATCTTTTATGCATAAGCCAATAACTAATATTATTTTCCCTTTTGCTTGTTTAGAACCTAACTATTAAACAATAAAATTAGGTAGTGCACTCTACATTGTGAGTTTTGGAACATCTATTTAACTCTTGACTCAATTAATTTTGTGCTCAAGGACTTGACTTTTATCTATGTTTTGGAAAAAAATATACAATTCTTCCTAATGATAAAATATGAAGGGAACTAGCTAATAGATTGACTCTTTTTATCTTGACTTAATCTAGTCTATGAGCAGGAGCAAGGAGAATAACTTTCCTGGAGAATTTTATTGCGCTAATTATTTCTCTTTCCCATGAGACCACACTCTCGCTATTTTTTATTCATAAATGTTTGTTCCTTATGAACTAATGGATTCTGATCATAGGGATTGGAAAATTTTTGAAATCAAGTTCCAAAGCAAGTGCAACAAGTTGCTAATAGTTGGAATCAAACTCTGATGATAGCTTCAAGTAAATGGAAATATTATTAAATCGGTCATGTTAATTTAAAGGCATTGAATTTTTCTCTCCTTAAATCAAAATGATGGGACATATTGTGTTGGGCACTCCACTATTATTTAAATAATTAAAAATAGTGATACATTGAGACACTATGTATGTGTGTGTGTGTGTGTGTGTGTGCATGTGCACACACACAAGTGTATGTGATTGTGTTATTCATTCATGTTATATATAGATTTAGATATAATAGAGAAGAGACATGTTGAATGTCAAGGGTAAGGGGGTGGTTAAGCCCACCCTTTATTGCAACATTTGTTGCAAAAACTACTTCTTCCAAGCATCCTGATTCATTCTAGATTGAGCTACAAAAACTTCCCTTATTTAATCCCACAGTATTCTCTTATTATTCACTGTGGAAACATTCATTTCTGATGGATTGAGACATCCTAAATTCTTTTCATGGTGGAAATATTCATTTTCGATGGCTCGAGACATCCCAATTCCTTTCGTTTACCAAGGGGATGATGTTCCTCTTGAGTTTTTGGAGATAAGGAAGTAAATGAGGAAGAGAGTAGAGAGGCTAACTGTTTAGGATGGAAAAAACATGCACTACATATAATGGAATCCTCATGCACATGCCCCTCATGCGAGGTCCCACACCACTATGGTCAGGCACATACCTGTCAATGTGGTTGAATTTAGATTAGAATAAAATAACAACTAGTTTTATGTTGTGTATGGGTGACTTAGAATAAAATAAAATGATGCACACATGCATGACACATGGCCACAACATAAATTTACAAATTTTATTTACCGAAGCAACCCACATATTACGAAAATTGGGTTGGACATCATAAACTATTGGTGTTGATTTCCAAATTGTAAGTGTCAGTTTGATAGGGTAAACTATTGGTGCTCATTTCTAAATTGAAAGGGATGTCATCCTTACTCTTGCAAGTCATCGAAAATGGCTTGATAAAAAAATAGTGCACACAAATTGATGGAGAATATTGTTTTTTAGGCCTTGGGATTTTCCTGTTTATATTTGATTTTTATAATGGTGGAATATCATTGGGGGATAATATTTTGTCTTTGTCGCTTCTTTCCTCATTGAGAAATCCTTTTGCATTAATACCCTCCTCCTCTTGTCCCTTTTTATAGCACTGATATCCACTTGACAGGTGGTTTTATGGGCATTGGGATTTTTTGGTTTGTATTTAATTACTATAATGGTGAAAAAAGGTGGTATTTTGTCTTTACTACTTCTTTCCACTTTGGCTTTGGTTGGAAAATGTTGAGGTGTATGGTAGAAGAAAAGTCCCCCATTCCTTTGCTTTGAAGGTAAATTTTCCCCCATCCTTTTACCACATATGATTTGAAAGGTATTTATCAACTACTTGTGGACTCCAAGCTAGTGGGATTTTTCTGTCATTGAGATGAATTAGTTACATGTGAAACCTTTGGAAAAAGTTAGAAACAACTATCAATTTTCATCTCTGATGCCTAGTTACACAAGTTGTTTTATATTACACAAGATGTATGATAATATTTTTTATTAAATACATGATCCTTTACTTTGGGCTCTTAAATTGTGGTGAAATTTCCTTTTAAGTTACTTTTTTCATTCATTTTTTCTATGGAATAAATAAAATGTTTGCGAAATTGTTGTAGCGGTTACAACCACCCTCCAAAATTTTTCCTTAGCTTCGTTTTGGAGATTCGCTACCAACATTTCACAGCAGCATGTCTTGCTTCGTCAAGTACACAAGCTTCAATGATTTTCTTGTAGAATGACACCCTGTCCATCAGAGCTTCTTGCATTTCCCTCACAAGTTGTTCCTCGAAACTTGGTCCAGGTGCAGGCTAAGCAACTTCCTCAAGAAAATGCACAATTCTGGAGGGCAACCAACCTTCCCTTCGGAAGTTGCGTAATTTTGTCTAGTAGCCTGCTGGGCTCTAGAATTATGCAAATCTTCTAGTCAGGCTTCATCCATAAAATTGCGCAATTCCTCCCAGCAAAGCTGCTCAGCCCAGCAATTGTGAAATCCTAGGCAGCAGTTAGCTGCTTTGCCCAAAAATTGCGCAAATCTCCTGGGCAGCCAGCCCAACTCCCTTCCAGAAATGCGCATTTTTTGCCAGCAGTTAAGCAACCTCTTGCATGTGTAGTTGAGTTTATCGTTCCCTCCGGGACCAAGAAATTTTTTTTTGCATGCATGGGCTGCTTCGCCCAAGGCAGCATGCAAAGGCATCCCTTGATTCAGGGATCTACTTTTAGCAGCTAGAGGTTGCATGCAAGGATCATTTCAGAGATCTCCCACCAAGTGTCGCTTTCAAAACCTCGATCTTATCGAAACTCATCAACCGAACATTGCAGAGCTCATTCCTCACATCAACCTTGCAGCTCTGACATCCCACATTGCATCTAGGAGTCTTCCGCACATCCATCTCAACTATATTGGGGTAAGCCCGTTTTTCATGTCTTGCGCTGAATTTCTGGAGCGTTTTGTGTTTTTCTTCATATGGATGTTGTCTTCTTGATTTCAGTGAGCGCTTGCTGTCATTTTCATACATACTAGCTTGTACTAGCATTGTTTCAGTTTTTGTTAGCATCTCACTGTTGTCGCATGGATGAAATTGTTTTCACAAATGGTCACCGATTCGGCGACTTGCCTCACCCACATGCATGTTGTTCCATATTCTAAATCTTTCATTCACTATTTTCATGCACGATAATTCACTTATTCTTACACTCAGTATCACCATGCATTCACATTCAAAATCACTTTGAGTTGCCCATCAGCGGGTCTGGGCAGCCATGGCCCAGAAAATGCCTCACCAAGAAAACATTGCACAATCCTGAGAGGGAAGGCTCTATCTTCTTCTCAAGAAATGTACATTTATTTTCGGTGACTATCCTCTAGTCATTCATTGTGTAATTCTATGGGACAGTTACTTTTGGCCCAAAAAATTGCGCAATGCAATCACAAAGCCTGCAAACACTTCCAGCTGAGATTGTGCATTGCAAAATTCTAGAAGTCAATAGCCAGGTTGGATTTTGCATTGCTCAGATCCAACAATTAGCTAGCCTCCTCATAGCTTGAACTGTGCCTTGCGTAGTCTTGGCAGTTAATCTCATGACCTCCTCGCAGAAATTTCGCAACCTTCATGATCAATCACACAGGTATGTTGCAAGTTAGTTCTCAAGTTCATTTTGGTTTTTGATTGATATATTGCTTGCCATGATTGTTTCCATGTCTCTAGGTATCGCAAGTGTTCATCTGCCTCTCAGCAGCACAAGTACAATGGTTTACAGGAGAGCAGAGTCGAAGACACCATTCAAAGCATGCTTGCGGGTGCAGTCGATCAAGTGTCTATGAACTTACTGTTACCGGGAAAAGTGTCTATTTAGAACTGCTCTATCCCACTAAGGTGTGACAGCTGCCTTAGAAACAAATAGAGAAAACTACTTTTGTATCTCCTTTATGAACTATAAATAAAGAGGAATAGGACGAACCAACCTGTGTCTTGCGCTAGTCCTTTGATCCAATCTCTCTCCTCTTTGACAGCTTCTAGCTACCTGCTCCCTTACTTGCCCAGCTTCACTAAGTACCTGTAAGATCACAGAAGAAAAAAACTATACAAAGACATGGATTCATATTCATAAATAACTTAGGATCAGATTTAAGTTAACCATACAAATGTAACAAGCATCAATGATACAAAAGCATGGAGGAGAAACTCAAATAGTTTTTATTGATATACAAGAAGATCCAGGAGGAGTTACAACCGATGATTCCTGACCCAGCATCAACCTCCCAGCAAAGAAGCCCCTCTTCACCTCCAACAAAGCATAGATCACCCAATTCTCTGATGTTTATCTCAAAACCAACAACAATTCCTTACAATGTGCAAAATTCCAGCCTCCGGATCTCTGGGATGAGGGATCCATATATAGATGTATGCAAGGAGGATGAGTCAGCTTGTGATTTGATTAGTGGCTTCTCTCTGTCAGTTCTTGCTTCCACTTGGAGACTGAAGGCCTCTTACTCATCCTTGGTCGAATTCAGTGAGGCAAGTGTCATAGGAGAAGATTCTAGAAGCTTCCATTGTCTCTCCACCTTGCGGAATGAAACTGCCATTTGTCATTTCCCGCTCAACGCACCCTGGTAGTGCATTTAGGTACGTTGCAACGCACCTAGCCAATGGATTTAGGTGCTATGCAACACACTTAGCTAGTGGAGCAGCTGAAATGATCCTATTTTGACTTATTTTGAGCAGTTTCTGGTGGAGAACTTCTGGGAGAAGCTGTAATTTGTTGACCTTGTTCCTTTAGGGGTTAGAACAAAACTTTTAGGGACTTAGGAGCCCTTGGTTTATGGACATTTCATGCTTGGAGCTGTAAGGCACAAAAATGTCTATAACAGTTGCCCCCTAAAGTATGAGGCCATTTATCGGGTGAAATGCTTTATTATGAGGATCCGAAGTTCTTTCAATGCTGGGAGGAGACCTGTAATAAGATAAAATACAATACATTATCTTCATACTGTTTTCATGATCTAGCTGAGGCGGGCATTCCCATGCTCAGCTTTATAAATTCATTTTCATGTATATAGGACAGACAATCGTCTGATGGTAGACTGATGATTCTGATAGAGCCATCATCCTTTTGGTAGGATGATTATCTGTGTTGTAATGCTGTACATTTTAATGTCTTTATTTTCCTGGATATATATTGCAGCCCGGATGGATGAAACTAGATTCGGGGTCTTCAATCTCGTCCGATCTTCACTCGAAGTACAAGTCGATCCATGTGAGAAATGTTTTGAAGTCGAACATGGAAAGACATCGCTTGATTACCAGTCAATGATGTAAACTATTAACAAGCGCGAGAGGAATCACCGATAATGATAATGACCCTCAAGGTACTGCAGTACAATTCACGTGGTGTGAATAAAGGACTTGGCGTCGAACACCACGCAAAATATTTCGGTCGAAGGTCATTGATGTAAACCTGTCGCTGAAAGTGAGAAACTTGCCATTGAGGCATGCAAGCTTCAAAGTACTGAATGGGGTGTTCCTAGACCAACTTCTTGGATAATGAGATGATGTCGACAAGAAGTGATCCATCATAGGAGGGCCTTAATGAATCCCACATCAATGACACGGAACGGAGCAAATGATTTTGATAGAGGTGAAAACGATCTGATGATATACGGTTCAGGGTGGCGGTCATGAAAGAATGGAGTATAATGTATGGTAGTGGGTGGGACACAGGTGGCCTTTCTGGATGACTTCTCTTGAACATGTCGGTGACACTGAAGTGATGGATTGGTAGCATTAACCCCAAACGTGGATGGTATGGTGTGACCATGGCGATGTGACCGGTGAATGAAACAACCCAACCCGACTCGGACACGGAGCGGAAGTGTCATGTTCAAGAGCGACTTGCTACCAATAAAGATTCTTTGAGTTTTCTCCCCAATTTTTCCCCAGTCATTGCTGACCAGTACCTCTTTATTTTTGTCAAGCTTGAGGAGGATAACATATGCTTGTTCTATAATTTTCCCTTCGGGCAACCCATCGCTATGTTTTAACGAGCCTAGCGATAGTGAAACTTGTTCTCGTCTAAAGACAAGTTTGTCGCTATTAATCTTTTTAACGAGTTTAACGACAAAGATAACTCGGTCCTTTTCATTTTTAGAGAGTCTGAAAAGGTACGTAAAGGTAACTCCAAAATTCCTTTTTCGTCATCTAATCCCTTATGTCCGAAAAAGTATAAAACAATACAGAAGGGATGAATTTTCGATAGCTTTAACGAGCCGAACAAAACAAGCGCTCGATCTTTTTGTGTAATAATCCCTCAGGTCCAAAAAGATTAAAATCTAGAGGAGGGATAGCAATTCCTGTCCCTTTAACGAGTTGGAAGGCCAAGGACTTGGCAATCTTTTCATATTTTACGAGTCAGTTGAAAAGAGCTTAAAGAAGACTCGTCTTTTGAGGAACGAGTGATAAAATGGGTAGCAGCTGATTCCAGGTAAGGTTTGGA
The DNA here is from genome assembly GCA_031772625.1 of Pinus tabuliformis. Lineage (NCBI taxonomy): Eukaryota > Viridiplantae > Streptophyta > Pinopsida > Pinales > Pinaceae > Pinus > Pinus tabuliformis. Next base: position 1,574,563,618 of record CM062804.1, read on the forward strand.
ATTTTCCAATCATGGCAGTGTCACAAGGATGGCTAGTAAAATCACTCTTCGCAGCTGTTCCTCAAAATGGGTAAACAATCAAATGGAGGTGAATGATCGGCCAATTAAAAAGTGGAGGTGACGGTGCAAACACGACCAAGGCTTTAATGGCTGAAGTGCTACATTCACAGTGATTATTTACCAGGGAATAGTTCATTTTTTAACGAGCTTAAACCTTGCGGTAACACTGCTCGATTAATCCAGTTGTATGATAAGAATGTCTCATATAAAAACGACAATTTTTAGAGTTTTTCCCCACATCATTTCTTTATGCAAGTTAGGTGACGACCAATCCTACGAGTTTAAAGGGTTAGAGGTCCTAGAAATTTAAAAAAATAAATAGTTGCCCTTCGCTTGCACTCCAAAAGGTTTGCATGCCCCCAGGTATAAAAAAGAGTTTCAAGGTTACCTCTACTTCTTTCCGCCAAAACATTTGTTTTACCGAGAGAGGCCTACCTCTTACAGGTCACCCAAAGATTGTTCTATTCGTGGCGCAAACAAAACACTTCTTCGGCGATGTCTACCGAGATAAACAAAGGTGAGCGGCGATGCCCACCAACTCACATAACTTTGACAAGAGAATCTTGTTCTAGAATAACCCCTCTTCCAATCACGGACGGGGGTACAGACTAGTCATATTCTCCCACGGAAGCCTACCCTATACCCGAAGTTTTCCTGCCGAAGCAGACCAGGACGCATGCCCCCTAGGTTTCAGTCATATCCCTTCGAATTACTCGTGCTCATCGGGAGGACGGACTGGAGATCGAGACATTTCTTGCGTGAAAAGACCATTTAGGGATGGCATATGACTATTTTCTATGCGTGATCCGGGAAATTAAAGTTGGTCTACGAGCTTGACCACTCTTCCTTCGTGCAGAAAACACATTACTCTAAAGAGTGAGGAGACAATTGCTTCCATGCAATAAATATAGTCTCATCCAAGGAGTAGGTTATAATCCAAGGGTCCTTGAACTACCATTACGTTCATGCGAACTGTCTTCCTTCTCAATGTTATGGGCACATCGGGAAGGATCCCTAAAGGTCGACTCGTTCCTTTATCAAAGCCCGTCAGATTTCTCATCTCAGGCAAAAGCGATGGCGAACCAAGCGCTTTCTAAGAAGTTCAGGAAATGACACTCACAGAAGCCCCCTCATCAATGATGGTACCCTCCATAACCATTCTATATATTTGAACAATAATTCGGAATGGTATGCTTGCTGGTAAACGGGGTCTGCCTAGTTGATTCCAGTCGAAGGAGACAACTAGGTTGCTTGGAGGTGGGACTGAATAGACGGCCGGGTACGGCTCTGACGAATTTCCTTCCTGCGGTAAAGGAATGGGTAAATTTCCCCCATGTTCGTTGGAGTCTGTGTTTATGAAGAGAATTTGGACGGTGTCATCCTTGTTCTCTTCAGTGACTGTATCATCTGAAGATGAAACCTCTGAAGGCAAGACCGGGTCAACTGCCGCCTCGACCTTTTGACTTTCTTCTGGTATGGATCCGGATGGTTTATCTTCAATGATAGGTGCTTCAGTCGACCACTTGAGCGGGCCAGCCAGATTTTCAACTAATGACGGACTCGGCAAGAGTTTTTTATATCCAGGAGGAAGTCGTAACGGTGAAACCAGACAATCATCAAAAACTCTTTTAGCTTCGTCTAAGAAGGGACAACGGTGGATGGCATGATCGCCTTTGCACAGTTTACAAGGAAATCTACATTTCCCTTTTTGTCCTGGGGCTTCACTTTCACTAGTTGACGATGTGTTTTCAACATGATCATCAGAGGTTGATGACACCGGGTTGTGCAAACGAGGAGACCAGTCCCTTAATATTCGAGGGACGCAAGGACAATCTCTGTGAAAGTGGTCTCCTTTGCAAATGACACATGGCGATTTAGACCTGGTCGGTGCAGTGTGTGGATTTTTGTTAGACGACACTCATTTTCCCCCATTTGCCTTTAGCTCCTTCTTTTTCTCTTTCTTCTTCTCTTCCTTCTTCTCCTTAGGAACTTGACTTTTGGCTTTACCAGCCCCATCAAGCGAAGAGGAAGGAGGAGAGGAAGAATTAGAGGAAGTAGAAGGCTGGTGGGAAACTCTGGACTCGTCTAATTGCTTATTCGATTGTTCAGGAATAGTGGTGTTCTGAACGACAGAGATTGAGAAGAGCCATACAGGCAAACCAATTGTCAGCCCAGGAAGCCACAACGTGGCCATATGGGGTGCACCAACATCTCCCCAAGAGGAGAAGGGACTAGGATTTCCACCAAGGGGAATTCCTTAGTTGGTAGACTCCATTTTCTCAACCCAAGATCAACGTAGGAAAGGGGTAATGAATATTCCATTTAAAATAAATTGTAACACGCTTTGACACAACTTGTTTTTTCAGTTTTTAAAAGTCGAGAAAAAACAAAAGATGACTCTAGTCTCCTTCAATTTTTAATGAGCCTGAAGTGACAAGTGCTCAGATGGACCTTTTCCGTTAAAGAGTCTAAAAAGGAACGAAAGGGACTGCTCTGGAGGTCTAGGTAGAGGGAGTACCAAACCAATCGCAAAACTGCAGAATACTTTTTACGGTACGACAGTCAATCTTCCCGAATGTTGTGTTCAGTGCATTGCGATCAGTAGGGCAGCCGACATGGCTTCCTATGGATAAAGGATTTAAGCCTATAGGGTTCTCCCAAAATATACTCGACGGTACGTGGGAGCACAAGTCCGTACTGGCACTTATCGTCTCAAAGTGGAGGAATCACCCAACCATCAGTGAGGACAACAGTTACCAGGCTTTACGACGCCGGAATACGTCTCTAGCCTAGACCTCTAAATGTTGTGCGTTAAGTTCCAAAGCGTTGTTAGATTCATTGAATTTATTTTAAGTTGATCTTTCTTATGAAGTTTTCCTTTTGGGTTCACCACGAGATGTAGATGTAACTCCTAAAATGCAATCTAAAGATGATAAACAAACTTTTATCTCTTTTCAGCAATGAAAATCCTAGCTACTAGGGGAAAAGAAAGACACAATCTTTTCACAAAGAGCAAAGAGCACACTGTAAATGCACTTTCCTAAATCAAGCCAAACAAACTGTCTATATGCAAATGCACATGCATGTATTTGTTTTTCACTTTCTTAGTATTGATGCTAAAAAGAAAGTTGATGTACAAATCTGAATTTGCTTTCAAGCGACAAACACAAACAAGCTTCTTTTCGAAATCAAAAGGTAGAGATGATTACGACACTTTATGATTTTGAAATAAATACTCGTTTTGACACTAGAAAGTCACAAATTCAAACCAAAGGCAATAGTAAAAGCATAATCGACCATCAACAACAAATAAACTTTGTCCTATGATCGAAATCGACACTTGCGACAGATCTAAATCAAAAGACGACAGTACGATTATTATACTTTTGCAATGGAAAACTGTAAATGACTCAACAAACACACAAAAACAACTACAGTTCTTTTGTACAAATGAGGCGGAATATCAGCAAGGAAAAGGGGTTTGGAACAGTCATATATTGATCACAGGCTGCAAAATTCAGAGACAAAACTGGAAAGAATGAAGCAAAGAACCTCAGCTGCACAGGGCTAGGCTGATCAGCGCACCTGTTACACAGAGAAACTGCATTGCAGCATAGGTTGCCCTTTCGGGAAGTGCGTTGAAATGCAGGATCTCTTCACTGTACCTGCGCTGGGGCAGAAACGAGAATTCTATCCGGGTTTTGGGTCACAGTTTGCAGTTTAGTCTTTGGTTTTTGGCCGAGTAAAAGCAATCAGTAATGCACAATCAAGGGTAGATCTAAGGAGGGTCTAAGAGCTATCACAAGGGCAATCAGATAGTTTATGAATCAGTTGTTCAAATAATAAACAGATCCAGTGAATGGATTGAAGCAGCAGATGTCTACTTTGCATTCGTTATGGCAAATGCAGTTCGAATGCTACTTATAAGTTTATGAAACAAACAACAAAAGATACACAAACAAACTAATTAGACATTCTCCCCAGTGGAGTCGCCATTTTGTTACCGGGAAAAGTGTCTATTTAGAACTGCTCTATCCCACTAAGGTGTGACAGCTGCCTTAGAAACAAACAGAGAAAACTACTTTTGTATCTCCTTTATGAACTATAAATAAAGAGGAATAGGACGAACCAACCTGTGTCTTGCGCTAGTCCTTTGATCCAATCTCTCTCCTCTTTGACAGCTTCCAGCTACCTGCTCCCTTACTTGCCCAGCTTCACCAAGTACCTGTAAGATCATAGAAGAAGAAAACTATACAAAGACATGGATTCATATTCATAAATAACTTAGGATCAGATTTAAGTTAACCATACAAATGTAACAAGCATCAATGATACAAAAGCATGGAGGAGAAACTCAAATAGTTTTTATTGATATACAAGAAGATCCAGGAGGAGTTACAACCGATGATTCCTGACCCGGCATCAACCTCCCAGCAAAGAAGCCCCTCTTCACCTCCAGCAAACCATAGATCACCCAATTCTCTGATGTTTATCTCAAAACCAACAGAAATTCCTTACAATGTGCAAAATTCCAGCCTCCGGATCTCTGGGATGAGGGATCCATATATAGATGTATGCAAGGAGGATGAGTCAGCTTGTGATTTGATTAGTGGCTTCTCTCTGTCAGTTCTTGCTTCCACTTGGAGACTGAAGGCCTCTTACTCATCCTTGGTCGAATTCAGTGAGGCAAGTGTCATAGGAGAAGATTCTGGAAGCTTCCATTGTCTCTCCACCTTGCGAAATGACACTGCCATTTGTCATTTCCCACTCAACGCACCCTGGTAGTGCATTTAGGTGCGTTGCAATGCACCTAGCCAGTGGATTTAGGTGCTATGCAACGCACTTAGCTAGTGGAGCAGCTGAAATGATCCTGTTTTGACTTATTCTGAGCAGTTTCTGGTGGAGAACTTCTGGGAGAAGCTGTAATTTGTTGACCTTGTTCCTTTAGGGGTTAGAACAACACTTTTAGGCACTTAGGAGCCCTTGGTTTATGGACATTTCATGCTTGGACCTGTAAGGCACAAAAATGTCTATAACACTTACCTACCCATGAAGACATCAAGTTGTTCGTAGACAAGGACATCAAGATATGATGGCAACAACATCACGACAAGCAGCTCCATCAACAACAGCTGAAGGTAGAATATCAAATGCCATGAACACAAGAGGAAGGTTGTTGACAACACAAAGGCATAACAAAGTTGTAAGCTCAAGCAAATCCACTTGTGGTGAAAGCGACTTAGGAAACTCAGGCTATGAGGTGATGGCATGACATGAAGATCACGCGAAGGTAGAGAATGGAACTGAGAAGGAGTTGCATGTGCTCAAGCAGCAACTCAAAGAAGAACAGAAGCTGAATAGACAAGAGAATGAGTTGCAATAGGAACAAGTATAGCAGGGGGCGCAACATGCACAAATAGATGAAACTACGCTCGTACAAGTTATAGATTCATCCTAGCAGCTGGCACAGAGTAGACATGGTGAGTGGTGTTGTTGATCACATGCAAGGTAATTCAACACCATGCATGTCATTGTGCGCATGCATGTGATCTAACCCATTTGGCACACTCATCGAGGCAAAGACAAGAAGAAATTCCAACTGGAGCTAAACATGTAGTTGATAGTTGATGCGCATGACCACCAGTGCACACTGGAATATCAACATGGACACTATGCATCAGTGTGTTACTGTTTCAGCCGCACCCAAGAAGACCATGCACATTCTAACAAACGAGTTGGATGGAGGAGCCACACCAATGCACCCGGATGCAACGGAGGCAAGAGTTCGCTTCATGAAGATGTCACCATGAAGCACATGCACACCATCATGGACGACCAAGCTTGGCATCAGCTCACCACCTTCACCATCACAAGCATGTCAAAGAGTTGGTCTCACCACAACGGACCGAATGTCAGTGATGTCTTGCATGGCCTGTTCAAGCCATTTTGTCTCACATGGGCACATGTGCATTGTAATGTAACGTCTTGTCAAGTGGAAGTTCAAGTGTCGATAGTTGGATGTAACAGTCATAGAGTATATGAAGAGTCATGAGGGTAGATGAACTATCACAAAGGAGAATGTCAAGGGTCACCCCACCCTCTGCTATAAATAGAACCTGATAACTCATTGTAAAGGCTTTTGGTCAACCAAGCTTCCAATAATACTATCTTGGAGAGAGCTTGGACAATATTGTAATGAGCCTTGGCTTCTCTACTGTGCAGAGCTAGTATATCTCTTTGGAGGAGCAAGGAGTTGTGTTTGTAATGTTCCTCTGTCAGAACTAGTGGTTAGACATGGATGTATTGTATGACTGGAACTTGCACTTCTTAATATAGTAGAGCCAGCATGTTTCATACATATGTTGTATTATATTCTATGTTATCTGGTTTACTCTAAATGATATATGTATTTGTTTTCTTACGCATTCATGTATGGACTAGTTTGTGTATGTATGTATGAATCTTTCTGAAACATGTTGTTGGTTTAACCATCACTTTGGATTGCTAGCTAACTTGCCTTCCATGTTGTGATGCATCTTTGCTCATGTGTTCCCTTCTTAACTTCGTGCTATCACAGGTTTCCAAGGGGCGCACTCATCTCAAACCTCATGTGTTAGAACCTCTCATGCACCTTCCTTGGCTTGTTGCAGCTATCACACCCTTGCTACCAATAGAGACATCTTACTTGCCTCTATGTGAAATCGCGGTCAAGGGATTACCGTACGACCCACTGTTGGGACTCCTACACCAAACAGTCTGAGGTCTAATTGGGACTTCTTACCGGGGAGATCCCCTTCCATGTTGGCAGGTCCAGTACCGTCAACATTTTTGGTGCTAGAAGGAGGGCCAGATGACAATTTGATCCCTCATCATCTATTTTGAATCTTCGCACATCTATCATGGATTTTGTTATAGTTCGCCCTTCGAAATGTTTGTCCAATGGACATATCTTTCACGCCGAGAGGGAGTTATGGGATCACTTGTCACAACTCATGTATGATGGTGAAGGCGAAGTGGTCTGGCCTAAGCAATTAGATGATTTCCATGTGCTCATGTAGGGAATGGAAGATTTCAATGAAATAGAGGTCTTTTCATTCCTCACACACACACTTCGCGACCACCCATGACAATGGTGTGGCACACTACCTCATAACTACATGCACTCATTCAAGAAGTTCGACGATCTAATCGAATCTGTTTTACACCATTTTGATCTTGAAGTGCTTGATAAAAAAAATTAAAACAACGGAAGGCCCCGCATGAATCACCCATGGAGTTTTCGGAACGCTTCCATCTATTCATGTTTGAATCCTTGAAAAGCCAGATGAAATTTTAGTATCTCATGGACAGATTCAAATACTGCCTTTTCCAATCTATCAACCCCAAGAAGAATTTCAAGCTTAAACCCCGCTCAACATACTTCGGTGATGGAGATGCGCAATCACAGACAGAAAATGTCACAAGTGACTATCCGCCCTCCCCTCATCAAACAGTTCCACCATTGCAGAGTGATGTGGGAGAGAATGCACACACATCTGTTCAACCATCACATCCTCCCGACATCGCTCCTTCGGATTTTTGCATAGACTTGGTTGTGATTCCCATACCTCATCACTTGTATTTTTTACCTCAACCTCCGTCTTCGAACTGGGATAATGCTCCTAATGACACTATCTTGTGTTCTTCAGTTCCGAACTCTACACTTGTTTTGAACGAGGATCGATCTATCAACAGAGTTGGTGTTGCACAACCAACATGCACTAATATTCATGAAGAGAATGACTGGGAGCTTGAACATCCATCGGTAGCAAAGGACCATCCCTGTCTGTCTGTACCTCCTCCATTTTTTCTTGATCTCCTTGGTGAGCTTCCCATCCCTAATTTTTCATGTGTATCTCCATCCATGGAAGCACCCATTGTTGATCATTCGCAGGACACATCGGATGTTACTCCATCTTCTAAAAATGGAGAGGACCAATCCTTCTTTGAACATCCACTTAATTTTTCATCTATCTTTTCTAGAAACGCAGAGGATGAACCTTCTTGCTTCTCATCTACCCCTCTGTGAAATTCATCGAATCATGAGGATGCCGACCAACATCCTTCACTTTCTGATCTTAGTTGTCGTGATCTCTTCACCTCATCATCTGATCATGATGTTGATTCACTCTTTTTTAATTCGTATAAGCCACTGTTCAATGATGATCCATCTATCAATGGAGATGAAACCCCCCAGATTGTCAAGGCACTTCAGCCCGAGATGACGGTTATGTCAGGCCCTCATTGTCCTGAGGTTGGTTTCACTTCTGATCAGGAAATTGTTCAAACATGCAAGGCTCTTCATCACTCATCTGTATGCATTAAAGATCAATATAACACTCAAGTTTCACTTCCTCCACTCGAATTACACAACCCCATTGCTCATGCATTGGAGGAATCTTACTCAGCAAACACACTTTCTCAATGTAAGTGGTCTACCTTCCTCATGTATGCTTGCATAGCACAGTCAAGAGTGTGCATATTCTTAACATCTACACATAGTGTCACACAACATCATGGTATGTCCATGGACTGCATGTCATGAACTTCCACTCATTTTTGTTTTATGGACACTTGTAAGCTCGAAGTGTGTCTATATTCATTTTTATATCTTTCTTGCTTACTAGTTCGCACAACTGGGTTGCTCGCAGACCAAGCCTTCACCAACATGGGTCAACCGTCGGTGGCTGCATTGGAAATATCACTTCACGTGATCAGGCCCATGCACCGTTAGCTTAGGAGTAGGAGTAGTGTTTTCTTTCAGTCAGTTTTCTTACTTGCTTTGGTTATTTGTTTATTTGTTTGTTTGTTTGCTTGTTTGCTTACTCGCTCTGCTTTCGCTTTTGCTTTTGCTTTTTCTTTGCTGTGTTTTTTGTTTGTTTTCTTGTTTCGTTCGTAGGTTAGTTTTACATGAAACCATGTATGACTCTTGAAACAAGCTAGGTAAGGTACAAGAGGCCTTGTGCAACTATCACTACATGTTTATTTGTCATTCTACCTCTGTATGAAGAACTTGTTACCTTCATTCCATGATACGTCGAAGGAAAATATGTACTGTTCGAAGTGAACCTTGGTGAAAACACAACGTTTGCACACTAACTAGTGTCACCTTCTCTAGTAATTTTTTTTGGGTTAACCCTTGTCAGCTCAGTCAAGTAGAGTAAGGTGAGGGGGAAAACCTTAACAAGCACGTCAGAGATATGATAAACTATGTCTCTATAGGAACAACCTCTTCTTCTCTCAATAAGTCAGGATCCCTCTTCCACCTCTGAAATGAATAATTTCTATGCACAGTTATGAAAAAATAAAAAATGAAAAAACTAAAAAGTGAAAAAAACAATAAAAAAAAAATTAAAAATGAATAAGGCGAAAGAAGAGAATGACTTCATGTGCAAAGAGGTGATGCAAGTAACTCTAATGGGTTACTGACCAGGCTCACTGGCAGCAAATCCATACTTTTGTTCCTATGTGACTCCGTCGAGGTACTGTCCAGGCCTACCGGCAGCGGAGAAACACTAGAGATGAAACTAATAGTTTGACTACTACACTGCTTGTGCACCAATATACCCCTCAACCCGAATCGAAACAATTGTGTTTCCTTGGCTTGGAATGTGCGTGAATTGATCAAGAGCTTGGCAGATGCTACATCTTACAATCAAGCAAGTGTGGAAACCAATATGAACTGAGAACTAAACAATACTTCCAAAGGTGTTAGACTTGCTTTTCATGAAAAAGGTCCATTCAGAGAGTCGTAGTTCTACTAGTGTGTCGCCAAGTGTTTTAGCGGCTACAACCACCCTCCAAAATTTATCCTTAGCTTTGTTTTGGAGCTTCCCTACCAAAATTTCACAGCAACATGTCTTTCTTCGTGAAGTACACAAGCTTCAGTGATTTTATTGCAGAATGATAGCCTGTCCATCAGAGCTTGTTGCATTCCCCTCACATGTTGTTCTTCTAGACTTGGTCCAGCTGCAGGCTAAGCATATTCCTCAAGAAATTGTGCAATTCTAGAGGGAAACCAACCTTCCCTCCAAAAATTGTGCAATTTTGTTTGGCAACCTATTGGGCTCCAGAATTGTGCAAATCTACCAATCAGGCTTCATCCAAAAAATCACACAATTCCTCCCAGGAGGGCTGCTCAGCCCATGAATTGTGCAATTCCGGGCAGCAGTCAGCTGCTCTACCTAGAAATTACGCAAATCTCCTCGGTAGCAAGCCCAACTCCCTTCCAAAAATGCACATTTAGTTGAGCAGCCACATGCATGTACAATTGAGTTGATTGGTTCCCTCCCAGACCGAGAAAAATTGATTTTCATATATGGGATAATTCTCCCAAGGCAACATGCAAAGGCATCCCTTGATTCAGGGATCTACTTTTAGTAGCTGGAGGTTGCATGCAAGGATCATTTCAGAGATCTCCCACCAAGTGATGCTTTCCCTAGATTTGTGGCATGCGTGTCGTAACCTCGATCTTATCAAAACTCATCAACCAGATGCTGCAGAGCTCATTCCTCACATCGACCTTGTAGGTATAAGATCCCACATTGCATCTAGGAGTCATCAGCACATCCAACTTAGTTTTCTTGGGGTAAGCCCGCTTTTCATGTCTCGCGCTGCATTTCCATGCTTTTGTGTTTCTCTTCGTATAAATGTTGTCTGCTTGATTTCAGTGAGCGCTTTCTGTCGTTTTGATACATACTAGCTTGTACTAGCACAATTTCAGTTTTCATTAGCATCTCACTACTATCGCATGCATGAAACTGGTTTTCACGTACGGTCGCCAATTCAGTGACTCGCCTCACCCACATGCATGTTGTTCTATTTTCTGAATCTTTCATTCACTATTTACATTCACGATCATTCACTTATGCTTACACTCAGTATTGCCATGCATTCATATTCACATTTTCTTTTACTTGCCCATCGGCGGGTCTGGGCAGCCTTGGCCCGGACTCTGCCTCACCAAAACAACATTGCGTAATCCTAAGAGGGCACCCATATTATTCATCGACCCATGGAATTTACCCATGGTATTGTAAATGGAATCCGCCCGTGGTATTGTAAAATCCACCCATGGTACTCATCCACCCATATTATTCATCGACTCATGGAATTTACCCATGGTATTGTAAATGGCATCCGCCCGTGGTATTGTAAAATCCACCCATGGTATTCATTCACCCATGGAATTGACCTGTGGTATTGTAACTGAAAAATACTATAAGTAACAAGTCACATTTTGTAAAAGGACAGATTGTCCACCACAATGTAGCCTTTACAGTTCAGAGGCATGTAGCGACCACATCTCTTCTCAGAGATAAGCTACCATCGCCCTGGCTGGTTTATTTCCACTTCTGTTCGCAAGCATATTTCAGCATTTTACAGTCATGAAATGAAGTATTATTTCCGCTGCATATCTGTCTCTATGGTTACCTCTATATTTTGTTGCATTCATGTTTAAATCCAGATCAGTCGGTTTTAATAAAAAGTTTCTTTGTGGTTTTGTTTATGGGGCATTCTCCTCTTTTTTTCTTCTGGCAATTCAAGTTTTCAGATCTTGGGGGTCCCTCCTCCCAAGATCCATTTCAATCTCTTAGATCTTGGGGGCCTCCTCTCAAGATCCGGATCAAAGACTCTATATTCCTCTCAGGAAATGCACATTTATGCCTAGTGATTGTCCTCTAGCCTTGCATTGCGCAAATCTGAGGGAGAGTGACTGCTGGCCCAAAACATTTTGCAATGCAATCACTAAGCCTGTAACCATTGCCATCTGAGGTTGCGCATTGTGAAATTCCAGCAGTCAGTAGCCAGGCTAGACTATGCATTTCTCAGTTCTAGCAGTCAGTCAGCCTCCTCACAGCCTGGATTGTTCCTTGCGCAGTCTTTGCAGTCAATCTCCTGACCTCTCGGTAGAAATTGCACAACCTTCATGATCAGTCACACAGGTATGTTGCAAATCCATTCTCAAGTTCATTTTGGTTTCTGAATGATATATTGCTTGCCATGAGTTTTTCCATGTCTCCAAGTATCGTAGTTGTTCATATGTCTCTCAGCAACATAGGTACAATGGTTTCTAGGAGAGTAGAGTCGAAGACACCATTCGGAGCACTCTTGGGGATGAAGTCGATCAAGTGTTTATGAACTTGCCTACCCACGAAGACATCAAGTTGTTCGTAGACAAGGACATCAAGATATAATGGCAGCAGCTTCATGGTAAGCAACTCCATCAACAACAGCAGAAGGTAGCATACCAGATGCCACAAACGCAAGAGTAAGGTTGTTGACAACACAAAGGCGAAACAAAGTTGCCAGCTCAAGAAGATCCACTTGTGGTGAAAGCAACTTTGGAGACTTAGGATATGAGGTGATGACATGACATGAAGATCACGTGAAGGTAGAGAACGGAACAGAGAAGGAGTTTCATGTGCTCAAGAAACAACTCAAAGAAGAACAAGAGATGCATAGACAAGAGAATGAGTTGCAACAGGAACAGGTACAACAGGGGATGCAACATGCATAGACAGATGAAACTATGCCCATATAAGTTATACATCCATCCCAGCAGCTGACATGGAGGAGACATGGTGAATGGTGTTGTTGATCCCATGCAAGGGAATTCAGCAACATGCATGTCATTGTGCGGACGCATGCGATCTAACCCATTTGGCACACTCCCGGAGGCAAAGACAAGAAGAAAGTCCAACTAGAGTTGAACATGTAGTTGACAGTGGATGTGCATGACCACCAACACACACTGGAAGATCAGCAAGGACACTATGCATCAGTGTGTTGTCAGTTTGACCGCACCTAAGAAGACCATGTGCATGCTAGCAGATGAGTTGGAAGGAGGAGCCACACCAATGCACCCAGATGCAACGGAGACAAGAGTTCACTTCAGCAAGATGTCACCATGGAGTGCATGCACACCATCATAGATGACCAAGCTTGTCATCAACTCACCACCTTCACAATCATAAGCATGTCAAAGAGTTGGTCTCACCACAATGGACCGAGTGGCAATGGTGTCTTGCATGGCTTGCTCAAGCCATTTTGTCTCACATGGGCACATGTGCATTGTAATGTAACGTCTTGTCAAGTGGAAGTTCAAGTGTCAATAGTTGGATGTAACAGTCATAAAGTAGATGAAGAGTCATGAGGATAGATGAACTATCACAAACGGGAATGTCAAGGGTCACCCAACCCTTTGCTACAAATAGAACCTCATAACTCATTGTAAAGGATTTTGACAAGCCAAGTTTCTGATAAGACTATCTTAGAGAGAGCTTGGATAGTATTGTAATGAGCCTTGGCTTCTCCATTGTGCAGAGCTAGTATATCTCTTTGGAGGAGCAGGTGGTTGTGGAGGTAACATTCTGCTGTCAGAACTAGTGGTTAGACGTGGATGTATTGTATGATTGGAACTTGTACTTCTTAATATAAGAGAGCTAGCATGTTTCATGCATATGTTGTATTGTATTCTATGCTATCTGATATATGTATTTGTTTTCTTACACATGCATGTATGGACTATTTTTGTGTATGTATGTATGAATATTTCTTAAACGTTCTATTGGTTTAACCATCACTTTGGATTTATAGCTAACTTTCCTTCCATGTTGTGATGCTTCTTTGCTCGTGTGTTCCCTTCTTAACTATGTGGTATCACAGGTTTCCAAGCGGCGCACTCATGTCAGGCCTCATGTGTTAGAACCTCTCATGCACCTTCCTTCGCTTGTTGTAGTTTTCACACTCTTGCTACCAACAGAGACATCTTACTTGCCTCTGTGCGAAATCGCGCTCAAGGCATTATCGTACAACCCACTATTGGGACTCCGACACCAAATGGTCTGAGGTCTAATTGGGACTTCTTACCAGGGAGATCCCCTTACATGTTGGTGGGTCCAACACCATCAACATAAATAAATAAAGTGGCTTTACAACTTTGCTTAGTAAATTTTGTGTCATATGGTGTTGTACATGTTTAGTTATATATTTCAATTAGAATCATTTTAATAATTCATATTAAGTGTGATCATTAATCATTCCTCCTAGCATACACTCAAGACATAAATGTTACTTTAAATGTTAATGCTATTGTGATGATTTTTTGTTTTACTTTCCTTTGGTTGTGTTCTCTTTATCATTACAATTTTAATTAATAATATATTCTAATGAGTGAATAGAAATGTGCATATTTAATATCTTTGGATCTTTGTTTCATTATAATGGTTTCCTATGAATCCTACATCTATACTGAGATTTCTTTACTTTATGAGCAATGTTATTTATTTTTCCCATTTCATTTCCATTAATTACTTAGTTTTTCTTTCGAGAGCTCCGTTGGGCTAACTATTAAATAAACTTTCTCGGCTCTGGTGCATTAGAAGAATTTTGAAGTCTAAAATGGGTCTCCTAAGGAATACTATAAAATAATAATAAAATAAGATTAGATTAACTCATCAAGTTTTGGAGGGAAAGAATAAAAAACTAATTTTTCAACTTATCTCCCTACCATTTTACTCAAATTTTGAGCAGGGGCACTCATTAGATGCAAAATTTTAATTTGCATCCAAGCAGAACCCATGTTGCATACTTTTGATGGACCGCAGTACACGAAAAATGTGAAAGACATAAAAAAACATGATTGCAATCATGTTTTTTCATGTATTTCACATTTTTCGTGTAGTAGGGTCCATCAAAAGTATGCAACATGGGTACTCCTTGGATGAAAAATTAGTTTTTGCATCGAACAAGTGATCCCACTCGAAATATAAGTAAAATAATAGGGAGATAAGTTGAAAATATGAGTTGAAATCATATATAGATATTATTTTACATTTGTTGGCATTATGAGGCATGTGTTGTCCTTGATGGTAACTCACTTGTAACAGAACAAGTATATGGTAACTACATGAATCTACAGATCAGATCAGAGGTGATAGAAAAATGGAACAAAAGAATGGGTCAAAGGTTTATGGATCAGAATCAGAAGCTTGATACGGTAAATTGTTGCCATTATGTATTAGGTTTTGTCCTTGATGGAAACCTACCTAATGAGTTGTCCTTGATGACAACCTATTTGATGAATGGACTACTTGATAAAGGTATAAATAGGATTGACATAATGCATGGCAGTTGTGTTTATAGATGTGACAAAATGCAGGGCAATTCAGAGGAATCAGTTCAAAAATGATAAAGTGATGCATGATTTCAACTCACATTGTAACAAGTCAATTCTGAGGTAACAGAGTAATGGAACAAAAGAATAGGATGATGGGACAAAGGATTACAGATCATAATCAAAAAATCAAGGAAAGAGAATGTTTTAAGTTGTATATGATGTTTAACCTAGTCCAAGTCGCGTATACACGTGGGTACACAGAATAAAAGACGCGTATACATATGCATGCAACTTCATAGAAGGAAAAGCATGTATGGGATGGAAAATTAAGGTTAAAGAATACCAAGGGTCCATGCCATGGTATTAGCCCACAATATTGAGCAAAATAATGATTACTTGAACCTGTCTAAGAATACCATAGGTTCTAAGCATTGTTTTGGTTCATGGCATTGACAAAGTCTCTAAGTATATAACAAGGAGAAGATCAAAGGGCTAAGTGTGCAAGTCAAAGGGTTTTTCAGGAATACTTCTATGTGAAGTATATTTTGTGTTGTAAAGGCTATGGTTATGATATGATCTGAAACATCTTGTGCACCATTGGATACAATGTTGGATCATGATCATGAGACCTGAAATGACTTATCATTGTATGATATAATAATGGATAGGCTAGATTTGAGTGCTAACGCATGTTTTATTCTTTAAATACTATGATTTGGGTATATCTAAAGTCTTGAAAAGCTGTGAAGTTATAACTCATTATTTGCATATCTATACACAGGTTCGCCTCGGTGAAGGCACATATACATGTAGATTCAGAACTTCAAAGTAGTGTATGCAGAGGAAGGGCTTTTTGTTGAGAAATGACTAATCTATCTC
This sequence comes from Pinus tabuliformis, assembly GCA_031772625.1. Lineage (NCBI taxonomy): Eukaryota > Viridiplantae > Streptophyta > Pinopsida > Pinales > Pinaceae > Pinus > Pinus tabuliformis. Next base: position 1,574,579,717 of record CM062804.1, read on the forward strand.
ATGAGTGCTATTGTTTTATTGTTTTATTGTTTTTTGTCAATGATATATTCATTAGATCTGAGGTTAAACTAATTGTATAAGGAGATTAAATATGGCTGACTGGTTGATTGAGTAACAAGGGTGATCTTTGTTGCTATTTGTTTAGAACTCTGTAATATGACAGTAGATCTTCAGAATGTCTTTGGTTGGTACAGTTTTTGGTTCAGAAGATTTATGATTTAGTATCTTTAGAGGTATACACAGGTTGAGTTACAGAAAGTAGCGTATGTGATGAGCCCCAAATTTTGGTAACAATTTGGGCTCATTTGGCCTACTTACCTTGCTCAACCCTTCATTTTTTATCACTTATGCATCATTTCTTAGTATATTTGTGTTATTTGTAGGAAGAAGGGCAGTCATTATGCCTATGTGGCTAATACATGATGATTTCAGGTTTTTTGACATTAAATGGAGCAAAGACCACACAAATGGAGACAAGGAGACATCCAAGGTGGCATTGCGGGTTTATAGGGAGGTTGTCCACAACCTTGAATGACCTTCCTCGTGATCTCCACCGCAACTCTGAGCTCCAACAGCTATCACCACCGAGCTAGAAGGCAGCCAACGGATTCTACAGGAACAGCAATTTACTTTTAGTTGGACAACCAAGCCCCAATAATTGAGGAGGCCAGCTTGGCCCTCATCATGTATAAATATTGAGGTTGTAGCCTTCGATAAAGACTCTTGAACCTTTGTTGTAGATTTTGGATTACGAGCTGTAGCTCTGTTTTTTCTCTTTGTAAGCCAATTTTGGCATGTTGTTAGACTCATGATTATGATATTTTAATAAAAGGCAGGCAGATTTGGATTCGATTCTGAGTTCTTAGGGGAGATATAGCTCTCAGGTTAGGGCCCAACTTGAGAGCAATAGACCTCCTTTCCTTTGTATTGTTACTTGTCTTTCTTTTATCATTGCATTTCTTTCCTTTACATGCACTTGAAAAATACAGTTTGCTGAGTTGATTGTTTCGGTTTGGTTATGTAGGTTAGTTTCATGAATGCAGTTGTTTCAGTAGTTCAGAATTAGCGTAGGGAGATTGAAGTTACGTTGAGTTCAAAAAGGTTGAATGCATGCTCACTTTCACCTCTGTTTGGGGACCGAAAGTGTAGACCGTGCCAACTGCCAAAAAACACTGTTTTAGCATATGCATGCAAGTATTGATGTAATGTTTTCGATTGAAGAATTGTCCATGCGATTATATCTTGAGTAATGACTCTTTGGTTCAGCATCATGCACGAATTACCTTCAACTTACATTGTTGTTCTTTGATTCCTAATAAAACAGTTAGAATAGGTTGGTGAACTTTCGTTTACATGCAAGATAAGGGTGATTTGTTTCATTTACACTGCGCAACACCACTTCATCGTGTTCTTATCCTTCTGAACCATGCCTAAGCCACCTACTCATCCTCTGTTCAGCTCATTTTCCCTCCAACCCTTCTATTATCCACGTTGCCTCAACTTTTCGGCCTTCCATTGCCTCTACCCTTCTATCGACCAACCAGCTCTATCCACTCTCTCTCCATCTCATCTCTCTGTCCATAGGTCATCACAAGCTCCTCTTTCATCTTACCTATCCACCCATACAGCTCCTTCACTCCTCCATCACCCAAAACTCCGCCTGCAGAACATCCTCTAGAAGTTAGCAGACTTCCTGTAGAAATCCCGAGTTTCCTGTAGGATCCCCTGTAGACATCTTGTAGAAGCCTGCAAACACGGTTGCCAAGCACCTGAACGTTGTGGACTTCTGTGGAATGATGTGAGGGATCCCCTGGAACCTCTCAGAGTCCTCCTCACCGTTCCCAAGCCTTCCTCCCCTTTGAACTACCCCTGCTCAGTCAAGACCCAGTAAGAAGCACAATCATAATAACTCCACCCACTTGAGAAAAAATACAAAAACACGTTCTCTTCAGTGGAAGTAGTTTAAATTCATGCATCTCATCTCACTGGAAGTAATGGCATCATTTATAGAAGTTGCATTCCCACCATTGCATCATAAGGATTAAGCTAGTCAGATTAGGGTTTACTAGGGTTTCCATGTTTGGTTGGCTTTCAGTTCATTCTTGCAAAGTAGGTTAATTTCCTTTGAGATAGCTTTCGTTCATCATTTAGAAAGCTTCTTCTGAGAACATATAGAAGTTGGCTTGAGCCCTAGCGGACTTGTGCCAGCTGACCAAGTGACAGCTGCGACAAGAGCTAATACTTGTGCATACAGCACCGTCGCTTCCAAGTTTGTTACGAACTACCGGGTTGATAAAATTAGAGAAGGAAGCTCTAGGAGTTGTAGCATTATTGCTACAATACTAGAGCCCACCATCTTTTTGGCGCCGTTGCCGGGGAAGCGTCAGAGTAAGTAATTGTTGCTTTTCTTCTATTTTCTTACTCTTGCCTTCTGCCAAGTAGTTTATTTCATTTCCATTCTGCAAAAGTAACATAGACATTTCCTGCTTTCATAGATTAGCATTTCAATTCCGCAATTTCAATTTTGCAAGCATAGATTAGCCTTTCAATTCTGCAAGCGTAGACTAGCATTTCCATTCCTGCAATTCCATTTGAACAAAGTAGATTAGTCCTTTCCTGCTTTCATTTCAATTCTGCATTTTTATTCCAGCAAGATAGTTAGTTGTAGATCAATCTGTCTCAGTTTTGTAGGTACCAAAGAAAAAACAAAAGCAATCAAAAAGTCTTTCCATTTCATGCCTCGTAGGAACCGAGATAAAACAGGCAAATTCCTACCCAACACCCCCACCACATCACTGATTCACCCTTCTCTCTTCTTCGGTGACAGTGATCCAGAAGAACCTATAGGTGAACCTCCTGAGATATACAAAGATCCTATAGCAGAAGAAGAATTAGAAACCATCCCATCTGAAGCTATGGCTGACAATAGAGGAGAAGATGAGAGAATAGAAGGTGCCTTCCCCATCCGAGAAACCAATGGAGACATGAAAATGAAAAACATTAGCCCCTCTGCTCTGCCTCACTTCCATGGACTGACTACTGAAGATCCTAATACCTTCCTGTTTGAGTTTGATGTCCTTTGTAGAACCTATGACTATACTGAAGATGAGCAGAAGCTGAAACTCTTCCCTTCCACTCTTAAGGATGCAGCATTATGCTGGTTCATGGGATTACCTGGGAATAGTATCACCACTTGGGCTCAGATGCAGCAAGCTTTCAATACCAAGTACCGAGACTACTATAGGTCCAAGGAAACCAAGGGAGAAATCTTTCGGATGACCATGGGAAATGATGAGTCCTTAGAGGATTATGAGGAGAGGTTCCAACTTAGCTATAAGCGGGCCAGGTGCACACTTGACCCTGAATCCCTCAAGTTGGTCCTGCTCTGAGGAGTCCCTGAAGACCTTTTAGATACCCTTCACATGTTAGCTGGGGGAGATATTTACCAGCTGCCTTATGAGGACATCAAGACTGTGTTCAGAAACCACTCTAGGGCAGCCCGGAAACGAGGTAGAGGAAACCTACTCTCAGCTGGTATCCCTTTCTCCAAGAATGAGTTTGCAAATCAATTAGAAGATCTTAAGAGTGAGGTGAGATAGACCATTGCCATGCAACTGGACACATTCAGGATCCAACAGAAGAAGGAAGAAGCTGAGAGGGCCTTGGCTATCTTCTGCCCTAGATGTACAAGGAGACACCCTAAGAACGAATGCCCGTTGCATTCAGTTGAAGTGTGCTTCGTTTGTGAGGAGGACCATCCCACAAATCAATGCCCAACCTTACCTGGACTTAAAGATATGTACCAAGGGACAGAAGTTCCCACTGAACCTCTCTATTTCCTCAACCAAAGGAGGCCACAAGGACCTAGACCTTACCAGCAGGGGATGCAAGGGGCACCTCAAGCTTACTATAGCCCCAAGCAATCGACTCCTATGCCTTCCTAGGGCCCCCCTGCTCATCCTTCCTGGTCTATGCCTCCTCCATGGTCTTATCCACCTCAGTACCCTACTCAACCCACTACTCATTTATATCATTCACATGCCCAGCCACAGCCTCAGTGGAATGCACCTCAGTCGGGGTGGAGGCCCCAGTACAACACTCCTCCCGCCATTTTGCCTCCACCACCAGTTCAACCTCAACCATTACCTCCTGCTCCTCCAAGGAAACCTCAAATGCCTACTCAGGCGAACCCGAACCCCAACAATAGACAGGCCCAGCAGGTATACACTGGGGAAACATCATACCCTACCTATGCTGTGGAGATCCAGGAGATCAATCTTCGATCTGGAAAGACTCTTCCGGATCGCCAACCTCCTCCCCCAGAGGACGAGGAGGACAAATAGGAAAGTGAACCAAAGGCTATTCCACCCTTTCCTGAGAGACTAACAGCCACCACACAACCCAACCCAGAGGAGGATGAGCTTCTGGGAGAGCTCAAGCAGTTGTGTGTGAAAATACCACTTCTCCAAGCCATCAAGGATGTGCCAATATACAACAAACTAGTTAAGGAAAAGTGTTTCAAACACCCAGGCAGGCGAAAGAGAGACGCTTCAACCATCAATGTCTTAGGACAACTGTCTGACCTTATGTTAGGACAAGTCATCTGCCCAAAGTACCTAGATCCTAGGAGTCCTGTAGTAGATGTCCACATCAATGGCACCATCATACCTCACACCTTGATTGATCTGGGGGCTGCCATTAATGTGATGAACAGGGATACCATGCTCAAACTCAATCTTCAGGTTTCCTTGAGGAAGACCTCGACAGTACTGCAACTAGCAAATCGCTCCACTGTGACTCCCGAAGGGATTGTGGAGGATGTCTTGGTGTCTGTCGACTCTTGGGAATACCCTGCAAATTTCTTGGTTCTGCAACCCAAGGCAAAGCTTACTGGATATCCTCTTATTTTGGGGAGGCCTTGGTTAGCCACTGCAGATGCTTACATAAGTTGTCGTGCAGGAAACATGACCATAAAAAACGGTCCTATGTCCAAGCAGCTAGTCCTATACCCTCCTGCCCAACCCTCCTTAGAGCATGACTTACCACTGTGGTTGGAGGAAGGAGAAGAGGATGAGGTGTACTCAGCACCTTTGTGCACCCTAGATACCACTAGAAGAGACCCCCCAACTGAGGATGACTTGATTGAGACTTTGATCCAGAATCCACCTTCCAGTGCACTATCCTTAGAGAAATTGGTGGAGGACGCCCAAGCCAGCACCTTAGTGGACCTTTGTGCCACCAACCCTGTCACTCCCAGAGTCAAGAATGTGGAGTCCGGCCCTGAGAGAACATTAAAGATCAGCTCCTCCCTATCTCCTTCCCAGGAAAAGGAGTTGTGTAGCCTGTTGGCCAACCATCTAGATGCTTTTGCTTGGAGCTATAAGGAGATGAAAGGAGTCCATCCCTCGGTCTGTACCCATCACATATACATCAAAGAGGGTTGTAAACCAGTTAGGCAACCTCAGAGGAGAATGAATCCAGCCCTTAAGGACATTGTCAAGGAAGAATTGCAAAAACTCTTGGATGCCGGATTCATTTACCCCATCTCAGATAGTGAATGGGTGTCCCCTCTGGTGTTGGTTCCCAAGAAAAATGGGAAGTGGAGAATCTGTGTGGACTACCAAGAACTGAACAAAGCTACCAAGAAAGATCATTTCCCTCTACCTTTCATAGATCAAGTGTTGGATGGACTGGCAGGAAAGAAGTTCTTCTCTTTCCTGGATGGGTTTAGCGGGTACAACCAAATCCAAATCAGCCCGGAAGACCAAGATAAGACCACCTTCACTTGTCCTTGGGGTACCTTTGCCTACCGAGTTCTTCCCTTTGGGATATGCAATGCTCCTGCTACCTTCCAGAGAGCTGTCTTGAGCATCTTCTCGGAGCTGGTCCATGATGCGGTGGAAATCTATATGGATGACTTCACTCCTTATGGGTCCAACTTCCAGGAAGCATTGTCCAATCTAGGAAAGGTCCTAACCAAATGCATTGAGATGAACCTATCCCTTAGTCCTGAAAAATGTGAATTCCTGATGACTGAAGGGACTGTGCTAGGCCATACCATTTCTTGCCAAGGGTTACAAGTGGATCCTAACAAAATTGCTCTCATCAAGAAGGTTCCACCTCCCCAAAAGGTAAGGGATGTCCGGAGTTTCTTAGGATTAGCAGGGTATTACAGGAGATTCATTAAAGACTTCAACAAGCTAGCCTCGCCATTGTTTGGTCTGTTGGCAAAAGATGTGGAGTTTAAATGGACTAACGATTGTCAGAGGGCTTTGAATGAATTAAAGGACAAGTTGGTGTCAGCCCCAATCCTGAGAGGTCCAAACTGGGCCCTACCTTTCCACATCCACACTGATGCCTCAAACAAAGCCATAGAGGCAGCTTTAGGACAAGTTGAACAAAAACTTCCATATGCCATTTACTTTGTTAGCAAAAACTTGTCCAAATCCGAACTGAATTACACTGTAACCGAGAAAGAATTCTTGGTTGTGGTCCATGCACTGAACAAGTTCCGACATTATATCACTGGCTATCAAACCTTTGTACATACGGATCATGCTGCAATTAGATATTTAATGAATAAACCAGATGTGAATTCTCGTATTATTAGATGGTTACTTTTGTTGCAGCAGTTTGATTTGACCATTGTTGACAAACCAGGTAAAGAAAATGTTGTTGCTGACTTTTTATCTAGATTGGATTTGTCTGCAGATGAGGATGGAACAATGGATGACCAGATGCCCGATGAACATCTGTTTGCTATCTCATTACTCTCTCCATGGTTTGCTGATATAGCAAACTACCTTGTTTCAGCACAGTTCCCTCCGCACCTTGTTATAAACAATTTTGTGCCTTGCAGCATCAGGCATGAATTGTCAATAATCCAAGGGATCCAAAGTCCCTAAACATGATGTTCCTACCCCTAGAGGAACAAGGTCAGCAAACCAACAGCTCTCAGATCAGTTCTCCACCTGAAAACACTCAAAAACAAGCAATCCTGAAATCAAAGCAGGTGCTCCACTAGGCTTCTGCGCTGAAACTCAACTCCTCCATGGTGTACCTGCGTTGCAAAGCAAGTGGAACAAAGGCCACCTGCACTGAGCGAGATGGGACAAGTGGCACACTGAGTCATTGCTCTGGAATCTTCCAAAAATGACACTTGGATCAGGGATTTCGCCTTGTAATGAGTCAGAGGCTCTGTTTCTCCAAGTGGAAGCAAGGTTCTCCAAGTGGACTCAAGAACTGAAGATCAACTGAAGAGAGAGAGGACACAAGGCAGCTACACATCAGTTGCAAGCTGACTCATCCTTTCTCAATTCATCTATATATTGAGCTCTCTCCTATGAGCTCAGGAGGCTGGAATTTTGTGCAAAGTAATGATATGTTGTTGGTTTCATTATTGAGTTATTGGGTGATTGTTTGAGAGAGGTGAAGAAGAGCAATTCTTTCTGCTGGGAGGTGTTGCTGGGTTGGAGCCTTCAATGGTTGTAATACTCTCAGAACCTTTATTTCTTCATTAATAAAAGCTATTGAGGTTCTTCTATGTGCTCTTGTTTCAATTATATATTGTGATGATTGCATGTTTGGTTTACACTAATCCATGAACCAGTTATGATTGCATGCCTCTTGTAGTTTCCTCCTTTGTTATTTTGCAGGATCTCATTGTAGCTGGGCGAGCAGAAGAACAAAGAGCTAGGAGCAAGCGGCCAAAGAGAAGAGTTTGGATTCGACATTAAGCGCAAGGCAACGGTTAGTGCTTTCTCCATTCTCTTTTGCTTTCATAAAGAAGTAAACCTTAAGTAGTTTGTTTTACAGTTGTTGCTAAGGAACTGTCACCCTTAGAGTGGGATAGGGTCATCCGAGTCGGATACTTTTCCCTACAACAAACTGGCGACTCCGCTGGGGACCGTATCTGTTTGATTGTGTTTGTAGTATTTTGCTATTCATTTCCTGAACAAAAGAGTACCAAATCGAAAAGTTTTTGACTATATCAAAAGCGAAGTAGAGGGCAGCTACTCTTGCTCATTTTCTGAGCAAATTCATGATTTGAAGAGCTGATCTACAAAGATCCTTGTAAGCTCTTAGTGATAGCTTTGCATCTTCCTAATCATCCCTTTGAGTGTGCTTGACTGATTGTTTCTGATTTGAGCAAAAACCGTGCATTTTTGAGAAAATTATGACCCGGAAACTGTGAAAAATGCAATTCTCGTTTTCCAAAGCAGGTAGTACACAGGCTACCTGCTTTGCAATGCAGGTCCCGAAGGGGCTACCTGCGCTGAGAGCCAGTTTGGCTGTGCAGCACCTGCGTTGGCCCAAATTTGCCTAGTGCATTTGGAGTTTCCTCCTTTTCTCTTGCCTGTTTTCACTTAGATTTTGCTGCTAAGTGTCAGTCTTGCACCTGTTCTGAAACCAATATTACTTGCCATCATTCTGCCTCTGTTATATAACGAAATTGTACTTGTTCTTTGTATTTCTTACTCATTTACAATTTCCCATAACGAAGAGTAAACTAGTCTTGCTTTTGGCCTCTTAGATCTGAACCTGTGTTAGGCATTTTGCTGGTCTAAAGAGTTAGCTTGTTTGCTGTCCATAGCTGATTAGTCATTTTACTTTCATCAGTATGGTTTGATTTCATGTATTTCCAGTGATTAAGCAAGTAAATCTTAAGGTGTCTTTTGATTTTGGACAAGCTTGTTTACTTTCGCTTTAAATCGAAATCAAAGTTATATAACCACTTTCTTTTTGTAATCCATCCACATTAAGAAAGGGAAAAGAAAATACATGCATTGTGCATTTTGCATTTGAAAAAGTTTGCATGATGATTTAGGAGAAAGTGCATTAGTTTGTGCTGTATGAACTGTGTGAAAAGAATTTGCCTTTCTTCTCCCTCAGTAGTTAAGATTTTCATCAGTCAAAAAGATTTGAAAAAGCTTGCTTCTCATCTCAGGCTGCATTTAGGAATTTGTCATATACATCTCGTGGTGAACCTTGAAAGGAAAACTTTAAAAAGATCAAGTTAAAATATACTGAATGAACCTAACAACGCATTTGAAACATAACGCAAACATCTAGAGGTCTAGGTAGAGACGTGTTCCGGCGTCGTTAAACATAGTGACTGTCGATCTCTACGAAGGTGGGTGATTCCTCCTGAGAGTCGGTGGCACTAATACGGACTTGTGCTCCCACGTACCGTCGCGTATATATTGGGAGACCCCTATAGGCAATTATCCTTTATCCATAGGAAGCCGTGTCGGCCGCCCTACTGATCGCGATGCAGTGAACACAGCATTCACGAAGATCGACCACCCGTACCGTAAAACGTATTCTGTGGTTTCGCGAAAAGTTTGGCACACCCTCTGCCTAGATCTCCAGAGCAGTTTCTTTTGGCCCTTTTCAAACTCTATAACTGAAAAGGTCCAACCGAGCATTTGTCACTTCGGGCTCGTTAATACATCGAAGGAGACTAGAGTCATCTTTAGCTTTTTCTCGACTCTTAAAACATGAAAAAGCAAAGTTATGTTTAAAAGCGTCTAATAAAATTCATTCAAATCGGAAACACAAATTTTCCCCTTATATTTTAGTTGATCGAGTAATCCGCAATCGTGGAAGAAAGTCAATTGAATATCCGTCGTTCTCGGAGGCTTGCGAGTCAACCGTCTTTGTCTCCCAAATCGAAAACAGTCCGGACAAAGCGAGCTCGTCGAACCAGTTCAAAATCTCCTTTAAAAGTTAGAACAAGTGTTCCAACGACATCTGAGATTCTGGTTACTCCAAACATTTCCGGAAACCCTGCCTCTATAGAAGAAGTTCAACCGCCACAGAAGGACAGTAATACTGATCCTAGTTTGGGGGCAAATACTTGTATAATTGAACCAGTTCCATCTGTAACCGGTCCAAAGAGTTTTGTTCCTCAAACATCTGTCGCTGTCGATACAACCCCTTCTTCGGCACCGGAAATCTTTTACGGACCTGACGGTCTTCCTCTTCCACTTGGTCTGATTGCGATAGAGGAAATTATAGAGGAACCGCAAGTATCCACTCCAACTCATTTTGGAGTAGGGGTCACTCTATTTCCTGCTACAACAGAAGTTTGTCCATCACCAGTGGAAGTTCCTGTAGAATCACTAGGCAATCAATTGGATAGACTCAAAATGTCTGAACAACCGTCGACATCTAGGACTGTGTCTAATGACACGACGACGGCAGAATTACCTGCTGCAAATCCAACAATGTTCGCCGGCATACCATCTGTCCCAACTAGCTCTCAATCGCTAGAAGGAGTCCAACAAGGGACTATCTCGGCAGTATGGTCTGTTCCTGTTTATTCCGGAGTAATGTCTGGTAACTCTTATGGTGAGACTCAACAGATTGACCCTTTTGGGAATCAAGTTAGGCCATCCAGTCCTCCAGGACAATCAATTGCCTTGAGTTCTAGATTACCACCGTATGGGGGGCAGTATGCCCTTTCATTACCCCTTCCGGGAGGGTACCCATACGGGAGTTCTCAACCTTATTCAAGTTATGGTGGAATTGCAACGAGTAGTTGGGTACCTATACTATCCCAGCCACCAAGAGTTGTATATTCTATGCAACAGTGTGTACCTGTGACGAACATCCCAACTACACCGGCTATCGTAACCGTGTCGCAAGTTCAAACAATGCCTGTTGTATGTCAACCTCAGTTTTCTCAGGTTCTCATGCAACAGCCCCTTGACCCTGCGACCCAACCACAATCGCCTACTGGTGGGACGACACAAGTACAATCGGGTACAAGTACCCCACACCTTGGTCCAATAGTTAGTGTAGCGCAACAACCCATGGTATCGCAACCATGGATAGTGCAATACCAACAGCCACAATTCCAACAAGTGTACCAAGGTTCTGAACAGCAAATCTTTGCGAATACTGGACAACCATATATCCAAAATGGTCAAAATTAACCACTTTATAGTGGTCAAGTCCATCAACCGTATCAATCATACCAACATCAACTCCATTATGCTGGTATGCAAAGACCAACTGTTCAGGCGATTCCATCGTACCCTGGTTACGCTTCACCTAACTTGAATCAACAGTTACCATTCGTGGCGACATTAGAGTTGCCTGATTTACATCGGTTAACCAATGATCCAATTGCTTACGCCACATGGTGGCCAGTGATCCCGCACAAACTTCCGTCCGACATTCCTAAATTCAATGAAAATCCAGGTGAAGACCCGTCGAATCATGTGATGACCTTTCATCTATGGTGTTCGTCGAACACTCTAAATGATGATTCGATAAGGCTTCGCCTCTTTCAGAAGACATTGACAGGTCCAGCGGCAAAATGGTATATAGAATTGCCAAGAGCTTCGTTCGACAATTTTAGTTCCCTTGCCACGAAATTCTTAACCCACTTTCAATTGCCAATAAGGTATGAAACGGGAACAAATATTGACTAACTTCAAACAGACAACCGCAACTCATATATCAGATCATATACATGAGTGGCGACGTCGACGAAGAATGGTTAAAACATACGTTCCTGATCAGCTTTTAGCTGAGTGGTTTATAAAGTCGTTACTTCCGGCCATAACGGAAGATGTGGCAAAGGGGGGGGTCATAACAGAAGAGCAGGTTATTGCTCATGCACAATATTTGGACTTAGTATATACTCAGTCCGGCACGCTCTATGACAAAATACCAGACGCCCCTAAACCAGAGTTTTCAATCCCTCCTCCTCCTAAATCAAATAGTGACTCTCATGCCGGCGATGGCGTGATTGGCACGACAAACACGAATCCGAAAAGGACCAATCAAAAGAAGGCCCGTAAGGATTCGAATCAAAATGCGCATGAAGAAGTTCTTGCTTCGGAAGTAAATACCGTATCGACAGATAAGGGCAAAGAAACCAATCAACCAGGAAGCAAGAAAAATCAAAACAAAGGGAAGAAGAAGAAACAAGGAGAGTCATCTCCTCGAAAAACTTCTTCAAGCCCTCCTCGAGATAGGAAACCACCTTATGGGTGTCAGATATGTGATGAGGATCACTGGACGAGAGAATGTCCATACAAAGCTGATCTAAAAAGATTCTTAAAGAGTTCGCAAACTCCAGCTGTGTTAACTGATCCGTTTCCCGATCGAGGAAAAAATCTGGTTGGTAGTGGAAATGCTTCACCGTCGCAAGTGCTTATGTTATCGATATCGAAGCAACATAATGATGCTTTGATTTCGACAAGGAACAAAGATTACGGGAATCCACAGGTGTCGAACGATAAAGGTAAAGATCAACCTAGCAGTTCGACAACAACTTCGGCAGAAGTTGTACCCCCCATCACACATGAATTAACAATAAAACCGCCAAAGGGAGTAGTACACAAGTCGACATTTAATCCTCGTGCCAGAGCGGCACAGTATTATAATATAGTGGAAGATTTGGCGCCATCGCCGTCTGCTATGTCGACTCTTGAAGTACTACAAAATTGCCCATCCCAAAGGCAGGCATTGTTATCAGCAATTGGTGGCGTGGATCCTAAAGATTCCAATCTTGTATCCTTTGATCACAAAGGATATGATCCTCAGTTACCAGCTCAACTAGCTTTCCTCGTCCAAGTGAAAGCCCTCAACAAAACTGTTCATCGAACAATTATTGATGAGCGGGCATCGACATGTATTATGTCGATGAGTTGCTGGAAAACTTTAGGATCTCCAACCTTGTCGCGATCATCGACAACATTAAAAGCATTCGACGGAAGGACATATACCCCTTACGGTATCCTTAGTAACTTGAAAGTTGAACTAGGGGGCAAAACAATAGAAATAGATGTTGAAGTCATCGATGGCAATCTTGACTATAACATCCTACTGGGAAGACCATGGATTTATGCCATGGAAGCTGTTGTGTCGACCTATTTTAGGAAAATCGCATTCCCTTTCCAAGGAGGGATTACGATCATTGACCAACAAAATTTCCTCCCTAATGGTTCACAAGTTACAGGAAGCGTTCCTCTGATCCATGGAAGCGACCATTCGTTTCAAAATATCGGAGTAGGCCTACTAAAAGATCCTACATTAATGGGAACTTTCACCCTTCCGCCAACGTTCATTGTGGGAGAAGTGGCGACAGTAGGAACCTGCAATATGATATCTTCCGCACAAAAGATGTCAGAAAACGATATCAGCATAGATCATGCAAAGGTTTTGTCCCCAAGCCCAATGGAAGTATTGTAGCAATCAATTTTCTTGGCCTGGGGGGCAACCCCAAATCAACGCTCATCAAGCGTTTGGATAGATAGGTCTAGAGAATATGGCACCCCTTTAAGTCCTTGGTCGCGAGTGCATGGAACCGACAAAGGAATAGTCCATTCAATGGTAATTGACGGGGCGCCATGGAATGCTTTCCACCATCGTTCCCTTCTCCCGGGTTGTGGGGAAGATACTCAAAATAACCTTTATCATCCTTCAGTTTTCGACTTTCTATCGAGTACTGTAAATACAGTGGGCAATGAGGATAGTTCTTTTACTATGTCAACCTCATTAAAAAATGAAACGATCCCCTTTCCAGATCTCAATGGTAAACCTTCATTCCAACCAACAAAGTTGAATGCAATGAAGCTTGGGGGGCATGCACCTCGATTTGCGTTATTATGCTGGGGGCATGCAAACATATCATCGAGCATTTTTAGCACACAGTTCATGCTCGTTAAAAAATAAACGCAAGATCCGAGCAGTTTTAGCACATAGTTCATGCTCGTTAAAAAATAAACATAAGTTGTGAGCAATCTTCCCCTACAGTTCAAGCTCACCCAGAAAAAATGAACCGGTAAATAACCTTGGTAAATGTAACCTTTGACAGCCATATTAAAGCCCTTGGTCGTGTTCTTGCAGTCTCACCTCCATCCGTTCATTTGGCCAATCGTTCATCTCCATATGTTTGTTTACCCATTTTGAGGAACAGCTGCGAAGAGTGATTTCACTAAGCCATCCTTGTGACACTGCCGTGATTGGAATATTCCAACCTGTACCTGGAATCTGCTGCTGCCCTGTTCATCACTCGTTCCTCAAAAGACGAGTCTTCTTTGAGCTCTTTTCACTGACTCGTAAAATATGAAAAGTTTGCCGAGTTTTGGCCTTCCAGCTCGTTAAAGTGACCAGAAAGCTATCCCTCCTCTAGATTTTAATCTTTTTGGACCTGAGGGATTATTGCACAAAAAGATCGAGCGCTTGTTTTGTTCGGCTCGTTAAAGCAATCGAAAATTCATCCCTTCTGTATTGTTTTATACTTTTTCGGACTTAAGGGATTAGATGACGAAAAAGGAATTCTGGAGTTGACTTTATGTACCTTTTCAGACTCTCTAAAAATGAAAAGGACCGAGTTATCCTTGTCGTTAGACTCGTTAAAATTATTAAATAGCGACAAACTTGTCTTTAGATGAGAACGAGTTCCCCTATCGCTAGGCTCGTTAAAACATAGCGATGGGCTTGCCCGAAGGGCAGGTTATAGAACAAGCATATGTTATCCTCCTCAAGCTTGATAAAAATAAAGAGGTACTGGTCAGCAATGACTGGGGAAAAATTGGGAGAACCTCACAGCTTTAATGGTAGCAAGTCACTCTTGAACATGACACTTTGTCCTCCGTATCACATCGGGTTGGGTTGTTTCATTCACCGGTCATCACCATGGTCCTCGCCACACCATCCACATTTGGGGTAATGCTACCAATCCATCACATCAGTGTCGTTATATGTTCAAGAGATGTTGTTCTGCAAAGAGTCAACCGTGTCCCATCCACTGCCATACATTGTCCTTCATCCATTTCATGACCGCCACCCTGAATCATACATCACAGTTTGTTTTCACCTCATCACAATCACTAGCTCCGTTCCGTGTCACTGATGTGGGATTCATTAAGGCCCTCCTTTGACGGATCGCTCCTTGTCGACATCAACTCATTATCCAAGGAGTTGATCTAGGAACAACCCCTTCAGTACTTTGAAGCTTGCATGCCTCAATGGCAAGTTTCTCACTTCCGGCGACAGGTATACATCAATGACCTTCGACCAGAAGATTTTGCATGGTGGTCGACGCCAAGTCCTTTATTCCCACCATGTAAATTGTACTGCCATACCTTGAGGGTCATCATCCTTATCGGTGATTCCTCTCGCGCTTGTTAACGGTTTACATCATTGACCGGTAATCAAGCGATGTCTTTCCATGTTCGACTTCAAGAAACTCTCACATGGATCGACTTGTACATCGAGTGAAGATCGGAAGAGATTGAAGACCCCGGATCTAGTTTCATCCATCCGGGCTGCGATATATATTCAGGATATAAAGACATTTGATATGTACATCATTGCAGCAGATGATCATCCTTCTCAAAGGATGATAATTTCAGCAGAGAATTATCAGTCTATCATCAGACGATCGTCTGTGCTATGTACCAAAATAAATTTATAAAGCTGAGCATGGGAATGCCCGCCTCAGCTAGATCATGAAAAAGTATGAAAAATAATGTATTGTATTGTATCTTATTACAGGACACTTCTCAGCAGATTGAATGAACTTCGGAACCTCCTAATAAAGCATTTCACCCGATAAACGACCTCATACTTTAGGGGGCATCTGTTATAGACAATTTTGTGCCTTGCAGCATCAGGCATGAATTGTCAATAATCCAAGGGATCCAAAGTCCCTAAACATGATGTTCCTACCCCTAGAGGAACAAGGTCAGCAAACCAACAGCTCTCAGATCAGTTCTCCACCTGAAAACACTCAAAAACAAGCAATCCTGAAATCAAAGCAGGTGCTCCACTAGGCTTCTGCGCTGAAACTCAACTCCTCCATGGTGTACCTGCGTTGCAAAGCAAGTGGAACAAAGGCCACCTGCGCTGAGCGAGATGGGACAAGTGGCACACTGAGTCATTGCTCTGGAATCTTCCAAAAATGACACTTGGATCAGGGATTTCGCCTTGTAATGAGTCAGAGGCTCTGTTTCTCCAAGTGGAAGCAAGGTTCTCCAAGTGGACTCAAGAACTGAAGATCAACTGAAGAGAGAGAGGACACAAGGCAGCTACACATCAGTTGCAAGCTGACTCATCCTTTCTCAATTCATCTATATATTGAGCTCTCTCCTATGAGCTCAGGAGGCTGGAATTTTGTGCAAAGTAATGATATGCTGTTGGTTTCATTATTGAGTTATTGGGTGATTGTTTGAGAGAGGTGAAGAAGAGCAATTCTTTCTGCTGGGAGGTGTTGCTGGGTTGGAGCCTTCAATGGTTGTAATACTCTCAGAACCTTTATTTCTTCATTAATAAAAGCTATTGAGGTTCTTCTATGTGCTCTTGTTTCAATTATATATTGTGATGATTGCATGTTTGGTTTACACTAATCCATGAACCAGTTATGATTGCATGCCTCTTGTAGTTTCCTCCTTTGTTATTTTGCAGGATCTCATTGTAGCTGGGCGAGCAGAAGAACAAAGAGCTTGGAGCAAGCGGCCAAAGAGAAGAGTTTGGATTCGACATTAAGCGCAAGGCAACGGTTAGTGCTTTCTCCATTCTCTTTTGCTTTCATAAAGAAGTAAACCTTAAGTAGTTTGTTTTACAGTTGTTGCTAAGGAACTGTCACCCTTAGAGTGGGATAGGGTCATCCGAGTCGGATACTTTTCCCTACAACACACCTATCTTCAAGAGAGAAGAGCAGAATCATCAGAAAAAGTGCCTCATTTACTTGGATCGGGGGCAATCTGTTCAAGCTTGGCCCTGATCAGATCTTAAGGCGTTGTGTAAGGGAGGAGGAAGTCTTTGATATCCTCCTCACCTGTCATGATGGGCCTTATGGAGGACATTTTGCAGCAAAGAGGACTGCCTTCAAAATCTTGCAGGCAGGCTACTATTGGCCCACACTTCATCAAGATGTCAGAAGATATATCAGCCAATGTGACCGATGCCAAAGAATGGGGAAACCAACTCCAAGGGATGAGATGCCTCTCCAACCTCAAGTGACTCTTGAGCCATTTGAGAAGTGGGGTATGGATTTTGTGGGTCCAATCAACCCTCCTTCGAGGCAAAGGTCTTACATCATTGTGTGCACTGACTACCTGACAAAGTGGGCAGAGACTAAAGAAATCAAGGCAGCAATAGAAGAGAAGGTGGCCGAGTTCTTAAGAGAAAACATCTTCTACAAATTTGGCTACCCAAGAGAGCTGGTCACCGATCAAGGGAGCCAGTTCACATCCAACTTGATTGAAGACCTACTAGCTCACCACAAGATCAAGCATAGGACTTCCACCCCCTATCATCCACAGGCAAATGGGCAAGTGGAAGTCACCAACAGAGCATTGGAAGGGATTTTGACTAAGGTGGTGAGCAGCAGTAGGAAAGATTGGACAGATCGCCTGGTTGAGGCCACATGGGCTTACAACACCACCTGGAAGACCACCACCGACTTCACACCTTATGATATGGTCTATGGGAAGAAATCTTTGCTGTCCATTGAGTTTGAATACAACACTTTGAGGATGGCATCTTAGCTAGATCTAGATCTCAGCCATGCACAACAAGAAAGGTTATTGCAGCTGAATGGACTGGACGAGCACCGGATGCAGGCCCTCCTTCACTCAGAAGTGGTTCAACTTCAGAGAAAGGTGTGGCATGACCAACACCTCCATGACAAGCAATTCCAGCCGGGAGATTGGGCCTTGTTGTATGACTCCAGGTACAAATATTTCAAGGGGAAGCTGAGAACCAGATGGCTAGGACCATATGCAGTGGAAAAATGCCATGACAATGGATCTGTTCTTATTCGAACCATTGATGAGGAAGCCATCCCCATGCTTGTCAATGGGCATCGATTGAAGATCTACAGGAAACCTCTCTCAAGACAAGAGTTCATCAAAACTATGGAGAAATCAGTGTTGGTCATAGAGAAGGGTTCTGCCTCTGCTTTGGGCATACCCTGAAAGATTAATAATAATAATAATAATAATAATAAATAATAAAGATCCTTGGGTGAAAACCTTTCTGAGGCTCCCAAGGCAGGTGGTAGGGGTGAAAACCTCATTGAGGCGCCCCTATTATCTTTCAAAAAAAAAAAAAAAAAGATCCTTGAGTGAAAACCTCTCTGAGGCGCTTAAGGCAGATGGAAAGGGTGAAAACCTCATTGAGGCGCCCCTGTTATCTTTCAAAAAAAAAAAAAAAAAAAAAGAGAAAAAACAATAGGGACAGCAAGTTTATAATGTGAAAATGCATGCAGGTTGCAGGTGTTCTATGAAGGAGAGGGGGTCTTTTAACGCAAAGCCAAAGATCCTTATCATGCTGCCAGGAGACCTCACCAGCCCCTCCTCCAAGAATACTCATTTTCTCCAAGGTATGTGCACAATTTCATCACGGCTTGAGTCTTCTACATGAAGATGCAGACTTTCTATAGGAAGGTGCAGACTTTCTACAGGAAACACAACCTTTCTACAGGAAGTTCTGAATTTCTACAGGAAACTTCCTGTAGAAGTTCGAGACGGCCCGGAATTCATTTTATGAGGAGATCTAACGACCAAGGATCGGTCTGGACGCATGCAAGCTACTGTTGTCACCCTTATACATTGCTGTCACCTCTTTCTACCATCCCTGTCGACATGCAATGAAGTTACCTGCACCATCAAAGCAGATCATTGAGTTATCAAGAGAAAAGCAATTTTTGAGATGAAAAAAACGCTGAGATGTCATACCATATCCATCCCAGCCGTCCATGAACTCTGTGAGTATGATCGTGGGGCCATTGCCTTCATCGTGCAGCATGCACCCGAGGAGGAAGAAACTGTTACAGGACATCCTGCAGGAGTCCCGTAACAGTTAAGCCCGCTAGAGTGCACACCATATACAATGAAAACGCGGGCGCATGCAGCTGAAGCATCAAATCCATCGTCAGTGACCTGTGAATGTGAACCTCTGGGCCTGTGTAAATCCACCAGCAGCAAATAAATTCACTCATCGTCGTCCAAGAGCCTGAGCAATTGTGTTGCGGCCGCACATGTAAGTGCCTCGACCCTTTCTTCTGTCGAATTGCATGAATTTTACTTTGAAAATGTTTGCAAGTGTGAAATGGATGGGTTGAGCGGTTGTATGGTCAATCGATTGGCCACGTCGACCAGTCAGCTGGTCGAGCCGGATGTGTGAATGGTGGCCGTGGAAAAAATGGGCAGTGGACATGTGAGAACCGTCCACTCGGGGAGAAACGAGTTCTAACAAGAATGGCGGCGGCGGATCTGCGGGGAATGATGCGGCAGTAAGGGAACTTGCAGAAGAATGATGGTGTGACGTCGCCCAACGGTCCGGCAGGGACAGCTCACCCACGCGCCACGAATTCCGCCGATTCAAATCTAATCGGCTAGATTGCCACCCCATGCATTTATCATTCACCATTTGAGACTCGAGTGATCATCCGGATCCCTCTGTCGTTCGATACTCCGAGTCTTTGGCCATCAGAACGCCTGTGAAGCAACACCAAGAGCACAGACCCACTGCAGTATCTCCCGGAAATCGCGCGCTGCTCCTACAGGAAAGCTGTTTCTACAGGAAGTCGGGTTCCTCACGTCAAAAGGTAGCGGATTAAAAAGGTAAGCCTGAACTCTCCATGCAATTGGTTTTTGAAGGTGGCAGAATCGTCGTCTACAGTCTGGTCGTAGAAAATTGTTGCAATTGTTGTCTGCCGTGCATGAACTGTCGTCCTACAGGATGTCAGTGTAGTTGGCTGTGTTAAAGGTTCTCAGGGGATAAGCTTTGTGAATTATGTGCATGACAGAGGCGTAGTCCTACGCTCTGTCCTAGTAGACCAAATTTCTCCCGCATTTGCCACCTCCAGCTAACACAGCATTTTTTCACCATGCCGGGTGGGTTCATCAGAAGGGAACCCACCGATTCAACAAAGTTAAGAGAAAATCCTGAGGTGGTGGAGCTCTTCACACGAGCACAATGGATATCCTTCTGTGACAAATTGCAGGGCTATGACGACGAAGTGGCAGAAGAGTTTTTGCAAGCTCTGAGGCCGAAATCTAAAACGTTGGCCACCATTACCTTCAGGGGTCTAAGCCTCAAACTCACCCCACAATTCATCAGCTGAGTTACGGAGCTCCCAATGGGATTACCATGGGATAAAGAAGAAAGGAAATTGAGCCAACAAGCTAAGAAAGAATTCTTTCCACCAGAGGAGGAATTTTCAGAAGACAAAAATGGGGTTCGTAGAACCAGTTTACTGCCACCATGGAATGAAGTGAGCCTACAAATTATGAAGTACATCACCTGTGAAGGCCGTTTTAGCATTGTATACGGGTACCACTTTCGGTTACTCACTAAATTAAGGCACCAGATGGAGCTACCTGTAGAAAACAAGCTCAGTCTCCCTTACTTTCTACTATAGTCTCTGATTGAGTGTGCAACCAAGTTAAAAGAAGGCACACCAGACTAGGTAGCCCACCATGGACTGATCAAACTCCTCATGGAGGATTTTCTCCACACATACAAGGTTCCTCTCTCATGGGAAGCCTTCAGAAATTTGACAAAGGACGGGGACATAAAGATGCTAACCGAAGAGCTCGGTTCTTCTAGCAGTGAGGAGAAAGAGTCAGTGGCCGCAGTAAAGAAAGAAAAAGGCCAAAAGAACCCGACCACAGAGCAGAAGAAAAAGCAAGAGAAGAAACAAGAGAAAAAGGGTGACAAGGAGAAAGAGGACACACCCAACTTGACAGCAAGAGAGAAAAGGTTACAAGGCAGAATGGACAAGGCTGAGAAGGTCCACATCAGCAAGAGTGCCTCGACAGCGACCGCAACTAAGTCAAAAAGCAAAACTCATGCAACAAAGAAAACCAAGGCGGCGACACCTGTTTCTACAGGAAAGCCGAAACCGGCTTCTACAGGAAGCCCGAAAATTACTGAAAAAGGGTCTTCTACAGGAAGCCCGAAAATTACTGAAAAAGGGTCTTCTACAGGAAGCCCGAAATTGACTAAAACAGGGTCTTCTACAGGAAGCCCTAAAAAAGTGAAACCCAAGGAGAAGAAAGCTGACATTCGTGAAAGGGAGCTCAGCACGCCTCCTAAGCCAAAGGAGAAGAGAAAGAGGGAGACCCCTCTATGTTTTAAAGCTCGAAGAAGTGTGAGAATAAAGACGGGCAAGCCACAGCCTCCGTCCAACAGCCCGATCATCATTGAAGATGCCCCTACTTCGCCCAAGGAAAGGTCCCCCTCAAGGATATCAGTCACCTATGAGAGGGGAAGCCCGAAGAAAACTACGTGGCAAGGAAAGTTAGACCAATTGACTGAAAAATCTCGGCTACAGGATGTTGAAGATGCTCTACAGGAAACCTTAGCCAGGCTTAAAGAAACTGAAAAAATGGAAGGAGAAGCACCCTTATCACCACCAAGGGAGGGTGAAGTAGAGCCACCAAAGGAAGTGGAGAAAGGGCATATACCAGAGCCCAGCCCTCAGCCAAGTCTGAGTTCATATTAAAACTTTTTAGAGGCTAGCAAAATTATACCTCAAAAATTTACTGTGCCACTGTTTTTTGCATTAGAGGAAGAAAGAGTCCGTACAGACACGTGGATGAAAATAGCCAAGTCAAAGGGGGTGGCGGACATAGGTCCCTTAGAGGAGCAGCTCAAGGAGGCTAGAAGTGAATTGTCCATGGCCAAACACGTGGCAAATTGCCAACGCGTGTTTCTACAGGAAGAAAACCAGAAGCTGAGATTGCAGCTACAGAAGCTGAGGGCAGGGACAGGTACATCCTCCAAGGACACCATAGAGGAACAGCAAGGTAAAAAGGAACTGAACACCGGTCTTGGGGAGCCAACCACACTCCTACAGGAAGCAGAACAACAAGCACAAATTGAGGTGCAAGCTCTCAGAGAACAGTTGCAGCAGAAAGAAGCACAATTGGCCTGCATGTCCAGCTGGGCCATGGATGCTATCCAATGAAGACTGCCAGCCAAATCCTATGGCTTTTACTTGAAAGACCAATGGCTGCAATTTTAGATCAATACATTGGCGCAAAGAGGTATCTCTCAGCTCCAAGACCCGCAGCAATTCACTGAAGTTTGCAGTACTAGCTCATCATAGGATAGGGCCAAATTAGCGGAGTTCTACCTCCATAATCTGGCCCTGCCTAATGTAGTTTCATGGGATCCCAATACGGCCTTGGGAGATATGAAATTATTGGCATTTGCCTCATGGATGAACCATGAGGACAAAAGAGCAGCAGAAGGCAAAGCAATCATGAACCGAGAGCTGAACGAGCCATTTCTCATCAGACCAGAACCAGGGGATCCAGTTGCACTAATCACGGCACACCAACATTTGTCCACTGACCCTCAAGCTTCATTAAGGTATATGGATCAACAGGCCCAAGCCATAGCTCATTTTGAGGACATGGAGAGACTGTTAGGAGACAACGTTGTCCAAGCATGCACACGCAGATGGAATACATTGGCACACAGTCTGAAAATCCGAGAGTACCATACCCCAACTCGGATGAGGGAAGCTCTGGTATGGGTAGCCCTCTATAAGAAATCCATGCAAAACCTCCAGGCCAGCTAGATTGGCCTTAAACTCAGCCCACCACCGCTGTTAGGATTGATGGAAGGCAGCACAGAGACAGATGATAATGAATAGTGGGAAGAGGTAAATAGAAGGGTTGTGTTTCATATCAGCAAGGAGGACACTATTACAGAGGCTTGGGATGTAAGGGTAGAAGTAAAGGCAATGAATGATGAAGAGTTGGACTAGTTGCTCAAGGATGAGCAAATATTTTAGCTGGGGGGTGATGATGAGCCCCAAATTTTGGTAACAATTTGGGCTCATTTGGCCTACTTACCTTTCTCAACCCTTCATTTTTTATCACTTATGCATCATTTCTTAGTATATTCGTGTTATTTGTAGGAAGAAGGGCAATCATTATGCCTATGTGGCTAATACATGATGATTTCAGGTTTTTTGACATTAAATGGAGCAAAGACCACGCAAATGGAGACAAGGAGACAGCCAAGGTGGCATTGCGGGTTTATAGGGAGGTTGTCCACAACCTTGAATGACCTTCCTCGTGATCTCCACCCCAACTCTGAGCTCCAACGGCTATCACCACCGAGCTAGAAGGCAGCCAACGGATTCTACATGTACAACAGTTTACTTTTAGTTCGACAGCCAAGCCGCACTATTTGAGGAGGCCAGCTTGGCCCTCATCATGTATAAATATTGAGGTTGTAGCCTTTGATAAAGACTCTTGAACCTTTGTTGTAGATTTTGGATTACGAGCTGTAGCTCTGTTTTTGCTCTTTGTAAGCCAATTTTGGCATGTTGTTAGACTCATGATTATGATCTTTTAATAAAAGGCAGGCAGATTTGGATTCGATTCTGAGTTCTTAGGGGAGCTATAGCTCTCAGGTTAGGGCCCAACCTGAGAGCAATAGACCTCCTTTCCTTTGTATTGTTACTTGTCTTTCTTTTATCATTGCATTTCTTTCCTTTACATGCACTTGAAAAATACAGTTTGCTGAGTTGATTGTTTCGGTTTGGTTATGTAGGTTAGTTTCATGAATGCAGTTGTTTCAGTAGTTCAGAATTAGCGTAGGGAGATTGAAGTTACGTTGAGTTCAAAAAGGTTGAATGCATGCTCACTTTCACCTTTGTTTGGGGACGGAAGTGTAGACCGTGCCAACTGCCAAAAAACACTGTTTTAACATATGCATGCAAGTATTGATGTAATGTTTTCGATTGAAGAATTGTCCATGCGATTATATCTTGAGTAATGACTCTTTGGTTCAACATCATGCACGAATTCCCTTCAACTTACATTGTTGTTCTTTGATTCCTAATAAAACAGTTAGAATAGGTTGGTGAACTTTCGTTTACATGCAAGATAAGGGTGATTTGTTTCATTTACACTGCGCAACACCACTTCATCGTGTTCTTATCCTTCTGAACCGTGCCTAAGCCACCTACTCATCCTCTGTTCAGCTCATTTGCCCTCCAACCCTTCTATTATCCACGTTGCCTCAACTTTTCGGCCTTCCATTGCCTCTACCCTTCTATCGACCAACCAGCTCTATCCACTCTCTCTCCATCTCATCTCTCTATCCATAGGTCATCACAAGCTCCTCTTTCATCTTACCTATCCACCCATATAGCTCCTTCACTCCTCCATCACCCAAAACTCTGCCTGCAGAACATCCTGTAGAAGTTAGCAGACTTCCTGTAGAAATCCCGAGTTTCCTGTAGGATCCCCTGCAGACATCCTGTAGAAGCCTGCAAACATGGTTGCCAAGCACCTGAACGTTGTGGACTTCTGTGGAATGATGTGAGGGATCCCCTAGAACCTCTCAGAGTCCTCCTGACCATTCCCAAGCCTTCCCCCCCTTTGAACTACCCCTGCACAGTCAAGACCCAGTAAGAAGCACAATCATAATAACTCCACCCACTTGAGAAAAAATACAAAAACACGTTCTCTTCAGTGGAAGTAGTTTAAATTCATGCATCTCATCTCATTGGAAGTAATGGCATCATTTCTAGAAGTTGCATTCCCACCATTACATCATAAGGATTAAGCTAGTCAGATTAGGGTTTACTAAGGTTTCCATGTTTGGTTGGCTTTCAGTTCATTCTTGCAAAGTAGGTTAATTTCCTTTGAGATAGCCTTCGTTCATCATTTAGAAAGCTTCTTCTGAGAACATATAGAAGTTGGCTTGAGCCCTAGCGTACTTGTGCCAGCTGACCAAGTGACAGCTGCGACAAGAGCTAGTACTTGTGCATACAGCACCGTCGCTTCCAAGTTTGTTACGAACTACCGGGTTGATAAAATTAGAGAAGGAAGCTCCAGGAGTTGTAGCATTATTGCTACAATACTGGAGCCCACCAGTATGCATGCAGGTTGTCCTCATTGAAGTAGTGTACATACATTTTGACATATGATTTTTGAGATTGCAGTTCATTTTGGTTATTTCTACAATGTTCTGAGTTTAGCTCTGTGTACTGGTTACAGTGATCTGATTGTTCCAGTTGATTGGTTGAATTTTGATTAAGTGTCGGTTGATTTGGTTTTGAGTGAATGGTTGATTCAGTTGTATCAGAAATTGATGATTGAGTGATTCAAGTTTGTCAAAGGTTTTAGTGATTGTTTAATTCAATTGTGTCAGAAGTTTCAATGATTGGTTGATTTAGAAATAGATGATTGGGTTTCAGTTATGTCAGAGATTGATGATTGGGTTTCAGTAATTGATTAATTTTGATGTGTCAGAGATAAATGACAGTATTATAGTGATGAGTTACAGTGTTATTTTTGATATTGAGCTTAAGTGTTGATAATGGGACCAAGTTGAAAATTTGATGAAACATGGCCTACAATTTATGATGTGTTGAAGCGGTTGGATCCAATCTGAAAATTTGATGGAACGTGGTCCATGGAGGATGCTGAGGGTTGGACCCTTCAGTGAGGAAGTTGAAGCTTCTTGCTAGTAGTAGCTGGTGATTACATCAGGGGGTTATAGCTCCCTTCCAGTAGTAGCTAGAGAATGAGTGAAGGTTGTAGCCTTCTGCAGGTTGGTGCTTGCGTACTAGTACAAGTTTATGCCAATACAAGAACCATGGGGTTGTAACTCCCTTCCAGTAGAAGTTGGAGAACGAGTGAACATTGTAGCCTTCTATAGGTGGGTGACTGCTTGCTAGTATGAGTCTGCGCCAGTAAAAGATTGTAAACAACTTTTTCTTTATATTAAAAAGAAGACATAGATGAAAACAGTAGGTGGTTTTCTCCCACATTGGGTTTCCACCTTAAATCTTGGTGTTCATGTGTGTTTCTTATGTGTGATGGTTTATTTGTTATAGCACATGGTTATTGTTTATCTAATGTTTAATAAAGTACTGATGCACTAGTTGAAGACAAACATATGATGAATTAACTGAATCATAAATTCACTGGATATATGTTAATTTTCTTAAGAACAATCACGTACACACGGAGGTTCCTTTCAGTAAAGTTGTGTATACAAATTTGAATATGAAATGTAAAAAGTTATAGATTTGAAAATACTGATTCACCCACCCCCCCTCTCAGTATTTTTACCAACATTTGGTATCAAAGTGGGTCCTTTGGTAGAAGCTTGATCCCTTGAAGGAGATCCCTTGTAACAATGGGAAAGAAGCAAAAGAAGAAAGCACCTCAAAAGAATAATACATCTCAAAGGAACAGTGACATCAGGAGAGGCGATTTGCTATTAGGTGGAAGAAATTATTCAGATTCAGAATCACTTCAGATTGAAGATGACCAAGAAAAAGAATTATTACATACTAATTTGTGGTCATCTAGTGATACATTTCTCTGTTCATGCAATATTGGAGGTAATGAATGTGACAGGGAAACAATTGAATTTGATCTTATGGGTGAAATCGAAAGAAATATAATAGAGGAAAAGGTTAAAAGGCTCACAAATATAATTAGAGATCAATAAGATCTATTTGACAAAATGGATTGTACCTACAAAGAAAAGGTTACCCGGTTAAAAATTCAGTTGGAGGAAGGAAACAAAATAAGGAAATAGTACAACGAAAAGGAATATCAATGCCAAAGGCTGCAGGATAAAGTGACATCATTAAGAAATCAAGTGAATGAAAATGACACCACAACCAAGGAACTTATAGAAAGAACCAGTTACTACCAAGGTCTTGAAGCTGAATTCATCTCTCTAAAAGAGGATCTTGAAAATTCAAATAATTAGAATGAAGAACTACTTCAAGTATTTGAAGAACAAGAAAACGAGATTCTCAAATTAAGAAAATAAGTGGAATAAGAAAGAAAAGTTGACAAAATCATGAAGAAGTAGTATCTGAAAAAGGAAGAGCAATATTAGGTTGAAGTAAATATCCTAAAAGGTATATTAGAAGAAAAGGATAAACTTTTACGATTTCAAGATAATACTAAGATTTTGGATAATATTCTTAGTAGTCAAAGGTCTCCTGGCATAAAAACTGGTCTTGGTTTTCATGAAACTGTTAAAGGTGAATCTAGCTCACAAACTGAGGCAAGGAATTCTAATGCAAAATCTAAAATGCTCAACATGGAAATAAGAAGTCAACCCCATCAACAACCAAGGAAATACAGTCTTCAAAGAAAATCATTTACTCTTAGCTATAGAAGTTTTAATTAATTATTTCCTCTGATCAATAATGTTGAATGTTTTATATTTCATAATTTTGGATATGTTGCAGCCAGATGTAGAAGTAGGATGTTTCCAGCTAATAACCATCTCACAGAAAGATCATAAGCCTTCAGGTACTTTAAGGGATATTGTTTTTCTTGAAATATGTTTGGTCACAAAGCCATTAATTGCTATAGAAGGAATATGAAACATATAACATGTTATCCTGAGCAAGTCTATGGATCGCCATAGACAATATGGTAAGAAATCAAATAAGCACATCTATATCAGAAAACCTGAAAAAGATGAATCCACCAATAAGCAAGAAAAGGAAGATCAGATAAGGTGTGGTCTTGATTTCTAATCATTCAAAGACGAAGATGAATGTTCTCATCACATGACTGGATGCAAGAGTAAAATGGAGTCTCTGATGAAGAACCATCATGATAATGATATTCTTGGAATTGATGTTTCAATAAAAGTTCTAGGACTAGGTACAGTTAGAACAGATTCAGGGGGAACTGAAAGTATGAAATTTCAGTGTTCAAATTTTCATACGCAGATGTTATGAAGTCTATTCGCGTATATACGTGAGTTCAAAACTACACAGTCGCATATATGTTGGTTTGATGAAGAAGGAGTGGGACTGACTCGGAAAAAGGGTCTGATATGGTTCAGAAAATTATCAATTCTCTTTTATGTTTTGATGGTTGATGATTACAATATGTGGATGTTACTTATAATTTCTTTTCACCCTCATAAGTTGTTGATGACTTGATGTATAACTGGTTGATGATGATGCCTTGATTATTCTCACTGATATATGCAATAATCAGATCTGACAGTGAACAATTGGCATAGGTTTTGGGGGAGAATATGATATCCTTCTAATAATGCATTATTGGCATTATATTTAGAAGCATTTGGTACATAATGATTCTTATCAATGGTGAGGATGCTTATTTTGTTGAAGTGTTTAAATGATGCATGATGCTATGCTGCGGTCATGAATTTCCTATGATGAAATCACAGATGATACCCTGCTTGAGCCACTTAGTTGTTTTAATGTTTCTGATTAGATTTGTGGATGACTCTTTTGATGATGCATATAGTTATGTTTCTTACATGGTGATATTCATAAGTTCTGTTAGCGCTTGGAATTCACCTAAGCTGAGATAAACAAACTCTCAAGGCTACATCAAACCATTTCACCTCGTAGCTAGCCCTACGAGGTATGAGAAGGCTCTCTCGGGTCAGATTCGATAGATCTTTCAATATGATTAGGCTGACCAATTAATAATAAAGATTTTAGGCTAGTAAATTGATAAGGGGGTTGATTTAATGATTTGTGGGGGTTTTAGTGGCAATTGGTGGAAGTGCAATTCAAAGTGCGGGGATTGAGCACAGTTTTCACAGGGGGATCTAAGGGGCAAGGTAGGAATGAGTGCTGATGTCTTAATATGAGATGGATGATCAGAGATGATAGAGGAGAAGCTAAAGAGGGAAAACACACAATTCGAATCCTCTCTAGACAGTAGAAAACATTAAAATTGAACAAACTAAAAAGCTGAGCATGTCAAAACATGAGTTCAAACTTTACCACTTCATCTGTCCAATTTAGAAGCATAAGAGAGATGTGAAACACATAAACAAACTTACAAGAACATGTAGAGAACACACCATCAACAATCAGATCCGCAAGAATCCTCAAAGATGTCTGTAAAACCCTGGCTTTCCTTGCCTTCAATTGCAGAAATAGATGCACAATATACAATAAAGCTTCCTTACACAAGAGTCCAACGATCAAAATGAGAAGGAGAGAGCATAATATAGACCATCTAGACCATCTAACTTCTTTCCCCACCTCTAGGGGTCGAGCTCAGCTTCCTAGGAGCAGTTTGAACTAATTCTAAACTAAGAACTAGAAAATAGGCAGCCCAACAACTTGCCTCTATTACTTAGCTAACTCATCCATGCATTAATTTTTCACTTTTTACATCATGGAAGCTTCTAGAAGGGTAAAGAAAGATAAAATCTACCAAAGTGCCATGAAAATATTACATTTATCCTTCATCTACAAGTAAAAATAGTCAACCATAGTCAAAACAATGTTTTTTGACCAAAAATGTGAATTCTGGCAAATCTGGAAGTTCTGGTCGCGCCCCTGGAAGTTCTGGTCGCTCCCCTTCACAGCTGTTTTTGAGTGGGTTCCACTGGTCCAAATCAGGTGCACGATGGCGCATTGGAAAGCTTGGCATGTCTACTTTCCATCCCAAGTAGAATTTCTGAATTTGGTGTTGATTTGACCCCTCAAAAACCATTTCTCCCAAGGTCACTTTCTGCAACTCAAAAAGTGGGCAGAAAGTCATTTTTTTGATGTATTTTGAGCTTTTGGAGGCTCAAAACTCAAAACCAGGCTTCTCCCAAGCATTGGTAATTTTTATTTTTGCATGCCCTTTCCAAAAATGCCAAGTTTGCAAAATTCCGAGCAGCCCTTCAAACTGGTCTCACCCGGGGTGAGACCAGTTATTGGGAAAAACCTGTAATTTTCACAAAAAATTCACAAATGACAAAATTTTCTCCAAATTTCTTGAAATTTGGGCTGGGAGTCCCCAATCAAGTACCATGCTCAGTCAAAGAGGCTTTGACCAAAATTTGGAGTGGATCGGGCGTTTTCCTTCGTTTTTGTACTTTGGCCAACCATCCTTGGAACACCTTCGTTCTCGCCGGTATTTTTGACATTTTTCTCAAACCATGACACTTGTGTAAAAAGTGAAGGAGGTTTTTCTTCCTTGGTATGTTGTGGACAAAAACCTCTCTCAGTTTTGAAAAATTCATCTTTGATTGCTTAGAAACAGCTTTTGAGTGCAACTTGTCCCGATGTGTGAAACAAGGGATTTTGTCGAAATGAAGCGGAATGAAGGGGACAGAAGGCTTCTAAATTCTTGGGGAAATTTTTGGGAGTGGAGAGGGATGTTAGGAAGCAGGGGAAAGTGGAGTCTCAGAGATTGAGCGAGGGGAAGGGGTTCAAAAGGGCAAAACACAGGCCCAACCTAGAAAATTGCCAGGTTGTAGCTAGAAACTAGGGTTTGTGCAAAAATGAGGAATTTGGGGGATCTGAGTGTTGGGAAGTGTTAGATAAGGTACATTAAGGATAGGGGAAGGTGTATGAACATCAGGAAACAAGTTTTGCCGATGATTTGGCCGCCCAAGAGAAATTAGCTTTCAAAACCCTAGGAGAGGGAAATGAGCTTTCCTAGGCACAACTGAAGCATGAACATGGTGTAAAATGACCCATTAGACACTGACATGACGATGACAAACCTCTGAATGATGATAGGCTCAGCTGAATGATGACATGGACTGACATTTGGGCAAACCCTAGACCTAATGGCTAGTGACCAAATTTTGCTTGAAGACTCACTGAAATGACAAAATTTGACCTTGACACTTCAAAATCACTATGTAAGAGCACATTTGATCACTGGAGGAAGGCTGTAAAGACTGACACTAACATTGGCTCCAATGGGGATGGTAGCTCCTTGGAGGTGCCAAGAACCTCAGACCTCTGGGAGAGCAGACCAGTGCTTGCAACCATTGGGCGATGGAGTCATTATTTCGGCAAACAACACAAGACTTTGACTCATTTATTGAATGAAAACTTGACTGAAAACTAACTGAAACCGACTCGATGGCAAACTGAAAGAACTTGAAAAACTCACTCAACAGACCAAACACAAATGACTCATGACAAAACAAGACTTTACAAAGCTTTTTGAAGGGCAGCAGTCCATCAAGATTTGAAATCATGATGACAACCACCTGTGTTTCTTACAAGACAATATACATCAAACTATATCATAATGCCAATGCAACCAATCAAGAAGATGGCTTCTTGACTGATTCTTTCTATGAGATCTCATGATCAACAATACAAACCTATCACTGGGCATCCAAAGACATAGCTGACCATGATCTCCTTCATCACTGAACACTGCAATAAACACTATCACTGCTGGCTGCAACAAACTTGCTAGAGGATCGTGAAAAACATAAAGATTTGCCACTGCCACCTCCTGCTGAAAGAACAAGGTGTCTTTTGTTTCAAATTCTGATCTGCTTTCCTCATGTGCTACGGTGAAAGTATGCTCATGGGCTTCAAAAAACTCCGAACAAATGGATGAGCAGATCTCTTCTTGGAATAACATTTCAACACATGAGACATATGAAGAATCTGAATGGAAATCCTGCATGCTATGATCTTCTATGGTGTGAATGTGTTGTAGGTCATCTTCATATGATATCACAACCAAATTATCTAGTTCCTTATTACATCCTTCAATCATAAGGAAAGAAACTTCAGCTGATTCTTGAAGTGCACAAATGACATTTCTATCATCTACCACAAATTCATCCAAAGGAACTGTTTCACTTACTTGAATGAAGATGTCATCTTGCTTTTCATGAACTGACTGAATTACCTCCTCATGCAGGCTTTGCATGCTGTCTTCTTCTGTGGGCAGATCTGAAATGAGCTCTTCTCTTTCACCATCTTCAGCCATATAACAAATTTCAACCTGCTGATCTATAAAGCTGCTTACAAGACTGTCATCCTTTTCAGAAGAGGAAGAAGGTCCACCATCATCTTCTTGACCATGTGTGCACTGCAAATCTGCATTAACTTGAGCTGGAGCAAGACCTCTCAAGAGCTGATCTATCTCCTCTTCGGACAAAGGAGATAATGCCTTTTGTTTTCTTCTGCTCAAACAGTGATTGTCTTCATTGATTTCAAGTGAAGGAGTATACAAATTATCCTCATACTGCTGATCCATTTCATGCAATTTCTGTTGATTGTCAAGAGGCGAAATTTTTTCATTTTCCACCATACTAAGATCTTGGTCTTGCTGCAAATTTTCATGATCGTCTCTATGGGAATCCTCTAGGTTCTCTTCATGTTGCTGAAATGGATTCTCATACAAAGCCTCCATGATCTCAACATCCATAAAATTATCATCTTCATAATACTTCTCAAGGCTTTCAATAAAATTATGTACATGGCTACAACAGTTCTGAACGAAAATCAAAGATGGATATGATTCTTTATACTTTTCAAAGAACACGGTATGAAAATCCCTTAAACAATAAATTGAAGCAGATGGCAAACTTTCATACCAGAATCGGGCTTCATCTTCCAGAGTAGCCATAAACATTTTCATCAGACAGTCCTCAGGAAAATTGATCTTTAACTTGCGAACATGCATATGAAATCTAATCAAATGTAAAGCAGCGTCCTTCTTACCATCAGCGTTAAATGTGGGCAGATTCCTTGACCAATCTACCTTGGGCATCTTATTCGGAAAACCTGGAATGTGATCTCGGCTCAAGGGAGCATATCTTCTTGCAATCTGATCCATCTTGAGAAATCTCAAAGCTACTGATCTCTCTGCAGTGAAGTCACCATGAAGCACAGGTTGCTGGATTCTTCAGTGAAAGGAGTCGCCAGTGAATGATTTCAGCCTTTCAAGTGTCTGATCGTTGTCCACTATCAACAATCAGATCTGAACTTGATATATGTACTGGGGTAAAGTGTCAATGAAGTGAGGGTTTCAAAAGCTCACGGAGATTGACTGAAGCAGCGTTTATCTACTAATGCTGATGTAAAACAAGAGCGTTTTCGAAGGCTTCTGGCGTAACTTCAGGCTCCGTCTAAGACTTATGAAACAAACACATCAACCCACAAACAAGTTTGTTCTCCCCAGTATGGTCGCCAATATGTTAGCGCTTGGAATTCACCTAGGCTGAGATAGACAAACTCTCAAGGCTACATCAAACCATTTCACCTCGTAGCTAGCCCTACGAGGTATGAGAAGGCTCTCTCAGGTCAGATTCGATAGATCTTTCAATATGATTAGGCTGACCAATTAATAATAAAGATTTTAGGCTAGTAAATTGATAAGGGGGTTGATTTAATGATTTGTGGGGGTTTTGGTGGCAATTGGTGGAAGTGCAATTCAAAGTGCGGGGATTGAGCACAGTTTTCACAGGGGGATCTAAGGGGCAAGGTAGGAATGAGTGCTGATGTCTTAATATGAGATGGATGATTAGAGATGATAGAGGAGAAGCTAAAGAGGGCAAACACACAATTCGAATCCTCTCTAGACAGTAGAAAACATTAAAATTGAACAAACTAAAAAGCTGAGCATGTCAAAACATGAGTTCAAACTTTACCACTTCATCTGTCCAATTTAGAAGCATAAGAGAGATGTGAAACACATAAACAAACTTACAAGAACATGTAGAGAACACACCATCAACAATCAGATCCAAAAGAATCCTCAAAGATGTCTGTAAAACCCTGGCTTTCCTTGCCTTCAATTGCAGAAATAGATGCACAATATACAATAAAGCTTCCTTACACAAGAGTCCAACCATGAAAATGAGAAGGAGATAGCATAATATAGACCATCTAGACCATCTAACTTCTTTCCCCACCTCTAGGGGTCGAGATCAGCTTCCTAGGAGCAGTTTGAACTAATTCTAAACTAAGAACTAGAAAATAGGCAGCCCAACAACTTGCCTCTATTACTTAGCTAACTCATCCATGCATTAATTTTTCACTTTTTACATCATGGAAGCTTCTAGAAGGGTAAAGAAAGATAAAATCTACCAAAGTGCCATGAAAATATTACATTTATCCTTCATCTACAAGTAAAAACAGTCAACCATAGTCAAAACAGTGTTTTTTGACCAAAAATGTGAATTCTGGCAAATCTGGAAGTTCTGGTCGCGCCCCTTCACAGCTGTTTTTGAGTGGGTTCCACTGGTCCAAATCAGGTGCAAGATGGCTCATTGGAAAGCTTTGCCTGTCTACTTTCCATCCCAAGTGGAATTTCTGAATTTGGTGTTGATTTGACCCCTCAAAAACCATTTCTCCCAAGGTCACTTTCTGCAACTCAAAAAGTGGGCAGAAAGTCATTTTTTTGATGTATTTTGAGCTTTTGGAGGCTCAAAACTCAAAACCAGGCTTCTCTCAAGCATTGGTAATTTTTATTTTTGCATGCCCTTTCCAAAAATGCCAAGTTTGCAAAATTCCGAGCAGCCCTTCAAACTGGTCTCACCCGGGGTGAGACCAGTTCTTGGGAAAAACCTGTAATTTTCACAAAAAATTCACAAATGACAAAATTTTCTCCAAATTTCTTGAAATTTGGGCTGGGAGTCCCCAATCAAGTACCATGCTCATTCAAAGAGGCTTTGACCAAAATTTGGAGTGGATCGGGCGTTTTCCTTCGTTTTTGTACTTTGGCCAACCATCCTTGGAACACCTTCGTTCTCGCCGGTATTTTTGACATTTTTCTCAAACCATGACACCTGTGTAAAAAGTGAAGGAGGTTTTTCTTCCTTGGCATGTTGTGGACAAAAAACTCTCTCAGTTTTGAAAAATTCATCTTTGATTGCTCAGAAACAGCTTTTGAGTGCAACTTGTCCCGATGTGTGAAACAAGGGATTTTGTCGAAATGAAGCGGAATGAAGGGGACAGAAGGCTTCTAAATTCTTGGGGAAATTTTTGGGAGTGGGGAGGGATGTTAGGAAGCAGGGGAAAGTGGAATCTCAGAGATTGAGCAAGGGGAAGGGGTTCAAAAGGGCAAAACACAGGCCCAACCTAGAAAATTGCCAGGTTGTAGCTAGAAACTAGGGTTTGTGCAAAAATGAGGAATTTGGGGGATCTGAGTGTTGGGAAGTGTTAGATAAGGTACATTAAGGATAGGGGAAGGTGTATGAACATCAGGAAACAAGTTTTGCCGATGATTTGGCCGCCCAAGAGAAATTAGCTTTCAAAACCCTAGGAGAGGGAAATGAGCTTTCCTAGGCACAACTGAAGCATGAACATGGTGTAAAATGACCCATTAGACACTGACATGACGATGACAAACCTCTGAATGATGATAGGCTCAGCTGAATGATGA
This sequence comes from Pinus tabuliformis, assembly GCA_031772625.1. Lineage (NCBI taxonomy): Eukaryota > Viridiplantae > Streptophyta > Pinopsida > Pinales > Pinaceae > Pinus > Pinus tabuliformis. The sequence continues at coordinate 1,574,614,831 of CM062804.1, forward strand.
CATGGACTGACATTTGGGCAAACCCTAGACCTAATGGCTAGTGACCAAATTTTGCTTGAAGACTCATTGAAATGACAAAATTTGACCTTGACACTTCAAAATCACTATGTAAGAGCACATTTGATCACTGGAGGAAGGCTGTAAAGACTGACACTAACAAGTTCAAGGAGAATAAAAAAATATTGAGTACACATCTTCATTATTTGATGATGTTAAGTGTCACTCACTTTTGTTATGCTACTGCCATCATGCCTTCAAAGATGCATGAATTTCATATGGTAAAGTTATGGATGAGGATTCCTATACGTATTCATTCCACCAGGAAAGGAAAAACTGGGTAGGCATGCTATGAATCCTATACCTTTGTTTCTAAACTCTTTACCCACCCGCCAGAACTAGATATTGACAGGAAACCCTATATCATGAAGTCTTCCTAGGAGGCCCATGTCTATAGATAGGTAGGTAGATAAATTATAGCTTGATTGATCATACTTTAAGCTTCTAAATATGATAGCGTGATGGAGTTGGTTTGGTGAGATAAAGAAGTGGATGAAATCAAGTTCTTGGCTCTCACATGGTTGAGGATTATTGGGCTTTATGGTATCAAGAAAGTTTGACAAAATGAATGTGAGCTCATGGTTTGCATTGACAAGCTAGATACATATTTCTATATCTGTGTTGGATACATGAATGATTACTTAAGTTGCATATTGGTAATATTGTTGGTTGGCCAAGAGAATGGTGTTATTGCAGGTTTCATGATGACGTAACTATTTGAAGACATGGTTATTTGGAGACATGGCTTAATTAGTCACATAATGATGATGACTTCTTACTTTATGATGATAGGTTTGATACTCACATATGTTGATTATCATGGTTGATACTTATCAGATGTGGGATGTTAGAAAACTCCCTAGTGATGATACATGGTTGATATGTAAAGGGTTCTTGTGGGAAGATCATGCAGTTCTTGCTACGATGATGATGTTATGGTCATGGATGATGACTATGGTGGTTTCACACACATATGATATGATGTGAATGGATTTTGTATCACTGCTTGGAGATATGGCATATGCTTAGTTGATTCATGGAAGGCTATAGATAAAGGATTTTTCTAACAAAGAAAAATAGAAAGTTAGTCTTGATAAGGTCAAGAGGATGAGTTGATATCTATATGAAGAAACTTAGTCACATGTTGATGATATTAAAGTTACATTGTCTTATCTTGTGAATTGATGATGGACACATACAAGTTGTTACTCTTGATGCTGCTGACAGATGTTTATGGTGCAAATCATATATGGTGTATGATAGTTGCTAATAATTATCATGATCTTGTTTAGGTCATTGTTCTTTGTTACAATGTCATACATATCATTTGATGAAATGGTCATGTAAAGATATATGATGTAATAATTGTCATATTCAGTCATGTATGCACTTTTGAGATCATGTCAAATATGTAACCCCACTTGGTTGAGTGGTTGATTCAAATATGTATCCCCACTTGGTTGGGTGACTGATGTATGTATGAGTCATTGGTGATAGGAAGGTCATACTCACATAGTTGATTTATAGAGTCATGTTATTCTTTTGAAAAATATTTCTACAGACTCTGCATGTGCTCAAGGGGAGCATGGATAGTATAGTGTATCTCTACATGTACTAAGGGGGATAATATCTTGGTCCGCCCTTTTCCCTCGATGTCAAACGGGGAGAGTATCTTGGTGTTGTTTGATGTATCTAACAGGTTCTACAGCTTGAATTAATCAACACCAATATGGTTGCCATCAATTCCAAAGGGGGGGATTGTTGGCATTATGATGCATGTGTTGTCCTTGATGGCAACTCACTTGTAACAGAACAAGTATATGGTAACTAGATGAATCTACAGGTCAAGTCAGAGGTGACAGAATGATGGAACAAAATAATGGGTCAAAGGTTTACAGATTAGAAGAAGAAGCTTGATACGAGAAATTGTTGGCATTATGTATTAGGTGTTGTCCTTGATGGAAACCTACCTAATTAGTTTTCCTTGATGATAACCTATTTGATGAATGGAATACTTGATAAAGGTATAAACAAGATGTGACAAAATGCATGGAAGTTGTGTTTAAAAATGTGACAAAATGCAAGGTGGTTCAAAGGAGTCAATTCAGAAATGATAAAGTGATGCATGATGGAAAATGGTATTGTAATATGTCAATTCTGAGGTAATAGAGTAATGGCACAGAAGAAGAAGATGATTGGATAAAGGATTACAGATCAGAGTTAAGAAATTGAGGAAAGAGAATGTTTTAAGTTGTATACGCAGTTTAAACTAGTTCAGGTCGTGTATACATGCGGGTACACAGAATAAAAGACGCAACTTCACAGAAGGAAAATCACATATGGGATGGAAAATTAAGGTTAAATAATACCAAGGGTCCATACCATGGTATTAGCCCACAATATTGAGTGGAATAATGGTTACATGATCCCATCTAAGAATACCATAGGTTCTAAGTGTTCTTTGGGTGCATGGTATTGACAAAGGATCTAAGTATTGGTGGGCTCCAGTATTGCAGCAATAATGCTGCAACTCCTGGGACTCCCTTCTTTACTTTTATCAACCTGGTAGTTCGTAACAAACTTGGAAGCGACGGTGCTGTATGCACAAGTACTAGCTCTTGCCGCAGCTGTCACTTGGTCAGCTGGCACAAGTCCGCTAGGGGCTTAAGCCAACTTATATGAGCTCTTAGAAGAAGCTTTTTAATTGATGGATGGAATCTAACTCAAAGGAAGCTGATCGACTTGCAGAAAGAAACTGAAAGCCAAAAAGTAACACAAACCCTAATTCTACCAGCTAGTCCTACTGATGCAAAGGAGAGAATGCAAACTATTGAAAGAGATGCCATTACTTTTATGAAGGTAAAATGCATGTGTCTAGGCTACCTCTATATGAAGAAAACATCTTTTTGTATTTTTGAATAAGTTATCAGAATTATCATGCATGTGTTTTTAACTGGCTTTTTGCTGTGCAGGGGTGGATCAAGGAGGAGAAATGCTTGGAAAAGGTTGGGAAGGTTCAGAGAGGGTCTAAGGAGTCCCTAACACTCTTCCGGAGAGTTTCACAAAGTTTGGCTATCAAGAAACCTCATTTGTGAGCTTCTACAGGAAGTCTGCAGGGGTTCTACAGGATGTTTCAGGAATTTCTACAGGATGTTTTAAAATTGGATTTCGGAGGATGGGTGAGTGAGGGAAGATGCATGAATGGATAGGGAGGTAGGGTAGGGGCCTGAAATGACCTAGGGACTGATGGATGGAGTGGTGAGAGGGTGTGGAAGGCTGACTTGGCTTAAAAAAGGCTAAGACAATGGAGCAGCAAGAAGGTAGGGTTACGTGGGCAAAAGAATAGTTGTGAGACGAGGAACCTAACTGGGAGATGGAGTAGCTGGCCTGGACGAAGTTTAGGTGGATGAGGGAGTGGTGGAGATGCCCTGCATGGTGTACACTTAACCGAATCAACCAAGTCCTGCACACAATCGAAATCTTAGCTAATATATTCTAACTGTCAATGAAACAAATGAACAACAACTTTATTTATAAAGATAACCATGTACAACACTTAAGCAAAGAAACATTTCAAAGGTCTGAATGCATAACTAACTTCTACAAATGAAAACATTACACCAAGGATTGCATGGTCAAGAAAACTAGTGTTTTTGTTGGGGCAACACTGTTTCTGCAATTCCAGCCCCTGATCCAATAAGGAAGAGGTGAAACTGAGAGTGTTGTCAACCTTTTCTTGGAGCTTTATCTGTTATTATCCTACTAATCTATTCTACACATCTGAAGCAATTATATTTATCACCAGTCACCTATTTAACCACACAACTAAATCTGCTCAACAGAAACACATTTCAAATGCATAAAAGGAAAATCACGATGCATAAAGAAAAGATAACAATACAAAGAAGGAGGCCCTAGGCTCTCAGGTTGGGCCCAACCCCGAGAGTTATGGCTCCTATAGAAAACTCTGAGTTGATATCAAATCGGACTGCTTCTCATTATCAAAACATAATCATAAGTCAAGAGTTATGCCAAAAATGGCTACAAGAGAACAAAATGAAGCTAGCAGCACTGTAGTGCAAAGTATGCAAGAGTTTCCAAAAGAATCCCTCACGAAGGCTAAGGCCTTAACATTTATACACCACGAGGCCCTAGCTGGCCTCCTAAATCTATGGGACTTGGCTACCCAAACTGTGAGTGAACAACTCCTTCCAAAATCTGCTTGGCTCCCTTCTAGATCCGGTTTTGGTGGCCTTTGGAGCTCGGAGTTGGGGGTGAAGATCTCGAGGGAGGCTATTTAATGCCATAGACAACCCCCCTACGAATCCTCAACCCAAGCTTGGCTGTCGTCTAGCCCATGACTACTCGGTTTTGCTCCAACATATGTCAAAAAACCTGAAATGAGCAGGTGTTAGCCACCTAGGAAGAGTGACTACCCTTATTCATACAAATGACATAAACATACTAAAAAATAATGTATAAGTTATGAAAAATGAAGGATTGAACAAGGATAATTAGGCCAAATGAGCCCAAAATGTTACCAAATTTGGGGCTCATCAAGTATATAAGGAGGAGAAGATCAAAGGGCTAAGTGTGCAAGTGAAAGGTTTTTTCAGGAATACTTCTATTTGAAGTATATTTTGTGTTGTAAGGGCTATGGTTATGATATAGATCTTAAAAATCTTGTGCAACCTTGGATACAATGTTGGATTAGGATCATGATACCTGAAATGACTTATCATTGTATGATATGCTAATGGATAGGCTAGATCTGAGTGCTAACGCATGTTTTATCTCTTAAATACTATGATCTGGGTATATCTTAATTCTTGAAAAGTCGCAAATTTATAAGTCATTATTTGCATATCTATATGCAGGTTCGCCTCAGTGAAGGCGTGTATACATGTAGATTCAACACTTCCAAGTACCGTATGCATAGGAAGGGGTTGTTGTTAAAAAATTACTGATCTATCTGATCAGTGCTGCTATTTTACTGTTGTTTGTCAATGATGTCTTCATTAGATCTGAAGTTAAACTAATTTTATAAGGAAATTGAATCTGGCTGACTGATTGATCGAGTAAGAAGGGTGATCTTTTTTGCTATCTATTTAGAACTCTGTAATATGACAGTAGATCTTCAGAATGTCTTTGATTGGTACTGTTAAGGTCTAACCCTATCCCCTTTATTTATGTAATAAACCCAATAGGGTCAAGTCATAGTCATATTTAGTTAAAGAGTCAATAAAGCCCATATCAATAATTGTAAGTGATTGACCCACATTTAAGAAAGGGACGACAGTTAGTTGCAAACGATCCATAATTAATAAATAAAGTGGTTAACCCATGTTATGCAAAGGACCACTAGTCGTTAGGTTGTTGAAGGTCATCTAACAATAAATAGTCATAGTTAGAAGGGAAATATCATCGAGTCTTATTTTGTAATCGAGCTCTGCTCTCCTGGAGGTTTCCCCGTTGAAAAGGCAAGTGAACATTGCTTTTATCTCTAAATAATAAACTACTTGTTGTCTTTCTCATTTTATTCTGTGTTTTGGGTTGTATTTCTTCGCATATTTGGTATTCTGGAATTTATCGCAAGTCAAGAGCATAACAAGTGGTATCATAGCATTTTCCAGGACCGGTGGTACCTCCATTTTTGACATAATTTATTTTAGGCTAGAGACGTGTTCCGACGTCTTTAAACCACAGGATCTGTCGTTGAGCACATAAACTTGCGGATTTGGGGAGGCATGCACACAAGAAATACAAGAGGTGGTCATGCTTGTTGGACTCCCTTGTAACCCTTGTGGGTACCCCTTTGAGTAATAGTGCATGAGACAGAAGCGTGCATGGACTGCACTTCCATGTACCCTCTAGGTATATCGGAAGGCCCCTAGGCTCACCTGAAACTTCGCCTTAGATAAGTTGTCGGTCATCTTGCTGCTATAGTACACTAAGAACAACACTCAGGGATAATACTTGTGTGTACGATAGGGTAGTCAGATAGTACGGCTAAGGGTACGATTGATCCTCCTTAGTTACTGCCCTGCAATATTGGGTCGAGTACTATTGTTAGACCCTTATGTATATTGTGATCTATAACACCTGACACTCCTTTGTGACCATAGTTCCCTCGACTCTCTGAAGATTGCCCATTATATTATTTGCCAGACCAGATCCACAAGTTGGGGTTCTACCACCACACTATGATTCATATCTAGCAGTTGGGGTTCTTTCGCCACCACAATAATCAGATCCACCAATTGGGGTTCTACCACCACAATACAATTCAGATCTAGTAGTTGGGGTTCTGTCACCACCGCAGTCTAACTCACATTCAAAAATTGGGGTTTTGCAGGCAGATCTGACCTTCCGCGCAGTGAGGCCTGTAGCTCCTATAGTCTGAGGCCTTCCCGAGACACTTACAAGAAACTTAGCCCATAAGATTTAGGATGATGAGCTAATCGTAGTGGTACCATTCACTTGTCAACTTCAATTTTCTGGCGGTCTCAAAAATTTTCAAGGTGACGTCAAGTGAACAAGTTCTATGTATGGAAGAAACAAGAGATGAAGTCATGGTTAATGAGAAGATCGAGCGCCTCGAAAAAAGATTGGATTCTTTCTAGGAAGATCTACAGAAAATTACACAATTCATTGACAATGCCACTAAGAGCACACAGGGGTTGCATCGGGAGGCACATAGTATTAATGAACACCTTGAATGAGAATCTACCCATCATATTAACTTCCATGGAAATCACCAACATTCCCACCCTCGGCCACCCAAGCTAGACATGTATAAATGTGATGGCTCTAATCTGGTAGTATGGGTAGCTCAAATGGAACAATATTTCATTCTGAATGATATTTGTGATGATCCAACTAAACTACATGTGGGATCCCTTTACTTGGACCAAGAGAGATGGAAATGGTGGTAGTGGCATGTGAAATGCTATCCCGGCAACATAAATTGGTGAGTGTTCTGAAAATACCTTTGTGACCATTTTGACAGAGAATCTAATTTTTTGGGCCACCTTACTAAGCTCCGACAGATAGGCACAATAAAATACTACATTGCAGCCTTTGATACATTGGCCATCCGAACAGAAGGTCTATGAGATGAATTCTACTTGGAATGTTTCATAAGTGGTCTCAAAGAAGCCATCCAAGCACATGTCCAGATGCACTACCTACCTACATGGATAGACACTTGCACAAAGGTTGTCGAAGTGGAATGTGATTTAGCAGCCCAGTATAATCGTCCAAATTTCATAGACAAGGGGCGCCCCACCCAGGCTTAGGGCCCTACCCAAACACTGAAGGTTCAAAAGGTGTCTCTAGTAGAAATGGCTGAAAGAAGAAAACAAGGATTGTGTTACCACTGTGATCACAAATACTCCCCGGGGCATAAATGGAAGGAACCAAAATTATTTCAAATTGATGTTACTGATCACGGCTCATATGAGGAAGCCCCACACCTTGGGGGACCAGAGGACAAAGTTGAGGAAACCCAACCGGACAATGATCTCACAGCTACGCTAGACAAACCAGTTATGTCACTACATGCTTTGGAGAGCATTTCTGCACCCCAAACTCTCAAAATCAGAGGCTTTCTTAAACATCGCTTGGTAGTAGTATTGATTGATAGTGGCAGAACTCATAACTTTATCCATCAATGAGTCGCCGAAGTTGTTCAAGGTTTTGTAAGAGCAGTCTCTAATTTCCAGGTCCTTATTACTAATGGGGGGACAATGAAATGTGAAGGCAACTACGAAAATAATAAACTTCAAATGGGAGACTACCACCTAAAGGCCGACATGTTTTCGATTAACATGGGTGGTTGTGACATTGTCTTGGGTATTGAATGGCTTCCTCACACTAGGCCCAATCACAATGGATTTCCAGGAGTTATATATGAGCTTTAAGTAGAATTATCACATTCATACACTCCGTGGACTCCAAGCAGGTGCTCCTTCTATCATTAGCTCACATCAAATGGAAAAGTTGTTGAAAAAGGGCCATCATGGAGTCATCACCCCGTTTAATGCCATCTAGGCCATAGAATCCCCTACTCTTCATATTCATCCTGAGATGTAGCAGGTCTTAAACCACCACCAACAAGTCTTAAATCGCCACCAGCAGGTATTTGACAAACCTAAAGAGCTTCCACCCTCTAGAGGGGAACAAGATCATAGCATCACTTTGGTCCTAGGGGCACAATCGTTGAATGTGTGCCCATGTCAATATCCTTTCTTCCAAAAGAATGAAATTGAAAAAATAATCAAGGGACTCCTTGAAGCTAGTGTTATTCATCCTAGCATTAGTCCTCATTCATCACCAGTGGTCATGGTGCTCAAGAAAGATGGGGAATGGTGCCATGTGTCCAGACTTTCGGTCCCTCAACAATCTCACTTTCAAAGACAAATTCCCTATTCTAGTTTTTGATGATCTGCTTGATGAACCACATGGTGCTAAATTCTTTACTAAGCTAGATCTTCGCTCTGGCTATCACCAAACATGCATGAAAGAAGTAGACATTCCCAAGACTGCTTTCCAAAATCATGAAGGCCATTATGAATTCTTGGTCATGCCATTTGGTCTCAGTAATGCCCCATATACTTTTCAAACCCTCATGAGTCACCTGCTGAAACCATATCTCCGAATGTTTGTCCTTATTTTCTTTGATGTCATTCTCGTCTACAACCTGACCTGGGAAAAACATCTTTAGCATGTAGACCTAATCTTGCAACTGCTCTAGAATTTGTTAAATTGACCAAGTGCTCTTTGGTCTGGAAGAATTCAAGTATTTGGGACACATTGTGGGTCGTGAAGGTGTCAGGGTTGATCCCAAAAAGTTACAGGAAATGAAAGATTGGCCCCAACCAAAAACCTTGAAGAGTTTGAGGGGATTCTTGGGTCTCACCAGCTACTATCACAAATTTGTTCGCAATTATGGTCGCATTGCTAGACCCCTCACTAACCTTCTTAAGAAAAATTCATTCCTCTGGACTGATTCATCACACTAGGCATTTGTAGCTCTCAAATAGGCCATGTGTTCCACTCCAATATTGTCACTACCCGACTTCACCAATCCTTTGTGATTGAATGTGATGCTTCAGGTACTGGTATTGGTGTTGTCTTAATGCAAGAAGGTTGAACCTTAGCTTTCACCAATCAATAACTAAGTGGGAAACATCTGGGACAATCTACCTTTGAGAAAGAGATGATGGCCATCTTACATGCAGTAGATACCTGGCGACGCTACTTATTGGGGCGCGTTTCAAAATCCAACAGACCATCAAAGCCTCAAATGTTTTTTGGGGCAACTTATATCCTCGCCACAACAAAATAAATGGCTGGCCAAAATTTTTGGATATGATTATGAGATAATTTACAAGAAAGGGAATGAAAATGTAGTAGCAGATGATTTATCACGCCAATTTGAGGATGAAATCACCCTCCTATCAATCTCTCTCCCATACCAAATTGGATTGAACAAGCCCACAAGGAATGGTTTTCACATCCATCTCTCTCCCAACTCATTAATAACTTGACAAAAGATCCTAATTCCTCAGTTGGCTACTGTTCGAAGGATGAGATTCTTTGCTACAAGGATCAAGTAGTTATATCGCCGACATCCACCCTTAAAACTCACATTTTCACAATGTTGTACTCATCTCCCACGACAGGGCATGCAGGCTTTCAGAAGACTTATGCTCTCACTCATCGTTCTTTCTTTTGGACGGGCATGAAAACTGACATTCTTACTTTTGTAGTTTAATGTGATGTGTGTCAATATCACAAAGGAGAAACAGTCAAGTTACCAAGAACCTTACAACCATTTCTAATCCCTGCCTCTATCTAGATGGATGTTTCTATGGATTTCATTACTGGTCTCCTAGAGTCGAGCAACAAATCAGTTATCATGGTGGTTGTGGAAAAAATTTCTAAATATGCTCATTTTTGCACTCTACCCCACCCATTTACCCCCACTTTGGTGGCTCAAGATTTCATGGACCAGATCTTCAAACTACTCGCATGCCAACTTCCATTGTGTCTGATCGTGACCCAACTTTCACCAAATTTTTTTTGCAAGAAAGTTTCAAGATACAAGGCACATAAATTCAACTAAGTACTTCCTGTTAGCGCTTGAAATTTCACCTCAGGCTGAGAAAGGTAAACCTCAAGGCAACATCAAACCATTTAGCCTCGTAGCTAGCCCTACGGGGCAGGAGAAGGCTCTCTCCGGTCTATCTCGATAAAATCTTCAATAGCTGAGATGAACAATAAGGTAACACTGATATTAGGCTAGTAAACTGATCAAAGAGTTTGATTTGGGGTTTTTTGGGTTTTTGGTGGAAAATTGAGGAGAGTGCAATTTTGGGTGCGGGGATTGGACACAGTTTCTGCAGGGGGTTCTTTGGGGCGAGGTAGGAAACAATATTGATGCCTTTGATTTGAGGTGGATGGTCAGGAATGAAAGGTGAGGAGCTAAAGAGAGCAAACAATAACTTTGAATTCTCTTCAGACAGTAGAAAACATTGAAATTAAACAAACTTAAAAGCAGAGCATGGCAGGCATGAATTCTTACTTTAACACTTCATTTGTTTAATGTGCAGAAATAAAAGAAAGGAAATGAGTCACATAACAAGCTTAAAAGTACATTGAGAAACAAACCATCAACACATGAGTCCACAAGAATCCCAAAGAGGACTGCAAAACCCTGGTCTTCCTTAGCCAAAAATTGCAGAGATATAGTGAATAATACAATGATAGCTTCTCCCTCAAGAGTCCAACCTTCCAACCTCTGAAAATGATTAAGAAAATACATAATATAGGAAAGCCAACCTCTTCCCTTGCTTCTAGGGGTCGAGCTCATCCTTCTAGGAGCTGTTTCAACTAATTCTAAACTGAGCACTAAAATCTAGGCAGTCAAAACAACTTGCCTCTATAAGCTAGGAAACTAATTCATTCATTTAATTTTCACCTTTTTCATGAATGAATCTTCTAGAAGAGGTACATAAGAGTAAAAGTGTCATAAAAGTACAATAATTACATCAAAGAGCCTAATAATCCACCCCAAAAAGTCAAACAGGGTCAAACTGCGTTTTTCTGAGCTGTAGAGTGAAATTTGGAGAAGTTTGCCTGACGGGTCGCGCGCCTCTTCCTGGGGTCGCGCTCCTTTGGGACCATATTTGGGGCACTTACCGGCGTACAAATTGAGCAAGAGTAGGCTTGCTGGAAAGGTCCGTGAGTCTACTTTCCAACCCAACTGGAATTTTTGAATTTGGTGGTCATTTGCCCCTCCAAAATTGTAATCTCCCAAGACTGCTTTCTGCAACTCAAAAATGTGGCAGAAAGTCAATTTTTGCTTGTTTTTTGACTTTCTGGAGGCCCAAAACTTCATAAAATCTCAAGTCCATTGATGAGCATATGTAAATTCTCATGAAAATTCTGGAAATGCTGAGTTTTTGCAAAATGGAGTTGCCGGGATGAAGGGTCGCGCGGGGGGTGAGACCCGTTAATGGACAAAAACCTGTAAATGGCACAAAAAATTCACAATTGACAAAATTTTCTCCAAATTTCTTGAAATTCGGGCTGAGAGTCCCCAATAAAGTACCATGCTCAATCAAAGAGGCTTTGGCCAAAATTTGGAGTGGATCGGGCCTTTTCCGTCGTTTTAGTGCCTTGGCCAACCTCCTTGGATTCGGCGATTGTAATTTTGACATTTCTCTAAAACCATGACACCTGTGCAAAAAGTGAAGGGGGTTTTTATTATTTGGCATATTGTGGACAAAAACCTCTCTCCGTTTTCTAAAATTCATCTTTGATTGCTTTGGAACATCATTTGAGTGCGACTTGTCCTGATGTGTGAAACAAGGAATTTTGTCGAAATGGAGCGAAAGGAAGGGAATAGGGGGCTTCTAAATTCTTGGGGAAATTTTTGGAAGTAAGGAGGGATGTTAGGAAGCAGGGGAAAGTGGAATCTCAGAGATTGAGTGAGGGAAAGGGGTCCGAAAGGGAAAAACACAGGTCCAACCTAGAAAATTGCCAAGTTGTAGCTAGAAACTAGGGTTTGTGCAAAAATGAGGAATTTGGCGGATCTAAGGGATGGGAAGTGTTTGATAAGGTAATTTAAGGATAGGGAAAGGTGTATGAACATCAGGAAACAAGGTTTGCTGGTGATTTGACCATCCAAGAGAAATTGCCTTCAAAACCCTTGGAGAGGGAAATGACCTTGCCTAGGCACAACTGAAGCATGAATAAGGTGTAACATGACCCAATGGAACTTAATATGATGATAGCAACCCTCTGAATGATGATAGGCTCAGCTGAATGATGACATGGGTTGACATTTGGACAACTTTGAAAAGTATGAAAGCAAACCCTAAACCTAATGCCTAGTGACCAAATTTTGCTTGAAGACTCACTGAAATGAAAAAAATTGATCTTGACACTTCAAAATCACTTTGTAAGAGCATATTTGATCACTGGAGGAAGGCTAGAAAGACTGACACTAACACTTCCTATCATCCCCAAAAATATGGTCAAACTGAAGTAGTCAGCAAATATTTGGAGACATACCTAAGGTGCTTCACTTTAGAAAAGTAGCATCAATGGGTACAGTGGCTATCGTTAGCTGAATGGTGGTATAATACTAACTATCACGAAGCCACCAAGATGACTCCATATGAATCAGTGTATGGCCAACTCCCACCTTCACCTATTTCTTATATCCCTGGATGCTCTAAGGTGCAAGCAGTTGATCAAATCCTATAGAACCATGCCGCCATGCTAGATCATCTCAAATATAATCTCCATCAAGCTCATAATCATATGAAGCAATAGGCAGTCCAACATCATTCAGAGCGCACATTTCAAGAAGGGGATTATGTATTCCTGCAGCTACAACCATATAAGCAAACATAGCTCAAATAAAAGGCCTACGAGAAATTAGCTCCAAAATTCTATGGACCTTATCCAATACTTCAGCGCATTGGAGCAGTAGCCTACAAGTTGGCAAAAAATCCATCTAGTCTTCCATGTATCATTCCTCAAGAAAGTGGTGGGGAAAAATTGCAGAATTCAAACCAGTCTATCGGAATTGGATGAAGAAGGTTCACTCTGGCTCCAACCTGAATAGGTCCTCGATACTCGTGAAAGACATCTGCACGACCACACAATCAAGGAAGTCCTCTTCAAATGGAAAGACACCTCTCCAAAAGATGCGACTTGGGAACCAACCACTATTCTTCAGTAGTTTCTGCAGCTTCAGCCTTGAGGACAAGGCTGCTTTTGATGGGGGGGCATGTTAGGGTCCAACCCTATGCCCTTTATTTATGTAATAAACCCAATAGGGTCAATTCATAGTCATAGTTAGTTAAAGAGTCAATAAAGCCCGTATTAATAATTGTAAGTGGAAAAAATATATTATTTCTTAAGTGCGGGGAGCGAGCTGAGGGGAGCACGTAAGGAGCTACAATCAACCTAAAGGCAGCGCGCAGTTATAGAGCCATGGCCCCAAGAGGGGGCCACAAAATGGACCCTCCATTTCCACCTGAGCTAGCTGCATTCCGAGATCTGGTTGCAACATGAAATAAACAGGTAGCATCTGAAAATCAACAGAATTTTGTTAAAAAAATGGAATCCATCCCCACAGTTGCTCTTTCGACTGAAGAACCCTGCAAAGTGGCATTAAACTGAGTAGAACGAGGGCTTATTGAATAGTTCACAGGCTTATGGCCCTTGCCTAAAGCTGTAGAAGCCTAGGTGCAAAGGAACCGGTGACCACTAGTCAAGGAAGGAATAAAAATCCATTTCGTTAGCAAAGGATTATTTGTATTCATATTTGAAGCAACAGAAGACAGGAATCTCATATTCAAAAACGACCCATACTTCATGGGGCCCTGGGTTCTATATCTGAATCAATGGACACCAGACTTCGATCCGAATCAGGATGTGCCCTCAGTTGTTTATGTCTGGGTGAGATTGCCCCATCTACCTCTGCACTGCTGGAACCCTATATCCTTAGAAACCATAGGCAACAAACTTGGTAAATACATCAATTGAGCAGAAAGAAGAGATCAATACTCTTATGCAAGAATTTGTGTAGAGGTAGACCTAGAGGAAGGTCTCCCTGAAGCTACTAAACTCACGATGGCTAACTAGACACACATACAAGTGCTAAAATATGAACAACTCCCATTTAAATGCCGGCACTGCCATGGCTATGGGAACTTTTCCAAGCACTGTAAAAAGAAAACACAGGATGGAGCCGAGAAGGAGAAAGGAGATCAATGGCCTCAGGTACAAAAATTAGGAACAACTAAGCAAAACAATAGGAACAAAGGGAAAACCTTTCCCACTGGGAGGGGTGCTCCCCCCAAAGCCCAAGCTGCAGGAAGCATGGCCCCTCCAAGAGCAGACATACCCATAAATCCCTTTGAAATACTCAGCACACTAGAAAAACTTCAAGATCCTGCAGACAAAGAGGTTGAACAGTAGGCTAACAATATGGAAGAAAACAAAAGGCAAGAGGAAACAACCCCTCCCCAAACTAAAACCCAAAAAGGTGCGTCTAGCTCCCAATCCTATATAGATATGACAAGGAAGAAGACCCCAGAGACATCGGGACCCTCAGAAGATGAAACAGATGAGAGGCCCTCGAAAAGAGTGGGGAGGAAATCTCACAAAGAGGCCAAAGAAGAGGAAGAAGAGAGACAAAAAATGCAAGGTAGTCAGGCCACTATAGATATGTCTATCGACAGAAATACCATAACCAGGCCTCCCAAGGGAGGTGCTGCCCCAACCCATAATAGTAAATAATGTGATTAGTCTCTTGGAACTGTAGAGGAATGGGGAATCCATCAAAATCATAAGCATTCAAGAGCCTATTGAAATCAAAACTCCCCGATATCCTCATGCTCCAGGAGACTAAAATAGAAGGCGAATCCCTTCTGGAACTCAGCAAATTAAAATGGAAAACAAAAGATGGAAAAGCAGTAAGTTCTAGAGGAACATGTGGCGGGATAGCCATACTCTGGTAGGCAAACAATTTTCAGCTTAAGAGCTCATTCTAGACGCAACACTGGATTTACACCGAACTCCGCCATCTCCTAAGTAAGATAAACTTTTCTCTCTTTAATCTCGATGTACCCATCCTCTATACAAAAAAAGGAAGAATGTTGGCAAACACTGACTAGATTTATGGAAGCATACTCCCTCAAGAACATAATTATTGCGGGAGACATCAATATAATACTCAACCCAAAGGAAAAAAGAGGAGGAACCAGCAGCAGAGACTACTTTCTTCCCTTGGTGGAAAATATGATTCAACAATGGGATTTACTGGACTTCAAGCCAGAAAAAGGGCTTTACACATGGACAAATAACATAACAGGGGAGGAGCACATATCAGCTAGGTTGGATAGATTCCTACTCGAGAGCTCCTTCCTCTCCGAGAAGATGATCATTTCCACGAAAATTCTGCGAAAGTGGAAGTCAAATCATAAACCCATCCTCCTTCTACTGGAAGAAGAAGAAAACCTGGGATCAATCCCCTTTCGATTTTTCCCTCTATGGGAAAATAGAGAAGGGTTCCTGGAAACAGTGAATAAGGCATGGTCCATCCATGTTCTCGGTTTTCCCAGCTATGTGTGGGAGCAAAATAAAAAAGCCACTAAAGAAGCACTGAAACAATGGATAAAAGAGCCCACAGACTTCCCCACTACACAACGAAAACAGAGCACAAAGAAGTTGTTGGATCTGCAAATGGGCATAGAGAAGCAAGTCATAACCAGTGCAAAAATCCACAGTGAGCAAGAACAACAAAACAGAACCCTTCGGACTTTCAAAGAGGAGGAAGAATACTTGAGACTCAAGTCTCACAATCTTTGGCTTGCGTCTGGAGACAAAAACATAGCCTTATTCCATAAGCAAATTTGAACCCATCTAACTAGAAACCACATTGCTGAAATCACCTCGCTAGACGATGCTTTACTCAAAGGAACAACTCAAATAAAAGAGGTGGAAACCTCTCATTTTCAGTTGCTGTTCAAAGAAGAAGGTGCGGTGGATGGTGAGGAAGCTCATGACTTCCTCAAGCACATCCCAAGGTTGGTAAACGAGGAGGATAACACAACTCTCCTTAAGCCATTCACTGAAGACAACATAAGCAATGTAATATGGAAGATGGAACGAGACAAAGCCCCAGGACCAAATGGATTCTCCATCCACTTCTATAGAATCTGCTAGGACACTATCAAGGCTTATCTGTATCGAATGATCAAAGGCTTCCTCCAAAAAGCCAATGTAAGAGGAAGCACAAATTCCACCTTCCCAACTCTTTTTCCCAAAGAAGCCAACCGAGAGGTGTTCGACAGATTCAGGGAAATCTCACTCTGTAATGCGTACTAAAAAATCCTCACCAAGTTACTAGCAAATAGAATAAAGCCTTTGTTGGAAAAACTCATTTCCACCAACCAAGGAGGATTTGTCAAAGGCAGGCATATCTTGGATAATGTGATTCTGGTGCAAGAAATCATACACTCCAGCAATCAACGCAAAGAGCAAGGTATGCTCATCAAACTGGACATGGCGAACGCCTTCGACTTAGTAAGGCACTCTTTCCTCCTCCAAGTTCTTTATGCTTTTGGATTAAAACTTGAATTTATTAAATTAATTAAACCATGCATTAGAGAACCTTGGATAGCCCCCCTAGTGAATGGAAAACCAGCAGAATACTTCAAAGCTTCGAGGGGAATCAGGCAAGGCTTCCGTTTGTCCCCCTTCCTGTATATTCTGATGGAAAACTCTCTCAGCAGAAAGCTCACAACTGAGAAGCTCAAGGGGACTCCTCTTGGCATTAGGGCCATAACTGGAACAACCCAATCAATCATGCCTTGTTTGTCGATGACTCCATCCTTATGGCTGGAGCCTCCATTAAAATAGCAAGAGCCTTCAATGGAGTAATCCAAAGCTTCTACAGAGTCTCCAGAGCAATGGTCAACAAGAGGAAAAGTGTAGTGTATGGTTGGGCTGTAGACCAGGGCTTGGGCAACTATGTCTCCTGGTAAAACTTCAAGTACCTTAGACTACCTTTAACCTTGGGTACCAGCAAGGCCCATCATTGGATGGGAATTATCAGCCAAATCAAGGCTAAAATGACTTCTTGGGGCAGACAGTGGCTCACCACAGCAGGGAAGCTGACTCTGGTCAAGTCAGTTCTCTCATCCCTTCCTATATACCAGGCCTCATTCCTTTTAGCTCCAAAAATTATCACCGAACAGCTAGCAAAGCTAATTCAAAACTTTCTATGGCAAGGAGGAAAGGGGAACCAAAACAAAATTCATATAGTAAACTAGGACATAGTGAAAAGGCCAATATCTGAAGGTGGACTACAGGTAAGAGATCCTAGGTTGGCCAATTTGGCAATGGGAGGCAATATCCTCTGGAAAATCTTCTCAAATCAAATTCACACTGTTAGTCAAGTCCTAATTAAAAAATATCTAAACATACTCTCAATAAGGAATATGGAAGAAGGAGCCTCCCACAAAGGTACCACGTTGTGGAAGCTATGCAACCAAGGCTGGAAGTTTTTCAAATAATATCTCTATAGAATACCAGGAAATGGGAAAAGAATTAGACTATGGGATGACAAGATCATGGGCCTACAACCCCTAAATCTTGCTCTGGAAATCACAGACCTACGCAACTGGCTCATTCAAAAAGGCATCCATAATCTTGCTGACATCTGCACTTGGGATACAATAGGAAACTGGAGTAATTGGGCCCTCCAATGTCCCCCAGACTGGATGCTCCCTCAACTCCATCAATTACTTACTAAAATCAATGGTTGGGCTCCTGTGCATCTCCAGTCGAAGGACAAGTGAGGCTGGGAGAAGATAGAAGCTTACTCAGTAAGGATGGGTTTTGCATCTCTACAAGATCAACATCATCAAATCCACACTACAAAGCTTTGGCAGCATGTTTGGGACCCATTTGGACTCCCAAAAATCAACTTCTTCTGCTGGACTCGCATGCATAGAAGGACTCTCACTAGAGATAATTTAGAGAAAATAGGAATCATTGGACCCCACAGATGCCCTCTCTGCTGCAAGGCTCAGGAAATGATCAAACACTTATTCATAGACTGCCCCTTCTCTCAAGAAGTCTGGTATCAAGAAATGATGGGGCTCAATGCCCAAATCCCTAAGTAGACATCAGTTGTTAGTCTCTTTGCAACATGGAAAGAAATCTATACACACAATCTGAAAATAAAATCTACATGGTCTAAAATCTGGAATGCAATCCAAAAATACATCTACTGGGGAATCTAGTTGGCTAGGAATGAAGCCATCTTTAACAACAGACTTCAATCCACCAACTCAGTGTCAGTCAAGGCCAAAGCTCTACTGCTAGAAACATTTGAAAACAGACCTTATAAGCATGACAACTCCCTACTACCTAAAGAACTCAGCTGGCTAGGTGAATCCCTCAAACGGGCCAGTATAAAAAAGAACATCTCCCTGCCTGGCCATAATCTAGAGTGGCGGATTTGGAATCCTCAGGAGGACTTTAAAAAGTGGTGGAAAAATTAGGGCAAAGTCACGATATTCTTTGATGGATCCTCCAAAGGAAACCTAGGGATATCAAGGGCAGGAGGAATAATTTACTCCATAGATGGGCACAAAAAGGGTAGGTTTAGTAGGGGTCTAGGTCAAAGCACAAATAACCAGGCTGAGATTCTCAGATTGCTCAAAGCATGCCAGCTGGCTTAGAGGAACAGAGTGGAAAATATTCAAATCTTCGGTGACTCCGAAATCCGGATAAAAGCCCTTAATACTGGTGACCAACTCAATAGCTCTGCTCTAAAAAAGACCCTTGAAAGAATAAGAAAGATTACTCAAAATTTCACTTCCTGCTCATTCTACCATGTCCTGAGAACTCTTAATAAGGAAGCTGCCATAATGGGTAATGAAGGATGTCTTCTAGCTCAAGGAATGTTGGCAAAGAATGACGAAGAAGTTGAAATGCACCTAATTCCTTAACATAACAGGTGAGTGGTACAAGGACGGGTTAGACAAGGTAGTGGGCCTTAGTCCCAATGCTTTTTTCCAATTCTGCTTTGAGGGAATATGAATTATGCAGATTCAAGGCTCTGGCACAGGGAATTGGTTTGTGGGATAGTTTACTGCATATGGTTTACTGCATGGACCATCGAAGGTATGGAGATTAAACAAGGCATAGAATAGAAGGCAAACAAAGAATGGGTGCTTTTTTGACACGGGGAGTGGTAAGAGATCTTATCGCACCACTTATGGAGGCTGGGCAGTATTCATCACTTGGACACGATGAGCCCTATTCGCGTGCTTCAGAGGTGCTAAGGGTCAGACAATGAGGGACCAGAAAAGCGTTGGACCTAGGCAGACGAAGATCTGATGGTTATCGCGATCGAAACATAGTAGGGTGTTAATGAAGCGGGGAGTGGTTTGCGGTTTTCATCGCACTGCTTATGGCTGCTGGGTGGTTTTTTCTCATTCGGATGCTATATACCTGAGGGCTCGACGCGTGGCAAGACAAACTGCCCATATCGCGTGCTTTCAAGGTGATAAGGGCTGGACAGTAAAGGACGCGATAAGCGTCGAATCTTGGCGGGCGAAGATCTGACGGTCATCGCGCAAGTATCAAGGTGGGGAGTTAATGCCGCGGGGAGCAGTAAGCGGATTTCATCACCCCACTTTTGGTTGTTGGGTAGTTTATTATGAATCAATGCAATGTACCTGAGGGCTCGACACGTGGTGGGACAAAACCGCGCATATCACACGCTTCTGAGGAGTTAAGAGTTGGACAGTGAAGGACGCAATAAGCGTCGGATCTGGGCGAGGGAAGATCTACGGCTACCGCGCGGTGAACAAGCAGGGAAGTTATCCCTAACGGGGGTCGGGAACAGAAGAATAGCTCAACTTATTGGCGGTGGGGCGAGGTTATTTAAATATAGTTTTAATTAGACAGACAAGTATAGGCTTGGGATTAATATTTATCCGAGATTTTTTGTAAGGTAGGAAATACTCAATTACAAAAGGAAAGTGGAAATGTAAGAAAGGAAACTCAGAACCCTATAGAAAATCAAGGAACACTCATCCATTCCAAAAGAATCAAAAGCGACAACTAAGCTCTAATACAAAAGCTAGAATAGGAGGACTATAAAAGCTAGAATCTCTCAAATGACTGTAATCAAGGTTGATTGGCCATGCCCAACCTCTTCTTATAAATAAAACGTAATCGTTTCTGTTAAAAAAAAAATTAAGTGGTTGACCCACATTTAAGAAAGGGGCCACAATTAATTGCAAATGGGCCATAATTAATAAATAAAGTGGTTAACCCATGTTATGCAAAGGACCAATAGTTGTTAGGTTGTTGAAGGTTATATAGCTATAAATAGTCGTAGTTATAAGGGAAAAATCATCGAGTCTTATTTTATAATCGAGCTCTAATCTGCTGGAGGTTTCCCCCTCGAAGAGGCAAGTGAACATTGCTTTTATCTCTGAATAATAAACTACTTACTGTTTTTCTCATTTTATTCTGTGTTCTAGGTTGTATTTCTTCACATATTTGGTATTCTAGAATTTCTCACAGGTCAAGAGCATAACAGGTACAATTTTTGGTTCAGAAGATTTAGGATTCAGAATCTTTAGAGGTATAGGCAGGTTGAGTTACAGAAAGTAGCGTATAATGCAGGTTTTCCTCATTAAAGTAGCGTATACATTCTGACATATGATTTTTGAGATTGTTGTTGGTTATGGTTATTGCTATGGTGTTCTGAGTTCAATTCTGTGTATTGGTTATAATGATTTGATTATTCCAGTTAATTGGTTGAATTTTTATTAAGGTTCGGTTGATTATATTTTGAGTGAATGGTTGATTCAGTTGTATCAGAAATTGATGATTGGGTGATTCAGGTGTGTTTCAGTGATTGTTTAACTCATTTGTGTCATAAGTTTCAATGATTGGTTGATTCAGAAGTAGATGATTGGGTTTGAGTGATTGATTGATTCAGATATGTCAGAGATAAATGAAAGTATTGCAGTGATGAATTACAGTTTGAGTTTTGATATTGATCTTAAGTGTTGATAATGGGACCAGTATGAAAATTTGTTGAAGCAGGTGGATCTAGTTTGAAAATTTGATGAAACGCGGTCCATGGAAGATGTTGAGGGTTGGAGCCTTCAGTGAGGAAGTCGAAGCTTCCTTCTAGTAGTAGTTGGTGATTATATGAGGGGGTTGTAGCTCCCTTCCAGTAGCAGCTAGAGAACGAGTGAAGGTTGTACCCTTCTGTAGGTTGGTGCCTGCATACTAGTACAAGTTTACGTTAGTACAAGAAACATGGGTTATAACTCCCTTCCAATGGAATCTGGAGAACAAGTGAAGGTTGTAGCCTTCTGCAGATGGGTGTCTGTGTACTAATATGAGTCTAATCTAGTACAAGATTGTAAACATCTTTTTATTTATATTAAAAAGAAGATAGAGATGACAACAACAGGTGGTTTTTTCTTGCATTGAGTTTCTACCTTAAATCTTGGTGTTCATGTGTGTTACTTATGTGTAATGGTTTATTTATTACAAAACATGGTTATTGTTTATCTAATGTTTAATAAAATATTGATGCACTGGCTGAATACAAACATATGATGAGTTAACTGAATCATAAGTTCACTAGATATACATTAATTGTCTTAAGAACAGTCACGTACACACGCATGTTCCTTTCAATAAAGTTGCATATAGAATCTGAATATGAAATGTAAAAAGTTATTGATTTGAAAATACTGATTCACCCCCCCCCCCCCCCCCCCCCCCCCCACCTCTCAGTATTTTTCCCAACAACCTTTCTACTCCAAGATTGGTGAATCATCCCCCATGGTTGACATCATCATATTTAATCCTATTGGTTCTTATAAAGTTGATTTTGTTGTGCATTTTTGTTTTGAAAATACTGATTCACCCTCCCCCCCCCCTCTCAGTATTTTTCCCAACAACCTTTCTACTCCAAGATTGGTTAATCATCCCCCATGGTTGAAATCATCATATTGAATCCTATTGGTTCTATAAAGTTGATTTTGTTGTGCATTTTTGTTTTGAGGCCCATTTTTTGACCTCAAAATTTTTATTACAACCGTTTCTAGCAATGTTGCTTCAAAATAAGCCTTAGCTTCTCTCTATATCATCTTCATGTGAAAATTTACCATGAAAAGGTTTCATGTATTCATGGTGGTGGTAGCTAGGTTGCATTATGGTATTTAATAAAATAACTAGTCGAGGAAGGTTAACCTTCGCATTTCTATTTTTACCTCACGCATTGAAACTATGTGATCAAATTTGATACTTGTCAATCATTATATTAGAGGGTTTCTCTCAATTACCTCCTATAGTAAACTAGAGATAAGTGTCCATTACAAACCTAACTATGACCACTACAAACTCAACTATGACCATTATCACCACGATAGCTCCCATGACAATGTTCCTTCGTATCATGCTACTAAAGTTGCCAAATGAAAAGGAAGATGTCTGCATTGACTTTTAAGTGAGTTGAAACCCTCATGATACTATTTTATTGAATATTTAAGGTCCAAACATGTTCTCACCATTATCATTCCTATAAAATGCATCTAACAAAATGTCACTGAGATTCATCTAAGAGACATCTATAGAAACATCGTTCATATTTGATACTTTTTATTACAAAGTCAATGCATAGTTTTTGAAATTTTATGTGGCATCCTTGTGATGTTACATGTAGTTTTGTTTGTGTTACAATAATTGTATTGTGTTATAATGGTCTTGTGGGAACGTTTTCATTAGAAATTTTGGTGGACCTTACTGTGCTTAATTTATTAACCGAGTTCAAACCTTTTTTAGTCCAATCAACTATGATCCTTCTAAAGTTAAACTTTCATTTAAGATTGCAATATGCACCTTGTGCTAATAAGGTTTGTCCATTGAATAAATTCATTGGTTCACTCCTACTTGTAGTGCTATGAATATGGAAGTTTTTGGGTATTATCTCTCAATTGTACATTGTCACCCTATTTAACATGGATATGTTTTCTATGTTTGGCTCATTAGCAAGGACTTGATGCTTCGTAGCTTCCCTTGTTACATTTCATAAAACATTAGTGCATGTAATATTAATGTGTATATAACTCATTGTTTTGAACAATATCACTAACCAAGCTATTTTCACCTTCACCTAAATTGTAAACAAAAAATGTTTTTTCAAATAAATCATCACATAAATTGAAATTTTTGAGAACTTCAAAGAATTTCAATACTCTAAAATTGTAAGAACTTGATCATTGCTAGAGGTCAGTGTTGACACTGAAATTTGAAACCATTTAGAAGTGCAATAAAGTTTACTTGCTTCCTCTCACTTTCCTTTTGGGTTTTAGAGTCAATGTTTACTTACATATATAAATATGGCCTTAGAGTTTTGGATTTTCAAAACAATATGCCCACTTGGTTAGATGTGAGATTTGAATTTCTTTTTTGTTAAATTTCTCTTCATCTTATCTTTTCCAAAAATAATTTTTGTGTGTATTTTTATTTTTATTTTAATAATTATTAATTTTGCATTTAAAATTAGTGTAATTTTTCAATAACTATTTTTATAAAATTCATTTAAAATATAGTGAAAAATGATTAAAATAGTAGATATGAATTAGTATATCTATATAGACTAAACACTCTTAAATATTAAATTTTACATGGTTTTGAACCTATCTATATATTTAAAAATATATTTCAAGTTTTGGAGATAAAAAATTAATTATTTTTCATTTAATATTTGATATTGTATATATAGTAATTTCTAGTTTAAATTCATGGGAATATTTGGGATGGTTGGATGGAATGGTTATTATCTACGCCATCAATGTTCAAATCCATACTATTTACATCATGCATTATCATTCCTTCAAAAAATATAGGTTTATAGCTTCAAGCCTTGTGAATTTTAAGTGAATATTCATGTGGGTTGGCCTGATGCCAACAATGTCACTTTAGCCCTCGAGTTGTAGAGTGAGTCTAATTTATCTTCTCAAAATAGTTTGTAATATCTTCTAAGTGGGCATCAAAGCTAATCTTTATTGATGCCAAGGTGATGTCCAAATTAAAAGGATATTAGCATACACTTATATATCTCTTTAAGTCCTTTCCAACAAGTCTTTACATGCCCTCTAATACCTCTCCATTGAGGAGAAATGAATTTTCAAAATCATAAAACCACATATCAGTCCCCTACTCAAGTTGGTCCTATCTTGGAGAGGTTGGCATTATTTGGAGACACATTTCTAGTATAAGTAAAAGTCACTTTGACCTTATCCAATCATAAACTTGACCAAGCATCAAGGATATGTAGCTAGGCCTAAGGAAGGAAGGAGGTAGGTTTATACCGCATGAACCTTAAGATGAGTTGAAGAACCAACAATTTTTGGTTTTGGTTTCTATCTTTGGGTAATGATTTATTAGTCAATTTTTTTATTAATTCTTGGAACAATATCTTAGTTATATTTGTGCAGACCTCAACCTCTTTTCTAGCTTGGACCTTCATCCTTTTAAAGAAGCAAAACTCTGTCCTTGGAGAGTAGTTGAACTCAACCTATTTCAAGTGTGAGGTAGGCTTGTTAGTAGAGCGAATATTGGCCTAAGGTAGGTCTGAAGTAAGAATGACTTTCAACATGTCAAGGAAAAACATTTAGGCCTATAATTTTGTCCCCCAGTGGATAAACCTGAACCTGCAACTTTAGCCCTGTGAAGGATCTGCATTATTCACCTATAATTTGTCATCTTTTGGGCCTTCTTTTACATAATAATTTAGCCTATTTTATGTAGACCTTGGCCTGGAAAAGGAGAAAACTTTAGCCTCAAAATTTGGCTCATATTTTCGTCTATATGCTTCACCTATTTAGATCTTATCTGAAGCAGACTTGAAGAATTTTTTGTAGTAGCCTTCCTAGAAGCATTCTTAAATAGTTGCAACATACATAGAGAAATCCTTAACAACCTTCTTTGTGTCGACTTATAACTTGATTTATTGAGCACTTAGGAGCATACTTGTGCTTTGATTTATTAAGCAATTTGGAGTTAATCTTGGATACTCCTTGTTACACACTTAAAGTTAAATTTGGAAAATATTTTGGAGTTGAACTTGAAGTCTTCCTTGTAGCATAACTTGAAGCGTCTTTGAAGTAGTCTTCGGGAATACTTGGATGAAATCTTGAATCAGTGTCTTGGAAAAAAATTGAAGTATATTTGAAGTGCTTTTATAGTTTGGATACTAAGAGGATCGATGTCCTCATTCAAGGTTGGATCATTGTATGAATTGAATTTTTTGTAATGGTTGGAGCCATAGTTTTAGGATCGGTGTCCTCATCATTTGAATTATTTCAGGATAAACTATTCTTATTTCATTACTTGTGTTCTGGTATATCTTGTATTTCCTATTGTGAAAAAATATTAATTGGCATAATACAACAATTGAAAGAAACATTGATTTACCCCCACCTCCCTCGGTATTTCCAACAATTGGTGTCAAAGCCAACTTCTTCAATATTAGACTAACAACTAGAAGAAGGATTTTTTATTCACAATGGTTAGTGAGGAAGAAACTAAGGTTCCCCTCTTTGATGGAACACATTTTACTTTTTGGAAAATCAAGAAGAAGTTCTAGTTGATGTCTCTTGGAGTGAAAATATGGCAGTCAATTATAGATGGATATAAGATCCCATCCCTTATACCAACAAATATGGATGAAAATAAATCATATGTAGAAAACTAAGGCCTTGAAATCATAACAAGTGGTTGGTAAAATTCATAGTTCACCAAGGTTATGATTTGTGAATCGGGTAAAGAAATGTGGGATAAGCTAATTAGAATCTATGAAGGAGATGGCAAGGTAAAAAAGGAAAAGCTCCAAATATTTAGAAGGATGTTTGGAAGTCTCAAGAAGAATGATGAAGAAGATATTGATGATTAATTTCTCTGAGTAGATGAAGTAGTAAACTCTTTTAGAGGGCTAGGTGAAGATGTCAAGGAAAATATAATTGTCCAAAAAAAATTTAAGATTTCCTCCATACTGTTTTGATGTTAAAGTTTGTGCAATAGAAGAACAAAATGATTTGGATAACTTATCAATGGATGAAATTCATGGAATCATCATAACATATGATATCAGGTCAAGAAATTCAACTCACAAGGAAGTTGCATTCAAGCCATTAAATTCATCAATAAAGGGGAAAAATTATGATTGTAGTAGTGATGATTCTAACATTGAAATGGCATAATTTGTCAGGAAGCTAAAGAAAGGATAAAAAATTGACGGTGAGTTACCACTCATTTATTTTAGATGTGGTAAAATAGGATATTATGTAGCCAAGTTCCCTCCAACGATGATATTGATGATGAAGACAAACCCAAGAAAATAACGTTCAAGAAGTGAGGCTCAAGCGAAAACAATTTCGTGTCCAAGAAAGGTAGCGATGATTCTGATGAACATGAAGAATATGTTGGAAGAAAATAAATATTGTTCATGGCCTTCACAAATGAAATAGATAATCCAAAAGAAGAATATGAAATTCCAAAAGAAGCAAAAGAAAATATGGATGAAGTATTGATTAGTATTGTAAAAACCCACTATTTAAATATACAACTAATTAGATCAATTATGCAATTTATAATCGACACACAACTATTCAACTAATTAGCATAGAATTTTGAAAAACATGAGCACAGATGACTTACATGTAGCGACAATATTCCTTACCTGTGATTTCAGAGTTGAATGTTATTTGAATCCGGCTAACCCAGCGCTAACCACAAAATCTTTTTGGGGACAACCGTAGGCTCAGCTGCGCATAATCTTTCTACAATTGGCCACCCCCAAGCCCTCAATCAATGTAGTACTTCCAAGGTTTCCTTTGTCTCTCAACACTCTTCTCCAAAAGAATGATCATCTCATTCACCTCTTCGTCCATTAAATAGAACCAACTATTCCAAAAATGAAGGGGAATTGGAAAGGGATCCGCATGCACACGATCCATGTGTCAACATGCAACTTTTATTTCTTTGTTTTAAGTTCATAATTCAATATGTCTCTTAATTTAACTCTTTCTTATTCTATTCCTTTTTACTTTTTGTTAACTTTACTTATGTTTACTATTTTTATAGTTTACTTTTATATATATTTATTTAGAACTCCAATTTATTATTTACTATTATTATATTTTCTTCATCATCTATTATTTATTTAATATTATTATTTCTTATTTCTTATTTATTTACTTATATATTAATATTATTTTATTGTTTTATTATTTATTATTTTTATTATTATTATTACGGGGCATTACAAGTACCATAAAAGGAAATGAAAGGCTCAGGAAAAATATTGGAAGGTTAGCTTGGGAAATCATTTCTCTCAAAATTGAGAAATAAGAAACTAAGGGAATAGAAGAATCCTTGAAAAATAAATTAAAGGAAAAGGATGAAAATTGTGAAAAATTGGAAGTTGAAGTAGTATCTTTATAAAGGGAGTTGGAAAAATCCAGCAAGAATCTGAGGAGTTCTGAAACCTTGGATATTATTCTCAGTTTCCAAAGACCATAACATAATAAATATAGACTTGGCTATACATGCAAACCTTCAGATGCAAAGGAAGATACTAGTGTTCACCATGAAGAAAAACCTAGATGTGTTGCTTGTGTCCTTAAAGGATCTCATCATAATAATGTTGTAGGAAGCAAGGTTCAACCAAGGAATGAGAAGTGGTCCTTCCCAAAAAGGAATATCTCATAGGGAAAAACTTATAATAATAGGTATCAAACTATTTTTCTTGGAAAAATTTTCTATTTCAAAAAATTTGGTCATCAAGAAAAACATTGCAAGGCATATAGGGAAAATCACCAAGATAAGATTGTTGACAAAAAGAGGCAAGATCAAATCAAAACATATCATTCTTTTTCTCCCCTTTAGAAGTATAGGCTAGAATGTTACAAGTGCATCAACCTAGGCCATGAAGCATAAAATTTTCCATTAAATTCTAGAGAAAGAGTTTGGAGAAAGAAGATTGAAAAATCTATTTTTCGCACATGTAGTCTAGTTATGTATGCCAAAAACAGGGAAATTCAATGGCTTGTAGGTAGTGGATGTTCAAGACACATGATAGGTGACAAGAAAAATTTCATCTCATTGAGCACAAAAAAGGATGGCAATGTGACCTTTGGAGATAATTATGGATCTTCTAAAATTGTTGGAAAGCACATAATGAGTCTCATCAATGGCAAGGGAAAAACAAAAAATGCACCATATGTTGAAGGGATTAAACATAATATTTTGAGTTTCAAGTAGATATGTGATCCAGGACATGATCTCATTTTTCATGCCAAGGATTGTGATATAAGGAGGTCATCTACAGGAAATTTGGAAGGAAAACGAGTAAGAGAAACAAATAATGTATGCATTATCAGTTAAATTCAAGAGAAATATGTTACATGAGTCAATCAAATGAAATATGGATATGGCACAAGCGTTTGGGAAACCTAAGATTTGATAACTTGGTGAAGATCATCTAAAATCAAGCAATAAGATATATCGACTAAATATCAAAGCTAAAAAATATCATTAATTTGTGTACCATGTAAACATGGAAATCAAACTATGAACAACTTCAAAACAAAGGAACACTCAACATCAATACCTCTAGAAATCATTCATGCATATTTTTGCTTTCCAACCAAAACTCCAGCTCTATAAGGACAAAGGCCCTTTATATTATTTATAGATATTTATACTAGAATTATGTGGTTATTTTTCATAAGATATAAGTCAGAAGCACTGGATTGTTTTAAAACTTTCAAAACAACAATTGAAAATTAAAGCGAGTTGAATATCAAATGCTTAAGAACAAATATAGGTAGATAATTTACCTTAGGAGAATTATATGAATTTTATGAAAACATGGAATCCAAATGGAAGTTTCTATTGCTAGGACTCCACAACAAAATGGAGTAGTAGAAAGAATAAATAGATCTATACAAGAGATTGCAAGAATAATGTTGTAGAAAGTTGAGTTATAGGTTGAATTTTGGAAGGAGGCAATTGGGGCAATAGTCTACATCATGAACAAAGCTAAAACTCAAGTAAAGAGTTATTAAAATCCATACAAACTATGGAGAGTGTTATCACTGTAAATAAATAAATAAGTAAAAATTTGGACAACTGGTTTGGTTCCAAAGTTTTACGACTAGTCCTGGTCAAAGTCATTTTTATTATTTTGTTTAATAAGTCTAGAACATAGAGTGGAGTCTTGTTCCCATTATCAAATAAGGTCAAAAATCTTGTTTTACCTATCACTAATCCCACATTGATTCAAAGGTGTCATGTGTCAAGGTTGTTTCAAAATTGGCATGCACTATGAAATCACCAAGGAGTTTTCGTAGCGCAAAACTCAGAAAATATACTGTGTGCACTACGAAATTAGGGATTTGTAGTTAGGAGATTTCGTAGCGCAAAACCTAGAATTTTCACTGGCTACGCTACGAAATCGGGGATTCGTGCCAGATCTTTTCTAGCTGTCTAATACATCGAAATCCATTAA
This sequence comes from Pinus tabuliformis, assembly GCA_031772625.1. Taxonomy (NCBI): domain Eukaryota; kingdom Viridiplantae; phylum Streptophyta; class Pinopsida; order Pinales; family Pinaceae; genus Pinus; species Pinus tabuliformis. The sequence goes on from CM062804.1 coordinate 1,574,644,538, forward strand.
TGTTTCATCACCATGTGTCAGTCCATGAACCTTTCTTATCACATGCAGCCATTCATTCTCATCATTAGATTAGTTAGGGGTCTTGTATGCACTCTTTCAAATTTCAAAAAAGGGTAAGGTAAGGTGAGTTGGTCTTAGTCTTTTCCATGTTCCTTCATGCATAAGAAGACAATTGGCAAGCTCAGGTATGTCATTCACCAGAATTATTTGAAAGCTCAAGTGAGGAAATTCTCTGTTTCAAGCTCAAGCGAGGCAGTTTCCAAATTCAGACAGTGCGGGTTCTTTCAAGTCTCCTTGCAGGTGTCTCACAGAAATGTCTGAAGAAAGGAAAAATCATAGATCAGGCTGGTGTCTTAGAGTTGAGCCTGAAGGCTTAGATGTTCTCACAAGGAACAAAGAGGTTGAACATGAATTCAAACAAGTGGGCTGCTGGAAATTCTGTGAAAAACTTCAGGGTGGTCACATTCAAGTAACCAAGGACTTTGCCTTCAATTTCACTGGTTTGAATTCAAGGGTTGGAGTGCTAGAAATACCATTTTCTCCTGAGGTTATATCTACAATCACAAATATTCCTAGAGGCCAAGGGAGATGGTTTAAGAACTTCAAATTTCAAATGGCACCCTGCCAGGAATTTTTGAACCCAGAATTCATACGCTCAGAATTAACCAAATCAATGCCTAGAAGCTATGTGAAGGATTCACATGCCAACTTTCTTTCATGCATCTAAAGATATTTTACCTATGAAGGGAGATACCATAAGGTGTACTCTTACCATTTTAAGATTCTATTACATTTCACTGGAAAACTATCTCTAGACTTACCTTTTTATATGTTTCGTAGCTTAGGCAAATTGTCTGATAAGGTTCAATTGAAGAAATAAGCTTGTGAAACCTTGTTGTTTCGTCATGGTTTGATCAAGTTAATTGTTTTACATGAGCTTTATAAGATAGGAAGAGAATGGTCTGCTTTCTTGTTTATGACAGGCTTTAGAACTGAAACAAGTCTTAGCCTTAAGGCTAAGGAAATATCTTCACCAGCAGTAAGCCATCAGGAGGAAGCAAGATCAAGTAGGTTTGTGAAATTGAAATCCAGAAAGTAGGTGAAGGAGCCTATGACACCACTAATGGTTCAAGATACCCCTCAATAATCATAGAAGAAGAAAGTTCAGATCAAGGAAGTGGCACAAGAGCAATCTGTTGATAAAATTGTCCAAAGAAGAGTAACCAGATGTCAATTAGCCAAGGAAAAGGGGAAAACAGTGATTACTGATGAAAGTCCAGCGTCAAAGGGAAGTTTTAATTATCTCCTCCAGGCTATCGACATAAAAGAGACCCCTCTGGTCCAAGTAGATTTACTTGAAGCAGATAAGAACAAAACAAAAAGAGTTGAATCTTCTAAAAAGCTTCAATTTGATGACCAGGTCTCAAAGTTTGTCTTCAAACCAAGAAGACCTGTGACTAGACATTTAAGAAGGTTACAAGAGGTAGAGCTAGAAGCAAGTGAGACAGGGGAGGTAAAAAAATTCCTTGAAGAGCCTGTGGTTCCATCAATACAATCATCACTAGTGCACAAAGATGACAAAGGCAAGGCAATTATCACTCAAGAAGAAGAATGTAGCTTTGAGGATGTCAAAAATAAATTGGTGTCTACCAATCTTGAGATTGCCTAACTCAAGAAAAGGGAAAGAAGACATGCAGTTGAAAAGGCAAATTTCAAAAGAGTAAAAGCCAGTTGGGAAGATGGAAAAGTTCCAAGATATGAAATAGTGAGCAGTCATGCTCAATATTTCACTTGGACCGTCCCTGCAATAAAAGAGGCAAGATATGTCAGAAGGATCAATGGAAAATTAAGAACTAAAATCTGAATGATGAAAAGACAGATTGAAGATTTGAAGATTCAACTGAATGAACCAGAAGAACAGCCTCAGCATAAATGAACCTAACAGTAAGTAAAGAAATTTTGACACAATTTTGATGCGAAACTTACTTTTTGAAGATTGAAGATTATTTTTGGATGGAAAATGTTAGTTTTGGTTGGCTCATTAGCATATGGAGAAGCCATTAAAAATCCCAAGAATGACAAAAACTGTGTTTTTGACTCACACGGCAGTTTCGTAGCACACTACGAAACTATTGAAACTGCCAGTTTTGTTTTGTGGATCAATCCTGAAATGAAATGGGGGACCATTATGAAAGTATGCTACTACAGAGACACAAAAAGGCCACTTTAGAAGTTTTGAACCTTAAGCAAAGGAAAATTCAAGAGATGAGAAACATATAAAAACTCCAAACCTTGCGCTATGAAAATATCAGTCATTTCGTAGCTCAGAGAGTTTGTCAGGCTTCAGGCAGCATTAAAGAGGTTTTTGTCTTAACATGAGTCTATGAACAGGATCTGAGGATTAATTCAATGCACCACATGTGATTAAAGGACACAATAGGGTTAGCAGACTTTGAAGAACCTTCTTGGAGACCAAAGCAGAAATACAGGGGCAGTTTCCTAATATCCAAGAACAGTCAAAGGACAAGCAATCAAAGGCCAACATGGAGTTCAAAGTCATCACTCAAGCCAAAGTTGAAGAGGGACAGCTGTCAAAGAATGAGTTTATTTCATAGTTAAGGTTGTTGCCAGCATAATAAGGAGTTACACTCCTAGTTGTATTAGGTCTCTAGGATTGCTAGTTAACAGCTAGTTGTAACTAATAGTTTGTTTAAGGATCAATAGGTGTTAGGTCAAGTGAAATTCGAATTCCCCCCATGCTAGAGGAAGGAATCCAAGATTGTAATGAACTCTATATATGACAAGAGATGTAATGCACCAAGGGTTGGAAATTTTTGTGAAAAACACTCATATTGTGTCATTGTAGAAGACTATGTTTTTATGTAATACAAAGTTTGGCTTTACTTCTCAGGATTCAGAAAGAGTTCAATGCTTGCTTGTTTTATGATTTTCCTCATTTCCTCATTTGCAGTAGTATGAATGTATGTTACTTAGAACTCATTGGCAATGCTCTAACTTCCTTCATGCATTTGTAGACTGTGTTTCCTACATGTTCTTATGTGTTAACTGATATATTGAACTCTTGATGCCCTGACTTCCATGTTAAGCTAATATTGTTGTCATACTAAACATTTTCTGACTCCATAAGCCCAATGGATGTTTATTGATTGTGTTTCAACCATTCACACTGCTTCATTTGTTTCATAGAATTAGCCATCTAATCTTTTACTAGAATCTTTAACCTAGTGAGAGAGCCCTCTTAGGTTGAGGAGGCTAAGCCTCAGCCAAAAGTTGGTTTGAAACAGTTACTCAAGGTCTTCCTGATCAACAACCTATCAGGGTTAGGTTTTGTGATAACATTTTGGTGCGTCTGCCGGGACACTGAAGATTACTCATTCCCAAAATCAAGAAGTTGAACTTCTAAAGGTAGCAGGAGCTCAGAAAACTTTTCGAGCTGCAATATACCTTGGTGACTCCATACATTTTCAAAGTTTAAAGGTGGCTTCGAGAGGGAGATATACACGGAGCAATCTTGACCCAAATCCACCTACTCCTGTGGACAATCCCAACACTCTTTCAAGAAGTAGACAAAAATTTACTAAAACACTAGGTACTCCATCTTATTCAAAATCTTTGCTCTCTAAATTCTCAACAAGTCCTAAAGACAAAATAGTTGATGATAAAATTCATGAGGTGTTTTTTAGATCAGAAGACGAAGAAGAACTCATTGGTATTATCTTAGATTTGCAAAAGAGAGGAATTGATACCTCAGCTTTAGTATCACAAGAAGATAAAGAGGAATTTTGGGAAGTAGTTACTTTTGAGCTATTGTTAGAAAGGGAAGCCTTAGATAAACTGAAAGAACTTGATCCTTTTGAAGTATTGCTAAGATCTAAATCTGGTTTACCTCTTCCAAATTGGAGTACATTTGTCACTAGTTTGTAGAGCCCAAGTAGTCCTCTTCATATCAGTTCCTCATCATTTGTTTCTGCTATTCCTAGTGGCTTTCAGAAACCAAGCAATCCTCCTCATATCAGTTCTTCATCCTCTGTCCCTTTTGTCCCTGTCACTACTGTTCCTCCTTTAATCATGGTTGTACCTACTAGGTATGCCCCACTTGCACTCCCTGTTGTTTTGCATGATCTTCCTAGCAAATATGCTGCAAGAATTCCAACATGGGGTGGTGATGAAGAAATCACTGCAGAAGAACATGTAGACAAATTTAATGATTTTGCTGACAGAGAGGAAGTTGATGATGAGGATGTGAAGCTAAGATTATTTGCACAAACCTTTATTGGGGAAGTTAGAAAATGGTTTAAAGCCCTCCTAGTAGGAAGCATTCATAATTGGGTAGAATTTGAAGATAGCTTTCTAAGGAAATGGGGAAATAGAACTAATCCAGTTCAAGCTCTTACTGAGTACAATAATCTTAGAAAGGCACTTGATGAAACCATTCAAATTTTCTCAAAGAGGTTTAACAAAGTGTTTAACTCAATCCAGCTTGTTTGAAACCTCCAAAATCCTTAGCACAAATGAGATATGTTGAAGCATTTGATTCTGATTTTTCTCTTTTGCTTAGAGAGAAAGAATCTGCTACACTTTCTGATATGCAGAATGATTCAATAAAAGTAGAAGTAAACATGGTTGCTGCCAAAAAATCAAAAATGGGAAAATCTAAATTGAAAGAAGAAGAGAAACCTTCCTCTTCAACTCCTAAATATAAGATAGATTCAATGATGAAGACCATGGAGAATTTGATGCATAGGTTAGCTCTTGGAAACACCTTTGCTCCTCCTGTGCAGCAGGAACCTCAATTTAGAAATCCTCAATTTAGGAGACCTCAAAACCAACAAAGACCAAGAAAAAATAGGAATCAACAGCCTGATCCTCCAGCGAGACCTCCTTTTCAGTAGAATTTGGTTGATGAAGAAGATGATCCTAAGATTCCTGAAGAATCTATCCATTGTCTTGATGAAGAAATGTTAGGAATTTTCTTGACTAAGGAAGAACATGATGAGTCCAGTTTGACCAAGCAAGGAGAAGAGCCTTCAAATTATTTGAAGGGGTATCAACATGCTATCTTTGAAATGCAAAAACAATACAATCTTAGAAATAGAAATGTACCAATTATTGCAAACAAAACACAACCCAAGAAGGATGTTTCAAAGACATTTGAAGCCAAAAAGGATACCCAAAAGGTTGCTGAAGGTAAAAATGATTCTCTACTTGGTAAAAAGGACATTCAACCTCCATCTCCTATCAAAGAAGTTGAAAAAATTGTTTCTGTTTTCAACCTTGAGAATGAAATTGCAAAAATCAAAATATCAGTCCCTTTTAGTGAAATTCTCAAGGTAGATAAATACAAAAGTAAGATTGTAGAGATGTTAAATTCACAACCAAGAGCTGCTGATATCTTAAATGTGCAAGAAGATAATCCTACTATATACTTGGGTCCAAGGCTAGAAGATGATCAGAATGAAGAGTTTCCTCCTTTCTATGTAAGCATTAGTATTCATGATATGACCTTACATAATGCTATGTTGGATTCGAGGGCTTTTCATAATCTTATGCCCAAAGTAATTATGGAGAGGTTAGGATTACAGGTAATAAGACCATATAAGGATTTATTCTCTTTTGATTCTAAAAGAGTCCAATGTATTGGTTTAATAAAAAATGTTGTTGTTGGTCTAACACAAATCCCAACGAAGATAATTGTTATGGAAATTGTTGTGGCTGACATTCCGCCAAAGTTTGGGATGTTGCTGTCAAGATCATGGGCAACAAAAATCAAAGGCACAATGCAAATGGACCTTACCTATGTCACCATCCCTATTTTTGGTGAGCAAAGGAAATTGTATTAGGAGACCAGAATGGCCTATATGGTAAGCAACAAAGACAAACCTCAAAATTTTCCTATTTATTCATTTGATACTAAACTTGGAATTGCCATTCTTTTCAATGAGTCAGTTGATAGTGGATCAGAAGAGATGAAAGAAGAAAATCAACAAGAAGATGAGAAAGATATGAAGAGATGGTGGTCTTTGTACTTTGATGGATCAGTAGGAAAAGAAGGGGCAGGAGCTGGAATTTGGATCACAAGTCCAAGTGATGAAAGTAAGTTTTACTCTTACAAACTAAACTTTGATTGCACAAATAATATGGCTGAATACGAATCTCTGATTTTGGGCTTAGAAGTCTTGTTGAAAATGAAGGCTCAAAATATTTCTATTTTTGGAGATTCTGAATTGGTTATTAGACAAGTGGAGGGTGCGTATCAAACAAAGGATGTAAAAATGAGAGCATACAAAATTCTAGTGTTAGATATGTTGGAAAATTTTCAAGCATATTCTTTCACTATCAAAACTAGAGACTAAAACTCCATTGTTGATTCACTTGTTGTTGCCGCAAGTTTTTTTGTCATTCCTATTCATTCTTCTGAAAAGTATGAGGTGGAAGTTCATCATCGACCAACTATACCAAATAACATCACCAATTGGAAAGTCTTTGAAGATGATCAACATGTAAAGAATTTTATTGAATTGAAAGAAGAATTTGAAAGCACTCAAGTAGATCAACAAAACATGTTTGTTGAGTCAAAAGAAAATTTTGAAGTCTTACAATTAAAAAACAATTCAATACCAAAGGGTCTTATTCCTCTTGAGAAGTTGTTCGATCAGAATGATGTGTTCAAATCCCCAAAGATACAAGTTGATGAGGAGGAAGTAGAGAGTTTCAATTTAGGGACTTCAGTTGTACCTAAAATGATCAAAATTTCAAAGTTTCTTTCAGCTGATATGAAAGCCAAATATGTTGAGATGATGAAAAGGTTTGTTGATGTTTTTGCTTGGAGTTATGCTGATTTAAAACAGTATGATCCCTCCATTATTCAACATACTATTCCTATTAAAGAGAATGAGAAGCCTTTCAAACAAAAGTTAAGAAGTATTAATCCTCTTCTCATGCCATTAATTGAAAAGGAGATTAAGAAACTCTTTGATGCCAAAATCATTGTCCCAATTAGATTCTCAAATTAGCTTGCAAATTTGGTTACAGTTAGAAAGAAGAGTGGAGAGATCAAAATTTGTGTTGACTTCAGAAATTTGAATAAGGCTTCATTGAAAGACAACTATCCTCTTCCCAGAATGGATTCAATTCTGCAAAATATTGTTGGTTCACAAAGAATGCCTATGCTTGATGGTTTCTCAAGGTACAATCATATTCTTGTGCATCTGGATGATCAGGAGAAGACAGCCTTCACAACACCATGGGGTACATTCATGTATGCCAAGATGCCTTTTGGTCTCATGAATGCAGGGGCCACCTTTCAAAGAGTAATGGATATTTCTTTTGCTGAAGAAAAGGATAAATCAATGGTTGTTTATCTTGATGACATCACAGTCTTTTCAAAGAAAGAAGAAGATCATTTGAAGCACCTTGAAAGAATTCTGCTGAAATGTAGAAGGTTTGGTATCTCTCTTAATCCTACTAATAGTATCTTTGCTTTAATATCAGGCAAGCTACTTGGTCATATTATTTCTGAAGAAGGAATTAGGATTTATCCTAATAGAGTTAATGCAATTCAAAAGGTAGATCTGCCAAGAAGTAGGAAGGAGATCCAATCTTTCCTTGGAAAGGTGAATTTTGTTAGATGCTTCATTCCTAATTTTGTTGAGATTGTCAAGGATATAAAAAGGATGCTAAAGAAAGGAGTGGACTTTAAGTGGACAACTGAAGCAAAGAAATCTTTTGAAGAAATCAAGAAGGCACTTACACAAGCACCGGTACTCATTAGTCCATATTTTTCCAAAGAATTTCTTATTTTTACATTTGCTTCCAAGAATACAATCGTTGGAGTCCTGCTACAAAAAGGAAAACAAGGTACTGAACAACCTATTTCTTTCTTTAGTAGGACATTAGCAAATTCTGAATTGAAGTACAATATTCTAGAAAAGCAAGCTTATGCCTTGGTGAAAGCTACAAAAGATTTCAGAATCTATGTTCTACATTCTCATATTGTGGCATACGTTCCAAGTGCTATAATAAAAGATATTCTAACACAAGCAGATCCAGATGGTAAAAGGGGAAAATGGATAGCCAAATTGCTAGAATATGATATAGACATCAAACTGGCCAAATTGGTGAAGGGTCAAGGCTTGACAAAGCTAATGACTCAGTAAAATCTAGACTGCCTTGACATAAATTTGAATGCAGAAATCTCAGAAATTTCTGAAAGTGAAGAAGAATTAGTCCAAATCAATGAGAAATTATTGGTTTCAGAATGGTATAAGGATGTGGCTTTTTTTCTACAACATAATAAAGCTCCCGCCAATCTAACAAAGTCCAAAGCAAGGTTTGTTAAGCTAAAATCCTTAAGATATTTTGTATATGACAAAAATTTGTTTTGGAAAGATGCAGGAGGGATTTTGTTGAATTGTCTCCTTAAAGAAGAAGCTGATAAAGTTATTGAGGAATTTCATAAAGGAGATTGTGGAGGACACCATTATTGGAAAGCTACTGCAAATAAGATCTTAAGAGCTGGATATTTTTGGCCAACTATGTTCAGAGATATTTACAAAAGGGTGGCTGCATGTCATGAATGTCAAATCTTTGAAGGAAAAAGAAAGCTTATGCCTTTGCCATTGGTTCCTATATATGTGGAGGCGCCTTTCCAGCAATGGGGATTGGATTTTATTGGAGAAATTCATCCTCCTTCATCAGGGTAGCATCACTAGATTCTCACAGCAACAGATTACTTCACCAAATGGATAGAAGCGATTCCAACCAGGCAAGCTAATGATTCAGTAATTATCTCTTTTCTAGAAAATAACATATTGTCTAGATTTGGCTGCCCAATGAATATTATAACAGATAATGCTCAAGCTTTTAAGTCCAAGAAAATGATTAACTTTTGTCATCAATATCACATTACCCTTGGACACTCTACTGCTTATTATTCACAAGGAAATGGCCTTGCCGAATCATCAAACAAGAGCATTGTGAGGATCATCAAAAAGGTGCTACAGGAAAATAAGAAGGCTTGGCATTTAAAATTGAAGTATGCCTTGTGGGCTGATAGGATTTGTACAAAGAGATCAATTGGGACTTCGCCATATGAATTAGTTTACGGTGCTGAAGCTATATTTCCAACATCACTTGGAGTACCAGTAATGAAACTAATTCAAGGACTTGAAGAAGAACCAAATTCCATTCAGAGGAGAATCAATTAGCTGATAGCTTTGCAGGAGAAGAGGAATGAAGTCTATGATAGTCATCAACATGGTCAGAACATAATTAAGAGTATATTTGATAAAAATATCAAAGAAAATAGTTTCCAGATCCAAGACAAAGTGCTGAAATGGGAGGCCAGAATTGAAGAAAAAGGCAAGCACGGTAAGTTTTAGAATTTGTGGAAAGGTCCTTATCAGATTGCTGCTTTTCATGGAAACAACACTTACATTCTGTAGGAAATTGATGGAGGATCACATGCTAGAGGACCTGTTAATGGCAGGTTCCTAAAGCATTATCGTTGCTGAAGTATTACTAATTTCTCATAACATTGTATATATGTGTTTTTATTAGTTTTTGCTAATAATAACAAGCTGAACAGAAGGCTTAAGCCCGAGGTGAAGGCCCAAGAAGCTGAAAGGGGATGCTTGTCAATTGAATTTATGTTTATCATAAGTGGATAAAGCACTGGAACTGTAGGTTCTTAGTGTACCACAAGGGCACACTATCCCAAGTGGAGCCACTATTATCACTAAAAAAAAAATTGGACAACTGGTTTGGTTCCAAAGTTTTATGATTAGTCCTGGTCAAAGTCATTTTTATTGTTTTGTTTAAGGAGTCTAGAACATAGAGTGGAGTCATGTTCCCATTATCAAATAAGGTCAACAATCTTTTTTTACCTATCATTAATCCCACATTGATTCAAAGGTGTCATGTGTCAAGGCTGTTTCAAAATTGGCATGTGCTACGAAATCACCTAGGAGTTTTCGTAGAGAAAAAATCAAAAAATACATTGTGCGCTACGAAATCAGGGATTCATAGTTAGTATATTTTGTAGCACAAAACCCAGAATTTGCAATGGCTATGCTACGAAATCGGGGAATCATGCCAGATCTTGTCTAGCTGTCTAATCCATCAAAATACGTTAATGTTTCATCACCATGTGTCAGTCCATGAACCTTGCTTATCACATGCAACCATTCATTCTCATCATTAGATTCATTAGGGGTCTTGTACGCACGCTTTTAAAATTTCAAAAAAGGGTAAGGTAAGGTGAGTTAGTCTTAGTATTTTCCGTGTTCGTTCATGCATAAGAAGAAAATTGGCAAGCTCAGGGACGACATTCACCAAAATTCTTTGAAATCTCAAGCGATCCAGTTCTCCATTTCAAGCTCAAGCGAGGCAGTTTCCAAACTAAGACAGTGTGGGTTCTTTCAAGTCTCCTTGCAGGTGTCTCACAGAAATGTCTGAAGAAAGGAAAAATCATAGATCAGGTCGGTGTCTTAGAGCTGAGCCTGAAGGCTTAGATGTTCTCACGAGGAACAGAGAGGTTGAACATGCATTCAAACAGGTGGGCTGCTGGAGATTCTATGAAAAACTTCAGGGTGGTCACATTCAAGTAACCAAGGACTTTGCCTTCAATTTCACTGGTTTGAATTCAAGGGTTGGAGTGCTAGAAATACCAATTTCTCCTGAGGTTATATCTACAGTCACAAAGATTCCTAGAGGCCAGGAGAGATGGTTTAAGAACTTCAAATTTGAAATGGCACCCTGCCAGGAATTTCTGAAGCCAGAATTCATAGGCTCAGACTTAACCAAATCAATGCCTAGAAGCTATGTAAAGGATTCATATGCCAACTTGCTTTCATGCATCCAAAGATATTTTACCTGTGAAGGGAGATACCATAAGGTGTACTCTTACCATTTTAAGCTTCTATTACATTTCACTGGAAAAATATCTCTAGACTTACCTTTTTATCTGTTTCGTAGCTTAGGCAAAATGTATGATAAGGTTCAATTGAAGAAAGAAGCCTGTGAAACCTCATTGTTCCATCATGGTTTGATCAAGTTAATTGTTTTACATGAGCTTCAAAAGATAGGAAGAGAATGGTCTACTTTCTTGTTTATGACAGGCTTTAGAACTAAAACAGGACTTAGCCCTAAGGCTAAGGAAATATCTTCACCAGCAGTAAGCCATCAGGAAGAAGCAATATCAAGTAGGTGTGTGAAATCGAAAGCCAGAAAGCAGGTGAAGGAGCCTATGACACCACTAGTGGTTCAAGATACCCCTCAACAATCACAGAAGAAGAAAGTTCAGATCAAGGAAGTGGTACAAGAGCAGTTTGTTGATAAAACTATCCAAAGAAGAGTAACCAGAGGTCAATTAGCCAAGGAAAAGGGGACGGCAGTGATTGCTGATGGAAGTCCAGCATCAAAGGGAAGTTTGAATGATCTCCTCCAGGCTATCGACATAGAAGAGACCCCTCTTGTCCAAGTAGATTTACTTGAAGCAGATAAGAACAAAACAAAAAGAGTTAAATCTTCTAAAAAGATTCAATTTGATGACCAAGTCTCAGAGTTTGTCTTCAAGCCAAGAAGACCTGTGACTAGACATTTAAGAAGGTTACAAGAGGTAGAGCCAGAAGCAAGTGAGACAGGGGAGGTAGCAGAATTCCTTGAAGAGCTTGTGGTTCCATTAGTACAATCATCACTAGTGCACAAAGATGACAGAGGCAAGGCAGTTATCACTCAAGAAGAAGAATGTAGCTTTGAGGAGGTCAAAAAGAAATTGGTGTCTTCCAATCTTGAGATTGCCCAACTCAAGAAAAGGGCAAGAAGACATGCAGTTGAAAAGGAAAATTTCAAAAGAGTAAAAGCCAGTTGGGAAGATGGAAAAGTTCCAAGATATGAAATAGTAAGCAGTCATGCTCAATATTTCACTTGGACCGTCCCTGCAATAAAAGAGGCAAGATATGTCAAAAGGATCAATGGAAAATTAAGAACTAAAATCCGAATGATGAAAAGACAGATTGAAGATTTTAAGACTCAACTGAATGAACCAGAAGAACAGCCTCAGTGTAAATGAACCTGACAGTAAGTGAAGAACTTTTGACACAATTTTGATGCGAAACTTACTTTTTGAAGATTGAAGATTATTTTTGGATGGACAATGTTAGTTTTGGTTGGCTCATTAGCATATATGGAAGCCATTAAAATCCCAAGAATGACAAAAATTGTGTTTTTGACTCACAGCAGTTTCATAGCACGCTATGAAATTGCTAAAGGTGATATATAATGCACAGCAGTTTCGTAGCGTGCTACGAAACTGTTGAAACTACCAGTTTTGTTTTGTGGATTAATCTTGAAATGGAATGGGGGACCATTATGAAAGTATGCTACTGCAGAGAAACAAAAAGGCCACTTTAGAAGTTTTGAACCTTAAGCAAAGGCAAATTCAAGAGATGAGAAACATATAGAAACTCCAAACCCTGCGCTACGAAAATAACAATCATTTTGTAGCTCAGACAGTTTGTCAAGCTTCAAGCAGCATTCAATAGGCTTTTGTCTTAAAATGTGTCTATGAGCAGGATATGAGGATTAATTCAATGCACCACATGTGATTAAAGGTGACAATAGGGTTAGCAGACTTCGAAGAACCTTCTTGGAGACCAAAGCAGAAATACAGGGGCAGTTTCCTAGTATCTAGGAACAGTCAAAGGACAAGCAATCGTAGGTCAACATGGAGTTCAAAGTCATCACTCAAGCCAAAGTTGAAGAGGGACAACTATCAAAGAATGAGTTTATTTCATAGTTAAGGTTGTTTCCAGCATAATAAGGAGTTACACTCCTAGTTGTATTAGGTCTCTAGGACTGCTAGTTAACAGCTAGTTGTAATTAATAGTTTGTTTAAGGATCAATAGGTGTTAGGTCAAGTGAAATTCGAATTCCCCTCATGCTGGAGGAAGGAATCCAAGATTGTAATGAACTCTATATATGACAAGAGATGTAATGCACCAAGGGTTGGAAATTTTTGTGAAAAACACTCATATTGTGTCATTGTACAAGACTATATTTTTATGTAATATAGAGTTTGGCTTTACTTCTCAGGATTCAGAAAGATTTCAATGCTTTCTTGTTTTATGATTGTCCTCATTTGCTCATTTGCAGTAGTATGAATGTATGTTACTTAGAACTCATTGGCAATGCTCTAACTTCCTTCATGCATTTGTAGACTGTGTTTCCTACATGTTCTTATGTGTTAACTGATATATTGAACTCTTGATGCCCTGACTTCCATGTTAAGATAATGTTGTTGTCATACTAAACATTTTCTGACTCCATAAGCCCAATGGATGTTTATTGACTGTGTTTCAACCTTTCACACTCCTTCATTTGTTTCATAGAGTTAGCCATCTAATCTTTTACTAAAATCGTTAACCTAGTGAGAGAGCCCTCTCAGGTTGAGGAGGTTAAGCCTCAACCAAAAGTTGGTTTGAAACAGTTACTCAAGGTCTTCCTGATCAACAGCCTATCAAGGTTAGGTTTTGTGATAACAGAGAGGAATGCCTACCTCTGTGAAACACTTTATAATATTTTGAAGAAAATTATTTATGAAGATTAATGATGATTCAATAGCAAAATTTGATTCACATGTTGATGAAGGGATCTTCCTTAGATTCTCATTAAGAAACAAAGTCTACAAATTCTACAACAATAGTTTGTGGAAGATAGTTGAAAGAATTGACATAAAGATAGATGATTCTCTTCTTGAAAAAGAAGTTTTTCAAACAAATGAAGAAGACCCTATCTTTGTAGATTTATAGGAAGGCGCTACAAAATAAGAGAAGGAACGATAAAATCAAAGGGAGGAACCATCTCAAACACCATCAAACACGACCTTACATTTTGTACAAAAACATCATCCATAAGACCACATTCTCGGAGATGTGGATGGAGGAATACAAACTTGAATAAAGATAAAAAACAAGCTAAAGAAGAGTGACATTGCTTTGTTGAAAAAATAGGGTTAGGGTTTGGGAACAAGCATCCCCAGGCAGACCTACTCCTGGCCGGGTGCAGAAGACCCGATGGCCACCTGTGGAACCACATAACAGAATAGTGCTAAGTTAAAAAAGGGTTAAAGTCACTATGATCAGGCTAGACTGTGAGGAAATGACTGAAGCAAGCGGGGGGGGGAGATCCCCTCCTACAAGGAGATCATAGCAGGGGAATCAAGCCGAACAGGAGCAAATGGCGGACCTGGAAATCATGGCAAGAACGCGCCGGTGATGGGAGAAGTATGGCAGGCGAGGACAGGGAACAAATTTTTACCACGAGCTACCAAAAAACCCAGGTTCGTAATCCCGAATAATAAATTATAAGAGTACAGAGGATATATGAAAGACCATGCACTTATCTGCAAGTTTGTAGGAACATGGCCATCTGAGAAAGACTTGATGAAATGGATACAACAAAAGTGGAAACCCAAAGGTCATATAGACCTTAAATTAGGAGCAAAGGGTTTTTTCACAGTAATATTTACAAATCTGGAGGACAAGGAGAGGATATTTGAAGAAGGCCCATATTTCTTCAACAACGCAGGACTATTCATGAGACAATGGGAAGAGTGTTACAATCCGGAAAAAGAAAAGATGTTAGCGGCACCAGTTTGGGTCCAACTATTTGGGCTTCTGATAGAGTTTTGGGACCCAGAGATTTTAGAAGGAATCGGGAACTCAATTGGGACTTTTGTGAAGGTAGCAGAAACCACCAAGAGAGGCAGATATACATCATATGCCAGGATCTATGTCTACATGAATATTACAGAACCATTTCTAGAACACATTGAAGTAGAATATCACGATGAAGTCTGGCAACAACCAATCGATTATGAACACATCCCATTTAGGTGCAGACGGTGCCATGAGTATGGCCATCTGTTTAAACATTGTCCGATGAACGAAGGAAACATTCCAACAAATCAGGGGGATGAAAAGAAAAGTACAGAGCAAGAGAGGAAGATGAATGAAGGAAATAGAGGAGGGTTCACGGAAGTTCAGAGAAGAAAGAGAACCCAAAAAGGAAAGACCAAACTAAACCCTTCATACCCAGAAGGCAATCAGAAAAGTCAGAACCAGTTCGAGATCCTGCGAGATCTAGAAATGGAAGCGGAAGGAGAAGAAGAGGAAGAAGAAATAAGAGAAGTCCAGAAAGAAAATAGGAAAGACAACAAGGAAACGAATAACATAGCTTTGGAAAAAGAAGGAGAGAAGGAAGATAGGGAACAAGAATAGACCCAATAACATATCTAAATGGAAATAGATCCGCAGCAAGAACAAGAAGGAGAGGAAGAACATATCATGATGACCAGAAACAACTCTATAAGGACATGTTCCAAAGGTACAAGGAAAAACGAGGACAATGGACAACAAAGAAACCTGAGTCACTTGGAGCACAAGGAGATTAGAACACATAAACAGGAATCAAAGGGAAAGGTGGAAGGAAAAGGGGAAGGAGACCTATGAGTGAGACCGTTCAAATGGTAGGAGAGATGCTGGTGAATTCAGGGAAAGTTGTACCATTGTTGGAGATCTTTCAACAACCCCTAAAACTATTTAGATGGTTATCACAACCTGGAATATCAGAGGGTTGAAAAGTAATGGAAAACAAAGATACTTGAAAGAGAGACTCAAAAGGGATAAGCCGAATATAATGCTAATCAAAGAAACAAAATTAAGGGAAGGCAAAGTAAGAGATGTGATGAACAATTTCAAGCCGCACTACGAGATCATGGGTCAAGATGCAACAGGTAGTGCAGGAGGAGTAGTAATCTTGTGGAACCGAGAGGAAGTCCAATTTGAAGATTGGACTAGCATACCACGTATCCTCTCAGGGAGATTTAGAATTTTAGGTTCTCAAGAATGGATTCTATTATGAAATGTATATGGGCCCCATATACAAAATGAACGTAGGGCTTTCCTTCAGAACCTGGCAGTCATGCGATCCCTTTATTCCATTGTGCCTTGGATAGTGGGAGGAGATTTCAATATGATAAAATCTCTAAATGAAAAAAAGGGCTAGCTCAGAAGAACAGAGATAGACATGGAAGCCTTCAAGGATTGGATAATAGCTCAAAGGCTTGTAGACATACAAACAACAAATGGAATATATACTTGGAATAATAGGAGGGGAGGCAGACACCAAATCGCCTCTAGACTAGATTGATTCCTACTGTCAGAACATATCATAAACTGGGACATTTTCATTGAAGCTACGATTCTTCCTGGAATGGGATCAAATCATTTGCCGATTAAAGCTGAACTGGATATAAAAGCCAGCCCTAAGAGAAAACCCTTCATATTCGAAGCCTTTTGGCTTAGGGACAAAATTTTTATGAAGAAAGTAGAAGAATGGTGGAAACAAAGCAGTCAGAGAGGAAGAAACAAAATGCAGACATTCCAGATGAAACTAAAAGAACTGAAAGGGAACATCAAGAAATGGAATAAGGAAGAATTCAGACACATACCCAAAGATCAACAACTGCTAGAACAGAAGATGAAGCAAATCCAACAAGAAATAATAAATACAGGCAGAAATGAGGACCTGGCTAATGAGGAAGGGATCCTAATAGGCCAACTAGAAGAGAGGAGAAAACAAGAATAAATATTGTGGAGGCAAAAATCTAGGGTAAACTGGTTAAGAGAGGGGAACGGAATACAAAGTTCTTCCACCAAGCAATGATCCAGAGAAGGCAAAGAAATAGAATTTTCTCTATTAAAAATGAAGTAGGGACAAGAGTTACGCAGCATGAGGAAATAGAGCAAGTCTTGGTGAAGCATTTCAAGGATCTCCTCACAGAACCTAATGTTGAACGAGGAGAAGCTATTGAAAGAATTTGCAATGAGATTCCGAGCAGGATCACTAGAGAACAAAACCTAGCCTTGATGAGGGCAGCCACTCTGGAAGAAGTAGAAGAGATAGTGAAGGGAATGAAAAAGAATAAAGCCCCAGGCCCCGATGGTTTCACAGCGGAATTCTATCAAGCAGGTTGGGACTTCCTAGGCCAAGACATTCTGGATGTTGTGGAAGAATCAAGAAGGAACCAAAAGGTAAGTACAAGCCTAAACTCAACCCTCTTATCTCTAATTCCTAAAGAAACTAAGTCAAAAGCCCCTCAGGGCTTTAGACCTATTGCCCTCTGTAATGTGATATATAAGATCATAGCTACCTTAATGGCTAAAAGACTCAAGCCCCTCTTACCTAGCATTATCTCCCCAGAGCAAATAGGCTTCGTTGAAGGTCGGCAAATCTTGGACGGGTTGGTGGTCTCCCAAGAAGTAGTGCACTCTCTAAAAGTTAAAAAGGAAGCAGGTATGATGATCAAACTTGACCTTTCAAAAGCTTACGACTGGTTGAATTGGAAGTACCTAAAAGAAGTTTTAAGAGCTTATGGCTTCTGCAATAGATGGATTGAATGGATCTCAACCATGATCTCGTCAACCAATTTCTCTATCCTGGTGAATGGAACCCCCTCCCAGCCTTTTAAAGTGTCCAGAGGCCTTCGTCAGGGGGATCCTCTATCTCCTTTTCTGTTCATCATAGTTGTAGAAGGCTTAGGAAGATACATCAAGAAATAAGTTAGAGAAAAGAACCTCAAAGGAATCCAAATTTGGGGTAATAACCTTCCTATTACCCATTAGCAATTTGTAGATGACATCATGCTTTTCTGTAAGGTGTCCCTCAGAGAAGCTCAAAGAACCAAAGCTATTTTAGACCTTTTTATGACAGCTTCTGGTACCCAAATTAACAATGACAAATCATGCACGTATTTCTTCAACAGTGCTGGAAATATCAGGGATTCCACTCAGGGGAACTCCCAACAAGATATCTTGGAACTCCGCTGGCCCTAAACCCCCTAAGGATGTCTAACTGGCAACAAACCCTTGAGAAAATTGCTAGCTGTTACACTAAAATTTGTCACCATGACTATTTGCAGTCAGTATGGCTCCATCAATAACCATATTGTCCTCCTTGGAAAGTCTTATACCTCTGCTCCTCATGTCAAACTCCAAAAAAGAGAGAAAGCCTTTAAAAATCAATATAACTCTGGTTCCGCACTTTCTCTTACTCTTACCTGCGTGTACGCACCTCAAGTACATAATACCTGAGTACTTGTACACTCTGTCTGTAAAGGGGTGGGTGCGTACCCCTGTAAAAGTCAAAAGGCACAAGTTTTACTTCAAAAAACTTACTTGCGGTCGATTTTAGAGCATTCTATAAGATGGTTTGACGTGGATTGAGCGCCTCCAGATGGTTCATGCATCCCAATGAAAGAGGAACTTATCCCATGAAGAGGGGAGCTATCCCTTTGAAAGAGGGGCTTATCCCATTGATGGTGGACTTGTTTAACTTCCTCCAAAGCATTATAAATACAGGCATTGGGCCAGAGGGAGGGGAGGTTGAAAGCTGAACATTCCTAAGGGTAGATGCTGCTGAAATTAGGACTCCCTTATAGAGCTTGAGAGGAGAGCTCCCATTCCTTTCCTAGCTTCATTTGGAAGTGGGTGAGCTGATCAAAGTAGAGGAGAACTCTTGCTGGACCCTGGGAGGGACCTGCACAACACCAAGGCACTGGTTGTAATGGTTTCTTTTATTTCCAATTAATACAATTAAGTTCATTTTTCTCAACAAGTTGTTATATATAATTTGTTTCATAAACTCCTTGGTCTTTATGATGAATATGTTTTATTATATGAGTTATTCAGGTTCTATTTAATCGTTTGCTTGTTAGTGTATGCAGGCTTCAAGGAGAAGGAGCTCATCTGGATCGAAGAGGCTTGGCTGCTACAAACAGCGTTGGACTAGAGGTAAGCCTTAAACACCTGGTTGCTTTTATTTTAAAAGCATATTTAGGGAAAGATAGTGCTTGATTGTTTTGTTTGTCACTAGAAAAGCCTTGTTTTCTAGGGAGGTCGGTTTTGTCCGCAAAATTGACTCTTTCCGCATGACAAAATGGCGACTCCACTGGGGAATCCATGGATTTGATTGATTTCTCTTTTGATTGATACTTTGATTTGAGAAACGTTGATTTCTTTCTAGTTTTTGACTGATTGACTGTGAATTTGGGTATAGTAGCTTAGGATTAAGTTAGTTTTTTTATTTTTCTTGATTTTGAGAGAAGTACGCACCCTCTGCGTTAAGCACAGTGTGTACCTGTATGCACTTCTGCTTTGTACACAGAGCGTGGCCGCACCTGTGCAAACGGGTTGCCTGCGTACCCTGTCAAAGTTTAGAAAATTTCAATTTTTTCCTTTTTTACCTATTAGATCTTGTTTATAGTTTATTTATTGTTGCCCAGATCCATTGGTTACCTGTCAGAAGCTCTCATCTAAGCTTGTTTCATTAGCATCAAGGGTTTTAGTGAAGTTCATAGAAATTCTAGCCCTAGGTTTGATTTTTGTATTGGTCTTGTAGTGACTCTAGATTTAGAAGTTGTGAAAACCTTGGATCTCCCTGGTCTTTTCAGTCTTCTTAGGAGTCAGACCATTTATAAAATCCACCTTTGTTTGAGAAACCTACCGTTGTGTTGTCTCTTTGCGGAATTTCGAGAAGGCTTGCTTGTTAAGCTGCGAATTTCATTCTTAAGAAAAAGAACAAGAGCTTTTTATTTTTGTTTTTGACTGATTTATGATTCTGCATGAATTAGTCCTTGGTTGAATTGTAACTGAGTAAAACAACCTGGAATTATATTTTGTAGGCTTTTACCTCATTATATTTTCTTTTAGGTAAATTTCTCTTAGATTTTCATAGATCTTAAAATTGATTTTTGTTAAGTAGTTTTACATGCTTTATTAAAATAGGAAAAATACAAAATCTCTTTTGAGGAAAGTTTGTTTTAGTAGCGTTTGAAGTCTTTGAAAAGAGAAAGGAAGTTTTCATGAAATAATTAGTGGTCTTGTGTTGTGTTCTTTGGAAAAGATAAAGAGATTGTTTCTTTGATTTTCATTGTTAAGAAAGTTGTCTTTATAAATTTTGCATTCTCCAACTCTCTTAGCTAGGGAATTCATTGAAAAGAAAAGATTGTTTTTTCATCCTAGGTGCATCTTTTTAGTGGATTTGAGTCGAGTCTACACATCATAAGTTTCATCTCCGCTACCTTTTGTCCTAAATAAAAGCCATAAAAATTAACGCTTAAAGTAAAATTCACTTAGTAACTTTTTATTTACTAGGGCTCTGATACACCAACATAGATCAGGCTAGTGTCTTGGGGTAGGAGAGTAATTAACTATCCAAGACAGTAAAAACAAACAAGTAACTTATCTTGCAGTAGGATAAATCCAATTGTTACATTTATACTCTGGGAAAGCTCCTCTTAAAGGAGAAGCACGAGATCGTGTCCGAACCAGTGAGGGAATCAATCCTCCTTCATTGGGAACGACGCCAGATATGCACGTACTACAAACGGTAAACCTCAGATTAACCATTGTCGAGGAGCCTGGGGTCACTTGTCGGTAAACCTTGCATTATTGTCAAGGAGCCGGCAAGGGGATTGAGCTTGTTACTCTGCCCTTGCATGCTATCGGATCGTAGACTGTTCCCCCAGGTATATTTGTTGTTGT
Organism: Pinus tabuliformis; assembly: GCA_031772625.1. NCBI lineage: Eukaryota > Viridiplantae > Streptophyta > Pinopsida > Pinales > Pinaceae > Pinus > Pinus tabuliformis. Next base: position 1,574,665,162 of record CM062804.1, read on the forward strand.
TGGTGACCTTAGTGACTATTATCTTTAGGATTCTTCCTAAGGTGACGGTGGAGGGAAGATTCCACTGTACCTGGAGCAGATGTCGGCTAGACTCACTTGGATTTTCTAGGGGGTTCACTTCACTCGAGACGGTTAAAGTGGAGGAACTTGGCCCAGTCTATTCATTAAGCAAGTTGCCGGGGTAACTGTTCCACCCGCCATTTCTGTACTGAATTCTGCGATGTTGGATTTCATCACCAACTAGTGTTTTCGGTCCGGAAAGTTACTTTTTGTGTGTGGTTTGACGCCCTAGATTCTTTAAGCGTGTGATTCAAATTTGTTTGGTTCTTTAAAGACTTTCGGCAGTTTTCTTTGAGATTTTATTTTGTTTGTGTGTGCAGTAGTTAAAAGTTTTTAGCTGTGGCTAAATTACCAAGACAGTACCGTAGACTTCGGGGCCAGTCTCCTGAGGTTGTAACCGTGGCTGATTTGTTGAGGAAGTCCCGTAGACTTTGGGGCCAACCTCCTGAAGAAGTCCCGGGCCATTACGAAGGTTTGAAAGTCCTCGTAACTCCTAGTGGCAGTAAAGTAGGGTCACCTGAAGAAGGAGAGTCTTCGTTGGTTGTTCATCCTAATTACCAAACTCTAGAAATAGGTTCTAATCCTGAAGCTATTACAGTTTCCAAACTTGTTGGTAGCTTTTCATCTACTAGTGATATAGGCGAAGAACCTGAGATATCTGAACCTGTTACTCCAACATCGGGGTTAGTCTCTCCAACTTCTAGTGCTCCTAATTCACCTAGGGTAGAAAGAGTAATCACCGAAAATCTTCCTTCTGGTTTGATAGCTATTGAATAACTTGCTCCGGAAGAAGAAATAGGCATCCCTATCCCTGAAAATCAACCTACTATTGATCTAAGGGAGCATGAATCAATTTTTTACAGTCCACCTAGAAGTACTACTTGGTATCTTTCTTTAACTAATTATTTGGACAAATCAGTGTTAAGTTTTTCACCACCTCGTGCTCCTTATCCACCTAGGGGTTTTCATACTCCCGTAAATATGTCAGGTCAGTCGTCCATGTTTACTCAATCGCCTGAATCTTTTTTGTACGGCGGTCCTTCTATTCCCTCTGGGTATCAGTCACTTTCTGGTACTTTTTCGGGAGCATCTCCTCAACCCATTGAACAGAGGTTATTCACTGGAAGCAATGGTGCAAAGCCGTTGAGCGTAGAAGACATTCTTATGATGTCAGGTTCTATTCCCAATTCTCAACCTCAAGGTGGCCAGTTACGGCCTGGGGGGCAGCCTCAATTAACGCCTGGGGGGCAACCTCAAGGTACATAATTTGCATCTGGGGGGCAACCTCAAGGACAGTACGTGCCTACGGTACATTACATTCCTCAAGGTCAACCCTAGACTCAATATGTACCCCAAGGTCAACCCCAGACTCAATATGTACCCCAAGGTCAACCCTAGTATCAATTTATACCTCAAGGTCAACCCCAGTATCAGTACATGCCTCAAGGGTATCTACCCCAAGGTCAGTACTCGAACCAAGGTTTCCAACCACCCCAAGGTCAATCTTATGTTCAAGGAACGGGAAATGTACCTTTCAACTATCAATCCTACCCTCAACCCGGTTTTGGATCTCAATATTCTCAACTTGTTATGGGTCAGTACCCCGGAATCAACATAGTGTGGGATCCATCGCAAGTTCAACAGGTGTTGCAGCCAAATGTACAGTTGTTATCTCAAACTGGACAACCCTTAGTTTTTGGTTCACCCCAGCAACCAGTCCAGTCTAATATTCAAACTTCTGTACCTTCGGTAGTTTCTCAGTCTGGGCCTATTTCACCTCGTACTCCATCTCAAACGACTGCTGTAACTACCGCAACATCTGTTCAATCTACCCCACCTACTTCTGGAGTATCGACAGCTCCGGTTTCTACTGTCCTGTATCTACTCCTCAGACATCTATACCATCGTTTGGATCCACGATTCAAACTACGGTTCAGATGCCTGTAGGACAACCTGGTTTAAGTACGGTTGTCACAAGTCAACCACAATTCACTTATCAACCGTACCAGGGACAATACCAATTCGGTCCTGCTGTCCAGCAGCCAGTTTACCAGTATCAACCGTATCCTGGGTACACTTATCAACAACCCCAGTACGGTCCGGTTAATCCTGGTTTTCCAGGAGGATACAATATCCAGAACGTGATTCCTATTCCTAGTTATCCTGGATATCCTCCTCCTGGGGCTGGTCTCATGACCCAGAGTTTTAGGGATCCTAATCGGAAGCTACCATTTATCGCAACTTTGGATTTACCAGACTTGTTGCACCTAATGAACGATCCAATAAATTATCTTCCGTTTTGGCCGCCAATGCCGAATAAGTTGCCCAGTGACATTCCCAAATTCGAAGGTAAATCTGGAGAGGACCCGTCGAATCATGTGATGACTTACCAGCTCTGGTGTGCCTCTAATTCCATCTCAGATGATTCGATCCGCTTACGTCTTTTCCAGCGCACTCTCATTGGTCTTGCGGCCAAGTGGTACATTGAGTTACCACGGGCCTCTTTTTATAATTTTAGCCAGTTAGCTACCTCATTTTTAACTCATTTTCAGTTGTCGGTCAGATATGATAATGGCACGGAGTTACTAACTTCATTAAAGCAATCGACGTCCACTTATATTTTCGATCATATTCATGAATGGAGACGTCGAAGGCGGTTAGTGAAAGTTTTTATCCCGGACCAAATCTTAGCTGAATGGTTTGTTAAATCATTGTTACCGAAGATTACTGAAGACGTAGCTAAGGCCAGAGTAGTTACTGAGGAGCAAGTGATTGCTCAAGCACAGTACCTTGACTTAGTATATACTCAGTCAGGTACGTTACACGAAAAGATCCCAGATCCTCCCAAGTCAAATCAAATCGCTGCAGCTCCTTCGGGATCTCATGCCGCTGATGGTATGATTGGTACGGTTAACACTAAAAGCAAGAAGAAATCCTCCAAGACTTCTTCTCCTATTATAACCTTGCCTGATTCCCCGACGGGCGATTCTTCCGCTGAACTCTCCGCCGATATTCATGTTGTAGAGTCATCTACAGCTAAATCAAAAACCGGTGGAAAGAAGAAAGGGAAGAAGAAGAATAAAGCAGATAAAACTCCAAAGGAGAAAACTGAAAAGGCGGAATCCAATGATGAAAAGCGCAAACCTCGTTATCCATGTCTCATTTGTGAAGAGGAACACTTTACAAGAGACTGCCCTCATTGAGCAGAGGTTGCGAAAATCGTCAAAGGTTCCCAAATTCCTGCTGTTTTGAAGGATCCATTTCCAAAACATAGCAAGATGATAGGTTCTTCCTCGAGTGCCAATGAAGAACCCATATTGATGATGTCCCATGTAAGGATTGCGACTCGATCACAAGATTATGGTAATAAAAGTCCTATTGATGGTAAAGAAGCAGAATCTTCTCATTCTAATCCATCAACCTCAGCTCCCGGTTCCGATCCGCTACAGATCGAGAAGCCTAACCCAGACTTAGTAATCAAACCGCCCGCCAAGGGTATACTACGAAGGTCTGCTTTCAATCCACATGCGAGAGCGACCTAGAATTATAACATTGTTGAGGACTTAGCTGTTTCACCCTCAGCAATGTCGGCTTTGGAAGTGCTGCAATCATGCCCAGCACAGCGTAAATTACTTTTGTCGGCTATAGGAGTTGTTGATGTTTAGGACCCGAACCTAATAATCTTTGATCTAGAAAATAGTACACCGCGTTTGCCTCATCAAATGGCTTTCCAGATCCTAGTGATAGTAAAAAACAGGCCTATTCATCGGACTGTAATTGATGAGGGAGCTTCAACGCGTATTATGTCGATACAATGTTGTAGATCGCTTGGTTCTCCTTCACTAAATCAATCCCCGACAATTCTTAAGGCCTTTGATGGCCGTGGGTTTCATCCTTTTGGCATTCTATAGGATTTGCCTATAGGGGTTGAAGGAAAAACCGTTAGTCTAGATGTGGAGGTGGTTGATGCCCCTCTAGACTACAACCTTCTCTTGGGTCGAAGTTGGTCTTACGCTATGACAGCGGTCGTTTCAACGGTCTTCCGAGTAATAAATTTCCCACATAATGGAAACATCGTAACAATAGACCAGCTGGCTTACTTTTCATCCGACCCAGCCTCTTCAGAGAGTATTCAGCATGTCGGTAAAACGACAATCCCATATAAGGATGTTGGAGTAGGATTAGTTAAAGATGTCGGTTTACTGGGAACTTTTCCTTTTCCTCCACTCAACGCATCATCTTCATTTGCAACCATTCATATGATTACATCAGACACTATTTATTATGACGATCCTTGGATCGTTCCTTCTGAATCTAAAATAGACTCATTTGGTAATTTTATGCCTTTGAGTCCATATGAAATTGCCTATGAAGCCATGCAGTCTTTTACCGACTCGTGTTCAACCAAAATCGACCTAATGAATGTGGTCCGTGAGGAATCACTTTTCACATCAACCTCGTAGTTAATAGCGTTTCCCGAATTTGTTTCATCTGACGAGCAACTTTGTGAAGTCATATGTATAGATGATTTACCATGGGACGATCTCCATCATAGATCTTCGTTTTTACCTGAGGATGATCGTTTTGAAAATGATTTCTCATCAATTTTTACAGCTGAATATGTCAAGGAAGCTCAGAATCCCATGAAACATCCTGATTCAGAGCTGAATTTGGGAAATATTTCTCAAACTATTCCTATCGACATTTCGGTTAAGCCTGGAATTATTGATAACATTCATATAGGTGCCTCGTGTACAGATGACGAAATTCAGACATACAAGGCCCTATTTCAAGAATTCCGCGACGTGTTTGCCTGGTCCTATGAGGAAATGCCAGGAATTGATCCCGCGATTATTGTTCATGAGATCAAGACTTACCCGGACGCTAAACCCGTCCGGCAACGTTTGCGTCAGATTCACCCACGAAAAGCTGCTGCAATTAAAGCAGAAGTTGAAAAACTATTGAAAGCAGGTTTCATTTATCCGATCCCGTTAACGGATTGGGTATCGAATATTGTTCCGGTTAACAAAAAATAGGGAACAATAAGAATATGCATCAATTATAGGGACATTAATCGAGCTTGTCCAAAGGACAACTACCCAACTCCCTATATCGATCAAATAATTGATGATTGTGCCGGCAGCAAAATATTTTCCTTTATGGTCGGTTTTTCCGGATACAATCAAATCAATATTCTACCTGCTGATCAACCGAAAACGGCTTTCATTTGTCCATGGGGGACATTTTCTTATTGCAAATTGCCTTTTGGGCTAAAGAATGCCAGAGCAACTTTTCAAAGGGCGATGTCTTATGCATTTCATGACTTCAAACACATTGTGCAACCGTATCTCGATGATTTGCCTGCTCATTCATTACATCGAGCTGATAACCTTGTCCATTTACGAGCAATCTTCATGAGGTGTAGGCATTATCGTATACGGTTGAACCCACACAAATGTGTCTTCTGTATAGAAACGGGTCGATTACTGGGATTTGTAGTTTCGAAAGCCGGCATTCGCGTCGATCCCTCGAAGGTAGAAGCTATCATCAAATTGCCTCCTCCTTTGAGTCTTCGCCAACTCCAAAGTTTGCAGGGGAAAGCAAACTTTTTACGACGATTCATTCCTAACTACGCCGAGGTTACAAAGGGTTTTACACGGTTTTTGAAACAGAACGCTCATTTCTCTTGGGATGAGATAGCTCAGAAATCTTTTGATGCACTCAAACACGCGTTGACCCATGCACCGTTGTTGCATCCTCCCAACTACAACCATGATTACTTTTCGTATCTCGCCACCTCCTATTCCACCATTGGAATGGTCTTAGTTCAGGAAGATGAATTCGGAATGGAACATGTGATATATTACCTTAGTCGAACGTTAAATCCAACTGAGCTAAAATACTCACATGCGGAGAAATTGGCATTGACAGCCGTTCAAGCTGTCCAACGTTTTCGTCACTACATTTTACTTCGTAAAACTACAATCATTTCGGATTGCAACCCTATGATCTACATTTTGACCAAACAATTGCTAGGGAGCAAGTACTCTAAATGGATTGTTATCCTGCAGGAGTTCGACTTGGAGTTTGATAAATCTAAGTCTAATAAATCTTTAGTTTTTGCAGAGTTAATGTGTGACTTCCCGCGTGCTGACACGGAAACTGTGGCAGAGGAGCCCATTGCGGACGAATCTTTGTTTCTAATCAGCACTTTAGATCCGTGGTATGGGGATATCATCGTCTATCTCCAAACCCAATCCTTTCGGTCCGAAGCTTCAAAGTCGGAACGTCAGAAAATTCGATTCCAGTCCCAACAATACAAAATTATTGGAGATACTCTTTATCGCCATGGGGCGGACTCTATTTTTCGACGTTGCTTAACTCACGAAGAGGCTGAAAGGGTTCTAAATGACTGTCACTATGGAGCGTGTGGCGGTCATATGTCTGGGTATGCCACAGCCCAAAAGATATTGCGCGCTGGTTACTTCTGGCCGTCCTTGTTTAAAGATTGTATTATTGCGGTCCGAAAATGCCACAACTGTCAAGTGTTTGATCGAAAGATGCACACTCCACCTGCTCCTCTCCACCCTATAATTTTCGTTGGTCCTTTTGCCAAATGGGGTATCGATTTTATTACATGTAACCCTCACTCGGCCGGGGGGCATGCGTATATCATCCTTGCGGTAGATTATTTTACTAAGTGGGCCGAGGCGATGCCTACATTCGAGGCAGACGGCAAGACAACTGCAATTTTCGTATTCAATCATATAATTGCTAGGTTTGGTGTCCCACAAGCGATAATCACTGACCATGGGCGCCATTTTCGAAACGTTATGATGACAGAACTTACAGGCCAGCTTGGTTTGCGTCACGATAGTTCAACTCCTTATTATCCACAAGCAAATGGTCTGGTTGAGTCCATCAACAAAGTTTTATTTATCATGATCCGACGAATCATTGGTATTCATCGGTCGAATTGGCACAACATGTTATTTTCAGCGCTCTGGGCGTACCGAACCTCAGTGAAAACATCAACAGGGTTCACTCCTTTCCAACTAGTTTATGGTTTGGAAGCTGTGCTACCCATTGAATGCGAAATCATGTCACTGCAAATGGCCATCGAGTTACTTCCAGCTACTTCCGAAGAGGAAAAGCATTTATTATACTTAGCTCAATTAGATGAGAATTGACGTGATGCTGCATTGGCGATCGAGACTCACGCAAAACGTATGAAAGCTCAGTATTATCGAAATGCGACCCCTAGAAATTTTTCGGAAGGAGACCTAGTGTTATTATATGATCAAGCTAATGATAAATTAGGTGCTGGAAAATTCGTTCCTATGTGGCATGGGCCCTATGTTGTCAAGCGAAAGCTAGAAAAAGGGGCCTATGAGCTGGTAGACTTTGACGGGGACTCTTTGGGTAAACCCAGAAATGGACTTTACCTAAAGAGGTATTATGCTTAAAAGATGGGTATGGAGATTTTTAGTTAGCTTAGTTTTTCTTTCTAGCTGGTGTGTTTGTTAGTTTAGACAGTGTGCTTAGCTTAGAGAGTGTGTTTTTTCGTCGTTATTTCTGTTTATCTTGGTTTTACTCTTGATGATGCAGATGTCGATGCCTCTCCAAACATACATTGGATTTGCTGATGGTGCTTGTCGTAGTACACGGAATATCTCTTCCGCAGCTTGGGTTATCTATTAACCCTCTGACAAGTTAGTTTCTATGCATGGGGTAAGCCTCGTTCAAACAACAAACAACATTGCCGAATACAGTGCAGTGATTGAGTTATTATCTGAATCTATTTCATTTGGGATTCGGAGTTTGATAGTGAGGTTAGATTCTGAACTCGTTGTATTACAACTTAATAGAGTGTATTCCATTAGAAATCCAGTGTTATTAAGGTTATTTTTGAGAGTGTGTCTCTTGGAACATGAGTTTGATTACATTGAATATCAACATATTCCAAGGTCTTTAAATACATTAGCAGATGCAATTACTTCTCGAATGTTAAATAGACATTTGCAATAATCATACATGTAAATTTAAAACCATTCCATAACATGATTTACAAGATAAGCCGGTAATAATGATATATATAGATAGGAGTGTGTCAAAAAAAAAAAAAATACATCGTCTTTGATCATAGGTTGAAAAACACCTTATGATCGGCAAAAATGATAAGTACAAAAAACCAAAATGTCATATGTGTCTACAAAATGACCATCCAATCACTGGTGATGATCTCTATATGACACCATTGCATGGGCCACCCTACACAAGAACCTCCTAAAAGGTCCTGGGACCCCGACTACAGAGCGCTGAAGCCTGATTGGAATATCATCTATGGTAGTCTTCGGTATATCTTTTGTAAGACGCTCTAGGTCACTTTCCAACTCAGCCAAAGTCTCTGTGGCCTCGTCCTGTGGGGCTGGTGCCGCTGCAACTGGTAGTCTCCTCTCATAAGGCTGGAGATTGGCTGGACGTCGTGGGCCTACATCTGCATTTTGAAAATTATTACTATCAGTTTTGAGACGATATAAAACAAACAAAAAATAGTAGATAGTTTAAAAAAATTGTGAAAAATGAAGTTACCTGTATCATCCCATTGTTCTCCCGGTGGAAGAACCATGTCTGGATCTCCACGAAAATCAACTCCGGCATAAGGAAAATCCTGTATAGAAAAGACCTAGTCTTCTAACCAGCGAAAGTACTTCGGAGTAAATCAGACAACCTCCGTCCCCTCATCAGGATGACGGGCCATAGCCGCAACCCATCGCATCAATTTGGGCTCTCGAGGAAGCCTAGCCTCAACAGTGAGCTGCTGTGGGATCATCATCGGAACCCTCTCTAAGCCAAAACTCACAACTAAAGCCCCATAACCAAAGGTCTTTAGCTCTCTGTTTTTGGCTCTAGTCAGTTGGCCTTTTACATTGGCCAACACAGCATCACACCAGTTGAAAATGGTACCTCGATAGCAATCAATAGCCATCCGCATCTGGGATCCAGTGGCAATGTGTAAAGCGGCAGCCCCGCAAGGTCTGGTAACTGTAAAGGCAATCACCTTAAGTTCAGGACGGGGTATATTTTTGATCTCTATCCCCTTCTCCTGAAACTGAGTGTTACACCACTCTAGTCGGAGACTAGCGATAGACTGGCCACCTGGCCTAGTCCCGAACAGAGTCAAGTGTTCGCCTCTCTTGGGAAAACCAGTGAGAAAGTAGATATCTGTCGGCTCCATCTCAAGTTGGTGCCCTCCAATATAAAAACACTGGTCCTGAACGTTCCATCTTTCTACCAGCCACTCTAGAAAGCTCACTTGGGCCCTCATGCCAGGTATGGCCCAATATTTATAAAGGTCGCATGCCTTCAAAGCATCAATTGAAGGTTGATGATTAATGGTGGCCAAATCAACATCTTCGTGCTGTCTCGCGAGCCAATCGAGCATGGTGAACAATCTACATGCCAAAAAACATCCATTAGATTCCATGAAATCAAAAAAATTTGGTCCATTTTGGAGAATTTTGGGTTTAAAAACTTGTTGCGCAGAGTACGCACCCCGCCTTTAGGAACAGAGCATGGGTACGCAGGGTCCCTGAAGGCAAGGTGCGTACTCCCAACATTTTTCCAATTGCGAAAATGTCGGGGTACGCAGGTCCCTAGTGTGGCACCTGCGTACCCCGAGAGGCAGTCTTTGAAACCCCAAAACCTCCCAAAAATGAAATCTGGGGCCTTAAAAAGAATTCTAAACGGATGAAATTGAAGAGGAGGATGTTGAGAATTACCTGGAAGAGACGGTGTTCGGTTTCGACGGTCGGATTCTCCGCAATGTCCACGGGAAGTTTCTTGCCAAAAGCCCTTTTTCTCTCCTCAACAGTAAAATGGTAAAAATGAATTGGTAAAAGCCCTTTTTATAGGTTTTTTGGGTAAATAAATGGTAAATTTGTTTATTTTTCACCATGAAAAGGTATTTTTCAAAGTATTTTTATCTATCTTCAACAGGTATGAGTAATGTGTTGGTTTTTGTGTAGGATAAAGGATTTTCAGGGAAAATTGTCATTTTTTACAAACATAAACATCAGAGTCATCTTTAAGCCCTTTTCTGACTCTTAAAACATGAAATTATTGCCAAGCGTTTCTTTTACACTCGTTAAAATGGAATTAAAAGACGGTCCTCTTATAGCCCTTTTCTGACCGTAAAAACATGAAAAGATTGCCGGATTTTTTTTGTTTCAAATTCGATATTGGAAATAAAACGACGTGTCCTTGATCGCTTTTTACTTTTCAGATCAGAGACACTAATCATGAAAGTACTCCTTGGTCGTAAATATCAAGCGGTTCTCTCAAGTATTATTTTATACTTTTTCGGGCTTTGGAGACACAAATTTACGAAAAAGGTCAACCCTGGAGTCTTCTTAAGTTTTTCAGACTCTCTAAAATTGAAAAATGCTGAGTTTCTCCTATACTGGACTCGTTAAAATTTCACAGTAAAGGACTTGTTCGATTACAAACAGGAACGAACCACTCCTTCTTAGGGTTTGAATCTAAACTAAGTTGGACTCATCCGAAGGATGAGCTTATAATCAAGAAAATGTTATCCTCCTCAAGCTTGTAAAAAATAAAGAGGTACTTGCCAGAAATGGTGGGGGAAAAGAGAGAAAAATGAGCCTATTTGTTATCCTTTGTCTCGAAAAACCTTATCACCACTCTTGAACACGACACTTTTCATTCAACTGGGTTGGGAAATCCTTTGCCTAACAGTTGATCAAACCACATTGAAAGTCTTCAGCCGGTTTCTGGGTATTAACTTTGGGTCAATTGTCACCAAGCCATCTGTTGTGTCGTTATGTGTTCAAGAGGTCACTGCAAATAAACCATTCATCTGCAAAATATCTATCATCCATCTTGACCATCCCTGAGTCAGTCCTTACAACTACATTTCTTCAACTTGATCTATGATTTCGTGTTGTGGGCTTTCCTACGACGGATCGCTTTCTATCGACATCAGCACATTATCTAGAAAGATGATCTAGGAATCATCAGTACCTTGAAATCTGCATGCCTCAATGGCAGGTTTCTCGCCTTTGACGACAGGTTACATCAATGACCTTCGATCAAGGGATTCTATGACATGTTCGACATCAACACATTCATTCACATCTCATGGATTGTACTGGGTACTTTGAGAACCATTGACATCACTGGTGGTCTCTCTCACACTTGTTAACAGTTTACATCATTGACTGGTAATCAAGTGGTTTCTACCATGTTCAACATCAACTCATTTATTCGCATGGATATAATCGTACTATTTCGGGAAGCAGAAATGAAGACCCTGGATCTAGTTTCTGCCATCCAGGCTGCGAGGAGTTTTTTATTCATTATATAGTAGACTAATCATAAACAGATGGCTGCGTCCATACTGTGTCTACATGTGTCTATGATTATGATGTACTGCGAAATCATTCCTATATCATAGCAGTAGTTAGTTTGTTAGTAAAGTTTTTGATCTGAGTATGGGAATGCCTACCTTAGCGATGATATGATCTCATATATGTATTTTGTGTTGAATATTTGCAGGTTCCGACTGGGCTCTCCACAAGATAATCCTCAAAATGATAAAGTGCTTCACCCTTCTTAGATGATATGAAACCCTAATCTACTACAGACCTCGCACTTTAGGGGGCAATCTGTTACACTCAAATTTGTCACCATGACTATTTGCAGTCAGTATGGCTCCATCAATAACCATACTTTCCTCCTTGGCAAGTCTTATACCTCTGCTCCTCATGTCAAACTCCAAAAAAGAGAGAAAGCCTTTAAAAATCAATATAACTCTGGTTCCGCACTTTCTCTTACTCTTACCTGCGTGTACGCACCTCAAGTACATAATACCTGCGTACTTGTACGCTCTGTCTGTAATGGGGTGGGTGCGTACCCCTATAAAATTCAAAAGGCGCAAGTTTTACTTCAAAAAACTTACTTGCGGTCGATTCTAGAGCATTCTAGAAGATGGTTTGACGTGGATTGAGCGCCTCCAGATGGTTCATGCATCCCAATGAAAGAGGAACTTATCCCATGAAGAGGGGAGCTATCCCTTTGAAAGAGGGGCTTATCCCATTGATGGTGGACCTGTTTAACTTCCTCCAAAGCATTATAAATACAGGCATTGGGCCAGAGGGAGGGGAGGTTGAAAGCTGAACATTCCTAAGGGTAGATGCTGCTGAAATTAGGACTCCCTTATAGAGCTTGAAAGGAGAGCTCCCATTCCTTTCTTAGATTCATTTGGAAGTGGGTGAGCTGATCAAAGTAGAGGAGAACTCTTGCTGGACCCTGGGAGGGACCTGCACAACACCAAGGCACTGGTTGTAATGGTTTCTTTTGTTTCCAATTAATACTATTAAGTTCATTTTTATCAACAAGTTGTTATATATAATTTGTTTCATAAACTCCTTGGTCTTTATGATGAATATGTTTTATTATATGAGTTATTCAGGTGCTATGTAATCGTTTGCTTGTTAGTGTATGCAGGCTTCAAGGAGAAGGAGCTCATCTGGATCAAAGAGGCTTGGCTGCTACAAACAACGTTGGACTAGAGGTAAGCCTTAAACACCTGGTTGCTTTTATTTTAAAAGCATATTTAGGGAAAGATAGTGCTTGATTGTTTTGTTTGTCACTAGAAAAGCCTTGTTTTCTATGGAGGTCGGTTTTGTCCGCAAAATTGACTCTTTCCGCATGACACCTAGCATTATCTCCCCAGAGCAAACAGGCTTCATTGAAGGTCGGCAAATCTTGGACGGGTTGGTGGTCTCCCAAGAAGTAGTGCACTCTCTAAAAGTTAAAAAGGAAGCAGGTATGATGATCAAACTTGACCTTTCAAAAGCTTACGACTGGTTGAATTGGAAGTACCTAAAAGAAGTTTTAAGAGCTTATGGCTTCTGCAATAGATGGATTGAATGGATCTCAACCATGATCTCATCAACCAATTTCTCTATCCTGGTGAATGGAACCCCCTCCCAGCCTTTTAAAGTGTCCAGAGGCCTCCGTCAGGGGGATCCTCTGTCTCCTTTTCTGTTCATCATAGTTGTAGAAGGCTTAGGAAGATACATCAAGAAAGAAGTTAGAGAAAAGAACCTCAAAGGAATCCAAATTTGGGGTAATAACCTTCCTATTACCCATTAGCAATTTGTAGATGACATCATACTTTTCTGTAAGGTGTCCCTCAGAGAAGCTCGAAGAACCAAAGCTATTTTATACCTTTTTATGACAGCTTCTGGTACCCAAATTAACAATGACAAATCATGCACGTATTTCTTCAACAGTGCTGGAAATATCAGGGATTCCGCTCAGGGGAACTCCCAACTAGATATCTTGGAACTCCGTTGGCCCTAAACCCCCTGAGGATGTCTAACTGGCAACAAACCCTTGAGAAAATTGCTAGTAAATTAGCAAACTGGTCTTTCAGAACTCTGAATTTTGCAGGCAGAGCAGTTTTAGTTAAGGTTGTACTCCAATCAATACCAATATATCAACTTTCGGCAATGGCAGCCCCAAAAGGAGCTTGCGCAAAGATGACAGAGATCTTCAAAAAATTTATATGGGGAGGTCAGAAGGATCAAAAGAAATGGTCCTTGGTATCTTGGAAAGATGTAGTGAAAAGCAAGATGGAAGGAGGATTAGGCCTTAGAGATCCCTATGTTTTGAACCAAGCAATGGGTGCTAAACTATGGTGGTAGTGGCTGAATGGAGGAAACGACTTATGGAAAAGAATATGGACAAAAAAATACAATATGCCTACAAAACTAGAGGAAATATTAAGGATAAGGGATACACCGAAAGGGTCGACAATATGGAATCTAGCCAGTCTCAATAAAGAAATGATAGCTAGACATGCTTTCTAGGAAATCAGGGATGACAGCTCAGCAAAATTTTGGGAGGAGGCCTGGCAGCAAAGAGAAAGAATGAATGGATTGCAAGCCCTAATGGATATAGGCCAAAAAGCAGCTGAGAAAGGAATGAAGTTAGTCAGGGACTTCTGGAAGAGGGAAAGCCAAGATGATGTATGGAGAATATGGAAGAGTCCGGATGAATGGATGGATCAAATAGCAGGGGAACAAAAAGAGTTATATCAAAAGGAAATGTAGACAAGGAGAATCCCCATAAGATCTAGACCGAACATTCTGAGATGGGGATACACAATAAAAGGAAATTTCTCAATTAAAGAAGCTTATCATCTTCTAAACACCAGAGAACCAGAGGATATGACAGGTACCTGGAAGCAAATATGGAATAGCAACTGGTGGCCAAAAGTGGCCCATTTCATATGGTTGGTTATCAAAGGCCGTATTCTGACCTGGGACCAACTCCAAAAGAGAGGCATACATGGCCCTCCCAGATGTCCTCTCTGTAAACAAGAAATGGAAACGCAAGAACACCTCCTTAATTCATGCAAAGAAGCTCAGCTACAGTGGGAAGAGGTTAGGAGGCTTTTCGGAAAAACTCATAGAGATCAACAAAGCATTAAAAACACTATTAAAATTTGGGGAGGAGGGCAATTTACGAGTCCGGTGGTAAGACGAGCTTGGAGCCTGGAAGTTGGGATGAATATGTGGATGATCAGGAAATAAATAAATAGAAGAATCTTCCAAAACAAAGAGATGACAAAAGATAAAATCTGGGAAAAAACATTGAGCCATATCCAAGAAACTATACTTGCGGATACATGGAATGGAGAAGATTGGGAAGTGACGCAGGAGGAATAGTAGATTCTAAAGAAACTAAATCTGAATCAAGGGATGGTGGCCCCTCAGTTGTGGAAAGAGCCCAAGACAGGATATAATGGCACCCTGCAGTTCTCCCATCCATCGGCTGGATTTATAAAGCTAAACTTCGACGGTGCCTCTAAAGGCAACCCAGGCCCAGCAGGGATCGGAGGTCTGTTTAGGGACGATCAAGGAAGAACAAAATGGATATATGCAGACAATGGAGGCATTATGAGTAACAATGAGGCAGAACTGATGGCAGTACGCCAAGGTTTAAAGATAGCAATCAGAAATGGATATAATAACCTGGAAGTGGAAGGTGACTCCCTAATGGTTATACAAGTTCTCAAAAAACTAAACAATGGGACCTCATGGGACAAAGTTACGCAGAGCTGGAGGACGGCCAGCTTAATCCAAGAACTGGAAACTATTCTAAGTAGATTTGAATATATGATTATCAAGCATGTTAGAAGAGAGGCTAATAGAGCAGCTGATTTCCTTGCGAACTGGGGATGCCAGGAACAAGGAAGGAAAATGGATAGTATATGGACGATGCATTCAAAAGACTCAGGATTTGAACAACTAAGTATGATTCTCAATCAAGATAATCATGAAGACACGACTCAAAGGTAGTAGAGACAGATGGCTCCCGATCGGGATGAGGAATAGGGTAGGTGAGGGTGGCAGGAGTGATCATCATAAGGGAAGGACATCCGGAAGTGACCACAGGAATGAGGCTGCCCTCCCAACCAAAACAATGAGTAATCGGCCAGCACTCGCTTTAAGAAACCGGAGTGGGGAAGGTGGAATGAGAATGATTAGCAATAGTGGCAACGGTGATGGCAGAGTGAGAAGGGTGGCGAAGAGGCATTATATGAAGGTGGTGGAGGGCAAAGGAAAGGGTAGTGCAGACGAGTCGAAGGAGGAGCTGAACGAGGAACAGTTAGGAGGAGCCATCAAGGAGGTCTGCCTTGTCAGGAGAGGGTAGGAGAAAGGATGGTGTGACTGGGTCATGGAACAGGGCACGGAGGCAGAGGTCGTCAAAGACAAGGGAACATGGGAGGCAGGCCAATAGAAACCCCAGGCAATCAGCGCAGAGGGAGAAGGTCCACCCTGACAGCGGTTCAAGAGGTGGCACAAGCTTACCAGGAAGGAACAGATGAGGATATCCGCCATATCATCCAAAATATGGAATCCAATGTGCTAGAAGAACAGTCGGAATTAGAGAGAGAAGAATGGGCAGAAATGGTTAGTGACCCAGGAAATACGAGGGGAAGGATGACACTGTATAGGCAGTCTCTGCATATTTATTGGGTCCTAAAACACCTCTTGGCAAAGGAATTGAAACAGGTAGCAAAGGAAATGGTGGAAATAGCCAATGGGACGCCAAATTTACAGAGGGAAATGAAAAATTTCCAGGCAATCATGATCAAACAAAACAACAAATTGGAGGAGATGTCTCAGCTACTGTCCAAGATGGTTGGCACGCACTCGACCCAGGAGTAACAAATGGATATCCCCATGGAAATGGACCCGAATACTGGAACCAGAAAGGAATGATTCTCTTGAGGCTCTACTGTGGTTTTTTGATATTCTCTTTTTTACAGTTTTATGCAAATCAATAGTGTAATAGGTAGCTTCAGTTGTATAGTGCATATAGCCAGTATGGAAAGACTTGTCAAATTTTGTTTTTGGAATGCTTATAGCAAACTCAGGTGGCCAAAAAACCTAGCTTCCCTTCGGGGTAGGGTGAGGCCACCAAAACGTTGTATCTGGTCTCCTTGTTTATCATAAATAGAAAAGAATGGTACTACCTTTACTTACAAAGAAAGAGTAGAAAATAGAACCAAAGAATTTTACTAAAGAAAGTAAGGATCTGCACTAGATAAAAGAAATGGAAGAGGAGATGTACCAAATTGAAAAGAATGGAACATGGGAACTTGTACCTTGTCCAAAGGATAAAAATTTCATATGAATCATGTGGGTGTTTGAGAAAAAAATGAATGAGGATGGAGAAGTAATTAGAAACAAAGAAATAATGGTGTGTATGGGATACACTCAAATTAAAGGAATTGACTTTAATGATACCTTCACTCTGGTTGCTAGAATAGAGGCCACAAGGAGTTTTTTAGCATTTTATTGCTAAAAAGGCTTCAAATTCTATCAGATGGATGTGAATTTAGCCTTTCTAAATGGAGATCTTAAAAAATAAATATACATGGAACAACTAGAAGTGTTTGACATGTCAAAAAAAAAAAACCATATGAAATTAAAGAAGGTCGTATACCGATTAAAACAAGCTCCAAGAGCTTGGTATTCTAGAATTGATCAGTACGTCAACAACTAGGGTTAAAGAAATGGGTTGTAGGAAGAAAATTTTACATGAATATGGAAAAATACAATCTACTAATCACACTAGTATATGGGGATAATATGACTTTTGGCAGTAACAATGACAAAATTAGTCACAACTTTTCTCAAGAGATGTTAAAATCATTTGAAATGTTGATGATTGGAGATTTTTCTTTATTTATTGCACTTCAAGTGACTCAAAACAATGTTGGAATTTTCATATCACAAGAAAAGTACCTTAAGGAAATTCTTAAGTAGTTTGGAATGGATGCATTATGGTATGAGAACCTATGACTATAGGTTGTAAGGTAAGATGATGAATCTCTTGTGGTGGATACAACTCTTTACATATCAATATTTGGAGGTCTTTTATATCGTCCAATTTCACAACTAGACATCATGCATGTGGTAGGTATGGTGGAAAGATTCTAGTCATCCCCCAATATCACATGCAAGCAGTAAAAATGATATTCAAATATTTAAAGGGGACCCCTACTTGTGGAATATGGTACTCTAAGAGCACAAATATTACTTTGACAACATACACTAATGTAGATTGTGTAGGAAGTATTGATGATTGAAATAGCACCATTGGGACTGCATTCTTATTAAGACATTGTCTTGTAATGTAGCTAAGAAAGAAAAAATTATCTATATCTCTCTCTAGAGTTGAAGCTGAGTATATAGAAGCAACAAATTGTTGTACACAAATCCTATCGATGAAGAAAGCATTGAAGGATGTCAAAATAGAAATGAATCAAACTATCACCATATTTTGTGGCGATACTAGTGCAATTAGTCTCTCAAAAAATCCATGCATGCATTCAAAGACAAAGCACATTCCGATCAAATATCAATTTCTTCAAGAACAAGATGAAGAGAAAAACATTAAAATGGAGTATGCCAACATGAGGGAATGGATTGTAGATATCTTCACAAATCCCCCTCCTCAAGAAGTATTTGAATATCATTGTTGAAAGACGGGGGTCATTTCTCTTTCATCCCAGTAAAGCATCCCTTTGCTATTGATGTCAAAGGTTGAGAACATGAAGATAGGGGGAGTAGAAAAATGTCAAGGGGAGTAGCATGATGAAAAGGGGAGTAACACGATGTCAAGAAGAGTAGCATATGACAAATGTTTCCATTAATAACAAAGGGGGATATTTTCTAAAGAATTAATTGTTATTGATTTCAAAATGATGTGCACCTCAAAGGATATTAGCACAGGCTTAAAGATATCTTTAAACCCTTTCCAACAAGCATTTGCATTCCATGTAACTCATCTTCATTGAGGAGAAATGAATTTTGAAAGTCATAAAACCACATGTTAGTCCCTTGCACAAGTCGGACCTATCTTTCAAAGGTCGACCTTGTTTGGAGCAACTTGTCTTGTATAAATAAAAGTCACTTCCACCTCATCCAATCACAAAATATACCAATAATCAAGGAGAAGTAGTTTAGCTCGAGGAAGGAAAGGGATAGGTTCATAACTCATGAACCTTACGACTAGTTGATGAAGCAACAATTTGTGGTTCTAGTTATGTCTTTGGGTAATGGTTTCTTGGTGAACCTTTTATCAGTTTTTGGAACAATATCTTGGATATATTTACGTAGACCTCAACTACCTTTCCAACTTGTATCTCTATCCTTTTAAAGAAGTATACCTCATCCCTTGAAGAGTAGCTAAAATCGACTTATTTTAAGCCTAAGGTAGGACTGTAAGTAGGGAGACTTTTGGCCTGATGTAGGCCTGAAGTAAGGACAAATTTTTTCCAATTGGGGACAAAACTTCAACCCTATGATTAAACCCCTTTTATCGATAAAGTCGAGCCTGTAACCTAGGCCCCATGAAGAAGGCATACACTTCACCTATAATTCAACATCTTTTGACCATTCTTTGAACTCATACTTCAACCTGTTTTATGCAGACCTCGGCCTAGAAAAGGACTAGACTTTAGCCTCAAACTTTGGCTTAGATTTTGGTATATATGCCACACTTCTTTGGAGCTTATCTAAAGTATACTTGAAGAATATTTTGTAGCAACTTTTCTACAACCATTGTTAAAGACTTGGAGTAGACCTTGACCAATTCTTAGAGACCTTCTTTCAACAGGCTTGTAGCCTAATTTGGTAAGCACCTAGGAGTAGACTTGTGGCCTTGTTTTTTGAGCAATTTGGAGCGAATATTGGAAACCCATTGTTGTAGAATTAAAGCTACACTTGGAAAATATTTTAGACCTAAACTTGAAGTCTTCCTTGAACATGAAACTTGTTTGAAGAAGTCTTAGAGCATACTTGGATGACATATTGAAGAAGTGTCTTGGAAAAAAAATTGAAGTATATTTGAAGTGCTTGTATAGGTTGGAGCTTAAGAGGATTGGTGTCCTCATAAAGAGCAGGTCGGTGCCTGGATATGATTAAGAGGATTGGTTTCCTCATTCAATGTTGGAGCCTTGTATGAATTGAATTTTTTGAAATGGTTGGAGCCAAAATTTGAGGATTGGTGTCCTCATCATTTGAATTATTCTAACATAAAATATTTTTGTTTTGTTTCTTGTGTTCTAGTATATCTTGTACTTCCTATTATGAAAAAATAATAATCGTCATAATACAACAATTAAAAAAAACATTGATTCACCCCACCCCTAATATTTCCATTAATAACTCCCTCACAACAAAGAACAATATGAATTTAATTTTCTTTGGAAATAAGGATGGAAGAAATCAAGAAAGAAAAAAATTATTGAATTCATGGAGCTTGTGGCTCAAATAAAGGGATAGAAATAAAACCTTTTTCCACAAGAAAACCAAATCCCAAATATTAAAAAATAATGTCAATGAGAAAAGAGTGGAATATGGCCCCATGATCAAGGACTTTTAGGATTAAAAAATGGTTCCTCCACTTAATTTTCCAATCTATATAGCGTTGACCCGGTCGCTTTAGCTACTACACTAGAAAATATATCAAATATGATCTTAGATAAAAATAGTGTTGAGTTGATGAAACCAATTAAAGAAAAGAAAATTACAAATGGAATTTAGAGCCTTGAACTTTTCAAGGTTCAAAGTCTTTATGTGTTATCTATTTATTTTATCAAATCTTATTCTATTCTATTCTTATTAGAACATATCTTTTTTTGGAAGACATATAAAATGGGAGGAACCACTAACTATTTGTTTATAGCCTTAATACTAAAGGAGAGAAATTCCTCCTTATTCTCTTGGTATAAACCTTTATCTCTTTATAACTTAGTGTATAAAATAATAACCAAGATTATTTCTTCTCCGCTTAAGAAAATTATTCTCAATATAATGTTCCACAATGAGGAGAAAGATTTGTGTAGAATCAACAAATAATGGAGAACATCGTATTGTTTCAATTGGCCATTCACTCTAGTAAAGGGAATAAGGAAAGAGAAATGATTATAGAACTCAATATGCCCAACACAGTGGTTCATGTGAGACATGTTTTTTAAGGTAATGGAAACTTTTGGTTTATGTTCATCCTTCCTTCATTAGATCATGGCATGCATGAGAACCGCTTGGAAAGCTCCTCTGGTTGATAAACCAACCCCCTTCTTCGTTGGAAATAAATAAATGAGAACAAGATGTCTGCTCTTCCCTACCATTTAAATTATTATGGTTGATTCATTAAGTAGAAAGCTAGAGGCGCAATGAATGGCTAGAAATTTACTTGTTATATGAATTTGAATCATTCTCAAGTTGTTGATGATACCTTGTAATGGAAGGAACCTCCATGATAATCACGACTAGATTCAAACTATGTGAACTATATCTCCTAGCCGATACTTAGATCAAGCACTATTAAAGTCAAGTGTTGGGTTGGAAATTGGAATACAAATTTTCATGTGACGTATTCAATTTCTAGAATTTTAAAACTTCCTTAACTCCACACATTCATAAACACATGACAAAAATAGGCAATTTCCCCGAGTTAAAGAATAAGTGGCAATATATTTGTGACAATCTAATGAAATATGCGACATTATAAAGTAACTCATGATTCAATATTCGTTTCTTGATTTCATTTTAGTCTTATGCTTCACATATCACAAAGCTCGGAATGCTCAAGTTTGCTTAGTTGGAAATTACTTAGAGCATAATAAATGGCTATGTAAGTTATACCTCTAGTCTTGTGAGGGTTCAGATTCCTAGTAGTGAACAACATATCTGTGTGTGAAGATTCGAAAAGAGAGCAATGATCATTCCATGCAACCATCTTAGATATTCTCAAGGGACCACTAACTATTATAATTTAAATTTTCATATATATCAACATAAAATAATCATTATAATTTAAATTTACATATATATAAATATAAAATAGAAAATATGTGAAAATTTACCCGTAGTCTAACAAAGCTGAGGAGTTGCCTGGAAAGCTATGAAAATTTTGTTTATATTTAGAGAAAATTCGACAAGGATTTTTGTAAATCCAAGTTATAGTTGTTAAACTTCAAAAATTTAGGTGTCCTAGATGTTTTTGATGGTGCTGAATCCATTTCCACCATCAAAAACACTATTCAAACACTACCTCTACAAGATTTTTTGAATTTTTTTTACCTGAATTCTGGCCACTTTTGGCCGTCCGGACAATTCCTCCACCTCTTTAGACGACTCCGAAAATTTATCTTTAACAATTTGAAATATATTTTCGGCTATATAAATATTGTCTATTTTTTTAAGAAGAAATTATTAGTTTTAAATTTAAATTTAAGAGTTAAGAATATTCAATTTAAAATAGATTTAATAATTCAAGTCTACTATTTTAATCATATTTTATTACATTTTAGCTTTTTTAATAAAAAAATATTTAAAAAACATAAAACATTTAGATTACACTCATTTAAATTCAAAACTAATAATTAATTGTAAAAACAAAAAATAAAATACACAGAAATACCATTCCTGAAAAAGTTGTGATGAGGAATTAAAAAAATCAAATCAAATCTCGCAATCTAACCAAGTGCCCATAGTGTTTTGAAAACCGAAAACTCTCGAGAACACTCACTTTAAAACCCAAGAAAAATCAAGAGGAAACAAGGTAAGCTTTCTTGCGCTTCTAAAATGGTTTCAAGTTCCGGTTTGCAACACTGACCTCTAGCGATGACCAAGTTCTCATCAACCTTCTACCATTCTGGAGTATTGAAATGCTTTCGAGTTTTATCGGACTTTTCAAATTACATAATGATTTATTTGAAAAACAATGAGTTATATACACATTCATATTATATACATTAATGTTATATGAAATGTAATAAGAAAGGACAAAAGCAGCAACATGTATTGCAAGCGACAAAGCTTAATTAACATGGAAAGCAAATCATTCCCAACGAATGTATATTCCATCAGCTGTTTCTACTAGGCTGATGACATGGACGATTGTATCCATTGCTCAGTGAGTACCATCATTGGAATTAAGCATGAAATGAAGATGCTTGTTCTTAGCTTCAGTGAAGAAAGATTCTTGCAGGTGATGATTCTGGCGGGTGATCGTGAGTGATCTGGATACCATTTTGATAGTTAGCAATATTGAAGGATCATTTTAGGGTTTATTTCAATTTATTTGATTATAGATTTTGAAAATATTATAAAATTTATTTAACAAATTATTGTTGGAAGGGCAGAGGAAACAAAATAGAAATTAGATATCATTTTTGGGATTCAACTGCGTTAAGTAAGTCATTCAAACGTATGACCATTTCCATGAGAGGTAGTCGTAACTGACTAATTTCTCATGATTTTTGAATAGTTCACTTAGCACTCATTGCATCGGGTGATGCTCACAGGGGTGAAGAAGTGGGATTGAAACTAGTGAAATGTGGAGAACGAATCACATAGCATCAATCATCACTTCCGGGGCTTGCACCCGGTAACCAGGACTTCCCAGGAGGTCACCCATCCCAGAACTCCTCTGGCTCAAGCGCGCTTAACTGTGGAGTTTTTCCCCACACAAAACACGAGCTGCTGCTTTTTTATTGATCACATAAAATATGATGATTACAATGAACTAGGTGAAGGGTATTTAAACCTTTTTGACTAGACACTAGCCTAAAATATCTTGGCATGCAACTACATGGAATCACACACTCAAAGTCGTCTATCACTTAACTCGACTTGACTCAACACTCAACCACTCAATCACTCAGTTAACTGACTCTTTATGTTTGGCCAACTTCTCATGCATGAGTAATTATCTTATTTTAACACTCCCCCTTAATTACGACTGCTAAACTAAAATATGACTCATGACAACTCAAACATGCACGCTGGTCTATCTCAACTAGGCTTACAACACCCAAGTTTCTTCTATGAAACTCAAACACATCTTGTGCTAATGAAGTAGTAAATATATCAGCGAATTGATCACTAGATTTACAAGGCTTCAAGTGAACTTTTCCATTGCTCACAAGTTCTCTAATAAAGTGATACCTAGTATCAATATGCTTGCTCTTCTAATGAAACACACTATTCTTGGATAGTGCAATCGCTGAGGAGTTGTCACAATATATTATTGTTGATCCTTGTTGTTTCTGCTTGAGTCCATTAAATACTCTTCTTAACCACACTTCTTAACATGTTGCTGCTGTTGCTGCTACATATTTTGCTTTTGCTAACGAAAGTGTCACTTTGGGCTGCTTCATAGATGCCCATGAAATCACACCTAAACCAAGGTGGAACACAAAACCAGAAGTGCTCTTCCTATCATCCAAACTTCGTACAAAATCACTATATGTGTATCCAATCAAATCCTTGTTTTCTGTGTTTGCATACATTATGCCACAATCTCTAGTTCCTGCTATGTATCTCAAAATTATTTTTCCTGCACTCCAATGTGTTTCTTTTGGAGTCTCCATAAATATGGAAATCAAACTCACTCCTTGCATGATATTTGGTCTTGTAGCTGTGAGATACATGAGACTGTCAACCAATCTTTTGAATAGAGTTGGATTGACATATGATCCTTCATCATCCTTGCTTAACTTTGTACCTATTGCAACTGGTGTAGGGATAGGTTTGCAATTTTCCATCTTGAATCTTTTCAACAAATCTTTGGCATATTTATTTTGACAAGTAAAAATTCCTTTTTCAAATTGCTCAAATTCTATGCCAAGAAAATATTTCATGAGACCAAGATCTGTGATCTCAAATTCTTTCATCATGGCTACTTTAAATTCATCTATCTCAAGATCACTTATAAAAATCATGTCATCAACATATAAGCAAACAATCAAAATCTGTCCATGCTCATTTACCTTTGTGTATAAGGTAGACTCAATGTTTCTTCTGAAAAATTCATTCTTGATCATGTAGCTGTCAATTCTGCTATACGAAGCTCTAGGCGCTTTCTTCAGTCCATAGAGCGCTTTCTTCAACCTGTAAACTTTTTCTTCATTACTCCCAAATTCATATCCTAGAGGTTGCTGCACATAAATTTCTTCTTCTAGAATTCCATTCAAGAAGGCTGATTTCACATCCATGTGATATACTTTCCACTTGTTCTGAGCTGTTGTGGCTAGAACTTCTCTTACAATATCTAATCTGGGTACTGGAGAAAATGTTTCTCCAAAATATATTCCCGGTTGCTGCGAGAATCCTTTTGCTACAAGTCTAGCTTTAAATCTGTCAATTTCACCTTTCTCATTCGACTTTGTCTTGTACACCCACTTCACACCAATGAGATTTTTGTCCTTTGGTAAATTAACCAAATCCCATGTGTCATTATTTTCAATAGCTTCAATTTCTTCATCCATGGCTTGCGCCCAATTTTCATCTCTGATTGCTTCTTCAAACAAAGAAGGTTGGAATGACAATAATGAAAAATTTGAACTAACATATAGATCATCATAAATATCTTTCAAACTTCTCATCTTTCTCTTACCATTGCTTGATTCATCACCTGATTGATTGCTGGGAGAATCTTGATCTATTGGTTTGCTTGAAGATCCATTCTACTCTGAAAATATTGGAGTCCTTGTTGGGGAGTCTTTGTTTGATGTCTTCATTGTGATTCTTGTTGCTCCTTTTCTGCTACATCGTATTCTTCCATCAGTGGCACTTGTGCATCAACTGTTTTGTCTACAATTCCATTCCATGACTCTTGTTCCTTGAACACAACATATCTGCTAATTATGGTCTTCTTTGTGACAGGGTTATATAATTTGTAAGCTTTTGATTGCTCACTATAACCAGTGAATATGCATTTTTCACTTTTACCATCCAATTTGCCTCTTCGCTTCTTAGGCACATGTGCATAAGCTACACATCCAAATACTCTAAGATGAGATACGCTACAATACATACTTGACCATGCTTGTTCCGGTACTCTTTTCATTACACTCTTTGTAGGAGATCTATTGATCACATAAATAGCACATGCAACTGCTTCTGCCCAATACTCATTAGACAAGTTTCTGCATTTCAACATGCTTCTTACCATGTTCATAATTGTCCTGTTCTTTTTCTCTATTACACCATTCTGCTGCAGTGTGTACCTGGTTGTAAATTGTCTTCTGATCCCATGTTGTTTTCAGTAATCATGGAATGCCTTTGAGTCATATTCTCCACCATGATCTGACCTCAATACCTTGATCTGTCGATCACTTTGGTTCTCTACTAAGGCTTTGAATTCTTTGAACTTTGCAAAAGTTTCAGACTTCTGCTTCAAGAAGTAAACCCAAATCTTTATGTTGTAGTCATCAATGAAAGTGAGGAAGTAACAACTTCCACCAATCGACTGTGTCCTCATAGGTCCACACAAGTCTGTATGCACTAGATCGAGAGGTTGTTTTGCTCTGTATGCAACTCCCTTTGGAAAACCTTCACGGTGTTGCTTTCCCAAGATGCAACACTCACAAGTACTAGCAGGTTCTTTGATGGGAGGTAATCCTCTGACCATCTGTTTCTGCTGCAACAATCTTAAACCAGAAAAGTGCAAGTGTCCAAATCGAAAGTGCCATAACCAATAATCATCAAAACATGCAACTGTAAAAGAAATCACCTAACCATTGTAATTAAAAATTAGAGGAAATAGTATGTTCCTTGTCATCTGCACCTTCGCTATCAGCTGCTTTCTTGGGGGCTTGTCATATATAACACATTCTTGACCTTGAAAGATAACTCTGTATCCTTTTTGTGTCAATTAACCAACACTTAACAAATTATGTTTGAGACTAGGAACATAATATACCTCTGATATTGTCTTTGGCTCCTTCTGCTTGGTCAGAATGTCGACCACTCTTTTCCATCTACTACCACAGTCTTGTCAGTCCCCAACTTTACCTTTGTTTTCACAAATTGATCGAAATTTGCAACCAAATCCTTGTTTCTTGTTATGTGGTTACTGCAACCATTATATAACAACCACACATTAGCATAAGGTTCATGCATGGTATGGAAAGCTAGGAACATGGAGTTAGTACTCTCTGTAGTGACATTAGCTCTCTGGTTCCCTTGATCATCTATTTTCTTCCTGCAATCACGAGCATAATGACCAAATTTATTGCAGTAATAACATCTCACCTTTGATTTGTCAACTCTTTGATTATTGTTGAAGCTTTTGTAGTTGCTTCCACTTGCATGTTCATGCTCTTCTCGGTCATCTCTCTGACCACCATATCTTTTGCTTCGTCCTTTGCCTCTCGATCTACTTCTGCCTCAACCTCTGTCTCTTGAGATAAAAACTTGACTTTTGAAAGCAGTCTCTAAAGTGGAATCCTTATTTATGTATATCCTTGCTTCATGCGATAGAAGTGATTCCATCAGCACATCAACTGTCAATGATGCCAAACCCTTGCCTTCTTCTATGGCTGCTACCAAAACATCAAATTTGGTAGACAAAGATCGGAGGACCTTCTCAACCACTCTTTGATCTTTTATATCTTCACCATAAATATTTAACTGATTTATGATAGTTATCGCCCGATTCATGAAAGAATCGATATCCTCTATCTCCTTCATCTGCAGACTTTAAAAATCTCTCCTAGTATTATGCAACTTAACAATATTGACTTTGGCCATACCTTTATAGTTTGTCTCCAAAGTATCCCATGCTACTTTTGCTGAAGACGTGATCATATCTTCTGGAACACTGCTCGGTCCACTCCCTGCTGAATAAGCTGCAATGCACGTGCATTCTTCTTCTTGTCTTTCTTCTATTGTTCACTCTCTGTATTACTGAGAGCTTGCTCTTCTTCTTCGTTCTTAGGTTCTGAAAACCCAAACTTGACATAATCTCAAACAGCATGTGCCTACAACGTGGTCGCCATCTTAATGGTGGGAACTGGGGCTGGAAATTTGAGAAAGCCATCTTTCTCTAAAATTTTCTCTTCACAAAAAAAGAAAATCTCTTATAATAAAATTTTTCAAAAATTCCCTTTCCATAAACCCTTAAGCTTTTATTTTATATAAAAACACTTAAAAAATAAAAATAAAAATAAAATTATAAAGGTTTTGTGCTTTTATTTTATATAAAAACACTTAAAAAATAAAAATAAAAATAAAATTATAAAGCTTCCAAAACCTTTATATAAAGAAATATTTTAATGAAACCCTTTGTTTTTACCGTGCTCTGTTTTTAATGAGAGACTTCCCACTTAGTAAAGTCAACGTATATAAATCTCCCACATGAACCTTTGAGACTTTACGATACGCCTTATAACTTACTCCTTTGAGACTTTACGGTACTCCTTTGAAGTGTTAACACATTCTTCGCACTAACAGGTTCTTTTGATTAATTCGAATGCATGCTAACGTCCCTCAGGAAAGTTAAGAGCCGCGTTAGTCTCATAACGTTGTGCAGTTATATCAATCCACATAAATGCAAAAGTGCGTAAGATTTTTTATTGTTAACACAACTCCCCTGAATGCGATATAACGCCTTGTAGATAACTTGCAGGATGTGTTAATGCTCAAACACCACGGGAAAAAATATATTTTTCCTATAACATGGATTTATGTTAATCCATTCTCCCTCGCTCGGATACCAATTTGTTGGAATGGAAAAGGAAATAAAACAGAAATTCACACAAAACACGAGTTGCTACTCTTCTATTGATCACACAAAACATGATGATTACAATGAACCGGGTGAAAGACATTTAAACCTTTTCGACTAGACACTCGCCTAAAATATATTTACATGCAACTACATGCAATCACACACTCAAAGTCGTCTATCACTTAACTCGACTTGACTCAACACTCAACCACTCAATCACTCAGTTAAGTGACTCTCTATGTTTAGCCAACTCCTCATGCAGGAGTAATTATCTTATTTTAACAATTATTTAACAACAATGTTATTAAAACTATATCCCATTTGTTGATTCAAGCGTTGTATCAGTGCATACAAACAGTGAGCAGTGAGCTAACTGATACTAGAATCCATACCAGTCTACAAATGGAATTGAATTGAAAAAAATAGAGAGCTAAGAATTCTAGAACAGTGAGAAGTGAGCTAACTGATACTAGAATCCATACCAGTCTACAAACGGAATTGAATTGAAAAAAATGTAGAGCTAAGAATTCTAGAATAAGAACAGAGTGATGCATCTCCATATTTTTTTTTGACATTTCCATTTCAATAACCAATGTAATGTCATACAAAGTAGAAGACGAGGAGGAATGTAATGTCATAAAAAGTAGAAGACGAGGAAAATTAGCTCTGATTTATTCATGTGCCTAGTAACCCTAGAGAAATTTCGAATTGTGGCGCCACAACAACCACTTGCCATGAATTTCCAGCAAAGCAAATGAAGGAATAGATTAGTACGTTCAATGTTATCACATGCATATCTAACAATGTTGATACATAATATACAAGTTATAGTGAAGCTCAATAGCTTGATATAAGAGTTAAGGTTTGATGGAAAAGATATCAAATTCGTCAATAGATTTTTGTAATTTTTAAAGACCGCTTACTACCTAAATAAGAATATTCAATGATATGCTCGAGTGATCTAGAGGCGACGTTGTTGCATTGGACTGCAAGCCATTAAATAAGTTAGGAGTGGTCATGGAATTGAATGCAAAGAAATTGGGATCTAAGATATTAGCAGGGGTTATTAGTGTTAGGTTTTTTATTACACAAAAATTTATTAGCGTTAGGTTTTTTATTACACAAAAATTTACAAGGATAAATTTTTACTTGATCAAGGTGAGTGTGAAAATCTAACACTCTCTTTCAAACAAATCAAGGAATCAAACCTGGGCCAAGGCTCTAATTACATGTTAGGTTTTCTATTACACCAAAGCCCACATACATTAGTAAGCTTCCAAACCATTATCATTACCTTTATGAGTGGTCCAAGGGTGGATCCCATAGTGGTGGTTAGTCCACGTGATCGATTCCCAATGAGGTGAGTATGAAAATCCAACAATTAGGACAACCTCACTAAAGTTATTGAATGTCTAGCGTGCAGGATCTTTGGCATGATGAGCTTTTTCAAGAGCCTACACTTGCTTCTTTAGGAGCTTGACACAGTGAACGGCTTCATTGAACATGGAGGCAGTGTCCATCTTCGTGCTATTGGGACAAGTCTGTCTAGTGGAGATGGGTCGGCAAAATCGGCAACCATTTTCCAAAAATATTTCTACATACTGGAAACGATTTCTAAGAGAAATTATTGCTCTAGTAGACTACATTATTAAATCATTTATATAAAATACTAATAATGTTTAATTTTAATGTTATGAATTAATTATATATTAAATTGATGTATATTAAATTTATGATTTTCCAAAACAATATATATATTTCTACTTATTAAAGTCATTCATATAAAATAATACTAACACAACCATGTTAATAAATGTGGTTGATATATGTCGTAGGCGTCAACTTAATATATGCTATATTATAAACTCAATTTGATAAATTAATATATTAATATATCAAATCTAAGATTAATATAAAAAATCTAAGATTATAAAGTCAAGGAATCATAAACCCAAGGGATTATTAATATTATAAACCCAAGGAATTAAGAAACCAATGAGATTAATATTATAAACCCAAAGGATGAATAAACCAAGGAATTAATAAACCTAAGCAATAAATATTGAAAATCCAAAGGAATAATAATAAACCAAAGGAATTAATATTAAAAACCCAAGGGATTATTAATATTACAAACCTAAGAAATCCATAAACCCAACACATTAATATTAAAAACCCTTGGGATTAATATTAAAAACCCAAGAGATTATTAATATTACAAACCCAAGCATAAATATTCATAGGGTTTAATATTATTCCCTTGGTTTACAATATCAATCCTTTGGGTTTATTAATCTAAGGCTAGGTTTTAATATTATTCCATTGGGTTTAATATTATTACCTTGGGTTTATAATCCCTTGGGTTTTTAGTATTAATAAATGTGGTTGATATACGCCGATAGGTATATATCAACCACATTATTAAATGTGGTTGATATATGCCAATAGGCCTCAATGGATATGAATACAATATTAATATTAATATTGATATTAATAAATATAAAAATATAATAATAATAAACCGAAGGGATTATTAATATAAACCTAACGGAATTATAAACCCAATGGATTAATATAAAGAACCCAAGAGATTAATATTATAAACTCTATCTTTAATATTATACCCTAGGAATATGAACCCTTAGATTAATAAACACAAGGGATTGATATTATAAACCTAAGGCACTAATAGACCCAAGGGTTTAATACTAAAAACTGAAAAGAATACTATTAAACCAAAGGGACTAATATTGTAAGATGAAGGTATAGAAACCCTAAGATAAATATTATAAATCCTAAAACAAACATGGTTGACCATTGTTGATTTTCATATTGATACAATATTTGTCACAATGTGACATTGGACCATGGTTGACCATGATTGACCATGGTTGATTTTCATATTGAGAAAATATTTGTCACAATGTGACGTTGGACCATGGTTGACCATGATTATAAACCCAAGGGATTTATATTAAACCTTAGAATTAATGTTATAAACCATGGTTGATATTCATATTGAGACAATCTTTGTCACAATGTGGCGTTAGACCATGGTAGACCATAAGTGACCATGGTCGACCATAATCTTTGTCACAATGTGGCGTTAGACCATGGTAGACCATAAGTGACCATGATTGACCATAACCTTTGTCACAATGTGACCATGGTTATTGACCATTGTTGACCATGATTGATGTTCATATTGAGAAAATATTTTTCGCAATATGATGTTGGACCATGGTTGACCATGGCTGATATTCATATTGACAAAATCTTTGTCACAAACTCATATTGGGATTATTATAAACCTAAGGGATTAATAAGCCCAAGGGATTAATATTAAAAACCCAAAGGATTAATAAACCCAAGGAATTTATATTATAAACCCAAGGGATTTATATGAAACCCTAGGAATAAACCCAAGGCAGTAATAAACCCAAGGGATTAATACTAAAAACCTAAGGGAATAATATTAAAGCCAAGGGATTAATATTGTAAACCCAAGGTATATAAAATGTAAGTTAAATATTATAAACCCTAAAACAAACATACTTGACCACGGTTGCCCATGGTTGATTTTCATATTGAAACAATTTTTGCGACAATGCTGGTGTTCGACTATGGTTGACCATGGTTCACCATGTTTGACCATGATTGACGATGGTTGACCATGGTTGTCACAATGCAACGTTGGACCATGGTTGACCATGGTTGTCACAATGTGACGTTGGACCATTATACAATCTTTGACACAATGTGACCATGCTTTATCATAGTTGATTTTCATATTGAGGCAATCTTTGTCACAATATGACACTGGATTGTGGTTGGCAATGGTTAACGATGGTTGATCATGGTTTATGATGGTTGAAAATATTTGTCACATTGTGATGTTGGACCCTGGTTGACCATGATTGATCATTGTTGACCATGGTTTATTTTCATATTGAGACAATCTTTGTCTCAATGTGACATTAGATCATGGTTGACCATGGATGATCATGGTTATTGACCATAGATAACCATGATTGACCATGGTTGACCATGGTAGATTTTCATAATGAGGCATTCTTTGTCACAATCCGACGTTGGACCATGGTTGACAATGGCTTACTATGGTTGATCATGATTTACCAATGTTGACAATGGTTGACCATGATTGATCATGATTGACCATGGTTAACCATGGTTGACCATGGTTCATGTTCATATTGAGACAATATTTGTCTCAATGTAACATTGGACCATGATTGACCATGATTGATTTTCATATTGAGACAATCTTTATCACAATATGACATTAGACCATGGTTGACCATGGTTGACCATGTGTGAACATGGTTGACCATGGTTGACAATGTGTGAACATGGTCGACCATGGTCGTTTTTCGTATTGAGACAATCTTTGTCACATGTGATGTTGGACCATGGTTGACCATAGTTGACCATGATTGTCGAAATGTGGCATCGGCCCATGAGGTAATCTTTGTCACAATGTGACCATGCTTATTAACCATGATGGACCATTATTAACCATGGTTTGGTTGATTTTCATGTTGAGAAAATCTCTCTCACAATATGACATTGGACCTTAGTTGACCATGGTTGATATTCATATTGAGACAATCTCTAGCACAATGTGGCATTGGACCACGGTAGACCATAAGACCATGGTCGACCATAATCTTTGTCACAATGTGACCATGGTTGACCATGATTGACCATGGTTGAGCATAATTGATTTTCATATTGAGAAAACCTTTCTCACAATACGATGTTGGACCATGGTTGACCATGGTTGATATTCATATTGAGGCATTCTTAGTCACAATGTGGTGTTGGACCATGGTACACCATAATTGGCCATGGTTGACTATGTTTGGCCAATGTTGACCATGATTGACCATGGTTGACCATGATTTCTTTCCATATTGAGAAAATCTTTGTCACAAATGTATATTGAGATTATTATAAACCTAAGAGATTAATAAGCCCAAGGGATTAATACTAAAACCCAAAGGATTAATAAACCAAGGAATTTATATTATAAACCCAAGGGATTTATATTAAACACTAGGAATAATATTATAAACCTTATCAATAATATTAAACCCTAAGAATATGAACCCTTGGATTAATAAAACCAAGGGATTGATATTATAAACCCAAGGCACTAATAAACATAAGGGATTAATACTAAAAACCCAAGGGAATAATATAAAACCCAAGGGATTAATCTTGTAAACCCAAGGTATATAAAACCTAGGATAAATATTATAAACCCTAAAACAAACATAGTTGACCATGATTAGTTTTCATATTGAAACAATCTTTTCGCAAATGTGATGTTGGACTATGGTTGACCATGGTTAACCATGTTTGACCATTATTGATGATGGTTGACGATGGTTTTCATATTGAGCCAATCACAATATGAGGTTGGACCATGGTTGACCATCGTTGTCACAATGTGACGTTGGACCATTAGACAATGTTTGACACAATGTTACCATGGTTATTGACCATGATTGACCATAGTTTATTTTCATATTGAGACAATCTTTGTCATAATGTGACGCTAGAATGTGGTTGATAATGGTTAATAATGGTTGATGACAATTGATGATGGTTGAAAATATTTGTCACAATGCGATGTTGGACCCTGGTTTACCATGATTGGCGACGATTGACCATGGTTGATTTTCATATTGATATAATCTTTGTCACAATGTGACAATGGATCATGGTTGACCATGGATGACCGTGGTTATTGACCGTGGATGACCATGATTGACCATGGTTAACCATGGTAGATTTTCACATTGAGACAATATTTGTCACAATCTAACATTCGACCATTGTTAACCATGGCTAACCATAGTTGATCATGATTTACCATGGTTCAAGACGATGGTTGACCATGGTTGATCATGACTTACCATGGTTAACTATGGTTGACCATGGTTTATGTTCATATTGAGACAATATTTGTAACAATTTGACATTGGACCATGACTGATTTTCATATTGAGACAATCTTTGTCATAATGTGACGTTGGACCATGATTGACCATGAGTGAACATGGTTGACCATGGTTGACCATGGCTGACCATGAGTGAACATGGTTGACCATGATTAACCATGGTTGACTATGGTCAATTTTCATATTGAGACAATCTTTGTCACAATGTGACATTGGACCATGGTTGACCATAGTTGACCATGGTTGTCGAAATGTGACGTCAGACCATGAGGCAATCTTTGTCACAATGTGACCATTCTTATTAACCATGGTTGACCATGATTGACCATGGGTGATTTTCATATTGAAAAAATCTCTCTCACAATACGATGTTGGACATTGGCTAACCATGGTTGATATTCATATTGAGACAATCTCTATAACAATGTGACATTGAACCATGGTACACCATAATTGACCATGGTCGACCATGTTTGAGTAATGTGGACCATGATTGACCATGGTTATTCATGATTGACCTTAGTTGGCCCTAGTTGACCATGATTGCTTTCCATATTGAGAAAATTTGTCACAAACCCATATTGGCAGTATTATAAACCTAAGGGATTAATAAACCTAAGAATTTATATTATAAACCCAAGGGATTATAAACCCAAGGGATTTATATTAAATGCTAAGAATAATATTATAAAACTTATCAATAATATTATAACCTAGGAATATGAACCCTTAGATTAATAAGCCCAAGGGATTGATACTATAAACCAAGGGAACTAATAAACCCAAGGGATTAATATTGTAAACCCAAGCTATATAATCCCTAAGATAAATATTATAAACCCTAAAATAAACATGGTTGACCACGGTTGACCACAATTGGTTTTCATATTGAGACAATCTTTGTCACATGCGACGTTGGACCATGGTTAACCATGACTGATTTTCATATTAAGAGAATCTTTATCACAATGCGACACTAACCCATAGTTTACTATGGTTGACAATGATTGGCGATGGTTGACCCATGGTACACCATAATTAGCCATGGTTGACTATGTTTGATCAATGTTGACCATGGTTAACCATGGTTTACCATAGTTGACCATGATTACTTTCCATATTGAGAAAATCTTTGTCACAAATGCATATGGGGATTATTATAAACCTAAGAGATTAATAAGCTGAAGGGATTAATAATAAAAACCCAAGGAATTTATATTATAAACCCAAGGGATTGATATTATAAACCCAACGCACTAATAAACCTAAGGGATTAGTACTAAAAACCCAAGGGAATAATATTAAATCCAAGGGATTAATACTGTAAACCAAAGATATAAAAAACCTAAGATAAATATTATAAACCCTAAAACAAACATAATTGACCATAGTTGACCATGGTTGATTTTCATATTGAAAGAATCTTTGCCACAATGCGATGCTAGACTATGGTTGACCATGGTCGACCATGTTTGACCATGATTGACCATGGTTGACCATGGTTGATTTTAATATTCGAGCCAATATTTTTCACAATGCAAGGTTGGACTATGGTTGACCATCATTGTTACAATGTGACGTTGGACCATTAGACAATATTTGATACAATGTGACTATGGTTATTTACCATAGTTGATTTTCATATTGAGACAATCTTTGTCACAATGCGATGCTGGACTGTGGTTGACAATGGTTAATGACATTTGATGATGGTTGAAAATATTTGTCACAATGCGATGTTGGACCCTAGTTGAACATGATTGACCACGATTGACCATGGTTGATTTTCGTATTGAGATAATCTTTTTCACAATACGACATTGGATCATGGTTGACCATGGTTATTGACCATGGATGACCATGATTAACCATGGTTAACCAAGGTAGATTTTCATATTGAGACAATCTTTGTCACAATCTAACATTGGACCATGGTTGACTATGGTTGACCATGGTTGATCATGATTTACTATGGTTTAAGATGATGGTTGACCATGATTGATTTTCATATTGAGACAATATTGATCACAATGTGACGTTGGACCATGGTTGACCATGGCTGACCATGAGTTGACGTGGTTGACCATGGTTAAGTATGGTCAATTTTCATATTGAAACAATCTTTGTCACAATGCGACGTTGAACCATGGTTGACCATAGTTGACCATGGTTGTGGAAATGTGACGTCAGACCATGAGGAAATCTTTGTCACAATGTGACCATGCTTATTAACCATGGCTGACCATAATTGACAATGGTTGACCATGATTGATTTTCATATTGAGAAAATCTCTCTCACAATACGATGTTGGACCTTCGTCGACCATGGTTGATATTCATATTGAGACAATCTCTATCATAATGTGACACTAAACCATGCTCTACTATGTTTGACTAATGTTGACCATGATTATCCATAGTTGTTCATGATTGACCTTAGTTGGCTTTGTTTGACCATGATTGTTTTCCATATTGAGAAAATTTCTCACAAACCCATATTGGTAGTATTATAAATCTAAGGGATTAATAAACCCAATAATTTATATTATAAACCCAAGGAATTTATTTTAAACGTTAGGAATAATATTATAAAACCTATCAATAATATTATACCCCAGGAATATGAACCCTTAGATTAATAAACCCAAGGGATTCATATTATAAACCAAGAGCACTAATAAATCCAAGGGATTAATACTAATAACCCAAGGGATTAATATTAAATCCAAGGGATTAATATTGTAAACCCAAACTATATAAACCCTAAGATAAATATTATAAACCCTACAACAAACATGGTTGACCATGATTGTCTTTTTCTGACTATTATAGTTGATCATGATGAAAGATATTTGAATCAAGGTTGATCATGGTTGATGAAATTCAACCATGGTTAATCATGGTTGACCATCATTGACGATCACTGATCATGGTTGACTATGGTTGATTTTCATAACAAGACAATCTTTGTCACAAGACGACATTTGGCCATGGTTGACCATGATTGATGGTCAACTATTTTATGGTGGAGAAATATTTTGTTAATATTTATTTAATTAATTTGCAATATTTAATTAATAATATTTATATATAATTAACAATATTTATTTAAATAAAAATGAAACAAGTTTTTCTTTTAAGGCCATTTAATTTATAGTTAAATAACAAATTGATGGTCAACCATTTTATAGTGGGGAATTTTTTAATATTTATTTAATTAATTAACAATATTTAATTAATAACATTTATATTTAATCAACCATATTTATATTAAAAAGTATTTATTTAAATAACAATTTCATATCAATAAAATATTATTAATAAATATTTATTTAAAACATTATTTATGAACAAAACATTATTAATAAATAATTCATGTGAAATATAAATCTTTATGAATAAACCATAGGATGAAATTGATGAAATTGATAAACCTTTTTAGCGCGCAAATTATTCCAAATAAACAAACAAGTAATAACTGCAAGGTGAGACATAGAGAGCCCTCTTCAATATCAGCCATTCCAAAATTTGCTCCTAAAATTATATTACAGGAGGTTGCGTTTGATTCTGTACCGACAGCAATACCTTTGTTGGAAGTTGATAGTTATTCTTTGGGGATTTTTCCTGACTGTGAATGTCGATGATCGTTTTCTATGGCTATTAATCATGTTAAAATAAGCTAATTACTCTCGTAATTAAAGTGTTAGAGAGTCAGTTATTTGAGCGTTGAGTCAACTCGAGTTAATTGATAGTCAAACTTATAGTCTTTGGTTGCATGTCAAGTTGTTTTAGGCGAGTTTCTAGTTGGAAAGGGTTAAATACCCTTCACCGGGATAATTGTAATAATTAGGGTTTGTGTGATTAATAGAAGAGCTGCAACTCGTGTGTTTTGGATGAATTTTATGTTTTAGCTTCTCTGCCTTTCCAATAAATTGATATCAGAGCTGAGGAAGGATAACAAGATCTGTGGTGCCTGCAAAGCCCGTGAAAAAAAGCCAAGAAAAAAATCAACAATTTTTTTTTTAAATTACATTGCAAATTTGTGAAACTGTTAAAAAGCGGGCAAATTTCTTTCTTAATTAATATAAAAACCGCGCGGACTTCGTTTAACTATGATTCTGTGAAAAAACAGGTTAATTGTGCAGTTTCTTGTTTGTCGGGGGTGCACACACCTCTTGCAATATTAAATACGCAAAAAGGTAAAATCGCGTGGGTTTATTTCAGAGTTTCAAGCTTGAACGACTTTCAAGCTTCATCAAAGTCACGTGGGTGGTGACATTAAAGAGGTTAAACATTAAAAAGAAATGTTAAAGCATGTCACGTGGTGGCTTAGTTTGAAAAAAAAAATTATAAAAACAAAAATTAGGGCTTATCAAAAAGGAGTTGGGGTTATTAAAAAAGGATTTATAAAGTATTTTTATAGAATATTTATTATAAAAGTATTTTTATACAAAAGAAAATATAATCAAGGGTTTTATAAAAGGAAGGAGCTTTTGAGGAGGAGTTTTGTGGAGTTTATATAAATAGAAATTTAGGGTTTTTAAGACAGATTTTTGAAGAAAGATGGTTTTCTCAAATTTCCAGCTCTAGTTTCTATCGTTTATAGGAAAATATTATGATGTGTGGACCATTAAGATGGCGACTACTTTGCAGACTCATGATGTTTGGGATTATGTTTAGCTTGGGTTTTCAGAACCTAAGAATGAAGCAAAAGAACGAGCTCTCACTAATGCAGATAGGGAACAATGAAAGAAAGACAAGAAGAAGAATGCACAAGCGTTGCAGCTTATCCAGCAGGGAGTGGACCGAGAAGTGTTCCAGAAGATTATGATCACGTCTTCAGCAAGGAAGCATGAGATACTTTGACGAAAAGCTATAAAGGTTTGGCCAAAGTCAATGTTGTTAAGTTGCAGAATACTAGGAGAGATTTTGAAAGTCTGCAGATGAAGGAGACAGAGGACATCGATTCTTTCATGAATCGAGTCATGGCTGTCGTAAATCAATTAAAAATCTATGGTGAGGAAATTAAAGATCAAACAGTTGTTGAGAAGGTCCTCAGATCTTTGTTTACTAAATTTGATGTTGTGGTAGCAACCATAGAAGAAACCAAGGGTTTGGCATCATTAACAGTTGATGAGTTGATGGGATCACTTCTATCGCATGAAGCAAGGATAGATAGAAATAAGAATTCCACTTTAGAGACCACTTTCAAAATTCAGGCTTCTAATTCAAGAGACAGAGGTCGAGGCAGAAGTAGATTGAGAGACAGAGGACGAGGTGGAAGATATGGTGGTCAGAGAGATGGTCGAGAAGAGCATGAACATGAAATTGGAAGCAACTGCAAAAACTTCAGCAATAATCAAATATTTGACAAATCAAAGGTGAGATGTTATTATTGCAATAAATTTGGTCACTATGCTTGTGATTGCAGGAAGAAGATAGCTAATCAAGGGAACCAAAGAGATAATGTCACTATAGAGAGTACTAACTCCATGTTCCTAGCTTGCCATACCATGCATGAACCTTTTGATAGTGTGTGGCTATTAGACAGTGGTTGCAGTAACCACATGACAGGCAACAATAATTTGGTTGCAAATTTGAATCAATATGTGAAAACAAAGGTAAAGTTGGGGACTGATAAGACTGTGGATATAGATGGAAAAGTAGTGGTCAACATTCTGACCAAGCAGGGGGAGCCAAATAAAATCTCAGAGGTATATTATGTTCCTAGTCTCAAACATAATTTGATAAGTGTTGGTCAATTGACACGGAAAGGATACAAAGTTATCTTTCAAGGTCAGAAATGTGTTATATATGAAAAGCCCCAAAGGAAGTAGATGATAGCAAAGGTGCATATGAAGAGGAACAGACTCTTTCCTCTATTTATGAATTACAGTGATCAGGTTAGTTCTTTTACAGTTGCATGTTCTAATGATTAATGATTATTGGTTATGGCACTTTCAATTTGGACACTTGCTCTTTTCTAGTTTAAGATTGCTGCGGCAGAAACATATGGTCAGAGGATTACCTCCCATCAAAGAACCTTGTAGTACTTGTGAGTGTTACATCTTGGGAAAGAAACATTGTGAAAGCTTTCCAAAGGGAGTTGCATACAGAGCAAAGAAACCTCTTGATTTAGTGCATACAGACTTGTGTGCAACTATGAGGACACAGTTGATTGGTGGAAGTTGTTACTTCCTCACTTTCATTGATGATTATAGTAGAAAGGCTTGGGTTTAATTCTTGAAGCAAAAGTCTAAAACTTTTGCAAATTTCAAGGAATTCAAAGCCTTGGCAAAGAAACAAAGTGATTAACAAATCAAGGTACTGAGGCCAGATCATGGTGGAGAATATGACTCAAAGGCATTCCATGATTACTGCAAACAACATGGAATTAGAAGACAATTTACAACTAGGTACACACCACAGTAGAATGGTGTAGCAAAGAGAAAGAATAGGATAATTATGAACATGACAAGAAGCATGTTGGGAGGTAGAAACTTGTCTAATGAGTTTTGGGCAGAAGTTGTTGCATGTTCTATTTATGTGACCAATATATCTCCTACAAAGAGTGTGATGAACAGAGTACTAGAACAAGAATTCTCAAGTATTTCTTGTAGCGTATCTCATCTCAAAGTTTTTAGATGTCTAGCTTATGCACATGTGCCTAAAGAGTGAAGAGGTAAATTAGATGATAAAAGTGAAAATGCATATTTACTAGTTATAGTGAGAAATCAAAAGCTTACAAATTGTATAACCTGGTGAGCTCCAGTATTGCAGCAATGATGCTGCAACTCCTGGGACTCCCTACTTTACTTTTATCAACCCGGTAGTTCATAACAAACTTGGAAGCGACGGTGTTGTATGCACAAGTACTAGCTCTTACTGCAGGTTGTCACTTGATCAGCTGACACAAGTTTGCTAGGAGCTTAAGCCAACTTCTATGAGTTCTCAGAAGAAGCTTTTAACTGTGATGGAAGAAAGCTAACTCAAAAGAGGCTATTCTATTTGCAAAAAGAAGATGAAAATGGAAAGGAAACACAAACCCTAGCAAAACCTAGTTTTACCCACTAACCCTAATTTTGCAAGAAAAAGAGAGGAAACTACTGAAATGGATGCCATTGACTACTGAAAAGGTAAAATGCATGTATTCAAGCTACTTCTAAAGGAAAATGTGGAAAAATCATCTTTTTGTACTTTTGAGCAATTTTATGCAGAATTATTATGCTTGTGTTTTAACTATTTGTGACTGTGCAGTGGTTTGGTGGCAAAGAAAAATGGAGTTGGCTTTTGCAGATGATGATGAAGGTGTGGAGGGGTCCTACGAAGTCCCTAGTACCCTTCTGGAGATTTCCATTGCGATCAAACTTCGAAAAATTGCTCGCATGAACTTCTACAAGAAGGTTGCAGGGGATCTACAGGAAATTCTACAGGAAGTTCTACA
Source organism: Pinus tabuliformis (assembly GCA_031772625.1). Lineage (NCBI taxonomy): Eukaryota > Viridiplantae > Streptophyta > Pinopsida > Pinales > Pinaceae > Pinus > Pinus tabuliformis. Next base: position 1,574,706,784 of record CM062804.1, read on the forward strand.
GGAGGAGGCTGAAAGTGGTTTTTGGAGGTGGAAAAATGGTGGAAAAATGGAAATGAAGGCTGGATGGAGGTGTCAAAGGGTCTAGGACTCTGTCAATGAAGATCAAACATGAAAGAGATGGTTGGATTTGTTCAAAGGTCAAGGAAGCAATTTTGCACAAGAACGTAGAAATTAGGGCAGTTTGGCGAATTGTGGTGAACAAGTGAAGGATTCTGTGAAAGATGAGCTGGTACAGGTTGTGCTGTGGAAGGATGACAAGTTTTCAAGTGAGCTGCACACCTACTTCTTAAAACTGACCCAAGTAAAAACGGAAAAAAATAGAGTTTTCCTAATTTGACCTAAAATCTGACCTAAAAACAGAAAAGTGTTGAACAGAAGTTTATGAACAGGAAACTATGTGAGAAATCCATGGTAAATGCACAAGAAATGGTCTAAGCATGTGAATCCAAGCAAATATCAACTTCTCCAACTCAAAACATCACACTACCAATTGCATGAAAGGAAAAAAACAATGTTTTTTGGGGCAGCAGCAGTGCCTCGTCCTCAATTCATGGTCCCAAGGAGGGAGAAAGGGAATCCAGGCCTGCTGGTAGCCTTGTTGGTTCTTCCTCTGTTACTACAGAAAACTACTTAAACAACTTGCAGCAAGAACAACTAATTTAATCATCAAAAGCAACCTATTTTACCAAAGCAAGATTAATCCTAAACAACAGAAATCAGATTATGAATGCAAGAAAAAAACATGTAAATATACAAAGGAGGTGTTGGGCAGCTTGGGTTGGGCCCTAACCCAAGAGCTTCAGCCCTCTAGAAAGGATCAGTGCTGGTTCAAAGCTGGATTCATCTTCATTGATCAAAAAATAATAGTTACATCACAAAATTGTCTGCAAAAGGAGCTCAAAAATGCGTTGAGTACAACACTGCGCAAAAGTGCGAAAATAGACTATGAAAATGGCTAACCTACTAAGGCCTAAGGTCTTCTTATTTATACAAGTGATGACTCCCAACAGTCCTCCTAAACTTTAGGAACTTGGCTGCCTAAAACTGCAGATAACAACAACTTCACTAGACCTGCTCGGCTGCCCTTGTAATCGTCGATGTGGTGACCTTTGAACTCCGAGCTGCTAGTGGAGAACTCGAGGAAGGGGTCATCAATGCAGGAGACACCCCTCCTATAAGTCCTCAGCCTTGTTTCTTCAAGTTTGGTTTCCAATCTGCTCATAAATGTCTGGTCTTGGTCCAAAAATCTGCAATAAACACTCATTAGACTTTGTGGTAAAGTGACTGTACCCATTCACTCAATTAACATAAATATATTCAAAAACATGCACAAAACCATGGCGAATGGTGGATTAAATGGAAACAATAGGCAAAATGAGCCCATATAGTTACCCATTTCTGGGGCTCATCATCACCCCCCTACTGAATGGGTTGCTCATCCTCTGAGCAACTAATTCAATTCTTCATCCTTGATAGCTTTAACAGCTTCCCTAAAATCCCAAGCTTCTGAGGTCATGTCCTCTTCCTTGTCATGAAAACCTGCCTTTCTGTCTACTTCCTCCCATTTCTTTTGTTGTTCTTCTTCATTAACCCCTTCCAATAGTCCTAAGAGTAGTGGAGGATTGAACTTAAGGCCAATCCAGTTGGCTTTCAGATTTTGCATTGATTTTTTGTAGAGGGGCACTCTCACCAAAGCCTCCCTCATTCTGGTTGGGGAGTGATACTCCCTTATCTTTAGGCTATGGGACAATGTATTCCATCTTCTTGTGCAAGCATGAAGGCAATCATCGCCAAATAATATTTCCATATCTTCAAAATGAGCGATAGCTTGCGCTTGCCTTTCAACATAATCAGGGAGAACTTGAGGGTTGCTTGCAAGGTGGTGATGAGCATATATGAGAGTTGAGGGGTCTTCCAGTTCTACCCTTATTAGCAGGGGCTCATTTAGTTCTTTTGCCATGATTTGTTGAATTTCCACTGCTCTTTTTTCCTCATGGCTCATCCAAGAAGCCATAGCCATGAGCTGTAGGTCTCCCAATGTAGCATTCGGATCCCAAAAGTTCATATCAGGGAGTGCCATATTGTGTAAGTAGAATTTTGTTAGTTTGGTCTTATCCTCAGCTGAACTAGTATCACATAAATACATAAACTGATTATAATACTGGAATGGGATTGTGCCCCTTTGGGCCAATGTTTTAATCTAGAACTAGAGGCATTGGTCTTTGAGATATAGTGCGTAGGATCTAGCTGGTTGCCTGCACTGCAAGGCCTCCATTGCCCAGCTGGCCATGCAGGCCATCTGGGCTTCCCTTTCCTGCAACTACTACTTCAGCATCAGTACTTCAGCTGCTGCCTGAGACTCCCTTTCTTGCTGTTGCTTTATCATCATTTCAACATCAGGTTGTGGCTCTTCCTCTTGCTGTTGTTTCTCTGCTACTTCCTTATCTACTAGGGGACCTTCCTGTAGTTGTTGTTCTTCAAAAATCTGTGATATGTCTCCCCTTTGAGTTTCCTGTTGCTGTAACTGCTTTTTCAGCAGTGCATTTTCCTCCTGTAGCTGGGCTCTTTTAATGCTCTCGGTGTGTCTCACCATTGCCAACTCCCTTCTTAATTCTTTCAACTGTTCTTCCATGTGTCATATGTTTGCAACTCCCTTGGATTTAGCAATTTTCATTCAGGTGTGGGTTCTAACCCCTTCTTGTTATAGTTCAAAGAAAAGGGGCACAACGAATTTCTATGAGATGATCTTCCCACCTTCTAGAAAATTGTAATATGAGCCTAAATTAGGCTGAGGGCTTGGTTTAGGTATCTATTTGGTCTTGTCTTCCTCTTGTGACTGTTCTGCTACCTCCTCTTCTAATTTTTTAGTCTCCTTTAGCTTGGCCAGTGTTTCCTGTAGAGAGGTCTTAGCTTCCTGTAGAATTGTTTTGGTGTCCATTAGTCTGATTCTGTCCTTCCAGGTGGAAGTTTTGGGACTCCCTCTCTCATAAGTGATAGAGATTTTGGAGGGGGATTCCTCCTTTTTCTTAGTAGGTGCATCCTCAATTATTATAGGTTCTTTTGATGGTGGCTGGGGCTTGCCCACTTTTATCCCGGTGCTCCTTTTGGCCTTGAAATACATGAATGTTTCTCTTTTTCTTTTTCCCTTTTGTTTTTGTTGGAATGCTCAACGCAACCAGCACAGTTGCTGCTTCTTTTGCCAATGTTTCAGGGGACGCTTCTTTCTACTGTTCTTCCCCTTCATCTTCTGCAGTCTTTTCTGTGTCTGTTGATTCTGCTTGTGTTTCTACTATTTCTGGTAATGTCTTCTCTTTTCCTTGTTGGGTCCTTGTCTTGCCTATGGCAATCTTCTTTTGGGCTTTCTTGGGCTTTTTATTCTCAGCCTTTGTCCTTTTTCTCTTCTCTGATTTGAGGTTGTCTTCTTTTCTGCCTTAGGCTCAGTAGTAGTTTTGCCAGATTTCTCCTCTTCTTCTTGTTTCTCCTCTGTTTGAATGTTTTGTGTCTGTTCATGCATTTCTTCCTCAATTTCCTCTTTCTCTTCCTCCTCCTCACTGTTAGATGGGCTAATATCCTCAGTCAAAGTTTTGATGTCATCTTTTCTGGACATATTCCTGAAACTTTCCCAAGCTATGGGAATAGTATATGTGTGTAAGGCATCTTCTACCAACAGTTTGATGAGCCCATTGTGGGCCAGCTGGTTTGGGACCCCTGCATTTAGCTTGGTGCTACATTCTATTAAAGACTGGAGGAGGAAATATGGGAGACTGAGTTTTCTAACTGGAGGTAGGTCCATCCCATACCTCAATTCATGTAATAACCTGGAGTGATAAAAATAAATTATATTGAACCTTCCTTCACAAGTGATATATTTCATTATTTGGAAGCTGACTTCACTCCATGGAGGAGGTAAGCTTGTCCTTTTGACCCCATTTTTATCCTCTACAGGATTCTCCCCAGGTTGAAAAAATGTCTTCTTGGCAACCTGTCCCAATGCTTTTTCCTCCTTGCTCCAAGGGAGCCCCAGTGGAAGACCTATGATTCGACTGATAAAATCAGGTGTAAGTTCTAGGGTCAGACCCCTAAAACTAACTATAGCATGTGTTTTTGAATGGGGTCTTAAGGACATCAAAAATTCTTTAGTCACCTCATCATCATATCCATGTATTCTTTCAAAGAAAATCATCCAATTTTCTTTAGTGAAGAGGGCCACCACCTCAGGGTGTTCATGCAATTGGTTGGAGTTCAAAGGCTCCTTCCTTATAAACCCTCCTGGCATGGTGTTGAGTGCTTTTTTTTTTTAAAGAATGCTCAGGTGAGTAAATAGGCAAAACTAAAAACGAAGGGATAGCTGAATTTTGTCTTTTTTTGAAACCAGACAAGGAATTTCCCATGTGCTTTCTCCCTACAACATCAAATTGCAATATTTCCCTTGTTTCAAACTGCTCTTGTCCTGAATTTGATTCTCTGCTTTTGGAAAGATTTTTTTTTTTGACAGAACAGAGGATAAATAACACAGGGTTTTTTCAGAGAGTAGACAGATATGCCAATTTGGTTTTTTTTTTTCACACAAGCTGGGTTCTATAGTGGTATGTGTTTTCTTTACAGTAGAATGTGATAAAGAAGAAGACAGACTTTGAACACAGAGATGAAAATAGAGAACTGCATAGAACTTAGGGAAAATATGTAGGCAGACTTTTAAGCTTCACTCTCCTTTCTTTCAATCCAATGCTGTGTTTTTAATCCACCACCTTATACAAATAAGTCATATGCAGAGTGGTTTTCTGGCCTACCTCGTTTCAAGCTTGAATTTTGACAAAAAAACTCAGGTTTTCCTTCTACAGGCCTGTTCTCTATCCCTTCTGTAGAAAACTTCTGGCTCCTGTAGAATGCAGCAGTGCTCCTTTAGAGCCCGATAGGCAGGAGGGTTTTGAAAAACTGGAAAAAAATTGGTAGAGGACGATTGGTTTGCTGCTCTTGGAGTGCAGGTGAGTACTGCAGTCGAGAATGTCATGAATGAAGAATGAACCAAAGGGTGGCGGAGGCTTCGACCGCACTGTCCTTTAACTGTTGGCGGAATCCGTGGTGAGGAGGTGAGGTGGCCGGATGGGTACGTCATCTCCATCTAGACCGTTGGTCCTACGTCACGGTCATAATGGTTTTGCATGCTTGCCTGACCGCCATCACCTCCCTTACTCCCGTTATACGCCACCACCACTACTAGTCCCGAATGTTTTTTCCCGGATTTACATACCACACGTGCTGGCTGCGTATTTGATCGACAGTTTGAATTTGACGGGGCTCATTTGAATTCCATAAGGGTGTGTAACTGAATGAGGGTGGCCAGTTAGCTGGTCACCGATTCCATTTGATTGACCATTCCCACAGTTCATGTAGTTTTGAAATATTATTCATGCAATCGAGGAATAGGTTTAGGCACTTACCTGCTTAGTCGCTATTGTGTTATGCATATTTCGGACTTTGGCACTTCATTTCCTCGTTGTTGTTGCTACTTGCGCTCTGCATGCTCGACCTTAGGCTTTTGATGATGATCTCTCGTTCAAACAATGCTCCTTACATGTCTCATACGTCCTGCTGCTCTGACCCTGTCTCTGGAGTATGTTCTTCAAAGGGATCATCTGCTACAGGAATCTTGTAGGATTTCCTGTAGCTGCTTCTCCTAATGAAATTCAAGCTAATATTTGAGTAGGGCTAAAACTACTGAAGAAGGTCTCGACTGAAAAGAAATCACAGCTGGAAGGTATCAGGTAGGAATGAGTAAAAATGTTGCTGCCTTTATTTGTCATCATTTTTTTTTTGTTTGCAGAATGAAAGAAACAGAATTTATGTATGTGGTTGTGCAGGGACACAGGAAAAAACGAGTGGAAGTGTAGGTGTACAGGGATGGAATGGCGAAATAGGGAGATGGATGGTGGCAGGGAGGTTCACAGACCTTATAGACAACTTTCCAACCCTTGGGTCCTTCTTTGAGATTGATTTTGGCCTTTCTGTAGTTTCTACAGGGTCCTCCTACAGAATACTCAGATTTTCCTGTAGAATGCGAAATTTCAGAACAAATGAGACCAAAACTTGGGAAAGGATAACAGTGATGGGGTGATGGACTATGAAAGGTGCATGCAGCCTGGCCATGTCTTTTTCCTCTGGTGCGACCCTCCTGCAACCTGTAATGACCTTCCTGCAACTTGCAATTTATTCAAAAGAAGTTAGGTTGTTATTTTTTTTCTTTTTTTTGAGACAGCTGGGGCACCTCCAGGAGGTTTTCACCCTCACTGCCTGCCCTGGGCGCCTCCAGGAGGTTTTCACCCAGGGATCTTTTATTCCATTTTTTTTTCCTTCTTTCCCAGGGTGTGGGTGGAGTGGAGACAGGGACTTGCTCCACTACCAACACTGATTTACCCAGAGTCTCAATGAACTCCTGATTGGAAAGGGGCTTCCTATAGATCTTCAATCGATGCCCATTGACAAGCATGGGGATGGCTTCTTCATCAATGGTCCAGATAAGGACTGAACCATTGTCATGGCATTTTTCTACTGTATATGGTCCCAACCATTTTGTCCTCAGCTTGCTTTTGAAATCTTTGTATCTTGAATCATATAGCAGCGTTGAATCTCCTGGCTGAAATTGTTTCTCTTTGAGGTATTGGTCATGCGATATTTTTCTTTGAAGCTGGACTACCTCTAAGTGGAGTAGGGCCTGCATTCTCTATTCATCTAACCCATTTAGCTGAAGCAATCTTTCCTTTTGTGTCTGGCTAAGATCTAGGTCTAGTTGAGCTGCCATCCTTAATGTGTTATATTCAAATTCTATTGACAGCGGAGCCTTCTTCCCATAAACTAGCTCATAGGGTGTAAAACCTGTGGTGGTTTTCCAAGTAGTGTTATAGGCCCAGGTGGCCTCAACCAATCGATTTGCCCAATCTTTTTTGCTGTTGCTCACTACCTTAGTCAAAATCCCTTCCAAAGCTCTGTTAGTGACTTCCACCTGTCCATTTGCTTGTGGATGATAAGGGGTGGAAGTTTTGTGCTTAATCTTTTGGTGTGTGAGCAGATCTTCAACCAAATTGGAGGTAAACTAACTCCCTTGATTTGTAACTAACTCTCTTGGGTAGCCAAACTTGTAGAAGATATTTTCCCTTAAAAACTTAGTTGCTTTTTCTTCTATTGTTGCTTTGATCTCCTTTGTTTCTATCCATTTGTCAGATAATTAGTACACACAATGATGTAAGATCTCTGTTTTGAAGGAGGGTTGATAGGACCCACAAAGTCCATGCCCCACTTCTCAAATGGCTCAAAAGTCACTTGAGGTTGCAGGGGCATCTCATCTCTTGGAGTCGGTTTCCCAATCCTTTGACATCGATCACATTGGCTAATGCATCTCCTGACATCTTGATGAAGAGTGGGCAAATAGTAACCTGCCTGCAAAATTTTGAAGGCAGTCCTCTTTGCTGCAAAGTGGCCCCCATAGGGCCCATCATGACAAGTTTGGATGATGTCGAAAACTTCCTCCTCCCTAACACATCGCCTCAAAATCTGATCTGGGCCAATTTTAAAAAGATTGCCCCTGACCTAAGTGAATGGGGCACTTTTCCTCACGATCTTGCTCTTCTCTTTTGAGGATAGATGTGGCAGAAGCTCTGCTGAAACCAAGTAATTTGCTATATCAACAAACCATGGAGAGAGTACTGAAATGGAAAATAGGTGTTCATCGGGAATTTGATCATCCACCATCCCTTCTTCACCTACAGGCAGATCTAGTCTAGACATAAAATCAGCAACAACATTTTCCTTACCTGTCTTATCAACAATGGTCAAGTCAAATTGCTGCAATAAAAGTAACCATCTAATGATACAAGCGTTTACATCAGGTTTATTCATCAAATACCTAATTGCAGCATGATCAGTATGTACGAATGTTTGATAGCCAGAGATGTAGTGTCTGAACTTGTTTAGGGAATGGACTACAACTAGGAGCTCCTTGTCAGTTACAGTGTAGTTTAATTCTGCCTTAGACAGGTTTTTACTGAAAAATATATGGCATAAGGCAACTTCTCTTCAACTTGCCCTAAGGCTGCTCCTATCGCTTTGTTCGAGCAATCTATGTGAATGTGGAAAGGTAGGGCCCAGTTTGGACCTCTCAAGATTGGGGCAGTTATCGGCTTACCTTTCAAGGCATCTAGAGCCTCTTGACAATTGTCAGTCCATATGAACTCAATGTCTTTTCCCAAAAGGCCAAACAATGGAGAGGCTAGCTTGCTAAAATCCTTAATGAATCTCCTATAATACCCTGCTAAGCCTAGAAAACTCTGAACATCTCTTACCTTTTGAGGAGTTGGGACCCTTTGGATGATAGCAATCTTGTAGGGATCCACCTATAATCCTTGCTGAGAAATTGTATGACCTAGCACGGTCCCTTTAGTGCTCGGGAATTCTCATTTTTCAGCACTGAGGGACAGGTTCATTTCAATACACTTGGCTAAAACTTTTCCCAAGTTAGTCAAAGCTTCCTGGAAGTTAGAACCATAAGGGGTAAAGTCATCCATATAGATCTCCACTAAATCATGAACCAGTTCAGCAAATATGCTCAGTACTGCTCTCTGGAAAGTGGCGGGAGCATTGCACAACCCAAAAGGAAGGACCCGATATGCAAAAGTACCCCATGGACAAGTGAAAGTGGTCTTATCCTGGTCTTCCGGGCTGATTTGGATTTGGTTGTACCCGCTAAACCCATCTAGGAAGGAGAAGAACTTCTTCCCTGCCAAGCCATCTAACACTTGATCTATGAAAGGCAAAGGGAAATGGTCCTTCCTGGTGGCCTTGTTCAGTTCTTGATAATCTACACATATTTTCCACTTCCCATTTTTCTTTGGCACTAGCACCAAAGGAGAAACCCATTCGCTGTTAGACATGGGGTAGATGAATCCTGCATCCAACAACTTTTGCAATTCTTCTTTGACAATGTCCTTAAGAGCTGGATTCATCCTCCTTCGAGGCTACCTAACTGGTTTACAATCTTCCTTAATGTAAATGTGATGAGTATATATGGAGGGGTGGACTCCCTTCATCTCCTTATAACTCCAAGCAAAAGCATCCAAGTGATTCTTCAATAAGCTACACAGTTCTTTCTCCTGAGAGGTGGACAGGGATGAGTTGATCTTCAAAGTTTTTCCTGGGCCAAATTCCACGTTCTTGACTCAGTGGGAGGTTGGATCAGCCACACAGAGATCAACTAGAGGATTTGCTTGGGTTTCTTCCACCAAATCTTCTAAGGGCAACACACTAGGGGGTGGATTTTGGATCAAGTTCTCAATAAGATCATCCTCGGTTTGTGAACCCCCATGGTAGTTTCTACTGTACACAATGGTACAGAATAGACTTCATCCTCATCTTCCTCCTCCAACCAGAGGGGTAAATCATGTTTAGAGGTCGGGTAGGAGAATAGAGGACTAGCTGCTTGGACATATGCCTATTCCTGATTGTCATGTTACCAGCTCGACAGCTGATATAGGCATCTGCAGTAGCCAACCAAGGTCTTCCCAAGATGAGAGGATACTTAGTGAGCTTTGCCTTTGGTTGGAGAACCAGGAAATCAACAGGGTACTCCCAGGAATCAATAAAGACCATGACATCTTCCACAATCCCCTCAAGGGTCACGGTGGAGCGGTCTACTAACTGCAGTATTATTGAGGTCTTTCTTAGGGAACCCTGAAGGTTGAGTTTAAGCATAGTGTCCCTAGTCATCACATTAATGGCAGCCCCTAGATCAATCAAGGTATGGGGGATGATGGTGCCATTGATGTGGACATCGACTACAGGACTCCTAGGGTCTAGATATTTCAGACAAATTACTTGCCCCAACATCAGATCGGACAGTTGTCCTATAACATTGATAGTTGGGGCATCTCTCTTTCACCTACCTGGGTGTTTGAAGCACTTCTCCTTGATCATCTTGTTGTATATAGGCACATCCTTTATGGCTTGGAGAAGGGGTATTTTTACACATAACTGTTTCAGTTCTCCCAGAAGTTCAGTTTCTTCTAGGGTCGGTTGGGTGGTTCCAGTTAGTCTCTTAGGAAAGGGTGGAATGACCTTGGGTTCACTTTCCCATTTTTCTTCCTCATCCTCCTTAGGAGGAGGTTGGCTATCTGGGAGAACCTTCCCAGATCGTAGGTTAATCTCTTGAATCTCCATAGCATACGTTGGACATGATGTTTCCCCACTATATACCTACTAGGCCTGTCTGTTGTTGGGTTTTGGGTTCGGTTGAGAAGGTATTTGGGGTTGTCTTGGAGGAGTAGGAGGTAATGGTTGTGGTTGAGCAGGTGGTGGAGGCAAAAGAGCGGGGGAGAGTTATACTGGGGCCTCCACCCCTGATGAGGTGCACTCCACTGAGGCTATGGTTGAGCATAAGGATGAAACGAATGAGCAGCTAGAGGAGCCTAGTATTGAGGAGGATATGACCAAGGAGGGGGTGTGGACTAGGAAGGATGAGCAGGGGGGCCCCAAGAAGGCATGGAAGTGGCTTGATTGGGGTTGTAATAGCTCTGGGAGGTCCCTTGCATTCCCTGCTGGTAAGGTTTGGGCCCATGTGGCCTCCTTTGGTTCATGAAATAGAGTGGTTCAGTGGCTCCCTTAGCCCTTGATATGCAGCTTTGATTCCGGGCAAGGAAGGGCATTGATTTGTAGGATGGTCTTGCTCACAGACTACACACACTTCTATAGAGTGCAGTGGGCATTCGTTCCTAGGGTGCTTTCTCGTGAACTTGGGACAGAAGATGGCTAACCTACTTAGGCATGAGGCCTTCTTATTTATACAAGTGGGGACTCCCAACAGTCCTCCTAAACTTTAGGAACTCGGCTGCCTAAAACTGTAGATAACAACAACTTCACTAGACCTGCTCGGCTGCCCTTGTAATCATTGATGTGGTGGCCTTTGAACTCTGAGCTACTGGTGGAGAACTCGAGGAAGGGGTCGTTAATGCAGGAGACACCCCTCCTATAAGTCCTCAGCCTTGTTTCTTCAAGTTTTCCTGCCAATCTGCTCATAAATGCTTGGTCTTAGTCCAAAAATGTCCAAAAATCTGCAATAAACACTCATTAGACTTTGTGGTAAAGTGACTATCCCCATTCACTCAATTAACATAAATATATTCAAAAACATGCACAAAACTATGGAAAATGGTGGATTAAATGGAAACAATAGGCAAAATGAGCCCATATAGTTACCCATTTCTAGGGCTCATCATAACCCTATCACCAAAAAGACCATAATTAACATAGATGTTGTGTTCAAATAACAAGAGTCGAGGAACGGTAGTATAGACAAAAAAGTTGATGCACGAGTGCCACTAATGGAAGAAGATGATGTAACATAAAAGGAGCAGCAAGAATCACATGTGAAAACACAAAACAGAGACACACCAACAAGGACTCCAAGGTTTTACGAGCAACATGGATCTTCAAGTAGATCAACATATCAAGGTTCTCCTAACAATCAATCAGGTGATGAATCAAGCAATGGAAAGAGAAAGATGAGAAGTCTGAAAGATATTTATGATGATTTTGATGTTAGTTCAAATTTTTCATTATTTTCATTCCAACTGTTATCACTCCAAAATTTATCTAGAGTTGTTGTGAAAGAAATGATAGAGGTAACCACAAACCTACTTTGGAGATTAAGATCTAGCCTTCCTAATGCTCAGAGAGGGCTCTCTCTTTATGATTTAACTTTGTTTGGTTAATTGATTTTAGGCTAGTTATGATTGTACTTGGGTTTTGATTTAGATTTGGTGGTAGAATCACTGACTTAGATGGATAGAGGGATGTATTTTACCCTTGGGCTATGGGGTCAAGTGTCAAGCAAACAAGACTGGATCAAGTTCTAAAGATAGTGTTTACAGGGCAAGGTAGTTGAGTAAATTTAGATCTTAAGGCTGGATGGTGATGTTATTTTCAATCGGATCCAAGGAGCAATTAAGGGTTCCTTAAACTGGATAATGAAGGAAGTGAAAGAGGTCAACCAGGATGGGAGAGAAATTAAGCATTCTCAGATCCGGATGTCAGAAGAAAAAATTAAAATGATTAATTGTTCAAGACAGAGTGTACTTAAACAAATTCTGTAATATAATTCTAGTTAATTCATTCAAATTTAGATAACATGCAAGTTTGTGAAACACTTAAGAAAATAACAATTTGACAAAGAGAAAATACTTCACTGAAGTAGCTCAACACATGAATCCTATAATGCAATCTCTTTATTACTTAGTCTAGTCTGCTGACTTGAAAAATTGGTACAATGAACCCTCAGGTTTCAGATCAATACAACTATAGAAATGTCTAGCAATCCACCCCCTATACTTCGAATTATGAAGTATTTATACAAAAATAGTTTACAAATTATCCCAAACTGTCTTGGGAATTAATCTAGGAAACATAAATATATTCATGTAAGAAGATAGAGACAGATATTAAACAGTTGCAATCTGTCCCTATTTATTAGGCTGTGTTGTCCTATTCTTTGATATTTTGTTGTTGGTCTTCCACGCTAATTGTTCTTTTTACTTTGCCCTTTTAATTGATACTCTTTCACCTGATACTCTTTCATCTGAGCTAGCCTGTTGCTTTTCTTTTGCTACTCTGTTTTCACTTTTAACTTGTATTTTTACAGTAAGTCATTTAATTTCTCCCAGGTCTCTGCATCTGTTAATTTGATATCTACCATCCTCATGTAGATTTCATCTGCTTCTGTGTACTTTGCAAAGGTGTGCCTATTCACAAAAAGGTGTTTTACCTCATTCTGGAGGTAAAACAGGTTCTCAAATGTCTGGTACAGAACCTTTGCTGTAGGCATACCTTTCATAGAGAAATTATTGGCTTGATCTATTTCCACCTCTTTGATTTTCTTGTTGTAGTCTTCCTGTGGCATTAATCTGTCATTTATTAGCAAGGGATTTGGCAGACCTTTCTACCTCAAAGCATCAAACTTAACCATGAACCTATCTATAGCCAACTCCATGGTTTGGAATTTGCCCTCAAGGTTCATCATTAGGTTCCTCTTGGTAAGCACTTTCTTCACCTCTAATATAGTTCCAGTCCTATCAGCTATGTCCAGCTCCTGCAATTCATATTTATTTTTAGAGTTAAGGAATTGGATTATTCTAGTGGCTTCTTCTGGCATGTCTCCAAGTTCAGCCTTAACTCTTTGAATTGCTTCAGTAGCCTCTTTGACTAAATCATTTTGTTCAAAGATGACTTGTATAGATGGCCAAATATCATTGACAAAGTCAATGATATTGGCCCATAGCTATTCTTTAGCTTGGGCAAGTGGTTCCTTCAATGTTAACTCTTTCTCCAAATTCTTCATTCTTTTAGTTAACCTGTTTGATTTCTATACTTCGTTCTTGTGCATAATCTGTGCCAGTTTCTTCTCATCCTCCAGACTTGTTATTTGTTCTTTTAGTTTATTTATCTCAGTGGTCTGAATGGACATGTCCTCCATTGCTTTGACCAGTTTGCTTGCCTCATCACTTGGTTGAGTTGTTGTTGTTGTTGAACCTGTTGTTGATGTAGATGTTGTTGCAGCTGGAAGTGTGGTAGCCAATGGAGCTGTGGGAGCCAATGAAGCTGCCAAGGTTGACGGGAATGCTGTAGTCAATGTGGAAATGGCAGTGGTAGTGGCTGTCTCAAGGATGGCCTGTTTCAGCTGTATTAAGCTGTCCAATTCCTTCGCCATTTCTTTCAATTGATCATTTAATTGAATAATGAGTCCCATCATCTCCTCTTGCTGGGTTTGTCTCTCAAGGACCTCCTTGGTCTGTGGATGCTCTGAATGAGGCAGCTTTAGTTGCTTCTTCAAAACAACATTATCCTCATTCTTCTTCTTTATTAGTTTCTCTGCAGCTTTGACATCACTGGGATTATACCCAAGCTCAATCACCAAGTCTTCCAGTGACTTGATTCTGTTATCCTTGGCTTGTGAGGATGCCTTTTCCAGCTTGTACTGTGTTGTGATATTATCCAGTGAGCTTTGGAGTTTATGCATAGTCATTGCTTTATTTGTCATGGTGGAATAAATCATCTCACCTGCGTGCTTATGGAACTCAATTTGGTCAATAGGGTGAACATCCCTAGCCAAAACTTCAAATTCAGTCTTCTTGTAGTCTGCTGATGATTTGGGCTGCTGGACTGTAGGTTGCATGAATGTCATTTGCATCTTCCCAGTCTTAATGTCAAAGGCTGACATTAATCTATTTTGATTTGCAGGTGTTTGTTTGAAGTACTGGGCATAAGTCTCAGCCTTCAATGCCTCATTTCTCAACTTAATTTCCTTGTACTTCTCTTTAATATCTTTCTCTTTATCCACAGGCTTGCTGGATGAAGAGACTTTAATGTTGAGTTGTATCTCAATAATTTGATTGTTTGAGGTGGAGGGTTGATGGGTTTCTTATTGAAGCTGCTGGACCTTTACTCTTTCCCATCAGTGTGTCAGTGTTAGTGATTTCCATTGTCTCAATGGTGTCTTCTTGTTTAGTTTCAGGATTAAGCTTGGGCCTCTTCCTGTAACTAATCTCAAACATGTCATTGTAGTGTCCATTACTGAGCTAGAATGTTCTTCCTTGGTTCCCTTTACATTTATGCCTCATTGACTGGAGTCTGTAGAATAGGTGTAATATTCATATGTTCTTTTAGGGCTCTGCAGAAATGAACTAGTATCAATATGATTTTCCACATCTATTAATGTACTCTCAACATCTATCAAAGTGTTTTCCAACCATTCTGACTCGTTGGCATATCTCTCAATGTCTGGCTCGGGATCATGTATGAAAGGACTCAATTTGAATTTGAGCCTTAGTTTATTTATGACTCCATGAGGGTCATACTGCCACATAAAACTGCTCTTGAAGTTCATTTGCTGTAAGATTTTGTCTGCCCCTGGTCCAGCTTCCCTATTATTACAGATGAAAGGGCCCAATTGGTTTTTCATTTTAAACTGGGTCTTCTTCCTAGCTGACAGGAAATTAACTTCATCAGAGTTTATAATTTGCCTAAAGTACTGTAATGAAAATATTGTCATGGAGAGGTATTTGGGCAGTTTGTAGGGAGTAAGTTGGCATCCATATATCCTAATTTCTGTGTGGTCCTAGTATAGGTACCAGTCTCCCACTCTACTTTTCTTTTCCAACTGTAAAACTCTCTTAATATCCTCACTTATTCTAGGTTGATAACTATTGGTTAACATGTTCATAACTGGATGGTCAAATGAGTCAATGAACTCTTTATAGGAAAAAAAATTGGAATATCTTTGGATCAATGGTGTCTTTAAGATGCCAAATCTTGGATTGCCTTTGGTGTCTAAATTTTGGATGTTGACTGGAAACTTGTCTGACTGAAAGTATAAGAACATGTGAAACAAGACTAATGAATATTTGAACACCCTCTCATTTGGTAATCTAATAAACTTCTCATGGATTCTGTTTGCTATGAACTAAGAAAAGTTGTAAACTGTAGCAGAAGGCTTGCCTGGGAAAATATAGAAAGGAAAGCAAGGACAACCTCATCCACATGTTCATTTATGGTATACCCTAGAATGAAAGAGAGCATGGTAATAATTTGTCTACCTCTCTCAAAGAAAATGGTGGCAACGTGAGGACTATTTGTAGGAGTATAAGACTCCTCTATGATGAAAGTTTGAAATATTTGAGCCTCGGGAAGGTCTAGCTTGGTGTAAAGTTCAAGTAAACCTTCAATGGGAAGTGGGGTCTCATTTGGGCTTGGCTGGATCTGCAACATTTGATTTATTGATTTTGCAGTAATGGTGAATAAGACCTGCAGGTTAGGGGTGACTATGGCTCTTTGATTGGGGATATAACAAGCTTGGCAGAAGTGGATGATTTCTGGGAATAGGTGTACATGTGGGAACAAGTACTTGGGCAAATTTGACTCCCATAAGTGAACGTCATCATTCTGGTTCAAAAACTTGTCTTTACTCGAGCAGTGGAGTTTCAGTAAGTGGGCAGGGGAAGCGGTATCTTTAATTTGAAAGTCTTTGTCAGCTAAAGGGAGGTGGTCAATATCCAAGTGAGGGGTTTGCAGAGGTCTTACATCCAGAGAGGTTTGGGAAGCCATAATTTGGTTTATTCAGCTAAATTACTCTTTTTGTGGCTTTAGGAGTAAGGTCACAGCTAGAACAATGGGGAGGGTAATAACAGTCTATAAAAAGGGGTTTGGGTGCACAATAAGCTTTTCTTGAGTTTAGGAAGGATTTTTAATTAATTTAATTAATTAAACTTTGATCATTACTGTGTATAACTTAAATTCACAGGGCCGTTCTGGTTCTATCAAGAATACCTATAAATTTGATGGTTTGGTGCGTAGATGAGGTTTTGTGGTGGCAACAGAGGCTTCTGAGGCTTCAATTTGTCAATTTGTTGCTTCAATTGGTGTCTACATTGTCTTCGGGTGGAAAAAGGTGGTTAATTTGGTCACGTAAAGGTTCAGGGTGTCAGAATTGGTTTAACAGAGGTTTACAGTGAAAATGAGCAAAAAGAGCAAATTGGGTTTTTTCAGCCTTTTAACCAATAATGGTTAGATTTTGGCGCGACATTTATTGAATGAATAGTGGGCAGTTTCGGTTTAGGCGGGGAGGTGTTTTTAGGCCATATCACATTGCTTTTGAATGGAGGGCGGTATTTTTCGTGAGCACGCAATATAACCTGGTGCCGCCACATAGTCAAACAGTGTTCGGCCAAAACTGTGAATCTTCCGTGCTTTTGGACCGTTAACTATCGGACGATGAATCCACGCGATATGGCTGTGCGCCATTGGATCTAGAGGTGGTATATCAGAGGGATATCACATGGTAAAGTTGCACGGACGAAGTTTGAAAGTGGTTGGCGGGGCCCGGGGTTTAATTACAATGAATTGTAATTAATTAACAAATAATTATGGGTTTTTAATATAAGCAGCGGGTTAATAAAGGTGGGGACCATGGGTTATATTGCAGAGTTTTTAACTATACACCAAGGCTTGGTGGGTTAAAAAAGGGTGTCGGGAAATTATAACGTGGGGGATTTATAAAGCGGGTTTTTAGGAAATAACTTAGGATAAAGGGTTTTTGTGGGTTTTTAAGGGGAAAGGGAAATTAATAAGGGAGGAAAGTATTATTTTTGATGGGAATGTGTTTCACACTTAGGGAAAGGGGTTTTGGGAAGCGGGAATGATTTTTCAAGGGTAATTGTCTAGGGAAATGTGTGAAATAAAGGGATAAATGGTCAAAATGAAGGGAAAGTGTTTTTACAAGTAATGAAGGGACAATGAGGAGAAATTAGCAAATAAGTATGTGGGGGTCTAGTGAAATGAGGGGAAATTAGTAAATAAGCTTTAGTGAATGTCCTTTCTCTTTCACAATTCCTCTTGCACATGAAACATAAGATTAAGCATGATGAATGTGCTTTTTGACTTAGCAGCCTTGTGCACTTGCAAAACTTCTACCTACCCTTTATTTACCCTAGCATTTTCTCTTCATTCATTGGGTGCATTTGAGCTTGCTGACCCTTCATTTCTTTTTCTTTTGATAATAAAACTATATAATTCTAACCTTATAACTTCCAATGGCTCATATTAAACTTATAAGCTCATTATTATTCTCTACCTAACTACGGATCTGCCAAGATTAAACAGTTTGGCTAGATCTTTATTCTCTATCTATCAACATGAAATTTAAAGCATGAATGAACCAAGATTAAACTATTTGACCATTATGGATTGTGGCATTTTTGACAAGATGCACACAATCTTATTTTGCGAAGTAAAGTAAAATTAGTGGCATTTGGATTTGCACACTTTCATGTTCTATTTTTATTTCTTTTTGTGGGGTTCATATTTTTTACTTATTTTGATCTTTTTCTTTCTTTTTGTCCTTTTATTATTCTTTTAAGACATACCCTCTTTACATTTTTTAATTTTAATATGGGAAAACATTTCGTAGAAAACAAAAGTATGTACAATATTGCACGACTAACCATAGCCAGTTCAAAATTATGAATCCTATTATTATAATACCCTAACAGTGGCTCCACATGGGGATGGCATTTTCTGGTGAAATGTTAAGAACCTTAAGATCAATAGCCTTTGAAACTTTGATTGTGGTTGCCTTGTAACTGCTCTTCTGTGATTTGATTTATTCATACATATGATGGTAAACCTTTCAAAGCTCGGGGCCTTCTCTCCGGGCTTTAACCTCAAAAGATTACCATCCAATCCAATCTAAACTTTGCAATGTTATATACAATAAGAAAAGTAAAATGAACTATTGTTAATCTGTGGATAAGTAGTGCTTCAACATTCTACCATTGATTGGTCCTCCTGGTAGATCTGTTCCATCTAACTGTCTCAAGAAAAATGCATTGTTACCTCTGTAACCATAAATGATATAAGGGCCTTGCCATAGGAAATCAAATTTACCATGTTTACCATTTTATTCTCTTCTGGAATCCCATTTGAGTACTTTGTCACCTATGTAAAAATCATTAGCTTTGGCCTTCTTGTCAAAAATAATTTTGATTTTATCCTGGATCACTTGTGATTTGACATAGACTTCTTCTCTGATTTGCTGCAAGTATATTGTTTGATTTATCCTCCTTTGGATATTATTTGGTTCTACTTGCAACTCTTGAATCATTTTCATCACTGGTACTCCTAAGGAGGATGGAAAAATAGAATCCATTCCATATACTAGCTGGTAAGGAGATGTACCAATGGAATTCTTGATAGTTAGTTTGTCTGCCCATAAGGCATTGACCAACCTTTTGTTCCAGGTCTTCTTGTTGTCTTCTAGCAATTTCTTGTTGATATAAATAAGGCTTTTGTTTGAGGATTCGGCAAGTCCATTACCCTGAGGGTAATAGGAAGTGGAATGGCCAAGAGTAATGTGATATTTGTTACAAAAGTCTACAACTTTCTTAGATTTGAAAGCAGGTGCATTATCAGTAATGAGCTTTTGTGGGCATCCAAACCTAAGAAGGTTATTGTTCTCAAGGAATGAAATGATGACAGAGTTTGTAACTTATCTAGAAGGGATGGCTTCTATCCATTTAGTAAAGTAATCAATGGCTGTCAAAATCCATTTATGTTGAGGAGGATGGGTGAATTTCCCTAATGAAGTCTAAAACCCATTGTTGAAAAGACATTTCTGTGGAGATGGGTTTGAGAGGTAATGGTAAGAGCTTCGTTTTTCCCTCAAATATTTGGCACTTGTTACAAGAGTTCACATATTTCTTGACATCTGCAAAAAAGGTGGGCCTGTAAAAACCTGCCCTTAAAATCTTATCATCAGTTGTTTTCCAATATAGGCGTCCTCCACAATCTCCTCCATGAAATTCTTAAATAACTTTTTCAGCTTCATCTTTTAATAAACAATTTAATAGAATGCCACCATTATCTTTCCAAAATAAAGCATTGTCTATGATACAATATTTCATTGATTTCATTTTCAAAAATCTATTTTTAGTTCTAGACAAACTAGGAGGAGATTGTAGGTTTAGTAAAACAAATATGATATTTGCATACCATGGTGAATCTATAAAAGCTTCACTGATCTATGGAGTTGCCATCTCTTCCTGATCATCTAGGGCACCAATGAAATTTATATATAAGGCCTGACAGTTCGATTCAGCCATGAGTTTAGCTACACCTTGGCCTTTGATAAGTTTTGTAGGGTTTATTTCTATGTCATATTCCAAAATAGTGGCAATCCATTTGCCTCTCTTTCCTTTGGGCCCATTTTGTGTCAGAATGTCCTTTACTACTAAATTTGGAACATAAGCAATGATGTGTGAATACAAGATGTACACTCTGAAATCTTTAATATCTTTCACTAAAGCAAGTGCTCGTTTTTCCATTATGTTGTACTTTAGTGTAGCATCTCTCAAAGATCTACTGAAAAATGCAATAGGTTGCTCATAACCTTGATCATTCTTTTGCAACAAGACTACTGCAATAGTATGTTCTGAAGCAAAAGAAAAAATTATTAAATATTTTTTGAAATTAGGACTTATGAGGACTGGAGTTTTAGTAAGGGCTTCCTTGATTGCCTCAAAACATTGTTTAGCCTCTACTATCCACTTAAGTGTTGAATATTTCTTTAACATGTTATTTAATTATCTTATTAGTTCTACTAAGTTAGAAATGAATCTCCTAAGAAAATTTATTTTGCCTAAACATGACTGTAATTATTTGATGTTTCTAGGATGAGTGATGGTTAGGATTGCTTCTATTCTAGCTGGATCTATTCTAATCCCATCTTTTGATATTATGTGTCCCAAGATTTTACCTTCTTCTAGACCAAAGAGTGTATTTTTGGGATTTAAGGAAATGCCAAATTTTCTGCATTTAATAAAAACTCTTCTAAGGTGATCTAGATGTTCATTATCTAATTTGGAAAACATTGTGATGTCATCTTGGTAAACAACTAGAAAGTCATGGATTTCTTTTGCAAAGGCTATGTCCATTTCTCTTTGGAATGTTGCTCCAACATTCATCAATCCAAAAGGCATCTTCAAATACATGAAAGTACCCCAGGGAGTGGTAAATGCAGTCTTTTCTTGATCCTCTAGTTGAACTAAGATTTGGTTGTATCTAGAGAATCCATCAAGTAATGAAATTTTGGATGAGCCTACTACCCTCTGGAGAATGTGGTCCATTTTAGGGAGAGGGTAGTTATCTTTTAATGACACTTTATTCAAGTTCCTGAAATCAACACAGAGTCTGATTTCTCCTGTTTTCTTTCTAGTAGTGACCAAATTAGAGACCCAATTTGAATGTCTAATTAGTGCTATGATCTGTGCAACATACATCCTTTTTACTTCCTTTTCAATTAATGGCATAAGAACAGGATTAATTCTCCTAAGCTTCTGTTTAAAGGGTTTTTTGATCTTCTTTGATGGGTATCTATGTTGAATAATGCTAGTATCATAAGACTTAAGGTCTTCATAACTCCAGGCAAAGACATCTTGAAACTCTTTGAATAGATTTATTTATTTCAGCTTTTCATCTGGGGGTAATGCTTTGGATATTTTGATAAGCTTGGGTTTTTCTTCTGTTACTATGTTACATTCTTCTATGTTTGATCTTAGAGGCTCCATTTTTGGTTTCCTAGCTACATCATTTGAATCAAACAAATCTTCTAATGGGACTAATCCCTTGGGAAAAAAGTTATTTTTAAGGTTTAAAATCTCAGGATCATCATTCATTATTTCTTCTATTTCTACATTTTCTAAGTTATCTATTTCTACTTTAATGAAATTAGTGGGTTTATCTACATCTAAAACATTTATATCTATCTCACTATCTATGTTGTTATCTATTGTACAATCAGTATCTATGTTACAGTTTTGAAACTCTCATTCAACATTCATGAAATCATAAATTTGAGAATCTTGTGAAAAAATATGCCAATATTTCAAATTGTCAGGTATAACAGGTCTGTGTCTTACTTCTGCAGTGTACTTGTGGTTGGGCTGAAAAGGTAATTTTCAAGTGCTAGCAAAAGTAGCCAAACTGTGAGCTTGCATGTTCTGTTTCCTAGGAATAGCAGCAAAATCAGTTTCAAGAAGTTCCTTAATCAAATCTAGGACAGTCTCTTTGTATTGGCTAAGTCTAGGATTATTCATAGAATATTCTCCTTTAATTTGTTTTATAATCAATTCTGAGTCTCCCATGATAGAAACTCTCTTGGCTCCAAGTTTTCTAACAATTTGTAGTCCTAAGATCAAAGCTTCATACTTTGTCATGTTGTTTGTGCATTTAAAGTTTAATCTAAAGGCATGACCATCAGAATGATTATTCTCCATGTTATGAATCCAAACTCCTGCACCTGCTCCTAATCTATTTACAGATCCATCAAAATCCAAATGCCATAGAGACTCATGAAATATGTTTTCACTATCATGTGCTTTGTATTTTTCTTCTACAGTTGTGATTTCATTTTTTTCATTGTCTGAATTATACAAGATAAATGAGTCCATATCAGAATGCATGGAGTATATAAGGTAATTCTGTGGTTTTTCTGAACTACTTACCATGTATTTCATCAATGTTTCTCTGTAAATTTTTCTTTGCTGACCAAAAATAGAGATGGTGGCATATGACATGTCTAACTGTAGAGATCCTTGCAATTTTTCTCCCCATGAGTGAGATAATAGCATTCCATACTTGGGTGGGATATCAACAACTACTATGTCCATAACAATACTCTTTGCTGGCCACTGAACTAGAGTCACACGCAAATATTTAATCAGGCCAAGGCATTTGACTTGGATAGAATCAAAGGAAAAGAGGTCCTTATACGGCCTAGTGATATCTAAGTTTATTCTCTCCATGATTGCTTTAAGCATTAGGTTGTGGGATGCCCTTGAATCTAGCATAGCATTATGTAAGATTTTATCACGAACATTTAAGCTAATGTAGAATGGAGGGACACCCCCTTGTTGATGTTTGCCATTTACTTCTGGACCAAAAAATAACTCAGGTTGATCATCATTAAGGTTTACATCATCTTCTCCTTCACCTATGTTTAGTGTTTCAGTGATTTGTGTTCTGTAATATTCGTTTTTTACCAGCTCTGTCAAAGGAATTGATATTTTCAACTTGGCTATCTCAGTCTTAATGTTTAATAGAAATTGAGTTTTGCTTGATTGTATGAGATCTTCCTTAGCAAATGTGATCTGTGTACCTTTCTTTTCTTTATCAGAACTACTTGGCAATTCAATTTGTGTACCAGCAGTTTTGTTTTGCATTTTCTTGTTTGGAATATTCTAAGTAACAATTGAAGTTTGAGTTTCAGTTGAAGTTATATCTATAATTTTTGGGTTGGAAGTCTCCTCAGTTCCTATAGGGAGAATTTGTAGAACTTTGGTCACAGGAGCTTCTGTTATTTTTTTAGTTTGGGTTTGGACTGATTTATTAGTGGGAATTTCAGTATTATTTTTGCTTCTAAGGCTATACTGTTTGTGAACTTCATAGATAGCAGATTCATAGGCTCGTTTGTATTCAAAAGACTCCCCAGATTCTAATTTCAATTGTTGTAACATGTGCATTTCCTGTTCTTCCTGAGTAAGAAAAAAAACATCTTCGTTTTTTATTCCTAATAGTTTTATCTGGGTATCCTCCTCTTCTTCATGGTTTTGTGAACCCTCAGCATAGTTTTCCTAGAAAGGAGGTCTAATCTATTGATCTAGTATAGCATCTCTTGCCTTTCCAGTGTTAGGATTCTTTCTAAAGTTGGGGTTTCTTATTGGGGGTGCTTGTTGATTTTCCCATTGAGATTTCCTTTCTATGTTTTCTAATCTATCCATTATCATTTCTACACTCTTAGCTAAACTATCTATTTTACCATCTGAAGTGGATCTTTCCTCTTTAATGATAACTCTTTTTTCATTTCTCATCCTAGCTTTCTTAGCTAATAAGTTGGCTTCTACACTAACAACATTACTTTGCATTTGTTCCAATGTTTCAGGGTTTCTTTCCCTCAATTGGTAAGACATATCTGTGTTAAAACAATCAGGGAATTTGATTAATGCTAGATCTTGTGGAGGTTTGATATTAGCAGGGATTACATTATAGATGTTATTGAACCTAGTACAATAATCCTGAATAGACTCATTAGGAGCTCTTCTAATGTTTTCATATTCGGATAGTATTTGTAAGGGGTTTTTCTTTCTTTCCCATCTATCAATAAACAATATATGGAAAGCAACTAAATCTGCAATATGATTAGCAGGTAAACCTTTAAACCATTTGTTTACATCCCCTATCAGTGTTTGGGAAAATAACCTCATTTTCACATCAGACTCATCAATCTCATGTAACTCAAAGTAATCGGTCATTTTATTCACATGTTGTTGGGCAGTATACTGACCAGTAGCATCAAACAGAAAAATTTTACTTTGATAGTCTTGGGGCATGGCATGTAGTTGTGCTGGTAAGACCAAAGGTGCATATCTGTCTGCCATGGCTGAGATTTTGGTTTGCATGGGGGGCAAAGTAGTGGTGCTTGAAGAAGGACTTGAGATGTTTGGTTGGAGAGGAAGTTGAGGAATAACTGGTTTAGGGGAATGAACTGTGGTGGATATTATAGGTGAGGTGGTAGTAAATGAAGCTGTATTTACAGTTTTTGAAGACTCTATAGAAATTTCAAGGGTAGCAGCAGTTAAGGCAGCTAATTCAACTGATTGTTGAAGATAAGCTTCGTTTATATGCCTAATCAAGGTTGAGGTTAGAGCTTCTAGTTTGTCAAAAGTATCCAAAACATGTTGATCGAAATTTGGATATATAGGAACCTTTATAGATTCAATAAATTGAATGAAATTAGGGCCTATTACAGTTTCATGAATTGAATTTTCTCATTTGGTTCAAAACAAAGAAAGCTCAAATGATAAATCAAACTAAATATCTTCTAAACTTGATAATTCTCTAGGGAGTGAATTTTCTTTAATTAACTGACTACTAGTTCCTTGAGTTTCTACCTTTTTTTATTTGCTTAAAATTCTGTCAGGGTCATCAACTATTGTAGCAGGGTTTGGATCTGGATTTGCCCTGGTATAGTGTGTTATTTTGGGAGCCAGAATTTTAATTTTTTAATTGTTTAATGAAATTTTTTCAACAACTCTAAAATGACCTTAAGGGGCAAAAGATGAGATTTAAGATTTCCTTAAAGTTTTATTGCACTGAGGATTGTCCCCAATATGGTCGCCAATATGTTATCACTTGAAAATTTCTTTAGATTTATTGTGAAAGAAATGATAGAGGTAATCACAAACCTACTTTGGAGATTAGGATCTAGCCTTCTTAATGTTTAGAGAGGGCTCTCTCTTTATGATTTAACTTTGTTTGGTTAATTGATTTTAAGCTAGTTATGATTGTACTTGGGTTTTGATTTAGATTTGGTGGTGGAATCATCGATTTAGATGCATAGAGGGATGTCTTTTACCATTGGGATATGGGGTCAAGTGTCAAGCAAACAGGATTGGATCAAGTTCTAAAGATAGTGTTTACAGGGCAAGGTAGCCGAGTAAATTCAAATATTAAGGTTGGATGGCAAAGTTGTTTTCAATCGGATCCAAGGAGCAATTAAGGGTTCCTTAAGCCGGATAATGAAGGAAGTGAAAGAGGTCAACCGGGATGGGAGAGCAATTAAGGATTCTCATATCTAGATATCAGAAGAAAACATTAAAATGATTAATTGTTCAATATAAAGTATACTTAAAACAAATTTTGTAATATAATTCTAGCTAATTCATTCAAATTTAGATAACATGCAAGTTTGTGAAACACTTAAGAAAATAACAATTTCAAAAAGAGAAAATACTTCACTGAAGTAGCTCAACACATGAATCCTGTAATGCAGTCTCTTTATTACGCAGTCCAATCCGCTGACTTGAAAAATTGGTACAATGAACCCTTAGGTTTCAAATCAATACAACTATAGAAATGTCTAGAAATCCACCCCCTATACTTCGAATTATGAAGTATTTATACAAAAATAGTTTACAAAATACCCCAAACTGTCTTGGGAATTAATCTAGGAAACAGAAATATCTTCATGCAACAAGATAGAGACAAATATTCAACTGTTGCAATCTGTCTCTGTTTATTAGGTTGTGCTATCTTATTCTTTGATCTTTTGTTGTTGGTATTCTATGCTAACTGTTCCTTTTACTTTGCCCTTTTAACTAATACTCTTTCACCTGATATTCTTTCATCTGAGATGACCTGTTGCTTTTCTTTTACTGCTCTGTTTTCACTTTTACCTTGTATTTTTACAGTAAGTCATTCAATTTCTCCCAGGTCTCTGCATCTGGTAATTTGATATTTACCATCCTCCTGTAGATTTCATCTGCTTCTATGTACTTTGAAAAGGTGGGCCTATTCACAAAAAGGTGTTTTACCTCATGCTGGAGGTAAAATAGGTTCTCAAATGTTTGGTACAGAACCTTTCCTGTAGGTATCCCTTTCATAGAGGAATTATTGGCTTAATCTCTTGCCACCTCTCTGATTTTCCTATTGTAGTCTTCTTGTGGCATTAATCTATCATTTATTACCAAGGGATTTGGTAGACCTTTCCGCCTCAAAGCATCAAACTTAACCATCAACCTGTCTATAGCCATCTCCATGGTTTGGCATTTGTCCTGAAGGTTCATCATTAGGTTCCTCTTGGTGAGCACTTCCTTCACCTCTAATATAGTTCCAGTCCTGTCAGCTATGTCTAGCTTCTGCAATTCATTTTTACTTTTAGAGTTAAGGAATTGGATGATTCTGGTGGCTTCTTCTGGCATGTGTCCAAGTTCAGCCTTAACTTTTTGAATTGCTTCAGTAGCCTCTTTGACTAAATCATTTTGTGCAAAGATGACTTGCATAGATGGCCAAATATCATTGACAGAGTCAATGATATTGGCCCATAGCTGTTCTTTAGCTTGGGCAAGTGGTTCCTTTAATGTTAACTCTTTCTCCAAATTCCTCATTCTTTGAGTTAACCTGTTTGATTTCTATACCTCATACTTGTGCAAAATATGTGCCACTTTCTTCTCATCCTCTAGACTTGTTATTTGTTCTTTTAGTTTATTTATCTCAGTGGTCTGAATGGAAATGTCCTCCATTGCTTTGACTAGTTTGCTTGCCTCATCACTTGGCTGAGCTGCTGCTGTTGTTGAACCTGTTGTCGATGTAGATGTTGTTGCAGCTGGAAGTGTTGTAGCCAGTGGAGCTGTGGGGGCCAATGAAGCTACCAGGGTTGATGGAAGTGTTGTAGTCACTGTGGGAATGGAAGTGGCAATGGTTGTCTCAAGGCTGGCCTATTTCAGTTGTCCAATTCCTTCTCCATTTATTTCAATTGATCATTCAATTAATCATCTCCTCTTGCTGGGTTTGGCTCTCAAGGACCTCCTTGGTTTGTGGATGCTCTAAATGAGGTAGCTTTAGTTTCTTCTTCAAAGCAGCAATATTCTCATTCTTCTTCTTTATCAATTTCTCTGCAGCTTTGACATCAACGGTATTATACCCAAGCTCAATCACCAAGTCTTCCAGTGACTTGATTATGTTATCCTTGGCTTGTGAGGATGCCTTTTCCAGCTTGTACTGCGTTGTGATATTATCCAGTGAGATTTGGAGTTTGTGCACAGTCATTGATTTATTTGTCATGGTGGAATAAACCATCTCACCTGTCTACTTATGGACCTCAATTTGGTCAATAGGGTGAACATCCCTAGCCAAAAATTCAAATTCAGTCTTCCTGTAGTTTGCTGATGATTTGGGTTACTGGACTGTAGGCTGCATGAATGTCATTTTCATCTTCCCAGTCTTAATGTCAAAGGCTGACATTAATATATTTTGATTTGCAGTTGTTTGTTTGAAGTACTGGGCGTAAGTCTCAACCCTCAATGCCTCATTTCTCAACTTAATTCCCTTGTACTTCTCTTTAATATCTTTCTCTTTATCCACAGGCTTGCTAGATGAAGAGACTTCAATGCTGAGTTGTTTCTCAATAAGTTGAGTGTTTGAGGTGGAGGGTTGATGATTTTCTTCTGAAGCTGATGGACCTTTACTATTTTCCACCATTGTGTCAGTGTTGGTGATTTCCACTGTCTCAATGGTGTCTTCTTGTTCAACTACAAGATTACGCTTGGGCCTCTTCCTATAACTGATCTCAAACCTGTCATCTGTAGTGTCCATTGCTGAGCTAGAACCTTCTTCCCTGGTTCTCTTTACATTTCTATCCTCATTGGCTGGAGTCTGTAGAATAGGAGTAATATTCATATGTTCTTCTAGGGCTGGGACCTGCAGGAATGAACTAGTATAACTTTGATTTTCCACATCTATTAATGTACTCTCAACATCTATCAAAGTGTTTTCCAACCATTCTGACTGGTTGGCATATCTCTCAATGTCTGGTCGGGGATCATGTATGAAAGGACTCAATTTGAATTTGAGCCTTAATTTGTTTATGGCTCCATGACGGTCATACTGCCACATAAAACTGCTATTGAAGTTCATCTGCTGTAAGATTTTGTCTACCTCTGGTTCAACTTCCCTATTATTACAAATAAAAGGGCCCAATTGGTTTGTCATTTTAAACTAGGTCTTCTTCTTAGCTGATAGGAAATTAACTTCATCAAAGTTTATAATCTTCCTGAAGTACTCTAATGCAAATATCCTCATGGGGAGGTATTTGGGCAGTTTGTAGGGAGTAAGTTGGCATCCATATATCATGATTTCTGTGTGGTCCTGGTATAGATACCCATCTTCCACTGTATTGTTCTTTGCTAACTGTAAAACTTGTTGAAAATAGAAACAAGAAATGCTACATATAGAAATGATAAAAATAACATTGCTATAAATAGCATTTCGGGATACATTTCAATTTTAATTAGTCCCTAAATTAAATTTGTGAATTAAAATTCGAATTTGAGCTCAGCAGTTGTTTGCAAAATAATTAATTAATTCATCTTGAGTTAATTAGTTAGAGAAAATCAAACATGAAGTCTATGTGAAGACATGCAACAATTATCCCTATGATTGAGAAAGTTATTCCTTAATTAAGGAGATCAAGATGAGTTGTACTTTGAGTTGTAATTAGTTAGCTCAGCGAATTGAGTTAAGTCCAGTTAGATTAGTTCCAATAGTTTGTGGAATTGATTGTGAGTTCAGTTAGTCAATGCATACATGCATGCAACTAGTGTACTTCAGATAACTGAATATTCTCTCATAAATAACTCATGCATGTTAGTTCAGATAGAGACCCAGTTGAGAACAAAGGATGGCATTGTGTACTATCAGTCACAGGAATATTCCCATGAGGATATCTCTTGCGTGCAGAAGGAATTATTTCCTTGAGGATTGCGCAGTTCTTTCTGAGATTGGTAAGAAGTGTGTGAGGTAATTACACATAGGTGGCAGCTTGAGGACCCAGGAAAAACTGCGCAAGGAAATAGGAGGCTTGGAGGATTGAAGGAAGGCATATGTGTTGTCTATTCTGTCAATGAGCAGTACTGAGGGATTGTACTGAGAGCTGGATAGCTTGTGAGCTAAAGCTTTGTGTAATCCTAAGATATTTCCACTTGTATGATAATACAGATAGTGGGGTTTTTAGC
The DNA here is from genome assembly GCA_031772625.1 of Pinus tabuliformis. Classification (NCBI taxonomy): domain Eukaryota; kingdom Viridiplantae; phylum Streptophyta; class Pinopsida; order Pinales; family Pinaceae; genus Pinus; species Pinus tabuliformis. Next base: position 1,574,735,940 of record CM062804.1, read on the forward strand.
TGAGGCTTTCCCCAGAGTATTCTTCTGTGTTCATGTGTGATTCTTTCTTCTTCATCTGTTATATGTGTTCTATTTGATCTTCCTCAAAATCGATTAAGCTTCTGCAAGTTTGTTTGTAGAAGTAGATCAAGTATTTTTCTTTAGTATATTGCATTATCAGGTGATCTACAGTGAGAATATTCATCTGTTCTTCTAGGGCTGGGACCTGCAGAAATGAACTAGTATCAATCTGATTTTCTACATCTATTAATGTACTCTCAACATCTATCAAAGTGTTTTCCAATCATTCTGACTGGTTGGAATATCTCTCAATGTATGGTTGGGGATCATGTATGAAAGGTCTCAATTTTAATCTGAGCCTTAGTTTGTTTATGACTCCATGAGGGTCATATTGCCACATAAAACTGCTCTTGAAGTTCATCTGCTGTAAGATTTTTTCTGCCTCTGGTCCAACTTCCCTATTATTACAAATAAAAGGGCCCAATTGGTTTGTCATTTTAAACTGGGTCTTCTTCTTAGCTGATAGGATATTAACTTCATCAAAGTTTATAATATTCCTAAAGTACTCTAATGCAAATATCCTCATGGGGAGGTATTTGGGCAGTTTGTAGGGAGTAAGTTGGCATCCATATATCATGATTTCTGTGTAGTCCTGGTATAGATACCCGTCTCCCACTCTATTGTTCTTTGCCAACTGTAAAACTCTCTTAATATCCTCACTTATTCTAGGTTGATATCTATTGGTTAGCATGTTCATAATTGGATGGACAATTGAGTCAATGAACTCTTTATAGGAAAAAACCGTGGAATATCTTTGGATAAATAGTGTCCAAATTTTAGATGTTGACTGGAAAATTGTCTAACTAAAAGTATAAGAACATGTGAAACAATACTGATGAATATTTGAACACCCTCTCATTTGGTAATCTGGTAAACCGCTCATGGATTCTGTCTGCTATGAACTGAGCAAAGTTGTAAACTATAGCAGGAGGCTTGCCCAGGAAAAAAATATTAAGGAAACCAAGGACAACCTCATTCACATGTTCATCTGTGGTATACCCTAGAATGAAAGAGAGCATGGTAATAATTTGTCTGCCTCTCTCAGAGAAAATGGTGGCAACGTATGGGGGACTACCTGTAGGAGTATAAGACTCCTCTATGATGAAAGTTTGAAAAATCTGAGCCTTCTTGGGAAGGCCTAGCTTGGTGTAAAGTTCAAGTAAACCTTCAATGGAAAGTGGGGTCTCATTTGGGCCTAGCTGGATCTGCAACATTTGATTTATTGATTTTATAGTAATGGTGAATAAGACCTGTTGGTCAGGGGTGAATATGGCTCTTTAACTGGGGATATAACAAGCTTGGAAGAAGTGGATGATTTCTAGGAATAGGTGTACCTGTGGGAACAAGTACTTGGGAAAATTTGACTCCCATGGGTGAATGCCATAATTCTGGTTCAAAAACTTGTCTTTACTCGAGCAGTGGAGTTTCAGTAAGTGGGCAGGGGAAGCAGTATCTTTAATTTGAAAGTCTCTATCGGCTAAAGGGAGGTGGTCAATATCCAGGTGAGGGGTTTACAAAGGTATTACATCCAGAGAGGCTTGGGAAGCCATAATTTGGTTTATTCAACTAAATTACTCTTTCTGTGGCTTTAAGAGTAAGGTCAAAGCTCTAGAACATTGGGGAGGGTAATAACAGTCTGTGAAAAGGGGTTTGGGTGCACAGTAAGATTTTCTTGAGTTTAGGAAGGCTTTTTAATTAATTTAATTAATTGACCTTTGATAATTACTGTGCATAACTTACATTCACAGGGCCATTCTGGTTCTATCAAGAATACCTAGAAATTTGACGGTTTGGTGCGCAGACGGGGTTCTGTGGTGGTAGCAGACGCTTATGAAGATTCAATTTGTCAATTTACTGCTTCAATTGGGTGTCTGCAACATCTTCGGGTGGCAAAAGGTGGTTAATTTGGTCATGTAGAGGTTCAGGGTGTCAGAATTGGTTTAACAGAGGTTTACAGTGAAAATGAGCGAAAAGAGAAAATTGGGTCTTTTCTGCCTTTTAACCAATAATGGTTTTTTTCTGGTGCGAGATTTATTGAATGAATAGTGGGTTGTTTCGGTTTAGCCGGGGAGACGATTTTAGACCATATCGCACCGCTTTTGGATGGAGGGCGGTATTTTTCGCGAGCAAAAGGATTCTCGTAGAAACCAGGAATAGACTTTACAAAAACGTTTACTCTAGTAGCTAGATTGGATACTGTAAGAGAAATTCTAACCACAACAACTCAGAACAAGTGGAAGGTATATCAGACGGATGTGAAATCAACCTTCTTGAATGACATTCTAGAAGAAGAAATTTATGTGCAACAACCTCCATGTTATGAAGTTGAAGGTAACGAAGATAGAGTTTATAGGTTGAAGAAATCACTCTATGGACTGAAGCAAGTACTTAGAGATTGGTATAGAAGAATCGACAACTACATGATTAAGAATGGATTTTGTAGAAGCAACATTGAGCCTACCTTGTACACAAAAGTAAATGAGCATGGACTTATTTGATTGTTTGCTTATATGTTGATGACATGATTTTTACAGGAGATTTTGAGCTAAATGAATTTAAAAAAGCCATGATGAAATAATTTGAGATGAGAGATCTTGGTCTCGTGAAATATTTTCTAGGCAGAGAAGTTGAGCAATTTGAAAAATGATTTTTTTATTTGTCAAAATAAATATGCCAAAAATTTGTTGAAAAGATTCAGGATCCAAAATTGCAAACTTGTTTGTACACTAGTTGTAACACATACAAAGTTAAGGAATGATGACGAAGGATTAGATGTCAATCCAACTCTATTCAAAATATTGTTAGAAATCTGCTATTAGACGTAATGCAGTTTCTAAATCTTAATGTGACCCGATTAAAGCATTAAAGCGTTAAACGCGTTAAAAGCATTAAAGCATTAAAGCATTAAGGCATTAAAGCGTTGAATTGGTATATGATGGACGTACCAGATTTAGAGTTAAATAATATAAAAAGGATTGGGTCCTCTCTCCCCCTGCCAAGAGTCGCATTCTTCTCCATCAAGAAGCGCATAAAGAAACAGGGCTAGAAAGAGAAACCGGATTCTCAGAAGAAGAGTAGGAGTCAGAAGAAAGTAGATGGCAGCCATTACATCTTCCACTGTTAATCAAGGTATGTCATCTCAAACAATAGATCATATTAAGTTTTATTTGTGAAATATTCGGTATTGATGATCTTTGGGCTGTTAATTTGAATTGTTCATAATTAATCAAGAAAGATTTACATTTGGTATCAGAGCCACCAATCAATAATTGAATATTTCCTATGATTGCAATTGATCTATTCTGTGCTTTACTCATGATGTTAATCAAATCCTCCGCATGCCCACAATTTTCTGATCAAGTGATTTGCTTTCTTCGCGTATCTGCTTTAATTGATCCACCATTCACTGCTTTATTACTGAGTAAAATATTTCTGTCATTCCGTGATAAAATATAATAACGAATATGATACCGGCGATTGCCCATATCCGATTCGTTGGTGAAATGTAGAGCTCAGGAATTTTTTCGGTGGAATTTTGATTCATAATTCTCCACGTATTCGCAACCTATTGCGATCAATTTAGTTTGGATATGCGGGCATGAATATTATCTCGAAAGTCTCTTTTAATAGAGGGATGAATCACTTTGTGCTTGTAGTATACCGGAATGCCACCACTACGGTTGTGCTTGCTCCTTTCGCCTTCCTCATTGAAAGGAAAGTGCGAGCGAAACTCACTTTTCCCATATTCTGCTAGATTTTTGCATTGGGTTTGTTGGGGCCTGTAATCGACTAGAATTTTTACTTCGTGGGATTGAAATTGTTTTGCATAAAGTATGTGTTATAAATCATTTATGCACATGAGATTTATGATTTTGTTAATCACCAAAGTGGTCAAAATCAGAATAATCATTTAGTGCATAAGTGACATAATGATTATTGATAGAAATTGCCAGTTATAATAATACCAATTAACACTGGCGTCATTAATGATAGAACCTGAGAGCTTACCCAAAGGAAAGTCTTGTTCTATAACTAGTTGACATGATGAGGTTTAATAGATATTTTGATTAAATAAATATTGATCATCCAAAGATGTCAGTTCTATTTAATTGAATATATTTATTACCTACTTATGTTTTGGTATTTAATTATATTAAGTATAAGATAGTATCTACCCAAAGGAGTGCTATATTATACTATTATGTCTACATCTGAATCGTGTTAGTTATGAGCTTATAGTTATTTCATTTTTTAATTTGTAGGAGTTCCCATGAATACACATGCTTCATCTGTTACATTGTTCACTGGTGTTAATTTTTCTGAATGGAGAGAACAAGTCAATTTCCATATAGGTGTTCAGGATCTTGACTTGGCACTCCTTGAGGATAAACCTGCTGCTCTTACAAAAGATAGTACTGAGGCAGAAAAATCACACCATAAAGCATGGGAACGCAGTAACAGATTGAGCCTTATGTTTATTAAGATGACTGTTGCTAACAACATCAAGTCAACAATTCCACAAACAGAAAGTGCTAAGGAATATATGCAGTCTGTGGAAGAGCGTTTTCGTTCAGCTGATAAGTCACTCGCTGGTACTCTTATGGCAGAACTCACGACCATGAAGTTTGATGGGTCGCGAACTATGCAAGAGCACATTATAGAGATGACTAATCTTGCAGCAAGGTTAAACTCCCTGGGACTTACAGTAGAGGATTCTTTTCTTGTCCAGTTCATCCTGAACTCGCTACCTTCTGAATATGGACCTTTTCAGATTAACTATAACACTATAAAGGATAAGTGGAATGTTAATGAATTGGCCAGTAGACTTGTTCAGGAAGAAGGACGTTTGAAAAATCAAGTGAATCACTCAGTAAGTTTTGTGAGTAATAAAGTTGGTAAAGAAAAGAAAGGAAAATCAAGTCATTTCAAGAAGAAAAAGGCACCTGCTAAGAATGGGCAGGATAAGGAAAAGAAGGAACTAAAGGATGTTCAATGTCATTTCTGTAAAAAGAAAGGACATTATCAAAGTGACTGTCCGAAAAGGAAAGCTTGGTTCGAAAAGAAAGGTAATTATCTATCTTTCGTATGTTTTGAATCAAATTTAGTTGAAGTTCCCATTAATACATGGTGGCTTGATACTGGTGCTACAACTCATGTTTCCAATAATATGCAGGGATTTCTTATGATCCGAACCATAAATCCAAATGAAGATCGTTTTCTCTTTATGGGAAACGGAATGAAATCTTCAATTGAAGGCATTGGGACTTATCGTCTAATTCTAGAAAGTGGATATGTATTAGACTTATACAGTACCCTTTATGTACCTTCATTATCTAGAAACCTTATTTCCGTAAGTAAATTGGATATTTCTGGTTTTAGATGTATGATTGGATCTGGCTGTTTTGATTTATATAAGAATACTGATAATGTTGGTTCTGGTATTCTAATTGATGGTTTATATAAATTGAAACTGAATGAAACTTATGCGAATTCCTTGTTGAATGTAGTAAATAATGCTGGATGTAAACGTAGCATGGTGAATGAAAATTCTGCTTTCTTGTGGCATAAAAGACTAGGTCATATATCCAAAGAAAGAATGATGAGATTAGTAAGTAATGAAATTTTGTCAAATTTGGACTTTAGTGATCTAGAATTATGTGTGGATTGTATTAAAGGTAAACAAACCAAACATAATAAGGAAGGAGCCACTAGAAGCAGCCAGCTTCTTGAAATAATACACACTGATATTTGCGGACCTATGGACACTCCAGCCTTTAATGGAGAAAAGTATTTCATCACTTTTATTGACGATTTTTCCCATTATGGTTATGTCTATTTGCTTCATGAAAAATCTCAATCTATGAATGTCCTTGAGACATTTGTAAAGGAAGTTGAGAGGCAATTAGATAAAAAGGTGAAAATCATAAGGTCTGATAGAGGTGGTGAATATTATGGTAAATATAATGAGTCAGGCCAGTGTCCAGGTCCGTTTGCAAAATTCCTCGAAAGTCATGGCATATGTGCACAATACACAATGCCAGGTACACCACAGCAAAATGGTGTAGCAGAAAGGCGCAATAGGACGTTAATAGATATGATTAGGAGTATGATGTCAGATTCTACACTACCTAAGAATTTGTGGTCGTATGCTCTCAAAACCGCTAATTATTTGTTGAATAGGGTTCCTAGTAAAGTTGTTCAAAAGACTCCTTTTGAGTTATGGACTAACAGGAAACCTAGCTTAAGACACCTGCATGTTTGGGGTTGTCCAGCGGAAGCGAGAATTTATAATCCACATGAAAAGAAATTAGATTCTCGAACGATCAGTGGGTATTTTTTAGGTTACCCTGAGAAATCTAAAGGGTACGTGTTTTACTGTCCTAATCATAGTCCAAGAATTGTAGAAACTGGTAATGCAAGATTCATTGAGAATGGTGAAGTCAGTGGGAGTACTCGAAGAGAAATAGTAGAAATAAAGGAAACAAGGGTAAATGTTACATTGCCTAGAATAGTTCCTCCATCTACTATTACTCCAAATGTTGTTCCAGCTGTTGTAGAATATAATGATGATAATGAACAACATATAAATGAAGAAGTACTTCCTGAAGGAAATGACTTACATAATGCTGATATGCATGAACCACAACAAGTAGCATTAAGAAGACCTCAAAGAAATCGTAGGTCAGCTATTTCTGATGATTATGTGGTTTATATGCAAGAATCAGATTATGATATTGGAATCAATAAGGATCCAGTTTCGTTTTCACATGCTGTAGAAAGTAAAGAGTCAAAGGAATGGATTAATGCCATGAAAGAAGAACTGAAATCCATGCAACATAATGAAGTTTGGGATCTCGTTGAGTTACCACATGGTTGTAAAAGAGTCGGATGCAAATGGGTTTTTAAAACCAAACACGACTGTAGTGGTAATATCGAACGGTATAAAGCTAGACTTGTTGCTAAGGGTTACACTCAGAAAGATGGTGTTGATTACGAGGAGACATTTTATCCTGTTTCGAAAAAGGACTCACTAAGAATAATAATGGCATTAGTAGCTCATTATGATTTGGAGTTGCATCAAATGGATGTGAAAACAGCCTTTCTGAATGGAGATCTTGATGAGGATGTTTATATGGATCAACCTGAGGGTTTTTCTGTAGAAGGTAAAGAACAATTGGTGTGTAAACTTAAGAAGTCAATATATGGGCTTAAACAAGCATCTCGGCAATGGTATATTAAGTTCAATACCATTATTACATCTTTTGGCTTTAAGGAAAATACGGTTGATCACTGTATATACCAAAAGATCAGTGGGAGCAAGTTTATTTATCTGGTCCTTTATGTTGATGACATCTTGCTTGCTGCAAATAATTTAAGTATATTGCATGAGACTAAGGAATTTCTCTCAACGAACTTTGAAATGAAAGATATGGGAGAGGCATCCTATGTGATTGGAATAGAAATATTCCGTGATCGATCACAAGGAATATTGGGATTGTCTCAGAAAGGATATGTCGAAAGGATTCTAGAGAGATTTGGAATGAGTAAGTGTTCACCTGGAACAGTTCCTGTATAGAAAGGTGATAAATTCAGTCTCATGCAATGTCCTAAGAATGATGTTGAACGAAAGGAAATGGAATCAATTCCATATGCATCTGTTGTTGGTAGCCTGATGTATGCTCAAACCTGTACTAGACCGGATATCAGCTTTGCGGTCGGTATGTTAGGGAGGTATCAAAGTAATCCAGGAAGGGAACATTGGCAAGCTGCAAAGAAAGTTTTGAGGTACTTACAAGGCACGAAAGATTACATGCTCATGTATAGAAGATCCAATGAATCGGAGGTGATCGGATATAGCGATTCAGATTTTGCTGGATGTATCGATACTAGAAAATCGACTTTTGGTTACCTGTTTATGTTTGCTCAAGGTGCCATATCATGGAAAAGTGCGAAACAGACTATCGTTGCTTCATCCACTATGGAGGCAGAATTTGTGGCATGTTTTGAAGCCACAATTCATGCATTATGGTTGCGGAACTTTATTTCAGGACTTGCGGTTGTCGACACCATTAGCAAGCCGCTGAAAATTTATTGTGATAACTCTGCAGCAGTATTTTTCTCAAAGAACGACAAGTACTCTAAAAGTGCCAAACACATAGATCTGAAGTATCTTGTTGTGAAAGATGAGGTTCAGAAACAAAGAGTGTCAATCATGCACATCAAGACAGAACTTATGATTGCAGACCCTTTGACGAAAGGGTTACAACCAAGACAATTTAAGGAACATGTTCAAAGAATGGGTCTTGGTTGTATTAATAATAATTGATGTGTGACATTCTGAACTCTTTTATGTGTTTCTGATATACAATTATGCGTCTCTTGTTTTAATATAGTAGTACGTATTTTATGTAATTTTAAACAAGAAAGAGTCTTATAAAGATATTATGTTTAATCATTATGATATAAGACATTATGTGGACCATTATGTTGTTTTATATAAATTATGAGTATGAATTGATGGATTGCTGGTATTGTAGTATATGGAAGGAAATGCATTGAATTAATAGTGCACAACCGCCATAACTCTCAGCAATTTATCATAGTATGATGTTCAACACTTAATATTATGAATAGTCGGGTCAAGTGGGAGAATGTTAGAAATCTGCTATTAGACGTAATGCAGTTTCTAAATCTTAATGTGACCCGATTAAAGCATTAAAGCGTTAAAAGCGTTAAAAGCGTTAAAAGCATTAAAGCATTAAAGCATTAAAGCATTAAAGCGTTGAATTGGTATATGATGGACGTACCAGATTTAGAGTTAAATAATATAAAAAGGATTGGGTCCTCTCTCCCCCTGCCAAGAGTCGCATTCTTCTCCATCAAGAAGCGCATACAGAAACAGGGCTAGAAAGAGAAACCGGATTCTCAGAAGAAGAGTAGGAGTCAGAAGAAAGTAGATGGCAGCCATTACATCTTCCGCTGTTAATCAAGGTATGTCATCTCAAAAAATAGATCATATTAAGTTTTGTTTGTGAAATATTCGGTATTGATGATCTTTGGGCTGTTAATTTGAATTGTTCATAATTAATCAAGAAAGATTTACAAATATTGGTTGGAAGCTTCATGTATCTCATAGTTACAAAACCTGATATTATGCAAGGAGTGAGCTTGATTTCCGAATTTATGGAGACTCCAAAAGAAACACATTGGAGTGCAAGAAAAAATAATTCTGAGATACATAATAGGAACTAGAGATTGTGGCATAATGTATGCAAGCACAGAAAAGAAGGATTTGATTGGATGCACAAATAGTGATTTTGCAGGCAGTGTGGATGATAAAAAGAGCACTTCTGGTTTTGTGTTCCATCTTGGTTCAGGTGTGATTTCATGGGCATCTAAGAAGCCGCCCATTGTGACACTTTCGTTAGCAAAAACAGAATATGCAGCAACAACATCAACAACATGTCAAACAGTCTGGTTAAGAAGAGTATTTGATGGACTCAAGCAGAAACAACAAGGATTGTGACAACACCTCAGCGATTGCACTATCCAAGAATAGTGTGTTTCATCAAAAGAGAAAACATATTGATACTAGATATCACTTTATTAGAGAAATTGTGAGCAATAAAGAAGTTCACTTGAAGCCTTGTAAATCTAGTGATCATTTGGCTGATATATTTACTAAGTCATTAGCAAAAGATGTGTCTGAGTTTCATAGAAGAAACTTGGGTGTTGTAAGCCTAGCTGAGACATAGCATGTTTGAATTGTTATGATTCAGTGTTAGTTTAGCGGTCGTAATTAAGGGGAGTGTTGAAATAAGCTAATTATTCCTGCATGAGGAGTTGGCTAAAGTTAGAGAGTGAGTTAACTAAGCATTGAGTCAACTCGAGTTAATTGATAGTCGAACTTAATATAGTGTGTGGTTGCATGTCAAGTTATTTTAGGGGAGTCACTAGTTGGAAAATATTAAATACCCTTCACCGGGTTCATTGTAATAATCAATTCTTTTGTGATCAATAAAAGAGTTGCAACTAGTGTATTTTGGGTGAATTTTATGATTTAGCTTCTCTACCTTTCCAACAAATCGCCAAGATAAACCTGGAATAAAAGCTAAAGTCGACAAATTTATTTATTTGTCCAAAACCACTTTGGTAGGACATCTTCATTTTGTAATTCACTTTTTCCCTAAGGATTTTGCATTTTTTTGTGTTCTTTTACGTAATAATACAATATAGTACAGTGATTTAAAACATTTGAATACCAAATAATTCCAATGCTTTGGAATCGGCTGGAAGTTGAAGTAGAAAAAACAGAATGACGTCCATAGTGTTCAGAGAAATAACACAGTGGCATCCAATCCAAGGTAAGCTTTCAACAATGGCTCAAACCATTTAATCTATAGTTAAACAACAAATTTTCAGTTAATAAAATATTAAATATTAAATATACAAACAGTGATAGAGAACACTGTCATTGATCATAACACCTATACACTTCACGAAATTAAAGGTTTCATACTACATACGTATAGAGAAAAACGCATAATGTCCCAAGATTTGAAATATAAAGAAATTCCGACACATACACATAGAAACAGTGCTAGTAATGGAGGACAGTGACGTTGTATTCAACGACTGCATTGCCGGTATTTAACTCGAAGGAATGGGTGCGATCCAGTGTGTAGCCTCGAGCAAACCTAAATAATCCGCTCCCTCCGATGATCCGCATTGCTGCATTCTTCCCGATCATGGCAAGGGTGTTTCCGTTGTACTTGCCGCTCTAAAAAACGAAGGTGGTGGCCATGAGAAGATGGAATTTCTTTTGGCTCGATGAAACGTAGATACCCTGCGCTCTGCCCACCAGTTTCGAGGTGGCCTACGGCCCTTCCGTAAGCCAGTCATCCATCACCGTGCCGAATAGAGTAGCTGAAGAGTTTGTGGTGGGAGCTGAGGCGACCTATACGACGGTAACATTTTTCCCAGCCGTTCAATTAAATTAAAAAAAATTCAACGACACCCCATCTCCGGGGACGGATATAGAAGGGCCTACGGCGATTTAATTAATGATAATATTTAATTTTAATTTTCAGCTAGTTACATGTTAAATTCAAATTATGAGCTAGTTATATGTTAAACTTGTGCATAGTTATGATTGGTTCTCGGACCCAAGTGGTAGTTTATATGAACGCCATATGAGAGGTCATGGTTTCAAAATATATATTTCTAATTATGAAATTCATTCATCTAAAATAATATTAATTAAAAATCATGTTTAATTTTAACCATGATCTAGTTACATATTAAATAATGTATAATTGTGCTAGGTTCTGCGGTAGTTTATATGAATGCCATATCAAAGATCATGGGTTCAAAATTATATTTCTGAATTGAGGCTTCTGTGATCCATATTAAGTTTATGAGAAAAAGTTTTCCGGTGTAAATCACATGATATTTCATTCATCGATGTGTTTCGAACCAATTAGTGTGGTTCATCGTTAGGACAAGTTGAAAAATCAGATCTAGGCTGCATGTTAAATAGTCAGAGCAGAACAATCAACGGCTATATTGAATTGGTAGGCTAGACCGGCTAACGGCTATATTTGACTGGGAAACGGCTAGTCGAACTGGACCAAGGGACAGGGATAAGAGAGCATAACTATAATTAACTAAAAATTAATCAATAGGAATTAATCACCTATATTTAAGTAAGATAAATAAATATTTAGTTAGTCAATTGAAAGTTAGTTAATTATCAAATAAAACTAGGTAATATATTAAATAAATAAATAAGTTAGGGTTACAGATTTAAATAATTATTAAATCAATAGTAAGTTATATATATATATATATATATATATATATATATATATATATATATATTTTGTTATTCCTGTGGGGCCCTCTATATTGGTGAGACTAGACGCTCCATTAATTAGAGGATCAGTGAGCACGCAACTAACCTTAAACATAGGAGAACCAAGTCTTCCGCACTAGTAGAGCATGCGGAGAGAACCAAACATCATGTTTGTATTGAGAAGGTCAATGTTATTGCTAGAGTTTCGCAGTTCCAACACCGAAAATTTAGGGAAGCCCTTGAGATTGGAAAAAGAGTTAACAATCTCAATAGAGAGGATGGTTGGAAGATCAGTAGTTGTTGGGTTCCAGCGCTCGCTTCCTAGTCGTGTCCTTCCCTTCCTCCCCTCCTTTTTATAGCTTGTTCTAGTTTTCTTATTAAGAAAGTTTCCCCTTCTTATCCTTTAACTTGCTCTCTTTTGCCATAGTTCTTTGATCCTCCTTGGTATTCTTCCTTGATAATCCTCTTCTAGTGGGTTAGTTTATATAGCATAAGATATTTAAATAGCAATTTTATGTTCCAAGTAGACGGCTTTATTATTTAAATTTAGTTTAAGCAATTATTTATATATAAAATTTAACTTAATTATAAAAAAAGAAAATTAATTATTTTGATATTGAAATTTAATCTACATTTAGGCTTAAATTAAAATGATAATATGTTTTATGAATTACTAATTTATATTTTTAAAATTTATAAATATTAGAAAGTAATGAGAAATTTCTAATAATTTATTCAAAAATTAAAATATAAAGGAATTATTCTTTTTTTTTAGCATATTCAGTTGCTGATTATATTCCAAAAAGATTTGGGAGACTAAACTCCTGAGTTACATGATCGAAGCTCATAGGCTAAGCTTGGAGACGGATTGAGTTACAAAATTCCCCTAAGCTATTGTCATTTCTGACTTGAAGGAAACAAATGCAAGTGTAGATTTTGACAAACTGAAATAAAAGAAGACAGAATTTGCAATACATCCTAGTCTATATTGATGTGGCTAATTTGGCGAGCCATTGACTCATCAGGTTTACTGTCCACTTCGGCGTTTTTGAAGTTGGAAGAGCTAATGCTAGGCACATTACGCCTCTCCAGCATGTATTTGAGAATTTCAATTGACTCTTGAGCGTGGGCGCACCGATTGGATAGGTCGTTGAACTGATCCTATAGGGAGGAGACCCTATGGAGAAAAAGATTAAGATCAGCTTCGTATTTTTCGTTGGTCATCCAAGCGGTTGATTCAATTTTCGCATCCAATACTCTTTGGTGCGCTTTGATCTTCTCCAGCTCTGCCTGGAGGTTTGAACAATGTAGAAAATCTTCGCTCCGAGCCATCTTTGGTTCCTTAGTACTGTCCTGTTGCTACGTGGGAAGCAAGGACCTGCTACGACAAGAAGGAATAGTTCCAGCTATTAAAACAGTGATGGGGTCGGGACAATTGATAAGCAAAATAGGGGAGGGCGAGATATAAGCTTCCAGGGGAAAGAGAGGAGAGTAAGGGAGACATCCACTATAGGGAACACGAAAAGAGGGAGCGGGTGAGCAGCTGGAAAAGAGGGAGATAACAGAGGCTACAAAAAACTTACTAATGGACAGAAGACAAAACTTTAACGCAGGAGTTTCGGCCCTCAACTGTTGATGTCTATAATGCAAGTGGGAGAGCGCTGGAATAAAAGGCGGATTGAAGATTGGCAGAATAGTAAGTAATAACCAGCGACAATCAGGAGGAGCAGAATCTATGATTAGAACGAAGAGGGGATTGAAGCAAACAGCGATCAGTAAAACAAGGAGGCAGAGGTGATAATTCAAGGATGAAGAATGAAGATGAGGGGGACTGATGCGATAGGAGGCACAAGAAGCAATAGCTGAGGAGCAACTATGAAAGAGGAAGATCTCAGAGGCTACTGAAAACTTTCTGATAAACAAGAAGGCAGGGAGACGAGGCCTAGGCACCCTGATACTGAGATGCGGAAAGGGAAGAGGATTTATGGGGAGCAGGCCACAAGTGGGGAAGGACAAGTTCACGCGGTGAAGGGGGGAGGGATCACGGAGATCATGAGGGCGACCAGATATCGAGAGAGCAGAGAAGGCTACAGGATTAAGAGGCAAGAAATTCAGTGGTAGCGAATTGACAGCATCGGGATTGTATTGGATTTTGTTAGGATACTCCTTGAAGTTACCGCAAGGGTCAAAATTGAGAGGATTGTCACAAATCATGAGAAAAATCAGGGAAGGTGTTGATAATGATCCACATTGTTGCAAAGGATATTCCCTTTAGATCTATTGCATGCTTGACTGGCAAATTTATCTGCTTCTTTGTTGATGGCGCGGAGAATATGGAAGAATCGAAGGTCCCAATTTTGGCGGATTAAGGCTTGACATCTGCTTATAGTTTGTTGAATGAAAATATTGGAAGCTTTACACTTGTTGTTCATAAGGTTGATAATGACAGCAGAGTCTCCAAAGACCATCGCATTCCTGATACCAAGTTTTGGGAGCTAGATAAGGCCTTGATAAAGTGCCAGCACTTCTGCTCTGTTATTAGTTAGATTTCCCAATCCCCACTCAAAGGATACTATGGGGTCTCCATTGGGGTTATAAATTACTCCCCCTGCCCCTGCCACTCTCGGATTTGATTTGGAGGCTCCATCAAAGAAGAGGGAGTGAGATTTGTTGTTTCGAAGCCATTCAGAAAATTCATCCTAATTAATTCTGATTTTCCAACTATGACTGGGAATGCTGGAAGGATTGTTGTAGATGTTTGCTGTTGGAAGGCCCCTGCTACTGTCTATCAAGCTGCTGATAAAGTCTCTTTCTTCTACACAAAGGCTAACAATATCAATTTTCTTTGTGTTCTTAGCAACAATGGTTTCTATCGCTAGACTTTTAGCTTTGCTGCATAATTTCCTGGTAAAGGTCTCCTAATCTCTAAAAATCTTTCGATTCCTAGCGAGCCAGATTTTCCATAGGAGGGTATAGGGGAGAGCATCCCACACCCTCTTAGCGATGTTGTTTTTCTTGTGCTTCCAGGGGTATCTCTTCTTCCATTTTCTTAAGATTTCACCAATGGAATACTGAGAGTGTCAAGTGAGAGGGTCAATAGGGGAGATACCATTCCAACAAGAGATTGCAAAGGGGCATGAAATGAATAGATGCTCGACAGTTTCTTCTGCCCCTTAACAATTTGGGCATTGGGAGGGCCCAACAATACCCCTCTTTTGCAAATTATCTGAGGTAAGGATTTTCCATTTTAAGAGGGTCCATATGAAAAATTTAACTTTGGGGATGGCCTCAGACTTCCAAATGGTTTTCCAATACATCCAAGGAGGAGCAAGATAGTCCCTATTGCACAAATAATGATGGCCAACTTGAATTGAGTAACTAGAACCTGTGGGGTCCCATCGGAAGCCATCAATGCCATTTTTAATGATTGGAGCAATGTTGTGAAGATGGATCTGAAGACTGTCAATGCTCTTTTTGAGGTTTCTAGGGATGGGAGGGAAGCTCCATCCCTTCCATGCCTGTGTATTTATGTCCCATTGTGAAATTTGATCCAAATAATGTATTCCTTTGTTGTGAAGGAAGAGGAGAATGTTGAAAATAATACTAAGAGGGGGGGGGGCGGGTGAATCAATATTATCAAATCAAACACTTTTTCATTTCCATACTCAGATTCATATACGTTACTTCAGTTAAGGGAACTTGTGTGTACACACAACTATGTCTAATGCAACTAGCGCATATCCAGTAAACTTATGATTCAGTTATTCCATTAAATGTTGATCTTTAGTTAGTGCATCAGAACTTTTATTAACCATATGAACAGTAAATAGGTGCAGTAAAATAGAATAGATCATCACACATAAGAAGCACACATGAACACCATGATGTAAGGTGGAAACCCAATGTGGGTGAAAACCACCTGTTGCAAGTCGTCTCTATCTTCTTTTAATAAGAAACTTCTTTTTACAATGTTTTTGTACTGGTGCAGTCTTATACCAGTACGCAGACTGCTACATGCAGAAGGCTACAACCTTCTCTCTTTCTCCAGCTTCTCCTGGAAAGGAGCTGCAACCCCCTTAGCTCTTGTACTAGCTGATCCTTTTACTAGTATGTAGGTGTCGGCCTACTGAATGCTCCAACCTTCACTCGTTTTCTATCTACTACTGGAAGGGAGCTACCACCCCCTTAGCTCTTGTACTAGCTGATGTACTAGTACGTAGGTGCCAACCTATAGAAGGCTACAATCTTCTCTTTCTTCCTCCAGGTACCACGTTTCATAAATTTTCAGACTGGATACTCATGGAACAAAACGTCATAATCTTAAGGCCACGTTTCATCCAATTTTCATACTGGACCCATCAATATCATTGAAGCACACAATCAATCAACACTGGAAACATCATTCTCTGAATCACTGAAACCCAATCAACAAACTGCAATCACCAAAACACAGAGCAGAACACAGAACTCTGCAACAACGTTCAGATCTAACTGTATCATCAAAAATCATGCATCAGAGTGCATATGCTACTTGGAAGAGTCAAACCAGCGTGTATACGCAACTTCACCAAAGCAAACCAGTGTATATGTCATTAATTACTTACTTATGTCTTCGCTACACTTCCTGACTTCAGACATAACCAGATCATTACATATACAAGGATAATATGTATGTTAGCAACCAGATCTAGTCCATCAGATCACATAAAGATAAGTCATTATGATCCTGATCCATTATAGATGTCATCCATCCACACTGAAGCTAAACATAATCAACCAATCTGAATATGCAGAATACTGACACCAGTAAACAGTCACCAGAACTCAGACTTTGCATCAACTACCAGAACCACCTGTAACTTCAAATATCATAGTGTATATGGTATATGCTACTTAGATGTATATAACCTGCGTATGTACGTGCTTTTGTCAAAGTCAACCAGCATATACATCTGTAAATATTCATTCATGAGTTGCAGCTATTTCAAACTTAAGTTATACCCAGATCAGAACATTACATGCGTCAGTATACAGATCTAGAATAAACATGATCAAACCGTATAGAGATGATTCATTCCACGCCATTAGATCCCAATCTATCCTTAGATATTTTTCTCCATCAACCGCTGAGATTCCTCCTTAGCTCAGATCAAGCAAAGCATCATGAAACCATAACCTGCATACTAGATCTCATACTTCATCAGATATTCAAGACTTTCTTCATTACATTTGCCTAATGATCTTCTTCTCCTTTTATAGTCATAGGCCTTACTCAATACCATGGTCCAAAAGAATTTAGAACCAATACTAGGGACCCAATACCTAGGTTCAACACTTCGGATGCAATACCAAGGTCCAAAACCATAGGTCTAAATACCACAGACCCAAAAATAATATTTCCCACATGTATGCGCTTTTCTGTGCATGAAAGTGCGTGCATACGCATACGCGACTTTTGATCAGCAATCCCACATGTATACACACTGTCAAGAGATAAAAAGGTGTCTTTTTAAATCCTAATTATCTTCACATTAATGTCAACCCAAGGACGAATTTTTATTTCAAGAGTGTACTCAGTCTGAGGTGGCTATTTACTCAAGAGTAATGTTATGAAAGATGTAGTAGAGTGCTCAAAATACAAGAGTAAACAGATGCTTAAAATGAGATCTACTTACAACAAAGCACTTTAAGACTTAAATCATGCATTTAGAAAACTACAGCAAATGATCAGTCAAGGGTACAGTAACAGTAACTCATCCCTTTGTAAACTGATATAGCTGAAGATAATCAAGGAATAGACCATCAATCTGGGGACTAGACAGCAAATGCCAATGCCCACTATAGTTTCAGATCATTCTGCACACCAAAGCAATCAATAACGTAAATAACAGGAAATGGAACAACAATTAAGAAATGGAACATCATCTACTTCTATAAATAGGATTGAACAACAAAACTCTATCCTTGTTTAACTGATATAAATTAAATCAAGCATAAATAAGATCCACAATCTGAGAACTTAGGCAGCGATAGCCAATGTCCTTTACAGTTGTTGATCTCACACACAACACTAAATAACCAATTGGAAAGTGCAAAGAATTAAATCAATCGTATTACTACAACTTAATGAAAATGAGACAATTGTGCTAACTAGAAGAATGCTGAAAGGCAAGCTTAAATAATTGCAGAAAGTAAATGAACAACAGTTCTAAGTATTAGAAATGAGCAGCCAAACTTATATAACTGTAATGAATAGAAAACTATTAAATTACTGGAATGATCAGCCCAACTTTGAAGACGAAATGAATAGCACAACAACATGCTGGCAAAAAGCAATGATCTTTGTTAAGAAGGAAATGAACAGCAACACAATTTAAGTACAGTATATAAAACAGATCAATTCATTCAGTCTGGAAATACCAAGCAGTAAAGTAACATGATTACGATAAATACAAATAAAATCAAACCATCACACGGTAAAGATCATGAAATAATGGTACAGGAACGGCAAGTGAATCCACCGGGGTTGGGCCCTTAACCACCAGTGATCACTGCTGATAGTGCTTCAGAAGATGCGAAGGAATAATAACTCTGCTTATATATTAATCATCAAATCGAACAACATTACAGTGAGTTGTGTCTTCTCAGCAGCGAGAGTCTGCAAATAAAATTACAGTTCAGAATAATACTCGTTCCATCTCCCTCTCCCCCTATCCTATCCTATTCCATCATGAGTAATCCATCATCACTCTTGAATCTCTAATTCTGAGTCCTCAATTCCATCCTCATTTTTCCATCCCCATCTCCGACCTCTGTTTTCATTTAAATAGAGAGATCAGAGAGAAGTTACAACAAAGATAATTACAACATGATTTCTATTACAAAATTGGATTGTTTCTAACCAATTGATCAACAAGAGCAAGGCGAATTTGGCTTTGTAGTTGAGATTTGGAGGACGACCGCAACAACAAATATGAGTAAATCGTGCTCAAATAACCCTGCGTTTCTCTCAATACAAGCTGAATTTGGGAAAAATTTTCTTTAATAAAGTTAATTTGGTCC
Organism: Pinus tabuliformis; assembly: GCA_031772625.1. Taxonomy (NCBI): domain Eukaryota; kingdom Viridiplantae; phylum Streptophyta; class Pinopsida; order Pinales; family Pinaceae; genus Pinus; species Pinus tabuliformis. Next base: position 1,574,754,916 of record CM062804.1, read on the forward strand.
ATCTAGACAAAACCCATGTTCCGAATTTTCCATATTCTTCTTCATTTGCTCAGAATCTCAACCGAAAAACTGTCACTTCTTATTCCAACGAATTCTGAGTTGGCACTTTTAATGATGAAACCTTCAATCTAGAAATTATCTTGGAGGCTAAAAATGGTGAATAATGTTACAACCAATTTATTAAAACTATCATTGATAAAATCATGCATAATCATCAATTTATTAGAAATAAAGGAGAATAAATAATATTTTTACATAAGAGCATAAATCATTGTAAAATAGAATTATATGATAAATTATGATAAATGACGTGATGAAGAATGGTAGAAATGGGTGGAATAAGTGTTCACAAGCGATAATAATAATGGCATATTAACGGCCCAACACGCACCTTTGTATATAGTTAACCTGCGTGTATACACTACTTGGTATATAGCGAACCTGCGTATATACACGAATTGGTATATAGTGAACCTGCGTGTGTACACGACTTGGTATATAGTGAACCTGCATATATACTTTTCTTTCTTCATTCTTTGTAGTATGATCATCAATTATTTGCTACTGACCTGATGCATTATGATCTGTCATCTGTGTGAGTTGCCATCAAGGACAACACTTGTATCATAATGCCAACAATTTCCCCCTTTGGACTTGATGGCCAAGCTAACTTACCATACTGAGAACTGTCATCTTAACAAGTTGTCATTGTTCATTACATCTGAACTGATTCCTTTGAGCTGTCCTGCATCCCATGTATTCTGTTACATTTGATATCTTTTATGTAGATTCATCTAGTTATATATAAGTGAGTTGTTCTTCTACAAGTGGGTTGCCATCAAGTACAACACATGCATCATAATGCCAACAATCTCCCCCTTTGGACTTGATGGCAACAACCATACCAAGTCACTCTCCCCCTTTGACATCAAGGGCAAAGGGCGGACCAAAATATTCTCTTCCTTGATATACATTCCGCTGTCCATACTCCCCCTGAGTACCTGATGAAATCTCTGATTGAGTTCCCCCTTTGTATATGCCAAGTTGTACTAATCTGTCCATGCAACCTCTGAAATCTCTGATTCAGTTCCCCCTTTGTATATGCCAAGTTGTACTAATCTGTCCATGCAACCTCTGAAATCTCTGCTCTGCTGAAGTGTGTTGTTCATTCTCCCCCTGACTGTAAGCAATGTCTGCAAAAAGATGTTCTACAAGAAGAACATGACTCTATCATAAATGACCTTCCTATCACCAAAGACTCATACATACATCCATCTCCCAACCAAGTGGGGATATACCAATATTGACTCATCCACCCAACCAAGTGGGGATACACCAGATACCAATTATTTATACATGACTGAAATATTACATCATCCTTCCCATGCATAGTGGGGGTACAAATTTCAACATATGACCAAAAGGGATTCATCAGATGACTACAATAGATAGAGACAAACTATTGCATCAAGAGTCATGATATGACCTTTACATGACATTTATAACAGAGACCAAACATCTAAATAAGACCATGATAGTCATCAACAACTATCATACACAATGTATGATCTGTCAACAGCATCCAGATTAGCAACCTATATATGTCCATTAGTGTAGAAGTCATCAACCTGTAATCAAGGTATGTTTGCATATAGATATCAATTCATCCTCTTGAACATTATCATAGCCTTCCATGAATGAATTCATCCATGTATCATTACTCACGAACATCGCTCAACTGCATCAATCAACATATCAACCTATCATCATATAGGTAATAACTCATCATCATCATGTCTCCAAAAATGCAACTTTGAGTAATCATCCATGTATCTGGCATACTGTATATACCACTAGGTATCTTGACCTCAAGATCTTTTGTCAAGACTTCTTGATATCATCAACATCAACAATCCTCATCCATGTGAACGCCAAGAACTATAGGAATCCTACATCATAACTGCATTATATGTCGACAGCAGCATATGAGTGACTCATCATCAAGTAATGAAATTGTGTATTCAAGCTTTGTGCTTCTCCTTATCCTTATGAAGATCACCATATATGCATCATCAGAGAATCAACCACAAATCTGATCTGAACACCAACTATGTAACCCCAAGAATCATATGAGATTTTATCATGGAAAACTCATAACCATATCATAGCAAGATGTATCATTTAGCCATATAAGCATCATCACCGAGGACTACTAACCATAATGCCAACAATGCATTATTAAAAGTATATGCTCCCCCTGAACCTGTGCCATCTTGTTTTACTGTCAGATCTGGTCATGCATATATCAGCAAGAAGTATCAAGGCATCATCATCAACAAGTTAGGATCAAAACACTTCTAAACATCTTACAAGTATCAAGACATTTCCACACATCATCAGTAGATTGTAACCATTATCAAACAGAGAAAGTAATGGATTGAATCATATTAGACCCTTTTCTTGAGCCTGTCTCACTGCTTTTCTCAAACTGACATATACACGACTGTGCACTGTCTAAATCGCGTATATACGCGACTTCTCTTTATGAAACTTGCGTATGAGATTGAGAACACTGAAGTTTTACACTTCCAGCTTCCTTTGAGTCTGTTATGTCTATACATTGTGCTGTGCCACATCTTTCTGACAATACTTCCTTCTTCTTCCATATCTTCAAGTGTGATGATGTTTCTCATTTTGGTATGGTGCCCGTACTTTGTTCTTGCATTCCTTTGCTATATGTCCAAGCTTGTTACATGCATAACATCTTACATGTTTCATATTCCTTCTTTAGCAATCAACAACTTTGTGACCAAACATATTACAAGAAAAACAATATCCCTTAAAGTACCTGGAACGTGATGATCTTTCTGTGTGATGGTCTTGAACCATTTTACTTTTGCATCTGGCTGCAACATGTCCAAGATTATGACATACATAACATTCAACATTATTCATCGGAGGAGTAAAAGATTTTCTTTGAAGAATTTCTTTCCTTGGTTGTTGACCTGTCATCTCCTTGTTGAGTATTTCAGATTGAGCATTAGAGTTCCTTGTCTTATTTTGTGAACTAGATTCACCTTCAACAGATTCATGAAAACCAAGACTAGTTTTGATAGCAGGAGACCTTTGACTACTAAGAATATCATCCAAGATCTTAGTACTATCTTGAAATCGTAAGAGCTTATCCTTTTCTTCTAAGTTATCTTTTAGAATATTTACCTCAACCTGAAGTTGCTCTTCCTTTTCATGATACTGCTTCTTCATGTTTTCTTCAGCTTTTCTTCCTTCTTCCAACTTGTGTCTTAATTCAAGAACTTCATTTTCTTGTTTTTCAAGAGCTTGGATTAGTTCTTTATTCTGCTTATTTGATTCTTCAAGATCTTCTTTTAGTGAGAGTATCATAGCTTCAAGACTTTCATAGTAACTGGATCTTTCTCTGAGTTTCCTGATTGTTGTGCTCCTTTCATTTACTTCATTTCTTAATGATGTCACTTCATCCTGCAACTTTTGACATTGATCTTCCTTTTCCTTGAATAGATTCCTTACCTTGTTTCCTTCCTCTAGTTGAGCTTTTAGTTTAGTAACTTCTTCTTTGGAGATATATTCTCTTTTGTGCACTAGATCTTGTTGATCTCTAATTTTGTCTGTAAGCCTTTTAAATTCTGCCTCTATTCGATATCTTTCATTCTCACCCATAAGATAAAATTCAGTTGTTTCACTATCACTTTCATCATCTTCAAATGGATGAAGAAATGTATCACCAGAGGATAACAAATTCATACCTGATAGTTCTTTTGCTTGTTCCTCTTCATTCTGAAGTGATTCTGAATCTGAAGTGCTTCTTCCACATATTCCCCAATCAATTCTCCCACTGTCATAGTTCTTCTGAGATGTCTTCTTCTTCTTAGGCACTTTTTTCTTAAGCTTCCTTCCCATTGTTCTACAGATCTCCTTCAAGCGATCAAGCTTCTTCCAAAGGACCTGCTCTGATACCAATTGTTGGAAATAATACTGGGGGGGGGTGAATCAGTATTATCAAATCGCACACTTTTTCATTTCCATACTCAGATTCATATACGCTATTTCAGTTAAGGGAACATGCGTGTACATGCAACTGTGTCTAATGCAACTAGCGTATATCAAGTAAACTTATGATTCAGTTATTCCATTAAATGTTGATATTTAGTTAGTGCATCAGAACTTTTATTAACCATATGAATAGTAAATAGGTGCAGTAAAACATAATAGATCATCACACACAAGAAGCACACATGAACACCATGATGTAAGTTGGAAACCCAATGTGGGTGAAAACCACCTGCTGCAAGTCGTCTCTATCTTCTTTTAATAAGAAACTTCTTTTTACAATGTTTTTGTACTGGTGCAGTCTTATACCAGTACGCAGGCTGCTACTTGTAGAAGGCTACAACCTTCTCTTGTTCTCCAGCTTCTCCTGGAAGGAAGCTGCAACCCCCTTAGCTCTTGTACTAGCCGATCCTTTTACTAGTACATAGGTGTCGGCCTACTTAATGCTCCAACCTTCACTCGTTTTCCAGCTGCTACTGGAAGGGAGCTACCACCCCCTTAGCTCTTGTACTAGCTGATGTACTAGTACGTAGGTGCCGACCTACAGAAGGCTACAACCTTCTCTTTCTTCCTCCAGGTACCACGTTTCATAAATTTTCAGACTAGATACTCATGGAACACAACGTCATAATCTGAAGGCCACGTTTCATCCAATTTTCATACTGGACCCATCAATATCATTGAAGCACACAATCAAACAACACTAGCATCATCATTCTCTGAATCACTGAAACCTAGTCAACAAACTGCAATCACCAAAACACAGAGAAGAACATAGAACTCTGCAACAACATTTAGATCTAACTGTATCATCAAAAATCATGCATCAGAGTGCATATGCTACTTGGAAGAGCCGAACCAACGTGTATACGCAACTTCACCAAAGGGAACCAGCGTATATGTCATTAATTACTTACTTATGTCTTCGCTGCACTTCCTGACTTCAGACATAACCAGATCATTACATATACAAGGATAATATGTATGTTAGAAACCAGATCTAGACCATCAGATCACATAAAGATAAGTCATTATGATCCTGACCCATTATAGATGTCATCCATCCACACTGAAGCTAAACGTAATCAACCAGTCTGAATATGCATAATACTGACATTAGTAAACAGTCACCAGAACTCAGACTTTGCATCAACTACCAGAACCACCTGTAACTTCAAATATCATAGTGTATATGGTATACGCTACTTAGATGTATATAACCTGTGTATGTACGCGCTTTTGTCAAAGTCAACCAGCGTATACATCTGTAAATATTCATTCATGAGTTGCAGCTATTTCAAACTTAAGTTATACCCAGATCAGAACATTACATGCGTCAGTATACAGATCTAGAATAAACATGATCAAACCGTATAGAGATGATTCATTCCATGCCATTAGATCCCGATCTATCCTTAGATCTTGTTCTCCATCAACCGCTGAGATTCCTCCTTAGCTCAGATCAAGCAAAGCATCATGAACCCATAACTTGCATACTAGATCTCATACTTCATCAGATATTGAAGACTTTCTTCATTACATTTTCCTAATGATCTTCTTCTCCTTTTATAGTCGTAGGCCTTACTCAATCCCATAGTCCAAAAGCATTTAGAACCAATACTAGGGACCCAATACCTAGGTTCAACACTTCGGACGCAATACTAAGGTCCAAAAACATAGGTCTAAATACCACGGACCCAAAAATAAGCTTTCCCACATGTATGCGCTTTTCCGTGCATCAAAGTGTGTGCATACGCATACACAACTTTTGATCAGCAATCCCACATTTATACGCGCTTTTGTATATAGTTAACCTGCATGTATACACTACTTGGTATATAGCGAACCTGCGTATATATGCGACTTGGTATATAGTGAACCTGCGTGTGTACATGACTTGGTATATAGTGAACCCACGTATATACTTTTCTTTCTTCATTCTTTGTAGTCTGATCATCAATTATTTGCTACTGACCTATTGCATTATGATTTGTCATCTGTGTGAGTTGCCATCAAGGACAACACTTGTATCATAATTCCAACAGAGAATTTGATCCATACCTGGCTGGCTGCCAATTGGCTGGTTCCCCATAATCTTGTCTGCTTCAATGTTGATTTCGCTGCCACCTCTGGGGACCTTAGAGATATTTTGTGCCATGAAGGGGATAATGTTTTTGCAAAGTTTCCAAACTCTTGTGCTGCTTCTGGCGGGAATTTCGCTTTCTAGAAGCTGCTGCCTTGGGCTGCTGAGATATTTGGCTTCAAGAACTCTTTTCCACCAGGCTTTCTATTCATTAATTAATCTCCATACTATCTTGCCTCCAAAGGCTAAGTTTGTAAGCTTAGGAGATCTGATTCCAAGTCCTCCTCTTTCCTGGTGCTGGACAACTTGCCTCCAGCCTACCAAGTTAAATTTTTTTTTTGTCATTTTTCCCTCCCTGCCAGAGGAAATGCCTGAGGATACTTTCCATTTTGTGATGAAAAGTGGTTGGGGCCTGTATAAGGGTGAACTGATAAAGAGGGAGAGAAGAGACCAGATTTGAGGAGAACCAATCAACCGGTCAGATTAAGCCAAGTGGATCCCCATTGTTGAACTTTTCTTTTTAATTTATCAAGAGTTGTATCCCAGATTTCAGCTTTTGTGGGTCCTATACTCACTGGCATTCCCAAATAGCTGAAATGATCCCAATTTAGTTTGCAAGGCACCCCAAAGATGTTGGCTATGTTTTGAAGAGTTTTCGCTGAGGCATGCCAGCCATATATGCAACTTTTTAGATGATTTATCAAGCCTCCATAATATCTCATGTATTTGTCTAAAAGAGCTTTGAATCTTCGAGCTATAATTGCAGACGCTCCTCCTATTAGCAAGGTGTCATCAACAAATTGGGAATGGTTGATGTTTTTGACTCTGTCTTCATATTTGATGCCAATGATGAGACCAGCCCGCCGCTTTTGATGAAGGGCACAACTAAAGGATTCAACCACCAGGATAAATAGGTAGGGGGGAAGAGGACAACCTTGCCTCAATCCTCTTGAAGATTGGAAAGCAGGTCCAGGCCTGCTGTTAACAAGGGGGGCTATCCAAGGTCCAGTGATGCAAGCTCTAATGAGGTCAAGGAATTGAGTAGCAAAGCCCATTTTTTGAAGAGCAACAAATAGAAAGCAATGTCTGACCCTATCAAAGGCATTCACCAAATCTAACTTCAGGATGAATCCATTTTCATTCCTACTATGGCTAAAGTGAATAGCTTCTTGGACTAGGAGGATGGAGTCTGATATTTGCCTATTTGCCATGAAGCCACCTTGATTTTCAGATATGAGCATTGGCAACAAAGGCTTGAGGCGGGCTGCAAGGATTTTAGTAAAGATTTTATAAGAGGAATTGCAAAGGGATATGGGGCAGAAACGGGAGAAGTTGGAGGGTCGGTTATCCTTGGGGATGAGGGCTAGATGGGTTGAGTTTGTATAACCTCCCATTTTATTTTTCTGCTGAATCCATTTCACTAATTTGATGAGGTCTTTTTTAACAATTTCCCAATGCTCTCTATAGAAGAAGATTGGGAAGCCATCTGGTCTTGGTGCTTTGTCTGGCTAAAGGGCCCAGATGGCTCCTTTGATTTCTTCTTCCTCTATCTCTTTGTTTAGGCTTTCATTTATTTCTGCAGTGATCTTATTTGGTAGATGTTGTAAAAGATCTAAATAGTCTTCTTCTTCTCCTTTTTCAGTTAGTAATTCTTTATAATGTTATGAAGTGGCTTGTTTGATGGCAACTTGACTGTTTTGCTGATTTCCTTTGCTATCTGTGATAGAAGTTATGTTATTTCTGAATTTTCGAACTGTGGCTTGCTTGTGGAAGAAATCCATGTTCTTGTCCCCACCCTTCAACCATATTTGTCTCGATTTAATCCGCCATTTCTATTCCTCTTCTCTTTTGATACTATAAAGCTGACTGTAGAGGTTTTCTTCCTGATTTTTATCTGCTTGTTGGTATTCTCGCTTTTCCATTGTGTGATGGAGTTTTTCGATCTTAGCTTTTGATTCTCTTTTTTTTCGTTTCCGGCTCTTTGTAGTGAGTTTTTTCCCAATCCTTAAGAGCATGTTTTACATTTCTGAGTTTTCTTTCCCAAATGAAACTTGGAGAACCTTCAATGTGTTGTCACCAAGTTTGCTGAATCAGTTCTTTGGTTGTTGCAATGTCATTCCATAGAGAATTGTATTTGAAGGGAAGAGGGCCCAGAGGGCAATGGGATTCGAGGGTCAATGTGGTGGGGTAATGATTTGAGGCTGCAAAGGGTAGAATGGAGGCATGGACAACAAAGAAGGTGGATAGAAGGGTTACATTCACTAGAATTCGATCTAGTTTTTCCATAATATTGCTTTTCCCCAACCTACGATTACTCCAGGTGAATTTGCGGTTCTTTGGTATTACATCTACAAGATCACTGTATTTCATTATATTCTCCAGCTGATTTCTAAAAGGATCTGGGGAGAAGCTGCGTCCTCGTTTTTCATTTGCATGCAAAATGAGGTTTAGATCTCCTCCTAAAATTATGTTGCTATTATCTTCTTCCGCTATATTTGTGCTGAGAGAGTCCCAACACTATTCCTTATCTCTATAATGATTAGGAGCATAGACATTATAGATGACTAGTTGTTGGTTGCTCGATTTGTTCTTCAAGACAATCTTTATCCAGTGTTGTTCTACTGTTTCTGTTGTATTGCTCCAATTAGCTTGATGCCAGAGCATAGCAATTCCACCAGAGGCTCCTCTAGATTCAAAAACACTTCCTTTGTATTGCTTATGTTGTGCAATAATTTTGTTCATTTCTAGCTATCCCTGCTTTGTTTCTTGAACTAAAACAACATCTGGTTTCTCTTGATTTATTAGGTCTTTTAAGGCATTTGCTTTGGAGGGGTGCCCTAGTCCCCTACTATTCCATGAGAGGACTTTCGTCATTTCAAATGAAGGTTGTGAGGAGTTTCTCTTTCTCCCTGGTCCTTGTTTACTTAGTCCATGTCAATTTGTCTTAAGATATAGGACTCTATGGGGTTCTGGATACCCATTGCTATATCTTTCTGGGCATTTTCATCTCTGTGCTATTTTGTTGATTTTCTTTTGGGCTTCTTTTGACTTTCAAGTGTGGCACCATGCTCCTTAGAGTTGCTTCTGGTGATTCTGGGAGGGGGAAGTTCAGGTGGGAAGGAGGAAGAGATGATCAGAGGGAGGGGGGATTCTAAAGGGTCAGATTGGATCGCGAGAGTGGGAGTATCCTCAAGAGGAGATAGGATGTGGAAGGGATTGGAGGAAGGAGAGGAGGGTTGTGGATCAAGCTGGCGATCAGGGTTGAGGGTAGGGAGGGATGAGGAGGGTGGAGGATTGGGGGGAGGACGAGAAGAGGGACCAGCTTTAGGATTTGGCTTGGGGTTGGGGGCAGCTTTCTTTTTTTTATTGTTTCCCATTGTTCTTCTTGCGGAGTGTTTTCAACATCAAGTAGTTTAGTACAACGATTAGAAAAATGGTTGTATTCATGACATACCTTGCACTTGAATGATATCTGCTTGTAATCTAGTTGTTGAATATGAGTCCAATCATCAACCTTGAGTTTGATGGCTTCTAGCAGTCCTTTCCTCAGATCGACTTCTACACAGATGCGAGCACAAGCCTGCATGTTGTCTCTAGGTTCACTTCGATCAATGTATTTTCCTACAACATTTCCAATAGCACGAACTGATTCATCTCCCCAGCAGTGAAGGGGAAGGTGAGGAAGCCGAACCCAAACAGGAATAGCACTGGGTATGTCCAACTCTGGATCAAAGTCTGGAGTCCATTTGTTGAGATATAATCCTCTGCAATCCATGAAATAAGGCCCATTACGGAAGATTAAGTCCTTATCTTCTTTTGTTTCAAAATGAAAGGTGAAATACCCTTTCCCACAAAATCTAATAGAGATTTTCCCTTGTGTTTTATCAGACCAGTTCCTTTCCACCCATCTCTGCACTGTTTTTGGTGAAGGCCAGAGTCCAGTAAATTGCCCAATGAGACCTCATTCTGCCAAAGCAAGGGCAGCCATGCGAGGCAAGGTTGGAGGTAAGGATACTTCCTGCAAGCCATCAAGTTTTTTCACGAATTTAGTAACTGAGGTGCGAGGACTTTGTGGCGGTAATGATCTGACCAAGTTAGAGAAAGCCTGCTGAAGAGCGGCCTCCTCCGGTGGAGCCTCCGGAGGGGCCATGCCAAGGGGCTGAGGGCCGAAGCAGAAGTCGCAGGCAGAGGAAACCTAGCAGGGCGCGCGCGCGCAGTTTTTAACGCTGAGAGATGTTCTATAAAGGAATTATTCTTATTATATAATACTTAAATTAATTTATTTTAATAACTTTATTAATAATATCGATTAATAGATCTAACAACAATCAGTGGTTATGGTAATAAATATAACAATACTGACTTACAATTAATTAACTAAATATGAAATTTTTAAAATAAATATGAAATATTTAATTATATAACTTTTATGTAAAATTCATATGTTACCTTATTTACATATGTTTTAAACTAACTTCCCATTAACTATTTAATTATATATAAATTTAAACCCTTTTTAATTTAATAATAGTATAACTAACTTACTATTGATTTAATAATTATTTAAATCTGTAACTCTAACTTATTTATTTATTTAATATATTACCTAGTTTTATTTGATACTTAACTAACTTTCAGTTGACTAACTAAATATTTATTTATCTTACTTAAATATATGTGATTAATTCCTATTGATTAATTTTTAATTAAATATAGTTATGCTCTCCTATCCCTATCCCTTGGTCCAATTCGACTAGCCGTTTCCCAGTCAAATATAGCTGTTAGCGGTCTAGCCTACCAGTTCAATATAGTTGTTGCTTGGTCAAATATAGCCATTGGTTGTTCTGCTCTAACTATTTAATATGCAGCCTAGATCTAATTCTTCAACTTGTCTTGATGATGAACCACATTGGTTGGTTCGAAACGCGTCGACAAATGAAATATCATGTGATTTACGCTGAATTTTTTTTCTCATAAATATATATTTCTATTATTAAATTCATTTATATAATATTAATTAATAAGAATGTTTAATTGTAATTATGATCTAGTTATATATTAAATTCATCTATAATTGTGGTTGGTTATTATATTAAATTTATCTATAATTGTGGTTGGTTATCATAATCTAGAGTTTATACAAACCCTATATGAAAACTCAAGTAGCAAGTCGTTACAAAAAGAGATCAAGGATGGTACTCTATACCACCCCAAAAAGCATTTTTGTTTCATTGGGTAGTTCAATTGGTCATAGAAGTAATGTGAAATTTGTGAAAGGTGAGAGATCTAATGTTCAAATCTCGAGACAGGACTTAAATCCCTAGAGATTTACTAGTAATTATATGTTAGACCAAATGCTAAAAAAACCAAAAAACATCTATAATTAAATTGACATATGGTTTTTTTGGTATATCGTAAATAAATTATCTTAAAAAAACACATTTTCTTAACTTATATAATAATTACACAAATAACAAAATGAAAATTCAATTATTAAATAATTTTGAGGGTTAGCTCAATTGGTCTAGTAACTATTGCTAAAGCACCTTGTTTTCTGGTCAATCTTTTAATATTTTTCTAGAAAAAAAAAAAAATTTAAATTTTATTTACTTAATCAAAACATTACATTTATAAATATAGGAAAAAATATTATATATCAATTTTATTCCCAATTATTTAATAAAAAATGAATGAAAAATGTTTATGTATACAAATTTCTTATAAAATTGTTATTCTTAATTTGTTTTATAAACATTTTTTTAAGAAATAATTATGAAGCAACAATGCTTGCATTGCATCACACTTGTTCATAAATCTTTGAAATGGTATATATATTAAAATTATGAAATTATTTTGTTTGTTACAACTATTAAATGGCCAAAAATATATGAAATCGTAAATACATTAGAATTATGAAATTATTTTGTTGGTTAGAACCATTAAATGCCCAAAATGAGATGAGAGGTAAGTGGAATTATGGAATATTTTTCTTTCAAGTAGATAACAAACAACATCCATGTCGTCATTCAAAAGACTAGAATGCAAGAGAAGCATGTTTGTTGGTGTACATGCATATTAACGTAGCATAAAGCACACTTACCTTAGTTAACTTTAGTTAGTTCTATTGCTTGCATGTGGTGTACATGGACATTAACACAGCATATCACACACTTAGTTTTAGTTAGCTTTAGTTAATTTTAGTTAGTATTAGTGTTTGCTTGCAGTTAAGCTTAATTGAGTTGCTTTATGTATTGATTCATTCATCAATATTGACAATATTGAATTTATTCTCTCTTCCAATTTCTTTTCACAATTCTTGCAAGTTTATGTAATTATTCTCTATTGAGGTCCTCACTTGTAAAGGATGTAATAATTTAGCCTGGTATCAAAGAGACGATCGGCCAGGAGAAGGTGTAGGAACAATTTTTTGCAGATTTGGATATTAAAGCATTGGAAACTACTAGGAGGTTGGGAGTTCTAGAATTTTCGAAAAATTGAAAGTGTCAAAGATTATCAGAGAATTGAATTGGTGAAAGAATGAAATTCCTAGCTTCTGCCATTCTCAATCGATATAATTATTGTGAATGGAATATGAAGAAGATTGCTTTATCCTAGGAGGAAAGGATTGTAGCAAATAGTCATTTGAATTGAGATAAAACCAATGTTAGAGAATGAGAAATTCAATTGGCTTAATAGATTTGACATGGCTTATGGAAGATTTTTTCTATCTGTCATGTGATATTCTTTATGAGATCATAGATATTTAATCACCACATGATATTTGCAGTACATTGAAAGAATTATATGTTGATGAAATTTGATGATGCCCTACATGCACTCTTCACTGTAGATCCATAAATGCTTATGCATGCATCCACAAATGTATCCATAAATCCATGCATGCATCCCTAGAGACAGACATGCCCATGCAAGGATATATGGTACATGCATCTGATCATCAAGTGCAGGTTAAAGTTGTATGGAATCCATATTGGAATGCAACCTTGGATAAGGACAATAAATCCTTGATCCAAATGTGGGAGTTGATACCTTTACTTCCAAAAAGAAAACTTGTTCCTCTAAATCCATTTGTAGAGAAGTAGTCCACCTATGGCAATGTACTTAGATTTGGATCCAACCCCATTTGTTGGTCAAGCGAGAAGTAGGATACCAATTATTTATCATCAACAAAGGTCAAGTAAAAGGAGCAGTTAATGCTTCCAGTCAATCCATTTGGATGCAACATTTCCTTTTTGAGCTTGGTATAATTTTCCATCATCTAAGTATCATGATGTGACAACCAGAGTACATTGAAATTTTATAAAGATCCAATGAATCAAAAGTGGACCAAACATATTGAGATACACATGCTCTAAATCAAATCATTGATTCATGATGGGATCATCGATATGCAATATTTCCCTAGTTTTAAGTAGATTGACGACACCTTCACAAAGACTTTCATCGAGTAGAAGTTTCACTTTTTGGGAGATTGCCTCAGTTGAAGAACACAACTACCTAGTAATTTTCTCTCCTTTTAGTTTTTCATTTTATTTTGAGCGAGGGTGTTTGTTCTAACTGGATTTCCCCTCTTTCGCCTTTCATGGATCGTACATGAGTACCTAAAATGGCCTTTTTGTTGGGACTCATACATTTAGTTTCTTACTCATCTAAGTTATTCTTAAGGGGGTGTTGGTGTACATGCACATTAATATAACATAAATAACACTTTGCTTTAGATAGTTTTAGTGCTTGCATGTGGTGTACATGCACATTAACATAGCATAAAGCACGCCTAGATTTAGCTAGTTTTAGTTTGCCTTAGTGCTTGCATGCAGTTAATCTTAACTTAGTTTCTTTGTGTATTGATTCCTTCATCGCTATTGAAGATACCAAATTCATTCTCCCATCCATTTTTTTTCTCAATTCTTACAACTTTATGCAAGTATTATCCATCTAGGTCCTCACCTATGTGCCAAGCTCTAATAATTTTACAATATCACATAATGAAAAATGTCACTAGTATAGTGTGAAATGAACCAATCGATAGGAGACACTCATATGGAAGGGATACAATCCTTACCAACTTTATAAACTCTAATTTTAACTTCAATGATAAATATATCCTCATTGGGTCATTGATTGATCATTGAACCTATAGCATACACAGTGATCATATAATATTTTACTATTAAAATTACATGCATACTACAATAGTATATATTTTCTTCTCCCGTGACAACCTGGAAGGTGATCTCATCAATTATTGAGTTATTTGAGCACACAAATGCCTCCCTTGGATAATAAAGCTTTCAACCACTTACCATGTTAGTTTGCGCCAATTTTAATAATCCAACATATCTGTTTTTTGCTTGATTATTGTAAAACATGAAGAAACTTGAGTTTACTAACATTTTCCTTTCATCCTCATTATCTAACTCTAATGGAGAGAATAGTTACAAGTTAAAAGTAATGATAAGTGAGATTTATTGGAAAACAACACGTACGAGTTCAATAACATTCTCACATATTATTTTGGAGAATATTTTTCTATGAAGATTTTGAAGGAAGGTCTATAGAGGAGATCTTTGAACTCTTTTTTATTGCAACTCGTATGACCATTAATATGAGCAAAGAAAATTTATATGTTTCCCATATTTAATGGAGCTATAGGGACAAATAATCCAAAATAAATTTCTTTTTGGAGCTCATAATATGTAGGACGGGATAAAATATGTGGGGTTTACCCTCAAGCCTAACTGTTATGGGTTGTTGGCTTGGAGAAGGGTCATATTGTTATCACCAAAAGAATTATCATCTAGTCTAATTTACTAGATGGATCGAAGTACACCATATAAAGCCAATTTTACCATAGTAAAATTGCTTTCACTGTGAGAAATTACTTAATAAACCACCTTTGTTACATAATTTATAGCTAAACCCATGAAGAATAATTAAATAAATCACTATTTATTTGATTTTATTCTAGGAATAATTAATTAAACCATTGTTCAATTATTGTTCCTTGTCATATTTGACCCAATCATGAAAAATAAACAGATAAATCATTAATCATCTTATTTTTATCTAAGAATAATTAATTAATCACTAATTAATATTACTCTTTGTCAAATTTGACTAAATCCCTTAGGAATAATTAAATAAATCCTTATTTATTTACTATTCTTTAACAAATTCCTTGAGATGATAAATAAATCATTTATTTATTATTTCTAAATAAAGGTTTAAATACTTTTTCCCTCTTAAGAAAATATAATAAAATATTCCAAGAGGTTATTCCAAGAATGGGGTTAATAATATTTTATTATTGCTCATTATTCGAAGATAACTCAATATTTTGTTATAAATAGAAGGGTTTTCCATTAATTATTCACTTTTGATTATTTTCATTGTTGCACTCACTGTTGTAACTATGATTATTTTCATTGTCACACACCATTATTTGTTGGGTTTACACATTATAGATTAGAGAGACTTTACACAAGCTGAAGATGTTTGAGGATAGCCAAGGACCCATCTCATAGAGGGGGACTAGTAACATTTATTTTTTCCCTTCACAGGTGTTATAATAAAACTATTCTTTGTATATCTGGTTTCCATTGGATGATTGGAGTTATTACTATTTATTTTTGTTGTTTAACTATGATTGTGGCATAGATCAGAATTTTGGCAGGTTTTGTTTTTATAAGTTGTTGCAGGTCTACAATGTTTAGCAGCCATTTATATTGTTGAGATCATTTGTCATCCACAATCTTAAGTGGGTTCTTTTCATACATCTGTGAGAAGAAAATACTACAACAAAATTGGCGACCCCGCTGGGGAATTTTTTATTGATGTCAATCACAAAATTGGTGACTCCACTTGTTTTATACTTCATATCCAGAAACCTAGGTGACCTTCAGTTTTCAGCTTAGTATTTCTTCTTTTTTCAAGTCTCTTAATGTTTCCTAGCTTTTTAACCTTAGATCTATTAAATTTCCGAGTTCTGCAAGATTTCTGGCCTTTTTCGTAGGTCATAGGAACCAGCCGCGACAAAGGCGACAAATTTTTTCTGAAAGGAAGATCGTTGTAAAAAGATAGGGAGATTGATGAAACACCTAGGGAAACCAATGGGACCCTAAGGCCAATGACCAAACAAGTTGTAATATGAAACTATGGATAGTGACAATCTATCTTTATAGATCTGTTATCACCAAAAATTTGATTATCTAACCTAATTTACTAGATGGATCGAAGTACACCATGTAAAACTGATTTTAGCATAGTAAAATTGATTTCACTGTGAGAAATTACTTAATAAACCACCTTTGTTAAGTAATTTATAATTAAACCCATGAATAATAATTAAAGAAATAATTATTTTTTTGATTTTCTTCTAGGTATAATTAATTAAACTATTGTTCAATTATTATTCCCTGTCATATTTGACCCAATAATGAAAAATAAATAGATAAATCATTAATTATCTTATTTTCCTCTAAGAATAATTAATTAATCACTAATTAATTATTATTCTTTGTCGAATTTAACTAAATCCCTTAGGAATAATTAAATAAATCCTTATTTATTTATTATTCCTTAACCAATTCCTTGAGATGATAAATAAATCATTTATTTATGTATTATTTCTAAATAAAAGTTTAAATAGTTTTTCCCTCCTAATCAAATATAATAAAATATTCCAAAATGTTATTCCAAGGATGGGGTTAATAATATTTTATTATTGCTCATTATTCGAGGATAACTCAATATTTTGTTATAAATAGAAGGGTTGTCCATTCATTATTCACTTTTGATTATTTTCATTGTTGCACTGATTGTTGTACCTCTGATTATTTTCATTGTTGCACATCATTATTTGTTGGGTTTACACATTATAGATGAGAGAGACTCTACACAAGTTGAAGACGTTTGAGGATAGCCAAGAACCCATCCCATAGAGGGGGACTGGTAACATTTATTTTCCCCCTTGATAGGTGTTATAATAAAACTTTCTTTGTATATTTGGTTTCCATTGGATGATTGGAGTTATTACTATTTCTTTTTGCTGTTTAACTATGATTGTGACATAGATCAGAATTTTGACAGGTTTTGTTTTTATCAGTTGTTGTAGATCTACAATGTTTAGCAGCCATTTATATTGTTGAGATTGTTTGTTATCCACAATCTTAAGTGGGTTATTTTTATACAACTTTGAGAAGAAAACACTACAACACATATCCTAGTTGATATGAGGATCCACTTCTATTATAACAAATGGATCTTCCATAGGGAATGCATCACTCTCATTAAATCAATCATAGAGGAAATGTGAGTTTAATGGCACTTACTAGCTAATATATCAAAATATATCTTCACATGTATTCACAACATGTTCCTCAATTATATGTGGAAGAGTAGCAACAATTATTTAGGTTCACATTTGGTCTTGTGGAAAAAATTGGGCACTCTAAAAGAGCTTGAAAGGATAGGGCTTAAAGGCCAAAATTATTTATTAATTAAGAGAGCCTATGAAAGTGTCCATTCTATATTACAAAAAATGGAGGACCATATTGGAGCACTATGTTATTTTTCATCCATATTGATGCTTTTAGAGTGGAAAAGATGAGTTAGAGGAATCAACTCGCAAAACCATTTTTACTAGTTGGTATTAGTTTGATGAATTAGGGTTTGAAACCTTCTAGAAATAGATTAAAGAATAAAAAATAAATTTTTGTGATTAAAGTTATCACTTAAGTGCATCATCCCCTACAACTATTACACACTCAAATACCTTTCCATTGGTGTAAGAAATACCTAATAAAAAGTTTGTATGCAAATGTTATGCTATTCATACATTGACCTTTCTATTTTAACCATGATAATTTGAGAGGATGTCATGTCAACCTCAATTATTCATTGAAATTGAATTATCCACATGATAATAACAAAGAATACTATAGAAGAGTCGATGTTATAACTCTAGTTAAGTGTTGAAGGAGTCAAACTTAACGACTAATGATATTTGTAATAATCAAGCAAGTAGAAGGAAAAGGGGTTTCATTCCATTGAGTGCATTCTATTCAATAAATGACCAAAGTAGCTAAGAGTGGATAAAGAGAGAGAAAACAGAGAGAGATGTGTTGTGTACCATCACATAGGCCACATATCTCACTACTTTGTACTTGCATCCATTCCATTCAAAGAAAAAGAGAGTAGAGCAACCTCACCTTTAGCTAGCTTTTCTCCCTTAAGGGTTTACTAAATAATATATTGTGTTGTTATGGTTTGGATTGATTGTGTCTTTTTCTATTCTCAAATTTCCACATTTTATATATTGCATGGATGGAAACAATAACATAATAAATCCAAAATTCTAATGAAAATAACCCTCATAGTATAGATTTTGGATTTTAAGTATAATTTCATTAGAAACTAGTGTAACAAATTTCTAGTGGAATATCCATGGTAGTTGATGGATATTATTGGTATTAGTGTATATCTCTCTAAGTATATTGCAGGGAGTTGTTGGGGATATAGATTGGTTTATGTAGAAAGTCGTAAAACCCCAGCCATGGTCAACAGATCTATTAATAACCTTCACATGCAGCGGAGAGGTTCCTCGGGCTAGAAGAATAGGTCATAGATATCAATTATAACATGAATATACTTATGGAGAAGCCAGTGAACAAGTTACGAATTAAAAAAGATGGAGGCTCCTTGACTCACAGGTCAAATAATAGGGGATCATTAAGAACTAGAGAGTGAGCCTAAGAAACAACCCAAAAAAATAATGAATTTTGAGTGCCATGAAGCATTCACAGGGCCTTTTTAATACTTAAGCGAAGTTTGACATCAATCTATGATGTTTTGAATTTAAATCATTGGTTGCAGTAGTTAGAAGTTCACTTTAGTGTTCAACAAATATAAGAAGAATAGAAAATTGAAGGTTATTTTAGTGTTCAACACATTTAGACAGAATAGAAAATTGAGGGCCATGCCATGACATAGTGGGGAAGCCACATGAAAGCCATAATACTGAAGGGATATCCTCTAGTGGTTAAGTGAGAATATTTCAAAACTCTCATAAAATCACATTTCTACCCTATCAGATGAGTAGAGGACCAGTAGATCTAGTGCCATTACTTCATGAAAAAATAGGGGCTGAGAGTACAAGTGTACACCATGTAATTTAGGAGGATGAAAATAATGTTGGTATCTCCCCAAAGAACCGAGATATACTCCTTAAGTATCTCGCTGGTCTACATAGCAATTTATGAATCTTCAAGTATGGACATGGTCTACATAGCAATTTGTGAAAACCAGTGATACTAAAAGATGAGATTTATCTAC
Source organism: Pinus tabuliformis (assembly GCA_031772625.1). NCBI lineage: Eukaryota > Viridiplantae > Streptophyta > Pinopsida > Pinales > Pinaceae > Pinus > Pinus tabuliformis. The sequence goes on from CM062804.1 coordinate 1,574,774,438, forward strand.
CTACCTAGTAAATTATATGAACTTTCATGTAAATTTATAAACTAAATAGCCATTTTTGTATCAATATACATATTAAATTATATAACTATTAAAACCCATTTTACTAGTTAAAAAAATATTTTATAATCAAAGCATACCAGAAAAGATATTAAGATAACTTTACATTCCCAGTATTAGCTCTAATATTTTGAAATCTCCCTTTAAATCCCCCTTTAGTCCCATTCATCATGGAGTTTTGATTGCTCATACGGAATTTCCTTTTCTACTCCTGAATTTAATGAAATGCCAACGGATTATCCACCTAAACTCTCTCAAACTCTCATACTGTTGCACTCTGAATTCACATGTTCCAATTTACCTAATTACCTCTTCTCTTCTCTATTTAAATTTGTATATCACTAGGTTCACCGCGGCACAAATATAATCTCATTTCATAATTTAAGATGATAATACTTATCTACATATACTAACCACATTCAATCTGCCTTGTATCATTAACATGGAACCCTAAGTTCATCCCAATTTTAACGTGGAATCCTGCTTTTGTATTATGGAAAAATTTCGAACTATCAATCTGGACAGAAACCATTCCACAACTAAATGAAATCCAGCTTGTTTGTGGTTAATTTTGTTTTGACAAATAATAGGCAGGGATTTCAACGTAATCGAATATTGTTATTCATTGTACAATATAAAGGGTTCAGATTTGTCTTAATCTCTCATCTTTGAGTAATTTTCAATATTTATTTTTAATTTCATAAATCAAATGTACTCCTTTCTTTATAATTTCAAGCTTATTCACCACTCATTAATTATTTTTATTTATTTTTTTTTCATCTGTTTCATATGTTTTTCTTTCTTTCCAATTTCATATTTTTTTAATATAATATAATGTACACTTACACTAAACAAATGTTCCATTTAGTTATGATTTTACTTTCACTTATAAAATGGCCTCTTCAATTTCATGTCATCTTCCTCGCCTATGTAGCCTAGATTTAGTTTTTATTTTATTTAACTTTCAACATTTTAGAAATTTTAATTTCAGCCACTTATTAAGTGTCAAAACTATCTCTTAGTAATGTTTTCAATATAATCTTATTTAAGTAATTTGTAACACTCAAAAAAATCAATTCTCTCCTCCATATTTTTATTCCTTTCAATTTTTGTTATGATATCAAAGCTAACCCTATATAAAATTCCTTGAGAGCAACAAAAGAGAAAATAAACTAATTTACATAACAGAATGTATACTCTAAAGTTTTATCCTTAGTTTTCGGATAAATTCAACAAATCCGTTATACTGGTACAGATGTGTTCGTATTGAATGACGAAATAAGTTGGTGTAGCGATTAAGCAGTGTGGAAAGACATGCAGAGAATTTTGGGACAAATGATAGATTGTTTTTTGAATTGCAAATGTTAATTTATTTTTTTTCTTTTTTACTGGGGAATGAATTTCCGCTGAACAATCACAATACATCATATATCCTAAGCGAACAGATTTCATCATACAATATCGCCAGAAACAAACAACATCAAAACACATACGTTATCATACAATCAAATACTGCAACAAAGCGCGGCACCAGCAAAAATCAACCCTGGCTGGGAGTGCGAAAGCCTACCGCTCTCACCAGCACTTCATGCACTCACGTGCACATGCTAATTTATTTTTAATTGGTCTGCCACCAGGTTAAGCTGACAGGCAAACCCTTTTTTTCACAGTTCTTTCAGTACTTTTTATGGATTTCATCTCTATTTGCTAATAGTTATGATTTAATTTTATGACCTGGTGGATTTGTTCCGGGCATCATCGGCAATGCATTTAACCTCTAACTACTCATAGTTTTGACGAGAATTTATGATTTTGTCAATTTGTTCCGGATTTTATCGCCATAAAAATAAATAATGTGAGGCTCTGACCAGTAAATGGTTTAGGTTAATACAACTTTTGGTGGACATATTTTGGGTTTCAATAGCCGAGCTTATCTCGATTGCAGATTCTCTTCTGCTTGTCGACGTGGCTAACTGCCCCTGTCCGTTTATGTCACCGTCTCCGTCTACGATCATCCTCACTCCGGTGCCCGGGAAAATTTCAAAATCGAAAAGTTTTGGTTACGTGGAGGTGAAATTAATGCAGACGGCTGTCAATCACTCCCGCTCCCGCCCAGAAATATTCAAACTCAAAGTCCATTTACTCTCCGAAAAAGCTTGCAGAATACAGGTTGAACAGCCGAAAGAAAGAAGCAAATAACAGGGTTGAATATTGTTTTGAAATTAATTAAGAAATTTAATTTCTAGTTTGCAGTAGAATGCATTCTTTTAATTCGAGAGGTAGATTGTCTGTAGAAAACGTTGTTGGAATTGTAATGAGTTCCCACTGAAGTAATTATCGCCAAAATAGTGACACCTGGGATCATTGTTACAGAAATTGCTATGGAAGCTAAGCCAAATCTAAGGTAAGTGGATCACGTGGATTTCATTGAAATCATGTGCAATGGTATGGGAGTTTCGTGATTTGAAATTCTGGAATTAAAATCTGTTTGGGACTACGAATTGTAGCATAAAAGTTCAAAAACAGAGTGAAGGTATGCCTGAGGTTTGTTAGTGTCCAATGTTGATCGTTGATGAAGGGTTACACCGAAGTTTGGACTGCTTGAAATAAATTGGAAAATGTCAAGGCAATGAGAAAAGGTCGTTGAATTTCCAATGAGGAGCGAGGTGCATTCTTATTTCCAAGACGTTTTCTGAACATCACAACCATGGTATTGCTGTCAGCGTTGAAAGGCGTAGTCACAGAGCTTTCCATTCTTGTATTTCTTGTGATTTTTCTGGAATGTGCCATATTTGCGGCCTATTAAATTGACAGTTTCTAGTTATTAGAAACTATATGAATTTGTAGATTTTGGTGATGGACACAGGGAGTTAATGATTGTGGCACTATCAGTCCAATCATCATCTAGAAAGCTTGAACAGGTTATAAATATTGTCAAAAGAAGAGGATTTGATAAATATGAGAATGTGAGGATTTGATAAATATGAGAATGTGTATGCTGGTCATAGGAAAACGGTGTAAAGGTGAATAGTTGAAATGAAAAAACAAAAAACAACTATCAAAATAGTGACAAGAAAGAAGAAGAAGCTAGAATTTTATAGAATTAAGTAGAGTCTTAGAAGAGGTGATATCAGTTAGACAACAAGGCTAAAGAAGAGTAGAAAATAAACCAGTAACTGTGACAAAGAATTCGCAGCAGAGATTAGTATTGTAGAAAGAAGGGAAGGAGAACAGTGGAAGAATAGTTCTCAAAGGAGAAGTGAGCAAGATGATAATTGCAACAGCGAGACAACTAGGGAAGTTGAGGAGAAGGTGCACTCGGAAGAAAGAGTGTGAGAAAGGTCTTACTGCAGACGACCAAGGAAGATCACAACTTCCAACAAAAAAAGTTGGGTAGAAGTTGTCAGAGCTCCAGAGAGAGTGTGGGCAGAATTGTCCAGAGGAAGAAAGAAAACCAAGAGGACGACTTGGTTTTGGGTAGCAAGCAACAAGCTTGTTACAGAGACAAGGAGAAAGGGTAGGTTTCAGTTCACAAGTGAACAAGGGGGTTCTTTCAATAACTACAAACCATAGATCATGTGCCAAGAAATAACAACAAAAGAGCAAAGAAAATTAAACCAAGAGGAGGACTTGGTTTTGTGTAGCAAGCAACAGGCTTGTTACAGAGACAAGGAGAACGGGTAGGTTGCAGTTCACAAGTGAACAAGGGGGTTCTTTCAATGACTACAAACCATAGATCATGTGCCAAGAAATAACAACAAACGAGCAAAGAAAATTATGGCTGACAACTAGTGCTGATCTTTTCTTTATTTTCTTTCATTTTTGCACTTTTTGCCAACCATTGAAATTTGATTCAACAAGAACCAAAACCAATTCTTGTCCCACATGTGGGACTTCCTTTTCAAAATCTAAGCTCTCTGAGACATGTGCTCTTTTTGTGCTCCCAATTCCACCTAATTTCATAGAATCCTCAGGATCCATTCCTTTCTATTGAATGTTGATAGTTCCTAATTGAGCCATAGTGTCCCCATTCAGTTTGTCTCCCTGCTGGGACGTAACATTCATTTCTTCTTTTTCAGGTTGACTTTTGTTGTTATCTTCTTCTTCATCCTCAGAAGGATGATGCTTTGAAAACTGCCACCCTTTTGGTCTATTAGACTGACTGTTCTTCTTTTTAGGATTCTTTTTTGTCTGTTCACATGAGTTTTGTAAATGACCTGTTTGAAAGCATACATGTTGTTGGAATGTCATGTTCTCATAATTAAGAACTTGTGAGGTGTATAAGTTATTGTGTTTCAAATTTATATGATGTAGGAGCCCTTTGCTAATATCAATCCCCACACATATTTTGGCATATGTGAAGAGGAAATTTTTTGTTCTTTCCAAATCTGTATTTTTGAATTTTTCCAAAGTTTTTTCCTATATCTTCAAGTACTTTATAATGCCAAAAAAGAAGGGGGAGGTTTGAAAGCCTCACTCAAATTGACATAGTGGAGACCACCATAGTGTTGGCATCAAACTCAAGGAACCATGGAGTGATGAATGGCCTCGCTCTACTCTAGAACTACGGCCCTTCATTTAGAGCATAATCTAGATCCTTCTTTGCCTCAAATTGGACTATGAAAATACCTTTGAGAAAAGGTATATGTCATAGTTCGGAATCCATAAGGAGAAAATCCACTAAAATAAAGCTTTAGGTTTTGGCCATAAGCCATTGAATCTACAAATAACTTCTTTTGATTGAAGAACAGAGAAAAGGGAAGATACCTCAAGGAGGTTTACATCCATGATTGGAGCTTTCTCCTTTTGTTCTACAATATAGGGGCCTTGAATATTTTGGTTCTGATTTGTCGAGGTAGAGTTCTTCCCTTGAACTGCATCTTTGAAAGAGACAAAGGTTCCATTTGAAGCCCTAACTCCATTAGCACCCCTACACAGCCTTAAGTTTAGAATGAAAGTTGAGTTTCCTATAATACTATAATCTTTAAGCTTGCAGAGCCTTCCCTTCAAATTGTAAACTCTACAAATATGCAGGCATGCCCCATCTTCCATGAATAAGCAGTTTGATAGAAGAGATAGAAAATGTTTCTCTAACCCAAAACTCTGAGGTTTTCATGCAAGTATTTTTAATAAAAATTTGAAAAGAAAGCTTCAAATTATTCTTTGTCAGTGGCTGTGGAGGCTTGAACTAAGGCAACAGGTGAGAGCCCTATGACGAGGTCCTCCAAAGGGTGCACAAGCACCATAGTTGCCCCCTTGTTTGTTGTGTTTGATATAGAGCATGCATGCGAGACTAAGAAAAAGTGGACAAGGGCTGAAAGAAATCCTGTTGAAAGAAAAAAACACTCATTCTTTTGAACATAACCGCCACACACTTTTATAAAAAACGCAGAGATATACAATGCAAGAAATCAGAATGGGGTTGATACGAACACAAGAAGATGATACCAACAGATAATCTGCTCACGAGCTCCCTTTGAGGTCAAACAAACCATGAAGCCAGTGAGAGATACATCCCCTACATTCAGAGTCAACAATTGAAACCCGACTATGAGCGAAAGATAGCCTTGTTTCCTTTTTCCACTCCATGGCATGAACAGTTTGATTGAAACAAATCCATGAGCCATGATAGTGGCATGAAGAGAGTTAAAACTTGTGTAACCATAGCCTCTATTATGCCTTTAAATCAGTTTCAAATAGCTATTGATAAACTTAATGAATTCTTATCCCACTTAAACAGCCTCTCAGAACACATTAAATTCACTATTGAGATTGAAAAAGACAACCAGCTCCCCTTCCTAGATGTCCTCCTTACCAGGAAAAATGGTAAACTAAGCCACCAAGTCTTCAGAAAACAAACTCACACCGACAAATATCTTCACTCTAATTCCTACCACCATCCAAAACAAAAAGTAGGAGTCATCAAAACCCTAGCTACCAGAGCTTCAAAAATCTATGACCTTGATCATTTAGAAGAAGAACTTAACCATCTCTACAAGGTCTTCATCAACAATGGCTATCAGAAAAACATTATCCAAAAGATATTCAAAGAATCCACAACCAATACCCAAAAAAGAAAGACTCTGGAAAACCCTAGAATCTCCTTACCCTATATTAAAGGAACCACTGACAAAATCGCTAGAATTCTCACCAAGCATAACATTATGGTTGCCTTCACACCCCCTAACACCATCAAAAACATGCTAGATTCTGCCAAGGACCTAATTGACCCAAAAAATCACAAAGGAGTATACTCAATTCCTTGCTCTTGTGGCAAAGTATATATAGGTGAAATAGGGAGATCCTTTGGCATTAGGCTAAAAGAGCATATTAATGACATTTCAAGAAATAGGTCAGAAAAATCTGGGCTAGCTGAGCATGCTTGTTCCTCCTCACATTATATTTGCATGGAACAGGCAAAATTAATTCATAAGGAAGACCATTATTTAAAAAGAAGGGTAAAAGAAGCAATTGAAATCGAAAATTCCTCCAATAATATGAATAGAGACGACGGACTAAAGTTAAGTGACACCTGGAAACCCCTTTTAAATAAAATAAAAAAGCAATAAACATAATAATAAATAAATAAATAATAATAATAATAATAATAATAATAATAATAATAATAATAATAATTAATAAAAATAAATTAATATATATATATATATATATATATATATATATATATATATATATATATATATATATATATATATAAATAATAATAACAATAATAATAATAATAATTAAATAATAGATTTATTTTATTTGAAATTTAAATAATACATTATTTGAATCTCTTACACCTCTCTAAGGTAGCTCCTAAGAAATTTTGGAGGCAGATTCTGACTAGGAAGACTAAAGATAATAATAACATTACTCTTCACGATTGGAATTCCTATCTTAAAAAGCTTTATGAATCTCCAAATGTCATGGGTAATTTGGAAACCTTGCTTACAACGAAAGAAGTTTTCTCTTTAGAAGACATTAAGTTTGGGGTTAATCGCCTTGCTAATGGGAAAGCTAAGGACATTGAAGGCTACCAGGAGGTCCTGTCCTCATCCCCCACATTCACAAGCTTTTCAATCAAGCAGTCAAGCAAGGGTTCCCTAAACCTTGGACTGAGAGCCTCATTATCCCTATTTTTAAAAGTGGGGATACAAATAACCCCTCTAATTATTGGACAATTATGATCAGCCCTCTCTTAGCCAAGTTATATGGTAGTATTTTGGAAAAGAAGTTAAGCATACGACTTGAAAGTGAAGATAAGCGGGCTAAAGGCCAATCAGGTTTCAGAAGGCATCACTCAACAACAGACCACCTCGTTACGCTTGGGATCATTGCGGAGGAATGCCGTAATGATAAATCCAATTTATTTTGTTGCTTTGTGGACTTTAGAAAGGCTTTCGATACGGTTCCTAGATACAACCTTTGGAATAGATTAGAAGAGCTAAAGGTTCCTCTCGAGTTAAGAGCTGCCGCTATAAGGTTATATGAGAATGTAATTGCCAAGCTAAAAAGCAATGAGGGGTGGTCAAAAGATATTAAGTGTAACATCAGAGTTAAACAAGGTTGCCTCCTCTCCCCTACCCTATTTGGAATTTACATCGATAAGCTTGAAGGCTACTTAGAGGAAGCAGGATGTGATGGCACGATCTTAGCTGGGATAGTCGTCATCCTTCTTCTCTATGCTGACAATATTGTTCTTTTGGCAAGGTGCCCATCTGATCTTGATAAGCAACTCAGGCTTCTTAAGGATTTATGCTCTACCATGGGTATGACTGTTAACACTGACAAAAAAAAAGGTTATGATTATCAAGTCCAAGAAGGACACTTACGCTAATTTTATGTATGACAATAATAACTTGGAGGAAGTGTATTCTTACAAGTACCTAGGAATTGATATTCATCACAAGCTCAACTAGAACCATAGAATTGAGAAAAGGATTAATGGGGGGTGGAAAGCTTATTTTGGTCTTGAAAATAATTGTAAAATAGCAAACCTCGTAATGTGGGATAAAAAGAAGTTCCTCTTTGAAACTTTAGTCACTCCTGTTATCTTATATGGCTGTGAGGTTTGGGGTTGCAGCATCTCCAGAGAATCATGGAGAAAGATTGAGCAAATTCAGAAGCGTTTTATAACTTATAACTTGAAAATTAAAAGTAATACACCCTATCCTATTCTCCTTATCGAAGTAGGTCTTTCCCCTATTGAGAGCCTTGCTATGATTAGGTTTCTGCTGTACAAGCACAAACTCAATAACATAGACGATCATAGACTTCCTAAGTTAGCTTTAAATTCCAGCCAAAACCACCTAAGGTTCAATCGGGGGTGGCATAAAGACATAAGGGCCTGGTTAAACTATTGGGAGATCAACGAGAATGATGCATTGCAAGACATAAATAACATTAAAGATATTGTTATTCCTACGTTCAAAGAAAAAATGTGGTGTGAGAAAGATTTAGCGGCTAAAAGAAAATTAAGTTATTATAAGAAGGTCATCAACCCCACCCTAGAAGATCAAAAGTATCTCTCTATTTTAACTAGCTCAAAGAAGAAAATTAATATAGAAAAGATTAGAACGAATTCTCATGAGCTCCATAGTGAAACTGGTCATTGGGTAGTTCCTAAAACGCCATGGATGGAAAGGATCTACCATATATGTGAGAATAGGAACATCCAGGATGAAAACCACTTCCTCTTAGAGTGCCCCGCGTACAACCACATTAGATCTCAGTTTCACAATCTTTGTTACAATACTGACCTTCCTAGCCTTTTACAATGTTAAAATTATAGTGAGCTCGGAAGGCTTCTCTCCAAGCTTTTTGAGCATAGGAATAAAATCTTAAATCAAATTAAATAATTTACTTTTAGGTCCGATAGACCAATGTTTGGTCTCAGGGGACGTTAACCATTATCATCATCATCATCATCATCAAAATTATAACTAAATAAATAAATAATAATAATATATAATAAATACCTAGCTAAATAAATAGGTATTTATTAATTTATTTTTATTTATTTATAATAAATAAATAAAAATAAATTAATAATAATAATAATAAATTAATAATAGATTTATTTTATTTGAAATTTAAATAATAAATTATATATATATATATATATATATATATATATATATATATATATATATATTAAAATTATAAATAAATAAATAAATAATAATAATATATAATAAATACCTATCTAAATAAATAGGTATTTATTAAAATAATAATAAATAAATAATATATTTATTGTATTTGAAATTTAAATAACAAATTATATATATATAAACAATAATATAATAAAATTATAAATAAATAAATAAATAATAATAATATATAATAAATATTTATCTAAATAAATAAGTATTTATTAATTAATTTTTATTTATTTATAACAAATAAATAATAATAAATGAATAAATAAATATAATAATAAATAATAATAAATAAATAATAGACTTATTTTTTTATCTGAGATTTAAATAATAAAAGATATATATATATAAATAAACAATAACATAATTAAATGATAACTAAATAAGATAAATAATAATAATATAGAATAAATATAATAAATACCTATTTAAATAAATTAATTAAATAAATATTAATTAATTTACCATTTATAAGCCGACTACTAATAAAGACAACAACAATATTTTTCAAATAACTATTAATAAGTTCCGTATTTTTCACGCTCTCTCTGCTCAAAAACAAATCTCATTGCCCTGATGATGGACTCACTAAGTAGTCCGAAACGTTGGTGTCAAATCTGTCACAGGTTTTTCCTCCATAAAATAAAAATATTGATATTTAGTCAAACATTAAGAATTCCTAAAATTCTTCACTTATTCTCACTGATATTTCATTGAACAATTAAAAATAATATTAAATCTATTAAGAAATTAAATATTCTTTTATAATTTACTAAATAAATGTGAAATTATATTAAATAAAAAATTAATAAAAATGAGTTATTTAAAAATTAATTTTAAGACATTTTACTTAATTTTTATGGAAAATATTAAATAAAAATTAAGTAGTAGATTAATAAATGATATAGGTTTAAAAGATTTTTTTTAATATTATAACAAATATTAAATATCAAAGTTTTTTTAAAAATATAATAATTTTTTTAAAAAATAATAAATTTTTATTAGGATATATTTTTTTGAGAGAATAAAATTTATTACAATGAAAAATTAAAAATATTAAATTATTGGGTAATGTTTTTAATTAATTAATTAATTAAGAAAAAAAATATTATTAATTTTTAATAACTATTTATAAATATTACAACTTATCATCATTATAATAAAAAATAAATAATAATTTATAAGTGAGTGATGTTGCGATTGATTTTGGATAAATGAGTAGACTATATTTTATTTTTGAATAGAAAAATATGCACAGAAAAATCTAAATTGAGAATGTTATGTGACATGGGGTTTTCTTATTAAAAGTTAGAGATTTCGTGGATTTAAAGTTTGCAATGTTATGTTGGATGGATTTTCTTTGTTAGAAGTTAGGGATTCTATGGATTTAAAGTTTGTATTTTTTTAAATTTTGGTTAGGAAAAATGTCAATTTCTTTTAATAAAACTTGCATCATAATGAAACTATTATTATGCTTAAAAATTTCTTTTAAGTATATAATTAGATTATAAAAACAAAAAATCCTTGGAATATATAATTAGCGTAGTCCGAAAATATCCCTCTACATGATTAAATTCAGCTTCTCACTACTTGCTTGAGAATTTTAAATTTCTTAAAACTTAGACTAATAAACAAAAATCAAATTCTTAAAATTTAGACTAATAGACAAAATATCAAATTCATTATGACAAATTTATATTCATTGAAAAATTTAAGTTTCTTAAAATTTAGAATAATAAACAAAAAGTCATTCTTTTAAAGATTTAGACTAATGAATAAGATTCATACAATTTTATATTCATTATTTTAATTTTATTTTTTAAAATTTTGTATTTCATATATGATTAACAAAATATTATAATTAAAATATATTTTAATCAAACCAATTTGAAATATGGTAACATGATTAAGTTGTTTTTAATGTGATTTTTTGGAAGCTTTTCCAGTGTGGTTTTCCTGTGTAATTTTTCTAAAATCTGGCAAAAATTGATTAAAATCACAAATTTGATGGATAACCTCTGCACAATCCAAGTGCTCTATAGGTTTTTCAGGTGCTGGATTCATATATAGAATCAAAAAATCAATTTAACTAACATAAATCAAGATTTCACTTCAAATTTTTCCGCCCAATTTCAGCACCAGAAATTCTGAAAAATCATGCTAAAAATAACTCAACACCAAAAAAATCCAAAAAATCCATAAAATCACGCTAAAAACAACTCCATTTTTGAATATCAATAAAAAAAAAAAAGTAACCATTCAAATACAAATAAAACACCATGAATTGGGTTGTTAATACTACTTTCGTAAGCTTTGAGCTCTTCATTGACGGCGCGAGGACCAAGGAATGAACAAGTAACACAATATAACGTACGGCAAACCATATTTCCCATGCTATCGGGTCATAAATGAACGGTGGGTGTATATACCCACCGTTCGATTTTGGCCTTAGCAAAATCGAACGGTAGGCATATGCACCCGCCATTCATTTATAACCCTCATTTATAACCCGATAGCATGGGATTTTTTGATCCCCTATAACGTACAACATAAACTTCCGCCTGCAAAACTTTTCCGGCGATAAAGGTTTCAGTAAGCCAACGTCCGTCTATGTTAACGGAGACGGAAAGGTGGACCCGACCTGACAGGTAAGCAGATTTTGCGAATCTCCAATCCGGATAAGGGTTGCCGGTTTCAATGGCCATGCATTTAACCTCTAATTGTTCATAGTTTTGACCAGATTTCGGTATTCTGTCAATTTGTTTCGGGTTTAATCGGCCATAAAAATAAATTGTCAAAGGTTTTGACTAGTAAATGGTTTAGGTTAATACATCTTTTGTTGGATTGTTCCAAGATTATTATTTTAATATTTTGGATTTGACTCATAAATTTAGGTGGAGGAAAAAATATAGAATTTTATTAATAAGATTTATTATAAATGGGTTAGATGTTTTATTAATTAATAGGTAGTTTTAATTATTAATTAAAATATATTTATTAAAATAGAATGGTTGAAGAGTTTCTATTTTTTACAATCAAGATATAAGATATTTTTTTAAAATTAGGTATGTTTTGAAAATCTTTGTCAAATTAGTGCGTAGCACGAATCTAATTTTTTAAAATTTATTAAAGGTCAATGCACCTTAAGTCTTTATGCTAATAAAATTTAAGGTTGAGTAATCATATTAATATTAATGTGATTATTAATAATATTAATGTTAAAATTATTAAATTATTAAATAACAAAGTGTAATGTATTTTTAATAATATTAATATCAAGGTTTATCAATATTAAGATTTATAATAAGGTTTAATATACTTTTTGGCCTAGAGTATGTCTTAAAATTGTTTTTGCTCAGTTAAAATTACATTTTTATGGGATGTAAGGAAAGAGGTTGATGGCCCAAGACCCAGAAGTATCTAGCAAGAGTGAAAGTCCAACCCCTTAAAGACCATTAAAAGGTGATTCCAAATAATGTGGTTTTCCTTGAATAACAAGAATGAGTCAGCCTCTATTTACACTTGCATATAATAGCTAAAGATGATTGTCCTCACTACTAGTTTGACAACTAAATTACTATAATTTTTCTCAAACTTAAAAAAATAAAATTCAATATAACCTATTAATAAAATATATTAATAAAAATTTAACAATAAAATATAAAATTTTAAATAATATTAATAGTGTTTATGGTTTTATATATATTTAAAACCAAAAAGAGTATTAACCCCCACATCCACAAGCTTTTCAATCAAGCAGTCAAGCAAGGGTTCCCTAAACCTTGGACTGAGAGCCTCATTATCCCTATTTTTAAAAGTGGAGATACAAATAACCCCTCTAATTATCGAACAATTATGATCAACCCTCTCTTAGCCAAGTTATATGGTAGTATTTTGGAAAAAAAGTTAAGCATATGGCTTGAAAGTGAAGGTAAGCGGGCTAAAGGCCAAGCAGGTTTCAGAAGGCATCACTCAACAACAGACCACCTTGTTACGCTTAGGATCATTGCGGAGGAATGTCGTAATGATAAATCCAATTTATTTTGTTGCTTTGTGGACTTTAGAAAGGCTTTCGATATGGTTCCTAGATCCAACCTTTGGAATAGATTAGAAGAGCTAAAGGTTCCTCTCGAGTTGAGAGCTGTCGCTATAAGGTTATACGAGAATGTAATTACCAAGCTAAAGAGCAATGAAGGGTGGTCGAAAGATATTAAGTGTAACATCGGAGTTAAACAAGGTTGCCCCCTCTCCCCTACCCTATTTGGCATTTACATCGATAAGCTCGAAGGCTATTTAGAGGAAGCAGGATGTGATGGCACGATCTTAGCTGGGATAGTCGTCATCCTTATTCTTTATGCTGACGATATTGTTCTTTTGGAAAGGTGCCCATATGATCTTAATAAGCAACTCGGGCTTCTTAAGGATTTCTGCTCTACCATGGGTATGACTGTTAACACTGACAAAACAAAAGTTATGATTATCAAATCCAAGAAGGATACTTACGCTAATTTTATGTATGACAATAATAACTTGGAGGAAGTGTATTCTTACAAGTACCTAGGAATTGATATTCATCACAAGCTCAACTGGAACCATAGCATTGAGAAAAGGATTAATGGGGGGTGGAAAGCTTATTATGGTCTTGAAAATAATTGTAAGATTGCAAACCTTGTAATGTGGGATAAAAAGAAGTTCCTCTTTGAAACTTTAGTCACTCCTGTTATCTTATATGGCTGTGAGGTTTGGGGTTGCAGCATCTCCAGAGAATCATGGAGAAAGATTGAGCAAATCCAGAAGCGTTTTATAACTTATAACCTGAAAATTAAAAGTAATACACCCTATCCTATTCCCCTTATAGAAGCAGGTCTTTCCCCTATTGATAGCCTAGCTATGCTTAGGTTTCTGTTGTACAAGCACAAAATCAGTAACATAAACGATCATAGACTTCCTAAGCTAGCTTTAAATTCTAGCCAAAACCACCTAAGGCTCAATCGAGGGTGGCATAAAGACACAAGGGCTTGGTTAAACTATTGGGAGATCAACGAAAATGATGCATTGCAAAACATAAATAACATTAAAGATATTGTTACTTCTAAGTTCAAAGAAAAAATGTGGTGTAAGAAAGGCTTAACGACTAAAAGAAAATTAAGTTATTATAAGAAGGTCATCAATCCCACCCTAGAAAATCAAAAGTATCTCTCTATTTTAACTAGCTCAAAGAAGAAAATTAATATAGCAAAGATTAGAACGAATTCTCATGAGCTCCATAGTGAAACAGGTCGTTGGGCAGTTCCTAAAACGCCATGGACGGAAATGATCTGCCATATATGTAAGAATAGGAACATCGAGGATGAAAACCACTTCCTCTTAGAGTGCCCCGCGTATAACCACATTAGATCTCAGTTTCACAATCTTTGTTACAATACTGACCTTCCTAGCCTTTTACAATGTCAAAATTATAGTGAGCTCGGGAGGCTTCTCTCCAAGTTTTTTGAGCATAGGAATAAAATCTTAAATCAAAATAGATAATTTGTTTCTTTAGGTCCGATAGACCATTATTTGGTCTCAGCGGACGTTAACCATCATCATCATCATCATAAATTATTAAATTTTAAATAATATTAAAAAATTATCAATATTATTATTTATATTAAAATGTAATTTTCCATTTAAAATAATCTATATACATAAATAAAGTAAAACAAAAAATTATTAATCTATATACATAAATAAAGTACAACAAAAAGAATTTAAAATAATTTATATACATAAATTAAATTAAACAAAAAATACAATCTTGATTTCAGAATTAATTAATTTAAATAAATATTTAAAAAACATTTCTACACTAAATTTCTATTAGATAAATTTTATTATTTTTAAATTCACAATATATTTAAATTTATTTCTTAATGTTTTTTGAAATTTCACATTTAAAACAATATTTTGTTATTTTAAAATTCCCAACATATTTAAATTTATTTCTTTTACAGTTTTTGAAATTTCAATTTAAAAATAATATTTCTTGACCTATACAATTGGTTAGGTAATACATTAAAACATATTAGAATTAGTAATAATGAAATACTACACGAACAAATAATATTTATTAATTAAAATTAACTATCATTTATATATATTTTTTCATTTTATTTAATCATTCTGCCGTATATGTCTATATATATATATATATTAAAATCAAATAATATTATAGAATTCTTATAAAAATATATAATGTTAGATTAAATATTTTTGTGATTCATAATGTAGAATAAATGTCTTTCGGATTAATCATATAATCAGTATTTAGTCAACGTTTCGAACCAATTAATGTGGTCCATCCTCAAGACAAGGTGAAGAGTTAACCGATCTCAAGGAATAAATAATATGGATGCATCATTACCCAGAATTAGCTGTTGAAAACTAGTCGTTGAAACCCATAATTAGTTTTCAACAACTAATTTTGGGCAATGATGCATCCATACTATTTATTCCTTGAAATCGATTGATTCTTTACCTTGTTCTGAGGATGGACCACATTAGTTGGTTCGAAACGTCGATCAAATACTGATTATGTGATTAATCCGAAAGACATCTAATATATAATGTGTTAACAAAATAATAATAATAATAATAATCATATATATATAGATATATATATATATATATATATATATATATATATATATATATATATATATTTATATATACACTTAAACATTATTTCATAATCATAAATATATAAATAGGTTTTAATCATTCGAATATTATAATTTAAAATAGTGCAAACTCATTAAAAGGAAATATTGAATGAGGTGGAAAAACTATGTTCAATATGGTTAAACATGGTAAATATGAGAAACAATACTCATATATAGTTAAACAATGACAACCATGTTCAACCATGGAAAACTCACTGAAACATTGACAAACATGGTCAAACAAGCCCAACAATGGTCAAACCAACTCTCAAATTATAAACCATGCTCAAACCAACTCAACAAATTTCAAGAATTGTTCACTGTGGTCAACTTAATAGTTGTCAATGATGGTCAACTATAGTCCATATGATCAACCATATTTATCTATAGTTAAACATTAATAAACATGGTCAACCATGTTCACTGATAGTCACCCATGGCTAACTATAGTTACCCATGGTTAAACCAACTTAATAATGGTCAACCATAGTAATTGATGATTATCATGGCTAACCATGTTCATCCATAGTTAAATGTTAACAACCATGATCAATCAAGTTCACATACTGTCAAACATAACTGACCATAGTCAACCCTATTCAGACAAGCTCAACCGTGTTCAAAACAATCGACATCAGAATGTCATGAAAGAAAAAATCAATGTTGTAATGCGATGAAAAAAAACCCATGTCACAATTTGACAAACAAATATTAAAATCACAATGCGATAAACAAAGTCCAAATCATAGTTCGATGAACAAAAATTCATGTTGCAACTGTTGAACAAAATTTAAGTTGCAGTATGATGAACGAGAATTGATGATGCAATTTCATAAACAAAATTCAAAATTACAATGTAAAAAACAAATATAAACATCACATTTTGGTGAATAAATTCAACACCTCAATATGATGAAAAAAAATCAATCTCACACTAAAACGAATAGAAATCAACATTGCAATGTGATGGAAAAAAATGATCTCACAATGTGACCAACAAAAAATGACATCATAATGTGATGAACAAACATTGAAATTACATGTGATGGAAAAGTTGGCATTGCAATTTGATGAATTTAAAATTAATGTTGTAATGTGAAAGAAAAATCAATGTTGCAATGTGACGAACAAAATTTACGTCGCATGTGATGAAGAAATTTAAATTTATAATGTGACGAAATTTTTTTGACAAACAAAAAATTGTGTGCAATGTGATGAACAAAAGTTGATATTATATGTGCTGAATTTCAATTTATGATATAATTTGATAGATAAAAAATAATGTCGCAATGTGAAAAACAATAAAAGGATGTTGCAATGTCATAACAAAAAGATGACATCACAATGTGATGAAAAAAAATTAATGTCCTACTCTGATGAACAAAATTTGTAACATCACAATGTGACCAAAAAAATGTGGTTGCAATGTGATGAAAAAATCATAGTGTTAGAACACAAATAACAAAATTTGACATCACAATGTGATGAACAAAAATCCATGTCATAATGTGATGAGAAAAAATCAACATCACCCTATGATGAATAAAAAATTGATGCCACAATATGAAATTCATATCTTATTGTCACACTACGACGATGTCATAGTGGTCACCCATAGTAAACCTTAGAAAAACATGGTCAAACATACTATTTATTTTCAAACATGTTGAAACATTGCCAAACATGATTAGAATATCTCAATGTCACAATGGTCAACCATAGTCACATGGTCACCATCGTTAACATTCTCTCATAATTAACATAATCAACCATAGTCTACATATTCAACATATATAGACAACAAAGAAAACATGTTGAATAATGTCCTACCATGGTCAAGCACATTGAACATTGTGAAACCTTGCTTAGAAATTGTCAATATAGTCGACCAAGTTTCAAAATAGGATATCCATTCACAACCATGCTCTACATTGTGACCCATAGGTAATCATATATATCTATAGCTAAACATTCACAACCATGTTCATCCATATTAAAAAAAAATTGATCATAGTTAGCCATCATCAAACAAGCTCAATAACAGACATGCATATCACCATAGTCAAACATGGTCAACAAGATCAACCTTACTCAACCATATTCAACCATAGTTGAACCAACTCAACAATGGTCAAACATGGTCACCATGCTCAACCATGGCAACTATGGTCATCCATAAATATTGACTTTTTCATGCATACTTAATAAGCTCAACCATATTCATCTATAGTATATTAGGTTTATTGAATTGACCAATGATAAATAGGTTTAGTAGGTTATTAGGTTTACTACATTGACCTGAGTTGTTGATTCTATACATTTTCACGAAGTTGTTGAAGAATAAGTTTAGATATAAGTTATGGATGAAGAGATTGATTCTTTAAAAAGAAATGATAATTGGGAACATATAAATATGGTTGAATATAAAAATAGTATAATTGTTAAATAGATTTATAAGACCAAGTTGATTTTTGAAGATGAAATAATTAAGAGAGAGAATGTGAAACATGTTAATTATTGCAACATAGGCTCCACCGCTGCTTGTTGAAATCCTAAGGGATAACCACAGCCACATTGGTGGAAATATGAAATGACAATTAACAGACATAATTTTTATATAAATGGATGAACGAGATAGAATGATCAATGCACATTCATAGCTGTTCATTGTTCTCTGTAGTTTTTTTCTCTTTGGTCGGAAGTTGTGGCTATGTATTCTCTCCCCTCTTTCTTTCACAAATATAGTTGTTTCTATCATGTTATCAAAGAGATTTCCTGATGCTGAGAAGTATGCCTTTGTTGCCATGAGGTATTGCCCCTGTGGTTCATCTATTGTTAATAATATATCAGGTGCCTATCCAAGAGCAAGCAAAAGGATACCTCTTTTATATGGCTTGGTGTAGATAGTATATGCAGCAACAAATCTAAGAATATGATCGGCCATAAAGAAGAAAAGCTCATGATTGAGTGCAGCATTGATAATCCGAAGAAGATATGTCTGGCCCAAATTGATTGGCAGTCAAAATATTGAATTTGCAACCCTGCAATGAATTTTATCTTTGTCTTTTTGCTTAGTTGTAGTAGTTAGCAATGCAATTATAGCTGCATCTTTTGATGCACTCTGACGTTCATCTTATAGAGTTGCATAAGTAATATTTAAACCAATATACTAAGTAAAGAGACAAATACTCATCCACCTACACTCACAATCTAGTAGATCTACATGAGCACTCATTAAACACGTTTACTAAGTAAAGAGAAAGAAATCTAAAACGTTTTTTGATTTCCCAAACAAGCAGCAGTAGGAAGCTTGAGTCCCTAATTCTGTAAGATGAGGGTACTAAGAACAAATATCTAGCCTCCTAACAATATATTTTCGAGGGAGTTTGCTTCTCTACAATCCAAGAGTCAAAAACAGTGACACAAAAACCCATAGAATCCAAAATTACTGCAAAATTGTCCAGTAAAGGTTTGCTTCAAGACATGGTGTGGACCTTCCAAGCGATAATAACAATCAGAAGGACGTTTAAACCTTGAGATTTGACATCTCAAAATCAATGAAGACAATCCCAATAACATTATTGCTAAGTTTATTTAGAAGAGGACTAGACCAAGGCATCAAATAATCCAGAAAGTCGCACGAGCAAATGTTCACTCTTTGATCGAACATCTCTTTTCTCATCCACAAGAAGAATGAGAGTTATCACAACCAACGTAGCAATATTCACACATGACTCAAAACGTAATGAAAGTGGACTTTTGAGCTTATCCTCTCATTGATTATGTGGTTCTCTGTAACTTGGCCTCTCCTTGTTGTCACATAAATATATTAATCGTCCATATGAGCGACCTGACGAATATAATAATAAGGTCTCATCGTTATCCTTTTTCCTCCCAAAAAAAGCTTAATTTTAGTCGAGCATAAAATCAACTTATGCACATATATGTCTTGCATGCATTCCAAACAAATATCCATATAATGGATTTGATCTCCAAAAATGGCATTAAGCTATACAAAATGTTTCAAAATACATATTTTAAAATGCAAATGTCAGTAAAAAAACTACCAATAAACAATTATTTAAATTGTCTACAATAAATATTTAGTCCATATACATATTAATATAAATATATACCATAAAGAGATGTACAGTCTTGCCCTACAACGTAATGGAAAGGTTGGGAAGGACACCGAATGGTCACAAATCACGCCCGTCAAAAGCTTCAAGAGTGCTAGGGGACTGGTTCAGAGTAGGAGAACCAATTTCCTTCCAACAAGTGACAAACATGATGCAGGGAGAAGCACCTCCATCGATGACAGTCCTATGAATGGTTTTCTCATTTATGATTACCTGAATGAGAAAGGAAATTTGATGAGGTAAACATTGCACATGGTTTTCAACGTCAAAACAGATGAGATTTGAGTCACTTGGATCAATACCCCCAATAGACGACAGTAACGATTTCCGCTGAGAAGGACAGCTTTGAAGGACCTCGAGAGCAGACATAGCTAATGGCGCTTGAGCCAAATCTTCAAAAATGTTATAATGTTGAGCAGCTCGAGCATTAGTATTGTACGAGAACTTTCGAAGCACACCTCGAGAAGGTGGTCGAATGGCGGAATCAGGATTAGGTCACTCTATATGGAGATGACCAGAACTGGATGGGGCGGAAGAAGATGGGGTATCTTCTTTCTCTTTCCCTGCCGAAGGGTAGGATTTTGATCATCTTTTGACCTGGTAGCCACGTTGATCGGGGCACTCATCATGAACACTTGTGAACCCGAGGAAGCGGATGACTGAGGTTGGTCCACCATTTGAGTCTGTTGGGACGGAAAGGGCTCTTTCAAGACAGCGGGGGTCCTTTGGAGCAAACGACTAACTTCAGACCGTTTGGGACAATCCTTAGTATAGTGATCCTACTCATAGATGAGGCATGGATACTTCAGTTTCCGTTGGGAAGCATCACCAACAGATGATTTAGGAGGACCCTATTTTGGGGCATCGACTTTACCCTTTCCTTTGCCTTTCTTCTTACCTTTAGAGGATTTATCCACTGCGGTAGACTGGACAACGTGAACCTCTGAGGTTTTACCAGGGTCAGGTGCATCGCGAGAGGAATCATTGGGAGAAGTGTTGGAGACCGACTTTTGTTTGGAAGAATATTTTGCAGGGGTCTGAGTCACTGAACCAATTACTCCATCAATAGGAGGGGTAGCCGGAGATTTCGATGTTGTCAGATTAAATGATGGTCTGGGCGCATCATATAGTGTGCCAGACTGTGAATAGACAAGGTCTAGATATTGGGCACGCGTGATTGCTTATTCCTCAGTGACACATCCACCCATAGCAATGTCCTCAGCAATTTTGTTGACAAATGACTTGGTAAACCACTCGGTCAACAACTGATCAATAATTTCAAACTTAATTAGATGGCGCTTATGTCTCCATTCATGGATGTGATTGGAGATGTGAGTCGCAGTGTCTTACTTGAGTGACATTAATAGATGGGTGCCAATTTCATAGTGAACCGGCAACTGAAAATGTGTGAGAAAGGCCATGGCAAGAGTGTTAAATTCATGATAGGTATTCTGAGGTAGCTCGATATACCATTTGGCTGCAGCCCCTGTAAGAGTTTGTTGGAAAAGACGAAGACAAATGGAATCATCAACATAGGAATTTGAGGAGCACCAGAGGTGATATGTCATCACGTGGGCTTGAGGATCCTCTTTCGATTTTCCTTCAAACTTTGGACAATCTCTCAAAATCTTGGACGGCATTGGAGGCCAGTATAGCGAATGAAGAATCGGGTCATTCATGAATCTATACACATTTGAAAATTCCAGCGTAGCCAAGAATGGAAATTAAGTATTGAAAGGCATTTTAGGTCAATAAGGGGGCCCAACTAGATGGGCCCATCCCTGCTAGTAAGGATTTTGTCCCCAAAGTGGAGGATTTTGTCCATAAGGCATTTGATTTTTCCCCCACTGTAGGTTACCTTGCCCGTAGGGAGGATTCTGACCTTGAAATCCTTGAAACTGTCCGTCCATAGGCTGTTGATAAGAAACATACTGGTTAAAAGGATGTTGAGCCTACTGACCTTGGACATATGGATTTTTCACCTAATGTCCCTAAGCATAAGGGTTTTGGACCTGTTGCCCCTAGACGAATGGGTTTTGGACTTGCTACCCTTGGACGTAAGGATTCTGTACTTGTTATCCTTGGACATAAGGATTTTGGACTTGTTTTCCTTGGACAAAAGGAGGTTGAACCTATTTCCCTTGGACATAAGTATTTTTCGCCTGCTGCTGCAGGACTTGAGCCTCGCCTTGCCCTTGCAAGTGTTGACCCTGTTGATATGAGTATAAGGGTTGCTACTGCATGGGTTGACCTTGTGGCTACAAGGGTTGACCTTGCGGTTGTAAAGGTTGTCCCTGCAGTTGCATAGGTTGACCTTGCGAAGGCATAGGCTGGGAGGATTGTGGTTCATACTCCATTTGCGGCTAGATGGTTTGCTGCAATTGTTGCAAGGGTTTCCCCTGCGATTGTTGTAGTTGTCCTTGTTGCGGCATGATTTGGCCTTGCTACTGCATGGATGACCCTTTCTACAATGAAGGTTGCCCTTGTTTCTACATGGATGGGCCTTGCTGCAATGAAGGTTTCCATTGTTGCTGCAGGAGTTGTCCTTGCTGCTACAAAGGTACTTGAACAACTTTCGAAATGATAGCTTGAAAGTTCCTGAACTGTATTTGGCCATACCCACCGGGCGAGGCAGACGAACTAGGCTGAACATAAGGTCCAGGCTAAGGGATGTATGACAGATTAGCCATCACTTGTGAACAATATGGAACATAAGGAGGTCGGTACTGACCTTGAGCATATTGGGCTGTTGGTACTGGATGTGACTTGAACCAGACGGACCAACATTGGGTTGTTGGTACTGGACATGACTTGACCTAAACAGACCAACATTGGGCTATTGGTACTGGACATTACTTGATCCAGCAGGACCAACAGGATTTGAAATGGCACCCGAAGAGGGTTGGTTCATCCCAACCATGTGAGGTTGTGAGCCACTCACATTAGTTGTGCCAGACATCATAGAAA
Organism: Pinus tabuliformis; assembly: GCA_031772625.1. Lineage (NCBI taxonomy): Eukaryota > Viridiplantae > Streptophyta > Pinopsida > Pinales > Pinaceae > Pinus > Pinus tabuliformis. Next base: position 1,574,797,469 of record CM062804.1, read on the forward strand.
CATTCAGACTCTGCCCCCCAGGCGGTGGGATAGCCTGTCCACTTACTGGAGGGATCGAAGAATTGACAGTGACATGACTCGAGATCGTCGGTTGAACCGGACGGGTTACTTGGACCGACGAAACAAGAGGATTGGGAATGGTGGGTTGCACTGGGACTGAAGTAACTGCAAAAATCACCGTCTGTTGGGAGGTCAGGTTCTAAATGAACAGACTTGTGGTAGGCATAGCACCAGATGCCCAAATAGGGTTGTGATACAATGATGAGGCAGTAGGCATGCCTGAAACCAACTGAGATAAAGTCACGTAATTATGCGGTAACTCAGGATGAACATTAGTTGGAATGCTTCCCGTGTAAGGGAAACCTTCAGGAGGAAAAGGATATTCTTGCTCCTCGACTGTGCATGGAGTGGAAACCTCCGAGTGACCCAGAGAGGAGACTGGGATTTCTCCTTCTGATTCCATGGGTGAAAATAGACGACGACAGACTACCAAAGATGTTCAAGGGGCTAATTCCAAAGGAATACTCGACTGATTGTATGAATTGTACGAACGCTGTAGTGATATCGCAACATGATCAAACAAAGGATTCGTAGGATAAACAACCGGTCCAAGCTGACCTTTAAAGGTCAGCGGACTCTCAGGAATCTGGATAGGGTTATCTGGAGACTCTGGGCTAATGTCAGAAAGTGACGTAGTATCTGAAGGGGGAGGACGAGATGACAAAGGTTGAATACTTAGAACAATTCCAAGCTCAACACCTTGGTCCTCAAGTGACTGTGGCAATTCAGAAAAAGGCTTCTCAGATAATCTTTCAGACTGTGGAGAGGAAGAGGAACTAGAAGAACTAGTTGGTTCAGCCATGATGATTTTATCTCAAATAACCAAAAGAGAGATTGATTTCAAGGGCTTTAAAATGTATTTAAATGTATACTCATGATGTGGTCTAAAAAAGATTAACAGGGATGTTATAAGATCATGGGCAACAATTTTTTAAGACACAAAAACAAACTGGTTCTCTTTCATGTTTTAAGAGTCGAGAAAGAAGCAAAGGTGACTCTATCAATTTCGGTTTGAAACGAGCTCGAAAGGACAAGTGCTTGGGTGATATTCTATATTTAGGGAGTCAAAAATATCAAAATGACTACTCAGATGATCTAGGTAAAAAGGATTACCAGGTAACCATGAATTGCAGAATACCTCCCAGTGAAGCGAGAAGTACGGGCAGGTAATCTCCCTGAATTTTGTGTTCGGTGTATCACATTTACAAGGAGGTAGAATCAACTTCTTATAGATAAAGGATTGCAACCTAGTGGGGTCTCCCTTTATATACTCGATGGTATGGGGAGCACAAGTTCGTACTAGCGCTGTTTAGTGCCGAAGCGAACAACAACTGCTAGGTTTTAAGACACAGGAACACGTCTCTAGCCTAGACCTTCTAAGATGTGATTGTTAGATTTCAAATGCATCTTAGGTTAATTGAGTACATTTTAGAGTTTATTTTGAAACTATGTCTCGGTTTTCAGGCCTTATTGATGTGACTCAAAAACACCTATATGCAGCTAAATGAGACAAAACCCTTTCAATTCGATGAATTGTCTACACTAATGAGAGTAGAAAACACACTCAAATGCAACAAAACAAGTAATTGAAAGCAAAATGACTTTTCACTATTTTGCCTTTTGAAAACAAAATTATGAAAAACTCTTTCCAATTCCTAACTTTCCTATAAAATGCACTTCAAGTAGCCCTCTCACTAGTAAAGAGAATTCATTTTGTTTCCAACGCAAGTGGCCATGCAACTCTACCCTTCAATGATGCTAACTAATGTAACATATTGATTTAGCAAACTAGAATTATGTATTTTTCAATGAAATCATGGAATGAATCTTTCACAAACACTTCAATGAAATACTCCCACTACAATCAATCATAAGCAAACACAAAGCACAAAAGAGAATTCTTTTCAAAACTAATGAAGCAAAGATTGAACCAAAAACAAGATGGGCAATGTGATCTATGCCTGAAAAGAGACGCTCAAACACTAAACGAAATTTTCAAACTTGTTAAATGGAAATCAAGGCAACAAAAGGACTAAACAAATGAAATGCAAGGAGAAAATTTGATTATTGGCTTAAATTTCTAAGCAGGCAAACAAGCGAATGGGTGATGACCTAGATGCTCTAGGGTTATACACCATCCAAGAACTCAAGAAACCAAGTGAAGAAAATGCAAAATAAACCAATCATACAAACCAAGCTAAAAGAACTTTCCAGCCAGGGAGAACATAGTCAAAACAAGCTGAGAGACAGAAATCACAAGGGCAAGACACATTGGCTATGATCTAGGGTAAACCCTGATCTTCACCTATAGGAATCAACGTGAATGCCTAATTGAAAACATGTGCCAAAGGGGGTTGGAGCGACTATTTTTGAGAAACTCATGCTGATTGGCACGACTGTCAGAAAAATAAACGTGTTGACTGAGGATTCAAGGAAAGAAATAAAATTTTTCAAAGGTTAAGACTAGACTTGCCACTATAAATTTCAGGCTTAAAGAAGTAAACCAGGCAAAGCAGAGAACACTAAAGGGAAATGGCGATACTAGAAAAGTTCACACAAAACCATAAAAGGACAATCAATGAAACAGAAGGATTGGTTCCTCAGCGGAGTCGCCAATTTGTGGTGCAGGTAAATTATCAGTGTGGACACAAACAATTCCTCTAGCCTAAGAGAGCAGTTCTAGCCACAAACAAACAATCTATGGAAAATGTCCTTAAGCTAGAATCAATTAAGAGGGCCTACCTCTCAAAACACTATCCCACTTGGTGATGATCCAACTTCCTCACTCTAGCTATCTTCCGTTTCCTTCATTCGAATACCTAAAACAAGCAAACAACAACAACAAAAAATGTGATAGCATACAATATTATATTCAGCCTACTTAATAGGTTAAGGAACATTAAGCCATAAAGATGTAAAATGACACTTCATGTAGGAAATCAATCAATAGTTTCATTTATATAAATCAGAAAGAGATTACAACTGGTGCCTTGATGTTGTTGGTCTCCTTTGACGTATCCGGGTTCCCACACTTCTACTAGCACTTCATGGGTAGCCCCAACAATGGAAGTTTTAAGGCCTCTTTCCCTCTAGTCTCAAACCAAACCAAAATTACATTATTCTCCCTCAAACATACACTATACAGCTACAAGATATAGATGACTTACTGGTTATTCAAACTTGCTCCAAAACTCCAAATAGCTTTTGCTCGGGAAAAAGAGAGGTTTATATAGCTTGGATGGATGGGAGATGGTTCCTGTTATCACGGGAGAAGGTTTTATCTCTTAAGGTTGTTCCATCCTAATAGGGGAAAGGAGCCCAAACTGATTTCCTCGGTTCTATCTGTCCCAACAATCTACTAGACTTCCATTACGAAGCTTTTAGACATGGAAGCTTCGGCTCCTTATTTAAAAAACCTTCCAAAAGAGGATCAGCATGACTGGAAAAGGTCTCAGTTGATCCAAACGGTGCAAGGTCTAGTTTCAACCTCTGTAAATCAGTGCAAGGAGAAAATTGGTCAGTAGTGTCAGTCTTGTACACTGGGATAGAAGGAAGATCCTTGGGAAATGATGCAAAGGAGAATTATTATGCTCATGAAGAGGGACATACTGGGAGTTTCTTCATGATGGGAAAGCATGTCGGGTACATTGTAAAGGTCCTTCCACCTCACCTCGTAATCATCTCCCACTCCTTTCCTCTGTAACTTAACCATTTTTGGCTTTATTCTAGTTTTCTTCTGATTTTACTTTTTCCACGTGTGGAATCGTCTAACTATTTTCTTCTCGTCGATTGGTTGAAGGTGGCCAAGTTAACTGGCCACCTTTACTTATAAAATCAACTCTCACATAATCCTACAGTTTTGATTATATCGTACTAATGAGAGAGTATGAGTAAGATGACATACCTGTGGGTAAGATGCTTTGATGATGATGCATGTTGGAGAGTGATGCTTATTTCCTGTGTTTCTTCTACATATTATTCTGTGTATTTGCCTCTTTTTATGTTTGTTATTTTGATGTGCAGGTGTTGGAGAGTGATGTTGGTGATCTTGTTGTTGCTACTGCACTCTGGAGGAGCTTCCTCATCCTTGGAATCCTGATGCTGAAGATGGATTCAAACTGTGAGGTTTCCTTTGTGGGACAGGCTGCTACATGATTTCCTACAGGAAACCTACATGATGTCTTGTAGCTGCCTCTCCCCTAAACTTTCATAATGTTTCTCAACTTTGATGCATGAGGGTTGTTGAAATGAGTGGAGAAGGGTGGTAGGGAATGGTAGGTGAGAGAGTTTTTCTCTAGGTATTGTTCCTCTTTCCCTCTTCTCTCTCTTTTGTTTGTTTCTTTCCTTTTGTAATCTGTATTTTTTTGAATTGATTTCTTTGATGGATGCAGGGGTGACATGGTGATGAAGGGAATGGCTATGATGTGGTGAAGTGAATGGTTTTTTTTTTTTTTTTATCCAGACACATGCTTGTCATCCCCTTGCTCTCAGACTACATTTCTTGGGATTTTTGAGGCCAACAGGAAACTCCTATAGGTTTATAGGGAATCTTGTAGAAAACACATTGCTTGTGTAAGATGAGATGGACGGGTTCATAAGTGGAACAATAGGTGAATAATGAAAGATATGAGATGGGTGGATTGAAACATGGCTCTTGTAGGTCCTTCTATACCTCTAATGTTGTGCTTATCTTCCTCTTTTTGACCTGCAAAACAAAATTTCCAATTTTTTGTAAAACAACTAGTCTCCCTCCAAGGAGGTTTTCATTCTAGTTGCTTGCCCTAGGTGCCTAAAAAGAGGTTTTCACCCAGAGATATTTTTATTTTCTTCTCTTTTTTTCTTTTTTTTAAAATACCCTTGGGCCGGCTCAAGAGGTTTTCAACCCAGCAGTGGGACTCAGGTGCCTCACGGAGGTTTTTACCTAAGTCTTCTTCCTTTTTTTTTTTGTTTAGGGACTTGGTCGGGTGGAAGCTGAGACTTGCTCCACCACCATCACTGTCTTGTTGATGAATTTAGGATGCATCTAACCCATTCAGCTGGAACAATATTTCTTGTTGTGCCCTAGTGAGATCTAGATCCAGTTGTGCTGCCATTCTTAAGGTGTTGTATTCAAATTCAATGGACAACAAGGCTTTCTTCCCATAGACCAACTCATAAGGAGTGAACCCAGTGGTGGTCTTCCAGGTGGTATTGTAGGCCTAGGTGGCCTCAACTAATTTGTCTACCCAATCCTTTCTGCTGTTGCTAATCACTTTGGTAAGAATGTCTTCCAATGCTCTGTTGGTTACCTCCACTTTCCCATTAGCTCGTGGGTGGTAAGGAGTGGATGTTCTGTGCTTGATCTTGTGCTGGCTTAACAAATTTTCAATCATGTGAGATGTAAATTGATAGCCTTGATCAGTGACCAATTCTCTAGGGTACCTAAACTTATAAAACACATTTTACCTTAAGAATTCAACCACCTTCTCTTCTGCTGCTACTTTGATGGCCTTGGCTTCAACCCATTTGGTTAAATAGTCAGTGCACACAATGATGTACTACTTCTGTTTGGATGGAGGGTCAATGGGCCCAATGAAATCCATGCCCCACTTGTCAAATGGTTCGAAAGTCACTTGAGGTTGCAGAGGCATTTCATCCCTTGGGGTAGGTTTCCCCATCCTTTGGCACCGATCACATTGACTGGTATACCTCCTCACATCTTGGTGAAGAGTGGGCCAATAATAACCAGCTTATAGTACCTTGAATGTTGTTCTTTTGGCTGCAAAGTGACCTCCACAAGGCCGATAATGACAGGTTAGAAGGATGTAAAAGACTTCCTCATCCCTGACACATCTTCTCAGAATTTGATCCGGGCCTAGCTTGAAGAGATTTCCCCCAATCCAAGTAAATGGGTCACTCTTCCTTATGATCTTGCTCTTTTCCTTGGAGGACAAGTTTGGTGGAAACTGTGCAGACACCAAGTAATTTCTATATTAGCAAACCATGGAGAGAGAATTGAAATGGTGAATAAGTGTTCATCTGGTATCTGATCATCAACCATTGCTTCATCTCATACAGGCAAATTCAGTCTAGATAAAAAATCTGCAACAACATTCTCCTTGCCAGGCTTTTCAATAATTGTTAAATCAAACTGTTGCAATAAAAGTAACCAACTAATAATCAGGGCATTTACATCAGGTTTTTTCATCAATTATTTAATTGCAGCATGGTTAGTATGTACAAATGTTTGGTAACCAGTAATGTAATGCCTAAATTTATTCAATGAATGCACAACATATAGGATCTCTTTTTCAGTCACTGTGTATTTCAGCTCAACTTTTGACAGATTCTTACTGATGAAGTAAATGGCATAAGGTAGCTTGTCATCTATATGGCCTAGAGATGCCCCTGTGGCTTTGTGAGAGGCATCGACATATATATGGAAAGGAAGAGCCCAATTTGGGCCTCGGAGAATAGGTGCAGTAGTCAACGTGTCCTTTAGGGTGTCCAAGGCTTCTTGATAGCTTCCTGACCATAAAAATTCAGAGTCTTTGGTCAATAACCCAAATAAAGGAGAAGCTAACTTGTTGAAATCTTTTATAAACCTCCTATAGTATCCAAATAAACCTAAAAAGCTTCTAACATCCCTCTATTTTTTAGGATTTGGGACCCTTTTGATAATGGCTATCTTATTTGGGTCTACCTGTAGTCCTTCCTAGGATATTGAGTGACCTAGAACAGTTCCTGCAGTCATCAAGAACTCACATTTTTTAGGACTAAGGGATAAGTTCATTTCAATGCATTTTTTCAGCACCTTACCCAGGTTAGAGAGAGCCTCCTGGAAATCACACCCATAGGGTGTCATTAGGGTGTAAAGTCATCCATATAAATTTCTACTGCATCATGGAATAGCTCGGCAAAGATACTCAGGACTTCCCTCTAGAAAGTGGCAGGGGCATTTCATAGACCAAAAGGAAGGACCCTATAAGCGAAAGTACCCCAAGGATAGGTGAAGGTGGTTTTATCCTGGTCCTCTGGATTAATCTGGATTTGATTGTACCCACTGAACCCATCTAAGAAAGAGAATTTTTTTTTCCTTGCCAGGCCATCTAACACTTGGTCAATGAAAGGTAGAGGGAAATGGTCCTTCTTTGTTGCTTTTTTTAACTCTCTGTAATCAACACAAATCCTCCACTTCCCATTTTTCTTTGGGACCAGCACCAAAGGAGACACCCACTCACTATCCGAGATAGGGTAAATGAATCCTGCATCCAACAACTTTTGTAATTCTTCTTTGACTATATCCTTGAAAGTTAGATTCATTCTCCTTTGGGGTTCTCGGACTGGTTTGCAACCTTCTTTCATATAAATGTGGTGAGTACACACCAAGGGCTGCACTCCCTTCATCTCTTTGTAATTCCAAGAAAAGGCATCCAAATGCTCCCTTAACATGTTACATAACTGTTCTTCTTGGCGTACAGAAACAGAGGGGTTGATTCTAAGAGCTCCTTCAGGGCTGAATTATATGGTCTTGACACGAGTAGGGTTTGACTCAGCTAAGTATAGATAAATCCGATGGTTTCTCTTGGTTTCCTTCACTAGCTCCTCTAGAGACAAGGTGTTGGGAGTTGGATTTTGGAGGATGTGTCCAATCGAATAATCTTCATCAGGCAATCCTCATCTCATGGCAGTTTCTAGGGTATAGAGTTGGGTGGAGTAGAATTGATCTATTCCTCGTCTTCTAGCCATAAAGGTAAATCATGTTCTAAAGATGGACAAGCAGGAGGGTACAAGACCAACTGCTTGGATAGATGCCCATTTTTTAAAGTCATGTTTCCAGCCCTACAACTAATGTAGGCATCAATAGTGGCTAACCAAGGCCTCCCAAGTATGAGAGGATAACCATTAAACTTGGCCTTAGGTTGGAGAACTAGGAAGTCTGCAGGGTACTCCCAGGAGTCAACGGAGACCATCCCATCCTCAACAATCCCCTCAAGGGCTATTGTGGATCAGCGTGCAAGATGAAAGATTGTCGTGGTCTTTCTTAATGAACCCTAGAGATTTAGCTTGAGCATGGTGTCCTTAGTCATTACTTTAATGGCAGCCCCAAGATCAATCAAGGTATGTGGGACAATGGTGCCATTGATGTGCACATCTACTACACGGCTTCTAGGGTCTAAATACTTTGGGAAAATTACCTGCCCCAGCATTAAGTTGGACAATTGTCCAATGCCATTAATGGTAGGAGTGTCTCTTTTTCGCCTCCCTAGATGTTTGAAACACTTATATTTAATCACTTTGTTGTAAATAGGTACATCCTTGAGGGCTTGGAGAAGTAGAATTTTGACACCTAGACTTTTCAATTCACCCAGAAGTTCATTCTCTTCTGGGATAGGCTGGACTAGATGAGTTAATCTTCCAAGAAAGGGTGGTAGATTCACTCTAGGCATACTTTCCTCTCTTTCCTCCTCACTCTCCCTAGGTGGAGTTGGAGGTTGGTTGTTCGGGAGTACTCTCCCAGACCTCAGGTTGATTTCCTAAATTTCCACAACATAAGTAGGGTAGGATGTCTCTCCACTGTAGACCTGATGTGCCAGTCTGTTGTTTGGGTTCAGATTTGGTGGGGAAGGCATCTAAGGTTTTTTAGGTGGAGAAAGGTGTAAAAGATGTGGTTGAATAGGAGGTGAAGGCAATAAAGATAGAGCATTTTTTTATGGGGGCCTCCACCCCTGGGGTGGTGCATTCCACTGAGGCTGTGGAGGAGTATATGGCTAAAATGGCTCGTTGGTCGGTTGGGAATGGTACTGAGGTGCAAAAGACCAGGGAGAAGGTGTAGACCAGGAGGGATGAGCAGGGGACCCCCAAGGGGGAATGGATGTGTTTTGGTTAGTGTTGTAATATGCATAAGATGACCCTTGCATTCCCTGCTAGTACGTTCGAGGCCCATGAGGCCTTATTTAATTTATGTAGCAGAGTTGTTCAGTCACCCCTTCAGTTCCCTGATACACAAATTTTAGTCCAGGTAGAGAAGGGCACTTGTCTGTGGAGTGGTTTTATTCAAAGACCGAGAAGATTTCTATCAGGTTTAATGGACATTCATTCCTAGGGTGCCTCCTTGTGCATCTAGGGAAGAAGATGGCTAATGCTCTCTCTACTTCCTCCTGCTTTCTCTTGATTTTCATAGTGTCCATATGTAGGGCAAGGGTTTGCAACATTTCACTCTTAAAATCTTCCAACATATTTCCAATTTCGCCTTTTATAGATGTGTTGGAAGAGGATGAGTTGGCCACTATCTAACTACCCCTACCCTTTTTCCTAGCTGCCATAGAATGGTTCTTAAAGAAAGTCTTGATATCTTCATAGGGTAGTTGGTAGATGTCACCTCCTGATAGCAAGTTTAGGGTGTCCAGAAGATCTTCCCTGGCCCCCCTGAATAGGACTGGCTTAAGTGACTTAGGATCAAGTGTGCACCTGGCCCTTTTGTAGCTAATATGGAATATTTCCTCATAATCCTCTAAGGATTCATCATGCCCCAAGGTCATTCTAAAAATTTCCTCTTTAGTGTCTTTGGACCTACAGTAGTCCCTATACTTGTTGTTGAAAGCTTGCTGCATCTGAGCCCAAGTGGTGATACTATCCCTAGGTAGACCCATGAACCATCATAGAGCTGCATCCTTGAGAGTGGATGGGAATAATTTAAACTTCTGATCATCAGTGGTGTAATCATAAGTTCTGCATATGACAACAAACTCAAAGAAGAAAGTATCTGGATCTTCTGAGGTCAGGCCATAGAAGTGAGGAAGGGAAGATGGGCTTATGTTTTTCATTTTGGCATCCCCATTGGTTTCTTTGATGGGAAAAGCACCCTCAATTCTTTTTCTATCTCCTCTGTTATTTCTATTTTCAGCCACGAGATCATTCGGAATGGGTTCTTCTTCTTCTTCTTCCCCTGTAGACTATTCAAAAATCTCTGGTTGTTTGCCTAAGGGGTCCTCCAATTCACAGCCACCGAAGAAGAGGGAAGGTTGGATGTTTGAATTGGTGAGGGTATTTGGTAGAAATTTTCCTAAGTTATCCCTATTCCTACGAGGCATGAAAGAAGTGTTTTTATTTTGTTTTGTTTTTCAAGCTTTAAGACTAATTGCATAATTGAAATGCCAAACTGAATTGAAGCTAACTGTTGAATGAACTCACTTGTAGAATGGAAAGGAAATCAAACCAACTTACAACTACTTTTGCAAAAATGAAGCTAATAGAAGAATGGAAGAGATAATAAATGGAAGAAAGAAAGCAGAAATCACATCTACTTAGACACCTCCCAGACAACGACACCAAAAAGCGATGAGCACTAGTATTGCAGAAAGAATGTTGCAACTCCTAGGGCTACCAACTTTACTTTATCAACCCGGGGTTTGTACAAACTTGGAGGTGACAGTTTTGTATACACAAATAGATGCAATGGATCCACTCTTTGCCACTGCTGAGTTGGCAATAGACCACTAGTTTTTCTCAAACCAACCTTCTATTGATTTAGAAGAAGTTTGATTACCAATGGAGAAAGGGGAATTTTTCCCTAATTAAGAGAATTGAAATATTATCTATTGCAGTAATGAAAGACCGAGATAAATGCTTAAAACACACCATTCATCTAGCTATTTGTTAAGAGATCTTTCTTCAGAAGAGTTGTAAGCTAACACATGTGGAACGCTAACTATCCTAAGCATGCAATCTGATCTAATCAAACATTGTACTATTGTGCATATGAATGAACACAACAACCTTTTCTTTTTGTCCTTTTTGTGAAAACATGAATGCTAATTATTCTTGATTGTATGGCAGGTGGATTAGGTGTGGAGAGAGGTGGTTGTGAAGGTCCAAATGGCTTGAGAGGAAAGAAAGTGTCTTCTCCTATCTTTCTTGATGCATTTTTCACAAATCGGCCTCAAAACAGGCCATTATAGGTCATCCTACAGGATGTCTACAGGATGTACTAATGCACCTACAGGATCCCTTGTATTCGTACAGGATTAGGCCGAAAGAAAAAGGAGTGCTTTCGATAGTGGTATAGGGCTTAGGGAAGGTGAGTGATGGAAGGAATAAGTCAAAGAAGTGGTTAGGAATTCCTCAGAACTCAAATCAAAGTTTGTAGGATGGTTGGATTTGCTCAAGAAGCATGGCAAGTTGGTCTTATGAAATGATAACTTGGTTTATGGACTTAGTGGATTTTGGCGATTATGGATGGATGAGGTTAGTATGGGCTACTGACATGAGATTCTTCTTGCACTCTTGAAACTCCTGAAATACACACATCATTGACATTTACCCATAAATCATGTCAAAACAAGAAAGATCTCCATCAACATAAGAAATCATAATTTCATCATTCATTTTCCTAGTTCATGCATGGAAATACTTGCATCCTATTGTGAAACACCATGAAATCTATTACCAAACTGGAGATATCAGAAATAACCACTGCAACCTATCCTTGAAAACTGAAAGATGCTAGCCTAATTAGCAGAAAACCCTAAATTTCATAAGAAACTAGAATTCTGTCTTTTTGGGGCTGAATGGGAGTTTTGCCTTCAAACCGTGGTCCCTGAAGGGAGGAATGAGGCAATAACCACCTAGTATAATCCTTTTTGGTATTCCTTTATCTCTATAAAGCTACTTCTAAATTTATGCACAAATGGAAGCAAACTAATCAAATTCACTAATACTTGCAAGGAAACAATGCCAAAATTAATTTAACAAGTAATCTATGAAATAACCTAAGCATACAATTATAGTAAGAGGAACCTATGCTGCTAGGGTTGGGCCCTAACCCAAGAGCTTTAGCCCTTTGAGTCAACTCAGTGCTAGATCAAGGAAATGCTCATTTTCATTAACATATCAAAAAATACGTAGCAATGTTTTTCCACAGTTCTTCAACTCGAAAGTGCTTAGTTATCTTGCCTAAAAAAGAAGAATCCTAATGAGGCTCTATCCCTCCTTATTTATACAACTGAAGTTTCCAACAACTTCCTTAAATCTAGGGAGGCTTGGCTCCCAATCTCAATATGAATTGGTTCTTTAACAACCACTGGCTCAACTATCAATGATCTTCATGAATCGGCTACCTGCAACTCCGAGCTAGTGTGATTTGATTGAAGTATATTCGAATGAGTGAGGATTTAATGAGGAGGATCCATCTAATATAATCTCTCCTTCTTGTCTCATCCGAGGTGCTTCACCTTAGTTAGCCATAATTGCCATAATTTTCTCCTAAAAACCTGCAATCAATGCACATTAGACCATTAGACATAATATCTTACTCTTACTCATCTCATTAAGAAAAATATAATTAAAACATGTAAGGAATTATGAGAAGAGTTGACTTTAGTAAGCTTGGAGGTTTATTAAGGTCCATATATTTACCCAATGATGAGCCTCATCAGATATCATTCCATGATCTTATTGAATTAGTCCCTAAACTCATGAACCATTTAAGAGATCGATCTTTCAATGTTGCGGGAAACAATATCAATTTTTGAGTGTTTAATAAGTAACCATAAGATCTACAAACAATTTCAAATTCAAAGAGAAAGGTTTCTGGATCCTCTGACCTCATACCATGGAAGTTGGGAAGGAAAGATGGAGGGATGTTCTTCATATGCACACTGATATCAGTATCTTGAATGGGAATTCCCGTAGAATCTTCCTCATCATCATAATATCCATCCATTTCTCCTACCTTATTTGTCACTCATTCTTCTTCTACCTGCAAAAATGAATGGTGATGTGGCTCTTACTACACCATATGATCAAATGGGGGGGGGGGGGGGGTTGGTGTTGGAGATATTTTTTTTTTAATAAGAATGCTAATGCAATGCAATTTTCTGTTCTTGAAATGTAAGATGCCTAATGCAATTTTTTTTTTTTGCAGAAAGTAAAAATAAATGAATCAGATAGGGAAGAAAACAATGCATACCTTGACACCTCCCCAACAATGGTACCAAAAAGTGATGAGCCTCAACACTGCAACAAGAATGTTGCAACTCTCAAGGCTACCAACTTTAATTATCAACCCGAGGTTTGTACAAAATTAAGAGGTATCGACACTATATGAATAGCATACAATGTGTCATTCTTTTATTATCATGATGTAATGGAGTAAATCTTAAAATAATTACATAAATAAAAATGTTACTTTGAAAATAAATTAATCCTAGGAAAGAACAACAATTTGTAATTGAAATTCTAAGAGCATGAATTCAAATAAATAGGCCTAATCTAATTTTTAAAAATGAATGTCATAATTGGTGTTTATTCTTCCTCAATCATGGACTTAGATCCTAGGGGCATGATTCAACCCTAAGGGACAAAAACCAATATTTTTGAGAAAATTTGGGTAAGTATATACGTGCTAGAAGAGTGCTACAGGAAGTTACAGGTGTTGCTACAGGAAGTTACGGGATTTGCTATAGGAAGATATAATTCACCGAATGACCAAGAAAATAAAATACAATTGGATGATTTTTTTATTGAATAGGATGTCTTAGGTCTCCATTCCAAGTTAAATTACTAAAAAATACTGCTTTTAACACATACTAAAAATTAGCAGAAAAATACTAGTCTAAAATCTAGAAATGCGAGAACTAGTGAGCGAGTTAATCTATCAAATTCCTAACCAAATCAAGTGAAAATGAAATGGGGGTAAATTTTGTTATTAACTTGAATTTTGTTATGATCTAATGCAATTAGAATCAACTCAATTGAAGCTCATTAGCATGTTCTAAAAAATAGCAGAAATTTATTACTATTTGCCACGAGGGACTTCCAGAAATTTAGATTTGGGAATAAGAAAACTAATCCAAGTATCTCAATGATTAGTATGACCTTCCAATGTTGTTACAAGGATGAAATAATGTTTTTTATCCTGCAAAATAACTTACTTAAACCATTTAACCCAATCCTACAACAAGAAATCATCAATACTAAGTGCATAAATAGAGAGAAACAAGAACAAGAGATGCATGTGAATAAGAAGCGAAAAGAAGAAAAGTAAATTATACAAAAGGGCTCTGAGGATCCTTGGATGGCCAAGCCCAAGGAAAATCAGAGTATTATGAAGGATAACAAGATTTAGAAGCTAAAAATGGTACCAAACTTCATTATTTCCATCAATGCAATTACATCCCTGCAAGAAATGAATGTGGAGCTGCAAAAATACAAGTTTTCTCCACAAGAAGACTAAGAAAAACCCACCCCCAGAGGAAAATTCAAATTGGTACTTATAATAAAAAATGATTAGGAAGCAGTCTCCATGAAAGGGGGAAGCTTTCCCCTCCAAAATCCATCAAATAGTGGATATGGTTCCCAACACAAGGAATCTGCATTAAATGACAAGGAACACATTCCTAGTTTTTCTCAGTCATTGGAGATCCAAAATTTATGATGATTTCATGATATCTTGTTGATTTATTATCCAATATTGGTCCTCCTGTAGTAGGGAGAAAGTCCCTAAATTATTTCCTCATTTCTTCATAATCAACCTAATACTCTCACAATATTTTAGAAAAATAAATAATATTAGGCACAAATATGAAATCATCTCTAAACCTTCCTAATGAACATATTAAAGATAAAAAACATTATAAGTGTAGAAGGAGAGGTTTAATATAGCCTTCATGTGCCTAAGAACAGTTATATGGGCCTTAATTTGTATCTAATTTGGAGGCCCATCAGTGACTGTGCTAGTGGGTGATGCAATGAGAATTTCATTGGGTTTCTCTTCAAGTCCATAGTAGCCAGAAGTCTGGTCTAGTGTGGCACTGAATAGGAAGCCATTTGTTGCTACATATACTCCCTTATTTTCTTGTTCCTTTCTTCAATGGTGTTTCTAGTAGGCCAGCTAGGTTCAGTCATGGTTGTACTTCCTTTTGAAGTCAAAATGACTACCTCTGACGATGATGAGGCAAGAACTTGTAGCGGGTCTTCCAATGTCACCTGGGCGCCTGGTTAGTATGGTTTTGTCTCTAACAACCTAGCCTTGATTTCTTCTTCTTCTATCTCTTGAGTCCTGGGATTTTTTTTGGTTTGTACACCTTCCATTTCTACATCCCTTGTCTCATCATCAGTCCTTTTCTGTGCCTTGTCCTTTGTTGTTGGAGTCTCGACCTCCATCTCTGTTTTAATAGGCCATGAATCGAGGTTAGCTTTCAATTCAATCTCAAGCCTATATTCATACTCATAAGTTGAATCTTTTATTATTTCTATTTTCTTTGCAATGAAATCATGAGGATTGTAATGCCAAACATATCCCAAGTCAAAATTCATTTGCTTTAGTAATTCCTTAGCTTCCACGAAGGCCTATATAGAGTTAACAATAAAATACCCTATATGTTTTCCAAAATTGAACATACATCCCTTCTTGGTAGGGACAAAGTGGACCTAGTCTACATTAAGACTCTGTCTAATGAACTCGAGGGGGACTATTCTCATAGGTATGAACACATGCAAGTAGTATGGAGGAAGATCACACCTGTAGACCCAAATATCTATGTAATCCTCAAATAGGTACCAATCTCCCACCCTAGTGTCCTTGCTCAAGTGGAGTGTTTTTTGTTGAGGGAGAATTCTTGGAGGGGACACATTATGAATAATTTTATAGGCAATGGCCATGTAGGAGGAAATGAAATGTGAATAGCCATCATTCTCTAGTTTCCTCTTAACAACAACGTCCCATTCAAAAAAATAATTCCTCCATTTGTCTAGGGCCACTAGATTGAGACCCATGCATTCAAACTCCTCCACATGGGTGTACACAAACAAATAGAACAACAAAGAATAATACCTGAAGTATGAAGTGGTGGAAAAATGGCATAACTGGAATTTTATGGACTCAACCAAGTAAGTAGGTATGTCAAATAGATGACCTGGTTGCATCATCTCTCTGAGAAACCCTAGGTATTCTTTATTTTCCATATTGGCATTGTCATCTCCAAAAAGGTGAGAAATCATAAACAAGATAGGATGTACAGGCTTAGAAAAGATAGTTATTGGGAAACTATCAGCAATGGTAAAGGACTGTAAGCCAGGGGCTAAGACTAGTTGTAGAAAAGATTGTTGTTCAGTTGCTAGGAAGGTACTATAGCTATAAACTAGGATGGTTTCTGTGAACTTATGGAATTCAATGGAGCTTGACTAAACTAGAGCATTTTGGATTAGCTCTGGGGTCACCTATAGGATTTTTCCTCTAGTGGGGGAAACAAAATAATTCTTTTCCTCTATATAGTTTGTAGTTAAACAAGACACAAACTTAGGGAATTTATGTACAAAAGGAGAGATATGATAATACAACCTTGAGTCAACTAAACGGAATGGGTCCTCTCCTCAGACGTGGTGGAAATGCAAGTCGAACTAGAGGTCTGACAGGTGGAAAGAACAAATGTGGTTTGAAATTTGAGCCTCAATGTCCATGAGAGGTTCGAAATTAGATGAGGGTTTGGATTCTCGGGATTTAGGGGACTTGGGGGCTACTTATTCAAGTTTTTAACGAGTAATCAAATAATTTGTAGGTGGAGGGGACCGACTAGTTAACTGGTAGTCCTGGTGACGACTAAATACAACGTTAGAGAGGAGTCCCAAATTAACTGAGTAATCAAACAATATTACAGAGTGGATGAATGGTGGGAGGATTTTTCACTGGGAAAGTGAGACAAAGATTTAAAATTTTTGAGCATGAAGGGTTTTTATAGGCAGAGAGGCGAAAATGGTCAGTTGATGTGGGTTGGCATTAGAGGGGAACACATGGTGGAAGGGGATTGTGCAGTGAAAAATGACAGGTGGACGGGAATGGGGGTGAAGAAGTTACTGTTTACCTTTTAATTTTATTGCTTGCTTGAAACTATCCCTGACATACTTATAATGTGGCGGGTAGTCCCCACCATCCTTTGATGGGTAAAATAATGGGATGGCGGATGTAGTGGCTACCTCCCAGAATCAATCTAGGCCATTGGATCAGCGGTCCTGTCTTTTTCACTTTTCAACTCTAAGGGGTAGCGCTAGTCTATCGCTCGTGGAGATGGATGGTGATCCACTCCTAAACATGCTCTAACATTAAACGAAGAGGCGCACCTATGATAACTTCGTATTTTAGCCCGTTGCACTTTCCTGGAAGAGGGTTCCATGGGTACGGGCTTTAACATTAGAGCTTATGTCATGGCGTCAGGGCTTTATAGTTGCTCCCATCACTGATTTGATTAATTTTTAGCCAGAAGTCTTGAATTCAACCTTTTAGCCCTCTTACAAAAGTGATGAAGGGAAAAAAAACCTTCACCCGTCGAAGAACTTCCCTCTTAGCAAGGCCTTTGTCAAAATATCAACGTCTTGTTCCACTGTCAAAATATACCACAACAACATTATCCGCCTCTACACACAATCTCGTAGATGGTGATATCAGATATCTATATGCTTATCAATCATGAAAAAAAAAATATTTTCAGAGAGCTTGATGCAACTTTGATTATCATAGTAGATCATAGTTGGATCCATCATCTGACCAAACAATCCAACAAGTATATTTCTCATCCATATCGTGTCACATGTTGGTTGACTTGCAGCCATGTACTCTTCTTTTGCCGAGATAAGTGAAAAAATCATTGCTTCTTGTTGTACCAAGAAACCATTGTAGTCCCAACATTGAATATTCCACTTGATGTAATCTTTTAGTCTAATGGAATCCTTGCCCAATCTACATCTGTGAAGCCACACAACTTCACTCCCTCTTTCTGTCTGTACCAAAGTCAAAATTGAGGAGTGCCTTTAAGGTACCATAGAACATGCTTAGCTTCCTTCTAAAATAGTTTGGTTGGCCTAACCATAACTTGAATCAGTTGGTTGGCTGCATAGCACATATATGGTTGTGTGTTCACAAGATACATGATTGAACCCACCAACTATCAGTAAACATTAGCATCCACTTTCCTCCAGCTAGTCGCTAGAGGAGTCTGGATGGGTTTGCATCTGTTAATGCGAAACCTCTGAAGTATCTCGTTGTCATACTTTACCTGAGAGACAAACAGTTCACCATCACCTTGCCATACTTCCAATCTGACAAAGTGGTACATGAGACCCGTTCCCTTAATTTCAAACTCTCTTGCAAGGTCCTCCTTGCAATATCTGATCAACTCTTCATCACCAGTCAAAATCAATTCATCAACATATAAGACAATACTAAACAATTTAACTTCTACCAAAATATGATAGAGGTTTGCATCCACTTCAATTTTGGCGAAGCCCAAACCAGTGAGGTAATTATCGATCCTAGTGTACCAAGTACGGGGTGGTTTCTTGAGACTAAACAATGCTCGCTTGAGTATGCACACATGAGACTCTCGATCAAAAGCCTCGAAGCCTTTTGTTTGGTCGATATAAACCTCCTTCTAAATAACTCCATTGAGGAATGTTGTTTTCACATCTATCGGTTGGATCTTCCACCCCATCTATTTAGCCAAAGAAAGGATTGATTTGATGGATGAGTACCTTGCTACAGGAGCAAAGGCTTCCTCATAGTCAATCCCCTCAACTTGAGAGTACCCCTTGGCCATAATTTTTTCCTTGTACTTTTCTATGCTTTCTTTTGATGTTAGCTTAAGATCCATCTCCAACCCAAAATTGATTTGTCTGGTGGTCTTGGGACCATGTCCCAAAAACTATTGCTTACAATGGATTTGTACTCCTCCACCATTGCATTAACCCATACTAGTTTCTCTACTACTTCCTTGAAAGAGGATGACTCAGTCTCTACTAGTTCAATCATTAGAGCCATGTAGCTAGTGTATTGATCTGGTGACCTTCTCTATCTGCACTAATTTGAAGGAGTACCCACATTCTACCTCGCATCTTGCACAAGTCTTTTAGCTTCCATGGTTCTTTTCCTTCCTTCTCTGGATGTTTCTTCTTGAGTAGTTGTCTTCACTCTCTACTCCTAAATTTGTGGCTGCTCCATAACTTCTAACGATTCCTCCTTTGGAGCTAAGAGCTCCTCTTCTGGTGGGATATGAAGCTCCCTTTCAAGAGATCTCTGCATGGCTTTGTCTTCATCAAATTTTGCATCCCTTCGCATAACTATCATTTTGAGGGATGGCAAGTACACATGGTAATTGTGGGGAATTTTTGTGTAACACACAAATAGCCCCAACTATGTTGTCGACTCTAGCTTCTTCTTTGATTATTTAAAGACATGGAAGTAAACAGAGGCTCCAAATATCTTGAAGTGTGACGCATTCAACTCCCTCCCCGAGAATGCCTCCTCTGATGTAATAATGCCAAGAATCTAATGAAGAATCCTATTATGCAAATAGACTGTTGTGTTGCATGCTTCAGCCCACAAGTGCAAAGGTAGCCTTCGGTCATGCAACATCTCCCTCACCGCCCCATTCTGTTGTGGGTTGTGGGGTGTTTTCAACTCTCTTCGAATGCCTTGTTTTGCACATACATTTTTAAATCCATTCAACATGTACTTACCTCCATTTTCACTCCTGAGATCCTTCACCTTCTTTCCCATTTCTTTCTCAACCAGTGCTTTGAAATCTACAAACTTGGAGAATGTCTCATCCTTCTTCCACATGAAGAAGATCCAACACTTTTGTGAGGAATCATCTAGAGAGATAACCTAATATTTGTTCCTGATAGTGGAGGTTGTCGAGAAAGGTCCACAAACATTAGAGTGGATCCTTTCAAGGACTGCATGTGCTCTACTGTCCCAACCATGGAAAGTGGCTTTTGTGTACTTTGCCAAGGTACACCCTTTGCATGTGTCCTTTTGCTCTAGTTCTCCTTTGGGGAGGCCTGTGGTTATTTGTTGCATGATCTTCAAAGCTCCATGATGAAAATGGCCAAGTGTTCTATGCCAAATTTCATTGACATTACGACTTTGGACCTATCCTCCTTTGTTCTCAATGCAATATAATCCTCCACATCCAACTTGTACAGGTTCTTCACCTGAACCCCGATCTGCTTCACCTATCTCATGGTTGTATGTCTCACGAATGTATTTCCTTTGTTGAATATCACATCATAACCATGGTCTTCCAAGACTGCAACATATACACGATTCCTCTTTAGACTTGGAACAAACATTACATCCTTGAGCTTGATAAGGGAGCCTGACTCCTTATGAAAGGTGACTATATCAATCCAAGTCGCGTTGTACCTTCCATCATCTCCCACCTCAATGTGCATCTGAATATCTTTCTCCTCCAAATCACTGAAAAAATATTTTTTTCCCCATCATCTGGAATGAGGCAGAACTGTCCAAGTACGACATGCTCCCCATCACTATGTTGGCCATGAATGCAATGAGAGTAAAGTCAAGCTCAAACTTTAAAGACAAGGCTTCACCCGTTGCTCCTCCTGAGGTCTTATTTCTTGCCTTCTTATGTGGACATTTCATGGCATAATGCCCAAATTCATGACAGTCCAAGCACTTGATTATGTACAAGTCTTTCGTCTTTCCCCCTTGAATAGATTCCGCTTTGGATTGAGATTTCTTCCCTTTCTTCTTCTTTGCATTTCCAGCCAAGGCATATTTTTCTTCATCCTCGCCCTTGGATGAAGTCTCATCTCTCGTATTCTGAATTGTCTCCTCCTGTGCCAAATAAGACTACAAGCATTCCCAAATTGGTATTTTCTCCTTCCCATTCACCAAATCTTGGTAGTTGTGCTAGCTATTGGGAAGGCCTAGAAGGGCTAGGCTTACTAAATCATCCTCTACTACAATAGCACCAACTTGACCAAGTTCATCAAGACATTGTGTGAACCTGCTTAGGTACTATGGAATGGTTTCCTTCTTCTGCATCTTGATATTTCGAAGTTTGTCCTTGAGCGCTAGCTTCCTGTGGTCACTAGTATTTTGGAATAGATCTATCAATGCTTGCTACATTGCATACACTTTCTCTTTCCCATGGATATTTGAGACAATATTGTCTTTTACTCCCCCTAATATGATTCTCCTCACCTTGGATACACACTTCTTCCATTCTACTAGATTCTGAGTATCGGTTATTGTTGGTTTTGGAATATCATTATCAATGAATTCCTTCAATCCATTATCTTCCAGCACTGCCTTCATCCATTCCTTCCAAGAAACATAATTTGATCTTCCCTCAAGGGCATACTCGAGTCTTAGTCCATAGAAATCCATCGTTCTAGCTCTGAAGAATTGATCCTGCAAATCCAATCCTCGTACAATGACAACTTCAAAATCTCTACTCTACTTTGAATCATGCTATGATACCATGTAGAAATTAATGTGTAGATTCAAAACTGCTCATGAGATTTACTAAACCACAAGATTGAAAGCTACTCTACTGCTTTATAGAAATCAATTCACAATCTAGAACACAAATCATAGACATGCAAAAGGAAACATCACACATGCACATATATGTATCTAGGGGAAAGAAATTGCTCAAAACCCCTTCCTATCTTTATTTCATTAATCAAAGAAAAGAGATTAAAAGATATACTTGCTCAAGCCCAAGCACAACTTGCGAGTGTATAGTCTATCTCTCTGCCTAATTTACTGACTCTGGTCAACACGTAGCCAATGTCCAAGCCCTCCAAGTTCCTATTTACTTGTTTTGTTCCTCTAGGAAATTAGCCCCTATTATTTAGGAATTTCCCACTATGGAATTGTGCAATTCCTTTAGGTCCTTCCTCTAACTACATGCACAACATGTACACATGGGAATATGCTACAACTAAGAGTACATTTCCTTGGAATCTCCATCTCAATTGAGTAACTAGAATTCTCTATATGCAACAATTATTTTGTGATGATTGATCAATTAATTGGTTGATCACTAAGTGTGGTTGACTTTCCACTTCCACAACTTGACCTCCACTAGTTTTTGTGACAATTAGAACTAGTTTAACTGATAATAACTCAAATTAAATAAAACATATTGCTACAAATTAGTAATCAATCATATTGAACTGGACTCAAGTTTCCCCAACTCGAATCAACTAAGTTAACTAAGTGAAAAGTGCCATGTCACCTCATTAACTACCTCCAAGATTTCTGTTGAAATAGAAATTTGAATTTTCTCTAGTTTGACCAAGGCAAAGTCAAACTGAGATTTTCTTGCTGCATTTTCAACTCTCCCTCTTAGAAAGAAATGGATTCTCAACCACCCCTATCCTGCACCTATGGAACTCGAACATACCTCTTAAAAATTCCTTTATCAAAGTATCAACATCTTGTTCCTTTGTCAGAATGTACTCCAATATTATCTTCCTTTGCACACAACCTCGTAGATGGTACTATCAAATATCTTTATGCTTAGATCGATTGTGAAATAAAGGATTTTCAAATAGCTTGGTGAAACACTAATTATCACAGTAGATCATAATTGGATCCATCATCTGACCAAAAAATTCAACAAGTATCGTTCTCATCCAGATCACCTCACATGTTGCTTGACTTGCAACCATGTATTCTGCTTCTGCTGAGTTGAGTGCCACAAATCTTTTCTTCCTACTATACCAAGAAAATGTTGTGGTCCCAACATTAAGAATCCCACCAGATGTACTCTTTCGGTCTGATGGACTCCCCACCCAATCTGCATTTGTGAAGCCATGTAGCTTCACTCCCTATGTCCATCTATACCAAAGTCTAAATTGTGCAGTTCCTTTGAGGTACCATAGAACATGATTATTTTCCTTCCAAAATTAATTTGGTTGGCCTAACCATAGCTTGACTCAGCTGGTTTATGGAAAAACACATATTTGGTTGTGTGTTCACAAGATACACGAGTGAACCTACCAATTGCCAGTAAACAGTAGCATCCACTTCCTCACCTGAAGTTGCATCCTCTTTCCTCCAGTTGGATGCTAGAGGAGTCTACATGGGTTTGCATCTGTCCATGTGGAACCTTCGAAGTGTCTCATTGGAATAACTTCCCTGAGAGACAAATAGTTCCCCATCACCTTGCCATATTTCTAATATGAGAAAGTAGTGCAAGAGACCCATGTCCTTCATTTCAAACTCTCTTTCAAGGTCCTTATTGCAAGATCTGATCAATTGCTCATCACTAGTCAAAATCAAGTCATCAACATATAATAAAATAATCCACAATTTAACTTCTAACAAAATATGATAAAGGTTTGCATCCGCTTCACTTTTGGTAAAGCCCAAACCGATGAGATAGTTATCGATCCTAGTGTACCAAGCATGGGGTGCTTGCTTGAGATTGTACAACACTCACTTGAGTTTGCACACATGAGAACCTCGATCAAAAGTCTTGAAGCCTTCTAATTTCTCAATATACACCTCCTCCTTAGTAACTTCATTGAGCAATTTTCTTTTCACATCCATCTGGTGGATCTTCCACCCCATTTGTGTAGTCAAAGTAAGGATTGATCTGATGGATGAGGACCTTTCTATAGGAGAAAAGGTATCCTCATTATAAATCCCCTCAGCTTGAGAGTACCCCTTGGCTGCAAATAGGTCCTTTTACTTTTCTATGATTTATTTTGCTACATGCTTCACCTTGAAGACCAATCTTGAAGCCACAATTGATCTGTTTGGTAGTCTTGGGACCACTTCCCAAACACTATTGTTTACAACAGATTTGTGCTCCTCCACCATTGCATCAACCCATACCGGTTTCTCTACCACTTCCTCGAAAGAAGATGTCTCAGTCTCTACTAGCTCAGTGATTAGATCCATGTAGCTAGTGTACTTATATGATGACCTTCTCTACCTGTGTTGATTTGAAGGAGCACCCACATTCTCCCTTGCATCCTACACAAGTCTCTCAACTTCCCTGGTTCTTTGCCTTCCTTCTCTAGATATTTTTGCTTGAGTAGTTTTCTCCACTCTCTGCTCCTCAATTTTTGGTTGCTCCACTACTTCTTGAGGTTCCTCCTTTGGAGTTAAGAGATCCTCTTCTGGTGGGATATGAAGCTACCTCTCAAGAGAGCACTACATGGCTTTGTCTTCATCAAATTTTACATCCCTTCACATAATTGTCATTTTGAGGGCTGGCAAGTACACACGGTAGTTGTGGGGTGTTTCTGTGTAACCCACAAATTCCCCCAATTATGTCGTCGACGTTACCTTATTCCCTTATTCTTTAGAGACATGGAAGTAAACATAGGCTCCAAAGATGTTAAAGTGTGACACATCTCATTTCCTCCCTGAGAAATCCTCTTTCAGTGTAATCATGCCAAGAATTTGATGAGGACTCCCGTTTTGCAAATAGCCTATTTTGTTGCATGCTTTAGCCCATAGGTGCAGAGGTAGAATTTGGTCATGCAACATCGCCCTCACTTCTCCCACAATATTGTGGTTCTTCCTCTCATCATCCCCATAATGTTGTGGTTTGTGGGGTGCTATCAAATATCACCAAATGCCTTTCGTTGCACATAATTTTTTAAATTCATTCGACACCTACTCACCTCTATTGTCACTCCTGAGAGCCTTCATCTTCTTGCATGTTTATTTCTCAACCAATGATTTAACTCTACAAACTTGGATAATGTCTCATCCTTCTTCCGCATGAAGAAGATCTAACACTTCTGTGAGAAATCATCTACAAAGATATCATAATATTTGTTCATGGTAGTGGAGGTTTTCGAGAAAGGTCCACAGACATTAGAGATGATCCTTTCAAGGATGTCATGTGCTTTGCTGTCCTGATCATGGAAAGTGACTTTTGTGTACTTCCCCAAGGTACACCCTTTGCATGTGTCCTTCTGCTCTAGTGCTCCTTTCGGAAGGCCCATGGTTATCTGTTGCATGATCTTCAAAGCACCATGATGCAAATGGCGAAGTCTTCTATGCAAAGTTCATCGTCATTGTGGCTCTGCACCTTCTCCTCCTTTATCCTCAATGCATCACAATCCTCCACATCCAACTTCTATAGGTTCTTCACTCGAACCTCGATCGATCTGCTTCACTTGTCTCTAGCTATGTGTCTCAGGAATTGATTTCCTTTTTTGAAGATCACATCATAACCATGGTCTTCCAAGACTGCAACGGAGACAAGATTGTTCTTTAGACTCGAAACAAACATCACATCCTTGAGTTTGAGAGGGGAGTCTAGCTCCCTCTGAAAGGTGAATGTACCAACCCCGATTGCACTGTACCTTCCTTAACCTCGAATCTCGATGTGCATCTGGAGATATTTCTCCTCAAGATCACTCAAAAATTCTCTATTCCTCGTCATGTAGAATGAGGCACCACTGTCCAAGTACCACATTCTCCCCATCATTGTGTTGGTCATGCATGCAATGAGAGTAAATTCAAGCTCGAACTATGAATCCAAGGCTTCATTTGCTACTTCTCCTAAGGTCTTGTTGCTTGTACTCTTGTGTGGACATTTGGTGGCATAGTGCCCAAATTCAAGATAGTGAAAGCACTTGATTCTCGACAAGTATTTCTTCTTGACCCCCTTCACTGGATTCTGCTTTGGATTTGGATTTCTTCTCTTTCCACTTCTTTTCCTTTGCATCCGAAGCACAATTTTCTTCATCCTCGCCCTTGGATGAAGTATCGTCTTTGGTGTTTCGCCTTATCTCCTCCTATGCCAAATTAGACCACAAGTGTTCCCAATTTGGTAGTTTCTCCCTCTCATTCACCGAATCTTAGTAGCTGTGTCAACTCTTGGGAAGGCCTAGAAGAGATAGGCTTACCAAATCATCCTCTGTTGCAGTAACACCAACTTGACCAAGTTCATAATGACATTGAGTGAAATTTCTTAGGTACTGTGGAATGGTATCATTCTTTTGCATCTTGATATTTCAAAGTTTGTTCTTAAGCACCTACTTCCCATGGTTGCTACTATTCTCAAATAGATATGTCAATGCTTTCCACATTGCATACAAAATATCTTTCCCGTGGATATTTGAGACAATATAGTGTTGTACTCCCTCCACTGTGATTCTCCTCACCTTGGCTACACACTTCTTCCATTCTGTTAGATCCTAAGCATCCGCTTTTGTTGGTTTCAGAATATCACTATCAATGAATTTCGTCAGTCCACTATCTTCTAGCACATCCTCCATGCGATCCTTCCAAGAAGCATAATTTGAGCTTCCCTCAAGGGCATATTCAAGTCTTAGTCCATAGAAATCCATCATTCTAGCTCTGAAGAATTGATCCTGCAAATCAGATCCTCCTGCAATGATAACTTCGAAATCTCTACTCTACTGTGAATCATGCTATGATACCATGTAGAAATTAATGTGTAGATTCAAAACTAATTATAAAAATTACTAAATCAAAAGACTCGAAGCTACTCTATTGCTCTGTGGAAATAAATTCAGAATCAAGAACACAAATCATAAACATGCGAAAGGAAACATCACACATGCATAGAGATTTATCTAGGAGATATCAACTATTCAAAACCACTTCCTATCTTTATTGCATTAATCAAAGAATATCAAGCGTAAGCACAACCTCCAAGTGTATTGTCTATCTCTCTTCCTAGCTGACTGACTATGGCCAACACTTAGCCACTTTTCAAGCCCTCCAAGCTCCTATTTCCTTATGTTGTTCCTCAACGAAATCAAACCCTATTATTTAGGAATTTCCCACTATTGAATTATGCAATTCCTTTAGGTACTTCCTCTTACTGCATCCACCACCTGTACAGATGGGAGTATGCTACAACAGATAGTACACTACCTTGGAATCTCCATCTCAATTGGGTAACTCAAATTCTCTCCATGAAAAAATTATTTTGGGATGATTGATCAATTAACTGGTTGATTACTGAGTGTGGTTGAAGTTCCACTTCCACAACTTGACCTCCACTATTTCTTTTGACAGTTATAACTAGTTTAACTAATAATAACTCAAATTAACTGAAATATATTGCTACAAATTAGAAATCAATCATAGTGAAATGAACTCAAGCTTCCCCAAATAGAATTAACTAAGTTAATTGAGTGACAAGTTCGATGTCAACTCAGTTAACTACATCCAAGATTTCTACTTAAATAGAAATTCGAATTTTCTCTAGTTTGACTAAGGCAAAGTCAAAATGATATTTTCTTATTGTATTTGCAACATTGAGCATACACAGTCAGATTTGATTGTCGTCTACACTGTTGGAATTAGGACGACGAGGTCTTCAATCTGGTCCTAGTTTTGATGAAATCTAAAGAATTTTATTTTTGAGCCTTTCTGGAGTGACCTGGATCATAATCGACCTCTCTTGAGGCCATTCGCTTCCTTTACTAAAAAAATAGAGGTTTTTCTCCCCTTGAGAAGATTTTCCTCCTTATTCTTCCACATTTTCATTGGCCGAGCCCTAATAGGAGCATTTCTTTCAGGCTTCTCCTTTGCC
This sequence comes from Pinus tabuliformis, assembly GCA_031772625.1. Taxonomy (NCBI): domain Eukaryota; kingdom Viridiplantae; phylum Streptophyta; class Pinopsida; order Pinales; family Pinaceae; genus Pinus; species Pinus tabuliformis. The sequence continues at coordinate 1,574,824,852 of CM062804.1, forward strand.
CATGTTTGGGCCTTTTCATGGCCACACATGTCTGAGATGCACTTCTCCTTTACCTCCTCTCTCTTCACCAAAATCCTCTTGAAACCCCTTTAATTTTTTTTTCAAGAGAGAAGTAATTGGGTTGCTTCTCCCTTACCTTACCTAAATCTTGTGCTCATTACAACTGGACTTAGAAAGGATTTTACCACAGGAATCTGAGAATTGTCCTTCTTAATTTTTCTCTTATTTTTCTTTAGAGAAGAGTTAACTCCTTGATGATTTATCCTTCCATTGTTCGGCATGCCCCATTTACACAAAATTCTTAAGAAAAACTCAACTATCTTTGTTTTCTTCAATGGTCATGTTGCTACATCAACATGCATATTTGAGAGGCATGCTATGCCCTGCTATACTTGCAATTTCCTGACTTATGCGCAAATCAATTGTAGCATTCTACATGGCTTAGGAATGAGGCAAAATAATTTCTATAATTAGCAGCATTCCTATCAAGGCCTCAACTACTTCCAACATGCTTTCTCCTATTGCTTCTCCACACACTCTGTTTTTGTGCATGCCATTTACAATCCATGGATTTATGTCCAAAATTACTGCATGAAAAACAAATAACCATGAAAAGATTTTGATGATTTAAGATACCTCTTCCTTGAGGGATTTTTCCTTTAGGGGGAAAGGACCTCTACCAATTCTTTATGTTCCTTCCATGGTTGTTTTCATTTCTACCTTGCACTCTTTCTTGTTGCTGCTTATATTTCTTGTCTCCCTCCTCGTTGTTGTTTCTTACCATTAGGTTGTTGTATTTTCTTCTCTTGTTGTAGTTTCTTTCCTCGCTGCTGTTGTTGTCCAAAAAATTCGTTTTATTTATTTTTGTTGGGACCAATACCAACCTTGATGAGAGAATATCTTTGCTTAACAAACATCTCATCCAAGGCCATTCTTCTTTTCTTAAGCTTATGATATTGAGGCAACTCTTTATTTTTCTTTTCTAGTTCATGTCTCAATGAGACTACTTCAGCTTGTAGTCTTTGATAGTGAGCCTCTCTTTCATCTAATTCAATGTTTAGCATCACATTCAATCCACTAGCCTCTTCTTATTGAGCATTAAGATCAAATATTTGTTTTCTCAACTTCTCATTCTCAAGCTCATACTCGTGCAACTACTCCTTTTGCTTGAAATTTTCTTCTGATAGCTCCTTGATCTATTCTAGAGCAGAGATCAACTTCTTTCTAAAGTATATCCTTTCATCTAGATCCTTTTCTTCGCTATCAGGGATGTTAGCTGAACTACCATAGAGATCTAAATTCCTTTCTATGTCCATGGAATCTTCCACAAGCCTAAGAAGTATCCCATCTTCATCAGTACCAAGGATGCTCTTATTATCTCATGAATATCTCTATCTTCATGTGATTCAAATGGACATATAGAAAATAAATGACCTATATTTTTACATTTATCACAGAGAAATAGGTTACTTTCTGAGTAGCATGGCCTCTCATTCAGGTCTTTTTTTCACCATCCTTGGAGTAAAGGTCAACAATTTTCTCCTGGGAATAAAGATCTTCAATCTTTTGAGCATATTTCCTTTGAGATGCCTTCTTATTCATATTTATTATCTTCTTCCACAGGGGCTTCACTCAATGAACCTGTGACATATCACGTGCGTTTGTGGCATACTAAAAAATACCCTTAATTTGACTACATATTCGAAAATACCTCTAAAAATCACATTATTTAACCCCTTACCAATATGAACCCAATACACCTTCCCAATTTAAAAGAACCCTACTTTCATTATATATTGTAGGTATCCATTTTTTCGTTAAAATTTTGCATACCCCTCTATATTTTTCCATTAACTTTGAGCTCAATTTTTTACACTTGCCAATATAAAAACCCTTTACCCCCTATTATATGTTCAATATATTATGTCATTTTTTCGTCAATGTATATCCCCCAATAATAATGCATGTGTTATGTTATTTCTCCCCCAGTGAATCCCCTGTGTCTTCTTCTCATTATCAGTAGCCTTCACAAATTCAATATCACTACTTGAGCAACAAGGATTATCAACTTCCTCTATTTCTATGTAGCTTTCTCCTCCATTTAAACATTGCAGTATGTCCAACATTTCCTTTCTTGTCTCATAATGCCTTACTATATTAGAATATGGCTTTAATATCCCTTTCATGATGATCTCCTTGGCTTGTGCATTAAGCTCATTCTTTTCTCCATTCAATATGGATCATGACACATCCACATCTAAATCCATTAAATAAGCTTCCATTCTAGTCCTCCAAAGTTCATAGTTTGATCTTGTTAAGTATGGAACTCCCTCGAGTGTTATACAAACATGATTTTCCATTGTTTCCCTTTGATCTACCTTCGATCGGTTAAGTTGTTCTAGAAGAAACTCAGCTCTAATACCAATTGTTGGAAACAATGTTAATCCTGAGCGGGGGAATGAATCAATATTAAGGCTAAATTTAATTTTTTATGCAAGTTTATATTTTCTCATTCAAACATGGCAACCATTCATGTGAGAAATCAACAATATATCATGTGTAGCAACATAGATCATCTCATGAATACAAGCACCATGAGAAACATTCACATTGGACATAGAGGTTTAACATGGAAACCCTTATGGGAGAAAAACCACCAAAGCTTATTTTCTATTTGATGTAAATAAGATCTCCTACTATATTACATCAATTCTTTTGTGAGCTAAAACTCATAGGAAGCACCAACTCCCTTTTGATTGTTTGCTAGCACCCACTAGTAGGAAGTAACAAATCCCTCCTTTTGTAGATACATGATCAGCTTACCAGAAGCACCATTTGAAGTACCAACTTCATGGATCTGTTGCAAGAACCAACTTGCAACTCCTTAGATTTATGTAAGCACCAACTTGTTGGAGGAACCAACCCCCAAGCTTTCTTTAGACACCCACAAATATGGAAGCACCAACTCCCTATATGCAGGCTCCAACCCACACTCAATAAGGTAATCTTTGCTCTCTGCAATTGGTAGCCACTCTACCCGATTTCAACCATTTCCTCTCCTCTACCTTTGTCCCTATTTTTTTCTCAACAAAATTCATTCATACTCAACAACATACACTCATACTTGGTCCTTGTAGCACTTTGTCTTTTCCACATTCTTTAGCAACGCACATTCTTGCACATATTTTTCTTCTCTCGACCCTCTTCTTCAGCACATACACTCTCAGCCTCTTTCCTCTACATAAGAACTCTCGGTGTTTATATGTAGACTAGGCACACTTGGCCTTTCTGAGTAGCACACACACTCTTAGATCTCTCCACTTAGCTGTCTAGCAATAATGTTACTTCCCCCATATTTCTCAACTACAGTCCTATGTTTTATTTCACTACTGCACAATGGTCAATGTTGTCTCTGTAGTTAAACACACTACCCGAGAGTGTACTTTTTTAATGGATCTTCATACTGTTGTAACTTCTGGTTACTTGCCACAACTACCATATTAGATGCTGAGCGTGGGCTCCTTATCATTTTCTCCACTCTGTTACTCAACAACTATAGTTGGAGCACAATTAATTCTGAGAATGGGCACTTGTGTGATTCTCAATACTGAGAATTAAATCTCAATCAACCTGCACACTTAAGGAAGCTCTCCATGCTTATTAATTTCTCACAGAGCTCGAGATGTACACCAGCATGGATTCTCTAAGCTTGGTTTTCTCTCCATTAATTCTTTCTGCCAATTGTGGTCCCTTTTTCCTTGATCCAATGATCTCTGCGGTCGCTATTGTATTCATTAGCCCAGTCTGTGCATTCATGGTCCTAGTTGCCAACTCATCCATGCTTGCATAATCACTTTATGGTGAATCACCAATTTGGAATATCTGCCAAATTTGGCACACAGTTCCCATGAACTATTGACTCGTTCCAGCAATCAAACATATGCCCCCAACACTTTCTTGCAACGATTTGTTTTTCATCATAAATACCTTGTATTCTATTGGTTACTTAACACATGAAACCACTGCAAAACCAAGTCTTAAGCACACTTTTCGACTTTTGACAGAACTTCAAATGCCAACAAAATTTTTAGTTTCTCGGCTCAGTTACTTGTCGTAAAGTCCCAACACTTTTACCTATTTTCGTCTGTGAGTCCAGCTTATGCCATTATTGAGATGGAGCTTGGATGATCACATGCTGGTAACATCTTTCAAATGAATTCCATGCACCTTACGAGCTTCCAGACTTCTGACCTAGCCCAATTTCCACCTGTCGGCCTTTGAAGACCTCCGCCTATCAGCCTTTGTAGAGCTCCACCTATCGTCCCCACTGCAATGCATATACTGCTGAGTTAGATCTCGAATGTCGGCATGCTCGTAACCATTTTTGAAATAAATTCCATATACCTTATGGCTTCCAGGCTTCCGACCTGACCCACCTGTATGCCCTACTATTAATGGCCTCTCATATTCCTTTGCACTCTATTATTAGAGGTTCTAGGCTTGAATCACCTTCCACTTATCAGCCTTTGAAGATCTCCACTTGTCGGCCTCTAAAGACCTCCACTTGTTGGTCCCACTAGGAGTGCTCGACTCTAAAATACAATTGCTTCTGGGCTATCATCTTCCCAGAAATATCTATTATGGGTTTTTTTAATCAACATTCCATCAAATGTCATTCCTACTAACCTTTCTCCATACTATCTCAGCTCACCTTTTAATGAAGTTGTGGGCTTTCGAGCTTCCGGGGTTTCGACCTTCTATGCATTCTCTGCTAGTTGTCAACATACTTTCGGGATTTTGAGTAATGTCCTCGCTACCCCAACTAAATTTTATCTTGTAACATTTCCTCCAGGCTTACGGGCCTTCCGGGATTTCGAGCTTCCAGATAATATCCCTGCTACCCCATCTCAACACTATGCTATAACATTTCTTCAAGGCTTTCGGGCCTTCCGAGCACTACATCTTTGACTGTGGAGATGTTAACTTTTACTGGCAATAAATTTTGATCGAGAAGGCCATTTTTGGACCTCAGCATACTGTTGGAAAGATATTTCTAAGCATGTTCCAACTATGCCATTTGAAAGATAGCTTGAGCAAATATCATGATGTATAAATTCCTCCAAATCTTAGGTCTCTCAACCATCATAGTCATCATATTATGGCTTCTCTAATAATCCTGCTACTATGATGATTCTCTATAAGAGATTGCAGCAACCATGGGACTCTCCCTGAGATTAATACCCCATGTACATCAATGTTAGCCCCAGTTATCATCACAACAAAGCTAGTGGACATCAATGCTAACACACTTACTTCCACAAGCCATCAGACAATGCCAACTGTCCACACCTCCCCCATGGTCGTTGACATCAATGCCAATATAGTTGTTTCCCCTAGCCATCGAGGCAACGCCAATTGTCTGAAACATCTACCCCATGGCTGTTGACGTCAATGCTGACACACTTGCTGCCACTAGTCATTGAGGCAATGTCAACTATCCAACACTTCCTCAACTAGAAGAAACTCTACCATCAATACAAATTGAACCTGTATATGAGTAGGTCGTCCTAGGTAAGTCCTTAAGGAGGAGTCTTCGTAAGAGAAAACATCTTCATAAATTTGGCTATGATGTGGATAATTTTAGTTATCTAGCCTCAAATCAACCACAATATGAAAGAATCTCTCTTTTGATTCATGCCATTTCAGAAGATCCATAATAGTTTTTTGATGTTGTTGGAAAACCTGAGTGGGAGGTTGCCATGAGAGAAGAGTATTCTTCTTTGATGAATAATCATACTTGGGATCTTGTTCCTCTTCCAAAGGGACATAAGTTGGTCCATTACAAGTGGGTCTAAAGAACAAAATATGTAGTAGATGGATTTGTAGAAAAACATAAGGTGCGTCTTGTGGTTAAGGGATTTTCACAAGTTGAAGGAATTAACTGCACTGAGACTTTCACCCCTATCATCAAAATGGATTCTATTCATCTTGTGCTTTCTCTCACATCCTCCTAAGGCTGGTCAATTTACCAGATGGATGTAAAGAGTGATATTTTGCATGGCGATTTACATGGAGCAACCCCCTTTTTTTTGCATAATCCTTCACTTGTATGTAGGCTTTGGCAGTCCTTGTATGGTTTGAAACAATCTCCTTGAGCTTGGTATGAGAATATGGATAGTTTTCTACTTGCTTCAAGGTTCAATCATTGTCACTCTTATCCAACAGTCTACTCTAAAATATAGGGATCTGACTTATTGATTTTAGTTCCCTATGTGGATGATCTTATTCTCACAGGAAGTTCTTCATCTATGATTCATAATGTTAAGGAGGCATTGATAGGACAATTTGATATGACAAATCTTGGTCTGCTACACTACTTTCGCAGCTTGCAAGTTCACCAATCTTCAAAGGGAATCACCATCTCACATCAAAAATATGCTCTTGATTTACATCAGTGTTTTGGCATGGCTAATTGTAAGCTTGCACCTACTCCCTTTTAGTTTGGTGTTACTCTTACTACCAATTGCACCACTCAGGTGGATCCTACATTGTATTTCCAACTTGTTGGAAGTCTACTATATTTGACACACACTCAACCTGACGTTGCTTATGAAGTTGTTTTGGTTTCTAGATTCACTCATGATCCTCATCAAAGTCAATGGAAAACAGTGAATCATATTCTCATATATATTCAGGGAACTTTCAATTTTGGCATTTAGTACAATGTTGTTTCTCTTGAGCTTGTAGGTTTCACCTAGGTTGGATCAATGTATGATCAAAAATCCACCTCCGGGTTTTTTTTTTTATCTTGGTTCTCCTCCTATTGCTTGGTCTTACAAGAAACAATCAGCAACTACATTATCTATTGTAGAAGTCGAGTATCAAGTTACAGTTTGAGTTCTCTCAAGTCAAGAAGTTATTTGGCTACGAAAATTATTGTTAGAGTTTGGCATTCAGTAGGATCAACCTACTCTTTTGTGGTGTGATAATCAAAGTGAAATAAATATTTCTAGAAATCTTGTGGAGCATCAACAGACTAAACATATTGAGATCCCAATGCACTTTGTTCGCCAACTTATTCAAAATGGTATTTTGAGCATGGAGTATATCCCTAATGAAGAACAAAATAGTAGATATTTTCACAAAGTCCTTGGCATCACCAAGGTTACTTGAGTTATAACACATACTTGGCATGAAAGAAGTTGTTCTTGGTGGGGTCATCTTGAGTCCTCCTTCCTTGATCTCTTCATTTTCTTTCTTTCTTTCTTATGAAAAGTTGTGCATGGGTACCTAAAAAGGCCTAGTTGCTAAGACCCATCCTTGTGATTTTTTTCTTTATTTTCCTCCCTAAGTTTCATCGGGGTGTTAGAGTTCCAATAATAGAAACTCAAAACTCGTAAGCTTACATTAATCTTATGTGTTAGAGTTCCAATAATAGAAACTTAAAACCTGTAAGCTTATCGTAATCTTATATGTTGCTGCGTTGTCAATCTTATCCTTATCTATTGAGCCATGGGTCTTATCTTCTAACTATGGCTAGAGATTTGTATTGTAAGTGTAAAGATATTCTGTAAAACTCATTTACTCAAATAATGAAGTGTTTTCTCTTCATCCTTGAGTATTTTAATACTCTTTCACTCTGCAACTTTTGGATTTAGCTTTGGCCTCCTCTTGTTGCGACATTAATTCACCAGGTATATACAATAATGCGTAAGACTCAAATAGTGTTAACGAAACATGTGATTTATATGGAAGGAACCTTGACATACTCTACTGAAGCCAAAGGTTCTGTTTTGCTCTATTTTTTTTTTTAATTCCATCGTCTTGTTGGGTTGCTTTACAGAATACGCTCTACGTTTTCTTCTCTCGTTGGACGACTCCCACAACAGAAGCCCAAAGCATACAACCTTTCTTTCCCTTTTTTCTCAAGAATTAGAATAAGAAAACTTACCAAATTTTAATTAAAAATACAATTATAAGAAAATGATAAAATGCAATAATGGTCATACTCATATTATTGGAAATCAATTACTTGAATTAATAGCCACCTTTACCTGGAATAATAGTCACCTTTGGAACATGAAACACTAACTGCCCATTCCAGATAATGGTAAGAATTTGAATGTTTATGGGCTGGTTTTGGCGTAACTGTAAACTTTAATATGATCTGACAGCACTGACTCATTAGATTCTCCTAATTGTATTTGTATTATTTGTATTTAAAAAATGTTTAAATGTATTTGAAGAAGATGTTGAAATGATTGTACCACTTAACACATTACAAATCAATTACTTCATCTAATTAAGGTTTCCAAGACTCCCCATAAACAATAAAAGTTATGAACTGCAGCCACAAAGAAAAAGAAAAAGAAAAAATTGCTTTCAGACTTCGACATCCATTATGATTCTAAATTATTCAAGACTCAATAAAATGAAATGTAAAACTGATCGATTCAAATTACAACATTTGCTAGCAAACATCATCAGGTCATAGAAGACGTTCATTTTCTCACCAGCAGATACTTGAGGCAGACCAGGGATTGTTACCAAAAGAAACATGACGTTGCAACAAGACCAACAGACATAGAATTTGAATTTCAAAACATAGTGTGCAAATAATCACACAGATGATATTATTACTTCAAAATTACATTGAGATTCAATAGTGTTGTCAGATCCAACTTATTCTAAACTTGGATATGGATTTTGAGAAACCTAAATTCAAAATTACATTGAGATTCAATAGTGTTGTCAGATCCAACTTATTCTAAACTTGGATATGGATTTTGAGAAACCTAAACTCAGCACACTGTGAGCATTATCTCCAACATCACCATCACCAGAATCCATAATTTCCAAACCAAACATAGGTAGTAAAATAACGTGAAAAACATTGAAAAGCTTGTTATACAGAACGCAGCTTTTCCACACACTTCAGCCGTTGCTATAGCCAACAGCATACAAATCACTAAAAATAACTATAAACCTCGGGCTCAGACACGAGTCACATTATTGAAAGAAATCGTTTAGGGAAAAGGAAAAAGGAGAGGCTACTTATATAATGCGAGTATGGCGACGACGGTCTGCACAATGGAGAGCAACAGTAGAGCAATTCCTCCCAACAGACCTAGCGTTTTCCACGGAGAAGAGAAATACTCCTTCACAAGCTCAGCCAATTGGACCCTAAATTTATTGTTGTAGTGGTTATGAACTTTTTCTGTCAGTCCATCGAAGGCACCTTGGAGATTGACATTGACCCCCTTGCATAGACCGTTGAAGAGCTTGGCAACCTCTTCGTCGCTCCCGAGGTGGTTTGTCATGATTTTCCTTTTTCTGAGCAAAGCCACGTCTTCTGCGGAGTCGATTAACTGGTCCATCAAACGCACGTAACACGCAACGTAAATGGTTTGCACATCTCAAAAGCAATGAGGTTACGGAATAGGATCTCTGTGGAGTCTTTGATAGTGATGCGAGGAAGGCAAATTGTGTTCCTCGACTTGTCATATTTAATATTTGCGATGCCTCCGTCGAATCGCTCAATCCCAGCGTTTTCTAATTCTATTGCGCGATGGATATGATCGCAGACGTGACCCTTTGCATTGCGTTTTGCGCTGCCTTGATCGGGGAGGTTGCAGTAGTGTGCGATGTCAGCCTTTGCATTGTCTTTTGCCCGCTCTTCGTCTTGGCGGGGGACGCTCACGTAGGCGTTCCCTGCATGTTCGATGACGCGACGCTCGCCATGTGGAGAAACAATGAATCTGCTCAACGAACCAAGAAGATGGAACCTCGTGTAGGCGTTCGATGCATGCTCGCCATTCTGGGAATGCGCGATGTCGCGACGCTCGCCATGTGGAGAAACAATGAATCTGCGCAACCAATCAAGAAGATGATGGATTTCTTCATCATCTGCTTGCGGCCTGGACCATTCCAGTTCGTCATTGCGGAAAGGGTAGAACAAGGGCAAGAACGTTGGACGCATCATTTGGAAAACCTCCATCTCTGCATCAATATCCATGGAGTTGAGCTCCAATTTTAGTAGCTTTAGGAGAACGATGAACGGGATTTGATTCTCGAGCTTCAACATGTCGTTCAGTATATCCATTCCGGTATAAAGAATCTTCTTTTTCTCAAAAAGAGGTTCATAGCAGTTACCATCTTCTGGTAATGTGACGCCATTAAGAGTCCTCAATATTTCTAGAATAAAACAGCCGTCCAAAGTTAGCATCCTAGCGATTTTCTCTTCATCGCAATTGATTTTTTCTTCATAAATGTTCCTGATTTTCACGATCTCCTCCGTTGCACACGAGAAATCGTTGGCGAGATTATTGAACCTGATCGTCATCCTTTGCAGGGCTCTTTCTTTGTGACTGTCCATTGAAGGAAGCTTTTCAGTTTCGTGATGATATGGACCCAACGACACTCTTGTGGGAACATATGCTTCCCTTTTTACCCTGTCCGACATGAGGATGTCAGGAACTCTATATATGGATACAACGGACGACGATCGGAAGGGATTAAAGTCCCAACTCTATTCAACTGTAACGCTACACTCTCCTTGGGCTTCTTTCCCGTTAACTGATAATTTCGGTTGCTTCTGCGTCTGTCCATCGGCACTCTTGAAGTGGGAGTCAGATGCTGCCATTTTATCAGGACAGAAGAAGAGGATGATAACGTCTAACGCTTCAACATATGGTTATCACTACAGAAAGTGACCCTCTTTATCGTAGCCTCTCTCCTAATCAACTACTCTATCAGCTAACCACCACTGACACATTACATGCCTCTCTCCTAATCAACTACTCTATCATCTAATCACCACTGACACATTACATGAATTAATTACTAGGATACTTAGTTGGGAAACAATATTTCAAGTTTCAGTCTTTTATTAATGAGTGGGTTGTATATGTTCACAACTATTAATAATGAGTAAGGTTGTATGTGTTTATAATTATATTAATGAGTGTAAATATTAATTGCCTACATATTCATGACAACTAATTTTTATTCTAAACAAAAACAACTATTTATTCCAACTAATCTTCATTTTAACCTGCTGCAAAAGTGACTCATCTTTATCTTAACCTCTTTCCCAATCAACTACTTCAGCAGCTAATCACCACTCACACCTTCATTCTAAATAAAAACAACTATTATTCCAACTAATCTTCATTCTAAACTGCTACAACAGTGGCTCCTCTTTATGGTAGCCTCTTTCCCAGTCAACTACTTCAGCGAGTAATCATAACTCACACATTATAGGAATTAATTACTAGGCTACTTATCGGGCAACCAATATTTAAGATGTTACCCACTCGTACATGGGACATGTTATATATGTCCATCTCTGAATAATGTACTTGTATAACACAATAAATATTAATAAATGAATAACACAGTAAATATTAATTACTTACGCATTCATAACAACTAATTTTTATATTCATGACCACTCATACTCATCTTCAAACAACTATTCATTCCAACTAACCTTCATTCTAAATGGCTACAGCGATCTTCTGGTACCATTTAAAGAAGATAAAACATAGATAGTGTAATAATTAACGAGTCAATGCCGTACCAAGAGATATAAATTTGGTAGTTGATTCTTGTTGCGTTATAAAATTTGGTAGTTGATTATTATTGCGTTATAAAGAGATATAATTTTGATGGTTGATTATTGTTGCGTTATATTTTAAGATGGTCTATAGAAATTTGTTTTTTAATAATATAACATAGTTAAAGTTTGTCCGTCTATCCTAAAAACAATTCTAATTCTAAATTTTGTGTTAATTTATTGTTACGTCTTAATTACAGTTTCTTGTTTTGTGTAACAATTCCATGTTCAGGTTCGATATATGTTTAATCTATTTTAATAACTAGCATTTGCACCACATGTTGCAAAGGAAACGCCGTAAGGCAATGGCATAAGAAATAATAGCATAGAAGAAAGAAGTCAAAAATTTATGCAATTTTGTTTCTTTACTGGTGCTTCTTTTTTATCATATGTTATCTTTCAAGGAGATTCCAACCACGGTGTGTTCAAAGTGAAGTATTTATGAAAATGCTCTTCATTAAGACTCTGGAACCTTTAGAAGTAAATGATTTAAATCAAACATTTCATAACAAAGTAATCTCATATCACCTTAATTCACAATGCCATGGATAATAGTTTTTGTTCATTAGAAATTGGTATAATTTTATGAGGAAAGCTTAATAAAAAGACTTTAGTAGTAAGGGGAACATTAATAATTTCCCTCACCATTTGTTATATGATGTTGTTATTTTAGTTACTTGTTGCTTGTTATTCTTATTTCACTAGTGTAAAATGTCCAAACTATAAAAGAGTGGTATTATTTGTTGTCTTTTTGGATCATTATATTTTATCTAACTCAGTCATTTCCATAGCCTCAACTAGGTGCTCATCATTCTCTTTCCATAGTCACTCAATGTCTTCAAATGCATTTCATAAATTTGGTTTTATAAATGTTGGTGGAAAACCAATATATTTCACTTTGTAGAAAGAAGTGTACATTTCTCTTACCATGTGATGATGCATCTAAATATTGAATCTTTATCACCACTTATGAAATTCCCCATTCTAATTGTTGTTTGACCATGATGATATTGGCATCATAATCCTTGTTTATGAGAATTATTTACTAGCTAGGGTGGATATGTGTCACCACCGAAACCAATATTGATTATCTAGGGTGGATATGTTTCACCACCCAAACTAATACTCACTAGAGTTTTCACTCTTTATTTATAAGCTCTAAGAGCTCACCAAATCAATTTAGACAAATAACCAATGCATGCCCAAAAGTGAGCTTCAACTCTCCTTTTATAACTTTTGTCTTTAGAATACCACGAGTATATACCATGGGCCATTAAAATATCATGGCTCAAGCATCAGTGATCAAAATACCATGGATCTTCTTTTTCCCTTTTTTCCCGCTCAATAATATCAAGTGAGTTTATAAAGTTTCTTTATTTTTGTCCATAGTCACTTTTAATTTAAATATTTCTTGTCACTTATATATGTTTTTCTTTTCACCCAAGTGACATTCAAAAAGATAGTTGATCCCCTTTTCCCTATATTTTAGGAGAATTAAATATGCTATTGAATCAGTCTCCAGAAATGATCGTTTGAAAAGGGACATTATAATCCTCCCTTCCCTAGATTGCTTGCCCTCAAACAATCCATAACTTGCATATCAATACCATTATCAAATATATGCATGTAAAATTTTCCTATATACCTGTTATACCATCCACACAAAACGAATCCCAACATCACTATTACACTCTGATATGCTACAAAACGATCCACTATGTTTTTGCTGCTTCATTATGCTATAATTATAAACTAAGAATCTGTTATCATATTAAAACCTATCACACATGTGAGATCTATAGTTCCTTGAATTCAAATCATCAAGCATGCTCACCATCTTCAGTGTACAAGGGCCTCTTCCTATATGTCGGATGATAAGGAAAAACAAGGCAATGTCAAAATTGTTGTTTCTTCGTGGAATAAATTTCCCAATTGGAAAATGTTGATCAACTCTAGGAAAATCAATCTATTTTTCACCCACTGCCATATGGAATCAACAATCAAATCCCCCATTTTGTCAACCTCCTCTATGAAATTAGATGCATCTTTAAAAATATAGCTAATATTTGCATCATCAACATTATACATCTGAATTTTTTTATACTCAAAAAGGTCTCGATATTGTGCTTCTGATTGACTAAATTGATTAGCACAAAAGCATAGAACATGAGTGACATCCAGAACTATAATGTAGTTATAGACCTTGAAGCCAAAGATCCACCAATAAAAAATATTCTGTAACATGTGATGGCCGCTCTGAGCTGACAGCCTAAGAGAGCAAAGCCATCTTTTCCAAAATGTGTTCACTATCAAGCTTTGAAATCTTGTTCAAATATTTCAATTTAACTATCAGGGATATACTATGAGATGAATCACTATTTCCTTTTGGATATTTTCCATGATAGTTGTCCTGGAAAAATGGTGACATTTCTATGTTATCCTTATAAGGTGATTTTGAGAATGGATACTGAGAAAATCCTGTAAACCTATACCACTAGTATATGCAAGATCTTGAGGTTTTGTGTTTTCCCCATTTTCAAGCATTCTTTACCTACAACAGTTAACTGGAAAGAAAAAAATTGAAATGATGAGTGCAAGTGACCTTATTTAGTGGCCATGGAATCTTCTTTCTCGTCATCCCCTGAAAGATATTTTCTTAGAAATGTATTTGTCAAAACATTCAATTTATGGTGAAGTTTGAATATGAATGGTTGCAACTTCATCATTTCTCTTAATCCTCCACGAAAGCTAGCTTGAATTCATGCACAAATTTTTTTTGGTCAATATATCCATAGATAAATTGATCCATTGATCCAATTTTTGTTTCTAAAATGTAACAACCAAGCTTTTCCCATGATATCTCATGTAACAAATCTGAAGCAATTTCTGGACTATTTAGAAAAAGCTCGACTAGTCTTGGATGCTGTGAAATATCAAACGATATTTTTCTAGTGGAAGGATGTCCTGGAACCCCTGATTAAATTGCCACAATATGAAAATCACTATCACGTGTATTTTTGTCTTCAATGCTAAGGAAAATTCCTTCAAAATTAGTCTCAGTCGCATTGTAGAATGCATCCACACGAACCTTATCATATCATGCCTTTAAAGCCTTGATCCATCTCAAGTTTGAAATACAATTGATATTCCAAGGACAAAAATTCTAGAGCGTTTACCATAGAACATTAACTTTGGTTCCTTATGTTCTAAACTTTTATTTGAATTTATTTAAGGATTTTTCCTTTCTTGAATCATGGAGTCTCTCTCCATGTCCTTTTGGATGCCCATTCACGATAATATCAATTGACTCATCTTGAGGTGAACCAAACTCGCCACAGGAGATAGCCTAAAGATTTGTTGTATTTGATCCATTAATTACTGTCTCTTGGGTAGAATGAAGGTATTTTCCAGTAATTTCATGTTAACTGCTGCCTAATAGCCCCGTACGTTTTCTTTAAAGTAAAAGAAAAAATGAAGTCTCATCAATGACAAAAAGTCGACAACAATCTTTTGTAACATAGTGTGACATGCTGCTGATGATTCTTAACAATATCAATGCCAAACAGTGTCCCAAACCTCCTCAAAATTTCAACGAGCATACAGATTTCAAGACCCGTGCCATCAAATCTAGGAAGTGCCCTATCTATGATTTCATTAGGCCCGATGAATAACCTGACAAAAGCTTGACAGTGTGTCCCTCAAAGAGGTATTCCAAATCATTTCCCAACATCAACATTGTTGATTGCATTAAATCCTTCTAGGTAACAATATTTTGATGCATTGATCACTCCAACAAGGCCTTGAACATGGTGGAGTCTAGAAAAAAGGCTTAGAATTCCGAAGCAACACACCTATGCCTTATAGCATATGTAGAAACTAATGATGCATAATTGATCAAATTCACAAATGGTGTTTCCAATAATTGTAAAACTGCAATCGAGCCCTCGACTTTCTGAAGGGGTATCTTAATAATAAAAATGGAACTCTATAGTATTGCATATATCTCAATGTCTAAACAATTAAGTTCTCACGGATAACTAAAGAATTTGTCCTCACATGTGGGAAAGAATGTGCGTAGGAGATCAATTTCCTCCTCTTTAAATTTGCAAATTGCAACGAGATGTATATGCTCTTCTAATCCAACAAAGACAGTGTACTCCCCACCTAGGCAAACTCCATTGGGGTGGCCTTCGAATATCTAGTCGAAAGCCTCACAAATCTCTAGTTGTCTTCCAACATATATAACAATCAGCTTTCTGAGGTGACTTGATTCTGGTATGATTTCAACAATTGTTCTGTTGATAACTGACTCAAGGCGTGGGATGCGTGACTTAATTACAGTTTCAAGATGCTTCCATTTCAGGTCATTTTGAAAAAAACCATGTTGATAGTGTGTAATATGTTGCAATTGATTATATCCCATAGTTCAACAATATGTCCAACTGAAACAAGATGTAGAGTGTTTTTTATTCTTCTGCCATAAGTGCTTTCGAAATATGTCTCATGCTGGAAAGGGGAACCCATTTACCCACTTCTTCACCATCCTCTTCACTGGTAATCTTTGTTATGACAAATAATTCTTCCAAAATCTCACAGATATTTCCAACAATTTTGTCATGTTTTAGACCAATTGCACCTTGGTCTATTCTTTTTTCACTTGTATATTTTCTTCTTATACTCAACTTGATTGTAGGAATTGGTGTTCATGCATCAGTAGAGACACTTTGTAGAGAATCAGACACAAGCCCTACATGATTGTTTTGCAAAGCAATGCTAACATGTTCATTTTGCTGACTAATTTCTTTTTCCCATAACTTACTCATTGGATGGAATGGATTAGAACATTAATCAAGTCTTTTTAGAGATTATCCTTCTCACTCATCTACAAGGAGAAAAATTGTGTGGAAAATATCTTATCTAAGGATGGACGTTGTGGATTAATGGGTATGATTAATTACTATGCTTTTGATAATGAAACATTTCAAAGATTAGAAGTATAAAAATCTAAAAGATCTTCGTAAACAATTTATATAAACTACTGTTTGATATTGTTGATACTTAAAAAGATTATTTTCTCTTTTTGTGAAGAAAACTTTTAGATATTTTAAATAGGATCAACCAAGGTAAGATATATTAGGAAGATCGATAAAGATGGGAAGGTAGATCTTTTGAATTTATATATTATTTATATGTAATGATGAAATAAGATATAATTTTGAGGGGCATAGTAAAGGGATCAAAGATGTATGGGGATGACATAAAAAATATTGAATATGCAACTAATTTTTGATAATGAAAATATGTGAGTTTTTTCTTATTGAAAAAAAAAGATGCACTCAGCAGCTCTAAAACCTGTGAATCAGCAATGTAGTTCACAAATCAACCCTATAAATTCAATAAACAACACATTGCACTAATGGGATGTTGGATTCTAGGTGTGGTTTCAGCAAAATAGATTCATCAGTAGTCATATATGCCACATTTATCTTTTGACTTGTGTTCTTGTGGAGACTACTCGTAATATTGAGTGAAGAGTATTAAGAATCAGTGGAAAGAAAAAAATTGAAATGATGAGTGCATGTGACCTAATTTAGTGGCCCTAAAATCTTCTTCCTTGTCATCTCCTAGAAGATATTTTCTTAGAAATGTATTTATCAAAACATCCAGATAGCCTGAGGATTTGTTGCATTTGATCCATTAATTACTGTCTCTTGGGTAGAATGAAGGTATTTTCCAGTAGTTTCATGTTAACTACTGCCTAATAGCCCCATACGTTTTCATTAAAGTAAAAGAAAAACTGAAGTCCCATCATTGACAAAAAGTCGACCACAGTCTTTTGTAACATAGTGTGACATGCTACTAGACGATGCTTAACAATATCAGTGCCAATCAGTGTCCCAGACCTCCTCAAAATTTCAGCGAGCATACAAATTTCAACACCCGTGCCATCAAATCTAGGAAGTGCCCTATTTGTAATTTCATCAAGTCCCATGAATAACTTGACAAAAGCCTAACAGTGTGTCCCTCAAAGAGTTATTCCAAATCATTTCCCAACATCAACAACGTTGATTGCATTAAATCCTTCTAGGCAACAGTATTTTGATGCATTGATCACTCCAACAGGGCCTTGAACATGGTGGAGTCTAGAAAAAGAGCTTAGAATTCCGAAGCAACACACCTATGCCTTACAGCATATGTAGAAACCAATGATGCATAATTGATCAAATTCACAAATGGTGTTTCCAATAATTGTAAAACTGCAATTGAGCCCTCGACTCTCCGAAGGGGTATCTTAGGAAAAACAATGGAACTCTATAGTATTGCATATATCTCAATGTCTAAACAATTAAGTTCTCACAGATAACTAAAGAATTTGTCCTCACATGTGGGAAAGAATGTATAGGAGATCAATTTCCTGCTCTTTAAATTTGAAAATTGCAACGAGATGTATATGCTCTTCTAATCCAACAAAGACACTCTACTCCCCACCTAGGCGCACTCCATTGGGGTGGGATTTGAATATCTAGTCGAAAGCCTGACAAATCTCTAGTTTTCTTCCAACATATATAACAATCAGCTTTCTGAGGTGACTTGATTCTGGTATGATTTCAGCAATTGTTTTGTTGATAAGTGACTGAAGGCGTGGGATGCATGACTTAATTACAGTCTCAAATGCTTCCATTTCAGGTCATTTTGAAAAGCAACCTTGTTGATAGTGTGTAATATGTTGTGACCAATTATATCCCATAGTTCAACAATATGTCAAACTGGAACAAGATGTAGAGTGTTTTTTATTCTTCTGCCATAAGTTCTTTGGAAATATGTTTCATGCTGGAAAAGGGAACCCATTTGCCCACTTCTTCACCATCCTCGTCACTGTTAATCTTTGTTATGTCAAATAATTCTTCCAAAATCTCACAGATATTTCCAACACTTTTGTCATTTGTCATGTTTTAGATCAATTGCACCTTGGTCTATTCTTTTTTCACTTGTATATTTTCTTCTAATACTCAACTTGATTGTAGAAAATGGTGTTCATGCATCTGTAGAGACACTTTGTAGAGAATCAAACACAAGCCCTGCATGATTGCTTTGCAAAACAATGCTAACATGTTCATTTTGCTGACTAATTTCTTCTTTCCATAACTTACTCACTGGATGGAATGGATTAGAACATTAATCAAGTCTTTTTAGAGATTATCCTTCTCACTCATCTACAAGGAGAAAAAATGTGTGGAAAATCGCCTATCTAAGGATGGACGTTGTGGATTATTGGGTATGATTAATTACTCTGCTTTTGATAATGAAACATTTCAAAGATTAGAAGTATGAAAAACTAAAGGATCTTCGTAGAAAATTTCTATGAACTATTGTTTGATATTATTGATACTTAAAAAGATTATTTTCTCTTTTTGTGAAGAAAATTCTTAGATATTTTAAATAGGATCAATCAAGGTAAGATAGATTAGGAATATCGATAAAGATGGAAAGGTAGATCTTTTGAATTTATATATTATTTATATGTAATGATGAAATAAGATATAATTTTTATGAGCATAATAAATGGATCAAAGATGTATGAGGATGACATAAAAAATATTGAATATGCAACTAATTTTTGATAACGAAAATATGTGGGTTTTTTCCTATTGAAAAAAAAGATGCACTTAGAAGCTCTAAAACCTATGAATCAACAATGTATTTCACAAATCAACCCTATAAATTCAATAAAAAACACATTGCACTAATGGGGTGTTGGATTCTAGGTGTGGTTTCAACAAAACAGATTTATCAGTAGTCATATAGGCCACATTTATCTTTCAGCTTGTGTTCTTGTGGAGACTACTGGTAATATTGAGTGAAGAGGACTAAGAATCACTGTAAAGAAAAAAATTGAAATGATGAATGCATGTGACCTAATTTGGTGGCCTTAGAATCTTCTTTCTTGTCATCCCATAGAGGATATTTTCTTAGAAATGTATTTATCAAAACATCCAATTTATGGTGAAGTTTGAATATGAATGGTTGATAAATTGATCCATTCATCCAATTGTTGTTTCTGAAATGTAACAACCAAGCTTTTCCCATGATATCTCATGTAACACATCTGAAGCAATTTTTGGATTATTTAGAAAAAGCTCGACTAGTCTTGGATGTTGTGAAATATCAAACGATATTTTTCCAGTGGAAGGATGTCTTGGAACCCCTGATTAGATTGCCACAATATGAAAATCACTATCATGTGTATTTATGTCTTCAATGGTAAGGAAAATTCCTTCAAAAGTAGTTTCAGTCGTATTGTAGAATGCATCCACACGAACCTTATCATGTCATGCCTTTAAAGCCTTGATCCATCTCTAGTATGAAATACAATTGATATTCCAAGGACAAAAATTCTAGAGCATTTACCATAGAATATTAACTTTGGTTCCTTGTGTTCCAAACTTTTATTTGAATTTATTTAAGGATTTTTCCTTTCTTGAATCATGGAGTCTCTCTCCATGTCCTTTTGGATGCCCATTCACGATAATATCAATTGACTCATCTTGAGGTGAACCAAACTTGCCATAGGAGATAGCCTGAAGATTTGTTGCATTTGATCCATTAATTACTATCTCTTGGGTAGAATGAAGGTATTTTCCAGTAATTTCATGTTAACTGCTTCCTAAGCCTTGTACGTTTTCTTTAAAGTAAAAGAAAAAATGAAGTCCCATCAATGACAAAAAGTCGACAACAGTCTTGTGTAACATAGTGTGACATGCTGCTAGAAATGCTTAACAATATCAATGCCAATCAGTGTCACAGACCTCCTCTAGATTTCAGCGAGCATACAGATTTCAACACTCGTGCCATCAAATCTAGGAAGTGCCCTATCTGTGATTTCATTAAGTCCCACAAATAACCTAACAAAAGCGTGACAGTGTGTCCCTCAAAGAGGTATTCCAAATCATTTCCCAACATCAACATTGTTGATTGCATCAAATCCTTCTAGGTAACAATATTTTGATGCATTGATCACTCCAACAGTGCCTTGAACATGGTGGAGTCCAAAAAAAAAGCTTATAATTCGGAAGCAACACACCTATACCTTACAAAATATGTAGAAACCAATGATGCATAATTGATCAAATTCACAAATGGTGTTTCCAATAATTGTAAAACTACAATTGAGCCCTCGACTCTCCGAAGGGGTATCTTAGGAAAAACAATGGAACTCTATAGTATTGCATATATCTCAATGTCTAAACAATTAAGTTTTCATAGATAACTAAAGAATGTGTCCTCACATGTGGGAAAGAATGTGCGTAGGAGATCAATTTCCTCCTCTTTAAATATGAAAATTGCAACGAGACGTATATGCTCTTCTAATCCAACAAAGGCAGTGTACTCCCCACCTAGGCCCACTCCATTCGGGTGGGCTTTGAATATCTAGTCAAAAGCCCGACAAATCTCTAGTTGTCTTCGAACATATATAACAATCAGCTTTCTGAGGTGACTTGATTCTGGTATGATTTCAACAATTGTTTTGTTGATAAGTGACTGAAAGCGTGGGATGCGTGACTTAATTACAGTTTCAAGATGCTTCCATTTCAGGTCATTCTGAAAAACAACCTTGTTGATAGTGTGTAATATGTTACAATTGATTATATCCCATAGTTCAACAGTATGTCCAACTGGAACAAGATGTAGAGTGTTTTTTGTTCTTTTGCCATAAGCTCTTTGGAAAGATGTCTCATGCTGGAAAAGGGAACCCATTTACCCACTTCTTCACCATCCTCTTCACTGGTAATCTTTGTTATGTCAAATAATTCTTCCAAAATCTCATAGATATTTCCAACACTTTTGTCATGTTTTAGATCAATTGCACCTTGGTCTATTCTTTTTTCACTTGTATAATTTCTTCTTATACTCAACTTGATTTTAGGAAATGTTGTTCATGCATTTGTAGAGACACTTTGTAGAGAATCAGATAGAAGCCCTGCATGATTGTTTTGCAAAGCAATGCTAACATGTTCATTTTGCTGACTAATGTCCTTTTTACATAACTTACTCATTGGATGGAATGGATTAGAACATTAATCAAGTCTTTTTAGGGATTATCCTTCACACTCATCTACAAGGAGAAAAAATGTGTGGAAAATCTCCTATCTAAGGATGGATGTTGTGGATTATTGGGTATGATTAGTTACTCTGCTTTTGATAATGAAACATTTCAAAGATTAGAAGTATAAAAATCTAAAGGATCTTCATAGACAATTTATATAAACTATTGTTTTATATTGTTGATACTTAAAAAGATTATTTTCTCTTTTTGTGAAGAAAACTTTTAGATATTTTAAATAGGATCAACCAAGGTAAGATAGATTAGGAAGATCGATAAAGATGAAAAGGTAGATCTTTTGAATTTATATATTATTTATATGTAATGATGAAATAAGATATAATTTTCAGGGGCATAATAAAGGGATCAAAGATGTATGGGGATGACATAAAAAATATTGAATATGTAACTAATTTTTGATAATGAAAATATGTGGGTTCTTTCTTATTGAAAAAAAAAAGGATGCACTCATCAGCTCTAAAACCTATGAATCAACAATGTAGTTCACAAATCAACCCTATAAATTCAATAAACAACACATTGCACTAATGGGGTGTTGGATTCTAGGTGTGGTTTCAGCAAAACAGATTTATCAGTAGTCATATTCAGCTTGTGTTCTTGTGGAGACTACTGGTAATATTGAGTGAAGAGGATTAAGAATCACTGGAAAGAAAAAAATTGAAATGATGAGTGCATGTGACCTAATTTAGTGGCCCTAGAATCTTCTTTCTTGTCATCCCCTGGAAGATATTTTCTTAGAAATGTATTTATCAAAACATCCAATTTATGGTGATGTTTGAATATGAATGGTTGCAACTTCATCATTTCTCTTAATCCTCCACGAAAGCTAGCTTGAACTCATGCACAAATTTGTTTTGGTCAATATCTCTAGAGATAAGTTGATCCATTGGTCCAATTGTTGTTTCTGAAATGTAACAACCAACATGAACCTTATCATGTCACTTATCATGTCATGCCTTTAAAGCCTTGATCCCATCTCCAATCTGAAATGCAATTGATATTCCAAGGCCAAAAAATTCCATTGGTCCAATTGTTGTTTCTGAAATGTAACAACCAACATGAACCTTATCATGTCACTTATCATGTCATGCCTTTAAAGCCTTGATCCTATCTCCAATCTGAAATGCAATTGATATTCCAAGGCCAAAAAATTCTAGAGCATTTTATGTAAAAAAATAAAATAATAAAACACACTGATCAGAAATAACTAAAATCGGAAGCTTTAAAGTGTCTCCTAAATCCGCAAGTGCGTCAATGTGCAACTCTAAATACCTAGTTTAAAGTCATTTGGTTTACATATTCACATAATTTTCCATTTGACTCGTGCGAAAGGTGTTCTTTTCGATAGGGCCCGAGTGATTGAATTCCTCTTTGTAAAATCAAAGGCTACAATAGTTCATTCATGTGGTGGCTAAATGCTTTTCTTGGTCTAAATTTCATATGGTTTAATATTGGTTTTTTTGTTGAATTATATTTCAATACTTCTTTTTTTAAATAAGGGGAAAATTATCCTATTTAGTTGTCAAATTATAGTGGGGACAATTATTAATTGAAAATGTAGGTTAATTATTATTGTTATTTCAAGAAAGCCACACTCCTTGAAATTATTTGTTATTGGTCTGTAAAGTAGTTAGCTTTTACTCATTCCAAATGTCTTTGGCTCTTGAGCCATTAACCCGTTTCCTTACATTGGAAAAAGACTAGCCCTTAACCAAATAGAGGCAATTTTAGAGTATAATCCAAGCCCATATATTTTAACATTGTTACAACTAAATTTTGAATTGTTATAGGGAATTATAATAATTTAAATAATGCACAAATGAACCAAATGATCAAGAAAAGTCAAGTATCCAAAAATTGGAAAAGAAAATACTAAAAGCCTCAACTATAGAATTATCCACAAAACTTAAAATATCTATCCTCCGATATTAGAGATGGCATTTCATATTTAGTGAAAAGAAATTATCAATAACTTTTTTTTTAAACAGTGGGAAAATCTATCATAATTTAGTTGTCAAACCAACTATGGGGACAACATCACTGGATGTTGTTGATTCAACGTTGTTATTCAAGGAAAACCACACAACATGTAATTATTTGTTGAGTTGAACAACGAAAACATAACCAACAAATAACTTTTAATTGCAGAAAATAACGACAACTAAACAAGATAGCGAAATTCCCCAAATCTGGGTGACCCTACAAATCCAGGATCTCACTCTAAAGTGCGTAGCTTGCAGCTCCCACATGGCTCCTCCTCCACACCATGTGTCATTTACTCCCCCTCTTGCAAGCTAGCTTCCCTTGTATGAGATCTCTCTACTCCTGCATCCCGCTATTAAACTCACAGTCCCCATGTTCATTCCCCTCATCAACTCTCCTTCTAACGTTCTCCACTCTCCTTCCCACATTCTCTTGAATGAACTTTTTGACATCGTGACTGCATTCTTGCTTTGCATGAGCATGAATCAATATAGGGGAAGAGGTTGTGGGCGCCCTCATACCAGTTTCAATGATGTCGTCATTGTCACCATGTTTTACAATGGGATTCTTGACTCCATACAGAGAGAAGTCCTAGCTATGGAGGAATTTAAGTTGCGCAGGGGCCACCCAACACTTTGGGAACTCATGAACCTCCATGCATGCCAACTGAAGTCACATGCCCAAGAGAAAATGAAATCGTTTGTCTAGATTGTTGAACTCTCCACTCACTAGAGTCCTGGTATCTCCTCTCTCAGATGACTCGCTAGAGACCTGGGTCTGGAATTTTCGCCCAACATTCTATCCTCTTCTTCCTCAGCTCCTTCCCCCTCCCACCCTCAGTCGGTTCGCTCCTCTTCCCTACCCTTTCCTTGCGCCCCCGTGGCTCATCCTCCTCCTTCCAAAACTCTGCACACTCACCTCCTCCTCACCCCAACCCTCGGGGATGCTACATTTTATAGGACCACCCAGTGGACACAGACAACATGCAAGTTCATGGAATGACCTAGGTACAATGCGACTTGAGTGTGGCAATGATGTAGTTTCAATGTGGCAGAATTTAGCTCTTGGTGACATGGGAACTCTCAGGTTGGTTCTCCCACTACATTCATGTATGTTTGTTGGTCACTTCTATTCCATCACCTTGAAGGCAAATAATTCAAAGCCACATGGCTCGTTGGCTCGATTATGTACCTTTTTTTCGCACATTGTGCATCATTTTCTTAGTTCATGCAACAATAATGTAATCTCTATTCTCAAAAGCATGACTTTGATCAATAGTTGTTCTATAATTCAAACAACAAAACTACAAGGCTCTGATTTCTCCCTACTAGGTTAGAGTTCTTCCACTCTACATCTATGGTTTCCTCCCTCAGAGGCAAAGAAATATCTCTTGACTGTACTTTCTGTAATTTCTTGCATGTTAATATAATGTGACTATATTTGCCTATAAAAAAACAAGATAGTGGAATAATCAAACACATAAATTGATATAGTGTTTTACATAGTAAAACCCTCCTTGTGAGGGAAACATCCACAAGGAAATGATAATCGGTATTCTTATTATTCAAGGTAGATTTTGAACAACCAACCAACTCATAGGCATACATTATCCAACCATTCAATCCACTCTCCATTCTTTTCTTTTGTGTCCTTATTGCCTCTATAGGCTTACATGGATAAATAACAACCTGTCAAATTTTTTCTAAATCTATCCACAACTTTTAAAGGAATTATATAAGAAATTTTTTACATAAAACAAAAAAGTTCCTTTTATATGTTTTTTCCAAAAAATTATATTAGGATAAACAACCCAAACCAAAAGAACGGATTTTAGCTATTATCTCAGGAATATAGGGAAATAGTTGGCAACTTCTAACAAACTCCACCTTGAAAACAATTTACCTGATATATCATGCCCAAATTATTCATCACCTTCCTTGCAAGCCAAGAGAAGTTAGGAACCATTTCAGCTTCTCTAACAAAATTGTTTTTTTGAACATGTTTGCACAATTTTTCTTTGTATGGATTTTTTCCAGAGCCAGTGCTCCACTTTCATCAATAAGTTATATTACAAAATGGTATTTAATAGGTATATGTTTTTTCTTACTATGATAAGCTAGATTCCTCACCAAATGAATAGCACTTTGACTATCACAAAATACTTTCACCTTGTCCTTCATCCTTCCAAACTCACCTAGCAAACCTTTTAACCAAATTGCATATTTGCAAGCATGAAAGACAACTATGTATTCTACCTCAATAGTGGATAAAGTAACTATGTTCTGAAGCTTTGAAATCCAAATAACATATCCAACTGCAAGAGTAAAAACATACCTAGAAGTGGATCTCCTCTTTTCCAAGTGACCTGTAAAAGCTCAATCAACCTAACCACAAACTGAATCACTACTACCATCATAGGCAATACAATACTTACTTGTGCCTCTAAGATATTGAAGCACCCATTTCATTGTTGTGTAATTCACTTTACCTAGATTTTCCATGTATCTAGTGACAACACCATTTGCATGTGAAATATCTAGTCTTGTAATAACCATTGCATACATTAAGAACCCTACTGCAATAGCATATGGTACATGAGACAAATACTCCTTTTCTTCATCATTACTAGGACATAAACATAAAGAAAGATTGAAATTTGAAGCTAAAAGGATTTGAACATATTTCACACTATTCATACTGAATCTCAGAAGTATTTTCTCCACATACTTCTCTTGTGATAACCATAGCTTACCATTTATCTTGTCTCTGTGTATCTTCATGCTCGAGATTTTTTGTTGTTGCACCAAATCCTTCATCTTGAAAGTCCTAGCCAACTAAGCCTTTAACATGTTGATCTCAACAATTTTTTTCTTGCTACAAGAATATCATCAAAATATAACACCAAAATAATGAATATGACATTTTCCAACTTTTGAAAGTAAACACAATGATTATACTCACTTTTGGTCAAATCGTAGCTCATCATGAAGGAATCAAACTTCTTGTACCATTGCTTGGGAGACTGCTTCAGGCCATACAATGACTTTTTGAGTTTGCAAACAAACCTCTTTTTTATTTTTATTTTGAACAAACCCTTCTAGTTGTTCTGTATATATATCCCCATCCAAATCCCCATGTAAGAATTATGTTTTGACATCTAGGTGCTCTAAATTTAGATAAAATAATGCATTTAATGATAACAAAACTCAAGTTTAAACAATCTTAACAACAGGTGAAAAAATATCATGGAAATCAATACCTTTCTTTTGAGAATATCCTCTTTCAATTAGTCTTTCTTTATAGCTATGAACAATATCATCAACACTTTTCTTCAATTTGTAAGCCCACTTGCAACTAACAAATTTCATGTCCTTAGGAAGTTCCAGCAGATTCCATGTCTTATTTCTTTATAGGGCATATATTTCTTCTTTCATTACTACTTTTGATTTATCACTATTTGTTGGGTCCCTATCATACTAGTGATTACCCCATTACTATTGTAGTTATACCCCTTATTTATATTGTTGTGCCCCTATTACCCCCATATTGTTATTTCTGTGCCCCATAGAATCCCTCTATTGTTATTTTTGTGGCTTTATATTATTATTGTTAGGTCGGCTGGATTATATTGTGACTCCTTAGACTCCTATATATAGAAAGGAGGTTTTGTCATTTGTATCATCCAAGAATTGTCCATTTATGTAATGTAAAGGAGGTTGCCCCCTCAAAGAGGCTGAATTCTAAGGCGCTGATCTTTCTTTTCTATCTTTTCTTGAGCTGGTTTCATAACATTTGGTATCAGAGCTTTGGATTCTAGGGTTTCACTGCTCCAAAGAGGTCATCGTGGAATTTTCGCTATAACTTTTTTTCTGTGACGTTTCAGAAGTCGCAAAAAAACCCATTTGAGAAGAAATCATGCTGAACCTTGGGTCTGAATTTCAGATCTTTTCGCGCGATATTTGTGGAGATCTGCTCTGAGGAAGTTGGTCTTTTTGCAGACTTCTGAATTACATTCAAAACAGGTGACCTAGGGAAAATCGTCATAACTTTCTCTCTGGGGATCGGATTGAAATTTCGTAAGAAGGTACAGAAACAGGACAGACTGTAGTTTCTTGTATATCTTTTTCAGAACCAAAGGTTGAAAATTGTACACGTGGCACTTCATACAAGTTCACTCTTCTAGAAAGGTCTATAATCAGGTCATCTTGGGAGATTGTGCATAACTCTTTCTTGGAGAATCCAATTTGGATCAGACTGGTGGCATTGGAAAGAGGAAACAGAGAGCTACTACAGGTCACAATTTCAGAACTAGATGATTGGAAAGTACAGAGATACATCAGAGGCAATATCAAACTCCTACAAAGTGAAAAAAGGTGTGTAATGTTTTTTAAATTTTTTCTTAAGCTTGGTTTGAAAATTTATTTTGAAGGAATTCAAAGGGCATAGTAGAGCATTATTATCGGTAACTAATGCCCCAAGGAAAGAAAATGAAAACACCTAGTAAGGAACCTGAAAGCTCTAGCATGACTCATGAAGAAGAGGAAGAAATGCAACATGATATATCAAAATTACAAGACCAAGTGCAACAACTGTCCCTTGCACAAAAAGGAACAGAATCTAAGATGGATGGTTTAAAGAAAGGTGTAGAAGCTAAGATGGACTGTTTAAAGAAAGGTGTAGAAGCTAAGATGGATGGCATGGAAGCTAAGGTGAATGGCATGGACGCTAAAATTGATGGCATGGATGATAAGATGGAAGAATTGAAGATAAATATGAATAAGTTGCTACAAGAAATGGTCACTAAGGGTGAAAGAGTACTAAAGGAAACTCATGATGAGAACAAATGAAATGTTAATCATGATTCCATAGACTCTAATGTTGGATCGAAGACTCACCATGTTCCAAAAATCGATATGAGGAAGTTTGATGGCAAGGATCCCGCCACATGGATATTACAAATGGAGTAATTCTTCGATCTCAATAATGTGCAAAACACACAAAAGGTACGTATGACAACTTTATATTTGGAACCAAATCAGTTTGTATGGTATCAATGGCTTTGTTCTCGTAAACAATTTATCACTTGGGTAATTTTTACGGAAGAATTGATAGCACATTATGAGGATACAAAAAGCAACACGTTTTTTAGCCAATTGATAAGTCTCAAACAAAAGGGTTCAATAATGGAGCACATTGAGGAGTTCCAAAAATTGAACATAAGGGTAAAATATATTCCAGAGGAACATAGGATTGATGTGTTCATAGGGTCTTTAAAGAATAATATCCAACATGATGTGCGCCTTTAGGAACCTGATTCATTAGAGAAGGTATTCAGATTAGCAAGAAAAATGGAAAGCAAAATTATGGAAACTAGGAAGCATACCATTCACAACTATAAAGACGGAAGTGTTGTTGCCCATAGTCTTCCACAACCTACAAGGTTGACACCACAACAATTGGAAGAAAAAAGAGCAAAAGGGCTTTGTTACAATTGTGATAGCAAATACACAAAAGGTCATAAGTGTGCTGAGAAGAAATTATTCTACATAGATGGTGAAGAGGAAGAAGAAAAAGAGCAAGACAGGTCAAAAGAAGAGGATATATTCCAGGAACAAAGCCTAGATGAAGAACAAATAAATCCGACCATATCTTGTAATGCATTGGCAGGAATTACCACTCCTCAAACCATCAAGATAGAAGGACAAATCAAGAAGAAAAAGGTAATAGTGTTGATTGATTCAGGAAGCACCCACAATTTTATTCATTGTAGGGTAGCAAAAGAATTGAATTGCTTCCTATATCCAGCACCAGAGTGTCAAGTGATGATTGCAAATGGAGGAACAATAGATTGTTCTGGAAAGTGCCATAATATCAATCTATCCATGGGAGAATATGTATTGACTAGCCCAATGCTTTCCATTCCAATGGGAGGTGCTGATGTTGTACTAGGAGTCCAATGGCTACAATCCTTGGGTACAATAGGTTTTAATTTTCAAGAACTTTTCATGAAATTTTCTGTGGAAGGAAAGGAAGTTGAATTAAGGGGTATTGCAGGGAAACCAGGAAAGATAATCAGCTCTAATGGCATGACAAAGCTTCTAAAAAAGGAGCAAAGAGGTGTAATTGCACAATTATGTTCGCTAGATGCAGGGAAAATTTTAAGAACCCCCTAAATTTATAAATATAATAAATGGGCGAATCTCCATGGTATATAGGAAAAATGGAAGGCGATTTTATCAATAATATAATATGTATATATAATTTTCTGGCTAATCTCTCACCAGGCATGGCGAATATTTTACTCAATTATAAAATCTTGTAAGATCTTGGTGAGTCTTTCACTAAATAATAAATTTTTGTAAAGTCCTAGTGAACCTTAGCATATGCTACATGTTGGTTTAATTCCCCCATTTAAATAGGCTACATTCCAGGTGAATACCATGGGTCAATACCATGTGCCATTTTGGTGAATACCATGGGTCAATACCATGTGCCATTTTTGTTTTTATTAATTCTAATATTAGGGTTAATAATGGTTTTTTGCATGGTATTAATAACAATCTAGTCCATGGTATTTGTCCCATAGTATTTTGGCCATAGGTTTCACCTAAATATAACCCATTTTTTGAGTGTTCGTAAATATAAGGTGACTTATGGAGTAAATATAAAAAAATGTTTTATTTGTTTACCATACCTCTTGTTTATTTATATTTTTATTAATTTACCATACCTCTTTTACAAATATGGTATTTGGCCCATAGGATTCACTTAAATAAAACCTCTTTCTTGAGCCTTCATAAATAGAACGAGGGTTATGGACTAAATATAAAAAGAGGTTTTATTTATTTACGATACGTCTAGTTTATTTGTATTTTTATTTATTTACCATACCTTTTGAGTAAGTATAAAAAGACGTTTTATTTATTTACCATACCTCCACTTTACTTATATTTTTATTTGTTTACACCCTTACATGTATATAAGGTGACTTATGGAGTAAATATAAAAAACGTTTTATTTATTTACCATACCTCCACTTTACTTATACTTTTATTTGTTTACACCCTTACATGTATATAAGGTGACTTATGGAGTAAATATAAAAAATGTTTTATTTATTTACCATACCTCTCATTTATTTATATTTTTATTAATTTACCATACCTCTTTTATAAATATGGTATGTGGCCCATAGGATTCACTTAAATAAAACATGTTCTTGAAAATGGGCGAATGGATTCACTTAAATAAAACCTATTCTTGAAAATGGGCGAATGGAAGGTTGTAAGTCCTAATTTCAAGGGCTAAATTTACCTTTTTTACCCTCTCCCTTAAAATAAGGTGGCCTATTTGAGGTGATTTGTAAAAATGTACTATGATACAAAATATTTGCCCACTAAAAATTTAAAACCCCTTAATTCCGCCAAAGGGCGAAAATTCGCCCCTAAAATTATCCTTGGCTAGATGTTTCCACATTGGAATAATCTATTTCTCCAGATCTCCAAAAAGTCCTAGACAATCATTCCAAGGTATTTGAGACTCCCAAAGGTCTCCCACCTATGCATGATCATGATCATGCTATTCATCTGATTCCAGGAAGTGTTCCTCCAAACATCAGGCCGTACAGATATCCCTATGTCCAAAAAAGTGAAATTGAACGTATGGTTGCAGAAATGCTAGAGGATGGTATAATTCAACCGAGTCAAAGTTCTTTCTCAGCTCCAATAGTATTGGTGCACAAGAAGGATGGATCATGGCGCATGTGTCTAGATTATAGGGAGCTCAACAAGCTCACTATTAAAGATAAGTTCCCCATTCCTGTCATTGATGAATTACTGGATGAATTGCATGGATCAATTTACTTCACCAAGTTGGATCTTCGTTCAGGATATCATCAAATCAGAATGAAGATTGAAGACATTCCAAAAACGACATTTAGAACTCATGAGGGTCATTATGAATTTTTGGTCATGCCTTTTGGCCTTACCAATGCACCTTCAACATTTCAAGGTTTGATGAATTCAATTTTCAAACCATTCCTTAGGAAATTTGTGTTAGTATTTTTTGATGATATACTAATCTACAACAAGTCTTGGAAGGATCATGTTGAACATGTTGACAGGGTGCTACAACTATTGGAGGAAAAACAATTATATGCAAAAAGATCCAAATGTTTCTTTGGAGTCCAGGAGGTGGAATATTTGGGTCATATTGTATCTCATGAAGGAGTTAAGGTAGACCCTAGAAAAATTAAAGCCATTAAGGAATGGAAAATCCCCACATCCATAAAGCATCTGCGAGGATTTCTTGGGTTGACAGGGTATTATCGCAAGTTCGTTAAGAATTATGGGAGAATAGCAGCACCTCTAACCACATTATTGAATAAAGATTGATTTTCATGGAATCCGGAAGCAACAAAGGCCTTTAAAAATCTTAAAGAGGCAATGTGCCAAGCACCAGTCTTAGCTACACCAGACTTCACAGAAACCTTTATTGTGGAATGTGATACTTCAGGAAATGGAATTGGTGTTGTTCTAATGCAAGATGAGAGACCCATTTCTTTTGAAAGTCGTCCAATCAAGGGAAAGTTTTTAAGAAAAGCTATTTATGAGAAGGAAATGTTGGCAATACTCCATGCACTTAAGAAATGGCGACCCTACCTAATGGGAAGACACTTCAAGGTAAAAACGGATCATGATAGCCTTAAATACTTTTTAGAACAAAGATTATCCTCTGAAGAGCAACAAAAGTGGGTCACAAAGATGTTGGGTTATGACTTTGAAATCATCTACAAAAAAGGGAAGAAAAATGTGGTGGCAGATGCACTCTCAAGAAAGGATGAGGATATGGAAGCATTGTTGTGTGCCATTTCTATTATCCAACCAGATTGGATAAACGAAGCAAAGGAGGAATGTAAAAATGATGAAGAAGTGTGGACACTTATTCGAAAGCTACAACAAGATTCTAGTACTTCTGATACATTTAGCTGGCAAAATGATTCGTTATGGTACAAAGATCGCTTATACCTCTGTAAGAATTACCAACTAAAACAAAAGATTCTTATGGAATTGCACACTTCTCCCTTAGGAGGGCACTCAGGATTTTTAAAAACTTACCACAGGGTTAAGAAGGAATTTTTTTGGGATGGCCTTAAATCAGATATTCAAAAGTTTGTGGCGGAATGTTTGGTTTGCCAACAAAATAAAGTTGAAACAATTAAGACACCGGGTCTATTACAACCTTTATCCGTTCCAAGCCAACATTGGGAGGAGGTTTCAATGGATTTTATCACAGGTTTACCCAAGTCTGAGGGAAAGAGTGTCATCATGGTGGTAGTTGAAAGACTTACCAAGTATCCACACTTTTGTGCATTATCACATCCATTGAAAGCCAGTACAGTTTCTACTGCATTTATGGAAACAGTTCAAAAGCTACATGGAAACCCAAAGATTATTGTAAGTGACAAAGATCCCATTTTCACTGGAAATTTCTAGACATAATTATTTTCTTGTCTTGGTACTCAGTTAGCTCATAGCTCATCTTATCATCCTCAATCTGATGGGCAAACTGAGATAGTAAACAAATGTTTGGAAGGATATCTTCGTTGCTTTGTATCTGATAAAGGGACACAATGGGTCAAATGGTTGCCTCTGGCTGAATGGTGGTATAACACTTCCTTCCATACAACAACAAAAATGACCCCATTTATGGCACTTTATGGGTACCAACCACCATCCATCACATCATATTTAAGAGAAAATTCTAAGGTTCAGGCAGTGGAACATCACATCGAACATCAACAACAAGTCCTCCAACTCTTAAAGGATAACCTCGTGTTGGCACAAAATAGAATGAAACAACAGGCAGATCAACATCGCAGTGAAAGAAGTTTTGATGTAGGTGATTGGGTATTCCTACGGCTACAACCATATAAGCAAATGTCCCTAAAGCAAGCTAAGAAGGATAATAAATTATCACCAAAGTATTATGGTTTGTACAAGGTGTTTCAAAAGATTGGTACTATGTCATACAAATTGGAGCTTCCTGCAGCTTCTCGATTACACCCAGTTTTCCATGTTTCATGTTTAAAGAAGGTTATAGGTGACAAGCTCCTAGTTCAAACAATATTTCCAGAACTTGACGAGGAAGGAAAAATTATATTGGAACCAGAAGCAGTCATAGAAACAAGAACTCGACAGCTACGAAATCGATCAATTTCAGAGTATCTTATCAAGTGGAAGAACTTATCCGCTGAAGATTCCACATGGGAGGATGAGAATTTTATGCAGAAGTATCGAGAACTACTCAAGCGTTGAGGACAACACTTTTTTGAAGGAGAGGGGCATGTTGGGTCCCTATCATACTAGTGATTACCCCATTACTATTGTAGTTATACCCCTTATTTATATTGTTTTGCCCCTATTACCCCCATATTGTTATTTCTGTGCCCCATAAAATCCCTCTATTGTTATTTTTGTGGCTTTATATTATTATTGTTAGGTCGGCTGGATTATATTGTGACTCCTTAGCCTCCTATATATAGAAAGGAGGTTTTGTCATTTGTATCATCCAAGAATTGTTCATTTATGTAATGTAAAGGAGGTTGCCCCCTCGAAGAGGCTGAATTCTAAGGCGTTGATCTTTCTTTTCTATCTTTTCTTGAGCTGGTTTCATAACACTATTAGATACTTCCATTGCTTCCTCATAAAAACTAGGTTGTCCATCATTAACATTTAAAGAAACATATGTAGCAAAATCATCATACCTTTTAGAAAAAGATCTGATTTGTGTAGATCTTTGTACAATTTGCTGCAATATTTCCTCAGTTTCTTGAGAAATTTTTGTATCCTCGTTTGCTTCTATAGGAGTTTCTTCATGAGCATATTCATGATCCTCCTCCCTTGAAGATGATTTAGTTTCCAATTGAACTCACTAAATTTGTGGTAGTTTTTCCTGTTTCATTTCACCATGTACATCTGATTTTATGAGTGACAATTCATCAAATATGACATCTCCGTTAATGATGATTTATGTGGGTAGTAGGATCCCACAATCTATATCCCTTAAATCTATCACCATATCCAAAAACGATTAGTCCTTTTTATTTTGGATCTAACTTAGAACATCGATTCTTTGGAATAAGAAAATAGGTATTTGTTGCAGCGGCTACAATCACCCTCCAAAATTTTGCCTTAGCTTCATTTTGGAGCCTCCATACCAACATTCCTTAGCACCATGTCTTATTTTGTCCCAGTACATATGCTTCATTTGAGTTTCAGTAGCTTACTAGCTTGTGTCTGCTAGCTTGTTTGCCTCCCACCTGTAAGATGACATTTCGAAACTTGGTTACTTTCTAGTTGTTGGGCTCACTTGGAAAATTACGCAAATATAGAGGGGTACTAGCCTTCCTCTCTAGAATTGTGCAGGTCATCTAGGTAGTCTGCTACTCTCCAGAAATGCGCAGAGCATCCAGGCAGCCTTCCCTCTGGAAATTGCGCAGAGAAGCCCATTATTGGGCTTGCTCTAAAAAATTGCGTAGTTCTGGCAGACATCCAAGGTTTCAGTCCAGGAATTGCACAGAGCCTAAGGGATAACCAGACCAACTCAACACAAAAAATGCACAAGAGTCATTCCAAGGCTTGCTTTCCATTGCATGTGCTTCCAAGTTGACCGGTTCCCTATAGGACTGAGCAATCTTGATTTTCATGCATGGGATTCTTTTCTTGAAAAAGCATAAAAGAAAAAAGAAAAAAACATGCCCAGATTTTAGGGATCCATTTTTAGCAGTTGGAGGTTACATGCAAAAGTCGTTTTAGAAACCTCCCGCTAAGTGTCGCTTTTTCCTAGCTTTGTGGCATGCGCTTGACTCATAAGCCTTGATCTTATCAAAATTATTTATGCAACACTTCAGAGCTCATTCCTCACTTTGATCTTGGAGCTCTAGCATCCCACATCGCATCTAGGAGAATTTAGCACACTTAGCTCAACATTTTCCAGGTAAGTCCACCTTTCATGTCTTTTGCTGCTTTTCTGTCACTTTTCATTTTTCGATTTGTGCGATTGTTGTTTTATTGGTTTCAATGAATGCTTGTTGTTGTTTTAATGCATGTTAGCTTGTAGAAGCATTGTTTCAAGTTTTCCACTGCATCTCACTCCTGTCGCATGCATGACACTCTTTTTGCACTAATGATTGTCGTTGCGGCAACTCGCTTCACACACTTACTTATTTTTATATTTACTGAATCTTGCACTCACTGTTTGCATTCATGTTCATTCACACATGTATGCACTCAACATCACACATGAATTCAGCCTTTTTTATGTTTTCATTCGCCCGTTGGCGGGTCTGGGCTGCCTTCGCCCAGACCTTGCCTTGCCCGACTTGCACTACGCAATTCTGAGAGTGAAGGTTCTGCCTTCCTCCCAACACTGGCCTACAGGCTTTCTCTGCACAATTCTGAGAGGCAGTGCCCTGTTGGCCCCGGGAATTGCGCAGATGCATTTGACTCGGTTGCGGTCATTGCTAATTGAAACTGCACATTGCATAGTTACAGTCCTTAGAAGGCCAAGTTGGACTATGCTCTGTGTAGTTTTAACATCCGATTAGCCCACTGACAGTCTGGACTATGCTCTACGCAGTTTTGGCAGTCAGTCTCCCAGTCGCCCTATGAAAATTGTGCAATATTTCAGTCAGTCACCCAGGGGTGTTGCATGTCAGTCCTCAAGTTGTTTTGGTTTTCAACTGACATTGTGCTTGCCATGAGTGTTTCTCTGTCTCCTGGTATCACAGGTGTTAGTCCGTCTCTCAGCAGTATAGGTACAATGGCTTCCAAGAGAGCAAAGTCAAAGGACATCGTTGAGAGTGCAACTGGAGATGCAGTCGAGAAAGTGTCTATAAGCTTTCCCTCTATGAAGACATTAAGTTATTCATAGAGAAGGAGATCAAGATGAAATGGTAGGACATTAATGACACCTTTTCATGCATATTTGAGGAGAACCTGGAAGACCGCAGGGTCTATATCAACATACACAAGTCTGGCTTATACCACATTCCATGTAGGTATCCAACGTTTCCATGCAAAGACATGATCCACTGGATTGTCTCGCATACTGATCCAGAGACAATGATGTTGAGCAGTGTTAGTGGAACAAAACTTTCCACCTTCAAGGAAAAGGACTTTTAGGAGATGTATCACTTGGCACAGCTGGTGATCACGATGGATACACCCTTCACCAAGCCGAACAACAATGCAAACTCAAGAGAGAGACATCTTGAAGAGTTGGGTGAAAGAGCCATCCAAGTTTATGATGACACCCAACCATGTTTACAAGACAAGGATCTTGTGAAAGGCATATCAGCTCTTGGTCATCTTCTCATGCTACTTATATGGCCAAGAGAGCACATAAACCTTCCCGCAGAGTTGGGTGATTGTGTTGGATTAGTTAGCGAGCGAAGGAAGACCTTTCAACTGGTTCGACATGTTGGCTCTCAGGTTGAAGGAACAAGTGGCAGAAGCTCGACATACACCCAAGGGTCAGCAAGGGAAGTTATTCATGTCGACTTACTTACTTGATGCACTCTGTTCCCGTCAGCAGTTCCCAGGCTTGGGTTGGGCATGGACACCTTCGAAAACCTTTATGCACACTTATTGTATGTTGTTCTTTGAATGCAGCTTCCGTGGAGTTATCATATAACTATTAGACCACTTCCTCACCCTAGTATACAAGATTCTCTTTGAACAGGATCCACCTTGCATGTCGCAGGAAGCAATGGAGGCATTGATCGACATAACATATTGGTATGCCTCACCCCTTGGCACCTTCATTTGGATGTACAACATGGAGAAGGCTCCGCATGTTTTACCAAAGTTTTCCATGGATAACCTTGTCATGCAAGAAGTGTCATATCACATCATGACAAGGTTGTCAGCGAGACTGTATAGGAAGAAGAAGGAACCTTAGCTTGCTATTCCTTTGCGGATCGGGTTGTATGAGATCCGGAATCTCAAGCATGTTGAGGCTGAGATGTAGGAATTCAAGAGATTCACCTTCGACACCAGAAGTTTTAATCCGTATGACCTGCATTACTTAGTAAAGGACCATGGTGTAAAAGTGCATCATCCTTGGATCCACGGGGTATGTCATTGGCCTAAGGAAGACCCATGGAGATACTGCTATCACTTCTCAAGGCTTAATGAATTGGTTAACATAGCTATAGAGTGGTTATCAAAGAAGAAGGCAGTAGCATCATCACCAGCAGTAGAGGGCAATAGACCTATGCTTGACAAAGGCAAGAGAAAGGTTGTTGACATTGCGGAAGCAGAGAAAAGCTGCAAGTTCAAAGTAGATCCACTTGTGTTGAGAGTAGATTTGGAGATTGAAGCTAAGAGGCGATAGCGCGAAAGAAGGATCGTGCAAAGGTAGAATGAGAAGCAAAACTGGAGGAAGCAAAAAAGGAGTTACAGGGATTGAAGCAACAACTTAGGGAAGAACCGGAGCTACGCAAAAGAGATAAGGAAGCGCAATAGGAACAACATGCACATATTGATGAAACTGCGCCCATACAGGTTATGGACTCATCCATGTAGCTGGCATAGAGAAGACAAGGTGAGAAGTCGTAGGAGCATGACTTTGCTCAAGAGATTGAACAGATGCTAGAGCAGATGGACATGGTTATGGTTCAGCTTGAGTTAGATCAAGACATTGACCTCATATCTCAGAACCAAGAGGTCACCCCATCAACTTCACCAGATCCGAAAGACAAGCAAGTACCAAGTGATCAAGGAGACACTGAAATCCTTGAAGACAATCCAGAGGCGGAGATGAACACCATACCTTTCGACAAGTCATAACAAAGAGTTGTGCAGTCACAAAAAGCACCTACTCCAGATGTCCATGTATCTCCTGAATAGTTTGAAGAATGAATGATCGTGTTTGATGTGCGTAGAACTCTAGTTGCATTGGCTGATGCTACCAAGGCATATGCTAAGGCTACCGACTTAAGTGTTAGATTCTTGATAGGTGAGAATGAGTGTATGGCTAATGCGTTACAAGCGGAAAAGAAGGGAGGAGATTAGGTTACAACGTCCACCAAAGGAGAGTTGAGCAGAGCGATACTAGATGAAGTATCGTCTCTTGAGACACTCATGCAGAAGCTATACTTTAGGTTCATCACCATGCATAAGTCAGTTGTCCATCTCAATGGTTGGCAACAACGCTATGCTAGGAGAGAACGCATCTTGTCAGACTTACACACTGTTGTCGATCACACACAAATATGGAAAATGAGGTATAAAGGAGCCCCATTGCACTTTTCAAAGATGATGAACTAAAGGTGGTAGAGTTGAAGGCACACATCTGGAGTCAGATCTGGAACTATGATGAACTCCTACAACTCATCATGAGCTTGCAAGCTTCACATGCATGTGTGTTCCGGAGCATGGATGTCATTGTGCGCATGCATGTGATCCAATCCATTGGCACACTCATTGAAGCGAAGTCAAAGAACCAAGTCCAACTGGAGCTGGACATGTAATTTGATTAGTTGATGCGTGTAGCCACCAGTCTAAACTTGCAGATGAGCATATATCAGTATGTTGCTGGTCCGACTGCACTCAAGATTATGATGCTCATGTTATCTGACGAGTTGGACAGAGGTGCCAAATTACTGTCCCTGGATACAATAGAGGCAAGAGTTCGCTTTCAGAAGGATATCACCACAGAGCACATGGACACCATAACATACTACCAAGCTTGGTATTAGTTTTCCATTTTCGATCATCAAGAGGATGTCGAAGAGTTAGTATTCCCTCAACTTTTTGAGTCTTAGTGATGTCTAGCATGGCTTACTCAAGCCCATTTTTGTCTCACATGGCTACATGTGCATATTGTATTGTAAACATGTTGTAAAAGTGAAAGACCAAGTGTCAACAGTAGAATGTAACAGTCATGTGTAAGTTGAAGAGTCATGAGGGTAGGTGAAGAGTCACAAAGGGGGAATGTCAAGGGTCACCCCACCCTTTTTTATTTATAAAACCTCATAACTCATTGTACAGACTTTTGGGAGCCAAGCTTCCTATAGGATAACTTAGAGAAATCTTGGAGTGTATTGTAACGATCCTTTGCTTCTCCACAGTGCAGAGCTAGTACATCGCTTTGGAGGAGCAGGTGGCAGTGACTGTAATGTTCCGCTATCCGGCTAGTGGAAGTCATGGTTGTATGTATGATTAGATATTTCACTCTTTTAATATAACATAGCTAGCATGTTTCATGCATATGTTGTTATTGTAGTTCAGCTATCCCAGTTACTTTAATCATGTCTGTAGCTGTAATTTACACATGTATGTATGGACTGTTCCGTATGTGTTTGTATCCTCGGTTATGCTTCTTTTCATCTCGTGATGCCTTTCTAAACGTGTGTTCCCTTTCAAGCTACGTGCTATCACAGGTTTCTAAGGGGCACACTCACTCCCCCTTCTATGTGTTGGAGCCTTTTATGCACCTCCCCCTGTGCCACCCCGGCGGCCGTCCATCCGCGGAATGGCGGGCCGCTGGGGTGGTGTGGGGAGTGGCTGTGGAAGCCCCCCTGTGCCACCCCGGTGGCCTGCCCACCTACGAGGTGGCGGGCGATTCAGGGAATCGGCCTGCCACCCCACGGTCACGCGAGCTAGCCGTGCTCATCGCCCCTAACCTACGAGCCTGTTTGGTTG
Source organism: Pinus tabuliformis (assembly GCA_031772625.1). NCBI lineage: Eukaryota > Viridiplantae > Streptophyta > Pinopsida > Pinales > Pinaceae > Pinus > Pinus tabuliformis. The sequence goes on from CM062804.1 coordinate 1,574,865,284, forward strand.
TCGTGAGCTTTACCGGGCCCACCATGCCCACGATGGACGTATTGGTTAATTTGGATCGCAAAAAGTTTTAATTTTTAAAAAAAATTCTACTTCATTAAACTGATTTAATATTAAAATTTTCAAGGAAAAAAAATTTAACTAACCTTTCAATTGCTAGAATTCTCCGTTGAATATGTTGTTGATAGCAATGTAGCTACTCCACAAATTCGTTCAAAGTCTTTCAACGAACCTTAGAAAACCTTGATGTGATGTGAGTAATAGTGATAATGGAATTTATTATATAGTTGAAATTACGAAGATTTTTTACTGTACGGTTAATGTGGGATTAATTTGTTTAAAAAAAAATTAACATGTTAATTTTTATGGCGATGAAGGAAAATATGATTTATAAGCAAATGTTATGGAATTGTTTTACAGCGGGGTGAATGTGGGATTAATTTGTTTTAGAATGTATTATAAAAAAAAAAAAAAAAAACATTCAATTGTTTAGTAAATATTATATAGTTTAACTATTAAAATAATTTAGGTAAAAGTTGTAGTTTACAATTTTAACTTTAATGATTTATTTCATAAAAAAATTTAGTTTACATTTTTCAATAAATTGTAGAATAAAATAATGAAGGGAAATAAATCTAACAAACTTTTTGGAGGGAAATATTTTCGCGAAAATTTTTGGAGGGAAAATTCCATTCTCTAAGTTATATAATATCTTTAGGAGACTCTCCATTTGTATCATTCAACATCTTCTATTTGAAAGGGATGGATTGTACTGATAGTGAAGTTTCGATTTGTACAACATCAACATCTTCATCGCGTAACAACTCTATTCATATTGATGAATATAGCGGGAATTCTTCCACTATGAATAGAAAGTCAATTCTTCCACTTAGTCCTGATCCTAAGGACTATGAGAGTAGCACTGATGAAAGAGGAGATGGAGAATTTCAAATAAATAAAGAGTCACAGATTACACTTAGTCCTATTTCTAAGGACTATGAAAGCAACAATGATGAAGAGCATGATGAAAAATTTCAAAAGAATGGAGTGTCACGGTGTCCACTTAGTCCTAATTCTAAGGACTATGAGAGCAACAATGATGAAGAGCATGATGGTGAAGTTCAAAAGAATGGAGTGTCACGGTGTCCACTTAGTCCTAATTCTAAGGACTATGAGAGTAGCAGTGCTGAAGAGCATGATGACGAATTTCAAAAGAATGAAGTGTCACGGTGTCCACTTAGTCCTAATTCTAAGGACTATGAGAGCAGTAGTGATGAAGAGTGTGATAACGAATTTCAAAAGAATGGCGTGTCATGGTGTCCACTTAAGGACTATGAGAGCAGTAGTGATGAAGAGCATGATGATGAATTTCAAAAGTATGGAGTGTCACGGTGTCCACTTAGTCCTAATTCTAAGGACTATGAGAGCAGCAGTGATGAAGAGTGTGATGATGAATTTCAAAAGAATGGAGTGTCACGGTGTCCACTTAGTACTAATTCTAAGGACTATGAGAGTAATAGTGATGAAGAGCGTGATGATGAATTTCAAAAGAATGGAGTGTCAAAGTGTCCTCTTAGTCTTAATTCTAAGGACTATGAGAGTAGCAGTGATGAAGAGCGTGATGATGAATTTCAAAAGAATGGAGTGTCACAATGTTCTCTTAGTCCTAATCCTAAGGACTATGAGAGAAACAGTGATGAAGGACATGATGATGCACTTAGTCCTAATTCCAATGAGTATAAAGGTAGTAGTGACAAAGGATAGGATGTAGCATTTTCAGTAAGTAATCAGTCACATTTTCGACGTAGTCCTAATTCTATGGACTATGAGAGCAGCACTGACAATGCACATGAGGAAGAATATCAAATAAACATCGAGTCAAAATTTTCCATTCAGTCTGAATTCTAAGGACTATGATAGTAACATTGAAGAAGGGGAAGATGAAGAATATCCTCCAAATCAGTATTTGAAAAGCACAGGTGATCATAGTGTGGATAACATTCCTCTTAATGATGATGAAAATTCTTATACAAATGACGATCCGATGATGGAGATGTTGCCAAGAAATATTGTATCGAGCAGTAGGAGCAGACCTTTTTGTATCAATGCAAGATGTTCTAGTTATACAAGGGGTAGAGCAGAATATCTGACGAGAAGAAGTTCTATCAGCGCTCTCATTTCAAGTGAATGTTGCCAAAAATATTGCTTGAAACATATGGATTTCAAATTTTCATTAGAGAGCAGGAAGAGTTATTGGTCAATGAATAAAAGCATGCAAAATTCATATTTAGTTAGGTGCATGCAATCTACATTGTCAGGTTATGATTATCATATTAGGACTTTATTTATCTATAGAAAGGCTTTCAAAATGTTTCGTTCAATTGGGAATTTTCGTCTCTCGATAATTCAAGAAAATTTGGAAAAGGATCCCACATTTTATTCAGAAGTACGTCATAAAAGACAGTTTGGGCCATTATCAAATACTGCAATGTCATGGATAAAAGATTTATTTTCAAAGCATGGAGAGTGTATGCCAAATAGAGAGACAATACATATTCCAAATAATTTTTCAAGATGAGAAATATACAACTTATACAAAGAATATGCAGAAGGTGCTGAGGGACATGGCCGGTTTATTAAATATCAATATTTTGTGAAGGTATGGAAGAAAAAATTCAACAATGTCCATATTCCTAAGAAGACAAGGATGGGGATTTGTAGTACATGTGCTTCTCTTAAATAAAAAAGGGACAAATGTGAAGGGTCAGAAAGAGGTAAGCATTCATAACTTTAACTTTTAAAATTGTATAGTCATCAACTATGAAAACATATTTCTTAATGGATTTCTTTTATGTTTTGTAGATTCAATTGTCAAAGAACTTTAGGAGCATCGCGAACAATAAACAAATGAAAGGAAAAAGTTGTACAAGCATTGAAAGAAGTGTTATGATAATCCGAATAAATATTTGGGTTTGATAATTGATGGTATGGACTAGAAGAAAACAATTTTACCACATTTTGTTCGCACACCCAAAAATTTACAGGAGGAAAATTTTATTTAGTATCACTTGGTCATTTGTATGGTCTTTAATGGGAAAATGTTTCAAAGGGTGTACTTCACAACCTCAAATATTCATAATGATGCAAATCTGACCATGGTAATCTTCCTGAGGTTTTGTATCTACAATTGGACAACACTTGTCGTGAAAACAAAAATCAGGTTGTTTTTGGATATCTAGACATGCTTGTTGAATTGAGAATTTTTCAAAAGGTAAAGGTTGGTTTCCTTCTTGTTGGGCACACTCATGACCATATTGATCAGATGTTCAGTCCTTTTTCAGTCACATTGAGGAGGTGTTAGAGTCGGTCTTTACATCCCTCCGTCAGAGATCACTTCTCTTATTGCATTTCATTTCTTAGGTGTCTCATACAGTTCATTCATCTGCATTCAGTTAGGGGCATGCCATAATCTGACGGAAGGGCCTTGTCACTCATTCCCCTCATGTAATCTACCTGTTGGCTCATGTGTGTTCATTTAAAAAAAAACATATATAGTCCTTTTATCTTTAAAATTGCAAAAAGTTGTCTTTAGGGTTTCATGGTCACTTAGGTCTAGGGTTTTATTAGGGTTTTGTCAAAAAATGTGTCAGAGTGTTCAATAATTGCCAGCAGGCCATGAGGATGTTTCAACATCAATAAATTTCATCGCCAAGTGTTCGCAAATGTGTTTTTCCTCAAAACTCTGTTTTGAGGAAAAAACAGAGTATTTAGCATTTATTGTACAAAATCATGAAAGTTTTTGTTTTCCTCATTGTAAATTCATTCATCTGCACCCTGGTTTCTTTCCTTAGCCTAGAAGCTCCAACACCTGCAAAAACAAGCAAGCTCAGGTCATTAAATTCATCACAAAGTGAAAAATGTCCAAAAATAGAGTTTGTAAAATGAAGTCAAATACAAAACATTATAAAAGTGGGTTTCATAAGCCAAGATTTCAAAAGCTCTTTGTTTATAAGTGATTCCTTCATGTGATAAGCTCATTTGCAAAAGAGAAGCAAGATAGAGCAAATTGGGTGAGTGAGTGTGAGCATTGGGCGAAAATCTTTGTAAGAAGACCGGCGCGGCACATTGAGCAGGAGGCGCGGCGCACTAGGCTTCAGAACACAGTGTATTTTTGCACGGGTGCAGCGCATATAGTCGGAGGACCCAGAAATCACCAGAACGACCTCCAATCACCAAAATCGCACGAGTTCACCTTGTTCCAAGTAGGTTGAGCTTCACCTCTGCTGTTTATCCAAGTTTGGTGTTGATGTTATGATGGTTGATGTGGTGAGTGTTTAAAAAACCCTATCATTTCAAATTCCTCAAACAAAAATTGATGTCTAGGGTTTTCAAAATCTATTTTGCTACCAATTCATCTTCCCTCCATCATTCCCTTACCCCATTTTTCCCCTGTTTCATGGTTCCCTAAGTTCCCCTACCCCCTAAATTCACTAATCCCCTATCCCAAGTTCCCTTTCCCAAATTTCCTATTATAAAATCCTAAACCCTAATCCTATACAAAAACTCCCATAACAACCCTTTTTTCCCTAACTAACTCTGTCCCAACAATCCCAAATTTCCCATTATTTTTCCCTCTCCTAACAATCCCTTGTTTCACTGTTTTCCCTTGGTAGCAGAGGTCAAACAATCTTCAAAGGCAGTCCAAACACAGTTTGACATATCAACACCTATCTCTTCAAGGCAGTTTTTTCACCAGCAGTTATGGCATCAGATACCTCATATGATTATGAAGAGGAGACCCAAATTGATTCACCCATGGAGGGACATGCACCCCGGAGGAATCATAAAGGTGGCAGACATATCAGAGAAGAACCCACCAATCTTACCATGTTGCAGACCTATCCTCTTGCCATGTTTTGTTTCCAGAATCAGTCATGCTATTAATTTTGTGAGAAGGTTGCTCATATTTAGTATCATCGTGAGTTGGCCCGCTTATTTATGTTGCATTTGCATGGTGATCAAGCCACTCTTTCTATGAACCATACATCAAACCTGGTTTTCTGAGGTAGCTTAGGAGAGTGTTTCCTTTTCGGTTTCTCAAGGATGAGTATGCTCCTTTAATGAAACTCATCATGAAGTATTTCACCTGTGAGGGACATTTCTCCCGCTTGTATGCTTATCACATCAGGCTGCTTATGCATTTCACTCAGGTACGGATGATAAACATTCCTTATTTCATATGCCGAAACATAGAAAGGATGACCACCCTTGTGCAGCACAAGACCCCTCAGCAGCAACTTAACAGTGTTTATCATTTTGCTCTCATCAAGATTGTGGTTGTTCATCAGCTTGGATTACAGGGCATCACTTGGGATGAATTCATCTCACGTGAGTTTTTTAGAGCTTCACAAGGACCATCAGAGGTTAAGCATGAGACAGGTGGACCTTCTCATCAGTATGAGGGCCATGAGACCGCTAGTGTGCCGGTGTTAATCTCTTATCAGAGAGGCACTAGACGGTTGTTTGCAGCAGCGAAGCGAGTGTTATCTCCACCCGGGGTGGAAGGGGCCTCGTTTCCTCCATCAGCATAGCAGGTTCAGGACCGAGGCAAGAGGCCTCTGCAAGAGGAAGGACCATCAGGTGAGTGAGAGATTGATTTCATCCTCATTGAGGGTGATGATACTAACATGGGCCCACCGAGTGCAAAACTTAGAGAGATCATTCAGGAGCAGCAGGCGGACATTGATGCCTTGTCCACCAACTTGGATAGAGCCCAATGGACTATACAGTATTTGGAGTAGAGGAACAAGCAGCTTGAGGATCAGCAGGTGGTGATGGAGTTACAGAACATTCAGCAAAACCGCCAAAGTGCCTAAAGGAGGAGGATGGAATTCACTTCCTTGGAGCAAGAGATCAATGCCGATAGGGAGTCATGGCTCGAGAGAGTCAATATCCACTTGGAGAGGAAGCTGGAGAAGGAAATAAATGAGAATAATATGCTTAGAAACTTGTCATATCATTACTTGTCCCTAAACTTGGTGTGCCAAGCAAGAATCGGGAATTTGAAAGCAAAGCTAAAGAGAGCATCAAAGAGGAAAAAAGAGGATGAAGGACTTCAAATATTGGCTGAGGCTTACTTGGCCCATCACAGAACTTGATAGAGATAACTCAGCCCAAATTTCAAGAAATTTGGAGCAATTTTTGTATTTTTGAAAATTTTTGGCACAAAAAACAGAGTTTTCCTCCCTATGCACCACGCCACGTGGCACTCGTTTTTGCTAGGGGGCTCTAAATCAAAAAAAATATGAATTTTTGGATTTGGCATGTAAAATTACACTTGTCTACCTATGGCCAAGAAATTTGGGCAGGTTTTGGGCCCTCAAAAGGTCAAAAAACACCAAAAAATGACCTCACTGCCCCTATTTTGACACACAAGAAGCATTGTTGGGAAAATGGACTTTTGGAGGGGAATATGGAGGCTAAATTGAAAAATTATACCTGGGTTGGAAAGAAGACGGGTAGAACTTTCCAGCAAGCACACCTAGAGCTCATTTGGAAATCGGGAAGGCCTCCAAAAGGCAGTTCAAACAGGTGTTATGCATAGAGAATCAGGCGCTACACATAGAGGAAAAATTGCCAGTTTGACCAAGTTTTGCTCTGTTTTTCGCCCAGTTTCATCTAGTTTGTATTTTTCACTTTCCTGATGGAAAATTTATGATGTAATTTGTATAACATTGATGGATTATGATGTAAATATGTTTGATTTTCACTTGTAGAGGTAGATTCATCAGTTTAGAGGTTGTTTCAAACTGTATGAATCAGTTCCCTTGTTTTTAGAGGCATGCTGTTATCTTGCCTAGTTTCTAGTTCTTAGTTTAGAATCAGTTGGATCAGCTCCTAAACTCATGAGCTCGACCCCTAGAGGCAAGGATGAGCTATGTTTATCTATATTATGTTGTTTTTCAGTCATTAGCATGGTTGGGCACTTGGGATTGCTTGGCATTCCATTGTACATCTGATTTATACATTTTTGGCAAAGGAAAGACCAGGGTTTTGTAGCACTTGTTGGGATCCTTGTGGCAGAGCACAACAAAATTTAAGGCAGAGCATACATAAATTTTTTTGTGCTCTGCCTTAAATTTTGTTTAGTTTTCAATGTTTTCTCCAGTTTGAAGAGGATTCTTGGTACCCTCTTGCCCTCTTCAGCTCCTCAGCGGTCTTTTCCATCCATTCATTTAATCTAAAGCATCAAAAATACTGCCTACCTTGCCCCAACTGGAACTCTGCAAAAATTTGGCCTCATCCCCGGACCCAAATTTGCCTTTCCCTTGATTCCAACAAAACTCCCAAAAAATCAAATCAAAACTTTGCACTTCATACCTAGCCTAAAATTAGTTTGTATTTCAGTCATCTCAAGCCCCATCGATTATCTTTTGCTGAGATTGACCCGGAGAGAGCCCTCTCTTGTCCTCATAGGGCTAGCTACGAGGCTGAGCGTGGTTTGATGTGGACCTAGAATCTTACCTTTTCAGCCTAAGGTAAATCTAGGCTCTAATAGGAGGAAGGAAGTTGGGAGCTTTCCATCATTAATTGAATGTATTAAGAAATCATACACGCCAAAGCCTACTTTTGATGTGTTGGAAGAAATTGTTGACATGCGAAGGTTTATTTTGGGATCATATGTTGAGGGGAAATGCATTGAACAACTTAATGACATTAGCTTCCAACATCAATTTCATATAAAAAAAATTGATGGGAAAACACTAATATGGGGAAAGAAGTATTCAACTACTGCAGAATGGGCACCGTCATCAGGTTTGTAATTTTTGAAGTTCATTCCAGATCATCCAATAGTTGCATCAAAAATATTTTTATTACAATTAGTTGGTGAAGTTCATAATGCACACAGACAAAATAGAGATATAAATTATTCTGATTGCCTAGAAGAAATTAAAAAATGTATTAGATATACATATGAGTACTTTGACATTGCTAATTCAGTTCGTTGGAGTCATTTTTCAATAATCAAAGTGATATCATTTCAACAACAACCAATGAAGATATACCTTTGAAAAATACATTTATTTGGCCACAAAATGTGTCGAATGAACATGAGGAAATAAACATTGTTGAACAACAATAATCTCAAGGTATTATTAATTCTTCACAGGCAGAGAAAAGAGAGATGTATATTGGTTCCAAAAGATCTCGTGCACAACATGAAGACATGGAAGACCTTTACAGGGGTTCAGTACAAGATATTAAGGAGGGTTGCATGATCGCAGTGCTAGCAGATGGAGATCCCAATGGCTATCCATTCTAGGTTGCTAAATTTATAAAGGTCTTTACAGAAATGAGGATGTTACAGGTGTTGAAGTACATTGGTATGCCACAAATACACACCCATTCAATGGTGTGTATAAGCCAGAGATGGTAGTTGACAAAAAAATGGCGGAAAGAGAAAAAGAAAGGGTACAAATATAAATCGTCGCCGCACAAACATATTAAAATTGGAGGATGTTGACATACTTGTTTATGAATTCAATTTAACAAAGAGAGGAACTCTTCGCTTCAAGACAATAAAGATTCTGAAAAGGTTATTACCAGAAGGAATAGTGTTGAGATGGGAGTCTGCTGAAACCAGTCGTAGATCTAGAAGAATTTTCAAACCTGAAATGGAGGGCATGCATGTGGACTCAGATGGGGCACTAGTTGGTGAAAGAGAAGAATACAGAACATCTTCTTCAGCATCCAGTCACTCATCTGAAGATGTGAATTCCCATGGTGTGCAAGAAAAAATGAGTGATTTTGAATAATTGTTTAAGACAATTTATATAATTGACGTTTGCATCGTATCTTGAAATGAAACTTTTGATTTCCATATGGTGTTAAATGAGAAGTTATGAGTCATTTTTATGTTGTTGGATTATATGTCTTAATTATGATCATTTTTATTGTTTAGAATATCTATAATGCAACATTAAATTAGAGATATAATGTATGTTTCATTCAATATACAAATAATGACTTTTGAATTCATTTAGTCATGTAATTTGTTCATAATGTCATGGTTTTTTAATTTTATGGTTGAAAAGATTTCAATTTCTTTTGTATCTAGCATGTTCTGGTTGAGAACATGTTGAATTTATACTTAGGAAATAAAAATGTTATTCTACCAAAAACATTAGTGTGTTTTTTTCCTCATAAACAACTTTGTTTGGCACATAAAAATTGGGTTTTACTAGAATTTTTTTTTTAAATGTTGAAAATTGACCCTAAAAAAAATCATCGTTCTAATATCATCACTTTTTCGTTTTCAAGGTGTTTTCTGCACGAAAAGTTCGTTTTCACTGCCATTTTTAAAACATGTTCAAAATTGACCTTAAGAAAAAGACCATTGTTCCAGTATACACACTTTTTGATTTTAGCACTGTTTTTGATGTTTTTTCGGGGTTTTTTGGCCAGAGTTCCCATTTTGAGTTTATAGTTCCCGTTTCAAAGTTTATATTGTTATAAAATATGTAGCTGGTATTACATTCTTAATGGTGAAGGCTCTTGAAAATGAGCAAAATGGTGAATAGATAAATAATTTCGATGACAAAGAAATGGAAACAAGTGTGGATAAATTTGAAGTTTTTCATGGTATTTTGATGCATTGGAGCCTACATGTAATCTAATATTGTTATGAACCGATGAGGTAAAAATAAAGTAAACAGGAAGTGATTGATGATGAAAATGTACTTGTTCAAAAAATAGTTGAAATGGAGTGGCACCATCCTAGTTGCAATAAGAAGAAATATCCAGACTTCATGATCTGGAGTAGGAAGAAGACTAAACAGGTTGAAAGCGTCAAAGCTTGGAGCAGCAAGTCCAAGAAGAAATTTCACTAATATGTTGAATCAAAGAAAGTCAAGATGAAATATTTGAGTTGTATTTGTAAGCCTAGCTAAGAGTTAGACTAATATGCATTGTTATGTTATAGCAAATCCATTTCTCCATTAAGGAGGGATGTTAGAATAATGTAGAAATTGAAGAGTCTGGAAATATGATAGGTTTGTTGAGTTGTCTTCATAGTTGTCAGGAAATGTTCTAGATCTATGTGAGTTACAACATGTTGTTCTAGAAGTAATTGTTTTCCAATGTAAGTGAGTTGTAGCTGAGTCAGAGTCTCTATCTTCTACATTGTTATGTCCATCAAGTCTAGTGATCCCATAGTTATATAATGGGACACATTGTGGTGTATTTGCATTAAGCAAGTGTGCAGGCTAAGACTTGAATTCATAAAATACTCCGTTGTGTTAAACTCTATGTTTTCTATTAGAGGACCCTATCAAACAGACCAAGACATCAAACAATTGAGAGAGTCTCATGAAAGTTAGTAACCTTGTGGAAGGTAGTACTAGGTCATGCAAACATTAAGTCTTTAATCGATCGTATCTCTTCTTATCTGCAAGAAGAACAAGAGTTATCATAAAATAGAAATCATAAAGTTTAACACAGTGGAATACTTTATTAATTTAGGCCTAAGCATGCACACTTACTTCTTCCAAATACATCACAGTGCGTCCCATTATATAACTATGGGATCACTAGACTCGATAGGAATAACAACATGGAAGATACACACTATGACTCAGCTAAAAGGTAGTTACATTGGAAAACCGTTACTTCTAGAACAAGACCTCGTAACTCACATAAATCTAAGAAGACAACTCAACAAACCTATCACATTTCCATACTCTTCCATTTCTACATTATTATAACATCCCCCCTTAATGGAAAAATGGATTTGATATAACATAAATAACAATGTCTGCTAGTCTAAGTCTCAACTAGGCTTACAAATGTGACTCAAACATTTCATTTTAACTTTCTTTGCATCAACATATTGATGAAATTTCTACTTGGACTTGATTCTCCAAACTCTAATGCTTTCAACCTGTTTAGTCTTCTTCTTACCCATATCATGAACTCTATATATTGCTTCTTATTGCAACTAGGATGATGCCACTACATTTCAACTCATTTTTCAGCAAATACATTTTCATCATCAATAGTTTCTTGTTCATTTGAGTGTTGCCTCATCAGTTCATAATAATATTTTATTTCCTCTAGGCTCCAATGCATCAAAATACCATGAACCTCTTCAAATGTATCCACCACTATTTCCATTTCTATGTCATCTAAATTATTTATTGATTCACCATTTTGCTCATTTTCAAGAGCCTTCACCATTAAGCATGTAACTCCAGCTGCATCTTTTAGACCTTCATCAATCTGTTCAAAGGAATTTTGAAGCCATTCTTCAATAAGCTTTATCTGGGCATCATAATTAGTTTCAACATCTTCAAATTTGCTTGCTCCCTTAACTGTTGCTATGGATTCATGTGCTTTTGTCTCTACTATTGTGATAAGATTATCATTATGTTTTTTTGTTGATTATACCATGGTTGGTAGAGTATTAACCTCTTGGTCATATGAAGAAAACAATAGTTTATCAGTCAACTTATTTTCAAATATAACATGCAAGTCATTTTCATAAAACAAATATTCATTATCAAATTTAGTTACAAATTCTTTCTTCAATTCATCAGTTGTTGTTGAGTCATCCAAAACTTTTTTCTTTGCAATCTCTGCACCTAGTTGTAGATTTGATACTAAATGTTCACCTTCATCTTCATCATTTTTCTCAATGTACTTTGTTTCAAGAATGCCCCAAAATATTTTTACATTGTTTACTTCACCATATTCATGCAAAATACTAGACAAGATATTTTCATCGAGTGTTGATATAATAAGAAATAATGCTTTTGCACTTCTACTCTTATCATCAAAATTTATAGAAGTTTCTTGAATAAATTCCCATAAATTTAATGAACCAAGCAATTCCTAACTTTTAATTTCCCATAGCTAAAATTTTTTACCTGAGAAATATGGCAAAACATGCATTAATCGTTTCAATATTGCACCAGTTTCTTCCAATTCTTCATTCATCTCGTACAGTTTTTCAGTCTGATCCTCATGTATGGGTTCTCTACTAGAAACATTCCATATTTTTGTGCAGATTCTGCCCTTTGATTCTTTCACCTTAGCTGTTTTAGTTCTCTCCAGAAGTGCTTATTTCTCCTTTGTTGATCCATGGCTGATATGCATGCTCCTTTTGTTTTTTTTTTTAAATTTCCTTACCCACAATCAGGTACCAATTCATGGGAAACTCACAAATCAATTATTATGGATTCATTCGAATAAATTTCAGCCAAAAATTTTGACATTTTTCCAGAAAAATATATTCAATCTTTAAAAGCTATTGAAAGCCAAATATTTAAAAAAAATTCTTTATCTCTCACAAAAACTCTTTTTTACAATAGAAAAATAGAAAACATAAAACCTTATATTTTTTGTTCTAATTGGTATCTGTGATTTCTAGATGTTTTGAGCTGATGATCTTCTGCAGAAGATCACTTATCATCTTTGTTTGGTTGTGTTTGTCTGCAGACTTTAGGTTGAGAGTGGATGAAAGAGATCACTTGATTGGAGCGCAAGGATTCTGCGTGAGGCCCAAAACCCTTCACCAACCTGCGAGGAAGCAAGGTACTTTCTCATACTTTATAACATCACAAATTTCATCGAAACTGCATGCATGACCATCTAGATTGGGGATCGTTATTAGATTGTCTTAGCCATTATATTTTGTTGTTTGGTGATCTCAATTGGGCACGAGCTGATAGAGAAACTCAACAAACCTATCACATTACTAGACTCTTCCATTTCTACATTATTCTAACATCATAAGTACCTTAGCAATCTTCACATTAAATGGCTCAGGTTAGGGATAATGCTTAATCATGTCATGTAATTTCTAACAAATAAGTAAGTAGATTTTGTGTTCTCTGTGCAAAATTAGGGCAACAAATTATTAGGGTGGTCAGTGCTCAAAAGGTTGGTAGTATCAGTAGATTTATTTCAGATTAGATAGTTGATTGATAATCATATTAGTAATAATTTTATTATATAAGAATGTAGTTAATGGTTTGATTTAATATGATATTTACAGGAGGTTTGAGCTAAGGCAGTGAGTATGTTTTATTTGTTCATTTTTTTATATATTTTTTTCTTCATAATTATCTTGGTTTATCAGTTGGCTCAAAGAAGTCATTTCATATTCTATAAGTGGTATCGGAGCAGGTAATTTTTTTTTGGGTTAAAGGTTTATTGTTGGAATTTCACCAAAATTAATCATGTCGAAATCTAACCAGATACCTGTTCTAGAATTTGATGGGAATGATTATGATTATTGGTGCATTAAGATCTTCACCTTTTTTATTGGAAAATATTTGTGGGAGATTGTTGAATTAGGTTATGAGGAGCCAGCTGATCAGAATGCCCTTATAGCCAATGAAAGAACAACCAAAAAGGAAGAAAGGAAGAATAATGCTCAAGCTTTGTTTCACATTGAGATAGCTCTTGATAAGAGATTATTTCCAAGAATATCAGGAGCAAAAACTGCCAAAGATGCATGGCAGACTCTACAAGAAGCTTACCAAGGTAGCTATCAAGTTAAGGTGGTCAAGATTCAGACATTGAAGTGAGAATTCAAGAATTTGAAGTTGTGAGAAGATGAAAGTATTAGTGACTATTGTGTGAGAGTCAAAGATGTGGTCAATAAAATGGCTACACTTGGAGAAACTGTAAGTAATGAAGTTTTAATTAAAAAGGTATTGAGATCTTTAACACCTAGATGGAATCATGTTGCCATAATCATAGAAGAAAGCATGGATTTGACAAAACTACAGTTTGATCAATTATTTGGATCCTTGATGTCTCATGAAGAAAGATTGAAGGGCACTTTTGAAAGTGTAGATAAAGCCTTTTCCTCTAAATTACAAATTACAGAGAATGAAGATGCAAGCAGCAGTAGTGCCAAAAGCAATCAAGGTCAAGGTAAATGGCAAAGCCAAAATTATTTAAGAGGTAGAGGGAGAAGTGGCTCAAGAGGAAGAGGTAGAGGTATATTTGATAAGAGAAATGTTCAATGTTACTATTGTAACAGGTATGACCACTTTGAAAGAGAATGCAGATTGAAAGGAGGTAAAAATGATAACTATGCTCAAGAAAGTAGTGAGTATCCTCAAGATCACTTATTTTTATCTTATGCCAAAGGTGAAAATACTAGTAAATATGTTTGGTACCTAGATTCTATATGCTCTAACCATATGATAGGGAATTAAAAGTTGTTTTCAATAAAGGATGGAAATTTCAAATCCAAGATCCAGCCTGGTGATGATAAACCATTGGAGGTTGCTGGCAAAGGAGCTATGGAGGTCCAAACAAAAGAAGGTATAAAGAGTATTCATGAAATTTATTATACTTCATAATTGAATCATAATTTATTGAGCATTGGGCAGCTATGTGAGAAAAATTATAAAGTAGTTTTAAAAAATAAGACATGTACTATCTATGATAAGAATACGGGAAATAGGGCGATCATTTTTGTGCACAAGAAATAAGATGTTTCCCTTGAGGTTTGATGAAAATAACAACCTTGCAAATATGGCTTATGAGGATTCAAGTTGGTTATGGCATCTTAGGTATGGGCATTTAAATTTTCACAGTTTGAAGTTTCTAACCTCACATGCATTAGTTTCTGGTTTGCCCAAGGTAGAGGAGCATAAAAAGGTTTTTGAAGGATGTGCTAAAGGCAAGCATGCAAGGCAAAAGTTTCCAAAGGGTGCTGCATGGAGGGATCATCATCCACTTCATCTTGTTCATTCAGACATATGTGGTCCTATGTAGACTAAGAGTTTGGGTAAGTCATCATATTTCATCACTTTTATTGATGATTAATCACGAAATTGTTGGGTATATTTTTTGAAGGCAAAAAGTGAAGCTCTGGATGCATTCAAGAATTTCAAAGCCCTCGTAGGAAATGAGAAAGGGTGCAAGATCCAATATTTGCGACTAACAGTGGAGGAATTTTTTTTTCAAAATCTTTCGAGATGTATTGTGATATGAATGGCATGAGGAGGCAACATAATACGGCATACACATCCCAACAAAGTGGCATATCTAAAAGGAATAATGGTACTGTGGTTGAAATGGCAAGGTGCATGTTACAAACTAAGGGATTGAACAATTCTTATTGGGTAGATGCAGTTGCTACAATAATGTGCATCCTCAACCATAGCCCTACCACTGCACTCAGAAAGACGACTCCTTATGAAGCTTGGTATGGAAAAAGGCCTAATGTTAATAATTTCAAAGTTTTTTGTTGTTTGGCTTATGTGCACGCACTTGATCATAATAGAAAATAGTTAGATGAAAAGAGTGAGTTATGTATTTTTATTGGTTATAGTGAGACAAGAAAGGCTTATAAATTGTATAATCCTCTCACTAACAAGCTCATTGTCTCAAGAGATGTAATTTTTGAATGATGATATAATTGTTGATATTGATCATGAGCAACCAACTAATGTTTCTGTAACTAGTGGGTTAACTCCGCCAATCAACCCTTCATCAATTTATTCAATATCAAGTTCAAGTCCAACATCTTCTCCAAGTTCTACAAGGAAGGTAAGAAGATTGAGTGATATTTATCAAAGGAGTGAAAATCAAGCACATGAAGAAAGCCCAATAGGTGAGATAGCCAATTTCGCTTTATTAACCAAGGTTGATTTTGAACCATCATGTTTTGAAGATGCATGCACTAATGAGGTTTGGATGCAAGCCATTCAAGAAGAGATGGATTCTATTCAAAGGAATGACACTTGGGATTTGACAGAGCTTCCACATGACAAGAAAAATATTGGCACCAATTGGGTCTACAAGACTAAATTTAATAGTGATGGGAGTGTTGAAAGACACAAAGAAAGATTAGTTGTTGAAGGATTCATACAAAAGTATGGACTTTATCATGGAGAGACATTTGCACCAGTAGCAAGACACGAGACCATTAGAATGTTGATTTCGCATTAAGGGACTTTTGAGGTCTAAATTGGGCCTTCTCAGAAAAATGTACAACCAAAATAAACTTTATAAGAACCAATAGGATTCAAGATGATGATGTCAACCATGGGGGATAATTCACCATTTTTGGAGTAAAAATGTAAAAAGATTAAAAAATAATAACATAACAAAACTACTTTTTCAAATCGTATTTTCAACTTATCTCAATAAGGTTTTACTCAAATTTTGAGCGAGAGTACTCATTGGATGTAAAATTAATTCATCATCCAAAGAGTACCCATGTAGCATACTTTCGATGGACCTTGCTACACAAAAAATGAGAAATACATGAAAAAATGTGATTGCAATCACATTTTTCATTTATTTCTCATTTTTTGTGTAGCAGGGTCCATCAAAAGTATGCAACATAGGTACTCCTTTGATGAGGAATCAAATTATGCATCCAACGAGTGTTTCCACTTGAAATTTGAGTAAACCCATAGGGAGATAAGTTGAAAATACGAGTTGAAAAATAGTTTTTAATTTTTTTTTCTCTAAAATTTAATGATGTCATCTAATCTTATTTTATTATTTCCACTATTATTTTATAATTTCCTTAGGAGGTCCATTTTAAACGTCAAAAATCCCCTAATGTTAGCAGCTTAGAAAAAGTGAACATACATCATATGGACGTGAAAAATGTCTTCTTGAATGGGTACTTAGGAGAGGAAGTATATGTGGAGCAGCCACAAGGTTTTGAACTGGAATGAAAGGAGAATAATGTCTACAAGTCGAAGAAGGCTTTGCATGGTCTCAAACAAGGACCAAGAGCGTGGTATGCTAGGATTGATAGATACTTTCAGGAAAATGGCTTCCAGAGAAGTAAGAGTGATCCCACCCTTTACTACAAACAAGAAGGTATTGATATTCTAATCATAAGTTTGTATGTTGATGATCTATTGTATATGGGTAGTAGTTCTAAGATGAATGATAAATTCAAAGTTTCTACGATGAATGAATTTGAGATGAAAGACCTAGGCATCATGAAATATTTTCTAGGAATGGAGGTTAATCAAAGTAAGGATGAGATTTTCATTTGTGAGACAAAGTATGCACATGATATGCTAAATAAATTTGATATGCTTGATTGTAATCCATCTCCTCCTCCAAGTGCTCATGGAGTTTTGTTATGTAGAGATGATGGTGTTGATTTAGTTGATGAAACAACTTACATAAGTGTTGTGGGGAGCTTGATGTTTCTAACCCACACAAGAACTGATATTACATATTCAGTTTCACTTGTTTAAAGGTATATGACAAATCCATCTAAAATACATATGAAGGCAGCCAAGAGGATTTTAAGGTATGTGAAAGGCACTCTAAATTTTGGTATTCATTACTACTCTTATGAAAAGTTCAATCGTGTTGGATTTAGTGATTCAAATTGGGGAGGTAGTATTGATGACCATAAGTCCACATCTGAAAATCGTTTCTCTTTTGGTTTTGGTTTATGGAGCTCAAGAAAGAAAAATTGTTGCCCTCTCATCCACAGAAGCAAAGTATGTTGCAATTACATCAATAGGTACACAAGCTATTTGGTTTAGAATTTTTTTGGAGGAAATTGGAGAAAAGCAAATTCAACCTACAATGATTTATTGTGATAATGTAAGTGCCATCAAGTTAGCAAAAGACCATGTTCATAACAACATGACAAAGCATTTTGACATGAAATATCACTTCATTGGGGATTTGGTGCAGAAGAAGGATATTGAATTGAAGCATATCATATATCTTCACCAAAGCACTTGCAAAAGCTCACATTTTGGCACTACCACATAAGATAGTAAACCCTCTTTAAGCATTAAGGGGGAGTGTTGGGGATAATGCTTAATCATGCCATGTAATCGCTGACAAATAAGTTGTTCTATGTGCAAAATTAGGGCAACAAATTATTAGGGTGGTAAGTGCTCAAAAGATTGGTAGTTTGAGTAGATAGTATATTTGTTTCTGTTTCAGATCAGACAGTTAATTAATAATCATATTAGTAATAAATTTATTATATGAGAATGTAGTGGATGGTTTCATTTAATATGTGATTTACTAGAGATTTGAGTTTTATTTCTTCATATATATATATATATATATATAATTATCTTCATAATTATCTTAATTTATGAGCCAGCTCAGAGAAGACATTTCATATTTTAATTTGTTCGTTTTTTTACATATACATATTTTTTTTCATAATTATCTTGGTTTATGAGGTGGGTCAAAAAAATCATTTCATATTCTATAACTCCCAACATAATGAAAATGGAGTTTTGAGCTTATCCTCTCCGTGAATCTATGGTTGTGTTAGCTTGGCCTCTCCTTGCTGTAACAAGAATATATTAATATAATAAGGTCTCGTTATTATTATCATCATCGACTTCACTATTCTAGCCAAGGTTACACTTTTGGCTTTGGCCTCCTCTTGTTCCGACAGTAATTCAGAACGTATATACAAGAACAAGTAACTACTCAAATAGTGTCAATTAAACATGTGATTTATATGGCTCGAATCTTGGCATACTCTACTGAAGTCAAAGGTGTGATTTGTATGGCTCGAATCTTGGCATACTCTACTGAAGTCAAAGGTTTTCCTCGATTCGACAGTGAACGTGTTTAATACGCTATATACTTTCCTCTCCTCGTTCGACTCCTCCTACAACCGAAGCTCCAGGCATACAGAAATTTATCAAGAAGAAAATTTATCAACTTTTAATTGAAAATAGAATTACATAAAGAAAACTTGTATATTTATCTTATTGGAAATCAATAGTCAGTTTATTCAACTTTATACAGCATAATGATAAGAGTTTGGAAATTTACTTAAGCAAGAATTTTGGCGTAACTAAAAGCTTTAATATGAAAGTACCTTTTGGTGTAACTAAAAGCTTTAATATGGAAGTACCATAGCATTGAGTCATATTAGAGTTTTCTCATTATATTTTAAAAGAATGTTTAAATGTATTTCAACTTTATACAGCATAATGATAAGAGTTTGGAAATTTACTTAACCAAGAATTTTGGCGTAACTAAAAAGCTTTAATATGAAAGTACCTTTTGGTGTAACTAAAAGCTTTAATATGGAAGTACCATAGCATTGAGTCATATTAGAGTCTTCTCATTATATTTTAAAAGAATGTTTAAATGTATTTGAAGAGGAGGTTGAAATGATTGCCCACTCACCTCTCATTGTATTTGAAGCGGATGATGAAATGATTGTCCACTCACCTCATTACAAATCAATTACTTAAACTAATTAATCTCTCCAAGACTACGCTGCAGCCACAAAAAAAGCTCTCCCCCAAAAAAATTGCTTTTAAACATTGACATCCATTATGATTCACTAACTATTCACGACTTAATAAAATGAAATGTAAAACTGATCGATTCAAATTACAACATTTCCTAGTAACCATCATCAGTCATAGAAGATCTTCATTTTCTCACTACCAGATACTTGATGCAAACCATGCATTATTACCAAAAAGAAACATGACGTTGCAACAAGAGCGGCACACATACTTGATGCAAACCATGCATTATTACCAAAAAGAAACATGACGTTGCAACAAGAGCGGCACACATTACAGTGATAAAGAAAAACGAAATTGAACATAGTACAGAAATAATCACACAGATGATATTATTACTTCAAAATTACATTGAGATTCAATAGTGTTGTCAGATTCAACTTATTCAAAACTTGGATATGGATTTTGAGAAACCTAAATTCAAAATTACATTGAGATTCAATAGTGTTGTCAGATCCAAATTATTATAAACTTGGATATGGATTTTGAGAAACCTAAACTCAGCACACCCTGAGCATTATCTCCAACATCAACATCACCATCACCAGAATCCATAATTTCCAAACCAAACATAGGTAGTAAAATAACGTGAAAAACATTGAAAAGCTTGTTATACAGAACTCAGCTTTTCCACACACACACTTTAGCCGTTGCTATAGCCAACAGCATACAAATCAATAAAAATAACTATAAACCTCGGGCTCAGACACAAGTCACATTATTGAAAGAAATCATTTAGGGAAAAGGAAAAAGGAGAAGCTACTTATATAATGCCAGTATGGCGACGATGGTCTGCACAATGGAGAGCAACAGTAGAGCAATTCCTCCCAACAGACCTAAAGTTTTCCACGGAGAAGAGAAATACTCCGTCACAAGCTCAGCCAATTGGACCCTAAATTTATTGTTGTAATTGTTATGAACTTTTTCTGTCAGTCCATCGAAGGCACCCTCGAGATTGACATTGACTCCCTTGCATAGACCGTTGAAGAGCTTGGCAACTTCTGCGTCGCTCCCGAGGTGGTTTGTAATGATTTTCCTTTTTCTGAGCAAAGCCACGTCTTCTTCGGAGTCGATTAACTGGTCCATTAAACACACGTAACACGCAACATAATTGAATTCAGATGGTTTGCACATCTCAAAAGCAATTAGGTTACGGAATAGGATCTCTGTGGAGTCTTTGACAGTGATGCGAGGAAGGTAAATTGTGTTCCTCGACTCGTCAAATTTAATATTTGCGATGCCTCCCTCGCATCGCTCTAATTTGATACTAGCGTTTCTTAATTCTATTGCGCGATGGATATGATCGTGTGTGCTGAGATTTTTATCCGGATTGCAGATTCTGGGCAGCAGCGAGTTCAAACAATTGATTTTTGCGCTCTCTTCGTCTTGGCCGGAGATGCTCATATAGTCGTAGTTCCGGGCTTGCTCGCCATTCTGAGAATGTGCGATGTCACCACTTTCATTGTCTTGGTCTTGGAACCCTCTGGCGTCCTTTCGCCATTATCGGAATGTGGAGAAATAATGAAAATGCGCAACCAACCAAGAAGATGATGAACTTCTTGATGATGATGTGGTTGAGGCCAGGACCTTTGCAGTTTACCCTTTTTACTTTGGAAAGGGTAGAACACGGGCAAGAACGATTCACGCATCATTTCGCGAAGCTCGTTCTCTGCCTATCCGTGGAGCTGCACTGCAATTTTAGTAGCTTTAGGAGAACGATGAACGGGATTTGATTCTCGAGCTTCAACATGTCGTTCAGTATATCCATTCCAGTATTAAGAATCCTCTCTTTCTCAAAAAGAGGTTCATAGCAGTTACCATCTTCTGGTAATCTGACGCCATTCAGAGTCCTCAATATTTCTAGAATAAAACAACCGTCCAAAGTTAGCATCAGACCGAGGCTCTCTCCATTGCAACCGATTTTTTCTTCATAGTTGTCCCTTATTTTTTTCTGCAGATTCAGGATCTCCTCTGTTGCACGACAGGAGAAACCCATATTATTTGGATCATTGCGAAGGTGCTTAATATTATTGAACCTGATCGTCATCCTTTTCCGGCCTCTTTCTTTGTCACTGTCCATTGAACCACGCTTTTTAGTTTCGTGATGATATGGACCCAACGACACTCTTGTGGGAACATATGCTTCCATTTTTACCCTGTCCGACATGAGGATGTCAGGAACTCTATATATGGATACAACGGACGACGATCGGAAGGGATTAAAGTCCCAACTCTCTTCAACTGTAACGCTACACTGTCCTTGGGCTTCTTTCCCGTTAACTGATAATTTCGGTTGCTTCTGCGTCTGTCCATTGGCACTCTTGAAGTGGGAGTCGGATGCTGCCATTTTATCAGGACAGAAGAAGAGGATGATAACGTTTAACGCTTCAACATATGGTTACCACTACAGAAGTGACCCTCTTTATCGTAGCGTCTCTCCTAATCAATACTCTATCAGCTAGCCACCACTGACACATTACATGCCTCTCCTAATCAACTACTCTATCAGCTAACCACCACTGACACATTACATGAATTAATTACTAGGCTACTTAGTTGGGAAACAATGTTTCAAGTGCGTAGTGCGTGTTGTATTAACGAGTGGGGTTGTATATGTTCACAACCATATTAATGAGTGAGGTAGTGGGGTTGTATATGTTCACAACTATAATGAGTGAGGTTGTGAGGTAGTATATGTTCACAACTATATTAATGAGTGAGGTAGTATATGTTTCACAACTATATTAACTAGCTATATTAATTAATGAGTGAGGTAGTATATGTTCACTAACTATATTAATTAGCTATATTAATGAGTGAGGTAGTAAGGTTGTATATGTTTACAATTATAACGAGTGAGGTTGTATATGTTCACAATTAGATAATGTATTTGCTTAAATTTATTTTTTTTTAACATTAATAAATTAATAGCATAGTAAATATTAGTTACTTACATATTCATGATAACTAATCTTCATTCTAAATAAAAACAACTATTTATTCCAATTAATCTTCATTCTAAGCTGCTACAAAAATGACTCCTCTTTATCTTAACCTCTTTCCCAATCAACTACTTCAACAGCGAATCACCACTCATACCTTCATTCTAAATAGAAACAACTATTATTCCAACTAATCTTCATTCTAAACTGCTACAAAAGTGGCTCCTCTTTATGGTAGCCTTTTTCCCAATCAACTACTACTTCGGGCCCGTAATCATAACTCTTCAGCAGGTAATCATAACTCACACATTATAAGAATCCTTTTTCCCAATCAACTACTTCGGGCCCGTAATCATAACTCTTCAGCAGGTAATCATAACTCACACATTATAAGAATTAATTACTAGGCTACTTATTTGGCAACCAATATTTAAGATGTTATTGACTGAGGTTATATATGTCTATCTCTGAATAATGTACTTGTATAACACAATAAATATTAATAAATGAATAACACTGTAAATATTAATTACTTACGCATTCATAACAACTAATTTTCATATTCATGACCCCTCATACTCATCTTCATTCTAAAGGGAAACAACTATTCATTCCAACTAACCTTCATTCTCGCACCATTTAAAGAAGATAAAGCATAGAGAGTGTAATAATTAACGAGTCAATGCCGTACCAAGAGATATAAATTTGTCTGATGATTCTTGTTGCGTTATAAGGAGATGTAAATTTGGTAGTTGATTATTATTGCGTTATAAAGAGATATAATTTTGATGGTTGATTATTGTTGCGTTATATTTTAAGATGGTCTATAGAAATTTGTTTTTTAATAATATAACATAGTTAAAGTTTGTCCGTCTATCGTAAAAACAATTCCAATTCTAAATTTTGTGTTAATTTATTGTTACGTCAGTTCCCTGTTTTGTGTAACAATTCCATGCCCAGGTTCGATATATGTTTAATCTATTTTAATAATTATTTATGTAAAAAAATAAAATAAAAAACACACTGATCAGAAATAACTAAAATCGGAAGCTTTAAAGTGTCTCCTAAATCCGCAAGTGCGTCAATGTGCAACTCTAAATACCTAGTTTAAAGTCATTTGGTTTACATATTCACATAATTTTCCATTTGACTCGTGCGAAAGGTGTTCTTTTCGATACGGCCGAGTGATTGAATTCCTCTTTGTAAAATCAAAGGCTACAATAGTTCATTCATGTGGTGGCTAAATGCTTTTCTTTGTCTAAATTTCATATGGTTTAATATTGGTATTTTTGTTAGAATTATATTTCAATACTTCTTTTTTAAATAATGGGAAAATTATCCTATTTAGTTGTCAAATTATAGTGGGGACAATTATTATTAATTAATTATAGTGGGGACAATTATTATTAATTAATTGAAAAAGTAGGCTAATTATTATTGTTATTTCAAGAAAACCACACTCCTTGAAATTATTTGTTATTGCTCTGTAAAGTAGTTAGCTTTGACTCATTCCAAATGTCTTTGGCTCTTGAGCCATTAACCCGTTTCTTTACATCGGAAAAAGACTAGCCCTTAACCAAATAGAGGCAATTTTAGAGTATAATCCAAGCCCATATATTTTAACATTGTTACAACTAAATTTTGAATTGTTATAGGGAATTAGAATAACTTAAATAATGCACAAATGAACCAAATCGAACATTGATCAAGAAAAGTCAAGTATTCAAAAATTGGAAAAGAAAATACTAAAAGCCTCAACTATAGAATTATCCACAAAAACATAAAATATCTATCCTCCGATATTAGAGATGGAATTTTATATTTAATGAAAAGAAATTATCAATAATTTTTTTTAAACAATGGGAAAATCTATCATAATTTAGTTGTCAAACCAACAATGGGGACAACATCATTGGATGGTTGATTCAACGTTGTTATTCAAGGAAAACCACACAACCTGTAATTATCTGTTGAGTTGAACAATGAAAGCATAACCAACAAATAATTTTTAATTGCAGAAAATAACGACAACTAAACAAGATAGCAGAATTCCCAAATCTGGGTGACCCTACGAATCCAGACTCTCACTCTAAAGTGCGTAGCTTGCAGCTCCCACATGGCTCCTCCTCCACACCATGTGTCATTTACTCCCCCTCCTGCAAGCCAGCTTCCTTCGTATGAGATCTCTCTACTCCTGCGTCTCGCTATTAAACTCACAACCCCCATGTTCATTCCTCTCATCAACTCTCCTTCTCATGTTCTCCACTCTCCTTCCAACATTCTCTTCAACAAAATTTTCAACATCGTGGCTACAATATTGCTCTGCATGACCATGAATTGAGATATGGGAAGAGGTTGTGGGTGCCCTCGTACCAGTTTCGATGATGTCGTCATTGTCACCATGTTTTACAATGGGATTCCTGACTCCATACAGAGAGAAGTCCTAGCTATGGAGGAATTTAAGTTGCGCAGGGGCCACCCAACACTTTGGGAACTCACGAACCTCCTTGCATGCCAACTGAAGTCACATGCCTAAGAGAAAATGAAATTGGTTGTCTAGATTGTTGAACTCTCCACTCACTAGAGTCCTGGTATCTCCTCTCTCAGATGACTCGTTAGAGACTTGGGTCTGGAATTTTCGCCCAACATTCTATCCTCTTCTTCCTCTGCTCCTTCCCCCTCCCACCCTCAGTCGGTTCGCTCCTCTTCCTTACCCTTTCCTTGCGCCCCCGTGGCTCATCCTCCTCCTTCCCAAACTCTTGTTCCTTCAATGGCTGATGCACACTCCCCTCCTCCTCACCCCAACTGTAAGGTCCTCGAGCGCACACACGGTTGGGCGCTGGGTGAATGCGAGCGTGCAAGCGAGTTGGATCGCACGACAAGCGAGCACGGGCGCGTGGGCGAGCACGGGTACACAGGCGAGTCGGGCTGCACGCGGGTGCGTGGCGAGTTGGGCTGCACGCGGGCGGGCGCGCGGGCGCAGGGCGAGTTGGGCTGCACGCGGGCGCGGGGCGAGTCAGCGCACACAGAAATGCGACGTTACGCCGGTTCATTTGCGACGAAAGACATAAACATTGCGACACTTGCAAACGATGGAATGATTGCGATGGAAGCTTATACCCAACAAAGCGTGGAGGTGTTGGAGGGCTGGCCGACATATGCAAAGGCGTTTTGAAGGGTGTGTAAGTTCACATTTGGTGGTCAGCTGGGGAGCCACCACCCCACCTTTGAACGCATATATATTGGTGCGTTTGGAGGATCATTTGACAACAACGAATTTGGACAAGCCTCTTCGCATAGAGCTCAAGGACTAGTGCGCAGAAATAGAAGGTAATGCGCATAGCTCATGCGCACTTCTTGTGAAGGTCGCACACTTGGTGGATGTACTTGGAGTTAAGTCGAAGGTTGGGCAAGGTGTGCCCAAGGGTTGTTCGAGGAGCAGTTTGTACCAGGACTTGACGGGGGTGTCTTGGTGACTCGGGTGAGCACCCTCCCACCGTGCAAGGTGTGTACAAAGGTTGTAAAGGCAGTTTTGCCTCCATTGTAAAGATTGGCTAAGTATAGACTTGGATTTTGCCAAGAATACTTGTAAGCTTGTATTATTGAAGAAAGATTGTTATATACATATTATTATCGGGCAGACTCATTGTTCAGGGAGTTGCCCCTCCCTTTATACTGTGCAATTGTGTTCTTGTTATAATTGCTGTTGATAATGAATGAGTATGGGTGTTCATTAGTATAAAGGTTATGCATAATAATACTTGGTTGCGAAACACAAACTAAGTAAGAGAAAGTGAATTAGGCGTAGTCCATGAACATTAGTATTGGTAAAAAGAAAGTGTTTGGTGGTGCCGCACCTCGCCAAGAGCGGTTGGAAGACTACCGCAGGCCTGGGGGCGTGACAGTTGGTATCAGAGCAGCTGATTCGGGCATTGAAGGTTGAAGCTGCTACACAACTTCACCGAAGTGAAGTTGGTATCAGAGCAAGGTTGCTCGTGACGAAGTGACAGTGGAAAGGGTACTTGCAGGTGAAGGAAACTGTTTCACACAAGTGGAACAAGGGTTGGTTCAGGTTGCAGGCATCTCAGTGGAGCTGTTGGATGGTCGAAACTAGATTGCAAAGGAAGAAGAAGTTGTTAGAAATGGTGGCTGAATCTCAGGCTGGGTCTAGTCATGGACAAGATGCTACTCTAGCACTTATGGAAAAGATGTTGTTGAGGATGGAGGTTATGGAAACTTCCTGGGATAAGAAGATGGACTTGTTCACTCAAGAACAAGAGGCCAACTCGAAGATGAAGGAAGAGTTTGATGAACTCCGGACACAACATGAGTACACTGATCTTATGTGTACACAACTTGAAGTAAGGGTCAAGGAGGTTGAAGAAGCAAGGGATCAGGGTCTTGCAGAGATCGTGAACTTGAAGAAATCTCTTGACGAAGCCAGGGATGAGATCGCGGTGTTGAAGAAAGCCATGAGGCATAACTCAGGTGGAGGAGTGCCTCATGTGAAAGTCAAGGAACCAGAATCTTATGATGGCACAAGGAATGCAAAAACTCTTGGCAACTTTCTATGGGACATGGAGCAATACTTGGAACGGTTGGGTCTATCTGATGATGAGACAAAGGTCAAGGTAGCTGCTCAGTTCTTAACAAAGGATGCTAAGATGTGGTGGCGAAGGAGGATGGACCAGATTGCCAATGGCAGTGCTGATGACATTACTTCGTGGGATGACATGAAGAAAGCTTTGCAGACCCATTTTAGTCCTCAGGATGAGACATGGGAAGCAAGGACGAAGATTAAGTACATAAAGCAGACCGAGAGCCTACATGCATATCAACGAGAGTTTGCAAGTGTAGCTCTGGAACTTCCTGACATGGCGGAGAGGGACAAAGTGTTCAACTTCATTATTGGGTTGAAGCCTTGGGCACGCAATGAAGTGAAGAGGTAGAAGATTAGGACACTTGAGGAGGCTTTTGTTGTTGTTGACAGGTTGGTGGAGCATTATGATGAGACTTCTGATGATAAGAAAAATAAGTTCGATAAGACGAAGGAAAAGAAGAAGGATGATTCTTCGAAATCAGATGATAGTTCAAAGACGAAGAAATCCTTGAAGTGTTGGATATGTGCTGGACCACACACGGTGAAGAATTGTCCTTCTAGACCAAAGGTGGCCACTATTGCACAATATGATGCGAAGAATGAAGGTGCTTCTGTAGGGATGATGCAGATACTTGGTGCTTCTGCTACTACGGAGGTGGTCTCTAGGAGGGATCCTGAGAGGAACAGATTGGAGTATGTTCGAATGAAGGTTGGAGGTGTTGATGTACTCACTATGGTGGATAGTGGGGCTTCTCACAACATCATGGGTGAAGATACTGTGAGAAGAATTGGGCTGAAATTTGTACCGGAAAAGGCACAAATGAAGATAGTGAATTCTCCTCCTATTGAAGTTCTTGGTATAGCTGAAAGGGTGGACACTACACTTGGTGAATGGACAGGGAAGGTCGACTTCAGTATAGTGCGGATTGATGACTATGAGGATGTATTGGGAATGGAATTCATGAAACAATTTGATGCCATGATTGTTCCACATTTGAAGAAGCTCTACATTTATGATGGAAGGGAAGATGTACCCATCGGTGTGCCAACCATTGGAGTGACAAGACCTGATTGTATATTAGGATTGATGCAAATGGAGGATGAGAAGAGAATGAGACACATGAGTAAGCGGTTGTCTATTGTTGAGGCAAAGCTTACCGAGCAGTCATTGGTCATCAGGTCACTTTCAGATAGCATCTTGGATTTGTCAAGAAGGCTAGAGTTGGTTGAGGATGATGATGATGAGGAGGAGGCATATGCAAGGCCGGATGTCCAAGGGGAAGATCGGGTTGCTTATCTACAAAGGATGGAGATTGAGGATCCCAACAGGTGGATCGAGTTGATTCATGAGGGAGAGCCTTCAGGCTCTACTCCCTCTACATCTTCTTATATGGATGAGAAGATGGGGCTCATTATTAGTTGCTCATGGCAGTGAGTCCCTAAGCATATTGAGCAGGTATGGTTGATGATGTAAGGATGGCTTGTCATCAAGCATCATGACATGTTGCAGATGAGATGGATGGAGTTTCCATGGACCTGAGCATGGTTTTCACTTATGGGGATAGATTCTTGATGAGTCAAGAATGTGACAGGTTGTCTAAGAAACGACTAGTGGTGATGGAAGAATGTGCATTCTTGTGGTTTGGGCGTATGGTTGGATTAGCTACCCAACTAGCTTGAGTCATGAGGGGATCCAGTGTACAGGATGATGTTGCTATTGGGATGAGATGTTGGCACATGATAGACATGTGTTAGCTCTTGTTGGAGTATCTTGACAAAGGTTCACATGATGACACATGATGAGGTCGACACAGGATGTTGCAGTGGAGATTGTGGCAAAGAGGTCGATGATCATGGATCGAGATGATATCTGATACATGACATACCGTTGAGGTGTATACCTTGGTATGGAGAGCTTGGTGGCAGTTGGTCACTAAGGTGAGGCATGATGGAGATGGAGTTCTACATATGTTGCAGGGATGTTTGCCGTATGTGGAGGAGTTGACATCATGGATAGTGATGATCTTGGTGGATGGCTACCAGGATGGCATGTTGTCGAGGACGACAACGATTTTAGGTGGAGGAGGATGTAAGGTCCTCGGGCGCACACACAGTTGGGCGTCGGGCGAACGTGGGCGCGCGGGCGAGTCGGGCCACACGACGGGCGAGCGCGGGCGCGTGGGCGAGCGCGGGTACACGGGCGAGTCGGGCTGCACGCGGGAGGGCGCGTGGTGAGTTGGGCTACAGGCAGGCGAGTACGCGGGCGCAGGGCGAGTTGGGCTGCACACGGGCGGGCGCGCGGGTGCAGGGTGAGTTAGCGCACACGGAAATTCGACGTTACGTCGGTTCATTTGCGATGAAAGACATAAACATTGTGACACTTGCAAACGATGGAAGGATTGCGATGGAAGCTTATACCCAACAAAGCGTGGAGGTGCTGGAGGGCTGGCCGACATATGCAAGGGCGCTTTTGAAGGGTGTGTAAGTTCACATTTGGTGGTCGGCTGGGGAGCCACCACCCCACCTTTGAACGCATATATATTGGTGCGTTTGGAGGATCATTTGACAACAAAGAATTTGGACAAGCCTCTTCGCATAGAGCTCAAGGACTAGTGCGTAGAAATAGAAGGTAATGCGCATAGCTCATGTGCACTTCTTATGAAGGTCGCACACTTGGTGGATGTACTTGGAGTTAAGTCGAAGGTTGGGTAAGGTATGCCCAAGGGTTGTTCGAGGAGCAGTTTGTACCAGGACTTGACGAGGGTGTCTTGGTGACTCGGGTGAGCACCCTCCCACCGTGCAAGGTGTGTACAAAGGTTGTAAAGGCAATTTTGCCTCCATTGTAAAGATTGGCTAAGTACAGACTTGGATTTTGTCGAGAATACTTGTAAGCTTGTATTATTGAAGAAATATTGTTATATACATATTATTTTCGGGCAGACTCATTGTTCGGGGAGTTGCCCATCCCTTTATACTGCGCAATTATGTTCTTATTATAATTGTTGTTGATAATGAATGAGTATGGGTGTTCATTAGTATAAAGGTTATGCATAATAATACTTGGTTGCAAAACACAAACTAAGTAAGAGAAAGTGAATTAGGCATAGTCCATGAACATTAATATTGGTAAAAGGAAAGTGTTCGGTGGTGCCGCACCTCGCCAAGAGCGGTTGCAAGACTACCGCAGGCCTGGGGGCGTGACACCAACCCTAGGGGATGCTACATCTTAGAGGACCACCCAATGGACACAGACAACATGCAAGTTCATGGAATGACCCAATCACAATGCGACTTGAGTGTGGCAATGATGTAGTTTCAATGTGGCAGAATTTAACTCTCGGTGACATGGGAACTCTCAGGTTGGTTCTCCCACTACATTCATGTATGTTTCTTGGTCACTTCTATTCCATCACCTTGAAGGCGAATAATTCAAAGCCACATGGCTCGTTGGCTCGATTATATACCTTTTTTTTCACACATTGTGCATCATTTTCTTAGTTCATGCAACAATAATGTAATCTCTATTCTCAAAAGCATGAATTTGATCAATAGTTGTTATATAATGAAAACAACAAAACTACAAGGCTCTGATTTCTCCCTACTAGGTCAAAGTTCTTCCGCTCTACATCTATGGTTTCCTCCCTCAGAGGCAAAGAAATATCTCTTGACTGTACTTTCTGTAATTTCTTGCATGTTAATATAATGTGACTATATTTTCCTATAAAAAAAACAAGATAGTGGAATAATCAATCACATAAATTGATATAGTGTTTTACATAGTAAAACCCTCCTTGTCAGAGAAACATCCACAGGGAAATGATAATCGGTATTCTTATTATTCAAGGTAGATTTTGAACAACCAACCAACTCATAGGCATACATTATCCAACCATTCAACCCACTCCCCATTCTTTTCTTTTGTGTCCTTATTGCCTCTATAGGCTTACATGGATAAATAACAACCTGTCAAATTTTTTCTAGATCTATCCACGACTTTTAAAGGAATTATATAGGAAATTTTTTACATAAAACAAAAAAGTTCCTTTTATATGTTTTTTCCAAAAAGTTATATTAGGATAAACAACCCAAACCAAAAGAACCGATTTTAGCTATTATCTCAAGAATATATGGAAATAGTTGGCAACTTCTCACAAACTCCACCTTGAAAACAATTTACTTGATATATCATGCCCAAATTATTCATCACCTTCCTTGCAAGCCAAGAGAAGCTAGGAACCATTTCAGCTTCTCTAACAAAATTGTTTTTTTGAACATGTTTGCACAATTTTTCTTTGTATGGACTTCTTCCAGAGCCACTGCTCCACTTTCAACAATAAGTTATATTACAAAATGGTATTTAATAGGTATATGTTTTTTCTTACTATGATAAGCTAGATTCCTCACCAAATGAATAGCACTTTGACTATCACAATATACTTTCACCTTGTCCTTCATCCTTCCAAACTCACCTAGCAAACCTTTTAACCAAATTGCATCTTTGCAAGCATGTGAGACAACTATGTATTCTACCTCAATAGTGGATAAATTAACTATGTTCTAAAGCTTTGAAATCCAAATAACATATCCAACTGCAAGAGTAAAAACATATCTAGAAGTGGATCTCCTCTTTTCCAAGTGACCTGTAAAAGCTCAATCAACCTAACCAAAAACTGAATCACTACTACCATCATAGGTGATATAATAATTACTAGTGCCTCTTGTTAGCGCTTGAATCTGCCTCAAGTTGAAGGAAGGCAGGTTCAAGGCAACATCAAACCAAGCTCAGCCTCGTAGTTAGCCCTACGAGGGCAGGAGATGGTTCTCTCTAGTCAATCTCGATAAAATGAGCAATCGGGTGTGAGATGACTAAAAATGGGAACTGATTTAGGCTAGTAAAATGAGTTTTGAATGAGGGATATTTGATTTAATGACTAAGTTGCTGGGCTGTATGGGTCGAGACAACATGAACAGAGATTTAACCAAAGGCACATGATATTTCATAAGGCGAGATAAGCATGAGATTTTAGCAATCGAAGTGAAATTAAATGGGGTGAAAAGATTGTTTAAGAAAGCTGAAAAGGGCATTAATGTATGAATCCTTTCCACGCAGAAGAAAAAACATAAAGACTGAAAACTTCCTCAAGGAAGAGCAATGACTGAATTCTACCTTTCTCACTTGAAAGTATTCAGCTGGAAACAATCATGAATGGACTGCAAAACAACACATGATACATATGAAATAGAGAGAAAAACACATTGCCAAAAGTCATACCGCAAGGATCTTATAAATGAGAGTTGCAACATTTAATTATTTCTTTGTCAAAGCTGTACAGTGATAGTGCTGTTTTTTTTCTTCCCACACTTTTTCTCCGAACTCAGAACCATTTACACATAATTTTCATACAATAAATAGACTTCAATATGGGAAAGTCGATCGACCCAAAGTGGGACAGAAGGTGAAAGGCCAATCGCTTGTAAAGGAGCAGCATTACATTTTTACTCGGATCTGAAAAAGTGACATCTCTAGGTGTGAATCCTTTGAAATTGTAACTGAAAATGAAAGTAGGCCCCATGGCTTATTTCTCTGCTATGGTTGTTTGTCATACGTTTTACATTTGGGTGTTTCTGTGCTTTGACCGTTATTTTACATTTGCCACATGAATAAAAGTTAATTTTTAATAATAAACATAGTTCCCGGCTCTGATTGTTCTTATGTCATCATATCCGCCACCAATTGTCTTCATAGAATTAGCGTGCCCCAAAAGGTTAATGTTTTGAACCAGAGTGCATTCTCTCAGGATTTACCGGTTATTTTATCATCAAAGCGAACGCCAAAAGCATGCAACAGATCAACTTTATCTCTTGGATAATAGACCATCTCGTGCATGCCCAACATCCCCAAGCTTTTTTCATAAGAAAATAGCAGCTGGCATAATATTTTCATGGGAGATTAACCTAATCTAGAGACTAGAAGACATATTTAATGATCAATACAATGGTATTTACAATGAAAAACTTCCTCTGCGCCTCAGAAATTGACCCATACAATATGTTCAACATAGGTCTGTTGTGCACCGTATTACAAAGTCATCATGAACTATGGGTTTTTGCGAGCATCTGCCTTCAAGACTATGCTCCACATTAATTGGACCCTGGATATTCTCCACATTAACTGTCTATTCACTTTATTTCTGATAGAAACTTTGCCAGAAAAGTCCTTCCGCATTTCCTATATGCATGTGCACTCAGAATATGAGGGCCACTGAATATTCTGCTACCTAGGTATTTATTCCACATGTTGTAAACATCGATGTTGATCAATTCGGAATTACTCAAACCTGATAATAAAGTTCACTCCTGAAATGTTAAGCATCGGTGGTCTTGTTCCTTGATGAAGCCAAATTTAACCTGATTAAAGTTTTCGTTGAGTTCAGCTTTAGAGTTGGATAAAATAATTCCTGAACCTGGTAATTCTATAGGCTCGAGTTCTTCTACACTTCCATTTTCACATTAGTCCACAGGTGGCCCACAATGGGCTATTGCTTTAGGTTGTCCATTTCTAGGACATGAATTCACAGTATCAACCATCGATTTCTGTTGCTCTTCTGAAATAGTCTTCATCGAAACAAATGTGTTATACTCATCAAGTTCATCCAGCTCTTCAACAGGTGACCCAACTCCATCACCTTGACCAGATGTTATCTTCGTCATGGTAGCTTCCTCAGCAGTCAGTGAAGTTTGTATTGCAACAGGTTGAGCAGGGGAAATTACTATTTCAAAATTTAATGTTAAAGTACCATTAGCAAGGGGTAACATGGAAGCCCTCTTTGAGGCTACAAGTTCTTCATTTGCTCTATCCCTCTTTCTTTTTCCCATGCTGGTAACTTCTCCTGAAATCCCATCCAACTCATCATCTGGCAAACCTGTATCACTTTTTGCTACATGACTCAAAAGATGAACTCTTGTACTAGAAACAACATTTGGTCTCCCAGCTATTCCTGACATTTTTGCTGTCTGTGGAGGGCGGACACCACCTGGGAAAATAAATGAGGGAATACTCCTCCGCTTTATATGAGAAACATTAATCTCCATGCCCAGTTTCCACAGTGTGTACATTTTGACATAATGCCTGAATTCATCCACAGTTACCCTTATGTCAAACTGTTCTCCTTCTTGGATGGGCATACCTTGTTTACGCTGCATGCCCATTCAGAGAAAAGTGTAGCTAGATCCATGTCAGCGACAGGAGGTGCTAGGCGCATGTCTTGAAGCATTTCCTTTGATTCCTTTTCACTCAGCATTGCAACAAGCCATGGTAAAACACATTCCAGTAATTTCAATGGTGTCTTTAAAGATATCTCAG
Organism: Pinus tabuliformis; assembly: GCA_031772625.1. NCBI lineage: Eukaryota > Viridiplantae > Streptophyta > Pinopsida > Pinales > Pinaceae > Pinus > Pinus tabuliformis. The sequence goes on from CM062804.1 coordinate 1,574,899,487, forward strand.
CTGTCTGCTGATGGACTATCTATTTGGAGGCCGCTCTGCGAATTGTTTAGTTTTCTTTTACATGTGTCATCTGAAAAAAATGATTTTCCATTAAAATTTTGCTTTTATTGAACGCACCCAGCTGCCATTCTCCTTTAATACCACGTGCAACTCAATCACAACAAATTCATTACTCTGTTTAGCAAGCTCAAAACGTATGATTAAGCGTCCTTCATCCCTCTAAACAACGCATTGGTTTAAAAGGGCAGTCTTTGCGTGCCCAGTATGGAGATAGCCACGTAGTTTCTGAGGAACACGTGTGCATACATTTAAATCCAGCCCCAGCCAAAAGATATAGATGTTTTCCAACCATACATTGGTCTGGGCTGTCTTAAACTAGTTACAGAATATATCTATGGCTATTTCATGGAGATCCTTTCATGATCCATACTTTCACCTCGATTATGACTTCATTTCCTATGTTGAGAGAAGGTATGTTGGCGCTGAGATCATGGCCTTTGTAATGACGCTATGGCTGTCTATTTTTGGGACCATTATTGTTATCGTGACTGTGTTCCAATTGCAGCTGCGTTTCAATTGTGTCTAGCATGAAATCATATCCAACGTCTCAACTGAAGTTGTAGTACAGGAGGAAAACCAAGGAAAAGAACACCTTTTATTGCCTTCTGAAGTCCATACTAATCTGCATGATATTTTTTATCACCATTAAGTTGTTTCAACCTCAACATACTTATTAAATGAAGCATAAACATCTCAGCGGCCTCTAATATCAAACTGTAGATCATAGAATGATTCCTTCCTTGTAGATTTATAATCCTCATTTATACACTCGATGTAGTTTCATATGATGTCTTTCAAATAGATGGCTTTATCGTATCCTCAACAGTTGTCCCCTTCTAACTTTTTTGCAGAGTACTCGGTTCAACTCCTGCTCATCCTGTTGCATAAAAAAAAATCATATGTGCCCAATCCAAATGATTTGGTCAAGTCCTGTTGAAATGCTGGCGTCACTGGGCTGGATTTATAAAACAAGTTTTGTGGAGCCAACGAAATATTGTTTGAGGGCATATAATTCTCAGTTGTGGGCATGTGATAGTCAGCATTTCTGAAGTAAGGAATATGAAACGATATCTGAAACAAAGAATTCATGTAGCGTGTCGCCCCTTGTTTCTTCAGCACAACAAAACCCGCCTTCTTTTATGAATCATACGCCCAATAATTAGGTATCCTTCTTGTGCTGGCTCCTGCTATACTAACTAACACGTTTGTGCTGGTTCTATTGTATTAATGACCCTGAATCCATTTTTATGCAAATCCTTTCAGAAAATACACAACTGCTTTAGAAGCCTGGTGAATGATTTTCTCTGGCTCTTGGAGAAGAATTGAGCCGCAGCAAATTGAATTTTTGATGTATTGATGATAAATTTCGGCCTTGGGGCTCTGTGTGCCGCGCTTGGTGAGTGCGTCGCGCCAGTGCAAAAAATGCAATGTGGAGGAGTGCCCAATGCGCCGCACGGCCCATGTGCGCCGCGCCAGTCATCCTATGCATCGCGCCTAGTCTTCGACACACAATTCCAGCTTTAACCTACAAATTTTGCCCTCCCACAATTGCAATCGACTTGTCTGATGTTTTCTTGAATGTGCATGATATTTGAATGGTGACAAATAATTATAAAAAGTCATGGGAAAAATATTTATAATGTTTCTCAAGCATTATACATCCTGCTTCACCCAAAGTCACAGGTAAAAACTTAAGGCGAGGCAATCTCAGAGCCATACCAAGAAGTATACTTGCACGAGATGGTGTCTCTGTCCAAATCTATTCTACAATTGCCCAAACATATCGCAGAAGCATGACAGCAATATGTAGTATTTCACCTCTCTGGCTGAGGAAACTTTGTTGAGCACACAACATAATCTGTCATTGTAAGCAGTTCATCTTCTCTCTTTCTTTTAGCATCTACTAAGATTGGAAACTCTCTTCTTGTAGCACTTCTTTATCAACAATAATTTATGTGGAGTGCTGGCTTCTTAATCTTTATGGTTCTCTCATCAATGCGGCCATAATACCTTGAAATTTTGAGCATGAATAAATCTGGAACAGGTTCCTTATTTACATGTCCTTGGATCTGCAAACGACAACCATCATATATTTAATCTCAGCTGCTGCAAACCCTCAACTCTGGACATTATGACTTCGCTATCAGCTGGTGGTGGTAGCAAATCTTCTTGGAACGGGTCCCCAGAATGATAAATAACTCAACTATCCTATTGTTTGGCGAAAAACAACATATTCGGTCCTCCTGTAGGCTGATTAGACTCCTCCCCTTGGCACTGTCATAACAAAATTGGATCTGGAAACTATAGTGCAAGATTCTTATGCAAATAGAAAAAATTATACTACAGATATGTTTTAACTTCCATTCTGATTTTGGCTTGAAATGATGACTTTTATTGGTTAATTTTCTGCAGGGATAGGAGCTGCTGAAACCTGGCAAGATGACCAGGGCTGCCTGAAGAACTGTAGAACTTGAAAAACCTTAACCACCATGTATTAAACAAACTTGATGATTTCTTCTTCAAAACAGAGTTTTGAAGAAGAAATATCCTTCACCATTATTAATGCTGAAAATGTTGAACCGAAAATTTATTGAAAACATCCTCATGGTTTGCGAGCGCTATTTCACACTTCTGGAGACAAAACCCTGGACTCAAGAATTAAAATGACTCTTTTTGACCGAAATGGCATTTGATGACTACAAATGACGAGAAATGAACCTTGGTGAATTATACTCTGACAGAGGACTGACAAGATTGAGTCTAACATTGGCTCCAATTGGGATGGCAGCTGCCGCTCCGTGGAGGTGCCAAGAACAACAGATCTTTGGGAGAGTAGACAGTGCCTTCATCCATTGGGCTATGGAGTCCATTATTTCGACAAACCAACATGACTCAATTTATTGACTGAAACTTGACTCAAACTGACTCAATGCAAATTGACATGACTGAAAAAAATTGACTCTAACAAATTAACTCAAAATGGCAAAGACCTGGACTTAAAACTTAAAGCTTGGTGGCAGTACATGGCCACCTGTGTTTCTTACAAGACAATATATCCTCAAACTATATCAAAATGCCAATGTAACCAATCAAGCAGATGCCTTCTTGCTTGATTCTCCTGATCAGATCTGCTGGTCAACAATACAAACTGATCACTGGGCATCCAAAAACATAGTTGACCATGATCTCCTTCATCACTGAACACTGCAATAAACACTTTCACCACTGACTGCAACAAATCTGCCATTGGATCCTGAAAAACATGAAGTCTTTCCTCCTGCTGAAGAAACAAGGTGTCCTTTGCTTCAAATTCTGATCTTCCTTCATCATGTGCTTCAGTAAAACTATGCTCTTGGGCTTCAAAAAACTCTGAACAGGTAGATGAGGAGATATCTTCTTGGAAAAACATTTCAACACATGAAACATATGAAGAGGAATTTGAATGGAAATCTTGAATGTTTTGATCTTCTGTGGTGTGAATGTATTGAATGAAGGTCTTATCTTGTTTTTCATACACTGACTGGATTACCTCCTCATGAAGGTTGTATTCTAATGAACTGAGAACATTTGGATCCAAAACTTTGTCTTCTTCATCCCAGCTAATTTCAGTAGCAGAGTTCTCTTTCATAGGATTCCATACTAGGCATTCTTGGTCATCACAGTCTGAATCTGGAACTGAAATAACTATCCTAACATCATCACATTCTGAAATTAGAACTGAACTTACTTGCATGCTGTCTTCTTCTATTGACAGATCTGAACCAACACTTTTCTTTCATCAACTTCCGCCATATGGAACTCTTCAACCTGCTGATCTATTTCATATAATTCATGTTGACTGTCAAGATGCAAAATTCTTTCATCTTCCACCGTACTACAATCTTGATCATGCTGTGAATTTTCATGATCGTCTTTACGCTGCTAAAAGGGATTTTCATACAGGGCTTCCATAATCTCATCATCCATGAAATTATCATCTTCATAATATTTTTCAAGGCTTTCAATAAAAGTAGAAGCATGTTGGCAACAGTCATGAACTAGATTTACTGATGGACAAGATTCTTTATACTTCTCAAAGAATATTGAATGAAAATCCTTTAGACAATAAATGGAAGCAGGTGGCAAACTTTCGTACTAAGATTGGGCTTCGTCTTCCAGAGTAGCCATAAACATTTTCATCAAACAGTCTTCAGGAAAATCGATCTTTAATTTATGCACGTGAATGTGAAATTTCACCAGATGAAGAGCAGTGTCATTACCTTCCACATTTCTAAACACAGGCAAATTCTTTGACCAATCTACCTTGGGCATTTTATTTGGAAAACCTGGGATGTGATCTCGGCTCATGGGAGCGTATCTTCTTGCAATCCGATCCATCTTAAGAAATCTCAAAGCTACTGATCCCTCTGCAGTGGAGTCACCATGAAGGGCTGATTGCATGGATTCTTCAGTGAATGGAGTCACTAGGTGAATGATTTCAGCCGTCTTCTTATGTCTGATCATTGTTCACCATCAACAATCAACTCTGAACTTGAGATATGTATTGGGGCAAAACAATATACAAGTAAACCATTTTCGTCCCCAGTGGAGTCGCCACTATGTTGCCTTGAACCTGCCTTCCTTCAGCCTGAGGCAAATTCGAGCGCTAACATAGTACTATGTTAGCGCTCGAATCTGCCTCAAGCTGAAGGAAGGTAGGTTCAAGGCAACATCAAACCAAGCTCAGCCTTGTAGCTAGCCCTACGAGGGCAGGAGAGGGCTCTCTCCAGTCAATCTCGATAAAATGAGCAATCGGGTGCGAGATGACTAAAAATGGGAACTGGTTTAGGCTAGTAAAATGAGTTTTGAATGAGGGATATTTGATTTAATGACTAAGTTGCTGGGCTGTATGGGACGAGCACAACATGAACAGAGATTTAACCAAAGGCACAGGATATTTCATAAGGCGAGATAAGCATGAGATTTTAGCAATCGAATTGAAATTAAATGGGGTGAAAAGACTGTTTAAGAAAGCTGAAAAGGGCATTAATGTATGAATCCTTTCCAAGCAGAAGAAAACACATAAAGACTGAACACTTCCTAAAGGCAGAGGAATGACTGAATTCTACCTTTCTCACTTGAAAGTATTCAGCTGGAAACAATCATGAATGGACTGCAAAACAACACATGATACATATGAAACAGAGAGAAAAACACATTGCCAAAACTCATACCGCAAGGATCTTATAAATCAGAGCTGCACCATTTAATTATTTCTCTGTCAAAGCTGTACAGTGATAGTGCTGGTTTTTTTTCTTCCTACGCTTTTTCTCCAAACTCAGAACCATTTACACATAATTTTCATACAATAAATAGACTTTAATATGGGAAAGTCGATCGACCCAAAGTGGGACAGAAGGTGAAAGGCCAACCGCTTGTAAAGGAGCAGCATTACATTTTTACTCGGATATGAAAAAGTGACATCTGTAGGTGTGAATCCTTTGAAATTGTAACTGAAAACGAAAGTAGGCCCCGTGGCTTATTTCTCTGCTACGGTTGTTTGTCATACGTTTTACATTTGGGCGTTTCTATGCTTTGACCGTTATTTTACATTTTCCACATGAATAAAAGTTAATTTTTAATAATAAACATAGTTCCCGGCTTTGATTGTTCTTATGTCATCATATCCGCCACCAATTGTCTTCATAGAATTAGCGCGCCCCAGAAGGTTAATGTTTTGAACCAGAGTGCATTCTCTCAGGATTTACCGGTTATTCTATCATCAAAGTGAACGCCAAAAGCACGCAACAGATCAGCTTTATCTACTGCATAATAGACCATCTCGTGCATGCCCAACATCCCCAGGCTTTTCTCATAAGAAAATAGCAGCTGGCATAATATTTTCATGGGAGATTAACCTAATCTAGAGACTAGAAGACATATTTAATGATCAATACAATGGTATTTACAATGAAAAACTTCCTCTGCGCCTCAGAAATTGACCCATACAATCTGTTCAACATAGGTCTGTTGTGCACCATATTACAAAGTCATCATGAACTATGGGTTTTCGCGAGCATCTGCCTTCAAGACTATGCTCCACATTAATTGGACCCTGGATATTCTCCACATTAACTGTCTATTCACTTTAGTTCTGATAGAAACTTTGCTAGAAAATTCCTTCCGTATTTCCTATATGCATGTGCACTCAGAATATGAGGGCCACTGAATATTCTGCTACCCAGGTATTTATTCCACGTGTTGTAAACATCGATGTTGATCAATTCGGAATTACTCAAACCTGATAATAAAGTTCACTCCTGAAATGCTAAGCATCGGTGGTCTTGTTCCTTGATGAAGCCAAATTTAACCTAATTAAAGGTTTTCGTTGAGTTTCAGCTTTAGAGTTGGATAAAATAATTCCTGAACCCGGTAATTCTACAGGCTCGAGTTCTTCTACACTTCCATTTTCACATTAGTCCACAGGTGACCCACAATGGGCTATTGCTTTAGGCTGTCCATTTCTAGGACATGACTTCACAGTATCAACCATTGATTTCTGTTGCTCTTTTGAAATAGTCTTCATCGAAACAAATGTGGTATATTCATCAAGTTCATCCAGCTCTTCAACATGTGACCCAACTCCATCACCCTGACCAGATGTTATCTTCATGATGGCAGCTTCCTTAGCATTTAGTGAAGTTTGTATTGCAACAGGTTAAGCAGGGGCAATTACTATTTCAAAATTTGATGTTAAAGTACCATTAGCAAGGGGTAACATGGAAGCCCTCTTTGAGGCTACAAGTTCTTCATTTTCTCTATCCCTCTTTATTTTTCCCATGCTGGTAACTTCTCCTGAAATCCCATCCAACTCATCATCTGGCAAACCTGTATCACTTTTTGCTACATGACTCAAAACATAACTCTTATACTAGAAACAACGTTTGGTCTCCCAGCTGTTCCTAACATTTTTGTTGTCTGTGGAGGGCGAACACCACCTGGGAAAACAAATGAGGGAATACTCCTCCGCTTTATGTGAGAAACATTAATCTCCATGCCTGATTTCCATACTGTGTACATTTTGACAGAATGCCTGAATTCATCCACAGTTACCCTTATGTCAAACTGTTCTCCTTCTTGGATGGGCATACGTTGTTTACGCTGCAAGCCCACTCAGAGAAAAGTGTAGCTATATCCGTGTCAGTGACAGGAGGTGCGAGGCGCATGTCTCGAAGCATTTCCTTTGATTCCTTTTCACTCAGCATTGCAACAAGACATGGTAAAACACATTCCAGTAATTTCAAGGGTGTCTTTAAAGATATCTCAACTATCTGCTGATGGACTATCTATTTGGAGGCCGCTCTACGAATTGTTTAGTTTTCTTTTACATGTTTCATCTGAAAAAAATGATTTTCCATTAAAATTTTTCTTTTATTGAACGCACCCAGCTGCCATTCTCCTTTAATACCACGTGCAACTCAATCACAACAAATTCATTACTCTGTTTAGCAGGCTCAAAACGTATGATTAAGCGTCCTTCATCCCTCTGAACAACGCATTGGTTTAAAAGGGCAGTCTTTGTGTGCCCAGTATGGAGATAGCCACGTAGTTTCTGAGGAACACGTGTGCATACGTTTAAATCCAGCCCCAGCCAAAAAGATATAGATGTTTTCCAACCATACATTGGTCTGGGCTGTCTTAAACTAGTTACGGAATATATCTATGGCTATTTCATGGAGATCCTTTCATGATCCATACTTTCACCTCGATTATGACTTCATTTCCTATGTTGAGAGAGGGTATGTTGGCACTGAGATCACGGCCTTTGTAATGACGCTGTGGCTGTTTATTTTTGGGACCATTATTGTTATCGTGACTACGTTCTAATTGCAGCTGCGTTTCAATTGTGTCTAGCATGAAATCATATCCAACGTCTCAACTGAAGTTGTAGTACGGGAGGAAAACCAAGGAAAATAACACCTTTTATTGCCTTCTGAAGTCCATACTGCTCTGCATGATATTTGTTATCACCATTAAGTTGTTTCAACCTCAACATACTTATTAAATGAAGCATAAACATCTCAGCGGCCTCTAATATCAAACTATAGATCATAGAATGATTCCTTCCTTGTAGATTTATAATCCTCATTTATACACTCAATGTAGTTTCATATGATGTCTTTCAAATAGATGGCTTTATCGTATCCTCAATAGTTGTCCCCTTCTAACTTTTTTGCAGAGTACTTGATTCAGCTCTTGATCATCCTGTTGCATAAAAAAAAAATCATATGTGCCCAATCCGAATGATTTGGTCAAGTCCTTTGTTGAAACGTTGGCGTCACTGCGCTGGATTTATAAAACAAGTTCTGTGGAGCCAACGAAATACTGTTTGAGGGCATATCATTCTCAGTTGTGGGCATGTGATAGTCAGCATTTCTGAAGTAAGGAATATGAAACGATATCTGAAACAAAGAATTCATGTAGCGTGTCGCCCCTTGTTTCTTCAGCACAACAAAACCCGCCTTCTTTTATGAATCATATGCCCAATAATCAGGTATCCTTCGTGCGCTGGCTCCTGCTATACTAACTAACACGTTTGTGCTGGTTCTATTGTATCAATGACCCCGAATCCATTTTTATGCAAATCCTTTCAGAAAATACACAACTGCTTTAGAAGCCTGGTTAATGATTTTCTCTCGCTCTTGGAGAAGAATTGAGCCCAACAAATTCAATTTTTGATGTATTGATGATAAATTTCGACCTTGGGACTCTGTGCGCTGCGCTTGGTGAGTGCGCCATGCCAGTGCAAAAAATTCACTGTGGAGGAGCGCCGCGTGGCCCATGTGCGCCGCGCCAGTCATCCTATGCGTCGCACCCAGTCTTCGACACACAGTTCCAGCTTTAACCTACAAATTTTTCCCTCCCACAATTGCAATCGACTTGTCTGATATTTTCTTGAATGTGCATGATATTTGAATGGTGACAAATAATTATAAAAATTCATGGTGAAAAATATTTATAATGTTTCTCAAGCATTACACATCCTGCTTCACCCAAAGTCACAGGTACAAACTTAAGGCGAGGCAATCTCAGAGCCATACCAAGAAGTATACTTGCAAGAGATGGTGTCTCTGTCCAGGTCTATTCTACAATTGCCCGAACATATAGCAGAAGCATGACAACAATATGTAGTATTTCACCTCTCTGGCTGAGGAAACTTTGCAGAGCACACAACATAATCTGTCATTGTAAGCAGTTCATATTCTCTCTTTCTTTTAACATCTACTAAGATTGGAAACTCTCTTCTTGTAGCACTTCTGTATCAACAATAATGTATGTGCAGTGCTGGCTGCTTAATCTTTATGGTTCTCTCATCAATGCGGCCATAATACCTTGAAATTCTGAGCATGAATAAATCTGGAACAGGTTCCTTATTTACATGTCCTTGGATCTGCAAACGACAACCATCATATATTTAATCTCAACTGCTGCAAGCCCTCAACTCTGGACATTATGACTTCGCTATCAGCTGGTGGTGGTAGCAAATCTTCTTGGAACGGGTCCCCAAAATGATAAATAACTCAACTCTCCTATTGTTTGGCGAAAAAAAAACATATTTGACCCTCCTGTAGGCTGATTAGACTCCTCCCCTTGGCATTGTCATAACAAAATTGGATCTGGAAACTACAGTGCAAGATTCTTATGAAAATAGAACAAATTATACTACAGATGTGTTTTAACTTCCATTCTGATTTTGGCTTGAAATGATGACTTTTCTTGGTTAATTTTCTACAGGGATAGGAGCTGCTGAAACCTGGCAAGATGACCAGGGCTGCCTGAAGAGCTGTAGAATTTGAGAAACCTTAACCACCATGTATTAAACAAACTTGATGATTTCTTCTTCCAAACAGAGTTTTGAAGAAGAAATATCCTTCACCATTATTAACGCTGAAAATCTTGAACTGAAAAATTATTGAAAACATCCTCATGGTTTGCGAGCGTTATTTCACACTTCTGGAGACAAAACCCTGGACTCAAGAATTAAAATGACTCTTTTTGAAAGAAATGGAATTTGATGACTGCAAATGACGAGAAATGAACATTGGTGAATTATACTCTGACAGAGGACTGACAAGACTGAGTCTAACACCTCTAAGATATTGAAGCACCCATTTCATTGTTGTGTAATTCTCTTTACCTAGATTTTACATGTATCTAGTGACAACACCATTTGCATGTGAAATATCTAGTCTTGTAATAACCATTGCATACATTAAGAACCCTATTGCAATAACATATAGTACATGAGACAAATACTCCTTTTCTTCATCATTACTAGGACATAAACATAAAGAAAGATTGAAATTTGAAGCTAAAAGGATTTGAACATATTTCACACTATTCATACTGAATCGCAGAAGTATTTTCTCCACATACTTCTCTTGTGATAACCATAGCTTACACTTTATCTTGTCTCTGTGTATCTTCATGCTCGAGCTTTTTTGTTGTTGCACCAAATCCTTCATCTTGAAAGTCCTAGCCAACTGAGCCTTTAACATGTTGATCTCAACAATTCTTTTTATTGCTACAAGAATATCATCAAAATATAACACCAAAATAATGAATATGACATTTTCCAACTTTTGAAAGTAAACACAATGATTATACTCACTTTTGGTGAAATCGTAGCTCATCATGAAGGAATCAAACTTCTTGTACCATTGCTTGGGAGATTGCTTCAAGCCATACAATGACTTTTTGAGTTTGCAAACAAACCTCTTTTTTATTTTATTTTGAACAAACCCTTCTAGTTGTTCCGTATATATATCCCCATCCAAATCCCCATGTAAGAATTATGTTTTGACATCTAGGTGCTCTAAATTTAGATAAAGTAATGCAATTAATGATAACAAAACTCAAGTTTAAACAATCTTAACAACAGGTGAAAAAATTTCATGGAAATCAATACCTTTCTTTTGAGAATATCCTCTTCCAACTAGTCTTGCTTTATAGCTATGAGCAATATCATCAACACTTTCTTCAATTTGTAAACTGACTTGCAACTAACAAATTTCATGTCCTTAGGAAGTTCCACCAGATTCCATGTCTTATTTCTTTATAGGGCATATATTTCTTCTTTCATTACTACTTTTGATTTATCACTATCAGATACTTCCATTGCTTCCTCATAAAAACTAGGTTGTCCATCATTAACATTTAAAGAAACATATGTAGCAAAATCATCATACCTTTTAGGAAAAGATCTGATTTGTGTAGATCTTTGTACAATTTGCTGCAATATTTTCTCAGTTTCATGAGAAATTTTTGTATCCTCATTTGCTTCTATAGGAGTTTCTTCATGAACATATTCATGATCCTCCTCCCTTGAAGATGATTTAGTTTCCAATTGAACTCACTGAATCTGTGGTAGGTTTTCCTATTTCATTTCACCATGTACATCTCATTTTATGAGTGACAATTCATCAAATATGACATCTCTGTTAATGATGATTTATGTGGGTATTAGGATCCCACAATCTATATCCCTTAAATCTATAACCATATCCAAAAACTATTAGTCCTTTTTATTTTGGATCTAACTTTGAACATTGATTCTTTGGAATAAGAAAATAGGCATCTGTTGTAGCGGCTACAATCACCCTCCAACATTTTGCCTTAGCTTCATTTTGGAGCCTCCATACCAACCATCCTTAGCACCATATCTTGCTTTGTCCAAGTACATATGCTTCATTTGAGTTTCAGTAGCTTACTAGCTTGTGTCTGCTAGCTTGTTTTCCTCCCACATATAAGATGACATTTCGAAACTTGGTTAATTTCTAGTTGTTGGGCTCACTTGGAAAATTACGCAAATATAGAGGGGTACCAGCCTTCCTCTCTAGAATTGTGCAGGTCATCTAGGCAGTCTGCTGTTCTCCAGAAATGCGCAGAGCATCCAGGCAGCCTTCCCTCTGGAAATTGTGTAGAGAAGCCCATTATTGGGCTTGCTCTAAAAAATTGCGTAGTTCAGGCAGACATCCAAGGTTTCAGTCTAGGAATTGCACAGAGCCTGAGGGATAACCAGACCAACTCAACACAAAAAATGCACAAAAGTCACTCCAAGGCTTGCAGTCCATTGCATGTGCTTCCAAGTTGACCGGTTCTCTATAGGACTGAGCAATCTTGATTTGCATGCATGGGATTCTTTTCTTGAAAAAACATAAAAGAAAAAATAAAAAAACATGCCCAGATTTTAGGGATCCATTTTTAGTAGTTGGAGGTTACATGCAAAAGTCGTTTTAGAAAACTCCCGCTAAGTGTCGATTTTTCCTAGATTTGTGGCATGCGCGTGACTCATAAGCCTTGATCTTATCAAAATTATTTATTCGACACTTCAGAGCGCATTCCTCACTTTGATCTTGGAGCTCTAGCATCCCACATTACATCTAGGAGCATTCAACACACTCAGCTCAACATTTTCCAGGTAAGTCCACTTTTCATGTCTTTTGCTGCTTTTTTGTCACTTTTCATTTTTCGATTTGTGTGATTGTTGTTTTATTGGTTTCAATGAATGCTTGTTGTTGTTTTAATTCATGTTAGCTTGTAGAAGCATTGTTTCAAGTTTTCCACTGCATCTCACTCCTGTCGCATGCATGACACTCTTTTTGCACTAACGATCGTCGTTGCGGCGACTCTCTTCACACACTTATTTTTATATTTATTGAATCTTTCACTCACTGTTTGCATGCATGTTCATTCACACATGTATGCACTCAACATCACACATGCATTTAGCCTTTTTTATGCTTTCATTCGCCCGTTGGCGGGCTGGGCTGCCTTGGCCCAGACCTTGCCTTGCCCGGCTTACACTGCGCAGTTCTGAGAGTGAAGGTTCTGCCTTCCTCCCAAAATTTGTGCAGAGCTTTCCCAACACTGGCCTACAGGATTTCTCTACACAATTCTGAGAGGCAGTGCCCTGCTGGCCCCGGGAATTGCGCAGATGCATTTGACTGGGTTGCGGTCATTGCTAATTGAAACTGCACATTGCGAAGTTTCAGTCCTCAACAGGCCAAGTTGGACTATGCTCTGCGTAGTTTTAACATCCAATTAGCCCACTGACAGTCTGGACTATGCTCTACACAGTTTTGGCAGTCAGTCTCCGAGTCGCCCTGTGAAAATTGTGCAATATTTCAGTCAGTCACCCAGGGGTGTTGCATGTCAGTCCTCAAGTTGTTTTGGTTTTCAACTGACATTGTGCCTGCCATGAGTGTTTCTCTGTCTCCTGGTATCACAGGTGTTAGTCCGTCTCTCAGCAGTGTAGGTACAATGGCTTCCAAGAGAGCAAGGTCAAAGGACACCGTTGAGAGTGCAACTGGAGATGTAGTCGAGCAAGTGTCTATAAGCTTTCCCATCTATGAAGACATTAAGTTATTCATAGAGAAGGAGATCAAGATGAAATGGCAGGACATTAATGACACCTTTTCATGCACATTTGAGGAGAACCTGGAAGACCGCAGGGTCTATATCAACATACACAAGTCGGGCTTATACCACATTACATGTAGGTATCCAACGTGTCCATGCACAGACATGATCCACTGGATTGCCTCACATACTGATCCAGAGACAATGATGTTGAGTAGTGTTAGTGGAGAAAAACTTTCCACCTTCAAGGAAAAGGACTTTCAGGAGATGTATCACATGGCACAAATGGTGATCACGATGGATACACCCTTCACAAAGCCGAACAACAGTGCAAACATAAGAGACATCTTGAAGAGCTGGGTGAAAGAGCCATCCAAGTTTATGATGACACCCAACCACGTTTACAAGGCAAGGATCTTGTGAAAGGCATTTCAGCTCTTGGTCATCTTCTCATGCTACTTATATGGCCAAGAGAGAACATAAACCTTCCTGCAGAGTTGGGTGATTGTGTTGGATCAGTTAGCGAGTAAAGGAAGACCTTTCAACTAGTTTGACATGTTGACTCTCAGGTTGAAGGAACAAGTGGCAGAAGCTCGACATCCACCCAAGGGTCAGCAAGGGAAGCTATTCATGCCGACTTACTTACTTGATGCAGTCTGTGCTCGTCAGCAGTTCCCAGGCTTGGCTGGGGCATGGACACCTTCAAAAACCTTTGTGCACACTTATTGTAGGTTGTTCTTTGAATTCAGCTTCCGTGGAGTTATCATACAGCTATTAGACCACTTCCTCACCCTAGTATACAAGATTATCTTTGAATAGGATTCACCTTGCATGTTGCAAGAAGCAATGGAGGCATTGATCGACATAACATATTGGTATGCCTCACCCCTTGGCACCTTCATTTGGATGTACAACATGGAGAAGGCTCCGCATGTTTTATCGAAGTTTTCCATGGATAACCTCATCATGCAAGAAGTGTCATATCACATCACGACAAGGTTGTCAGCGAGACTGCACAGGAAGAAGAAGGAACCTTAGCTTGCTATTCCTTTGTGGATCAGGTTGTATGAGATCCGGAATCTCAAGCATGTTGAGGCTGAGATGTAGGAATTCAAGAGATTCACCTTCGACACCAGAAGTTTTAATCCGTATGACCCACATTACTTAGTAAAGGACCATAGTGTAAAAGTGCATCATCCTTGGATCCACGGGGCTTGTCATTGGCCTAAGGAAGACCCATGGAGATACTGCTATCACTTCTCAAGGCTTAATGAATTGGTCAACATAGCTATAGAGTGGTTATTAAAGAAGAAGGTAGTAGCATCCGAGGGAGTAGCATCATCACTGGCAGTAGAGGGCAGTAGACCTGTGCTTGACAAAGGCAAGAGAAAGGTTGTTGACATTGCGGAAGCAGAGAAAAGCTGCAAGTTCAAATCAAATCCACTTGTGTTGAGATTAGATTTGGAGATTGAAGCTAAGAGGTGATAGCGCGAAAGAAGGATCACACAAAGGTAGAGGGAGAAGCAAAACTGGAGGAAGAAAAAAAGGAGTTACAAGGATTGAAGCAAAAACTTAGGTAAGAACTGGAGTTACGCAGAAGAGAGAAGGAAGCGCAACAAGAACAACATGCACATATTGATGAAACTGCGCCCATACAGGTTATCGACTCATGTGTGTAGCTAGCATAGAGAAGACAGGGTGAGAAGTCGTAGGAGCATGACTTTGCTCAAGAGATTGTACAGATGCTAGAGCAGATGGACATGGTTATGGTTCAGCTTGAGTTAGATCAAGACATTGACCTCATATCTCAGAACCAAGAGGTCACCCTATCAGCTTCACCAGATCCGGAAGACAAGCAAGTACCAAGTGATCAAGGAGACACTGAAATCCTTGAAGACAATCCAGAGGCGGAGATGAACACCATACCTTTTGACAAGTCATAACATAGAGTTGTGCAGTCACGCAAAGTGCCTACTCCAGATGTCCATGTATCTCCTGCATAGTTTGAAGAATGAATGATCGTGTTTGATGTGCGTAGAACTCTAGTTGCATTGGCCGATGCTACCAAGGCATATGTTGAGGCTACCGGCTTAAGTGTTAGATTCTTGATAGGTGAGAATGAGTGTATGGCTAATGCGTTACAAGCGGCAAAGAAGGGAGGAGATTAGGTTACAACATCCACCAAAGCAGAGTTGAGCAAAGCGATACTAGATGAAGTATCGTCTCTTGAGACACTCATGCGGAAGCTATACTTTATGTTCATCACCGTGCATAAGTAAGTTGTCCATCTCAACGGTTGGCAACAACGCTATGCTAGGAGAGCACACATCTTGTCAGACTTACACACTGTTGTCGATCACACGCAAATATGGAAAATGAGGTATAAAGGAGCCCCATTGCACTTTCCAAAGATGATGAACCCAAAGCTGGTAGAGTTGAAGGCACACATCTGGAGTCAGATCTGGAACTATGAGGAACTCCTGCAGCTCATCACGAGCTTGCAAGCTTCACATGCACATGTGTTCAGGAGCATGGATGTCATTATGCGCATGCATGTGATCCAATCCATTGGCATACTCATTGAAGCGAAGTCAAAGAACCAAGTCTGACTAGAGCTAGGCATGTACTTTGATCAGTTGATGCGCGTAGCCACCAGTGCAAACTTGCAGATGAGCATATATCAGTATGTTGCTGGTTCGACTGCACTCAAGACTATGACGCTCAAATTATCTGACGAGTTGGACAGAGGTGCCAAATTAGTGTACCCAGATGCAATAGAGGCAAGAGTTCTCTTTCAGAAGGATATCACCATAGAGCATTAATGGGGAGTGTTGGCGATAATGCTTAATCATGCCATGTAATCCGTGACAAATAAGTCATTCTCTGTGCAAAATTAGGACAGAAAATTATTAGGGTGGTAAGTGCTCAAAAGATTGGTAGTGTGAGTAGATAGTATATTTGTTTCAGATTAGTAATCATATTAGTAATAAGTTTATTATATAAGAATGTAGTTGATGATTTCATTTAATATGTGATTTATAGGAGGTTTGAGTTTAATTTGTTCATTTTTTATATATATTTTTCTTTATAATTATCTTAGTTTATGAGCCGGCTCAAAGAAAACATTCATATTCTAATTTGTTATTTTTTTTACATATATATATTTTTTTTCATAATTACCTTCGTTTATAAACTGACTCAAAGAAATCATTTCATATTCTCTAACTCCCATAATAATGAAAATGGAGTTTTGAGCTTATCCTCTCCGTGAATCTATGGTGGTGTGTAGCTTGGCCTCTCCTGGCTGTAACAAGAATATAATCTATGGTTGTGTGTAGCTTGGCCTCTCCTTGCTGTAACAAGAATATATTTGTCGTCCATATGAGCGACCTTATGAATATAATAACGTCTCGTTATTATTACATCATCGACTTCACTATTCTAGCCAAGTCTACACCTTTGGCTTTGGCCTCCTCTTGTTCCGACATTAATTCAGGACGTATATACAAGAACAAGCAACGACTCAAATAGTGTCAATGAAACATGCGATTTATATGGCTCGAATCTTGGCATGCTCTATTGAAGTCAAAGGTTTTCTTCGATTCGAACGTGAAAGTGTTTAATACGCTCAATACTTTCCTCTCCTCGTTCGCCGCCTCCTACAACCGAAGCTCCAGGCATACATAAATTTATCAAGAAGAAAATTTATCAAATTTTAATTGAAAATAGAATTACAGAAAGAAAACTTGTATACTTATCTTATTGGAAATCAATAGTCACTTTTCAAACATGGAAGATATGATAAACACTTGTATACTTATCTTATTGGAAATCAACAGTCACTCTTCAAACATGGAATATGATAAACCGTGTATTCAAGATAATGATAAGAGTTTGGATCTTATTGGAAATCAAGAGTCACTCTTCAAACATGGAATATGATAAACCGTGTATTCAAGATAATATAAGAGTTTGGAAATTTACTTAAGTTTCAGACTTACAGAAATTTATCAAATTTTAATTGAAAATATAATTACAGAAAGAAAACTTGTATACTTATTTTATTGGAAATCAATAATCACACTTTAAACATCGAAGAGATATGATAAATGGTTTATTGAAGATAATGATAAAAATTTGGAAATTTACTTAAGCTCCAGACATACAGAAATTTATCAATTTTTGTTAATCAAATTTTAATTGAAAATAAAATTACAGGAAAAAAACTTGTATACTTATTTTATTGGAAATCAATAATCACTCTTCAAATATGGAAGATAATGATAAAAATTTGGAAATTTACTTAATCAAGAATTTTGGTGTAACTAAAAACTTTAATATGATAGTACCATAGCATTGACTCATATTAGATTCTTCTCATTATATATTTAAAAGGACGTTTAAATGTATTTGAAGAGGATGTTGAAATGATTGTCCACTCACCTCATTGCAGATCAATTACTTAAACTAATTAATCTTTCCAAGACTACGCTGCAGCCACAAAAAAACCTCTCTCCCCCACAAAAAATTGCTTTCAAACATTGACATCCATTATGATTCAATAACTATTCACGACTTAATAAAATGAAATGTAAAACTGATCAATTCAAATTACAACATTTCCTAGTAATCATCATCAGTCAAAGAAGATCTTCATTTTCTCACTACCAGATACTTGATGTAAACCATGCATTTTTACCAAAAAGAAACGTGACGTTGCAACAAGAGCGACAGACATTACAGTGATAAAGAAAAACGAAATCGAACATAGTACACAAATAATCACACAGATGATATTATTACTTCAAAATTACATTGAGATTCAATAGTGTTGTCAGATCCAACTTATTCTAAACTTGGATATGGATTTTGAGAAACCTAAATTCAAAATTACATTGAGATTCAATAATGTTGTCAGATCCAACTTATTCTAAACTTGGATATGGATTTTGAGAAACCTAAACTCAGCACACTGTGAGCATTATCTCCAACATCAACATCACCATCACCAGAATCCATAATTTCCAAACCAAACATAGGTAGTAAAATAACGTGAAAAACATTGAAAAGCTTGTTATACAGAACTCAGCTTTTCCACACACTTCAGCCGTTGCTATAGCCAACAGCATACAAATCACTAAAAATAATTATAAACCTCGGGTTCAGACACGAGTCACATTATTGAAAGAAATCATTTAGGGAAAAGGAAAAAGGAGAGGCTACTTATATAATGCCAGTATGGCGACGATGGTCTGCACAATGGAGAGCGAGTATGGCGACGATGGTCTGCACAATGGAGAGCAACAGTAGAGCAATTCCTCCCAACAGACCTAGAGTTTTCCAGGGAGAAGAGAAATACTCCGTCACAAGCTCAGCCAATTGGACCCTAAATTTATTGTTGTAATTGTTATGAACTTTTTCTGTCAGCCCATCGAAGGCACCTTCTAGATTGACATTGACTCCCTTGCATAGACCGTTGAAGAGCTTGGCAACTTCTGCGTCGCTCCCGAGGTGGTTTGTAATGATTTTCCTTTTTCTGAGCAAAGCCACGTCTTCTTCGGAGTCGATTAACTGGTCCATTAAACACACGTAACACGCAACATAATTGAATTCAGATGGTTTGCACATCTCAAAAGCAATTAGGTTACGGAATAGGATCTCTGTGGAGTCTTTGACAGTGATGCGAGGAAGGTAAATTGTGTTCCTCGACTCGTCAAATTTAATATTTGCGATGCCTCCCTCGCATCGCTCTAATTTGATACCAGCGTTTCTTAATTCTATTGCGCGATGGATATGATCGTGTGTGCCGACATTTTTATCCGGATTGCAGATTCTGGGCAGCAGCGAGTTCAAACAATTGATTTTTGCGCTCTCTTCGTCATGGCCGGAGATGCTAATATAGTCGTAGTTCCGGGCTTGCTCGCCATTCTGAGAATGTGCGATGTCACCACTTTCATTGTCTTGGTCTTGGAGCCCTCCGGCGTCCTTTCCCGCATGCTCGCCATTATCGGAATGTGGAGAAATAATGAAAATGCGCAACCAACCAAGAAGATGATGAACTTGATGATGATGTGGTTGAGGCCAGGACCTTTGCAGTTTACCCTTTTTACTTTGGAAAGGGTAGAACACGGGCAAGAACGATTCACGCATCATTTCGCGAAGCTCGTTCTCTGCATCACTATCCGTGGAGCTGCACTGCAATTTTAGTAGCTTTAGGAGAACGATGAACGGGATTTGATTCTCGAGCTTCAACATGTCGTTCAGTATATCCATTCCAGTATTAAGAATCCTCTCTTTCTCAAAAAGAGGTTCATAGCAGTTACCATCTTCTGGTAATCTGATGCCATTCAGAGTCTTCAATATTTCTAGAATAAAACAGCCGTCCAAAGTTAGCATCAGACCGAGGCTCTCTCCATTGCAATTGATTTTTTCTTCATAGTTGTCCCTGATTTTTTTCTGCACATTCATGATCTCCTCTGTTGCTGCACGAGAGAAGAAACCCATATTATTTGGATCATTGCGAAGGCGGTTAATATCATTGAACCTGATAGTCATCCTTTTCAGCGCTCTTTCTTTGTGACTGTGCATTGAACGAAGCTTTTCAGTTTCGTGATAATATGGACCCAACGACACTCTTGTGGGAACATATGCTTCCCTTTTTACCCTGTCCGACATGAGGATGTCAGGAACCCTATATATGGATACAACGGATGACGATCGGAAGGGATTAAAGTCCCAACTCTCTTCAACTGTAACGCTACACTCTCCTTGGGCTTCTTTCCCGTTAACTGATAATTTCGGTTGCTTCTGCGTCTGTCCATTGGCACTCTTGAAGTGGGAGTCGGATGCTGCCATTTTATCAGGACAGAAGAAGAGGATGATAACGTCTAACGCTTCAACATATGGTTACCACTACAGAAGTGACCCTCTTTATCGTAGCGTCTCTCCTGATCAACTACTCTATCAGCTGGCCACCACTGACACATTACATGCCTCTCTCCTAATCAACTACTCTATCAGCTAACTACCACTGACACATTACATGAATTAATTACTAGGCTACTTAGTTGGGAAACCATGTTTCGAGTGTCAGTGTTTCATTAAGAGTGGGGTTGTATATGTTGAAAACTATATTAATGAGTGAGGTTGTATAGGTTGACAACTAGATAATGTACGTACTTGTTTAAATTTAACTTTTTTTAACATTAACAGAGTAAATATTGGTTGCCTACATATTTATGATAATTAATCTTCATTCTAAATAGAAGCAACTATTTATTTCAACTCATCTTCATTCTAAGTTGCTACAAAAATGACTCCTCTTTATATTAGCCTCTTTCCCAATCAACTACTTCAACAGCTAATCACCACTCACACCTTCATTCTAAATAGAAACAACTATTATTCCAACTAATCTTCATTCTAAACTGCTACAAAAGTGGCTCCTCTTTATTGTAACCTCTTTTACCAATCAACTATTTCAACAGGGAATCATAACTCTTCAGCAGGTAATCATAACTTACACATTATAGGAATTAATTACTAAGCTACTTATTGAACAACCAATATTTAAGATGTTATTGCTGATTAATGAGTGAGGTTATATATCTCTATATCTGAATAATGTACTTGTATAACACAATAAATACAATAAATATGAATAGATGAATAACACAGTAAATATTATTTACCTACGTATTCATAACAACTAATTTTCATATTGATGACCACTCATACTCATCTTCATTCGAAATGGAAACAACTATTCATTCCAACTAATCTTCATTCTAAATGGCTACAGCGATGTTCTCGAACCATTTAAAGAAGATAAAGCATAGATAGTGTAATAATTAACGAGTCAATGCCGTACCAAGAGATATAAATTTGGTAGGTGATTATTCTTGTTGCGTTATAAAGAGATATAATTTTGATGGTTGATTATTGTTGCGTTTATAGTTTAAGATGGTCTATAGAAATTTGTTTTTTAATAATATAACATAGTTAATTGCTCTAGATAAAGTTTGTCCGTCTATCATAAAAAAAATTCCATTTCTAAATTTTGTGTTAATTTATTCTTACGTCTCAATTACAATTCCCTGTTTTGTGTAACAATTCCATGCCCAGGTTCGGTATATGTTTAATCTATTTTAATAATTATTTAGGTAAAAAAATAAAAATCCACACTGATTAGAAATAACTAAACTCGGAAGCTTTAAAGTGTCTTCCTAAATCCGCAAGTGCGTCAATGTGCAACTCTAAATACCTCGTGCGAAAGGTGTTCTTTTCGATAGGCCGAGTAATTGAATTCCTCTTTGCAAATTTTGACATTCCATTTTTCATTCCTGTAGTGGCTAAATGCTTTAATTTCATATGGTTTAATATCGGTATTTTTGTTGAATTATACATTTTTTAAATAATGGAAAATTATTATATTTAGTTGTTAAATTAGTAGTGGGACAATTATCATTAAATAAAATGCAGAGTAATTATTATGGTTATTTAAGGAAAATCATACTCCTTGAAATTACTTGTCACTGGTCTGTCAAGTAGCTAGCTTTTACTCATTCCAAATGTCTTTGGTTCTTGGGCCATTAACCTGTTTCTTTACATCGGAAAAAGACTAGCCCTTAACCAAATAGAAGCAATTTTAGAGCATAATCCAAGCACGTATATTTTAACATTGTTACAACTAAATTTTAACCAACAAATAAATTTTAATTGCAGAAAATAACGACAACTAAACAAGAGCGGAATTCCCCGAATCTGGGTGACCCTACAAATCCAGGCTCTCACTCTAAAGTGCATAGCTTGCAGCTCCCACATGGCTCCTCCTCCACACCATGTGTCTTTTACTCCCCCTCCTGCAAGCTAGCTTCCCTTGTACGAGATCTTTCTACTCCTGCATCCCGCTATTAAACTCATAGCCCCCATGTTCATTCCTCTCGTCAACTCTCCTTCTGACGTTCTCCACTCTCCTTCCCACATTCTCTTGAACAAACTTTTTGACATCATGACTGCAATCTTGCTCTGCATGACCATGAATCAAGATAGGGGAAGAGGTTGTGGGCGCCCTCGTACCAGTTTTGATGATGTCGTCATTGTCACCATGTTTAACAATGGGATTCCTGACTCCATACAGAGAGAAGTCCTAGCTATGGAGAAATTTAAGTTGTGCAGGGGCCACCCAACACTTTGGGAACTCACGAACCTCCTTGCATGCTAATTGAAGGCACATGCCCAAGAGAAAATGAAATCGGTTGTCTAGATTGTTGAACTCTCCACTCACTAGAGTCTTGGTATCTCCTCTCTCAGATGACTCGCCAGAGACCTGGGTTTGGAATTTTCGCCCAACATTCTATCCTCTTCTTCCTCAGCTGCTTCCCACTCCCACCCTCAGTAGGTTCGCTCCTCTTCCCTACCCTTTCCTTGCGCCCCCGTGGCTCATCCTCCTCCTTCCCAAACTCTCGTTCCTTCAATGGCTAATGCACACTCCCCTCCTCCTCACCCCAACCCTCGGGGATGCTACATTTTAGAGGACCACCCAGTGGACATAGATAACACCTGATGTAGTTTCAATGTGGCAGAATTTAGCTCTCGGTGATAAGGGAACTCTCAGGTTGGTTCTCCCACTACATTCATGTATGTTTGTTGGTCACTTCTATTCCATCACCTTGAAGGCGAATAATTCAAAGCCACATGGCTCATTGGCTCAATTATGTACCTTTTTGTCGCATATTGTGCATCATTTTCTTAGTTCATGCAACAATAATGCAATCTCTATTCTCAAAAGCATGATTTTGATCAATAGTTGTTCTGTAATGCAAACAACAAAACTACAAGGCTCTGAATTCTCCCTACTAGGGCAAAGTTCTTCCACTCTACATCTATGGTTTCCTCCCTCAGAGGCAAAGAAATCTCTCTTGACTGTACTTTCTATAATTTCTTACATGTTAATATAATGTGACTATATTTTCCTATAAAAAAAACAAGATAGTGGAATAATCAAACACATAAATTGATATAGTGTTTTACATAGTAAAACCTTCCTTGTGAGGGAAACATCCACAGGGAAATGATAATCAGTATTCTTATTATTCAAGGTAGATTTAGAACAACCAACCAACTCATAAGCATACATTATCCAACCATTCAACCCACTCTCCATTCATTTTTTTTGTGTCCTTATTGCCTCTATAGGCTTACATGGATAAATAACAACCTGTCAAATTTTTTCTAAATATATCCAGAACTTTTAAAGGAATTATATCAGAATTTTTTTACATAAAACAAAAAAGTTCCTTTTATATTCTTTTTCCAAAAAATTATATTAGGATAAACAACCCAAACCAAAAGAACTGATTTTAGCTATTATCCCAAGAATATAGGGAAATAGTTTGAAACTTCTAACAAACTCCACCTTGACAACAATTTACCTGATATATCATGCCCAAATTATTCATCACCTTCCTTGCAAGCCAAGAGAAGCTAGGAACCATTTTAGCTTCTCTAACAAAATTGGTTTTGTGAACATGTTTGCACAATTTTTCTTTGTATGGACTTCTTCCAGAGCCACTGCTCCACTTTCATCAATAAGTTATATTACAAAATGGTATTTAATAGGTATATGTTTGTTCTTACTATGATAAGCTAGATTCCTCACCAAATGAATAGCACTTTGGCTATCACAAAATACTTTCACCTTGTCCTGCATCCTTCCAAACTCACCTAGCAAACCTTTTAACCAAATTTCATCTTTGCAAGCATGTGATACAACTATGTATTCTACCTCAGTAGTGGATAAAGTAACTATGTTCTGAAGCTTTGACATCCAAATAACATATCAAATTGCAAGAGTAAAAACATATCTAGAAGTAGATCTCCTCTTTTCCAAGTGACCTGTAAAAGCTCAATCAACCTAACCACAAACCGAATCACTACTGCCATCATAGGCGGTACAATAATTACTTGTGCCTCTAAGATATTGAAGCACCCATTTCATTGTTGCGTAATTCTCTTTACCTAGATTTTCCATGTATCTAGTGACAACACCATTTGCATGTGAAATATCTAGTCTTGTAATAACCGTTTCATACATTAAGAACCCTACTGCAATAACATATGGTACATGATACAAATACTCCTTTTCTTCATCATGTAGGAATTTACAGGGTAAGTTCCTCAGAAAGAACACCAAAAGGACACCGCTCACAACCAGATCACAGATCAATACACCAGTATTTTTGACGTGGTTAAAACCCTCAAAGAGGGAAACAGTCCAAGGCGTGAGCCAACGCGGCCACTTCAGGCAATTTATTAATCAAAGAATGAAAATTTACATAAGCTTCTCTCATGCACGGATTACCCTACAAATGACCCTCCATGCGCTTTAAATAGAATTCATGGACCAATCGGGTATCAAGTCACGGATCAAGTCTCGGTAATACCGAGGAGAGAATGAACCGTCGGATCACTACATATCGTGACCGTCGGATTGTAAGTTACAAAATGTACAACGGTAAAGAAACACACTTTACCTAACTCTATACCTAACTCTACACTAGACCAAGTTGTACTTAACTATTTCCTATGTGTCGGAATATCCTAACATCCCCCCTTAAGAACAACTTGGGATAGGATTGAAGGATTTACAAATATGACACAATAGGAGAAGGAAGGAGGCACTAGAGCCTATCCCCCCTTAGTGACAACTTCCTGAACTCCAACCATAAATCGAAGTTTAGTGAACTTCGCCTCTGTGAGAGCCTTTGTGAAGATGTCTGCAACTTGATCATCTATTGAACAATATTGCACTTCAAGAACATGGTCGTGAATGAGCTTTCTGATGAAGTGCATGTGCAGTTCAATGTGTTTGTTGCGCTGATGTTGAACTGGATCTTTGCATAGCTGAATGGCACTTTGATTATCACACCAAAGTGTAGTCGGATGTTGCTGCTGAAAGCCAAATTCTGACAGGATCTGACGAAGCCACAAGGCTTCCTTACTAGCTTCTACGGCACCACGATACTCTGCTTCTGCTGATGAAAGAGAAATGGCAGCTTGTTTCTTACAAGCCCATGTAATAGGTCCTGAAACAAGAGTGAACACATAACCGGCAGTAGACTTCCGATCATCAGGGTCACCAGCCCAATCGGAATCAGTGAAACCAACCAATAGAGGAGATGCTTTGGCACTGTAATGAATCCCAAATTGAACTGTACCTCGAACATAACGAAGTATTCTTTTAGCTACTTTCCAATGACTTTCACGGGGGTTTTGCATGAACTGAGCAACAAGGCCAACAACAAAGGAAAGATCAGGACGAGTATGGGTTAGATACAAAAGTTTTCCTACAAGTTGACGGTATAAGGTAGCATCAACTTCAGGAGAAGTACAAGTGACTGAGAGTTTGACTCCAGACTGAAAGGGAGAAGGGGCTGGCTTACAGTCTTCCATGTGAAAATGACGTAGAATATCACAAGCATACTTGGACTGGGAAAGGGAAATACCCTCCTTGGATTGCAAGACTTGAAGACCGAGAAAATAGTGTAAGTGTCCTAAGTCTGTCATTTCAAATTTCCTTTTGAGGCTAGACTTCACATGGTTTATAAGGTTGGGATCACTACCAGTAAGGATAAGATCATCAACATAAAGAACAAGGATGATAAGAGAGTTGCCCACTTTCTTGGTGTAGACAGTATTGTCAGAATGACACCTAGAAAAGCCAGATTCTAAAAGAAAGCTATCCATTTTGGCATACCAAGCCCGAGGAGCTTGCTTGAGACCATAAAGGGATTTCTTAAGTCGACAAACAAGGCTGGAGTCTGTTTGTATGAAGCCAATGGGTTGTTCCATATAGATTTCTTCATGCAAGTCCCCATGCAAGAAGGCAGATTTAACATCCATCTGATGGACTTCCCATTTGAAAGAGGCAGCAAGGGAAAGAACAAGGCGGATAGAGTTCATTTTGGCAACAGGGGAGAAGGTTTCAGTGTAGTCAATGCCTTCAACCTGTGAAAAGCCCTTAGCAACAAGACGAGCTTTATGTTTATCAACTTTCCCATCTGGTCCATACTTGGTTCTGTAAACCCATTTGCATCTAACAAGTTTTCGTCCCTTTGGTAAAGGAACAAGATCCCATGTATCATTTTCCAATAATGAATGATATTCTTCATTCATAGCTGCTTCCCAATCTGGATGGCCTGAAGCTTCTGCAAAGGTGTCAGGATCATAATTTACTGGAGCTTGAGCCAGTAAAGAAGAGGCTCTCTCGAACTGAGAACGTGTGCGTCGTTGATCTGTAGGATCACCAGCAAGATCACCTGCTGCATCTCGAGTAGCACGAACCCATTTTGGAAGCTCAGGAGCTGAAGGAGGATCCTGAGATGGTGGGGGAGGATTTTCATCCTCACTTTCATCATCTGAAGAAGAAATGTTTTCAAAATTAGAAGAGATAGAGAGAGGTGGCACATCCGCCGGACTAGGCTCGCAGGTCGATATATTTTCATCAAATTTTACATCTCTTCTAATGATAACATTTTTGGACTTAAATGGAATAAGTCTATAGCCTTTTACATCTTCAGAATATCCAACAAAAGTACATTTTTCACTCTTAGGTTCTAAAGCTTTATGCTTTTCATCTGGAATATGGGCCCATGCTTCACTTCCAAAAATACGAAAGTGACTTACATCTGGTTTAATTGAACTCCATGCTTCTTCTGGAGTGATATTCTTTAGAACCTTAGTAGGAGTGCGATTTATTATGTAATTTGCACAGTTAATTGCTTCTGCCCAAAAACTAAGACCAAGTCCTTTAGATTGTAGCATACAATTAGCCATTTCCTTTAAGGTGTGATTCTTCCTTTCAGCTACACCATTTTGTTGTGGAGTATATGGAACAGTATGTTGCATTTGAATTCCATTCTCAGTGCAATAGTTGATGAATGTGTTTTTAACATATTCTCCGCCATTATCAGATCTTAACTTAAGAATTTGATGTCCAGATTGTTTTCAACAAAGGCCTTGAAGGCCAAAAATGTGTTAAATACTTCACTCTTGAGTTTTAAGAAGTATACCCAAGTGCATCTGGAGAAATCATCAATGAAAGTTAAGAAATACTTGCAGCCAGAGAATGAAGCAACAGGAAGTGGACCACATAAATCACTATGCACAAGCTGTAAAGGGGCTGAGGCGTGCCAAGAGGCACGTTTTTCAAAACTGTCCCGATGATGTTTTCCGAGTACACATCCGGAACAAACACCATCTTTGCAAGATACCATAGGAAGACATGTCACCATATTTTCTTTACATAGATGCTGAAGGGAGCGATAGTTTAAGTGACCAAATCGCTCATGCCAAAGTTTGCTCACTTCATCGTTATGAGCAACAAATACTGAGGGAAGATTTGATGACCCAAAGTTGTGAAACTTATACAACCTTGTAGAATCATCAGCAATGCCAGTAGCCAAAATCTGTTTAGGATCTTTTAAGTCCTTGATTACAACATCATGAGGTGAAAATTCAACGATTTTACCTTCACCTGAATGAGTTATCTGATATACAGATAGAAGGTTGCAGGATAAGGTTGGAACACATAATACATCATTAAACTGACCATTTTCTAGATGAACAGTTCCAGTCCCTACAACATTAAGAGATCTATCATCACCAACATATATATTTTTGGTGTTACAATCATTTAAAGAAGAAAACATGGCTTTGTTTTTGGCCATGTGATAAGAAGCTCCAGAATCAATGAGCCACTCATGAGAATGAGAAGAAGAAGATACATTTAATGCATAACCAGACCGAGATGCTTGACAACTACATGCAGAAAGTGCCATTCCTGAAGATGAAGTTGAAGTTGAAGATTGCCCCAAATGGATGTTATGCTTCTTCATTGCTGCTTCCAAGGCTTCCATCTTTTTAAAGCATTTTGATTCTAAGTGGCCATCTCGATTACAAAAGTTGGAATGTCTGTCAGTCTTCTTCCATTTGTTTTTATTGGTCTTATCATTTTGCTGAAATGATCTTTCATTTTGAGGCTGAGTTTTCTTAGGACCCTTGTTTGGTTTAGGACCATTCTTTTTAGGATATGACTTCTTAGGATTCTTTGAATTTGGTTGCTGCTGGGCGGCTAACGCTTTCTTGGAAGAGTTTCCAAGATTAAGAAGACCAAGGTGTAAGAGTTTTTCTTGTTCTCTTATTAAAGAATCACAAAAAGAGTCAAAGGAAGGAGGCTTGTAGTCTTTTCCTTGAGAAATGAAGGCTTCCCTTGTAGAATGGAAGGTGGAAACAAATACAGAGTAGGCTGGTCCCAACTTAGTAAGGATGGAATAAATAAGGTTACTATCTTCTTTCTTAACCTTAACACCTTCCAAAAGATATCTAAGGGTCTTGAACTTAGACAAGAAATCTTCAATGCAAGAAAAATTATTAGGGTCCAATGTAAGCAACTCATTTTCAAGTTGATGGGCTCTAATTTCATTTTTAATCCCAAAAACTTTATTGATTTGTTCCATTGCTTCATGAGGAGTTTCAAGTTCTGCAATATGGAATCTAAGATATGGAGAAATAGACATCCCTATCAAACCACGTGCTTGATCTTGTCTATTTTCCCATTTAGCAGCCTTGTCTTCATATTTCGGTTTCTTTTCTTGGCCTGTGGCTATTCGGTAGAGACCTTTACTTCTAAGTAAATCCTCCATGTAGGACAACCATTGGAAGTAGTTGGTGCTGTCAAGGGTAACTTGGTATTGACTTTCCATTTCAACAGAAACTGAAGCTGAAGATTCTAAAGTAAGTGCTCCAATGGATAGATCTCGAAAAATTAGGCTGGTTTAAAAAAAACGGCTCTGAAAAAGGCTTCCGGATGAAGAAGTTATGGCTTTTTGAAAAAACGTTGTTGAAGTTGCCGACGAAGTGCGGGAATGTGCGGAAATGAAAAAGTCCGCCCCCACAAAATGGAGACTTGAACCCAAGACCTCTACTCTCTTAAAATAGCTTTGAACCAATTGATCTATACAAAAAATTTGAGAGAGAGAGAGAGAGAGAGAGAGAGAGGGGGGGGGGGGGGGCCTTGGGTTGCGTGCTTGCTTTGAGAAAACTCTTTTTCCCTACAAAACAAAAACACAAAACCCAACACGGACATGCAAAGAAAACGAACTTTATGGCTCGAATTTAGCTTTACCCAAAAAAATAACTATTTTAAAAAATTGAACCTTGCGGCTCAAAGTTAGCTTTAGCCGAAAAACTAAATATTTTTCTCAATGTTTCTGATTTTCCGAGATCACACTAAGGTGCAGGGAAAAGAGCATACGCATGAGAAAAATCCTTCCTTTCTGTTTCTGATTTGCCCAGATCGCACAGAGTTGCAGGGCAAAGAGCATACGCAGAAATGAAAGGTATAGATCCGGTTAAAAAAAAACTAAATAAACCGAAACCGAAATAAGCAGAGAGAAAATAACAGTAAATTGCAAATAAAGACTATATACCTCCAGATCTTAAAAATGACGCAGCTAGGGCTACCGGAAACCTTTTCGCGTGAAACGAAAGGGGTTACTCACTGGAACAGATGCTCCGAACACAACAGAGTAGTCCTCTCGGCACGAAAGCAGTCAGAAACATCAGATCTAGGAAACGACAGTCGGATGCAGTTCTACCGGCTTCAGATTTGGATCACCAACGGACGCGGCCCTCAAATAGCTCTGATACCATGTAGGAATTTACAGGGTAAGTTCCTCAGAAAGAACGCCAAAAGGACACCGCTCACAACCAGATCACAAATCAATACACCAGTATTTTTGGCGTGGTTAAAACCCTCAAAGAGGGAAACAGTCCACGGCTTGAGCCAACGCGGCCACTTCAGGCAATTTATTAATCAAAGAATGAAAATTTACATAAGCTTCTCTCATGCACGGATTACCCTACAAATGACCCTCCATGCGCTTTAAATAGAATTCATGGACCAATCGGGTGTCAAGCCACGGATCAAGTGTCGGTAATACCGAGGAGAGAATGAACCGTTGGATCACTACATATCGTGACCGTCGGATTGTAAGTTACAAAATGTACAACGGTAAAGAAACACACTTTACCTAACTCTATACCTAACTCTACACTAGACCAAGTTGTACTTAACTATTTCCTATGTGTCGGAATATCCTAACACATCATTACTAGGACATAAACCTAAAGAAAGATTGAAATTTGAAGCTAAAAGGATTTGAACATATTTCACACTATTCATATTGAATCTCAGAAGTGTTTTCTCCACATACTTCTCTTGTGATAACCATAGCTTACCATTTATCTTGTCTCTATGTATCTTCATGCTCGAGATTTTTTGTTGTTGCACCAAATCCTTCATTTTGAAAGTCCTAGCTAACTGAGCCTTTAACATGTTGATATCAACGATGGTTTTTCTTGCTACAAGAATATCATCAAAATATAACACCAAAATAATGAATATGCCATTTTCCAACTTTTGAAAGTAAACAAAATGATTATACTCACTTTTGGTGAAATCATAGCTCATCATGAAGGAATCAAACTTCTTGTACCATTGCCTAGGAGACTCCTTCAAGCCATACAATGACTTTTTGAGTTTGCAAACAAACCTCTTTTTTTGATTTTGAACAAACCCTTCTAGTTGTTCCGTATATATATCCCCATCCAAATCTCCATGTAAGAATGATGTTTGAAATCTAGGTGGTCTAAATTTAGATAAAGTAATGCAATTAATGATAACAAAACTCAAATTTAAACAATCTTAACAACAGGTGAAAAAATATGATGGAAATCAATACCTTCCTTTTGAGAATATCCTTTTTCAACCAGTCTTGCTTTGTAGTTATGAACAATATCATCAACACTTTTCTTCAATTTTTAAACCCACTTGCAACTAACAAATTTCATGTCCTTATGAAGTTACATCAAATTCCATGTCTTATTTCTTTTTAGGGCATATATTTCCTCTTTCATTACTACTTTTGATTTATCACTATCAGATACTTCCATTGCTTCTTGATAAAAACTAGGATCTCCATCATTAACATTTAAAGAAATAGATGTAGCAAAATCATCACACCTTTTAGGAAAATATCTTATTTGTGTAGATCTTTGTACATTTTGTTGCAATATTTCCTCCATTCGTGAGAAATTTTTGTATCCTCATTTGCTTCTATAGGAGTTTCTTCATGAACATATTCTTGATCCTCCTCCCTTGAAGATGATTTAGTTTCCAATTGAACTCGTTGAATCTGTGGTACTTTTGCCTGTTTCATTTCACCATGTACATCTGATTTTATAAGTGACAATTCATCAAATATGACATCTCTGTTAATGATGATTTATGTGGGTAGTAGGATCCCACAATCTATATCCCTTAAATCCTTCACCATATCAAAAAAATATTAGTCTTTTTTATTTTGGATCTAACTTAGAACATTGATTCTTTGGAATAATAACATAGGCATGTGTTGTAGCGGCTACAATCACCCTCCCAAATTTTTCCTTAGATTCGTTTTGGAGCCTCCCTACCAACCATCCTTAGCACCATGTCTTGCACATTTAGGTACATATGCTTTAGTTGAGTTTTAGTAGCTTATTAGCTTGTTTCTACTAGCTTATTTGCCTCCCACCCACAAGATGACATTCTGAAACTTGGTCATTTTCTAGTTGTTGGGCTCACTTGGAAAATTGTGCAAATCTAGAGGGGAACCCACCTTCCTCTCTAGAATTGTGCAGAACATATAGGCAGTCTGCTTCTCTCCAGAAATGCGCAGAGCATCCAGGCAGTCTTCCCTCTGGAAGTTGTGCAGAGCATCCCATTATTGGGCTTGCTCTAAAAAATTGCGCAGTTTTGGCTGATAGTGAAGGCTTCAGTCGAGAAATTATGCAGAGCCTGAGGGACAACCCGACCATCTTAGCCCAAAAACTACAAAAAATTCACTCCAAGGCTTGCAGTCCATTGCATGTCCTCCCAAGTTGACCAGTTCCCTCTAGAACTGAGCAATCTTGATTTGCATGCATGGGATGCTTTTCCTGAAAAAGCATAAAAGAAAAAAGCAAAAAGCATCCCTAGATTTTAGGGATCCATTTTTAGCAACTGGAGGTTACATGCAAAAGTCGTTTTAGAAACCTCCCGCCAAGTGTCACCTTTTCCTAGATTTGTGGCATGCACGTCATAAGCCTCGATCTTATCAAAATTATTTATTTGATGCTTCAGAGCTCATTCCTCACTTCGATCTTGGAGCTCTGGCATCCCACATCACATCTAGGAGCATTCAACACACTCAACTCAACATTTTCTGGGTAAGTCCACTTTTCATGTCTTTTGTTGCTTTTCTATCACTTTTTTTTTTTTGGTTTGTGTGAGTGTTGTTTGCTTGGTTTCATTGAATGATTGTTGTCGTTTTAATGCATGTTAGCTTGTAGAAGCATTGTTTCAAGTTTTCCATTGCATCTCACTCTTATCGCATGCATGGAACTCTTTTCACACTAATGATCACCATTGCAGCGACTTGCTTCACACACTTGTTTTTCCGTTTACTAAATCCTACACTCATTGTTTGCATGTATGTTCATTCACTCGCTTATGCACTCAATTTCACACATGCATTCAGCCTTTTTATGTTTTCATTCGCCCGTCGGCGGGTCTGGGCTGCCTTGGCCCGGACCTTGTCTTTCTCGACTTGCACTGCTCATTTCTAATAGTGAAGGCTCTGCCTTCCTCCCACAATTTTCACAAATATTTCCCAACAATGAACTATAGTCTTTCTCTGCACAATTATGAGAGTAAGTGCCCTGTTGGCCCCGGGAATTATGCAGATGCATTTGACCGGGTTGTAGTCATTGCTAATTGAAACTGCAAATTGCGCAGTTTCAGTCCTCAGCAGGCCAAGTTGGACTGTACTATGTGTAGTTTCAACAGTTAGTCAGCCCACTGATAGTCCGGATTGTGTTCTGGTTAGTTTTTCCAGTTAGTCTCCCAGCCTCCCGATGAAAATTGTGCAATCTTTCAGTCAGTCACCCAGGTGTGTTGCATGTCAGTCCTCAAGTTGTTTTGGTTTTCAACTGACATTGTGCTTGCCATGAGTGTTTCTTTGTCTCCAGGTATCGCATGTGTTCATCTGTCTCTCAGTGGTACAGGTACAATGGCTTCCAATAGAGCAGGGTCAAAGGACACCGTTGAGAGTGCATCTGGAGATGCAGTCAAGCAAGTGTCTATAAGCTTTCCCATCTATGAAGACATTAAGTTGTTCATAGACAAGGAGATCAAGATGAAATGGTAGGACATTATTGACACCTTTTTAGGCACATTTGAGGAGAACCTAGAAGACCGTAGGGTCTATGTCAACATACACAAGTCTGGATTATACCGCATTGCATGCAGGTATCCTGCGTTTCCATGCACATACATGATCCACTGGCTTGTCTCACATACTGATCCAGAGACAATGATGTTGAGCAGTGTCAGTGGAATAAAACTTCCTACCTTTAGGGAAAAGGACTTTTATGAGATGTATAACTTGGCACATCTTGTGATCACAATGGATACACCCTTCAGTAGGCCCAACAACTGTGCAAACTTAAGAGACATCTTAAAGAGCTGGGTGAAAGAGCCATCCAAGTTTAGGACGACACCCAACTAGGTTTACAATAGAAGGATATTGTGAAAGGCATATCAACTCTTGGTCATCTTCGCATGCCGCTTATACGACGAGGAGAGCACATAAAACTTCCCGCAGAGTTGGGTGATTGTGTTGGATCAGTTGGCGAGTGAAGGAAGACCTTTCAACTAGTTCAACATGTTGGCTCTCAGGTTGAAGGAACAAGTAGAAGAAGCCCAACATGCGCCCAAGGGTCAACAAGCGAAGCTATTCATGTCTGCTTACATACTTGATGCAGTCTGTGCCCGTCATCAGTTCCCAGGCTTGGGTTGGGCATGGACACCTTCGGAAACCTCTATGCACACTTATTGTAGGTTGCTCTCTGAATGCATCTTCCGTGGAGTTATCATACAACTATCAAACCACTTCCTCACCCTGGTATACATGATGCTCTTTGAACAGGATCCACCTTGCATGTCGCAGGAAGTGATGGATGCATTGATCGATATAACATATTGGTATGCCTCACCCCTTGGCACCTTCATTTGGATGTACAACATGGAGAAGGCTCCACATGTTTTCCAAAATTTTTCCATGGGTAACCTCGTCATGCAAGAAGTGTCATATCACATCTCGACAAGGTTGTCAGTGAGACTGCATAGGAAGAAGAAGGAACCTTGGCTCGTTATTCCTTTGCAGATCAGATTGTATGAGATCTCGAATCTCAAGCATGTTGAGGCTGAGATGGAGGAATTTAAGAGATTCACGTTTGACACCAAAAGTTTCAATCTGTATGACCCACATTACTTAGTAAAGGACCACTATGTAAGAGTGCATCATCCTTGGATCCATGGGGCATGTCATTGGCCTAAGGAAGACCCATGGAGATACTACTATCACTTCTCAAGGCTTAATGAACCGGTCAGCATAGCTGTAGAGTGGTTATCAAAGAAGAAGGCGATAGCATCCCAGAGAGCAGCATCATCAGCAACAATAGAGGGTAGTAGACTTGCGCTTGACAAAGGCAAGAGAAAGGTTGTTGACAATGTAGAAGCGGAGAAAATCTGCATGTTCAAAGCAGATCCACTTGTGTTGAGAGCATCTTTGGATATTGAAGCTAAGAGGAGACAATAAGAAAGAAGGATCACGCAAAGGCAAAGGGAGAAGAAAAATTGGACGAAGTAGAAAAGGAGTTGCAGGGGTTGAAGCAGCAACTTAGGGAAGAACAAGAGTTGCGCATAAGAGAGAAGGAAGCGCAACATGAACAGGAATAGCAGGAGGCACAACATGCACATATTGATGAAACTCTTCCCATACAGGTTATGGACTCATCCGAGTAGCTGGCATAGAGCAGACAGGGTGAGAAGTTGCAGGAGAAGGAATTTTCTCGAGAGATTGAATAGATGCTAGAGCAGATGGACATGGATATGGTTCAGCCCGAGTTAGATCAATACATTGACATCATGTCTCAGAACCAAGAGGTCACCCCATCAACTTCACCAGATCCGGAAGACAAGTAAGTACCAAGCGATCAAGAAGACACTAAAAACCTTGAAGACAATCCAGAGGCGGAGATGAAAAACATATCTTTTGACAAGTCACAACATAAATTTGTGTAGTCACTCAGAGCGCCTACTCCAGATGTCCATGTATCTCCTGCATAGTTTGAAGAACGAAGGATCATGCCTGATGTGTGCAGACCTCCAGTTGCATTGGCCGATGCTACCAAGGCATATGCCGAAGCTATCGGCTCAAGTGTTAGATTCTTGATAGTTGAGAACGAGTGCATCGCTAATGCGTTACAAGTGGCAAAGAAGGGAGGAGATTAGGTTACATAATCCACCAAAGTAGAGTTGAGGAGAGCGATACTAGATGAAGTACTGTCTCTTGAGATAGTCATGTGGAAGTTGTACTTTAGGTTCGTCACCATGCATAAGTCAGTTTTCCATCTCAGTGGTTGGTAGCAATGCTATGCTACAAGAGAACACATCTTTCCAGACTTACACACTCTTGTTGATCACATGCAAATATGGAAAATGAGGTATAAAGGAGCCCAATTTCACTTGCAAAGATGATGAAGCCAAAGGCAGTAGAGTTGAAGGTACACATCTAAAGTCAGATCTGGAACTATGACGAACTCCCGCAGGTCATCACCAGTTTGCAAGCTTCACATGCACTGGTGTTCAGGAGCATGGATGTCATTGTGCGCACGCATGCGATCCCATCCATTGGCACACTCATCAAAGCGAAGTCAAAGAAGCAAGTTCGACTAGAGCTGAACATGTACTTTGATCAGTTGATGTGCGTAGCCACCAGCACAGACTTGCAGATGAGCATAGATCAGTATGTTACTGGTCTGGCTGCACTCAAGACTATGATGTGCATGTTATCTGACGAGTTGGATAGAGGTGCCAAATCAGTGTACCTGAAGGCAACAGAGGAAATAGTTCACTTTCAGAAGGATATCACCACAGAGCACATGGACACCATAATAGACTACCAAGCTTGGTATCAGTTCACAATTGTTGATCATCGAGAGGATTTCAAAGAGTTAGTCTTCCCATAGATTTTTGAGTTGTAGTGATGTCTAGCATGGCTTACTCAAGCCCATTTTTGTCTCACATGGGTACATGTGCATATTGTATTGTAAACATGTTGTAAAAGTGAAAGACCAAGTGTCAATAGTAGAATGTAACCGTCATGTGTAATTTGAAGAGTCATGAGGGTAGGTGAAGAGTCACAAAGGGGGAATGTCAAGGGTCACCCCACCCTTTTCTATTTATAGAACCTCATAACTCATTCTACAGACTTTTGGGAGCCAAGCTTCGTATAGGATAACTTAGAGAAATCTTCAAGTGTATTGTAACGAGCCTTTGCTTCTCCACAGTGTAGAGATAGTGCATCTCTTTGGAGGAGCAGGTGGCAGTGACTGTAATGTTCCACTATCGAGGCTAGTGGAAGTCATGGTTGTATGTATGATTGGATCTTTCACTTTTTTAATATAGCATAGCCAACATGTTTCATGCATATGTTGTTATTGTAGTTCGGCTATCCCGGTTACTTTAATGATGTATGTAGCTGTAATTTAAGCATGTATTTATGGACTATTCCGTATGTGTTTGTATGAATCTTATTGAAGCATGTTATTGATATAACCCATAACTTTGGATCATTGGTTATCCTGCTTTCCATATCGTGATGTCTTTCTGCTCG
Source organism: Pinus tabuliformis (assembly GCA_031772625.1). Classification (NCBI taxonomy): domain Eukaryota; kingdom Viridiplantae; phylum Streptophyta; class Pinopsida; order Pinales; family Pinaceae; genus Pinus; species Pinus tabuliformis. Next base: position 1,574,936,770 of record CM062804.1, read on the forward strand.
TGTGTTCCCTTTCGAGCTATGTGCTATCATAGGTTTCTAAGGGGTGCACTCACTCCCCCTTCCATGTGTTAGAGCCTTTCATGCACCTTCCTTGAATTGTTGTAAGGTCACACCCTTGCTACCAACAAGGACATCTTACTTACCTCTGTGTGCAACCGTAGTCAAGGCGATACCATACTACCCACTACTGGGACTCCTACTCCAAATGGTCTAAGGTCTAGTTGGGACTTATTACCCGGGAGATTCCTTGACATGTTGGAGGGTCCATCCCTATCAATATTTTTGGCGCTAGAAGGAGGGCCAGTGGACAAGCAAAGTCCTCACATCCTGTTTTGAATCTTCACATATCTATCATGGATATTGTTGTAGTTCACCCTCCGAGATGTTTGTCCAATGCACATCCCTTTGAAATCATGAAGGAGTTTTTTGATCACTTTTCTGAAATCACATATGATGGTGAAGGAAAAGTGGCCTGGCCTAAGCACTTACATGGCTTCCTTGCATTCTTGGAGGATGCAGAAGAGTTCGATGAAGTAGATGTCATCATGTTGCTTGCAACCACACTTCGTGAGTCCCCACAACGATGGTGCTGCAACCTACCTCACAATTGCATGAACTCATTTAAGCACTTCTATGATCTAATTGAATTTGTTTTCTGTCATTTTGATCCTGAAGCTCTTGACAAGAAAATGTTGAAACCACGGAAGGAACTACATGAATTGCCTATCGATTTTTGGCACCGCTTCAATTTACTCTAGTTTGAAGCTCTGAAAAGTCAAATGAAATTCCAATATCTCATGGAAAGATTTGAATATTTCCTTACCAAATCACTCTGTCCCAAAGTGAAGTTAAATTTCAAACCCCACTCAGCATACTTTAGTGATGGAGCTGCGCAATCACAAGTGGATACAATTTTTGTCACAAGTGACTATTCACCTTCCCCTCATCGAGAAGCTCCACCCCTGCAGAGTGATGTGGGAGAACATTCACACACTTATGTTCAACTGTCACATCCTTCCATCGTCAACAATCTTAATTTTTGCACAGATTTGGTTGGTCACATGCACTTGTTACCTCAAACTTCATCTTCGCATTCTATCGATCCTTCGGATTACAATGCCTTGTATTCTTCCGTTCTGGACTCTACACCCATTGTGAATGAGGATACAACCATCGATGAAGATGATTTGTAGCGATATCACTCACATGGGCAAGAGAGAGTACACACCTTGCCAAGGCCGACGTTGTTACTTTCAAAGGTTTGGTTAGAGATGGCTCACCGAACTCTTGTCGTGCAGGGGGGCCGCTTTTCTCCCCTACCCAGCTATCAGCTTTTGGTTGGATTGAGGGATTATAACGAGGGGGCTTCCAATCATGGTGTTTTTTCTTTGATGGAGGGTCACGATCCTATGATATGTTTTCGTACAGTTTTTATACTCATAATTTGGTCGCACCCTCAACTCCTTTAAGGATATTCGAGCTTGAGGTGAATTGGAGATACTATGTTGCAATCTAACAATTGGTAATTTTTTTTTTCAAGAAATTGGTATATGAAATTGTTTAAATTGTTTTTATAGTTGAAATAGATTAGTATTATTTAAAATATTTAAAATTCTAAAAATATATTTAAAATTTTTAAAATATATGAAATAAATAAGTGCTCTGCACAGTTCTTGAAAAAATGAAAAATGAAAAATGAAAATGTGAATATTTTTGAAAAAATGAATAAGGCAAAAGAAGAGAAAGGCTTCCTGCACTGAGAGGTTATGTAAGTAACTTCACCAGGGTACTGACTAGGCTCACTGGCAGCGGAGTGATGCTTTTGTTCTTGCATGACTCTGTCGGGGTACTGTCGAGGCCTGCTGGCAGTGAAGCAACACCACAGATGAAACTTAAACTCTGATAATCATATTGCTTGTGCACTAATATACCCCTCATCCCCAATTGAAACAACTGTGTTGACATGGCTTGGAATATGTACTAATAGATCAAGAGCATGGCAGGTGCTACATTTTTCAATCAAGATAGTGTGGAAACCATGATGATCAAAGAATCGAACAGTACTTCTAGAGGAGTTAGACTTGCTTTTCACAAACAAGGTCCAATCAGAGAGCTGGAGTTCTACCAGTCTGTCACCAAGTGTTCTAGCGGCTATAACCACCCTCCAAAAGTTTTCCTTAGCTTCATTTTGGAGCCTTCCTACCAACCATCCTTAGCACCATGCCTTGCACTGTCCAGGTACATATGCTTCAGTTGAGTTTCAGTAGCTTATCAACTTGTGTCTACTAGCTTGTTTTCCTCCCACCCGCAAGCTAACATTCTGGAACTTGGTTATTTTCTAGTTGTTGGGCTCATCTGGAAAATTTCGCAAATCTGGGAACCAACCTTCCTCTGTAGAATTGTGCAGACCATCTACGTAGCCTGCTACTCTCCAGAAATGCGCAGAGAAGCAAGGAAACCTTCCCTCTAGAAATTACGTAGAGTAGGCCATTACTGGGCTTTCTCTAAGAAATCGCGCAGTTCTGGCTAACAGCCAGGGCTTCAGTCCAGAAATTGCACAGAGCCTGAGGGACAGTCAACCTAGAAACTGTGCAAAATCACTCCAAGGCTTGCAGTCCGTTGCATGTGCTCCCAAGTTGATCGGTTCCCTCTAGGACTGAGTAATCTTGATTTTCATGCATGGGTTTCTTTTCCCGAAAAGGAAAAAAATAAAAAAGGAAAAAGCATCCCTAGATTTTAGGGATCCATTTTTAGCAGCTGAAGGTTACATGTAAAAGCCGTTTTAGAAATCTCTCGCCAAGTGTTTCTTTTTCCTATATTTGTGGCATACGCATCATAAGCCTCGATCTTATCAAAAGTATTTATTTGAGCCTTAAGAGCTCATTCCTCACTTTGATCTTGGAGCTCTGGCATCCCACATTTCATCTAGGAGCATTCGACACACTCAGCTCAATGTTTCCTAGGTAAGTCTATTTTTCATGTCTTTTGCTGCTTTTCTGTCGTTTTTTTATTTTATTTATTATTATTATTATTATTTTTATTTATTTATTTATTTTATTTATTATTATTATTATTTTTTATTTTATTTTATTTTTTTATTTGTTTATTTCTTTTTCAGTTTGTGTGAGTGTTTTTTTCTTGGTTTCATTGAATGCTTGATGTTGTTTTTATGTATGTTAGCTTGTAAAAACATTGTTTCAAGTTTTCCATTGCATCTCATTGTTGTCGCATGCATGACACTGGTTCTGCACTAACGATCGCCATTACGACGAGTCACTTCACGCACTTACTTCTTTTCCCATTTACTCTCCTGCACTCAGTGTTTGCATGCATGTTCATTCACTCATGTATGCATTCATCTTCGCACATTCATTCAACCTTTTTATGTTGTCAGTCGCCCATCGATGGGTCTGGGCTACCTTGGCCCGGACCTTGAATTGCCTGACTTACAGTGCACATTTATGAGAGTGAAGGCTCTGGATTCCTCATATAATTTGCGCAGAGCTTTCCCAACACTGGCCTCTAGGATTGCTCTACACAATTATAAGAGGCGGTGCCCCGCAGGTCCCCATAATTGCGTAGATGCATTTGACCGGGTTGTAGTCATTGCTAATTGAAATTGTGAATTATGAAGTTTCAGTCCTTAGCAGGCAAAGTTGGACTATGCTCTGCTCAGTTTCAGCAGTCAGTCAGCCCACTGACAGTCCGGAGAAAAATGTGCAATCCTTCAGTCAGTCATTGAGGTTTGTTGCATGTTAGTCCTCAAATTGTTTTGTTTTCAACTGACATTGTGCTTGTCATGAGTGTTTCTCTTTCTCCAGGTATCACAAGTGTTCGTCCATCTCTCAGTAGTACAAGTACAGTGGCTTCCAAGAGAGCATGGTCAAAGGACACCGTTGAAGTTGAATTGGAGATGCATTCGAGAAAGTGTCTATAAGCTTGCCCATCTATGAAGACACTAAGTTGTTCATAGGCAAGGAGATCAAGATGAAATGATAGGACATCAATGACACCTTTTCAAGCACATTTGAGGAGAAACCTAGAAGATAGTAGGGTCTATGTCAACATACACAAGTCTGGCTTATACCAGATTGCATGCAGGTATCCCGCGTTTCCATGCGCAGACATGATACACTGGATTTTCTCGCATAATGATCCAGAGACAATGATGTTGAGCAATGCCAGTGGAATAAAACTTTCTACCTTCCAGGAAAAGGACTTTCAAGTGATGTATCACTTGCCACATTTGATGATCATGATGGATACACCCTTCACTAGGCCTAGCAGCAGTGAAATCTCAAGAGACATCTTGAAGAGCTGGGTGAAAGAGTCGTCCAAGTTCAGGACGACACCCAACCTGGTTTACAAGACAAGGATACTGCAAAAGGCATATCAGCTCTTGGTCATCTTTGCATGCCTCTTATAAAGCGAGGAGAGCAAATAAACCTTCCTGCAAAGTTGGGTGATTATGTTGGGACAGTTGGTGAGCAAAGGAAGACCTTTCAACTGGCCTGACATGTTGGCTCTTAGTTTGAAGGAACAATTGACAAAATCTTGACATCTGCACAACGGTTAGCAAGCGAAGCTATTCATGTCCACTTACACACTTGATGTAGTCTGTGTCCGTCAGCAGTTCCCAGGCTTGGGTTTGGCATGTACACCTTCGAAAACCTCTGTGCACACTTATTGCAGGTTGTTCTCTGAATGAAACTTCCGTGGAGTTATCATACAACTATCAGACCAGTTAGTCACCCCGGTTTACATGATGATCTTTGAACAAGATCCACCTTGCATGTTGCAGGCAGCGATGAAGACATTGATCAACATATAAGATTGGTATGCCTCACGACTTGGCACATTCATCCGGATGTACAACATGAAGAAGGCTCCACATTTTTTAGTATTGAATTTTTCCATGGATAAGCTTGTCATGCAATAAGTGTTATATCACATCTCGACAGGGTTGTTAGTGAGACTACACATGAAGAAGAAGGCACCTCGACCTGCTCTTCCTTTGCAGATCAGGTTGTATGAGATCCAAAATCTCAAGCATGCTAAGGCGGAGATAGAGGAATTCAAAGATTCACCTTCAGCACCAGAAGTTTCAATCCTTATAACCAACATTTCTTAGTAAAGGACCACTGTGTGAGAGTGCATCATCCTTGGATCGATAGGGCATGTCATTTGCCTAAGAAAGACCCATGGAGATACTATTATCACTTCTTAAGTCTTAATGAACTGGTTAGCATAGATGTAGAGTGGTTATCAAAGCAGAAGGAAGCAACATCCCAGAGAGCAGCATCATCAACAGTAGTAGAGGGTAGCAGACATGCGCTTGACAAATGCAAGAGAAAGGTTGTTGACAACACAGAAGCAAAGCAAGGCTGCAAGTTCAAAGAAGATCCACCTGTGTTAAGAGCAGCTTTGGAGATTGAGGCTAAGAGGTGACAATATGACAGAAGGATCATGCAAAGGTAGAGGGAGAAGCAGAAGTTGGAGGAAGAAGAAAAGGAGTTGCAGGGGTTGAAGCAACGACTCAGGGAAGAACATGAGCTGTGAAGAAGAGATAAGGAAGTGCAATAGGAACAAGAACAACAGGAGGAGCATCCTGCACATGATGAAACTACACCCAAAAAATTTATGGACTCATTCGAGCAGTTGGCATAGAGCAGACATGGTGAGAAGTTGTAGGAGCAGGACTTTGCTCAAGAGATTGAAAAAATTCTAGAGAAAATGGACACAGATATGGCTAAGCCTGAGTTAGATCAGGACATTGACCTCATGCCTCAGAACCAAGAGGTCATCCCATTGGCTTCACCAGATCCGGAAGCATAGCAAGTCCTAAGCGATTAAGGAGACACTAAGATCCTTGAAGACAATCCAGAGGCAGAGATGCACAACATATCTTTCGACGGGTCATAACACACAGTTGTGTAGTCGCGTAGAGTGCCTACTCAGGATGTACATGTATCTCCTACGTAGTTTGAAGAATGAGTGATCATGTCTGATGTGCGTAGACATCCAGCTGCATTGGCAGATGCTACCAAGGCATATGTCGAAGCCACCAACTCGAGTGTTAGATTCTTGATAGCTGAGAACGAGTGCATGGCTAAGGAGTTATAAGCAGCCAAGCAGGGAAGGGAGTAGGTTACAAAATCCACCAGAGAAAAGTTGAGGAGAGCAATACTACTTGAAGTATCATCTCTCGAGATAGTCATCTGGAAGATGAACTTCAAGTTTGTCACCATGCATAAGTCTGTTGTCCATCTCAACGGTTGGAAACAACATTGTGCTAGGAGAGCAATCATCTTGTAAAACTTACACACTGCTATCAATCACATGCAAATATGGATAATGAGGTTAAAAGGAGACCCATTGCAGTTTCCAAAGATGATGAAGCCAAATGCGGTAGAGTTGAAGGCATGCATCTGGAGTCAGATGTGGAACTATGAGGAACTCACAACTCATCACCAGCTTGCAGGCTTCACATGCACGGGTGTTCAGGAGCATGGATGTCATTGTGCGCACACATGTGATCCCATCCATTGACACACTCACCGAAGCGAAGTCAAAGAACGAATTCTGACTAGAGTTGGAAATGTAATTTGATGAGTTGATGCGCGTAGCCATGAGCGCAAACTTGCAGATGAACACAAACACTATGCATCAATGTGTTGCTGATCCGACTGCACTCGAGACTATGATGCGCATGTTATCTGATGATTTGAATAGAGGTTCCAAATTAGTGTGCCAAATCAGTGTGCCAAAGATTTTGCTTTTAGAAGGATGTTACCACAGAGAATGCAAACACCATAATAGACTACCAAGCTTGGCATCAGTTCGCCAACATCGATCATCGAGAGGATGTCGAAGAGTGAGTCTTCCCACAACTTTCTGAGTCTTAGTGATGTCTAGCATGGCTTACTCAAGTCCATTTTTTTCTCACATGGGTACAAGTGCATATTGTATTGTAAACATGTTGTAAAAGTGAAATACCAAGTGTCAATAGTAGAATGTAACAGTCATGTGTAAGTTTAAGAGTCATGAGGGTAAGTGAAGAGTCACAAAGGGGAAATGTCAAGGGTAACCCCACCCTTTGCAATTATTCTAACCTCATAACTCATTGTACAGGGTTTTGGGAGCCAAGCTTCCTATAGGATAACTTAGAGAAAGCTTGGAGTGTATTATAACAAGCCTTGGCTTCTCCATAGTGTAGAGATAGTACATATATTTGGAGGAGCAGGCGGCTGTAACTGTAATGTTCTGCTATTAGGGCTAGTGGAAGTCATGGTTGTATGTATGATTGGATCTTTCACTCTTTTAATATAACAGGCCAACATGTTTCATGCATATGTTGTTATTTTAGTTCGACAATCCTTGTTACTTTAATGATATATGTAGCTGAAATTTACACATGTATGTATGAAGTATTCCATATGTGTTTGTATGAATCTTATCAAAGCACGTTGTTTATATAACCCATCACTTTGGATCATCGACTATCCTTATTTCCGTCACGTGATGTATTTCTGCTCATGTGTTCCCTTTCAAGCTGTGTGCTATCACATGTTTCTAAGGGGTGCACTCTCTCCCCCTTCCATGTGTTAGATCCTTTCATGCACCTTCCTTGACTTCTTGCAAGGTCACACCCTTGCTACCAACAAGGACATATTACTTACCTCTATGTGCAACTGCAGCCAAGGTGATACCATACTACCCACTGCTGGGACTCCTACTCCAAACGGTCTGAGGTCTAGTTGGGACTTCTTACTGGGGAGATCCCTTGACATGTTGGCGGGTCCAACAACATCATCAGCATCACAACCAAAAAATTTAATATTTGAATAATCACAAGGATGACCTGTCCATACCTCTTCTGGAATATGATGGCAACTAATTTACTAGATAGCACAATGTAAGAACTTGTTCTTCCCATAATTATTGTTGTAACTTGGCATTACTGAGCATACTCGTTACTCTCTCTAGAAGAGTCATATTCATGCGTTGAGCAACACCATTTTGCTGAGGATTATAAACTGTGGTTTTATATCTTTCGATCCCAACTTCCTTGCAATAATTTTTTATTTCCTTTGAAGTAAACTTGGTTCCATTCTCAGTTCTCAAACATTTAATTAACCTTCCAGTGCTCTTTTTAACCAAAGATCTACACTTCTTAAAAGCATCAAATACATAAGATTTTATTTTCAGTAAATAGATCCACACCTTTCTAGAGTAATCATCTATAAATGTTACAAAATATGAAGATCCTCCAAAAGAGACTTTAGGAGATGGTCCCCAAAGATTTGAATGGATGTAATCAATGATACCATTACTAACATGTTTTATTGTTTTAAATTTTTGTCTACATTTATTTCCATAAATAAAATGCTCACATAAATTCAAATTAAGAGATTTCAAGCTTATAAGTAACTTACGATCAAACAATACCTTCATCCCTTTCTCGCTCATATGAACCAAGTGTTGATGCCATAAACAAGGAGAGTCACTTGCACCTTCAGATGCTACTGTTGCATGACATTTTTCTATTCTTCCTTCAAGATTATAAAGGTTCCCAAACGTTTTATCTTCATGACTACCATGATACCTTTCGTCACTTTATAACTCCACCTTGAACTATACATTTATAACTAGAAAAATCTAATACTCCAAAATATATTAAGTTCTTTCTAAGCTCACGAACATGCCTCACCTTCGTTAATGTTCTAATAGTACCATAATATATTTTAATCCTGATACTGCCAATACCAACATTTTTGCATGTAACATCATTATCCATGAAAACCACACTGTCATCAATAGATTGGTATAAATATAACCAAATCTAATATTCACAAAATAATTTCACCTTGTCCTTCATCCTTCCAAAATCACATAGGAAACCTTTTAACCAACTTTCCTCTTTGCAAGCATGTGAGACAACTATGTATTATGACTCAGTAGTGGATAAAGAAACTATGTTCTAAAGCTTTGACATCTAACTAACATCTCCACCTAGAAGAATAAAAACATATCTAGAAGTGGATCTCCTCTTGGCTCAGTCACCTGCAAAATCTGAATCAACCTAACCACAAATTGAATCACTACTACCATTGTAGGTGATACAAAAATTACTTGTGCCTTTAAGATAATGAAGCACCCATTTCACTGCTTCCCAATTCTCATTACCTATATTTTCCATGTATCTACTGATAGGACCAATTGCATGTGAAACATTTGGCCTTGTACTAACCATCACATACATTAAGCACCCTATTGCAATAACATATGGTACACGAGACAAATACTCCTTTTCTTCATCATTTCTAGGACACAAACCTGAAGAAATCTTGAAATGTGAAGCTAAAGGATTTGAACAGGTTTCACATTATTCATACCGAATCTCATAAGTATTTTCTCCACATACTTCTCTTGTGATAACCATATCTTACCATTTTTCGTGTCTCTGTGTATCTCGATGCCCGAGATTTATTTTTCTTCTCCAAGATCCTTCATTTTGAAATTCTTAGCCAACTAAGCCTTTAACCTTATGATCTCAACCATGCTTTTACTTGCTACAAGCATATCATCAACATATAACAACAAAATATTGAATATTCCATTTTCCAAATTTTGAAACTAAACACAATGATAATACTGAATTCTAGTGAAATTATAGTTCATAATGAAGGAATCAAACTTCTTGTACCATTTCCTGGGAGACTACTTTAGGCCATACAATGACTTCTTGAGTTTGCAAACAAACCTCTTTTTGCGATTTTGAGCAAACCCTTCTAGTTGTTCCTATTATATATCCTCAGCCAAATCCCCATGTAAGAATGATGCTTTAACATAGGTTTCTCTAAACCTAGTTCATGTAATGCAACTAATGCTAACACGACTCGAATTGAAACAAGCTTAACAACTGGTGAAAAAGTCATATTGAAATCAATACCTTCCTTTTGAGAATATCCTTTTGCAACCAATCTTGATTTGTACTTCTAAACAATATCTTCATCACTTTTCTTCAATTTGTAAACCCACTTGCAACAGAAAACTTTCATGTCCGTAGGAAGTTCCACTAGGTACCATGTCGTATTTCTTTGTAAGCCATCCATTTCCTCTTTCATTGCTGCTTTCCATTTATGGCTGTCAGATACTTTCATTGCTTCCTGATAACAACTAGGTTCTCCATAATTATCAATTAAGGAAACAGATGTAGCAAAATCATCATACCTTTTAGGAAAAGATATGATCCATGTAGATATTTGTAACAACCCTGGTGAAAATTCCATGTAATAAAAGTTAATAAAGGAAAAATAAGACCATGGGTAAGGGACACGTATTCCAAGTTGAATGTTGGGAAGGACATCTTGGTGTGGGTGTTCATTCGGTTTATTATGGCTAAATGAAATTGGAAAAGGAAATGGAAAAGGCATTAAAAAGGTAAAATGTATTTTTGACACATTTATTTATGAAAATAAAGGAAATTACCAGAAAAGGGAGGTGAAAGGTCATAGGTTGCATGTGAGGAGGAAAATGAAGGAAAATAATGGAAATTGAAGAAAATAAAGGCCTCATTGATAAAAAGGATTCTGAGAATCAATTGGGAAGCTCTTGGCTCAAGTTTTGCTCAAGTTTTTCTTTGGAGCAAGGAAAGGAAAAACAAGTAAAGGAAGGAAAAGGAAAGGAAAGGAAAGGAAAGGAAAGGAAAGGAAAGAAAGGATCAAGGAAGGAAGAGAAAGATTAAGCAACTTCAGTAGGAATACTTGCAGGTGACATATTGAATGTCTGATTTCCTAGCTGGTTTTGACATGCATGGATTTTCATGTTGGTATATGGTTCTCTTGCTGTCGGTGGCATGGTTTTGTCAGGTTATGACAATGGTTATCAGCCTAGCCTTGCACCTTTTTGCATGCCATGGTGTGTTGGTAGGTTTATCTCGGTTTTAACCTTTGGATTTTCCAGATGGATTTCAAAATATGGGGCGAAGGTGGTCTCAAGGTTCATTCCCAAAGGCCTAGGAATTTCTTGACCAGTTTTGGCGGGATACGCAGTAAAACCTAAGGGAGGAGTCTTGGTTTAGGGCCTAATGATATAAGTTTGGATTGTGGTAAATCCCGAGAGATTGGTCTTGGTTTAGGGCTTAGTGATATGTTATTGGATTACGATAAGTCCTGAGAGACAAGGAAATGCAAAATTCCTCAAGGATAGTGATGGATTCCGGATGGCATTCCTTGTTCAGTTCGTTTTTGTGATCAGAGAACTGGTTTTGGTGTGATCATGGTTTGGTGAGGGTGGAGGTGGTTTAACATCTAGATTCCCTTGGTTTTTTTTGGATTGGTTTATCCATGAGATCCCACATTCATGCTTGGAATATGGCATGGGGGTGACTGATTGAAAGAAATATTTGGTTCAGCCATGTCTATGATCGGGTGGTACATGGAAGTCCCAAACCTGGTCAGATTTTCCTATGATTAATGAAAGCTAAGTTCTCTTTTGTTTGTACTTGTTTATATGTGGATATAATTTTTTTTATATCTCTATTATTTCTATGGTTTTATCATGATATAAGCATGGTTAACTGACTTGTTCATGTCATGGTTATTTCATGTATTTACTTGTAATTGTTAAAACGATGGATGCATGACTGAATTGATGTCATAATAGTTCAATGGAGAAGGTGGTGATCCTTCTTGTCATGTTTCAAAAGAGTTTTCAATCATTTATGCTATTTCTTGTATCCTAGACCTGTAGATTGCAATGATGCCAAGTGTTTGATAGAATATCAGTCCTGGTTGGGGTTGGCCAGGCCCAGTCCTAAAGTTGATTTTTGGTTCATTAGTCTTGTCATCATGTCTTTGACGGATTCTGGAATTTATAACAAATTCTGTGCAGTGGAAGAATTATGGGCTAGAAAATTGCCTTAAATCCTATCGACGCTCGCACAGGTCTGCTGGGAAAAATCCCTAGATGTTGGCTTGTAGGCCTATGAGAGCATCCAAAGGTCCTTGGATGCTAGAATGCCCATAGTGTGAGAGCATCCAGAGGTCAAGAGGTCCAAAAAGTCAATGGGACCCAGGGGTAGGATGCCTGAGTGGCTAGGATGTCTCATGGGGGTGTTGTTGCTGATGTGGAAGGTGTGTTTGATGTGTTTCCATCGATTCCATTTCCTTAAGGTCACCAAGGAGGTTGAATCATATCATAGTAGCTTCGTTTTTCTTGTTTACCCCAGTTGTCTGGTTACTTGGGTAGACATGGGATGAGGGTAGTTACAAAGTGGTATCAGAGTGGGTTTCCCTCTCTTTGGGTCATATTTGATACCACAGAGTGGTATCAGAGCATGGTTCACCGCTCGGGCTGTATGGGCGGTGTGTTGGTCATGTGTTCAAGTCAGTTGCATATGTGTTCCTTATGCTTGTAGTCCATGTGATTGTTTCATTTGCATGGTGTTGATCATAGCTATAGTGATGTCGCTATGTGAAGGTTTATGGTGTTGTTGTGGAATGTGTCGTCATGAGTATATGCATTTGTTATGCATGTCGGTGTTTATATGTTGCTATGTATGCATTATCATGGTGAAGGATGTTGTGCATGAGTTCATTGTATGCAATTAGGTCATCATGATGCTATTGGTATGTTATGATGCTAACGTATCGGTTGAGATAAAGCAAGAGATGCAGATCAAGAGAGCGAGGTTGCAATACTAGACTTTGGGATAAGAGAAGATTGTCATACATGTTTAGATGTTGGACATGTAGGTATGTTAGTTAATGGATTGGTATATGAATTAGGGTTATATACATTAGGTTTATGTACATGTCTATTGATGTTAGGGTTACATACATGATATATGCTAGTTGATAAGTGTAATCATATGCACATGTGTCAGATAATCATGAGTGATAGTAACATGTGGTTGTATGCATTGTTATTGTTGTTTTATGTTAGATAACTTGATGACTATGTTATATGTTGTTGATGAGTATGTTATGGCTTACGTTGTTGTTGTTGTTATATGATAGTTAACTTGATGATTAGGTTATATGTTGTTGATGAGCATGATATATAACTTGGTGTTGTTTTGTGCTAGTAACTTGATGATTAGGGTTATTACATTAAGATCTTGATGTTATATGTATCATGTTAAATTGGATTTGCCTATGCAGATGGTTAGGGTTATGATATTCACACACAAGTCGACTTATTTGTGACATTGTGTTGTACTAATCTAGACTGATAGTACATATGTGATTGCTATGCATAAATGAAAAATGTTTATGAGTTTATGATGTGAGCATGTTAGCTAGTGACTATTTTGGATATCATGACCTTATTTATTTTTGATTTGATATGTTTTGAAGTTATATCATGCTAATATGGATTGATTGTGCAGACATGATAGCCTCCCCTGAGATACATTAAGGTATGAGATTCCTTATGTCATCTTCTTGGTGCTTGATTGTTTGATTATGTCATCTAGTTGAATCATCTAACATGGTATGTTTATAGTCTGTTTGAATGTTTGATTAATCACATATATGATTATGTATCTATAATATTGCATCAAGAAATGATCGTGTTTTAAGATTATTGTACTAACACATATGTGTTGCGATAGTTGATATGTACTTGAGTGTAATAGGTGACAATTGTAGAATTATGTCTAATGACTATGAATTGACTATGGATTATGACATGATTGTTGGTCTTAGTGTGGTGAAGTAAAATTCTAAGTGTGGACACAAATAATTCCTCTAACCCGAGAGTGGGTCTAGCCACAAACAAGACCTTCTATGGAAGATTCCCTTAGGTTAGAACCAATTAAGAGGGCCTACCCCTTAGTACGCTTATCCCATTTGGTGATGACCTTGTTTCTCGCTCCAACTATCTCCCATTTCCTTCTTCGAGCACTTGAAACAAGTAAACAACAAAAAACAACAACCGTGATAATAGACAAATTGTATTCAACCTACTTAATAGGTTAAGAAACATTAAGCCATAAACAAGTGAGATGACATATTATGTAGGAAATCAATCGATAGTTGCATATATATTAAATCAAGAAGAAATTAGAACCATTGTCTTGACATTGGTGTTCTCCTTCGACAAATCCGGGTTCCCACACACTTCCATTAGCATTCCATGATGGCCTAAACAATGGTAGTTTTAAGGCTCTTCCCTTTAGTATTCACACTTCTCCCTCACACACAACTAGAGAGCTACAACTCTGAATAACTTGCTGATTACTCCACAATCAAAACTTCAACCAGAGCCTAATTAGAACTAAGAGATAAAACTCACTTGTGGTTGGGAAAAGTGGAGGTTTATATAGCATGGATGGAAGGGAGATGGTTCCTCTTCTCATGGGATAAGGTATTATCTCTTGAGTTAGTTCCATCCTAATAGGGAAAAGGATCCCAAACTGGCATCCTTGACTCCATCCGGCCTAACAATTTTACCAGACTTCCGTTACGAATCTTCTAGAGCTAGAAGCTTCAGATCCTTATTTAAAAAAATTCCCAAAAGAGGATCGGCGTGACTAGAACAAGGCTCAATCTCTCTTGTCGGTGCTAGGGACAGTTATAATCCTTGCATATTGGTGCGTGGAGGACATGGGCCATTAGCGTCGATCTTGTAAACTGGGAAAAACAGAAGATTTTTGGGAAATGATGCAAAAGGGAATTGTTCTGCTCATGAATAGGGACACAATGGGAGTTTCTTCATGAAGGGAAAACATGAAGGGTTCACTGTAGAGGTCCTCCAGGATCTTGGAACGGGGAGTACAGGGACAGTGACAAAATGTTGTGTAACAGATTCCCCCTAAAGCGTGAAGGCCGAACTAGAGTGAGGGATGAAATCCTTTATGAATCAGTGCGGGGAACCAGAGTCCGTCTTCGAAAAACCTACAATCAAGTACAGATACATATACATAACTGAAAACTCTGTCAAATGATACATGAATCATGGTATGGATGCAACCATCCAGAGAATGATCATGTAAATGGATCCAGGTATGGGCGCAACCATCCAATAAAGAGGATCATATCGAAACCAAGGTATGGTCGTAGCCATCCAATAATGAGAAGGATCACATATGACAACTCATGGTATGGTCACAACCACCCATCTAAGAGAGACATGCATATCAATACAATCATGTCACACTGCCTCACAACCTGGATTTTTGTAATCTGAGCCCAGGGTCTTTCGCTCCAACACTACTCGATCAAAGTAAAAATTCTAACATGTGAATATATGTGTTGATGTCGAACATGCTAGAAAATTGCTTGATTACCAACAATTGATGTAAATTTTTAACAAGCGTGAGATAAACCACCAATAATGACAATGGTCCTCAAGGTACTATCAACACAATTCATGGAATGTGAATAAAGGAACTGAATTTGAACAGCTGTGAAATCACCCGATCGAAAGCCAATAATGTGAAATTGTCGTCGAGTGCGAAGAACTTGCCATTAGGTTATGCAAGCTCTAAGGTACTGGAAGGGAGTCTCTTGGTCAACTTCCTAGATAATGAGCTAAAGTTGATAGGAAGCGACTGTGTTGAAGGAGGGCCATAATGTATCCCACATCAACGAACAAGACAAAGGGATGCAAAATGATTTTGGATGATACAGAGAATCAGGGATAAGTGTAACTGCAGAAGGAAAACTCTTGAACATATCGGAAACACGATTGGAAATTTGACAGCTTTAGGATCCATAGGATTGATGGTCATGACGATGTGGCAGAGATCAAATGGAAGGAAAAAATAAATGGCCCAACCCAAGAAGGTCAAAGATGAAGTGAGGATATCCCAACCCAACACGAAGCATAAAGTATCATGTTCAAGAGTGAGCTTCCAACATGTCCAATTGAATTTCCAAATTTCCCCCCACCATTTCTGGTAGGTACCCCTATTATTTTTTATTCACAAGCTTGAAGGAGATAACATAAGCTTGTACTGTAAGTTCATCCTTCGGACGAATCCGACCTAGGAAGTTTAACGAGCCCTAGGAAGGAGAAGCTCATGTTCGTCATGGCGATGAATCCGATGTCATTGTATGTTTTAATGAGTCCGACAAAGGTGAAACTTGGTATCTTTTTCATGTTTAGAGAGTTTGAAAAATACATGGAAAAGAAAAATCCACATGGTCCATTTTTGTACATTTGTGTCTTTCGAGCCTGAAAAGGTAGAAAACGATGCTCGAGAGAACCGCTTGACCATTTCAGTCAAGGAGTACCTTTTTCGTAAAAAGTTCATCCCAACCTGAAAAAGGGGTAAACGTATACTGGGTGGACGATGTTTTAAAACCTTTAACGAGGTCAAAACGACAAGATATTGACAATATTTTCATGTCTAAAGGGTTGGAAAAGAGCTTGAGAGTGGACCCCCCCTTTTATTCTCTTTTACGAGTCAAAAGGGAAAAATACTCGACGATTTTTTCATTTTTTACGAATTAGAAAAGATCTTAAAGGTGACTTGTCCTGGAGGAATGAGTGCTATAAAGGGTAGTAACTGGTTCTGGAAATGGTGGAAATGCTCAAAGCATGTAGTGGTAAAGAGGATGACTAATAAAACCACTCATCGCTACGGTCCCTCAGGAAAGGAAAAACAACCAAGTGAAAGCATATGATCGGCCAAAGATATGGTGGCGATGGAATGAAACAACCAAGGCTCATCTAGCATAAATTAGCTAATAAAAACGACAATCACGAGATGTAAATTGGGCATGGGTTCATTTTTACACAAGCTTGAACCATGGAGAACTCTGCATGGATTCGGTTTCATGTTTACACAAGCTTGAAATGAAAAGCTATGCTTAAGATAAGTTTGCATGCCCTCGACATAATGACTCAAATGACGTACAATCTCCCCAAGCTTCATTTCATTCAGCTAGGTGGATGGAATGAAGGTTCACTTTTGAAATCTTGGAAAGACTCGAATGGGTTTTTACGAGATCTTAATCAAAGACTCGATTCAGAAAAGGGATTTGGTTCATTTTTTAATGAGGTTGACATAGTAAAATAACTATCCTCGAGACCTTTGTTTCATTTTTTAACGATCTTGACACAAGACAAAGAACTATGCTAACACCCTTCATTTCATTTTTTAACTAGGTTGATACGGGAACAAACTATTCTCAAACCCTTTGATTCATTTTTTAACGAGGTTGAAACAAGATCAAGAACTATCCTCACACCCTCTGTTCATGAACCATACGAGAACATGGCTCCCAAGAGGTCTTCACTAGATGGAAGAACCATGCTCCGGGAGGAATGCATGTCATTTGGTACCAATGACAGATCGGGTTCCAATGCCCCCAGTACATAATTCATTATACCATCTGTGTGACCATCAACAGATGTGGAGACGGAATGGGTAGCCACATAATTGACCTATGGCAGTAAGGGTACTGCTTGCAAACAAGAACCAATAGGGGACGATGATTGCATAGGAGGCACCTGGTGACCAATGAATGATAATTGATCAATGGTCACTAGTCTCCCTTCATGTGGAAAACAAACCACACAGAAAAGCGAAGAAACAAGAGCTCCCATCACATAAACATAGTCATATCCAAGGAGAATGTTGAAATCTAAGGGACCTTGGACTAACATCACGTCTATATAGACATTCTTTCCTTCCAAAGTAATAGGGAATTGTAGAAGGACCCCCAAGAGTTGACTGGTTCCTCTGTTGAAAGCCAACAAATTCTAAGTGATAGGCACAAGATGTGGGGAGTCCAAAGCTTGCCGAGTAGTAGAATACATGATGCTAACAGATGCGCATTCATCTAATATAGTGCCATGTACTACCATATTATAGGCTTGTACTGTGTTCTAGAAAGGCACATAAGATGGAAGGCAGTAAGCAGTCAATTGACCCCAATCAAAAGAAACGACAAAACTATTTGGTGGGGGTATCATATGATTGCCCCCATGCCCTATAGAAGAAGGAGAGGGACTCTCCTGAACAACTGGGGTGGGAGGGTCACTCTTCGATTCATGAGAATCTGAGGAGATGAGAAGAACATGAGCATTATGATCACTACTCTCTTCGGGAATAGAGTGAACAACTGAAGACGGAGCCAAGTTGACACTCTTTTCGACCAATGGTTGGTCGGGAATAGACACAAGAGAGTCATGCTCAGAAAGAGTAGGATCGGTAAGAGATGAATCCAAGTCAATCTCTTAGAGTTAATTTCCATGGAGGAAGGTATGAGAGGATAGGAGGTTACTTAACTCATTCCCTATCCAATTTCGAGCTCATAGGAGATGATAAGTGTGGGAATCTTCTAGATGACTCCAGAGGATGAGAATATTCCTAGAACCCTATGTGAATTTCGCTCAATCTTGCCTAGCGGAGGTCAAAGTGAGCCTAGGTGCTCTACAGAGCACCCTGACATTGGCCTACCTACACTGAAGTGCACTTACCCCTATCCAAGGCTACGCTGGTCCCTCAATGAGGCAATTCTAGAGGCATTTAGGCCAAGAAACTCTCAGTGAAGGAGGCATTCAAAATGGTGACTTGTCTAGGGCATGTAGCAACTGAATTAGGGTTTAATGACCCCTAATGTTACTGATTTGAATGATGGGAGTGATGTGCCCAAATGGATTTGTAACACTAAGTTAAAGAGAGATTCTTTCGGTGTAAATCACATGATGTTTCATTTGTCGACGCGTTTCAAACCAACTAGTGTGGTTCATCATCAGGACAAGTTGAATGAATAGATCTCGCTTATGCATATTAAATAGATATTAGAACATTCTAGACTAGGTAACGACTATAATGACAACAGTTAGATTCGACTGGGAAACGACTAGTTGACTTGGATAAGGGTCAAAAACTTTATTAAATAAGTCAATATTCTTATTAAAATACGAAATGGATCATTTTATAATTATAAAAATATATTAGAATAAGTAAAATTTGAATATGTAAATCATAAAATAAATTACTCTAAAGTTGTTAGTTATCAAAGTTATTATAAATATTAGTTAGTTATAGAGTAATCCAAAATTAGTTAAATTATATTTTAATCAAAATATAAGTTAAAAAGACATGTATTTATAAATATATATTGAAATAAATTAATTTAAATTAATTTTAAATTAATATATATTAAAATAAATTAAATAAATTAACCTAAAATTGTTAGTTATAAAGTTATTGTATATAATTATTAGTTAGTTATAAAAGTAAATTAGATAATCTATAAATAGTTAAATATATTGTGATCAAATAATAAATTAAAGGGACATATATTTATAAATATATATTAACATAAATTAATTATAAAATAAATCAATTTTAAATTAATAGTTAAAGAGTTTTTAAATATTTAAATTAATGGTAAGTGAATTAAATCTAAAAATTATTAGAGTCATTAGTTATAAGAATATATAGTTATATTTATTGAAAAGGGACAAACACTTATAAATAAAATAATTAAAAATAAATTAATTCTAATTTAATATTTAATATATAAATATTAAAGTAATTTAATGTGAGGAAAGAAAACTCTAATAACTAAAATTTTATTTTAAAAATTAAGGTTGATTTAAGGGTTAAAATTATCATAGATTAATTTCCAGATAATTTTCTATGCCAGCTAAATCAATCATGCAGAACAAAAGGCCACAAGAAACAGAAAACCAGGGGAAAATTTAAAAAGCAAAAAGAAAAAACCCAGACAAAGGGAGGGGAAGACAGGAAGACAACGACTAGGAGGAGAGGGCTGGGACCTAGCAACTACTAATCTTCTAGCCATTTTACTTACTCTAATATATTTTTATAATTATAAAATGATCCATTTCGTATTTTAATAAGAATATTGGCTTATTTGATAAAGTTTTTAACCCTTATCCAAGTCAACTAGTCGTTTCCCGGTCGAATCTAACCATTGTCATTATAGTCGTTACCTGGTCTAGAATGTTCTACTATCTATTTAATATGCATAAGCGAGATCTGTTCATTCAACTTGTCTTGACGATGAACCACACTAGTTGGTTCGAAACGCGTCGACAAATGAATCATCATGTGATTTACACCGAAATAATCTCTCTTAAACTCGATATGAATCACAGAAGCCTCAATACAGCAAAACTAAGTTAGTTAAGGATCCAACCAATTTAAGACAGAGACATAACCATTGAAGCCTTAAAAAGCAGAGGGGGCCCAAAATTAGGGTGTTAGGCTAAAAATTTTGGTGGTGTTGTAGCAGCTACAACAAGTTCCTAGTTCCAACAATAAAAAGGTTAGATTACAATTTTAGATTTCATCCACTATTCATACATCCAAGAGAAAAGTAAAAAAATATCATATTCTTTCCCTTAAAATTCCATGATCAATAGTATCAGCTAATATCTCCCAAATTCATAGCTTGTGGAATTTTCAGGTATGTGAAGCTATGTTGTTTTATAATCATTAATAAATAATTCCTTGAATTCTAAAAGAAATGCATTTGGAAAATTTCCCGAGTGACATCTCTTTCCCCATTTTCAAAAGACATAAAACACCATATGTTGTGGGGGATATGCATTACCATTTTTCAATTTCATTTTCCATAACCTCATATTCTATTGAACAACATGTTTCTCCCCATTGATTGTTGTTGCTCTTTGTTTCAAAGGTAGATATGTTTTGAAATGATTCAGATTATGAGAAAGGATATATATATATATATATATATATATATATATATATATATATATATGGGTCTTCATTTTTAATGCATTTTCAAGCAAGAAGAAGAGTAAAATAAAAGTGTTTCCACACAAGAACCAACCACAAGAGTTGCCACTTAGAAATATTTCAAAGAAGACTCAACAATAACAAGCTCTTGAGAAAAAAGAAACAATTGAAGAAGACTTTGCAAAAGATGCAAATCTCAGAAAAGTATCGCAAGTCACAAAAGGACATGTTGATAGAACATAATCTTTCACTCCAAAAAGCTTTAGAAAATGGGATGAATTTAGTTCACGAGAATCAATGCATGGTTGCATGAAAACATGCAACATTTTTTAGTTGGAGGGAATTTTTGGGTCTCCAAAATGTCATCATTTTCATCTTCTTTTCATTCAATTTTAACCATATTCCACTTTCATATAACCTTACATTAAGACTACTTTTATGCAGAGATCTGTCTTTCAGACCCATTGCCTAAAAAATTTAAATTACCGACGTGTTTTGAACCAACTAATGTCATTCATCCTCAGGACAATTAGATGAAGAGAATATGATCCAATAGGGGGAATAAAAATGGTGGAGAATTCCTACAAGCTCAAATATTAGGTCAAATGTGAGAGGAAATAATCATTAAAAAATGACTAGGTCAAAGGTAAGATAAAATAGCCATTAAGAAGCAAATAAAATAAAACAAAAAAATCCCAAGTCAAATTTTAAGGTTAATAATATTAAGGGGGAATAAAAAGGGAGAGAATTCCTACAAGATAAAAGATTAGGTCAAAGGTTAGAGAAAAGATCCTTTAGGAAAATATCAACCTAATAACTATATTAATAATAATAATAATAATAATAATAATAATAATAATAATAATAATAAAGTTGACTATATTTAATTATAGTTAATTATAGTTGTCTAAAGTCAAATGATGCCAACCTTAGTCAAATATTGATTAAATAAATTAGTATATGATTGAAATTATTATTAATAGTTTATCATAATTTATTTTTTCAATTGCATGTTAATTATAGTCAACAATAGTCAACCTTGTTCAGTCATATTCGTCCTTAATCAAAGTAACTCAATCATATTCAATTATAGTTAGCCATCGTTGACTAAGTTAGCCAAGGTCAACCTTGATTTTTCATAGCTAAGATTTAAAATTGTTTGAAAATAATAATATTATAGAAATTATGATCTAGGTTTGCAACTGATTATGAAATTTTCTAAATCACAAGACGCAAACCTACTCTACTACTCTACATAATTCAATTCATAATCTAGAACAAAAATCATAAACATGCAATAGGAAACATCACACATACACTATGATTTATCTAGGGGAAAGAAACTACTCAAAACCCCTTCCTATCTATATTGCATTAATCAAAGAATAAATATGTATTACATATGCTTGCTCAAGCGTGAGCGCAACCTGGAAGTGTATAATTTATCCCTCTTCGTAACTGACTGAATCTGTATATAAATTAGCTAATTTTCAAGCCCCCCAAGCCCCTATTTCCTTGCATTGGTCCTACAGTAATTAACCCCTATTATTTAGGTATTTTTCCCTCGATTGATTGTGTAATCCATAAGGTTGGATCTTTGATTGCATGCATCATCTGTACACATTATAATAGTCTAAAATTGGAGTATACTGCCTTGGAATCTCCATCTCAACTGGGTAACTCAAATTCTCTGCATGAAACAATTATTTTGGGCTGATTTATTAGTTATCTGGATGATCATTGAGTGCAACTGAAGTCTCACTACACAACTTGACCTTCCACTAGTTCCTCCAATAGTTAGAACTAGTTTAACTAACAATAACTCAATTTAATTGAAATTGATTGCTACAAATTAGCAATCACTCATGCTTATATGAACTCAAGGCCTCCAAATCAAATTAACTGAGTTGATTGAGTGAAAAAAGTTGTCACCTCAGTTAAATACCTCCAAGATTTCTGCTGAAATGGAAATTCAAATTTTCTCAAGTTTCACAAAGGAAAAGTCAAACTGAGATTTTGTTGCTACATTTTTCAACACTCCCTGTTAGCAAGAAAGAGATTATCTGTCACCCCTATCCTTCCTCTATGGAACTAAAAATTTTCTCTTTACAAAGGCTTTGTGAAAATATTTGCATCTTGTTCCTCTGTTGGAATGTATTCGAGTAACATTATCTACCTCTTCACACAATCCCGTAGATGGTTATATTGAATACCTATATGCTTGGATCAATCATGAAATACATGATTTTCAGAGATCTTGATGCAATTCTGATTATCATATTAGATTGCAATTGGATCCATCATCTAACCAAACAGTCCCACAAGAGTATTTCTCATCCAGATTGCCTCACATGTTGTTTGACTCGAAGCCATGTATTTTACTTTTGTTGAGCTAAGTGCCACAAACTTTGCTTCCTGTTGTACCAAGAAACAAATGCAAACCCAACACTAAAAATTCCTCCCGATGTACTCTTCCGGTCTGATGGAGTCCCCACCCAATCTGCAACTATGAAGCCATATAGCTTCACTCCCTCTCTTCGTTTGTACCATAGTCTAAACTAGTTAGTGCCTCTAAGATACCGTAGAACATGCTTAGTTGCCTTCAAAAATAGTTTGGTTGACCCAACCATAACTTGGCTCAACTGGTGGACTACGTAGCATATATCTCTTAGTGTGTTCACAAGATACATTAGTGAACCTATAAGCTTCCGATAAATGTTAAAAATGAAAGAAGAAAATCCTAATCTAATTTTGACCTTGAATTAAATTGGGAACAAAATTGTAATTCAACATCTCATGACAACTTGTATTAGTTAACAAATTAAATCTGACTTAGCTGGCTTAGTTAATTCAAGTTGAGGGTATAACTTGAGTCATGGAGAGTGTATCCTACATTATAGGAGCCCTGGTTGAGTTTATTTTGAGTTGTAATTAATTAATTTAGTTTAACTGAGTTAAATTCAATTAAGCTAGTTCAAACTATTGGAGGAACTTGTGGGGGGTCTAGTAGTGTGGTGTTGCCTGTACTGGAGTGTGGTGATGCTTGTAGTGATCAACTAGTAAACTGCATATTCGCTCATAATTAACTCATGCATTTTAGATCTGAGAAAGACCCAATTGAGATTGGAGTTCAAGGACAACGTACTATCAATTGTATAACCATTTGAATTATACAGGTGGTGCATGCAGTTAGAGGAAGGACTATGAGGACAACGTAATTCCAATTGAGGAATTTCCCTAATTAATAAGGGGCTAATTCCCAAGGAAATAACGCAATAAAATAGGGACTTGGGCAAGCAAAAAATTGGTTAAGTATTGGCCTCGACTTGTCTAGGAAGTTGTGAGATAGATAGAGATAGTGCAGAGGTTGCTCGAGCTTGAGAAAATCAATGTAATATTCTCATATTTTATGACTAATACAATATACAGATAGCAAGGGTTTTAGCTGTGGCTTTCCCCAGGAAATCAATGTGTAATTTGTTGATTGAATTCTTTCTCTTGTATGCATTGTGATTTCACGATCATTTAATTGTTTCAGCTAATGAGTAGAGTAGATTCAAGTCTATTGTTTTAGCATATTACAATTAACAATTTGAATCTACAAGGAATTTCTACAATACATGGTAGCCTCCACTTCCTCACTTGAAGTGGCATCCTCATTCCTCCAACTAGTTGCTAAAGGTGTCTCCATGGGTTTTCTACTCTCCATGTGGAACTTCTTGAGTATCTCATTTGAATATTTTCCATGAGAGACAAACAGACCCCCATCGCCTTTCCATACTTCCAATCTGAGGAAGAAGTGCATGACTCCCATGTCCTCCATCTCAAATTCTCTGGCAAGGTCCTCCTTGCAATATCGAATCAACTTTTCACCACTGGTTAAAATCAAATCATCAACATGTAAGACAATAACAATTTACCTTCAACCAAGATATGATCAAGGTTTGCATTTGCTTCACTTTTGGTGAAACCCAAATTGGTGAGATAGTTATTGATCCTTGTGTACCATGCATGAGGCATTTGTTTGAGACCGTACAATTCTTTCTTGAGTCTGCACATATACGACTCTTGATCAAAGTTCTAAAAACCTTTTGGTTGCTCGATGGACACCCATCTGGTGGATATTCCACAACATCTACACAACCAATGCAAGAATTGATCTAATGGATGAGTACCTTGCTACATAAGAAAAGGTCTCCTCCTAGTAAATTTCTTCAACTTGAGGGAATCGTTTGGCCACAAATCTAACCTTATACTTATCTATGCTTCCATATACTACATGATTTCCCTTGAAGATCCATATTGAACCCATAATTGATTTATCTGATGGTCATGGGATCACTTCCCAAACACTGTTCTGTATAATGGAATTATACACCTCTAGCATTGCATCAACCCATATCGGTTTCTCTACTTATTCCTCTGTTGGGAATAATACTGAGAGGGGGGGGGGGGGTGAATCAATACTTACAAATCAATAACTTTTTCATTTCTCTAATCATATTTATATATGCTACTTCAGTTAAGAGAACTCACGTGTGCACACAACTATTATTAAGGCAACCAACGTATATCTAGTTAACTTATGATTCAGTTAATTCATCATATGTTGAACTTTAATCAGTGCATCAATACTTTATTAAACATTAAATAGTAACCATGTACATTAATAACAGAGTAAACCATCACACAACACACATGAACACCAGGATTTAAGGTGGAAACCAAATGAAGGAGAAAAACCACCTGCTGTTGTTTTCTCTGTCTTATTTTAATATAAATAATAATTTGTTTACAATCTTGTACTGGTGCAGACTCATACCGGTACGTAGGCACCCACCTACAGAATTCTACAACCTTCTTCTCATTCTCCAACTTCTACTGGAAGGGAGCTACAACCCCTTAACTTTTGTAATAGCCGATATGTTTACTAGTACATAGGCACCAGCTTATAGAAGACTACAACCTTCATTAGTTCTCCAGCTCCTACTGGCAGGGAGCTCCAACCCCTTGATCAAATCACCAGCCACTACTGGCAGGAAGCTTTGACTTCCTCACTGAAGGCTCCAACCATTAGTATCCTATAGGGACCATGTTTCATAAATTTTCATACTGGACACTCCTGGCACACAACAACACAAGATCTAAGCCATGTTTCATCAAATTTTCACACTGGATCCATCAGTAACATTGAAGCTCAAAATCAATCACCACAACAATCCATCCATCAAATACATCTGCATCAACCAATCATTGAAACTCAATCATCAATCTCCAACATAAGTGAAACCCAATCATCAATATCTAAATCAACCATAACTGAATCAATCAATCACTGAAACCTATTACATACTGAACCGAACAATCACTGAATCTCTAACACAACTAAATCAACCATTCATTCAAACTTAATCAATTTCAACCAATCAATTGGAATAGAAATATCACTGTAACTAGTACACAAATATGAACCCAGAACATGACTTCAACAACCAGAACAAACTATAACCTTAGAGGTCATGTTTCAGAATGTATACGCTCCAATGAATCCAACTTGCGTGTATACACTACCTTTAGCCCACCCTATGTATACCTCTAAAGACACTGCATCATAAAACCTTTGAACCACAAAGTGTACCAATCAGTGACATTCTGAAGATCTATTGTCATATTACAGAGTTCTAAATAGATAGCAACAAGGATCACCCTTCTTTCTCAATCAATCAATCAATCAGACTCAATTTCATTATACATTCAGTTCTACTTTAAGATCTAAGAAGACATCATTAACAAACAATCGTAAAACAACAACAAAACAACAACATTGATTTGATAGATCAGTCATCCCTGAACATCAATCTTTTGTTTGCATATGCTACTTGGAAGAGACGAACCAGCATGTATACACACCTTCAGCAAATCAAACCAACGTATAGACCTGCAAATACTTACTTATAACTTCGCTGCAATTCCCGAATTCAGACCCAGATCATCACATATAAAGGATAAAACATGTGTTAGCAATCAGATCTAGCCCATCCATTATCAGATCAAATAATGATAAGTCATTATGATCATGATCCATCATTAGATCTTATCCATCATCAAACACTCAGGTGCATACTTAGTCTAGATCAAGCAAATCATCAGAGACCCATAACATGCATATTTTCTTTCGATCTAGCACTTCATAATATATTCATTACTTGTGCCTTTAGCCCTTTGATCTTCTCCTCCTTATATACTTATGTCCTTTGTCAATACCTTAAACCAAAACCTGAGACCAATACCTCAGACAAAAAACCTCGAACCAAAACCTCGGACCAAAATCCTCGAACCAAAAACTCAGACCAATACCTTGGACCAAAAACCTCATACCAATACCTCAGACCAAAACCAAACTTAGGATCTATGGTATTCTTGGATGGGATCAAATAGTCGTTAATCCACTCAATATTGTGGGCTAATACCATGGTATTGAACCCTGGTATTGTTTACTCCTGAATCTCCTTGATTTTCCCACATATACATGCTTTTCTTCTTATGAAAGTGCATGTATACGTATACACTCCTTTTGTTATGTGAACCAGTGTGTATATGTTGTTTTGACTAAGTGGACCTGCATGTACATCTTAAACTGATTTTCACCATCCTTTTCCTTCAACTTCTTTACTTTGATCAGTAGACCTTAGTTCCATCTTCCTGTTCTTCTCTGCCCATGCCATGTTACCTTTGAAGAAAACTGTTACACTGAGATTTTCCATATAACTTCTGAAATGATTCCTTTGAATTGCCCTACATTTTGTCACTTCTGTAAACACAATTGCCATGCATTCTGTCACATCTGATATCTCTCCTGTAGATTCATCTAGTTACCATATACACTTAGTGAGTTTTTCTGCTACAAGTGGGTTGCCATCAAGTACAACACATGCATCATAATGCAAACAATCGCCCCCTTTAGATTTGATGGAAACCATATTGGTGTTGATTACTTCAAGTTGTATAAATGTTGGCATTATGATATAGGTGTTGTCCTCGATGGCAACTGACATAGATGACAGTTCACAGTTCAACAGATTAATAACAAAGGATTACAGGTCAGACTCCAGAGATTGAAGAAAGAGAGGTATATGCTGGTTCACTTTGTCAAAGTAGCGTATACACTCAGGAACACAGAACAAAAAGAGTGTATACGTATACACGCACTTTCACAGAAGGAAAAGCACGTATGGGATGGAAAATCAAGGTTTTGGTCCAAGGTATTGACCCTAAGTATTTGGTCCAAGGTATTGGTCCTAAGTGGTTTTGGTCCAAGGTATTGACAAAAGGCCTAAAGCTATATAAGGAGGAGAAGACCATAAGGCCAAGCGTGCAAGCAATAAGATTTGAAGGAATACTTCTATTTGAAGGAATACTTCTATCTGAAGTATATTTTATGTTACAGGGTTATGTTTGCGACTAGATCTGAAATATTCATGTGCACCTTGAGTTCAATATTGGATCAAGATGATGAGATCTGAAATGACTTATTCTTGAATGATATGATATTGGTTAAGAACAAAGGATTACAGGTCAGACTCCAGAGATTGAAGAAAGAGAGGTATATGCTGGTTCACTTTGTCAAAGTAGTGTATACACTTGAGAACACAGAACAAAAAGAGCGTATACGTATACACGCACTTTCACAGAAGGAAAAGCACGTATGGGATGGAAAATCAAGGTTTTGGTCCAAGGTATTGACCCTAGGTATTTGGTCCAAGGTATTGGTCCTAAGTGGTTTTGGTCCAAGGTATTGACAAAAGGCCTAAAGCTATATAAGGAGGAGAAGATCATAAGGCCAAGGGTGCAAGCAATAATATTCAAAGGAATACTTCTATCTGAAGTAAATTTTATGTTACAAGGTATTGAGTTCAACAGGTTAATAACAAAGGATGACAGGTCAGACTCCAGAGATTGAAGAAAGAGAGGTATATGCTGGTTCACTTTGTCAAAGTAGCGTATACACTGGGGAACATAGAACAAAAAGAGCGTATACGTATACACACACTTTCACAGAAGGAAAAGCGAGTATGGGATGGAAAATCAAGGTTTTGGTCCAAGGTATTGACCCTAGGTATTTGGTCCAAGGTATTGATCCTAAGTGGTTATGGTCCAAGGTATTGGTCCAAAGTGGTTTTGGTCCAAGGTATTGAAAAAAGGCCTAAAGCTATATAAGGAGGAGAAGATCATAAGGCCAAGGGTGCAAGCAATAAGATTCGAAGGAATACTTCTATTTGAAGTATATTTTATGTTACAGGGTTATGTTTGTGACTAGATCTGAAATATTCACGTGCACCTTGAGTTCAATATTGGATCAAGATCATGAGATCTGAAATGACTTATTCTTGAATGATCTGATATTGGTTGAGACTAGATCTGATGTTTTGCACCTATTTTATTTGTTATCTATCATGATCTGGGTTTTTCTGAAGTTTGGAATTGTACCAAAGTTCTGAGTCAATATTTGCAGATCTGTACACAGGTTCGTCTCGACCAAAGAGCGTATACACGTAGGTTCTGTTCTTTCAAGTAGCGTATACAAAAGAAAATCTTCTTCTTCAGATCTGACTAATTTATTTGATCAAATTTTGTTGTTTTACTACTGTCTGTCAATGAAGTATTCTTAGATCTAAATGTAAAACTGAATGCATAAGGAGGCTGGCATTTGATTGATTGATTGCATAGGTTAGAAGAAGTGATCTCTGTCCCGACCTGTGTAAAGCTCTGTAAGATGACAATAGATATTCAATATATTGCTAGTTGGTACAGACTTGATTCAAAAGTTTACGTTTGCAGTAGTTTTGAAGGTATACATAGGTTTGATTAACGGAAGTAGCATATACACGTAGTTTTGGTTCAGCCAAGTAGCATATACACTCTAATGCATGATTTTTGAGGTTATAGCTAGTTCTAAATGATGATGCAGGGTTCTAGGTTCAGCACAGTGTTCTGGTGTTAGTGATCTGATTCTTCAGGTTAACTGAATGTTGGTTGATGCAGCTTAAGTTTAAATTTTTTTTGATGGGTCCAGTATGAAAATTGGATGAAACGTGGCCTTCATATTGTGGTGTTGTGATCTAGGAGTATCCAGTCTGAAAATTCATGAAACATGGTCCTTGGAGGAATAAAGAAGACCGTAGCCTTCTATAGGTCGGCACCTACGTACTAGTAAACATATTGGCTAGTACAAGAGCTAGGGGTTGCAGCTCCCTTCCAGTAGAAGCTGGAAAATGAGAGAAGGTTGTAGCCTTCTGTAGGTGGGTTCCTGCATACTAGTATGAGTCTGCACCAGTACAACATTGTAAACATATTTTCTTATTATTAAAAGAAGACAGAGATGACAACAGCAGGTGGTTTTCACCCACATTGGGTTTACACCTTAAATCTTGGTGTTCATGTGTGTTTCTTATGTGTGATTCTTTATTCTGCTTTTACTACACTGTCTAATAAGTTACTGATGTATTTTTTTTAAGATCAACACATGATAAATTGTCTAAATCACAAGTTCTCTGGATATACGCTGGTTTCTTTAATCATAGTTGTGTGTACATGCTAGTTCACTTCAGTGAAGTAGCGTATATAAATCTGTTTGGGAAATAAAATTATTGATCTAATAATACTGATTCACCCCCCCTCTCGGTATTATTTCCAACAATTGGTATCAGAGCAGGTCCTTAAGAAGAAGCTTGATCGCTTGAAGGGAGATCCATCAAGATGAATAATCATGAAGGCATGGGATCCATCAGACCGCCAATCTTCTACGGGAGCAACTTTGTTTATTGGAAAATAATAACCACAACCTATCTAAAATATCTTGGAATAGATGTCTGGGAAATTGTGGAAGGAGGATATAAATTTCCAACAGTAATTCCTACAGACACGACAGGTAAAAAGCAATATGAAACCAATGCCAAAGCTGTCAATACTTTATTGGGAAGTTTTTCACAATCAAAGTTTGTCAAAGTCATGCAGCTCAAATCAGCCAACGAGATATGGGACAAAATTGTTCAGAGCTATGAAGGAGACTCTCAGGTAAAACGTGCTAAGCTTCAAACTCTCAAAATTCAGTATGAAACTCTTAAGATGCATAGTGATGAGAGTATAGCTAGTTACTTCTTACGTATAGATAAGGTTGTTAATTTTATGAAGAATGTGTGTGAAGAAATAAAGGAAGTTACCTTAGTTGAGAAAATTTTGAGATCCTTGTCTGCTAAATTTGAATCAAAAGTGTCTGCCATAGAAGAAAAATAGGATCTGCAGAATATCACTATGACACAGCTTCACGGAATCCTAACTGATTTTGAGATGAGAAAAGGAGGTCCATCAGATATGAGAGAAGCCACATTTAAAGCTTCAACAAAAGGAAAAGAAAAGGAAGAACACAATGAATCAGGACACATTTCAGAAGAAGAAGATGAGGTAAATTTTGTCAAGAAGCTTCAACGGGGTTCTAGAAGGTTTAGAGGTAAGCTACCTTTCAAATGCTTTGCTTGTGGTAGAGTCGGTCATTATGCTGCTAGATGTCCTCATAAAGATAAATATGAAAAAGGAAAGGAATATGCAAAAGGGAATAGGAAACAAGTTGTGAATAGAAGGAGTTACTATACTCATGAAGATAGCGATGGTTTATCTAATAGTGATGAAGATGAAACTAAACGAGATTGCAGACTTCTCATGGGTTATGATAGCGACGATTTTTGGGATAGTTTAGAAGAGGATAGTGAAGGCTTATCTAATAGTGATGATTATAGAATTCTCATGGCTTATGATGATGACGATTTTTGGGATTCTTTAGAAGAGGAAAATTTTCATGAAGAAATCTATAAACTCAAAATATTTTTAGAAGAAAAGAATATGATCATAGATACCTTGACATACCAACTTGTTGAGAAAGAAAAACACAATGAAAAACTAGAATGTGAAATTGTGGGTCTAAGAAAAGATCTTGAGAAAACAAAATATCTCATTCTTAGATTTGCTAAAGGATCAGAAACTTTAAATGAAATTATCAAAGTTTAGCATTCTCCTCTGATAAAGACATGTCTTGGATATACTGACGAAGCATCTCAATCACAGAAGCTGTCAACCTACACCAAAAGATATCTTGATGCAGCAAAGACCAGTGAACAGTATGACAATCGTCAGCAAAGGCATAAAGCTAATCACCACGTAAATCATACTCAATTTTCTCCAAGGATCAATATCAATAGAAGCCAACTAACCTTAGGCAAATCATACTCTCTTTGCTCCAAAGATGAATATCAATAGAAACTATAATCAACAAGTAAATAGGTTCAATAGTGGTAGAAACTTCTTTAATGGGCAATGTTTTTCATGTCATAATTTTGGGCACAAAGTTTTTCAGTGTGTTGCTTACAAAAACATCATGACTAGAGAAGCAAAAAATCAAAGGAATGTAACAGGGATCAAGAGAAGTTCCTATAATAACTTTTCTCCTCTTGGAAATGAACAGAATGCTCAATTTGTAACAACTTTGGTCTGAAGAATCTGAATGCGGGATCAAATTTCGGCAGACACCTCAAAAGGAGAAAATGTCGTTAAATCCCAAGATATGGAGAAGGAAAGAATCTCAAACAGAAAGATGACAAAAGTTGTCAACCTACACCAAAAGATATCTTGATGCAGCAAAGACCAGTGAATAGTATGACAATCGTCAGCAAAGGCATAAAGCTAATCACCACGTAAATCATACTCAATTTTCTCCAAGGATGAATATCAATAGAAGCCAACTAACCTCAGGCAAATCATACTCTCTTTTCTCCAAAGATGAATATCAATAGAAACTATAATCAACAAGTAAATAGGTTCAATAGTGGTAGAAACTTCTTTAATGGGCAATGTTTTTCATGTCATAATTTTGGGCACAAAGTTTTTCAATGTGTTGCTTACAAAACCATCATGACTAGAGAAGCAAAAAATCAAAGGAATGTAACAGGGATCAAGAGAAGTTCCTAAAATAACTTTTCTCCTCTTGGAAATGAAATAGAATGCTCAATCTATAACAACTTTGGTCATGAAGAATCTGAATGCGGGATCAAATTTCGGCAAACACCTCAAAAGGAGCAAATGTCGTTAAATCCCAAGATATGGAGAAGGAAAGAATCTCAAACAGAAAGATGTGGTATAGATTTGTATGCAGAAGGAAAAGAAAATCAGTGGTATATCGACAGTGGATGCTTCGAACACATGATAGGTGAACAACATGGAATAAAAAGGAAATTCTCCACCGCAATAACTCCTCAGCAAAATGGTGTGGTATAAAGGATGAACAGAATAGTCCAACAAATGGCTCGAGCTATGCTAGATGAATCTGGAACTCTTGCAACCTTCTGGGGTGAAGCTGCATTCGCTGTCGTGACTATTCTCGACAAAGAAAACGTTAACGTAAATAGCACTCAAACTCCACATGAACTTTGGTATGGTAAGACACCTACTGTAAAATACTTTCAAGTTTTTGGAAGCAAATGTTTTATCAAATGGACTGATGAAAAACTTGGTAAGTTTGAACCTAGAGCAGATGAAGGTATTCTTCTTGGTTATTCTTCTAGAAGTAAAGGATATAAATGTTATAATAAAAGACTTGGAAAATTTGTTGAAAGCATTGATATTGTAGTTGTTGAATCATGTAGAAATCCGAACCAGATAAAATCAACAGAAGATTATGGCAATGAGGAATATGGGGACTACTTTCCCACATCAAATCAAAATTATATTGAAGAAGAAACCAATGAAGCACGAGAAGAAGATATAATGGTAGAAGAAAAGACTCCGTCCAGGTATGTTCAGAAAAATCATCCAAAAACTCAAATTTTAGGGGAAAAGGAGGCAGGTGTACAGACAAGAAGAACTATTACAAGGACCCCAAGCTATCTAGCATTACTATCCTCCACCAAACCTCAAAACATTTATGAATCATGCAAAGATGAATGTTGGGTCAAGGCCATGGATGAAGAACTTGAGCAAGTTGAAAAGAATGATACTTGGGAATTTGTTCCTACACCTCATGATAAAAATATTATAGGAACTAAATGGATATTCAAGAACAAGATGAATGAAAATGGAGAAGTCATTAGAAATAAGGCCAAACTTGTTTGTAAAGGGTATGCTCAACAAGAAGGTATATCTTTTGAAGAAACTTTTGCACCTGTTTCTAGACTTGAAGCCATAAGGATGTTTTCTTGCTCTTTCCAGCTTTCAGAAATTCAAAGTATACCAAATGGATGTAAAATCAGCCTTCCTGATCGGAAATCACCCATAAATGACCTTAGAGAATTAATGAAGGTATTACAATTTCAAGTGTTGGGGTGTGCCTATGTTATTTTATGCAATGGATCAATAAGATTGTGAAATACATAAACACTGAAGCAATAAGAGAAACAAAGTAAGAAAACACATAAACACAATAAGTTTAATAAGGAGTTCACCAAATCCTCCTAGGCTACGTCTTTTGGTCCAGCCTTCAGTGGTGGCCTTTCTATTGTGTCTTAAAGCAGAGTTTTTACAATAAGGAGCTCAATTTGAGTCTCACTTAATAGATGATGATCAGTAGGATTGTACTTGGATCCCCCAAGTCTCTAGAGTTCACAGACTCTTCTTACTGAATCTCGACCTCAACTAGTCTCTGTCTGGCTCGATGCTACCTTAGCTCTGCAGGTCAGCTCGACTTCTCTGTTCTCTACAATTCACTTCTCTCTTGCCTCTCAGCTTTCTGTTTTTATACTCCCTTTACTCTTTGTTTGTTTGTGGCTTAAAGCCAATCTACTCCCTGACTGTTCATTGCTGCTTCTCGAATCTCTGGATCTCCTACCTCTGTCAGCTTGAATTCCCTTGCTCTGCATCATCATCACATTGTAACGCTTCACAGAGATATTTCCACCTATTTCCTCATGATCTGAGTGTCAGTTCTGTTTGAACGGTCATTATTTCCTTTGATCCAAGATTGCCCGTGAAACTGATTCCTCTGCCAACTCATTGGTCATGTCGAACATCAAATCTTATGTGACTCAACCTATTTCCCCATCGAATCTGGTCATCTTTTGGATCATTTCTCCGCCGTTGATCTGGAGCCTCCAAATCCTGCTGTCTCCGTCCATATCGGGTGGGTAAGTAGCATGACCTTTACCCGTTTGATGTGAGAGGTTTTCTCTCTCATCCATAGGACGCATGTCACCCAGTGTATGGCATCAGGCGGGACTCGATCAAACCCTCTTACTGCTTGAAGCCCTCCCAATATCCTACTGGTTTTAGCGTGGGACCCGCCTTCTGACGGAATCAGCAATTTCCGTACGATTTTATGCTTTCCTCGTGACCGAGCGCTTGGGGGCTTTCCTTCACTGAGGGGGATGCCCTATGATACATGATTAGATCTATTAGAAACCACCCCTGTTCTAGATTTTACCTCCTGTTTGTCAATTTGTGCCAGTGCATGGTCACCATGGGCCAACGGTCTGCGCGCTTTGATCGAGGGTCCTCGTTGTTCCGTGCTGACCACAAATTACCATTGTTTAGAAGTTATTTTTGATAAGCTCGATATTCATAAGACTTTGAAGCTTGAAATAATTTGAAATAATCATGAAAACTTAGAGAATGTTTAAGGATCCAATTCAGATCACGACCTTCCCACTGAAAAAGATTTTGGACCACCAAAAGTTGGTTTTCAAGCATCGACTAAGTGAGGGTATAGCTATCTCACTTCTCCTATCTCTATCCATTTTGAATTGCTTGGCTTTGAACCCTTGAGTTCAATCCTGAGATACTCAACATCTCCCCTGCATGTCGTCCTTACGTTCTGGTCTAGAACTGTGTCTTCTTGCAATTCATTGAGATATTCAGGTAACAGATCATCAATAAAAGGCAATTGTCTCTGCTCGTCGGGATCTTCAATT
Source organism: Pinus tabuliformis (assembly GCA_031772625.1). NCBI lineage: Eukaryota > Viridiplantae > Streptophyta > Pinopsida > Pinales > Pinaceae > Pinus > Pinus tabuliformis. The sequence goes on from CM062804.1 coordinate 1,574,972,416, forward strand.
AATGAAGGTTCATATAGTCTCAAGCTGTCTGCATTAACGACTAAGTAGATGTGCATGTAAGCTGGTAAATCAAGGCGAAAAGCATTCTCACCAATTTTCTCAAGTATCTTGAAAGGTACATACCTTATTGGCTTTAGCTTTTTACCTTCACCTTGCAATCTGTCTTTGCTGATATACAGCCAGACTTGATCACCAACTTGGAAACTATGCTCCATCTGATGCTTGTCATGCCTTTCCTTGTACTTGGCTTGGCTCTTTTCCAGCTATTCCTATACTGCCTGGTGAATCACTTGGATTTGTTCAATGAAATTGGTTGCCTTTTCCACGTCACTGTGTCCATCAACTGCTATGTCTTTACCAAAGACAAAATCCAAGGGAGACCTTGGTGTGAAACCAAAACAGGTCTGAAAAGGAGATCTCTGTGTAGAAGAATGTTTTGCTCGGTTGTAAGCATGTTGCACATAACACAAATGTTCATTCCAAAGTTTGGGATGCTTGCTGCAATAGCCTCTGAGCAATTGGATCATTGTCCTATTGACCACTTTTGTCTGGCCATCTGTCTATGGATGAAAGGTTGTGCTTTTCTTTAGTTTGGTGTCCATCAGTTCCCACAGAATCGAACAAAACTTCCCAACAAATCGGGAATCTCGATCAGATACAATGGAAGTGGGTAATCCAAAATGAACCCATACATGCTGAAAGAATAACTTTGTAGTTTGTTCAACTGTAATTTGTTTATTACAAGGTATCAAAATAGACATTTTGCTAAACCTATCCACAACAACATATAAATAATCATGACCTTTCCTAGATTTAGGCAGTCCTCCAACAAAGTCCATGGAAACACTTTCCCAAGGATGAGAAGGAACTGGTAGTGGAGTGTAAAAGCCTAGTTTTCTATTGTTGGGCCTGCTTTTAGCACACATGGTACATCCTCTTACATATCTAGAAACTGTCTCATTCATATTTGGCCAATAACAAAATCTTTGCAGCTATGCAACCGTTTTACTTACCCCAAAGTGACCTGATGTTAGAGAAGTGTGTGCTTCTCGAATTATCTTTACTCTTTCAGTTTGTGGAATGCATAGCTTCCCACAATGATAAAGAGTTGGTCCTTAATATGATAATCCAATTCTTCTACTCGTTTGCCTTGACTTAAAGCTACATATACATCTTTAAAATCTATATCTTGAGCATATTGTTTAATGTATCTCTCATGCAATACTGAATTATGCTGAAGTATAGTAGATTCATTCATAATTGATCTAGATAACATATCTGCAACTTTATTGTGTAGGCCCTTTTTATATCTGATGACTAAATGAAACCGTTGTAGAAAACCCATCCATCTATAGTGTCTTGATTGCTGCAACTTAGTTTGGGAGTGTAGATATTGAAGTGGTTGATGATCAGTATGTATAACTCTCTTTGCCCATTAAGTAATGTTTCCACTTTTTCACACTTTGTACTAATGCATACAATTCTTTATCATATGTGGGATAGTTAACTACTGCAGAATTAAATGTCTCAGAATGATAATATATGGGTTTACCGTGCTGTATCAACACTTCTCCCATGGCATAGTCACTGGCATCTGTTTGGATCTCAAATGGTCTTTGAAGATTGGGTAGTGCTAGTACTGGTGCTGTACTATTCTTTTCTTTCAAGGTGTCGAAGGCTTTCTGCTGTTTGCCTCCCCACTGAAACACCTTGTTCAATCCTGTTAAAGCATGTAAGGGAGATGACATTAAGGAAAAGTTAAAAATGAACTTTATCCAATATTGTGCTACTCCTAAGAAGCTTCTAACTTCTGTAGCAGATTTGGGTTTAGGCCAGTTTATAATGACTGCAACCGTAGAGGGGTCTATCTTCAATTCACCACCCCCTACTATGTGTCCCAAATAATTCAAAGATGTTTTGCCAAATTCACATTTTGAGAGTTTAACATAAAGTTTTTCTCTTTTCAAATCATCTAGTGTCTGGTTAACATGCTTTAAATGTTCTTCCCACGTTTTGCTAAATATAAGAATGTCATCCAGATATACAATAACAAAATCATCAAGAAAAGGTCTGAGTACATCATTCATTACTCTCATGAAAGTAGAAGGAGCATTAGTTAAGCCAAAAGGCATAACCAACCACTCATACAATCCCTGCTTTGTTTTTAAAGCAGTCTTCCATGCATCTTGTTCTGCAACTCTGACCTGATGATAGCCACTATGCAATTCTAATTTGGAAAAATAAACAACTTCCTTTAACTGATCTAATAGATCATCTATGCGAGGATGGGGATAACGATTTTTGATCGTTATCTTATTCAGTGCTCGGTAATCAATGCACATTCTCCACGAGCCATCTTTCTTTTTCACCAAAACGATTGGAGACCCACATGGTGATGTGCTAGGTCTGATGAACCCCTTCTCGATCAGCTCCTGTACTTGCTTCTTGATTTCTACATTCTCTAAAGCGAACAACCTTTTATACCGGTGGCTGCAATGATTCTTTAATCTCCTGAGTCTGACCCCAAATCTTTCTGAATAGCTACAACAGTCTTTTTCTTCTTGCCCTCGAACTTCTTAGGTCTCAGCTCCGAATGCAGAATCCAACTGTGCTCATCATCATGCCCATCCTTCTTACGGTGAGTGCATGAAGAATTTCTTTTCTGCACAACATTGGCCTTCCTCTCTTTCCATTTTTGTTTTCTTTTCTCCTTATTCTTGCTTGCAGTGGGTTTGGATGATCCCCCAGCTTCTGGGTTTCCATTCTTTCCTCTAGCTTCTAGATGCATAGCTTGAACAGATACCTCATCTATACTAATTGGATTAAACATGAGGATAGTGTGCCTCATGTAGCTGTGTAGACCACCTATGTACTTCAATAGAGTCTCAAGTGAGTCTAAAGAAATTCCTAGAATCAAAGCTCTTTTCCTAAATTCATGGGTGTAGCCTTGTAAACTTTGCCCTTTAATTTGGCGAAGAGTTTGCTAGCTCATCATGGCTTGCTACATATAAGCTAGTGGATAGAACTAATTTTTGATTGCAGAAACAAATTCACTCCAGACAGAAAGAATCTTGCCATGTTTCTTCATGTCAACTTGTGTCCTGCCTTCCCACCATACAAGGCAGTGCCTCCGAGGCGTAGGCTGGCGAGCTGAATCTTGCTCTTTTCTGAGTCAATACTCTACACTTTGCAATAAACATCAATCTACCTGATCCAATTATCCAACTTCTCTGCATTCAACTCTCCATCATATATGGGTAAGTTAAATTTAACATCTAATCTAATCAAAGATGTCTTCTTTTTATGTTCAGGGCTATTAGGAGGTGTGAGGAATTTTTCTTCTTTCCCTTTGCCTTTGGAGTGGTCATGGAGGAGAGACTCTTTTACTCCTTTGTCTTGATTGGAGCTTGATGCATCTTCTTCTCTATGTTTCTTATAGTCCTTATACATTTCCTCCACCATGGATTTCAGGGTCATAAAACTATCCATGAACTGGGGGTCTGATTCTAAGGGATTTTCTTCTGACATTTTCCTCTTAGAATAGACTCTTCCAATTTCCGGGTTAGTTTAAGCCAATTCTCCTTCTCCTAATTTAAGCTTTGATCTAGTTAGCATTCAACAAAAAAATCTAGCACAAGCTTGTCTAATCTTAACAACCTAGCCGCTCTGATACCACTTGATCTAAAATCACGCGTAAATGACCTCAGAGAATTAATGAAGGTATTACAGACTCAAGTGCTGGGGTGTGCCTATGTTATTTTATGAAATGGATCGATAAGATTGTGAAATACACGGACACTGAAGCAGTAAGAGAAACATAGTAAGCAAACACATAAACACAACAAGTTTAATAAGGAGTTCAGCCAATCCTCCTGGGCTACGTCTCCTGGTCCAGCCTTCAATGGTGGCCTTTCTATTGTGTCTTAAAGCAGAGTTTTTACAATAAGGAGTTCAATTTGAGTCTCACACATATGATGATCAATAGGATTGTACTTGGATCCCCCAAGTATCTAGAGTTCACAGACTCTCCTTACTGAATCTCGACCTCAACTGGACTGTATTTGGCTCGATGTTGCCTTGGCTCTCCAGGTTAGCTCAGCTTCTTTGTTCTATGCAATTCACTTCTCTCTTGCCTCTCGTCTTTCTGTTTTTCTCTTTTTCTGCTCCCTTTACTCTTTGTCTATTCGTGGCTTAAAGCCAGTCTACTCCCCGACTATTCGTTTTCTCTTCCTAGCTCTCTAGATCTCCTGCCTCTGTCTACTTGAATTCCCCTGCTCTGCATCATCATCACTATGTAACGCTTCACAGAGAGGTGGCCACCTATTTCCTCATGAACTGAGTGTTAGTTCTCTTTGAACGGTTGTTATTTCCGTTGATCCGAGATTGCCCACGAAACTGATTCCTCTTCCAACTCATCGGTCATGCTGGACCTCAAATATTATGTGACTCAGCCTATTTCCTCATCGAATCCGGTCATCTGTTGGATCATTTCTCCGCCGTTGACCTGGAGCCTCTAGATCCTATGGTCTCTGTCCATATCGGGTGGGTAAGTAGCATGACCTTTACCCGTCCGATGTGAGCAATTTTCTCTCTCATCTGCCGGACGTGTGTCACCCAGTGTATGGCATCGGGCTGGACTCGGTCGAACCCGCTTACCGCTTGAAGCCCTTCCAATATCCTGGCGGTTTTAGCGTGGGACCCACCTTTGACGAAATCAGTCATTTCCGTACGATTTTATGCTTTCCTCATGATCGAGCACTTGGGGGCTTTCCTTCACTGAGGGGGACACCCTGCGATTAGCGCTTTAGCGTTAATCACGTATCAGAAACCACCCATGTTTTGGATTTGACCTTCTGTTTATCAATTTGTGCCAGCAGACGGTCACCATGGGCCAACGGTCTGTGCGCTTTGACCGAGGGTCCTCGTTGTTCCGTGCTGACCATAAATTGCCATTGTTTAGAGGTTATTTCTGATAAGCTCGATATTCATAAGACTTTGAAGCTTGACATAATTTGAAACAGTCATGAAAACTTAGAGAATGTTTAAGGATCCAATTCGGATCACTTCCTTAATGGAGATTTAGAAGAAGAAGTTTATATTGAACAACCAAAAGGATTCATTCTTGGAAATGATGCAAAACTTGTATGCAGACTAAAAAAGGCTCTCTATGGTCTGAAACATGCTCCAAGGGCCGGTATTACTTCCTTGACAAATATCTACACCAACAAGGTTTTATAAAAGGTTCTACAAATAGAAATCTATATACAAAGATTGAAATTGATAAATTGCTAATTATTGTTTATGTTGATGATATCATTTTTGGTAGCAATGAAGAATCCATGAGTTAGAATTTTGCTTCAGTAATGTAACAAGAATTTGAAATGTCCTTGCTTGGTGAAATTACCTATTTTCTTGGTCTACAAGTTCAACAAACTAAAGATGGTATTTTTCTTTCACAAACCAAATATCTCAAACAGATCTTGAAAAGGTACGGAATGGAAGATTCCAAACCTGTATGTACCCCAATGGTAACAGGATGCAGTCTCAGCTCAAATGATGAATCAACAGTAGTACATCAACCAACTTACAGATCCATGATTGGTAGTCTTCTTTATCTAATAGGTACCCGACCTAACATCATGAATGTAGTAGGAATAGTTGGAAGATTCCAAGCAAATCCAAAGGAATCACATCTTCCGGCAGTCAAAATAATTTTCAAATATCTTCAAGGAACTCAGGGCTTTGGACTATGGTATCCCAGAGATGTAGATCTAACTCTTCATGCATATATAAATGCAGATTGGGCAGGAAGTGTTGATGATAGAAAAAGCACTAGTGGTGGTGCATTCTATATGGGTTCCAAGTTAGTGTCTTGGTTCAACAAGAAACAAAGTTCAATTTCTTTATCTGTAGCTGAAGCAGAATATGTGGCTGCTGCATCTTGTTGCAGACAACTACTTTGGATGATGCAAACTTTGCAAGACATTCAGATCACATGTACTCCACCCATCTCCATTCTATGTGATAATACAAGTGGCATCAATATTTCAAAGAATCCAGTCATTCACTCCAAGACCAAGCACATACCCATCAAGTACCATTTTCTACGTGAACAAGTGCTTGAACAAAAGGTCAAATTGGAGTATGTTCCCTCCAAAGAACAGGGTGCTGATATATTCACTAAACCACTGCCCAGAGAAACATTTGAATATATTAGACAAATGATGGGGGTAGTTGTTGCATCATCCTGTTGTTAAATCCAGTTTTCAGAGAAAGGTTATTATACGCGTGTTTCATGAAGTATAGTTGTGTATACATGCAAGTTTCTATGGCTGAAGAAGCGTATATGTTTTTATGAAAGAAAAAAATAGTGGGTCAGACTCTCTGATGTTGATGATTGCAATATAATGATATGTTTTGTTCATTAATTTTTATCTGACTGACAAAGATGCCTTGATTAATGACTTGTTAACAATGCACAGGTAGCACAGGTTCAGGGGGAGCATTAGCCTTCACATGCATTCTATATTGTTGGCATTATGGTTGCTGATTCCAACTATGGCTTCAGATATTTATACCATTTGTTGCTTAAGAGTCTAGGGTGTAATATGACTTCTCATACATTTGAATGAGTCATATTGGACAAATGATGTAATTTGTATCCCCACTTTGCATGGGATGGATGATGTAATATATATTGTATTTCTATCATATATAAACAATTGGTATATCTGCAATGGGTTGGGTGGATGAGTCAAATTTGGTGTATCCCCACTTGGTTGGGAGATTGATGTATGTATGAGTCATTGGTGATAGGAAGTCATATTCACATAGTTGAGTTATAGAGTCATGTTATTCTTTTGGAAAATATTTTTTTTGTAGACTCTGCATGTGCTCAGGGGGAGCATGGACCTCGCATGGATGGTTTAGTGCATCTCAGCATGTACAAAGGGGGAGCTTGATCAAAGAATTCAGCATGTACATAGGGGGAGCATGGACAACATAATGTATGTCAAAAGGGGAGAATATCTTGGTCTACTCTTTGTCCTTGATTTCAAAGGGGGAGAGTGTCTTGGTGTTGTTGTTGCCATCAAGTCCAAAGGGGAAGATTGTTGGCATTATGATACAGGTGTTGTCCATGATGGAAACTTACACAGATGGTCGTTCAAAGTTCAACAAGTTAACAACAAAGGATTACAGATTAGACTCCAGAGGTTGAAGAAAGAGAGGTATATGCTAGTTCACTTTGTCAAAGTAGCATATACATGCGGGAACATAGAACAAAAAGAGCGTATATGTATACACGCACTTTCACAGAAGGAAAAGCGCGTATGGGATGGAAAATCAAGGTTTTGGTCCAAGGTATTTGGTCCGTGGTATTGACCCTAGGTATTTTTTCCAAGGTATTGGTCCTAAGTGGTTTTGGTCCAAGGTATTGGTCCTAAGTGGTTTTGGTCCATGGTATTGACAAAGGGCCTAAAGCTATATAAGGAGGATAAGGTCATAAGGCCAAGGGTGAAAGCAATAAGATTCTATGGAATACTTCTATCGAAGTATATTTTATGTTGTAGGGTTATGTTTGGGACTAGATCTGAAATATTCATGTGCACCTTGAGTTCAATATTGGATCAGGATCATGAGACCTGAAATGACTTATTCTTGAATGATATGATATTGGTTGAGACTAGATCTGATGTTTTGCGCCTATTTTATTCATTATCTATCATGATCTGGGTTTGTCTGAAGTTTTGAATTGCAACAAAGTTTTGAGTCAATATTTGTAGATCTGTACGTAGGTTCGTCTTGGCCAAAGAGCGTATACATGCAGGTTCTATTATTTCAAGTAACGTATACAAAAGAAAATCTTCCTTTTCATATCTGATTGATCTATCTGATCAAATTTTGTTGTTTTACTGTTGTCTATCAATGAAGTCTTCTTAGATCTGAATGTAAAACTAAATGCATAAGGAGGCTGGCATTTGATTGATTAATTGTATAAGTGAGAAGAAGTGATCTTTGTCCCTGTCTATGTAAAGCTCTGTAAGATGACAATATTTAGTATATTTCTAGTTGGTACAGACTTGATTCAAAAGTTTATGTTTGAAGTAGTTTTGAAGGTATACGTAGGTTTGATTAATGGAAGTAGCGTATACACATAGTTTGGGTTCAGCCAAGTAGCGTATACACTCTAATGCATGATTTTTAAGGTATCGCTAGTTCTGAATGATGATGTAGGGTTCTGGGTTCAGCACAGTGTTCTAGTGTCAGCGATCTGATTATTCAGATTAACTGAATGTTGGTTGATGCAGTTTAAGTTTAAAAAGTTTTTGATGGGTTTAGTATGAAAATTCGATGAAACATGGCCTTCATATTGTGGTGTTGTGATCTAGGAGTATCCAGTTTGAAAATTCATGAAACATGGTCCCTGGAGGAAGAAGAAAGGTCGTAGCCTTCTGTAGGTCGGTGCCTACGTACTAGTAAACATATTGGCTAGTACAAGAGCTAGGGGGTTGCAACTCCCTTCTAGTGCAACCCCCTTCTAGTAGAAGCTGGAAAAAGAGAGAAGGTTGTAGCCTTCTGCAGGTGTGTTCCTGTGTACTAGTATGAGTCTGCACCAGTATAAGATTGTAAAGATATTTTCTTATTATTAAAAGAAGATAGAGACGACAGCAGCAGGTGGTTTTCACCCACATTTGGTTTCCACCTTAAATCTTGGTGTTCATGTGTGTTGCTTATGTGTGATGCTTTATTCTGCTTTTACTACACTGTTTAATAAGTTACTGATGTATTGGTTTAAGATCAACAAAAGATAAATTATCTAAATCACAAGTTCTATGGATATATGATGGTTTCTTTAATCACAGTTGCGTGTAAATTCTAGTTCACTTCACTGAAGTAGTGTATATACGCTCCTTTAATGAAGCAAACCTACGTGTATACACTATTTTCTTTTGCCCAACCTACGTATACCTCTAAAGATACTGAATCATAACACCTATGAACCACAAACTATACCAATCAGTGACATTCTGAGGATCTACTGTCATATTACAGAGTTCTAAATAGATAGCAACAAGGATCACCCTTCTTTCTCAATCAATTAGTCAATGAGACACAAACTCTTTATGCATTCAATTTTACTTTCAGATCTAAGAATACTTCATTGACAGAGAGCAGTAAAACAGCAACACCTATCTGATAGATCAGTAATCCTTGAACATCAAGCTTTTCTTTTGCATACGCTACTTGAAAGAGTCGAACCAGCATGTATACGCACCTTCACCAAAGCAAACTAGCGTATATATCTACAAATGCTTACTTATAACTTCACTGTAATTCCTGACTTTAGACATACCCAGATCATCACATATAAAGGATAAACTATGTGTTAGCAATCCGATCTAGCCCATCCATTATCAGATCACATAATGATAAGTCATTATGATCTTGATCCATCATTAGATCTCATCCATCATCAAATGCTCAGGTGCATATCTAATCTAGATAAAGCAAAGCTTCAGAAACCCATTACATTTGATATAACACTGCATAAGATATTCATTACTTGTGTACTTAGCCCTTTGATCTTCTCCTCCTTATATACTTAGATCCTTTGTCAATACGTCGGACCAAAACCACTTAGGACCAATACCTTGGACCAAATACCTAGGATCAATACCTCAGACCAAATACCTTGGACTAATACCTTGGACCAAATACCTCGGACCAAATCTTGGTTTTCCAACATGTACGTGCTTTTCCTCTTGTGGGAGTGTGTGTATACGTATATGCTCTTTTTGTTCTGTGGACCAGCGTGTATATTCTATTTTGACTAAGTGGACCTGCATATAATTCTTAAACTGTTTTACATCAACATTTTCCTTTACCTTCTTTATTCTGATCAGTAGACCTTAGTTCCATCTTCCTATTCTTTTGTGCCAATGCCCTGTTACCTATGAATAGACCTGTTACACTGTAATTTCCCATATTACTTCTGAATTGATTCCTTTGAACTACCCTGCATTTTGTCACATCTCTAAACACAACAACCATGCATTCCGTCACACCTGATATTTCTCCTGTAGATTCATCTAGTTACGTAGATTCATCTAGTTACCATATACAAGCTAGATGTTCTGCTACAAGTGGGTTGCCATCAAGTACAACATATGTATCATAATGCCAACAATCTCCCCCTTTGGACTTAATGGCAACCATGTTGGTGTTGATTACTGCAAGCTTTAGAAACTATTAGAGATAACAAGCAATACCAAAATACTAGAAGGGAGCTCCAACCCCCTGGCTCTTGTATTGGCCGATATGTTTACCAGTACATAGGCTTCAACCTACAGAAGGCTACAGCCTTCACTCATTCTCCAGCTGCTACTGGAAGGGAGCTCCAACCTTTAGCAAAAGCTTGATCGCTTGAAGGAGATCCATAGAAACAATGGGAAAGAAGCTAAAGAAGAAAGCACCTCAAAAGAAGAAGACATCTCAAAGGAACTGTGATAGCCTCAGAATGAAGATGAACAAGAAAAAGAACTATCAGGTATGAATTTGTTGTCCTCTGGTGATACATTTCTCTGTTCATTTGAAGATAATGAAAGTGATAGCGAAACAATTGAATTTGCTTTTATGGGTGAAAGATAAGGAAATCAAATAGAGGCAAATTTTAAAAATCTCATAGACACAATTAGAGATCAACAAGATCTAATGGACAAAAGGGAGTGTACATACAAAGAAGAGATTACATGGTTAAAGGCAGAGTTAGAGGAAGGAAACAAAATAAGGAAACAGTACAAGGAAAGGGAAGATCAATGTCAAAACCTACAGGATGAGGTGACATCATTAAGAAATGAAATAAATGAAAAGAGTACAACAATCAATAGACTTAAAGATAGATCCAGTTACTATGAAGCTAAGATCCTCTCTCTAAAAGAAGATCTTGAAAATAAGCAGAATGAAGAACTACCTCAAGCAGATGAAGAACAGGAAAATGAGATTCTCAATTTAAGGCAACAAATGGAAGAAGGAAGAAAGATTGAAGAAATATTGAAGAAGCAATATCTGGAAAAGGAAGAGCAATATTAGGTTGAGGTAAATATCTTAAAAGGTAAATTAGAAGAAAAGGATAAACTGTTATGATTTCAAGACAGTATTAAGATTTTGGATAATATTCTTAGTAGTCAAAGGTCTCCTACCATCAAAATTTGTCTTGGTTTTCATGAATCTGTTGAAGGTGAATCTAGATCACAAGGTGAGGCAAGGAACTCTAATGCAAAATCTGAAATTCTCAACAAGGAGATGAGTGGTCAACCCCATCAACAACCAAGGAAAGAAATTCTTCAAAGAAAATATTTTACTCCTAATTGTGGAAGTGGTAGTCGGTTATTTCCTCCAATGAATAATGTTGAATGTTTTATATGTCATAATATTGGACATGTTGCAATGAGATGCAAAAGTAGAATGGTTCAAGAATGTCACACAGAAATATCATCAGCTTCCAGGTACTTTAAGGGATATTGTTTTTCTTGCAATATGTTTGGTCACAAATTCATTGACTGCTATAGAAGGAATATGAAACATGTAATATGTTATGCATGTAATAAGTTTGGACACATAGAAAAGGAATGCAGGAGAAAATTTCGGGCACCATACCAAAAGGAGAAAACATCATCACACTCGAAGATATGGAAGAAGAAGGAAGTACAGTAAAAAATATGTGGCATAGCATAGTGTACAGACATAACAAACTTAGGGGAAGTTGAAAGTGTGAAACTTCAGTGTTCTAAATCTCACATGAAATTTTCATGAATACAAGTCACGTATATACGCGAGTTTGAAGCTTTACAGTCGCGTATATGTTGGTTTGAAGAAAAAGAAGTGGGACAGACTCAGGAAAAGGGGTCTGATATGGTTCAGTCAATTATCTGCTCTGTTTGATGATGGTTACAATTTGTTGATGATATGTGGAAATGTGTTGGTGCTCATAAGTTGTTAAAAAGTTGATGTATATCTAATTGATGATGATGCCTTGATATTTCTTACTGATATATGTAATGATCAGATCTAACAGTGAACAAGTGGCACAGGTTCAGGGGGAGAATATGCTAGGCTTCTAATATTGCATTGTTGGCATTATGTTTAGAAGTCTTTGGTACCAAATGATTCTTATCAATGGTGATGATGCTTATGTGGCTAAAGTGTTTTGATACATCATGCTATGTTGCGATTATAAGTTTCCTATGATGACGATACTTGTATTGCTTGGGGTTACATAGTTGTTATTTAGATCAGATTTATGGATGATTGTGGATGACTTTTTGATGATGCATACAGTACATATATGTTTCTTACATGGTGATCTTCATAAGGACAAGGAGAAGTACAAATATTGAGTACACAACTTCATTATTTGATGACAAGCCACTTGTTTCTTTTACGTTGTTGTCATCATGCTGTCAAAGATGCATAAAGTTCATAAGGTGTCATTATGATACAGGGTTCCTATATTTCTTGGCTCTCACATGGTTGAGGATTGTTGTTGTTGATGATATCAAGAAAGCTTGACACATGACTATGAGCTCATGGTTTGCTAGATGGATATATAGTATGCTGGATACATGGATGATTACTTGCATATTGATAAATATGGTTGGTTGGCCAAGAGAATGGTGTTATTGTAGGGATAGCCATTTGAAGGCATGGATATTCAGAGACATGGCTTACTTATTTACATAATGATGATGACTTCTTACTTTATGATGATAGGTTTGATATTCGCATATGTTGATTATCATGGTTGATCAGGTGTGGGATGTTCCCTAGTGATGATACATGGTTGATATATTGAGGGTTCTTGTGGAAAGATAATGCAGTTCTAGATGATGATGTTATGATCGTAGATAATGACTATGGTGTTTTCACATACATATGATATGATATGAATGATGTTGTGTTACTGCTTGGAGATACAACATATGCTTAATTGATTCATGAAAGGTTATGATAAGGCTCTTTCTACTAAGAAAACATGGCAAGTTGATCTTGATGAGATCAAGAGGATGAGTTGATATCTATATGCGGCATACTTTGTCACAGGTTGATAACTGATGATAGACATATATAGGTTGCGAGTCTAGATGTTGCTAACAGATGCTTATGGTGCACATCATATATGGTGTATGATAGTTGCTGATGACTATCATGGTCTAGTTTAAATCTTTGGTCTTTGTTATAAATGTCATGTATATCATTCGATGTAAAGATCATATAAAGACCCATGATGTAATATGTCTTAGTCTGTCGTAGTATTTTAGTGAATCCCTTTTGGTCATATGATGTAATTTGTACCCCCACTATGCATGGGAAGGATGATGTAATAATTGCTATATTTCAGTCATGTATAAAGAATTAGTATATCCCCACTTGGTTGGGTTGGTGTGTCAAATTTGGTATATCCCCACTTGGTTGGGAGATTGATGTATGTATGATTCATTGGTGATAGGAAGGTCAAACTCACATAGTTGAGTTATAGAGTCATGTTATTCTTTTGGAAATTTTTTTTGTAGACTCTGCATGTGCTTAGGGGGAGCATGGACGGTTTAGTGCATCACAACATGTACAAAGGGGGAGTTTAATAAGAGAATTCAGCATGTGCCTAGGGGGAGCATGATCAATGTTCATATTCAGCTGTTTAGATATGAAAGTCTTCATTTTGGTCAGCCCTCTACCCTTGATATCAAAGGGGGAGAGTATCTTGGTCCGCCCTTTGTCCTTGATGTCAAAGGGGGAGAGTATTTTAGTGTTGCTTGTTATGTCTAACAATTTCTAGAGGTTGCAGTAATCAAAACCAACATGGTTGCCATCAAGTCCAAAGGGGGAGATTGTGGGCATTATGATGCATGTGTTGTACTTGATAGCAACCCACTTGTAGCATAACAACTCACTTGTATATGGTAACTAGATGAATCTACAAAAGAGATATCAGATGCGACAGAATGCATGGCAATCGTTTTTACAGATGTGACAAAATGTAGGGTAGTTCAAAGGAATCAATTCAGAAGTAACTTACAATGGTAAATCACATTATAACAGGTCTATTCAGAGGGAACAAAGTAGCGGTACAAAAGAATAGGATGAAGGAACAAAGGACTACAAATCAGAATCAAGAAATTGAAGAAAGAGAATGGTTTAAGAAGAATACGCTGGTTCACCTTGTCCAACTAGCGTATACAGGTGGGCTCATGGAACAGAATTAGCGTATACGTATGCACACACTTTCACAGAAGGAAAAGCACGTACATGTTGGAAAACCAAGGCTTTGGTTCGAGGTATTTAGTCCAAGGTATTGATCCAAGGTACTTGGTCCGAGGTATTTGGTCCAAGATATTGACCCTAGGTATTGACCCTAGGTATTGGTCCAAGGTATCGAGAAAGGCCTAAAACTATATAAGGAGGAGAAGATCATTAGGCCAAGGTGTGCAAGAATTGATTATCTTATGAAGTGTTAGGTCATATATGCAGGATATGGGCTTCTGATGCTTTGATTGAGATGAACTAAGGATGCGCCTATGTGGTTGACGATGGATGATGGATCATGATCATAAGGCCTGAAATGAAGTATCATTATGTGGTTTGATCTTGGACAGTCTAGATTTGAGTACTGACACATGTTTTATTTTGTAAATGTTATGATCTGGGTATGACTGAAGTCTGGAATAGTTGTGAAGTTTTAAGTTAGTATTTGCATATCTATACGCTGGTTCACTCTGATAAAAGAGCGTATACACGTAGGTTTGACACATCGAAGTAGCGTATATAGTATGAAAAATGATGTTTGAAGTTCCAGTTGGTTTTGGTTGTTGATGCAAAGATCTAGGTTCTGCTTTGTGTTCTGGTGACAGTGGTCTGAATATTCAGATTGATTGATGTGATGATTTGGGTATGTTTGAAGTCAGGAATTGCAGTGAAGTTATAAATAAGTATTTGCAGATCTATACACTGGTTCGCTTTGGTAAAGTTGTGTATACACGCTAGTTCAGATCTTCTAAGTAGCGTATGTAAAAGCAAAGTTTGATGTTCAAGGATGATTGCTCTATCAGATCAATACTACTATTTTACTGTTGTTTGTCAATGATGTCTTCGTAGATCTGAAAGTAGAACTGAATGTATAAGGAAATTGAGTTTGATTGATTGATTGAGAAGGAAGGGTGATCCTTGTTGCTATCTATTTAGAACTCTGTAATATGACAATAGATCTTCAGAATGTCACTGATTGGTATAGTTTGTGGTTCAAAAGTTTTTTTTTGCTTCAATATCTTTAGAGGTATACACAAATTGGGCAAAAGGAAGTAGCGTATACACGCAAGTTTGCTTCATTAAAGTAGCGTATACACTCTGATGCATGTTCTTTGAGGTTACAACTGGTTCTAAATGACGATGCAATGTTTTGGGTTCATATCTGTGTACTCGTTACAATGATTTGTCTATTCTAGTTGATTGGTTGAATTTTATTAAGTATGAATGAATGGTTGATTCAGTTATGTCAAAGGTTCAGTGATGGTTTGATTCAGTTGTGTCAAAGGTTTAGAGGTTTCAGTGATTAATTATTTCAGTTATATTAGAGGTTGATTGGGTTTTAGTGATTGGTTGATGTAGATGTATTTTATGGTTGTATTGCAGTTATGATTTTGAGCTTCAATGTTGTTGATGGGTCGAGTATGAAAATTGGATGAAACGTGGCCTTCTGTTTGTGGTGTTGTGTTCCAGGAGTATCCAGTCTAAAAATTTATGAAACGTGGTCCCTGGAGGAAGAGAGAAGGTCATAGCCTTCTGTAGGCCAGTGCCTATGTACTGGTAAACTTATCAGCCACTACAAGAGCCAGGGGGTTGGAGCTCCCTTCTAGTAGCAGTTGGAAAACAAGTGAAGGTTGGAGCCTTTTATCAGCCGGTGCCTACGTACTAGTAAATGGATCGGCTAGTACAAGAGCTAGGGGGTTGTAGCTCCCTTCCAATAGAAGTTGGAGAACAAGAAAAGGTTATAGCCTTCTGCAGGTGGGTGCTTACGTACTGGTATGAGTCTGCACCAATACAAGATTGTAAATATATTTTATTATTATTAAAAGAAGATAGAGATGACAACAGCAGGTGGTTTTCACCCACATTAGGTTTCCACCTTAAATCTTGGTGTTCATATGTGTTGCTTATGTGTGATGGATTATTTTGTTATTACTGCACATGGTTACTTTTTAATGTTTAATAAAGTATTGATGCACTAATTAAAGATCAACATATGATGAATTTACTGAATCATAAAGTTCACTGGATATATGTTGGTTTCCTTAAGAATAGTTGTGTGCACATGCCAATTCCCTTCACTGAAGTAGCGTATATAAATATGATTATGGAAATGAAAAAGTTATTGATTTCTAAATATTGATTCACCCCCCCTCTCAGTACCAAGCAACACCAAGATACTCTCCCCCTTTGACATCAAGGGAAAAGGGCAGACCAAGATATTCTCTCCTTTTGAGATCAAGGGCAAAGGGTTGACCAAAATGAAGACTTCCATATTTGAACAATTGAATATGAACATTGATCATGCTCCCCCTAGGCACATGTTGAATTATATGATTAAACTCCCCCTTTGTACATGCTGAGATGCACTAAACCGTCCATGCTCCCCCTGAGCACATGTAGAGTCTACAAAAATATTTTCCAAAAGAATAACATGACTCTATAACTCAACTATGTGAGTATGACCTTCCTATCACCAATGACTCATACATACAGTAATCTCCCAACCAAGTGGGGATATACCAAACTTGACTCATCTACCCAGCCAAGTGGGGATATACCAATTGTTTATACATGATTGAAATATAGCAATTATTACATCATCTTTCACATACATAATGGGGGTACAAATTACATCATATGACCAAAAAGGACTCATTAAGATACTATGACAGATAGAGACATATTATTACATCATGGGCCTTTATATGGCCTTTACATTGAGTGCTATACATGAAATTTATAACAAAGACCAAATATCTAAACAAGACCATGATAGTCATCAGTAACTATCATACACCATATATGATCTGCACCATAAGCATCTGTCAGCAACATCCAGACCAACAACCTATATATGTCCATCATCAATTCCCAAGATATGACAATGTAAATATCATCAACCTATGATAGAGTATGCCACATATAGATATCAACTCATCCTCTCGATCTCATCAACATCAACTTGCTTCGTTTCCTTAGTAGAAAGAACCTTATCATAACCTTCCATGAATCAACTAAGCATATTTCATATCTCCAAGCAGTAGCACAAAATCGTTCACATCATGTCATATGTATGTGAAAACACCGTAGTCATCATATATGATCATAACATCATTATCAAGAACTGCATGATTTTTCCACAAGAACCCTCAATATATCAACCATGTATCATCGCTAAGAAACATCCCATTTCTAATAAGCATCAACCATGATAATCAACATATGTGAGTATCAAACCTATCATCATAAAGTAAAAAGTCATAATCATTATGTGACTAAGTAAGCCATGTCTCAAAATAGATATGTCTTCATGGAACTTGTAACAACACCATTCTCTTGGCCAACCAGCAATATTTATCAAGATGAAACTTAAGTAATCCTCCTTGTATCTAGCATAATGTGTATCCATCAAGGAGATAGCAATATGTATCTAGAAAACCATGAGCTCATAGTCATTTGTCAAGCTTTGTTGATACCATCAACAACAATAATCCTCATCCATGTGACAGCCAAGAACTATAGGAATCCTCACCCATAACTGCACCATATGAAGTTTATGAATCTTTGAAGGCATGATGACAACAACATAAAAGAAATGAGACTTATCAAATAATGAAGTTGTGTACTTAAGCTTTCTTCTTCTCCTTGTCTTTATGAAGATCATCATGTAAGAAACATACCATATAGGCATCATCAAAAAAATTCATCTGAAATCATCCATAAATCTGATCTGAATAATAACTATGTGGCTCAAGCAATATAAGTATCACTTGAGATTTCATCATAGGAAACTTATGACGGCAACATAGCATGATGTATCATTTAAACACTTCGAGAACATAATAATTCTCACCATTGATAAGAATCGTTATGTACCAAAGAATTTTAAACATAATGCCAACAATGCATTATTAGAAGCATACTATATTCTCCCCCTGAACCTGTGCCACCTATTCACTTTCAGATCTCATCATTTCATATACACGTAAGAATCATCAAGGCATCATCATAAACTAGTAATACATCAAGTCATCAACAACTTATGAGGGTCAAAAGCACTTCTAAATAGCATTGATAGACTGTAGTCATCAATGATCAAGACATAGAAGATAATTGATAATCGTCTTAACCATATCAGATCATTTTTCCGACTCTGTCCCAATTCTTCTTCATCAAAACAACATATACGCGACTGTGCAGCTTCGAACTTGCGTATATACACGACTTTTCTTCATGATAATTGCGTATGAGAATTAGAACACTGAAATTTCATACTTTCAGTTCCTCCTGAGTTTGTTCTATCTGTATACTAAGCTATGCCACATATTTCTAGTTTTACTTCCTTCTTCTTCCATACCTTGGAGTGTGATTATGTTTTCTCCTTTTGGTATGTTGGCCAAAATTTTCTCCTGTATTCTTTTGCTATATGCCCAAACTTGTTACAAGCATAACATCTTACATGTTTCATATTCCCTCTATAGCAGTTAATGGATTTGTGACCTAACATATTGCAAGAAAAACAATATCCCTTAAAGTACCTAGAAGCCGATGATCTTTTTGTGTGACAGTTATTAGCTTGAAACATTCCACTTCTGCATCTTGCTGCAACATGTCCAAAATTATGACATATAAAACATTCAATATTATTCATCAGAGGAAATAATTAATTAGCACTTCCATGGTTAGGAGTAAATGATTTTCTTTGAAGACTTTCTTTCCTTGGTTGTTGATGGGGTTGACCTCTTATATCTTTGTTGAGCATTTCACATTTTGCACTAGAGTTTCTTATTTTAGCTTGTGAGCTAGATTCACCTTTAATAGTTTCATGAAAGCCAAGACCAGATTTAATGGCAAGAGATCTTTGACTACTAAGAATATCATCCAAAATCTTAGTACTATCTTGAAACCGTAAAAGTTTATCCTTTTCTTCTAATTTACCTTTTAGGATATTTACCTCAACTTGATATTTCTCTTCCTTTTCAAGGTACTGCTTCTTCATGATTTCTTCAGCCTTTCTTCCTTCTTCCAGTTTATTCCTTAATTTGAGAACTTGATTTTATTTTTTTCAAATGCTTGGAGTAGTTATTCATTATGCTTATTTGAATTTTTGAGATCTTATTTTAGAGAAATGACCATAGCTTCAAGACCTTCACAGTAACCGGTTCTTTCTATAAGTTCCTTGCTTGTTGTGTCTTTTTCATTCACTTCATTTCTTAATGATTTCACTTCATCCTGCAACCTTTGAATTTGATCTTCCTTTTCTTTGTATTGCTTCTTTATTTTGTTTCCTTCCTCCAACTGAACTTTTAACTTGGTAACTTCTTCTTTGTAGGAACATTCCCTTTTATCAATTAGATATTTTTGATCTCTAATTGTTTCTACGAGCTTTCTAAATTCTACTTCTATTTGATTTCTTTCTCTTTCACCCATAAGAGAAAATTCAGTTGTTTCATTGTCATTTTCATTATCTTCAAAAGAACAGAGAAATGTATCACCAGAGGTCAACAAATTCATACCTGATAATTCTTTTGCTTGTTCATCTTTATTCTGAGGTGATTTTGAATCTGAAGAGTTGCTTCCCCATAATAGCCAATCGTGTCTCCCACTGTCACCGTTCCTTTGAGATGTCTTCTTCTTTTGAGGTGATTTCTTCTTTTGCTTCTTTCCCATTAT
The DNA here is from genome assembly GCA_031772625.1 of Pinus tabuliformis. Lineage (NCBI taxonomy): Eukaryota > Viridiplantae > Streptophyta > Pinopsida > Pinales > Pinaceae > Pinus > Pinus tabuliformis. The sequence continues at coordinate 1,574,992,390 of CM062804.1, forward strand.
TACTACGGATCTTCTTCAAGTGATCAAGCTTCTGCCAAAGGACCTACTCGGATACCAATTGTTGGGAATAATAATGAGAGGGGAGGGTGAATCAGTATTTACAAATCAATAACTTTTTTATTTCTCTAATCAGATTTATATGCACTACTTCAGTGAAGGGAACTCACGTGTGCACGCAAATGTTCTTAAGGCAACCAACGTATATCCAGCGAACTTATGATTCAGTTAAATCTTCATATGTTGATCTTTAATCAATGCATCAATACTTTATTAAATATTAAACAGTAACCATGTGCAGTAATAACAGAGCAAATCATCACACAACACACATGAACACCAATATTTAAGGTGGAAACCCAATGCGGGAGAAAAATCACCTGCTGTTGTTGTCTCTGTCTTCTTTTAATATAAAGAATAATATGTTTACAATATAGTATTGGTGCAGAGTCATACCAGTATGCAAGCACCCACATGCAGAAGGATACAACCTTCTTCTCGTTCTCCATCTTCTACTAGAAGGGAGCTACAACATCCTAGCTCTTGTACTAGCCAATATGTTTACTAGTACATAGGTGCCGGCCTACAGAAGGCTACAACCCTCACTCGTTCTCCAACTCCTACTGGCAGAGAGCTCCAACCCCCTTATCAAATAACCAACCACTACTGGCAGAAAGCTTCGACTTCCTCACTGAAGGCTCCAACCCTCAGTATCCTCCAGGGACCACGTTTCATAAATTTTCATACTGGATACTCCTGGTACACAACAACACAATATGTAGGCCATGTTTCATCAAATTTTCACACTGAACCCATCAGTAACATTGAATCTCAAAATCAATCACCACAACAATCCATCCATCAAATACATCTGCATCAACCAATCATTGAAACTCAATCATCAATCTATGACATAACTGAAACTCAATCATCAATCTATGAATCAACCATAATTGAATCAATCAATCATTGAAACCTTTGACATACTCTTGAGGGTCAAAAATGTCTGCCTCAACATTGGGGGATAACCACTCGGTCTGAACCTTAAAGAAGCTCCTTTTTCATTTGGAGTAGTGGTTCCGACTGGTTTAACTAGTTCCAGTTACCTTTTCCCTATCGCTATTGGTTTACGATGTATCTTTAACTACAAATAGACAAGGATATCAGATCACTTCTTTTTGCTAATCGGGCAAGAGAATGACCCTTAAGCTGATTTGGGTTCAGCCAAGCCACAACTAAAATTTTTCCTCTTTGAGAAGAGGACTTAAAGAATGTAAAACTTAATCTAAATGCAAACTTATTCTATAATATAAGCAAAATAAACTAAACCTATTCCTATCTCAATTAGGCAGATATAGATCTAACCCAATTAAGAGCAAGATAATTAAATGATAAGGATTTAAATATGTCTGGCTTTTAGTTAATATCAAGCTAATGAAGTAGTTCAATTAACTAATATTTGTGAATATCAAAACACATCCCGAGACCTCTTAACTGAAATAATAAACCAACAACACTTAGAAAGTAATTCACAAAAATGATATTGATTATCAAATTAGTAAATCCAATAATTGAACAATAATATGCGGAAATAGTTCACAACACATCACTATTTAATAAATCAGTTTTATAAAATAGATTTATGAGTAAATAGTTACTCAGAAATCAGAATTTAATCCATAAGAGCAAAGATACATAATAACAACTTTGAGACAAATTACCCATATCAACACAAGTGCACAAATATGAATAAAATGACACATTCTTGTTATCATAAAAATGAAATTAGCATTTGAAACAGTAGTATTAGAAATACCAATTTATTAAATCCATTTCTCTGACCCTGGTCTCCAATAATCCTTTACATTGCTTGAACTTCTGTTTTCAAAACTAGAGCTTCAATAGTGCAAACTTTGCTCGTCATACATAATTCAAGATACAAAGGAAAAATCTTCAATAATCCTCAGAAATGAGATTTTCTCTCCTCCCTCCTACAACTCTAAATTCCTATTGCATAAATGTTTTTAGAAGTCCAAAATTGCAAAGGAGAGCAACCATAATTACATTCTGCAATTTGCCATTTATAATATTTCCAAAGGTATTTTTGAGAAGAAAGTTGAAGAAAAATCTGCCCAATCCAGTTTTATTTGCTCAAAATTCAAACTTTTAATTGCAGGAGCATTCTCATTGATTGAGATATTTTTCTCCATATCTCTTCTACTGTTTTCATGAAAAAAAAATCAAAATAAATTAAGATGCGAAAATAAAATCAAGATGTCATTTTTAGCATTAAAACAAATCCAATCAAATACAATTAATTAATTGAAAATAAAATCTGAGCTTTCTATTGATGCATATGATGATTTGAATTGGCCAAAGATATTATTGACGAATGAATCTAAATGGTTTGGGCAAATGAAAATAAAAAATAAAACTCAGAAAATTGATTTTGTTTAAAAATTCAGAGCTTGATCATCTGCCTGTATTTAGACCCAATAAATGACTAAATCTGTGAGTGAAACATCATCAGAAATGTTATCCTTGATTTTGTCTTTCCAATGAGTCGTCATGTGCTTTATTTGGCCTAGTAAAACTCAATTTATGACCCTCCAAAATTGATGAGTCAAATGTGGCATAATTCTGGAAATTCTATTGCTAGACTAAAAATCATTAAAAAATCTAATCCTAAATAAGACTCTAATTATCTAATAATTAATTATAATTTAATTGTTAATCATAAACTAAACTACTTATTTATTAATTAATCTAACTAACTAAAATATAATTAACTATTTATAAACTAATTAACATTAATTTAAATAATAATTAATTTAAATTAAATTAAAATTTACATATTAATTAATTTAAAATTAAATATTAAATATCAAATATTAATTTTTATTTTAATATGAATTAAAATAATTTTCCATTTCACTCCTACCTATGAGTGAGTTTGGAACCTGTTGTGGTAAAAATACAACACCCCCCATTATTGATGCGTCCGCTTCGAATAATGGGGACCCTTTCTATAAAATTTTTGGCTAAGCACCTTTTTTTTTTCAATTGATTGCCCTACGCTTTCGTTAATTTTTAGTTTTCTTTGGATTCTTGTTTTGATTCTTTGTTAGAATTGATTTTTTATAAGCTTCACATTGACGCTTGTTTCACCTCATTTGGTCAACTGGTTTGAAAATGACACTCCTTTGAAATCTCATCATTTATCTAGCTTGGGTTAAAAATGCATAAAATGTACAATATCGCATTTAGTTTAAATGTTAACTCGTAGAGGGTTTTACTAACATTTTTCATTATGCAGCCAAATAATTAAGCATCGGGACTTAAGAAATTCACTCCAATTTTCTAATCAAATCTTAATCTCGAAAAACCAAACATTTAAGTGGCTGTAGTTTATTTTTATTATTTTTCATTTATTTTCTAAGTGGCTGTAGTTTTATTTTTAGCTATAGTTTAAAAACTTATGTTCATAAAAACAAAACAAAAAAAATGAAAATTTAAGTTTTAAATTAAGTTTTAAATTAATTAAATTAATTAATATATAATATAATTAATTTAATTAAATTAAAATTTAATATATGAAAAATATAAAAAAATAAAAATAAAAATATCGCATCGGGAGTTTCTTATTCGCACCAAATTTTAAAAGACCCCGATCAACACATTCGTCACCCCCCGATGCGAAATGCCGATAAAGCATGAGGCACGGGGCATTAACATAAAAGCATGTTTTAAGTATCGGGTCGGAGGTTATTCGCACCAAATTTTAAAAGACCCCGATCAACACATTCGCCACCCCCCGATGCGAAATGCCGATAAAGCATGAGACACGGGGCATTAACATAAAAGCATGTTTTAAGTTTATATTAGTTTGGATTTCCAAAACACTCATACGTATGAGTGCAATAAATAATAAATAGTGGTGTAGGGTAGTATAAATCTTTAACATTAGTTTAAATAATATGTAATATTATATTATATTAATTAAATTAATAATATGTAATATTATATTATATTAATTAAATTAATATATAATATTTAATTAATTTGATTGATTTAGATTAATTAGTTTTTAATTAGATTAAATTCGGTTATAAATAGTTAATTAAATATTAGTTAGTTAAATAAATAAATAGTTTACTAATAATTAGTTTAGTTTATAATTAGAAATTAAATTAGAATTAATTAGGGACTAATTTAGGATTAGTTTTTTATTACAATTTTTTAGCCCAGCAACAGAATTTCCAGATTTATATCAGATTTGACCCATCAACTTTGGAAGCTCATAAATTGAGTTCTACTTGGCCAAATGAGGCCCATGACGGCTCATTGGAAAGAGAAAATCAAGGAGAACATTTTTAAGGAGGTTTCACCAACAGATTTGATCATTTATTGGGCTAAAAATTAGGCAGAAGATCAGGCTCCGAATTTTGAAAACAAAATCAATTTTCTGAGTTATTGTTTTGAATTTCATTTGTCCAAAGCCTCTTCTAATTGCAGATCCATTGGTCAATGATATCATTTACCAATCGAACCATTCCAAGCATCGATACAGAGCTTATATTTTGTTTTTAATTATTTATTTAAATAGAATTTGATTGGATTGTATTTAATTGCCAGAAATGATATTTTGATTGCATTTTAATTTATTTTGATTTCTTTTGCAGGAAAACAGTGGAAAAGATATGGAGAAAAGGATTTCAAGCAATGAGAATGCTCCAGCAATTGAAGATCAGAATTAGGAGCAATTAAAATTATATTTGGCAGATTTCTCTTCAACAAACTCTCCTCTCCAAAAATTCCTTCAAAAATATTATAAATAACAGATTGCAGAATGTAAAAAGGGCTGCTCTCCTCTGCAATTTTAGACTGCTGAAAGCACTATTGTAATTGGAATTTAGAGTTGTAGGAGGGAGGAGTGAAAAATCTCAGATCTGGGGATTATTGAGGATTTTCCCTTTGTATATTGAATTATGCATGAAGAACAAAGCTTGCACTATTGTGGCTCTAGTTTTGAAAGCAGAAGTTCAAGCAATGTAAAGGGCTGTTGGAGACCAAGAATAGAGAAATGGATGCAATAAATTGGTATTTCTAATACTACTGTTTCAAATATCAGTTTTAATTTTATGGTGATATGAATGTGTCAATTTATTCATGTTTGTGCACTATTGTCAATATGGGTAATTTGTCTCAATCTTGTTATTATGTATCTCTGTTTTTTTTCTCATTTTGGAGTAACTACTTACTCTGAAATCTGTCTTATGAAACTGATTTATTGAATAATAATGTGTGTGAACTATTTCTACATATCATTATTCAATTATTGGATTTATTGATTTGATAATCTTGTGAACTACTTCCTGAATGTTGTTGGATTATTATTTCAGTTTTAAGGTCTCAATAGCATGTGTTTTGGTAACCATAATATCAGTTAATTGAACTACTTCATTAACTTGATATTCATTATAAACAAGACATATTTAAATCTCAATATTTTAATTATCTTGCTCTTAGTTGGGTTAGATCTATATCTGCCTAATTAAGATAGGATTTAGATTAGTTTCTTTTGCTTGCATCATAGAATAAGCTTGCATTTAGAGTAAATTCTACATTCTTTTAAGTCCTCTCCTCAAAGAGGCAAAACTTTAGTTGTGGCTTGGCTGAACCCAAATCAGCTTAAGGGTCATTCTCTTGCCTGATCAGCAAGAAGAAGTGATCTGATGCCCCTGTCTATTGGTAGTTAAAGATACATTATAAACCAATAGCAATAGGGAGAAGGTAACTGGACCTAGATGAACAGTTGGAGCCACCACACCAAACGGAAAAGGAGCTGCTTTTAAGGTCCGGACCGGGTGGTTATCTCCTTTGTTGTGGCAGCGATTTTCGAGGCCTCAACAAAATTGGCGCTAGAAGGAGGGCCTGAGATTTTTGTCTATTGGAGTCTTTTCAATTTTAACATTTTGTTTATGGCTCCTCTTAAACTTCCAATTTGGAGTTGTATCCATGGGCGTGCATCTTCCAATACTCCACCCGAAGTGGTAAGACTCTTGTCTCAGGCAAAGTTTAATGGTAAGAGAAATTCTTCTGCTTTTAACCATGTCTTTCAATTTATTCAAAACATTTCAAATTATGATTTTCAAGGAATTGATGAAGGCATCTTATGAAGAATTTTTACTCTTACATTTGCGGCAAAAGCCAGAAACTGGTGCAAAACTCTTCCAGTTGCCTCAATCCATAGCTGGGATCAATTTGTTGCAATTTTCATTTGTAAATTTGACGGCTACGATTATGAACAGGTATGTCAAGAAATTGAATATCTACGAAGGCTTAAAAATGAATCTGTTAATGATTTTCATATTCGATTTCATTTGAATTGTTTAAGATTTAGCGACGAAGATAAACCTACGGAAGAAGAATCATTAGATTGGTTTAAATATATTAGTTCTCTTCCAACCATTCCCAATCCATATGAAATTGATTCAAGCTTTGTTCCATCCCCTTCCAACACAAATGAGAATCCTAATTTGGATGTGCGAATAAATTGTGATGAAGCGGTTTCACAAAGCTTAGAAAATATTTCTAATCAAATGCAAGAAGACAACAACAACAATTTTGGGGAAAAAGCCGCCTTGAAATCTAAAAGCCACTTTGAAGTAAATTCGGAAAATCAAATCGCAAATGAGCAAGTACAAGCAGCAATCAAAGCAAATAATAAAATGCAAACTGCTATACAAATTTCTGAATTTCTCCATGATGAGCAAATGCCAAAATCAGAAAAGCAAAGCAGCGTTCTTCAAGAAAGCATAGGCACACAAAGGAATGATCAACAATCTGAAATTTACAATGAGCATAATGCACAAGAGTTCTCAAACAGAGACAGTTTTAAATGCATTGTTTCAGGTTCACATTTTTCCCTTTATCCTGATATTTTCAATGATGGTAATATTTTTCCTCTTGGTATTAATGATATTTCAGAAATTAAAGAGGATGATTTAAATGAATTACCATTAAATTTTTATCAAGATAAAGAAACAATAATTGATCATTCTTTTGCCATTAATGAACATGAAATGCTTGTTCCTCCTTGTTTGGATATATTGGATGAGATTGAAGGGAATTCTAGAGAGTCTTGTGAGGTCATTTATGATGATTATTCTGATATTGATGATGTTGATTTCAATATTACTCAAGAGAATCCTCATGATAAAATTCAAATAACATCTGAGGATGAGGAACGCTTCAATTTAGAAATTATCCCAACTAATCCTCATTTTAGAGCAGTGAATTATCTTCATGATTTCACCATTCGAGAAAACATTCCAATTTATGATTCATATGAGGATCAAACTCCCATTCCCATTCATAATCATAATTCGTTTTCTAATTCACAAGTTGGAATTCAAAATTTTTCAAATTCCATAATTCTGGCCATTCCTTGTGAAAATGAAATCATTTCAAATCGATCCCAAATGTGCTGTAATATCAGTTGTAAAAATAGTGATTTCATTTTAGTTTTTCTTTCACAGCTATTTTGTTTAAACTTAGATTTATTTTCTGATTTTATTTTGCAAAATTTTCACATTTTTCGCTGGCATATTGAACACCTTACTATCAAACACTCAATTGATGCATTGCCGAATTGGGAAATTGAAGTTTCATATTATAACCATGAACATAGAAAACTATTAACATATCAATGTCAATCGATGTTCATTACTTATCAAAAACTTCTATCTTTTCAAAGGCAATGTCAACAAGAGAATGTATTTTTGCAATCTGGCCAGCAATTCAATTCAATTAATAAATTGCCATTTTATTTGAAAGGCTTCCATCCATTTTTCATTGACTCATTTGAAAATTGTTTGGAAATTTTTCCTTCAAGGAAAATTGTCAATGATTTAACATTTGTACATAACACTAACAAATTTTTTCGGGTCAAAGAATCTAAAAGCTCATCTTTACAATCTGGCCTGTCGTCTCTTCCTTTGAACATTTCTCAATCCTTAATAGAAATCCATCCAGATTTTTATGATCCAATTGGTAACGAATTGGAAAAGAAATTTCATAAGAAAGAGATTTTAAATCAGTTCCTAACAATAACTGTACATTCTGATTTCATATTTATTTTCCTTAGTTTAGTCAAATCTGTATTTTTATTACTAACATTTGAACTATACATAAACGCGGGAATAAAAATGAGAGAATGGCTACACTGGAAATATGACTATACCTAGTCATTTTCATGTAAATAGTTAAAATAGGAGTAGAATTAATTTAGTTAGCTTGTTTTATATAGTTAATTTATTTGCAATAGTTCTGTAGATTAAAAAATAAAACAAAGCAATCAGTCTTCTCATACATGTTCAGTGGAAACATTTTTCCTTATCAGAAAATTTTAATTCTTGCTTTCCTTTTTGAAATTTCTTATAGCGATTTCTCTACTCTGCCTATTTTGAATAATGTCTTGATCAAAGTCAATTAAAATTGTACTTGGCATCGATTGCCTCAAAGCCACTTTTCTTCATTTCGGGATTTCCTTCTAAGATTTTCTCTTGAAATTTATATGGTAAGGATTTGAGGATATAAAAGCTTCATGACCCTATTATCCTATGAGATGTATGATTGACTATGATAAGCCTAATTCTAATTCAATCATTATCAGTCAATCTAACCTGTCACAGCGATCATATGAAGTTCATATTATATTCCTCGGAATTTGCCAAAAGCTGATCTTAAGGATGCCCATTTTGCCAAGTGCACACATTTAAATCTGTTTTGACATTTTTCTACAATTATTGGCTTAATCTCATTCTAATCTTTAGTTTATTATCTGATGCTGTAAAAACGCATCATGTCTATTTACTAAAGGCTTTATTAAAAAGTCACTATAACAATACAGATTTTTCTCAAGATTAATTCAGAATGAGCAGAGGTAATAAATTGTTACTTCACTTCGAAAGGGAAGCATAGTTTCATATTTATTTCTGGTAAATTTTATATTCCATGAACATGAATGATTGATTTCATTTAGGCTGATTGCGCACTTAGATTTAAAATAAGTAATGAGATGATTTTAATCAAAGGAAGAATTTGAAGATTTATCAGGTAAAATTTACAGACAAATTCTTTTCAGGTACGCATTTACAACTTTATTTTCATCCATTATTAGTTCTGTTTTTCTTAGCTTATTTTTTATTTATGTTCTGTTTTATTTACAGGTTTTTATTTCTTTTCAAAATCTAAAGTAAGCAGCAAACTCATTTTAAATTTGAAAACAGGTTCAGGGAAATTCAATTCTGATTCATTAGAGTTTAAGCATTTTTTTAGCTTTGCTTTCATTCATTAGAAAACCCATTCGCATCATAAGATTTCATCGGAAATAGTTCTTAGTATTTCTTTTGATAAAGAGTTGTTCATCAAAGACCTCCGATGTATTATCTTACTCATATGCCATATCGCATTTCGCATATCGGAGCTTTCCAAGCGAAGTGTACTTCTATGAACATGAATCGCCTATCTCTGATAATCAACTTTACCGATATTGTGATAAACACATAATTCCCGACCCGATATGAAATTCAAATCAAATTCATAAAATATCGCGCCCTCTTAATTGCAATAATGGTAGGAGCATAACTTTAAAAGGACCAATCTCTCGGATCTGATATGTTATCAAATTTTCATCATAAAATTATCGGCTCCACTCTTCATCGCAGATCGGCATATTGAGAATTGTTATATTGTGTGCTTAAGATTGCCGATCGCGATCACCGATTAGTTATGTCATTCATCACATCGTCGATATCGCAATCGCTTCCTTGTAGTTTTATTTATGGCCGATGTCTCGGATCCGATATGTTATTAAAATCCCATCATAAAAAGTTATCGGGTCCGCTCTTCATCGCATATCGGCATCGCACAAAATATATTGTGTTACATCGGGTACCTAAAGTTTGCCGATTGCTGATTAAGCTACGACATCCATCGCATCACCGATAGTGCAATCATTTCATCATATTTATTATGCTCACGTCACTTCTCTGAATCTACGATGTGCGTTTTGCGTTACAGGAAGCACAATGTAAATATTTTCTGATCCCTGATTTAATCTTTCTTTAATGATGCGATCGCTCTATCTCATAGCACAACTTCTCATCGCATATTTTCATATCGACGATTCGCCATTGAAACCTTTGATGCGACACCTTCCAATTCATGCCTTTGAGCCATTAACATTTAATCGATATATGGCATAGCAATAAAGGTGAAGTTCTGCAGATTAAATTTGAAGCATGGTGAAGAAACATGTTATGTAAATCATCTGATACGGCAATGTGTTATTTTAAAAGCGAGCTTGGGTAACCGCTATGGTAAGAAAGAAATTGATGACAAATTTGCAGCATACAAAAATCATTTCAATTTCTCATACATTTTAGTTTTAAATATATAATTCCATAATTAAAAATGGAATTCAAGGCCTCTCTATCTTTATATTTAAATTTTATTATCGTAGATTTGGTCTTGATTCTGGACAATTTATAAAATCATGGAGTTTATATAAAACTAGTAATATTTTGAGGAATAGTCATTACTGCAAATTCTCATTCTCATCTCTGATGCATTTCTTTTATTTCAATTCCCTTGAGCACTAAGCATTCCATTTTTTACTGCTTGCTTTAGTTTAAATAAAATAAATAATGATTTTGGGTTATAGGATTTTGGTTAGTGTGACTTCTTCATGTTTTTAATGTTAATTAAAATAAGAAGTCAGTTGGTTTGGAGAAATTGACACCTTTCAGGTAAGATCAAAAACAATTATCCAATGGTAAGATTCATGTGCCCATTTTCATTAATTTCCATTTCCTCATTCTAGTTTCATTTTTGTTTTTAAATTATGCTGATATAAAACTCTGTTTTGCAGCGCTTCACAAAAATTTTCAATCTTCTGCCAGATCATATTTTCGAAAGTCCATACTCTTCTCCTGGCTTTATTTCAAGAAGCAACAATAATCCTCATTGAAACAGCCACACCATGAAGTTTCTGAACCTTTAGTTTGTTTCTTTAAGCATTCCTTTTTTTAGAAAATGATCAAGATAATGCTTGGAAACAAGAAGATTCATATCAAACAGAAATTATTCATTGTGGCTGAATTTTACGATCACTGTTATCTAAAAGCCTAAAGCATTCACAACTCTGCAAGGTATGTTTTTCTAACTCTCAACATAAGAAGGAATGATTACATGCTTATTTTCTTTTTCTTCATATTGTTGAGGCATTGGTACAAACATTCTTGTTTGAGTTTATCTTGCGAAACATAGATTTTCCTTTTCATTCTTATAGATTTCTTTGTTCTTATTTTTATTTTTGTTTGCTGATTTCTTTTTTCACTTTAGCATAAGAATTCTTTTCTTTTTGTTTTCAGTTTTGATTTTGGTGACTTTGCTGTGATTTATATGAAAGGCCTTCTTGTTACCTAACTATGGTCAGCATTCATGGAGAAAAAATTGTTAATAGTTACCTATTAGTTTTTTCTTAAAACTCTTAAAAGAGTTTTATTTTCTTATTATAAAGGTAAACATATTTAAGGAAGAGATTACCAATCAAGAGAAGTTGGCAAAGTATCATAAAATCTGAAAAATTTCTTTTTCATCAAATTGTAATCATTTTGAGATTTCAAAATTTTATTAAGATCTTTCAGAGTTCTATTATCAGTCAAGAAAAGTTATTTTTAACCAAGTAAAGACACTTTACAGCAAAGCACCTTTAACTCTGAAATTGTCATTCTTAACTCTTAAGGAGTCAATGATTCTCCCTGTCTCAAAGAGTCTTATTTTTCTAGAGAATAATCCAGAAATATATTTAAACTTAAAAGATAAGAGGTCTCATCGTGAGCCTGCTTACCATGATCATAGGGGAAAATAGGCTGACATTACCAACATTGCTAAACAAACCAGGGTAATGGCTTATGATTGCAAACAATTATAAGACAAGGGGTCTCATCACGAGCCAGCTTGTTCAGTCCAATTTTAACCAGTGAATGGCATTGTCAACTATCTGGCTACCATACTAGGACAATGGCTTTTAAGATTTAATAAATAAAAAATAAATAAATAAATAAATAAATAAAATAAAATAAAATAAAAAGTAATACATATATAAATGGATTTATCTCTAGATCAATAATTCTTAAACAGATGGGATTTTGAATTATTTATGATTAAAAGGTAACCCTGTCGAAACTATAGACGTTTGCTGGCAACAGTGGCTCTACCTGTGACAAACGAGTATATTTTGAAAGCTAACCTGTAAAGTGACCCCTGCTTTATCCCTTCAGCTAATTAATGACTGATATAGAGTTTCAAAATATTTTAATTTATGAGGAATTTTAAGAAAAATTACAGTTAGATGATTATGGTTTTTATTCAAACTAATGAACTAAGTCAAGCATTTCAAGCATAATCTTCTCTTCTTTAATTATTTTTGCTTTAATTTTAGGAAAATCTCATTCATAACAGAGATAACTGGTTTTTCTCCCGTGTGTCGCCAATTGTTGTGGTAAAAATACAACACCCCCCATTATTGATGCGCCCGCTTCGAATAATGGGGACCCTTTCTATAAAATTTTTGGCTAAGCACCTTTTTTTTTATTTTTATTTTAATTGATTGCCCTACGCTTTCATTAATTTTTAGTTTTCTTTGGATTCTTGTTTTGATTGCTTTGTTAGAATCGATTTTTTATAAGCTTCACATTGACGTTTGTTTCACCTCATTTGGTCAACTGGTTTGAAAATGGCACTCCTTTGAAATCTCATCATTTATCTAGCCTGGGTTAAAAATGCATAAAATGTACAATATCGCATTTAGTTTAAATGTTAACTCGTAGAGGGTTTTACTAACATTTTTCATTATGCAGCCAAATAATTAAGCATCGGGACTTAAGAAATTCACTCCAATTTTCTAATCAAATCTTAATCTCGAAAAACCAAACATTCAAGTGGCTGTAGTTTATTTTTATTATTTTTCATTTATTTTCTAAGTGGCTGTAGTTTTATTTTTAGCTATAGTTTAAAAACTTATGTTCATAAAAACAAAACAAAAAAATGAAAATTTAAGTTTAAAATTAAGTTTAAAATTAATTAAATTAATTAATATATAATATAATTAATTTAATTAAATTAAAATTTAATATATGAAAAATATAAAAAAATAAAAATAAAAATATCGCATCGGGAGTTTCTTATATGCCAAATTTTAAAAGACCCCGATCAACACATTCGCCACCCCCCGATGCGAAATGCCGATAAAGCATGAGGCACAGGGCATTAACATAAAAGCATATTTTAAGTATCGGGTCGGAGGTTATTCGCACCAAATTTTAAAAGACCCCGATCAACACATTCGCCACCCCCCGATGCGAAATGCCGATAAAGCATGAGGCACGGGGCATTAACATAAAAGCATGTTTTAAGTTTATATTAGTTTGGATTTCCAAAACACTCATACGTATGAGTGCAATAAATAATAAATAGTGGTGTAGGGTAGTATAAATCTTTAACATTAGTTTAAATAATATGTAATATTATATTATATTAATTAAATTAATATATAATATTTAATTAATTTGATTGATTTAGATTAATTAGTTTTTAATTAGATTAAATTCGGTTATAAATAGTTAATTAAATATTAGTTAGTTAAATAAATAAACAGTTTACTAATAATTAGTTTAGTTTATAATTAGAAATTAAATTAGAATTAATTAGGGACTAATTTAGGATTAGTTTTTTATTACAATTTTTTAGCCCAGCAACAGAATTTCCAGATTTATATCAGATTTGACCCATCAACTTTGGAAGCTCATAAATTGAGTTCTACTTGGCCAAATGAGGCCCAGGACGGCTCATTGGAAAGAGAAAATCAAGGAGAACATTTTGAAGGAGGTTTCACTAACAGATTTGATCATTTATTGGGCTAAAAATCAGGCAGAAGATCAGGCTCCGAATTTTGAAAACAAAATCAATTTTCTGAGTTATTGTTTTGAATTTCATTTGTTCAAAGCCTCTTCTAATTGCAGATCCATTGGTCAATGATATCATTTACCAATCGAACCATTCCAAGCATCGATACAGAGCTTATATTTTGTTTTTAATTATTTATTTAAATAGAATTTGATTGGATTGGATTTAATTGCCAGAAATGATATTTTGATTGCATTTTAATTTATTTTGATTTCTTTTGCAGGAAAACAGTGGAAAAGATATGGAGAAAAGGATTTCAAGCAATGAGAATGCTCCAGCAATTGAAGATCAGAATTAGGAGTAATTAAAATTATATTTGGCAGATTTCTCTTCAACAAACTCTCCTCTCCAAAAATTCCTTCAAAAATATTATAAATAACAGATTGCAGAATGTAAAAAGGGCTGCTCTCCTCTGCAATTTTAGACTGCTGAAAGCACTATTGTAATTGGAATTTAGAGTTGTAGGAGGGAGGAGTGAAAAATCTCAGATCTGGGGATTATTGAGGATTTTCCCTTTGTATATTGAATTATGCATGAAGAACAAAGCTTGCACTATTGTGACTCTAGTTTTGAAAGCAGAAGTTCAAGCAATGTAAAGGGCTGTTGGAGACCAAGAACAGAGAAATGGATGCAATAAATTGGTATTTCTAATACTACTGTTTCAAATATCAGTTTTAATTTTATGGTGATATGAATGTGTCAATTTATTCATGTTTGTGCACTATTGTCAATATGGGTAATTTGTCTCAATCTTGTTATTATGTATCTCTGTTTTTTTTCTCATTTTGGAGTAACTATTTACTCTGAAATCTGTCTTATGAAACTGATTTATTGAATAATAATGTGTGTGAACTATTTCTACATATCATTATTCAATTATTGGATTTATTGATTTGATAATCTTGTGAACTACTTCCTGAATGTTGTTGGTTTATTATTTCAGTTTTAAGGTCTCAATAGCATGTGTTTTGGTAACCATAATATCAGTTAATTGAACTACTTCATTAACTTGATATTCATTATAAACAAGACATATTTAAATCTCAATATTTTAATTATCTTGCTCTTAGTTGGGTTAGATCTATATCTGCCTAATTAAGATAGGATTTAGATTAGTTTCTTTTGCTTGCATCATAGAATAAGCTTGCATTTAGAGTAAATTCTACATTCTTTTAAGTCCTCTCCTCAAAGAGGCAAAACTTTAGTTGTGGCTTGGCTGAACCCAAATCAGCTTAAGGGTCATTCTCTTGCCTGATCAGCAAGAAGAAGTGATCTGATGCCCCTATCTATTGGTAGTTAAAGATACATTATAAACCAATAGCAATAGAGAGAAGGTAACTGGACCTAGATGAACAGTTGGAGCCACCACACCAAACGGAAAAGGAGCTGCTTTTAAGGTCCGGACCGGGTGGTTATCCCCTTTGTTGTGGCAGCGATTTTCGAGGCCTCAACAGAACCTTAAAAAAACAAATCATAAAGTTTGTTATGAGACTTATGCCTTAATGTCTTATGCCCCTTTGGTTTAATCAAGAGATCGGAGATCGGGAGGTGTCTAGTTTTTTTTTTTTAATTTGTTGCAATTAAAATCTCTAATGGAATATATATATATAATTTTATTTTTTAGTTTAATTTTATTGAAGTTTAGTTATGTTATGAAATTATCTAAAATATAATTTACCTATCTAAACTACAGGTACTTTGATAAAAAATAAACTACAACTATTTTGATATTTTGAGTTTTCGAGATTGGTAATTTATTTGAAAATAGAAAATTGGAATAAATTACTAAAATCCTGATTCTTCATGAATTCGTTGGGTTATGAATAAGTAAAAATTTAAAAAATGTTAGTAATAACTAACTAGGGGTTAATATTTAAAATAAATGCATTATTGAACTAATTTAATTACAAAAATGGAATATTGTACATTTTCTGCATTTTTAACCCCGGCGACATAATTGATTAGACTTCAAAGGAGTGCCATTTACAAACCAATTGACCAAATGAGGCAAAACAAGTATCAATGGAAAGCTTATAAAAATTGATTTTAACAAAGCAATCAAAAACGAAAGTTTGAAAAAACATTGAAAAATTAACAAAATCGTAGCATAATCAACTTAATAAAAATCCTAAAAGGTGTTTAGCCAAAATTTTTATAGAAAGGGTCCCCATTATTTGAAGTGAACAAGTCAAAAATGGGGGGGTTGCATTTTACCACAACACATATTGAATCAAACAATCATTGAACCTTTGACACAACTGAATCAACCATTCATTCAAACATAATCAATTTCAACCAATCAACTGGAATAAACAGATCACTGTAACCAGTACACAAATCTGAACCCAGAACATGGCATCAACAACCAGAACCAACTATAACCTTAAAGGTCATGTGTCAGAATGTATATGCTCCTTCAATGAATCCAACCTGCGTGTATATGCTACTTTCTTTAGCCCAACCTGCATATACCTCTAAAGATACTAAATCATAAAGCCTCTAAACCACAAACTGTACCAATCAGTGACATTCTGAAGATCTACTGTAATATTACGGAGTTATAAATAGATAGCAACAAGGATCACCCTTCTTTATCAATCTTTCAATCAATCAGACTCACTTTAATTATACATTCAGTTCTACTTTCAGATCTAAGAAGACATTATTGACAAACAACAATAAAATAACAACAAAACAATAGCATTGATTTGATAAATCAACCATTCCTGAACATCAAGCTTTTCTTTTACATACGCTACTTGGAAGAGCCAAACCAGCGTTTATATGCACCTTCACCAAAGCGAACCAGCGTATAGATCTGCAAATACTTATAACTTCGATCCAATTCCCGACTTCAGACATACCCAGATCATCACATATAAAGGATAAAACGTGTGTCAGCAATAAGATCTAGCCCATCCATTACTAAAACACATAATGATAATTCATTATGATGATGATCCATCATTAGATCTCATCCATCATCAAACACTCCGGTGCATACTTAGTCTAGGTCAAGCAAAGCATTAGAGACCCATAACATGCATATTTTCTTTTGATCTAGAACTTCATAAGATATTCATTACTTGTGCCTTTAGCCGTTTTATCTTCTCCTCCTTATATATTTAGATCATTTCTCAATACCTTGGACCAAAACCTCGGACCAATACCTTGGACCAAAAACCTCGGACCAATACTTCAGACCAAAAACCTCGGACCAAAACCTCAGACCAATACCTTGGACCAAAAACCTCGAACCAATACCTCGGACCAAAACCACACTTAGGATTTGTGGTATTCTTGGATGAGACCAAATAGTCATTACTCCGCTAATCCGGATTTAAACAGGAACACAACAAATTACAGAGATAACTATATACACAAAGATGCAGCGGAAATAATACTTCATTTCATTAATGGAAAAAACTTAAATATGCTTACAACTAGAAATGGAAATAAACCAGCTAGGGCGATGGTAGCTTATCTCTGAGAAGAGATGTGGTGGCTACATGCCTCTGAACTGTTCCGAACTCTGTTACAATGAGGCTCGAAGGCCTATTTATTATTAAGAAACAATGTAAAACCCTTAACATTCCGAAATCTAACCCTAGAAGATGAAACGCCAAATTGTGGGCTCCGTTTGGATAAATTGGTACATCAATTTCCCGGGGTCGTAACTTTGACATACGATCTCCGTTTGACATGTACGATAGCTCGTTAGAAAGATCTATCAAAGTACTACCACTTTGAGAGGCAACAATGGTCCATGAACCCATGTTGCCCCAGATTTCCCAAAAAACGTCGTTTAGGGCCTCAAAACGGCTCTGGAAGTTCAGGACCCGAAAAACGACTAAAAATAATAAACTGTGATACAATTTAGGAAACTGAAAAAGCTGAAAGAGACAGTTGTGGGGGTCCAAATGGGATAGGTGGGTGGCCACCAACATCCACCTGGATCATTCCTCCCCCCTAGGAAGCAATGGTCCCCATTGCGTTGAGTTCCTCCCTCTGCTGAACTTGTCCTGCAATCTCTGATGTGTCCAGTAATGGTGGGAAGCATGGTCGACGATGGTCCATATTGAACACTTGGTGCAGGCAAAGGAATGGAGGAATGATGTGCTCCAAAGCATTGTTCCCCACAGCCTTGGTATTGCTGTAAGGACCATGTCGGAGTGGTCTGAGCTTCCGATGGGTTCTGGTAAGGCGTTCCCTCTGCAGATGCAACTAGACTTTGTTGCCCACCTGAAACTTGTGTGGTATCTCTGTGGGTGAGGAGAAGTTGTTACTGTGTTCTGTCATGACTGTATCCCTTTGCTACTGCTGCTTCATGGAGGAACCCTTTGCAGGGGTCATGGAGGTAGCAACGATCTTCCCCTTACTTTGGGAGTGAACCAGACAGATAAATTTCTTAGCAGTGATCAAAGATGTGGCAGTAGGTGGGGCTACCTCTGGTATCCTGTAAAATGAATTACTCAAAGAAATAATGACAGCACGAGGTCTTGACTCATACACAACATGTCGCCTCCACAAGTATGGCCGGCCTAATAATACGTCACAAACATCCAGAGGTGTAACATCACACAATACCTCGTCTGTGAAGGGTTTGATACTTTTAGATCTCGTCCTTCGTGAAGCCAATCGATACTATACGGTTGCGGGTGCGGTGTAGTCGGTAGGCCCAACCGCTTCACAACCTCTGCTGAAATGAGGTTCTTTTGGCTGCCACTATTGACAATGAATTGCAGCGGCGAACCCTTCACCCACATCTGTGAGTGGAAAAGACGCTCCCCCTCTTCTGGATCTGCAGGTTCATTCTTCTGGATCTTGGTAGTGGCAACAGTGGCACTGGGATCCGCATCAATGATCTGCTTCCCTTTGCCATTCCCCTTGTCAGGTTCTGGCTCAGGGTCAGAACATGTATCTAATTCGGAAGCCTTCAACTCGGCCACCAGCGACTGCTTGGTCCGACACTCACTTGTGTTATGAGTGGGACTCTTGTGGAACTCACACCACTTTCCTGTGTCCTTCTTCGGCTTCATGGTGTTGTTCTTTTCTTGCAGCTTCGACAGGTTGTCTTGGGTCACCCCGCCTTGGCTTTGTCCTTTGGGCTTCGAATTTGCAGATCCAAAGTCTCGCTTCTTTTGTTTGAACTTTTGCTCGATTTTGACAACGTATCAGTACGTTGTGCTTAGTGAGGGGATGTTTAAGAACCCCACATCTTCTTGGATGTATCTGTGTAGGCACCTGCGGTATTTGAGTACCAGATGGAGCTCAGAATCTTTGATACCCAACTGTGTGCGAAGGGTATGAAAAATGTTTGTGAACTCTGACACATCTTGGTCTCATCCCTACCGTAGTGTGGTCCATTTGATGTATTTTTCCTCATAGCTTCCGACAGGGTAGTACTGCTCCTTGATGGCATCCCGGAAGTCATTCCAAGTGAGTGCGGCTGAAAATAGTGAGCTTGTACTTTCATCCTTCTGTTCGCAGTAGGTTTCCCACCAGTCCTTGATGTGGGGGGTTGCTTTGAGAAGAGCGAAAACAATCTTTTCCCGACTTGAAAATTCATGAATAGAAAAATACCCATCTAGCAGATTTAACCATTTATCTACGGCATTTGCGTCTATTTGACCCTCGAATATGGGGATTTCAAAATTAACTTGTACCTTAAAGGGCGTGGCGTTTCCAGAGTAGCTGCTGGAAGCCGATGCGTCACTTCTGGGTAGCCGCTGAAGGATCTGGGCAAAGTTGTCCCTTATCGCGTTCCGTTGTCGCTCAAGGGCTTCTTCGAGCAAGATTTTGATGGGATCTCCTGCCCCCTCGTCTTTCTTCTCATTCGCCATGTGAGGCCGTCGGGATTTCTAAGGCTGGTCTTGCAAAGGTTCGACCAGTTCAAGCCCTAACTCCTTATATCCCGACCTTGTTGGGGACATGCAAAGAAAAACAGAGAAAAAGCAGACCGCTCTGATACCACTGATCCGGATTTAAATAGGAACGCAACAAATTACAGAGATAATCATATACACAAAGATGCAGCGGAAATAATACTTCATTTCATTAATGGAAAGTACTGAAATATGCTTACAACCAGAAATGGAAATAAACCAGCTAGGGCGATGGTAGCTTATCTCTGAGAAGAGATGTGGTGGCTACATGCCTCTGAACTGTTCCGAACTCTGTTACAATGAGGCTCGAAGGCCTATTTATTATTGAGAAACAATGTAAAACCCTTAACATTCCGAAATCTAACCCTAGAAGATGAAACGCCAAATTGTGGGCCCCGTTTGGGTAAATTGGTACATCAATTTCCCGGCGTCGTAACTTTGGCATACGATCTCTGTTTGACGCGTACGATAGCTCGTTAGAAAGATCTATCCGAGTACTACCACTTTGGGAGACAACATGTTGCCCAAGAGTTCCCAAAAAAAGTCGTTTAGGGCCCCAAAACAGCTCCGCAAGTTCAAGACCCGAAAAACTGCTAAAAATAGTAAACTGTGATACAATTTAGGAAACTGAAAAAGCTGAAAGAGACAGTTGTGGGGGTCCAAATGGGATAGGTGGGTGGCCACCAACATCCACCTGGATCATTCCTCCCCCCTTAGGAAGCAATGGTCCCCATTGCGTTGAGTTCCTCCCTCTGCTGAACTTGTCCTGCAATCTCTGATGTATCCAGTAATGGTGGGAAGCATGGTCGACGATGGTCCATATTGAACACTTGGTGTAGGCAAAGGAATGGAGGAATTATGTGCTCCAAAGCATTGTTCCCCACAACCTTGGTACTGCTGTAAGGACCATGTCAGAGTGGTCTGAGCTTTTGATGGGTTTTGGTAAGGCGTTCCCTCTGCAGATGCAACCAGACTTTGTTGCCCACCTGAAACTTGTGTGGTATCTCTGTGGGTGAGGAGAAGTTGTTCCTGTGTTCTGTCATGACCGTATCCCTTTGTTGCTGCTGCTGCATGGAGGAACCCTTTGCAGGGGTCATGGAGGTAGCAAAGATCTTCCCCTTACTTTGGGAGTGAACTAGACAGATAAATTTCCTGGTCTGTGAGATGAGCTTGCTGCCTTTCTTAGCAGTGATCAAAGATGTGGCAGTAGGTGGGGCTACCTCTGGTATCCCGTAAAATGAATTACTCAAAGAAATAATGACAGCACGAGGCCTTGACTCATACACAGCATGTCGCCTCCACAAGTATCGCTGGCCTAATAATACATCACAAACATCCAGAGGTGTAACATCACACAATACCTCGTCTGTGAAGGGTTTGATACTGTAGGGAAGGCGGCACTGCTGGCGGACTTTTAGATCTCGTCCTTCGTGAAGCCACCCAATACTGTATGGCTGCGAGTGCGGTGTAGTCGGTAGGCCCAACCGCTTCACAACCTCTGCTGAAATGAGGTTCTTTTGGCTGCCACTGTCGACAATGAATTGCAGCGGCGAACCCTTCACCCACATCTGTGAGTGGAAAAGATCCTCCCCCTCTTCTGGATCTGCAGGTTCATTCTTTTGGATCTTGGCAGTGGCGACATTGGCGTTGGGATCCGCTTCAATGATCTTCTTCCCTTTGCCATTCCCCTTGTCAGGTTCTGGCTCGGGGTCAGAACATGTATCTAATTCGGAAGCCTTCAACTCGGCCACCAGTGACTGCTTGGTTCGACACTCACTTGTGTTATGAGTGAGACTCTTGTGGAACTCACACCACTTTCCTGTGTCCTTCTTTGGCTTCGTGGTATTGTTCTTTTCTTGCAGCTTCGACAGGTTGTCTTGGGTCACCCCGCCTTGGCTTTGTTCTTTGGGCTTCGGATTTGCAGATCCAAAGTCTCGCTTCTTCTGTTTGAACTTTTGCTCGATTTTGACAGCGTATCAGTATGCTGTGCCGAGTGAGGGGATGTTCAAGAACCCCATCTCTTCTTGGATGTATCTGTGTAGGCAGCCACGGTATTTGAGTACCAGATGGAGCTCAGAATATTTGATACCCAACTGTGTGCGAAGGGTATGAAAAATGTTTGTGAACTTCGGCACATCTTGGTCTCGTCCCTGCCGCAGTGTGGTCCATTTGATGTATTTGTCCTCATAGCTTCCGACAGGGTAGTACTGCTCCTTGATGGCATCCCAGAAGTCATTCCAAGTGAGTGCGGCTGAAAATAGTGAGCCTGTACTTTCATCCTTCTGTTCGCAGTAGGTTTCCCACCAGTCCTTGACGTCGGGGGCTGCTTTGAGAAGAGAAAAAACAATCTTTTCCCGACTTGAAAATTCATGAACAGAAAAATACCCATCTAGCAGATTTAACCATTTATCTACAGCATCTGTGTCTATTTGACCCTCGAATATGGGGATTTCAAAATTAACTTGTACCTTAAAGGGTGTGGCATTTCCAGAGTAGCTACTGGAAGCCGATGCGTCGCTTCTGGGTAGCCGCTTATGGATCTGGTAAAAGTTGTCCATCATCGCGTTCCGTTGTCGCTCGAGGGCTTCTTCGAGCAAGATTTTGATGGGATCTCCTGCCCCCTCATCTTTCTTCTCATCCTCCATGTGAGGCGTCGGGATTTCCGAGGCTGGCCTTGCAAAGGTTCGACCAGTTCAAGCCCTAACTCCTTATATCCCGACCTTGTTGGGGACATGCAAAGAAAAACAGAGAAAAAGCAAACCGCTCTGATACCACTGATCCGGATTTAAACAGGAACGCAACAAATTACAGAGATAACCATATACACAAAGATGCAGCGGAAATAATACTTCATTTCATTAATGGAAAGTACTGAAATATGCTTACAACCAGAAATGGAAATAAACCAGCTAGGGCGATGCTAGCTTATCTCTGAGAAGAGATGTGGTGGCTACATGCCTCTGAACTGTTCTGAACTCTGTTACAATGAGGCTCGAAGGCCTATTTATTATTGAGAAAAAATGTAAAACCCTTAACATTCCGAAATCTAACCCTAGAAGATGAAATGCCAAATTGTGGGCCTCGTTTGGGTAAATTGGTACATCAATTTCCCGGGGTCGTAACTTTGGCATACGATCTTCGTTTGACGCGTACGATAGCTCGTTAGAAATATCTATCCTAGTAATACCACTTTGGGAGGCAACATTGATCTATGGACTCATGTTGCCCCGGATTTCCCAAAAAACGTCGTTTAGGGCCTCAAAAAGGCTCCGGAAGTTCAGGACCCGAAAAACTGCTAAAAATAGTAAACCGTGATACAATTTAGGAAACTGAAAAAGTTGAAAGAGACAATTGTGGGGGTCCAAATGGGATAGGTGGGTGGCCACCAACGTCCACTTGGATCATTCCTCCCCCCTTAGGAAATAATGGTCCCCATTGCGTTGAGTTCCTCCCTCTGCTGAACTTGTCCTGCAATCTCTGATGTGTCCAGTAATGGCGGGAAGCATGGTCGACGATGGTCCATATTGAACACTTGGTGCAGGCAAAGGAATGGAGGAATGATGTGCTCCAAATCATTGTTCCCCACAGCCTTGGTACTGCTTTAAGGACCATGTCGGAGTGGTCTGAGCTTCTGATGGGTTCTGGTAAGGCGTTCCCTCTGCAGATGCAACCAGACTTTGTTGCCCACCTGAAACTTGTGTGGTATCTCTGTGGGTGAGGAAAAGTTGTTCCTGTGTTCTGTCATGACCGTATCCCTTTGCTGCTGCTGCTGCATGGAGGAACCCTTTGCAGGGGTCATGGAGGTAGCAAAGATCTTCCCCTTACTTTGGGAGTGAACCAGACAGATAAATTTCCTGGTCTGTGAGATGAGCTTGTTGCCTTTCTTAGCAGTGATCAAAGATGTGGCAGTAGGTGGGGCTACCTCTGGTATCCTGTAAAATGAATTACTCAAAGAAATGATTATAGCATGAGGCCTTGACTCATACACAGCATGTCGCCTCCACAAGTATGGCTGGCCTAATAATACATCACAAACATCCAGAGGTGTAACATCACACAATACCTCGTCTGTGAAGGGTTTGATACTGTAGGGAAGGCGGCACTGCTGGCGGACTTTTAGATCTCGTCCTTCGTGAAGCCACCCGATACTGTACGGCTGCGGGTGCGGTGTAGTCGGTAGGCCCAACCGCTTCACAACCTCTGCTGAAATGAGGTTCTTTTGGCTGTCACTGTCGACAATGAATTGCAGCGGCGAACCCTTCACCCACATCTGTGAGTGGAAAAGACGCTCCCCCTCTTCTGGATCTGCAGGTTCATTCTTCTGGATCTTGGCAGTGGCAACAATGGCGCTGGGATCCGCATCAATGATCTGCTTCCCTTTGCCATTCCCCTTGTCAGGTTCTGGTTCGGGGTCAGAATATGTATCTGATTCGAAAGCCTTCAACTAGGCCACCAACGACTGCTTGGTCCGACACTCACTCGTGTTATGAGTGGGACTCTTGTGGAACTCACACCACTTTCCTGTGTCCTTCTTCGGCTTTGTGGTGTTGTTCTTTTCTTGCGGCTTCGACAGGTTGTCTTGGGTCACCCCGCCTTGGCTTTGTCCTTTGGGCTTTGGATTTCTAGATCCAAAGTCTCGCTTCTTCTGTTTGAACTTTTGTTCGATTTTGACAGCGTATCGGTATGCTGTGCCGAGTGAGGGGATGTTCAAGGACCCCATCTCTTCTTGGATGTATCTGTGTAGGCAGCCGCGATATTTGAGTACTAGATGGAGCTCACAATCTTTGATACCCAACTGTGTGTGGAGGGTATGAAATGTGTTTGTGAACTACGACATATCTTGGTCTCGTCCCTGCCGCAGTGTGGTCCATTTGATGTATTTTTCCTCATAGCTTCCGACAGGGTAGTACTGCTCCTTGATGGCATCCCGGAAGTCATTCCAAGTGAGTGCGGCTGAAAATAGTGAGCCTGTACTTTCATCCTTCTGTTCACAGTAGGTTTCCCACTAGTCCTTGACGTGGGGGGCTGCTTTGAGAAGAGCGAAAACAATCTTTTCCCAACTTGAAAATTCATGAACAGAAAAATACCCATCTAGCAGATTTAACCATTTATCTATGGCATCTGCATCTATTTGACCCTCGAATATGGGGATTTCAAAATTAACTTGTACCTTAAAGGGTGTGGCATTTCCAGAGTAGCTGCTGGAAGTCGATGCATCGCTTCTGGGTAGCCGCTGAAGGATCTGGGCAAATTTGTCCATCATCACGTTTCGTTGTCGCTCGAGGGCTTCTTCGAGCAAGATTTTGATGGGATCTTCTGCCCCCTCGTCTTTCTTCTCATCTGCCATGTGAGGCCGTCGGGATTTCCGAGGCTAGTCTTGCAAAGGTTCGACCAGTTCAAGCCCTAACTCCTTATATCCCGACCTTGTTGGGGACATGCAAAGAAAAACAGAGAAAAAGCAGACCGCTCTGATACCACTGATCCGGATTTAAACAGGAACACAATAAATTACAGAGATAACCATATACACAAAGATGCAGTGGAAATAATACTTCATTTCATTAATGGAAAATACTGAAATATGCTTACAACCAGAAATGGAAATAAACCAGCTAGGGCGATGGTAGCTTATCTCTGAGAAGAGATGTGGTGGCTACATGCCTTTGAACTGTTCTGAACTCTGTTACAATGAGGCTCGAAGGCCTATTTATTATTAAGAAACAATGTAAAACCCTTAACATTCCGAAATCTAACCCTGGAAGATGAAACGCCAAATTGTGGGCCCCGTTTGGGTAAATTGGTACATCAATTTCCCGGGGTCGTAACTTTGGCATACGATCTCCGTTTGACGCGTACGATAGCTCGTTGGAAATATCGATCCGAGTACTACCACTTTGGGAGGAAACATCGATCGATGGACCCATGTTGCCCCAGATTTCCCAAAAAACGTCGTTTAGGGCCTCAAAACGGCTCCGGAAGTTCAGGACCCGAAAAACTGCTAAAAATAGTAAACTGTGATACAATTTAGGAAATTGAAAAAGATGAAAGAGACAGCTGTGGGGGTCAAAATGGGATAGGTGGGTGGCCACCAACATCCACCTGGATCATTCCTCCCCCCTTAGGAAGCAATGGTCCCCATTGCGTTGAGTTCCTCCCTCTGCTGAACTTGTCCTGCAATCTCTAATGTGTCCAGTAATGGTGGGAAGCATGGTCAACGATGGTCCATATTGAACACTTGGTGCAGGCAAAGGAATGGAGGAATGATGTGATCGAAATCATTGTTCCCCACAGCCTTGGTACTGCTGTAAGGACCATGTCAGAGTGGTCTGAGCTTCTGATGGGTTCTGGTAAGGCGTTCCCTCTGCAGATGCAACCAGACTTTGTTGCCCACCTGAAACTTGTGTGGTATCTCTGTGGGTGAGGAGAAGTTGTTCCTGTGTTCTGTCATGACCGTATCCCTTTGCTGCTGCTGCTGCATGGAGGAACCCTTTGCAGGGGTCATGGAGGTAGCAACGATCTTCCCCTTACTTTAGGAGTGAACCAGACAGATAAATTTTCTAGTCTGTGAGATGAGCTTGCTGCCTTTCTTAGCAGTGATCAAAGATGTGGCAGTAGGTGGGGCTACCTCTGGTATCCTGTAAAATGAATTAATCAAAGAAATAATGACAGCACGAGGCCTTGACTCATACACAGCATGTCGCCTCCACAAGTATGGCTAGCCTAATAATACATCACAAACATCCAGAGGTGTAACATCACACAATACCTCGTCTGTGAAGGGTTTGATACTGTAGGGAAGGCGACACTGCTGGCGGACTTTTAGATCTCGTCCTTCATGAAGCCACCTGATACTGTACGGCTGCGGGTGCGGTGTAGTTGGTAGGCCCAACCGCTTCACAACCTCTGCTGAAATGAGGTTCTTTTGGCTGCCATTGTCGATAATGAATTGCAGCGGCGAACCCCTCACCCACATCTGTGAGTGGAAAAGACGCTCCCCCTCTTTTGGATCTGTAGGTTCATTCTTCTGGATCTTGGCAGTGGCAACAGTGGCACTGGGATCCGCATCAATGATCTGCTTCCCTTTGCCATTCCCCTTGTCAGGTTCTGGCTCGGGGTCAGAACCTGTATCTGATTCGGAAGCCTTCAACTCGGCCCTGCTTGGTCCGACACTCACTTGTGTTATGAGTGAGACTCTTGTGGAACTCACACCACTTTCCTATGTCCTTCTTCGGCTTCGTGGTGTTGTTCTTTTCTTGCGGCTTCAACAGGTTGTCTTGGTTCACCCCACCTTGGCTTTGTCCTTTGGGCTTCGGATTTGCAGATCCAAAGTCTCGCTTCTTCTGTTTGAACTTTTGCTCGAATTTGACAGCGTATCGGTATGCTGTGCCGAGTGAGCGGATGTTCAAGAACACCATCTCTTCTTGGATGTATCTGTGTAGGCAGCCGCGGTATTTGATTACCAGATGGAGCGCAGAATCTTTGATACCTAACTGTGTGCGAAGGGTATGAAAAATGTTTGTGAACTCCGGCACATCTTGGTCTCATCCCTGTCGCAGTGTGGTCCATTTGATGTATTTGTCCTCATAGCTTCCGACAGGGTAGTACTTCTCCTTGATGGCATCTCGGAAGTCATTCCAAGTGAGTGCGGCTGAAAATAGTGAGCTTGTACTTTCATCCTTCTGTTCGCAGTAGGTTTTCCACCAGTCCTTGACGTGGGGGGCTACTTTGAGAAGAGCGAAAACAATCTTTTCCCGACTTGAAAATTCATGAACAGAAAAATACCCATCTAGTAGATTTAACCATTTATCTACGGCATCTACATCTATTTGACCCTCGAATATGGGGATTTCAAATTTAACTTGTACCTTAAAGGGCGTGGCATTTCCAGAGTAGCTGCTGGAAGCCGATGCGTCGTTTTTGGGTAGCTGCTGAAGGATTTGGACAAAGTTGTCTATCATCACGTTCCATTGTCGCTCGAGGGCTTCTTCGAGCAAGATTTTGATGGGATCTCCTGCCCCCTCGTCTTTCTTCTCATCCGCCATGTGAGGCCGTCGGGATTTCCGAGGCTAGTCTTGCAAAGGTTCGACCAGTTCAAGCCCTAACTCCTTATATCCCGACCTTGTTGGGGACATGCAAAGAAAAATAGAGTAAAAGTAGACCGCTCTGATACCACTGATCTGGATTTAAACAGGAACGCAACAAATTACAGAGATAACCATATACACAAAGATGTAGCGGAAATAATACTTCATTTCATTAATGTAAAGTACTGAAATATGCTTACAACCAGAAAAGGAAATAAACCAGCTAGGGCGATGGTAGCTTATCTCTGAGAAGAGATGTGGTGGCTACATGCCTCTGAACTGTTCCGAACTCTGTTACAATGAGGCTCCAAGGCCTATTTATTATTGAGAAACAATGTAAAACCATTAACATTCCAAAATCTAACCCTAGAAGATGAAACGCCAAATTGTGGGCCCCGTTTGGGTAAATTGGTACATCAATTTCCCGGGGTCGTAACTTTGGCATACGATCTTCGTTGATGTGTATGATAGCTCGTTAGAAAGATATATCCGAGTACTACCACTTTGGGAGGCAACATCGGTCCATGCAGATTTCCCAAAAAAACGTCGTTTAGGACCTCAAAACGGCTCCGGAAGTTCAGGACCCGAAAAACTGCTAAAAATAGTAAACTGTGATACAATTTAGGAAACTGAAAAAGGTTGAAAGAGACAGTTGTGGGGGTCCAAATGGGATAGGTGGGTGGCCACCAACATCCACCTGGATCATTCGCTCAATATTGTGAGCTAATACCATGGTATTGACCCCTGGTATTGTTTACTCTTGAATCTCCTTGATTTTCCCACATATACGTGCATTTCTTCTTGTGAAAGTGCGTGTATACATATACGTTGCTTTTGTTTTGTGAACCGGTGTGTATATGTTGTTTTGACTAAGTGAACCTGCGTATACATCTTAAATTGCTTTACACCTTGTCCTTTTCCTTCAACTTCTTTATTCTGATTAGTAGACCTTAATTCCATTTTCTTGTTCTTCTTTGCCAATGCCATGTTACCTCTGAATAAACCTGTTACACTGAGATTTTCCATATAACTTCTGAATTGATTCCTTTGAACTGCCCTACATTTTGTCATTTCTATAAACACAACTTCCATGCATTTTGTCACATCTGATATCTCTCTTGTAGATTCATCTAGTTACGTAGATTCATCTAGTTCCCATATACAAGTGAGTTGTTCTGCTATAAGTGGGTTACCATCAAGTACAACACATGCATCATAATGCCAACATCCTCGAAGGAGGACGACTTAGTCTCTACAAGCTCAATCATTAGAGCCATGTAGCTAGTGTATCGATTAGGTGACCTTCTCTACCTACGTTGTGAAGTGGGTGCCCCCACATTCTCTCTAGCATCATGCAATAATCTCTCAACTTGCATGTTTATTTTCCTACCTTCTCTCAATGGTTCTACCTGAGTGGTTGTCTCCACTCTTTGATCCTCAATTTGTGGTTGCTCCATGTTAAGTTTAGGTATGTTCTATGCTAGAGAAATTTATTTAAATTTTCATAGTTAGAAATCACATCAAAATTAATATAAACTGCAAATAGAACATAAATATAAATCGCAGAAGACAACCCAAGACAAGAGACACAAGATGTGGTGCTAGCCAGGGACAAACCCCATAATGTGGGGAAACCTTTGATCAATTCTTCTTTTATGTTCTTCAAAGTTCAGCAGAGAGAGAGAGAGAGAGAGATAGTACATTTACAACAAAGTCAACACTTTGACTTATCTAGATCTAGCATAGATCATTTCGTATAATGATGAGATCATTTGAAGACATTCTACTTCAACTGATTCTCCAAGGTGACTCCTTCACCTATCATCATGTTGCATCTGGTTCTCTTGTTGTATCATTGCATATTGCACCATGCTACACTAATCATGATTATCATCATGTTGCCCATGTCCATGATTTTATCCATCATCATGCTACCCTTCATGTCCATGATCTTATTTATCATGCTACCCTTCATGTACATGTTCTCATTCAACTTCATACTGCCCATGTCCATGATCTTATCCATCATCATGCTGCCCTTCATGTTCATGAGCTTATTTATCATGCTGCCCTTCATGTGCATGTTCTCGTTCAACTTCATGTTTCCCATGTCCATGATCTTATCCATCATCATGCTGCCCTTCATGTCCATGATCTTATTTATCATACGACCCATTCATCATGATGCTCATGATCTCATCTATCATGCAGCCCATTCATCATGCCGCTCATGATCTCATCTATCATGTTGCCCATGATAATTGTGTTGCTCATGCTCTCATCTATCATGCTTCCCATGATCATTATGATGCCCATGCTTATGATCTCATTCATCATGATGTTGTCCATGCTCCATGTCATCATGCATCATTATATATCATGCAGTCCATTCATACATCATGCTGCCAGCAGACCTAATTTTTCATGCTATTACCCACAACAATCCTTCCTTTGCCTGCGTATAAGGTGTTACTATTTACAATAGAATAGGTGACTATATATATTAGTGTATATGTCTCCATTTACAATTACATATGTCTACGTGTATGCCTCTATTTATATTGGAATATCCTTATGATGAACAACGTGTATTTTCTCTTCATGAACTATATATAGGTCTCCATGATTAGTGTAAGAATATTCCATAATGAACAACGTATAAGTGTCTTCAGGAACATCTTGTAAGATAGCTTCATTGACTGCATTGAGATGCCTTCATGACTGCGGCTAGGTGTCTCCATTGACAATGGATTAGGCCATTCCATTGACAACGGATGAGGGCATCATGTTGGCTGTGAATAAATGTCTCCATAACTGCGTATAAGTTCTTCCATTCTAGCATATGAGGTATCTCCATTTGACAATGTATAGGTGTCTCTTTTTGCTGCGTAGATCGACCTGCGTCTAGGGCATCATCATTAGGCTGGCGTATTACTTTTGGTGTCTCACTCCTCCAAAAACCCAAGATGTGTAGAGGAGGAGATCACTTCAAGAATGTATGTTTTAAATGACATCAAATCCTCTTCTATTTATACCAAAAACGTATAGGTTGAATAGAAATTACATTTGGGCTACTTGAGCCTACATAAGTTGTTGTTCGGCTTGATGATAATTCCATAATCAAAATAAATTGATCCGAATCGAATCCTAAACACTCTCTAAGTTTTCATAAACTTCTTTAAATTTTGCAAAAAGATTCAAGTCTTAGAAAGATCAAGTTATCAAAAGGAATCCTTGTGACGGTTGTGTAGGTTTTAACCCTGTACAGAAATTACCTGCATACAAATTCTAAAACACAGAAAAATAAACAATGCGAGAGCATAACACATAAAACACATATACACAAAGATTTTCCCCTGGATCCCAAAACCGGGACTACCAGCTTGATTTTTCATTATGTTCCTTTCAATGTTACAATACATATTTATGCATGCTGCGCATCCAATACCATGGACCAAAAAACCATCGCATCCAAAACCATGGACCGAAAAAACCATAGGTAGGTTTGCCCAACCTAATATAGGGTCCAATTTATTTTTTTTTCCCGGGGCACTGCCCCAGACTCCGTAGAGGGGGGTTATCCACCCCCCTTAAACCCCGCAGACAAGGGGCGCTGCCACCCCCTGCCATGACCCCCCTGCTGCACAATCGGTGCAATGAAGTGGGGGCTCCACCCCCCTCTAACCCCCTAGTTCACTACATAGGTTAGTCGTGGAAAGAATATAACACAACCCAACATTCTCCCACTTGTTGTTTTCTTTCCACAAGGGGCCACAGGAGAGTTTAGTCATTTTTCCAGCCTTGAAACGCCCATTGTTTCTCTACACCAGGAGAACTTCTCAAAGCTCACAGATTTTGTCAATGCATCTACAGTGTTCTTCAAAGTGTCCACCTTTACCAGCAACACCTTTTTGTCTTCTATCATATCCCTCACAAAGTGATACTAAACATCAATGTGGTTTGTCTTTGAATGATAAGCAGGGTTCTTTGCCAAGAAAATTACACTTTAGCTGTCACAGTCTATCCTTATAGCTCCCTATACTAACCCCATACTTGAGCACAATCTCTGTAACCAAACTGCTTCCTTGCTTGCATGAGTGCTGGCATGTATTCTCCCTCTATAGTTGATAGTGCCACTACAGATTTTTTCTTACTCATCCAACTGATTGCACCTCTAAATATGTTAAACACATACTCACTTGTAGATCTTCTCTGATCCAAATATCCAACCCAGTCTATATCAACAAAGCCACGGATATCCAAAACTCTGTCCAATCCTGGTCTTCCTTGGTAGCACAAACCATAATCACTAGTGCCACACAAATACCTGAAAACCCGCTTCATTGTTGTCTAATGCTCCTTCCCTGGTTTTGACATAAACCTTCTCAATACTCCCACTGCATGTGCAATGTCTGGTCTAGTACAGACCATTGCATACATCAGGCTACCGATTGCACTTGCATATGGAACACGAGACATATCCTCTTGCTCTTCTTGTGTCTTGGGACACTGTTCAACAGATCACTTTACACCTATAGGAATATGAACCTTCACCGGTTTACTATCCCGCATATTAAACCTCTGTAATATTGTCTCGACATACTTTCTCTGGTTTAACTAGAGCTTCCTCTTTGCTCGATCTCTTTTAATTTCCATGCCGAAAATATAGTTTGTAGCACCAAGATCTTTCATGTTTAATTTGGAGGACAATTGGGTCTTCAAATCCTGGATAATTTATTTATTCTTTCCAACCAGCAACATATCATCCACATACAAGACCAGATAGATAACACGGTCACCAATTAATTTAAAATACAAACAGTGATCTGCTTTGCTTCTAGTGAAGCCAAGTCCACGTAGAAATGTATCAAATTTCTAATACCACATCCTTGGTGACTGTTTTAACCCATACAGAGACTTCTTTAACTTTCACACCAATTCTTTCTTACCCTTCACTGCAAAGCCTTCAGGTTGCTTCATGTAGATTTCCTCTTCCAGATCCCTATGAAGAAATGTTGTCTTCACATCCATCTGTTATATCTCAAAATAAAAAGCAATAGCGACAGATAAAAGTAACATAATAGAAGTTACCTTGGCAACAGGAGAAAAAATATCACCAAAACCAATTCCCGGCACCTGGGAATAACCTCTTACTACCAACCGAGGTTTGTATTTCTCCACCTTTCCTTCTGCATTTGTCTTCTTCTTAAACACCCATTTGCTACCAATGGGCTTCCTTCCAGCCGGCAACTCTACCAGATTCCAAGCCTCATTTTTGTGCAAAGATACCATTTCATTAACCATGGCCTCTTTCCAGAGTTTTCCATCCTCTGAATCTACTGCTTCCTTCACAGTTCTGGGATCATCATAAGTAATAGATAAAGAAAAATTTGAACAGAAAGCAAATGGACTATACCTTTCTGGCTGCCTTCTTTCTCAAACTGATCTTCTTACAACCAGAGTTTGTGGCTCTTCATCTTCTGATTCCTCCTCTGATGTAGAGTCTGATTCTTCCTCCTTTAGTTCAAACTCTATCTTCTCAGGTTCCTTTGGTTGGACTTCATGTTTAATAACATCTTTCACCTCTCCGAACACCACATCTCGGTTGTACACAACCTTCCTTGTTGCCAGGTTCCAAAGCTTATAACCTTTTAAACCATCCTTATACCAAATAAAGATACACTTTTCAGATTTACTATACAACTTAGTTCGTTTCTCCTTTGGAACATGTACATATGCATCACATTCAAATACCCTTAGATGTGAAAGAGAGGGTTTCTTACCAGTCCATACCTCTTGTGGAGTCTTATCCTCCAATGCTGATGAAGGTGATCTGTTGACCAGGTAACATGTTGTCTCCACCGCCTCTGCCCAAAATTCCTGTCCTAACCTGGCACCACTAAGCATGCTTCTTGCCCTTTCCATCAACGTCTTGTTCATTCTTTCTGCAACTCCATTTTGCTGAGGTGTATATGGAGTAGTCTTCTGCCGTGCTATACCACACTTCTTACAGAATTCTTCAAATTCCTTACTGCAAAACTCTCCACCATTATCTGTCCTCAACACCTTTATCTTCTTCTCTGTCTGGTTTTCCACCAGAGCCTTAAATTCTTTAAACCAGTCAAAGAATTCCAATTTCTTCTTAAGGAAATATATCCATGTATTCCTTGAGAAGTCATCTATAAATGATACATAGTACACAGACTTACCCAGTGATGGAACTTTCACAGGTCCAAACACATCACTGTGCACAAGCTCTAATATTTGTTTCGCCCTCTTACCATCAGAGGGGAAACTCACCCGATTCTGCTTCCCATATACACAATTTTCACAGAAATCAAAATCTAGAGAGCTATTACTCATACCTTCTACCATACCTTTACCATGAAGTATTCAAAGGCCCTTCTCTCCAATATGTCCAAGCCTTTGATGCCACAACATGGTCTTCTCTCTGGAGATCTCTAGATTTTCTGCTCCACTTTCAGGAACCACAGAACTATTGCACCCATCAAGAACAGTGCTACCTTGCAGCTTGTACAGAGCTCCAATCCGAACTCCTCGCATCAATACCAATGCCCCCCGAACCATCTTTCAGGTATCCTTCTCAAACACTGTTTTTACACTTGCATCATCTAGCTTGCTTACAGAAATCAGATTTCGCGCTAATGAAAGAATATGTAGAATACTCGGAAGTGTTCTAACCCTTCCACCTTGCACCTTCAACTTTACTTTTCCACGACCAACGATTCTAGCCTTCCTATCATCCCCTAAGAATACATCACCACCATCGTATTTCTCATACTCGCAGAACCACCCTCTATGGGGAGTGAAGTGAAAGGATGCACCTGAGTCAATCAACCATGCCTCATGATCTACATGTGTACTTGAAGAAGCCAAGTACACATCCCCACCTTCATATGAGGTGGTTTTCGCCTCCACAGAAGGAGCATCATCAGATACCTTTCCTTTATTAGGAGATTTAGATTTACAGTCCCTTTTAAAGTGTCCTTCCTTTCCGCATTTCCAACACACCACCTTTATAGGTTTTCCTGGAGATTTAGATCTCCCTCTAGATTTAGATCTCCCACTCAATGACTTAATTTTGTTTCTATTTTGGGATCGTCCTCGTATAGACAAGGCATCACCATTCTGGCTCTCCATATTTTTCCGTCTCATCTCCTCCGTCAGCAAGGATGAGACTATTTCATCATTATGCAAGGTAGTTGCATTGCTACCTATTGCAATAACCATACTATCCCACGAATCTGGTAGAGAACACAACAAACTGATGCACTTATCTTCATATGAAATTTTAATATCAACAGATGCTAACTGACTTACCACATTATTAAATTCGTTCATATGCTCTGTCACCGAGTGTCCATCTTTCATCCTCAGTTTATACAGCCTTTTCCGTAGGAACAATTTATTCACTAGAGACTTAGATTGGTACAAAGTCCCTAACTTGTCCCACAAAGCCTTCATCGTAGCTTGCCCCGATACATTCAGAAATATTGAATCTGAGACACACAATCGTATTGTGCTCTTTGCCTTCCGATCCAACTTCTTCCATTCTTCATCAGACAGTCCTGTTGGTTTAGTACTCGGATCCACCGTGATCCACTGATCTTTATCCACCAACATATCCTCCATCTTGAGTTTCCACAACTCAAAACTCTGACCATTAAATTTTTCGATCTCTATCTTTCCACTGCTCACCATCTTCTTTCACCACCAGAATCGATCCTGCAGATCTCCCGCTGAACAGGTTCTACCACAGGCCTGAGCGAAACCCCTCAGCAGCAAAGGCATCCCCTTGAAGCCAAAAACAACTCTGATACCAAATGTAGGTTTTAACTCCATACAGAAATTACCTGCATACGAATTCTAAAACACAGAAAAATAAACAATGCGAGAGCATAACACATAAAACACATATACACAGAGATTTTCCACTAGATCCCAAAACCGGGACTACTAGATTGATTTTTCATTATGTTACTTTCAATGTTATAATACATATTTGTACATGCCGAAGCATCCAATACCATGGAATTAAAAACCATCGCGTTTAAAACCATGGACCTAAAAAACCATAGGTAGGTTTGCACAACCTAATATAGGGTCCAAAAAAAAAAATTCCCAGGGCGCTACCCTGGACCCCGTAGAGGGGGTCTACTTGCCCCCCTCAAACCCCCTGGGCATGGGGGCTATCACCCCCCCTGTGACCCCCTCGCTGCACAATTAGAAAAACGAAGGGGGGCCTCTGCCCGCCGTCTAACCCCCCCGGTACACTACGTAGGCTAGTCATGGAGAGAATATAACACAACCCACCAAGTTGAAATTGTAATTAGTGCGGAGGAACGACGACCCTTGGTCGAGCGCATAGGCCTTTGGCCCATGGTAACGCCCACTGGTGTAAACTGGAAAAACCAGAGGCTAATTCAGGAACTGGGGGTAGTTTTTGATACGCGATTGGCGCTAAGCACTAATCGCATATCGCAAGGCGTCCCCCTAAGTGAAGGAAAGCCCCGAAGCGCTCGGACTTGAAAAGACTATGAAATACGGAAAAGTATTGCATTCGGTTCCATAGCGCGGGATTCCACAAAACCAACAGGAATATCAGAAGGCCTCGAGGCAGTAAGAAGTTTCAACTGGGTCCTACCCGATGCCACACATCAAGCGACACACGTCAGGCGGATGAGAGAGAAAATTGCCCGCATCGGATGGGTAAACGTCATGCAACTTGCCCGCCCAATATGAATGATGACCATAGGATCTGGGGGGCCCAGATCAATGGTGGAGGCACGTCCTGATAAATGACCGGATTTGACAAGTCATAAAGCAAGATTACATGGGATTTGAAGTCTGACTTGGATGATGAGTTGGCCAAAGATTCGTGTTTCGCGGGCGATCTTGAAGCAAATAGAAATAATTCCCATTCAAAAATGATTTAAGGAATCTGACACACTCAGTTCGTTAGGAAATAGGTGGCCACCTCCCTGCGAGGCCTTACCCAGTGATAATGACGCAGAGCAGAGGAATTTGAATGGACAGAGGAAGGAAACTAGAAAGCCGGGAAGCGGAAACGAACAGTCAAAGAACAGACTAGCTTTAAAGCCATGAACTGACAGAAGTAGAGGAGAACAACAACAACAAGAGAGAGCAGTAAGAAAGCTAAGAGTAGAGAACAGAGAGTATAATTCGAGTTGACCTAAAGGCAGCATTGAGCCGGATAGAGCCAGAGAGAGTCAGAGAGTCTGTGTACTCCAGAGAAGGCTTGAGAGGTTCAAGTGAACTCCTCGACATCAGCCTGTCATACTACTGTGACTAACAGAGGTCGAGTTTCAGTAAGGAGAGTTTATGTACTCCAGTCCTACTGATTTATATCTGTTAAATGAGACTCAAATTGAGCTCACTGTTGTAAAAAAATTTCTTTGAAAACATAATAGAGAGACCACCACTGAAGGCTGGACCAGGAGACGTAGCCCAGGAGCATTGGGTGAACTCCTTATTAAACTTGTTGTGTTTACATGTTTGACTATTTTTTCTCTAACTACCTCAGTGTCTATGTATTCTAGCAATCTTATCGATCCATTGCATAAAGTAACATAGGCACATCCATGCACATGAGTCTATAATACCTTTAATTCTTTGTCCTAGATAAATTCCAGATCAAGTGGTATTAGAGCTCTAGGTTACTAAGGTTAGACAAGCTTGTGTTTGATTTTGTTGTTCAATGCTAACTAGATCAAAGCTTAAATTAGGAGAAGGAGAGTTGGTTGAAGCTAACCCAGAAATTGGAAGAGTCTATCCTAAGAGGAAAATGTCAGAAGAAAGTCCCTTGGAATCAGACTCCCAGTTCATGGATAGTTTTATGACCATGAAATCCATGGTGGAGGAAATGTATAGGGAATTTAAGAAAAGTAGAGATGAAGATTCATAAAACTCAAAACAAGACAAAGGAGTAGAAAAATATCTCCTCCATGACTACTTTAAAGGCAAAGGGAAAGAAGAAAAATTTCTCACACCTCCTAATAGCCCTAAAAATAAAAAGAAAGTGTCTTTGTTTAAATTATATGTTAAGTTTGATTTACCAATATATGATGGAGAGTTGAATGCAGAGAAGCGGGATAATTGGATTAGACAGATCGATGCCTATTGCAGATTGCAGAGCGTTGATTCAAACAAGAGTAAGATTTAGCTGGCCATCCTACGCCTTGGGGGCACTGCCTTGGTATGGTGGGAAGGCAGGACACAAGCTAACATGAAGAAACATGGTAATATTCTTTCTGTTTGGAGTGAATTTGTTTCTACAATTAAAAAGCAATTCTATCCACTAGCCTATATGCAGCAAGCCATGATGAGCTGGCAGACTCTTCGCCAATTGAAAGGGTAAAGTGTACAAGGTCACACCCAAGAATTTAGGAAAAGAGCTTTGATTCTAGGAATTTCTTTAGACTCACTTGAACTCTGCTGAAGTATATAGGTGGTCTACATAGCTACATGAGGCACACTATCCTCATGTTTAATCCCACTAGCATAGATTAGGTATCCATCCAGGCTACACATCTAGAGGCTAGAGGTAAGAATGGGAACCCAGAAGTTGGGGGATCATCCAAACCCACTGCAATCAAGAATAAGGAGAAAAGAAATCATAAATGGAAATAGAGGAAGATAAATATTGTACAGAAGAGCAAGTCTTCATGCACTCACTGTAAGAAGGATGGGTATGATGATGAACACTACCGGATTCTGCATTTGGAGTTGAAACCAAAGAAAAACAAGGGCAAAAGGAAGAAGACTGCTGCAGCTATTCAAAAGGATTTGGTGTCAGACTCGGGGGATGAAACAACAATCACAACCACATGTATACAATGTAAAAATTCTGAATCATCTACTAGTAATTCTGCACAATCTACTGATAATGAAGAAAATGAGAGGAAAAGGCATGAGCTTTTTCATATTCGAGTTATTTCCAATCATCAATTGATACTTTGTTTGATAGAGGCTCACAAGTAGATTTAATTTCGGAAGAAACTGTAAAGAAGTTGAGATTACTAACCACACCTCACAAGAAACCATATCCATTAGGTTGGTTATGTGATAAAGTGAAGCTACAAGTGGCTAGACAATGTAAACTTAAGTTTTCTTTTGGGTTAGCATTTGTAGATGAGGTTGAGTTAGATATAGTTCCTTTGGATATATGTGGAATTGTTTTAGGAAGTCCTTACTTGTATGATAGAAAGGCTATTTTCTATAGAGATGAGAACATGTATCTACTCGTTAAAGATGGAATCAAATATATTGTAAGAGCTAATAAGCTAAAGAATAATTATACTCTCATAAACTCAGGGCAGATGAAGAGAATTGTGAATTCATGCAAACAATTTTTAATGATGGTTGTAAAGGAAAAGAAACCTGATAAAACCAATGTATTTGAGGGTTGTAATGCTAAACAACAAGCTAATTTAGAAAAAGTTGTTTCAGAATATGACATATTATTTCAAGAACCTAAAGGTCTACCACCCAAAAAGGAAATAGTACATGATATTACTTTGTAGCAAGATTCTCCATTGCCTAACGTCAGAATGTACAGGTTGTCCACTTTAGAGAATGCAGAAATCAAGAAGCAGGGATAGGAGCTGCTCGAGAAAGGGTTCATAAGACCTAGCACATCGTCATGTGGGTCTCCAATTGTCTTGGTCAGAAAGAAACATGGCTCATGGAGAATGTGCATTGATTACCGAGCACTGAATAAAATAACGATAAAAAATCATTACCCTCTTCCTCGCATAAATGACCTATTAGATCAGTTAAAAGAAGTTGTTTATATTTCCAAGTTGGAATTGCATAATGGTTATCATCAGGTCAGAGTTGTAGAGCAAGATGCATGGAAGACAGCTTTCAAAACACAGCAAGGATTTTATGAGTGGCTGGTTATGCCTTTTGGCTTAACTAATGCTCCTGCTACTTTCATGAGAGTAATGAATGATGTACTCATACCTTTTATTGATGATTTTTTCATTGTATATTTGGATGACATTCTTATATTCAAAAAAACATGGAAAGAACATTTAAAGCATGTTAAGCAGACTCTAGATGTTTTGAAAATAGAAAATATTTATGTTGAACTCTCAAAATGTGAATTTGTCAAAACATATTTGAATTATTTGGGTCATATAGTAGGGGGTGGTGAATTGAAGATAGATCCCTCTAAGGTTGTAGTCATTGTAAACTGGCCTAAGCCCTAATCTTCTACAAAAGTTAGAAGCTTCCTAGGAGAAACACAATATTGGAGAAAGCTTATTTATAACTTTTCCTTAACTGCAGCTCCCTTACATGCTTTAACAAGATTGAACAGGGTGTTTCAGTGGGGAGGAAAACAGTAGAAAGCCTTCGACACCTTGAAAGAAAAGATTAGTACAACACCAGTACTAGCACTGCCCGATCTTCAAAGACCATTTGAGATTGAAACGGATGCCAGTGACTATGCCATGGGAGCAGTGTTGATGCAGCATGGTAAACCCATATTCTATCATTCTTAGACATTTAATTCTGTAGTAGTTAACTATCCCACATATGATAAAGAATTGTATGCATTAGTATAGAGTGTGAAAAAGTGGAAACATTACTTAATGGGCAAAGAAACAGTTATACACACTAATCATCAACCACTTCAATATTTACACTCCCAAACTAAGTTGTAGCAATCAAGACACTATAGGTGGATGGGTTTTCGACAATAGTTTCATCTTGTCATCAGATATAAAAAGGGCATACACAATAAAGTTGCAGACATGTTGTCCAGACCAATTATAAATGCATCTACTATACTTAAGCATAATTTAGTATTGCATGAAAGCTACATTGAACAATATGCTCAAGATATAAATTTTAAAGATGTATATACAACTTTATGTCAAGGCAAACAAGTAGGAGAATTGGATTATCATGTTAAGGACTAGCTCTTGTATCATTTTGGAAAGCTATGCATTCCACAAACTGAAAGAGTAAAGATAATTCGAGAAGCACACACTTCTCTAATATCAGGTCACTTTGGTGTAAGTAAAACAGTTGCATAGCTGCAAAGATTTTGTTATTGGCCAAAAATGAATGAGACGGTTTCTAGATATGTAAGAGGGTGTACCATGTGTGCTAAAAGCAAGCCCATTAATAGAAAACTAGGCTTGTACACTCCACTACCAATTTCTTCTCATCCTTGGGAAAGTGTTTCCATGGAAATTGTTGGAGGACTGCCTAAATGTAGGAAAGGTCACGACTATTTATATGTTGTTGTGAATAGGTTCAACAAAATGTGTATTTTAATACGTTGTAACAAACAGATTACAGCTGAAAAAACTGCAAAGTTGTTCTTTCAGCATGTATTGGTTCATTTTGGATTACCCACTTCCATTATATCTGATCCAGATACCCGATTTGTTGGGAAATTTTGGTTGATTCTATGGGAATTGATGGATACCAAACTGAAAAAGGGTACAACTTTTCATCCACAAATAGATGGCCAAACAGAAGTGGTCATCAGGAAAATGATCCAGTTTCTTAGAGACTATTCAGCAAGCATCCCAAGTTGTGGTATGAACATTTATGTTATGTGCGGCATGCTTACAACCGAGCTAAACACTCTTCTACATAGAGATCTCCTTTTGAGAGTTGTTTTGGTTTCACACCAAGGTCTCCCTTGGATTTTGTCTTTGGTAAAGACATCGCAGTTGATGGACACAGTGATGTGGACAAGGCAACCAAGTTCATTGAATAAATCTAAGAGATTCACCAGGCAGTACAGGAACAACTGGAAAAGAGCCAAGCCAAGTACAAGGCAAGGCATGATAAGCATTAGATGGAGCATAGTTTCCAAGTTGGTGATCAAGTCTGGCTGTATATTAGGAAAGATGGAATGCAAGGTGAAGGTAAGAAGTTGAAGCCAATAAGGTATGGACCTTTCAAAATACTTGAGAAAATTGGTGAGAATGCTTTTCACCTTGATTTACCAGCTTACATGCACATCTACTCAATTGTTAATGCAGACAGCTTGAGACTATTTGAACATTCATTAATTGAAGATCCAAAAGAGCAGAGTCAATTACCTTCTATTGATGATCTGTTGCCTGAATATGTTAATGAGTTGCAGGAAGATACCATTCTGGATAGGAAGGTGAGGACCACATGCAGAGGGGATGTTGAGTACCTTAGGATTGGACTCAAAGATTTGAAGCCAAGCGGTGTGAAATGGATAGAAATTGGGCAAGCGAGAAATCTATACCCTCACTTGATTGATGCTTACAGAAAACCAAATTTTGGTGGTCCAAAAGCTTTTTTAGTGGGAAGGCTGTGATCCGAATTAGATCCTAAACACTCTCTAAGTTTTCATAAACTTCTTTAAATTTTGCCAAAAGATTCAAGTCTTAGAAAGATCAAGCTATCAGAAGGAATTCCCGTGATAGTTGCAGTTGTGATCAGCATAGAGCAATGAGGACCCTCGGTCGAGCGTGCAGGTCGTTGGCCCATGGTAAAGTGCACTGGTGCAAACTGGTGAAACTAAAGGCTAAATCAAGAAATAGGGGTAGTTTCTAATACTCGATTGGTGCTAAGTACTAATCGCATATCACAGAGCACCCCCCTAGTGAAGGAAAGCCTCGAAGCGCTCGGACCCGAAAAGACTATGAAATACGGAAAAGTAATGCATTCAGTTCCGTAGCGCGGGATTCCACAAAATCGGTAGGAATATTGGAAGGCCTCGAGGCAGTAAGCAGTTTCAATAGAGTCCCGCCCGATGCCACACATCGAGCGAAACGCGTCTGGAGGATGAGAGAGAAAATTGCCAGCATCGGATGGGTAAATGTCATGCAACTTGCTCGCCCGATATGAACGACGACTGTAGGATCTGGGGGGGCCAGATCAATGGCGGAGGCACATCCTAATAAATGACCAGATTTGACAATTCATAAAGCAAGATTACATGGGATTTGAAGTCTGTGTTGGATGATAAGTTGGCAAAAGATTTGTGTTTCATGGTCGATCTTGAAGCAAACAGAAATAACAACCATTCAAAAACGATTCAAGGAATCTGACACACTCAGTTCGTTAGGAAACAGGTGGCCACCTCCTTGTGAGGCATTACCTAGTGATGATGTTGCAGAGTAGAGGAATTCGAACGGAAAGAGGAAGGAAACCAGAAAGACAGAAGTGGAAATGAACAGTCAAAGAACAAACTGGCTTTAAAGCCATGAACTGATAGAAGCAGAGGAGAAAAACAACAACAAGAGAGAGCAGTAATAAATCTAAGAGCAAAGAACAGAGAGTAGAAGCCGAGTTGACCTGAAGGCAGCATCGAGCCGGATAGAGCCAGAGAGAGTTAGAGAGTCTGTGTACTCTAGAGAAGGCATGAGAGGTTCAAGCGAACTCCTTGTCATCGGCATGTCATACTACTGTGACCAGCAGAGGTCAAGTTTCAGTAAGAAGAGTATGTGTACTCCAGCCCTACTGATTTATATCTATTAAGTGAGACTCAAATTGAGCTCACTGTTGTAAAAACTCTGCTTTGAAAACATAATAGAGAGGCCACCACTGAAGGCTGGACTAGGAGACGTAGCCCAGGAGCATTGGGTGAACTCCTTATTAAACTTGTTGTGTTTACATGTTTGAATTTTATGTTTTCTCTAATTGCCTTAGTGTCTATGTATTCTAGCAATCTTATCCATCCATTGCATAAAGTAACATAGGCACATCCATGCACATGAGTCTGTAATACCTTTAATTCTTTGTCCTAGATAAATTCCAGATCATAAATTCATATCTCCATAAATACTTATTGGAATTGGATGATCTTTAGATCAATCCTACACCTCTCGACGA
Organism: Pinus tabuliformis; assembly: GCA_031772625.1. Classification (NCBI taxonomy): domain Eukaryota; kingdom Viridiplantae; phylum Streptophyta; class Pinopsida; order Pinales; family Pinaceae; genus Pinus; species Pinus tabuliformis. Next base: position 1,575,036,266 of record CM062804.1, read on the forward strand.
GAGAGATCCAATAAAAATATTAGCCGCCATAAATAAGTTGGCCCACACGGAGTTTGGCCCTTGTTGCCAATTTTAACACTCCCTCTCAACTACGGAGAACTCCATTTGCTGATCCATATGTCCAACTGTACTATCTCTGCCATTAGTGCCCTACACTGCCCTGCTCATCTCTGCTAAGCTCTGCCCAGCTCTGCTTAGCTTTGCTCAGCTCTGTTGGCTCTGCTCTTCTCTGCTTAGCTCTGCTGGCTCCACTCTGCTCTACTGGCTCTGCTCTGCTCTGCTGGCTCTACTGGCTGTGCTATGCTCTGCTCAACTTAGCTTTGCTGAACCATGAAGAAGAAGAATTGATCGAAAATGTCTCATAACATTCTCCACTAACCCGAAGTCAGTCTAAGAGTGCATACCACTGGTCCTAGACCAGTCTCAGCCGACCCCAAAGTCAGTGTCATAGTGGGTACCACTCCTAATATTGGTCCTAGACTAGTATCATCAGTCTCAGAGAGTGTACCACTGGTCCCAAACCAGTCTCAACCGACCCGAAGTTAGCGTCATAGCATGTACCACTCTCGCTGGTCCTAGACCAGTCTTCCACTGACCCTAAGTCAGTATCAGAGTATGTACCACTGGTCCCAGACCAGTCTCAACCAACCCGAAGTTAGCGTCATAGTAGGTACAACTCCTACCACTAGTCCCCGACTAGTCTTCCACTGACATTAAGTCAGTCTCAGAGTATGTACCACTGGTCCCAAACTAGTCTCAACCAACCCGAAGTCAGTGTCATAGTAGGTACAACTCTTACCACTGGTCCTAGACCAGTATCATTGATACCAGATCAAAGCAGGTCATCCTAGCATAGGGAGTGCGGTAGATACAATGATGCATCCATCGGTAATACTATGGTCCCTATCCTCATTTCCCTACTCATTGATCAGATGAGAGGTACTTCCCATGACTCCCAGACAGCATGGGTAGGATGCCTTGACAGGAGAACTTAATCAATCCTATCCTCACAAGAGAACTAATCATCCTGCTACACCATCGCCATGGAGAACACATCATCCAAGCCTCACAGGAGAACTAATCATCCTGCTACATAATCATCATGGCTAACACATCATCCAGACCTCACAGGAGAACTAATCATCCTACTACACAGGAGACCGAATCATCCTGTCCCACAAGAGAGCGAATCATCTTGTCTCACAAGAGAGTGAATCATCTTGTTCAAAGGAGTGCGAATCATCCTGTCCATGAGAGAGCGAATCATCTTGTCCCAGTGCACACCGCTAGGGGAGGGTGAGTCACCCTGTGGTTGGATGTTGCTCCAGTAAGAACTGCAAGCCCCCAGAGCTCCTAGAGCTCAACGTATGTAACATGTAGGACCCTTGTACAAGGGTCTCTCGACGACTCCAATTCATTCGGGAAAATCACAAATTTGATCTTTCCCCGGGGCTCTGAAAAACTGTATCGACCTATACATCATCTTAATGCGATGGAGCCTCCTTGCTCATTGACTTTCCATATCCCAGATAAGGCAGTATCTGATGTCTATCTACTGGAGTAATTGTCGAATATGGGATTTCTCAATAATCAAATCCCACCTTTGGTTGTCACAGAGAATCACAGTGGTATTCATCACGTGCACTCACTGAAGAGTTTCCACAACCAAGCAACTTCATACGAGGTCATACTTGTAGTTATGTATCTGGTCTCATTGTTACTTATAACAACCGACTTCTGCTTCCTACTCATCCATGATATCGAAGCAGAATCCAAAGAGAACCAGCACTGAAAAGTGCTCTAGCGATCCTCCACACTGCCTTCCCAGTCAACATTTGAATAATCAGGCAGTTTTCATATTTCCGGTAGTGTATCTCAATCCATGAGAGATTGTTCCTTGAAGACATCTCAGAAGATTCTTGGCACCAATCTAGTGAGGTTCAACCAAATATGAGCTCCTCGTGCTAACTGCAAAACATATGTCCGAACGAAAGTTCACCAAGAACTTTCCTAAATCTGTTTCGACATCACTACCATATAACTTCTGAAAGTTAAGATCCTCGAGGTAGTCACAGGCTTGCAGTTTATCTTTCCACATTCAGAATCCAACTCCCTTTGTCTTCTACGAATGAGAGGGTCTTCACTTGTCAGACATAGGTGCCGGTATGAGAGGTCTGTCATTCAAAACCTTCAGATGGTTTGGATCGATTTCACTCCTAGTGAATCTCAGCTTCATCAAAAAGTTGTTGATCCTCTCATACTATGCCTGGGGTGTTTTGATTCAAGCCATATAGGGCTTTCTACCACCTACATACATGAGATTCCCGATCATGAATCTCAAACTCCTCGGGTTGTTGCAAACCTGTGGACCTGTGGCATGAGGGGAATGGTCCACTTATAAGATTTTCCTTCGGTACATCTCAGACATGTACCTTCATGCTCTTTTTGAATTCAGGCATCCCTGTCACCATCTGACTCACAGACCTCTGGTGCTCTGTGTTAGTGGACATGGTCCCCTAGTGGACTTCCTGCAACTTGATACAACCTTGAACTCAAAAGCATCTTTGAAAAATCTATTTTCAAACACGTACCTTTCCATCGATGAGTGCCACCCTAAAACCTTTGACTTCCATTTTTGAGATGGACACTAGATTCTTCTTGCGATCAGGTACATAAAAGAGATTTTGGGGTTCCTTGATTTCTTTGAAGAGTCGACCATTTCCTTGATGACTTGCATTACCAGTCATTCCTTTGATCATTGAATATGCCCCTGGGATGATTGTTATCTTCATCAAGAGATGTGTCTCTGCCATTTGGACACTCCTTCGTATGATGGCCAAACTGATTGCAACCAAGGCATCTGCCTTTTCTTCCACCCTTAGATCCGTACTTCCCAATGAAGTGATCTTTACGAAGGCCATCAGAAACTTCTGTTGCGCCATTCTGATAGTATTCTCTACTTCCACTTCACCCTCGGTGAATTTGAAGAGGGATGAGGAACCCATTGATCCTTTTGTCCTTGTCCCAACTGTCTTTGGTGATTGCTCTTTCACTCTTGCTTGGGCATTGTCTTCACCTCAGCTCTAATACCATGTTAAGTTTAGGTATGTTCTATGCTAGAGCAATTTATTTAAATTTTCACAGTTAGCAATCACATTAGAATTAAGATAAACTCCTGTTAGAACATAACTATAAATCGCAGAAGACAACCCAAGACAAGAGACACAAGATGTGGCGCTAGCCAGGGACAAACCACAAATGTGGGGAAACCCTTGATCAATTCTTCTTTTATGTTCTTCAAATTTCAACAGAGAGAGAGATAGAGAGAGAGAGAGAGAGAGAGAGAGAGAGAGAGAGAGAGAGGTAGTACATTTACAACTGAAGTCAACACTTTGACTTATCTAGATCTAGCATAGATCATTTCATATAACGATGAGATCAGTTGAAGACATTCTACTTCAACTGATTCTCCAAGGTGACTCCTTCACCTATCATCATGCTGCATCTGGTTCTCTTGTTGTACCACTGCATATTGCACCATGCTACACTAATCATGATTATCATCATGCTGCCCATGTCCATGATCTTATCCATCATCATGCTGCCCTTCATGTACATGTTCTCATTCAACTTCATGCTGCCCATGTCCATGATCTTATCCATCATCATGCTACCCTTCATGTCTATGATCTTATTTATCATGTTGCCCATCATGTACATGTTCTCATTCAACTTCATGCTGCCCATGTCCATGATCTTATCCATCATCATGTTGCCCTTCATGTCCATGATCTTATCCATCATCATGTTTCCCTTCATGTCCATGATCTTATTTATCATGCTGCCCATTCATCATGTTGCTCATGATCTCATCTATCATGTAGCCCATTCATCATGCTGCTCATGATCTCATCTATCATGCTACCCATGATCATTGTGCTGCTCATGCTCTCATCTATCATGCTGCCCATGATCATTATGTTGCCCATGCTTATGATCTCATTCATCATGATGTTGTCCATGCTCCATGTCACCATGCATCATTATACATCATGCAGTCCATTCATACATCATGCTGCCAGCAGACCTAATTTGTCATGTTGTTACCTACAACAATCCTTCCTCTGCCTGTGTATAAGGTGTTACTATTTATAGCGGAATAGGTGACTATATATATCAGTGTATATGTCTCCATTTATAGTTACATATACCTACATGTATGCCTCTATTTACATTGGAATATCCTTATGATGAACAACGTGTATTTTCTCTTCAGGAACTATATATAGGTCTCCATGATTAGCATAAGAATATTCCATAATGAACAACATATAAGTGTCTTCAAGAAGAATGTGTAAGATATCTTCATTGACTGCGTTGAGATGCCTTCATGAATGCAGCTAGGTGTCTCCATTGACAACGAATTAGGGCATTCCATTGACAACGGATTAGGGCACCATGTTGGCTATGAATAGACGTCTCCATAATTGCGTATAAGGTCTTCCATTCCAGCGTATGAGGTATCTTAATTTCAGTGTATAAGGTCTTTCATTCCAGCGTATGAGGTATCTCCATTTGACAACGTATAGGTGTCTCTGTTTGCGGCTAGGGCATCACCATTAGGCTAGTGTATTACTCTTGGTGTCTCACTCCTTCTCCAAAAACCCAAGACGTGGAGAGGAGGAGATCACCTCAAGAATGTGTGTTTTAAATGACATCAAATCCTCTTCTATTTATAGCAAAAACGTATAGGTTGAATAGACATGACGTTTGGGCTTCTTGAGCCTACATAAGTTGCTAGTCAGCTTGATGATAGTTCTGTAATCAAAATAAATTCATATCTCCATAAATGCTTATCAGAATCGGATGATCTTTAGATCAATCCTACACCTCTCAACGAGAGGGATCCAATAAAAATATCAGCTGCCATAAATAAGTTGACCCACATGGAGTTTGGCACTAGTTGCCAATTTTAACACTCCACAACTTCCTGAGGTTCCTCCTTTAGACATAAAATCTCCTCACTCGATGGAATCTAAAGCACCCTCTCAAGAGAACACCACATCACTTTTTCCTCATCAAAATTTACATCCCTTCGTACAACTGTCATTTTGAGGGATGGAAAGTATACACGGTAGTTGTGAGGAGTTTCTGTGTACCCCACAAATACCCCCAACTTTGGTGTTGGCTTGAGCTTCTTCCTTGATTCTTTGGAGACATGGCAGTAAACAAAGGCTCCAAAAAGCCTGAAGTGCAACACATCCGACTTTCTCCCTAAGAAAGCCTCCTCCTGTGTAATCATGCCCAAAATACGATGAGGACTCTTGTTATGAAAATAGACTGTTGTGTTGCATGCCTTTGCCCACAAATGTAGTGGTAGGCCTTGGTCATGCCACATAGCCCTTGCAACTCCCATAATGCTATAGTTCTTTCTCTCAGCAACCCTATTCTGGTATGGGTTGTGGGGTGTTGTCAACTCACGTCAAATGCCTTATTTCGCACATTATTTTTTAAATTCATTTGACATGTACTCACCTTCATTATTGCTCCTAAGATCCTTCACCTTCTTTTCGGTTCCTTTCTCAAATAGTACCTTGAATTAAATGAACTTGGAGAATGTCTGATGTTTCTTCTGCATGAAGAAGATCAAACACTTCTATGAGAAATCATCTACAAACATAACAAAATATTTTTTCCTGGCAGTGGAGGCTGTTGAGAAAGGTCCACAGAAATCAGAGTGGATTCTTTCAAGGACTACATCTACTTTGTTTTCCTGATCATGGAAAGTGAATTTTGTGTACTTCCCCAAAGTACATCCTTTGCACACATCCTATTGTTGAGTGCTCCTTTGGGGAGGCCTATGGTTATTGCTGCAAAATATTCAGGGCACTATGATGCAAATTGTCGAGTCTTCTATGTTGTAGTTCATCGACATTGCAACTCTACGCCTTCTCTGCCTTAGTGATTAATGTAACACGGTCTTCCACATCTAGCTTATACAGGTTCTTCACCTAAACCTAGATATGCTTCTCCTGTCCCATGGCTATATGTCTCAGGAATGCCTTTTCTTTATTGAAGATCATACAGTCTTCCAAAACTGCAACAAAGACAAGATTTTTCTTTAGGCCTAAAAAAACATGAAATCCTTGAGTCTGAGAGGGGATCTTGAATCCCTCTGAAAGGTGACTGTACGAATCGCGATTGTGTTGTACTTTCCATCGTCCCCCATATTGATGTGCATATGCAAATATTTCATCTCCAAGTCATTGAAAAAATCTCTATTCTTGGTCATGCTGAACGAGGTATCACTATGCAAGTACCACACGCTCTCCATCACTGTGTTGGCCATGCATGCAATGAGAGTAAATTCAATCTTGAACTGTGAAAATAAGGCTTCACTTGTTGCTCCTCCTAAGGTCGTCTTGCTTTGTCTTTTTGTGTGGATACTTCGTGGCATAGTGATCGAATTCATGACAGTTGAATCATTTAATTTTGGACAAGTATTTCTTCTTTCCCCCTTGACTAGATTTTGATTTGGATTGAGATTTCTTCCCTTTCCCATTATTTTCCTTTCCATCCAATGAAAATTTTTCCTCATCCTTGCCCTTCGATGAAGTCCCATCTCTGGTATTCTGCGTTATTACCTCCTGTACCAAATTAGACCACAAGAATTCCAAATTTGGTAGTTTCTACCTCTCATTCACTGAATTTTGGTAGTTGTGTGAGCTCTTGGGAAGGCCTAGAAGGGCCAGGCTTACCAAATAATCCTCTACTATAGTAACACCAACCCTCCTAAGGTCATCACAATATTTGTGTGAACTTGCTCAAATACTGAGGTATGGAGTCATTCTTCTGCATCTTGATATGTCAAAGTTTATCCTTGAGCACCAACTTCTTGTGGTCACTATTGTTCTCAAGCAATTATGTCAGTTCTTTCCACATTGCGAACAAAGTTTCCTTTCCATGTAGATTTGAGAAAATGTGATCCCTTACTCCCTCCATGATTATTCTCCTCGATTTGGCTACATATTTCTTCCACTGAGAAAGGTCCTAGACATCTACTAAAGGTGGTTGTGGCATGTTTGTCTTGACATATTCCAATAATATGTTGTCTTCCAATACCGCCTCCATGCGATGAAATTAGAGTCACCTTCCAAGTCATACTCTAGCCTCAACCTATTGAAGTTCATCTTCCCAACTTTGAAGATATCCTGCAACATTGAACTACGAATTCGATTCTACTGAGAAACAACAAAATTTCTCCTCTTGTGTGAATCCTGTACTGATACCATGTATAAATTATGATGTAGATTTGCAATTGCTTATGAAATTTTCTAAATCACAATACACAAACTTACTCTACTACTCTACAAAATTCAATTCAAAATCTAGAACACAAATCATAAACATTCCGTAGGAAACATCACACATACACAATGATTTATCTAGGGGAAAGAAACGACTCAAAACCCTTTCTTATCTGTATTTCATTAATCAAAGAATATAGATGTAATACATATGATTGCTCAAGCCTCAACACAACCTGCAAGTGTATAGTCTATCCCTCTGCTTAGCCGACTGAATCTGGCCAACACTTAGCCAATTTTAAAGTCCTCCAAACCCCTATTTCCTTGCATTTTTCCTTGAGGAATTAACCCCTATTATTTAGGGATTTTTCCCTCAATTGATTGCGTGATCCATAAGGTTGGATATCTGATTGCATGCACCACTAGTACACATTGGAATAGTCTACAACTGATAGTACACTTCCTTAGAATCCCAATCTCAACTGGGTAACCTGAATTCTCTACATGCAACAATTATTTTGGGTTGATTGATTAGTTATCTAGATGATCATTGAGTGTGACTGAAGTCTCACTGCACAACTTGACCTTCCACTAGTTCCTCCAATAGTTAGAACTAGTTTAACTGACAATAACTCAATTTAACTTAATTAGATTGCTACAAATTAGCATTCACTCATGCTTATATGAACTCAAGGCCTCCAACTCGAATTAACTAAGTTAACTAAGTGACAAAATCCATGTCACCTTAGTTAACTACCTCCAAGATTTCTGCTGAAATTGAAATTCGAATTTTCTCAAGTTTGACAAAGGCAAAGTCAAACTGAGATTTTCTTCCTGCATTATTCAACAAATATTACTATTAATATAGTTTACTATTAATAATAATATTATTAATAAGATTGACTATAATATTGTTATTATTGTTAAGATTTATCAATAATATTAATATTATGGTCTCTCAATAAGGTTTAATAAAGTTAACTACTAATAATAACTATTATAATAATAATAAGGTTAACTATTTAAGGCTATGTTGTGGGGGAGCGCGCCCCCCTCCCCGCCCGCTCCCGCTCCCAATCTGCGCTCCGGGTGGGAGCGACTCAGGAGTGGGTTGGGAGCGTGCTCTCGAAATCGCTCCCAAAAAGGGAGAGATTTCGGGAGCGCGCTCCCAAAAATTTTTTTCGCTCCCTGTGTTTTTGGGAGCATTTTGCTTTTTTTGCAATTTTTTTTTGTAGTAATGTTCGAAATGCAATTTTTTTGAAAGAAACAAATAGTTTTTGAGTGGGGCAGCTTAATGATCAAGTATAGGCCCTAGTATTGATATGCTATTCATGGTAATGTTAAATTCTTAAAGTAAAAGTTTAACATTACCATGAAATGACTCAGGATGTTTGAGAGTGGTCCCGACCTCATTGGATTTCATATGGAGAAAGTAGACTTTTAGATTTCATTCAAAATCCAACAGACTTATCAGTTTTTTCAGGATTTCAGGATTGGGGGATTGCAATGTTTTCATTGAATTTTGTCATGTATTACGGTATGGAGCTCGTATTTAATCAAGAGCACAAATCCCTCTATGTACCTTGATGTTAATGACATTGGTTGTCGAACTCCTCTATCATGGCCCTCCTAAAAATGTACGCATCACTCAAACAAAATCTTGACTTGACATGCTATGCTTTTTCTATATTATGTTAATGCTCAGAGGGTGATATTAATGACAAAGATCCCTATATAGCTACAAAGGTAATGACAGAGATACCTCTGGATATTAATGCTTAGAGGGTGATATTAATGACAAAGATCCTGATTTTCCAACAAGACTAAAAAATTAGACATTTCTCATGGTGGCAAGTGGCCCAAGCATAAGAAATAGATAATAGATTTACTTCTCTTTTCTAGTTTCTAGTAGCTTTTATAACTATTGACTCTTTCATATTATTATGATATTTTTTAAACAATATATGACAATTTAAGTTTGAAGTTGGCAATTAAAACTCATTAGTAATGAATTATGAATATGATGCTTCATGAAAGTTGAAAGTTGTTTCATTTCATTTCATTTTATAACATTTCATTTCATGTTAGATATTATTTGTTGTAATGGTTACACTTAGCTTACAAGTACAACTTTGGTGATCAATGATGATAAATGCAATATATTAAATTTTGAAAGCTTGAAACTTTAAGATTGATGAATCATGAGACTCAATATGTTGTATGTTACTATGTTACTAACTTGTGGACGTGGTTGATGAAGATTATAACTTCTAGATGATTGTTGTTATATGGTTCAATCTATGTTTTTTTATGTTTTTTATGTCTAATTCATCATTTTACATCTTTGTGTTGACATATATGTATCAAAAATTAATATATATATATATATATATATATATATATATATATATATATATATATATATATATATATATATATATATATATATATATAATCACTCCCGAATTCACTCCCAAACCGGGAGCTTCTGAAAATGGTCACTCCTGCTCCCGTTTTCGCTCCCGCTCCCGCTCCCAAGTAACATAGATTTAAGGTGACCCTGGTTTGTTATGGTCGCCATGTTTTACTATGATGGACCATAGTCAACTATTAACATTAATATTAACTTAAATATTTAATATTAACATAAATATTTTTAATATTAATATTAACATTAATATTATCATTATGATCAAAACATCAACTCTCTTTAACCATGGTCAATGAGTCAACACCACATGAATGGCATCAACTAGCACAACTACATTTAATAATGTGGAACCACAATGGACTATGAACATCATTTTCCGCCTTGTATACACTCCAATCAACATATGAAAATGAAGCAGATCTTTGTCTATAAACACATTAATAAATGAAATTGTGTTAGTTTATATATTTTTGAGAATTTGTACTACAAAAATTTTGAAATTGAAAAACAAATTAAAAACTCTTAATTCCATCCATTACATTAAATTATATAAATAATAATAATAATAATAATAATAATAAATCATTAACTCTAAACCATTCATAATTTTTATTTTTTAAATGACCCTATTGGGAAATAGCCGACCTATTAAATTGAATAAACTACTTACACACTTTCACAACTCTCGTAGCTCGCTACATTCATAACATCTATGTGTGACAATTATTTCCCTGGAACTAGCTGTGACCAACACATTTTTGGTTAAGTTTATGTTAAATTCAACCTTTCTTTTTTCAAAACAGAAAAAATAACTTCCTATTGATTTGGAAAGAAAGTACATATATCTGAGACGACTCAAAGAAAACAAAGCACTTAAATAAAAAATTGCAATATTAGAAAAAAGGATTTACGCGGAGGGAGAGAGGGAAGAAGCAGAGGAAAGTAATTTCACGGAGAGTTCAGCGCTATCAAGGGTTTTTGCGCAGCTTGATTTCATGCAGCTATACAAAGGCTTAATAAAACACAGAATTTACTTACGCAAAAAACACAGAGTAGAACAGAGTAAAGCTTGGAGCAAAACAATAAAACTTAGGATTAAATTTTAATTTATGAAAATACGTTCATATGAGACTGCGACTCATTCACCAAGTAAAAACAAAGGTTTACAGTGACTTACACTTCACCACAGATTGCAGGATAACACACAGTAAAACAAAGTAATTGTTGTTTTCATGCACCCACCAAAATTTTCTCCATGATTTTCTCCTCACTACCTCACAAACTCTCTCTCATACAAATTACTTTTACATTCATATTTATCTCAACATATAATTTGACATTAATACATGACAGAGAAAAATAATTAATACGCTATTGTTGTTGAGTGTGGACAGTAATTGCACAGGTGTTTGTGGAGTATGGGAAATAGTCACGCAGTAAATGCTTGCCCGTATTTGCTAAACTTCATTAAATTCCTTAACTTCTGTGATGTGTTGCGGAATGGTTCATGTGGTACTTCTGTTCTGGCTTCAGTCCTTCCATATTCAAACAAAGATGCAACCTACAAAAATACTTCTGACAAGTATGATTGCTGTCAGGGTGTTTAACGTGGTGGTTGGGATTAATATTTCCAACACTATCCCTTAATCATAAATGCTGCCATTGACAATTCCCGAATAGTTTCTGAGATAAACAAAACTTTTGCGTGCTAATGGCTTTGTGAAGATATCAGCAAATTGTTCCTGTGACCTGTAGTGCTGCAACACAATTGCATCATTGTTAATTTAACTCTCTAATAAAATGATATTTAGCATCAATATGTTTGGTCCTCTGGTGAAAGACAAAATTCTTTGACAATGCAATTTCTAAGGTGTTGTCGCAGAAAATAGGTGTCGTTCCCTCTTGGTCAAGATGAAGATCCCTCAACATCCTTCTCATCCAAACTGCCTAACACGTTGTTGCTGTTGCTGTGACATATTTAGCTTCTGCTGTTGACAATGGCACTATTGGCTGCTTCTTGGAGGCCCATGAAATGGCCCCGGAACCAAATGAAAAACATATCCTGACGTGCTCTTTCTGTCATCAACGATTCCTGCCCAATCACCATCAGTGTAACCAACCAGTCTGAAATCATCTATTGCGGTGTACAAAACACCATATTGTTTTGTCCCATTGACATACCTTAGAATATTTTTAGTTGCTTGCCAATGTGTTTCCTTGGGTGTCTCCATGAACCTCGACACCAAGATTACTACATACATTATATCCGGCCTAGTGGCAGTTAAATACATCAAGCTGCCTATCATGCTTTTGTATAATGTTGGATTGACATTGATGTTGTAATCTTCTTTGCTCAACTTCAACCCCATGACAATTGGAGTTGGTGCGGACTTGTTGTTCTACATTTTGAACCTCTTCAAAATCTCTGCCACATACTTTGCTCGAGAGATAAAAATTTCATTTCTATTTGCTTCATTTCTATACCCAAAAAATATCATAATAGTCCCAAGTCAGTCATTTCAAATTCACTCTTCATGACTTGTTTGAAATCAGTCACGAGGAAATCATCACTTCCTGTAAAAATCAAATCATATACATATAAGACAACAATAAGAATCTTACCATCGCTCTCTTTGATGTAGAAATTAGGCTCACCATCACATTTGTCGAAACCATTGTCCAACAAGTAGGCATCTATCCTGCTATACCATGCGTGCGGTGCTTGCTTAAGCCCATAAAGAGCTTTCCTCAACCGATACACTTTGTCTTCTTGGTATTCTACCTCATAACCAGGCAGTTGCACAACATACACTTCCTCTTTCCGCACTCCATTCAAGAACGCTAATTTTACATCCGTTTGATACACTTTCCATTTATGTTTCTCAGCAATCACCACAACTGCGTGCACTGTCTCCATCCTCGCGATTGGCGCGGACATCTCTGCATAATCTCTTCCATGTTGCTGCTTGTACCCTTTGACGACTAACTCCAATGACATGTTTTCCTTTCAGAAGGTTCACTAACTCCCATGTGTCATTCCTTTCTATCACTTCTATTTCTTCCTCCATTTCTACAACCCATTTTTCTTCTTTGACTGCATCCTCAAAATGGATTGGGTCATCTACATCACAAAACAAGGCAAATAAGGAATTCAGACCAGCGCTACTATCAACTTCATCTTGCTCATAAATTTCATTTAAATTTATGAATTTTGGTCTTTTTGTGCCCGCTGAAGATGGGCTTGACATGTCACTTGGTGTTTCGCTTTGGTGTGCTTGGAGAAGAACTTGCTTGGCTGTGCGAAACTGTCCTATTATTTGTTGATGGTGTTTCTTGCTGCCAGATTTATTGCACTTGATTAGGAGTATAGGGAGTCACTGTTGAGGAATTACTTGCCGCTTTTAATTCCTCTTTGTCCTCATGTGGTATACATGCTCCGACATTCGCTATTTTTTATAAACTTCCATTCCATGCTTCCTCTTCTATAAACTGCACATCTCTGTTGATTATGGCATTCTTGATTAGTGGACTGTACAGTTTGTATGTCTTGGATTCATCACTGTATCCAACAAATATACATTTCTCCCCCTTACTATCCAAATTCTTCCTCAACTCATCCGGGACATGTGCATATGCCACACATCCAAAAACTCTCATATGAGTGACACTATGCTTTCTGCCCCTCCATGCCTCTTCAAGAACTATGTTCTGAATGCTTTTGGTTGGACATTTATTGAAGATATATGTTGCACAAGCGACAACTTCAGCCCAATGATCATTTGGAAAATGCTTTGCCTTCATCATACTCCTTGCCATTTCCATAATGGTCCTATTCTTCCTTTCCGCCACACCATTTTTCTAAGATGTATACCTTGTTGTAAATTTCTTGTGAATTCCATGCTCCCTACAAAAACAAAGGAAATCATTGAGATGTATTCTCCACCTCTTTCAGTCTTGAGTACTTTGATGCAGTGTCCACTTTGCTTCTCAACAAAAGCTTTTTATTGGCGAAAGCGCTAAAACACTTTACTTTTCTATGTTAAGAAATAGACTTGTGTCTTTCTTGTGTAGTCATCTATGAAGGTCAATAAATAGTGGTTGCCACCAATTGATGGTGTCTACATTGGTCCACATAAATCTAAGTGGAAAATCTCCAAAGGTGCCTTTTCCCTTACTGACATTCTTGCTGGAAATGTCTCTCTATGTTGCTTGCCCAAGATACATCCTTCACATAGGTTGTCCGGTTTTTCTATGAGTGGTAGTCCCTTCACCATGCCTTTCCTATGCAACAAATTCAAACCTCCAAAGTTGAGATGACCAAATCTCAAATGCCATAACCAATTGTCATCTTTGACCTCTTCTTGAAAGTTTACTTGTATGACAGCTACATCTCTTCTTCGATTCTCTTGTGATTTCATTGAGAGTTGTGCTTGTGCACCTTCTTTCTGCAAATATAATCTTATTTTTAGGGGAAACATTCTATTGTTTGTCATTTGAACCTTTGCAATCAATTGTCTGCTTGGAGGTCTATCCAAATTTGTGCACACATCATTTTTGAAAAAGAAATTGTAGCCCTTTTGTATGAGTTGGCCAATTCTCATGAGGTTATGCTTCAGACTGAGGATAAAGTAAACCTTTGAGATGTACTTCTTCTACCCCTTCTTTGTTAGGATATTAACTATTCCTTTGCCCATGACAGAGACTTTGCTATCAATCCCTAATGTCACTTCAGATTTCACACTTTCATCTAGATTGGAGAACATTTATATGTTCCTGACATGTGGTTACTACATCCTGAATCTAGATACCATATATAACTTTGTTTTTCTTGTGTTACATTACAAGTTAAAAACATGTTTTCATGGTTCTAACTTTATTTTGTGAAATTTACACTTGGTTTGTTACTAATGTCATATTGCTTCTTTCTACATTCATTTTCATAATGACCATACTTCTTACAATAATGACATTGAACTTGAGATTTATCATACCTCTGACCTTGTGCTTGATTTTGGCTTGGGCCTTGACTTGGATTTTGATTGTTACCTCTTCCATTTGAGCTTGAAGGGCTGCTTCTTTTCCACCTCTGTGTGGAATTCTTCCTCTTTCTATAGCATATGATCTTCCTCTGCCTCAATCTTGACCAAATGATACTTGTGTCTTGAAGGCATGCTCCAATGAGGAGCTTATTGCTCTATTCAGTCTATGTTCATGAGAAATCAGTGATGCATTAAGCTCATCCACTGAGAATTGTGAGAGATCTTTTGTCTCTTCTATGACCACAACAATGGCATCAAATCTTGCTCGCAAACTTCTCAAAATTTTCTCAACTATTCTTCTTTCCTCAAGTGTCTCACCATGAGACCTGATTTAAGTAACCAACCTACTTACAAGTGTAAAAAACAAGTCGACATTCTGAGACTCTTTCATACAAAGTGTTTCAAAGTCTCTTCTCAACATTTGCAACTTTGTTGTCTTGACTTTTTCCATGCCTTGGTAGGCTCTCTGGAGGGAGTCCCATGCTTGTTGGACTTCATTGCTACTGCAACTCTTGAGAAAACACTTTCATGAACTGCTTGAAAAATGTAGAAGAGGGTTTTTGCATCTTTCTTCCAGTTGTCCCTTAACAAATCTCTTTTTGCTTGAGACAGAACATTGTATGCTGTTGCATCTACTGGTTCTAGAAAACATTCTCCACCAAATCCCAAATGTCTTGAGAAGAAAATAGGGCCTTCATTGTAATAGCCCAATAATCTTAATTTTTTCCATTAAACTAAGGTATTTGAGAATTAGTCAAGCTTGTGCTTGATGTTTCCATTTCTGAGTGTAAGAAAAAAAATTTCTACCTACTAGTAAATATGCTAAAAACAATCTGCCCTCAAACAAATTTAACTGCGAGTAAAAACACTAACAGAGTTTACCCCGCTCTGATACTATGTTAGAAAAAAGGATTTACACGGAGAGACATAGGGAAGAAGCAAAGGAAAGTAATTTCGCGGAAAGTTCAACTCCGTCAAGGATTTTCACTCAACTTGATTTCGTGCAGCTAGATTTCCTGCAACTATACATAGGCTTAATAAAACACAAAATTTACTTACGGCAAAAACACAGAGTAAAGCCTGTAGCAACACAACAAAACTTAGGTTTAAATTCTAATTCATGAAAATACATTCATATGAGACAACACCAAGTAAAAACAAAGTTTTACAGTGATTTACACAGTGATTTACACTTCATCATGGGTTGGGCCATAACAAATAGTAAAACATAGTAACTGCTATTTCAGAGGGAAGTACAAAAAACGAAGTAATTGTTGTTTCAGAGGGAAGTATAGTAAAACACAGTAATTTTTGTTTCAGAGGGAAGTATAGTAAAACACAGTAACTGTTGTTTCAAGGGAAGTAATTTCGCTGAGAGTTCAACTCCGTAAGGGTTTTTGCCCAACTTGATTTTGTGCAACTAGATTTCAACTATACATAGGCTTAATAAAACACAAAATTTACTTACGGCAAAAACACAGAGTAAAACAGAGGAAACCTTGTAGAAACACAAGAAAACTTAGTTTTAAATTCTAATTCATGAAAATACATTCATATGAGACAGCACCAAGTAAAAACAAAGTTTTATGTGATTTACACTTCATCAGGGGTTGCACGATAACACACAGACTTCATCAGGGGTTGGGTGATAACACACAATAAAACACAGTAACTGTTGTTTTCACTCACGCGCCCACATAGCACCAAGTAAAAACAAAGTTTTATGTGATTTACACTTCATCAAGGGTTGCCTGATAACACACAGTAAAACACAGTAACCGTTGTTTTCACACGCCCACCAAAATTTTCTCCACGATTTTCTCCTCACTACCTCAGGGACTCTCTCTCATACAAAATGAAAAATAATTAATGCGCTGTTGTTGAGTGTGGACAGTAATTTCGCAAGTAATTGCAGAGGTGTTTGTGGAGTATGGGCAATAGTCAAGCATTAAATGCTTGCTCGTATTTGCTAGACTTCATTAAATTCCTTAACTTCTGTGATGTGATGTGTTGAGGAATGGTTTGTGCAGTACTTCTGTTGTGGCTTCAATCCTTCCATCTTCAAACAAAGACACAACCTAAGGGTGTTTAACGAGGTGGTTGGGATTAATGTTTCCAAAAAAGGAAGCATGCAACCTAGCAGCGAAAAGAGTAGTTAGATCGTAATGTGTCCCTCCCGTGCAGAATGTTATGATCAAAATACTAAAAGAAGATCAACGAGGCAACATCTATCCTTTGATAGTCGATCTTTTTCACCATTTTGGTTATGAAAGATATGAGAAATAGATATGTTGTTGAATTCTTTGATCAGGGACCTTGTTTTAAGCTTCGAGGAGTCGAGGGAAAATTCAAGAAAGCCCTCTCATTTGCCCATTCAATGTCATATTTGGAGTTTCCAAATATAGTAAGTGTCCTAAGGCTGAGCAAAATAGCATAGTGCAAAACACCCCATAGTGCAAGTAGCTCAACACGTGAATGCCAATGGAATCTGAAAGAGAGCTCTAGCCCTACCTGAATGGCCATGCCACATCTACAGACACCAAAAGAAGAAGCCCCATCAAAATAACCAACAGAAAAACATACCATATGTTGTGGAGAGGGGGAGGACACTTGGGGACACGAGACAATGAGGATGAAAACCCCAGATAGTAAGATAAGATACTATAATTGGTCCGTTAAATATCAGACTTCACTTGCTAAAAAATAAGAGCATTCCTAGACTGCGGCCCGAGATGATAAATAAGACCAATGTCCAGAGGTGTTTATGATCCACTGTCCATGTGCTAAGGCATGAAACAATGTCTGAGCGATCCCAATCTCTATGAGAGTCGAGCAAGTGAAGCACCCATGTCTGTTCCAACAGATCTGCTGTAGTAACCGCAGTATCCGTAAGTTATGATGGTATATAGCCATTTCGATTATTCCGAGGGCATCGAGTAACAGCATGCTAGTGACGTAAGCCATTTAATAAAATAGAGTTCACATTCAGACGTGTAAAATCATTTTCCCCATCCTTAATGAACTATGACTAACCTAATCATATAATGAATCAAAACCACAATTCAGTTTAACACTTTCCTAATGTCATATTCCCTTATTTGAGTGGCTCCATAAAAATTCTTATTTAGTAGGGACGTTGTTCATTTTAAGATTTTATTGTTCGAGGATGTTTATTGTGAGATTTTTTTTACCTTAGTGCATTTTATTCTATTTATTAATTTTGATGGTAAATTATTAATAAATATTATTTTTTTATTTTTCTGATAAAAAAATATTTATAATCTAAAAAAATATCATATTTAAAAAATTACTACGAGATATTTTTCATTTTAAATAGTAAATTATTTTAGTTAATATTAAAATAATTTTTTAAAATTTTTATAAATAATAATTTAATAAATATTTCATTACTAAATTTAGAGAAATGTATATATTTTTTCTTAAATTTAAATTTAATATTATGATTAATTTAAATATGAAATTGATATATAATTTATTTATTTATTTTAAGTTTAATTTTTATTTCTAAATAATATATAATAATTAAATGATAATGGTAAACATTAACAAATGGAAATTAAACCAACATAGATTTATTTTAACTTTGTATCTATTAAGTGCTGAGAGGAATCAAATTTATCAAGATACAAACCACTATCTCACTGCAAAAAGGAGATTTGATTTCTCTCCACTCTTGATAGAATAATGTTTTTACTATAAGAAAATTTAATTTTTATTTTCACTTATTTTTTATATAATATATACATAGTTGACATTGAAATATTTTATTTATGATTCACATCTATACATTAAAATGTTAATACATCTGAAAATAGAAAACAGATCTCTCCACATTCATTTTTAATTATTATTATTATTATTTTAAATGTTATATATAAAATCTCCTTCATACTTTAAATTAAAAAAATCTATTAATTCTCTCACACTCTTTACTCAACATGCATATTGAAATATTTGATTTATAGCTCATATTAAACATTTCTTTATTATTAATAATTTTTAAATTTTATATATCAATTATGTATTAAAAATGAAATAAATTATGCATTTAAAAAGTGATTATACATTAATTTTATTCAGCATTATTTATAAATTAGCCTTAAATTAATTTTAACTTCCAATCTATCAAGTGCCAAAAAGATCAAATCTTTTACTATGCAAATTTCTTTTATTATTGCAAAACTTGAGAAAAGGTTTGCACCCAAAATGATTGGTTTGCGTCCATAAATATGGAATTAAGATGAATCAAGATTAGTTTAATTTTTTTTTTTTTTTTTTTAATTGAAGATATCTATTAATTCTGGAAAATGGTACATGGTTGAGAGTTTTTCAAAAACATACCACCAACCTCATTGCCACCGGACTTGTTGGCTAGATGAATTAATAATTAATAATTTTTTAATTAGATTAAGTAAAAATATTTTAATTAATAATTATACTTATTTATTTATTTATATGTAATTTATCTAGTCAAAATGTTTATATAACAAAATATAATTTTACAAAATATCTTTTATATTTGGGTGGAAATTTCTCCACACAAAAATGAATAAAAAGACTTTTGTGTACTCACATTTCTTACAAAATTGTTATTCTTAATTTCCTTTATCAAGCCATTACCCAAAATGAAATGAAAGGTAACTAGAATTATGAAATTTTTATGTGTATAGTATTTTACTACTAAAATTGTATTTTACAATTATTATTAGATCATAACAATATTTATTTTCAATTGAAAAAATTCTACATGGAGTAGTTTTCAGGCATATATAGTTCTCGTTAAAATTAAAATACAAAACTTATAAAAGTCAAACCTCCACACCTAACTATTGGACCACATCTACAAAACTTATAGAAGTCAAACCTCCCGGGACCACATCCTTAAAACTCAAATCTGCAACTACTCAAATTTACTCAAATTTTAATCATCTAATTGTAAATGTGTTCGTAAAACATCCAGAAACATGAGTCCATTGACATTTGCTTTTCATACTCATTAAGCTGTCGAGAAAATAGGTACGAGATTAAACGCAGTGATAAGTAACAGATTTAGTGGAGAGCAGCAGGTACGACTTTAGTAACAGTGACATGTGATAGTGCTAACGACTCTTTCATGAAGTAGGTGGGAGCCGAAACTGTGATAGTTTCAATGTCTCTCGCGTGATATATGCTCATGGACACAATTGACATAGTTTAAAAAAATGTGCAATAACGATATTTTCATTCACATTCTGATAAAAATGTGTCGTTCAATATTACTTTACGTAATGGTAAAAACATTCACATATCCATAAAAATAATATGTTACATGATTTTACATAATGATAAAAGAGTTATCAATATAATATTTATTTAGGTTTAATTAAAGTTGGATAGCAATATGGAAACAATATGGAAAAAATGTTATAATATGTTATTTTATATAAATTAAAGGTTTTTGGGTTTTAGTTTTTGACCATTTATGGTTTTGTAAAGTATATATATATATATATATATATATATATATATATATATATATATCGATAAGCTAGAAGAGTAGTTGTACGTTGTGGGATGTATGACCCCAAGTTTGGGGTATAGCTATTACTATTTTCTTTTACGTTAATGATATCACTTTTCTAGCTAAAGGTCACGAAGATCTCAACAAACAACTTAAGACCCTCCATGATTTATGCTCCAAGATGGGTATGGTGGTTAATACTGAGAAGACTAAATTCATGATTATTAAATCCAAAAAGACCAACCATGATAATTTCATCTATGATAACAATTACTTGGGGCACATTTCTTCCTACAAATATATAAGTATTGACATTCATCATCAGCTCAACTGGAAACATATATATATATATATATATATATATTACCAACTTAGATTCATTTTAACTCTAGATTTATTAAATGTACAGAGATTAAATATTTTGAAGTGAAAAGAAATTTAATTCCTCTTATCCTTATTAGATGGAGAGTTAAAATCAATTTAAACTGATTATCAATATTTCAAATAATACTTTTTCTCATTAAAAATATTAACCATAATATTTTATTTAATCATTTTAATTTTACTTGAAATTTATTTAATAATTAATAAAAAACAGCATAATGTTATTTAATTTAAAATGTTATTATTATCCCTATTTCAAAATTTGAAAAACTATTTTCTTAATTGAAAAATATTAACCATATTATTTTATTTTGTTAGAGAAATTATTATTAATAAGGTTGTAAGTTCACTACTAACTAATTTCACAAACACTCACTCTGCCTTTTGGAAGTGAGCGTTGTTAAAATTGTGGATGTTTTTAACATTATTTTTATTTTATATTATTTGCTTTCGTAAATTATGGTTATTATATTATTTTATATTATTAAATATTAATATATAATTTGAAGATGGATATTATAATATCTAAATTTAATCTTATGTCTATATTTTCCATAAGAATCTAAGAAACACATATTAATATAGCTATGATATAGTCATTGATCTTAATGGTTATAATATTATTTTAAATTATTAAATATTAATATATAATTTAAAGATGGATATTATAATATCTAAATTTAATCTTATGTCTATATTTTCCATAAGAATCTAAGAAACACATATTAATATAGGTATTATATAGTCATTGATCTTAATAAAATAAGGTAATTTTATATTTGATATGTATTTTATTATTAAAATATATTTTTATTTTATAACGAAAAAATGTGATCAAATTTATTAGTTTTTGTTGAGGAAAGATTCTAACAGTTAATTTGTAGTTTAATTGATATTTGTTTAATTTTGACTTATGCAAAATTTAATGTTAAACTTTAGAAATAAATAATGTATTTTATTGTAATTTAAAATTTTAATTAGTAAACACTTATTAGAAAAAAAAATTGATGTCTTATTATAGAAATAATACCATATATCCTAATCTCACTCATATATTCTTTACCATAACTCTGGGAGGCCAGACCTTCACACCATAGAATGGCATATGCATTGCAACACAGTGAAACATATATAATTTAGTTGGGTTTTGTGCAATTGTCGCTTTCTGTGAGAGTACCACAGGTCATTAATTCATTAATGTAACTATTTTTTAATTATAATTGTTATAACATTATTGTACTAAATTCGATTGCAAGCAGTGGTATAAAATAAAGTGAGTGAACATCAATGGCACCTACGAAGGCAAAAGCAAGTACTATTCACACCCCAAAGTTTATGACAAACAAGCTTATGAGTAGAAAGCAATTTGTAAGCCCCATAATAAATAGATCTATCTCTTCATGGTGATATTGTTGGTCAATTAATTTGTTCTAAAATTTGAAGTTAATCCTAGTAAGCTATGTTGTTTTTTGCATGAAGGTGATTGATGTTATACACCCTAGATGACTAGTTGTTTCCAAAGTATCATTTTTTTGGGTCTTTTGAATAACATTAGAGAAATTTGGAGGTCTAAAATGAGCCTCCTAAGGAAAATTATAAAATAATAATGGAAACAATAAAATAATATTAGATTACCTCATCAAGTTTTGGAGTGAAGAAAGAAAAACTATTTTTTCAACTTCTATAAATTTAACTTATCTTCCTATAATTTTACTCAAATTTTATGTCGGATGACGCATTGGATGGAAAATTTAATTTTAAATCCAAGGAGTACCCATGTTGAATACTTTTGATAGATCCTACTAAACAAAAAAGAGAAATACATAAAAAAAATGATTGCAATCACGTTTTTCATATATTTCTCATTTTTTTTTGTAGTGAGCTCCATCGAAAGTATACAACATGGATACTCCTTGGATGCAAAATTAGATTCCGCATCCAACAAGTTCTCGAACTCAAAATTTGAGTAAAACCGTAGGGAGATATGTTGAAAATACAAGTTGAATTTTTTTTTTCATCATTTTACCTTTTCACTCCAAAAATGGTGAATCATCCCCATGGTTGACATAACACCTTGAATTATATTGCTTCTTATAATGGTTATTTTGGTTGTACATTTTTACTTTGAGGCGTTTACCTCAAAATTTCCATAATGAGAAGATCAACCCATGAAATGCACATGCATATGTTCTCTACTCTTTTCTATCCAATTTTATGTATTAAATAATATAAGTAACATGTTACAAAAATGTGTGAAGGTTGGACCTAAAGAGACATTGGCAAGGTTATATGATGTTCATGGTCCTCAAACAATGGCGATCTTTGACTTTTGTGTAAATTTCAGAAGTGGTAAATCTTCAGGGTTTTTTTCTAATCCATAATAATTTGGACGTTGCAATAACCAAAATATAGGTTGATCAAGGTATCATTGGTCAGTACAAGTAGTAACTTTGATGAACAATAATATGAGTCAAATGAATATTTTCCAACAAAAGGGAGAAGTGCTAAAATCTATTTGCAATTTTAGGATTGATGTAATTGTGGGAGTCAGTGACAACAAACTACAAGTCATATCATCTAGCTTGGATGTAGTGAGTGGTTGGGTCAACAACAACATTTTTCCCTTCTATCCCGCAACAAATATCAAATATATTGCAGTAGGTAATGAGGTTTCACCACGAAAGCAATACATGCATATTTATTATAGGATTTAGTGATTGATTTCTCCTTTCACCATTATTAATTGAACTTTGACTTTGACTATATCTAAGGTTTAATTTTAAAATATGATATGTTTATTTTTTAACCTAATAAGAAAATTATTTTTCTATAATATGATTGGTCCATAAAATGAATTTTTGATTTCGTATTGTAGCATATGGACACACCAAAAATTTTATCGACAATTATTTATAGATCACTGTTAAATGGTTTCAAAGATGCTTGGCTAAGCTTAGTGGATTTCAAATTGTGTAATCATTACCTAAAACCACGCACATTCACCATCACCTTGATTTTATTAATCCCATATACTTTCAAGAATCTACAAAATGTAGATAATAATTTGTAAAACATGTTTTTATTTTAACAAATATTTTGATTAATTAATAAAAAAAATACAATTTTTTTTTTTATCATTTGGGAACTAAGTCAAAATTCTGTACATGTAGTGTAATATAAATTACATATCGTGGAAGCATAGAAAACATAGTAGCATAGTTGATATTATAGTTTTTAATTCACAAGAAACATAAATGATTTTTAAGTTTTTAATTTGCTAGAAATATAAGTGGAAATGTAAGAAACAAATATGTAACAACTAAACCTTTGAATAATGTTATCTCCTAAAAAGTGATCACCTAGTTGTTTTGCACTAGGATGATCAAAATACACCATGTAGTATGGGTTTTACAATAAAACTCACTTTCACCTTAAGAAATAATTTAGAGAACCACTTCTCTTAAATTATTTATGTTTACCCACTTGAAAATAACCCACAAATTCATTTAATTAATTTCATTTTATTTTCATATTTTCTCATTTAGTGAAAATAATTAAAATTGTTTTCACTGATCCATAGGAATAATTAACAAAATCATTATTTATTCATTATTTCTTAATCATTTAAATTCTCTCCCTTGAAATAATTATTAAATAATTATTTACTAATTATTTCTAACCCCTTTTGACTATATCACCCAGGTATAATTAAATAAATCATTATTTATTTACTATTCCTGAATTATCTAAATTATTTCCTATGAGATAATTATTAAATCATTATTTAATAATTATCTCTAACTCACTTTGGCTATATCTCCTTAAACTAATTACTAAATCAATTTTTATTTGTTAATTGCTTTAATCATTTTTCTTGATTAACTCAATAAACCATTATTTTTTGATTTAGTCCACTAAATATAGATTTTTTACCATTTCAAGAATCTTTTCCTCTCCTACATATAATAAAATATTCCTAACATATAGATTTTCATTTAGTTTAATATTTTTTTATTATTTCTCTAGATCTAGATTTATCCTAGCATTTCATTATGGCGTAGTCTAACTTATAGACGAAGTGACCTTTTTCACGATATTTTTTCTTATTAATTTTAACCAAAATCTAGCAGAGATTTTAAAAAACTTGAGTTTAAGTTGTTTAATTTGTAGAATTTGAGTGCCCTAAAGGTTTTTTAAGCTGATGAATCCATTTATGCATTCAAAAATATACTTTAAACAACAAAAAGTCACATTCTGGCTTGGAATTATATTGTCAGATTCCGGTGAAAAAGGTCATTTTGTCTATAAGTTAGAATATGCCTTTTATTATAAATAGGAGAGGTTTTTCGTCATTCTCTACACATGACCATTTCATTGTTGTCACTATAGTCTTATGAATTTTGAGCTCCCATTATTGATTCCAATCTATATTCCTTATTTTCTCATCACAACCATTGAGAGATATCAGTTGTTGAAATGTAGAGAGTAAAAGAACCTATCCCAAGGAGGAGGATGCTATAGAATCAAGTCTACATTCTTCTCTAATAGGTGTATTATTTTATAATAATAAAATTAACTTAGTTTCCATTGGGTTTCTTTGTCGTTTGCTATCATATATATTGCAGTGTTTACAGACTCTTTTTGTGGGGTGTTCTAATAATCAGTTTGCATATCTTAAGCATATTAGTAGTTTTTCCTATTTTTTTCCATGGTTTTTAGGGCTATTCGACACCAATAGCTAAAGTGCGGGTTTTTCGTACACTTTCTAGAAATATTCATACTAACAAATGTCAACTCCACTGGTTTAGAATTTTAGATTCCTAGTGACTTTGTTTCTGCAATATCTTCTCTCTTTCTTTTTATTTCTATTTTTAGTTTTTTTTGTGGTTTTTATGGAAAGATCTAGGTATTTTACTACTTTCAGTTTTTTTTTGCAGGTTACAAGTACCAGCTACTTAGGAGACGACACTTTTTGCAATATATTTGTGAAGCGAGAGTCTCTGGGACATAACACAACTTTTGGAGCATTTTTTGTGATGGTTGTGCAGGTTTCAGGCCATAACCTATGCTATTGTGAAGGAAACAAGTCATTTTTTATGCTGCCAACTTTTTCCAAATTTATGCATTGTTTCCATATTTTCCAGTTTTGAATTCTGTCTGTGTGTCGAGAAGGGTCTATTCTTTGTTCTTGTCCACTCCCTAGGCCTAAATTCTCCTAGTTTTTCTATTTTCAGGAGGAAGGAAAAAGGCCTCTTGGGTTTTGAAGTACACCTCCACCATTTATTAGAGAGTTTGTTGTGTTGAGGAGTCTAGTATTTAGAACTTCTATCTTTTCTTTTCCTTCATTACTCTCTTTTGTTTCTTAACCCTCTTAGGCCTTGTTTGCATCAATTTATTTCTCTTTGAAGCTTGTGTTTCATTTCCTCTCCATGATCCTTTTAGGTGTCCATATTCTTATAGTATGTTTTATGTTCTTGCCCAACCATCAACCACTTATATTTGTTGGTTTTTGCTGCGTCATTTCAGTAGCTTTGACCATAGATCCTAGCCACACTTGGCATTAAGAATTTCAGTCTTTTGGTTTCTTTGGGTTGCTTGTCTTGACATCATTTTGTTCGTTGTCTTCATAGCTTTTTTGGGAGAGAAACAATGTGTTTAATCTAGTTGTTCAATTGTTGTTCATTTTCAGTATAATTTGCAGATTTACAATTTACTTTCCAGTAGCATATGGCATATCAAAACATGTTTTAATTAACCCATTTGAAACACACATTTCTACACACACACTTACACACCCTAAGTGAATCAGAGCTTGGTTAGCACCTTCAAGCCAAGGATTTTTAAAATCTCACATTAATGACTTAACACCACATAGATTTACACCCACTTATGCATCAAGGAAAAAAAATCTATTACTTAATTTAGGATAAGTGGGATAGGCTTCCAATAACACCCATCGATCTTTTACATTGAGACATAAAAGTTGTCCTTGTCACGGGAGCTTGAAAATATTCCACCATACCATGATCAAATCCAGAGTGCATTAGAAACCCGTTTGAGAGGGGGTTATGCTTAGATCATGGTGCGATTGGTTCTCTTCAAGGCTTCCCAACTTGTGGTAGGGAATTTTTTGTTGACGCCTAACTTCCTAAAAGCCTAATATTCATGCACCCCCATGGTAAGGAGGTAACTTAGTGTCTATTCTTAGGAAAAGCACCCTATATGGGTGGTTGTGGGAAGCAACCATTCGTCTACCCGACCTTCCACTCAACTTCTCTACTTGTGGGGTGAGATTCCACAAGTAAGAAGTTGTTTGGAAGGCCAATTAAAACATAGAACTAGGACTTGTTTGAGGAGTAGATAACCTTTAGGCTAGAGGTCATTTTTCTTTTATAGGACATGTTTTCCTGAATTAGAGTAGCAGTACATTGTATTTAGCTTGCACCTTGCACCACTGCACTAGGTGTTTTCTTTCTCTTTGTTATTCTTCTTTTCCAAACCTTACCCTTTAGCATTCAAAGTTTTATTTTGTCCCGATGTTTGTCGTGGAGAATTTGTGGCCTTAGCCCTTAATTTCCATTAGGACATCCTTAACTCCTGCTCGATGAGTCAGGGTCCCTCCACCTAGTCAACATACAGACTCTAGTATCTTTGATTCCTCTAGTTCATCCTCAAATTTTTATTCCTCTTAGTCCTTAGTCGCTACCATGTCAGATGAAAATGCGAGCTGTAACACTTGTCCCAATGCTACCACCAATAGTGAAGGTAATCCTAGAGGTAAAACTAGAACCTCGCAAGGAATGGAATCTTCCCAACCCCTACTTCCTTACATGGTTGGTTTAAGTCTCACATATTTGAATCATCTCATTAATGATACTCTTCTCCATGACTAGATTTGACCACCAATGCTGATCAAAATCCCATCATATATACCAAACTTTGAATGGAATCCAGAGAGGATCACACCAACGATGCTTTCTCATTCCATTTGTGGTGCTCTTCCAATTATATCATAGAGGACTCCATTCGTCTACACCTTTTCCAGCACACTCTAACTGGAGCTACATCAAATTGGTATATAGACCAACCAAATGCCTCTCATTCCACATTTGTGAACCTTACTAATTCCTTTTTATCCTATTTCCAACTACCTCTCCACTATGACACTGGTACCCAACTTTTAAATTCATTACGTCAAACTTATGCCACCCACCTTTCTGATCATATACAAGAATGACGCAGAAGGAATAAAATATGTAAAGCTTTAGAATTCAAAGACTGTGTCTACATGGATTGGTTTTTGCGAACTCTCCTGACCCCATTGGTAAAGAATTTGCTTCTCATTTCCCTCAAATTGAGGAATAAGATCTTCAAATAGATTTGAAGTATGATCTAATATATGCCCAGCCAGGTTATGTATAGACCGTCCTCTCAGACCTTCCTAGGCCTTTTCGCTTCATCTACACCGGGGGAATCTCATGTCGCCGACAGTACCATTAGGTCAATTTCCTACCTTCAATCACTTCCATATCCTCAAACTCCTATGGGTTATGGTCAACCTCATAGGGGGGACTAGTTCCACTTATGCTTGTACTCCTCCTGATCCTTTGTGTGTTCAGTCATACCAAGGGACAAGTACTTCTTATGCATTTTACCATCCACATAAATCAATGGTAGGGCCAATTGTTACTCATCCTACTTACCAGAACATTTATTCGAATCGTTATTACCCATATGCACCACCTAGTGCTCCTGCCCCAACAACACCAGTACCTCAACCTCCCATGTCTCAACCATCTCTACCACCACAACAATAGCCTCCTCAAGGATAATTCTATGCACAACTGAATTTTTTCCCTCCCCTCATTCCCAAGAAAAGGAACAACAAGAAAGGTAACTAGAATCAGCCATCTCAAGGAAACTAAGGGAATTGAGGTCGTCAATCTAATTCCAATAAGGGCATTCAGTCCAATCCTATAACCCAATAACAGGGTGGGAAGCGCAAGTAGAACAAAGCTCTTTAGACCAATAAACCTTATGCCTATTGTGGGACTTATGGACATTAGACTCATGAGTGTCCCCTTCTCCCTCAGATGTGCAAAGCGTGGGAAGACTAGGAAGTTGCCTCTAGAGGGATGCAACCTCTTGCTCCATCCACTCCTCCCTCGATGCAGTTGACAATGCTTACCAACCCATTCCTTCACCAAGGATATGTGGCCTCCCAATCTAGCCATAATCCTCCACCTCCTCCTCCTTCGCAACCTAAGAATGGGTCATATCAAATTCTCATGATGAATTCTGAAGATGTCAACCTTCAAACCCAATCAACCAACATGAAAAACCTCCTGAAAAGTCAATGACCGATGCTCAACCTAATGTTTTTACTAATATTATTTCATCACCAAATGGTACCTTACAAATCCCTCCGCCCAAGGTAAAGGTTAAAACAATGATCACCAAAGGGTCATTACGTCAAAAGTATGCCAATTCTTAGGCCGCCCATACTTATAGTATAGTATATGACTTAGCACAATCTCTTGCTGCTATGTCAGCACTGGAAGTCCTCCAAACATGCCCATCTCAACAAAAATATCTATTGTATACAATGGGCTCTTTAGACCCTTCACATGATCGTATGATCATTTTTGACATTGACATTGCAAATCATCCTCACCTTCCTCCCTCTGTTTCTTTCCAGATACCTATCTTAATTAAGAACGTTGTTGTTTAGCGGTGTATTGTTGACAAAGGTTCATCCACTTATGTGACAGATGTTACTATATAGAAACAACTTGGTTCTCACAACCTTTCACCATCCATGGTCACTCTTCATGCATATGATGGTCACCCCTTTCAACCCCTCAATCTCTACCAAAATTGTTTCATCTCGGTTACCGACAAACATGTTGTTGAAATTTGTTACCGGAGGACAGGTGGTTCCCTTAGGCTTTGATCTTTGGCCTAGGGAAAAGTGTCCAAAAGAATTTAATTTTTCTCCTAAAGTGACTTTATAATTTTATAAAGTTAAATCTAATTTAAAAGTGACTTTAAGTGATAAAGTTACTAAGTCTAATTTTAAAGTGACTTTTATAAAGTCAATGAAAAATTAGAAAGGAAAAGTGACTTTGGAAATAAATGACTAAGTGGGTCTTTATTAAAGTGGGGTGAATTAAAAGATAAAAAGTGAGATTTAAATGAGCATTTAATCTCAGCCATTGATCTAAATCTATTTCAACCATTGGATTTAGAGATCACCCAAAAGTCACTTGGGTCACCCAAAAGTCATTTGGAGTTATATTAAGGGAGGAAAAGGAGGAAAATATCACATTCGATTCAATTCTTTCATGAGCAGATTGGGAGAAGGAGAGCAAGAGAGATTTCTGAGCAGGGAGGAGAAGGAGACAGCAGCTTGGCACATTCCAAGGCAGCAGTTGAGCAGATTTGTACAGCTGATTCAACACACAGTGAAAGGCAGAGTTTGGCATGATTTTCGAGGAGAGGTTTGCACAAAAATCGAGGAGCAGTTTGCTGGTTTTTCTGCACGCAAAACGAGGGCCGTACAACAGCATTTAATGCTGAAAGTGTGCACGAAAATTGAGGAGACCGTAGAGCATTTATTGCTGTCCTGTTTGCTGTAATTTCGAGTTTGCTGTGAAGCATGGGAAAAGAGATAAGTTGTAAATTTGCTTGCTGAATTTTTACTGAAAATTTCTCACTGTAAAAGGCAATTTTCAGAAATAAAGAAGAGCTCCAAACTGGTTTTCCCCAAGAGTTGTAGGGGGTTTTTCCAGAGTCACATTGACCAAAAATCTCAGTGTTTAAATGTGTTTTAATGGCTGTTTATCACTGTTGATTTTTATTTCTGCAATTTCCAACATTCTGTAAAATTCCCAGAATTTGTGTTTTCAACAAATTTATTTTTTTCAGCTTGTTAAATGTATGGTTATGGGAAAGGGCATTTAACTATATGGGAGAAATAAGGGGAAACTGAAAACCGGGGTGGGAAAACAGAAATTTCTACATGATATCAGAGCTTGAGTGCTGAAGGGAAGTTTGGTACAACAAAAGGAAAAATTACAGTTGCTGATTTTTCACTCAGAAAATTCCAGCAAGCTGATTTTTCATAAACAACAGTTTTATCTTTACTACAGCAGTGCTATTTTTCAGTTTTAGGACAGTAGGATGTCATTGGGATTGAGGGTGGAGGATAGGTTGGATGGGCATATAAATTACAGCATTTGGAAGGAGAGAATGCAGAGTATCTTTGAGGAGGCAGAAGTCTGGGATATCATGGTGCATACCACACAGAACCCTGTTGTTGTGCCTACTGATTCTACTCAGTTGACAACTTATAATAAAAAGAACAACAAGGGTAAGAGGCTGATTCTAGACGGAATCAAAGACCATTGCATTCCTCATGTGAGAAGAAAGAGCAATGCCCATGAGATGTGGACAACATTGTCCAATCTCTACCAGAGTACCAATGAGAACCAGAAGATGGTCCTGAAGGAGAAGTTGAAGAACATTAAGATGGGTAATGATAGTGCAGCTGGATATCTCACAAAGATTACTAATGTGAGAGATGAGTTGGAAGCGATTGGAGAGGCCATTCCACCCACTGAGTTGGTGCGGATTGCAGTGAATGGCCTCCCCCGTTCATGGTTGAACTTTGCTGATGGGGTTTTTGCACGTGAGACCCTTCCCACATGGGAGAGGTTTTGGGATGATTGCAATCAGTCAGAGATCAGGAAAGGTCAGCTTGGGGCAGCCAAGCCAGTTGAGCAGGATGAGGATGTAGCACTGGTGGCAGGAGGCAAGAAAGGCAAAGGGAAGAAGCAGGCTTCCACAAGCAGTGGTGGGGGCAAAGGCAAAGGTAAAGGTAAACAGGGGAATAGACAGAAGGACTATTCCAAGGTGAAGTGTTGGAATTGTCAAAAGATGGGACACTATGCAGTTGTGTGTCCGGAGAAGAAGAAGAAGAAGGGGAAGAACCAGGACGTGACAACTTCAGCAGAGATTGAGGACTTTGCTGGTCATTTTGACCGAGAGTTTGCGTTCACTACGTGTGAGTCATCTAGTGCAGGATCACCTGCCACACAGGTTCAGAGGGAGCATACTTTTCCCTCGATTAGCGGAGCATCTTCAGGTATCTGGTATGTGGACAGTGGGGCTTCACGTCATATGACAGGAGTCCGTGAGTACTTCTCAGAGCTTTCAGAGAGTGGCACTGATATTGAGGTAGTACTCGGTGATGGCAGAGTTGTTAGAGCAGTCGGGGTGGGGACAGTGACATTTCAGAGGGAGTCCAAACCTCCCTTGAAGGTGTCAGAGGTTCTTTATGTGTCAGGGATGAGGAAGAACCTCATATTCGTATCAGCTTTGGAGGACAGAGGATATGAGGTACTGTTCAGGGGAGGATAGGTGTTGATGTATCCCAGGGGCACTCCAGCTGATTCAGCTAGAGTGATAGGTGTACGCCATGCAAAGGTGTACAATTTTTCATTCCAGCCCCTTTTGGCATTGAGCAGTAGTACCGAAAGCAGAGCTAGCAGTTCTGAGCTGTGTGAGATTTGGCACCGCAGGATGGGACATATGTATCATGGATCCTTGAGGACATTGCGGGAGATCACTACAGGTGTGCCAGATTTCAGTACTGATCACTTTGATACTTGCATAGGTTGTGCGATGGGCAAATTTTCCAAATCCCCTTTTCCCAGCAGTGACAGCAGAGCGACGGGGATACTTGATTTGATTCATTCCGATGTGAGCGGTTGGATGTCTCATGTTTCCTTGAGTGGATATGAGTACTATGTTTTATTCATCGATGATCACTCCAGGGGGACCTGGATTTATTTTTTGAAGACCAAGAGTGAGGTCTTCAAGCGGTTTCAGGAGTTCAGAGCTCTTGTGGAGACTCAGACAGGTCGAAAGATCAAGTCCCTGAGGTCGGACAATGGAGGAGAGTACACCCTTGGAGAGTTTGTTGACTATTGTGTGGAGGCAGGCATTAGGAGGGAGTTCACTGTTCCTTACAACCCCCAGTAGAACGGGGTTGCGGAGAAGAAGAATAGATCCATCATAGGGGCTACCAAAGCCATGTTACATGATCAGGCGTTGCCATTGTTCTTGTGGGCAGAGGGCTGCAACACACTTGTTTACTTGCAGAACAGGAGTCTGAATCGTGCCTTGGGGCACATGACTCCGGAGGAGGCTTTGTCTGGGAAGAAGCCTGATATTGGTCATCTTCATATCTTTGGATGCATTACATACTCCTATATACCCAAGGAGAAGAGGACCAAACTAGAGCCAACCACAGAGAAGGGTATCTTTGTGGGCTACAGTGAGACCTCAAAGGCCTTTCGGATTTACATTCCTGCACAGAGGAGAGTTGTTGTCAGACGGGATGTGAAGTTCGAGGAGGACAAGGTCTTTAGGAGGTCACGGGAGTTAGAGTATCTGGATCAGCCAGACCCTCAGCAGCAGTTGAGTCAGTCGCAGGGATCCAGTGAGCAGGGATCAGGAGGATCCGGAGGTACATCTATAAGGATGTCAGCTCCATTAGTGAGCAGTGGCTCACTGAGCCAGAGGGGTGGTGCTCCGGGCAGCATGCAGAGCAGTTCACAGAGCAGCTCACTAGGGAGTCCATTGACGGACATTTCACACAGTGCCTCAGCTTCTACAGGTTCAGGTGCAGGCAGGAGGACATCAGACAGACAGTCAGGAGTTCAGGCTACTAATGGTGATGAGGAGGAGGAGTTTCATTCTCCTATGGGAGAATCATGCTCAGGGAAGAGAAAGCCCAAGTGGCTTCAGGACACCTTGAGAGATGCCACATCTGTTGCTGAGCCGAAGAGGTCGGTCAGAGAGAGTAGACCACTTGAGAGGTTTTGTAGCTATATGGAAATGGTTACCAGCATCCTTGACTCTGAGCCTTCTAGCTATGAGGAGGCAGCTAGCCAGCAGGTCTGGAGAGAGGCCATGCAGGAGGAGTATTCTTCTATCATGAAGAATGATGTTTGGGAGGTGGTGCCGAGGCCTGAGGGAAAATCCGTGGTTACTTCCAGATGGCTTTACAAGGTAAAGCATGCTGTAGATGGCAGCATTGAGAAATTGAAAGTGAGGTTTGTGGCTAGAGGGTTCTCCCAGGTAGAGGGAGTTGATTATGAGGAGACCTTCGCTCTCGTGGCTCGATATACTTTGATCCGCTCCATTATATCGATAGCAGCAGAGATGGGTTGGAAGATCCACTAGATGGATGTGAAGACCGCATTTCTCAATGGCTTCATACAGGAGGAGGTGTACATTGAGCAGCCACAGGGCTTTGAGGTGCATGGGAAGGAGTCCCATGTGTGCAGACTGAAGAAGGCCCTTTATGGCCTAAAGCAAGCTCCCAGAGCTTGGTACTCCAGGATAGATACATATTTGTAGGGGATGGGTTTCACAAAGAGTGAGGCAGATCTGAACCTTTACTTTATTGTGATTGGTGAGGAGCCTCTCATTCTGGTGTTGTATGTGGATGACTTGATCATTACAGGTGCAGAGAGACTCATAGAGCACTGCAAGAGAGATCTTGTGACGGAGTTTGAGATGAAGGACATCGGCTTGATGCATTACTTTTTGGGTTTGGAGGTGTGGCAGGAGGAGGGGCATTTCTTCCTAGGGTAGGGGAAGTATATTGTGGACATCCTTAGTAGATTCCACATGGAGGATTGTAGACCCATGTCGACACTAATGATCACCAACTGGAAGAAGCTTCATGCTTCGGATTCCGAGTTGGTGGATCCCACATTGTACAGGCAGCTGATTGGTTCCTTGATGTATTTGGTCAACACTAGACCAGATATCTGTTTTGCAGTCAACACGATGAGTCAGTTTATGTGTGAGCCTAGGAAGGTTCACTGGGTGGCTGCAAAACACATTTTGCGATACTTGCAGGGGACAGTGGATTATGGTCTGGACAACAGGTAGGGAGATTGAGTGAGATTGGTAGAATACACTGATTCTGATTGGGCAGGTTGTGCTTCTGATAAGAAGAGCAGTTCAGGGTGCTGTTTTGGGTTGGGTTTAGCAGTAGTGTCATGGTTTAGCCGAAAGCAGCAGTCAGTAGCACTGAGTTCAGCGGAAGCAGAGTATATGGCAGCCAGTCTAGCTAGTTGTGATGCTATCTGGCTTCACAAGATGTTGTTTGGCTTATTTGGTCAGCCGTTGAGACCTTCAGTGATTTACTGTGATAATCAAAGTTGCATTAAACTCACGGAGAATCCAGTATTTCATGACAGGTCAAAGCATATCGGGATCATATATCATTTCATCAGAGACTATGTTCAGAAGGGAGTTGTGAAGCTTGAGTATATTTCCACTGGTGAGTAGGTTGTAGATATTCTTACCAAAGCCTTACCACAGGGCAAGCATGTCTACTTCAGAGACAAGATGGGTGTGGTGAGGAACACCTTCCTCGGTAAGAGGGAGTGTTGAAATTTGGTACCGGAGGACAGGTGGTTCCCTTAGGCTTTGATCTTTGGCCTAGGGAAGAGTGTCCAAAAGAATTTAATTTTTCTCCTAAAGTGACTTTATAATTTTATAAAGTTAAATCTAATTTAAAAGTGACTTTAAGTGATAAAGTTACTAAGTCTAATTTTAAAGTGACTTTTATAAAGTCAATGAAAAATTAGAAAGGAAAAGTGACTTTGGAAATAAATGACTAAGTGAGTCTTTATTAAAGTGGGGTGAATTAAAAAATAAAAAGTGAGATTTAAATGAGCATTTAATCTTAGCCATTGATCTAAATCTATTTCAACCATTGGATTTAGAGATCACCCAAAAGTCACTTGGGTCACCCAAAAGTCATTTGGAGTTATATTAAGGGAGGAAAAGGAGGAAAAGATCACATTCGATTCAGTTCTTTCATGAGCAGATTGGGAGAAGGAGAGCAAGAGAGCAAGAGAGATTTCTGAGCAGAGAGGAGAAGGAGACAGTAGCTTGGCACACATTCCAAGGCATCAGTTGAGCAGATTTGTACAGCTGATTCAACACACAGTGAAAGGCAGAGTTTGGCACTATTTTTGAGGAGAGGTTTGCACAAAAATCGAGGAGCAGTTTGCTAGTTTTTCTGCACGCAAAACGAGGTCCATACAACAACATTTAATGCTGAAAGTGGGCATGAAAATCGAGGAGACCATACAGAATTTATTGCTGTCCTGTTTGCTGTAATTTCCAGTTTGCTGTGAAGCATGAGAAAAGAGATAAGTTGTAAATTTGCTTGCTGATTTTTTGCTGAAAATTTCTCACTGTAAAAGGCAATTTTCAGAAATAAAGAAGAGATCTCAAACTGGTTTTCCCCAAGAGTTGTAGGGGGTTTTTCCAGGGTCACATTGACCAAAAATCTCAGTGTTTAAATGTGTTTTAATGGTTGTTTATTACTGCTGATTTTTATTTCTGCAATTTCCAGCATTCTGTAAAATTTTCAGAATTTGTGTTTTCAGCAAATTTATTTTTTTTCAGCTTGTTAAATGTATGGTTATGGGAAATGGCATTTAACTATATGGGATAAATAAGGAGAAACGGAAAGCCGGGGTGGGAAAACAGAAATTTCTACACATGTCGTGGTTGATGTTTAAGTTATTGACGCCCCTCTCAACTATAACTTGTTTCTTGGTCGTAGTTTCATGTATGCCATGAAAGAAGTCACATTGTCTATCTTTCACACCATGAGATTCCCTCACAATAAGAATATCATCACCATCAATCAACTAATGTACTATGATCCTCAATCTCAAACATATCCTCAAGATGTTATATCTTGAATGATAGGGAATAATTCCATGCATTTTGTGACCTATATCTCTCTGAGAGTCTATAAATATTTCACATTTCTTGGGGAATATTATGGCCCACTGCCTGTTCCCATTGAGCCTAGATATTCCATTGTTTGCATGCTCCAAGTGTTATGGGCTGACAAAAAGTTGTCGGTACATCTAATCAATATCCATCTTCGCAACAACTTGTTGCTCAAGACTCATCTGGTCCATCAAGAGGTGTTCCTCCTGGCCATCATCCATTTGGTGAAATACCTTTCTTATCCCCACCAACATGAATAATTTCCACTCCTGTAATGGTTATGTTGAGTCTTCCAAACATGATTTTTGGAATCCTATTTTGGTACATCAATCCTCCTGCAAACTCAAGCCTTATGTGGCTTTCACTCCGGTAAAACCCATTGCCAACACCCCTACCTCTACTTTAGTTCCATAGAAACCTTAGCAAGAAGCTACTCCTATTGCGAAAGCATATAGTGAAGCGGGAAAAGCCTGCAAGAAATGATCCAGGTGGATATTAGCGGCCACCCATCTATTCCACCTAGTTCCCCCAGTTAGTTTCATCTGTTTCCTTAATTGTAGCACAATTTACTATTTTTGGCAGTTTTTCGGGTCCTGAACTTCCAGAGCTGTTTTGAGGCCCTAACAACGTTTTTCTTGGAAAAATTGGTATGTAGTCACAATAGCATTTGTCCTAGAAGTCGTAGTGCCGAGAGAGATCTTTCCAACGAGGTATCATACATGTCAAACGGAGATAATATGACCAAGTTACAACCCCGAGAAGTTGGTTGCCCAACTAACCCCAATGGAGCCCATAAACGCTTGGTGTTACATGTCCTTGGGTTAGGGTTTTGGTTGTTTAGGGTTTTCCATTATTGTTCAATAATAAAAATGCCCTCGGGCCTCATTGTAACTCAGTTCAGAGGTATGTAGCCGCCACATCTCTTCTTAGAGATAAGCTACCATCGCCCGAGCTATCTTATTTCCATTCTGTTTGTAAGCATAGTTCATTTTTTTTCTATTAATGGAATGAAATGTTTTTCTTTTGCATCTCTGTGTTTATGATTATATCTGTAAGTTTTTGCATTCTTGTTTAACTTTAGGTCAGTGGTATCAGAGTGATCTGCTCTTTCTCGGTTTTTCTTTGCATGTCCCCAACGAGGTCAAGGTATAAGGAGTTAGGGCACCAACTGGTTGAACCATTACAGGATCAACCACGCAAAACTTGACGAACTCCCATGGTGGAAGAAAAGAAATACGAGGGGGCAGGAAATCCTTTCAAAATGTTGCTCGAAGAAGCTCTCGAGTGACAGAGGGACACGATGATGGATAACTTTCCCTAGATCCTTCGACGACTACCCAAGGCGATGCATCTTCATCCAGCAGCTACTCTGGAGGCGCCACTCCTTTTAAGGTACAAGTTAACTTCGATATTCCCATATTCGAAGGCCTGATAGATGCAGACGCTGTAGATAAATGGTTAAATATATTAGAAGAATATTTTTCAGTTCATGACTTTTCCAGTCGGGAAAAGATTACGTTTGCACTTCTCAAAGGCACCCAACACATCAAGGACTGGTGGGCCCCTATTGTGAACAAAAGGATGAGAGTGAACCCTCGTTGTTATCAGCTGCACCCACTTGGAATTATTTATGAGACACCATCAGGGAATAGTATTACCTTGTCAGGAGCTATGAAGATAAATACATAAATTAGACCATGCTACGGCAGGGAAAGGGCCAAGATGTGCCAGAGTTCACAAATATTTTCCATACCCTTCTCACGAAGCTAGGTATAAAGGATACTGAGCGACATTTGGTGCTCAAGTACCACAATTGTCTACACAAATACATCCAGGATGAGATGGAGTTCCTGGACATTTCCTTGCTTGGCACAGTGTATCAGTACACCATAAAGATTGAGCAGAAGTTTAAACAAAAGAAGTGTGACTTTGGATTTGTGAATCCAAAGCAAGGAAAAGGCGCCCCCAAACCACATAACAAGGGACCAAACCAAGGCGAGGCTACCCAGGATAGCCCGTCGAGGCCGCAAGAAAATAACAAGACCACAAAGAAAAAGAAGGACAAGGGAAAATGGTGTTAGTTCCATAAGAGCTCCACTCACAATACAAGTGAGTGTTTGACCAAGAAGTCACTGGTGGCCGAGCTGAAGGCTTCTGAATCACACGCATGTTTTGAATCTGAATCATAACTCGATAAGGGGAATAGAAAAGGGAAGAAAATAATTGATGTGGAGCCCAGTGCTACCATGGCCACCACAAAGATCCAGCAAAATTGATCCTGAAGATCCAAAGGAGGGGGGATGCCTCTTCCACTCACAAATGCGGGTGAAGGGTTCTCTGTTTTAGCTCATTATTGATAGCGAGAGCCAAAAGAACCTCATTTTAGCAGAAGTCATGAAGCGGCTTGATCCAGGTGGATGTTAGTGGCCACCCACCTATCCCATTTGGACCCCCACAACTGTCTCTTTCAGTTTTTTCAGTTTCCTTAGTTATAGCGCAGTTTACTATTTTTAGCAGCTTTTCGGGTCCTAAACTTCCGGAGCCGTTTTGAGGCCCTAAACGACGTTTTTGGGAAATCTACCTCCGTGATTTTTTAGATAAAAAATCATCTTTTTCGTCATAGTCCTCAGAGAGATCTTTCCAACAGGCTAGCATGCGCGTAAAACGGAGATCGTATGCCAAAGTTACGACCCCGGGAAGTTGATGTACCAATTTACCCAAATGGGGCCCATAGTTTGGCATTTCATCTTCTAGGGTTAGGTTTTGGAATGTTAAGGGTTTTCCATTGTTTCTCAATAATAAATAAGCATTCGAGCCTCATTGTAAACATAGTTTGAAACAGTTCAGAGGCATGTAGCCGACACATCTCTTCTCAGAGATAAGCTACCATCGCCCTAGCTGGGTTATTTCTATTTGTAAGCATATTTCAGTATTCTCCATTAATGAAATGAAGTATTATTTCTGCTGCATCTCTGTTTTTATGGTTATCGCATCTCTGTATTTATAGTTATCTCTGTAACCTATTGCGTTCCTACTTAAATCCGGATCAGTGGTATCAAAGCAGTCTGCTTTTTCTCTGTTTTTCTTTGCATGCCCCCAACAAGGTCGGGATATAAGGAGTTAGGGCTTGAATTGGTCGAACCTTTGCAAGACCAGCCTCGCAAATCTTGATGACCTCCCATGGCGGATGAGAAGAAAGACGAGGGGGCAGGAGATCCTATCAGAATCTTGCTCAAAGAAGCCCTCGAGCGGCAAAGGAACGCGATGATGGATAGCTTTGCACAGATCCTTCAGCGGCTACCCAGAGGCGACGCATCGGCTTCCAACAGCTACTCTAGAAACGCCACACCGTTTAAGGTACAAGTTAATTTTGAAATCTCCATCTTCGAGGGTCAAATAGACGCAGATGCCGTAGATAAATGGTTAAATCTAATAGATGGGTATTTTTCTGTTCATGAATTTTCAAGTCGGGAAAATATTGTTTTTGCTCTTCTCAAAGTAGCCCCCCACATCAAGGATTGGTGGGAAACATACTACGAGCAGAAGGATGAAAGTACAGGCTCACTGTTTTCAGCCACCCCCACTTGGAATGACTTCCAGGATGCCATCAAGGAGCAGTACTACCCTGTCAAAAGCTATGAGGACAAATACATGAAATGGACCACACTGCGGCAGGGACGAGACCAAGATGTACCAGAGTTCACAAATATTTTTCATACCCTTCGCACACAGTGGGGTATCAAATATTTTGAGCTACATCTGGTACTCAAATACCGCAGCTGCCTACATAGATACATCCAGGAAGAGATGGAGTTCTTGAACATCTCCTCACTCGACACAGCATACCGATACGCTGTCAAAATCGAGCAAAAGCTCAAACAGAAGAAGCGAGACTTTGGATCTGCAAATCCGAAGCCCAAAGGACAAAGTCAAGGCGGGGTGACCCAAGACAACCCCTCTAAGCTGCAAGAAAAGAACAACACCAAGAAGTCGAAGAAGGATGCAGGAAAGTGGTGTGAGTTCCACAAGAGTCCCACTCATAACACAAGTGAGTGTCGGACCAAG
This sequence comes from Pinus tabuliformis, assembly GCA_031772625.1. Lineage (NCBI taxonomy): Eukaryota > Viridiplantae > Streptophyta > Pinopsida > Pinales > Pinaceae > Pinus > Pinus tabuliformis. The sequence continues at coordinate 1,575,076,850 of CM062804.1, forward strand.
CAGTCGCTGGTGGCCGAGTTGAAGGCTTCCGAATCAGATGCATGTTCTGGCTCTGAGCCGAAACCCGACAAGGCGGATGGCAAAGGGAAGCAAATCATTGATGTGGATCCTAGTGCCACTGTTGCCACTGCCAAGATCTAGAAGAATGAGCCTGAAGAGCCAGAGGAGGGGGAACGTCTTTTCCACTCACAAATTTGGGTGAAGGGTTCGCCGCTGCAATTCATTGTCGATAGTGGCAGCCAAAAGAACCTCGTTTTAGCAGAGGTCGTGAAGCGGTTGGGCCTACCAACTATGCCACACCCACAGCCGTACTGTATCGGGTGGCTTCATATAGGATGAGATCTCAAAGTTCACCAGCAGTGCTGCCTTCCCTACAGCATCAAGCCCTTCATAGATGAGGTATTGTGTGATGTTACACCTCTGGATGTTTGTGATGTACTATTAGGCCAACCATACTTGTGGAGGCGACATGCTGTGTATGAGTCAAGGCCTCGCGTTGTCATTATTTCTTTGGATAATTCATTATACAGGATACCAGCGGTAGCTCCACCTACCACCACCTCTTTGATCACTGCTAAGAAAGGCAGCAAGCTCATCTCATAGACTAGGAAATTTATTTTCTATCTGGTTCGCTCCCAAAGTAAGGGGAAGATTGTAGCTACATCCATGATCCCTGCAAAGGGTTCCTCCACGCAGCAGCAACAACATAGGGATACAGTCATGACAGAACACAGGAACAACTTCTCCTTACCCAGAGGGGTACCACACAAGTTTCAGGTGGGCAAAAAAGTTTGGCTACATCTGCAGAGAGAACGCCTTACCAGAACCCATCAAAAACTCAGACCGCTTTGACATGGTCCTTACACCAGTAACAAGGCTGTGGGAAACAATGCTTTGAAGCACAACATTCCTCCATTCCTTCTCTTGCACCGATTGTTCAATGTGGACCATCGCTGACCATGCTTCCCACCATTTCTAGACACATCAGAGATTACAGAACAGCTCACTGGAGACCCAGCTCATCAGAAGCTTCCTCATCTCAAGGAGGAACTCAATGCAATGGGGACCATTGCTTCCTAACGGGGGAGGAATGATCCAGGTGGATGTTGGTAGCCACCCACCTATCCCATTTGGACCCCCACAACTGTCTCTTTCAGTTTTTTTAGTTTCCTTAATTATAGCGCAGTTTACTATTTTTAGCAGTTTTCAGGTCCTAAACTTCCAGAGCCATTTTGAGGCCCTAAACGATGTTTTTTTGGGAAATATACCTCCATAATTTTTTTGGTAAAAAATCGTCTTTTTCGTCGTAGTCCTCAGAGAGATCTTTCCAACGGGCTATCATGCGCGTCAAACAGAGATCGTATGCCAAAGTTACGACCCCGGGAGGTTGATGTACCAATTTACCCAAACGGGGCCCATAGTTTGGTGTTTCATCTTCTAGGGTTAGGTTTTGGAATGTTAAGGGTTTTCCATTGTTTCTCAACAATAAATAGGCCTTCGAGCCTCATTGTAAACACAATTTGAAACAGTTCAGAGGCATGTAGCCGACACATCTCTTCTCAGAGATAAGCTACCATCGCCCTCGCTGGGTTATTTCTATTTGTAAGCATATTTCAGTATTCTCCATTAATGAAATGAAGTATTATTTCCGCTGCATCTGTGTTTTTATGGTTATCGCATCTCTGTATTTATGGTTATCTCTATAATCTATTGCTTTCCTGCTTAAATCCGGATCACGACTGGGCCTAAATACCACAACACATCCATAGTCATACACCATCGGGTGGCTTCACCAAGGACGAGATGTTCGCGTGAGCCAGTAGTGCTGCCTTCACTATAACATCAAGCCCTTCACGATGAGGTATTGTGTGACATTTTTCCTCTTGAATTTTCTAATGTATTGTTAGGACAACCATAATTGTGGAAGTGACATGGTATATATGAGTCTAGACCTCGCTCTATGATTATTACTTTGGCTAATAAGTTGTATAGGATACTAGAGGTAGCCCTACCTACCACCATATCTTTGATCACTACAAAGAAATGTAGTGAGATCATTCTCCAGACCAGGAAATCTGTTTTCCTTATGATTTACCCCTAAGGAAAGAAGAAGGTTGTGGCCACGGCTTCCAGGTAAGGCTCCTCTGCACAACAACACCAGATGGACAAGGTCTTGGAGGAGTACAGGGATATTTTCGCCTCACCCATAGGGTTACCTCTACACTATCAGGTCAAGCACTCCATCGATCTGACCCCAAGTGTTCCGTTAATCGATGCTCTATTCTAGAGAATGATGAGATCAAGAGGCAGATTCAGGAACTACTGCAGAAAGGGCACATCAGGCCAATCTCATCACCCTATGGGAGCCTGATTGTATTGGTACAGAAGAAGGATGGGATCTGAAGGCTCTGTATTGACTATCGAGCGTTGAACAATATCACCGTCCAGAATAGGTGCCCAATCTCGAGAATTGATGACCTTCTAGACCAGCTCAAGCGGGCCAAATATTTCAACAAGATTTACTTGAAGTTAGTTTATCACCAAGTGCCTATCAAACCCTCCGATGTGTGGAAGTCTGCATTCAAATCCAAAGAGGGCCTTTTCGAATGGTTGGTCATTTTGTTCATGTTGATGAACGCCCCTGCAACCTTCAAGAGACTGATGGATGACGTCTTGCGGCCCTTCACCAATGCATTTTTGGTGGTGTATTTAGATGACATCTTCACCTTCAACCAAAGTTGGGAAGAACACCTCCACCATATTCAATAGGTCCTTCAAACCCTTCGACAACACAAGCTGTGTGCTAACTTGGATCCATCCAAGATACAAGTCATTTGGGATTGACCAGACCCAACCACTCTAATAGAGCTCCGCAGCTTTTTGGGTCTTGCCAATTTCTACCATAGGTTCGTGTTGGGGTTCTCTCATATCACTTGGCATTTAAGTCAAGTCACCAGGGGCGGAGCGAAAGAAAATTTCTTTTGGTTAGTGATGAGCCTCATCATTGGGTAATTATATGGGCCTTAATTCACCTCCTAGCTTAGTCAAACCAACTATTCTCACAACTTATTGCATACTTTTGATTATATTTTGTTTATGAGATGAGTTAGAGTTGGATATTTTGCTTTGTGGTATAATGTGCATTTAACACAGGATTAAAGGATAAAAGCAAGGAATTTTGGCAAAGACCTTGGTAAAAACTCAAATGGGACAAGGGAGAGGAATTATAGGAGGGAAATCCTCCTCATTTACTACCCCTCCATTCGAATATTCCTCCATCAGCTCGGAGTGAAAACAACCAAATCATGATGACTAGAAGGCAGTCGATCAAGTGAAATTCAAAGCACCAGTTTATCTCGAGTTTGGGAGCCGAGCCTCCCTAATTTTAAGGAAGTCGTTGGAGACTTCACGTATAAGTAGAGAGGCCTAGGACCTCAGTAGGATTTGGACTTTTGATTGTAAAACTCTACTTTATTTTCAAGCTGCAAGACTTGTGACAGTTTTTTATGTAATCCATTTTTTTGATAATAAGAATGAGTTTTGTTTCGAGCCAGCACTGAGTTAACTCAGAGGGCTAAAGCTCTTGGATTAGGGCCCAACCCTAGCAGCCAAGGCTCCTCTTTATTGTACATGTATGCTAGCGTAGATTCATGGTTTAATCGTTCATTTGCTTAAGTAGCTGCATTTCCATTACAGCAGTGTAGTGCATAGATTCATGGTTTAATCGTTCATTTGCTTAAATAGCTGCATTTACATTACAACAGTGTATCGCATAGATTCATGGTTTAATCATTCATTTTCTTAAGTAGTTTCATTTCCATTACAATAGTGTAGCGTAGATTGGTTGTGTTTTAGTTTTCTTACATTTGTGCCTTCTTCCGATTAGTAGGTTAGCAAGGAGAAAAAGATCGCCATAAGGTTGTCAGTAGGTGTCTCAACCTCACCTCCTCCCATTGGGACCATGATTTGAGGAAGAGACACTTCAGCAACCCCAAAAACACACATTTCTAGTTCTTGCATGAGCTTTGGAGTTTGTCGTCTTGATTCAGTACTTGGTTGATTTCATTGTTATCTTTCTGTAATAAGATCTCACTCATATTCTCATTTCCTTTAGCACTTTCTTCATGCATAATATAAGGGGAAGCCAATAAATCACATCTTAATCGGTTTATACTCGTAGATATCCTTACCATCCGATCCATAGCAAACCTGACCAATCGTTGTTAACTGCGTGTTGCATATTCATTTCAATGTTTGACTTTAGGCGCTCCAAATATCCACTGTCGATCTATTTTGCTTGATCCAATGGCTATCGCGCCACCAGCTCGCCAACTAGCTTGGACGATCTCCACCATTAATCAATCCTGAATGATCCAACAACTATCACACAATCTCGCATGGATTATTGCACGACCGATATCCGACCAAGAGCACACGAGAAAAGTGGTTTTCCCGTGCTACATGTCACTCACTTAGGCTAATCACGTAAAATTTAGGAATTCCTCTTACAGCTCTTAGGGTGCGTGAGATACTACTTACCACCTATATTCATTTCATTGTTTGAATTTAGGCGCTCCACATCTCCACCGTCGATCTGTTTCACTTGATCCAACGGCCATCGCGTCATCTCGCGCGAATTCTTGCACGACCGATATGCAATCGAGAGAACGTGAGAAAAGTGGTTTTCCCGTGCTATGTGTCACTCAATTAGGCTAATCGCATAAAATTTAGGAATTCCACTTACAACTTTGAGGGTGCGCGAGAAACTGCTTACCACCTACAAAGACCACTCCATCATTTTGCACGTTTTTTCCTTCTGTCTCCACTTGACTTAATGTGATCCATCCATCTATTCACTTAATATCCACAATAAGATCTTTGCTGCTCATCTTTCATTAATATTTTTTGTTGATCGATCCATCCATCTATTCACTTAATCCCATGCGATAAGATCTTTGCCATTCATCTCCCATTAATCCTATTCGTCCATCGATTCACTTAAACTCCGTGATAATATCTTCGCAACTCATCTTCTGTTAGTCCTATTCAACCATCTATTAACTCAATCTCCTGCGATAATATCTCTGCCTCTCATCTTTCGTTAATCCTGTTTTTCCATCTATTCACGTAATCTCCTGCGATAAGATCTTCGTCGCTCATCTACCTGTGCATTGTTGCTTCATTACGTCTTCCTTTCACTGATTTCGATCTTCGATTGCTCTTCTGCTTGATTCCTTCCCGGATGTTGTTCTGCATATCATTTAAACACTACCACTCCTAAGTTTCAATTTTTTTATTCAATCAGACTCTAACATTGTCCGATCATCAAAAAAACTAGAAAAGTGAAAATAGATTTAGTCTAGTTTCCTTTCTCACACATTAGTTTGGTTTGATGTTCTTTACTTCTGTAACTTAGATAGCAGCATTAGGTTAGTGTTGATTTACCAATTTTGCTTAGCATAGTTGTTTAAATGATTAATTAGGATATGGTGTGATTTAGCATTAAATGTTGTTTTCTTCATTACTGCAGTAGAGTAGCTCTCTTAGAATAAATTTTCTCTTCTTCCATCAAAGAATCAAGCTTCTTCTGACTTTATAGAAGTCTCGCTTGGAACCCCTAGGGTCTCTCACCAAATGAACAAGTGACAATAGGAAGGACCTTCACTTCTACTTGTGCATATAACATTGTCACCTCCAAGTTTATGTGAACCCCCGGTTGATAAGTAAAGCTGGTAGCCGAGGAGTTGCAACATCGTTGCTGCAATACTGGCGCTCATCACTTTTTGGCGCCATTGTCGGGGTGGTGTCTAAGTAGAATGTGATTATTTCTTTCTTTTCTTCTATTTCTAGTCTCAAATTTTCTGCCATTAGTTTATTTCTGCAAAAGTAATCTAGTAGCTTCCTTTCTTTTAGTTGTTATTAATCATTTTCCTTTCCATTTTGCAAGTAGAATTTCAATTCAGAAAGTAGTTTCTTTCTGTGAGTAGTTTTCATTCAATCAACAATTTCATTTCTACAAAGTACTTTCTTGCTAAAAAAATCTTCCATAAACCAACCCAAAAACATTTCCTTTCATGCCTCGCAGGAGTAGGAACAATTTAGGAAAATTCTTGCCAAATACCCCCACTACATCCAACAGCCAACCTTCTCTCTTCTTCGGTGGCAGTGAACTGGAGGAACCCTTAGGTGAGAAACCTAACATATTTGAAGAACCTACAAGGGAAGAAGAATAAGAGGACCCCATTCCTACTGAACCAATGGCTGAAAACTGAAATGACGGAGGGAATAGAGAAAGAGTTGAGGGTGCCTTACCCATCAGGGAAACCAATGGGGACACTAAGATGAAGAATAAAGCCCCTATGCCCTACCTCATCTTCATGGCCTAACCACAAAGGACCCTGACACTTTCCTATTTTAGTTTGTTGATATATGCCAAACCTATGACTATACAGATGATAAGCAAAAGTTAAAATTGTTTCCATCTACCCTCAAGCATGCAACATTGTGCTGGTTCATGGGTTTACCTGGAGATAGCATCATAACTTGAGCTTAGATGTAGTGGGCTTTTAACAACAAATATAGGGACTACATTAGATCAAAGTATACTAAAGAAGAGATTTTCAGGATAACGATGGGCTAGGATGAATCCTTAGAAGACTACGAAGAAAGATTCCATCTCAGTTACAAAAGGGCCAGGTGCACACTTGACCCCGAATCACTGAAGATGGTCCTGCTCATAGGAGTAAGGGAAGATCTTCTAGATACCTTACACTTGTTAGCATGAGGGGATATCTACCAATTACCCTATGAGGATATCAAGATTGCCTTTATAAACCATTCTAGGGCAGCTAGGAAAAAGGGTAGGGGTAGTCAATGTATGGCTAGTACATCATCTTCCAACTCATCCATCAAGGGTGAAATTGGAAATATGCTGGAAGATTTCAAGAGTGAGATGCTGCAAACCCTTGCCTTGTAATTGGATACCATGAACATCAAAAGGAAGTAAGAGGAAGCAGAGAGAGCCTTGGCCATATTTTGTCATAGATGAACTAGGAGGCATCTTAGGAATGAATGTCCACTGAACTGCATTGAGATTTGCTCGGTCTGTGAAGAAAAACACTCAACAGACAAGTTCCCTTCTTTACCCGGGCTCAAAGTTGTATATCAAGGAGTTGAAGGGGTCATTGAGCATATTTGTTACATCAACCAAAGGAGACCTCCTAGTCCTAGACCATACTAGCAGGGTATGCAAGGGTCATCCCATGCATATTACAACCCCAACCAAACCACAGCTATACCTTCTTGGGGACCCCCTGCTCATCCTTCCTGGTCTACACCCCCTCCTTGGTCCTATGCATCTCAATATCATTCCCAACTAGCCAACTAGTCATTTCAACCTTATGTTCCACCACAACCTCAATGGAATACCACACCCCAGGGGTGGAGGCCCCAATACAACAATGATCCAACTCTATTGCTTCCACCACCTACCCAACCAAAACTCCTACACTCTGCTCCACCCAAGCAACCCTAGATGCCTGCCCATGTAAATCCGAACCTGACAACAGGCAGGCTCAATAAGTATATAGTGGAGAGACATCATACCCAGCTTATGCTGTAGAAATCCAGGAGATCAACCTAAGATCTGGGATAATTCTCCTAGATAACTAACCTCCCTCTCCACATAGGGAGGTTGAGGAAGAAAGAGAGGAGAGCAACCTTAATGTAAACCCACCCTTTCCTGAGAGATTAGCGCAACCACTCCAACCTACCCTAGAAGAAACTGAACTTCTGGGTGAATTGAAAAATTTGTGTAAAGATCCCCCTTCTCTAGGCAATAAAATATGTTCCCATTTATAATAAGTTGATTAAGGATAAATTCTTCAAGAATACAGGAAGAAGAAAAAGGGATGCCCCTACCATTAATGTCATTAGGCAACTGTCTGACTTAATGTTGGGACAAGTAATATGTCCAAAACATTTGGACCCTGGAAGCCCTGTAGTAGATATGCACATCAATGGCACCATTGTCCCACACACTTTGATCGATCTTGGGGTTGCCATTAATGTGATGACCAAGGACACCATGCTCAACCTAAACCTCCAAGGGTCATTGAGGAAGACCAAAATAGTTCTGCAACTTGAAAACCATTCCACAGTCACCCTTGAGGGAATTATGGAGGATGTGATGGTCTCCATTGACTCCTGGGAGTACCCTGCAGAAGTCCTAGTTCTCCAGCCTAAGGATAAGCTTACTGGTTACCCTCACATCCTTAGGAGGCCATGTTTGGCCACAGATGATGCTTACATTAGCTGCAAAGCTGGGAATATGACCATCAGGAACGGGCATATGTCCAAGCAGTTAGTCCTATACCCTCCTGCACAACCTTCTCTAGTGCATGATTTACCTTTATGGTTGGAGTAGGAGGAAGAAGACGAGGCTTATTTAGCCCAACTTTATGCTTTGGAAGCAACCATAGGAGGAGGAAAACAAGATGAGGATGACATAATTGAACACCTGCTTGTTATAGACATATTTGGGCACTGCAAACCCAATCACATATGTCCATAAACCAAGGGCTTCTAAACCCCTAAAAGTGTTGTTTCATACCCTAAAGGATCGAGGTCAACTGATTACATCATTTCCCAGAAGTTCTCCCTGAAAAACTGCTCAGAACTGGTCAAAACTCGATCATCTCACCTACTCCATGGCCAGGGTGCGATGCATCTCACCTTGTACACACGGGAGGTGCAATGCATACTGAAAAGGCCTTCTGTAGGGTACGATGAGCAAGAATAGACAAATGGAAAAGACAGTTTGCTAAGTGGCTGATCAAGGAATCTTCTAGAAACTTCTCATATGACACTTGCCTCTTAGAATTAGCCCAGGGATGAGTAAGAGATCAATCAAATCTCCAAGTGGAACCAAGAACTATCAGTGGAATGACACTAATCAAAAACCCAGAGCTGACTCACACCTCTGCAAATATATGTATATGGATCTCTCATCTTAGAGATCCGGGGGGCAAAGGCTGGAATTTTGTAATTTGCAAGGAAGTGTTGTTGGTTTCTCTTTGAAGACATTGTTGGGTGATCTTTGTTTATATGAGGTGAAGAGGGCTTTCATGATGGGAGGATGGCACTGGGTCAGACCAAGTGGTTGTAATTCTCTCTTCTACTACTTCTATCAATAAAGCTATTTGATTTTTCCTCCATATTCTTGTGTATCTCTAAATATTGTGTTGATATATGCATTTGTATGGTCAATATATATCTGATCCTATATTATTTATAGTGATAGATCTCTATGATTTGATGGTATTATGCTGCTTTGACTCTACAGGTGCTCTTTGAAGCGGGACAAGTAAGGAAGGAGTGGCAAGATTCTGTTAAAGGGGAAAGGAAACAAGCAAGAAGCCAATCGAAACACTGAGGTTGGTACTCTCTACTTCTTTCTCATCTATCCCTCGTAAAGGAAAACGCAAGTGACTTTAGTTTGTTTGTTTCTAAGATATCTAACCATCTTAGTGGGACTAGAAACTCTGAATAGACACTAGCTTTCCGATAACAAAATGGCGACTCCACTGGGGATTGAATAGTTTGATTGCTTGTCTCTATTTGTTTGCTTCATAAACTACAGATGGAGCTTGAAGTTAAGACAGCTAGCCTTTGAATTGAATTTTCTATGCAAGTGCAAAGTAGATCAATGTTGCTTCAGTCAATCTCCGGGTTTGTTTATGAACTGAACAACTGACTTGCAAACATCCTAAGTGCCCTAGAGGTAACTCAAGTAACCTCATTAGATTAGCCCCTATACTTTGTATTTACTGACTATCATTAGCTCAGCCTAAATCCCTGAACTAAGCTGCAAATTGTGACCAAAAACCAAGTTAAAGTCTCGTCCCTGGACCATCACATTGTCTCCTTTTGGCAGACTGGATGCATCACACCTCCCGTGTGCAGTAGGTGGGATGCATCCCTGTTTCCCTGTGTTATAGGTGCAATGATCAGATAAGACTGTTTCTGCCTCCAGATTTTGGTTTTTCTTCACTGCCTTCAGCTTTATTCAAGAGTTTTGCTATCTGTGATCAGTATACCACTGTTGAAACCCCATTCCTTTGCATTATTCAGCCTCCATTGTACAAAGAATTGTGAATGTTTTTATGTATTTTTCGCCATTTACAGTTCTCCTTTACAAAAAAAGTAGCTTAATCAAACTTTCGTCTTTTGATTTGAAAGTGTCGCAAGTGTCATTTTTAGTCAAAGAAAAGAATCCTACTCTTTTGATGGTCGATTACACTTTTACTCTTGTATTTTATTTGAATTAATAGTATTTCAAGTGTAGAAAGTAGTTTTCAATTCGAAATCACAAAGTGTCATCCTTGTCTTCCTTTCGTTTTTTGAAAAGAAAATCGTTAGTACTGTCGCTTTGAAAGAATAGATAATCAGATTTGTACTTAGCATTCTTTTTGTCATTCAGACATTAAGAAAGTGGAAATCAAATACATGCATGTGCATTTGCATTTAGACTGCTTGTTGATTTTGATTTAGGACAGTGCATCTAGTGTGTGCTCTCTGCTCTATGTTGAAAGAATTTCGCTTTTCTTTCCTTAGTAGCTAGGATTTTCATTGAAAAAGAAGAGTAAACGACTGTTTATCATCTTAGATTGCATATTTAAGAGTTGTATTTCTACATCACACGGTGAACCTTAAAGGAAAACTTCTTAAGAAAGATCAACTGTAAAATAAATTCAATGAACATAAAAACCCTTTGGAACCTAATGCACAACATCTAGAAGTCTAGGCTAGAGATGTATTCCGGCATTGTAAAGCCTAGTAACTATCGCTTTCATCGTAGATTGGGTGATTCCTCCTCTTTGAGACAACAAGTGCCCGTACAGACTTGTGCTCCCACGTACCATCAAGTATATATTGGGAGACCACAATAGGCTATATCCTTTATCCTTAGGAAGCCGTGTCTGCCGCCCTATCGATCGCATTGCACTGAACACAACATTCGGTAAGATTGACTGTCGTACCGTAAAAATTATTCTGCAGTTTTGCGATTGGTTTGGTAATCCCTCTGTCTAGATTTCCAGAGTAGTCTCTTTCATTCCTTTTCAAACTCCTTAAATGAAAAGGTCCATCTGAGCACTTGTCACTTTAGGCTCATTAAAAATCAAAGGCGACTAAAGTCATCTGTAGCTTTTTCTAGACTCTTAAAAATTGAAAAAGCAAGTTGTGTCAAAGCATCATAAAATTCATTTAATTCGGAATAACAATTTCCCCTTTTTATTTTGAGTTGATCAAGTAATCCGCAATCGTGGAAGAAATTCAATCAAAACCCTGTCATTCATGGAGACTAGCAAGTCAACCGTCTTTGACCCCGGAAACGAAACCATCCCAGGCAAGGCATTCTCGTTTAACTGAGTCGAATTCACCTGATTTATTTGAAACTTGTGTTTCAACATCGTCAGAGACTACAGTTACTCCAATTATTTCTGGTACATCTGCCTTTACAGAAGAAGTTCCGCAGTTACAAGAGGACATTAGAACTGATCCTAGTGTAACAGTAGACACCTCTATTCCTGAAACAGCTCCACCTAGGGTTGATTCGGAAGGTGTCACCCCTCCAACATCTATCGCTGCAGAGTCTATACCTTCTTTGGCACCAGAAATATTTTACGGACCTGACGGTCTACCTCTTCCACCTGCATTGATTGCTATAGAAGAGATAGTGGAGGATATTCCACCGAGTACTCCAATGCATTTTGGAACTACTATCCACTTACATTCCTCTATTACAGAAGTTAGCTCCTTTTCATCGCAAGTTCCTGTTGAATCACTAGGAAATCTTTTGAATAGACTAAACATGTCTGAACAACCATCAACATCTAGGACTGTGTCAACTGACACAGCTACGGCGGAGCTTCCTACTGCCATTCCTACAATGATTTCTCGTATACCATCTGTCCCGGCAAGTTATCAACAATAAGTCGGAGTCCAATCAAGGACTGTTTCGACGACATGGTCAGATCCTATTTCTTCATCCAGATTCTCATCTGGTATTTCTTATGTTGAAACTCAACAAATTGATCCAATGTGTCTTCAAATGCCAATCACCCTTTAAGTACTGGATTGCCACCATATGGGGGGAAATATGTCTTTTCATTGTTCCCTCCTGGAGAAAAACCATATGGGAGTTTACAACAAATTTCAGGTCAAACTGGAATTACATCCAGCGGTTGGGTACCAATACTGTCTCAGCAACCAAGGGTTGTATATTCAACACAACCAGTCCATCCTATGTCGAATATTCCCACTATACTTGCTACGGTGACTGCATTGCAAGTACAAGCGCTACCTGTTGTATGTCAACCCCCAGTTTCTCAAGTTGCAATACAATAGCCTCTCGTCTCAGCGATTCAATCACAACCTTAGGTTAGTGCCTCCTTATCTGGAGCGACTCAGGCTCAAATAGGTAATAGGACTCCTCATCTTGGTCAATCATCCAGTATTGGACAACATCAAATGGTCCAACAACCATGGCTAGTTCAATATCAACAACCGAAATTCCAACAATCATATCAAGGACCTGAGCAACACGTCTTTGTAAGTAATGGGCAACCGCATTTCCAAAGTGGTTATCAACAACCATACTATAATGGTTATGCCCATCAACCTTATCAAAGTTACCAGCATCAAATACATTATGCTGGTATGCAAAGACCCACTGCTCAGGCGATTCCATCTTATCCTGGGTATGCTTTGCCTAACCTGAATCAACAGTTGTCCTTTATAGCAACTCCAGAATTACCAGATCTAAACCGACTGATGAATGATCCAATTGCTTACGCCCCTTAGTGGCCTACAATTCCTCATAAACTTCCCTCTGATATTCCTAAATTCAATGGAAATCCAGGTGAAGATCCGTCGAATCATGTGATGACATTCCATTTGTGGTGTTCATCCAACACCCTGAATGATGATTCGATCAGGCTTCACCTTTTTCAGCGAACATTAATAGGTCTGGCAACTAAATGGTATATAGAATTGCCTAGAGCTTCGTTTGATAACTTCAGCACCCTTGCAACCACCTTTTTAACCCATTTTCAGTTACCAATAAGGTACGAAACAAGAATGGACATTCTTACCAATTTTAAGCAGACGAGAGCCACTCACATATCTGATCATATTCATGAGTGGCGAAATTGTCATCGAATGGTAAAACCATATGTTCCTGATTAGCTGCTAGCTGAATGGTTTATTAAGTCATTGTTATCTTCTATTATAGAATATGTGGTTAAGAGGGGAGTTGTCACTGAAGAGAAAGTCATTGCTCATGCTCAATATCTAGACTTGATCTATACTCAGTCTGGCACGCTCTATGACAAAATTCCTGATGCTCCTAGACCAGAGTTTTCCGTTCCTCATCCTCCTAAATCAAACAAAGAATCTCATGCCGACAATGTTGTGATAGGTACGACAAGCACAAAATCGGCAAAGGATACATCTAAGAAAGCCCATACGGTTTCTAGTCAAAATGCAAATGAATAATCTCTCAGAGGTCAATGCTATTTCGACTGACAAGGGCAAAAATCCAAAGCAACCAGGGGGCAAGAAGAAAGGAAAAAATAATAAGAAGAAATAGGAAAATTCACCTCCTGAAAAATCTTCTGAAAACCCTATTGGGAAAAAGAAACCTCGTTATCCATGTTACATATGCGACAATGAGCATTTCACGAAAGATTGTCCACATAAAGCTAAGGTTATAAATTTTTAAAAACTTCAAATACCCCAGCGGTGTTGACTAATCCGTTTCTGAGCCCGAAAAAAACTTGGTTGCTAGTGATCATGCTTCCCCATCCCAAGCACTTATGTTATCCATCTCAAAACACCAAAATGATGTTTTGATATCGACAAGTAATAAAGATTATGGGAATCCACAGCTGTCGAACAACAAGGCTACTGATCAACCTAGTAGTTCAACAACTTCGACCGAAGTTGTGCCACCCATCATTCCTGAGCTAACGATAAATCCGCCAAAGCGAGTAGTACACAAATCGACATTTAATCCTCGTGCCAGAGTAGCACTAAATTATAATATAGTAGAGGACCTGGCCCAATCGCCGTTCGCTATGTCAACACTTGAAGTACTCAAAATTTCCCCTCCCAAAAGCAGGCTTTGTTATCAACGATAGGTGGGATTGATCTAGCAGATTCTGATCTAGTGGCCTTTAATCATAAAGGATACGAACCTCAGTTACTGGCCTAGCTCCCTTTCCTCATACAGGTAAAATCCCTCAACAAAACTATTCATCGAACAATCATTGATGGGGGGCATACTTGTATTATGTCAATGAGTTGCTGGAAAACTTTATCTCTCCACCCTTGTCATGATCATCAACGACATTAAAAATGTTTGATGGAAGAACATACACGTTGTATGGGATATTAAGTAACTTGCAAGTTGAACTGGGGGGCAAGACAGTAGAAATTGACGTCGAAGTTATCGATGGAAACCTCGATTACAATATCCTACTGGGAAGGCCCTGGATTTATGCTATGGCTACTGTTGTGTCAACTTACTTTAGAAAGATTGCATTTCCCTTTCAAGGAGGAATTACAATCGTTGATCAACAAACCTTTCTCCCCAACAGTTCTCAAGTTACCGGAAGCATTCCATTGATCCATGGAAGCTCTCAATTGCTTCAAAATATCGGAGTAGGTCTCCTAAAAGACCCTTCCTTAATGGGGAATTTTTCCCTTCCGCCTCCAAGTAATCTGGCAAAAGTGGCCACAGTGGAAACCTGTCACATGATATCTTCTACATCAACAAAGATGAAGAAGAACTCTAAACATTTTGATAGTGTGGATCATCGCGAGGTATTGCCTCCAATCTCTACCATAGATACATCATCTGACGATCAATTCAGTAATATTGTACATTATGTACTAGGGGCATTGGAACCAGATCTTTCCTTCATGACCCCTTATGAGTTGTGATCAAAGGTCACCATGAGCATAGTTCTTTTACTGTGCCAGCCTCATTAAAAAATGAAACAACTCCCCTTCCAAATCGAGTCTCTGATTATGATCTCGTAAAATCCAAGTCGAGTCTTTAAAAAATCTCGAAAGTGAACCTTCATTCCATCCACCTCGTTGAATGCAATGAAGCTTGGGGGGCATGCGAAAGCATAGTTTTTCATTTCAAGCTTGTGTAAAAATGAAACCGAATCTGAGCATATGTTGTCGCATGGTTCAAGCTCATTAAAAAATGAAGCATGCCACGAGCAGTTTTACGTGAAGTTCAAGCTCGTTAAAAAAAAACCTATCAATGAGCATATGTTCCACAATAGTTTAAGCTCATTAAAAAATGAACCCACCTCTGGTAAATAACCATTTCGATCCCATAATTATCAGCTTTTGAGCCTTGGTTGTGTTCTTACCATCACCTCCACTCTTTTTTAGTCGATCATACGCCTCCATTTGATTGTTTACCCCTTTTGAGGAACAACTGCGACGAGTGATTCTATTAGCCATCTTTTTTACACTGCCATGATTGAAAAGTTCCAAACCTTACCTGGAACCAACTGCTATCCAAAATCATCACTCGTTCCTCAAAAAACGAGTCTTCTTTAAGCTCTTTTCATCTGACTCGTAAAATATGAAAAGATTACCGAGAAATTGGCCTCTCCAGCTCGTTAAAGTGATTGGAAGTGCCATCCCTCCTCTAGATTTTAATCTTTTTGGACCTAAGGGATTATTACACAAAAATATCGAGCGTTTGTCTTGTTCGGCTTGTTAAAACTATCGAAAAGTCATCCCGTTCGCATTGTTTTATACTTTTTCGGACTTAAGGGATTATATTACAAAAAATGAATATTGGAGTTTCCTTTTCATCTCTTTTCAGACTCTCTAAAATTGAAAAGAACCGAGTTATCCTTGTCGTTAAACTCGTTAAAAAAATAGCGACAGACTTGTCCATGCAGACAAGAGCGAGTCTCACTATCGCTAGGCTTGTTAAAACATAGCGACAGGTTTGCCCGAAGGACAAATTATAGAACAAGCGTATGTTATCCTCCTCAAGCTTGACAAAAATAATGAGGTACTGGTCAGAAATGACTGGGGAAAATTGGGAAGAAAACTTGAAGAAACTTTATTGGTAACAGGTCGCTCTTGAACATGACACTTTCACTCATCACCATAATTGAGTCAGGTTGTGTTATTCCGTTCACCGGTCATATCACCATTGGTCCACCATACCATCCACTTTTGGGGTTAACACTACCAATCCATTTCAGTGTTGCCGATATGTTCAAGAGAAGTCGCTCAGAGAATTCACCAACCAAGCTTGTGTCTCATCCACTGCAATACCTTCACGCTTCATTCTTTCAAGACCGCCTCCCTGAACCTTGTATCATCAGATCGTTTTCACCTCCACAAAATCATTTGCTCCATTCTACATCGTAGATGTTGGATTCATTAATTCCCTCCTACGACGGGTCACTTCTTGTCGACATCAGCTCATTATCCAAGAAGTCAACCTAGCAACAATCCTTTCCTTACTTTGAAGCTTGCATGCCTCCGTGGCAAGTTTCTCACTTTTGGTGACAGGTTTACATTAATGACCTTCGACCAAAATATTTTTCATGGTGTTCGACATTGACTCATGTATTCACACCACGTGAATTGTACTGCAGTACCTTGAGGGTCATCATCATCATCGGTTATTCCTCTCGTGCCTGTTAACAACTTACATCATTTGCTGGTAATTAGGCGATGTCTTTCCATGTTCGACATCAGAACATCTTTTCACATGGACCGAATTGTACCTTGGGCGAAGATTGAATGAGTTTTGAAGACCCCGGATCTAGTTTAATCCATCCGGGCTGCGATATATTCAGGAAAGTAAAGACATCAAATGTACATCATTGCTGCACAGATAATCATCCAAACCAAAGGATGATGGCTCTACCAGAATCATTAGTCTGCTACACAGATAGTTGTCTGTCCTATGTACATGAAAATGAATTTATAAAGCTGAGCATGGGAATTCCCACCTCAGCTAGATCGTGAAAGTATTATGAAGATAATGTATTGTATTGTATCTTATTACAGGTCACCTTCTAGTTCGAAAAACCTCGGATCCTCATGATAAGGCATTTCACCCGACATCAAAAGATTTATGACCTCATGCTTTACGGGGCAACTGTTATAGACATATTTGGGCACTACAACCCCAATCACATATATCCATAAACCAAGGGCTTCTAAACCCCTAAAAGTGTTTTTTCATACCCTAAAGGATCAAGGTCAACTGATTACATCATTTCCCAGAAGTTCTCCTAGAAAAACTGCTCAGAATTGGTCAAAACTCGATCATCTCACCTGCTCCATGGCCAGGGTGCGATTCATCTCACCTTGTACACACGGGAGGTGTGATGCATGCTGAAAAGGCCTTCTGTAGGGTGCGATGAGTGAGAATAGACAAATGGCAGAGACAGTTTGCTAAGTGGATGATCAAAGAATCTTCTAGAAACTTCTCATATGACACTTGCCTCTTAGAATTAGCCCAGGGATGAGTAAGAGATCAATGAAATCTCCAAGTGGAACCAAGAACTATCAGTGGAATGACACTAATCAAAAACCCAGAGCTGACTCACACCTCTGCAAATATCTATATATGGATCCCTCATCTTAGAGATTCGGGGGGAAAAGGTTGGAATTTTGTAATTTGCAAGGAAGTGTTGTTGGTTTCTATTTGAAGACATTGTTGGGTGATCTTGCTTTGTATGAGGTGAAGAGGGCTTTCATGCTGGGAGGATGGTGCTGGGTCGGACCAAGTGGTTGTAATTCTCTCTTCTACTACTTCTATCAATAAAACTTTTTGAGTTTTCGTCCATATTCTTGTGTATCTTTGAATATTGTGTTGATATATGCATTTGTATGGTCAATATATATCTGATCCTATATTGTTTACAGTGATAGATATCTATGCTTTGATGGTATTATGCTACTTTGACTCTACAAGTGCTCTTTGAAGTGGGACAAGTAAGGAAGGAGTGGCGAGATTCTGTCAAAGGGGAAAGGAAACAAGCAAGGAGCCAAGCGAAAGACTGAGGTTGGTACTCTCTGCTTCTTTCTCATCTATCTCTCGTAAAGGAAAACAAAAGTGACTTTAGTTTGTTTGTTTCTAAGATAGCTACCCGTCTTAGTGGGACTAGCATCTCTGAATAGACACTAGTTTTCCTGATAACACTGCTCCAAAGTCCAACTCCTAGTTCATTACCATTAGAAGAAGAAGTAAGGGAAACCCAAAACAATCATCCAATTGACTTATGCTTGGCCAATTCCAACCCACTCCATGTCAAGACCATAGAATTCAGCCTAGAGAAAACTTTGAAAATTAATCCATCTCTTTCTGCTCTTGAAGAGGAAAAGCTATGCAACATGTTGAGAGAAAACCTAGAAGCCTTCGCTTGGAGTTACAAGGAAATGAAGGGAGTACACCCCTCAGTGTGTACTCACCACATATACATCAAAGAAGGTTGCAAGCTGGTCTGGCAACCAAAAAGGAGGATGAATCCAGCTCTTAAATATATAGTCAAAGAAGAACTACAAAAACTGCTAGACGTAGGATTCATTTACCCTATCTCTGATAGTGAGCGGGTCTCTCCTTTAGTGTTAGTTCCCAAGAAAAAAGGTAAGTGGAGGATTTGTGTTGATTACGAGAAGTTGAACAAAGCCACAAAGAAGGATCATTTTCCCCTACCCTTCATTGACCAAGTGCTAGATCGCCTGGCAAGGAAGAAGTCTTTTTATTTCCTAGATGGATTCAGTGGGTAAAACCAAATCCAAATCTACCCAAAAGACCAAGATAAGACCACATTCACCTCTCCTTAGGGTAGTTTTTCCTATAAGGTCCTTCATTTTGGCCTATGAAATGCTCTTTCCACTTTCCAGAGAGCAGTCTTGAGTATTTTTGCTGAATTAGCACATGATGCAGTGGAAATTTATATGGATGATTTTACACCTTATGGCTGTGATTTTCAAGAAGCCCTGACTAGTTTAGGCAAAGTATTGCACAAATGCATTGAAATTAACCTATCTCTAAGTCTAGAAAAATGTGAATTCTTAATGACTGAAGGGATTGTGCTAGGTCATTCAATATCTCAACAAGGACTGCAGGTGGACCCAAACAAAATAGAAATCATCCAAAGGGTTCCACCTCCACAAAAGCATAGGGATGTCAAGAGTTTCTTGGGGTTAGCTGGATACTACTGAAGGTTCATAAAGGACTTCAACAAGTTGGCCTCTCCTTTATTTGGGTTGTTGGCCAAAGATTCTGAGCTTACATGGTCAAAAAACTATCAAGAGGCCTTAGACATTTTAAAGGGTAAGTTAACCACTCCACCAATTCTTCGAGGCCCAAATTGGGCCCTTCCTTTTCATATTCATGTTGATGCCTCACACAAATCCATAGGAGCATCCTTAGGTCGGGTAGAGGAGAAATTTCCCGGTGCCATCTATTTTATCAGTAAGAACCTATCAAAGGCTGAGCTAAATTATACTCTGACCGAAAAGGAACTCCTGGCTATTGTGTATTCATTAAAAAAAATTAGGCATTACATTACAGGCTATCACACATTTGTGCATACTTACCATGTTTCAATCAAATAGTTAATGAACAAACCAGATGTGAATGCTAGAATTATAAGATGGTTTCTTTTATTACAATAGTTTGATCTAACTATTGTTGACAAGCTTGGTAAGGAAAATGTTGTTGCAGACTTTATATCTAGGATGAATCTGCCTGCAGGTGAGGAAGGAATGGTGGATGACCAATTACCAGAGAAGCATTTGTTTACTATTTCAGTTCTCTCCCCATGGTTTGTTGATATAAAAAACTATTTGGTATCAGCACAGTTCCCACCAAACTTGCACTACAAAGAAAATAGCAAGATAGTAAGGAAAAGTGCCCCCTTCACCTGGATTGGGTGCAATCTTTTCAAACTTGGCCCAGATCAAATCTTAAGAAGGTGTGTAAGGGAAGAGGAAGTTTTTGACATCCTTCTCACCTGTCATGATGGGCCTTATGGAGGTCACTTTGCAGCAAAGAGGACAACATTCAAAGTATTACAAGTGGGCTATTATTGGCCCAATCTTCATCAGGATGTGAAAAGGTACATTAGTCAGTGTGATCAGTACTAGAGGATGGGAAAGCCTACTCCAAGAGATGAAATGCCCCTACAACCTCAAGTGACTTTCGAGCCATTTGACAAGTGGGGCATGGAATTCATTGGGCAAATTAACCCTCCTTCAAAGAAAAAATAGTACATTATTGTGTGCATTGATTATCTAACTAAGTGGGTTGTGTTAGTCCTTACAATCTCCTAGGCTGAAAAGGAAATCGAGAAGGGTAACCTCAAACCACTTCAGATCAGTAGCTAGCCCTACTGAGCATGAGATGGATCTCTCTAAATCTCTTATCAATTATATGACTTTAAAGCAAATGGATTTTAGACTAGATATGAGTATTTTTTGTTTGTTTGTGAAAATTTGGTTTTTAAGGATTTGCTAACCTTAGGGTTTGGAGCCACACGTAGGTCTAGGCTGTGGGAATACAGGAGCAAACATAAGAAGGAGCTAGATGGCAGAAGCCATGGTGTAGTTTGAGTATTTTTCAGTGTAGTATAGAGGATATAGTGTGGAAGAAACTAATGAGCATAAATAAACATGATTTCATTGGCTTAGGAAGACAAAACACATAACTATGAAAACCAGATAACAGAGCTTGAAAAATAAGAATTCTGAGTATTTTATCACAAGGTATTCATAGAAAGAAGAGATATAATGTAGATAAATATGTTTAGACCATGAGAAAACAAAAAGAATGAAATACAAGCACCATGAACTCACTAGGCTAGAGTTCCTTGAAAATAGCTGCAACTTGTATCTGTATTAGTTGAAAGATCATTACAATGCAAGCCTCCTTCACAAGAAGCTCAACCTCCTTCTCCTGAGGATAAATGATACATATAGAATCTCCTTGACCACTTGCCCACCTTCAGGAGTCGAATTCCTTGGTGGAGGAATTGACTCCAAGATTCTCTCAACCAACAGGTGAGAGTGAGAAGGTGAAACTCAAACACTTCATGAAGAGTTTGTTGGAGTTTGCTTCTTTTATGAGGACTAATAAACATCAAAAACAACCTATGAAGTACATTTCTTCATGCCTACATCACCAAGTCTCATAACTAGTGCCATCAGATAGAGAATCTTGACTTTGACTAAGTGAAACTAGAAACTAGAAATTTTACATAATGAAAATTTCCAATTAAAACACAGAAAAGTGCAGAAGCGCAGCGCCGAATTTGATTTGATTTTTAGGTGCCTTCCAAGGGTCAAAATGCAAATATGAGAGAATAGTAAACTATCCCTTCAAGTCTAGTTTCTAGAATAGTTTGAATTTCTGAATTTGAAGCATGGGAAGACCTTAAAAAATCCATTCTCCCAAGGTCACTCCAGAAGCGCATCGCCTATCAAAAAATGGTCCAGAATGATAGTTTTTTGCCACTTTTTTGCCTTTCTCTCCAAAACTAAGCCACCTATACAAAATCTAAGAAAATGGGTTTTTAGAGGATGGAAAGAGATTTCCAAAAATGTAGACCTTTCCTCAAATGGAGGCCTGAGGAAAAAGCACAGTGCCAAGGCACTACGCTTCTGGAGCAACTTAATTTCTGAACTTAGACCAAAAATTCTCAAAAAAACAAAAATGCTTAGAATTAGCTAAATATTGGAGGGAAGGTGCAAAAATATGTTTTTTATAGCTTCATGGATGCTTCAGCAAGCATCTCCAAGTTTTCGTCATCCTTTTGGTCCTTTTTGGCCTGCTTGAGCTTATTTTCAAGTTGTTTTACTTTGACATTGGCGATCATGTTTTGAGCTTGGTAGTGGTGTACCATGTGCTTGAGAAACTGATTATCTCTGTTTGCCTTCTCAAGGAGCTTCTCCAAATGTTCATTCACTCTATTGAGCCAATATTCATTATCTTGATGAACCTCTAAGGCGATCCTATCCTCTAGGTCTAGGTCTTCATTCAATAGAATGTGTTCTTGCTCCTCTTGCAAAGCTTTATTGAGGCCTCTTGTTCTTGGTATTTTCCTTTTTCCTCTCACATCTGATTCTTTAGGCTCGCTTGATTTCATGATCTCCTTGCCTTTTCCGACTTTCTGCATTAACTTGGATTTTTCCTTTTCTAGGATCAACTCCTTTGCTTTGAGTTGATTGTTTTCCTGCTCAAGGAGTGATATAACATACTTTTCCCTTTCCAAATTGATTGCTAGCTCCTTGAATTCATAGTCCTTATCCCTAATTGTCTGTTTCATGTTTGAAGTCTGATCATTAGCCTCTGAATGAACTAGTTCAAACTCATGCTCAACTGTGTCTTTCTATTTCCTATCGGTTCCTGCTTTTTCGATGAAGAAGGCTTGGCCCCTTTCTCTCCATGAGAAGAAAACACAAGCCTATGTCTTCTCTTGTACACTTTATTCACCTTCGGCTTAGGTACTTGAGTTTTCTCCACTGATTTGCTAGAGGACCACACCTCCATTTGAATGAAAACTGAACTGTGAGGTATGAATGGGAATGAAGTGATGTGAAGGTGGATTTTGACAAAATGATAGAGGAGGTTTGAAAAAGGTGGATATGAACTTTGGAAGCTGATGAAAATGAGTGAAGAAATATTGGAAGAGTGATCTGCTTGCAAGGAGGAAAAATAAGGTTTGTATTGAAAAATGCCCAAAAACCTCTAGGAATGAGCTAGGGTTTTACTTTTTGAGGGGTAAAACTTTGTTATGAGGTGAATTGAATGGTTAAAATGGTTTATTAAACATGTATTCAGGTGTAGGAAACCATTTTACATGTTTTAGAAACCAAAAATAAAGATGTCCATTTTCAACCTATCATTTCCCATGCAAATTTCACTACAAACCCTAACTTGAAGAATCATTGACATGAGATGAAATTGGGAAAGCAAAAGATGGAGAATGATGGTGTACTTGCTTGTTCCTTAGCTTAGAAGTCAGTAAAATCAAGCTTGCAAGTGAAAAAATGAAGTTTGGGAGAGTTTTGATGGATTTCGGGGCACTCTGTCCTACGCGTAATGCAGTGTTCCTACGCACAACGCAGTGTTCCTACGCGCAATGCCAAAGCACAATGCAGATCATAGAAGCGTAATTCAATCTTCCAAACCACTTTTGGAGGCCTTAAACTAATCCAAATTGAGAGCTTGATATCTTGTTGGAAAGCTCTTGAAGGCTGCTATACGATGGATACCTCAAGCATGTAATTTGGACACACCATAAGGGAGAAAAATTGATTTCGCAATGTCACTAAAAAAACTCAGGGTTTCTTTGACAAGAGCATAGCGCAAAATTGCAGATTACTTTTGGATTCTTTACACTAATCCAAATAACAAGTTGAAGGTACCATTGAAAATATTAGGATGTCTACTACATAATAGAGTCATCAAGCACTACCAAAACCTTCTCCAAACCCCTGAAAAACTGTCTTGACATTAAGATTTCCAGAAGTGCGGAAACTCTCCCGTAGCAAGTGTATTTGGGGCATTTCTTTCAAATAATAACACATGTGCATAAACTGAAGGAGGTTTTTGTTCCTTGGACTATAGTGGACAAAAATTTCTTTCACTTTTGTAAAATTATTCTCCATTTTGTCAGAAACATATTTTGAATCAAACATGTCCCTATGAGGAAAGATGAAGCGAGGTAGTGTACTGCAACATTGTATTATTTGAAATTAAATATTACCTTTACCTTTATTTTGATTTCCCTAAGCTGCTAACTCCATTTGCTGACTAAATCACATGATGGACATGTTTTGTTTTGACATATGGTATCATTATGACACATGAAGTGAAACCCTAGACCATGACCTAAAATGACGAATTTAACCATTTCATCACCCAAGACGCTTAAATGCAGATATGATACCTTGAAGAAGACAATGAACGTGATGCATGATGAAGACCATGAGTAAGTGAAGGGAGTAGTAGTAACATAGATGCGACAGCCAATGACCAAATTTCTATTTGAAGATTCACTTAAATGACAAAAATTTGACTTGACACCCTAACAAGCATAGTAAAAGCACATTTGATCCAGGTGACAAGCTAACAAGACTGACACTAACATTGGCTCCAACTGGGGATGGCAGCTCCTTGGAGGTGTCAAGAACACTGTAGACCAAGTAGCCTTATCCATTGGGCAATGGAGTCAGAATGCAAAGACTAAACTCAAATTGAAAACTGACTGACTTGACTATAAAAAACATACTGACTAAACTTACTTATGGTAGCAAACCATCAGGATCTTAGGGCCTTCACCTCGGGCTTCAAATCCTAATGATAACCGGCCACCTACTGAAAATGTATTTACAAACATGTGTAATAATTCCTCTAGTGTAACCAATCTAGCAAATAGCTACTTATTTGAATCCTACTCACACTTTCCTTAAGCAGGCAGACAAAACAAAATCTAGGCAACTCCAAATTCCATATAGATTCAACACCTGTATTGACAAACTTGAAAAATTATTCCTCTACTGATGACTGCAATAAACTCACCAGAGGATCATGGAAAGCATGCAACATATGCTTCTCTGGATGATTTAAAACAGGAAAACAAACCTCATTCCAAATTGTTGATTTTTCTATCTGTTGAAACTGATCACCTTCATCAATGAATGCTACAACATTGACCTTCATTACTGGCTGTAACGAATTTTCCACAGGATCCAGAAAAACATGAAAAAATGGCTCTTGTTGATTTGGAGGAATAAAAAAACATCCTTCTATTGCAACTAGTTGCTCTTCATGATGAATTTTGGGAAGAGTGTGCTCTTGGTCTTCAAAAAATTCTGAACATATAGATGGACAAGTTTCATCTTGAAACAAAAATTTAGGAAATGAAATATTTGAAGAGAAATCTAATTGACACTCCTCATCAATGTCTTGGTCTCCTGAACATTGTTGAATATCTTCATATAATTCGAGGGATTGAATGTGACCTTCATCAATTGATTACTGATCAATATTATCTTCAGTCAAAGAAGACATTGTTTGCTAGAAGCTTTCCTGAATACAATTATCTTCTGCAATATGCTTTAGAACAAACTCTTCTCTTTCACTGCTCTTTTCTTGATCCTTGACAATCTGATTAGTTTCATTTTTAGCTACAAAAATTGTCACTTGGAGATGTTCTTGTGGATCATAAGATTGCTGCAAAACAACAAATGACTCTTCAATGATATGCTCAATTATTTTCGCTTGATGATTGGCAAGAGGACTTTGTTCGACAACCATAGTTCTAATGTGTACACCCACAGGATCTAAAATAACCTGTTATTTTTCATTATTCTCCTCTTCTCGATTAGTTTTAGGTTGTTGAATTTCTTCCTTTACCTCTAGCTGATTAGTCTGTTGTGTTGCTTCCTGAATTGTTTCATGTGGGGAATATTTATGAGCATCTTGACAATATTCATCATCTGATTCTTCATTAATCAAAGAGGAGGCTAGTGCATGTCGAGCTTGATCTCGTGTATCAAAGTGATTAGATTCTGCAAATTGATGTTGGGAAAAATAATCATAAAGGGCCTCTATGATTTCATAATCTAGACATTCTTCATCACCAAAAGTTTCTTCAAGGTATTGAATGAAGTTTTCACAGGATTCACAACAATCTTCGAACAACAAGAATGAATGATGACATTTTCCATAAAACTCAAAGAATGTTGTGTGGAATTCTTTAAGAGAGAATAAGCTACATGGCTTCAATCCTTCATACCATGATCTTCCTTTTCCTTCAAGGGGAGCCATAGACATTTTGATCAAACAATCCTCATGAAACTTAATCTCGAGCCTATGTATATGCCAATGATATTTGATTATATGCATAATAGCCTCATCCTCGTTTCCATCTATGAATTTGGACAAATTAGTTTGCCAATCTATGTAAGGAATTCGATTTGGAAAACCATGAATATCAGCTCGATTCATAGGAGCATACCTTTGAGCATTTGAATCCATCTTGAAAACAATTAAGACACCAAGAAGTTCTTCAAATTACCAGTTTTTGAACAATGGAGTCACTATGAAATTTATGAACCTTTGGATTCTTCAACACTGGAGTTGCTAGGTGAAAGATGCACAACCTTTCTTGTGTTTGATCATTGTTCACCATCAGTAATTAGATCTGATCCTTGTCATTCTTTCCCAGGGAAGATGTGATCTTTCGTTCTCCAGCAATGGCACCAAAAATGTTAGTCCTTACAATCTCCTAGGCTGAAAAGGAAATCGAGAAGGGTAACCTCAAACCAATTCAGCTCAGTAGCTAGCCCTACTGAGCATGAGAGGGATCTCTCTAAGTCTCTTATCAGTGATATGACTTTAAAGAAAATGGATTTTAGAATAGATATGAGTATTTGTTTGCTTGTTTGTGAAAATTTGGTTTTTAAGGATTTGCTGAACTTAGGGTTTGGAGCCACAAGTAGGTCTAGGTTGTGAGAATACAGGAGAAAACATAAGAAGGAGCTAGATATCAGAAGCCATGGTGTAATTTGAGTATTTTTCAGTGTAGTATAGAGGATATAGTGTGGAAGAAAATAATGAGCATAAATAAACATGATTTCATTAGCTTAGGAAGACAAAACACATAATTATGAAAACCAAATAACAAAGATTGAAAAACAAGAATTCTGAGTATTTTATCACAAGGTATTCATAGAAAGAAGAGATATAATGTAGATAAATATGTTTAGAACATGAGAAAACAAAAGGAATGAAATACAAGAACCATGAACTCACTGGGCTAGAGTTCCTTGAAAATAGCTGCAACTTGTATCTGTATTAGCTGAAAAATCATTACAATGCAAGCCTCCTTCACAAAAAATTCAACTCTCTTCTCCTGAGGAGAAATGATACATATAGACTCTCCTTTACCACTTTCCCACCTTTAGGTGTTGAATTCCTTGGTGGAGGAACTGAATCCAAGATTATCTCAACCAACAGGTGAGAGTGAGGAGGTGAAACTCAAACACTTCACGAAGAGTTTGTTTAGGAGTTTGCTTCTTTTATGAGGCCTAATAAACATAAAAAACAACGTGTGATGTACATTTATTCATGCCTACCTCACCTAGCCTCGTAACTAGTGCCATTACATAGAGAATCTTGACTTTGACTAAGTCAAACTAGAAACTAGAAATTTTACATAATGAAATTTTCCAATTAAAACACAGAAAAGTGCAGAATCATAGCGCTGACTTTGAGCTGATTATTAGGTGCCTTCCAGGGGTCACAATGCAAATATGAGAGAAAGGTAAACTAGCCCTTCAAGTCTAGTTTCCAAAACAATTTGAATTATGAATTTTGAGCATGAGAAGACCTTCAAAAATCGATTCTCCCAAGGTCACTCTAGAAGTGCAACGCTTGCCAAAAAATGGTCCAGAATGCTAGTTTTTTGCCACTTTTTTGCCTTTTTCTCCAGAACTAAGCCACCTCTACAAAATTTGAGAAAATGGGTTTTTAAATGATGGAAATAAATTTCAAAAAAGGTAGACCTTTCCTCAAATGGAGGCCTGAGGAAAAAGCATAGCGCCAAGGCACTGCGCTTCTGGAGCAACTAAATTTCTGAACTTAGACAAAAAATTCTCAAAAATTTAAAAATGCTCAGAATTAGCTCAAAATTGGAGGGGAGGTGCAAAAATATGTTTTTTATAGATTCATGGATGCTTCAGCAAGCATCTCCAAGTTTCCCTCATACTTTTGGTCTTTTTTGGCCTCGTTGAGCTTATTTTCAAGTTGTTTTACTTTGACATTGGCGATCATGTTTTGAGCTTGGTAGTGGTGTGCCATGTGTCTAAGCAACTGATTGTCTCTGTTTGCCTTCTCAAGGAGCTTCTCCAAATGTTCATTCACTCTATTGAACCAATATTCCTTATCTTGATGAATCTCTAGCGAAATACTATCCTTTAGGTCTAGGTCTTCATTCAATAGAATGTGTTCTTGCTCCTCTTGCAAAGCTTTCTTGAGGTCTCTTGTTCTTGGTATTTTCCTTTTTCCTCTCACCTTTGATGCTTTAGGCTTGCTTTATTTCATGATCTCCTTCCCTTTGTCGATTTTTTTCATTAACTTGGCTTTTTCCTTTTCTATGATCAACTCTTTTGCTTTGAATTAACTGTTTTCTTGTTCAAGGAATGATATAACATACTTTACCTTTCCAAATTGATTGCTAGCTCCTTGATTTGATATTCCTTATCCTTGATTGTCTGTCACATGTTTGAAGTAGACTTCAACCAGTTCAAACTCATGCTCAACTATGTCTTTCTCTTTTGTTGTCAATTCCTACTTTGTCGATGAAGTAGACTTGGCCCCTTTCTCTCCATGAGAAGAATAATTGACATGAGATGAAATTGGGAAAGAAAAATATGGAGGACGACGGTGTAATTGCTTGTTCCTTAGCTTAGAAGTCAGTAAAATCAAGCTTTCAAGTGAAAAAATGAAGTTTGGGAGAGTTTTTATGGATTTCGGGGGCACTCTGTCTTGCACACAACACAATGTTCCTATGCGCAGCGCAGTTCACAGAAGCGTAGCGCCATCTTCCAAACCACTTTTGGAGGCCTTAAACTGATCCAACTTGAGAGCTTGATATCTCATTGAAAATCTCTTGAAGGCTGCTATACGATGTATACCTAAAGCATATAATTTGGACACTCCATGAGGGAGAAAAATTGATTTTCCTAATGTCACTCAAAAAACTTAGGGTTTCTCTGACAAGAGTGCAGCACCAACTTGCAGATTACTTTTGGATTCTTTACACTAATCCAAATCACAAGATGAAGGTACCATTGGAAGCTTAAGATGTCTGCTACAGAATAGAGTCATCAAGCACTACCAAAACCTGCTCCAAACCCCTGAAAAACTGTCTTGACGTCAAGTTTTTCAGAAGTGCAACAACTCTCTCGTAGCAAGTGTATTTGGGGAATTTATTTCAAATCATAACACCAGTTTATAAACTAAAGGAGGAACTTGTTCCTTGGACTATAATGGACAAAAACCTCTTTCACGTTTTTAAAATTATTCTCCATTTTGTCAGAAACATATTTTTAATCAAACATGTCCCTATGAGGAATGATGATGCAAGGTAGTGTACTACAACATTGTCTTATTTGAAATTAAATATTACCTTTACCTTTTTTTTTATTTCCCTAAGCTGCTAAATCCATTTACCCACTAAATCACATGATGGACATGTTTTGTTTTGAAATATGGTATCATGATGACACATGGAGTGAAACCCTAGACCATGACCTAAAATGAGGAATTTAACCATTTCATGACCCAAGACACTTAAATGAAGATATGATAACTCGAAGAAGACAATGAACATGATGAGTGATGAAGACCATGAGTAAGTGAAGGGAGTAGCAGTGACATAGACACGAAAACCAATGACCAAATGTCTATTTGAAGATTCACTGAAATGACAAAAATTTGACTTGAAACCCTAACAAGCATAGTAAAAGCACGTTTGATCCAGGTGACAGGCTAACAATACTAAAACTAACATTGGCTCCAACTATGGATGGTAGCTCCTTGTAGGTGTCAAGAACACCATAGACCAAGTAGCCTTATCCATTAGGCAATCGAGTCAGAATGCAAAGACTAAACTCAAACTGAAAACTAATTGACTAACTGACAGACTTGACTATAAAAACATACTGACTAAACTTACTTATGGCAGAAAACCATCGGGATCTTAGGGCCTTCACCTCGGGCTTCAAATCCTAATGATAATCGGCCACCTGCTAAAAATGTTAGGTAAACTTGACTTGGGATAAAGTCAATGCTGACGAGGTTAAACAATGATGGTTTTGGGGCACATGGTATTGTGCACCCATAGTATTCTGCCCGTGGTATTCTATGTAATGGAGCTTATAAAAGGCTGGAAGGACTTCATTGTAATGCAAGACCTAGAGGTGAGCAGTGAAGGCTCATTTGGTCGGATTGGCCAGGGTTTTGGTCAAGGATAATGAAATTTCATTATGGTTGGGTTTTTCCTTGGATTTGGTGTTTTCCCAGATAAACATTTGTGTTTATGTGTTTACAGTTGTTGCTGGTTATTTTTGTATTTATTCCTCTTAGTAATTCTCAGTAATTATTTATGTTATGCAATAAATTTCTTAACAACTGGTATCAAAGCCAGATATTGGCTTCAAAGGGATTCTTTGATGCCAGGGGTTTATAGTGCCCGATGAGATCAATGCAGCCTTTTTTTAGATTCGGGTTTGGAAAATAATGGTGGAACAATCGTACGCGGAAGATAATGTCGTAACTGCCAGGGATCACAGTGCATTTACGAAGGTCAGAAGAAGAAAATTGTTTGTGCGGCTTTGAAAATTGTTCATTTTCTACTACGTGAGGCCACTGATGCTGGAATATATGAGGTTCTCGTCGGACTTGCAGTTCGAGCGGTTTGATAGAAGTTTTTGAGAAAATCAAATTGAGAGAGGGTGGATCAGAATCGCAGCAGCAAAAAAAAAATAAAAAATTAATGAAGTCAAAATTATTGCATGTAAATGGGCATACTACTGTAAGACCTTGTAAGGCATGTGCACCCCTCGGTGATCACCGGTAAAGTCTGGGTTAGACCTAGGTGATGGGGGGATGTTGGGTTAACAATACCCCAGGTAAAAACTCTGAGGGGGGTAAGGGCTAGAGTGAGCAAGATTTTCTCACTTAGCAGGTTTGGCTAGAGTTAGTCAAGGAACCCCAAGTCAAGTTTAAGGGGGGAATTGTTAGGTAAACTTGACTTGGGATAGAGTCAAATCTGACGAGGATAAACAGTGATGGTTTTGGGGCACATGGTGTTACAGGGAAAAGTGTCTATTTAGAACTGCTCTATCCCACTAAGGTGTGACAGCTGCCTTAGAAACAAACAGAGAAAAACTACTTTTTTTTTTCCTTTATGAATTATAGATAGAGAGGAACAGAAAGACCAACCTCTGTCTTGTGTTAATCCTTCGATTCGATCCCTCTCTTCTTTGATAGTCCTCAGCTACCTGCTCCCTTGCACCCCCAACTTCACAAAGTACCTGTAAGATCACAGAAGCATAGCACTATACAAAGACATGGATCTATAATCATAAAAAACCTAGGATCAGATGTAAATTGACCATACAAATGTAACAAGCATCAATGATACAAAAGCATTGAGGAAAACTCAAATAGCTTTTATTGATAAACAAGAAAAGATCCAAGAGGAGTTACAACCAGTTGTTCTGACCCAGCATCAACCTCCCAGCAAAGAAGCCCCTCTTCACCTCAAACAAAGCTTATATCACCCAACAATCTGATGTTTGTCTCTAGAAACCAACAACAATTCCTTACAATATGCAAAATTCCAGCCTCTGGATCTCTGGGATGAGGGATCCATATATAGATATTTGTAAGGGGGATGAGTCAGCTTGTGATTTGATTAGTGTCTTCTCTCTGACAGTTCTTGCTTCCACTTGGAGACTGAGGGCCTCTTACTCATCCTTGGTCGAATTCAGTGAGGCAAGTGTCACAGGAGAAGATTCTGGAAGCTTCCATTGCCTCTCCACCTCGTGGAATGACACTCCCATTTGTCATTTCTCGCCCATCGCACCCCATAGAAGGGACTTTTGAAATGCAACGCACCCTCACAGTGTATTTAGGTGAGATGCAACGCACTTAGCCAGTGGAGCAGATGCAATGATCCTGTTTTGACCAATTCTGAGTAGTTTCTCTTGGAGAACTTCTGGGAGAAGCTGTAATCTGTTGACCTTGTTCCTTTAGGGGTTAGAACAACACTTTTAGGGACTTAGGAGCCCTTGGTTTATGGACATTTCATGCTTGGGGTTGTAGGGCACAAAAATGTCTATAACAGTTGCCCCCTAAAGTATGAGGCCGTTAACCTTTTGGTGTCGGGTGAAATGCTTTATTATGAGGATCCGAAGTTCTTTCAATGCTGGGAGGAGACCTGTAATAAGATACAATACAATACATTATCTTCATAATATTTTCATGATCTAGCTGAGGCGGGCATTCCCATGCTCAACTTTATAAATTCATTTTCATGTACATAGGACGGACAATCGTCTGAGTGTAGACTGATGATTCTGATAGAGCCATCATCCTTTTGAGTGGATGAATATCTGTGCGGCAATGATGTACATTTAATGTCTTTATTTCCCTGAATATATATCGCAGCCCGGATGGATGAAACTAGATCCGAGGTCTTCAATCTCGTCCGATCTTCACTCGAAGTACAAGTCAATCCATGTGAGAAATGTTCTGAAGTCGAACATGGAAAGACATCGCTTGATTACCAGTCAATGATGTAAACTGTT
This sequence comes from Pinus tabuliformis, assembly GCA_031772625.1. Taxonomy (NCBI): domain Eukaryota; kingdom Viridiplantae; phylum Streptophyta; class Pinopsida; order Pinales; family Pinaceae; genus Pinus; species Pinus tabuliformis. Next base: position 1,575,109,301 of record CM062804.1, read on the forward strand.
AACAAGCGCGAGAAGAATCACCGATAATGATAATGACCCTCAAGGTACTGCAGTACAATTCACGTGGTGTGAATAAAGGACTTGGCGTCGAACACCACGCAAAATCTTTCGGTCGAAGGCCATTGATGTAAACCTGTCGCCGGAAGTGAGAAACTTGCTATTGAGGCATGCAAGCTTCAAAGTACTGAATGGGGTGTTCCTAGATCAACTTCTTGGATAATGAGCTGATGTCGACAAGAAGTGATCCATCACAGGAGGGCCTTAATGAATCCCACATCAATGACACGGAATGGAGCAAATGATTTTAATAGAGGTGAAAACGATCTGGTGATATAAGGTTCAGGGTGGTAGTCATGAAAGAATGGAGTATAATGTATGGTAGTGGGTGAGACCCAGGTGAATTCACTGAATGACTTCTCTTGAACATATCGGTGACACTGATGTGATGGATTGGTAGCATTAACCCCAAATGTGGATGGTATGGCGTGACCATGGTGATGTGACCGGTGAATGAAACAACCCAACCCGACTCGGACACGGAGTGGAAGTGTCATGTTCAAGAGCGACTTGCTACCAACAAAGTTTCTTCAATTTTTCTTCCCAATTTTTCCCCAGTCATTGCTGACCAGTACCTCTTTATTTTTGTCAAGCTTGAGGAGGATAACATATGCTTGTTCTATAATTTTCCCTTCGAGCAAACAGATCGCTATGTTTTAACGAGCCTAGCGATAGTGAAACTCGTTCTCGTCTATAGACAAGTTTGTCGCTATTAATATTTTTAACGAGTTTAACGACAAATATAACTCAGTCCTTTTCAATTTTAGAGAGTATGAAAAGGAACGTAAAGGTAACTCCAAAATTCCTTTTTCGTCATCTAATCCCTTAAGTCCGAAAAAGTATAAAACAATACAGAAGGGATGAATTTTCGATACTTTTAACGAGCCGAAAAAACAAGCGCTCGATCTTTTTGTGTAATAATCCCTCAGGTCCAAAAAGATTAAAATCTAGAGGAGGGATAGCACTTCTTGTCCCTTTAACGAGCTGGAGAGGCCAATGGCTCGGCAATCTTTTCATATTTTACGAGTCAGTTGAAAAGAGCTTAAAGGAGACTCGTCTTTTGAGGAACGAGTGATAAAACGGGTAGCAACTGATTCCAGGTAAGGTTTGGAATTTTCCAATCACGGCAGTGTTACAAGGATGGCTGGTGAAATCACTCTTCGCAACTATTCCTCAAAATGGGTAAACAATCAAATGGAGGTGAATGATTGGCCAATGAAAAAGTGGAGGTGACGGTGCAAACACGACCAAGGATTTAATGGCTGAAGTACTACATTCACAATGGTTATTTACCGAGGAATAGTTCATTTTTTAACGAGCTTAAATGCGGGGGGAAACATTTGCTCATGTCTTTTTTTTATTTTTTAACGAGCTTGAACTATGTGCTAAAACTGCTCGATTAATCCAGTCGTGTGATAAGAATGTCTCATATGAAACGACAACTTTTAGAGTTTTGCCCCACATCCTTTCTTTATGCAAGTTAGGAGATGACCAATCCTATGAGTTTAAAGGGTTAGAGGTCCTAAAAAATTAAAAAATAAATAGTCGCTCTTCGCTGACACTCCAAAAGGTTTGCATGCCCCCAGGTATAAAACAGAGTTTCAAGGTTACCCCTTCTTTAGTCCGTTAAAACATTTGTTTTACTGAGCGAGGCCTACCTCTTACAGGTTACCCAAAGATTGTTCTATTCACAGCGCAAACAAAACACTTCTCCGACGATGTCTACCGAGATAAACAAAGGTGAGCAGCGATGCCTGCCAACTCACATAACTTTGACAAGAGAATCTTGTTCCAGTGCAACTCCCTCTTCCAATCACGAACGGGAGTATGGAGGTCATATTCTCTCGCGGAAACCTACCCTATACCTGAAGTTTTCCTACCGAAGCAGACCAAGGTGCATGCCCCCTAGGTTTCAGTCATGTCCCCCCGAATCACTCGTGCTCATCGGGAGAACGGACTGGAGATTGAGACATTTCTTGCATGAAAAGACCATTCAGGGATGGTATATGACTATTTTCTCTGTATGATCTGGGAAATGAATGCTGGTCCATGAGCTTGACCATTCTTCCTTCGTGCGAAAAACACATTACTCTAAAGAGTGAGGAGACAATTGCTCCTATGCAATAAATATAGTCTCGTCCAAGGAGTAGATTGTAATCCAGGGGTCCTTGAACTACCATTACGTTCATGTGAATGGTTTTCCCTCTCAATGTTATGGGCACATCGGGAAGGATCCCTAACGGTCGACTGGTTCCTTTATCAAAGCCTGTTAGATTTCTCATTTCAGGCAAAAGTGATGGCGAACCAAGCGCTTTCCAAGCAGTTGAGGAAAGGATACTCATAGAAGCCCTCTCATCTATGATGGTACCAGCCATAACCATTCTATATATTTGAACAATGATTCGGAATGGTACACTAGCTGGTAAACGGGGTCTTCCTAGTTGATTCCAGTCGAAGGAGACAACTAGGTTTCTTGGAGGTGGGACCGAATAGACGACCGGGTACGACTCTGACGAACTTCCTTCCTGCGGTAAAGGAACGGGTAAATTGCCCCCATGTTCATTGGAGTCTGTGCTTATGAAAAGAATTTGGATGGTGTCATCCTTGTTCTCTTCAGTGACTGTATCATCTAAAGATGGAACCTCTGAAGGCAAGACCGGGTCAACTTCCCCCTCGCCCTTTTGACTTTCGTCTGGTATGGGTTCAGATGGTTTATCTTCAATGATAGATGCTTCAGCCGACCACCTGAGCGAGCCAGCCGGATTTTCAACTAGTGACGGACTTGGCAAGAGTTTTTTATATCCAGGAGGAAGACGTAACGGTGAAATCGGACGATTGTCCAAAACTCTCTTAGCTTCATCTAAGAAGGGACAACGTTGGACAGCATGATCGCCTTCGCACAGTTTACAAGGAAATCTATATTTTCCTTTTTGTCCTGGGGCTTCACTGTCACTAGTTGACGATGTGTTTTCAACATGATCATCAGAGGTTTACAACACCGGGTTGTGCAAACAAGGAGACCAGTCCCTTAAGATCCGAGGGATGCAAGGACAATCTCTGTGATAGTGGTCTCCTTTGCAAATGACACATGGCGATTTAGGCCTGGTCGGTGCAGTGTGTGGATTTTCGCTAGACGACACTCGTTTGCCCCCATTCGCTTTTGGATCCTTCTTCTTCTTCTCTTTCTTCTTCTTTTCCTTCTTCTCCTTAGGTACTTGACTTTTGGCTTTACCAGCCCCATCAAGCGAAGAGGAAATAGGAAAGGAAGAATTAGAGGAAGTAGAAGGTTGGTGGGTAAATCTGGACTCATCTAATTGTTGATTCGATTGTTCAGGAATTATGGTGTTCGGAACGACAGAGGTTGAGAAGAGCCATACAGGTAAACCAATTGTCAGTCCTGGAAGCGACAATGTGGCCATATAGGGTGCACCAACATCTCCCCAAGAGGAGAAGGGACTAGGATTTCCTCCAAGGGGAATCCCTTGGTTGGTGGATTCCATTTTCTCAACCCAAGATCAACGTAGGAAAGGGTAATGAATATTCCATTTAAAATAAATTTTAGACGCTTTGACACAACTTGTTTTTTCAATTTTTAAGAGTCGAGAAAAAACAAAAGATGACTCTACTCTCCTTCGATTTTTAATGAGCCTGAAGTGACAAGTGCTCAGATGGACCTTTTCTGTTAAGGAGTCTGAAAAGGAATGAAAGGGATTGCTCTGGAAGTCTAGGTAGAGGGAGTACCAAACCAATCGCAAAACTGCAGAATACTTTTTACGGTAGGGCAGTCAATCTTCCCGAATCCTGTGTTCAGTGCATTGTGATCGATAGGGCGGCAGACACGACTTCCTATGGATAAAGGATTAAGCCTATTGGGGTCTCCCAAAATATACTCGACGGTACGTGGGAACATAAGTCCGTACAGGCACTTATCGTCTCAAAGTGGAGGAATCACCCAACCATCAGTGAGAACAACAGTTACCACGCTTTACGTCGTCGGAATACGTCTCTAGCCTAGACTTCTAAATGTTGTGCGTTAAGTTCCAAAGCGTTGTTAGATTCATTGAATTTATTTTAAGTTGATCTTGTTTATGAAGTTTGCCTTTCAGGTTCACCACGAGATGCAGATGTAATTCCTAAAGTGCAATCTAAGATGATAAACAAACTTTTTATCTCTTTTATGCAATGAAAATCCTAGCTACTAGGGAAAAGAAAGACAAAATATTTTCACGAAGAGCAAAGAGCACACTCTAAATGCACTTTCCTAAATCAAGCCAATCATACTGTCTATATGCAAATGCACATGCATGTATTTGTTTTCGACTTTCTTAGTATATGGATGCTAAAAATAAAGTTGATGCACAAATCTAAATTTCTTTTCAAGCGACAAATATCAACAAGCTTCTTTTCGAAATCAAAAAATGGAGACGATTACAACACCTTACGATTTTGAACTGAATACTTGTTCTTGACACTAGAAAATTACAAATTCAGACCAAAAGAAATAGTAACAGGATAATCGACCATCAACAACAATCAAACTTTTTCCTATGATCGAAATCGACACTTGCGACAGATTCAAATCAAAGGATGACAGTACGACTATGCTACTTTTGCAAAGGAGAACTGTAAATGACTCAACAAACACACAAAAACATCTACAGTTCTTTTGTACAAAGGAGGTGGAATAACAGCAAGGAAAAGGGGTTTCAAACAGACATATACTGATCACAAGCAGCAAGATTCAGGAATAGAACTGGAAATAATGAATCACAAAAGCCACAGCTACACAGAGCTAGTCTGATCAGCGCACTTGTAACACAGAGAATGTGAAATGCAGCGCAGGTTGTCCACTCGGGAAGTGCACTGAAGTTTAGAATCTTTGAACAGTACCTGCGCTGGGCCAGAAACGAGACTCTGTTCGGGTTCCGGGTCACAGTTTTCAGTTTAGTTCTTGGGTTTTGGCTGAGTAAAAAGCAATCAGTAATGCAACAATCAGGGGTAGATCTAAGGAGGATTTAAGAGCTATCACAAGGGCAATCAGATAGTTTGTGAATCAATTTTTTAAATCATAAACAGATCCGGTAGATGGATTGAAGTAGCAGTTATCTACTTTGCATTTGTTATGGCAAATGCAGTTCGAATGCTACTTGTAAGTTTATGAAACAAACAAACTAATTAGTTCCCCAGCGGAGTCGCCATTTTGTTACAGGGAAAAGTGTCTATTTAGAACTACTCTATCCCACTAAGGTGTGATAGCTGCCTTAGAAACAAACAGAGAAAAACTACTTTTGTTTTTCCTTTATGAATTATAGATAGAGAGGAACAAAAAGACCAACCTTTGTCTTGCGCTAATCCTTCGATTCGATCCCTCTCTTCTTTGATAGTCCTCAACTACCTGCTCCCTTGCACGCCCAGCTTCAAAAAGTACCTGTAAGATCACAGAAGCATAGCACTATACAAAGACATGGATCTATAATCATAAACAATCTAGGATCAGATGTAAATTGACCATACAAATGTAACAAGCATCAATGATACAAAAGCATGGAGGAAAACTCAAATAGCTTTTATTGATAAAAAAGAAAAGATCCAGGAGGAGTTACAACCAGTTGTTCTGACCCAGCATCAAACTCCCAACAAAGAAGCCCCTCTTCACCTCAAACAAAGCTTAGATCACCCAACAATCTGATGTTTGTCTCTAGAAACCAACAACAATTCCTTACAATATGCAAAATTCCAGCCTCTGGATCTCTGGGATGAGGGATCCATATATAGATATTTGTAAGGGGGACGAGTCAGCTTGTGATTTGATTAGTGTCTTCTCTCTGACAGTTCTTACTTCCACTTGGAGACTGAGGGCCTCTTACTCATCCTTGGTTGAATTCAGTGAAGCAAGTGTCACAGGAGAATATTCTGGAAGCTTCCATTGCCTCTCCACCTCACGGAATGACACTGCCATTTGTCATTTCTCACCCATCGCACCCCACAAAAGGGACTTTTGAAATGCAACGCACCCTCACAGTGTATTTAGGTGAGATGCAACGCACTTAGCCAATGGAGCAGCTGCAATGATCCTGTTTTGACCAATTCTGAGTAGTTTCTCATGGAGAACTTCTGGGAGAAGCTGTAATCTGTTGACCTTGTTCCTTTAGGGGTTAGAACAACACTTTTAGGGACTTAGGAGCCCTTGGTTTATGGACATTTCATGCTTGGGGTTGTAGGGCACAAAAATGTCTATAACACATGGTATTGTGCACCCGTAGTATTCTACCCGTGGTATTCTATGTAATGAAGCTTATAAAACGCTGGAAGGACTTCATTGTAATGCAAGACCTGGAGGTGAGCGGTGAAGGCTCATTTGGTTGGATTGGCCAGGGTTTTGGCCAAGGATAATGAAATTTCATTATGGTTGGGCTTTTCCCCGGATTTGGAGTTTTCCCAGATAAACATTTTTTTTTATGTGTTTATGGTTGTTGTTGGTTATTTTTATATTTATTCCTCTCAGTAATTCTAAGTAATTATTTATGTTATGCAGTAAATTTTGACTTCATTAATTTATTTATTTTTTTGCTGCTGCGATTCTAATCCATCCTCTCTCAATTTGATTTTCTCAATTAGATTCCAACATCGGTGGCCTCACGTAGCAGAAAACGAACAATTTTCAATGCCGCAAGAACAATTTTCTTCTGCTGACCTTCTTTAAATAGCCGCATGGAACAATTCGTCAGCATGTTCCAAACTGGTAAATATCATAAATGCACTGCGATCCCTGGCAGTTACGACACTATCTTCCGCATTCGATTGTTCCACCATTATTTTCCAAACCCAGATCTAAAAAAAGGTTGCATTGATCTCATCAGGCACTATAAACCCCTGGCATCAAAGAATCCCTTTGAAGCCAATATCTGGCTTTGATACTAGTTGTTAAGAAATTTATTGCATAACATAAATAAGTACGGAGAGGAATAAATATAAAAATAACTAGCAACAAACATAAACACATAAACACAAATGTTTATCTGGGAAAACCTCAAATCAGGGGAAAAACCCAACCTAATAAGATCTCATTAGCATTGGCTAAAACCTTGGCAAATCTGACCAAGTGAGCATTCACCGCTCACCTCCAAGTCTTGCATTACAATGAATTCCTTCCAGCCTTTTATAAGCTCCATTACATATAATACCATGGGCAGAATACTATCGGTGCACAATACCATGTGTTCCAAAACCATCACTATTTAACCTGGTCAACTTTGACTCTATCCTGAGTCAAGTTTACCTAACAGAAAATGTATATACAATCATGTGTAATGATCCCTCTAGTGTAACCAATCCAGCAAATGGCTACTTGCTTGAACCCTACTCACACTTTCCTTGAGCAGGTAGACAAAACAAAAGCTAGGAAACTCCAAATTCCATATGGATTCAACACCTTTATTGACAAACTTGAAAAATTATTCCTCTACTGATGACTACAATAAACTCACTAGAGGATCATGGAAAGAATGCAACATATGCTATTCTGGATGCTTTAAAACAGGAAAAAAAACCTCATTCCAAACTGTTGATTTGTATATCTGCTGAAACTGATCACCTTCATCAATGAATGCTGCAACATTGACCTTCATTACTGGTTGTAAGGAAATTTCCACAAGATCCTGAAAAACATGAAACATTGGCTCTTGCTAATTTGGAGGAATAAAAAAACATCCTTCTATTGCAACTAGTCGCTCTTCATGATGAATTTGGGGAAGAGTGTGCTCTTGGTCTTCAAAAAATTCTGAACATATAGATGGACAAGTTTCATCTTGAAACAAAAATTCAAGAAATGAAATATTTGAAGAGAAATATGATTGACACTCCTCATCCATGTCTTGGTCTCCTAAACACTGTTGAATACCTTCATATAATTCGAGGGAGTGAATGTGACCTTCATCAATTGATTGTTGATCAATATTATCTTCAGTCAAAGAAGACATTGTTTGTTGGAAGTTTTCTTGAATACAATTCTCTTCTGCAGTATTCTTTAGAACAAACTCTTCTCTTCTGCAGTATTCTTTAGAACAAACTCTTCTCTTTCACTGCTCTTTTCTTGATCCTTGACAATTTGATCAGTTTCATTTTCAGCTGCAGAATTGCCATCTCTTGGAGTTGTTCTTGTGGATCATAAGATTGCTGCAAATCAACAAATGATTCTTCAATGATATGCTCAATTAATTTTTCCTGATGATTGGCAAGAGGAATTTGTTCGACAACAACAGTGCTAATGTGTACGCCCACAAGATCTAAAATAACCTGTTCTTTTTCATTATTCTCCTCTTCTTGATTAGTTTTAGGCTGTTGAATTTCTTCCTTTACCTCTAGTATATCAGTCTGTTGTGTTGCTTCTAGAATTGTTTCACGTGGGGAATCTTTATGAGCATCTTGACAATATTCATCATCTGATTCTTCATCAATCAAAGAGGAGGCTAGTGTGTGCCGAGTTTGATCTCGTGTATCAAAGTGATTAGCTTCTTCATATTGATGTTGGGAAGAATAATCATAAAGGGCCTCTATGATTTCATAATCTAGACATTCTTCATCACCAAAAGTTTCTTCAAGGTATTGAATAAAGTTTTCACAGGATTCACCACAATATTTGAATAACAAGAATGATTGATGATATTTTCCATAAAACTCAAAGAATGTTGTGTGGAATTATTTAAGAGAGAATAAGCTACATGGCTTCAATCCTTCATACCATGATCTTTCTTTTCCTTCTAGGGTAGCCATAAACATTTTCATCAAACAATCCTCATGAAACTTAATCCCAAGCTTATGTATATGCCAATGATATTTGATTAGATGCATAATAGCCTCATCCTCATTTCCATCTATGAATTTGGGCAAATTAGTTTGCCAATCTATGCAAGGAATTCGATTTGGAAAACCAGGAATATGAGCTCGATTCATAGGAGCATACCTTCGAGCAGTTGAATCCATATTGAAAACAATTAAGAAACCAAGAAGTTCTTCAAACTAACGGTTGTTGAACAGTGGATTCGCCATGAAATTTCTGAACCTTTGGATTCTTCGACATTGGAGTCGCCAGGTGAAATATGCACAACCTTTCTTGTGTTTGATCATTGTTCACCATCAGTAATCAGATCTGATCCTTGTCATTCTTTCCCAGGGAAGATGTGATCTTTTGTTCCCCAACAACGGCGGCAAAAATTTTAGTCCTTACAATCTCCTAGGCTGAAAAGGAAATCGAGAAGGGTAACCTCAAACCACTTCAGCTTAGTAGCTAGCCCTACTGAGCATGAGAGTGATCTCTCTAAGTCTCTTATCAGTGATATGACTTTAAAGCAAATGGATTTTAGACTAGATATGAGTATTTTTTTGTTTGTTTGTGAAAATTTAGTTTTTAAGGATTTGCTGAACTTGGGGTTTGGAGCCACAAGTAGGTCTACGCTGTGGGAATACAAGAGCAAACATAAGAAGGAGCTAGATGTCAGAAGCCATGGTGTAATTTGAGTATTGGTCAGTGTAGTATAGAGGATATAGTGTAGAAGAAACTAATGAGCATAAATACACATGATTTCATTAGCTTAGGAATACAAAACACATAACTATGAAAACCAGATAACAGAGCTTGAAAAACAAGAATTCTGAGTATTTTATCGCAAGGTATTCATAGAAAGAAGAGATATAATGTAGATAAATATGTTTAGACCATGAGAAAACAAAAACAATGAAATACAAGCACCATGAACTCGCTGGGCTAGAGTTCCTTGAAAATAGCTGCAACCTGTATCTGTATTAGCTGAAAGATCATTACAATGCAAGCCTCCTTCACAAAACGTTCAACCCTCTTCTCTTGAGGAGAAATGATACATATAGACTCTCCTTGACCACTTTCCCACCTTCAGAAGTTGAATTCCTTGGTGGAGGAACTGACTCCAAGATTCTCTCAACCAACAGGTGAGAGTGAGAAGGTGAAACTCAAACACTTCATGAAGAGTTTGTTTAGGAGTTTGCTTCTTTTATGAGGCCTAATAAACATAAAAAAAACCTATGATGTACATTTATTCATGCATACATAATCTAGCCTCATAACTAGTGCCATTAGATATAGAATCTTGACTTTGACTAAGTCAAACTAGAAACTAGAAATTTTACACAATGAAATTTTCCAATTAAAACACAAAAAGTGCAGAAGCGCAGCGCCAACTTCGAGCTGATGTTTAGGTGCCTTCCAAGGGTCAAAATGAAAATCTGAGAGAACTGTAAACTATCCCTTCAAGTCTAGTTTCCAGAAAAGTTTGAATTTCTAAATTTGGAGCATGGGAAGAACTTCAAAAATCCATTCTCCCAAGGTCACTCCAAAAGCGCAGTGCCTGTCAAAAATGGTCCAGAATGCTAGTTTTTTGCCACTTTTTTGCCTTTTTCTCCAAAACTAAGCCACCTCTACAAAATCTGAGCAAATGGGTTTTTAGAGGATGGCAAGAGATTTCCAAAAATGTAGACCTTTCCTCAAATGGAGGCCTGAGGAAAAAGTGTAGCACCAAGGTGCTGTGCTTCTGGAGAAACTGAATTTCTAAACTTAGACCAAAAATTCTCAAAAAACTAAAAATGCTCAGAATTAGGTCAAACTTGGAGGAAAGGTTAAAAATATGTTTTTTATAGCTTCATGGATGCTTCAGCAAGCATCTACAAGTTTCCCTCATCCTTTTGGTCTTTTTTGGCCTCCTTGAGCTTATTTTCAAGTTGTTTTACTTTGACATTGGCGATCATGTTTTGAGCTTGGTAGTGGTGCGCCATGTGTCTGAGCAACTGATTGTCTCTGTTTTCCTTCTCAATGATCTTCTCTAAATTTTCATTCACTCTATTGAGCCAATGTTCCTTATCTTGATGAACCTCTAGGGCGATCCTATCCTCTAGGTCTAGGTGTTTTTTCAATAGAATGTGTTCTTTCTCATCTTGCAAAGCTTTCTTTAGGCCTCTTGTTCTTGGTCTTTTCCTTTTTCCTCTCACCTCTGATGCTCCAGGCTCACTTGATTTCATGATCTCCTTGCCTTTGCCGTCTTGCTGCATTAACTTGGCTTTTTCATTTTCTAGGATCAACTCCTTTGCTTTGAGTTGATTGTTTTCCTATTCAAGGAATGATATAACATAATTTTCCCTTTCCAAATTGATTGCTAGCCCCTTGATTTGATAGTCCTTATCCCTGATTGTCTGTCGCATGTTTGAAGTTTTATCCTCAGCCTATGAATCAACCAGTTTAAACTCATGCTCAACTGTGTCTTTCTCTTTTGCTGGTTCCTTCTTTGTCGATGAAGAAGGCTTGGCCCCTTTCTCTCCATGAGAAGAAAACACAACCCTCTGTCCTCTCTTGTACAATTTAGTCACCTTCAGCTTAGGTACTTGATTTTTCTCCACTGATTTTCTAGAGGACCACACCTCCATTTGAATGAAAAATAATCTATGAGTTATGAATGGGAATGAAGTGATGTGAAGGTGGATTTTGACGAAATGATAGAGGTGGTTTGAAAAAAGTGGCTATGAATTTTGGAATCTGATGAAAATTAGTGAAGAAACAGTGGAAGAGTGATCTCCTTGCAAGGAGGAAAAATAGGGTTTGTAATGAAAAATGCCCAAAAACCTCTAGGAATGAGCTAGGGTTTTACTTTTTAAGGGGTAAAACTTTGTTTTGAGGTGAATTGAATGGTTAAAATGGTTTATTAAACATGTATGTAGGTGTAGGAAACCATTTTACATGTTTTAGAAACCAAAAATAAAGATGTCCATTTTCACCCTATCATTTCCCATGCAAATTTCAGTACAAACCCCAACTTGAAGAATCATTGACATGAGATGAAATTGGGAAAGAAAAAGATGGCGGTTATGGTGTACTTGCTTGTTCCTTAGCTTAGAAGTCAGTAAAATCAAGCTTGCAAGTGAAAAATGAATTTTGGGAGAGTTTTGATGGATTTTGGGGCATTCTGTCCTGCGCGCAACACAATGTTCCTAGACGCGGCGTCAAAGTGCAATGCAGTTCACATAAGCGCAATGCCATCTTCCAAACCACTTTTGGAGGCCTTATATTGCTCCAAATTGATATCTTGATAGCTTTTTGGAAACCTATTGAAGGTTACTATACAATGGATACCTCAAGCATGTAATTTGGACACTCCATGAGGGAGAAAAATCTATTTTCCCAATGTCACTCCAAAAACTCAATGTTTCTCTGACAAGAGTGCAACACCAACTTGTAGATTATTTTTGGATTCTTTACACTAATTCAAATCACAAGATGATTGTACCATTGGAAATCTTAGGATGTCGGTTGTTATCTCAAAATCAGGCCCTGGAAGGCTGCTGACCAGGAAGACTTCAAGTAACTATTTCAGACCTACTTTAGGTTGAGGCTTAGCCTCCTCAACCTGAGAGGGCTCTCTCTAAATGGGTTAATGATTTTGATTAAGATAAGATGGCTAACTCTTGTAGAATAACTATGACAAATATGACTGTTGGAAATACATTAAACAAGTATCCATTGGGCCTATGGAGTCAATAACACCTCAGTAAACAATGATACTTCCTTTACATAGAAGTCAGGGCACTTAGCATTTGAAAATTCAGAACACAACTCATATGGAACCACAACTCATAAATGCATACAGGAAATCAGAGCACAATCAGTGAATTCTGAGTGATTATACATCTATGCAACTGTAAAAGACATTAAGGAAAGGATAAAATCACACATTCTGAACATAGAAACCCTTCATGAATCCTGAGAAGTAAAGCAGCCAAATTATATTACTGAACTCTCTCTTTACATAAGCCAAAACAATGCCTTGTTCCTCAAATTTCCCAACACTCATTCTATTGTTGTTTCAGCTATATATAGAATCTTTATTCTAACTAATTCGAGCTTCCTCCTCCAGCATGAGGGGAATTCGATAACTACCTCTAGTGACACCTATCAGCTATTTAACTAACTAATAAATACAATAAAGTGCTGACTGGAGTTTTTAAAGAGTTCTAAATTAACTATGACTCTAACTCCATTTTCCATGCATAATGGCTTCTCCTTGTTCTTTGACACCTGGTCCTCTTTCGATTTGGCTGAGCTGGATGTTTAATACTCCATATTGACCTTGAACGATGAATATTTTAACTGCTCAGAAGTATTAGGAGATTTCCCTTGTTTCTTGGCTCCAGTTTTCCTCAAAATGCTCGAATGTACAGAAGCATGTTTTCTAGCCTTTAATAACCCAAAATATGGAACACTGCCATGTTCTTGATGTGTTGTAAGCTGCATCGATGGACATGTGTGCAGGCAAAAGTTCCTTGTATGCAAATCGTTTGATACCTCTTGAACGGTGATAAAGGGACTTTACAACAGAAATTTAAAATTAGGTTGAAATATTCCACCTTTTTAAAGCATCCACCTGTCTTGTTCTGATTGACTATTGTTGTTCCAGCTGATGTCTTGCATACCCTTTTGGTGTTTCCCTTTCAAAATTCCCGCTCATAATACAAAACTGTCTGTCTGTGTTAAAATCATCACCTACAACAGTTTCGTAGCGCGCTACGAAACTGCTGAATTATTTGAAACAGCTTGCCTTTGACCCGAGATCTTTATCACCCAAACATTTGATTTCCAAAAACTCCCTTCAACTTTTCATATGTATAACAGGGATGTACATTTCTTCAGAATAATAAGACTAAGCAAATTTGACAAAATTTGGAGCAAAACCTTTCTTGAAAAGAAAATTTATTTAGCAGGTAACTGGCCTAGCTATGCCTTCAGGTCTTCAATTTTCTTCTTCATAGCTTTATTCCCAGCTCTTAGTTGCTTATTTATCCTTCTAATGTACCTGGCCTCTCTGATTGCTGGTACTGTCCATGTGTGAAATTGTGCATGGCCATCAACTACTGAATTCAACTGGTTTTCTAGGGTTTCACTCCCTTTCCACAGAGCTTTACGATAATTTGCATACACGACTGCATGTTCTCTAGCGGCTTTCTTCAATTTGGCAATCTCATATTTAGCTGCTTCTAATTGGCTCTTTATGGCTGCTATATTATCTCCTTGAGATGTGATGACTGTTCTGCTTATATCTTTTTGCCTAACTTTCCCGGTTTCCTCTGTTCTGGGCAGTGTTTCCTTTACTTGCTGGAACTTCCTTGTAATAGGTCTTCTGGGTTTAAAAATAAATTCTTCACCTGGCTCATCGAATTTAAGCCTTTTTGAGGCCTTAGACTTCTTGGTACCTTCTTGCGGTGACTGTGTCAAATCAATATGGACTGGTTCAGACTGCTCGAATTCAATGGCCTGTAATAAATCATTCAAACTTGCCTTAGACACTGGGCTCTCTTCAACTACTATGGCTTTACCTTTTTCCTTATTTATCTGGCTTCTTGTCCTTACCCTTGAGACTGCTTCAGATCTACTTGTTTCAGGTATAGTCTTCTTATCATGAGTTTTTTCCTTTGTTGATTGCTGAGGTTGATCTTGAATGATTAGTGGCTTCACTGGTTTTCTTAGCTATGACTTGGTTTGCTTTTTAGCTCTTGCTTCCTTTTGGAGCTCAACTATTGTGAATTCTCTGGCTGGTTGTAGAGTAAGGCCAGTCTTGCTTTGGAATCCAACCATGAAAATAAATGAATTCCAGTCTCTGCCTATCTTTTGGAGGCCATCTAAAACTAGCAACTTGATGAAACCATGATGAAACAAAGAGGTTTCACAGTCCTCTTTCCTCAGCTGCACCTTATCACACATCTTACTCAAACTTTGAAACAAATAAAAAGGAATGTCTATGGAGACTTTCCCCGTGAAATGCAAAAGCAGTTTGAAATGGTAAGAATAAACCTTATTGTACCTTCCTTCACAGGTCAAATATTTCTATATGCAGGTGAGAAGAAGAGCATAATGTTCCTTGACATAATTCCTGGGCACTGCTTTTGTTAAATCTTCGTTTACATATGCCTCCTTTAAAAACTCCTTACAAGGATTCATGTCAAACTTAAAATTTTTAATTCATTCTTCTCGTCCTCTTGGGATCTCTGTCACAGCAGATATTGCTTCTGGAGAAACCTGTACTTCTAACATGGCTACCTTTGAATTTAAACCAGTGAAGTTTAGCACAAATTCTTTAGTTACCTGCGCATGTCCTCCTTGTAGCTTTTTACAAAAGTTCTAGCACCCGGCATCTTTGAACACTTTCTCCACACCTTCATCCCTTAGTGTTATGTCCAAGCCCTCAGGTTCAGTCCTCTGGCATTTACCAGATCTGTGCTCTTTTTTCTCCATTTTTTCTTTGAGATCTTCACACACAAAGTCTAACAGCTCTGGTTGAAATGGTGATTCAACTCCTTTTTAAATCAGCCTCGCTTGAAATCAGCCTCGCTTGAAATTCAAATTCTTTCATTTAAAATGCTTCAATACATAATCAGGCAGATTTGTCACTCATGCAGCACTTACGACTATCATTAAGGTCTATGCACGGTAAAATCCCTTGGGAATGATATTTCTGTGCATATCAACAGATCTAGTGGTGGGGTAGTGGCAAATGAGCGTTCAAACGTGATACGAGAGGTACATAAACTGACATGAGTGGACACAACTGGTGACTCACCTAACGGACTTAACGTTTCGGGAAAGATTCGCTGCGAAATGCATGAATCCATGATTTCACAGCGCTGTTAGTTTTAAATTCTAAAGATGCGCTGCAAAACGGCCTAATCATGATGCGCTGCGAAATTGCTTAACCATAATTGCGCTGCGAAACTGGCAAATGGGATTACGCTGCGAAATCACTAAAAGACACGGTGACTCGGATAAGACAAGATATGACTATGGAACAATGATAGGTGGAGGAGAACCAATGGGAGTCGAGTATGGTTTGAGTTAAAAACTTTTAAAACTCCAAATCCTAAGTGAGGAAAAATAAAATGAAATCAACTTAACACAGACCTTTGTCATCAGACTAGGACAGACAATTATATGCATCAAATTTTTAGTTCTAAGTGATAACAATGGCTCCACTTGGGATAGTGTGCCGCTGTAGTACACTAAGAACTCGTAGGTCCAGTGCTTTGTTCAATTTCTGAAAACATAAACAGAGTTGACAAGCATTCCTTTCTAGCTTTGTGGGCCTTCACCTCGGGCTTAAGCTTCCTGTTCAGCTTGTCATTTATTTTCAACAAGAAAGACTAATAAAACGGTTATATACAATGTTTGTGAGACACTTGGCAGAGATTCAATCAATTGTAATGCTTTAGGAACCTGCCATTAACAGGTCCTCCAGCATATGGTGTTCCATCAACCTCCTGCAGAATGTAGGTGTTATTCCCATGGAAAGCAGAAATTTGATATGGCCCTTTCCACAAATTTTCAAATTTACCATGTTTACCTTTCTCTTCAATTCTAGCTTCCCATTTCATGACTTTATCATGAATCTGGAATGTAACCTCTTTGATCTTTTTTTCAAATGCTCTCTTGATCCTGTTCTGGTTTTGCTGATGACTGTCAAACACCTCGTTTCTTTTCTCCTGCAAAGCTATAAGCTGATTGATCCTTCGTTGTACAGCATTTGGTTCCTCTTCTAATCCTTGAATCAGCTTCATTACTGGTACTCCGAGGGATGTTGGAAATATAGCCTCTGCCCCATATACAAGCTCATATGGCGATGTTCCAATGGACCTCTTTGTGCAAATACGATCAGCCCACAAGGCATATTTCAGTTTCAAATGCCAACCCTTTTTATTTTCTTGCAGTAGTTTCTTAATAATTCTCACAAGACTCTTGTTTGTAGACTCAGCCAGACCATTTCCCTATGGATAATAAGCAGTGGAATGTCCCAGGGAGATGTGATACTGATGACAAAAATTAATCATTCTTTTGGACTTGAAAGCTTGAGCATTATCTGTAATGATCTTGATTGGGCAACCAAATCTTGATAATGTATTATTTTCTAAGAAAGAAATAATCACTGAATCATTTGCTTGCCTTGTGGGTATTGCCTCTATCCATTTTGTAAAGTAATCGGTGGCTGTGAGAATCCAGCGATGTTGTCCTGATGAGGGAGGATGGATTTCCCCTATAAAATCTAATCCCCACTGCTGGAAAGGTGCTTCAACATAAATAGGAACCAAGGGCATTGGCATGAGCTTTCTCTTTCCTTCAAACACTTGACATTCATGGCATGTGGCTATCTTTTTATAAATATCTCTAAACATAGTTGGCCAAAAATATCCAGCTCTCAAAACCTTGTTTGCAGTGGCTTTCCAATAGTGATGTCCTCCACAATCCCCTTTATGAAACTCATCAATTACTTTATCAGCTTCTTCTTCAATGAGACAGTTTAATAATATTCCTCCTGCATCTTTCCAAAACAGATTTTGGTCATACACAAAATATCTGAGAGATTTCAACTTGGTAAACCGAGCTTTGGATTTTGAAAGGTTATCAGGAGCTCTATTATGCTGCATCACAAATGCTATATCCTTATACCATTCTGAGATCAAGAATTTCTCATTTATTTGGACCAACTCTTCTTCATTTTCAGAAATTTCTGAGATTTTTGTACTTAAATTAATAGCAATACAGTCCAGCTTTGACTGAGTCAACAATTTGACTAGGCCTTGACCCTTTACCAACTTGGTGGGTTTGATCTCAATGTCATACTCCAACAGTTTTGCTATCCACTTTCCCCTTTTTCCATCTGGATCAGCTTGTGTAAGAATATCTTTTATAACAGCATTTGGCACGTATGCAACAATGTGAGAGTGCAAAACATAAATCCTGAAATCCTTAATTGCTTTCACCAATGCATAGGGTTGTTTCTCTAAGATATAATATTTCAATTCAGCATTAGCCAACGTCTTGCTAAAGAAAGAAATGGGTTGTTCAGTACCTTGACTTCCTTTTTGCAATAACACTCCAGCAATTGTGTCTTCAGAAGCAAATGTGAAGATTAGAAACTCCTTGGTAAAATCCGGGCGGATGAGGACTGGTGCTTGAGTAAGTGCTTTCTTGATCTCTTCAAATGATTTCTTTGCTGTCCATTTAAAATCTGCTCCTTTCTTTAACATCTTTGTTATGTTCTTGACCACTTCAGCAAAGTTAGGAATGAATCTTCTAACAAAGTTAACTTTCCCAAGAAAGGATTGAATCTCCTTCTTACTCCTTGGTAAATCTAACTTTTGAATTGCACTAACTCTATTAGGATCAATCCTAATTCCCTCTTCAGAAATAATATGTCCAAGCAGTTTGCCAGAAGTTAAAGCAAAAATACTTTTGGTTGGGTTTAGAGAAATACCAAACCTCCTACACTTCAGTAGGACCCTTTCAAGGTGCTTTAAGTGGTCTTCTTCCTTATTTGAAAAAACTGTGATATCATCAAGATAAACCACCACTGATTTGTCCTTTTCTTCAGCAAAATCAATATCCATTGCTCTCTGGAAAGTTGCTCCTGCATTCATGAGGCCAAAGGGCATTTTTTCATACTTGAATGTTCCCCATGGTGTAGTGAAAGCTGTTTTCTCCTGATCATCTGGGTGAACAAGAATCTGATTGTACCCTGAGAAGCTATCAAGCATAGACATCCTTTGTGAACCAACAATGTTTTGCAGAATGAAATCCATTTTGGGGAGAGGGTAATTATCTTTCAATGAATCTTTGTTTAAGTTCCTGAAGTCTATACAAATTCTGATCTCCCCATTCTTTTTTCTGACTGGTACCAATTTGGCAAGCCAAATTGAGAATCTGATTGGGACAATAATTTTGGCATCAAAAAGCTTTTTCACTTATTTTTCAATCAGTGGCATTAGAAGAGGATTAATCCTTCTTAGCTTCTGATTAAAAGGCTTCTCATTCTGCTTAATAGGGATGGTATGTTGTATGATTGAAGAATCATATTGTTTCAAATCAGAATAGCTCCATGCAAAAACATCAATGAATCTTTTCATCATTTCAACATATTTGGTCTTCATATCAGCTGAAAGGAACTTTGAAATCTTGACTATTTTAGGCACAACTGAGTCACCTAAATTACAGTTTTCTACTTCCTCCTCATTAGCTTGTATTCTTGGTGCTTTGAACACATCATTTTGATCAAATAATTTTTCCAGAGGAATGAGACCTTTAGGGATTAAGTTGTTTTGTAACTATAAGACTTCAGAACTTTCCTTTGACTCTATTAACATGTTCTACTGATCTATCTGATTGTGCTCAAACTCTTCTTTTAATTCAATGAAATTCCTTACATGCTGATCATCCTCAAAAACTTGCCAATTTATGATATTATCCGGTATGACTGGTCTATGACGAACCTCCACTTCATAATTATCAGAAGAGTGCTTAGGAATGATAAAGAGACTGGCTGAAACAACAAGAGAATCTGCAATAGAGTTTTGATCTCTAGTTTTGATGCTAAAAGAATAGGTTTGAAATTTTTCCAACATCTCCAACACTAAATTTCTGTATGCTCTCATCCTTGCATCCTTAGTTTGATATGTACCTTCTATTTGTTTAATTACTAATTCAGAATCTCCACAAACAACAATATTTTTGGCTTTCAACTTTATCAAGGCTTCCAAACCTAAAACTAGAGATTCGTACTCAGCCATATTGTTGGTACAATCAAAGTTTAATTTATATGAGAGAAACTTACTTTCTTCAGTTGGACTAGTGATCCAAATCCCAGCTCCTGCCCCTTCTTTTCCTGCTGATCCATCAAAGTACAATGACCAACAGCCCATGATGTCCCTTTCATCTCTTTGCTGCCCTTCTTGACTCTGATTTTCTGCAGGTTTATCTTGTAATTCTCTTCCAACTGATTCATTGAAGAGGATAGCTGATCCAAGACCAGTATCACATGAGTAAATAGGAAAGTTCTGAGGCTTTTCTTTGCTGCTTACCATGTAGGCCATCCTTGTTTCACGATACAACCTCCTTTGTTCACCAAACACTGGAATGGTAGCATATGTAATATCCATCTGCATTGTGCCCTTGATTTTTGCTGCCCATGACCTCGAAAGAAGCATTCCAAACTTCGGTGGAATGTCTGCAACAACAATGTCCATAACAGTTGTTTTTTCTGGAATTTTTGTGAGCCCCACAACAACATATTTTATCAAACCAATGCAATGGACTCTTTTTGAATCAAAGGAAAATAAATCCTTATATGGCCTAGTAACCTCTAACCCCAGTCTTTCCATGATTACCTTAGGCATGAGATTATGTGATGCCCCTGAGTCTAACATAGCATTATGTAGAGTCATGTCATGAATGGTAATGCTTATGTAGAAAGGAGGAAACTCTTCATTTTGTTCATCCTCAAGTCTTGGACCAAAATAGATAATAGGATTATCTTCTTGTACATTTAGGATATCAGCCACTCCTGGTTGTGAATTAAGCATTTCAACAATTTTGCTTCTGTATTTGTCTACCTTGAGAATTTCATTAAAAGGGATCGATATTTTAATTTTGGCAATCTCATTCTCAATATTAAAAACAGAAGTAGTCTTGTCAATTTCTTTGAGAGGAGAAGGAATTTGAATATCCTTTTTGACAAGAGGAGAATCATCCTTACCTTCAACCACCTTTGATTTTTCCTTTTTATCTTCAGCTGTCTTTGAGATATTCTTCTTGGGCTGTGCTTTATTTGCTGTAATAGGTACATCTCTATTCCTTAAATTATACTGCTTTTGCATCTCAAAAATAGCGTGCTGATAGCCTTTTAAAAAATCCGAAGGCTCTTCTCCTGACTTTATCATACTGGACTCATCATGCTCCTCCTTAGTCAAGAAAATCCCTGACACTTCTTCATCAAAACAATGGATTGACTCCTCAGGGACTTCAGGTTCATCTTCTTCTTCTTCATCTACCAAATTTTGTTGGAAGGGAGGTCTCACTGGAGGATCTGCCTGCTGATTTCTGTTGTCTCTTGGCCTTTGCTGATTCTGTGGTCTTCTGAACTGAGGGTTCCTGAATTGAGGTCCTTGCTGTGCTGGAGGGGCAGAGGCATTCCCAAGAGCTAATCGGTCCATCAATTTCTCCATGGTTTTCATCATTGTTTCAAACTTGTCTTCTTGAGCAGAAGTAGAAGGTTTCTCTTCTTCCTTTAACTTAGCCTTTGCCATCTTTGATTTTTTAGCAGCAAGCATATTTACCTCCACCTTAATTGCATCATTTTGCATGTCAGCAAGAGAGGCAGACTCCCTTTCTCTGAGTAAAAGAGAAAAATCTGAATCAAATGATTCAGCATATCTCAACTGTGCCAAAGCTCCAGGAGGTTTCAAATGAGCTGGAATAGAATTGTATATTTTGTTAAACCTCTTAGAGAAATTTTGAACGGTTTCCTCTAGAGCTCTCCTAAGATTGTTTTATTCAGTAAGGTCTTGGACAGGGTTGGTTCTGTTTCCCCATTTCCTTAGAAAGCTGTCTTCAAACTCTACCCAACTATGCATGCTCCCAGCTCTAAGGGATTTAAACCATTTTCTGACTTCCCCAATAAAAGTTTGAGCAAGCAATCTTAGTTTTACATATTCATCATCCACTTCTTCCCTATCAACAAAATCATTGAGCCTATCCACATGTTCCTCTGTTGTAATATCTTCATCTCCTCCCCATGTTGGAATTCTGGAAACATATTTTCTAGGAAGATCATGTAAAACAGCAGGGAGAGCTAGAGGAGCATACCTAGCAGGTATAGCCATAATGAATGGAGGAGCAATGACAACAGGTATAGTATGACCAGTGGGAGCAGAACTAGTGTGAGATAATGTCTGAGGACTATTTGGACTAGCAGAGGCAGAAGATAAAGTATGGGTACGAAAAGGGCTATTTGGACTTTGCAAACCACTGACAATGGAACTCCAATTTGGGAGAGGTAAACCAGTTTTAGATTTGAGCAAAACTTCAAAAGGATCAAGCTCTTTGAGCTGATTCAAGTCATCTTCCTCTAATAGCAATTCTGAAGTAACAACCTCCCAAAACTCTTCTTTATATTTTTGTGACACTAAAGATGAAGTATCAATGCCTCTTTTTTGTAAATCTAAAATAATTCCAATAAGTTCTTCTTCATTCTCAGACCTCAACAATACCTCATGAATTTTATCATCAACAAGTTTATCTTCAGGACTTCTAGAAAATTCAGGGAACAAAGATTTTGATATGGATGAAGTACCTGGTGTATCAGAAAATCTTTTCTTGCTCCTTGAGATAATGTTGGGATTATCCACAGGACTAGGTGGATTTGGGTCAGGATTACTCCTTGTATATCTTCCTCTCGAAGCCACCTTTTTATCTTTAAGATTGAATGGAGTCACCAAGGTAGAATGCAACCTCGAAAACCTTCTGAGCTCCTGCTACCTTCAGAAGTTCAGCTTCATAATTTCGGGAACGAGTAATCTTCAAGCTCCCGGCAGACGCACCAAAATGTTATCTCAAAATCAGGCCCTGGAAGGCTGCTGACCAGGAAGACATCAAGTAACTATTTCAGACCTACTTTAGGTTGAGGCTTAGCCTCCTCAACCTGAGAGGGCTCTCTCTAAATGGGTTAATGATTTTGATTAAGATAAGATGGCTAACTCTTGTAGAATAACTATGACAAATATGACTGCTGGAAATACATTAAACAAGTATCCATTGGTCCTATGGAGTCAATAACACCTCAATAAACAATGATACTGCCTTTACATAGAAGTCAGGGCACTTAGCATTTGAAAATTCAGAACACAACTCATATGGAACCACAGCTCATAAATGCATACAGGAAATCAGAGCACAATCAGTGAATTCTGAGTGATTATACATCTATGCAACTATAAAAGACATTAAGGAAAGGATAAAATCACACATTCTGAACATAGAAACCCTTCATGAATCCTGAGAAGTAAAGCAGCCAAATTATATTACTGAACTTTCTCTTTACATAAGCCAAAACAATGCTTTGTTCCTCAAATTTCCCAACCCTCATTCTATTGTTGTTTCAGCTATATATAGAATCTTTATTCTAACTAATTTGAGCTTCCTCCTCCAGCATGAGGGGAATTCGATAACTACCTCTAATGACACCTATCAGCTATTTAACTAACTAATAAATACAATAAAGTGCTGACTGGAGTTTTTAAAGAGTTCTAAATTAACTATGACTCTAACTCCATTTTCCATGCATAATGGCTTCTCCTTGTTCTTTGACACCTGGTCCTCTTTCGATTTGGCTAAGCTGGACGTTTAATACTCCATATTGACCTTGAACGCTGAATCTTTTAACTGCTCAGAAGTATTAGGAGATTTCCCTTGTTTCTCGGCTCCAGTTTTCCTCAA
Organism: Pinus tabuliformis; assembly: GCA_031772625.1. Classification (NCBI taxonomy): domain Eukaryota; kingdom Viridiplantae; phylum Streptophyta; class Pinopsida; order Pinales; family Pinaceae; genus Pinus; species Pinus tabuliformis. Next base: position 1,575,132,684 of record CM062804.1, read on the forward strand.
AATGCTCGAATGTACAGAAGCATGTTTTCTAGCCTTTAATAACCCAAAATATGGAACACTGCCACGTTCTTGATGTGTTGTAAGCTGCATCGATGGACATGTGTGCAGGCAAAAGTTCCTTGTATTCAAATCGTTTGATACCTCTTGAACGGTGATAAAGGGACTTTACAACAGAAATTTAAAATTAGGTCGAAATATTCCACCTTTTTAAAGCATACACCTGTCTTGTTCTGATTGACTATTGTTGTTCCAGCTGATATCTTGCATACCCTTTTGGCGTTTCCCTTTCAAAATTCCCGCTCATAATACAAAACTGCCTGTCTATGTTAAAATCATCACCTACAGCAGTTTCGTAGCGCGCTACGAAACTGCTGAATTATTTGAAACAGCTTGCCTTTGACCCGAGATCTTTATCACCCAAACATTTGATTGCCAAAAACTCCCTTCAACTTTTCATATGTATAACAGGGATGTACATTTCTTCAGAATAATAAGACTAAGCAAATTTGACAAAATTTGGAGCAAAACCTTTCTTGAAAAGAAAATTTATTTAGCAGGTAACTGGCCTAGCTGTGCCTTCAGGTCTTCAATTTTCTTCTTCATAGCTTTATTCCCAGCTCTTAGTTGCATATTTATCCTTCTAATGTACCTGGCCTCTCTGATTGCTGGTACTGTCCATGTGTGAAATTGTGCATGGCCATCAACTACTGAATTCAACTGGTTTTCTAGGGTTTCACTCCCTTTCCACAGAGCTTTACGATAATTTGCATACACAACTACATGTTATCTAGCGGCTTTCTTCAATTTGGCAATCTCATATTTAGCTGCTTCTAATTGGCTCTTTATGGCTACTATATTAACTCCTTGAGATGTGATGATTGTTCTGCTTATATCTTTTTGCCTAACTTTCCCGGTTTCCTCTGTTCTAGGCAGTGTTTCCTTTACTTGCTGGAACTTCCTTGTAATAGGTCTTCTGGGTTTAAAAATAAATTCTTCACCTGGCTCATCGAATTTAAGCCTTTTTGAGGCCTTAGACTTCTTGGTACCTTCTTGCGGTGACTGTGTCAAATCAATATGGACTGGTTTAGACTGCTCAAATTCAATGGCCTGTAATAAATCATTCAAACTTGCCTTAGACACTGGGCTCTCTTCACCTGCTATGGCTTTACCTTTTTCCTTATTTATCTGGCTTCTTGTCCTTACCCTTGAGACTGCTTCAGATCTGCTTGTTTCAGGTATAGTCTTCTTATCATGAGTTTTTTCCTTTGTTGATTGCTGAGGTTGATCTTGAATGATTAGTGGCTTCACTGGTTTTCGTAGCTGTGACTTGGTTTGCTTTTTAGCTCTTGCTTCCTTTTGGAGCTTAGCTATTGTGAATTCTCTGGTTGGTTGTGGAGTAAGGCCAGTCTTGCTTTGGAATCTAGCCATGAAAATAAACGAATTCCAGTCTCTGCCTATCTTTTGGAGGCCATCTAAAACTAGCAACTTGATCAAACCATGATGAAACAAACAGGTTTCACAGTCCTCTTTCCTCAGCTGCACCTTATCACACATCTTACTCAAACTGCGAAACAAATAAAAAGGAATGTCTACCGAGACTTTTCCCGTGAAATGCAAAAGCAGTTTGAAATGGTAAGAATAAACCTTATTGTACCTTCCTTCACAGGTCAAATATTTCTGTATGCAGGTGAGAAGAAGAGCATAATGTTCCTTGACATAATTCCTGGGCACTGCTTTTGTTAAATCTTCGTTTACATATGCCTCCTTTAAAAACTCCTTACAAGGATTCATCTCAAACTTAAAATTTTTAAACCATTCTTCGCGTCCTCTTGGGATCTCTGTCACAACAGATATTTCTTCTGGAGAAACCTGTACTTCTAACATGGCTACCTTTGAATTTAAACCAGTGAAGTTTAGCGCAAATTCTTTAGTTACCTGCGCATGTCCTCCTTGTAGCTTTTTACAAACGTTCCAGCACCCGGCATCTTTGAACACTTTCTCCACACCTTCATCCCTCAGTGTTATGTCCAAGCCCTCAGGTTCAGTCCTCTGGCATTTACCGGATCTGTGCTCTTTTTTCTCCATTTTTTCTTCGAGATCTTCACACAAAAATTCTAACAGCTCTGGTTGAAATGGTGATTCAGCTCCTTTTTAAATCAGCCTCGCTTGAAATCAGCCTCGCTTGAAATTCAAATTCTTTCATTTAAAACGCTTCAATACATAATCAGGCAGATTTGTCACTCATGCAGCACTTACGACTATCATTAAGGTCTATGCACAGTAAAATCCCTTGGGAATGATATTTCTGTGCATATCAACAGATCTAGTGGTGGGGTAGTGGCAAATGAGCGTTCAAACGTGATACGAGAGGTACATAAACTGACATGAGTGGACACAACTGGTGACTCACCTAACGGACTTAACGTTTCGGGAAAGATTCGCTGCGAAATGCATGAATCCATGATTTCGCAGCGCTGTTAGTTTTAAATTCTAATGATGCGTTGCGAAACGGCCTAATCATGACGCGCTGCGAAATTGCTTAACCATAATTGCGCTGCGAAACTGGCAAATGGGATTACGTTGCGAAATCACTAAAAGACACGGTGACTCGGATAAGACAAGATATGACTATGGAACAATGATAGGTGGAGGAGAACCAATGGGAGTCGAGTATGGTTTGAGTTAAAAACTTTTAAAACTCCAAATCCTAAGTGAGGAAAAATAAAATGAAATCAACTTAACACAGACCTTTGTCATCGGACTAGGACAGACAATTATATGCATCAAATTTTTAGTTCTAAGTGATAACATCGGCTACGGAATAGAGTCATCAAGCACTACCAAAACCTCCTCCAAACCCCTGAAAAATTGTCTTGAAGTCAAGTTGTCTAGAAGTGCAACAACTCTCCTGTAGCAAGTGTATTTGGGGCATTTATTTCAAATCATAATACCTATGCATAAAATGAAGGAGGTTTTTGACGCTTGGACTAGAATGGACAAAAACCTCTTTCACATTTGTAAACTTATTCTCCATTTTGTCAGAAAAATATTTTGAATCAAACATGTCCCTATGAGGAATGATGAGGCAAGGTACTCTACTGCAACATTCTCTTATTTGAAATTAAATATTACCTTTGCCTTTATTTTGATTTCCCCAAGCTGCTAACTCCATTTACCCACTGAATCACATGATGGACATGTTTTGTTTTGACATATGGTATCGTGATGACACATGGAGTGAAACCCTAGACCATGACCTAAAATGAGGAATTTAACCATTTCCTGACCCAAGACACTTAAATGAAGATACGATACCTCGAAGAAGACAATGAACATGATGAGTGATGAAGACCATGAGTAAGTGAAGGGAGCAACAATGACCTAGACACGACAACCAATGACAAAATTTCTATTTGAAGATTCACTGAAATGACAAAAATTTGACTTGACACCCTAACAAACATAATAAAAGCACATTTGATCTAGGTGACAAGCTAACAAGACTGATACTAACAGGCTGAAACCAAGGCAATTAAGGCAGCAATAGAAGAGAAGGTGGTTGAGTTCCTAAGGGAGAATGTATTCTACATATTTTGGTACCCTAGAGAGCTAGTCAGAGACCAAGGTAGCCAGTTTACCTCCAATATGATTGAAGAACTGCTAAGTCATCACAAAAACAAGTATAGGACCTCCACTCCTTATCATCCACAAGCTAATGGGTAATTGGAGTTGACCAACAGGGCACTGAAGAGCATCTTAACCAAGGTAGTGAGCAGCAACAGGAAGGATTGGGCAGAGAGACTAGTTGAGGCTACCTGGGCCTATAATACAACATGGAAGACCACCACTGGATTTACACCCTATGAGATGGTCTATGGTAAAAAGGCTTTGTTGTCCATTGAGTTTGAATATAACACATTGAGGATGGTAGCCCAACTAGATTTGGATGTCAGTTATGCACAGAAAGAAATATTGTTCCATTTGAATGGCTTGGATGAATTCAGAATGTAGGCCCTACTACATACAGAGGTAATTCAGCTTCAAAGGAAGATCTGGCATGATAGACATATTAAGGAGAAGCAATTTCAAGAGGGTGATTTGGAATTGTTATATGATTCTAGGTATAAAGACTTCAAGGGCAAGCTAAGGACAAGATGGCTCAGACCTTATGTGGTGGAAAGATGCCATGATAATGGTTCAGTGAAAATCAGAACTATAGATGAAGAAGCCATTCCATTGCTTGTTAATGGACACCGATTGAAAATGTACAAGAGGTCATTATCAAAACAAGAGTTCATTAACAATATCAATAAGACAATGATGATGGTGGAGCAAGTTCCAGCTCCTCCCTCATCAGGCCACTGAAAAAATAAAAAAGAATAAGGATTCAAGTGAAACCTCCATGAGGCACTTGAGTCCCATCCTTGGGTTGAAAACCTCGTGAGGCGGCCCAATGATGAAAATAAAAGAAATTGGAAAAAATAATAAGAAGATCCCTAGGTGGAAACCTTCCTTGAGGCTGCCAGGGCAAATATCTAGGGTGAAAACCTCTCTGAGGCAGCCTAGGTGTTTTTCAAAAAAAAGAGAAAAACAAAAGAGAGAAAAGAGACGTAATTGTTATTTGCAGGTGGGCAAGAAAGACAATCAAGGAGTAAGGAGAAGATCCAAAGGGAACCCTGCCTTACATATATTCATCTCCTCCACTCCTTGCCATGCATCCCTCCATAAATTCCATTGTTTTTTTCACTTCATTGCTTCTATTTAGGCGAAGATTGTGTTTTCTATAGGATCCCCTGTATTCCTACAGGATCCCCCAAAAACCTACAGGAAGCAATTCAAGGGTGAATGGTAGGTTGGTTAGGTCCTGTAGCAGCCTATCCCACATAATATTAATCATCAGCCACAGGTCTTCACTAAGATGATCCAGGAGCTCCAGACAGTAGACAGCAAAGGAGGGAGCAAAATTACCATGCAACAAATAAACAACGCAACACCTCTGATCTTTGACAACTACAACATGGCATTGAGACCACAGGTAAGTATCCTGCTCACTCACTCATATGCATCATTTGATCAAAAGTTGTAAGGGTTATGAGGTAGTTGGTTTATAAGTGAAAAGGTGGCCAGTTAACTTGGCCACCTTTGATAAAGCAAACAGTTAGGTGGAAAAAATGAAATTCTTTTTAAATTCAAAAGAGAATGAAAGAGTCTGAAAACAGTGATTTATTTTTTATGGAATTCAAATCCGATGTAAGGTGGGGCCTCGACCCATATTAAAGTTCGAGAAATAGCACAAGATTTAAGTAAGCGTGGGTTCGAGAGGCAGATAAAGTGCTCTGCGGGGGAGAAACGAGCACAAGTTATAACTCAGGCTCAACCCCCGCAGTTGACCATGACATCAAGGTGTTTGACCAAGATCTACGACTTGAGATTGTTGCGGGGGGGTTCAAGCCTGATGAACATCTCGTACACTCCCTACCCTCGCAGCGGGCCACCCCAATCGCTCCACTCCATCTCATCTCCTCCACGTCATATGCCACCCTCATTCACTATCGTCCACCTCATTCACCATACCCCATCACCTCATCTGTCATTCCATAGATATAGTGTTGCTTATGGCTACCATTTTAGGATGTTTGAAGAATTAATATTTGGGGTAGAAAAACCATTTCAAAAAAGACTCAACATACCCTATTTCTTGATGCAATCACTCGTAGACTCCAGAAACAAAGTAAAGGAAGGGAATTCCCAACAATTGGCTCACCATGGGTTGATCAAGATCCTCATTGAGTATTCCCTCTAAAACCTCAGGATCCCTATAACATGGTTAGTCTTCAGAGACTTACCAGCAAAGGATGACATCAAAACCCTCACCTATGATGTTATTCCTTTTGCCAGTGAGGAGGAGGAAAAACAAGAAGAAGAAGATACAAAGCTAGATATGGATGAGATGGATGAAGAAGAAACTAATACAAAGGAACATGATGAAGCAGAAGAAGAAGGGGGAGAAGAGAAGGAGGATGATGCTGAGACAGAGGAGGAAACTAAGGAAGAAACTGATGGAGATGAGAAAGAACAACAAGAGGAACAAAATAAGAAAAATGGAGAGGAAGAAGGCATTGAAACGAAGCTCAAGGAAGTGGGCAAAGAGCTAAGTGGATTAAGGGACAAATAAGCAATAATGAGAGATCAACATGAGAGGGAAAATGCATGGCTGAGAGGAAAGCTGCAGGAAAGGGAAAACCAACTAGCATGTATGGCCAGCCTCTCCTTGGAGGTCATCCAGTGTAGGATTCCAACTAAATCCTATGCTCTTTACCTCAGAGAACAATGACTGCAATTTCAGATTCAAACACTAGCACAAAGCGGCACCATGCCATTTCAGGACTAAAGGCAGTTTATTGATCTTTATGATCAAAGTACACTAGAGGATAGGGAAAAAATGGCCGAGTTTTACTTGCACAACAAGGCCCTCACAGACATGAATGTTTTGGATCCTAATTCCGAGCTAGGAGATATACAATTAATGGCTTTGGCATCATGGATGAACCATGAGGAGTCAAGGGCTACAGAGATGAAAATAATATTGGTTAGAGATAAAAATGAACCTCTTTTCATCATATCTAAACAATAAAATCCCATAGCCCTAATCATCAACCATAATCTAATTTCAAATGATCCTCAGCTGGCACCTAGATATCTTGCTACCCAAGGGCAAGCAAATTCACATTTTGAGGATATGTTTAGGCTGCTAGGAGATGATAGTATACATGCCTACTTCAGGAGATGGAACACACCGCCACACAGATGGAAGATCATAGAATATCAGTTCCCTCAAAGGTTGAGAGAGGCACTCAACAACACCTATGTATAAGCAATCAATGCAAAGGTTGAAGGTCAATTGCATAGGCCTAAAACTCAGTCCACCACTACTCCTAGGGATGCTAGAAGGGAGAAAAGAAGAACACAAAAAGAGGAAGTGGTAAGAAGTATAAAGGAAAGTAGGCTTCTATGAACAAGAAGAAGAGACCACAATAGAGGCATGGGATGTCAGAGAGGCTACCAAAGCCATGAAGGACATGGACATTGACTAAGTTGCTCAGAGGATGAGCAACACTTTCATTAGGGGGGTGAGGATGAGCCTCATCATTGGGTAATTATATGGGCCTTAATTCACCTCCTATCTTAGTTAACCCAATTATTCTCACAACTTATTGCATACTTTTGATTATATTTTGTTTATGAGATGAGTTAGAGTTGGATATTTTTCTTTGTGGTCTAATGTGCATTTAACACAGGATTAAAGGATAAAAGCAAGGAATTTTGGCAAAGACCTTGGTCAAAAATCAAATGGGACAAGGGAAAGGAATTATAGGAGGGAAATCCTCCTCATTTACTACCCCTCCATTTGAATATTCCTCCATTATATCGTAGTGCAAACAACCAAATCATGAGGACTAGAAGGAAGTCGATCAAGTGAAAGTTAAAGCACCCGTTTATCTCGAGTTTGGGAGCCGAGCCTCCATAATTTTAAGGAAGTCATTGGAGACTTTAATCATATAAGTAGATAGGACTAGGACCTTAGTAGGATTTGGAATTTTGATTGTAAAAATCTACTTTATTTTGGAGTTGCAAGATTTGTGATAGTTTTTTATGTAATCCATCGTTTTAATAATAAGAATGAGTTTCATTTCAAGCTAGCACTAAGTTAACTCAGAGAGTTGAAGCTCTCGGGCTAGGGCCCAACCCTAGCAGCCAAGGCTCCTCTTTATTGTACATGTATGCTAACATAGATTCATGGTTTAATTGTTCATTTGCTTAAGTAGCTGCATTTCCTTTATAGCAGTGTAGATTCATGGTTTAATCGTTCATTTGCTTAAGTAGCTACATTTCCATTACAACAATGTAGCGTAGATTGGTTGTGTTTTAATTTGCTTCCATTTGTGCCTTCTTTCCATTAGTAGGTTAGCAAGGAGAAAAATATCACCATAAAGTTATCAGTAGGTGTCTCAGCCTCACCTCCTCCCTCTGGGACCATGACTTGAGGAAGAGACCCTTCAGCAACCCCAAAAACAAATATTTCTAGTTCTTGCATGAGCTTTGGAGTTTGTCATCTTGATTTAGTACCTGGTTCATTTCATCGTTATCTTTCTGTAATAAGATCTCACTCATATTCTCATTTCGTTCAACACTTTCTTCATGCATAATATATGTGGAAGCCAATAAATCACGTCTTAATCAGATTATACCCATAGATCTCCTTACCATCCAATCCATAACAAACTTGACCAATCGCTTTTAATCGCATGTAGCATATTCATTTAAACGTTTGACTTTAGGTGCTCCAAATCTCCATCGTCGATTTTTTTTGCTTGATCCAACAGCTATTGCACCACCTGCTCGCTAACTAGCTTGGCTGATCTCCACCATTGATCAATCCCGCATGATCCAATGGCTATCGTGCAATCTCGCGTGGATTATTGCACGACCAATATCCGACCGAGAGCACGCGAAAAAAGTGGTTTTCCCATGCTATGTGAAACTCACTTAAGCTAATCACGTAAAATTTAGGAATTCCACTTACATCTCTTAGGCACTCCACATCTCCACCATTGATCTGTTTCGCTTAATCCAACAGCCATCACGTCATCTTGCACGAATTCTTGCACAACCGATATTCGATCGAGAGCACATGAGAAAAGTGGTTTTCTCGTGCTACGTGCCACTTACTTAAGCTAATCGCATAAAATTTAGGAATTACACTTATAGATTTGAGGGCGCATGAGAAACTACTTACCACCTATGAAGACTGCTCCATCATTCTACACGTTTTTTTCCTTCTGTCACCACATGACTTAATGTGATCCATCCATCTATTCACTTAATCTTTGTGATAAGATCTTTTCCGATCATCTTTCATTAATCCTATTCGTTGATCGATCCATCCATCTATTCACTTAATCCCCTGCAATAAGATCTTCGCCATTCATCTCCTATTAATCTTGTTCGTCCATCAATTCACTTAAACTTCGCGATAAGATCTTCGTCGCTCATCTTCCGTTAATCCTTTTCAGCCATCTATTAACTCAATATCTTGCAATGAGATCTCCGTCGCTCAACTTTCGTTAATCCTGTTCGTCCATCTATTCACGTAATCTTCTACGATAAGATCTCCGCCACTCATCTTCCTGTGCATTGTTGCTTCATTATGTCTTCCTTTCATTGATTTTGATCTTCACTTCCTCTTCCACTTGATTCCTTCTCGAACATTGTTCTGCATATCATTTAAATGTTGCCACTCCTGAGTTTCAATTTTGTTATTCAATCAAACTCTAACACTGTCCGATCATTAAAAAAAACCAAAAAAGTGAAAACAGATTTAGTCTAGTTTCCTTGCTTACACATTAGTTTGGTTTGATGCTCTTTACTTCTGTAACTTAGATAGCAGCATTAGGTTAGTGTTGATTTAGCAATTTTTCTTAGCATAGTTGTTTAAATGGTTAATTAAGATATGGTGTGATTTAGCATTACATGTTGTTTTCTTCATTACTGTAGTAGAGTAGCTCTCTTAGAATAGATTTGGTCTTCTTCCATCAAAGAATAAAGCTTCTTCTGACTCTATAGAAGTCTGGCTTGGAACCTCTAGGGTCTTTCACCAGATGAACAAGTGACAACAAGCAGGACCTTCACTTCTACTTGTGCATATAACACTGTCACCTCCAAGTTTGTATGAACCTCGGGTTTATAAGTAAGGCTAGTAGCCCAGGAGTTGCAGCATCCTTGCTGCAATATTGGTGCTCATCAGTCGGAAACCAAAAAATGAGCATTCTTCGAGTTGAAGAATCTCCTTTGTTTTGCACCAGTGCTCACATTACCAGACCTGCAACAACCATTTGAGGAGATAGATGCCTCTGACTATGCTATTGGTGTGGTTCTTACTCAGCATGGGCATCTAGTGGCTTACCACATTGATATATTTTCAGACACAGTCCGAAAGTACCCCACTTACGACAAAGAAATTTATTCCATTATGGAGGTTTGCCGTCAATGGAAGCATTAAATTTTTGGGAAGGAAATGGTCATCAACACAAACCACCGACCTCTATAGTTCAAACAGACACAAGGGAAGTTGTAGAACGATCAACATCAGAAAAGGTCCACCTATCTGCAACATTTCCATTTGAACATTAAGTATAAGAATGGCAGCACCAATAATGTCGCTGATTGCCTCAACCGACCACTGGTCATGGCGCTAATCACTATGCTCGAATCTTATTGGCACGAGACATCGAAGTGGCCACATCTTTACAAGAGTGATCCAGAATTCGGTAGCATATACCAAACACTCCTGGAAGGGAAGTAAGTTCCAAATTTTCACCTTCAAGATGCATTGTTATGCCACTTGGGACACATATGTGTTCCTTCAAGTGAGCATGCCAAGATGACTTGGGAGGCACTCTACAGTCGTGTCGCTAGACATTTTGGATTAGAGAAAACAATGGGAGTATTGCAGAAGTATTTTTATTGGCCAAAACTTCATCAGGATGTTGGGAGGTACATTAGATCCTGCACCACCTTCGCCATTGCCAAACCAACCATTAAGAAGGGAGGCCTGTATAATCCTCTACATACTCCTAGTCGGCCTTGGGAATCTGTCTCCATGGATTATATGTTGGGCCTTCCTTATCCTAAGCATGGAAACGATTGCGTTTTTGTGGTCGTCGACAGATTCTCTTAGATGGCCATCATGGCAGCCTTTGAGAAGAGTATCACAATAGAGGCCACTGCTAAGCCCTTCTTTGAGCGAGTGTGGGTACACTTAGGGATCCCGTAGTCCATTATATTTGATTGGGACAACATATTCCTGAGTGCATTTTGGTCAAGTATCTATTTGATGCTGGATATAAAACTTACTAATTCCGTGACTTTCCATTCCAAATTGATGGCCAAACAAAGTTTGTCAACAAGATGATCGTACACATTCTATTCATGTATAACTCGAAGCATCCACACACATGAGACGAAATTCTCCCCTATGTCCAACACAACTACAACAGAGCTCTACACATCTCAACAGGCCATAGCCCCTTTTAGGTAGGGATAGGATTTCAGGGATTATGCCCCATTTATGTGGCCATACCATTTGCAGCTGCTCAGGTAGATTTGGCTCACATGGAGTCCGAAGCTGAAAGGGCTAACAAATTCATTGAGTGCATTCAACAAATCCATCAATAGGTCCATGATATATTGGACAGAGCCAATGCTAAGTATAAGTAGTGCCATGATAAACATCGAGTGCCACACAAGTTGCAGGTGGGTGAAAATGTTTGGCTTCATTTGCAAAAGGAGCACCTTGTTGGATCACACCGCAATATTTTCCCACTTTGATATGGGCCATACACCATCACCAAGGTCGTTGGTGACAATGCCTTTGAGCTCAACATCGTACCATTCCTTGGTCTACACCCAGTGTTCAGTGTACATCGCCTTCGACCATACTTTCCACCAATATTGGACACATCTAACATTGCAAAACTACTCACGCCAATAGATCTCAAGCCAGAATAGATGGAATAGGCCAAAACTAATCATATCATGGACACACAAATCAATAACACTTGGCAATAGAGGATACAACTATATCGAGTTATCAAAGTAGGCCAACTCCTTCACCAAGGCAAGTGGTTCACCAGGGACTAGGTTCAACAGAAATTTCTTCACCTCATGGACGCTTTGCTCGCAATGGTGACCATTGATTCCTAAGGTGGGAGGAATGATCCAGGTGGATATTGGTGGCCACCTACCTATTCCACCTAGACGCCCTAGCTAGTTTCATCTGTTTCTTTAATTGTAGCATAGTTTACTATTTTTGGCAATTTTTCAGGTCATGGACTTTTGGAGCTGTTTTGAGGCCCTAAACGACGTTTTTTTTGGAAAAATGGGGAGTGACTGCTATGAAATCACATCAACATCCATATTCCTCAGAGAGATATTTCCAACGAGGTATCATACGCATCAAACAGAGATACTATGACCAAGTTACCACCTCGGGAAGTTGGTTGCCCAACTAACCCCAACGGGGCCCATAAACTCTTGGTGTTACATCTCCTCGGGTTAGGGTTTTGGTTTTTTAGGGTTTTCTCTTATTGTTAAATAATAAAAAGGCCCTTGAGCCTCATTGTAACTTAGTTCAGAGGTATGTAGCCACCACATCTCTTCTCAGAGATAAGCTACCATCGTCTGAGCTATCTTATTTCCATTCTGTTTGTAAGCATAGTTCAATATTTTTCTATTAATGAAATGAAGTGTTTTTTTGTTGCATCTCTTTGTTTATGATTATATCTGTAATTTTTTGCATTCCTGTTTAAGTTCAGATCAATAAAGGGGGGAAAACAAGGCAACCCAATCAATAACCACTTATGCAAAGGCACCTAAGCTACCCCTCCATGCGCTTTGTGTGATGTTCATGGTCATGCCAATAAAAATTTCCCCGATCTTACCCATATTAAGAGCATGGTTTCAAAATCTAGAATTCAACCCAACCTTCATGTCTTTGAGGTGAAAGCCACCTTACCTGAGTCCGTCAAGAAAAATAAATCTTTATGTGCAAACCACCCTTGTGCTTTGTGAAATACATACAAACATTATTCTCATCATTATCCCCATCTCGACATCTTTTGGGATACCCTCAATATTCTTCATGATATAGACACCATCCACAGTGACCAGCATCCTTCTCTACCTGTCCATCCTGGCAGTAATTTGTCACGAGGAGAGGAGACTACTCAACCCACCATAGCAATTCCTTCTCGTTATGTAAAATGATAGGCACTTCTATAAAAAATCTCTACCTGTCATCATCCATGGGATCCACTTCTTCAGACTCTTTGGGAGTTTCTAACTGTTCCTATTTAGAACCATCCTTTGAAGACACTTTGATCTCAATGTTGTGTAGGCAATCCTTTCTGCGGACAAAAATAATCCCTCTAGTCCTATGGGAGGATCTAACAACAACATTAGACAATTACATGTAATCTTTCCTAATTCATACTGGAAAATAAAAAGGAGGATAGATCTCCTACCTCCCTCTGATGCTAATATCTTTGATGTTGACCTTGATTCCTTTGCTTTCAAGCTCACAATCTCCTCTTTGTTGTTGTAGATGAGTTCCTGCAAGAAAGATAAAGTGGATACAATAAACCCATCCAAAGAATAACTCTTTCTAATACAATTTATGTAACAGTGTTATGCAACTAGCTCACAAAATAGAATAAAAGATAGATCAACGACTTCAAAATCAACCTCTTTGAGGGGGTAACCTCCTTTACATTACAAAAGTGAATAATTATTTTATGATACAAACAAAAAGACCTCCTTTCTATATATAGGAGTCTAAGGGGTCACAATATAATTATAGCCAACATAACAATAATAATGTAAGGGCAAAACAATAATAATAATGGACTTCTATGGGGCAGAATAATAACAATATGGGGACTACATGAGCACAACACTACAATAAGGGGGATGCACTAATAACAATAAGGGGCTACAGTAGTAGTATAGGAACCTAACATGCTCCTCTCCTTCAAAAACGTGTTGTCCTCAATGCTTGAGTAGTTTTGGATGCTTCTATATAACATTCTCATCCTCCCATGCATAATCTTCAGTGGTTAAGTTCTTCCACTTGATGAGATACTCTGAAATTGATCGATTTTGTAGATGTCAGGTTCTTATTTCCATGACTACTTCAGGTTACAATACTATTTTTCCTTCCTCGTCAAGTTCCGACAATATTGTTTGAACTAGGATCTTATCACCTATAACCTTCTTTAAGCATAAAACATGGAAAAATGGGTGCACTCGAGAAGATGCAGTAAGCTCCAATTTGTATGCCATAGTACCAATCTTTTGCAACACCTTGTAAGGGCCTTGTATCCTTCTTAGCTTGCTTGCGGGACATTTCTTTGTATGGTTGTAGCCATAAAAATACCTAGTTGCCTACATCAAAACTTCTTTCGCTACAATGTTGATTTGCCTATTGTTTCATTTGATTTTGCGCCAAAATGAGGTTATCCTTTAATATTTTAAGAACTTATTGTTGATGCTCGATGTGATCTTCCACTGCTTGAACCTTAGAATTTTCTCGTAAACATGATTTGATGGATGGTGGATGATATCCATAAAGTGCCATTCAACTAGAGGTAACCACTTGACCCATTGTGTTTCTTTATTAGATACAAAGCAATGAAGATATCCTTCCAAACATTTGTTCACTATATTTGTTTCTCCATCTATCTTGAGAGTTTGAGGAGTTGTAATTCCTGCCAATGCACTACAAGATACGGTCGGATTCATTTCTTCTTTCTATGGGATTGGTTCCTGATATATATCCTCTTCTTTTGATGTTTCTTGATCCTTTTCTTCCTCCTCTTCACAATATATGTAAAATAATTTCTTCTCAGCACACTTATGACCTTTAGTGTAATTTCTATCACAATTGTAACAAGGCCCTTTTCCTCTTTTTCTTCCAATTATTGTGTTTTCAACCTTGTAGGTTGTGTAAGGTTAGGCACAAGAACACTTCCATATTTATAGTTGTGAGTGGTAGGATTCTTTGTTGCCATAATTTTTCTTTCAATTTTTCTTGCCAACATGAATGCCTTCTCCAATGAATCAAGTTCCCAAAGGTGAACATCATGTTGGATGTTATCCTTTAAAGTCCCTATGAACACTTCAATGCTATGCTTCTCTGGAATATCATTTACCCTTATATTCAATTTTTGGAAGTCCTCAATGTGCTCTTCCATTGAACCCTTTTGTTTGATATTTATCAATTGCCTAAAGAGGGTGTTGCTCTTTGTATCCTGATAGTGTGCTACCATTTCCTCCATGAAAATTGACCAAGTGACAAGTGGTTTACGATAAAAAATCCCTCTATACCTATTAGGTTTCTTACTTTCATGAAAGGTTCGTCGCGGTGCAGCATGTCCTTCAGCATCATCAAGTAGCCCCCTAAGCCATGAAGGTCTCTTCCTAGAAGAGGAAGGCTCATGTGGAGGAGGATCAATCAGATCCATGGGCTCTTCTACATCAGGCAATGATTCATCATCCTTTTCTTTCGGTTCCCTAGTGTCGGCTTCTTGAGAGCTCCTCAAATTCGGAAGATTGTTCACCTTGCTGAGGGCCATATCTTCGTCAAAGGTGACATCATGACTAATTACGACTTCCCTTTGACCAGCTACATATATTTTATACCCTTTAGTATTTTCACCATAGCCCATTAAAATTCCCTTCTTTCCAGATGCACCCAATTTATTTCGTTTCTCTTTCGGCACATCAAAATATACAGGGCTTCCAAAAGTTCTAAAATGAGAAACATCAAGTTTCTTACCAGTGAACTTTTCTTCAGGAGTCTAGGAACCCAATGCTTGATGAGGGCATAGATTTTGTACATATACGGCAGCGTTTGTAGTTTCAGCCCATAGAAACTTCGGAAGTCTTTGATCATGTAGCATGAGCCGAACAACTTCCACAATCATGTGGTTCTTCCTTCCCGCCACACCATTTTGCTTAGGAGTACGTGGTGTAGTAGTCTCCCTCTTAATTCCAGCCTCAGATATGCTTGAGTGAACCAACTGTAATATATCAGAGGTCTTGCTTTGGCTTGAGGGGAATGGTCCCCTTTTGAGCTTTCCTTTGGCACATCCCAAACATACACCTTCTTTCTCTACTTGGAATTCGGGCATCCCTGTTACCATCTATCTTACATCGGGTAGAGCTTTGTAATGAAGGTAGGAAAACCTCTGATGTCGAAGTTCAGACTGAAGAGTTGTGTCACAAGACATGACACCTAGCGGACTTCCATCAACCTGATATAATGAATCAACACTAAACCCAAGAGTAAAGGCATCTTTAACATTATTTTTCCATATACATACCTTGCCATTGTTGAAGGTTAACTTGTAGCCTTTGTCTTCCATTGCTGAGATGGACACTAGGTTCTTTTTGAGGTTAGGTGCATTTAATACATCCTAGACTTTCTAGCCTTCTTGAATGGTTGTCCTCTTCCTCGATACCAAGTTTTCCTCTTACCTTTGTTGTTGAATTTTCCATTCCTTTGATTTTCCATCAGAGGGATTTTTATCATCATCCCGGTGTGAGTCCTTTCTATCAGAGCACTCCTTTGCATAGTGACCTGCTTTATCGCAAATGTAACATCGTCCTTTTCTTCCACCCTTAGGTCCAACCTTTCCTTTTGATTTAGTACTGGAATTATTTCTTTTCTTAGCATGAGAAGAAAAGGCAACAGGAGGACCTTTAGGCATGGGCATTTCTTGCTCTTCTTCCCTTGTTTCTTCTTGAATACATCTAGCCATTAATTCCTTGAAACTAGGAATTACATTATAATTCAGAAGAGTAGTCCTGAACACGTACCATTCGGATGGTAATCCTCTAAGAGTCGTGAGTGCCATTTACCAGTCTATCGTAGATTTCCTTGGAGGTGTCCAATTCAGAGATGTAGGCCACCAAGTTCTTGTCGATAGAGTCCCAGATGATCTTCTATTTTGTCTTCTTCGGTTTTCCATTTGTTCCATGCAGTAGCGAATGCATTTGATGGAGGCTCAACAATATTTCCTCTTACATGGTCCAGCACTCCTGGATCTTCTAGGGTTAGATCGATAGACATCTTCCATGCATGATAGTCTTCTTTCTCACGGAGCTTGTCTTCGGTAGGAAAGAGTGTTGAGGACCCCATAGTTCTCTTAAGATAGCCTTGCCAATCTTCTCTTCGGTGATTGCTCTTGCTCTTGCTTGGGCTTTGTCTTCACCTCAGCTCTAATACCATGTTAAGTTATGGTATGTTCTATGCTTATAACAGTTTACTTATTTTTCTTATTATATTCCACAGATTAGCAATTACATGTACATAAAGTGAAGTGCAGATAGAACATTAAACGATCAACAGAAAACAAGCCAAGACAAGAGACACAAGATGTGGTGGCTAGCTAGGGACAAACCCCACAATGTGTGGGGAAACCCTTTGATCAAACCTTCTTTTATCTTCAATAATTCAGCAGAGAGAAATATTACAATAAATCTGATTCATATTAGCAGTAGCAAACCCTAGATCAGCAGCATCAGCATTAGCGGCTTCATTATCAAACTAGGGCAGACGATATCTCATAAACCGATCGTCAGATTGACTTCATTCCACCACCAAAAGTTGCGGCTTCTAGAGG
This sequence comes from Pinus tabuliformis, assembly GCA_031772625.1. Taxonomy (NCBI): domain Eukaryota; kingdom Viridiplantae; phylum Streptophyta; class Pinopsida; order Pinales; family Pinaceae; genus Pinus; species Pinus tabuliformis. The sequence continues at coordinate 1,575,149,927 of CM062804.1, forward strand.
AGGTTCAGATGAGCCTATAGTGCAATTCAAATGAGGAGATCTTCTAGGCCACACAGGTGAATCTTTACTTCTACAGCTGTAGAGTCTCCACTTGACACTTGGTTGTCCATCATTTTCCACAGTTTTCCCTCATTCATCTCTCCCTTTTGCTCCATTTTGCTACATAAACTCACCCAGATCATTACATATGATGGCATTAAGCATGATTTAGGGATTTTGCTAATGTGTGACTGTTTTGTTTAGATTTTGATGTATTTACAGGCATTCCGCAGCCATCTGCTGATTCCGCAGCCATCTGATGATCCCGCAGCCTTTTTGTTAAACTAAAGGTTCCACGTGTCATTTTGCCAAATGAGCCACATGGGCACTTAGGAATCAAGGTGCTCGAGGTTCCTGTGCTATCCGTTCAGCCATCCACGTCATCTGTACCTCCGGTCAACGAGGGTCAAGTTACGGTCAATAAAGGTAGCTTAACGGTGATACGTAAGCTGCTAGGTCACGTCAGTCTAAAAGGTGACTTGTCCGTCTTATGCAGGCCGTGGGGGACATAATCCAACTCTGGATTCAATGCCCATATCGACCAGAACCTCCAGCTCATCCACGCAGCATTATGACGTGTTTTGTTCCTTAATTACGCATGACAGTTAGTTAGTTTTCCAGTTTTAGCTGTACGCATTAGGCCGTCTTTCAGATGCCTATAAAACTAAGCGTTTGCATACGCTGAAGGTTACTTTTTAGTTTCTGCACTTTGTGAACTTGTTGTTATTTTAGAGCATTTGAAAACTCTGTTTTTATAGTGTTGTTCTAGCACTTTGAACTGTATGTTTCTGCACATGGAGTAATAAAAACAGTGTTGTTCTGAAGTTTACAATTCTCTGAGTTTTCTTTGGATGATATGAATGGAGGGCCCCTGTTCATGTTAGCCTTGTAAAGTATTTTATGTGCAGCATTTCTTTATTTCTCTTCAGCATTTCTTTTAGTTGAAACATGTACAGCGTAATTTCCTTTCTTGTTATTTCATTTCCAACCTTTCTTTTTAGCTGATCAACATTGTTCTTTTGCAGATTTTTTAAGCCCGGGATTGACTTTGTGTTTGTGTATTTGCTTAAATATCTAGTGGTAGTTTTAGTTGACAGATTCAAGTTGCTGCCCTTATTTTATTTTCATAGCTGATTTTTTAGCTTTATTTCTCAAAGTGGTTTGCTAACATATGAATGATCTCTTTTATTATAAATTGTCTATCTCTTAGAGATCAAAATACTAATAACTTGCAGCTGGCTTTGGGTGCTTTATAGACTAATCTTTAACTACTCTCTAATCGTGTCTTACACAGTACTATGTGTTAGAGGCAGAGAGTTAGAGAGAGCTGAATATCATAACTAGTCTTTAAAGTAGATTTTCTCATATTTTTTATCATTTCTTAGACTTATCTTTAGCTACTTCCTAATCGTGTCTTACACAGTACTATGTGTTAGAGGCAGAGAGTTAGGAAGAGATAAAATTTATCATTGGTCTTTTAAGTGATTTTCTTACCTTTTATTTTGCAGCAACATGAATGGTGTCTAATGCCATTAGAAAGTGGTTCTTTGCTTTCAAGTTATTTCCAGTTATTTATTTCATTCAAGCTTTTCCTTTTCAGCAAGTAGTTAAAAATCACTAATCACACACTCTCACTCATCTAGAATTCACTTTACACACACCATCACTCATCTGTTTATAAATCACCACTCCATTTTAGGAAGATAAATCACCCACAAACAACACCCCCAAACGACAAAAACTTTAAGAGGTTGCTTAATTACATATAGTACACCTTCACTTCATCAGCTTACGAGCCCCGGGTTGACAATTAATGATATCAATTTAGGAACACTAAATTGACTAAACATTTTGGCGCCGTTGTCGGGGAAGTGAAATTAAGTAGCCATATTCTTAAAAAAAAAAACATAAAATTTTTTTCAAGGAAAGAAGTTGATAACCTATCGAAGTATGCTCTCCTCTTGCACTGCAAGGTGATCTGGAGGATCAGAAAAGAGAAAGTTATTGATCTGGTAGTTTCTTGAATATGCTCTCTTCTTGCAGCTAGAGTGAACTGGAAGATCAGAAAAAGAACTATTAACTTGACTTGAAGGTAAATAAAAATGACATGCATAGAGCTAGAGATTCTAGAGGAAGGTTTTTAGCTAGAGCTCGAAGTTCAATTTTTACAAGTCCATCTGCTTTAAGGGATAGACAAGAGACACCCCCCTTATCTCCAACCGAAACTCCTAGTCCTAGAATTCCTGGAATTCAAGAGCCAAGAGTTGACTCTCCTACACCTTCTATTGAGTTTGAACCAGGAAGAGACTCTTCTCTTTCTCCTACAGGAAGACCAATTGTAATTGAGGAATTGGAATCATCTGAAGAAGAAGGAGAAATCTCTTCTCATTCACCTTTTGTAGAGGAACCAGAAGATTTTGAAATCCCTAGGAGAATCATCATGGAAGAGGAAGAAGGAGGAGGTAGAGGTAGAGGTAGAGGAGGAGGAGGAAAAAACAATAACAATAATGGAGGTAGAGGTCCCATTGGAGGAGGAAATAGAAATGGGGATAATTCATTTGGGTTTCCCATTGTTAATGAGGATTCCCGAGCCACTATGAAAAACATATCACCATCTGTCCTCCCTAATTTCCATGGGTTAAGGACTGAGGACCCTGAAACATTCTTATTTGAGTTTGAAGTGGTGTGTCGAACTTATGACTACCTGGATGACTCTCAGAAACTCAAGTTGTTCCCTTCAACACTGAAGGATCAAGCCTTGAAATGGTTCATGGGGTTACTCACTCAATCCATTAGGACCTGGGATGAGATGAAACAGACATTTTTGGATAGGTATTTAGACTATTGCATGCCCACTAATCACAAGGACGAGGTTTTTAAAATGATACAAAAAGAAGATGAGAGTCTAGAAGATTTACTTGAAAGATTTCAATATAACTTGAAAAGAGCAAAAATGAATACCTTGGATGAAGAGACCTTAAAAGCCCTCTTATTAAAAGCCATCAGGGATGAATGGATAGACATCTTAAACATGATGGGGAAAGGGGATATTTCTCAACTTTCTCTCAATGACATAGCAGAACTTTGTATCCATCTCTCAAGGGGCAAATCAAAAACGCAAAAAAGGGCCTAGAGATCCTTCTCTCCTTAGGGCAAATAAATCTGCAACAGGATCAGTGAGTAGGGCTGAAATCGGCAGTATGCTTGATGAATTTAAAACTGACATCTTAGGGAGTCTTAGTGAACAACTTGATACCCTTAAGATTCACAATAAACAAAAAGCAGAAGCTGAGGCTTTGGCTATCTTTTTCCCGAAATGTAGAAAGAAACATGCTTTAAGGGAATGTCCCTTAGATGCACACGTTGTAGAAACATGTGTAATTTGCTCAGAAACTCATGAGACCAAGGATTGTCCTTCAATTCCTGGCCTCAAAGCAGTCTTTCAAGAGGATCCAGATACACTTGAATCTCTCTGTTTTATTGCAAGGAGACCTTGGCAAGGACAACAGAATCAAGGGTTTAACAACTCTATGAATTCTCAATCCCAACCAAATTGGAATCCTTGGCAACAACCTTGGCCTCAACCTCAAAATGCTTTCCAAGCATGGATGCAAAGCATGCAAAATCCTTATGGGAGATTTGCTCAATTCTATCAATATCCTCCATCATTTCAGAATCAGCAAGCTCCACAACTTCCAAACCAAGGTCAACAACTATCATTGCCATACCCTCAACAACAACAACCTCCTCCACAAAATCAAAATTCTCAACTAGCACTTCAATCCCAGCAGAAATCAAATCAACTTCCCTCTCAGCCATTACCAAATCCAAATAATAGGAACCCTCAAAATGCTTACATGATGGAAGGTCAACCATTCCCTACCTATATGGTTGTTCCTCTCAATGAAGTACAACTTAGATCAGGTAGAATCTTAGATCAACCTTCTACAAGTGTTCAACAACCAAGCATTTCTGAGGAGGAATCTCTCAAAGTCAATAAAGGTTCTGAAGTATCACTTCAAAACCAAAATATCCAAAAAGAAAAAGAAAAAGAATCAACCTCTACAACTCCCATAGTTGAGCAACCTACACCTTTAGCTACACCTCCCTTTCCTAAAAGATTGCAAATTGACAAAGGGGTGGAAACGCAGATATGGGTGCCTGACTATAGCTTCCTAGATGAATTGAAGAATGTATGTATCAAGATCCCCTTGTTACAAGCCATTAAAGAAATTCCCATTCTAGCGAAGACAATAAAGGAGTTGAGTTTGAAGAAAACAGGAAAAAGAACCAGAGATACTAAAAGGATACATCTAGTTGGAAAAATTGCAGACATTATGATGGGTAAGATTACCATGCAAAAGTATGTAGATCCCGGTAGCCCTATTGTCAAAACTCATATTAATGGGGTTGAAATCCCAAATACTCTGATTGACTTAGGAGCCGCGATCAACATCATGAGTAGACAGACCATGGATCAGTTAAAGCTTCCTAACCTTCTCTTTACACCTACTTTGTTGCAGCTTGCAGATAGATCAATCATTAAACCTGATGGTGTATTGGAAGATATTTCAGTCTGTCTAGATTCTTGGGAATATCCAGTTGATTTTATGATTTTAACTCCCAAGAACAATCTAGGAGGACATCCTCTTATATTAGGAAGACCTTGGCTGGCCACAGCTGATGCTTTCATAAGCTGTAGGTCTGGAGACATGTATATATCAGATGGTAATTCCACCAAGAAGTTCAACTTGTATCCCCCAGCAAAAGCTATAACAGAAATAGGAGAAGATGAATGGGTAGAGGATGAAGATACTATTCAACCTGTTCTAACCATCTCTAAGATTAGTGAAGACAGTCAAATTCTAAATACATTAGAAAATTTTGAAGTATCTCTAGAATATGACTCTACACATTTTCAGATAGATGCAGATATTGAATATCTCTCCTCTAGACAGATGTCTCTCTTCTCAATGGAAGAGTTTGGTAGTTCTACAGTTGAAATCCTTCCAGGAAAAACATTGAACATTAACAAAAACTTGGGAAGACCACAACAAGAAGAATTAACTAAACTGTTGCAAAAACATTCCACCGCTTTTGCATGGGAATACACTGACATGAAAGGAATCGATCCTAAGACTTGTATTCATCACATCTACATTGAAGAAAATAGCAGACCTATTAGACAACCACAAAGAAGGATGAATCCAAACCTTAGGGAAATCGTGAAAGAAGAACTCTAGAAATTGCTCAAGGTAAACTTCATTTACCCCATTTCAGATAGCCAATGGGTTTCTCCCTTGGTTATAGTGCCCAAAAAGAATGGTAAATGGAGAGTTTGCATTGATTATCGAGAATTGAACAAGGCAACCTTAAAAGATCATTTTCCTTTACCTTTTATCGATCAGGTACTAAACACTTTAGCAGGTAAAAAGTATTTCTCATTCTTGGATGGTTTTAGTGGATACAATCAAATTCAGGTAGCACCTGAAGATCAAGACAAAACCACATTCACTTGTCCTTGGGGAACTTTTGCCTACCGAGTACTCCCTTTTGGATTGTGCAATGCACCCGCTACATTTCAAAGGACTGTATTAGGAATCTTTTCAGATCTGATTCATGATTGTGTAGAGGTATACATGGACGATTTCACAGTTTATGGTAATACATTTGAAGAAGCTTTGGAAAATTTGGAAAAAGTACTGGTAAGATGTAAGAAAACAAATCTTTCTTTAAGTCATGAAAAGTGTTTTATGATGTTTACTGAAGGGATTGTTTTAGGACATCATATTTCAGGAGATGGAATTAAGGTTGATAAATCCAAAGTTGAAGTCATCTCTAAGTTACCTGTTCCAAATTGCCAGAAGGATGTTAGAAGTTTTCTTGGGTTTACTGGGTATTACAGAAGATTTATTGAAAACTTCACTAGGATAGCATCTCCTCTTTTCAAATTGCTTACCAAAGACTGTGAGTTTAAATGGGATCCTGAGTGTCAATCTGCCTTTGAAGCTTTAAAGTCTAGAATATCTGAAGCACCCATCTTAAGGGGGCCAAATTGGAAACTCCCTTTCCACATCTCTACTGATGCTTCAGATACATCTTTAGGAGCTGTTTTGGGACAAAAGGATGTGATCCCTTATGCCATTTATTACACAAGTAAGAATTTGACTCCCACTGAGTTAAATTATACTGTTACAGAAAAAGAGTTCTTAGCTGTGGTACATGCGATCAACAAGTTTAGACACTACATAACCGGCTATGAAACCTTTGTCCATACTGATCACTCTGCCATAAGATATTTAATGAACAAACCTGTCACTAATGGTAGAGTTACAAGATGGCTTTTACTCTTACAAGAATTCAACATTACTGTGTTAGATAGACCTGGAAAACAAAACACAGTAGCTGATTTCTTGTCTAGAATCCAAAACACCAATGAGGATTCTACAGTAGAAGATAAGTTTCCAGATGAATACTTGTTTGCAGTGACTACCAAGACTCCTTGGTATGCAGATATGGCTAATTATCTTGTTACAGGGAAGCTTCCTCTACACTTGTTTCCTAATGAGAAAAGGAAAATCATTCAGGAGAGTGCACATTATTCTTGGATTTCTAATGAATTGTGGGCCAGATTGTATAATCAGAAGGTTTGTTTGGGAAGATGAAATGCCTGACATTCTTAAGGCATGTCATGATGAGCCTTGCGGCGGGCACTTTGCTGACAAGAGGACAGCCTATAAAATCCTTTCTCTAGTATATTATTGGCCTTCTCTCTTTAAAGATGCAAAGCAGTATGTTAGAAGGTGTGACAGCTGCCAAAGAGTTGGGAAACCAACTCCTTCAAATGAAATGCCTCTACAGCCTCAGGTATGCATCGAACCCTTTGAGAAATGGGCTCTAGATTTCGTTGGACCAATTAATCCACCATCAAAGCAAAAGAGGTATATACTGGTTTGTACTGATTATGTTACTAAGTGGGTAGAAGCAAAAGCATTGCCTTCTGCCACTGAAAATTCAGTTGTTCAATTTCTTTTTGAGGATATTTTCACTCGTTTTGGTGTCCCAAGGGAAATTGTGACAGATCAAGGCAACCAGTTTACATCTAAATTGATGGAGAAGCTGATGGAGGAATATAAGATCAAGCACAAAACATCTACTCCCTACCATCCGCAATCCAATGGCCAAGTGGAATCTACCAATAAAGTTCTTGAATGCATTATCACCAAGACTGTTCATCTTCATAGAAGAGATTGGGCGGAAAGGCTCCCTGAAGCCTTATGGGCCTATAGGACTACATGGAAGAACACAACAGGACATTCTCCCTATGAACTTGTTTATGGGAAGGAAGTCCTACTCCCCATTGAGTTCCAAATCAAGACCTTCAAGATGGCAGTCCAATTGGGAATGAGCCTCTCAGAAGCTCAAAGACACAGAATGGACCAGCTAAATGAGCTAGATGAAATAAGACAAGATGCAATTCTAAGGACCGATCTAGTTCAGCACCAAAGATCTAAATGGCATGATCGTCATATCAAAGAAAGAAAGTTTCAGAGAGGAGATTGGGCTCTATTGTTTGATTCAAAGTTCAAAGACTTCAAAGGAAAGTTTCAAACTCATTGGCTTGGGCCATATGAGATTGAAGAAGTCTTTAGCAATGGAGCAGTTCGAGTAAAAACTATTGATGAATTTCATACTCCTCTTATTGTGAATGGCCACCGCTTGAAAATCTACCAGAAGCCATTCTCAAAAGAAGAGTTTGTCAAATTGTTCAAAGAAGATTCTGCAATCAGGTTGGTGGAGAAGGATTCTTCTCCTCCATCAGCCTAATCTTTGGTTTTTGAAAAAAAAAAAAAAGAGAAAAAAAAGGAAAAAAATAAATAAATGTATGAGCCTGAAAACCAATCTCTGATTGGCAGTCTCATTCAGAAAACCTGAGGTGAAAATCAGGGTCACCTGACACCTCATGTTTTCCAATAAAAAAATCTCTCTCTTCCATCTCATTTCACCATTTCATCCACCTCATTCACCATTTCATTCCTTTCACTCCACCTCATTTCTTTCTATCATCCATCCATTCATTAATCCATTCATTACATTTCACTCCATCAATAAAGTCATTTTTTTTAGACAACTAAACTCATTTTGTGCAGCCGGAGGGTACTACTGCAGATTCCGCAGCCATCTGAAGTTTCTGCAGCCATCTAACGATTCCGCAGCTCTCTGCACCTGCATAAAAAAAAAAAAAAAACAGTCTGTTTGAAAAGTTACAGTCAGAAGTCATCAATAATAAGTGGAAAAGGGTCATGCAACAACAACAACACAATGAAAGGTTAGTGGAAAATAATCAAAATCAATTCAAACGCAGACCTAAGGTATGATTTAAAATCCTAAACTTACAGTTATCGCATTTTGCTAAAGTTCCGGGGTTATGTTTCTTGCCATTAAATGTAATGATTATCCGTTTTTATCCATCATACGACCAAAAATCCACGTATCTCCCCACTCATCGGTCATAATTCATCACGATTTTGAAACTGGATTGCGGCTGCTCTTTCATTAAGGGTTTCGTACCTAAATGACGTAGACTGTTGTACTACGTCTCTCCAAGTCATAATCCCGCAGCCAAGTGGAGACCTGTGACCGAAGCCTAAGGACTTAACCGTTTACACCCATCACCTCATAACCCTCATACGCTCGTATCACTCCATTTCCTTCACGCTGTTTCATTTCCTCATTTCCCTCATTCTGCTGTGCTCACTACGCTGCTACCTCATACTCTGTTTCACGTATTCCTCTCTGCTAATTCAGGTTATCAGTGTTACAGCTGTTACATTAGAGCCGTAATTTTACGGTGTTAAGGCCACTGTTGAAGCCGTGTAGTCTTTTGATTTAGAACAGCACCGTAAATTCACTGTGATAAGGCTACTGTTGAAGCCGTGTAACCTCCCTTTTTCAAAAGTTTGAAGAACAGAACCGTAGAGTCAATGGGTAAACTTTTAAGGGCAGAACCCGAGGGTTCAAAATTTCTGGAGGGATATCCTCAAGTTAAAGAAGCGTTGCAGAAAGCAAACTGGCTCCAATGCATCCAGAAGTTTAAAGGTTACCACAGAGAGGTTACGAAGGCCTTTGCACGTTCCTTCAGGGATAAAGATAATCAAGTGGAGATAGGGGACCTGAAGTTTACAATCTTTGAGAGCAGCATAGCACAAGCCACTTCCCTTCCACAAACTGGAGAAAGATGGTTTAAAAACTGATCAGTCCAAGACCAACAGTGGAAGCAAATCTTGAAGAACCCAGGTATGGATACCAGCATCTTTACAAAAGGGATTCCTGTTACTTATGTCAAGGAAGAATGGACAACCTTACTGTTACTAGTGCAAAAATTCTTTACTTGTGAGGGAAGGTTTGGAGTCTTATATGTTTACCATGCTAAAGTCATGATGCATTTCTTAGGAGATGATATTAACCTTCCATATTTTCTACTCTCAAGTCTTAGGAAAATGTGTTCAATGGCCCAAAAGAACCCAACAAATATTGAATCACATCTATGTCATCATGGTCTTGTTAAAATGTTGGCTGAGGAACAGTTTAAAGCAAAAAGAGATACCTGGGAGAAATTTCTTGTAAGAAACCATTTTGAGGAAGCAGGAGAAACCTCTGTGCCTAGAAAGAGTAGGAGAAAACGAAAGGAAGCCACCCCTGAAACTGCTGACCAAGAGGAAACTATTGTCCAAGAGGAAACTATTGTTTAAGAGGAAATTGTTCAAGAGCAGATTGTAGAAGAAACTGATATACATCATTCTGAACATGATATTGATCCTGAGCCTGCTCAAACAGCTCAAGGAATTATCACAGAAACCCTTTCAGAACTTGCCCAAGAAATTGCTCAAAAGAGAAAAGAGAGTAGAATGAAACAAAAGAAAGATAAAGGCAAAGCTGTAGCTCAAGAAACTTATGCTACTCCTGAGAACTCTAGTGAAGAAGATACTCAGCCCTTAGCACAAAGAATGGCCAAACTCTGTAAAACTACCCTTTCCAAAAAGGAGGAAAAACAAAAGCAAAAAGTACCAAAAGAAAAACAGAGTACCACCTCTGTAAGAAGGAGCAGCAGATTACAAAACAGAAAAGTAGGGGCCACAAAGGGTAAACAGTCATTCTTTATTGACTTGAGTACACCTCAAAAAGGTGCTACAAGTCCTGACTTGGAGAAAAGTCCTTCACACGCTGAGAATGTAGAGAACAGTCCTCCACGTGAGGAAAGTCCATTTGAGCATGAGCCTGAATTTGAACAAGGATCCGAATTTCAGTATGAGCATAGCCCAAGGCATTCACCTAAGGTTGACCCTGATCAACAAAAAGTTTATAATTACCTGGAGACGCTGGAACAAGCAGTGGCTGGGCCAAGCACTGCTCAACCCTTGGAGCAACAAGTTCAATCACTGAAGCAGGAAATATTTGAACTAGAGGTGCTAAATCGCCACATAAAACAAGAAAATGAAAAACTGAAGATACAGGGCAATGTGGATAAGATGGTCCAAGACAACACCATGCTTCATATGGGTCTGTGGCAGAAGGAAAACAAAAAGCTCAAGAAGAGATGCAGAAAATTAAACAGAGATTTAATCAATCTGAAATTCAGGTGTTTGATGAAAAGACCAAGGGTCAATGTGGCCACACAGAGAAAGAAGAGAAGGCTGGATGTCCTAGCTGAGGCATCCCAGCAGGTGGACTGAACCATCTTTTTGATTGCATGAGGACATGCAATACCCTCGCAGTGGGGGTATGTAGAGTCTCCACTTTACACTTGGTTGTCCATCATTTTCCACAGTTTTCCCTCATTCATCTCTCCCTTTTGCTCCATTTTGCTGCATAAACTCACCCAGATCATTACATATGATGGCATTAAGCATGATTTAGGGATTTTGCTAATGTGTGACTGTTTTGTTTAGATTTTGATGTATTTACAGGCATTCCGCAGCCATCTGCTGATTCCGCAGCCATCTGCTGATTCCGCAGCCATCTGCTGATTCCGCAGCCATCTGATGATCCCGCAGCCTTTTTGTTAAACTAAAGGTTCCACGTGTCATTTTGCCAAATGAGCCACATGGGCACTTAGGAATCAAGGTGCTCGAGGTTCCTGTGCTATCCGTTCAGCCATCCACGTCATCTGTACCTCCGGTCAACGAGGGTCAAGTTACGGTCAATAAAGGTAGCTTAACGGTGATACGTAAGCTGCTAGGTCACGTCAGTCTAAAAGGTGACTTGTCCGTCTTATGCAGGCCGTGGGGGACATAATCCAACTTTGGATTCAATGCCCATATCAACCAGAACCTCCAGCTCATCCACGCAGCATTATGACGTGTTTTGTTCCTTAATTACGCATGACAGTTAGTTAGTTTTCCAGTTTTAGCTGTACGCATTAGGCCGTCTTTCAGATGCCTATAAAACTAAGCGTTTGCATACGCTGAAGGTTACTTTTTAGTTGCTGCACTTTGTGAACTTGTTGTTATTTTAGAGCATTTGAAAACTCTGTTTTTATAGTGCTGTTCTAGCACTCTGAACTGTACGTTTCTGGACATGGAGTAATAAAAACAGTGCTATTCTGAAGTTTACAATTCTCTGAGTTTTCTTTGGATGATATGAATGGAGGGCCCCTGTTCATGTTAGCCTTGTAAAGTATTTTATGTGCAGCATTTCTTTATTTCTCTTCAGCATTTCTTTTAGTTGAAACATGTACAGCGTAATTTCCTTTCTTGTTATTTCATTTCCAGCCTTTCTTTTTAGCTGACCAGCATTGTTCTTTTGCAGGTTTTTTAAGCCCGGGATTGACTTTGTGTTTGTGTATTTGCTTAAATATCTAGTGGTAGTTTTAGTTGACAGATTCAAGTTGCTGCCCTTATTTTATTTTCATAGCTGATTTTTTAGCTTTATTTCTCAAAGTGGTTTGCTAAAATATGAATGATCTCTTTTATTATAAATTGTCTATCTCTTAGAGATCAAAATACTAATAACTTGCAGCTAGCTTTGGGTGCTTTATAAACTAATCTTTAACTACTCCTTTAATCGTGTCTTACACAGTACTATGTGTTAGAGGCAGATAGTTAGAGAGAGCTGAATATCATAACTAGTCTTTAAAGTAGATTTTCTCATATTTTTTTATCATTTTTAGACTTATCTTTAGCTACTTCCTAATCGTGTCTTACACAGTACTATGTGTTAGAGGCAGAGAGTTAGGAAGAGATAAACTTTATCATTGGTCTTTTAAGTGATTTTCTTACCTTTTATTTTGCAGCAACATGAATGGTGTCTAATGCCATTAGAAAGTGGTTCTTTGCTTTCAAGTTATTTCCAGTTATTTATTTCATTCAAGCTTTTCCTTTTCAGCAAGTAGTTAAAAATCACTAATCACACACTCTCACTCATCTAGAATTCACTTTACACACACCATCACTCATCTGTTTATAAATCACCACTCCATTTTAGGAAGATAAATCACCCACAAACAACACCCCCAAACGACAAAAACTTTAAGAGGTTGCTTAAGTACATATAGTACACCTTCACTTCATCAGCTTATGAGCCCCGGGTTGACAATTAATGATATCAATTTAGGAACACTAAATTGACTAACCAACAGCTACAGCGTCAGTTTCAACAGTTTTCGGCTTCAAACTAGGGCAGTCGATATCTTGCAAACCGTTCGTCGGATTGACCTCATTCCACCAACAAAAGTTGCAGCTTTCAGAGGAGATCCAGATGGACCTACAATGTAGTTCCAAAGGGGAGATATTCTAGGCCACGCAAGTCAATCTTTTGATCTGTAGTTGCAGCTTCAGGTTCAACAACTTCCGGCTTCACATGTGTGAGAGAGAGACCCATTTCTACGCAATAGAGAAGAGACTCATTTCTACGCAATAGAGAGAGAGAGATATGTGATCAGAAGAGTGAGTGAAAATGAGGAAAAGTCCTCTTATATTTATACACAGCGTTGGTGTTTGAATAGATGTGACTGTTGGGCTTCTGAGCCTACATGAGTTGTAGGTCGGCTTGATAATAATTCCATAATCAAAATAGATTCATATCTCCAAGAATACATATCGGAATCAGATGATATTTATATCAATCCTACACCTCTCAACAAGATGAATCTAATAAAAATATTATCAGCCATGAATAAGATGACCCACATGTAGTTTTTCCCTGGTTGCCAATTTTAACACCCTGCCACTTCATCCACTACTCCATTAATGCTCAGCCATCAACAAAACCATAGGCTAAAGCTATAGATTCTAACAGCGAACAACAATCTCCCATCATTCTCTGATTTCTATTACTTCTTATTATCTTGTTTTCTTGAAATGAATGAGGTGTCTTTACCCTAAAATGTAATATTTTGTAATGATTTTTACTTCAAAGCAGTTAGAGGATAGTTAGGTAGTTTGACAGTTTTGGTGATTACCAACTATCTCATAATGTATTAAAAGAGGAAAATTTACAGAGAAAGGGTTCGAACTTTGGAGAACCTGGAGAATAGGCCACTGTATTCCTAATACAACTGTTGATTAATGAGAGAATCAAGAGTTTTCCACACATTGTTGGGTATGATTTTGTGACTTCTTTGTTATGTGTCATCGAATGTTTTCCTCCTTTAAGTATGGTAATGAAGTTGCAAGTCTTTATTCTCTTATGTAAATGAAGTTAAAATCCCTTAAAAGAGCGCTCCTATACTTGAAGTTCCCACTTCTACAATTCTTCTAAGTTATAGATAGTAGTTTCTATGTAAGACAACATATTATCCTTAACTTCTCCAAGTGTCACAGATAGTAGATTCTATGTAAAACAACATATTGTCTATGAGTTCTTCAAGATTTCTTCATTTATCATTTATATTCAACAATCAAATGGCATTCTGAGATTTTCATGTCACGTAAGTATTGAGGGTTTAAAACCAAGTCTTTTACGTCCTTCATTTGAGAATACAACATACAATTAAGTGACAAACGAGTGACAATAATTATAAACATTAATGTCTTAAGCATAATTTCTACTCTGCCAGGAAATTGGTTTCTTAAGGTACAACAATGACAATAGGATATCATCAAATGAGAGGAAAATAAATTTCCCAAACCCAGCAAGCCAAGTGACAAAGTGAGGATGCCCCAAACCTGACACGAGATACAAATAAGTGTCATGTTCAAGAGTGACATACTTCCTTTCATACAAAATATAGGATATATGTTTCTTTCCATTCCCCCCCCCCCCCCCCCCACACCATTTCTAGCGAGTACCTCTTTATTTTTAATCTCAAGCTTGAAAAGGATACCATATGATTGTCATATAAGTTCATCGGTCAAATGAATCCATCCTAGTATTTATAACGAGCCCTAGGAAGGAGTAGCTCGGTATTTTCATGGTGACAAGTCCTTCGTTGATTTAGTTTTATGAGTTCGAAGGAGGGGTAATTCGATCTCTTTTTCATGTTAGAGAGTTTGAAAAAGAGGCAAAAAGAAAAATCCAGATGTCCATTTTTGTAGGTAGTCTCTTAAGTCCGAAAAGGTAGAAAATAATAATCAAGAGAACATCATAGCCATGTTCAACTAAGCTATTCCTTTTTTGTAGCTAGTCTATCTCAGTCCAGAAAAGGGTTAAAATTATACTAAGTAGATGTGTTTTCATTTACTTTTACGAGTTCAAAAAGACAAGTGCTTGATAATCTTTTCATATTTTGGGAGTTTGAAAAGAGGTAAAAGAGGACTCCTCCTGGGGGAACGAGTGGTATAAAGGGTAGCAACCTGTTCTGTTCATGATGGAACTTCTAAAAACACACAGAGGTGAAGAGGTTGGGTAAGAAGACCACTCATCACAGTTGTTCCTGAGGAAAGGGTAAAATAACCAAGTGAAAGCATATGATCGACCAAGAAGATGGTGATGATGAAATGACAAAACCAAGGCTCATCTAGCAAAAATAGGTTGATAAAAATGGAAATCACGAGAGGTAATGTGGGAATGGTTTCATTTTTACATAATCTTGAAACATGGGAAACTATGCTTGAAATTGGTTTCATTTTTACACAAGATTGAAATAAAGGAAAACTATGCTTGATATAAGTTTGTATGCCCCCAACATAATGACTCAATTCAAGGTACATGCCCCAAAAGCTTCATTTCATGCACCTAAGTATACTATTGGGTACTAACAAGTGGATGGAATGAAGGTTCATTTACGAGATCAAGTGAAAAATACTCGACTGGGAATTTATGAGATCTAATCAAAGACTCTAATTAAAAGTGTGTTTGTTTTATTTTTTAATGATCTTGACACAGGAAAAGAACTATGCTCATAGAAACCTATTTCTTTTTTTTTAACGAGGTTGACATAGTAAAAAAACTATCCTAACAAGAGCTTGTTTCATTTTTTAAGGAGCTTGACACAAGAAACGAAACTCTACTCAGGGACTTTGTTTCATTTTAAGGAGCTTGACACAAGAAAAGGAACTCTGCTCCAAACACCTTGTTTCATTTTTTAAGGAGCTTGACACAAGAAAATGAACTTTTCTCTAGACACCTTGTTCAATAAGAGACCATGGCTTCCAAGAGGTTCTCATCAAATGGGAGAACAACACTTTGGAAGGCATACATATCAAGGGATCTAATGGAAATATTAGGCTCCAATTCCCCCAGTACATGAAGCACTATATCACCGACTAGATCATCAGTATACGTGGGCATGGAACATGTGGCCACATAATTAACCTCTAGCGGGGGTGATACCACTTACATACAAGGACAATTTAGGGAAGATGGTTGATTGGGAGTCAAATTAGGACCAACGAATGAAAGTTGATCAATGGTCACAATTATTTCTTCATGCGGGAAACATATCACATGAAAGAGAGAAGAGACAAGAGTTCCCATGACATAAACATAGTCACGAACAAGGAGTAAATTAAAATACAAAGGGCCTTGGACAACCATCACATCAATATAGACGATATTTTCCTCCCAAAGTAATAGGAAACTTAGGAAGGATCCCTAATGGTTGACTATTTCCTCTATTAAAAGCTAATAGATTTTGGGTAAAAGCACAAGTTGTGGAGAACCTAAATTTTGACAAGTAGTTGAGGACAAACTACTAACTGACGTGCCTTCATCTATGATTATGCTAGGCATGGGCATATTATAAGCCTCTACTATGATCTGGAAGGGCACATAAAGGGGAATACGATATCTTGTAAGTCGACTCCAATCAAAGGAAGTGACCATACTACTTGGAGGGGGTGTGATGGGAATTGGATAACTGCCCCTTTGTGTTATGGGAATGGGATGATCGCCCCGCTGTACCATGGGAATGGGATGATATCCAACCAATTCAATCGAATGTGAAGAAATAAGAAGAACTTGAGTGGTATGAAGTTCACTCTCTACGGGAAGGTACAAACAACTGAATTTGGTGTCGAGTGAACCATTTTCTCAACCAATGGTTGGTCGATAACGGGCTCATGGGATTCACATTCAGAGAGAGTGGGATTAACTAGAGATGAATCTTGGTCAATCACTTCATCAACTAGTGGAGGATCAGGGGAAAACTTTTGATAAACAGTTGGAAAACGAGGCTAAGAAGTTGTAAGGTTGTCCAACACTTTTGAGGTTTCATCCATATAAGGAAAAAGGTGAATAAGATGATTCCCTTCACATAAAATATAGGGAAATTTGACTTTACCCCTTTTCTCATGGACCTTGCTATCACTAGTTGAGGGTTTATCACCAGCATGATCTCCAGACGCTAATGACAAAGGCTAGTGTGAGCCTATGGACAATACTTCTAACACCTTGGGAATACCAAGACAATATCCAAGAAGGTGGTCACCCTTACATAACCTACAAGGGAACTTCACTTTACGAGGCTGATTGGAAGGTTTCTCCACATTAGTTGCATCTTTAACAATGGTTTCTTGGTTGCCCCCTTGCTTAGTTTGCTTCTTCTTCTTCATCCTCTTCTTCTTTGTCTTAGCTCCCTGGTTGCTAGAATCAATACTTTCACCAAGTGAATAGGGAGAAAGGGATGAAAAAACAATAGGTGGAGAAGGAAAAGGGTCAAATTTAGGATCAACAGGAGGTCGATGTTGTTCATGTGGAGGAGAACTCGGTTGAGAAGAAGTTTGGATATTCAGAACTATAGGGGTTGAAAACAACCAAACTAGGAAACCAATTGTAAATATGGGAAGGGAAAACATTGCCATATAAGGAGCACTGACATTCCCAAAAGAAGGAAAAGGACCAGGATTCTTGTCAGAGGGGTTTCCTTGATGAGTAGACTCAGCAACTGTTTCCATTAATCTCAACGTACGATCCACTAAGGAGTTATTCCATGGGGAGGATGTTGTTCTGCAGTCAATTAATGTATTTCATAAAGGAAAGACACAAAACAAAACAAAGGGGTAGCGTGGGAAAAGGTTTACCAAGCAATCGTGGACTGCAATATACACCTTAGCGAACCAAGGACTTAATGTACGACATCGAATCTCCCCGAATGATGTGTTCGATGTATCACAATATACTAGGTGACAAACTCGGTTACCTATGGATGGATAGAAGCCTATAAGGGACTCCCAAAATAAACTCGATGGTACATGGGAGTGTAGTCCATAGTAGTGTTGTCTAATGTGTAACCTTTCGATGAGAGCATTCCCATATACTTTTCATGCATGGATCACCGTCCAATATACCTGAAGGTATGTGGAGAACGATCCTATACATTTATGTATGCAGAACTAGATTTCACCCCCAGGATGCAACACTAGAAAACAATGACAACTCCTACATTTAACGATGTCAGAACATGTCTCTAGCCTAGACCTCTAGACGTTTGCGTTAATGTTCCAAATGCTCCTTAGGTTAATTGAGATGAATTTTAAGGTCGATCTTGAACTAGGCTTTGGTTTCAAGGCTCAAAACTTGATGTCACCTAAACACACCTATGATGCAACTAATATGAAAAAAAAAAATATGTAGGGAAGAAGTGAAAACATTGATGCAACAATCAAATTTGCAACCAACAAGAGTTTCCTAACTAGATATTTCAACTTCACAATTCCAATGCAACAACCAAAAAAGTAAATGAATTTTAATTCACTAAAAATTACCTACATGATTTTTTTTTCTTTTTAAAATGAATTAGGACGCACTTATCAACTTTCAACACCAAGAAATGTAATCTATGCTCAATGACAATCTCAAAAACAACTTTCCAGTGCAATGTAATCTAATGCAATTCCTAGAAGTAATGATCAATTTTGAGATGAAGACTTAAGAAATGAAAATGCAATTCCCTTTTTGTTTTCAAATGAAGAAATTCTTACCAGACATCAAATCAATAATTCCCTCAACACATGCAAGCAACAAAATAGTAGATTCGATTTACCCAAAGAACTAAAGATTCAACCAAAGTTAATTTTCACTACTTCAACATGGAACAGACTCTTGCAAACCATTAAGAGCTTAACAATAATAAGTCAAAATTATATGAAAATGGAGCAGGAGTGTTGAGGAAAATTAATTACCTATCATTTAATTGTCAACCGAGGGGTTTCATAAAACTTGCGAAGCGTTCGTGCACTATATATGCTAGAAATTAACTTTCAATTTAGATCAATCTAACTACGAAACCAAATAACGACAAACCAAATTCACTTATTGTAATTCAAAAATCAATTGAAAAGAAATTATATTACAATTATAGTACAACGCGCGAAATTGAAATCTTAACCAATCACACTTGCAGGAATTGAAATCTTAATCTACCACACTTGCAGGAATTGAAATCTTAACCTACCACACTGGCAGGAATGAAATGAAATCTACTCTAAGGGATCATGTGTGCCTTATCAAATCAAGATCCTATGAAATGAATAATCAAAACCACATGACATGAATTGAAATAAAAAATAATCATTTTTTATCTTTCACACAGGAAAATATATGAAAGAAAATAAAAATAATCGCTCTTAACCTCTAGATATGAAAGCAAATAAAAACAATCACTCCTAACCTCTTACACAAGAAAATATATGAAAGAAATAAATCTTAATCTATGAAAGCAATAAATCTTAATCTATGAAAAACAATAAATATCACACATTGTAGGTGGCCAATCCAAAAGCATGAGAGATCACAAGTTGAGAGGCTCCCAATCCAAGCATTACCAGAAAGAGGTGAACATCACTCATGAGCATGGTGCTAAATCTAAATTCCATTCAGAAGTAATGTTAACTTGGACACTCGAGTATCTCCAGCTTTATACATGCCTTTGAAAGGAGGATGATCTCCTATTTATACAAAAACATAAGAAGCTACCTCATTAATGGAGGTCCACTATTCTCTCCCTAGATCCCTAGAAAATATCATATAGTTACAATTCAAATAGGTGATGATGAGACACACAATCTCATAGAGTTACAACTCAAATAGGTAATCATGAGACACATATCCTCTTTGACCTTATCCAAATCTCCTTCCATATATTGAAGGGAATTCGAATTTGAGCATTGGAGGCCACATAAAGGTGCCTTGGAAGCTTCCAAATGACCTACACATGTCATGAAACTCAAGCCACTTTTAAGCATTAGCAAGTATATGTCATTTTTCTAATTTTTAACCATTTAATTCACTTATAATACTATAAATCAATAACTTTTGGAAAACACAAATTGAACCCATATATTTATGAAAATGGAGGTTAATGAAAGGTTATATGTTCATGGATTTGCGACATGTGAGTGAAATGGTGGCAATAAAGGTGAAAGTGGATGATATTTTGAATACATTTTGGAGGCTCTATAAGGAGGAAAAATTTAGAGATCAAAACACTCCATATCTTCTGTCAAAAACCCTAAAAAATATCATTTTTTGGACCAACGCAAGTAGACAATGGAAGACAGGGTCTTAAGTGCGACTGTAATCGAAAAAATCCATGCTGACAATGCCCTATTTTTCAGAAAAAACACGTTGGACAAGAAAAACTTTGGCAAAAATTAACAAAAAAATGAACATAGACCCAAATTTGACACTCTAAATCACACACCACTCAAAAGGAGAATCCACAATCAATCAAAGTTACGAATCGCCAAGCGGTTGGCCAAACTTATTAAAAGAGATCAAAAACAAAAGGAGGTTTGAAGGGTTATGTACTCCCTAGTGGAGTTGCCATTTTGTTGTCACTATAGGCAATCCTTTCTGTACACAGAAACAATCTCTCTAGTCCTATGGGAGGATATAGCAACAACATAAGACAATTACATCTAATATTTCCTAATTCATACTAGAAAATGCAAAGGAGGATATATATCCTACCTCCCTCTAATGCTAATATCCTTGATGTCGACATTGATTCCTTTGCTTCTGAGCTCACAATCTCCTCTTTGTTGTTGTAGATGAGTGCCTGCAAGAAAGATCATGTGGTGACAACAAACCCATGGAAAGCATAACACTTTCTAATACAAATTATGTAATAGATCAAGGAGTATTACAATAAATGGACAATAATTGAAACATTTATGGAAATAAAACATATATTTTATTATAATGAAGCCTTGGTGTTGGAAGCCTCCTTCAAGTGAGATTCCAAGTCCAAGCCTCAGCCTTTGAACACCTTTCTCCTTTGCAAATGCACAACAATTGGGAATAATTAAGCACTTATGATCACAACCAACTGTTGAACCTCAGAATTAACCTCTCCTTGACAAATTTTCTCACTTCTTTCCCTTGCTTTTCCATAATAATATAGATCCCCATCAATGATAAATGCTAGATTTTGTCTTAAGGAGGACATTAAATAATTGACATGTTATACTTTTATGTTTTTTCTATTTGAATAAGTTTATTGCAAATTAGCTATAGAACGCAGCCTATTCTGCAGCTAACTGTGTGTTACGTAGCTACTTCCGTGGTTTGGAAGGTTCCAGGTGTCAAATGAAGAAACCGGCCACATGGGCATCTCTGGAATCATCTCAACATGGATTCTATCCTAGTCACTCAACCCAAATTGATAAAAAATCCAGCTCAAGACACAGTCAAAGGTGGACTCAAAAATGTGAAACCTGGAAGCAATAGGACTCTTTGTATACCCTTTCGTGGTTAATTAATAAATCCAACAGTTCTGTTGCATCATTAACTCGGATCAGCCACCTGTGTTAATGGTTATGTGCAACCATCTTGCTCAAATTCAAGTAACTTGTAGCTGATCAAATATTTACGTAGTCCTGTTGTGATACGTGTAGACCACCTATAGCTAATTTTCCTCAAAAGATAGTTATGAATATTTTCTTTTAAATACCAATTGTACAGAACCGAGGGGACTGCGAATTTTTTGATGTATTAAGTTTAGACTTTCAGCTCTGTAATTTTTTACTTTTGTTCCTGTTTATAATATAAAGTCATGTGTTGATTGATGATCATTTGAAGGAGCATTTTGAATTAGTTAGCAACTCAACCTAGTCAGTTGCAGAGGACCCTCCACTGAAGGAGGTTTTCTTTTCATTTGTTTTTATGTTTAGTTTTAATTTCATCATTTGCTTTTAGCAGTGTTTGTAACTTAGGTTGATTTCTTGTAGTTTGATTTCTTTTAGTTCTAATCAGTAACATAATGTTAGAATTCAATTGTGTATTCATGTTTCTTCAATCCATTTCATAAAGGAAATGACTTTGTTTCTAAACAGAGTAAGGTTGAAAGTAATGAGGATGCATTGTTGATTAGTTTACTCACTATTTTTGTTATTTATTTCCTAGTTCAGGTTTTCAATGCACTGTATTAATGAATGTTTTTTATCACCATTTCAAGCTGATACCCATCCTAAACTAAATGGTTAAACATTCACTTTACACAATGGTTGAGACCAATCAGTTACTTTCTGCTTGTTTTTATTTAATTATCTAGATCATGAAGTATAGAAAGTTGCTTGTATTCCATCTCAAGAAGGTTATCTTTTAAAATTGAAGGTTAGAGTAACTAGAAGTACTTCAGTTAATTTCATTCTCTATATTTATTTCAACTTGCCTTACAACTTTGCCTTTTAATTTTAAGAATTAGATTCATGACTTAGGATTAATGACAAGATAGGACAAATGCTCTATTTTTCCTTCTTTTAATTTAGATTTTGACTAGTTTTAAGCTCTTGGTTCACCTTTAGGAAGTTTAGATTCAACTTCTCATAGTTCAGATTGTACATCATTAGGAATCAAAGAATAGAAACCCCCAAAAACAATATAAAATACAAAACAACAAAGTAAGAAGGGTTAAATAAGCACATATAGTGCACTACACTTCATCAGCATACGAACCTCGGTTGATAATTTATGAAAGCAATTTAGGACCCTAAATTGACTAAACATTTTGGCGACGTTGTAGGGAAGTGTAATTAGGTAACCTTATCTTTTACATTCAAAAAAAAATGACATGCATAGAGAAAGAGACTCTAGGGGTAGATTTATAGCTAGAGGCAAGAGTTCAATTCCTACAAAACCACCTACTCCACCAAGAACAAGAAGAGATACACCTCCGTCTCAAGCTCATACTCCCAACCATAGAACTCCTAAAATTCTAAGGTTAGAAATCCAATCAAAAGAATCTCCTACTTCATCTATCGAGGCAGTCCTAGAGGAGAAAAATCTTGGGTCTCCAACAATAGGAGTAGCCTTTTTCACCTCCACAGGGGAGCACATTTTAGTTTAAGAATTAGGAATACCTGATGAGGAAGAAGAAGTAGAACCTCTCTCCCATGTTCCATTAATAAAGGAACCAGAGGAAGAGAAAGTAACCTTTCAGGTTGAACCTTATACTGACTCTGAAGAAACTATAATGGCAAAAGAGGGAGAGGATGGAGAATTCACATTGTTTGGAGGAGGGGGTATAGGAAGAGAAGAGGAAATAATGGAGGAGGCGGAGGAAATAGGTACATAGATAATTATTTTGGATTACCTATAGTGGATGAGAAAAAAATGCCACAATGAAAAATATCTCACCTTCTGTCCTCCCAAATTTCAATGGGTTAAAAAGTGAGGATCCTGAAACATTATTATTTGAGTTTGAAGTCTTGCGCAGAACCTATGATTACTTAGAAGACTCTCAAAAATTTAAGTTGTTCCCTTCAACATTGAAAGGAGCTACTTTGAAGTCGTTCATGGGGTTAGTCACTCAGTCCATTAGAACATGGAATGACATGAAAAAAGTGTTTTTGGATAGGTATTTGGATTATTGCATGCCTACCAATCACAAGGATGAAGTGTTCAAAATGATGCAAAGAGAGGATGAAAATTTAGAGGATTTAATTGAGAGATTCAACTATAATGTGAAAAGAGCAAAGATTGATAGTTTAGATGAAGATAACTTAAAAGCTCTTCTATTAAAAGCCATTAGAGATGAGTGGATAGATATCCTTAACATGATGGGGAAGGGATATATCTCTCGATTCCCATTAGGTGACATAGGAGAATTATGTGTTCATCTCTCAAGACGGAAATCCAAAACTAGGAAAGGTATAAGAGATCCTTCTCTTGTTAGAGTAAATAAATCTGCAACTGGATGAGTGAGTAGGGAAAAATTGGTAATATGCTTGATGAATTCAAAACAGATATTCTAAGGAGCTTTAGTGAGCAAATATACACCCTTAAGTTGCAAAAAAAACAGAAAACCGAGGCCGATGCTTTAGCCATTTTCTGTGCAAAAAAAAAAAAAAAAAAAAAACAACAACAACAACAACAACATGCTCTAAGAGAATTCCCTTTGGATGTAAAAATCATAGAGACTTGTGTGATTTGTTCAGAAAACCATGAGACCAAGGGTTGTCCTTCAATTCTAGGTCTTAAGGTTATTTTTCAAAAAGAAACAATTCCAAATTCAGCAGAATCTCTCTGCCTTGTCTCTAGAGGACCTTAGCAGGGGCCAAAAAATCAGGGATTTAACAATCAAATTTGTCTTCAGCCCCCACCAAATTGGAATTCTTGGCAGAAACCTTGGCCTCAACCTCAACCTCAACCTCAAACTCAACCTTGGGTTCAAGGAATACAAAATCCTTATGGAAGATTTTCTAAATATTATCAATATCCTCCATCATATCAGAATTAACCTCCCCCACAAATTCCACAACAAAATCAGTAGCCACAACTTCAAAATCAGAACCCTCAACTTTCACTACCATTTCCACAACAAAACCAAAATCCTCAACTCTTACTTTCATTTCAGTAGAGACCAAATCAGCTACTTGCCCAACCATTACCAAACCCCAACAATAAAAGTCCTCAGAATACTTACATGGTGGAAGGACAACAATTTCCAACTTATATGATCACTCCTCTAGATCTCAATGATGTTTAACTAAGATCTGGTAGGATATTAGAAAAGGAAAGGCCTTTTGTAGTTATTCAGGAACAAGACAATTCTGAGGAAGATTCTCTACAACCCAATAAAAGTTTTGAAGAAACATCTCTCCAAAACCAAAATACTGAAAAAGAAAAACAGAAAGAACCAGTGAACTCAACTCCTATCATTGAGAAACCAATATCTACTTATGCACCTCCTTTTCCTAAAAGATTACAAGTTGATAGAGGAGTAGAAAAGCAGATCATGTTGCCTAATTATGATTTCTGGATGAATTAAAAATGTCTGTATTAAAATCCCTTTGTTACAAGCCATTAAGGAGATTCCAATCCTAGCTAAAACAGTAAAGGAGTTGAACATAAAGAAACCAGGAAGAAAAAAAAGGAAACAAAAAGAATTCACCTGGTAGGAAAAATAGTAGATATAATGATGGGAAAATTTGCCACACAAAAATATGTAGATCCAGGAAATCCAATTGTGAAAACACATATCAATGGAGTTGAAAATACAAATACAATGATTGATTTAGGTGCAGCTATAAACATCATGAGCAAACAAACCATGGAACAACTCAAGCTTCCTAATCTTCTTTACACACCTACATTACTGCAATTAGCAGACAGATCTATAATCAAACCAGATGGTGTGATGGAAGATATTTCAGTGTCCTTAGATTCTTGGGAATACCCTGTTGATTTTATGATTTTGACACCCAAGAACAATCTAGGAGGACATCCACTTATATTAGGGAGACCTAGGTGTTACCGGGAAAAGTGTCTATTTAGAACTGCTCTATCCCACTAAGGTGTGACAGCTGCCTTAGAAACAAACAGAGAAAAACTACTTTTGTATTTCCTTTATGAACTATAAATAGGGAGGAATGGAAAGAACCAACCTGTGTCTTGTGCTAATCCTTTGATTCAATCCCTCTCTTCTTTGACAGCTTCCAGCTACCTGCTCCCTTACTTGCCCAGCTTCACCAAGTACCTGTAAGATCACAAAAGAAGAAAACTATACAAAGACATAGATCTATATTCATAAACAACTTAGGATTAGATTTAAGTTAACCATACAAATGTAACAAGCATCAATGATACAAAAGCATGGAGGAGAAACTCAAATAGTTTTTATTGATAAACAAGAAGATCCAGGAGGAGTTACAACCGATGATTCCTGACCCAGCATCAACCTCCCAGCAAAGAAGCCCCTCTTCACCTCCAACAAAGCATAGATCACCCAATTCTCTGATGTTTATCTCAAAACCAACAATAATTCCTTACAATGTGCAAAATTCTAGCCTCCGGATCTTTGGGATGAGGGATCCATATATAGATTTATGCAAGGAGGATGAGTCATCTTGTGATTTTATTAGTGTCTTCTCTCTGTCAGTTCTTGCTTCCACTTGGAGACTGAAGGCCTCTTACTCATCCTTGGTTGAATTCAGTGAGGCAAGTGTCATAGGAGAATATTCTGGAAGCTTCCATTGCCTCTCCACCTCGCGGAATGACACTGCCATTTGTCATTTCTCGCCCAACGCACCCTGATAGTGCATTTAGGTGCATTGCAACACACCCAGCCAGTGGATTTAGGTGCTATGCAACGCACTTAGCTAGTGGAGCAGCTGAAATGATCCTGTTTTGACTTATTCTGAGCAGTTTCTGGTGGAGAACTTCTGGGAGAAGCTGTAATTTGTTGACCTTGTTCCTTTAGGGGTTAGAACAACACTGTTAGGGACTTAGGAGCCCTTGTTTTATGGACATTTCATGCTTGGAGCTGCAAGGCACAAAAATGTCTATAACAGTTGCCCCCTAAAGTATGAGGCCGTTAATCGGGTGAAATGCTTTATTATGAGGATCCGAAGTTCTCTCAATGCTGGGAGGAGACCTGTAATAAGATACAATACAATATATTATCTTCATACTGTTTTCATGATCTAGCTGAGGCGGGCATTCCCATGCTCAGCTTTATAGATTCATTTTCATGTACATAGGACAGACAATCGTCTGATGATTCTGATAGAGCCATCATCCTTTTGGTAGGATGATTATCTGTGCTACAATGTTGTACATTTGAATGTCTTTATTTCCCTAAATATATATCGCAGCCCGGATGGATGAAACTAGATCTGGGGTCTTCAATCTCGTTCGATCTTCACTCGAAGTACAAGTCGATCCATGTGAGAAATGTTTCGAAGTCGAACATGGAAAGACATCGCTTGATTACCAGTCAATGATGTAAACTGTTAACAAGCGCGAGAAGAAACACCGATAATGATAATGATCCTCAAGGTACTGCAGTACAGTTCATGTGGTGTGAATAAAGGACTTGGCGTCGAACACCACGCAAAATCTTTCGGTCGAAGGTCATTGATGTAAACCTGTCGCCGGAAGTGAGAAACTTGCCATTGAGGCATGCAAGCTTCAAAGTACTGAATGGGGTGTTCCTAGACCAACTTCTTGGATAATGAGCTGATGTCGACAAGAAGTGATCCATCACAGGAGGGCCTTAATGAATCCCGCATCAATGACACGGAATGGAGCAAATGATTTTCATGGAGGTGAAAATGATCTGATGATATACGGTTCAGGGTGGCGGTCATGAAAGAATGGAGTATAATGTATGGTAGTGGGTGGGACACAGGTGGCCTTTCTGGATGACTTCTCTTGAACATGTCGGCGACACTGATGTGATGGATTGGTAGCATTAACCCCAAATGTGGATGGTATGGTGTGAGCATGGCGATGTGACCGGTGAATGAAACAACCCAACCCGACTCGGACACGAAGTGGAAGTGTCATGTTCAAGAGCGACTTGCTACCAATAAAGATTCTATGAGTTTTCTTCCCAATTTTTCCCCAGTCATTGCTGACCAGTACCTCTTTATTTTTGTCAAGCTTGAGGATGATAACATATGCTTGTTCTATAATTTTCCCTTCGGGAAAACCCATCGCTATGTTTTAATGAGCCTAGCGACAATGAAACTCGTTCTCGTCTAAAGACAAGTTTGTCGCTATTAATCTTTTTAACGAGTTTAACGACAAAGATAACTTGGTCCTTTTCATTTTTAGAGAGTCTGAAAAGTTACGTAAAGGTAACTCCAAAATTCCTTTTTCGTCATCTAATCCCTTAAGTTCGAAAAAGTATAAAACAATACAGAAGGGATGAATTTTAGATAGTTTTAACGAGCTGAACAAAACAAGCGCTCGATCTTTTTGTGCAATAATCCCTCAGGTCCAAAAAGATTAAAATCTAGAGGAGGGATAGCACTTCCTGTCCCTTTAACGAGGTGGAAGGCCAAGAACTCGGCAATCTTTTCATATTTTACGAGTCAGTTGAAAAGAGCTTAAAGAAGACTCGTCTTTTGAGGAACGAGTGATAAAATGGGTAGCAGCTGATTCCATGTAAGGTTTGGAATTTTCCAATCACAGCACAAGGATGGCTAGTGAAATCACTCTTCGTAATTGTTCCTCAAAATGGGTAAACAATCAAATGGAGGTGAATGATCGGCCAATGAAAAAGCGGAGGTGACGGTGCAAACACGACCAAGGCTTTAATGGCTGAAGTACTACATTCACGGTGGTTATTTACCAGGGAATAGTTCATTTTTTAACAAGCTTAAACACGGGTGGAAACATTTGCTCGGTGTGGGTTTATTTTTTAACGATCTCGAACCTTGCGGTAACACTGCTCGATTAATCCAGTCATATGATAAGAATGTCTCATATAAAAACAGAAATTTTTAGAGTTTTGCCCCACATCCTTTCTTCATGCAAGTTAGGTGACGACCAATCCTATGAGTTTAAAGGGTTAGAGGTCCTAAAAATTTAAAAAATAAATAGTCGCCCATCGCTTGCACTCAAAAAGGTTTACATGCCCCCAGGTATAAAACAGAGTTTCAAGGTCACCCTCTATTCGAGCTGACAAAACATTTGTTTTATCAGGAAGGGTACCTCTTACAGGTTACCCAAAGATTGTTCTATTCGCGGCGCAAACAAAACACTTCTTTGGCAATATCTACCGAAATAAACAAAGGTGAGTGGCAGCGCTCGCCAACTCACATAAATTTGACAAGAGAACCTTGTTCCAGAATAACCCCCTCTTCCAATCACGGACGGGGGTACAGACTAGTCATATTCTCCCGCGGAAACCTACCCTATACCCGAAGTTTTCCTGCCGAAGCAGACCAGGACGCATGCCCCCTGGGTTTCAGTCATATCCCTCCGAATTACTCGCGCTCATCGGGAGGACAGACTGGATATTGAGACATTTCTTGCGTGAAAAGACCATTCAGGGATGGTATATGACTATTTGCTCTGTATGATCCGGGAAATGAAAGCTGGTCCACGAGCTTGACCACTCTTCCTTCGTGCGGAAAACACATTACTCTAAAGAGTGAGGAGACAATTGCCCCCATGCAATAAATATAGTCTCGTCCAAGGATTAGATTGTAATCTAGGGGTCCTTGAACTACCATTACGTTCATGCGAACTTTGTTCCTTCTCAATATTATGGGCACATCGGGAAAGATCCCTAAAGGTCGACTGGTTCCTTTATCAAAACCCGTCAGATTTCTCATCTCAGGCAAAAGCAATGGCGAACCAAGCGCTTTCCAAGCAGTTGAGGAAAGGATACTCATAGAAGCCCCCTCATCTATGATGGTACCAGCCATAACCATTCTATATATTTGAACGATGATTCGGAATGGTACACTTGCTGGTAAACGGGGTCTGCCTAGTTGATTCCAGTCGAAGGAGACAACTAGGTTGCTTGGAGGTGGGACCGAATAGACGACCGGGTATGGCTCTGACGAACTTCCTTCCTGCGGTAAAGGAACGGGTAAATTTCCCCCATGTTCGTCGGAGTCTGTGTTTATGAAGAGAATTTGGACGGTGTCATCCTTGTTCTCTTCAGTGACTGTATCATCTGAAGATAAAACCTCTGAAGGCAAGACCGGGTCAACTGCCGCCTCGACCTTTTGACTTTCGTCTGGTATGGATCCAGATGGTTTATCTTCAATGATAGGTGCTTCAGCCGACCACCTGAGTGGGTCAGCCGGATTCTCAACTAATGACGAACTCAGCAAGAGCTTTTTATATCCAGGAGGAAGTCGTAACGGTGAAACCAGACGATCATCCAAAACTCTTTTAGCTTCATCTAAGAAGGGACAATGGTGGATGGCATGATTGCCTTCGCATAGTTTAAAAGGAAATCTACATTTCCCTTTTTGTCCTGGGGCTTCACTTTCACTAGTTGATCGTGTGCTTTCAACATGGTCATCAGAGGTTGACGACACCGGATTGTGCAAACGAGGAGACCAGTCCCTTAATATCTGAGGGACGCTAGGAAAATCTCTGTGAAAGTGGTCTCCTTTGCAAATGATACATGGCGATTTAGGCCTGGTCGGTGCATTGTGTGGATTTTCGTTAGACGACACTCGTTTTCCCCCATTCGCCTTTGGCTCCTTCTTCTTTTTCTCTTTCTTCTTCTTTTCCTTCTTCTCCTTAGGAACGTGAATTTTGGCTTTACCAGCCCCATCAAGCAAAGAGGAAGGAGGAGAGGAAGAATTAGAGGAAGTAGAAGGTTGGTGGGCAACTCTGGACTCGTCTAATTGCTGATTCGATTGTTCAGGAATAATGGTGTTCTGAACGACAGAGGTTGAGAAAAGCCATATAGGCAAACCAATTGTCAGCCCTGGAAGCGACAATGTGGCCATATGGGGTGCACCAACATCTCCCCAAGAGGAGAAGGGACTAGGATTTCCACCAAGGGGAATTCCTTGGTTGGTAGGCTCCATTTTCTCAACCCAAGATCAATGTAGGAAAGGGGTATGAATATTCCGTTTAAAATAAATTTTTATACGCTTTGACACAACTTGTTTTTTCAGTTTTTAAGAGTCGAGAAAAAACAAAAGATGACTCTAATCTCCTTCGATTTTTAATGAGCCTGAAGTGACAAGTGCTCAGATGGACCTTTTCCGTTAAGGAATCTGAAAAGGAATGAAAGGGACTGCTCTGGAGGTCTAGGTAGAGAGAGTACCAAACCAATCGTAAAACTGCAGAATACTTTTTACGGTATGGCAGTCAATCTTCCCGAATGTTGTGTTCAGTGCATTGCAATCAGAAGGGCGGTTGACACGGCTTCCTATGGATAAAGGATTTAATCCTATAGGGTCTCCCAAAATATACTCAATGGTACGTGGTAGCACAAGTCCGTTTATCGTCTCAAAGTGGAGGAATCACCCAACCATCAGTGAGAACAACAGTTACCAGGCTTTACGACGCCGGAATACATCTCTAGCCTAGACCTCTAAATGTTGTGCGTTAAGTTCCAAAGCGTTGTTAGATTCATTGAATTTATTTTAAGTTGATCTTGCTTATGAAGTTTGCCTTTTGGGTTCACCACGAGATGTAGATATAATTCCTAAAATGCAATCTAAAGATGATAAACAAACTTTTATCTCTTTTCTGCAATGAAAATCCTAGCTACTAGGGGAAAAGAAAGACACAATCTTTTCACAAAGAGCAAAGAGCACACTGTAAATGCACTTTCCTAAATCAAGCCACACAGACTGTCTATATTCAAATGCACATGCATGTATTTGTTTTCCACTTTCTTAGTATTGATGCTAAAAAGAAAGTTGATGTACAAATCTGAATTTGCTTTCAAGTGACAAACACAACCAAGCTTCTTTTCGAAATCAAAAGGTAGAGATGATTACGACACTTTATGATTTTGAAATGAACGCTCGTCTTGACACTAGAAAATCACAAATTCAGCCCAAAGGCAATAGTAAAAGTATAATCGACCATCAACAGCAATTAAACTTTATTATATGATCGAAATTGACACTTGTGACAGATCTAAATCAAAGGACGACAGTGCGATTATTCTACTTTTGCAATGGAAAACTGTAAACGAATCAACAAACACACAAAAACATCTACAGTTATTTTGTACAAAGGAGGCGGAATATCATTAAGGAAAAGGGGTTTGAAACAGTCATATACTGATCACAGGCTGCAAAATTCAGAGACAAAACTGGAAAGAATGAAGCACAAGAACCTCAGCTGCACAGGGCTAGGTTGATCAGCACACCTGTAACACAGAGAAACTGCATTGCAGCGCAGGTTTCCCTTTCGGGAAGTGCGTTGAAATGCAGGATCTCTTCACAGTACCTGCGCTGGGCCAGAAACGAGAATTCTATCCAGGTTCTGGGTCACAGTTTGCAGTTTAGTCTTTGGTTTTTGGCCGAGTAAAAGCAATCAGTAATGCACAATCAGGGGTAGATTTAAGGAGGGTCTAAGAGCTATCACAAGGGTAATCAGATAGTCTGTGAATCAGCTGTTCAAATCATAAACAGATCCAGTGAATGGATTGAAGCAGCAGATGTCTACTTTTCATTTGTTATGGCAAATGTAGTTCGGATGCTACTTATAAGTTTATGAAATAAACAACAAGAGATACACAAACAAACTAATTAGACATTCTTCCCCAGCGGAGTCACCATTTTGTTATCGGGAAAAGTGTCTATTTAGAACTTCACTATCCCACTAAGGTGTGACAACTACCTTAGAAACAAACAGAGAAAAACTACTTTTTGTATTTCCTTTATGAACTATAAATAGGGAGGAATGGAAAGAACCAACCCGTGTCTTGCGCTAATCCTTTGATTCAATCCCTCTCTTCTTTGATAGCTTCCAGCTACCTGCTCCCTTACTTGCCCAGATTCACCAAGTACCTGTAAGATCATAGAAGAAGAAAACTATACAAAGGCATAGATCTATATTCATAAACAACTTAGGATCAGATTTAAGTTAAACATACAAATGTAACAAGCATCAATGATACAAAAGCATGGAGGAGAAACTCAAATAGTTTTTATTGATAAACAAGAAGATCCAGGAGGAGTTACAACCGATGATTCCTGACCCAGCATCAACCTCCCAGCAAAGAAGCCCCTCTTCACCTCCAACAAAGCATAGATCACCCAATTCTCTGATGTTTATCTCAAAACCAACAACAATTCCTTACAATGTGCAAAATTCCAGCCTCCGGATCTCTGGGATGAGGGATCCATATATAGATGTATGCAAGGAGGATGAGTCAGCTTGTGATTTGATTAGTGTCTTCTCTCTGTCAGTTCTTGCTTCCACTTAGAGACTGAAGGCCTCTTACTCATCCTTGGTCGAATTCAGTGAGGCAAGTGTCATAGGAGAAGATTCTGGAAGCTTCCATTGCCTATCCACCTCGCGGAATGACACTGCGATTTGTCATTTCTCACCCAACGCACCCTGATAGTGCATTTAGGTGCGTTGCAACGCACCTAGCCAGTGGATTTAGGTGCTATGCAACGCACTTAGCTAGTGGAGCAGCTGAAAAGATCATGTTTTGACTTATTCTGAGCAGTTTCTGGTGGAGAACTTCTGGGAGAAGCTGTAATTTATTGACCTTGTTCCTTTAGGGGTTAGAACAACACTTTTAGGGACTTAGGAGCCTTTGGTTTATGGACATTTCATGCTTGGAGCTGCAAGGCACAAAAATGTCTATAACACTAGGCTAGCCATAGCTGATGCTTTCATTAGCTATAGATCTAGTGACATGTATATTTTTGATGGGAACTCAACAAAGAAATTCACTCTATATCCTCCATCAAGAACAATCACAGAAATAGATGATAAAGAATGGATTGATGATGAAAATTACATTCAACCTCTCTTTACTATTTCAGACATTAGTGAAGATAGCCAAATCTTAAATACAATGGAAAATTTT
Source organism: Pinus tabuliformis (assembly GCA_031772625.1). Classification (NCBI taxonomy): domain Eukaryota; kingdom Viridiplantae; phylum Streptophyta; class Pinopsida; order Pinales; family Pinaceae; genus Pinus; species Pinus tabuliformis. Next base: position 1,575,183,108 of record CM062804.1, read on the forward strand.
GAATCATCTCTAGAATATGAACATGATCAATTTCAAGAAAAATCCAATATTGAATATTTGTCATCTAGGCAGATGTCTCTTTATTCTATGGAAGAATTTGGTAGCTTTACAATTGAAATATTTCCAGGGAGAACATTGAACATAAAAAAAAACTTGGAGAAATTACAACAAGAGAAGCTAATTAAAACATTACAACAACATTCTGCTACATATGCATGGGAATATACTGACATGAAAGGAATTATTCCTAAGACTTGTATACATCACATCTACATTGAGGAAAATTGTAAACCTATCAGACAACCTCAAAGAGGGATGAATCCAAATCTTAGGGAAATTGTGAAAGAAGAGCTGCAAAAACTACTGAATATAAACTTCATTTACCCAATTTCAGATAGCCAATGGGTTTCCTCTTTAGTGATTGTGCCTAAAAAGAATGGTAAATTGAGGGTGTGCATTGATTATCGAGAATTGAATAAATCTACCCTTAAATATCATTTTCCTTTACCCTTTATAGATCAAGTGTTAGATGCATTAGCAGGTAAGAAGTATTTCTCATTCTTGGATGGTTTTAGTGGTTATAATCAAATTCAAGTGGCACCTGAAGATCAAGATAAAACCAAATTTACGTGTCCATGGGGAATCTATTCCTACCGAGTACTTCCTTTTGGGTTATGTAATGCACCTGCAACATTCCAAAGAGCAGTACTAGGAATTTTTTCTGATCTAATACATGATTGTGTAGAGGTATATATTAATGACTTTACAGTCTATGGGAATACATTTGAAGAAGCTTTGGAAAAATTGGAAAAATTTCTTAAAATATGTAAGGAAGCAACCTTTCACTAAGCCATGAAAAATGTTTCATGATGTTTACAGAAGGGATTGTTCTAGGACATCACATTTAAGGAGATGGGATTAAAGTTGATAAATTTAAAGGTGAAGTCATCTCTAAATTATCAATTCCAAATTTCCGAAAGGATGTTAGAAGTTTTCTAGGATTTACAGGATACTATAGATGATTTATAGAAAAGTTTCACTAAAATAGCATCCCCACTCTTCAAATTACTCACCAAGGATTGTGAATTCAATTAGAATCTTGATTGCTAATTAGCATTTGAGACTTAAAAAACAAAAATTTCTGAAGCACCCATCTTGAGAGGTCCAAATTGGAAACTACCTTTTCACATTTCAACAGATGCTTCAAATACAGCTCTAGGAGCTGTATTAGGACAAAAATATTTGATTCCCTACGCCATCTACTATACAAGTAAGAATTTGACTCCCACTGAGTTAAATTATACTGTAACTGAAAAGGATTTTTTAGCTATTTTTCATGCAATCAACAAGTTCAGACATTATATAACATGCTATGAAACCTTTGTTCATACAGATCACTCTACAATTAGATACTTAATGAATAAACCTATTACTAATGTCAGAGTTACAAGATGGCTATTACTCTTGCAAGAATTCAATATTACTGTGCTAGATAGACCTAGAAAACAAAACACAGTTGTTGATTTCTTGTCCAAAATTCAAAATATCAAAGATGACACTCTGGTTGAAGATAAGTTTCCTGATGAATATCTTTTTGTAGTGACTACTCAAACCCCTTGGTTTGCAGATATTGACAATTACTTAGTCACAGGGAAATTGCCTTCACATTTGTTTCCTAGAGAGAAAAGAAAAATAAGATACTCATGGATCACTAATGAATTGTATAAAACGGGTCCAAATCTCATGATTAGAATATGTGTTAGGGAAGATGAAATGCCTGAGATTCTTAAGGCATGTCATGATGAACCGTGTGGTGGACACTTTTCTAACAAGAGGACAGCCTATAAAATCCTTTATTTAGGATATTATTGGCCATCCATCTTCAAAGATGCTAAAGAATATGTTAGGAGGTGTGATAGTTGCCAAAGGGTAGGGAAACCTACTCCTTCAAATGAAATGCCACTACAAATTCAGGTACTCATTGAACCTTTTGAAAAATGGGCCTTGGATTTTGTTGGACCAATTAATCCCCCATCTAAGAAAAAGAAGTATATATTGGTATGCACTGATTATGTCACTAAATGGGTAGAGGCAAAGGAATTACCTTTTGCTAATGAAAAATCTGTAGTTAATTTTCTTTTTGAGGACATCTTCACTCGTTTTGGTGTTCCAAGAGAAATTGTGACAGATCAGGGATCTCAATTTACATCTAAAATGGTGAAGGGTCTTGTGGAAGATTACAAGATCAAACATAGGAAATATACTCCCTATCATCCACAAGAAAATGGTCAAGTTGAATCTGAAAACAAGGTGATTGAAGGAATTCTCACTAAGACTGTGCATCTACATAGAAGAGATTGGGTAGAAAGGCTTCCTGAAGCCTTATAGACTTATAGACTACATGGAGGAACACAACGGGACATACACCCTATGAACTTGTTTATGGGAAAAAAATCCTATTCCCTATAGAGTTTCAAATCAAAACCTTCAAGATGGCAATCCAATTGGGACTGGATTTATCAGAGGCACAAAAACATAGATTAGAGCAACTCAATGAACTTGATGAAATCAGGCAAGATGCAGTTCAAAGAACTAGTATAGTCCAACAACAGAGGGCTAAATGGCATGATAAATATATCAAGGAGAAGAAGTTTCGAGCAGTAGATTGGGAAATGTTGTTCGATTCGAAGTTCAAAGATTTTCAAGGGAGGTTTCACAATCATTGGCTGGGGCCATATGATATTGAAGAAGTCTTTAGTAATGGAGCAGTAAGGATAAGGACAATAGATGGAAGCAAAATACCTCTTCTTGTGAATGGTCATCGGTTGAAGATATATTAGAAACCAATTTCAAGAGAGGAGTTCATTAAGATTTTCCAGAATAACTCTGAAATGAAGCTAGTGAAGAAGAAGAATTCTTCTCCACTAAATTAGTATTTATTTTTACTTAAAAAAAAATGAATGAAAAATAAATAAATTGTATAAGTTTGAAAACCAATCATTGATTGGCATACTTAAACAGAAAATACAGGGTGAAAATCAGAGATTTCTAACATCCTATATTTTCCATTTCCTTTCTATAATAAGTAGTGACAAAAAGCTACATTCATTTTCAGTTTAGAGTCTACAAATTCATAGTCTCATTCCATCTCATTCTATTTTCATTTTATTTTATAGTTCCACTTCATCTCACTGTCATATTTCATTTACATTTTATTTTTACAGTTTTACTCCATTTCACCCTATTTCCCATTTTATCTTACATCTCATTCCATCTCACTGCCATAACCCATTTCCATTTCATTCTTACACTCATATTCCATAAGCCATACTTTAATTTTCCTTCTTTTCACATTTTGCAGTTGATTCCATTCCGCAGCTAATCTGATTCTACAGCTACAACTTACTTATCAGCTCTGGCACAATTGTACAGCTCACAAATAAATCATTAATGCAGGAAAATTGAAGAATCAAGTTTTGGAGATCAACCATGCTAAAAGTACCTATAGATCAACACCAAAGGAATTATCAAGCAAAAGGTTAAGTTCTAAAGGTAAAATGCAAAATTTATTTCAAATAGCAAGTTACAAACATAAGTCATGTATAATATGAATAATTGTATGTCTCCTTAACAAGTCATCATTTGATTTGACTGCCACTTCATGATACCACATCTTCCACATTTGGTACCAAACTGTCTATAATCATTTCATCAAACCATACCTCTGCTACACTCTCCATACTTTGTACCTAAATGGTCCCTAATAGCTCCATGTATTAACGGTCAAAACTACGATGTGACCAACGTATTCACGTCTCTCCAAACCCTCACCATCTACTTATTCCACACAAACCCATAGTTATTTTTCACCAGACCCACAGTCAGTCCATTTCATAGACTAGGAGAGTAATTCTGAATGTTAGAAAATTCTGCGAAACAGAAGCCATGGGACTCATTGTCAGGATAGAGCCAGTAGCAACAAAATATATGGAGGGATACCCACAACTCAAGGAGATGTTGCAGAAGACTGGATGGCTCAATTTCATTGAAAATTTTGATGGCTATCACAAAGAGATCACAAAATATTTTTTTAGATCATTCGATGGTACAAAAGTAGAAATTGGAGACATTAAGTTTGCAGTGACAGAATCTTACATAGCAGAGGCTACAAAACTACCCAGACTTGGTGAGAGATGGTTCAAAAACAAGGAATTCCACAATGAATCATGGAAGGTAATCCTTAGGAACCTAGGTATGGATGTCTTTGTATTTAGAAAAGGAATTCTTATTTCAGTACTTAAAAATAAATGGAGAAGCATGCTTTTGATATTACAGAAATTCATTACCTGTGAGGGGAGATTCGAGTGCATGTATATCTATCATATACGTTTATTGATGAAATTTCTAGAAAATGGAGACATCAACCTCCATTTCTTCCTTCTAAACAGTTTAAGAAGGATGGCTTCAAATGTACAAAAGAAAATAGAATTCATAGACACAACCATGTACTACCATGGGTTGGTAAAAATATTGGTTGAGTTTCATTTGAAAAGAACAGGAGATACTTGGGAAAATTTCCTAATAAGAAACTATTTCCAAGAGGCACCAGAATCACCTGAAGAGGGTAATGTCAGAAGGATTAGGAGGAAGAAGACCAATATAACCACTCAAAGCAAACCTAAGTCATCAACACAGAAAAATGATGAAGATCTAGTCTCTGAAAAATTGACAGAGATCAGGGAGCAAATCAGACAAAAAGGGAAGATGAAAAAGAAAGATGGTGGAATTACTAGAAATAAACCTTAATCTTTATTACAACAAGATGATGAACAATTAATCTCTGAAAAATTGACAGAGATTAGGAAACAAATCAAGAGAAAAGAAAAGATAGGAAAGGAGAACATAAGCCCTCTACAAATTAGAAGGAGCTCTAGACTCTGAGGTATGGTAAGGAAGGTATCATCAAAGGGAATGAAGTTCATAAATATAGAAGAAGAAACCCCAATACCATCTCTTGATAATGTTCCATTTACACACAGACCTCAAAATTCTTCTGAACAATATTTCGAAGGCAGCCCCAGCAGAGGATCTCCAGGCATAGACCCAGTGCAGCAACAAATTTATGATTATATAGAATTACAAGAGAAGAAAAGTGACTCAATGGATCTAGAATCATTAGCCAATCCAAAACCCCCTGTCAATCCACAAGAACCTCCAACTGACTCTCTCAACCAGGAAATCTATGAGTTAGAGATATTGAACATGCATATCAAGAAAGAAAATGAAACCCTGAGGGAACAAAGTAAATTGGATAAATCTATTCATGATAATACAATACTGCACCTAGGGCTATGGTACAAGAAGAATAGGAAGTTGAAGAGGAAGAATAGAATCTTGAACAGAGCAGTTATCAACCTTAAATACAGGCTTCTTATGAAGAAACCCAGGATGGCAGTCACTTCAAAGAGGAGCAAAAGAAGAAAATTAGATGTACTAGCAGAAGTGTCTGAACAAATGCAATAGGAAAGAAGAATCCACATTTTTGCCAAATTGCATGGGGACATCCAATTATTTTGCAGGGGGGGTATGTTGAACCTCAGAATTACCCTCTCCTTGACAACTTTTCACACTTCTTTCCCTTGCTTTTCCATAAGAATACAGATCCCCGTCAATGATAAATACTAGATTTTGTCTTAAGGAGGACATTAAATGATTGACATGTTATGCTTTTATGTTTTTTCAATTTGAATATTTTTTTTGCAAATGAGAATGCAGCCTATTCTGCAGCTAACTATGTGTTCTGTAGCTACTTCCGTGGTTTGGCAGGTTCCAGGTGTCAAACAAAGAAATCAGCCACATGGGCATCTCTAGAATCATCTCAACAAGGATTCTATCCTAGTCACTCAGCCCAAATCGATAAAAAATCCAGCTCAAGACCATAGTCAAAGGTGGAGTCAGACATATGAAACCCGAAAGCAATAGGACTCTTTTTCTACCCTTTCGTGGTTAATTAATAAATCCAACATTTTCGTTGCAACATTAACTTGGATCAGCCACCTGTGTTAACGGTTCTGTGCAACCATCTTGCTCGAATTCAAGTCACCTGTAGCTGATCAAATATTTACGCAGTCCTGTTGTGATACATGTAGACCACCTATATCTAGTTTTCCTCAAATGACAGTTATGAATATTTTCTTTTAAATACTAGTTGTACAAAACCGAGGGGTGCGAAGTTTTTGATGTATTATGTTTAGACTTTTAGCTCTGTAATTTTGGACTTTTGTTCCTGTTTATAATATAAAGCCATGTGTTGACCGATGATCATTTGAAGGAGCATTTTCAACTAGTTAGCAACTCAACCCAGTCAGTTGCAGAGGGCCCCTGCACTGAAGGAGGTTTTCTTTTCATTTGTTTTTCTGTTCAGTTTTAATTTCATCATTTGCTTTTAGCAGTGTTTGTAACTTAGGTTGATTTCTTGTAGTTTGATTTATTTTAGTTATGATCAGTAGCATAATGTTAGAATTCAATTGTGTAGTCTTGTTTCTCCAATCCATTTCATAAAGGAAACGACTTTGTTTCTAAACAGAGTAAGGTTGAAAGTAATGAGGATGCGTTGTTGATTAGTTTACTCATTGTTTTTGTTATTTATTTCCTAGTTCAGGTTGTCAATGCACTGTATTAATGAATGTTTTTTATCACCATTTCAAGCTGATACCCATCCTAAAATAAATGGTTAAACATTCACTTTACACAATGGTTGAAACCAATCAGTTACTTTCTGCATGTTTTTATTTAATTCTCTAGATCATGAAGTATAGAAAGTTGCTTGTATTCCATCTCAAGAAGGTTATCTTTCAAAATTGAAGGTTAGAGTAACTAGAAGTACTTCAGTTAATTTCATTCTCTGTATTTATTTCAACTTCCCTTACAACTTTGCCTTCTAATTTTAAGAATTAGATTCATGACTTAGGATTAATGAAAAGATTGGATAGATGCTCTGTTTTTCCTTCTTTTAACTTAGATTTTGACTAGTTTTAAGCTCTTGTTTCACCTTTAGGAAGTTTAGATTCAGCTTCTCATAATTTAGATTATACATCATTAGGAATCAAAGAGCAGAAACCCTCCAAAAACAATATAAAATACAAAACAATGAAGTAAGAAGGGTTAACTAAGCACATACAGTGCACTACATTTCATCAGCTTACGAACCTCGGTTGATAATTTATGAAAGCAATTTAGGACACTAAATTGACTAAACACCAACCAACCAACAACCAACCCTTAGTGGATGGGGGGTATTTCATTTATAGGGAAATAGAGGGAGGTGAGGAGCCATGAAAAAAGGGAGGAGTTCCACATCTCATGGGAGAGATCCATCGAAATAGGATCAAGGGACATGAATGCGAGGTCCCGTGCCAATCTTCATTTACCTAAAACCACATCTTCATTCTCAATCTTTCTAGTAAGGGAAGCTTCTCCTTCATTTTGGGAAAAATTGCGTGAAGAGGATCATCGCGGTTTTGCTTGATAAAAATTGCACTGGCAGTGCTAGTCATGTATAATGCCAAAAGTTACTGGTGCGAGACATTAGTTATAGGAAATGTGTTGGACTTGCAAATAAGTGGATTTTGAAAAGTTCTAAAAATTCTTCCAAAGAAAGTTTTCTTCCTTTTCTTCAAGGATATTCTTTTGATTACCACAAAGATGTTTCATGGTGAATACATTGTTTGTGAAATCTTTTATCATTTTATGACATTGATGACACAAAATGCGACACTTTAGGATACGAGATTGGGAGTGTGAAAAAATATTATATAGCACTCAACATTAGTGGATTCTACATCCACTAATCATCTGTCTCCTCTTCATGGTATGTGAACCTTGTCTCCCATGGTGATGCTCCAGGAAGTTAATCTTTATCAAATTCTCCCTCTTCCTCCTATACTCCAATATTTAATTCTAATGAAAACATCATGGAATCCATAACAACACCAAATTACCCATTGTATGATACTCATCATTGTTCATATTTCCTCCCATAGAAATCCCATGACCAATATGTTGTGGAGTCAAAAAACTTTATCCATGGTCAAGTATACTAGTTTAAAAAACTTATTCCTATGTCAGATGCTTTTGAAGAAGGTAACATTGCCAACATTTCACCTACCATTAAGATTAACTTATAAAACATCCCAGGAGTTGAAGAGAACATCACATTGGGGACACAATGCATCCTAGAAGAAATTGAATCTTACACTAAGTTGTTCAAGGAATTTCATGATATTTTCGCCTGGACTTACTCTGAGATGCCTAAACTTGATCCATCCATTGTTGAACATCATATCAACACATGGCCAGATGCCATTCCCATCCTTTAGAAACAAATTCCAATCCATCTGTTGATGATGTCAGATGTCTCACCAACACCTAGGGGGTCTCCTCGATGTGAAGTCCCAGTTAGACCTCACACCGTTTGGGATAGGAGTCCCATCCAGTATGTGGGCCCAGCTACCACCATGAATGTTTCACTCTTGGCTGTTAATAGTGATAATGCTAGAGCGAGGACAAGAATGAAATGCCCAAAAAATGAGACAAAATCAACCCAAGGTTGATAAACTTCAAAAATAGTTACAAGAAATTCACAGCAACAATAAGAAGAAGTATGCCATGAGAAGGATCAACGAGACAAAACCATCTCAGACATACATGAAAAAGAACATGGAAGAGATTAATTGAAAATTGGTCCACAATAGGTCACTGGCATGGGATGGAATAAGTAAGCATAGATTTCAAAGGAAACACACATGCAACAACTACAAACTAGTCCATAGCATATTTCCTATATGAAAGCAAACATACAAATACAGTGAAAATAATGGACAACCAATACAACCACTATGAGTAAGCATGGGAATTAATGTTGGAAATGAAGAACTTATTATTAATGTTGTTGCAAATACAAGTACATATCCTTCAATTCATTAAATCCCAATAGTGGAACATGGGTTGCTCATACCATTATTCAATGCAAAACCCTTGCCTCACCGAAGCTCACCCTACTAGCCGCTAAGAGTTGAGTGCCTCTAGCTCTTCAAGCGTATAAAAAGTACAACTTCAAATGAGGCATGAGGATACTTATATAGGTGAGGTGATTTTTCACATACCATGACTTTCCGCCTACCCTCATGACTCTTGAGCTTCCTCACTGCTCTCTCTGATCTAGTGATTGTTACATGCTAAAATCAATCTCAACATAGTTGTTGGTATTATGATGAAAAAAATTTACATGTTAATAGAAGAGAAATTGTGAAGATAATAAAGAAGGTTAATGGAAACCCTAATTTTGTTGTGTAGTCATTATGAGCTATTGAACATGGTTGCGATCCATTTGTTGTGTTGAATGTTTATTTTCCTACTACTACACCTACCGTTAAGGTTGGCACAATGCCTTGGGCCATTATATAGAGAATTTTTTCTTGTTTGTTGAAACCCTATTTGCACAATCCTTATTCCCTCATTTCACCTGCAAGAAAATCATAATGGTTACATTGTGTTTAAAGAATAAATATAGAAATGTGAGAAATTCATGGAAGAAAACATCAATGTTGGACCCCTGTGTAGTCCTTTCTTGTGGAACAATATCATCAAAGTATTGGTAGCCTGAAACATTATTAATGTTTGTGTAAACATCAATACTGCCCCAAGGCTACTGCGGGGTCTTGCTACAAAATATTATGTTTATTGTCCACCTGAAGTACTAGGTTTTTTCCATTGGCCCTTCCACAAAAAAATGGGCTCTTACCATGATGCTTGACTTGTGACTTCCAATGTTTGTAGGTACATGTTGATTAACCATAGTTTATTCAGTGTAACAAAACCAATGAAGTACATTATGCTTCAAATCCCTACAATTTAAACTATTGGAGGGACATATTAGTATTGAAATACAAAATCTTCAGGTTTTGTCTTAGAGTGAATAGATTTGCACGACCTCAGATAATATGCCATTGCCATGTCATAAACTCAACTCGGTCAATCAAACTTTTGTGGCTTCATTAATATCATGCACTAGAAAATTTATGATTGTTGTAACTTCCATATGTCACAAACGATCCATACACATTTCCCAAGTTACCATGTGAACCTTCATAATGGTCACCACTGTCGTTGCCTCCAATGCTCAATTTTATGAAGAGGGAGGTTTAAATTTTGGCCACAATTAACACACAAGTGGAGGCCACTTGGGCCTATAATACAACCTAGAAGACAACTGACTTCACCCCTTATGACTTGGTCTATAGGAAGAAGGCTCTGCTCTCCATTGAGTTTGAGTACAACACTTTGAGAATGGAAGCACAGTTAGATTTGGATGTTACAAAGGCACAACAAGAGAGGTTGCTCCAACTTAATGGGTTAGATTAATTCAGGATGCAAGCCCTCTTACACAAAGAAGTTACTCAAGTACAAAGAAAGTTTTGGCATGACAAAAACATCAAAGACAAATATTTTCAAGAAGGTGATTGGTCTCTACTATATGACTCCAGGTTGAAGGACTTCAAAGGAAAATTGATGACCAAGTGGCTAGGCCCATATCTGATAGAAAAGTGTCATGAAAATGGGGCTGTGGAAATAAGGACCATTGATGAAGAAGGTATCCCCTTGATTTTCAATGGATACAGATTGAAAGCCTATAAAAGACCTTTGTTAATGGAAGAATTCAGCAGTACCATCAATAAGAAAGTGAATGTGCTTGGAAGTGTCTTAGCTTCCAGCTCACCAAATTCTTGAAGGCTATTTTTGTTTTTCAAAAAAAGAAAAAAAAAACAATAAGGGACCTAGTTTAAAACCTCTATGAGGCACCCAAGGCCAACTTTTAGGTTGAAAAGCTCCTTGAGGTAGCCCAAGAGTGATAAACAGAAAATCAAAATATCCCTGGGTGAAAACCTCCCTTGAGGCACCTAAGGTAGCCAGAGAGGTTGAAAACATCCTTTGAGGCGACTTGTGTGTCTTTCAAAAAAAAAAAACAAACAAAATGACATGGAATGGACCTCAAACCTACCCACTAATAAAATTCTATGATTTTTGCAGGTTTTTAAAGGAAACAAAGGACTCGGAATTCAGAGGATAGAAATCTAAGCAACACCCCATTCTTCCTCCATTCACTTATGTATCAAATGCCTACTAGGTCACCATCATCCATCCTCACTTCCACCAATCAAAACCAGTTTTTATGCAGTTTTCTGACTTCTACAGGGTTTCCTGTAGTTACTACAGGAGTTTCCTACAGTACTATAGGTTGTCCTTAAACACTATAGGAATGAAATTACAATTGGAAAATGATGATGCAAGCCTCTTCTAGGTTAAAATAAGAGACCGTACACCTCACCACCTCTCACCCAAAACCATCTCATGACCATACCAACCTCTGTGTCCATCAAAAACCGCTCAGAAAAATAAAAATACAAATACAAAAAAAAAAAGAGAAAAAGAGAGCCCAGGGGCCATGAAATCATTGGCCTCACTCACCTACCACTCCATCTCCTCCATTTCCATCCTTCCACTCCTACATCACCAACCATTCCTCCTCCAAGTGAAAAAAAAAAGCAAAAAAAATGATGAAAAAGGCAGCTACAGTATTTCCTGTAGTAACTACAAGAAACCCTGTAGTAGCCTGTGCTCCCATAGCAACAGTTTCTCCATGCATTCTCCTTCAACATCTGTGCAAGAAACAAACTACATCACCCCTAAAGACACTATGACTCCCATCTAGTTCTCATCAACAATAGAAGAGACCAAGCACGTGCACAAAACAACAAAGAGGACAACCACATCAATAGGAAGAAATATATAGAAAAGTGACCAAGGAAATGCATGTACCTGAACAAAAAGAAGCACAACAGAGTCACCCTCAAACATGCATCAACCAAACAAAGGATTTAATAGGTATGGCACCACATCCGAATTCTTCCCTAAGTACGATATCATAAAAGTGTAGAAATATAAAAATGTTTGAATTTATAAGTTGGAAGTGGTCAGTTAACTTGGCTACCCTCAACTCAAAAACAAAAAGTGAACTCCTAGCCAGCCTAGCACATGGAAACATCACATCAAAAATAATGAGTTGAAAAGGTGGTTTATTTAAGTTGTGTGAGAGTGGGTGATGATTACGAGGGAAAGCTGCATGATAACTAACAGTGGGCCAATGGTCCCAAAGACGAAATCTCATACATTGCCAACCAAAACAACGCTCCAAGGAATCGAACATAAAAAGAAAACATTCCAAACACTCATGCACCATTTGTTGATTTCGATATCAGAGGGGACTGGGACCACCTTGGAGATCCATTGAGGAGGAAAACCTAATTCAGTCACCCTATAGGAAACATAACTACACAAACAACTACATGAAACACAGGGAGCTACAGGAAATAGTGGAAATTCACAGAGAACACTAAAAGGGGGTGCATAGGGTCCATTTGCTCAAAAATTATCCTCATCCAAAGCATCATAGTGAAAGGTAGGTGGCACATATCTCTTATGCTTTGAATTGATAGCTAGGAACAGAAAAATCTGAGTTTTTAAGTGATTACAATGGGTCTGGGAGTTTTAAAAGAATTGTGAATAGTTTAAAAATTGTGTGGAGATAGGGAGAAATTGCATCCATCCACCACTATTATCAAATCTCAGTCACCCTAAAAAAGGCTATCCTACCAAACTCCATAAAGTTAGCCAAAAAGAAAAGAGACATGAAAGGAGGGTTTAACAGAAGGGAACCCACAGAGACATCCAAGATACACCTCCATCCCCCTGTGGTAGAAATATTTAGAAGGCAGAACTGGTTAAGATTCTTTGGGCTGCTCAGAGGGTATGATGATGATGTAGCTCAATAATTTACCATGGCACTTAACCCTCAAGCTAGAATCAGGGCTACTATTGTGGTAAGAGGTCTGTCAATTACAATTACTCTTGATGCTATTAGCAGGATCATTACACTTCCTCAAGGGATGCCATGGAGAAAGGAGAATAAGGTTGCAAGCACTTTTGCGAATAAAAACTTCTTCTTAAGGGATGAAGATCCAATTAAGGACAAAAATGGGATAAGAAGGGAAAGCCTTCCCTACCCTTGGGATGAGGTAAGCTATCATATTCTCAAATATATCTCTTGTGAAGGGAGGCTCAGTATAGTCTATGGCTATCAATTTAGACTCCTCCATGAGTTGATATTTGGAGAGGAGATACCCATTAACAAAAGACTCAGTGTACCCTACTTCTTGCTGCAATCAATAATAGACATGAGCCTAAAATTCCAAGAGGGAAAACATTAGCAATTGGCACACCATGGACTTATTAAGCTAATACTAGAGGATGCCTTGAGCCAGCTAAGAATCCCCATTCAATGGTCCACATTTAGAGACATGGACCGAGAGGCTGTGATTGAAATAAAAGTCCTTGAATATGATACAGACAATACCTCTAGTGGTGAAGAGGAGGCAGAAGAAGATGAAGAAGAACCTAAAGAGGAGGCAAAAGAATATGAAGAAGAACCTGAAGAGAAAGAAGAAGAACTAGAGGAAGAAGAGGAGGCGGAAATAGAGAAAACAAAGGAAGAAGAAGCAAAAGAAGAAGGAGAAGAGGAGAAAAGTGAAGAGAAAGAATAGAAGGAAGAAGCAAGGCCTAATTAACACACCAAGGAAAGGGATGAATCTCCAAGGTTGTCTCCTGAACCCACTGAGAGGGAGGCAGCTGCTTCCTTGATTACCCTAACCACACCTATCAAGTCAAAAGGGAAAAGATAGAGGAAAAATCCCATCTATTTCAAAACAAGGAGGAGCACTAGGATCAAACAAGGGAAACCAAAAACACCCACCAGGGATCTAATCATAATTAAGGACTCACCAAAAGAGAAAGAAAATCTAGTTTCCCTGCAAGTAAAAGGTGAAAAGGGAACATCAAAAAAAGCTTCCCCAAAGTCTCCCATCACCTATGTTAGGAGGTCTGTCACCAAGTCATAATCAGCAAAGAAAAGAAAGACAAGGCACCTTTAACCCCATTTCATAATGGAAACATCCTTCTACAGGATCCTCAGACAGTCATACAGGAAACTATGTCAACACTACAGGAAACACAAAAAAAGCAGTAGGAAGGACAACAAGGACATAGGGAAGGCAAGTGAGAAGCAACACAAGTGCAGAGGGAGGCAACTTCTCCAAAGACATCTAAGGGAGAGTCCCAAGAGCTGCATGAACCTAGCCCAAAGCCCAATATGAGCTATTATACAAATTCATTGAGGGAGGAAGAGTAATACCACAAAAATTTTCCATCCCTCTATTCTTTGAGCTTGAGAAAGAGAGAGGAAGGACACATTGCTGGATGAAAATTGCCAAATCAAAGAAGGTAGAGGATGTGGGCCATATGGAAGAGAAGCTACTAGATATGGGCAGAGAGTTGAGTAGGATAAGAGACAGGGAACGAATTATGAGATCTCAACAAGAGGCAGAAAACACATGGCTAAGGAGGCAGTTACAGGAAAAAGAGAGCCAATTGGCCACCATGGAAAGTCTCTCCATGGAGGCACTCTAGTGCAGGATGCCACCAAAATCATATGCCTTGTACCTCAAAGATAAATGGCTGCATTTTCAGATAAATACTCTAACATGTCTTTCTGTTATGAAACCAGCTCAAGAAAAGATAGAAAAGATAGATCAACGCCTTAGAATTCAGCCTCTTCGAGGGGGCAACCTCCTTTACATTACATAAATGAACAATTCTTTGATGATACAAATGACAAAACCTCCTTTCTATATATAGGAGTCTAAGGAGTCACAATATAATCTAGCCGACCTAACAATAATAATATAAAGCTACAAAAATAACAATAGAGGGATTCTATGGGGCACATAAATAACAATATGGGGGTAATAGGGGCACAACAATATAAATAAGGGGTATAACTACAATAGTAATGGGGTAATCACTAGTATTATAGGGACCCAACACTTTCCAATACTATAGGAAGATCATTGAACTATGTGACAAAAGCACACTAGAGAATAAGGCCAAGATATCTCAATTCTACTTACACAACTTGGCCTTAATAGACTTAACTGTGTGGGACCCCAATGAAAAGTTGGGGGACTTACAACTAATGGCCCTTGCATCATGGATGAGTCATGAAGAGGCTAGGGCTGAGGAGGTGAAGAGGGTGTTGGAAAGAGAAGAAGAAAATCTCCTTTACATCACAGCAGAACAGATAAATTCAATGGTTGTCATTAGCACCCACAACATCATCGCCAATGATCCCTAGCTTGCACCAAGATACCTAGATACACAACAACAAGCAATCACACATTTTGAGTACACCTTGAGATTTCTAGAGAATGAAGGCCAGCAAGCATGCCAAAGGGGATGGGGCACCCTACCATACAGCCTAAGGATCAGGGAGTATCATTCTCCTAAAAGGATAAGAGAAGCATTAGAAATGAATCCACTGTATAAGAACACACTGCAAAGACTCGAAATAAATTGGATTGGTTTAAAACTCAGTCCACCCTTGCTATTGGGTATGCTAGAAGATATAAAGGAGAAAGATGAAAGAAATCAGTTGAAGGAAATAGAAAAACATGCAAGGTTTTATCGACAAGAGGAACCTCCATCAACAGATACTTGGGATGTCAGAGAGTCCACAAGAGCTATGAAAGATATGGACATAGACTAAGTTTTTCAGAGGATGAGCAACACTTTCAGTAGGGGGTGATGATGAGGATCATCAATAGGTAAATTATGTGGGCCTTAATGCCACTTTCCAGCTTACTAAAATACTCTTTTCTCACATTTATTTACATATTTTATTATATTTTGCTTAGTGAGAAGGGTAAAGGTGAGATGTTATGTCATGCGGACTAATGTGCATTAATTGTAGGATTTGGACTAGTTTTGGGATAATTTAAGTGCAGGAAATCGATGTAAACAAGCAAGAGGGATTTTAGGAGATTGGGTCTCCCTCCCTAACTCCTCAATCACTCGAAGATTCTTCCACCACATCTCATCAGCTCGGAATTACAAGCAGCCAAGCCCACTGAGTTCATTGGCAGCCTGCAAGTCAATGAGAGTTGAAGACAAGTCAATCTCGAGTTTGGGAGCCAAGCCTCCCTCATTTTAAGGAATGTGTTGGTAACCTCAGTTGTATAAATAAGAAGGCCTACGGCCTCATTAAGATATGAATTTTTATTGTAGCCAAGAAGTAATTTCGAGATTAAGATATTATGACTGTTATTCTCATGTTATTTTTGACGTTTTGGTGATAATGAAAAGGGTTTCTTTGATCCAGCACTAATTTGATTCAGAGGGTTAAAGCTCTTGGGTTACGGCCCAACCCTAGCATCAGAGCTTCCTCTTCTTTTATACATGTATCCTTACATTATAATCATAGATTAGTTGTTGAAGGTATTTCTATTTTGTTTAATTTACAAGTCTTTGAATGATTGGTTAGTTTTGCTTCCATTAGTTGGAGAAGTAGATCAATGTTATAGTAGTGAAATAAAATACTTCAAAAAAGCTTGTGACAGTGGCCTCATCCTCATATCCCTCATGGGATCATGATTTGAGGGCCCCACTATCACAGCCCGAAAAACAGAGTTATCATTTGGTTATTACATTACTTAGGATTTCTTGTTGAGTAGATCATTGTTGATGATTTCTTAGTGATTTGGAATTTATCCAGGACGAATAATGAAAGGTATTACACACTCATGTGCATGGATGTGCCTATGTTACTTATGCAATGGATCTATAATATTGCTAGAATACATAGACACTGAGGCAGTCAGAGAAAACATAACAATCAAACATGTAAACAAAACAAGTTTAATAAGGAGTTCACCCAATGCTCCTGGGCTATGTCTCCTGGTCCAGCCTTTCAGTGGTGGCCTCTCTATTATGTTTCCAAGTAGATTTTTTACAACAGTGAGCTCGATTCAAGACTCACTAAACAGAATGAAGTCAGTAGGAATGGAGTGCACAAACTCTTCTTACTGAAACTCAACCTCTAAGGGTCACAATAGTATGATAGGCCTCTATCGAGGAGTTTGCTTGAACCTCTCATACCTTCAATGGAGTACACAAACTCTCTGACTCTCTCTGGCTTTGTCTGGCTCGATGCTTCCTTTAGGTGAGCTAGACTTCTACTCTCTGTTCTCTGCTATTAGCTTCTTGCGTCTCTGTGTTTTGCCCATTATCTGCTTCTGTCAGTTCATGGCTTTAAAGCCAATCTATTCTTTGACTGCTCATTTCCGCTTCCCGGCATTCTGGTTTCCTTTCCTGTCTGTTCAAATTCCTCTGCTCTACATCATCATCACTGGGTAACGCCTCATAGGGAGGTGGCCACCTGTTTGCTAACGAACTGGGTGTCAGATTCCCTGAATCATACTCAAATGGCCGTTAAATTTGTTTGCTTCAATATCGCCCGGAACATGAATCGTTTGCCAACTCATCATCCACGTTGGACTTCAAATCTCCTGTCATCTTGCTTTTTGACCTGTCAAATCTAGTCAGTCATCGGGACATATCTCCACCGTCGATCTAGACCCCCCAGATCCTACAGTCATCCTTCATATCAGGCAGACAAGTTGCACGACATTTACCCATCCGATGCGGGCAGTTTTCTCTCTCTTCCGTTGGATGCATGTCACTTGATGTGTGGCATCAGATAGGACTCAGTCAAAACTTCTTATTGCCTCAAAGCCTTCCGATATTCTATCATTTTTGGGGAATCCCGCGCTATGGAATCGAAACAGTTACTTTTCCAAATTTTATAGTGATTTCGGGTCCAGGCGCTTTGGGGCTTTCCTTCACTGAGGGGGATGCCCTTAGCACTAATCACATATCAGAATCCACCTCTGTTCCTTGATCTAGCCTCCGGTTTTTCCAATTTTGTGCCATTGCGCTTTACCATGGGCTAATGGTCTGCATGCTCAATCGAGGGTCCTCGTTGCTCTGCTCTGGCCATAATTGCAATTGTTATGAGGATTCCTTCTGATAGCTTCGATCTTTTCTAAGACTTGAATCTTTTAGTATAGTTTGAAATAGTCATGAAAACATAGAGAGTTTTAGGATCCAATTCGGATCATGGCCTTCCCACTAAAAAAGCTTTTGGACCACCAAAAGTTGGTTTTCTTTTAAGCATCAATCAAGTGAGGGTACTGCTTCCTCGCTTGCTCAATTTCTATCCATTTCACACTACCTGGCTTTGAAACTTTGAGTCCGATCCTGAGGTACTCAACATCCCCTCTGCGTGTAGGTTCTTACCTTCTTGTCCAGAACTGTATCTTCCTGCAACTCATTAAGTATTCAAGTAACAGATCATCAACAGAAGTAATTGACTCTGCTCTTCAAGATCTTCAATTAATGAAGGTTCAAATAGTCTCAAGCTATCTGTGTTAACAACTGAGTAGATGTGCATGTAAGCTGGTAGATCAAGGCGAAAAGCATTCTCACCAATTTTCTCAAATATCTTGAAAGGTACATACCTTATTGGCTTTAGCTTCTTTCCCTCACCTTGTATTCTGTCTTTGTTGATATACAGCCAGACTTGGTCACCAACTTGGAAACTATGCTCCATCTGATGCTTGTCATGCCTTGCCTTGTACTTGGCTTGGCTCTTTTCCAGCTGTTCCTGTACTGCCTAGTGAATCTCTTGGATTTGTTCAATGAACTTGGTTTCCTTGTCCACATCATTGTGTCCATCAACCACTATGTCTTTACCAAAGACAAAATCCAAGGGAGACCTTGGTGTGAAACCAAAACAGGTCTCGAAAGGAGATCTCTGTGTAGAATAATGTTTAGCTCAGTTGTAAGCATGTTGCACATAACATAAATGTTCATCCCAAAGTTTGGGATGCTTGCTACAATAGCTTTTGAGCAACTGGATCACTGTCATGTTGACCACTTCTGTTTGACCATCTGTTTGTAGATGAAAAGTTGTGCTCTTCTTCAGCCTGGTGTCCATCAATTCCCACAAACTTAACCAAAATTTCCCAACAAATCGGGTATCTCAATCAGATATTATGGAAGTGGGTAATCCAAAATGAACCCATACATGCTGAAAGAACAACTTTGCAGTTTGTTCAGTTGTAATCTATTTGTTACAAGGTATTAAAATACACATTTTGCTGAACCTATTCACAAAAACATATAAATAGCCATGACCTTTCCTAGATTTAGGTAGTCCTCCAACAAAGTCAACGGAAACACTTTCCCAAGGATGAGAAGGAACTGGTAGTGGAGTGTACAAGCCTAGTTTTCTATTGCTGGGCTTACTTTTAGCACACATGGTACACCCTCTTACATATCTAGAAACTGTCTCATTCATTTTTTGCCAATAACAAAATTTTTGTAGCTGTGTAACCATTTTACTTACACCAAAGTGACCTGATATTAGAGTAGTGTGTGCTTCTTGAATTATATTTACTCTTTCAATTTGTGGAATGCATAGCTTCCCACAATGATACAAGAGTTGGTCCTTAACATGATAATCCAATTCTTCTACTCGTTTGCCTTGACTTAAAATTGCATATACATATTTAAAATCTATATCTTGAGCATATTGTTCAATGTAGCTCTCATGCAATACTGAATTATGCTTAAGTATATTAGATGCATTGATAATAGGTCTAGATAACATATCTGCAACTTTATTGTGTATGCCCTTTTTATATCTGATGACTAAATGAAACTGTTGTAGAAAACCCATCCATCTATAGTGTCTTGATTGTTGCAACTTAGTTTGGGAGTGTAGATATTGAAGTGGTTGATGATCAGTATGTATAACTGTCTATTTGCCCATTAAGTAATGTTTCCACTTTGTCAAACTCTGTACTAATGCATACAATTCTTTATCATATGTGGGATATTTAACTACTGCAGAATTAAATTTCTCAGAATGATAACATATGGGTTTATCGTGTTGCTTCAACATTGCTCCCACTGCATAGTCACTGGCATCTGTTTCAATCTCAAATGGTCTTTGAAGATTGGGCAATGCTAGCACTGGTGCTTGTTTTAGCTCCAAACCTCACTCTTGATGTTTATGACGCTGCACTCATGGCCTAGGGCAACCCCTCCTTCCAGACCTGGTCCAAATATTCAAAAAATAGTGTTTTACTCCCTATACACGACATTGCCCTGAGATAAACACATGTGTACGTGGGTATGTGTATACCAAACCCGCGTATATGTCTTAAAACACTTAAAAAAATTAAAACTCCTTAATTTCAGGCGGAGATTGCGGGTTTTACCTACCAATTACCTATTAGTGCCCGTGGCCCAACTATTCCCAATGAATTCCCAACTAAAAAACTACTTTGGGAGAAGTATAAAAAGGCTTCAATGGGAAGGCCTAAAGGAGGAGAGAATAGAGAGAAAGATCACTCTGCTGAGATTTTCCCTGACCAGGTCTGAAGATCCTTGTGCTTCCAACACTTCCCCCATTTACAAGAAACCCTTGTTTCCTTGTGTGATGATGTCTTTCTACTTGAGAGATCATGGAGTAAGTCATGGAAGGAGTTTGTTGAAGGCTTGAGACTAGACGAATCTGGAGGATGGTTCCACTTGGAGCCTGCGAAAGGACGAATCAGGTGAAATCATTCCTTTATGTACTTTAGTTATTTATAATAAAAGAAACACTTGTCTTGTTCCTGATATAAATCTTCTTCATGTCCATGATGTCAATGTTATAATTCATATGTGAACGGTTGTTTTTAATTATATAACTAACTACCTTTCCTTATGTTATGAAGATGATTTCTTTATGATGCTTGGTCAATATACTGTTGTACTTTCTGGAATTTTTTGTTATGCAAGTTGAAGGACTAAAAGGAACTCAAAGAGGGTTTGGACCCTAACTGGATATTCTCAAATGAAGGACCCTTAGGTGCACCCCTTTTTTGTATAGTTTGTTTATATTAGCATCATGGTTGTATGGAATGTGTGTTTCTCTCTGTAAATAACCTCTGATTTGCTAAGGTATTAATCCAAGACCCTAGGGGAATTTATCCCTTAACAATGTTGTACTAATCTTTTCTTTCAAGGTGTCGAAGGCTTTCTGTTGTTTGCCTCCCCACTAAAACACCTTGTTCAATCCTGTTAAAGCATGTAAGGGAGCTCCAATTAAGGAAAAGTTAGAAATAAAATTTTTCCAATATTGTGCTGCTCCTAAGAAGCTTCTAACCTCTATAGAAGATTTGGGTTTAGGCCAGTTTACAGTGACTGCAACCTTAGAGGGATCTATCTTCAATTCACCACCCCCTACTATATGTCCCAAATAATTCAAAGATGTTTTGCCAAATTCACATTTTGAGAGTTTAACATAAAGTTTTTCTCTTTTCAAAACATCTAGTGTATGCTTAACATGCTTTAAATGTTCTTCCCATGTTTTGCTAAATATAAGAATGTCATCCAGATATACAATACAAAAATCATCAATAAAATGTATGAGTACATCATTCATTACTCTCATGAAAGTAGTAGGAGCATTAGTTAAGCCAAAAGGCATAACCAACCACTCATACAATCCTTGCTTTGTTTTGAAAGTAGTCTCCCATGCATCTTACTCTGCGACTCTGACCTAATGATAGCCACTATGCAAGTCTAACTTGGAAAAATAAACAGCTTCTTTCAACTGATCTAATATATCATCTATGTGAGGAAGGGGATAACGATTTTTTATCATCATCTTATTCAGTGCTCGGTAATCAATGTACATTCTCCATGAGCCATCTTTCTTTTTCACCAAAAAATTTGGAGACCCACGTGGCGATGTGCTAAGTCTGGTGAACCCCTTCTCAAGTAGCTCCTGTACCTGCTTCATGATTTTTGCATTCTCTAAAGCGGACAACCTACACATTCCGATGTTAGGCAATGAAGCATCTTGCAGCAAATTAATATCATGCACTATTTCCTTTTTGGGTGGTAGACCCTTAGGTTCTTGAAACAATACATCATATTCTAAAACAACTTTTTCTAAATCAGCTTGCTGTTTAGCATCACAACCCTCAAATACATTGGTTTTATCAGGTTTCTTTTCCTTTACAACCATGAGTAAAAATTGTTTGCATGAATTTACAATTTGTTTCATCTGCCCTAAGTTTATGAGAGTATAATTATTATTGAGCTTATGAGCTCTTATAATATATTCGATTCCGTCTTTAACAAGTAGATACTTGTTCTCAGCTCTATAGAAAATATCTTTTCTATCATACAAGTAAGGACTTCCTAAAACAATTCCGCATATATCCAAGGAACTATATCTAACTCAACCTCATCTACAAATGCTGACCCAAAATAAAACTTAAGTTTACATTGTCTAGTAACTTGTAGCTTTGCTTTATCACATAGCCAACCTAATGGATATGGCTTCTTGTGAGGTGTGGTTAGTAATCCCAACTTCTTTACAATTGCTTTAGAAATTAAATTTACTTGTGAGCCACTATCAAACAAAGTATCAATCTTTTGATGATTGGAAATAACTCGAATATGAAAAAGTTCATGTCTTTTTCTCTCATTTTCTCCATTATCAGTAGATCGTGCAAAATTACTAGTAGATGCTTTAGAATTTTTACCTTTTATACCTATGGCTGCGATTGTTGCTTCATCTCCTGAGTCTGACCCCAAATCCTTTTGAATAGCTGTAGCAGTCTTCTTCTTCTTGCCCTCGAACTTTTTAGGTTTCAACTCCAAATGTAGAATCCAATAGTGTTCATCGTCATGCCCATCCTTCTTACAGTGAGTGCATGAGGACTTGCTCTTCTGTATAGTGTTTTTCTTCCTCTCTTTCCATTTCTATTTTCTTTTCTCCTTATTTTTTATTGCAGTGGGTTGGGATGATCCCCCAACTTCTTGGTTCCCATTCTTACCTCTAGCTTCTAGATGTGTAGCCTGAACAGATACCTCATCTATGCTAGTGGGATTAAACATGAGGATAGTGTGCCTCATGTACCTGTGTAGACCACCTATATACTTCAACAGAGTCTCAGGTGAGTCTAAAGAAATTCCTAGAATCAAAGCTCTTTTCCTAAATTCTTGGGTGTAACCTTGTACACTTTTCCCTTTTAGTTGTCGAAGAGTTTTTCCAGCTCATCATGGCTTGCTGCATGTAGGCTAGTGGATAGAATTTCTTTTTAATTCCAGAAAAAAATTCACTCCAGATAGAAAGAATCTTACCATGTTTCTTCATGTCAGCTTGTGTCCTGCCTTCCCACCATACCAAGGCAGTGCCTCCAAGGTGTAGGCTGGCCAGCTGAATCTTACTCTTGTCTGAGTTAATGCTCTGCACTATGTAATAAACATCAATTTGTTTGATCCAATTATCCAACTTCTCTACATTCAAATCTCCATCATATATTGGTAAATCAAATTTAACATCTAATTTAATCAAATATATCTTCTTTTTATTTACAGGGCTATTAGGAGGCGTGAGAAATTTTTCTTCCTTCCCTTTTCCTTTAGAGTGGTCATGGAGGAGAGATTCTTCTAATCCTTTATCTTGTTTGGAGCTTGATGAATCTTCATCTCTATGTTTCTTATAGTCCCTATACATTTCCTCCACCATGGATTTTAGGGTCATAAAACTATCCATGAATTGGGGGTCTGATTCCAAGGGATTTTATTGTGACATTTTCCTCTTAGAATAGACTCTTCCAATTTCGGGGTTGATTTCAGCCAATTCTCCTTCTCCTAATTTAAGCTTTGATCTAGTTAGCATTCAACAACAAAATCCAGCACAAGCTTGTCTAACCTTAACAACTCTAAGCTCTGATACCACTTGATCTGGAATTTATCTAGGACGAAGAATGAAAGGTATTACAGACTCATGTGCATGGATGTTCCTATGTTACTTATGCAACGGATCAATAAGATTGCTAGAATACATAAACACTGAGCCAATCATAGAAAACATAACAATCAAACATGTAAACAAAACAAGTTTAATAAGGAGTTCACCCAATGCTCCTGGGCTATGTCTCTTGGTCCAGCATTTCAGTGGTGGCCTCTCTATTATGTTTCCAAGAAAAGTTTCTACAAAAGTGAGCTCGATTCGAGACTACCTAAACAGAATGAAGTAAGTAGGAATGGAATGCACAGACTCTCCTTACTGAAACTCGACCTCTGAGGGTCACAGTAGTATGACAGGCCTCTGCCGAGGAGTTTGCTTGAACCTCTCAAGCCTTCAATGGAGTACACAGACTCTCTATCTCTCTCTGGCTCTGTCTGGCTCGATGTTGCCTTCAGGTCAGCTCGGATTTTACTCTTTGTTCTCTGCTATTAGCTTCTTGTGTCTCTGTGTGTTGCTCGTTCTCTACTTATATCAGTTGATGGCTTTAAAGCCAGCCTGTTCTTTGACTGCTCTTTTCCACATCCCGGCCATCTGGTTTCCTTTCCTCTGTCCATTCGAATTCCTCTGCTCTGCGTCATCATCACTGGGTAATGCCTCGTAGGGAGGTGGCCACCTGTTTGCTAATGAACTAGGTGTCAGATTCCCTGAATCATACCTGAATGGCAGTTAAATCTGTTTGCTTCAAGATCGCCCGCAAACGCGAATTGTTTGCCAACTCATCATATGCGTCGGACTTCAAATCTCCTATCATCTTGCTTTTTGACATGTCAAAACCGGTCAGTCATCGGGACGTATTTCCGCCGCCGATCTGGACCCCCCAGATCCTACGATCGTCCTTCATATCGGGCAGACAAGTTGCATGACATTTATCTGTCCCATTCGGGCAGTTTTTTCTCTCTTCTGCCTGACGCGTGTCATTCGATGTGTGGCATCAGGCAGGACTCAGTCAAAACTGCTTACCACCTCAAAGCCTTCTAATATTCTACCACTTTTGGGGAATCTCGCACTATGGAACCGAACATTGACTTTTCCTAATTTTATAGCGATTTTGGGTCCCGGCGCTTCGGGGCTTTCCCTCACTGAGGGGGATGCCCTTAGCGCTAATCGCGTATCAGAATCCACCTTTGTTCCTTGATCTGGCCTCTAGTTTTTCCAGTTTTGTGCCATTGCGCTTTACCATGGGCCAACGGTCCGCGTGCTCGACCGAGGGTCCTCGTTGCTTCGTTCTGGCCATAACTGCAATTGCTATGATGATTCCTTCTGATAGCTTCGATCTTTTCTAACACTTGAATCTTTTAGCATAGTTTGAACAGTCATGAAAACTTAGAGAGTTTTAGGATCCAATTCAGATCACTTAGAAGAACCTTCAATTATCATTTTGGTTCCTTAAGTTTATTGTAGATTATAAAGCACTCCATTCCATAGATTTGATCCACTAGCCATCAATAAATCAGTTTCTCAAATTCTACTCACCTTTTCCAAATTTACATAAAGTTGTGCATAAATGAAGAAATGAATATGTGTTGTTGTAGGAGTTGTTGATTTGTAGGGAGGAACTCATTCCACTAGTCTCATCTAAGTCTTCTCCACCTCTTGCCAAACCCTATCAACCACCAATTCGGATTTCTGTTTTGTAGCCACCATGGACAACCACCTTGAGAAAATTTAACCATCCTAAAGAGTTGAGTTGATCCTTGGGTAGTGTGCACCTTCCCCATACCTTATTCCACCATCATTCACCTTCCCATCACTTCCTTTCACCTTCCATTCCTTACTATAGCCTTCAGCTAAGTTTCCTGTAGTAAACCAAGACATCTTGTAGTAACTACCGGAAATCCTGTGGCAACTGCAAGAAACCCTGTAGTAGCTCGTTTTAGACTGTTTTGGCTAGAAATAATGATCAGAGCCTAGGGTAAGCCTTCAACTTGACCTCCATACCCCTCAATTCTATTTTTGACCAGTTTTCCCATACCTTCCTCCCCTGCAAAAGATCAACTTGTTTAGCTTAACATTTACATTTCTAAATTGAAAACCAAAATACTATTTTCTGCAATAATTAGCTAGTGAATGCATAAATTAGTCTTAGAAATGTCAGGATAATTTCTATTCTTACTTAGTCCAGATAACTAGATGATAGAATGCAAGGTTAAATTAGGTTTCTTCTACAAGTAATGTGTGTTAATTCCTAGCTAGGTGATTTCATGTCATTTCATAGCACTTTCTATTAAGCACTTTCATTTCCCTAACATAGGCAAGCATTTTCTTTCTACATTAAAGATAGATTTACATTCACTATCAGTAGTGAGCCTCCTTCTAGTCAATAGAAGACGGGTTTGCAAAACCCTAGTGGTTTATCGCCCCAATTGAGAAGTGACAAGAGTAGATTGTTGCATCTACCATGCATATAGCATTGTCACCTCCAAGTTTGTATGAACCCTGGGTTGATAAAGTAAAGTTGGTTGACCTAGGAGTTGCAGCATCCTTGCTGCAATACTGTGGCTCATCACCATGTACGAAACAAATTAAATGTGAATATTTTCTAATAATTACGGCTAGCTTACAGGTTGTCAACAATCACATCCACTACAATATCGATGTCGTTTTAGAGATAAAATAATTTATGCCCTTGATTATGTGTTGATTCATCCATTCGCCAGAAGGATATTGAAACAGTGATGTCATTATTTCTTCTACAAAAATGAGGAAACTGCACTCTACACAATGAAAGTGTTTTTTTTCTTCTTCTTTCTTTCGATTCTACTTAACATGATTTTGTAATTTTGCGCCTTTTCCATTTGCAATGTGTACCTCCCGCATTGATTACAATTATGAGTAAAACTTCAGGCACAAACTTGAAACAAAGATAACCTTTCTCTGTATAATGAAACTTTGCATACAATTATAGTTCTCACCTTACTAGGTTAAAGCTTTCCTACATAATAACATTATTAATTGTTTTTTGCAATTGATAAAATTTATTATTAAATAATGTTGATTTCACCATCAATTTAAATTAATTTAATTTACTTTTATGATTCTTATCTTTATTGTTGTTTAATAAAATCTCTCGTTGTGAAGAAGTAGCTTCCTACACAAAATGTAAGCTTTAATATGAGCTTTGGGCAAGAAAAGCTCCACACAATGAAACACATTACTATATATAGCACGAGTTATTTAAATACTTTATTTCACATATGCATTTATTCTCTGCATAACCTCGGAAAATGCACAGTCACCTCCGTACAACTTCGTCTGCACAACTACTTTTGTACTCAATAACGCTCTACAAATACTCATTTACAATTGACTATTGCAACTTTTATGACTTTTAGGTTTATAGTTTGTTTAATGAAAGATTTGATTGTGGGGAAGTAGCTTCCTACACACAATATAAGCTTTAATATGAGCTTGGGACAAGAAATGCTCCGCACAATAAAACGGGTTTCTATATCTAGCACGTCTTATTATTTAAATACTTATTTATTTTAAGAAAACAAATTGTATACATCTATGACTAAATTACTTACAAATATTGAGTTACAATTGACTATTGCAAAATGCAATATGGAGTTTTTCACAATGATTCGAATCCCATAGTTTAATGTATTAGTATTCTGCAAAATGAAAACTCTCATTCTAAGCCCCACACAATGAGAACTTAGTACAATGAAACACTAATGTGTGAAATTCTCACTTTTGTATATGCATTCATAAATAAAGACAACTGGAACTGAATAATCAATATTTCTAGTTGAGCAGTCTTCAACAGTAATCAACATAGTTATAGAAATTGTAATTGTATTCAGATTCAAATGTTATTCATAACAAATGAAATAGATATATAACAACTAAAACTTTTTCCGATCATTCATTTCCATTATAAATAGAACTAGAAAAAACTAATCAATATTTGTGCTTCACAAGCCTTGAAGAGTAATGAACACAATTACAACAACAATTGTATTCAAATTCAAATCCTAATCACTATATTTATCATTAAAATAAACATCACAAATGCAATATATATCTCTGAACCAAAAATCCTACTAAACGTTCATTTTCATTGCCATAAATTTTCACACCATTACATAGAATATAAAATATCAAAAGCATAGTCTCATGAACTTATGTTCAATCAATGATATTGAGGAACGTTAAAGAATCCAGAGTAATACAAGTTCACATGTAAAACATTATCTTAGAATTATTGATATAAATGGTAAACAAATCCAGTATTAGGATAGAGTATACAGAAATCCATTTTAATTATCATTCATTACATAACATTATGTAATATATAAAATCTTAAAGAAAATACTGGAAAACATGTGTTTAATTAGTGTTTTCTACACAATGTTCCAGAACTTAGGTCCATACAACATCCCATGTGAAACTTTATCTCAAAATTGTTTACATAATTGGTAAACATACTAAGAAATAGAAAAGATAGTAATCAAAATTCAATAAAGCGATTATTATAGAGCTATGTTCTAGAAAATCATGTTTGTTTCATAAATCATTTATGAAAATGATAATACTTCAAACATAAAACTAAATGCATTCGTCTAACTGGGGACTGAGATTGAGACCTCGTTGGCCATAATATCTAAAAATCATATGTAACAAATAACAAGGACCTGCATTCAAGAATTAGATTATTCCATCATAACACACACAAAAAATTTCAATAGTTAAATGCTTTGAAAACAAAAACAAATGTTCCAATGTATTAAAAAATGTAGTATGCAAAATCACAACCCGATATTGTTTAGCTCTCAGCTATCTCTTGGAATCAGAATTTTTGCGACGAATTCCTTCACTTTATATTCAATGAATTCTTTAATTCGAGTGACAGTAATGTCATGTTTAACATGTTCATTGAATATCTCCTTCTTAATGTCTCTAGATTCTTATTGCAATTTCAAAGTTGAGGCAGAGTACTCTCTGTTAACACTAACAAAATTAATTGGCCATTCGATAATTTCCTATGTAGTAAAATCATTTATATAATCAACCTCTATTTCTTGTGATTATTTCATCTTCTCTAAAGCAGTCATCATCTTGTATTTCGCAAGTAATCGAGACTCATATGTAATACACGAGCCATTTAAATCTCGAACAATCACTATCTCTTTGAGATACGCATCTGATCTTCAATTTTCTATGTCTCTACACTCAGAAATAATGTCCTCCAATGTTCTGATTTTCTCAAACCATGCAACCTTGATTTTCCTCATTCGATCAGCATCTGGAAGCCCTTGTTTATCTTTTTCTAGTTCGAACAGTAAATCAAGCTTCTGACTAAAATTTAATAGGTCATTATCTATGAATTCTCTTTATCCCTTTGGCTCAGTTTTGAGAAACTCGATGGAATACTTAGTTCTCTTCCTTAAATGCCATGGATCAAAATAAAATTGCCATACAGATTCAATAATTCACAATATTTTAGATATATTAGTAATGTTATATGATTTCACTGCCTTAAGAATCTTAACAAGTTTCTCAAATCTATGAGATCCGCCAGGACTAGAAATCGCCAATGGTGATCCACATATTGCTAGTGGAGTCTTCAACAAAGGACCTGGGCTTAGAGTATCTTATAGCTCTTTTATTTTTTCCTTTAGCTTCATATTTTATTTTTGTCATCGAACGATATAATCTACAACCGCTTCACCACTATCTTGTTGCAATTTCATTAGCCTCGGCATTACAACCTGAGACAGATCAACATTCATTTATGCCCAATCAACAACCATTTTTTTGGAAAGTTGTACCCTTTCAATCTTCATTCTTTTACCGCCCTTCTCATAATTTTCATATTGCAATGTGACAGAATAGTCATCAAAAGTAATGTCGCCTTCAACAATTTCCTCCATTATTTTATGATTCTATTGCAAACAAGTACTAACCCTATCAGGTAGTACATTGTTATCAACTTCTATGTCCATGGCCTCTCAATTTTCCTTGTTTCAGGTGGACCCTTGGATCTAGATGATTTATCCGTGTGTGCTCTTTTTGGAGATGCTCTATAAGGAGGCTCTTCATCATCCCTGACACTTGATAGCCTATCGACAACCAAATTTTTGCTTCCAGAAGTTATTTTCCTTTTTTGGCTAGCAAATGAAGTCACACCATTACTACATGTGAAAGATTGAGATTGTCCCATAGGATTTGTGTCTCTTTTCTTATATCTTCCTCTGGTCTCGATGATCTCTTTTTAAATTATCTATTCAACATCTACTAGTGTTTATTGATCTTTTTTTGATACGTTGTGACTTTCCTCTCTCTACTCTCTAGTTATTGGAAACAAGTTCCCATATCTCATAGATACTAGGCATTCCATGAAAATTCTTCCTGTATCAAAGCCTCAAAATCTTCAACTTCACCTAATTTAAAATAATCTAAAGAGTTTGCAAGAACATTAGCGTGATCTGCATTCTTCATAATGAATTTTACAACAGAAAACTAAAAACAAATAAATTGTTTTTTATTTTTTTGTTCAATTATAACTAGCCAATGACGATATTTCCCGCATACTTCAGCAAAAAATTACCTATCTAGAAAAAACTTCGGCAACAACAATGGCCTACTTTTAAAACCATAAATTCGTATAACTGTATTTCTTTCTCTTTCCTCAAGTTCCCCTCTGCCATATCAGAAAACCTCCACCTTTGCAGATATTCAAGGAGGCTCTTTTCTAGTTACCATGAAACGCATTTTCCTTACAAACACACCTTGAATTAAACAAAAATTTAAAGAATCTTCCTTCTTCCACAATATAGGATACCAGAACTGCATTGGTTCCTCGCAAAAAATGAATTTAGGACTATAGGGTAAACCATCAAACACATGCCTTGAGAGGAGAGTTGTTACCAAATATGTCATCATAAAGAATCTATTATTCTTGGATAATCTATGTAGTTGAACAACTAATTCATTGGAAATGACATCATCCCAATTGAAAATACAATTATTTTTGTATGTCTTATAAAGCACATAGAAAATGCATTTTAGAATATTTATTGTACTTTCTTTCCCTAATACATGGGAAAAAATCCAACATAAATCCCTAAATGGTTGCCTAAACAAAGAAATATATACAAGAGAAATATCGGAAGGAACCTCAGAATTTGGAGAAATGAATTCTCACACAATGTCAATCCTGCCTCCTTCTGGCTTCAAAAACTATTCGCAACGAGAAATTTTAAACACTTGTTCAGTTGTAGTAACTTAAGTAACCATCTGAATGAATTGGGGTTCAAAGGAACCTTTGTCAGTCCTATCTTAATTTTCCTCGTTCTTAAATAAAAACTATTTGTGTAGAAACAAACAATTTCTCTGAAATCAAAGACCTTTGGAACACACCCAACATTCTCTAATCCGATACTCCAAATCTCGTTGCTCATTTTCTCTTCTGGTGACAGATTTACATATCACTCATACATTGTCGACCAGTCAAATCTATCATTGATGTCATCAAGTGAGTTAATTGTATCACTACAAATAGCCTGTTTTATTTCCCTGCTACCCATTTTCACTTTGCCGTAAAAAATTACTTTGTCAATGAATAATGTATTCAAATCTCATTTCACTTTACAATTCTTTGTTTTCTTCAAAAAAATTGGTTGTTACTATTACTCATCTGAAAAGTTTTACACATGGCACTCTAGATAAATATCAATTAAAGATACGAAAGCTAACTTTTACGGAAAGCAATAGGTAAAAATTCCAAAAATCCAAAAGTGTCTTGTTCATTTATTTCACACTTTTCTCCTGCTTCAAGATCATTGATATATGTGTCATAAGAAAAAAAAAAACATATGATATAAATTAGTAGATATTGCCTATTGAAGCAGAAAAGTTTCCCACAAGGCCAAAAAATCACCGTAATTTGACTTTTTTTGTTTTTTCAATAAAAAATCAGTAGCACGAGTGTTTGAATAATGTTTTTTTATAGTAAAAATAGATTCAACATCATCAAAAACCCCATCGGTAAATTTTCCCACATGGCCAAAAAAAACTGCAATCCATCATTCTTTTGTTTTTCAATAAAAATATGGCGACAATAGTGTTTGAATCATGTTTTTTTATACTGGAAATGGATTCAACATCATAAAAAACCTTATCGACGAATTATGAGCCTCTTGGAATTTCCATTGTTTTTTCAGTTAAATTTGAAGACTCGTAAAACTATCTATACTAGCTATAAATATTAAAGTCCACAAGGAGATTCACAAATAAATATTATGCCAACATGTATTCAACTACCTTCTTTGACGAATCAACTTTACAGCTGGTCACCACTACTATGTAAAATCGAACCAAATTTTATTTATGAATGACTTGACACACCTATTTCTCGCAAAACTTGACACGCAGTTTCGGTGTAGTGGGAACCTTATTCAGCACAAACATATTTAGTTTTAAACTCTTCGATTTTTGTGAATGCGAAACTAATTTAATCACTGAGAATGGTAACTTTAATTCATAATGTAACAACCACAATTGCAAAAAGAATTTTGTAAACTAGAAATAACAAATATTTTTTCGATTAAATACTTATTACTATTATGCAATATTAGATTAAGTGACTTTTTAATGGATGCCAATAAGTATTGATTTGTGGGAAAACATATGTGCAGAACAAATATGGGAAACATTGATACCTTGTTCACATCAGTATATTGAATAAAGACGTGCGCACATACATATTTCGTAAATTGAATGCCGAAAGAACTAATATTTACTCGCATAGCTGTCTTTTGTTAAAAACAGAACAAACATCGAAATGATAAAAAATCCTGATGGAAGCTTTGTCTTCGATAATTTGTAACATGTTTCAAAAGAAAAATAGTAACGAGGGAGGTAGCAGTAGGAGGAATGATTTATAACCTTGATGGAATAATAGAAATAAGGCACACATGGGGATTGGGGAAGGCCGTGAATAATCTAGTTGAAGCCTTATCACTCTGGCAAGGTCTGAAGATTGCTATATCCAAAGGTTGGCGGAAACATAGTATAATTGTTGACTCAATGATTGTTATCCAAAGGTGCACCATGATCATGCATTAAAAACACACCAAAATTTCTCCTATGTTCATAAGGATAAGGATTCTTCTAAGAAAATTAGAAGATTATAATTTTTTCCAAGTAAAATGACAGAACAATCATGAGGCAGATAGCAAAGCCAATAAAGGTGTTGCCTTAGAGCAAGAAGTTATGATCATAGACCAATCACACCATCAAATATGTCACGTCCCATGATCGAACCTTTAAGAAATATCACTTCAGGTCACAATTGGAATAAATAGAGCATTAAAGGAGACACATCAAGCCCGTTCAAGTATCGCTCTGAGGCATGGGAGGATTCTCTCAAGTGGAAGAGTAAGAAGTTGGGATATATTAACTACAAATGGAGGCTCAAATAACTAAGTTCCATGACGATGGCCAAGAGAAACACAAATAGAATGTCATTAAATGTTGAGGTTGGAGAAGGCAAAAACAGTATACTTTTTCAGTTGTGTCGAGTGGAAGAAAAATCATTCAAATGCAAATTGGTAGTTGCAGGGATGGAGGATTGTGCCAAGTTTGATCAACATCCTGAGAATATCATTCAATGTGAGAGGATGTGTGCAGAAAACGATAGGAAACATGGCATCATATTAAGGAACTGGGTGAAGCAGTTAAACCATAGAAGTATTCATGTGTAGGTAAGGATTGCTCTCAAAATGACCTCTACCAAACTCAACGAAACCGATGGTAGTGTGGATGAGTATGGAACTTCATCCATGGGAGATATTGCAACCATGATAGAAACAACGGGGAGGTAGGTAGCTCAAGAGGTGCATGATCAAATTACAATGGTGCTGACTAATCTCGTGGCTATTGGGAAGGATCTGGAGTCGTGGCTATTGGGAAGGATCTGGAGTTGTTGCAGAAGCACGTGGAGCATTTGAACATGAAAATGATTAATTTAAACTTTAAGGCTGATAGTATGGAGGTTAAGGTGGAAGAAGTGACAGTTGGAGTGATAAAGTAGGTCTTCTAGCTTGGAGAAATGTCCACATCCAAAACATAGGTAGCTGAGGAGGTAGGATAGGAGCGTCAAAGGTCCAGACTAAACATGGTTCTTGGACAAAGTGAAGAAGTGGCTCAGGAGGGTAAACAACAATAAGGAGAAATTTAGCATTGCGACTCTTTCCTTTGTATGAGCTTGCATTAAATTCTCATTCCCATGGAATCGTAAAGGAGGTTGTGATTGATCTAGATAAAATACATGAATGGTTCGTTAAATACCCAAGAGCACCAACAGTGGTCCCTAAGAAATATTGGATCATCATGCAAAATGCCAAGGTTCAGCTCCGCATCAAGATTCAATCAAAGGAAAAATTAACCAAGGATGTGGATAGGGTATTATCTTCCTACAGACACCTGTTCAGCGAGCTAGAATCTATGATCCAACTTCATGGGGTTCCTTCTATCAGAGAAATTGGGCAAGTGAGGAGGCACAAGGATATCTCAAAGTAAGTACAGGTTTATATCCCCCCTAAAAATCCCTCCCACTTTTGGCATTAAGATCCCCCTTCAAAAATTGAAATGCCAGAAGAAAAAGAGGAGAATGCCCAATAAAAAAAACCACAAAGAATTTTTTTATTAAAATGAAGAATAATTGTAAAAGTTACATTGTTATGGACAAACTGTCCTTTTACAAAATGCGACTTGTTACTTATAGTATTTTTCAGTTACAATACCATGGGTAAATTCCATGGGTGAATGAATACCATAGGTGGATGTCACAATACCATAAGAAAATACCATGGGTGGATGTCACTTACAATACCATGGGTAGATAAATACCATGGGTGGATGCCACTTACAATACCATGGGTAAATTCGATGGTGGATGAATAACATGGGTGGATGCATATCATGGGTTGATTCCATTTTCCATTTGGATCATTCCTCCCTCCTTAAGAATCAATGGTCCCCATTGCGTGAAGTTCGCTCCTGCAAAGCCTTTGTTGAATATGAAGAGCCACTGAAGAGAAGGGTTTTATGTGGTTAACCCATAACCATGATGAATGAATACCTGAGGATAGAGATACCTTGTAATGCTTGTGACCAACTGTGATACTGATATTGTACGGCCTAGCAAATGGACTTCGATGAAATGTGGGATTGTGGATTACCCATAACCATGATGAATGAAGATCCAAGGATAGAGATACCCTATAATGCTTGTGACCAACTGTGATACTAACAGTGTGCGGCCTAGAAAATGGACTTCAATGAAGTGTGGGTTTGTGGATGACCCATAACCATGAAAAATGAAGATCCGAGGATAGAGATACCCTGTAATGCTTGTGACCAACTGAACAATGTGCAACCTAGCAAATGGACTTCGATGATAAGGATTTTGTGCGGTTGACCTATAACTGTGATGTTGGTTGTTGTTGAAGTAGCAAGTGCCTACATAGCCTGGGCTGGGAGGGCACGTCTCCGAAGAACCCAAGCCTGTTGGGTTTTGTTATATTCTTTCCACGACTAGCCCACATAGTTAACCGAGGGGTTAGAAGGGGGTCAAATCCCCCCCTTCGTTGCACCGATTGCATAGCAGGGGGTGTCACAGGGGGCTTGAGTGGTGCAGGTAACCCCACTCTATGGGGCCTGGGGCAGTGCCCCAGAAAATTTTGTTTTGGACCCTATATTAGGTTGGGCGAACCTACCTATGGTTTTGTGCATGATTTTTCGCACATGGTTTTGGATGTGATGGTTTTCAATCCATGGTATTGGACACTTCGGCATGTATAAATATGTATTGTAACATTGAAAGGAACATAATGAAAAATCAACCTGGTAGTCCCAGTTTTGGGATCCAGGGGATAATATCTGTGTATATGTGTTTTATGTGTTATGCTATCGCATTGTTTATTTTATGTGTTTTAGAATTCGTATGCAGGTAATTTCTATACAGGGTTAGAACCCACATTTGGTATCAGAGTTGTTTTGGCTTAAAGGGGATGCCTTTGTTGCTGATGGGTTTCGCTTGGGCCTGTGGTAGACCCTGTTCAGTGGGAGATCTATAGGATCGATTCTGGTGGTGAAAGAGGATGAAAAGCAGTGGAAAGATAGAGATCGAGAAATTTAATGGTCATAGTTTTGAGTTATGGAAACTCAAGATGGAGGATCTATTGGTGGATAAAGATCAGTGGGTCGCGGTAGATCCAAGTACTAAACCAATGGGAGTGTCTGATGAAGAATGGAAGAAGTTAGAACGGAAGGCTAAGAGCACCATACGATTGTGTGTCTCAAATTCAATATTGTTGAATGTATCAGGGGAAGCTACGGTGAAGGCTTTGTGGGACAAGTTAGGGAGTTTGTACCAATCTAAGTCTCTGGTGAATAAATTGTTCTTACGGAAAAGGTTGTATAATCTGAGGATGAAATATGGAGACTCGGTGACAGAACATCGAAATGCATTTAATATCGTGGTAAGTCAGTTATTATATGTTGATATTAAAATTTCAGATGAAGATAAGAACATTAGTTTGTTGTGTTCTCTACCAGATTCGTGGGATAGTCTGGTTATTGCAATAGGTAGCAATGCAATTTCCTTGTAGTTTGATGAAAAAGTCTCATCCTTGCTGACGGAGGAGATGAGACGGAAAAATATGGAGAGCTAGAATGGTGATGCCTTGTCTATACGAGGATAGTCCCAGAACATAAACAAAAATAAGCCATCAAGTGGGAGATCTAAATCTAGAGGGAGATATAAATCTCCAAGAAAACCTATAAAGGTGGTGTGCTGGAAATGTGGAAAGGAAGGGCACTACAAAAGGGATTGTAAATCTAAAGCTCCTGACAAAGGAAAGGGATCTGATGATGCTCCTTCTGCAGAGGCGAAAACCACCTCAGATGAAGGTGGGGATGTGTATTTGGCTTCTTCAAGTACATAGGTAGATCATGAGGCATGGCTGATTGACTCAGGTGCATCCTTTCACTTCACTGCCCATAGAGAGTGGTTCTGCGAGTATGAGAAATATGATGGTGGTGATGTCTTATTGGGGGATGATAGGAAGGCTAGAATTGTTGGTCACATAAAAGTAAAGTTGAAGTTGCAAGGCGAAGGGATTAGAACACTTCTGGGCATTCTGCATATTCCTACATTGGCCAGAAATCTAATTTCCGTAAGCAAGCTGGATGATGCAGGTGTAAAAATAATGTTTGAGAAGGATACCTGCAAAATGGTTCGGGGATCACTGGTATTGATGCG
Source organism: Pinus tabuliformis (assembly GCA_031772625.1). Classification (NCBI taxonomy): domain Eukaryota; kingdom Viridiplantae; phylum Streptophyta; class Pinopsida; order Pinales; family Pinaceae; genus Pinus; species Pinus tabuliformis. The sequence continues at coordinate 1,575,220,268 of CM062804.1, forward strand.
GGGAGTTCAGATTGGAACTATATACAAGCTACAAGGTAGCACTATTATTGATCGGTGCAACAGTTCTATGGTTCCTTAAAGTGGAGAAAAAAATCTAGTGGTCTCTGGGGAGACGACCATGCTGTGGCATCAAAGGCTTGGACATATTAGAGAGAAGGGCCTTTGAATACTTCGTGGTAAAGGTATGGTAGAAGGTATGAGAAATAGCTCTCTGGATTTTAATTTCTATGAAAATTGTGTACATGGGAAGCAGAATAGAGTGAGTTTCCCCTCTGGTGGTAAGAGGGCGAAACATATATTAGAGCTTGTGCGCAATGATGTGTTTGGACCTGTGAAGGTTCCATCACTAGGTAAGTTTGTGTACTATGTATCATTTATAGATGACTTCTCAAGGAATACATGGATATATTTCCTTAAGAAGAAATCTGAAGTCTATGACAGGTTTAAAGAGTTTAAGGCTCTCGTGGAAAACCAGATAGAGAAGAAGATAAAGGTGCTGAGGACAAATAACGGTGGAGAGATTTGCAGTAAGGAATTTGAATAATTCTATAAGAAATGTGGTATAGAACGGCAGAAGACTACTCCATATACACCTCAGCAAAATGGAGTTGTAGAAAGAATGAATAAGACGTTGTTGGAAAGGGCAAGAACATGCTCAGTGATGCTAGGTTAGGACAAGAATTATAGGCAAAGGCGGTGGAGACTACATGTTACCTGGTCAATAGATCACCTTCATCAGCACTAGAAGATAAGACTCCACAAGAGGTATGGACTGGTAAGAAACCTTCTCTTTCACATCTGAGTGTATTTGGATGTGATGCATATGTACATGTTCCAAAGGAGAAAAGAACCAAGTTGGATAGTAAATCTAAAAGGTGCCTCTTTATTGGGTATAAGGATGGTTTAAAGGGTTAAAAGCTTTGGAACCCAGTAACAAGGAAGGTTGTGTACAGCTGAGATGTGGTGTTCAAAGAGCTGAAAGATGTTATTAAACATGAAGTCCAACCAAAGGAACCTGAGAAGATATAGTTTGAGCTAAAGGAGGAAGAATTAGACTCTACAGTAGAGGAGGAATCAGAAGATGAAGAGCCACAAACTCCGGGTGTGAGAAGATCAGTTCAAGAAAGAAGGCAGCCAGAAAGGTATAGTCCATTTGGTTTCCATTCAAATTTTGCTTTATCTATTACTGATGATGATCCCAGAACTGTGAAGGAAGCAGTAGATTCAGAGGATGGAAAACTCTAGAAAGAGGCCATGGTTTATGAAATATAATCTTTGCACAAAAATGAGGCTTGGGATATGGTGGAGTTGTCGGCTGGAAGGAAACCCATTGGCAGCAAATGGGTGTTCAAGAAGAAGACAAATGCAAAAGGAAAGGTGGAGAAATACAAATCTCGGTTGGTAGCAAAAGGTTATTTCCAGGTGCTGGGAATTGATTTTAGTGATATTTTTCTCATGTTGCCAAGGTAACTTCTATTAGATTACTTTTATCTGTTGCTTCTACTTTTGATTTTGAGGTAGAACAGATGGACGTGAAGATAACATTTCTTCACGGGGATCTGGAAGAGTAGATCTACATCAAGCAACCTAAAGGTTTTGCGGTGAAGGGTAAGAAAGAAATGGTATCCAAGTTCAAGAAGTCTCTGTATGGGTTAAAACAATCACCAAGGATGTGGTATCAGAAATTTGATACATTTATACAAGGACTTGGCTTCACCAAAAGCAAAGCAGATCACTGTGTGTATTATAAATTAATTAGTGATCGTGATATTTATCTGGTCTTGTATGTGGATGATATGTTGTTGGTTGGAAATGACAAAGAAATTATCCAGGATTTGAAGACCCATTTGTCCTCCAAATTTGACATGAAAGATCTTGGTGCTGCAAACTATATTTTAGGCATGGAAATTAAAAGAGATCGAACAAAGAGGAATCTCTAGTTAAACCAAAGGAAGTATGTCAAGACAATATTGCAGAGGTTTAATATGCAGGATAGTAAACGGGTGAAGTTTCCTATTCTTGTAGGTGTAAAGTTCTCTGCTGAATAGTGTCCCAAGACACAAGAAGAGGAAGAGGACATGTCCTGTGTTCCATATGCAAGTGAAATTGGTAGCCTGATGTATCTGATGGTCTGTACTAAAGTAGACATTGCACATGCAGTGGGGGTATTGAGCAGGTTTATGTCAAAACCAGGGAAGGTGCACTGGACTACAATGAAGTAGGTTTTCAGGTATTTGTATGGCGCTAGTGATTATGGTTTGTGCTACCAAGGAAGACCAAGATTGGACAAAGTGTTGGATATTCGTGGCTTTGTTGATGCTGATTGGGCTGGAGATCTGGAGAAAAGAAGATCTACAAGTGGGTATGTGTTTAACCTATTTGGAGGTGCAATCAGTTGGATGAGTAAGACACAATCTATAGTGGCACTATCAACTATAGAGGCAGAATACATGGCAGCCACTCATGCAAGCAAAGAAGCAGTTTGGTTGCAGAGATTGTGTTCAAGTATGGGGTTAGTACAGGGAGCTATAAGGATAGAATGTGACAACCAAAGTGCAATTTTCTTGGCAAAGAACCCTGCATATCATTCAAAGACAAAGAACATTGATGTTCAGTATCACTTTGTGAGGGATATGATAGAAGACAAAAAGGTGTTGCTGGTAAAGGTTGACACTTTGAAGAATACTGCAAATGCATTGACAAAATTTGTGAGCTCTTATAAGTTCTCTTGGTGTAGAGAAACAATGGGTGTTGCAGGGCTAGGTAAATGACTAAGCTCTCTTATGGCCCCCTTTGGAAAGAAAATAGCAAGTAAGAGAATGTTGGGTTGTGTTATATTCTCTCCATGACTAGCCCACATAGTTAACTAGGGGGTTAGAAGGGGGGTGGAGCCCCCCTTCGTTGCGTCGATTGCGTAGCGGGGGGGTCATAGGGGGTTTGAGGGGTGCAGGTAACCCCACTCTATGGGGTTCGGGGCAGCGCCCCAGAAAATTTTGTTTTTGGACCCTATATTAGGTTGGGCGGACCTACCTATGGTTTTGTGCATGATTTTTTGCACATGGTTTTTGATGCGATGGTTTCAGACCATGGTTTTGGATGCGATGGTTTTCGGTCCATGGTATTGGATGCTTCAGGATGTATAAATATGTATTGTAACATTGAAAGGAACATAATGAAAAATCAAGTTGGTAGTCTCGGTTTTGGGATCCAGGGGAAAATCTCTATGTATATGTGTTTTATGTGTTATGCTCTCGCATTGTTTATTTTCTGTTTTTTAGAATTCGTATGCAGGTAATTTTTGTAGGGGGTTAAAACCTACAAATCCAAATGTTATTATGCTGAAACTGATGAATGTGAAGTAGTTTCCTTCTAAAGCGGGGTGGGAGGGCATGTATCCAAAGGGAACTCGCTCTGAATGCTGCTCTAGAATTAAAATGGACATAACTCTGTAAATATCTCAAAATATTTATTATAACTTTTTTTTGGAAACATAAGGACCATTTTGCATCTTCCCATCTGTTGGAAATCCTTATCTGGACAGTCTATAATCTCAGATTTGTGCTGCAACTTTTCGGTCGTCACAAAAGTTCTAAAAAAATAGCTGATTTTAAATCAGAAATATCTCCCACATCTAAACTCCGATTCACCTAATTTGTTTTTTGAACTTGGGTATTTTTTTTCGCAAGGAATCTAGATCTGTTATTTGTTTTTGTAAATTTTGCACCAAAAATTTCATATCTGATCTGCAAACTCGCCACCCAAAAACATTCCTACAAAAAATTGAAGAAAAATTTTACCCACTTGGTCAAAGAAAATGCTTTGTTGAGGATGTAGCACATGCCTGAAGTTTGTCGAATATTGCTGCAAAAAAAATTGAAACTAAAATATGCATCAAACCCTCATTCCCATGAAATCATAACCTAATTTGATACCACTGATCCAGATCTTGGGGGGAGGCTCCCAAGATCTAAGAGATTGAAATGATTTTGGGGGAGAGGCCCCCAAGATATGAAAAATTGAAATGCCAGAAGAAAAAGAGGATAATGCCCAATAAACAAAACCACAAAGAAATTTTTTATTAAGACATAGAATAACATTAAAAGCTACATTGTGGTGGACAAACTGTCCTTTTACAAAATCCGACTTGCTACTTATTTTAATTTTTGGTTACAATACCACAGTTAAATTACATGGGTGAATGAATACCATGGGTGGATGTCACTTACAATACCATGGGTGGATGTCACTTACAATACCATGGATAAATTCCATGGGTGGATAAATAACATGGGTTTATGAGTACCATGGGTTGATTCCATTTTCCATTCGAATAATTTCCTCCTACATCTTTTCTTGTAGTTGTCTCTCCTTTTCCTCCTCTTCTTGTCACCTTCTCTTCTCAAGTTGGAATTGGTCACTAGAATCTTGAGACTATTTGATCTCTTGCTCTCTTCACCTCTTAAGCTCCTGCTTTTTTCTTACTAGGGTGGCATTTCCTCGTTCCAGCATTCCATTAATGTATTCCTCTTCGGGGTTGCTCAAAACATCTTTGACCTCTTTTCCCTTTTGCTTGTCGGATTCCCTGGTGCCGCTCTGTGTCTCCTGCTATTTTTTCTTGATGGTGGAGGCTCTTTCTTTAAGATTAAAATTTTCTTGGGAATCCTCGAGGAGCTCCTCATCTCTAGCTTCCTACTCACTCGAACTAAGTTCCCTCGTTGAGTTATACCAATTCTTCACCCCATCTTCATGCTCTTGTCTAGTGTGTGAATATGACCAGCTGAACTTTTCTTTATTGCAGTGGACAACCACAACTTTCTCGAGATCATATGTCTGATAGTTGAGACTTACAAAATGGCTCCCATTTAATGCTTCAACCTCTTCCTCTACTTGTTTAAAATTCTCCACTACATAAGCTCCAATGGTGAGAGGGAAGGAGGGCCATGGTTTCTTCTTGCCTTTGTTCAGTACCCTTGAAAATCCCTGTGTCATTTGGTAGCATACTTCTCATAGGAGTGTTTTGCCTGTGACAAACCTAGGTAGGGAATTGGGGGCCTTATGGGTACTGAACACTCTAATGAACGTTCCCTCTTGGATGGGAAACCAATGTGCTACCTTGAACACTGTCTCCATAGCCCTCTTTTACATGAATGGTGGTTCCTCACCAAATATAAGTTGGTATAGTAGGGCGATGAAAGATTTAGAAATTAAATCAATCATACCTCTATAGGAAGTGTCCCAGAAAACCTTGTAGTTGCGGTGCATGGGGTTGGTTGCTGATGTATCCTAGTTATAGTTCTAGTGCTCAAATTGGCATATTATGCAGACAACGTCTAGGAGGTATGAAACCATATAGAATTCTGGAGGTTGTTCTGGTTGTGGTCATTTGGCTGCAGCTATGTTTGTTTTCAAAGATGATGCCAGAATGTTTCCCAATTGAAAACAGTTCCTTAAGTGGCGACGACATGCAGGAGAGGAACCCAGGTGGTATAGAATACATCATAGTATTCCTTACCATATAAGAGACGCATCATAGTGGCAATTAGTTGAAATACCTTACGTAACCCCTTTGTCATATACGCCTGATCTAATCTAACTTGGAACTTTAACGGGTCCTACTACCATTCTCTCAAGATATCTTTAACTGAGATTACAAAACCAGAGACCCACCTGGTATTGAAATTCTCCTGTCTCTCCTAGAGTTTATAGTAGGTAGTGATATCTGTAGGGGAGATCATAGCTAAGGGTTCTCCAGCATGGTCCCTGATCATCCATGAATTTGTATTTGTATTTTTAAAGATACATTCCATAGTCTCTATGCACGGAAAGGCCAGGGAGTCTTGTGTAGCTTCGAACTCTTAACATTTAGGTATACTGGGAAATCCTCTTGGGTTTCCATTATGTCCGACTTTGAGAACTCCACGTAGATGTTATACTAAGAGAGTTTTGTGGTTTTATTAATGTTGCACAATGTATCCCCGAAGATGGGTGACTCCTCATCCTGATAGATCTCCCATGAACCACTTATCGACCCTCTCGGAGTAGTCTTAGTAGTTGGGGGTGCCATATTGTCTTTGAAGGAGGAGATGGAGATGCACTCAAGGTCTACGTCACCTAAAATTTCTAAAATACAATCCCATGATGAGAGCAACGACATGAAAATAGCAAAAAATTGCCTAAATAAAATTAACTTTAAAAGCCAGCAGGAGGTTTTTCTGGCAGGTCATAAAGGGAGATGGGTCACATGGTCGCTAGTAAAAGATTCGACTTAGCGACTAATAATATGAGTAGCATAGTTGTGGAGGTCACAAAGGTCATAGGGTTGCTAGGTCGTAGGGTCGCACAGTTGTTGGTCGCACAATCTCTGGTCGCACAGTCACAGGGTCGCACAATCACTAGGTTGGGGAAAAGTGGTATCGCGGCCATGTGCCATGCGAAATAGGTTTGGGGTAGGCCAAGTAGGAATATTAAGGCTTTGGGGAGGCCTGGAAATCTTCCTGGCAAGATGGTCAAGCTTACTGGTGAAAACAGGGATGATTAGGTTCAAGGAATGGTCATGAGAGGGTCAAGAAAGACTGATCAAGGATAAGGCAACTCTTATTTGGGTTTGAGGTGAAAAAACTAAGAAAAAGGGGATAAAATCCCCTTGGAATAGAATGTTGAAGATTAGGAAGGCAGGGAATGGTACTTGGTTAAAAAACATGATTACCGGGAAGATGAAAGGTCACCTACCTGGAGACAAATGCGTGCACGCCTAAGTCGCAAACCATCTTCATATTTCGTGCGACCAAAGGAGCCATTAAAAATGAATAGTGGAGACCTCCCCTTTTATAATTTTGGACGCACGTGTGGAGGTAAAATGGGTCTAAAGTGTGACCTTGCGACCTATGCGACCTTGTGACTTGTTGGTCGCAATGAGTGTCAAGCACAACCTTGCGACCTATGCGACCTTGCGACCTATTGGTCGCGAGTTCCTAATGTTCACATGGTCACAACAAGTTCCAAGTGTGACCCACGTGACTTAGTGACTTGTGGGTCCATGGGTCGCAATAGTCACAAGGGTCACAAATGTTCAACATAGTCATGTTCTGAAGATGCGACTTGCTTGCTAAAACAGGATATTGCGACTTAGCATCACTTAGCAAGAAAACTTTAGGTTTTCACAAGGCTCTTCTGGTCTGGTGAGCTTTTGAATAGATCCCAAAGGTGCAGGAAATCTTACACGATACAAAGGCTCTGAAAATTTTAAGGATTTCAGAATTTTTGGAGGGTTGTTGCAGCGGCTACAATAATTGGCAATTCACTAGGAGAACTCCAGTATCTCTGACGTGTTTTTGCCTAGGTTAAGGAGACCTGAATGAGTGTTTCTTTTATAGAGTTATGAGTCCCACTAATGGTACTCATGACTTTCCTTCAAACTGATCAGCTATCTCAATCTGTGAAAACAGACCTTTAACACACAAGATAGGATGCTACTTCCTGCTATCCTGGGAAGGAAGAGGTAAACTGAGGTAATGATATGAACTTACAGTTTTTTTGGTATAGTGGTCATGGTACTCTGGTGTTGCTCCGCTGCCAGTGAGCCTGAACAGTACCCCGACATAGCCACTACCTAGAAATCACGAACATTCCTCCGCTGCTAGCGAGCCTGGTCAGTACCCCGACGGAGTCGTTGCCTTACCTCTTTGCATAGGAAGCCTTTCTCGGTCCTTTAGCCCTTATTATGAGTAATTGGATGTGCTCATTGGCACTTATTTGCCTGTTCTTATTTGCACTTATTCGATGGTGGCTTAAATCCTGGGCAAATGAGGGATCCTGACATATTTGACTTGCAAAGAGTTTGTTTCTGGTTTTTCGGAGACCTTATTTTTTTCCCGAAATGTATGCGTGCTCAAAAGGTTTCTTCATCTTCCCCTTCATTCCCAAAACAACAGGTGAGCTAGAACAATTCAAACTCATCGGCTATGTAAGCAACTAGGATAGATCGATGCGAGCATGGCAAGAGGATGTGTGTGCCATTTGAGTTTCCCCCTACTGCCAATCTTTCACACTCTATCTTGGTCACGACTTAAGGTTCAGTCAGCAAATGGTTCCATAGAGCATCTACAGAAACCAATCGTGCAGGGTCATTCTAACCTCTACATGTCATCCCAAACTTTTTTTCTAAAGATAAATGAACATCGACTATACTGAAAACAAAACAATGGCTAGCTAAGAAAATGAAAGGGAACTATGGTACAAGGTGGGACTAGCAACCTTTGGGCTGGTATTTAAAATAGATCCTTAGGTCTTGGCCATTCACATGAAGGGGTTCAACTTGCCCTCCTAGTTTTTGCAACTTATAAGTGTGTTGGTCAATTTTCTCTTTGATTTGTAAGGGACCAATCCACAAAGCTTGAAACTTGGTGTGTTTTACCTTGTCTTCATGAGCCCGATCCCATTTAAGCACCAAATACCCTACAATAAATTCATAGTTCCCTGCAAAATTCTTGTCAAACCAGCTTTTAATATGGCTTTGGTGAACGGAAAATTTCTCTATGGTATTTACTCTCTCCTCTTCCATTTTCATGAGGGTGTCGATACGACTCTAAATAGAAGGGCAAGGGGAGCCTTGTAACTCTTGAGCTAATTTGAGGGGAGGGAGATACAAGTTAGGTGGATATATGGCTTCTTTCCCATAAACCAGGAAGTAAGTGGATGTGCCAATGGATGGGTTGGGGGTAAACCGGTCAGCCCATAGGTTGAGTGCATTATGACAGTTCCTTTGGTGGGAAAGCAGGGTTTCCTTGGGGATGTGGATGAGAGTTTTATTGGTAGATTCTTCTAGGCCATTCCCCTGAGGGTAATAGTTGGCTGAATGTTTTAACACGATATTGTTTTCCAAAGAAAAATCATACAATTTTAAAGATGAAAAATATGTAGCATTATCAAAGACAAGGGAGGTTGGAACACCAAACCTGGCTATGATGTAATGATTAATGAAATAAATTACCTCATCATCATTGAATTTCTGTAACGGAATTGCCTCCACCCACCTGGTGAAATAGTCAGTGGCTGTGAGTATATACTTGTGTTGCTTTGATGAGTTCGGCATGATCTCCCCGATGACATCCAACCCCCATTGCTGGAAAGGCTCTTCAACTGCTATGGGTTGGAGTGGAGCAGATGATCTAGCCTGCCTGCCTATGTGCTTCTGGCAGATGGGATATTTTTGAGCGTAGGCATGTGTGCCTTTGAAGAGTGTGGGCCAGTAAAAGCCTGTCCACATGATCTTGTGGGCAGTGGTGTCACCCGCATAATGACCTCATGTGGGTCCCTCATGTAGGTCCTTCAGCACTTTTTGAGCCTCATCGAATTCCAAACATCTTATCAGTACACAAAGATGGTGCTTTTTGAAAAGATCTACCTGAACCATTTGATATGAGGCAGCCTTGAGCCTAATGGCTCTTTTATTCTTAGTAGACATGGTCTCGGGTAGAGATCCTAGCACTAGGTATTTCCTCAAGTTAGAGTACCACGAAGAGGATTCATGTGAGCCAAGTAGTTTGTTCTGGTCTAATATCATGTTTCCAACCCTTTGCCTTCGACACCAGTTGATCTGCTTCTGAAACCTATTGATCTGTCGCCTCAGCGGTTAGCTTACAGAGCCCGTGTTGTGAGAGGGTTTGAAATCCAAATCATACTCTTGGAGGGAGGTCATCCAATTGGCTCTCCTCTCACCCAGCTCCTATTGGACGAAGAGTGACTTGACAACAGGGTGTGGGACCATTATTGTGACGCATTTTTTTAGAATGTATGGTCTAAAGTGTTTCACCACTTTATAGACTGCATATGTCTGCTTATCGATGTCCAGGTAATTTAGTTATGCACCTTGTAGCCCTATGCTCATGAAGGATATTGGACGTTCATCGTGGTTCCAGTCATTTTGTGTGAGGACCACGGCCAAGGACGAGCCTAAGGAAAAAATGTATAAGTTGAAGTCCTTAGTAAAATATAGCCTAAAAAGGAAAGGATCTTTAGCGATCATTGTTTTGATGTGATCAAAAGATTCCTTTTCTCCTTGATTCCATTTGAACACTAAATCTTCCTTTATCATATTTTGCAAAGGTTTGACAATTTGTGCAAAATTTGAAATAAATTTATGGAGAAAATTAATCTTGCCAAGGAAAGATTGCATACCTTTTTTGGTGCTTGGCTGAGGAATCTATGCTATGGCTCTCATGCAGTCGGGGTCCACAGTGATTCCTTTGAGAAGGTTGCCCTCAGAAACCACGAATATGCTATTTTTGGGGTTGAGAGAGGTTCCATATTTTCGGCATCGTTCAAAAATATGTTTCAAATGGTGAAGGTGGTCAGCCCTTTTCTTCAAGAAAACAATGACATCATCCAGGTCGACCACAATGCTCTAGACCATTAAACCTCACAATTCAATATCCATTTCTCTTTGGAACATTTCCCCAACATTTATCAGTCTAAAGGTCATATGTTGAAATGCAAACGTTCCCCACTTTGTTCTGAAATTTGTTTTGATCTGGTCTAGTTCAACTACTAGGACTTGATTGTAGCTAGAGAAACCATCTAACAAGGAGAAGAATTCCAATCTCGAGACGGTTTGGAGAATCTGGTCCATGGAAGGAATTAGGTAGTTGTCTTTATTTGATGCCCAATTGAGGTTCCTGAAATCGACACGCAAACGTATTTCTCCAAATTTATTTCGCACTAGGACTAGATTGGATACCCAAGTAGAGTGTCTAACCTTGAAGATCATGTGAGCATCCAACACTTTCTTGTGCTCCTTCTGGATAAGGGGTTCTAATGTGGGATCCACCTTCCTCAATTTTTGTTGAAATGGTTTAGCCCCTTCTTTTGTAGGGATTACATGTTGGATAATTCACGTATCGTATATTTTCAAGTCGTCATATGTCCAAGCAAAAATGTCGTGATAACTTTTGAATAGGCTGATGAATGTCTATATTTCTTCGGGGGAGCATCCCAACCCTATGTTGACACACTTGGGATCAAATTCGGTTCCAAGGTTGTTCTGCTCGTGTAAGAGAGTGGAACTATGGGTCTTGGCCTTCAGTGGGCCTCGGAAATGGTTCTGTAGATCAAAAAATTTCTCCAATGTAACCACCCCTTTAGGTATAAGGTTTCCTTTTCACGAGTCTACTTCTTGTTGTAGGGACCTCTCATGTTATTCTTCATCAATGGTTGTGTCTTTAAACACTTCCGCACTTGTCATAAACTCCAAAATCTATAGATCATCATTGAAAATGCGTAAGTTAGTTATGTTATCAGGCACAACCAGTTTATACACAATTTCAATAGAAAATTCATTGTTGAAAAGTGTGCAACAAGAAATGCTAATTTATAATGTGCTAAAAATAGAACTGCTAAAAACAGTAGTTCTAAAAATAGCAGTTTGGCCAATGAGCATTTTGGCAACCTTGGGTGAGAGGTGAAACTGCTAAAAATAGAATCTTCTAAAAATAGCATTTTTGGGTCCCTTCTTATTTTTAGCAGTCCCTGGTCTAACTATAGGAAGTAGAAACGAATTTGGTCTTACCCGCAGTTTAAAACATTAATTAATTAATCTCCATGAGTTAATTAGTTAAGGAAAAGAAAACTTGAAGGCGAGAACATGCAATTATTTCTCCATGCATTGGGGAATGTGTCCTTGATTTGCTCCATTGATTGAGGAATTAAGGATGAGTTCTATATTGAGAGGATCAGTTGACTTAGTTTAACTTAGTCAAGTTCAGTTAGATTAATTTAAAAAGTTGTTAAATTAATGAGATATAGTTTGTCGATGCTTGCATGCATGTGACAATTATTATTTTCAGATAACTGTGTATTCACTCATGGATAACTTATGCATGTCAGTTCTGTCAGAGACCCAGTTGAGATCAGAGAAGGGACAGTGTACTATCAATTGGATGAATATTCTTCCTATAAAGGAAGCTCATCCATGATGAGGATTTATCTCCTTCATGTTTGTGCAGTTAGATCAAAGGTTAGTGAGTGTGTGAAGAGGCCAATTCACACAGGTGGCAGCACTGAACCCCAAGGAAACTGCACAAGTAAATAGGAGGCTTGGAGGGTAGAGGAGAAGGTTTGTGAGAAGCCTTTGACTGTCTATGAGCAGCAGAGGGATTGTACTGAGAGCTGGATAGCTTCTGAGTTAAGGCTTTGTGTAATCCGGACTATATTTCCACTTGTATGAAAATACAGAGATGGGGTTTTAGGCAGGTGCTTTCCCGGGGTAAATTCTTATGTGTTATGTGTAATTGATTCCTTCTTATCAGTTATATGTGTTTTTATTGATGTTTCTCATGGTTGATTATGCTTTCGCTAAATTGTTTGTGGAAGTAAATCAAGTGTTTTTCTTTAGTACATTGCATTACCAAGTGATCTATAGGTGGGAAATTTCTACATGGTATCAGAGCTAGCTGATTTGTAGAAAAATTTATACATGGTATCAGAGCTAGCTGATTTGTAGAAAAATTCTAGAAAATTCTACATGGTATCAGAGCACAGGTGATCAAGGAGAGAACAATATACTGAGAGGAGATTTCAAAGTTTTGAGTTTTGGGTCGAGAGTTTGCAGAGCAGATCTGAAAATTTCTATACAAATTTTTTAGAAATAAATAGCATATTTGGATTCCTTCTGGAAAAATACCCAAAAAAAAAAAAAAAAAATCGGCTAAATCGGAGTTCGGATGAGGGAGATATCGCTGATTTAAAATCAGTTCTTTTTCTAGAAAATTTCGTGACGGCAGGAAAGTGGAAATAGATTGGTGTGCTAGCCAAGAACCTGTATGCACTTGAGGTACAAGATGCATGCAAAGCCTTGAGGAGCAAGGCAAAGGTTAGATACTTTGCGGTTGAGAGGGAGGGTAAATTACCTCTCAACATGCAAAGCCAGAAGAAGTCTTAGACAATTGTCGAGGAGCCATGATTGGTGCAGCAGTTTCAGAAGGTTGTGGAGCAACCACAACAGGGGAAGCTAAGAGGAGATCGAGTAGAGACATATACTCATGCAGAGACCTCCAGTAGGGGGAAACTTAGAGCCAGGTCGCCAAAGGGATCACATGCAGCCATACCTCCAGATAGGAGGTGGGGCGATGTAGAGTGATCGTTCCAAGGAGGAGGGGCAGGATCCTTGAAGTACCCAACCTCTTGGATGAGACCTTGTTACGGGAGCTCCGATGTGGAGTAGCAGGAACTAACTGATTGAGTAGAGACAGATGCAGATGGAGCGACAAAGATAGCTACAGTGCAGGGAATCCCAGGACAGCGCAGAGCATGTAGGCTGCAGCAATGCGAGAAGCACAAGTATGTTGCACAGTGCAGGGTATCATAGAGAAGGGTGCAACGGTGCGAGATGCATGGAGATGTTACAGTAGCGCAGAGATCAGAGAGGGAGCACTTGTCAGTAGCAAGTAGAGCTTCAGCATCAGAGTATGTTTCTAGCCCAATAGAGAGGTTAGTTGGGAGTTTTTTTTGTTCCAAGTGTTTTTGGAGCAACCGCACTTGGTAGATGTGTTGCATGCAGAACATTCCAGAGTTACAGGATCGGGTTTGAGAGGAAGCCTTTCTTGTTGAGAGGGAGTGTTGAAAAGTGTGCAACAAGAAATGCTAAATTTAGAATGTGCTAAAAATAGAGCTGCTAAAAATAGCACTTCTAAAAATAGCAGTTTGGCCAATGAGCATTTTGGCCACCTTGGATGAGAGGTGAAACTACTAAAAATAGAATCTTCTAAAAATAGCATTTCTGGGTCCCTTCCTATTTTTAGCAGTCCCTGGTCTAACTATAGGAAGTAAAAACGAATTTGGTCTTACCAACAGTTTAAAATATTAATTAATTAATCTCAATGAGTTAATTAGTTAAGGAAACACAAACTTGAAGTCTTTGTGAGAACATGCAATTATTTCTCCATGCATTGGGGAATGTGTCCTTGCTTTTCTCTACTGATTGAGGAATTAAGGATGAGTTCTATATTGAGAGGATCAATTGACTTAGTTTAACTTAGTCAAGTTCATTTATATTAATTTAACAAGTTTTTAAATTAATGAGATATAGTTTGTTGATTCTTGCATGCATGTGACAACTATTATTTTCAAATAATTGTGTATTCACTCATGGATAACTGATGCATGTCAATTCTGTCAGAGACCCAGTTGAGATCAGAGAAGGGACATTGTACTATCAGTTAGATGAATATTTTTCCAATAAGGGAAGCTCATCCATGATGAGGATTTATCTCCTTCAAGTTTGTGCAATAAGATCAGAGGCTAGTGAGTGTGTGAAGAGGCCAATTCACACAAGTGGTAGCACTGGACCCCAAGGAAACTACACAAGGAAATATGAGGCTTGGAGGGTAGAGGAGAAGGTTTGTGAGAAGCTTTTGACTGTCTATGAGCAGTAGAGGGATTGGACTGAGAGCTGGATAGCTTCCGAGTTAAGGCTTTGTGTAATTCGGACTATATTTCCACTTGTATGATAATACAGAGATGGGGTTTTAATCAAGTGCTTTCCCTAGGTAAATTCTTCTGTGTTATGTGTGATTGATTCCTTCTTATCAGTTATATGTGTTCTTATTGATGTTGCTCATGGTTGATTAAGCTTCTGCTAAATTGTTTGTAGAAGTAGATCAAGTGTTTTGCTTTAGTACATTGCATTACCAGGTGATCTACAGGTGGCAAATTTCTACATGGTATCACAGCTATCTGATTTGTAGAAAAAGTTCTACATGGTATCAAAGCTAGCTGATTTGTAGAAAAAAACTTGAAAATTCTACATTCAACCCTAAGGGACGTGACTCTAGCTATTGCATTAGCTAAAGTGTCGGTGGCGACATTATTAAATCTAGGAATGGAAATAATGTTGAAAGCTTTAAACGAGTTTATCAAACGCCATACCTCTTGCAAGTAATTCTTGAGTTGAGGGGACAAACAATAAATTGTGTTGCATACATGCCTTGTAATGATTTCAGAATCCCTGATTACCTTCAAACAATTCACTTTTAGATCGATGGCTTTTTTGAGGCTGAGGACCAATGCCTCATACTCCGCAGTGTTGTTGGTTCATTGGAACTCTAATCTGCAAGAAATCAAGAATCTTTTTCCTTTGGGGTCTACTAGGAAACAACCTGCTCCAGCTCCGTCATGAGTCTTGGATCCATCATAGTACAATGTCCAGATTCCAACACTAAGGGAGGGTGGGTCCGAAGTGTGCAGGTTAAAAGCGCAAATTTCATTATTATGGCTTGGGGTTTACATTGGAACTTATGACTAGGTATCTGGGGGAATAATCGATGTCTCATACTGATAGAAACTGAATAATGTCTCGAGGAGACACACCCGCATCTCTTCTTAGGCATAAATGATTGGTTCGTTAAAGCCCTCAAGGTCGGTTACGATGTGCTTCATGCAATGTTCACTATTGACCCTGATCTGGTTATTATTTCCCTTGTAGCACAGCCATAAGTGGGACCAGTCTATGGCAAAGTAGCCTTGAAGCTCGCAGGACCAATCTCTGCTAAGGAGTAAACTATAGGCTTCTGGGATGTCTACTACGATTATGCCAATGCACCGATGAACCTGAGAATCAGAAGACAACCGAATAATAACATTATTCAACTCTCCCACAGCTGGAACTTGGGATCTATTGAGTTGGATGATTTTAGCGTCAGTTTTCTCTGGTTGGATGTTTATCCTTTTGCATACTAGCTAGGGCATGATGTTGACTAACGTACTAGAGTCAACTAGGCAATTGTGTAAATTGTAGTTGAACAACTCAAAGGTCAACAGGAAAGGAGGGATCAAACCTCTTGAGTTTGCCTTTGCGGAATTTACTATGTCTTGAAGGTAAATCACGGCTAGGGATCAACAAGAGGAGTCAGCCCTGCCTGATGAGGAGGGTTTTGAACAGGCAGGAGAGGTGGAAAAGGTTTTGAGAGTCAACTCACATTGGTTGGTCAACTTGCATAACTCATACAATGAAATATTAGCTCGAGTTTTTTTCATTTCCTTGTTCATATTGTAATCCAAGTCAATGGATGAAGCCTCTTGCACCGAGCATTGCGTTAACAAGGTAGTTTTAGCTATCACTCTTTTAGTAAAACTTTTGGGTGTGGATGAGTCCCCTCTCACACCAGTTGGGGAATCCTTAGAGCTTAGATCATTCGTCCCTTTGGGGGAAGGGGTGGATGGTTGGCTGGTATTGGCGGGTGGCAAAATCCTTCTTAACAAATCCTTTTTCTTATCTTCCAGCATAGCATCTGACATGGGACCTTTACTCCTAAGGTTGTATCTTTTTGGGGGTTTCGAGGGAGGATTATCTCCCATGATGGCCTCTTGAGCGATCAGTACCTCTCCCCCATGGATGAATTCGAAGGTTAACACAACAGATGGATCATCATCGCTAGGAGGGGAATCGTCCTCTTTAGGGTCATTAGTTTCTTCTTCACCCTCTCTCGTGGCCTAGTCTTCTAAAAGCTAGGTGACTATGGCGGTCATGTTATGGAGCCATTGGGGACAGGTTTTCTCAGAGTGAGAGGCTTGATGGAAAGTGCAAAAGTTATCCTTTCCTAGCTCTTCCACATTGAAGTTCGAACTGGATGCATGTGACGCTCTAGGGAGGGGATTGTTAGTTTTCCAGAAAAACGTTTAGCGGGCTTTCCTCCTCCCGAAGTGTCACTGGTCTTTCTCTTTAATTCAGACACTTCGTTAGTCAATTGCTTTAGGGATTTGGCCAGTCCTTCAAAATTGAAGGAATCTTTGTCTTTATCTACAGTTTTACTTGATGAGGCTTGATTTTTCTTACCGGAGGGTTTTGCCTCCTCTCGGGACTCATGCTCTACGACCCCAATAGAAAGAAGATTCTTTTCAACCTTGAGTGATGTAGCAAAGTTCTCTACCAGGGTGGGTTTTTCTTCACATTTAATGAACACGGCAATATCCCATGGCAGGGCCCTAGTGTAATAATCAATCATGATGGAATCATCAAGAGCCACGTCCATTAGGAACTTATTCAAAATGGTGGTGAATCGTTGGTTAAAATCTTTCACCTTCTCCTTCTTGTGGCACTTCAACATGTTAAGCTCGGTGAGGAGTATAGATGGTGTCTTGTCTTTTGAAAATTTATTGAGAAATATTTTCCCGTATTCATCCCAAGTTCGGATGGAGGCAACGGGCAACGACCGATACCAGGTGGCTACCTTATTCTCAAGACTGTGAGCAAATAATCAGCAAGCCATGTCATCGTATTGTACCTTCATCATTGGAAATGCTAGGTATAAATTGCTAATATGGTTGACTGTTGGCAGCAGTTGTCTCTAGGTTGTTGAAACAGGAGGCGGCAATCATTTCCCTCTAATTCACTACGGGTTCCTGATCCCCCACTGGTGTGAGGAGGCCACCTGCCTTCCCCTCAAGGCACTCTAAGGTGTCCTGGATCCCTAGTGTTTCACACATTCCTAGTATTCATCAAGTTCCTTAGGAGCCACTACGTATTGTAAAAGTTTATACAATCTCTAAGGTATTCCCCGCCTTAGGGTCCCCTTAGTATTTCTCCTTAGAGGTTGATTGTTGACTCGGGTATCCTCTGTGAGGTTTCAATCATTTCCCTATGTCAATCCTCATTGTGAATGGCTTTTTTTGCCGGTGAAGGTATTCTTAGGATCACCCACCTCATCTTCGGGAGGACTGTCCAACCCTTTGATGGAGAGCCTTTCAACAGCATTCGCATAGTCATCGAGCGCTAGGCCGATTAACTGTGATATGGAGTTAATGAGGATGCCTTGATGCGTGTGATAAGTTGTGGAGGTGTGTGGTTTGGATAGGGAGTTAGTTGTAGGAATGCATTTCAAACCACTGGAAAACTATCGAGTAATAGGGAACATGGCCCTGAGTTATTCGTTGGTGACTTCGGACAGGGGAAGTTCCTCTCCTCTTGTGGGATTATTCAAGAGCGAGAAGTTGGGACTCTTCTTCATGTGGTCTCGTGAAAGCCGGACCATTAGGGGAAATGTATGGTATCTCAGGAGGCGTGCGAGGACAAGTTTGGCTACTAGCTTGATAAGAAGTTTTAGTGTGAGGGCGTGGATTAGTACTTGACATCGCCCTCATTCTAGCACCAAAATATGTAGACGGGTTGGAATTCTCCACCAACTGCAAAGTTGATCTCCCCAGTGTAGGTTCCCAAGTAGAGCCTGCACTATTTGGGATCCCTTCTGGTATGTAGGCCCAGCTACTGTTCAAGTGTGTTGAGCTTGCTTCAGACAAAGGTGGAATGTGGGCTCAATTGAAAGCATGAACTTCTATAAACACAAGGAAATAATTGACAAATATCTTATAATGTGCATACCATGAATATCCAAACTATTAACAACATAAACCTTACGTAAAGTAACTGTCAGCAAACTTCAAATAAGAATCATGTCTTAAAAGATAAGGCGTTTAACAACTGTAAATTAGTTCACAATAATCAAACATCTATGATCATAAGTAAATGTACAATCAAGAATAGATTATACCCATACCAATGAAACAGTTCATCATCACAAGCATAGAGTTAGCGAATCATATACCATCCATGTGAAGCAACACAAAGTTTGTAGTATGAGACAGCACATGAAAAGGCCACACATCAAAGAACTCTCAAGAACATATGATCTATCAAGCGAATAAAATACTCATGGCATTACAATATAAATGATTTGAGAAATCCAATAGTGGAATATTACAATCACTCCTTGCATCAATTAGAAGAGCATAAGTTCTCCTAAGCAATATATATCAAAATGTCCTTAGCAAAAATGTCTTTACAAATGTGTCATGAGGGTGTATTTATAGAGTGAGGGTGACTCATGGCCTACCCTTGACTCTTGAACTTCCTCATGACTCTTCATCTACCCAATGACCCTTGGTCTTCCTCATGACCTTTCGTATTCCAAAATGTCTTATTCTACCAAAGTACATACATCACAAAAATAAGCTACTAATCTAATTCATCAATTTAACAATAGCAAGTTTTGGGATGTCCAAATTGAGTTGTTTTGTCAAATAGGTGTGTCATAGGTTGTATTCAGCTACAATGGGAGTGATCTGTGGCTGATCTTCATCATGTTTGTGCAGGCACTCGAGTGCATCTAGGATGAGAGTGGTCCGTTTGGAATTCACCTAGTTATTCAAAGTCAATAGTTTGGTGTAAATCCTTACTAGTTCTACCACATAACATGTGATATTTTCTTTGGTGACCGGCATGTCATATGTACGGGCTTATTGTTTATATGTATCAACAAAAACCTGTACTTCCTTTGAGATATCCTCCTGCCTCCTCACTTTCCCGACTTCTCGAATAGAAGGAACCCCATGAAGTTGGATCGTAGTTTCTATCTCACTTAACAGGTGTCTGTAGGAAGCTAATACCCTGTCCACATCCTTGGTTAATTTGTCCTTTGATTGAATCTTAATGTGGAGCTAAACCTTGGTGTTTTGTATGGTTATCCAATTTTTCTTAGGGGCCACCGCTACTGCTCCTGGGTATTTAACAGATCATTCATGTATTTTATCTAGAGCAATCACAACCTCCTTTATCACTGTGACTCTTACCTTTGTGTGAGCTTGTATTGCGAATATTGGGGCCACCATCTGATGTAGCTTAGACATCTCTTTTTAGACCATCACCATGGCTTCCCGAAGGGTCTCAGCCTCTTCTTTGATCACTGCCTGAAATTCTGTTGTGCTTGAGTGAACTAAACGGAGGGTTGCATTCTCTTCCTCTACTCTCTTTCTCTCTTGCTTTGCATTGGCAGCCCTTTTCTTAGACGTGTAAAGCCTATTCTGAATTTCTATGATCTGTTTGCTCAACCAGGCCAGATTATGTTCCGTGGTGGAAACAAAAATTTTCCCGGCTGATGCAATCATTTCCAATTTCACTATTATGTTGGTCACAATCTCCTTGGTTGTGGTGACTAATAACGGCTCAGCTGGATTCATGGCACACTACTTTTTCCTTTCTTGCACAATTTTGAGGCTGACTTCATTGAAGGTGAGCCTTGTGAGGTCTAGGACTTCCTCTTCTTGTCCTTCTGAGAAACCCAGTTCTTGCAAGGGAAGGTGCCCACCAGTGAGGGGAGTAGAAGGAGGCACATCCAATGGGGGTAGCTCACTTTGTTCTATATCTAGCTCGGTTGTTTTACTAGTCTCTCCTTGCTCGATTCCCCTAGTTTCCTTTTCTTTGCTCCTCCTTAGTTCTTCCTCCTGTTGCTTTCTTTCTTTCTCTGCGAGCGCTTGTTGCCTCTTGAGCTCATCTTCCTGCCTTTTCTTCTGTATCTCTTCCTAAGCTCTTATTTCCTCCTGCATATTTTCTTCTTTATTTTTTAGCACCTGCTGCATTCTCCTCTTCTTCCTTAGCCTTATGCTCCTCCTCCTGTATTTTCTTCTCTGCCTCTTCCTGAGCCCTTCTTTCAATAGTCTCTATGCATGGGAAGACCAAGGGGTGTGATGCTACCTTGTGTAGCTTCTGTTAGATCCTAGATCGACCTCAGGCTGAAGGGGGGCAATCCTAGGATAACCACAAACCACACTTAACCTGGTAGATAGCCCTACCAAGTCAGGAGAGGGCTCTCTCCTTGTCAATCTCAGTTGAGATGAATGAATTGAATATGGATTTTAGGCTAGGTATAGTAACTCTAGGATTTTTGGTTGATTTTGAAGGTTTTGTTGCTAGATCAAATGGAGCAGGTAGCTTTGGATCCGGGAAATGAAGTCAGGAATGCAGGGTATTCTGTGGGCCGAGGTAGGTAGGTGTTTATGCACCTGTAATTGAGTTAGATGGGAGGACTAAGACTGGTGAGGATCTGAGGAGGGCATACAAGGATCATGAATCCTCTTCAAACTGTGGAAAACATCAAAAATTAAATGTATTCCCAAGGCAGAGCACTGTTACCAATGTATTCTACCTATCAATCTTGATTTCATCTAGTTTAGAAGAATGAATTAGATTTTGGCACACATAACACATGAGAAAAACTAATGATATAAGGAGAAACAATGCAAAAACACATTCCCACAAGAATCCCACAAAAATAGCTACAAATCCTAGTTTATTTCCTTGCCAAACTACTGTAGATATGTACAATGGAGCTCAGAGCATCCAAGAGGGTCCAACCTTTACAAATGACTAAGAAAGTACATAATATAGGCATCAAACCACCTATGCTAGCCATCAGGGGTAGAATCCATGAAAAGAGGGGTGGTTTCAACCATATCTAAACTAAGAACAAGAATATAGGTAGTGGGACAACTTGCCTCTAAAACCATGGAAACTGATTCATTCAACCCCAAACCACCTCAAAATGATGAATCTACCCTCAAGATTCATTTTGCAATTACATTTACATACTATAGCATCATTTACATTCATAGATTCATCCAAAATGAGATTAAAAGTCAATTTTTGAAATAACTAGGCAAAAACTGGATTTTTGAGCAAAACTGGCAAAATTCATCCTATGCGCATCGCCACTGTTCCTATGCGCAATGCCGCTTCAAACCTAGTTTTGGAGGCCTTCCCCTTGACCAAATTAAGCCCAAGATGGCTCGTTGGAAAGGTCCTCTTCTATGGTTTATGGAAAATCTTGAATTTTTTCATTTGGAGGTCATTTGCCCCCTCAAAAGTGGAATCTCCCAAGACTGCTTCTTGTGTGTCCAAAAAGTGGCAGAGAGGTCATTTTTTCATGGTTTTTTGACCTTTAGGTGATCAAGACCTTTTCCAAGTTTTTTGAAAATTCCATGGATTGATGTTCTCATCATGTTGAATCTGAATATGTAAGCCACTTCTCCAAAAAGTGTCACAGTCAAAAGTGCAACGCCACCGAATTTCCTATGTTGCAAAATTTCAAAATTGGAAAATGATCAAAACTCACCAAAATTTGCCCAGATTTGGCACAAGGCATTCTCATTAAGTGCTTTTATGGGCTAGTGAGGCCTCAGCTAATATTTTTAGCTTGTCATGCTCTTTTTTGCTCCTTAAGGCCTTTTTCAACTTAGCCTTAAGCCTCTTCATCCTTGTGTTACATATTTTGTTCCGGGTCAAATAGTGATAGGCCAAGTGGTGAAGCATCCTCTTGTCTCTATTGGCCTTCTCAAGCAGCTTTTCAAGGTGTATATTGACCTTTTCAAGCCAAGTTTCCCGGTCATTCTCAATCTCTTGCTCAATGGAAGTCATCTTGACCTTTGCCTTCTTTGCCTTTTGCTGGTTTTCCTTGATCATTTGCATCTCCATGAGGGCCTGCTTGTCGGTCAATTGTTTGTTTTCTTGCTCAAGATAATTAATGATAATGTATTTGGCCCTTGCCAACTTGTCATTTAACATCTGAATATGTGCCTATGGCTGTGAACACTTGTGGTTGTATGGACAATGGTGAAGTGAAAACAGAGTGGAGGAATGGAGTGTATGGAGGGGTATGTGAATGTATGATATGTAAACAAAGTTTAGGGAATGTGAATGGGATTTAGGAGAGAGGGTATGATTTTAGGGAAGTAAGTAGGGTTTGTAGGGGAGTAGGTAGGGTTTTTAGGGTTTGGCGGAAGTGTAAGTAGGAGTGGGGGAATTTATGAGGGGAATGGAATTAGGGAAAAATATATGTAGGAGTGGAGTTTAGGGAGAGAGTGAGTGGAGTGTAATAGGATAGAGGGTATGAGGGTTTACTATCTATAATGAGTGATAGCACTAAGAAAAATAGGTTTTAGAACAACAAATTTAGGGGTTTAATTTAAAAGAGGAAAGACCAAGCAAAATCTTCATGAAAGCACCCTAAACAACAATAAGATGATAGTACTTACCTTCAAGAGGAAATTTGGATGTGATTTGGTAAGTTTGGAGGAAGTTTAGGCTTGGCTGGATAGGTGCACAATGCCTTCTCTCAGGTGCACATTGCCTTTTCAATGTGCAATGCCAGTGCAAATTTACACTGTCAAACTTTGCTAGGTGCGTAGCACCTTTTCTATGCGCAACACCACTGATCCTATGTGAAATGCCTTTTGCATACCACTTTTTGAGACCTTCCAGGTGTCCAAATTGGGCATGTGATAGCTCATTGGATATCTTATCGAGTCTACTTTCCCGAACATCTTGAATTTTCCAATTTGGAGTTCATTTGCCCTGTCAAAAGTCCAATCTCCCAAGACTTGTAAAAATGTGCAGAATGAGGCTGCCTAAATGAAGAGTGTTGTTGCAGTCAACTTTTGAAGGTCTTCCTCAACTCCAAATTAATCTCAGGATAGCACATTGGAAATATCTTTGTGTCTAGTTATCATTTGACTCATCAAAAAATTCATTTGGCTAACCAGGCTAGGAGAAATCTTGATTTTCCCAAGGTCACTCCAGAGGTGCATTAACTCTCCTGAGGCAACTTGTATTTTTGACATTTCTCTCAAACCATGAAACCTGTGTAAAAAATGAAAGAGGTTTTTCTTCTTGAGTCAATGATGGACAAAAACCTCTCTCACTTTTGTCAAATTCATCTTTTATTTCTCAGAAACACAGTTTGAAGAAAAATCGACCCTTATGTATGATGAATGGCTTGTTCCTTGGAATGACTTCTCGACAAATGATGGACACTTGATGTTTGATGATATGAAATGGGCTCATTCATTCTAATATCTCTCATGCCTCCTTTTCTTAGATATATCTGCTCCCATAGCCAACCCTAGCTCAGTGGGAGAGGAAATTAGGGTTTGTTCTCTTTTGCTTTTGCAGGCATATTGGTGCTCAAGATGACTTGATTTTTGCAGTGGCAGGTGCTTGGAAATATCACCGGGTGACCAGGAGTAGCATGGAACCATTTATTACACATGAGAATGATAAAATTACATTAAATTTAACTATGAAATCCAAATGCTTTGTTTTCACCTCAAAACTAGTTTTGAGGTGAGCCCTTCATTAAGCTTACAAATTAACAAATTTTGACTTTTATGATCGTTATTAACCTCATCATGTCTTTGCTGACCATTATTAGCAATAATCACTGAAATCTGACCATAGAGGAAACCCTAGACCTAATGAGACGAAAACCCTATCTAATTAATGAAATAGACTGACAATGAGTATAAACCATTGACTGAAAGGTATAAAAGGAGGTTAGCAAGTACATATCATGAGGGAAAAACTGAAATGAACCCTACCATCAGTAGATCGATGAACTAATGGAATGAAACCTCATCAGAATGGGACTCCTAGTATGAAATGCAAAAGAGTAATTTTGATCACTGATCGTAGTGGCGAAGACACTGACACTAACAGCTTCGACCTCTTAATATTTAGGTATACCAGTAAATCCTCTTGGGTTTCCAGTATGTATGTATTTGAGAACTCTTTGTAGATGTTATACCAGGAGGGTTTCATGGTTCTATTAATGTTGAACATTGTATCCTTAAATATGGGTGGATCCTCGTCCTGGTAGATCTCCCATGAATGGCTTCTCGAGCCTCTGCGAGTAGCCTTAGTAGTTGGGGGTGCCATATCATCTTCGAAGGAGGAGATGGAGATGCACTCGAGGTATACATCACCTGGCATGTCGAAAATACAATCCCATGATGAGAGCAATGGCATGAAAATCAAGCAAAAGACTTCCTAAATAAAATTAACGTTAAAAGCTGGCAGGAGGTCTTTCTGGCAAGTCGCAAAGGGAGATGGGTCGCATGGTCGCAAGTCAAAGAGTGCGACTTAGTGACTTATCATATGAGTTGTAGGTCACAGAGTTGCGAGGGTCACAAGGTCGCACAGTCGCAGGGTAACATAGTTGCTAGGTTGCAAGAAAAGTGGTATCGCGGTTGTGGGGTCGTGCGAGCTAGGTTTTGGGTGGGCCAAGGAGGAATATTTGAGGCTTTGGGGAGGACTAGAACTATTCTTGGCAAGATGGTTGGGCTTACTGTTGAAAACAAGGATGATTAGGGTCGAGGAATGGTCATGAGAGGGTAAAGAAAGACTGATCAGGGCCAAGGCAATCGCTTATTTGGGTTTAAGGTGAAAAACCTAAGAAAAAGGGGATAAAAACCCCTTGGAATAGAATGTGGAAGGTCGGGGGGTAGGGTATGACACTAGATTAAAAAACATGATTACCAAGAAGTTGAAAGGTTGCCTACCTAGAGAAAAGTGCGTGTGCACCTATGTCGAAAACCCTCTTCATCTTTTGCGCGACCAAAGGAGCCGTTACAAATGAATAGGGGCGACCTACCCTTTTATAATTTTGGACGCACTTGTGGAGGTCACATGGGTCTAAAGTGTGACCTTGCGACCTATGCAACCGTAAGACTTGTTGGTCGCAAGGGTCTCATGGTCACAATGAGTGTCAAGAGAGACCTTGCGACCTATATGACCTTGTTACATGTTGATCGTGAGGTCGCAAGGGTCACATGGTTGCAGTTAGTGCCAAGGGCGACTGTTATTAGTGCAACCCCTTATTGTTATTAGTGCAACCCCCTTATTATATTTTTGTGCCCATGTAGTCCTGATATTGTTATTGTTGTGCCCAATATAAGCCCACTATTATTATTGTTGTTCCCTTACATTATTATTGTTATGTTGGCTCTGATTATATTATGACCCCATAGACTCCTATATATAGAAAGGATGCCTTGTCATTTGTATCATCCAAGAATTGTTCATTTGTATAATGTAAAAGGAGGTTTCCCCCTTGAAGAGGCTAATTTTTAAGTCATTGATCTATCTTTTTTATCTTTTTGTGAGATGGTTTCATAGCATTCGGTATCAGAGCTTTGGATTCTAGGGTTTCGCTGCTCCAAACTGGTCATTGTGGAATTTTCTCTATAATGTTTTCACTACAAAGTTTTAGAACCTAAACAAAGAAACCCATTTGAGCCAAAATCGTTCTAAACCTCACGTCTAAATTTCAGATATTGTCTCGCAATATTTTCAGAGATATGATCCAAGGAAGTTAGGGTTTTTGCAAGATCCAAAATTCCATCTAAAACAAGTCATTGTAGAATTTTTGCTATAATTTTGTTTCTATGAAGTTTCAGACTCTAAAATTAAAACCCATTTGAGTCGAAATCGTGGTGAAGCTCAGACCCAAATTTCAGATCTTTTTGGCTACTTTTTCGGAGATACAGTCTAGATATTTACGATTTCTGCAGGCTCCCGAATTAAATCCCAAATAGGCGACCTAGGGAAATCGTCGTAACTTTCTCTCTAAGCATCAGATTGAAATTTCGTAAGAAGCTACAAAAGGAGAACCAACTACATTTTTATGTGTATTGTTCTCAGGTCCGAAGGTCGAAACAATAACACGTGGCACTTCATACAAGTTCGCTCTACTGAAAAAGTATATAACAAGGTCATCTTGGGAGCTTGGGCATAACTCTTCCTTGGAGAATCCAATATCGATCAGATTGGTAGGGTTAGAAAGAGGACTCAGATTTCTACCACAGGAATAAATTTCAGAAATTGGAGATCCAAAATTACAGAGTTACAGTCGTTTCAAGATTGAGCTCCTAAAATCAAGAAAAAGTGATATGAGGAAGTTTGATGGCAAGGATCTGGTAAATTGGATACTATAGATGGAGCAATATTTTGATCTACATGGTGTACAACTGTTGCAAAAGGTACATATTTATCTTTATATTTAGAACCAAGTTAATTTTTATTGTACAAAGGGCTTTTTTCTCGTAAACTACTTGTCAGTTGGTTAATTTTAATAGAGGAAATGATAGCACATTATGAGGATACAAAGAGAAACACCTTCTTTATCCAATTGATAAATCTCAAACAAAAGGGTTCAATGGTAGAGCACATTGAGGACTTCCAAGAATTGAATATAGGGTAAATGATATTCCAGAGAAGAAAAGGATTTATGTCTTCATAGGTACTTTAAAGGATAACATTCAACAAGAGGTTCGTCTTTTGGAACCTAATTCATTGGAGAAGGCATTCGGGTTGGCAAGAAAAATGGAAAACAAAATTATGGAACCAAGGAAGCCCACCACTCACAACTATAAAAATGGAAGTGTTGTTTCTCCTAGCCTTCCACAACCTATAAGGTTGACGCCTCAACAATTGGAAGAAAAAAGAGCAAAAGGGCTTTGTTACAGTTGTGATAGAAAATACACTAAAGGTCATAAGTGTGCTGAGAAGAAATTATATTACATAGATTGTGAAGAGTAAGAAATAAAGGAACAAGAAATGTCAAAAGAAGAGGATATACACTAGGAACCAATCCCAGAGAAAGAAGAAATGAATCTGACCATATCTTGTAATGCATTGATAGGAATTACCACTCCTCAAACTCTCAAAATATAAGGGCATATGAAGAAGAAAAAGGTAACAGTGTTGATTGATTCAGGTAGTACCCATAATTTTATTCATTGTAAGATAGCCAAGGAATTGAATTGCTTCCCATATCTAGCGCCAAAGTGTCAAGTAATGGTTGAAAATGGAGGAACCATAAATTGCTCTGGAAAGTGTCATAATATCAAGTTATCCATGGGACAATATGTCTTGAATAATCCAATTCTTTCCATTCCAATGGGTGGTATGGATGTTGTACTAGGAGTTCAATGGCTACAATATTTGGGTACGGTATATTTTAATTTTCAAGAAATTTTCTTCAAATTTTTTGGGAGGGAAAGAATGTTGAATTAAGGGGTGTCGTAGGGAAACTGGGAAAGATAATTATCTCTAACAGGATGACAAAGCTTCTAAAGAAATAACAACAGGGCGAAATTTCACAATTATGTTCACTAGAGGTACCCACATCGAAATCATTTATTTCTCCAGATCTCCAAAAAGTTCTGGACAATCATTCCAAGGTATTTGAGACTCCCAAAGGCCTCCCACCCATTCATGATCATGCTATTCATTTGATTCCAAGAAGTGTTCCCACAAACATCAGGCCTTACAGATATCCATATGCCCAAAAGAGTGAAATTGAACGTATGGTTGCAAAAATGCTAGAGGTTGGTATAATTCAACCTAGTCAAAGTTCTTTCTTTGCTCCAGCGGTATTGGTACACAAGAAGGATGGATCATGGCGCATGTGTCTGGATTATAGGGAGCTCAACAAGATTACAATTAAAGATAAATTTCCCATTCCTTTCATTGATGAATTATTGGATGAATTACATAGATAAATTTACTTCACCAAGTTGGATCTTCATTCAGGATATCATCAAATCAGAATGAAGATTGAATACATTTCAAAAACAAAATTTAGAACTCATGAGGGTCATTCTGAAATTTTTTTCATGCCTTTTGGCCTTACCAATGCACCTTCTACATTTCAAGTTTTGATGAATTCCATTTTCAAACCCTTACTTAGAAAATTTATGTTAGTATTTTTTGATAATATACTAAGCTACATCAAGTCTTGGAAGGATCATGTTCAACATGTTTACAGGGTGCTTAAACTATTGGAGGAGAAATAATTATATGCAAAAAGCTCCAATTGTTTCTTTGGAGTGCAAGAGGTGGAATATTTGGGTACTTAGTTAGCTCTCTTGTGTGTGGAGCATGATTGTTCAAAGGTCTTTGTTTCAGCCGGATGTATACCCCAAGAAGTTTGTACACCCTTATACGCGGGGGGGACTTGTCCCCCCTGCGGGAGTCTGGGGGGCCGATCCCCCCCCGGCTGGGGCTCGGGGCCAGCGCCCCTGAAGCTAAAAACAAATGTAAAATTGCCTTGTAAAAGTATAGTAATTTCTAGTCAATCTGGGCCGTTCATTAGGCAGATGATCTGAAGATAGAACTTATGTTTAGTTTAGGGTTTTTTGCCCTAGAAGGCAAACCCCTCTCTTTGTATGAGGGCATTGTATTTGAGGCTGAGATATAGATGTGTATTCTATGAGCAAGAAATAGAGAGGTGAGACTATGAGAGAAAACAGAGGATATTACAGTGGATTTGATGTAGGTTGTGTCTCTTCATGTTGCTGGATAATAGAAAGGAAGGACTGGTTGTTCGGGGTGGACGTAGCCCAAACTGGGTGAACCACGTATATCTGTGTCTCTCTTGTTTTGTGTGTTTTCTGTGTTTATATTTCTGCAATATTTTATGTGTTCCATTGCTCCGTAATATATAATTTTCTAACAACTGGTATCAGAGCCGAAGGTCTATTTGGCTGATAAACTCGCAGGAAAGAAGGGTTCCTGGTTCGAGTGGGAGCAATGGCGAAAGATGGTAAGTTTAGGGTCGAGAAATTTAACGGCCAAAACTTCTTGCTGTGGAAGATGCAGATGGAAGATTATCTGTATCAGAAAGATCTATACCTACCATTGGGCGGAAAAACAAAGATGTCGACGGGTATGAAAGACGAAGAATTGAACCTTCTCGATAGAAAGGCACTCGGAACAATACGGTTGTGCCTTGCTGCGTTAGTCGCCTTCAACATTTTGAAGGAAACCACGACAGAGGGTTTGATGCAGACGTTGTCGAAATTATATGAAAAACCCTCGGCCTCAAACAAGGTATTTCTATTTAATATGAATATGTGGGAAGGTGGATATGTTGCAAACAATTTAAATGATTTTAATACAGTTACAAGTTAGTTAAGTTCTGTAGGGGTAAACTTTGATGATGAAGTTAGAGCTCTGTTATTCTTGTGCTCATTACCAGAAAGTTGGAATGGTTTGGTAATGGCCATTAGTAACTCCGTTTCTGGATCTAGTACTTTAAAGTTTGATGATGTTGTCGGTGCTATCCTTAGTGAGGAAATGTGATGGAAAAGCTCCGGTGATACATCGGGAAATGCTTTGAGTGCAGAGTCTAGAGGAAGAAAAATGGAAAGGGGAAAGAGCTCAGGATATCGCAGTAAATCAGCGAAAGGAAGATCCAAGTCCAGATCAGGGATAGTGTGCTGGAAATGTGGAAAGAAAGGACACCTAAAGAAAGACTGTATATCTCGGAAGGGAAAAGAAGAAGATGCACAGCAAGAAAACAATCATGAAGCAAATGTGACAGGTGAGGTGTTACAAGATGCTTTGATTCTTTCTTTCGAAAATATTACTGATTCCTGGGTGGTAGATTCAGGGGCTTCATTCCATGCCACACCTGATAAGAAATACTTTCATGACTATGTTCAAGGAGATTTTGGACAAGTTCTTCTGGGTGATGATAAACCCTGTAAAATCGTTGGAATGGGTAAGGTTCTTGTAAAATAGCAGAATGGAAACCAATGGCTTTTAAAGGAGGTAAGGCATGTTCCAGATCTAAAGAAAAATCTGATTTCAACAGAGCAGTTAGGCGGTGAAGGTTGTGTGTCAACTTTCACAGATAAAGCTTGGAAGGTCACCAAAGGAGCCCTGGTAATAGCAAAAGGTGAAAAGGTTGGTACATTGTATTTATGCAATGGTATTTCTAACTCTGTTAATGCTTTAACTTCCAAAGGAGCAGATGCAGCATTATGGCATCATAGGCTTGGACATATGAGTGAAAAGGGGATGAAGATTCTTCACTCAAGGAATTCGTTGCCGGGTTTGAAGAATGTTGATTTGGACTTCTGTGAGAACTGCATTTATGGAAAACAGAAGAGAGTCAGATTTCTCAGAGTTGGGAAAGAAAATAAGAACGAAAAATTAGAGCTTGTGCATACAGACGTATGGGGACCTGCTCTTGTATCATCTCTCGGTGGCTCTCATTATTATGTTGCCTTTATTGATGATGCAGCTACAAAAACTTGGATTTATTGTATTAAGAATAAATCTGATGTATTAGATACTTTCAAGAAATGGAAAGCTTTGGTTGAGATTGAGACATGCAAGAAATTGAAGTGTCTTAGATTAGACAATGGAGGTGAATATTGCAACAAAGAATTTGATAGGTACTGTTCAGAACATGGAATTCACAGAGAGAAGACAGTTCCAAGAACACCACAAGAAAATGGTGTGTCAGAAAGGATGAACAGAACAATCATGGAGCGTGCAAGGTGCATGATATTGCATGCAGGATTGTATTTACAGTTTTGGGTAGATACTATAGATACTTCTATTTATCTAATAAATAGAGGGCCTTCAAGTTCCTTGGATGGTGGTGTTCTGGAGGAAGCATGGACAGGGAAAAAGGTAAACTACTCTTTTTTAAAGCCTTTTGGTTGTGAGGCCTTTGTCCATATTGATAAAGAAAATAGAACAAAGCTTGAGGCAAGGTCAAAGAAATGTACCTTTATTGGATATGGTGTTAATGATTTTGATTATCGCTTATACGATTATGAAAATCACAAAATCATTAGGAGCAGAGATGTAATATTCAATGAAAAGGTCTTGTATAAGAATCAGTTGCAGGAAAAGAAGAAAGAAAACGAAAACAAGGAATACGCAGTTCTTGATGACATCACTGAAAAAGTAAAGGTGCCTGAAAATAATAATAATCAACAACAGCAACCACCACAACAGCAACAGGCACCCCAAACACCTGAAAGTGGTGTTAGAAGATCTACCAGGATAAGTAGACCCCCTGAACGATACTCTCCTTCATTACATTATCTATTGTTGACTTATTCTGGTGAACCCGAATGTTATGAAGAAGCAATGCAGGTTGAAAGCAGGAAGAAGTGGGAGGTAGCCATGGAAGAAGAGATGGACTCCTTAATGCATAACCAGACTTGGGATTTAGTTAGGTTGCCTGCAGGAAAAACTACATTGAAGAATAAATGGGTTTACAGGCTGAAGGAAGAAGATGGAGGAAAACAGAGGTACAAAGCTAGACTTGTGGTGAAGGGGTTTGCACAGAAGAAAGGTATTGATTTTGATGAAATATTTTCTCCTGTTGTTAAAATGACTTCAATCAGAACTATTTTAAGTCTTGTAGCAGCTGAATATTTGCATCTTGAGCAGTTAGATGTAAAGACAGCCTTTCTCCATGGGGATTTGGAGGAAGAGATATATATGCAGCAGCCACAAGGATATGAGGTGAAAGGGAAGGAGAAACTAGTGTGCAGGTTGAAGAAGAGCTTGTATGGCTTAAAACAGACTCCAAGACAGTGGTATCTAAAATTTGACAAGTTTATGTCTGAACAAGGTTATACTAGATGTCACTCTGATCATTGTGTTTATCTAAAAAAGCAAAATGATGGCAGCTATATTATATTATTATTGTATGTGGATGATATTCTTGTTGCAGGATCTAACATGAAGGAAATAAATGTACTCAAAAGAAAATTGGCAAATTCATTTGCAATGAAGGATTTGGGAGATGCAAAACAAATCCTTGGTATGAGAATAACTAGAGACAAGAAAAATCGCAAATTAACATTGTCTCAAAATGAGTACATACAAAAGGTGTTGAAAATATTTAATATGCAAAATGCAAAACCAGTTAGTACACCTTTTGCTAGCCATTTCAAACTTAGCAAGGAAATGTGCCCAAAGACCCAAGAAGACATGGATTATATGTCTAAAGTTCCATATGCATCAGCAGTTGGAAGCTTAATGTATGCAATGGTCTGCACAAGGCCTGATATTGCACATGCAGTGGGAGTTGTAAGCAGGTACATGAACAATCCGGAAAGGAACATTGGATGGCATTGAAATGGATTCTCAAATATTTGAAAGGTACCACAAATAAAGCATTATGCTTTGGTGGTTCAAACATTTCTCTACAGGGATATGTTGATGCAGCTATGGTAGGTGACAGAGATAACAGGAGGAGCACAACAGGATATGTATTTACTGTTGGAGGAACAACTGTCAGTTGGGTTTCAAAAATCCAAAGTGTTGTTGCACTTTCAACAACAGAAGCAGAGTATGTTACTACTACAGAGGCTAGTAAAGAAATGATTTGGTTACAAAGGTTTATGGGTGAATTGGGTAAGGAGCATGATATGGGCACGCTATACAGTGATAGCCAAAGTGCCATCATCTTGCAAAGAACTCAGCATTTCATTCTAGGACTAAACACATACATCTCAAGTACCATTTCATACGATCAGTGTTGGAAGATGGAGAGTTGAAGCTGGAAAAGATACACACTAGCCAGAATCCTGCAGATATGCTAACAAAAGTTGTAACCAGGGAGAAACTGAGAATATGCTCAGTTACAATTGGTCTTCAAGGATGACAATGAAGATGAGAAACAGCCAGGTCCAAAGAGGAGTCATTGTCCAGCAAATGAAGCAGTGGTAGAGTTTCTACAATCATTCTCCAAGTGGGAGATTTTTGTGTGTGGAGCATGATTGTTCAGAGGTCTTTGTTTCAGCTGAATGTATACCCCAGGAAGTTTGTACACCCCTCCATGCGGGGGGGACTTGTCCCCCCCGCAGGAGTCCGGGGGGGGGGCCGATCCCCCCCGGCTGGGGGGTCTAGGGGCTAGCGATCCCCCGGCAGGGGTTCGAGGGCAGCGCCCCTGAAGCTAAAAACAAATGTAAAATTGCCTTGTAAAAGTATAGTAATTTCTAGTCAATCTGGGCCGTTCATTAGGCAGATGATCTGACGGTAGAACTTATGTTTAGTTTAGGGTTTTTTGCCCTAGAAGGCAACCCCCTCTCTTTGTATGAGGGCATTGTATTTGAGGCTAAGATATATATGTGTATTCTATGAGCGAGAAATAGAGAGGTGAGACTGTGAGAGAAAACAGAGGATATTACAGCGGATTTGATGTAGGTTGTGTCTCTTCATTTTGCTGGATAATAGAAAGGAAGGATTGGTTGTTCGGGGTGGACGTAGCCCAAACTGGGTGAACCACGTATATCTGTGTCTCTCTTGTTTTGTGCGTTTTCTGTGTTTATATTTCTGCAATATTTTATGTGTTTCATTGCTCCGTAATATATAATTTTCTAACAAGCTCATAGATCATCTTATCATCCTGAATCTGATGGGAAAACTGTGATAGTGAACAAATGTTTGGAAGGATATCTTCATTTCTTTGTATCTGATAAATAGGCACAATGGGTCAAGTGGCTTCCCCTGGATGAATGGTGGTATAACACTTCCTTCCATACTGCAGAAAAAATGACCCCATTAATGGCACTTTATGGATATCATCCATCGTCCATCACATCATCTTTAAAATAAAATTCTAAGTTTCAAGCAGTGGAGGATCACATTAAGCATTAACAACAAGTTCTAAAACTCTTACAGGATAACCTCACTTTGGCACAGAATAGAATGAAACAACATGTAGATCAACATTACATTGAAATAATTTTGATGTAGGTGACTAGATATGTCTACAACTACAACCATACAAACAAATTTCCCTTAAGAAACCTAAGAAGGATAATAAATTTTCGCCAAAGTATTATGGTTCGTACAAGGTGTTACAAAAGATTGGTACTATGGCATACAAATTGGAGCTTCATGCATCTTCCCGAGTGCACCCAGGTTTCCATATTTCATGCCTAAAGAAGGTTATAAGTGAGAAGCTCCCAGTTCAAACAATATTGTCAGAACTTGACGAGGAAGGAAAAATCATATTGGAACCTGAAGCAGTCACAAAAACAAGAACTCGATAGCTACGAAATCAATCAATTTCAGAGTATCTCATCAAGTGGAAGAACTTACCTGCTGAAGATTCCACATGGGAGGATGATAATTTTATACAGAAGCATTCAGAACTACACAAGCATTGAGGACAACACTTTTTGAAGGAGAGGGGCATGTTAGGTCCCTTTACTAATAGTGTAACCCCTTATTGTTATTAGTGCAACCCCCTTATTATATTTTTGTCCCCATGTAGTCCCCATATTGTTATTATTGTTCCCCATATAAGCCCACTATTATTATTATTGTGCCCTTATATTTTTATTGTTATGTCGACTCTGATTATATTATGACCCATTAGACTCCTATATATAGAAATGATTTCTTGTCATTTGTATCATCCAAGGATTGTTCATTTGTGTAATGTAAAAGGAGGTTCCCCCCTCGAAGAGGCTGATTTTTAAGTCATTGATCTATCTTTTCTATCTTTTTGTGAGTTGGTTTCATAACAGCAAACCACACGACCTTTTTGACTTGGTGACTTATGCGTCGCAATAGTCGCAAGGGTCAAAAATGTTCGATATAATCACGTTCGAAGATGCAATTGGCTTGCTAAAACAGGATCTTGCGACTTAGCCTCACTTAGCAGGAAAACTTTAGGTTTTCACAAGGCTCTTCTAGTCTGGCGAACTTTTTAACAAATCCCAAAGGTGCATGAAATCTTGCACGATACAAGGGCTCCAAAAATTTTAAGGATTTTAGAATTTTTGGAGGGGTTGTTGCAGCAGCTACAACAAACACATATAATGATGTATTCATGACCTTGGTGAAACAAGTGTATGACTTTGTGAAGGGTCAATAGCAATGCATGAAAGGTTATAACACGACAAATTGAAAGTGAGTGACCCCCTTAGAATCATGTAATAGTACGTATCTTGAAAGGAACACACGAGCATAAAAGGCATCACAAGTTAGCCTGTAAAATAGTTCACAAGTTAACTATGATAGAAATATACAACAGCATGCATTCAACAAGATTCATACTAATGCAATCAAAATAGTTTATAAGTGTTCACGTAAATGAAATAACATATACTACAAACATAACACGAATAGTCCTACTATATTAACAACATATTCATGAAAACGTGTCGGCTCTCAGCTTTTATTAAAGTGAAAGTCCCAAGCATACATATACCATTGACTGACCACTAGTCCCAATAGTGGAACATTAAGCCAACACCGTCTCCTCCAAAGAAAGATACTCCCTCTATTCTACGAAGAAGCCAAGGCTCCAAACTCCCAAGCTTCTGATCCTAAGCCAAAATCCTGTTACATGCACAATGAGGGTATATTTATAAAAAAACGGGTGATTATTCATCTCACTTTATGACTCTTTGACTTCCC
Organism: Pinus tabuliformis; assembly: GCA_031772625.1. Taxonomy (NCBI): domain Eukaryota; kingdom Viridiplantae; phylum Streptophyta; class Pinopsida; order Pinales; family Pinaceae; genus Pinus; species Pinus tabuliformis. Next base: position 1,575,256,107 of record CM062804.1, read on the forward strand.
TCATGATTGTTTGACTTCCTACAACCATGACCTTTGGAATTCATTACAAAATGACTCTTCACCTTCCACAATTCAAACTTGGAATTTCACTTAGAATTAATTACAAAAGAATATTATAATATCGCTTCTACCCATGTAAGATAAAATTGGGTAGAGTCAACTATAAAGCCTAATAATACAAAACAAGTTCAGCTTGATTTTGGGGAAACTTTGGCTCAACCACTTCAACTTGTACATATCGTGGTGCCAAGATTTGTATTGTGTGATGAATCCAAAAAATATGCAACAGGATCAGGATGGAAGTGGACTCTAGCCTCCATTGCATCTGGGTAAACTGATTTCGAATTGGTTTGAATTTCCTTCCTCTGTTGGAGAAACATAGTGTTGATCTACATAGGGCCACCAATGTATTTCTGCATATTATTCATGTTCACCTCTAGATCTCCCTTGGTCACAATCTGCTTGAGTTGGTCCAAGTATTCTTTGACCTCCTGGCTGACTTGATTCATCTGCTTGGCTTTGGTGAGCGAGCCAACTGAAGGGATCTCGTGTGATTTTTCCATGAATCGATGTTATTCTATAATCATGCATATAAGGCACGAATTTTGGTGATGAAAGAGGCGATTTTTTTGTTACTCTTAATGATCATCTAAACTTGTGCTTTCTCCCACTTTGCCTATTGCCTTGTTTTCTTTACCAATTCAAACAATGCCCCTTTTTATTGCATTGACCACTCACGCATGGCAGTGATGGCTATATGGATAACCTTGAGATCTTTAGCATTATCCTTTCACTTATGCTTCATGTCATGCAAGTGGACAATATATTTATGCATGGTGACAAGCTCCTCATAAGATCGTGCATGGTATCTTCCAATGTCAATAATTCACCAAGTATGGTTTCCTTGAGCTCTTCTTGATATACCTGCGCAAAAGCTGCTTTCTGGACTTCTGCTTGGAGATGCTCAATTTGAGGCCTTGCATCCTATTTTTTTCCATTTGTTTTTTCTCGTCCATCAAATAATATGTGTTTGACATGGTAGCACCTGCAAAGGCCAAGTTGGTTGCAACTATGTCGTTTGGATTTCTCCTTGTGTCTTCACAATTACCCTTTCTCTAATGAATGCAGGAGATGTAAGATCGTTTGGAAAGTGTTTCTTCTTTGCTTGTACAATATTATTTTGAAGCTCATCATAAGTTATATTGTACAAATCCATGACCGACCCATCATCAAGAGGAACAATTTCCTCTTCTTCGATTGGAGCTTGCTCTGATGTCGGAGGAGGGGGAGACTAAATGGTGACATGCTAAGTACTCAGCATAAGATTAACATATTGGTTTCGTGGCTCCAGTTCTACCTTCATCTCTTGAATCACAATGAGATCTTCAATTTCCTGAGCAATTTCCTTCTCCTGCAACTATTTACTCTCCTCCTCTAGTAGTCGATTTTTCTCTTGTTCCTTGGCATTTTTCCATGCTTCTTATTTTTCTTCTATTATATTCCTTTCTTCCTCTTCTTGTTTCTACCTTTCTTCCTCCAATCACCTATGATCTTGTTCTTCTCTCTACTTCATCTCTTCTTCCTACTCTTGGCACTCTATAATTTTCATGCCAACTCATGAGCGTATTGAGCTCATTTCATGGCATTCCCAAATTTAAGGATTTCATAGCTCATACTATTTTATTAGCAACATGTTTTGGGTAAGGTTGCAATGTACAGGTTTTGGGTAAGGTTGCAATTGAACCAAAATTCTTGTCATGAAAATCAAGATAATTGTCTTCGTGGTGACAAAATGGAGAATTACTTGAAAATAGAGGAGGCAAAGGTTGAAAACATATCTAAACTGTTGTTGATTTTAGTACCAAAGTTATTTTGAATAGTGAAGGTGGTGAAAGACTTCCCTAAGTAGTAGAAGGACTTCTTTTCCTGTACCTAACAAAGAAATTCCAATTCAGGAATTAATCCTCATAAAACATATCACAACTCTTGATATTGGGACAGTGCAAACACCAGGTGAATCTAAGCTTAACTTTGATATTGTTGATGGTGAATCTGAGTTTGCTTATGTTAATATGGTGGTGGTGCACTCATCATTGATTATGGACATAATAGAATAGTTTCAGACAACTTATAGGCTATAATAAAGCACAATGTACATCATTTCTTATTCTCTCAGATGGCACTAGATTGGATGAAAGTCACAGGAAAAGCTACCTCAATTGGAGGCAACACTCATGGAACATCCTTTGAATTTGCTCTTCATTCTTATTTGTACATTATTTTGCATGCATTGGCAGTTGCTCTAGCTTCCTAGGTGTTTGGGGTAGAACAAAATATTTTGGGTGCTCATTTATGCTATGCTCAATGTATTGCGTGGGTTTTTCTAAACCTTCTTGAACCATGAGATGGATGTCACAACTCAAAACAGGCAATTTACTGGACATTTTCACCCTTCTACCTAGTTAACTTCCAAGACAGTTTCTAGGTAAATGGGGATTATTTATAAAAATCTGAGAGAGGTTATGGTCAATCACAGATTAAGTAACATTAACCATTTTCATTTTTCCCACAGGTGTTACATATTTGGAGAATCGAATGCATATTTGAGCCCTAGTCTTCAAGATTCAAAATTTTCCTATTTAACACATATTTGTTAAATGCAGATCTTGGGTAAATAGAGACGAATATCAAAACATTGAGAGAGGTTTTTCTCATAAAAATCTCATCTAAAAACACCTCCTCCAAAGGTTACAAATAGTTAATGATTTATGAGATACTAGCTCCTAAAGCGACCCCTAGTTTTCAGCAATCTGATCCATTTTTCATGGTAGACAGTTCCAAACTTCAATGTAACTACTGCTATCTTTGGAAATTTGGTTAGATTCGACCTCCTGAGCCTGGGGGAGAATTATTTCCTATATATTATTGTAATTTTAATGTGTAAAGGGTTGGATTGGGTGAATTGTAGCACTATTCTGAGCTCCTGGTAATCCTTTTCCTGAAATTCAATAAAATTGGGTTTTGCAAGCTTGGATTCAATCTACAAAGATTCATGTGATGTATTGGCCAGTGTTTGTCTTCTTTGTGTATTTATTTATTTATTTCTAGGTATTTCATATCTGTTTACATGTTTATATTAAGAAATGTGTCAGAATTCATTCTCACAATGCTCTGATTTCTGCCTTTTAACATCTGTATGTAAAGCCTTCTGCATGGTTTCAAGGTATTCTACAGTTGAGACCTTGATGCCCCACTCTATTGACGAATTCCAGAGTGTATTTCCTAGACGGACATTCCTTGTGGCTGTGTTTTCTTCTACATCGGGGGCAGAAAATTGCCAGATTTTGCTCCGCCTCCATTTGCTTTTGTTTAGCCTGCACAATATCAAGTTGTGTAGTTAATGTCCCCAGAATATCAATTTTAAAATTTTCTAATAAATTCCCTAGTTCTACATTTGTTACTCCTTCTGTTGATATTTTGTTATCTCTAACAAACCTATCATATTCTGTTGATTTTATCCTTGTGCTGGCTCTTGAACTCCTGATGCATAAATTAATGATATCAGCAAAATTCTCTTGGTAAATATCCCCTTTTCCCATGATATTCAATGTTTCAATCCACTATTCTTTCATTCCTCTAATCAATGCAGTTTTTAACACATTATCAGGCAGAGGTAGTGATGCATAGGGGGATCTCTGTAAATTATACTGGAAACATTCTACGTATTCTTCTAAAGTTTCATTTGGTTTGTCCGTCATTTGGAAAATTTCATCTTTTAGCTCTCTCGACCTACAATAATCCTGATATTTTTTTAGAAAGGATTCTTTCATTTGCTCCCAGTTGTTTATGACTCCACCACCTAAACCCATGAACCATCTCAGAGCTGCTCCTTTTAAAGTGGAGGGGAACAGCTTTAATTTCTGGGGGTTAGTGGTGTAATCGTACCCTCTACATAGCACATCGAATTCAAATAAAAATGCATCGGGGTCTTCTGATATAAGTCCATGAAACGTCGGGATGTGTTGAAGAGGTATTGCTTTCATGGGTGCATTTGCATCAGAATCTACTATAGGATATTGCAATGTAGAAGTTTGAGTATTTGGCTGATTCTGCGCCATTGGATCAAATATGTGCCAATATCCTTCCAGAATCTCTAGGAGGGTGTTCCTAGGTTGAGAAGGGATGGCCTTGGCAGGAACTATTTTAATGACACTTCCCTTATCTGGGATTTCTGTCTGAGGGAATGGGGTGCCTTCAATGTTAACTTTGGCCGTGCTCCCCCTATCTGGGCTGTTTAACAATTGGATTATCCTAGAAGGAGACCTTGGTTCCTCTATTTCCCCTGTTTCCCCTTCTCCTTCACAAAGATTGCTTAAATTCCCTTCTTGCAGCCGTTCTGACATAGAATTTTCAATTTCTTGGAAGTCCTGTTCATCAATCTGACTATGCACCTCAGCGTAGGCTCCAGATGGTGATGCTGTAGCCTGAAGGGAACTATTAGGCTGCTTAGAATGAATCTTTCTGAGGTCTACTGACAGCTGAGATTCAGTTTTCTTATAGATTTCGTCTATGAAGGTTGTTCGGCCAAGGGTCACCGGTCCTTTGGCTTTTTCAGGTTTGACTGGAGGTTTGATATTCTTTTCTAGCTTTTTCTGCTTAGTCATGCACTCTAAAAACTACTAAATCCTATTCAACCAGCAATTCTGCTAAGAGAGCGGACGGTGGAGCAGGACTTTTACATGCTCCGTACGCAGGTTCTTACCTTCCGTTTTTAAAATCCAACTCCCCCCTAGCAGATTTCCGCACTACTCTATAAAGGGAAAATGGCTATACTCCTTCCCCGGCAACGGCGCCAAAATGTAGAGCTATAACTAGGGTCTCTCACACCGCTAATTATTTCACATTAATAAGTCAATCCGGGAATGTTTTGTTATTGCAAGAAGTAGCTCAATCCGAGGCTATTTTTCCGAGTAATTCTTAGTAGTACAGTGTTCAGAAGATTCAAAGGAAAACAGATGCTAAGTTGTAACTAAACTAACCCAAAAGATGGAATCACACAAAACAGTTGATCAGTCAAGGGTACGGAAGCAATAACCCATCCCTCTAGAAACTGATTCAGGAAGGGAAATTAGAGCATGGACTTATAGGTCTGGGAGCTAAGCAACGTCTTGCTGAGGCTCACTACAGCCTTAGGCCTTCTCTCACACCAAAACAACAAAGGCAGGTAAATAAATCAGCGGAAAGTAAAATGGAACAGCAAAACGGAAATGGAACAGCAGTAAATGGAACAGCAGTAAAATGGAACAGCAATAATCAAATGGAACAGCAATCCTTAATGATTTATAGAACAACAACCATCACCTATATGTACATGTTCTACACTAATATAGCAATCTGAGAATATTGGATGATATAACTATGTTTCTAAACAGAATGACGCTACTCTCAAATCCCACAAATATTGTTTCACATAAATCCAATGACAGTAACATTCATACCAGCACTCGGTTACAGAAATGGCTGAATAAAGATACAATTCGACCCTGTGTGAATCCAATTATACATTGCAGAGTCCTTACATGGAGAAATCATTCATTCATTGATCATAACAGAGCATAGCGTATCATATAAAGAATTTATCAGATTGCTAAGTAATAAAGATAAACAAACCACACACAAATCACCGTATAATGATACAAAAGCAAGTGTCCTTCGGAGCCGGGCCCTTAGCTGCCAATGGTACACTGCCTTAGATTACTCCAGACGCAAAGACGGAATAAACACCAAGTCTTTTATATTAATCGCATCCACAAAAGTATAACAAAATCAAGTCTCAGTGAGACTCAATGATTAAAGTTTGTTCTGGAACTGTAAAATTACAAAAACAGTCGTCCTCTTGCTTAATGATGCTGTGCCATTATATAAAAGAAATGACGGAGATATCTAGATAATCATAGATAAGTAAAGCAGCGATCCCTCAGGATCAAAGATCCTGAGGGATTCGCTAATCGTTCAATCTTTCTTGCGTTCGCCGAGCCGGTATCCCGCATTCTTTTCCTGGACTATTCAATTCCGATTTTGCTTGATCGTGTCCGCATCCGGTTCCCCACTGGAGGAACAGCAGTTATTTTTCCTCTGCTTCTCACTTTTGGACGGGAACTCCTTTCTCGCACGTCTTCCTGCATAGAAAACGTCAATTATTAGCACTTGAGCTTCCTTTTTCTATTTTTGCACATTTTATCAAAATCATTTATCTTCTTTGAATTCCTAATGCAGAAAAGGTTACAATTATTATTGAAAAACCACTAGATTGCTTGTCAAAAGCATACCTTCCAAGTGCTCCACCGAAATCATCTACCAAAAAGGGAAGCAAAATGTGGTGGTAGATGCACTCTCAAGAAAGGATGAGGATGTGGAAGCATTGTTGTGCGCCATTTCTATTATCCAACCAGATTGGATAAACGAAGCAAGGGAGGAATGGAAGAATCACGAAGAAGTGTGGGCACTTATTCGAAAGTTACAACAAGATTCCAGTATGTCTGATACATTTAGCTCGCAAAATGATTTGTTATGGTACAAATATCGCTTATACCTCTCTAATAATTCCCAACTAAAACAAAAGATTCTTATGGAATTGCACACTTCTCCCTTAGGAGGGCACTCAGAATTTTTAAGAACTTACCACAGGGTTAAGAAGGAATTTTTTGGGATGGCCTTAAATCATATATTCAAAAGTTTGTGGCGGAATGTTTGGTTTGCCAACAAAATAAAGTTGAAACAATTAAGACACCGAGTCTATTACAACCTTTATCCATTTCAAGCCAATGTTGGGAGGAGGTTTAAATGGATTTTATCATAGGTTTACCCAAGTCTGAGGGAAAGAGTGTCATCATGGTGGTAGTTGACAAACTTACCAAGTATGCAAACTTTTGTGCATTATCACATCCATTTAAAGCCTGTACAGTTTCTACTGCATTTATGGAAACAATTCAAAAGCTACATGGAAACCCAAAGATTATTCTAAGTGACAGAGATAACATTTTCACTAGAATTTTTTGGACAAAATTATTTTCTTGTCTGGGTACTCAATTAGCTCATAGCTCATCTTATCATCCTCAATCTGATGGGCAAACTAATATAGTAAACAAATGTTTGGAAGGATATCTTCGATGCTTTGTATCTAATAAACAGACACAATGGGTCAAATGGTTGCCTCTGGCTGAATGGTGGTATAACACTTCCTTCCATACAGCAACAAAAATGACCCCATTTATGGCACTTTATGGGTATCAGCCACCATCCATCACATCATATTTAAGAGAAAATTCTAAGGTTCAAGCAGTGGAACATCACATTGAACATCAACAACAAGTCCTCCAACTCTTAAAGGGTAACCTCGTGTTGGCACAAAATAGAATGAAACAACAGGAAAATCAACATCGTAGCAAAAGAAGATTTGATGTAGGTGATTGGGTATTCCTACGGCTACAACCATGTAAGCAAATGTCCCTCAAGCAAGCTAAGAAGGATGATAAATTATCACCAAAGTATTATGGTCCATACAAGGTGTTGCAAAAGATTGGTACTATGGCATGCAAATTGGAGCTTCCTGCAGCTTCTTGATTGCACCCAGTTTTCAATGTTTCATGTTTAAAGAAGGTTATAGGTGACAAGCTCCTAGTTCAAACAATATTGCCAGAACTTGACGAGGAAGGAAAAATTATATTGGAACCGCAAGCAGTCACAGAAACAAGAACTCGACAGCTACGAAATCGATCAATTTCGGAGTATCTTATCAAGTGGAAGAACTTATCCGTTGAAGATTCCACATGGGAGGATGAGAATTTTATACAGAACCATCCAGAACTTCTCAAGCGTTGAGGACAACACTTTTTTGAAGGAGAGGGGCATGTTGGGTCCCTATAATACTAGTGATTACTCCATTACTATTGTAGTTGTACCCCTTATTAATATTGTTGTGCCCCTATTATCCCCATATTGTTATTATTGTGCCCCATAGAGCCCTCTATTGTTATTTTTGTGGCTTTATATTATTATGGTTAGGTCCGCTGGGTTATATTGTGACTCCTTAGACTCCTATATATAGAAAGGAGGTTTTGTCATTTCAATCATCGAAGAATTTTTCATTTATGTAATGTAAAGGAGGTTTCCCCCTCGAAGAGGCTAAATTCTAAGGCGTTGATCTATCTTTTCTATCTTTTTCTTGAGCTGGTTTCATAACATGAATACATGCACTTATCTCCATTTTGGTAATAAATTTGTAAAAAGTGAGATAGGTTTTTGTATATTAGCCTTGTACGAACACAAACCTCCTTCTGTTTCTCAAAATACTTCATGGATTGGACACAATAGTTTCTGCAAAACTATAACTTAAACAAGAAATTTATGAAGAATGTACCATTTCTGCTCTGATTTCATCTTTTAACCTTTAATTTATTTTAACTGCTTTTTCACTTTTACTTTAGATAAAATTCATTGTTGCCGGTGAAAGTGTTTTCATCTTTGTTTCACCCTTATTGCCTCCATATTTACTTTTACTGTTTACTTTTATCGCTCTGTTTTTTCATCTGTCTTCACTTTGACATGAATCTGTATGCTTTGTAACTGTCTTCCCTGTTGTTTGACTTCATGCTAGCTGCTTTACTTGACTTGGTCTTCAATATGATACTCTTTTAACCCTGATACACTTTGACTATTCTTTACTATGTCCTTTTACCTTCACTATATATTTTAGGTTTTTACTATCTATTTCAACAGTAAATCATTCAATTTCATGTTTCCTCTGCTTGTCTTTTAACTGTATGTTTATTTTCCATCTCTGTTTGAATAAACTTGATAACAATATCAGAATAAATTGTCTTATGACTAGTATTAAGACTGTTTTATCTAAGGCTGCAGTCTTTTGATCGCCTGTAAAATAAAACAAACTGTTAGGAAAATGTTGGGATGATAGGGAGGGTCATTAATTGCTTTATCAAGATTTATAGGTCTATGGAGTGAGTCCAAAGTGATTTTGGGAGGTAAACCATGCTTGAAATTGTTAGCAGAGGCTTCAGGTGGCGCAGAAGGGTTACACAGGGTTTTACTGCACAAACAAGTGAAAACAAGCAAAACTGGGGTTTTTGTGTTTATGCGGGTAAACGTTTGATTTGTTTGAATTTTGGTGCAAAGTGAACAGTAGATGGTTTGTCGTTTAGTGGGTGAGTATGAAGTTTATTTCGCACCGCTTATGAGCGCTAGGTGGTTTTGGGGGAGGCCGCCCGATTCCATAGACTGAACGACACGTAGCAAGGGGGCTCGGCTTAAAACTACTCATATCGGGTGGGTAACATTCGGACGTCGGGCCTGCTCGATATGGTTAATAATTGTTGGATCAAAGGGGAGGCAATGTGCCAAGCACCGGTCTTAGCTACACTGGACTTCACAAAAACCTTTATTGTGGAATGTGATGCTTCAGGAAATGGAATTGGTGTTGTTTTAATGCAAGATGAACGATCCATTGCTTTTGAAAGTCGTCCAATCAAGGGAAAGTTTTTACACAAAGCTATTTATGAGAAGGAAATGCTGGCAATACTCCATGCACTTAAGAAATGGCGACCCTACCTAATGGGAAGACACTTCAAGGTAAAAACGGATCATGATAGCCTTAAATACTTTTTAGAACAAAGATTATCCTCTGAAGAGCAACAACAGTGGGTCATAAAGATGTTGGGTTATGACTTTGAAATCATCTACCAAAAAGGGAAGCAAAATGTGGTGGTAGATGCACTCTCAAGAAAGGATGAGGATGTGGAAGCATTGTTGTGCGCCATTTCTATTATCCAACCAGATTGGATAAACGAAGCAAGGGAGGAATGGAAGAATGACGAAGAAGTGTGGGCACTTATTCGAAAGTTACAACAAGATTATAGTATGTCTGATACATTTAGCTGGAAAAATGATTTGTTATGGTACAAATATCGCTTATACCTCTGTAAGAATTCCCAACTAAAACAAAATATTCTTATGGAATTGCACACTTCTCCCTTAGGAGGGCACTCAAGATTTTTAAAAACTTACCACAGGGTTAAGAAGGAATTTTTTGGGATGGCCTTAAATCATATATTCAAAAGTTTGTGGCGGAATGTTTGGTTTGCCAACAAAATAAAGTTGAAACAATTAAGACACCGAGTCTATTACAACCTTTATCCATTCCAAGCCAATGTTGGGAGGAGGTTTAAATCGATTTTATCATAGGTTTACCCAAGTCTGAGGGAAAGAGTGTCATCATGGTGGTAGTTGACAGACTTACCAAGTATGCACACTTTTGTGCATTATCACATCCATTTAAAGCCTGTACAGTTTCTACTGCATTTATGGAAACAATTCAAAAGCTACATGGAAACCCAAAGATTATTGTAAGTGACAGAGATCCCATTTTCACTAGAAATTTTTGGACAAAATTATTTTCTTGTCTGGGTACTCAATTAGCTCATAGCTCATCTTATCATCCTCAATCTGATGGGCAAACTAAGATAGTAAACAAATGTTTGGAAGGATATCTTCGATGCTTTGTATCTAATAAACAGACACAATGGGTCAAATGGTTGCCTCTGGCTGAATGGTGGTATAACACTTCCTTCCATACAGCAACAAAAATGACCCCATTTATGGCACTTTATGGGTATCAGCCACCATCCATCACATCATATTTAAGAGAAAATTCTAAGGTTCAAGCAGTGGAACATCACATTGAACATCAACAACAAGTCCTCCAACTCTTAAAGGGTAACCTCGTTTTGGCACAGAATAGAATGAAACAACAGGAAAATCAACATCGTAGCAAAAGAAGATTTGATGTAGGTGATTGGGTATTCCTACGGCTACAACCATACAAGCAACTTTCCCTCAAGCAAGCTAAGAAGGATGATAAATTATCACCAAAGTATTATGGTCCATACAAGTTGTTGCAAAAGATTGGTACTATGGCATGCAAATTGGAGCTTCCTACAGCTTCTCGATTGCACCCAGTTTTCCATGTTTCATGTTTAAAGAAGGTTATAGGCGACAAGCTCCCAGTTCAAACAATATTGCCAGAACTTGACGAGGAAGGAAAAATTATATTGGAACCGAAAGCAGTCACAGAAACAAGAACTCGACAGCTACGAAATCAATCAATTTCGGAGTATCTTATCAAGTGGAAGAACTTATCCGTTGAAGATTCCACATGGGAGGATGAGAATTTTATACAGAAGCATCCAAAACTTCTCAAGCGTTGAGGACAACACTTTTTTGAAGGAGAGGGGCATGTTGGGTCCCTATAATACTAGTGATTACTCCATTACTATTGTAGATGTACCCCTTATTAATATTGTTATGCCCCTATTATCCCCATATTGTTATCACTGTGCCCCATAGAGCCCTCTATTGTTATTTTTGTGGCTTTATATTATTATGGTTAGGTTGGCTGGGTTATATTGTGACTCCTTACACTCCTATATATAGAAAGGAGGTTTTGTCATTTGAATCATCGAAGAATTTTTCATTTATGTAATGTAAAGGAGGTTTCCCCCTCGAAGAGGCTAAATTCTAAGGCGTTGATCTATCTTTTCTATCTTTTTCTTGAGCTGGTTTCATAACATGAAGACATGCACTTATCTCCATTTTGGTAATAAATATGTAAAAAGTGAGATAGGTTTTTGTATATTAGCCTTGTACAAACACAAACCTCCTTCTGTTTCTCAAAATACTTCATGGATTGGACACAATAGTTTCTGCAAAACTATAACTTAAACAGGAAATTTATGAAGAATGTACCATTTCTGCTCTGATTTCATCTTTTAACCTTTAATTTATTTTAACTGCTTTTTCACTTTTACTTTAGATAAAATTCATTGTTGCCGGTGAAAGTGTTTTCATCTTTGTTTCACCCTTACTGCCTCCATATTTACTTTTATTGTTTACTTTTATCGCTCTGTTTTTTCATCTGTCTTCACTTTGACATGAATCTGTATGCTTTGCAACTATCTTCCCTGTTGTTTGACTTCATGCTAGCTGCTTTACTTGACTTGGTCTTCAATATGATACTCTTTTAACCCTGATACACTTTGACTATTCTTTACTATGTCCTTTTACCTTCACTATATATTTTAGGTTTTTACTATCTATTTCAACAGTAAATCATTCAATTTCATGTTTCCTCTGCTTGTCTTTTAACTGTATGTTTATTTTCCATCTCTGTTTGAATAAACTTGATAACAATATCAGAATAAATTGTCTTATGACTAGTATTAAGACTATTTTATCTAAGGCTGAAGTCTTTTGATCGCCTGTAAAATAAAACAAACTGTTAGGAAAACGTTGGGATGATAGGGAGGGTCATTAATTGCTTTATCAAGATTTATAGGTCTATGGAGTGAGTCCAAAGTGATTTCGGGAGGTAAACCATGCTTGAATTGGTTAGCAGAGGCTTCAGGTGGCGCAGAAGGGTTACACAGGGTTTTACTACACAAACAAGTGAAAACAAGCAAAACTGGGGTTTTTGTGTTTATGCGGGTAAACGTTTGATTTGTTTGAATTTTGGTGCAAAGTGAAAAGTAGACGGTTTTTCGTTTAGTGGGTGAGTATGCAGTCTATTTCGCACCGCTTATGAGCGCTAGGTGGTTTTGGGGGAGGCCGCCCGATTCCATAGACTGAACGACACGTAGCAAGGGGGCTCAGCCTAAAACTACTCATATCCGGTGGGTAACATTCGGACGTCGGGCCTGCTCGATATGGTTAATAATTGTTGGATAAAAGGGGATGCGATCACACAGTGATCGGGCTTGGGAGTTGTGTGGAGGGTAATGGAGGGGCTGGCCAATGTTTAATCATGGTGGTTTTAATTAAATGATGGATTAAGGCGACGTTAATGCATCGAGCATGATTTGAATGGTTAATGGGTTTGACTTTTTTAATAATCTCAAATCGATTAATTTACGTCGTTTGTCAAGGTTTTATTTATAAAGTTTATATTACAAACTTTGGGATAGGGGTATTAATATTAAGGGGATTTAATAAAATATACTGGAAAGGGGTATTTTTGGGATTTAATATATAAATAAAATTAAAAGTTAATATGAATTAAAGCGGTAAATGGATTTAGCGCTAAGTAAAATGTACATTTATAATTCATTGGATTTGTATAAACACATTATAACTTAGGCTTAGTGTTATTTTTGTGGGTTTTCTTAGGAAAAGGGGTTTACTTGGGGGTAATGGCTTTTCCTTAGGAAAAATGGTGTTTTACCTTAGGAAAAGGGATTTGTTTGGGAAAATGAGGGAGAGTGAAGGGGGTAATGTTTGTGGGGGGAATTTTAGTACTTAGGACCTATAAGTCATTGGGCCGAGGGTCCGGTCCCTCCAGAAGTTAGAGAAATACTCTGAGCCCCTTTGACTTAAGATTTTGGGTACTTAAGACTTTGCTTATGGGAAATTAGTAAAATTAAGGGTGAAATGAATGGGGAAATTAATAAGTTGACTTTGTAAGATTAATGCATGCCCAAATTCTCATTCATACTTGGAATTTTCATGATGAGGGTGATAAATATGCTTTTGTTTAACAATCATCACAATTCTGCAACCTTTCTACTACTTACCCATCTACTCATCCTACCATTTTTACTTCTCTTTATTAGGGTGCACTTAAGCTGGCAAACCCTTATCAAAACATTTTTCTTTTCTTTTACAATAGTAATCTAACTAAGTCTAACCTTATTACATCCAAGGGCTCAGATTAAACAGTTGAGCTCCTTTTTATTTACTCTACCTAATCTACTTCTCTGCCAGGATTAAATAGTTTGGTCAGATTTTATTATCTATCTATGGACTTGAAATTGAAAACATGAAATAGCCAGGTTTAAACATTTTAACTATCATGGATTTGTGGCATAGGTTACAAACTGCACACAATCATTTATTTTTCATAAAAAGTAAATAGTAGTGGCATTTTGACTAGCACACTTTCCTGGTCTTTTCTTTCTTTGGGGTTCATATTTTTCATCTTTTTTGACCTTTTTATTCTTTTTGTCCTTTGATTTTTCTTTTAGGACATACCCTCTTTACATTTTTTAATTTTTTGAATATGGAAAACATTTGCAGAAAGAAAAGGTATGTACATATTACAGGTTTAATCTCAGCCATTCAAAAATTATGACTCCTATTGGTATAGGAACCTAACAGTGGCTCCACTTGGGGATGGAATTTCCTTGTGAAATGTCAAGAACACCATCGACTAGTAGCCTGATCCATTGGGCCAATCCCACACATGTATATGCTCTGTTGTATAATCTTTGTGACTAAAAATTTTGAACTAAAAATACACCCTTTTCTGCAAATTGGAATCTGATCTAACATAAATTTGCTGCTGAAAACTGAATTCTACCTACTTACTCTAATAAGCTTTCTGACTGTTGGTTAGGTAAAATGAAACAACCAATGCAACCACTCAAGCATTATATATATTGATGGATTTTGCTGCTTGGGCTTGTTTGTGATTAAAACTAAGGTTCTAAAGCCAAATATAACCTTGTCAACCAATGAGAAGATAAGGAAATACTTGCTTTCCTTTGTAGGCTCTAAAAAATGTACAAAAGGATCTTCCAAAATATATACACTATTGTTCAACTGATTTAAGCAACTGCACACTTGTTCTGGATGGCTTCCATGCCATGAAACTGAAATGTCACTTTTATCTTTAACACCCTATAGACTTTCAGATGAGCTTTGTGATGATACTTCTACTGATTGAAATGTCTGTCTGGTGAAAATATTATCATCTTGATTTTGACTCTCATAGTTTGTTAATGGGGAAAAATTATGATTGCATTCATCATCCAACCTATCAGCTATTGGATCATGAAAAAATTGGAAGGATTGCTGCAAATTATTACTCATAGGTCTGAATGGAAATTCATAGATTTCTACAAGCTGCTCATCCTTTCCTTTAGAGATTTTATACCAAATTTCCTTTAAAACTGAAATGATTCAAAACAAAGAGGCAAAGAAGCTTCACTTATTTCCAAATTTTCTACACTTTCTTCTTCGCTTTCATAGTTGATATGGATAAAATGATCACTGTTTTAAAGTTGATGAAACTGAATTTCCTTATTCCCCAAACTAGCTTTTGATTGCTCTGTAAAGTTAGTTTGGATTTGAAGAACATAATTATCATCATACTGATCATATTTAGGCAAATCATTAAAAGAAGTAATGTCATCAAACATACACCTTAGATCAGGAGATTGCTTCTCCACATATTGCTCTATGAATCTATCTTCTGATCTATGGTAGTTACAGTTAGCAGGAATTTGTTCATGAATATCAACCTTTTCCTTTTGTGAAATAAATGTGTCATGGTGATTTTGTGCAAAAAATTCATCTTTTATGGTGATCTTCTGCATCATTTCCTCTGTTTTCTTCATCAAAATGTCAAGTTTTTCCTCTTTTTATGCATTCAACTTTTTTCTTCTAATTTGCAGATTAACTTCTACATCTACTGCAATGTTCTACATCTATTCCATTGTTGAGGGGTTTCTTTCTCTTAGCTAAAATTCTATCTCTAGATCAAATGCTCTTGGGTAATGCAAAAGAGTTGAATCAGGGGGAGGT
This sequence comes from Pinus tabuliformis, assembly GCA_031772625.1. Taxonomy (NCBI): domain Eukaryota; kingdom Viridiplantae; phylum Streptophyta; class Pinopsida; order Pinales; family Pinaceae; genus Pinus; species Pinus tabuliformis. The sequence goes on from CM062804.1 coordinate 1,575,271,755, forward strand.
CTTATATTTGATGGCATTGAATAATAGGCTTGATTAAATCTGTCTGAAAATTGTTGTATTGTTTCATCTGGCTATCTTCTTAACTTATTATATTCTTCTATGATCACAAGAAGATTGACTTTGATTATCCATCTATCAAGGAAACTTTTGACAAAATATTGGAAATTTGAGATGCTTGCGTTAGGTAAATTCTTGAACCAACTCTTTACTCTACTTTGCAAAGAAAGAGAAAAAAGCCTGATAATAACATCATCTTCATCAATTTCAAATAAGTCTAGATAATTCTCAAAACCTTGAATATGTTTTTGAGCAGTGATACCATTCTCTCCATCAAACCTAGGGAGATACTTGTAATAATTGTTAGGGAAAGCATGGAGTGTAGGAGGTAATATGAGTGGCTTATATCTATTAGGAACTTTATGAGGTATTGGAATATGTACAAAGATTGTATGATTAGCCTTAATTGTTTGATGCTCCTCAATTGGAAAATGATCTTCATAAGAGTTAGAAGAATTCTGCTCAAATATGAAAGGAGACTTTATATCTACAATTTTCAAAGGGAAATCATCAAAATTTAATCTAAAATCTTCTCTAAAATACAATATACATTGAAAAAATTTATTGATGAGAAAGAACACAATGTCTTGGATAACAATCCAAGTTAAAAGCCTGATCTTTTCATATAGTTTTTTCAGGTTCATTTCTCCAGTGGAGCCTTGATTGTGGAATTGATTTGGAGTCACCAGGTGGATGATTTTAACCTTTGTGTGTCTGATCACTATCCACCATCATAGATCAGATCTAAACCTATAAAAGATTTCTGAAGAAAATGTTAGTTCTCTCCAGTATGGTCGCCACTATGTTATCACTCAGAATTTTCTCAAGGTTAAAGAAAGAAATTTCCGAGGTAACCACAAACCAATCTTTTAGGCTTAGGTTCTAGCCAACCTAAGTCTAGAGAGGGCTCTTTATAATTTAACTTTGTTTTGGGTGGGATTTTAGGCTAGTTCTTAGTGCTCATAAGGTTTTGATTTTGGTTGGGTGGTGGAATTTTGGGAATAGATGGACATAACAAGGCCTTCAAGCCATTGGGCTAAGGAGCCAATCAAAGGATGGCTTAACTAGATCAGATCAATCGTTAAAGGAAGGGTTCACAGGGCAGGCTAGCAAAGCAAAAGACAAATCTTCAGGTTCAAATGGATGAGGTAGTTCTAACCAGGGTGAAAGTGCAATGAAGAATCCTTAGACCGGGATCAAGATGAAGAGAAGGAGGTGATCATGAGCAAAGGGAAACTAAGAATCCTTTACTATAGACCTAGGGGGAAACTACGGAAGTAAGGGAGCAATTAAGAATTCCCAAAATAAGATAGTTTAGCAGAAAACTTTAAGAATGTAAACAGTCAAGACAGAGAGCATTAAAGCCATTTCTGAAATATAATTCCTTGTTTACCATTCAAATTTCATAGAGACATGTGAATATTTATAAACATGAAGATAAAATAGTAATAAACATGAGAGATAATACTTATTTGATTTCCGCTATGCACAAGAATCTTGTGAAATGTCTTTAACTTTATTCCATGATCCAATAAGCCAATCCAATCTTGATTACACTAGCTCCTTAACTTGATAAGAAATGTCTACAGAAATTTCTTTGAATCCACCTAAAATGCTTCAAATGAAGAAGTATTTATACAATTTCTAAACTGAAATATCTTGAAAAAATATCAAGATTGGTTTACAAATATCTCAAACTATTTTACACTAATAGAACTTAAATAAAGGACATCCAAAACTAATGAATCTATTTGGAAATATTTTTATGGATTTATGGTGACAAAGAAGAGAAAGTCAAATTTGATAGCAACTCTTAATTGATGATGAGGCATCCAAGTCACTAACTGCATCCTTTCTTTGTGCATTCTGCCCCAGCAATTCTGCAAAATTAGGGTCCATTGATACCTTTGTATATCTCAATCTGTGATAGATATGTAAAAAGTGAAAGAGTTTATTGTAGATAACTATTGTTTTGAGATAAACCTCTCTCAGTTTACCAAAAGTCAGCTCCAGCTGTTCACAATATTCTCTCCAAAAAGATGTCAAAAACAAGACTTTGCATAGTCCGAAAAATAGGTTGTGAAGACATGCACTTATCTCCCTTTTGGTAATAACTGTGTAAAACGTGAGATGGGTTTTTGTAGATTAGCCTTTTAGGAACACAAACCTCCTTCAGTTTCTCAAAATACTTCTTGGATTGGACACAATATTTTCTGAAAAAATATGACTTAAACAGGAAATTTCTAAAGAATGTACCATTTCTGCTCTGATTTCATCTTTTAACCTTAAATTTCTTTTAACTGTTTTTTCACTTTTACTTTAGATAAAATTCATTGTTGCTCATGAAATTGTTTTCATCTCTATTTAACCGTTACTGCCTCCATATTTACTTTTATTGTTCACTTTTACCGCTCTGTTTTTTCATCTGTCTTCACTTTGACATGAATCTTTATGCTTTGTAACTGTCTTCCTTGTTGTTTGTCTTCATGCTAGCAGCTTTACTTGACTTGGTCTTCAATCTGATACTCTTTTAACCCTGATACATTTTGACTATTCTTTACTGTGTCCTTTTACCTTCACTATATATTTTAGGTTTTTATTGTCTATTTCAACAGTAAATAATTCAATTTCATCTTTCCTTTGCTTGTCTTTTAACTGTATGTTTATTTTCCATCTCTTTTTGAATAGACTTGATAACAATCTCAGAGTAAACAGGTCTTATGATTAGTATTAAGATAGTTTATCTAAGGTTGCGGTCTTTTGATCGCCTGTAAAATAAAAAAATTGTTAGGAAAATGTTGGGTTGAGAGGGAGGGTCATTAATGGCTTTATCAAGCTTTATAGGTCTATGGAGTGAGTCCAAAGTGATTTCGGGAGGTAAACCATGCTTGAATTGGTTAGCAGAGGCTTAAGGTGGCACATAAGGGTTACACAGGGTTTTACTGCACAAATAGGCGAAAATGAGTAAAACTAGGGTTTTTTGTGTTTATGCGGGTAAACATTTGATTTGTTTGAATTTTGGCGCGAAGTGAACAATAGATGATTTTTCGTGTAGCGGGCGGTGGTATGCGGTTTATTTCGCACCACTTATGAGCGCTGGCTGGTTTTGGGGGAGGTCGCTCGATTCCATAGACTAAATGACACGTAGCAAGGGGGCTTGGCTTAAAATCACTCATATTGGGTGGGTAACATTCGGACGTTGGGCCTGCCTGATATGGTTAATAACTGTCGGATCAAAGGGGAGGTGATCGCATAGTGATTGGGCTTGGGAGTTGTGCGGAGGGTAATGGAGGGGCCCGACTAATGTTTAAGCGCGGTGGTTTTAATTAAATGATGGATTAAGGCAGGGTTAATGCATCGGACATGATTTGATTGGTTAATGGGTTTGACTTTTTAATTAATCACAAATTGATTAATTTACGTCATTTATCGGGATTTTATTTATAAAGTTTATATTACAAACTTCGGGATAGGGGTGTTAATATTAAGGGGGTTTAATAAAATATACAGGAAAGGGGTATTTCTGGGATTTAATATATAAATAAAATTAAAAGTTAATAAGAATGAAAGTGGTACATGGTTTTAGTGCTAAGTACAATGTACATTTATAATTCATTGGCTTTGTATAAACACATTACAACTTAGGCTTAGTGTTATTTTTGTGGGTTTCTTAGGAAAATGGGTTTGCTTGGGGGTAATGGCTTTTCCTTAGGAAAAATGGTGTTTTACCTTAGGAAAGGTATTTGTTTGGGAAAATGAGGGAGAGTGAAGCGGGGTAATGTTTGTGGGGGGTATTTTAGTACTTAGGACCTATAAGTCATTGGGTCGAGGGTCCGGTCCCTCCAGAAGTCAGAGAAATTCTCTGAGCCCCTTTGACTTAAGATTTTGCGTACTTAAGACTTTGCTTATGGGAAATTAGTAAAATTAAGGGTGAAATGAATGGAGAAATTAATCAGTTGACTTTGTAAGCTTAATTCATGCCCAATTTCTCATTCATACTTGGAATTTTCATGATGAGGGTGATAAATATGCTTTTTTCTAACAACCATCACAATTCTACAACCTTTTTACTACTTACCCATCTACTCATCCTACCATTTTTACTTCTCTTTATTAGGGTGCACTTAAGCTGGCAAACCCTTATCAAAACATTTTTCTTTTCCTTTACAATAGTAATCTAACTAAGTCTAACCTTATTACATCTAAGGGTTCAGATTAAATAGTTGAGCTCCTTTTTATTTACTCTATCTAATCTACTTATATACCAAGATTAAACAATTTGGTCAGATTTTATTATCTATCTATGGACATGAAATTGAAAACATGAAATAGCCAAGTTTAAACATTTTGACTATCATGGATTTGTGGCATAGGTTAGAAACTGCACACAATCATTTATTTTGCATAAAAAGTAAATAGTAGTGGCATTCTGACTAGCACACTTTCCTGGTTTTTTCTTTCTTTGGGGTTCATATTTTTCATCTTTTTTGACCTTTTTATTCTTTTTGTCCTTTGATTTTTCTTTTAGGACATACCCTCTTTACATTTTTTTGATTTTTTGAATATCGAAAACATTTGTAAAAAGAAAAGGTATGTACATATTACAGGTTTAATCTCAGTCATTAAAAAATTATGATTCCTATTGGTATAGGAACCTAACATGTTCCTTTCAAGCTGCGTACTATTACAGGCTTCTAAGGGGATCACTCAATTCCCCTTCGTCGTGTTAGAACCTTTCATGAATTGCACTTGACCCTTCATAAATTCATACACATGTTTCACCAAAGTCATGAATACATCATTCTATGTGTTATTGCAACCAAGGCATAAGATTAAAACAAACTACTTTGGAAACTGCTTTGTATTCCATATGGGGCTGCTACGCCAAATGGTGTGAGGCCTAATTGATAACTCATATTTGGGAGACCCCCTAAATGTTGGTGGATTCAACACCATCAACATTCATTGCCCTAGAAGGAGGGCCAGATGACAAGCAAATCCGTGAAGTTCGTTTGAACTTTGTGAACCTTTAAATGGCTAAATCCCATATCTTAACCTTGACATGTTTTTCCAAAAATGTAAATATGAAAGTGCCCTTGGGGATAATTCATGACTTTTCAAATCGGAGGTTTGGTAGCGAGGGTGGAACAATCATTCTTGAGCACATTGCTCACTTTCTTGATTTTTTCACTCAACACAATATTCACTGTGGGGATATTGCTTGCAGGTTGTTCATTCTCATGTTTAAAGTGTGTGCCAAGGAATGGTGTTACACATTGCCAACTACTTCTATTCAGCCTTTCGAACATATTTTCAAGGATCTCTACCACTCCTTTGATAGGTATGATTATAAATTTGTTTATAAGAAAATCACACATCTAAGAAAAGACTTGATGAATCTCTTAACGATTTTCACAATCACTTTATTCATTTATGTTACAAATTTTATGAAGATAATATTGATTGGAATCTCATGAAAGGGAAGTTCAAATTTACTGTTCTTATTTCGATGAATCCAATAGAATATAAATATTTCGAAAGTATCCCAACATACACTGGTTATGGAGCTCGTAAATCTATGATGAAGGAATTTGTTGTTCTGAGTGACTCTTCGCCTTCTTCTCATAAAAAAACTCCATTTATGTTAGAAAATTATATATTACAGAGCAATGGAACACATAAATATTGCAGAAATATAAACACAAAAAATGCATAAAACAAGGGAGACACAAATATACGTGGTTCACCCAGTTTGGGCTACGTCCATGGAGAAATAGCCAGCCCTTTTATTTATATTATCTAGCAAACTGAAGAGATACAACCTACAGAAGATCCACTTTAATTCCCTCTTCAATCTCAATATCCTCTCTCTTCCTCGCTCATAATACATATCTACTTAGACGTAATACAATTCCCTCATATATAGCAAGGAGGTGCCTTCTAGGGCAAAAAACCCTAAATTAAACATAACTTCTACCGTCAGATCTCTTCCTAATGAACAACCCAGATTGACTACGAATTACAACATTTTACAAGGCAGTTTTACATCTATTTTTAGCTTTGGGGGTGTTGCCCCCGATCCCCCGCCAGGGGGGGCCTCCCAAATGTCGCAGTCCCCCCCTGGACCCCCCTGCAGCTTATATTTTACGGGCGACATTGCTGCCACATTACGAACTGGGGTCCAATGTGGCGATACCTATAAAATAAGATAATCAGGCTCCACACCCAAAAATTTACACAGGCTGAGGTTGTAGAGCTTGAGAGTCATTTCATTGATATATCACCATCTTCTCCCACCCCACATATCTAGAATTCAAATGCAGGTTTAGACTGTGAGTTTGATGTTTCTAGTGATGTTCTTTCTCCTTGTCCTCCATTAGTTGGTTCTTGTGGTCCTCTTGATTGTGAATTATTGTTTCCATCGGTTTTAATTGTTTCTTCTGATGTTTATGAGGATAAAACTCAGGATGGGATTAGTGTTGACCAACAAACTTGTGATGTCATTTACGATGATTATGTGTGGGATTTTATTTCTGAACAAGAATCTGCAGTGAAAGTTGATATTTATCCTTTCTCACCTCTCCCTCATTATCCTTACATATTCCACGATTTTTTCATACCTGTTGTATCTATCAAAGAATCAGTTCCTCATGATGTCAGTTCAGATCATACTCAGGACCCATTTTTGAGTGGTTTTTGATGGACACAAAAGTTGGCATTGTCATGAGCTGGTTTTGGGTGAGCGGTGTTGAAGTGTATGGTCCCTTATTTTAACCTAAAATAGGATTGCATCATCATTTTCCAATTGTAATTTCATTCCTGTAGTGTTTCAGGACATCCTGTAGTACTACAAGAAACTCCTGTAGTAACTATAGGAAACCATGTAGAATTCAGAAAACTGCATAAAAATTGGTTTTTGATGCTTGGAAATGAGGATGGATGATGGAGACCTAGTAGGCATGGGAGACATGAAGTGAATGGAGGAAGAATGGGGTGATTCTTGGCTTGCTATCCTATGAAATCTGAGTCCTTTGTTTCCTTTAAAAACTTGCAAAAATCACAAAATTTTATTAGTGGGCAGGTTTGAGGTCCCTGTCATGTCATTTTGTTTTTTTTTGAAATACACATAGGTCGCCTCAAAGGAGGTTTTCAACCTGTCTGCCCGCCCTAGGTGCCTCAAGGGAGGTTTTCACCCAAGGATATTTTTATTTTCCTTTTTTCACTCTTGGACTACCTCAAGGAGGTTTTCAACCCAAAAGTTGGCCTTGAGTGCCTCATAGAGGTTTTCACCTAGGTCCCTTATTGTTTTTTTTTTTCATTTTTTTCAAAAATAAAAACAGTCTTCAAGAATTTGGTGAGCTAGAAGCTGAGACACTTCCAAGCACATTCACTTCCTTATTGATGGTACTGATGAACTCTTCCCTTGACAAAGGTCTTTTATATGCTTTCAATCTGTATCCATTGACAAGCAAGGGGATACCTTCATCAACGGTCCTTATTTGCACAACCCCATTGTCATGACACTTTTATATTAGATATGGGCCCAACCACCTGGTCATTAATTTTCCTTTGAAGTCCTTGAACCTGGAGTCATATAGTAGAGCCCAATCAACTTCTTGAAAAACTTTGTCTTTGATGTTTTTGTCATGCCAAACCTTTCTTTGTACATGAGTAACTTCTTGTGTAGGAGGGCTTCCATCCTGAATTCATCTAACCCATTGAGCTCAAGCCTCAAGGCTCAAGCCTCATACTTGGCCTCTAAGACTGTGCAATGCACAATCCTTTGTTTTCCCAGCTGCACATTGTGCAGTTCCAGGGTTCAAGCCTAATCCTTGGCCACTAAGTTTGCACAATGCACAACCTCTCCCTCAGTCTACCAAGGCTAAGACTGCGCATTGCACAATGTTAAGCCTCAATATTATCCCTTGATTACTGAGACTGCATAATGTGTAGTTCATGGGGCCATTCTCTTCGCTCAGTAGAAATATTACATAGTTTTCCCTCTCAATCTTGTGGATGTTGCCTTTATCATGCTTTGTGAGTCATTTTTGCTTGAGCTAATGTATCTTTTCCATGAGTACATTTTTCTCCTACAAGTACAACAGTTGCTGATCACTTCCCTTGATCAATTACTATCACTATGGCTCCCAAGAGATCTATATCAAAGGGAAATACAGAGAGAAACAGAGGGGAGGTAGTTGAGAGTGATCCAATGAACTTGCCAATATTCTCAGAGACTCATCTGTTTATCGAGAAAGAGTCAGACATTACATGGAAGAAAATGAACGATTCATTCTCAACAAGGAGTTTCAAAGCATATCTTGAGGACCAACATGTGTAAATCAATGTACAAAGGTTAGGATTACACAATATTGCATGCAAATAACCAAATTTCCCATATGTAGACATTGTCATTTGGATAATATCTCATACAGATTCCAAGACTATGACTCTTAGCACTACCAACAGACAAAGGCTTGCCTCTTTCCTAGAACTTGATTACGACCTTATGTATCATATCCTGGAGCCAGAATCACTCATGGATTCCCACTTTTATGCAATCACAAGATACCTGAACACAAAGGATGTCATCGAAGGTTGGGTGAATGAGCCTTCTAAATTTCACAAGACACCCAACAACACCTACAAGGCCAAATCTCTCACGAAGGATTATCAGTACTTGATAGTCTTATGTTGTCGAATTTATGGCGAAAGCAGTACTAAGACCTTTCTAGAAGGATCAACATTCTTTCTTAATCAGGTTGTGAATGAAGGAAGACCATTCAATTAGTCAGATTTGTTAGCTCAATAGTTGAGGATCCATGTGGCTAACACTAAGAACCCTCTCCAGGGTAAGAAAGCTCGATTCTATATGTATGCTTACTTGTTAGATGTAATATGTGCCTAGAATTCATTTCCTGGCATGAAGTGGAGCTGGTCACCAAGAGAAAGCATGGTGCATATCTACTGCAAGTTACTTTTATAGTGAAACTACAAGGGAGTAATGGAAAAGATGATTGATCATTTCCTCATTCCATTTTTGATCTAGGTGGATATTGGTGGCCACTCACTTATTCCACTTGGACCCCCACCATTGTTTCTTTCAGTTTTTTAGTTTCCTTATTTGTATCACAATTTACTATTTTTGGCATTTTTTAGGGTCTTGAACTTCCGGAGTCGTTTTGAGGCCCTAAACAACGGTTTCTGGGAAACCTAGGACCAGCATGGGTCATTGACCAATGTTTTTCATTTAAAAGTTGTAGTCCCCAGATATATCTTTCTAACAAGGTATTGTGTGCATCAAACAGAGATCGTATGCCAAAGTTATGACCTCGGGAAGTTGATGTACCAATTTACCAAAACAGGGCCCTTAGTTTGGCGCTTTATCTCCTAGGGTTAGCTATTTGGATGTTTAGGGTGTTCCATTGTTTCTAAATAATAAATAGGCCTTTGAGTCTCATTGTAACAAATTTTATAGGCATGTATCCACCACATCGCTTCTCATAGATAAGCTACCATCGCTCGAGCTAGTATTATTTCCATTCTATTTGTAAGCATATTTCAGTATTGGATATTAATGAAATGAAGTGTTATTTATATTGCATCTTTGTATTTATAGTTATATCTATAATTTTTTGCATTCCTGTTTAAATCTAGATCAATGGTATCAGAGCTGTCTGCTCTTTCTTTGTCTTTCATTGCATGTCCCCAACGAGGTCAAAATATAAGGAGTTAGGGCTCGATCTGGTTGAACCTTTGCAAGATCAACCTCGCAAACCCCAAAGACCATCCATGAGGGAAGAAAATAAAGATGAGGGGGCAGGAGATCCTATCAAAATATTACTTTAGGAGGCCCTTGAGAAATAAAGGAATGCGATGATGGATAACCTCTCCCAGTTCCTTCAATGGTTGCCCACCGGCGGTGCATCCACATCCAACAACCACTTTGGAGGTTCCACTCCTTTTAAGGTACAAGTAAACTTTGAAATTCCCATATTTGAGGGCCAAATAGATGTAGACATCGTAGATAAATGGTTAAATCTACTAGAAGGATATTTTTCTGTTCATGATTTTTCGAGCCGAGAAAAGATTACTTTTTCTCTTCTCAAAGCCACCCCCCACATCAAGGACTGGCGGAAAACCTACTATGAGAAAAAAGATGAAAGTACGACCTCACTATTTTCAGCCGCACCCACTTGGAACTCTTTCCAGGATGTCATCAAGGAGTAGTACTACCCTATTGGGAGCTATGAGGATAAATACATAAAGTGGAAAATGCTGCAGCAGGGAAGAGACCAAGATGTGTCAGAGTTTATCAATGTTTTGCATACCCTTTGCACGAAGTTGGGTATCAAGGATTCTGAGAAACATTTGGTACTTAAGTACCATGATTTTCTACATAGGTACATATAGGACATCGCCTTGATCGGCACGACATACCAATACGTCATCAAGATTGAGCAGAAGTTTAAATAGAAGAAGCGAGACTTTGGATCTGCGAATCTGAAGCAAGCAAAAGGTGCCCCCAAACTGTAGAACAAAGGACAAAGCCAAGGCGAGGCGACTCGAGACAACTTGCTAAAACCGTAAGCAAAGAACAACACCGCAAAGCGGTGGAAGGACATGGGAAAATGGTGTGAGTTCCATAAGAGCTCCACTCACAACACAAGTGAGTGTCAGGCCAAGCAGTCAGTAGTGGTCAAGCTGAAGGCTTCAAGTCAGATGCATGTTACAATTCTGAGTCAAAACTCGACAAGGGGAATGATAAAGGAAAGAATATTATCGATGCGGAGCCCAACGCCATTGTTTCTACCAAGAAGATCCAAAAGGAGGAACCTGAAGATCCAGAGGAGGAGGAGAGCCTCTTCCACTCCTAGATTTGGGTAAAGGGTTCCCCACTACAGTTCATTTTTGACAACGGGAGCCAAAAGAACCTCATTTTAGCAGAGGTCGTGAAGCAGCTAGGCTTATTGACCATATCACACCCACAACCTACACCTTTAGGTGGCTTCACCAAGGATTGGATCTTCGCGTGAGCCAGTAGTGTCGCCTTCCATACAACATCAAGGCCTTCACGGATGAGGTATTATGTGACATTGCTCCCCTTGATGTTTGTGATGTATTATTAGGCCAACCATACTTGTGGAAGTGACATGCTATGTATGAGTCAAGGCCTCATGCTATTATTGTTACTTTGGGAAATAAGTTGTACATGATACTAGAGGTAGCACCACCTACCACCATCTCTTTGGTTATTGCAAAACAATGAAGTAAGCTAATTTCCAAAACCGGGAATTTTTTTCATGATGATAACCCCTCAGGGAAAGAAGAAGACGGTGGCCATGACCTCCAGATAGGGCCCCTATGCACAAAAACAACAGATGGACAAGGTTGTGGAGGAGTACAATTACATCTTCACCTCCCCCGCAGGGGTGCCTCTGCAATGTCAAGTCAAGCACTCCATCGATCTGAACCCAGGTGCATCATTTCCCAATGGACCAATATATCGATGCTCCGTTTTGGAGAACGACGAAATCAAGAGGAAGATTTAGGAGCTTTTGTAGAAAGGTCACATCCGGCCGAGTTCATCGCCCTGCGGGAGCCCGATCATGTTGGTATAGAAGAAGGATGGGACTTGGTGACTCTGTATTGACTATCAGGCACTGAACAAGATCATCGTCTGGAATAGGTACCTGATCCCACAGATTTATGATCTTCTAGACCAACTCAAGGGGGAAAAATATTTTAGCAAGATCGACTTGAAGTCTGGATATTACCAGGTACCAATCGAACCCTCCAATGTGTGGAAGATTGCCTTCAAAGCCAAGGAGGGTCTTTTCCAATGATTGGTTATGCCTTTCGGGTTGATGAATGCTCCTGCAACCTTCATGAGGCTGAAGGATGAAATCTTGTAGCCATTCACAAACTCATTTGTAGTGGTATACTTGGATGGCATTCTAATCTTCAGCTAGAGTTGGGAATAGCACCTCCACCACATCTGACAGGTTCTCCAAACACTGCGGCAACATAAGCTATGTGCCAATTTGGAGAAATGCAATTTTTGCATGACCTAGGTTCAGTATCTGGGATACATTATTGATGAACATGGGGTGCATGTGGATCCAGCTAAGATCCAAGTCATTCGTGATTGGCCAGACCCAACCACTTTGATAGAGCTCTGAAGCTTTCTGGGTCTTGCCAATTTCTATCGCAGGTTCATGTTGGGATTCTCTCATATCACTTGGCCCTTGATTCAAGTCACCAAGGGAGGAGCAAAATAAAAATTCTTTTGGCATGAATCTCAACAGAAGGAATTCATAGAGTTGAAACATCGCCCCTACTCTGCACCAATGCTCACATTACCAGACTTGCAACAACCATTTGAGATCGAGACAAATGCCTCTGAATATGCTAATGGGGTAGTCCTTACTCAACATGGGAATCCAGTGGCATATCACAATGAGACTCTTTTAGACACAGTTCTGAAGTATACCACTTATGACAAAGAGATGTATTCCATTATGCAAGCCTGCCGACAATGGAAGCATTACATTTTGGGGAAGGAAATAGTCATCCACACAAACTGTCGACCCTCGCAGTTCATACAGACATAAGGGAAGTTGCAGAATGATCACCATCAGAAGTGGTCCACATACCTACAACAGTTCCATTTTAATATCAAGTATAAGAAGGTCAACACCAATAATGTTGCAGACTGCCTCAGCTGACCATTGATCATGGTGTTAACCACCGTGCTCAACTCTTGTGGGCATGAGACTTTTGATTGGCCACTTCTCTACAAAAGTGACCCAAAATTTGGCCACACATACAAGGTGCTCTTGGAGGTTCAACAAGTTCCAAATTTTCACCTCTAGGATGCCTTGTTATGCCACCTAGGACACCTTTGTGTTCCTTCAAGCGAGCGTGCCAAGATAATTTGGGAAGCGCACTATAGTCATGTCGCTGGGCATTTTAGGGTCGAGAAAATGGTGGCAATACTGCAGAAGTATTTCTATTGGCCGAATCTTCGACAGTATGTCTGGAAGTACATCAGATCCTACATTGCCCATGCCATTTCCAAACTGACCATCAAGAAGAAAGGCCTCTATACTTCGCGTCCTACCCCTAGTTGACCTTGGGAATCCATCTCCATGGATTACATGTCGGTCCTTCCTTCTACTAAGCATGGCAATGACTCTGTTTTTGTGGTCATCAATAGATTCTCAAAGATGGCCATTATGGTGGTCTACAAGAAGAATATCACAACAGAAGCCACTACTAAACTCTTCTTTGAACGAATGTGGGTACACTTCGGGATCCCACAATCTATCATCTTAGATCAGGAAAACTAGTTCATCAATATATTTTTGTCTAGTCTCTGGTCGATGCTAGACATCAAGATCACTAAGTCCATAACTTTCCATCCCCAAAATGATGGCCAGACAAAGGTCGTCAACAGGATGATCGTACACATTCTACACATGTACAACTCAAAGCATCCATGCACATGGGATGAGATCCTCCCCTATGTCTAGCTTAACTATAACCGGGCTCTCGACAGCTCGATTGGCCACAACCCTTTTCAGGTGGGCTTGGGATTCCAGCCACTATGTCCCATTGATGTGGCCATACCATTTGCAGCTACTCAGGCAAATTCGGCTCATGTCTAGTCTGAAGCCGATAAGGCAAACAACTTCATTGAGCACATCCAACATATCCACCAGTGGTCCATGACATTCTGGAGAAATAAAATGGGAAGTACAAGAAGCGACATGATCAACATCGGGTGCCATACAAGTTTCAGGTGGGCAACAAAGTATGGTTGCATTTGCAAAAGGAACGCCTTACCGGAGCCTATCAGAAATTTAGACCACTCCGATATGGTCCTTACACCATTACCAAGGTTGTGGGAGACAATGCATTTGAGCTCAACATTCCCCCATTCCTTGGCCTGCACCCAGTTTTCAATGTGGACCGCATTCGACCATACTTCCCACCATTGCTAGACACATTAGACATTGTATAACAACTCACACCTACAGAGTTAAATCCAGATTGCATTGAACAAGTCACAATTGATCGGATCATGTACATGTAGTTCTGAGATTGCAACAAGATGATGGAGCTTAGTGAAAAGAGTCGCCTTCACTAAGTGGGCCCGCAGGCTATTTTTGGCGCAAGTCTATTTTTAGACTATGTCTATTTTTAGACATATGGATCATGTCTATGGATTGCAGGTTGCTGTTTATGGATGATTGGTCAAGTTGGGAAAAATAGATGGACTTCTATTTTTGATCAAAGTGTGAGTGATCACAGTGTGAGTGATCACAGTGTGAGTGATCAAAGTCTATTTTTAGACTGGCTGTCAAAAATAGAAAAGTCAAATATTATTGTCTCATAATAATATTTGGACTATAAACTTGATCTTATTCTCTTGGAGCACTTCAATTTGAGCTACAGAGGTAGCACATGTAGCTGTCAGAAGGAAATATGCTTTTCTTATGAGTCAGTTGAGTTGTTGCATGCATGACTTCAGTTAGAACTCAATCAGTTGAGTTTGGTGGAGTTGATTGTGGAGTTGATGGAGTTGTGTTTAGTTTGACTTGGTTAAACTAGTTGTAATTAGTCTAACTGCAAATAGACTAATGATGAGTTGTTAAACTAATTATTAACTCATGATGCAACTAATGAATACATCAGTTAACTCAGTTGCATGTCAGTGCATGTTCAGTTCAGCAGGGACAAGTGTTAGAGAATCAGATTGCTATCAGTTGTGACTATAGTTGTGCACCATATCTTGCACAATCAAGGGATTGAGTATGCCAATGAGTTTGCTCACGTATTTGCCCAGTATTGTAGCCTTTGCTCACGTCCAACAAAGTGTGAGTGATTATTTTGAGGTGAAATACGAGTTTGGTGAGCCATTCTCATCAGTTCTTGAGCAGATATTGAGCAGTGGAGGCAGGCAAGCAGTGGAATAGATTTGGAGATCAGATCTGAGCAGTATTGTGTGTAACAGGTGGAGCTGGTACTGGATTGATTGTGATAAGCATTTTACTTTGTAATGTTACATGTTCTCAATCATTAATATACAGATAGTTGGGGTTTTTAGCGAGATGCTTTCCCCGGGTTACATACTGTGTTAATGCGTGAATGCTCTTGATGTTTTATTGTTATTGATGCTGCTATATTGATGATCAACATAGAGGAGCTTATGTATTGTGTATGTATTCCACAATAGTACATGATCAGGATAATCTCTGTTGAATATGTGTTAAATTATTCAAAATTTCTACATGTAGATCAATAACACCTGACAGCAAAGGATCCAACTATATCAAGTTGTCAAAGCAGGCCAACTCCTTCACCAGGGCAAGTGGCTTACCAAGGACCAAGTTCAGCAGAAGTTTCCTCATCTCATGGAGGAACTCAATGCAATGAGGACCATTACTTCCTAAGCGGGGAGGAATTATCAAGGTGGATATTGGTGGCCACCTGCCTATTCCACTTGGACCCCCACCATTGTTTCTTTCAGTTTTCCAATTTCCTTATTTGTAACACAATTTACTAATTTTGGCAGTTTTTTGGGTCCTGAACTTTTGGAGCCGTTTTGAGGCCCTAAACATTGGTTTTAGAAAAACTGGGACCAACATGGGTCATAGTACAATGTTGTTCATTCAAAATTTGTATTTCTCAAATAGATATTTCTAACGATGCATTGTGCATGTCAAACAAAGATTGAATGCCAAAAGTTACGACCCCGGGAAGTTGATGTACCAATTTACACAAACGGGGCCCATAGTTTGGCACTTCATCTCCTAGGGTTAGGTTTTTGGATGTTTAGGGTTTTCCATTGCTTCTCAATAATAAATAGGCCTCTATTGTAACAAAATTCAGAGGCATGTAGCCGCCACATCTCTTCTCAGAGATAAGCTACCATCGACTGAGCTAGTCTTATTTCCATTCTGTTTGTAAGCATATTTTAGTGTTTGATATTAATGAAATGAAGTGTGATTTCTACTGCATATTTTTATTTATGGTTATATCTGTAATTTGTTGCATTCTTGTTTAAATCTAGATCAATTTTATAAGTTAATATTTGGGGAAGACCCACCTTGCATGTCTCGAGAGGAAATGGAAGAATTTTTAGAGTTAACATATTGGTTTACCTCACTGAATGACACATTCCTCAGAGTGTTTGCTGGAAAAAAAGTCTCCACATCTTCTACCGAGCTATGCCACCGATAAGATGGTCATGTAAGAAGTCTCTTATCATCTTTCCATAGGGTTATCAACAGTTTTGCATAGGAAGGAGAAGGCATCTTGGCCCATTCTTCCTTGGAAAATCAGATTGTACAAGATCAAGAATTTGAAAGTTGCAAACAACGAAGGCAAGGAGATAGAAAAATTCACATTCAGTCATTTGGACTTCAATCCATACAAGCCTAGGAATGTTTGTAAATGCCATTGTGTAAGGATTCATTTTCAATGGCCAAGCATGATATTTTAGGGGCCTAGAGAGGAAGAGATGAAGAATTGTTACAATGTGTCTAGGCCCCATGAACCATTCCGATTCGCAAGAACATCACATATTACTCCTTAGAAGGTAGTCACTTTGGAGGAAGAACTAGTAGAAAGTTGCAACCTAGTGCGTGAAAAGGGTAAGAGGAAAGTTTCACATAATCCAGTGGAAGAACAGAGCTGCAAGATGAACGCTGTCTAATCATCCTAAAAGTAGCCATAACAACAGAAAAGAGGAGGAAGTAGAGGAAGCAGGTGTTAACACTCTGTAATTTCCTCTAAGTTGAGGAGAGGAACCACAGAGGTAACCATTTCAAACCGCTTCTAGATTGGTAACTAGCCACTTCCAACCTAAGAGACGTCTCTCTCCAGATCAAATAATAGATCTAACCTCTATTTGACTCAGGGGGCTAGATTAGGGATTAAAAAGTAAAATGATCGAATCTGGTTCCTTGCAACACAAGGCAAGAGATCCATTACGCATAGAGTCAAGAGGTCTGAAATGAAAACATCTAGATACAGTTCAAACATGTGCTATCTGTACGAAAGACCACCTTACTGAGAGCTGCCCCTCACTTCCTGGATTGAAGGCAGTATACAAGGAAGCAGAAGAAGAATCAGAACCAGCATATTTTGTTAACCAACGTCGCCAATGGCAACCTAGGCAATCTGGTATGTTTTCGAACCCAACTTCTTCTTTCCAGCCTCCGCAGTATAATACTCAGCAATATGGTATGTGGCAAAACCAATCTACACCCCCATTCCCGAATTGGTCATCACAGCCGTTTCCTTCTCCGAATCCATGGATGAATCAGACAAGCCAATTCGGCTGGCCAAATTTTCCGTACACCCCACCATATTGGCAGAATAACTCATACCCTCCACAATGGATTCCCCCCACTTCACAAGGTTCACCCTGGCAGACAAATTGGCCAAGATCGATATATCAGTCAACAGGAACTATTCCACTCCCTCAACCGACTCTGTCAGCCTTACAACAAAACCCCCAGTCTAATCTAAGGCCGCAACTCCCAGCCCAACCCAATCCCAATCCTAATAATAGACCAGTCCAATCCCTCCAAATTATAGAAACATCAGAAACTAGACATGACCTAAGGGAGTGCAATGACCTTCAGTTACGATCTGAACGTATCATAGAAACAGAGGGAGACAAAATAGTTCACATTGAAGATCACTTACCAATAGAAAAACCACCACAACAAGAGGGTGTAAATAAAGAACAGACCCATCAACAAGCAAATACATCCTCTCCTCCTTTCCCGGAACGATTAGTCATACCACGACCAGTACAACATCCAGAATTTGACATTCTAGGAGAGTTACAAAACCTGTACATAAAAATTCCATTCCTCCAAGCCATTCAAGATATTCCTATATACGCAAAAACTATAAAAGAACTGTGCATAAAAAAATCAAGGAGGAATACAACCACTAACCCAAGAGTCCAAGTAGTCGGCACCTTATATGACTTATTATCGGGAAAAGAGACACCTATCAAATACGAAGATCCCGGAAATCCAATTGTAACTGTCCAAATCTATGGCCAAACCCTGACTAACGCATTAGTTGATCTAGGAGCTGCAATCAATATTTTGACAACCTCTACCTGCCAAAATCTTGGCATCACATCAGTAGAACCTACTTCTACTTTGCTAGAATTGGCAGATCGATCTGTAGTTCGACCAGAAGGCACTCTATACGATGTCATGGTTTCTATAGACTCCTGGGAATATCCAACTGATTTCCTGATAATTAATCCAAAAACCCGACTGGATGGACATCCGCTAATACTAGGAAGACCTTGGCTTGCTACTACCGATGCCTACATTGGTTGCCGGCAGGGAAACATGAACATAACTAAAGGACCAGATGTAAAAAATCTAGTTCTATATCCTCCAGCACAGCCAAGCCCGCCAATGATCAAAACCAATCAGTATCCTGTGTCATACTTTACTAACAATATCAGATCCCCATTGACTGTACAGAAGGCTTTATATTTTAAAGATCAAATAGAAGA
Organism: Pinus tabuliformis; assembly: GCA_031772625.1. Lineage (NCBI taxonomy): Eukaryota > Viridiplantae > Streptophyta > Pinopsida > Pinales > Pinaceae > Pinus > Pinus tabuliformis. Next base: position 1,575,290,371 of record CM062804.1, read on the forward strand.
TGATGCCATCAATAACTTCATTAGTCAAACTAAATCTAGATCTCACACACAGTGTTTTATGATAGAGGCAGCATTTGATAGTGAGCTAGAGGAAGACCCTTTGAAAGACGCACATGACCAAACAATACCAATGACTGTTGTTGCCAATAGTAAAGTCGTGGAAATTGAACCTGGTAAGGCCCTAAATATCAATGCCAACCTTACACCAGACCAAGAAACAAATCTTGTAAATCTGTTACGAAAATATCAAAAAGCATTTGCGTGGGATTACCCTGACATGAAAGGGATCGATCCCCAATTATGCACCCACCACATCTATATAGAAAAAGATGCAAGACCTGTTCGTCAGCCGCAAAGAAGACTTAACCCCCATCTAAAAGAGGTAGTAAAAGCCGAACTTCAGAAACTTTTAGATGTTAATTTTATCTATCCCATCTCCGACAGTAAATGGGTCTCTCCCCTGGTGGTGGTACCCAAGAAAAATGGGAAATGGAGGATTTGCGTAGATTACAGGGAGTTAAATAAAGCCACACAGAAGGATCACTTCCCTCTCCCGTTTATAGATCAAGTATTGGACAATTTGGCAGGAAAGAAATTCTTTTCTTTCCTGGACGGCTTCAGCAGATATAACCAAATCCAAATCGCCCCTGAAGACCAGGATAAAACTACCTTTACTTGCCCTTGGGGAACGTTTGCCTATCGAGTTTTTCCCTTCGGCCTATGTAATGCCCCTACTACATTCCAAAGGGTTGTCCTTAGTATCTTCGCAGATCTAATAAATGACGGACTTGAAGTGTATATGGATGACTTTACACCATACGGAGATGATTTTGACCCAGCTCTAGATACCCTGGAAAAAGTCCTACAACGTTGTATCGCTACCAGACTTTGTCTGAGCCACGAAAAATGTTACATGATGATGACAGAAGGGCTCATTCTAGGGCACTATATCTCAGCAGCTGGCATCCAGGTAGACCCGGCTAAAATCCAGATTCTTTTGCTTATTCCTACCCCCACTACTCAAACGGAGGTACGCAGTTTTCTTGGATTTTCTGGGTATTACAGACGATTTATAGAACATTACTCACGTATTGTTGCACCTCTATATGCTTTAACTGGCAATGTTGATTTCTTGTGGACAGAAAAATGCGACCAGGCTTTTAAGGAATTGAAGAAGCTTGTATCAACAACCCTAGTCCTTCGAGGGCCAAACTGGAATTTTCCATTCCAAATCTCATCTGATGCCTCAGATACAGAAATTGGTGCAGTCCTAGGGCAAGAAGAGGATAAGAGACCATATGCTATCTACTATATCAGCAAAAATTTATCCTCTGTCGAACTCAATTATACTGTTACTGAAAAGGAATTCCTGGCTGTAATACATGCTGTTAACAAATTTAGACATTATATCACAGGCTATCTCGTTGTGTTATATACAGATCATTCTGCTATCAAATATTTGGCAAATAAACCTGTTACGAATGCTAGAATAACCAGATGGTTGATCTTATTGCAGGAGTTCAACATCACAATCAAGGATCGACCTGGCAAGGAGAACCCTGTAGCTGATTTCCTCTCACGAATACCGAAAGCAATTGAAACAGCAGCAGTGGAAGATCAATTTCCTGACGAGCACCTGTTTGATGTTGCTGTTCGAACACCCTGGTATGTTGATGTCGCCAATTACCTCGCAGTCGGTAAGCTACCAAAACACTTAAACCCTCAGGAACGTAAGCAGATTGTTCAGAAGAGCACTCGGTTTTCGTGGATTGGAGGCCATTTGTTCCATACAGGGGCAGACATGAAAATCAGAAGGTGTATTCGAGAAGACGAAATCTTCGACATTCTAAAAGCTTGCCATGACAGACCATGCGGGGGACATTTCGCTGAAAAGTGAACATCACATAAAGTATTGCAGACGGGATACTATTGGCCTACAATTTTCAAGGATGCGAAAAAATTTGCACAAGCCTGTGACAGCTGCCAGCGAGCAGGAAGACCTGGCCAAGCCGATGAAATGCCTCTGAGACCACAATTGGTCATTGAGCCATTTGAACGATGGGCTCTGGACTTCGTTGGGCCCATTAATCCATCATCAAATCAGAGGACATACATTCTGGTGGCGATAGACTATGTTACTAAATGGGTCGAGGCCGAATCATTACCTAAGGCTACAGAAGACTCTGTGATACAATTCTTGTTCCATTTGTTTGTACGTTATGGACTTCCGAGAGAACTAATCACCGATGGTGGACCACAATTTGTTGGAAATAAATTAGCTGCAACACTTAACAATTATCATCTCCAACATAAGATCACTACCCCATACCATCTGCAGGCAAATGGGCAAGTAGAAAGTAGTAATAAGGTAATAGAATCAATTTTAACAAAGACCATTGCATCGCATAGGCGTGATTGGGCTACTCGACTACCCGAGGCACTGTGGGCCTACATAACCACATGGAGAAGTACTACAGGCTATTCACCTTATCAATTAGTGTTTGGAAAGCAGCCAATTTTCCCCATAGAATTCGAAATCCAAACGCTACGAACTACACAGGAAGTCGGCCTAGATCTTAGTGAGGCACAAATCAATCGATTACAGTAGATTAATGAATTGGACGAAATCAGGCTCTCTGCATTACAAAATACAGCATTGATTCAACAGCAGCGAGCTAAATGGCATGATGCACTTATCAAGAATAAAGTCTTTCATGAAGGAGACTGGGCTCTGTTATACGACTCTCGGTTTCAGGATTTCCCGGGGAAACTCCAGACTCGATGGTTAGGACCATATGAAATCTAGAAGGTACATGACAATGGGACCCTTACCCTGATCACAATTTACGGTTCTGGATATGCATTCAAAGTAAATGGCCACCGAGTTCGCCTTTATCGAAATCCACTCACTCGGGAATCCTTCTGTCAGCAGCTACGACAAGATACTGATATGGAAATCTTAGGAGAGGAAGCGAAATCTTCCTCACCTATAATTTAAGAAATTCATTTTTATAACTTGTATATAACATCTTGTATATATGTTTTCTTGATTTTTTTGCTTGTATTCCAAGTGTTTTTGTTGTTCCTTTGCAAAAGGAGCAGCACTAGTGTGTTTTTGTTGTTCCTTTGCGAAAAGGAACAGCACTTGTGAGATTTTGTTGTTCCTTTGCGAAAAGGAACAGCACTGGTGTGTTTTTGTTGTTCCTTTGCGAAAAGAAACAACATTTGTGTGTTTTTGTTGTTCCTTTGCGAAAAGGAACAGCACTTGTGCTTTTTGCTGTTCCTTTGCGAAAAGGAACAGCACTTGTGCTTTTTGTTGTTCCTTTGCGAAAAGGAACAGCACTTGTGTGTTTTTGTTGTTCCTTTGCAAAAAGGAACAGCACTTGTGCTTTTTGCTATTCCTTTGCGAAAAGGAACAGCACTTGTGCTTTTTGCTGTTCCTTTGCAAAAAGGAACAGCACTTGTGTGAGTTTTTTGTTCCTTTTTTAAAAAAAGAACAGCCTTTGCGTGTTTCTGCTGTTCCTTGGCGAAAAGGAACAGCACTTGTGTGTTTTTGTTGTTCCTTTGTGAAAAGGAGCAGCACTTGTGTGTTTTTTATGTTCCTTTGCGAAAAGGAACAACACTTATGTGTTCTTATTGTTCCTTTGCGAAAATGAACAGCACCTGTGTGATTCTGTTGTTCCTTTTCAAAAGGAACAACATTTGCGTGTTTTTGTTGTTCCTTTGCGAAAAGGAACAGAACTTGAGTGTGTCTGCTGTTCCTTTTCAAAAGGAACATCATTTGAGTGTCTTTGTTGTCCCTTTCTCAAAAGGAACAACATTTACAATTTTCCGTTGTTCCTCTCAAAGAAATGGTATCCTACGAATGAATTCTTCTCTCGGGAATGCCATCGACATGTTTTTGCCCTTATGGAGGATGCTTTGCCCCCATGTTCTCCTCAATCTTTTAGATGCAGCAATGAACTTATGCGGTGAACATAAACCATGATATACCGAAATCAGCACATCATAAATTGCTATCACTATGAAGCCAGTATGTATAAGAGGACAAGAGGACGGACGTGAACTTTTCATCTTCGCTGTCATTGTCATTTACCGGTACCCTGGTTGGTGATCTTTATCATGACGATTCCCCTAAAAATCTTTCTTGATCATTACTTAGGAGTAAGAACGAACGATTTATATCTATCTGTTGGGATCATAAGACTTCTTCCACCATTCCCCGCTCTTAAGGAGTGCGGAACCACCCTTATGTGAAAATAAACAAGAGAAGTGCTCTGCAAAAGAAAACAAAAACAAAATATGAAAATTGTCAAATGCAGGATAGGGGGTCTCATTGAGAGCCGGCCTACCATGATCATAAGGATGGAAGCGAAGTGGCATTCCCATAACGGCCACCACACCAGGGATATGGTCCGAAGGTAAATTAACAAGCAAACCTTGGAACAGGGGGTCTCATCGCGAGCCGGCCTGACCACGTTTCGCGCCTACCTTGTGAATGGCATTATGGCTATCTGGTTACCAAGCTAGCATAATGGCCTGCATTTTGACAAAGAACTCTTTAGAATATACACAAAGGATCATGGTTCCGGGGGGTGAAATAAACAACTCTGCCAAGGTTATGAACACCTGTTGGCAGCAGAGCTCTGTTAATGGCATAAAAGTCGTAATAATTACACCAACAGGTATGATATTAAATTTTTCTGTCTCTTATCCTCTGCAAAGATCATATGTCACACCCGATGTATATATCGCATGAATATTCATTACTACCAATCATGGCAACGGAACTAACGGTGACCACTGGAGACTTCGTATGCTTGACAGACGTCCCATCCCCTAGCTCCTCATTATATCACGCAGGCTCTTATATAAAATGCGATCTACCTTTTTGCCTCGGTTTCGGCATTTCGTTGTTTTTCTAAAACATGGCATAATTTCATATGTTGTACTTTATGATTGGACCTCCGATTGGCTGCTGCTCCTCTCTTTGACGGCTGGGGACAGCCTATCAGATCGCGAGGGGGAGGTAATCTCATTACTCCATGATTACGTGGCTGCACACCATTCGGGCGAGATAATGTATGAAGGAATGACATGATTTAACGGTATGATGATTCCATTCCATGGAAACTACCATCCACGATATCTTTTTCGTTGCATGCTCGGTGATCTTTTTTTGGCAAAGATCATCCTCTCTGCGTCGCAAACACCGCAAGTAGTTGTTGTTCCATTTCTGAGTAGAATCATGGGCGGAAAGACGGTCCGAAGCGAACCTCACAAGCTGACAGTTTCCGCTGCTGCTCGCAAAATCCTGGAAAACGTAAGATGGTTGAATTACTTCAGCCGCCTGCAAGAATCAAATGAAGCCGTGGCGTTGGAATTCCTGCAGAATTTGCAGGAAAATTACTCCATAGTAGGAGGAAAGCGGATAGCGGTTACAGAGGATATCATCGCAGAAGTCTCAGGATTACCAGCTGCTGGACCCATATGGACGCTGAAGAAGGAAAGATTACAAAAGGCTATGGAAATTTTCCAGGACGAAGGCCAAAGCTTGGCAGTCAAAGGGAAAGGAGTTCTGTCGGCAACACTAGGGGAACCCTGGACCGAGCTAGCGAAGACAGTACAAAGTTATATCACCTGCGAAGGGAGAAAAGACGTGGTAAGACCTCGTCACCTGAAACTTTTAGCTGTTTTAAAAGGAAAATGTTCTGTAAATCTCCCTGCACTTTTAAATTTGCTACTACATGACCCGGCCCGAAGCCTGAGGAAGGCCCAGCACATAGATGCAGTCGTTAGCCACCATGGGCTGATTCGGTTGATAGTGAGCCACAGTCTCACTCAACGGCAAAGCACTTGGGAGGAACTGATCGCAAGAGTCGAAGGAGGATCGGCTGCACCACCCCCAAAACCTGAACAGTCCTCTAGCACGCCGGAACGATTAGAGAAACGCAAGGAGTCAGCAGCAGAAATACATGCCGCTTCAAAACGGAAACAACCTTCTGACACGCCAGAATGACTAGAGGAACCCAGAGAACCTACTGGCACACCCGACCAACCTGAGAGACCAAGGAAGTCAGCTCGGCTGGATCGGATACGAGGAAGGTTGGAAAGAATTCAGAGAACAACGGCCCAGCCAATTGAAATTGCGGACGAACCTCCAGAACCAAAAGGAGGACCCTCCAAAGGAAATGTTGAGCAATCAAGACCCGGGACTGGCCAGCCGGAAGAGGAAGAAATGGTTACCGAATAGAGAAACCAAGAAGATGAGCACCCTGAGGAAGAAATGGCCACCGAACAGAGCAACCAAGAAGATGAGCACTCTGAGGAAGAAAGGGTTACCGAACAGGGCAATCAAGAAGAAGAAATAGCACAGCCAGGGGGTAACCCGTCGCAGGACCCTGTAGGTGAGGAGGAATTGGCAGCAGTTCTGGCCAATATGGGGGAATATGGCCAGCCCTCCAGCACAGCAGGCATCCCTGACAGTCCCGCAGAGGAAGAACTACCCGAGGAAGTACATGCAGAAAAGGCGGGAGAAGAAAACCTGCCTGGTTATGATAATGAAATTGAAGACAACAATCAGGGACAGTCTGTCCCCAGGACGCCGGAAGATATCCCAGATGAAGAAGGAGCGGGCTTAAGGGCCAAACCCTCTGCCGAGGCAAAGGAAATTAAGAAATTAAGAAAGAAACAGCAGAGGTTGTTGGGCACTATAGCCAGGCTCCGGCAGCAAATTCGAATTTTGAAAGCCAATTTGAGAATACAAAGGACCACAAGGAAAAGGAGGAGGGCCACTATAGCAAAAACCCCGAGGACAAGAACCCGTTTTGTTGGTCGAAACCCCATCAGGAGACCTACTCCCAAGGAACAGTCTGTTGTTCCAAATGATAATGAGGAACAGGGTGTTGTTCCAAATAACATAGAGGAACAGACTGTTGTTCCATCTGACCCTGGAGAACAAACTGACATTCCAATTAAGGGAGAATAACAGCAAGATGTTCCAATGGCAGGGGGACCTCAGCAGCCTTTCATTCGTGTCAAGAAAGAGAAAGAGAATAAGGGGATCCAAACAGAGGCACCACCCTCAGGGGTTATTCGGGTTCTGAACTCTAAACAACGCAATAAAAAGTTTCAGGCAAAATTCCCGGCCTCTACGACTCAATGGAAAAAGGATCCAAAAACGAGAACCTTGCACAGGATGATGAAGCAAGCCCAACAAGAAGCTGAACAACTAAGAGAGCAAGCAATCCCCCGGGAGAAATACGAAGAGTTACAACAGCAACTTCGGAGTATTAGTCAATCCGAAAGCCAAGCCTTTGAGGGATGGCAGAAGGAACAAGAAAAGGTTGCTAAGGTAACTCGTCGATTAGATAGTGTTGTTAAGCAGATGGACACTGTGCGTTCCTTATATAATGACGTTTTGACTTGTAGGGCCCCTGCTAAAAATTATGCTTTATTTTTGCTTGAAAGATATTTGAGATTGAAAATAAAAGCTGTTAGGGCAGGAGCACCTATCCACATCAACACTGTTAATGATTTTATAGACTGTTGCAAGCACTATGGGGTTAAGGTTCAAAGTTTATTGTGCGAGTTTTACTTGCACAACCTTGTGCTAGACCAGGAAACTGATTTAAATCCTGGTCCTTTTGTTGGCGATATACAATTCCAAGCCTTCATCTCATTTGGGGTTAATCAGCTGAAATGGCTCAGAGCTTATAACACCTTTCAGAGACAAGAAAATAGCCTAGACTTGTGGATTCGAGTTGAACCTAGAAACCCATTGACGCTATGGAGAGAGCATAGGAGTCTTATGAGGATCCCAAGTGTCAGCGAGATATTAGGACCCATGCACGAAGAATTGATCCGAAATGGTCTGGAATATTTCCTGACTATTAAAGATCCTGCCATCGATGCTGCAAAATTTCGATACCGGACCTCTAGTCCAAGCATCCAGCTCAGGGAACCATTCAAATATGAGAATTTTGAGCTGGCTGCCAGCCGATTGAACCTTTATGGGGAACGGATTCTACAAGCAGGGCCATCCTGGTTGGGGTATCAATTTCGCAGTCCAATTATTTGGCACCCTGCACCCGGATATCAGGCCTTGTATGAGATGCCTGCAGATCAAATAGATCAGTTCTTTGATAATCTAGTTGCTCATCACGGTTGTCGGCCTCCTCATGAGATCCCTTCTCCGGCCTATTCTCTCACCGCCTTGCATGTCAACTATAATGTTTTCATGAGGCCATGAAACAGGGTAAGCAGGGGGGTGTGTGGAGCACTTGGAAGGTATGCTTTTGACAAGCAATCTAGTGGTTTTTCAATAATAATTGTAACCTTTTCTGCATTAGGAATTCAAAGAAGATAAAGGATTTTGATAAAATGTGCAAAAATAGACAAAGGAAGCTCAAGTGCTAATAATTGACGTTTTCTATGCAGGAAGACGTGCGAGCAAGGAGTTCCCATCCAAAAGCGAGAAGCAGAGGAAAAATAATTGTTGTTCCTCCAGTTGGGAACCGGATGCGGACACGATCAAGCAAAATCGGAATTGAATAGTCCAAGAAAAGAATGCGGGGTACCGGCTCGGCGAACGCAAGAAAGATTGAACGATTAGCAAATCCCTCAGGATCTTCGATCCTGAGGGATCGTTGCTTTACTTATCTATGATTATCTAGATATCTCCGTCATTTCTTTTATATAATGGCACAGCATCATTAAGCAAGAGGACGACTGTTTTTGTAATTTTACAGTTCCAGAACAAACTTTAATCATTGAGTCTCACTGAGACCTGATTTTGTTATACTTTTGTGGATGCGATTAATATAAAAGACTTGGTGTTTATTCCGTCTCTACGTCTGGAGTAATCTAAGGCGGTGTACCATTGGCAGCTAAGGGCCCGGCTCCGAAGGACACTTTCTTTTGTATCATTATACGGTGATTTGTGTGTGGTTTGTTTATCTTTATTACTTAGCAATCTGATAAATTCTTTATATGATACGCTATGCTCTGTTATGATCAATGAATGAATGATTTCTCCATGTAAGGACTCTGCACTGTATAATTGGATTCACACAGGGTCGAATTGTATCTTTATTCAGCCATTTCTGTAACCGAGTGCCGGTATGAATGTTACTGTCATTGGATTTATGTGAAACAATATTTGTGGGAATTGAGAGTAGCGTCATTCTGTTTAGAAACATAGTTATATCATCCAATATTCTCAGATTTCTATATTAGTGTAGAACATGTACATATAGGTGATGGTTGTTGTTCTATAAATCATTAAGTATTGTTGTTCCATTTGATTATTGTTGTTCCATTTTACTGCTGTTCCATTTACTGCTGTTCCATTTCCGTTTCGTTGTTCCATTTTACTTTCCGCTGATTTATTTACCTGCCTTTGTTGTTTTGGTGTGAGAGAAGGCCTAAGGCTGTAGTGAGCCTCAGCAAGACGCTGCTTAGATCCCAGACCTATAAGTCCATGCTCTAATTTCCCTTCTTTAATCAATTTCTAGAGGGATGGGTTATTGCTTCCGTACCCTTGACTAATCAACTGTTTTGTGTGATTCCATCTTTTGGGTTAGTTTAGTTACAGCTTAGCATCTGTTTTCCTTTGAATCTTCTGAACACTGTACTACTAAGCATTACTTGGACAAATAGCCTCGGATTGAGCTACTTCTTGCAATAACAAAACGTTCCCGGATTGACTTATTAATGTGAAATAATTAGCAGTGTGAGAGACCCTAGTTATAGCTCTACAGAGGTATAAGTGATATTTGTACCATAACAAATCATTTTGCCAGCTAAATGTATCAGACATACTGGAATCTTGTTGTAACTTTCGAATAAGTGCCCACACTTCTTCGTCATTCTTCCATTCCTCCCTTGCTTCGTTTATCCAATCTAGTTGGATAATAGAAATGGCGCACAACAATGCTTCCACATCCTCATCCTTTCTTGAGAGTGCATCTACCACCACATTTTGCTTCCCTTTTTGGTAGATGATTTCAAAGTCATAACCCAACATCTTTATGACCCACTGTTGTTGCTCTTTAGAGGATAATATTTGTTCTAAAAAGTATTTAAGGCTATCATGATCCGTTTTTACCTTGAAGTGTCTTCCCATTAGGTAGGGTCGCCATTTCTTAAGTGCATGGAGTATTGCCAGCATTTCCTTCTCATAAATAGCTTTGTGTAAAAACTTTCCCTTGATTGGACGACTTTCAAAAGCAATGGGTCGTTCATCTTGCATTAAAACAACACCAATTCCATTTCCTGAAGCATCACATTCCACAATAAAGGTTTTTGTGAAGTCCAGTGTAGCTAAGACCGGTGCTTGGCACATTGCCTCCCCTTTGATCCAACAATTATTAACCATATCAAGCAGGCCTGACGTCCGAATGTTACCCACCCGATATGAGTAGTTTTAGGCCGAGCCCCCTCGCTATGTGTCGTTCAGTCTATGGAATCGGGCGGCCTCCCCCAAAACCACCTAGTGCTCATAAGCGGTGCGAAATAAACTTCATACTCACCCACTAAATGACAAACCGTCTACTGTTCACTTTGCACCAAAATTCAAACAAATCAAACGTTTACCCGCATAAACACAAAAACCCCAATTTTGCTTGTTTTCACTTGTTTGTGCATTAAAACCCTGTGTAACCCTTCTGCGCCACCTAAAGCCTCTGCTAACCAATTCAAGCATGGTTTACCTCCCGAAATCACTTTGGACTCACTCCATAGACCTATAAATCTTGATAAATCAATTAATGACCCTCCCTATCATCCCAACGTTTTCCTAACAGTTTGTTTTATTTTACAGGCGATCAAAAGACTGCAGCCTTAGATAAAACAGTCTTAATACTAGTCATAAGACAATTGATTCTGATATTGTTATCAAGTTTATTCAAACAGAGATGGAAAATAAACATATTGTTAAAAGACAAGCAGAGGAAACATGAAATTGAATGATTTACTGTTGAAATAGATAGTAAAAACGTAAAATATATAGTGAAGGTAAAAGGACATAGTATAGAATAGTCAAAGTGTATCAGGGTTAAAAGAGTATCATATTGAAGACCAAGTCAAGTAAAGCAGCTAGCATGAAGTCAAGGCCAAGTTGGCTGCAACTATAGCTTCTGGATTTCTCCTTTGTAATGCCCTCCTCCCACATATACCCAAGAAACCAGCCAGCTAGGGCAAACATACAGTGAGAGGCCACTATGTTAAGGAAGTGGAACCGATGGAAACACACCATACAGACATTCAACATCAGCATTAGGACCCTCAGGAACCAATCCAACCTTTCTGCAAACCAACCCCTAGGTCCCACTGATATGTTGGACCACTTGACCTTTGAATGCTATCATGCTATGGGCATGCCAACATCCAGGGACTTTTGGACACTATCGCAAGCCTACAGGCTAGCATCTAGTGACTATTTTACTCAGTTATGTGTTAGTGTTCCCAGGATTTAAGCCACATTTTCAGGCCCATAGCCTAGGTCACTGCCCAGAATTGAATGACACCTTTAGAATAGTAAGATAACATGGAAATAGCAGTAGTAATGCAATAACTTGAATGAGATCTTGACTGGACACCTACTATCCATGACAAACATTTCGTCAAACATATCACGAACATGTAATCTACAGGTATAAATTATAGATACAAGCAAAGGGGTCTCATACTTATCAAAGAATCGCTAAGAAGCATTGGTGCCTCAACAAATTAACTATAGTTACATCCATTCAAGTCATAGATACATTGTTCATTCATTTACAAGTAAAATCATGATGAGATCCATACATAGATATTATCATCAAACATATATATAACCAGCATAATAGCAATAGAAATACCAATGAAATAGAAGCCATATGATCCACATATAAACCAGTATAATACTCACGGAAATATAAGGATAAATAACCTCATATTGATGATACAAAATCCAAACCCGGGATGGGACTTCCACAATCCACCCGACCAAAGAATGGTTGAGCCAAGTCTCTCTTCAATCATTCACGCCTATGCCATATTCCAAGCATGAATGTGGGATCTCATAAAACACATCAATCAAAAACCATCTAGCGCTTCCAAAGGCCATCCACCCCAACCCATCAAATAGCGATTCCACCCCACAGTCGGACATCACAAAACCATCACCAGATTAGTCTCTCCCCAAGCCTTCCAAGGCTCTAGAGTGTTTGTTCCAACCAAATCTTCCAGGACTAGTAACTCAACCCACAATTATGACCGGGATTCCAGAGCATTTTTCCAACTAAAGCTTTTAGGACTAGTAACTCAACCCACCAAGGACTTGCAAAGAGTTTTTCCAAGCAAGGCTTCCAAGAGTATTAACTCAACCCAAGTTGTTACAAGGCTTCCAGAGTGTTTGTCCAACCAGGGCTTCCAGGAACTAATCGCTCAACCCAAGCTAAAGGAAACATGAGAACCAACCAAAACAAACAAGGAAATAAACCCACAATCTCCATGGCTCTCCAGGAAATGGCAAGGCTAGTAAAATATACTGTCAATCTAGGAAATCCTCCATGCCAATGAAAAATCATGACCAATAAACCACATGCATGCAAAAACTAGTGAGGAAAACATACATTGAACTTGGTACCTGCAAGTAAAACCCAATGTAGATGTTGATATGGATGACCTCTTACACTTTCTTGCTCTTCCTTTTCCTTATTGATCCAAAACTTTAAGTATGCCACACTCTCCAAGAGTGCTCCAAGAAACTCAGTGTCTAAGAGTATGAGAGAGAGAGAGCTCCAAAACTGAACTGGCATAAGGTTACACTGACCAATCCTACCCACTGATCCTCATAAGCCTTTTTATTATTCAGACCTCTATTTTCTTCAATTTCCATTATTTACCTTCATTTTCATCCTCACATGCAACCTGTGACCTATTGCCTCCCTTTTCTCCTAATTTCCATTATTTTCATAAATAAAATGCCAATTAATGCCTCTTTCCTTTCCAAATCCTTTGCATTTGCCAATTTTCGTAGCCATAATAAACCGAATAAACACCCACTAGGATGTTTTCCCCTCCATTCAGCTTGGAATATGTGTCCCATGACCGTGGTCTTATATGTTTTTACATGAATTGTTTACCAGGGTTGTTATAGAACCCTGCCCCTTGGGGGAACACTGTCCTCGGTGTTCAATGACACATATAACCAGCAAGACCGGTGAAAACAAAACATACTTCCCATGGAGCTTTATAAGACAGTTCATTGCAGTATTTACAATGAAATTCTATTGTAAACATTACAAACATACCATTTACTAGATATTTATAACACATCTCATTACTGTATTTACAATCCACATATACTTATACACCTTTGCTTCAACCAACAAATAACCATAATGTCTATGGAGCTTTATAAATCTAGCTTGATATAGCATTTACAATAATATACACATATAAACATCTTCTCAACCAGCAAATAAAAAGGATATGGTGTCTGCATCCACAACAAGGGAATCTAGAGGCTCACACCTCCAACCTCAAAGTAATACCAGGTTTCACCTCCTTCCCAGGAAGTTCAAAATCCACTACAAAGTCAAATCTTCATCCAATGTCCAATGCTATAATCCTACGCCACTTTTTCTCTCAATGAGTAGTTACCGGCTCATACATCCAAAGCGCACTCCTAATGAGCATATGTTTCCATCTGGAAATGTTAATGACCAAAACAAATCCATCCCCGGTTTTCCCTTCTCTGCTTCACAGTTCCTCAAGAAATCCAATCACCCCCTTTCATGTAGTCACACACCTTCCAAGTTTCGTTGGCACCCCCATCCCGGGTAGTCCATCCCTCGGAAAGGTTTCCTCGCATAGGAAGATACAAAAACCAAGGCATATCGCTACCTCAAAACCATCATACCAGTCATAGCATGCTCATGGAAATCAATGGACACTATTGGATATCAGTGTCCCACAATGGTCTTGCTCCTGAATGCTTTACCAACATACTATTGTCTATTCCAATTCCTTTTGTTGTTGTTGCTAATTCTTGCAGTCAAATTCAACCACCCAACTAGGAATTTCATGCTTTCCTGTACCAAGCACATAATTTCCATTAGATTCAAAATAAATTGAAATAAATTCACATCATGCCTCATTAGTGGCCCGTCAACAAGGTATTCTTTCAATTCTGTCTGCTTCCTGTCATAATGAGTCAAACTGATATCTTTGACCAAATCATCATGTATAAACATATCACATCAGCTTAGCTCAAAACACAACCATCATAGATCAAAATCATGAATCACATGCAATCATCATAAACCATAATCATAGATCACATGTAATCAACATAGACCAGAATCATAAATCTTTTGCATAATAAAAGTGAAATAAAATATTCATAATTATCCTTTAACCAATCCTTAGCTTCTCCCTTTGTCCTTATTACGTACGCACACCAGATCGGTTTCCACACCTGATAAACACCCAGTGCCTTCTCCTCAACCATTTGCACATACACATAGTTTGCATCACACCCATAAAACCACACACGGCATACAACTCCATGCAATACATGCATCTACACTTGACATAAAACACATACACCTGCACCCAGTGTACAGTACAACACAATACCTGCGCCTACACCCAGTGTAAGACAAAACACATGTGTACACCTACACCTAATGTATAACACAACACATACATACATAGCGTACAACACAATGAATATACATGTCACGATACCACACTACACAATGTAGATACATAGTATCGCATGTACACACCACAATATGCACATAATACCACATGTACACCAGTACCACATGTACAACTTGTACATATTATCACCTATACACAGCACCACATGCACAACGTGTAAACAACATCACATGTACATGACACCACATGGACAATGTGTACACAATGCCACATGTACATCATACCACTTGTACAACATGTACACAATGCCAAATGTACACAACACCACATGCATGACATGTACACGACACCACGTGTACACAACACCATATGCACGACATGTGCACAACACCACCTGCACACAACACCACATGTACAACATGTACAGAGCACCATATGCATGACATGTGCACAGCACCACCTGTACACAGCACCACATGTACAACATGTACATGGAACCACATGCTTACAACACCACTTGTCCAATCATGCATAAAACACCATATGTGCATAGCACAATATGTACAACATGCACACAACACCATATGTACATAGCACTTCATATACAACATGTACATAGCACTACATTTCCAACATGACAGTACCATATGCACACAAAACAACATATCCATCATGTGCATAGTACAATATGTACACAGCACCTCATATCCGACTTGTACATAGCACCATCTATACCCAGCACTGCATATGCAATATTCACACAACACTCTATGTACCACCTTGTACATAACATTGCATAAACAACATGTACACACACTATATATACACAACACCACGTGTGCATAACATCATAGATGAAACATGTACAACATATACAACATATGCACAACAGTAGTACCACATATCTAAAACCACACAGTATCTACCAGACAACCTTTTTTCCAGTGTCGCTTGTCCCAACATGTCACATACCACACTCCTTTCATTTTTTTGATGTATCCCTCAGTATAGTCTTCCCATAACATAGACATAATATCAACTCATAACCACATTATACTAACCTCATATATTTTTCATGACTACTCTTCCACTTGATTCCTCATAAACCATGAACCTCTTCATGTCATTCGCCTGCGTAAGCAATTGTTGCTCCATAAGAATGATTCCTAATGACCCTGCCCTACAACAACACACATACATACATATATATACATATAAATATTAGAATTAAAAAATATGTCATACAACGACATACATGCATACATATATATAAATATAAATATTAGCCTTAATAATCATGATCCATGGTGACCCTATCAGACATTACATACATACATACGTGTGTACACATATAGACATTGGTATAATCATGATCACAACATAATTACTAGATATCATAAGGTCAAGGTTAAGAGAACTCCCTTTATGCGTGTAACACATGTGCAACATCGAGAACAACAGTTCCCAACATAGCCAAGGCATATGATGCCTCAAATCCATTCACCTTACCTTTCTTGATTACCTTTCCCATGATTTTCTTGCCATCATTTACACCAATGGACCCAACTAGTCCAGCTGGTTGTTATACTCTTGTCTTCAACTACCCTTATACATGCAATAAGCTTCATCCAGGTCTTATCTTACCTGTCGGGTACCACACAGCTCTCCCTAAGCTCCATTAACTTTCCTCTTTCCCAACCAATTCCCAAAACTCAAAACTTAAAAGGAAAGTACAAGAAATGAACAAGAAGAAAGCCATGAAAACCAATAACAATACGACACCACAAACAAAGTGGCATGATCATGCACTAGACTTAAAAAAACTGCAAATCAAGCACAAGAAAATCACAAAAGACCAAAATCACAAGGCTAACAATAGACACCATGACTCAATCCCCATAGTTCCCGGGGCTTCCAAAGGAAAGCTCAACCTAAACCTTCTTCAATATTTCATGGAAGTCCCTTTTCAATGCAATCCCTTGCATCATATTGCCACGATATCATAATTGTCAGTGCATAAATAAACATAAAAACATACTAGTTACCTTACCTTGTTGTGCCAAGCACATTGCCTTTTAACTGAACACGTCCATTCCATCTCTCAATGGGCACCAAATCCCTTGACAGATCCACCCATAACTAGAGACTAGCTAATATACATGTCAAATACATGTTCATGAATATAGCATATATACCTGTAATTTCAGTCAAGGTTAAGAAGAATTCCTGTATGCAAAACATTTATTCTTTTGGAATTAGGGTTTCCAAAATAGCCAAAAGAATTCTTGCCAAATTCCTTTTATCTTTTTACTTTGTTGCAATGTTGTCACATCACCCAACTGTTAGTTATATAAACATGTCAACTATTACCTTGTCATGTTAATACCAAGCATGTTTCATGCAACTCTTCACACATGTCAACCACACGTTCCAAATATCAAGACAATAATATCTATCAATTTGAAATCAACCTTTACCAAGACTAAAAATCATGTCATAATCCATAGTCAACTCATAGTCATTAGACATAATGCTACAACTCTCACCTACTACGCTCAAGTACATATCAAGTGTCTCAACACATGTATTAGTACAATCATCTTAAAACAAGATCATTTGAACACATACTCATATTATGAAAATCATCAAACATTCAACCAACTTTCAAACATATCATGTTAAAATAAATCAACTAGATGAAAGAATCAAACAGCCAAGCACCAAATATACGACATAAGAAAAATCATACCTTAATGTATCTCAGGGGAGGCTATCCTGTTTTCACGATCAATCCAGATTAGCATGATACAACTTCACAAATATCAACTCAACCAAAAATAAGGTCATGATATCCATAACAGTCACTAGCTAACATGTCCACAGCATAAGCTCATAAACATTTATCACTCATACATAATAATCACATCTGCACAGTAATTCTAGATTAGTACAACACACTATCACAAACAAGTCAACACATACCTGAATACCATAACCCTAACCATTTTCATAGACTAATCCAACTTAGTATGATACATATAACATCAATATCTTAATGTAGTAACCCTAATCATTAAGTTACTTGCATATAACAACAACAAGTTATATATCATGCCCATCAAAAACATATAACCTAATCATCAAGCTAACTATCATATAACAACAACAAGTTAACCTATAACATACTCATCAACAACATATAACATAATCATCAAGTTATCTAACATAAAACAAAAATAGCAATGCATACAACCACATGTTACTATCATTCATGACTATCCGACACATGTGCATATGACTACACTAATCAACTAGAATCTATCATGTATGTAACCATAACATCAATAGAAATAAGGCATACACATAACCATAATTCACATAACAAACCTTAACCTACATACCTACATTCCCTACATACAAACAAGTATGAAGACATGATCTTTCCTCGAGGTCCAATGCTACAAGTTCACTTTGATGATCTGCATTTCTTGCTCTATCTCAACCAACACATTATCATCATAACATACCAATAACATCATGATGACATAATTGCATACAATGACCTCACAATGCATGTTTTACCTACTATACATGCATAACTATAACCATGACAATGCATGCATAACAACATATAGACACTAACATGCATAACAAATTCATAGACAACCATACACTCATGACAACACATCCCACAACAACACCATCAACCTTCACATGGCAACATCACTACCACCATGATCAACACCATGAAAATGCAGCAAGTATAAGGAACACATATGCAACCAACATGAATTCATGACCAACACACAACCAATCCAGTTTAAGGTGTGCACAATGCTCTGATACCACTCTATAGTATCAGATATGACCAAAAAGAGTGCAACCCGCTCTGATACCACTCTATAACACCCTCCTCCCAATCTACCCAAGAAACTGGTCAGTCGGAGAAAACATGCGATGAGAGGCCACTATTATATGATTTGACCTCATAAGTGACGTTAAGGAAGTGGAACCGATGGAAAAAATCCATATATACATTCAACATCAACATTAAGACCCTCAGGAACCAATCCAACCTTTCTTCCAACTAGTCCCTGGGTCCCACTGATCTTTTGGACCACTTGACCTCTGGATGCTCTCATACTATGGGCATGCTAATGACACAAGGGACCTTTGGACGCTCTCAGAGGCCTGCAAGCCAGCATCTAAGAACTATTTTTCTCATTTCTATGCCATCATCCCCGAGATTTAAGCCACATTTTTAGGCCCAGAGCCCATGTCACTGCCCAAAATTGAATGACACCTTCATAACAGTAAGATAACATGGATATAACAGTATTAATGCAATAACTTGAGTGAGACCTTGATTGGACACCTACTAGCCATGACAGGAATTTCATTAAACATATTAGAAATATGTAATCTATAGGTATAAATAACAGATCTGAGCATAGGGGTCTCATACTTATCTGAGAATCGCTAAGAAGCATTGGTGCCTCAACACATTAACTGCAGTTTCATCCATTTAGGTCATAGATACATTGTTCATTCATTTACAAGTAAAAAAAGGATGAGAGCCATACATAGCTACTGTCATAAAACATATATATAACCAACATAATAGCAACAAAAATACCAACGAAATCACATCCATGTGATCCACATATAAACCAATATAATACTCATAGAAATACAATGAGAAATAACCTCATATGGATGATGCAAAATCCAAACCCGGGATGGGACTTCCACATTCCACCTAATCGTAGAATGGTTGAGCCAAATCTCTCATCATCCATTCACCCCCGTACCATATTCCAAGTATGAATGTGCGATCTCATAAAACACGTCAATCAAAAACCATCCAGGGCTTTCAGAGGCCATCCCCCTCAACCTATCAAACAATGATTCCACGTCATCATCAGACATCACAAAACCATCACTGGCTTGGTATCTCCCCAAGCCTTTCAGGGCTCCAAATTGTTTGTTCCAACCAAAGCTTCCAGGACTAGTAACTCCACCCAGAGTTGTCGATGTGCTTCCAAAGCGTTTGTCAAACCAGGGCTTCCAGGACTAGTAACTCAATCCACCAAGGGCTTCCAGATTGTTTTTCCAACCAAGGCTTCCAGGAATAGTAACTCAACCCAAGTTTTTACAATGCTTCCATAGCGTTTTTCCAACCAATGCTTCCAAGAATTAATAACTCAACCTAAGATAAAGGAAACATGAGAACCATCCAAAACAAATAAGGAGATAAACCCACAATCTCCATGGCTATCCAAGAAATGGAAGGGGTCGACAAATCCACTGTCAATCCAAGAAATCCTCCATTCCAATGAGAGATCATGACCAATAAACCACACGCATGCACCATGCATGCCAAAACTAGTGAGGAAACATAAATGCAACTGGGTACCTGCAAGAAAAACCCATTGTAGTTGTTGATCCTGATGTTCTCTTGCGCTTTCCTGCTCTTCCTTTGCCTTCTTGATCCAAAATTCCAAGTATGCCACACTCTCCAAGAGTGCTCCAAGAAAATCTAAGTGTTCAAGAGTATGAGAGAGAGAGAATAGAGAGAGAGCTCCAAAACTGAACTGATATAAGGTTACATTGACCAATCCTACCCATTGATCCTCAGAAGAATTTTTATTATTGAGGCCTCTATTTCCTTCAGTTTCCATTATTTTCCTTCATTTTCCTCCTCACATGCAACCTGTGACCTTTCAACTCCCTTTTCTCCTCATATCCATTATTTTCATAAGTAAAATGCCAATTAATGCCTCTTGCCTTTCGAAAGCCTTTGCCTTTTCCTTTGCTAATTTCCTTAGCCATAATAAACCGAATAAACACCCACTAGGACGTTTTTCCCACCACTCCTCTTGGAATGCTTGTACCATAACCGTGGTCTTATATGTTTTTACATGAATTTTTAACCAAGGTTGTTACATCCTTGTGTCTGTCACAATCACCCTTTCTCTAATGAATGCAGGAAATGTAAGATCTTCCAGAAATTTATTCTCCCTTAATTGTACAATCTTCCTCTGAATCTCATCATAAGTTAGATTGTATGTATCCATGACCGCACCATCGTCAAGAGGAACAATTTCCTCTTCTTCGATTGGAGCTTTCCCTATTGTCGAAGGAGGGGGAGACTAAATGGTGACTTGCTAAGTACTCAGCATAAGATCAACATCTAGGTATAGCGTCTCTGTTTCCACCTTCATGTATTGAATTGCAATGAGATCTTCAATTTCCTAAGAAATTTTCTTCTCTTGCAATTGTTTGGTCTCCTCTTCTAGTATTTAGTTCTTCTCTTGTTCCTCAGCTTGTTTCCATGCTACTTCTTCTTATTCTATTCCTCACCTTTCTTCCTCTTCTTGTTTCTTCCTTCCTTCCTCCAATCTCGTCTTCTTCCTGCTTCCTCTACTTCCTCATATTTTCTATTGTTATGGCTACTTTTAGAATGATTGGATTCTCTTTCATCTTGCAGCTCTTCTCTTCCACCGAACTATGTGCAACTTTCCTATTACCCTTTTTGCGCATAGGGTTGCACCTTTCTGCTAGTTCTACCTCTAGAGTGACTACCATGTGAGGAGTAACATGTGATTTTCCTGCGAAGCTGACTAGTTCACGGGGCCTGGAGGCATTGTAACAATTCTTCATCTCTTGCTCCTCAGGCCAGTAAAATGTCCCACTTGGCCATTGAAAATGAATCCTTGCACAATGGTATTTAAAAAACATTCCTAGGATCATATGGATTGAATTCCAAATGACCGAATGTGAATTTCCCTATCTCGATGCCTTTGGTGTCTCAAACTTTCAAATTCTTGATCTCGTACAATCTGATTTACAAAGGAAGAATGGGCCAAGGCACCTTCTTCTTCCTGTGAAAAGCTGCGTATAGCCCTGCGGAAAGATGATAATAGAATTATTACCTGACCAGCTTATCAGTGGCATACCTCGGTAGAAGATGTGGATATTTGTGTCCACCAAATACTCTGAGGAAGGTGTCATTCGATGAGGCTAACCAATCTTCTAATTCTAACATTTCTTCCATTTCCTTTTTGGACATGCAATATGGGTCTTCCAAAAATATTAACTTGTACAATGGAATGAGGAAGTGAACAGACAGCTTTTCCATTACTCCTTTTCACTTGCACTCTGAAATCATCTTGCAGTAGATATGCAGGGTAGTTTCTCCGAGTGACCATGTCCACTTCATGCCAGGAAATGAATTATGGGCACATATTACATCTAGGAACTAAGAATACATGTAGAATCACGATTTCTTACCATTGGGAGGGTTCTTAGTGTTAACCACATGGATCCTCAACTATTGAGCCAGCAAATCCAACCAATTGAACAATTTTCCTCCATTCACAACCTGATTAAGCAAGAATGCCTAGCCTTCTTGAAATTTCTAAGTTCTACTTTGGCCATAGATTCGGCAACATAAGACTATTAGGTATTGATAGGCCTTCTTGAGATATTTGGTCTTATAGGTGTTGCTTGGTGTCTGACGAAATGTAGAAGGCTCTTTCACTGACCCTTTGTCAACATCCTTTGTGCTTAGATAGTTGGTGACTGCATAAAAGTGGGATTCCATGAGTGATTCTGGCTCTGGCATATGATACATAAGATGGTAATCAAGTGCCAGAAAAGAGGCAAGCCTTTCTCCATTGGTATTGCTAAGATTCGTAGTCTCGGAATTAATATGAGATATTATCTAGCTGACAATGTTTGCACATGGGAAAGTTGGGTGTCTGCATGAAATATTGTGTAATCCTAACCTTTTGACATTGATGTACACCTGTTGGTCCTCAAGATCTACTTTGAAGCTCCTTGCCGAGAATGTCTCATTCACTTTCTGCCATGTAATGTCTGACTCTTTCTCTAAAAACAGTTGAGTGTCTAAGAGTATTGGCAAGTTCACTGGAGCACTCTCAACTTCCTCCCAATTGTTTCTCTTTGTAATGTCCTTTGAGACAAATCTCTTGGGATCCATAGTGATAGTAACTGATGAAGATAAGTGCTCAACAACTCAACACTTGTAGGAGAAAAATGCACTCATGGAAAACACGCATTAGCTCAAGAAAAAATGACTAACAAACCAATATCAAGGAAGTAACCACAAGACCGAGTAGCAAAATTGCACAATTTCTTGACTGAGGGAAGAGATTGGCCTCATGAATTTTTCATCGTGCAATCTCAGCAATCAAGGGAGAGGCTTGAGGCTTGAGACTGTGCAATGTGCAATCTCAACCTTAGCATACTTAGGGAGAGACTACACATTGTGCATTCTTAGTGGCCAAGTATCAAGCTTGAGCCTTGGAACTATACAATGCACAGTTGTGAAATCCAAGGATTGCGCATTGCACAACCTTAGAGGCCAAGTTGTAGGCTTGAGCCTTCGACATTGTTATAGACATTTTTGTGCCTTAGAGCTCTAAGCATGAAATGACCATAAACTAAGGGATCCTAAGTCCCTAAAAGCGTTGTTCCAGCTCCTAAAGAAACAAGGTCAACAAATTACAGCTTCTCCCAGAAGTTCTCCACCAGAAACTGCTCAGAACTAGTCAAATCAGGATCATTTCAACTGCTCCACTAGCTAGCTGCGTTGCAAAGCACCCAAATACACTAGCTAGGTGCGTTGCAACGCACCTAAATGCACTACCAAGGTGCGTTGAGCAGGAAATGACAAGTGGCAGAGTCATTCCACGAGGTGGAGAGACAATGGAAGCTTCCAGAATCTTTCCCAATGACACTTGCCTCACTGAATTCGACCAGTGATGAGTAAGAGGCTCTCAGTCTCCAAGTGGAAGCAAGAATTGACAGAGAGAAGCCACTAATCAATTCATGAGCTGACTCATCCTCTTTGCATACATCTATATATGGATCCCTCACCAAGAGATCTGGAGGCTGGAATTTTGTACATTGCAGAGAATTGTTGTTGGTTTTGAGATAGATATCAGAGTATTGGGTGATTTATGCTTTATTGGAGGTGAAGAGGGGATTCTATGCTGGGAGGTTGATGCTGGATCAGGAATCATCGGTTGTAACTCCTCCTGGATCTTCTTGTTTTATCAATAAAACTATTTGAGTTTCTCCTACATGCTTGTGTATCATTGATGTTTGTTACATTTGTATGTTTAGCTTAAATATGATCCTAAGCTATTTATGAATATAAATACATGTCTTTGTGTAGTTTCCTTCTTTTGTGATCTTGCAGGAACTTGGCGACGCTGGGCAAGTAAGGGAGAAGGTAGCTGGAAGCTGTCAAAGAGGAGAGAGATTGGATCAAAGGACTAGCGCAAGACACAGGTTGGTTCATCCTATTCCTCTTCGTTTATAGTTCATAAAGAAGAATACGAAAGTAGTTTTCCCTGTTTGTTTCTGAGGTCACTGTCACACCTTAGTGGGATAGGGTCGTTCTGAATAGACACTTTTCCCGTTAACAAAATGGCGACTCCGCTGGGGAATGTGTCTAGTTAGTTTGTTTGTGTTTTTCCTGTTGTTTGTTTCATAAACTTAGAAGTAGCGAATCAAACTACATTTGCCATTAACAAATGCAAAGTAGACATCTGCTACTTCAACCCATTCACTGGATCTGTTTATAATTTGAACAGCTGATTCACAAATGATCTGATTACCCTTTGTGATAGATCTTAAACCTCTTTTAAATCTACCCTCTGATTGTGCATTACTGATTGCTTTTACTCGGCCAAAAACCATAGATTAAACTGCAAACCGTGACCCAGAACCCAGATAGAATTCTCATTTCTGCCCCAGCGCAGGTGCTGTGAAGAGTTCCTGCATTTCAGCGCAGTTCCCGAGAGGGAAACCTACGTTTCAATCCAGTTTCTCTGTGTACCAGGTGCGTTGATCAGCCTAGCCTTGTGCAGCTGAGGTTCTTTGCTCAATTTTTTCAGTTTTGTCTCTGATTTTTGCAGCCTGTGATCAGTGTGTGTGTCTGTTTAAAAGCCCCTTTTCTTTGCCTTAATTCCGCCTCAGTTGTATAAAATAAATTGTATGTGTTTTTTTGTGTTTGTGGCGTCATTTACAGTTTCCCATTGCAAAAGTAGAATAGCCATATTGTCGTCCTTTGATTTAGATCTGTCGTAAGTGTCGATTTTGATCTTAGGAGAAAGTTTATTTGTTGTTGACAGTTGATTATGCTTTTACTTTTTCCTTTGGCTTGAATTTGTGAATTTCTAGTGTCGAAACAAGTGTTTATTTCAAAATCATAAAGTGTCGTAATCATCTCTACCTTTTGATTTCGAAAAGAAGCTTGTTTGTGTTTTTCACTTGAAAACGAATTCAAATTTGTACAACAACTTTCTTTTTAGGCATCAATATTAAGAAAGTGAAAAACAAATACATGCACATGTGCATTTGCATATTGACAGTCTATTTGGCTTGATTTAGGAAAAGTGCATTTACAGTGTGCTCTTTGCTCTTTTAGAAAATATTGTGTCTTTCTTTTCCCCTTGTAGCTAGGATTTTCATTGTTGAAAAGAGATAAAAGCTTGCTTATCATCTTTAGATTTCATTTTAGGAATTACATCTACATCTTGTGCTGAACCCAAAAGTAAAACTTCATAAGAAAGATCAACTTAAAATAAATTCAATGAACTTAACAACGCTTTGTAACTTAACGCACAACATTTAGAGGTCTAGGCTAGAGACGTATTCCGGCGTCGTAAAGCCTGGTAACTGTTGTCCTCACTGATGGTTGGGTGATTCCTCCACTTTGAGACGATAAGTGCCAGTATGGACTTGTGCTCCCACGTACCGTCGAGTATATATTGGGAGACCCCTATAGGCATAAAACCTTTATCCATAGGAAACCGTGTCAGCCGCCCTACTGATCGCAATGCACCGAACACAGCATTCGGGAATATTGACTGACGTACCGTAAAAAGTATTCTGCAGTTTTGCGATTGGTTTGGTACTCCCTCTACCTAGACCTCCAGAGCAGTCCCTTTCGTTCCTTTTCAGACTCCTTAACGGAAAAGGTACATCTGAGCACTTGTCACTTCAGGCTCATTAAAAATCAAAGGCGACTAGAGTCATCTTTTGTTTTTTCTCGACTCTTTAAAATTGAAAAAACAAGTTGTGTCAAAGCGTCTAAAATTTATTTTTAAACGGAATAATCATCACCTTTCCCTCGTTGATCTTCGAAGTTAGTCTCCCTTCATCACAAATTCTTGTAGAATCGCTAAGAAATCTTTTGGATAGACTAGATATGTCTGAACAACCGTCGACATCTAGGACTGTGTCATCCGACACAGCAGCGGAACCTCCTGCTGCTACTCCAATAATGTTCGCCGGTATACCATCTGTCCCAGCAAGTTATCAACAATAAGCGGAGTCCAATCGGGGACGACGACATGGTTAGTTCCTATTTCTTCATCCGGATTATCATCTGGTATTTCTTATGTTGAAACTCAACAAATTGATCCAATGTGTCTTCAAAGGCCAATCTACCCTTTAAGTACTGGATTTCCACCATATGGAGGGCAATATACCTTTTCATTGTTCCCTCCCAGAGAACAACCATATGAGAGTTTACAACAAAGTTCAAGTCAAACTGGAATTACATCCAGCGGTTGGGTACCAATATTGTCTCAACAACCAAGGGTTGTATATTCAACGCAACCAGTCCACCCTATGTCGAATATTCCCACTATACCTACTATGGTGACTGCATCGCAAGTACAAGTGCTACCTGTTGTATGTCGACCCCAAGTTTCTCAGGTTGCAATACAACAGCCTCTTGTCTCAACGACTCAATCACAACCTCAGGGTAGTGCCTCCTTATCTGGAGTGACTCAGGCTCAAACAAGTACTATGACTTCTCATCTTGGTCAATCATCCAGTATTGGGCAACAGCAAATGGTCCAACAACCATGGCTGATTCAATCTCAACA
The DNA here is from genome assembly GCA_031772625.1 of Pinus tabuliformis. Lineage (NCBI taxonomy): Eukaryota > Viridiplantae > Streptophyta > Pinopsida > Pinales > Pinaceae > Pinus > Pinus tabuliformis. Next base: position 1,575,316,956 of record CM062804.1, read on the forward strand.
ACCGCCATTCCAGCAATCATATCAAGGACCTGAGCAACAAGTCTTTGTAAGTAATGGGCAACCGCATTCCCAAAGCGGTTATCAACAACCATATCATAACGGTTATGCCCATCAACCTTGTCAAAATTGCCAACATCAAATACATTATGCTGGTATGCAAAGACCCACTGCTCAGGTGATTCCATCTTATCCTGGGTATGCTTCACCTAACCTGAATCAACAGTTGCCTTTTGTAGCAACTCTAGAATTACCAGATCTAAACCGGCTGACAAATGATCCAATTGCTTATGCCCCTTGGTGGCCAGCGATTCCGCATAAACTTCCGTCAGATATTCCTAAATTTAATGGAAATCTGGGTGAAGATCCGTCAAATCATGTGATGACCTTTCATCTGTGGTGTTCATCAAACACCCTAAATGATGATTCGATAAGACTTCGCCTCTTTCAGAGGACGTTAACGGGTCCGGCGGCAAAATGGTACATTGAATTGCCTAGAGCTTCGTTCGACAACTTCAGTACCTTAGCGAGGACGTTAACGGGTCCGGCGGCAAAATGGTACATTGAATTGCCTAGAGCTTCGTTCGACAACTTCAGTACCTTAGCCACAACCCTTTTAACCCATTTTCAATTACCAATAAGGTACGAAACGGGAACAGAACTTCTTACCAACTTCAAATAGACAACGGCCACTCACATATCTGATCATATACATGAGTGGCGACGTCGTCGTAGGATGGTAAAAACGTACATCCCCGATCAGCTCTTAGCTGAATGGTTTATCAAGTCATTACTACCTTCCATCACGGAAGATGTGGCAAAGGGGGGAGTCATAACAGAAGAGAAAGTTATCGCTCGTGCACAATATCTAGACTTGATTTACACTCAGTCCGACACGCTCTACGACAAAATACCTGACACCCCTAGACCAGAATTCTCAATTCCTCCTCCTCCTAAATCAAACAATGAATCTCATGTCGGCGATGGCGTGATTGGCACAACAGACACGAAATCGACAAAGGCTACATCTGAAAAGGCCCGTAAGATTTCTAGTCAAAACGCAAATGAGGAACTTCTTGCCTTGGAAGTAAATGTCGTGTCAGCCGACAAGGGCAAACAACTGAAGCAACCAGGGGGCAAGAAGAAAAAGAAAGGGAGAAAAAGGAAGCAGGATGAGTCATCTCCTGGAAAAGCTTTTGCAAACCCTTCTGGGCAAAGGAAACCCCCTGCGGGGTGTCATATATGCAATGAGGATCATCGGACGAGAGATTGTCCACATAAAGCTGAAGTTAAGAAACTCTTTAAGAGTTCAAAAACCTCAGCAGTATTGACTGATCCATTTCCAAACCCGAGAAACAAACTGGTTTCTAATCAAAATGCTTCCCGATCCCAAGTGCTTATGTTGTCTATCTCAAAGCAGCAAATTGATGCTTTGACAAGGAATAAAGATTACGAGAATCCACAGGTGTCGTATAACAAGGCTAATGAACAACCTAGTAGTTCGACGACGACTTTGACCAAAGTTGTGCCACCCATCATTCCTGAACAAATGATAAAGTCGCCAAATGGAGTAGTACACAAATCGACATTTAATCCTCGTGCAAAAATAGCACAGAATTATAATATAATAGAGGACCTGGCCCAATCGTCGTCCGCTATGTCGACACTCGAGGTACCACAAAAGTACCTCTCCCAAGAGCAAGCTTTATTATCAGCAATAGGTGGGATTGACCCAATGGATTCCAATCTTGTAGTTGTTGATCATAAGGATATGACCCTCAGTTACCAGCTCAACTAGCTTTCCTTATTCAAGTGAAAGCCCTCAACAAAACCGTTCATCGAACAATTATTGATGAGGGGGCATCTACATGCATTATGTCAATGAGTTGCTGGAAAACTTTAGGATCTCCAACCTTGTCGCGATCTTTGACGACATTAAAAGCATTCGACGGAAGGACATATACCCCATATGGTATCCTATGTAACTTGAAAGTTGAACTAGGAGGGAAAAAAGTAGAAATTGATGTTGAAGTAATCGACGGAAACCTTGATTATAACATCCTACTGGGAAGGCCCTGGATATATGCCATGGCCGCAGTTGTGTTGACCTACTTCAGGAAGATTGCATTTCCCTTCCAAGGAGGAATTACAATCATCGACCAACAAACATTTCTCTCCAACAGTTCACAAGTTACGGGAAGCATTCCAACGATCCATGGTAGCAATCATTCGCTCCAAAATATCGGAGTAGGTCTCCTAAAAGACCCTGCCTTAATGGGTAATTTTTCCCTACCGCCTCCAAGTAATCTGGCGGAAATGGCCACAGTGGAATATGAAATCTTCTATATCTAATGGATTTGGATTTCGAGGATGGTTCTTATCTCGTGTCAACCTCGTTAAAAAATGAAACAAGGAATCTTGAGGATGGTTCTTTTACTGTGTCAACCTCATTAAAAAATGAAACAAATCCCCTTTCCAAATCTCAAAGGTAAACCTTCATTCCAACCACCGAGTTGAATGCAATGAAGCTTGGGGGGCATGCACCTCGATTTGCGTTATTATGCTAGGGGCATGCAAACTTATCATGAGCAGTGTTACTGCAGGGTTCAAGCTCGTTAAAAAATAAACCTGCATCGAGCAGTGTTTACCGCGAGGTTCAAGCTCGTTAAAAAATAAACCTGGACCGAGCAAATGTTTCCACCCGCGTTTAAGCTCGTTAAAAAATGAACTATCCCCCGGTAAATAACCACCGTGAATGAAGCATTTTCAGCCATTAAAGCCTTGGTCATGTTTGCACCGTCACCTCCACTTTTCCATTGGCCGATCATTCACCTCCATTTGATTGTTTACCCATTTTTGAGGAACAGCTGCGAAGAGTGATTTCACTAGCCATCCTTGTGACACTGCCGTGATTGGAAAATTCCAAACCTTACCTGGAACTAACTCGTAAAATATTAAAAGATTGACGAGATTTGGCCTTCCAGCTCGTTAAAGCGACAGGAAGTGCTATCCCTCCTCTAGATTTTAATCTTTTTGGACCTGATGGATTATTGCACAAAAAGATCGAGTGCTTGTTTTGTTCAGCTCGTTAAAACTATCGAAAACTCATCCTTTCTGTATTGTTTTATAATTTTTCGGACTTAAGGGATTAGATGACGAAAAATGAATTTTGGAGTTACCTTTACGTACCTTTTCAGACTCTCTAAAAATGAAAAGGACCGAGTTATCTTTGTCGTTAGACTTGTTAAAAAGATTAATAGCGACAAACTTGTCTTTAGGCGAGATCGAGTTTCACTATCGCTAGGCTCGTTAAAACATAGCGATGGGTTTTCCCGAAGGGCAAATTATAGAACAAGCATATGTTATCCTCCTCAAGCTTGACAAAAATAAAGAGGTACTGGTCAGCAATGACTGGGGAAAAATTCGGAAGAAAACTCAAAGAAACTTTATTGGTAGCAAGTCGCTCTTGAACATGACACTTCCACTCCGTGCCTGAGTCGGGTTGGGTTGTTTCATTCACCGGTCACATCACCATGGTCACGCCACACCATCCACATTTGGGGTAAATGCTACCAATCCATCACATAAGTGTCACCGACATGTTCAAGAGAAGTCATCCAGAGAAGTCACCCGTGTCCCATCCACTACCATACATTATACTTCATTCTTTCATGACCGCCACCCTGAACCTTATATCATCAGATCGTTTTCACCTCCATCAAAATCATTTGCTCCGTTCCGTGTCATTGATGTGGGATTCATTAAGGCCCTCCTTTGACGGATCGCTTCTTGTCGACATCAGCTCATTATCCAAGAAGTTGATCTAGGAACAACCCCTTCAGTACTTTGAAGCTTGCATGCCTCAATGGCAAGTTTCTCACTTCCGACGATAGGTATACATCAATGACCTTCGACCGAAAGATTTTGCGTGGTGTTCAACGCCAAGTCCTTTATTCACACCACGTGAATTGTACTGCAGTACCTTGAGGGTCATTATCATCATCGGTGATTCCTCTCGCGCTTGTTAACAGTTTACATCATTGACTGGTAATCAAGCGATGTCTTTCCATGTTCGACTTCAAAACATTTCTCACATGGATCGACTTGTACTTCAAGTGAAAATTGGACGAGATTGAAGACCCCGGATCTAGTTTCATCCATCCGGGCTGTGATATATATTCAGGAAAAATAAAGACATTGAAATGTACAGCATTGCAGCACAGATAATCATCCTACCAAAAGGATGATGACTCCATCAGAATCATCAGTCTACCATCAGACGATTGTCTGTCCTATGTACATGAAAATGAATTTATAAAGTTGAGCATGGGAATGCCCACCTCAGCTAGATCATGAAAACAGTATGAATATAATGTATTGTATTGTATCTTATTACAGGTCTCCTCCCAGCATTGAAAGAACTTCGGATCCTCCTAATAAAGCATTTCACCCAATAAACAGCCTCATACTTTAGGGGGCAACTGTTATAGACATTTTTGTGCCTTACAGATCTAAGCATGAAATGTCCATAAACCAAGGGATCCTAAGTCCCTAAAAGTGTTGTTCTAGCTCCTAAAGAAACAAGGTCAACAAATTACAGCTTCTCCCATAAGTTCTCCACCAGAAACTGCTCAGAACTAGTCAAATCAGGATCATTTCAGCTGCTCCACTAGCTAGTTGCATTGCAAAGCACCCAAATACACTAGCTAGGTGCATTGCAACGCACCTAAATGCACTACCAAGGTGCGTTGAGCGGGAAATGACAAGTGGCAGAGTCATTCCACGAGGTGGAGAGACAATGGTCTTTCCCAATGACACTTGCCTCACTGAATTCGACCAGTGATGAGTAAGAGGCTCTCAGTCTCCAAGTGGAAGCAAGAAATGACAGAGAGAATCCACTAATAAATTCATGAGCTAACTCATCCTCTTTGCATACATCTATATATGGATCCCTCACCAAGAGATCCGGAGGCTGGAATTTTGTACATTGCAGAGAATTGTTGCTGGTTTTGAGATAGATATCAGAGTATTGGGTGATTTATGCTTTGTTGGAGGTGAAGAGGGGATTCTATGTTGGGAGGTTGATGCTGGATCAAGAATCATCGGTTGTAACTCCTCCTGGATCTTCTTGTTTTATCAATAAAACTATTTGAGTTTCTCCTACATGCTTTTGTATCACTGATGTTTGTTACATTTGTATGTTTAGCTTAAATCTGATCCTAAGCTATTTATGAATATAAATCCATGTCTTTGTGTAGTTTCCTTCTTTTGTGATCTTGCAGGATCTTGGTGACGCTGGGCAAGTAAGGGAGCAGGTAGCTGGAAGCTGTCAAAGAGGAGAGAGATTGGATCAAAGGACTAGCGCAAGACACAGGTTGGTTCATCCTATTCCTCTTCGTTTATAGTTCATAAAGAAGAATACGAAAGTAGTTTTCCCTATTTGTTTCTGAGGTCACTGTCACACCTTAGTGGGATAGGGTCGTTCTGAATAGACACTTTTCTGGTTAACAGACATGTGAAATTTGCAGATGAACATGGTAAATGTTGGCCAAGTAAAGAGCATACCTGCCCAGGAAGAGTATGGTAAAGTGCCAGATCTGAGTGATAGTTCAATTAAGAGTCCATATATAACTAAGGAAAGATAGATCAGTAAAAATCAAGTGCATAAGATCAACATGCAAGAGGAAAAACAAACATGCATGGGGAGTCGCCAAAACAGCGGCCACTAAAGGGTAAAAAACAAGAAGTTGATGCAACGCTTCAAAACAGCGAATGAAAGACCAACCCAACACTTATTCAAGCTAATATAAGTTGAATTCTAGCAACCATGAGAAGAAACAAGCAAAACAACACTCACATAAGAAAAACAACAAAAAGCGGTTAAAAAAAGTGACAAAAGGTGACAAAAGAAAAACTCACCCAAAAAAGCATTGCAAACTCCATAAAAGACTCCTTGACCTCCTTGGGAAGGCTATACCTCCAAGATAGAATGTGAAAATGAGCTCTAGGCATGTATATTATGTTGTCAGCTACTGTAAAATGTGTTTTCAGCTGTCAAAAGAGTGAAAAAGAGCAGATAAATTTATAGTCATCTTTTAAGCCACTGAAGGACTCAAAGCATACATCTAACACTCTCCATTGGAAATTGATTGTAACAAGCTTTCCAACGATATGTGGAAGTCTAAAAATGGACTCTTGGATCAAAAGATATGATATGTTGAAGTTCAAGGGTTGAAGCTTTAAGAAGAAATATCAGAGGTCCAATATATCAGAGATCGCATATCGGAGGTTCAGGAATATCAACAATCGGTGCATCAGAACATCAGGGATATCAGTGATTGCACATCAGAGAAATAGAATATCAAAAATTGGATGGATATCGGTGATCACTCATCAAAGACATTGAAGATCGATAGTCATAGCATCGGGGATCCAATGCATTAGAGGAGGAAGTATCGGAGCACGGAGGAGATCGGCGGATCGCAAAATCGCAACATCAAAACTTTTGAAGGTAAAAACCTTTTAAGAGTTGCGACATGGGTAATGCATCGATAGTGTAAAATCCATTGGGGGACTCAAATAAGGATTAAGAAAGGATTCCATTGCAAAACCAAATATGAACAGGCCCTTTCCTCTCTCATCTAGCAGAACACGTGGCAGCATAAGATTGTCTCCGATAAGGACATGTGGAAACATAGGATTACCTCTGATAATGACGTGTGGTGGCATATGATTGGTTTCGATAAGCTATAGTGGCATCTAACATCAACATGACGTGGTAGTACGGAATGACACGTGGTAGTCTATTGTTGCATTTTGAGGGGCCAGAAAGGGGAAAATATGGGTGACATGTGTCACCACTCATAAGGTGCCACATGGAAGTGATGACATCATATCGACGATCAAGGAATTTAAATATCGCAACTCCCATGTTATTTCCCCAATTAGAAACCTCTAATGAGAGGGGCTCCAATATTTAGCTAGCACATGGTCTAGAAGAACTTAAAGAATTAGGGGCGGAGAGCTCTTAACAAAGGAAAAACGGCCCCTGGGCAAGAACAAAATGCCCTAGCACCTTAAGACTAAGCCTCCAGTCACATCCCTTGGTCCCATGGAGGAAAATAGAAAGGGGCTAAACAAAAGGGGCCAAGGAAATCAGAACTTGTTGTTTTCATAATGTCTTTAAGAATAAAAGTCTCAATGAGTAAAGTTTTAATAGTGTAATGTAGAGAAGTAAGAGATGGATGGGTCAGTAGCTGCGATATTAAATGAAGACACAGAGGAGTTGGTAATTGAAAATGGAAAATCTTGTGGAATTCTTTGAAACAAGAAACCAAGGACAATTGTGGCAGCATAAATGAATTCGACTGCTTCCTGTGCACGTCTTCAACGAGGTAAATGGAGGTATGGGACTCAGGAAGCAGTAATTCCTTAGCATGGAGCTCCACGCAGTCATGCAATGAAATACTACTTGGTCAATCTTCACTTCTACTTTGTGACAAGCAACCACAGTTGATCTCTCCTAACTCTAGAGAGTGGGAATTCAAGCAGTTAAGACAAAAGCAACAGGTGAACCAGCCGAGCAGCGAGAGAGGCACCTCATGGAAAACATGTGGCCTGATCAGAGGCAATCACAAGAATGGCAGGGAGATGTTTTCCTCATCCATCATTCAATTTTCCTTTTTGTCTATTATTTTGTATTTTTTACATTTTCATGAACGGAATCAAATCTGATTGTAATGATTTTTGGCAACAAAACCATCACATGCCGAGACAATTAGTCGATCATACAGCTAGAGATCGACTGAGATATTTTGTAACTGCTTTCAAATATCACCCTCCTTATAAAAAGAGGGAAGAAACACTTAACACAGGTTCCCAAATTATGTATCCAAGAGGCTCAAATTTTGTGGTTCCACATTGATTCTATTTTCCTGTTCATGAGGGACTTGAGCAATACAATTGTTGAATGTAAATGGACTGGATATTTGGACTCCATCCTGAAGGTTAATGAAATTTTTATGTTGATTCCTATCAAATTAATGTGCAGTATGTTTCCCCTTTGTTTATCACTTCATGTATGTCTTTCCTCCTCTAAAATAGTGTAATGAAGCTGCTAGTATCACTCTCATTCATGGTTGTATATTTGCTGCTAAGTAGTAATAGTGTTGTTGGGAAAAGTATCCAATACGGAATGACCCTATCCCACTCTAAGGGTGATAGTACCTCAGCAACAATCGAAGCAAAGCTATCTAAGATTTCTTCTTTATGAAAGTAAAATAGGAGAGAAAGAGATCCACTAACCGATGTCTTTCGCTAATGGTTGATCCAATCTTCTCTCCTTGCTGCTTGCTCCCAGCTCCTTGCTCTTTCACTGGCCCAGCTACACCAAGATCCTGCAAAATGGCAAGAGAGAGAAACTACAAGAAGCATACATTCATAATTGATTCAAGGATTAGAATAAATCAAATACACAAGTATGACAATACATCATTGAGACACATGCATATAGAAGAACCTCAAATGCTTTATTAATGGAAGAAGTAAAGTTCAGGAAGTGATACAACCATAAGAGGCCCAATCCAGCATCACCTTCCCAGCAGAAAGAAATCTCCTCTTCACCTCCTTCAAAGAAAATCACCCAATAGCTCTAAACTCAAACCAACAGCACTTCCTTACATTCACAAGATTCCAGCCTCCTTAGACCTCATGAGAGAGCTCTATATATAGGAGTTTTGGAGAAAGGATGAGTCAGCTTGAGGCTGCATGAAGCTGACTAGTGTCCTCTCTCACTTCAGTTATTCTTCAGTTCTTGAGTCCACTTGGAGGTTCTTGCTTCCACTTGGAGATCTAGACCCTCTTACTCATCACCAGTCAAATTTCCTGATCCAAGTGTCATTTTGGAAGCTTCCTGGGCATTGACACCTTGAGGAATGACTGTGCCACTTGTCCAAGTACGCTCAGCGCAGGTGGCCTTCTTTGCAGTTGACATTCAGCGCAGGTACAGAGTGGAGCAGTTGACATTCAGCGCAGATGCTCAGTGGAGCAGCTGACATGATCCAGAAATTGCTTGTTTCTGAGTGTTTTCAGGTGGAGAACTGATATTTAGTGATGTGGTTTGATGACCTTGTTCCTCTAGGGGTAGGAACAACATGTTTAGGGACTTTGGATCCCTTAGATTATGGACATTTCATGCTTCATGCTGTAAGGCACAAAAATGTCTATAACAAATAGTACCTGTGTTAACTACAGATTCACTTATGTTATTTAATAGCCTACAGTACCTATAATGTGCATAGATTTACTTAAGGTTATTTGGTGACAAATGTATTCATGATGCATATAGGTTGCGACCTTAATTAGCACTCCACTATTTCTACGTTTTCACCTCCTCATTCTTCCATACTTCTGTTGGAACTTGTTGCTTAGGATTTTGTGTTGTATCTAACCCTCTGCATTGAATTCACTCCTTTCTTTAATCCTCTTAATTTTTACTACAACACCAATATTAGGCTTCCTATTGTTGTGTGTTGGCCACCAAAACCAAGACATTTCTCTTTGATATTAGCCATGTTTACCCCCTGATTATTTAGATCTATGTGTTTCCTTGAGTTTACCTTGATGAAGCACTATTGAATCAAGCCTCCTGAATTATCTATTTTCCAATTACATGACATATAGAGTGCAACATACATCCCTCATATAATCTTCAAGAGCGCTCCTCTCGGATTCCCTAGGCATTGGTCTCCAATCAACCGAGAGGTTGTCTCTAGGAGGCCTCTATATCTTGTGAATCAATTGTGCGACAGGTGATAGAAAAATCTACAACGTATTATATAGATCTAGGTTCGTTAGGGTTTATGACTCACATGCCTAAAATCAAGGAAAAAGAGACACTTGGCGGAAGGTCAAAAACAACAACTTGTTCCACTCGCCGGGAAACTAATTATCCATTCCCTATTTTCTAGGGATTTATTTTTCAGTTCTTTTCTTTTTCCTTTTTTCGAGAAACTAGCCATTCGCACTGCCAAGAAGGTTTGTGCAATTCCTAACCACGAGGGATTGGGTAACTCCTTCACTTAATGAATTATGCGGTTTCTGAGAGCAAGGGAATACTTTATGCAATTTGTGGGCTCAAGGTTGGCTTGCCTCTTAGGATTTCACAGTTTTAAAGCTCAAGGTTGGCCTACCTCTCTAGATTGCATAATTTTTTAAGGGAATACCGGTAAATCTACAAATTCAAGGCAAGAAATCACAAGTAGTGCATGGAATGATAAGTCTTTAACATAGCATGAATACTTGACAAAAGTGAATGATAAGCTCCTGTGGACATAAGGGAGGCTCCAAAATCAAAGCATGGCCAAAATTTTGGAGGGTGGTTGTAGCGACTACAATAGATTCATTCGAAATAAAAAACACACAAATTTGACTAAACTGCACAAGTCAAGGAACGGAAACTAACACTATGACATATTGTTTTCTTCTCATACTCGTTATCCCACAAATGTTACTATTACCTGTGTCAAAATTTCTACACACAAAATGCTCAATAATTATCAATCGAACATACCAAAGTTAATCACAATCATGTGCATTTACTCTACACTTGGCCATTGATTTAATATCAAGGTTATACGTGCCATAAGAAACAGAAATTCACCATACAAAACAAGTTCAAACTAACTGTGATCATTATAATTACCTAAGAAACTACCAAATGTGAATAGAAGGCCCGCAAAGGTGAATCGATTTAAAAGCTTCTAGTATTGTAGAGATTTTGTATTTATGCACTACTGCTATCATCCACAATTTAAAAACAACACCATTGAGACACCACTGAAGATGAAATCTCACCTTCGATGATAATAGTTTATATAAGGCAACAAAATATCGAACAATACTCCAAGCTCTTAAATGCAATTTGCAAAGAGGAAATTTTACACAATCCACTACTCCAAATCATAAATGATTAGAAAAGGCTCTTATCAATATCAGAAAATAACTTTTTTCCTTCCTCTGCCAATGGTTTCAAAATATTTATCGAGTCGTTTCCCTATAAAACAACACCTGTTACATTTTTGTGTCCAACATATGTCACGAAATCTCTGTATTAGAGATAAAGATGATGGTCAGATCTCTATATCGTTCCAATGTATGTATCGTCATTAGTATTTTATTATTATTATTATTATTATTATTATTATTATTATTATTATTATTATTATTATTATTATTATTATTATTATTATTATTATTATTACTATTACTTCACAAATGTAACAATAAAAACGAAGTGAGTTATTTTTTATATCATTCTAAATAGCCTTTTCCTCTCACTACACTAGCTATTCCAAATGATTGCAGACCCGTTTCCCTATAAATCACCACCTGGTACTATTTTTCATCTTAAACATGATACAAAGATAAAGTCGTCATTCATATTATTTATCATCTTGATCTTTGTTCTATGATTAATAGAAAACACTCTTGTAGGTAAATACCATCCCTCACATCATTCAATTCACCGACTACACACATTTCCACGTATGTAGTCACTATACCCACACATAGATGGAACAAGAAAAACAAAGAAATATTAAAACATCAAATCTAGAAGCATGATTTTCAAGGAATTAAACATTAATTCTAATGTATACTTTCAACATAACACAATTGCACATGTGTGGGACTGCAGAGCAAATCCATTCTGCGGGAAAATCTCTCAAGATATCAAATATAGAAACATGATTTTCAAAGAATTAAAATGTTAATACTAACGTATACTTTCAAAATAACACAAATGCATATGTACTCTAAAGCTTTCATTGTGTGAACCTCTGTACTCCACAAAATCTATTAATAAAATAAGCATTACTCTTGCAAACAATCTACTAATGTCAAATTGCATGTGCACTAACTCCAAAAGAGTTGAAAATGCATTACAATTAAAAGATACCCTTGCATTTCCCCTATTCCTCACAAATTCTACACATCCCTCTTTCTGCACATGCATTTTTTCTCCACATAAGCTTTGCACACACACAACCACCTCCGCATAGCTTCATCTGCACATCTACTTTCACACTCAATAATTCTCTTCGATCATTCATTGAAATTTGAAGTTGTTATTAATTGATGTGGGTCCCAGATATCGTGGGGAGGAATCATTCGTTGCGAAATACATTCCTAAATAAGAATTAAAAAGGGATTTGTATATTTATTATTTTAATAAACTTTTCACAAATCTTTAGGAACAGTGAAAGCTCTTCACACATATAGTTGTTCTCTGCACAAGCTTCCTCCAAACAGACAGCTCTACATAACCACCTCTGCACAAATACCTCCGTAGTTGTGAAATATGTTCCTAAATAATAATTAAAAAGGATATTTATATATTTATTATTTTAATAAACCTTTCACAAATCTTTCGGCACATTTGAGGAACCAGGAACTCAACTAACATTAAGGAATTTTCACACCATGGGGAAGAGGGGGATATTTACTAGTGATATTGCATAACATGTACCATCCCCTTTCAATGCAAATATTGAATTCAATGATAATTTGGTTTATCCCATTGACTCACTTTGTTTTACCACACAACATTTATTCCTCACATTGACTGAAAACATAGTTTATTTAATATTGCATAATAAGAGTAGCTTTTATAGTCCAATGATTACGATAATTGTTACAGAAATGGCCTAAAACCCAACAGGACCTACAACCACATCAGTTTTTTCATCATTCGGAAGAAAGGTACCATAATAGTGTATTTGGTGTTTGTTTGACTAAGGGTCCCAAAAACAATTGGATGATGTATGTAATGGAAACAATGCACAAGGAAGATTAAACAAAAACTAAAGAAAACAAAATAAAACAAGCTTAATGAAGTAAAACACATCAACAAATATCTAGGAATTAGATCCTATTTATTGATTGTTGATGGTAGAAGAGCTACAAATAAGATATTAAGACACTTGAAGATATTTTCTTGAGAAACGGTGCTCAAGAGCACTCAGAAAGGATTTCCTTTCTTCAATCTCCTTTACAAACTCCTTCTCTATGAAAGAAGCGAAGATAACTCTCAATAGTGATGGAATCCTCTCAATAATGGAATAAAGGATTGCTTGGGAGAAATTTTTCCAGCATAACAATGCATAAAACTTCTTCTTCTTCTAGGTCTTCCAATAGCTCATCAATGATAAAATTACTTCAGAGAAGCACAACAATATTCCTTTAAGGGTCGTATATCTCCAAATCAACTTGAAATCAGTTTTCCTTAAGCAGTTTTTGTCAGGAAATCCCAGTTCCAATCATGTGGAGTGGTCTTAGACTGTTGACTGGAATTTTTGGTGACCCATGCAACTATCAAAGGAAAAAATCATGCGATATTGATTTTTTTCATTTTGAGCGGCCACGCGAGTTGATATTTTTTAGACTTTGGAAGACATTTTGGTTTTTGAATTTCATGGTGTTTCCATCTGGAAAAGCTTCACCTGTACATGTTGTTATCTGACTCTAGGTGTCATGTGACCTGTATAAATGTGTGTATGAATTATCAATTTTAATAGTTTCCCTCTAATGTATTAGATTAGGAGCAAGCGTATACCTTAAATACATCACGTTTTGTTATTTAGATGATGGGTCTGATGTGATTTTTGAGAGAGACGAGATCACTGCGAGATTAATGGGGAAAGTTCCTCGACTAAGAACTAAAATAAAACCATTCTATGAAGAAACGGTGATACAAAAGTGTCTCTACAATGCGGGCATATCCCACACTCGTTATGATGACTGGGATTGAAGTATTACAAACATACATGAAAAGTCATGTCAAGTAGTGGTGAAATGGCTGACGTGTTGCTAGCTAAAGAAAATAACAGTTTTCGCCCTCTGAGGAATATCTGATAAACAGGTTGAACTGGGTGCCCCCAAGCATCTGATATAAGGCGTCGTTGAAGGGGGTCTAATGAGATGCATGGGTCTTTGACCTAATAAGAGAAATGCAATAATCAAATCATAAAATACTACCCTGGCATGAAAATTTATGTTGATGTCAAATGTCAGGGAGACTGATGACATCAATGGGAAAATAATAGTTCCCACTGTGCCACCCGTGATTATCCCTAGAAGGTGGGAGTAACCAAGATATTGCTTCAATTCTGGAAGATGGTCGTTGATGTTTATAGAATGAAGCGCCAACCGCCTGAAAGATGGTTTCGAGAAATCCATGTGACATTGGAACCATTATTTGCAATAGGATGGGTCCACAAACATGATGGTGAGAGTTGATGGTATGTGAGGGATATGGAAAACTTGCTCGAGGTTGGAGCATTGATGCAAGTGGCAGAAGTCAAGACAACGGTGCTAAGGTAATTCCCCTAGATTCAGTAAATTATTCGCGTGGGAAAGTTCATTATGACTGTAACGGTATGGTATGACCAAATGGTGATCAATGGGAGGTAAAAAGTGAGCTCCAACCAAAGGTGACTACGGACTAGCACTAAGTAACTAGACACAAAAATATGGGTGAGAATCATGTTCCTTAAAAAATCTTCGTACACTTTCCAAAAGAATTTAAAAGTGGTTTTGGATGTAAAAACACAGAGATGGTTTCCCCAAGGAAATGATGTCATGCATGATGATACAAATGGGATTTTCGCTATGAGCGGGGGCCCCATTGGTTGGTCTCAGTGTGATGTGGATGGAATGATGTGGATGGCATACTGCAAGATGGATGAATGGTAGGAAAAATTTAGAATGCAGTGGTGCATTCAATTCGATCTGACTATAAACAAGAGTAGTAGCTTGGGAGTGGGGTTGGTAAGTAATGAGAAAAGAAGAGAAGTATGAGGCTAATCTTCTAGACATGCATATGAAAGGGCTCCTAAGCCTGGGGGAATAGTCATGGATATGATACTATGAAGGGAACTATGAACTAGGGTAATCCATGTGAGCAAAGCTCTATCGACCAATGTGGAAGTTTACCATGTGCAAGTGGAAGGTGATGGTAGACGTGGTTGAGATGGTGGACCCTATGGTTGATTTCACATAAATGATGTGAGGATATGCACAACTTTGAAGGAAATTCTATCATGTTAAGTAAAGAATGATACCTTAACTCTCAATTGGCACCGAGGGAATGAGGTTATTGAGAAGCAGCTGGGAACCTGCAACTTCAAAGTCCAATACCCCAAGTGAAAACATATTTATGTAACAATATACAAACTAGAGCACACTAAAAAGGATGTATTGAAAAACACAGAAATTCGCACCTGATGGGTACTCGAAAATGTGATACAAGCCAAAAAATGAGGATGTTGGTGTCGCATAGAAGTGAAGTCGCCATGATGAGGTAGGTTGTGACTTGATGTCAGATCCTAAGGAGGTGGGGGGACCTCCTATGAGTGGTGGGGAGAGCTAAGGTGGTGGCTCCTCCCGACCACCACTCTAGATGTTACGTGTTGTCCCTAGGACATTCGGGTTTCGTCATGGCCTCTAGAATATCTTTCTCTAAATGAAAAAAAATTATAATGATGGTAAAGGTTGCGAAAGGTCATGACGCAAGGATTAACACATAGTGGTGTTGGTTGAAAAGCAAGAAAACGATTCAATAGTCATTTTTGTAGAACCCAATGATGTTGAAAATGCACAGACTAAAAGGGTATGCACAGTCGTGGGTGGTGAAATATTCACAATGGGAGAAGTAGTCTTGACAATCAATATCGATGAGAAGATAGCATGAATTAGGATTCCTACAGATGAGGATATGAATTGTATGCAATATTGGGTATCATTAACACCAGGTGGTGGTGGTAGAACCTCTTGTATGGTAGCCAAATAGTGAGTAGGGAAAGGTTCCTGGGAATCGAGGTCCTTACTTGCAAGAAATATTCCTCTGTGGGAGGAGATTATTTAGGAACTATATGAAATGGGCAGCATCAAATGCTAAGTTGTCAAAAAATTGCAATGTTGGACATGTTGCCAAACTATGAAAGGTGTTGGTACCAATTTCACAAGGATGAGTTGTATGTAATGCAGATCCTATGTGCATATAAGGAATGGTTTGTGTAATAGCATCTCTCGTGGTTTGTGATGATAACTGATGGTTGAATTCATGAGGTGGGGCACTTGTTAAAGGTGTGGGCCACCTATTGATCTTAGCATCAGTGGTGGGGGAAGGGATAGAGGTCCCAGCATCAATTTGCTACAAGGTTGCCCTTACCTATCCAAATCGAGGGAGGTATGGGTAGTTCCTCATATGATGGACTTGGGAACAATTAAAACAATAGTTTCACTTGCATCTAAACCTATTTGAGTGATCAGAACAGGGAATATGCACCAGTGAGAGGAAAAGGTCCCTGATTTCATTCAACTCTCAGCATTGATTAATCAAATGCCCTGGTTTGTCACATAAGGAACATGAGTGGGTAGGTTTTGGCGAGGTTGTTTTAGGCAGCTTCACCACCCTAAAAGAGATTAATATTAGGTGTGAGATAGAATGGAAATGCGGAAAAGGATGAACTAAGTGGAGAGATTCTTTCTCGAAGACACAATAAATGATTTGAGGCACATCGTTTGTATTTGGTTCAGTAGATGGCAATGGTGTAACTATATTGGTTTGGAAGTGGGCTACCAATGTGTCTTGATAATGAGGGAGTTCATGACAATGGTGTGTGTAGTGCATGTACTGCATGCATATAGCACATGGATGGTTGGTACGTAATCCCTTATTGTGTGATGGAGTAGCCTTGTCTCCAAATGGTGGAGGTGGGGTTGTTGGTGCCTTTGGGGAATGAAGAAGGGCTTTCAGTTCTTTTAGTTTTGAGCACTAGTTGGTAGGGTTCCCTGATACCTTGCATAATGTGCATGGGGTGGGTACCCTAGAAAAGGTATTAACTGAAGTTTCAAACTTCTTACCTTTATGTTTTTCCTTTTCAGAGGCACCTGTTGGTGTTGCCGCATATATGGTTCCTTGAGGTGTGGCTGAAGGAATATTTACCATGGTCGAAGTAATACCTGAGTTTGTTGTCATGGCCTATGGGGAAAAATACCAAGCAGGAATTGTGAAAGCCATGTTGGGCAAGGTAAGTGTTTCCATAAATCCGTGTGAGAAAAAATCGGGTGGGGGATACAAGAAAGGTGCTTGATTTATTTCATATGGCTGGAATGATGAATCAGTAGTCACAATACTAGTTGTGTTTGGAATTAGTTCTAGAGGTTGGGTAGTATTTGATGAACTCATCATACATATTGGTATTGTGGAAGTAAGTGCAACTATTGGTGGGTCCCTTGGTATGTACCAAGGAGTTATGATGGTCTGAACATTCCTTGGCCTGCTTTAGTCAAAGATGGGACTGACTCGTTGAAGGACCCTATGAAAGGTAAAACACCATCAGGAGTTGTATATTTGTGTTTCTCATAGTATGTTAGTTGGTTCATGATGACAATTTTCCCATCATGACCAAAAATAATGATGATGCTATAGCGGTCATGGCATACATGTAGAAAGATATTGTAATCTAATTGGGCATCCAGGACTTCAACGTTTATTAGCATTATTTTTCCATCAAGCTTGATCGAGAAATTTTGGAAAATTTTGACAAGTGTGGAGAAGCATTCGTCATAAGCCCTTAATGTAATAGGGGATGTTGTCAGTTCAGGGGACCCTTGTTTCTACCAAACCAATTTTGACATAGTACAAGTGGAGTCCCCCTCATCTATGATGCATCAATGGATGATAATGTTCTGGATGGTGACTGGTATCCGAAAATCAACCATCTATGGGATTTATAGTGTAGCGTTCTCTAAATAAAAAGGCATCAATCGCAAATTGAAGGGGTTGATTGCACATAATGCGGAAAGTATGGATTTTAGTTTAGTTGGATAGGTTTGAAAGACCTCCAATGCTGACATGGATGACAGAGACTACGCTAATTCATCAACAATGCTAAGCTAGTGGTTACCTTTCAGTTATAGGCAGTACGATGTAATGACCCTATTGTAGCGGCTGCAACACCCTCCAAAATTTTTGCCTGCATCCAATTTTGGAGCCTCCCTTAAGAGTTTTACTTGATGTCTGCGCGCACTCAAGATTACTCCATGAGTTTGTGTGAGTCTTCGCTCCCACCTTGCTTGATCGTTTGACAGACAAATTTTGCATGTTGATGTCAATGTCATGCTTGCGACCATGTTTTGGTCATACACATTCTCTTTGCTTTGTGTGTACATGTCGTGTTCGCTATGTAAACATTCATCGCGCTCACACACGGAGTCATATACATTGTCACTGACTGAGAAAATTGCACAGACATGTTGGATAGATACCCAGTGCTCATCCCTATCTTCCTCAAAAAATTGTGCATTTTTTCTAGCTAGCCCATCAGTCAGTCAGTCAGCTGCTCACCCGAAAAATTGTGCAAATTTCATGAGAAGGCCCTCTGCTTCCCAACAGCTTGCTCAGCGTAGAAACTACACATAGGTGATCAACAAGCCACCCTTCCAGCATCAGTGCATTTTTTCCCGCCAGCATCTCCCAACAGCTGACTGCCATTTCCCTCAAGGAATTGCGCAGTTTTAGCTTCCAGGCTCACACTGCCCACTCCTTCTAAAAATTGCGTAGACCCTGTCTGCCCAACCTCCCTACAAACCAAACTGCTCCTCCCAAAATTTACAAAGATTTGTCCGCCAGTCGAGCCAGACCCCGTGGACAGTCATTGTCAACTTGGATTTCCCGTCACCATCTCCAAGTGACTTCTGCGTAGTTTTCACCGGCAGTTTCTGGAGCCTCCATCCTAGTTCGAAGCTTGCAACCTTGTCTTCTCTCCCGGTCACCTGCATCTAAAAAAATCATGCATCATGGTAGACTAGGAGGTTTATGGATTTTATGTCGTCTCGTCATGAGTGACTGTAGATACAGGTACAGAAACAAACATGGCACGACGACGGATGGGATGAACAAAGGGAGTACATGCAGAAGGACATGTTCGCCAACGGATGAACAAATGATGCATGCAAAGAGATGTGTGTGAATGGACGATCATGCAAGAGATGTGTTCATGAATGGATGAATGGATGAACATGCACTTTTTGCAAACAGACGAACCTATCAAGCATGCCAACATACAAGCAAGGAGCAACGTGCGAACACAACATCAAGCAAACACAATGACCATCGAAGACTCCACGCAGTTTGTCATGCAGAGGTGAAGATGTGACACACCATAAGGACATCCATCACCCAGCAACACTGTAGCTCAACATGCACACCAGCAGCAGCACGAATGTACCAGCACTGTCATCTCGAGTCTTGTCATGAGTCATGTCGTCCACATCTCTATTGTGGGTCGTACTGTCAATCAATGTAATGTAACATGGAAGTCCAAGAGACCCACTTGCCATATGAAGAGTCATGTAAAGTTGAAAGGTCATGGAAAACAAACAGTTACGAGGGAAGTCGAACAACCACAAGGGTCAGTTTCACCCTTGGCTATAAATACCCCCTCATTTGTACATGCAAATAACTTTTCACCTTAGCTCCTCCCATATAACCTTGAGAGTCTGTAATATTTTCTTTGAGGAGTAAGTAGTGGCTCCAATTCCCTACCCACAGGGTTAGTGATGTATGGTGTAACGATGTGTCTTGGAACTTTTGCTTAATTCAGAAGCCTGCTAAAAAGTCAACACATTTTCACACATGTGTTGTAATTTTTGTAAGACTAATCTTGAACACTTGCAATGCATGTTTCTTTAACCTGTGTTTAAAACTTGAACTCATTCAATTGTTGTAATACATATATATTAATGAAAATGTGTTGTGTGAGTTGTTAACGTTGTTCTTCCTATGTTTGCTACCCCCCTGGACATCAGACAGGCCTTTCACGTAAACTTGCTATAACAACCATCGTTCTCGCACGGGCTCCTCTGTTGTGTGTTGTACATGATATATGTCCTTGTGTATTGTGACTGCTGCATTTGTGTGGACCGCTCCTCCAGAAGCTTTGCACATCACGTTGTGTTGTGTGTTCCTAACAGAGTTGGGGCTTCCTCCCATCCGACTTGGGACTCACTCCCACCCTCTCCCTTTGCGGTGAAAGAACCATTGACACAATTAACACTAGCAATCACCAGGCACACGAACCTCACTACTCAAAGACAAAGCAGACCACTCTCTTGTCTGGACAAGCAAGAGCTAAGGAAAATCTTTAAGATAATGGCAATCGGTCCATCATACCGGATGGGACTCCCACACCAAACAGTGTGAGGTCTAGCTGGGACTTCATACCGGGGTGATCCCCTGAATGTTGGTGGGTCCAGCACCGTCAACATTTCTAGTGCTAGAAGGATGGCCGCCATTTTTTTATGGTTAAACATCCTCTCACACTCACTCATCAACCATCTATTTAAGGTAGTAACTCGCACTCCCTCTCACCTATGTGCGACTCTGTAGTTGGTTACTTCTCACCTCCCAGGACTGAACACAAAATTCCATAACATCACCTTTTCTCCATCCGCCCCATCACCCGTCAGTTCACAAAAGTACTGGGACTAATCCCAGGTATACAACATCTTCTATACGCATCAAGGAATCTAAAATTCACTCCCACATGGGTTGTTGTATCATCAATGGAAGAAGTAGTGCTTGCCACACTTGAAGGTCTAGTAGAAGCTATTGTAGATGGAGAGGAACCTCCAGGCTTTCAACAGGGGGAACGAAACACCCTTGTGATATTGGGCTCAGACTCTGGTACAGGAGGCAGAGGGGAAGGAAGAGAAGGAGGCAGAGGTAGAGACGAACCAACAAACTCAGAGCTGGAACCATCAGATTCTGAAGGAGAGGAGGAAGACGAAGAAAAAGAAGAGATGGCTAAATAAAATCTAGAATGGATGACTCAAGGACCATTGGCTCTCCTGGGTGCTTTGTACAAGATGCAAAAGCAAGTGGAGAGAATGAACATCAAGTTCAACCATGACATCATAGTCAAGACAGAAGACCATTTTGACAACTTCTACCTGCAGCTGTAGACCCTTGAGGTACGGTACGACGACATAGCATGTAGATTGTTTCCATGTACCTTGGACGGTCGTGCAGCTGCATGGTATCACACCCTTCCAGCCAACTCCATATAGAACTAGGGTGCATTCAAATGCATGTTTCTTGAAAATTTTGTTGATGACAAGACCCCAACCATGTTACTCAAAGAATTGGGAAGATTGAAGATGGAGGGGAAAGAAAAGGTAAAACAATTCAATCAGAGGTTTACATGTATATTGAACAAGTTTTCAAAGGACACCAAACCTCATGAATCCATCACTGTTGATTACTACATGTCCTCACTACCGACCAACATTGTGTAGTTCGTCAAGCGAGCTATGAAACCAACAATAATGGAAAACTGCAAAGAGGTTATTAATGTTGAGAAAGACCTGCACGCGATTAGAGTCATCAAGGATGATGAACTAGAAAAGGACTCCAAAGACATGAGCAGGAAGTCCCAGGTGATGGCGAGCATAGGTAGAGACAAGGAAACAAATGATATTGAAACCCTCACTCGCCTCGTCAAGAACTTGAAAACAGAAGTTTTCAAGCTTAAACAACAGAAAAAAGACACATCTGCAAACAACCATCTGCCCATATAGAAACAAGGAAGCATGTCATCGGGAAGAAACCAGTACCCTACAAAAACTGCATAGAGCTTTGTGTTCCAACTCGATCAGTGCGCAAATTCTAAATTTTTTTCATTCCACGAAGAGCATCACACAGAGAACTCTTGTTGAGACTAGAAGCAAGTTACAAGCTCTGTATGCAGTCATACATTTGATACAGAAAAAAATATGTAGGTACAATCGGGAGACATGGATAATGATGAAGATTTTGCACCTGATGAAGCATCAAGTTATGGGCATGTGGTGAACATGTATCAGTGCTTGCAAGCAGCACTGAAGACGAACATCGAGAAACAACCCCCAAAGCAAAATGACCATTAAAATCATAGGAGTAAAGGGGATCCCCTTAGATTTGGGGAAGTGCAAGAAAAGATGATATTGTTGTTGAGGAAGGTTGATCCACCAACCGCCCCAAAGAAGAAAACACAGAACAAGCTCGGGACGACAGCGGTGGACAAGAGTAAATCTTACCCCAGACAACACGAACATCAATCTTACCTCGGACACCTCAGTGACTCTACCACCTCTGGACTACAAAATTGTGGATGAAATGAAGAAAACTCGCGTGAACATCAGTTTGTTTGAGCTAGCTAAGATCCAAAGCCAATGAGACATCCTATTGCGCGCATTGGGACAAACAGCAACGGACAGTGCAGCCTCTACTAGCAAGGGAGCAAGCACACTTCCCGGATCACTTTCCACTTTGCTAAACACACTCCAGATGGAAGAAGAAAACTTAGGTTGCCCTCCATTCTTGCTCTCATTTGAATTTTTCAACTGTAATGTTCACAACTACTTGGTTGATTCTAGCGCGGAAACCAACGTCATGCTGCTCTCCATTGCTAAAAACATCAATCCACAATGGAGAAATACATTCGTGCAAATCTTCCAACTTGATCAAACATCTATACCATCCATTGGTGAACTCCAAGATGTGATCATCCAACTATCTCACGACAGTCGAGTCTACCAATGCATCAACATTGCTATTATGGACATACCAGAAGCATATGGTTTACTACTCAACAGAGACTGGTCGAGAAAGTTGAACAGATATTTTGTTATGGACTGGTCACACATGTGGCTTCCATACAAGGGCAAAAACAATCAAATCCGAGTGGTACCCGAGAGGTATATGAGGCACAATGTCACTCCCCTCAATGGCGAGAATAAACCGTTGGCCTTCGCAGAACTCATGGTTGGCAATTGCCTCCTAGAAAGAACGTTGGGGTGTTATTTTGCATGGCCAGCTCCAACCCCACCAGACACGCAGTTGAGCCTCCTTCCTTCCCCAACTCATGTTTATGAAGCATGTATAGTACATTGTACTAATAGTAGGAGTAGCAGTAGCAACAATAGTCACAGTAGTACAAGTGCATCGAAAGGTCCGTGTACAGACGATTTGTGGACCATGTACTTTGACAGATCAAAGACACGGGATGGCTCAAGAGCTGGGTGTGTCCTGATTGACCCAAACAACAGAAAGCATCTGGTTTCAAGTCACTTGGAGTTTGAGTGCACAAACAACATTGATGAGTATGAAGCACTTGTGTTGGGCTTACAGAAAGCCATCAACCTCAAAGTGGTCGTGCTCAAAGTGCTAGGTGATTCAAAGATAGTGGTACAAAAGATACGTAACTAGCAAGAGGTATGGTGATTGATCTCTAAATTCCAAACATTTAACATCACTATCGTACCACGTACGCATAATGCAGTTGCCAATGCTCTGGAAAACGCAGCTTCTAGAATGTCACCAATCAAGCATAGAATTACTATTGAAATTTTATACAAACCATCTATCCCGAATAACATATCTAACTTATGTGTATTTAATGATGATCAATAGATACTGCATTTCATGGCCAACGCTGACGTCTTCAAAGATGCAGCAATAGACGATGATGAGAACGAGCGATCTCTGCAAGCAGAAGCTGGTAACAGGAAAGGCCATATCATCATAAAGGGTTTGGCATCGTTGGAGAAGATTTATGACTTGCAAGAACATTTTTCGCGGCCAAGGAAAAGCAAAACCCATAGCTCCACCATGATGCACGAACTGATCAACTTGGAAACAGAATAAGATCCGAAGTTTGTCAATCTCAGCATATGTTGCACACAGCAAGAGCGGCAAGCCTTTGTCTGCATGTTTAAACAGTACCTAGATGTGTTCGCATGGACGTATGATGATATGAAAACTTATGACACACAAATAATCCAACACATCATCCCAATAAAAGAAGGGGTCAAGCCATATCAGTAGAAGTTGAGAAAACTACATCCATCACTTGAACCCCTCATACAGAAAGAGCTCACCAAGTTGTTGGATGCATAGATCATATACAAAGTTTGTCATTCCACGTGGGTTTCAAACCTTGTTCCTGTAGGCAAGAATTCTAAGGAAATCCGCTTGTGTGTTGATTTCCAGAATGTGAACCGCGCCTCGGACAAAGACAACTGCCCCGTGTCGTCTATGGATAGCATTCTGCAAACAGTATTTAGGTCACAAATGTTTCCCCACTCGACATTTTTCAGGATACAATTAGGGTCTAGAGTAGAACCTGACAGACTTAAGACTACCTTCTGTACCAAGTGGGGTGCGTTCGCATACAGACGAATGTCATTTGGGCTTGTGAATATAGGCACAACCTTTCAGAAGGCCATGGACATCGCTTTTCACTGACTCATTGGGCAGAGCGTCGTGGTATACCTCAATGATGTGACTATGTTCTCAAGAAGACGTGAGGACCACATATGCCATCTAAAATAAAAAAATGAGCGATGTCAGAAATACGGGATTTCCTTGAATCCCAAAAAGGGCTTATTCACAGTGTCTGAGGGGAACCTTCTTGGAAACATTGTTACCAAAAGCGGGATCAAGGTTGATCCAAACCAAGTCTAGACTCTTACATTGATCCCTCACCCAACCAACAAGAAAGCCATGTAGTCCTTCTTGGGACAGATAAACTTCCTTCGGAAGTTCATCTCGAATTATGCACAGATAGTTAAGCCCATGCAGGACATGATCAAGAAAGATGCAGTCAACAGTAGGGGCAAGAGGGAAAAGTATGCATTCACCCATATCAAGCAGGCTATTGTAGAAGTGCCTACACTCTACATCCCAGACTTCAAGAAGGATTTCCTGTTATACACTTTCGCCTCCAATAATTCGCTCGCTGCAGTACGCACTCAGAAGGAGGATATGAACGATGAACGTCCCATCTCCTTCATGAGTGCAAGCATGGAGGGGCTAGAACTACCCTGCTATTGACAAGCAAGAACATGTAGTTTACAAGGCGATGAAACACTTCAGGCCCAACTTGCAGAAGAACCACTACATAGTCTACGTCCCTCACCTAGTAGTCTACACATTGCTTGTACAACAAGAACTAGGTGAACGACGTGCGAACTGGATCACAGACTTACAAGAATATGCTCTTGAAATCAAGCCATTTCAAATAGTCACAGGACATGGGCTCTATAGACTGGTAGCTGAAGTAGTACACACACCGGAGGGTGAAGAAGAGCTCGACGGCTGGGAGCAGGAAGTTGAGATGTATGATGTAGGGTGAGCAACACCCACTAAAGACAAAACCTCTTGGTACGCAGATGTGCGCTACTACCTTGACCACAACACCGTAACCTCTCACTTTTCCATTAGACAGAAGAAGGCATTGCACCTCAAAGCTTTAGCATATCATTCAATGCACAGAGTGCTTTATAGGAAGCACAACAACGGAGTTTTTCTCAGGTGCCTGAAGGCACATGAATCAGAGAAGGTATTACAAGATCTGTGTGACAGACCCACCGAGGATCACTTTGTGGGAAACACCATTGTACACAAAGTTATGTGATTTGGTTTCTACTGGTCCAAATTATTCAAGGACGCACACGCTTATGCCCGCAAGCGTTCGGTCTATCAGCTATGCACTGAAAAAACACGAAGATCAGTAGCCCCACTGCACCCTGTTGCAGTGACTAAACCGTTCCAACAATGGGGCCTAGAAATCATTGGGGAGATTTTCCCACATTCCTCAAAATAACATTGCCACATTATGGCAGCAATTGATTACTTTACGCAATGGACAGAAGCAGTTCTGCTCAAGCAAGTGAACAACCAGGAGGTCATCAGCTTCCTCCAGCAGAACATCATCTCACGCTTTGGTGCTCCAGTATCACTTGTTTTTTATAATGCAACGTACTTTTCATCTTTAAAACTTTATGTTTTTTCATTACAAAATGGTATTTTGCTGAAACACTCATCTAATTACTACCCGCAGGGAAACAATCGCGCAGAATCCATGAACAAAAACTTTATCCTAATAATCAAAAATATTGTTTTATCTAAGCAGTGCAACTGGCATTCCGCCCTAACGAATGCATTATGGAATGACCGTGTAACACCCAAACCCTATCTGAATACCTCACTGTACTTCCTGGTCTATGGTAAAGAAGCCATCCTTCCACCCAATATCTACCCGCCTACACTTCAGTTGTCCCAAGAATCATAAGGCAAGCCTTGTTAGCTAGTTTAACATAGGATGGATACACTCCACAAGCTTCAGGAAGAAAGGATGAAAGCAAAGGAAAAATTTACACTCCACCAGAACCATATCAAGAGATGGTTCGATAAGAAGTCTGCAGGGAAATCTAACTTCGATGTTGGTGACTTTGTCTTGAAGTTGGATAAACCCCATGAAGACAAAGGCAACCATACGAAGTTCCAGTCCCTGTGGATTGGTCCGTACATAGTCCATGAGAAGATTGGCCCACACAAATACTGTCTGCGATTACTTGACGGAAGGGTTGACAACCTTCCTTTCAATGGCCAAGATCTCAAGCACTACTTCTAGTAGGCCAGGCCAAGCCCCATGCCACGTACATAGCCTACTTGTTGCTTGTTGTTTTCATTTTGTTTTCCTTGCTTACTATCTTTGTTTTTGCTTTGTTTTCGTTGCTTACAATTTTTGTTTTCGTTTTTTTTTGTTTGCTTAATACCTTGCTATTTTTGTTTCTGGAAATAAGTGCTGCCATCTACTGAGTTCTGGCTTTTGAATGAGTATGTGGCTGAGATATGAAGAGACTTGTGACATTGCAGCACTTGGCCAGTTTTGTGTCCATCTTCTCTGTGCTTGGTTATAACCTTCGGCCGATGAAGTCTTGACAAAAAATACGAGCCGTCTACAAGGGGATTTTTGGTCCAACCATGATCCTATGTCCACAATGGGAAGCCCCATGCATGTACTCAGCCTTTTTCTCTATGCGTTCAATCTCATCCAACTAGTAGAAACTGAGAAGGGGAAAATCTAAATGAGCAAACCTATGTGAGGGGTCTTACATGCTTATCTGAAGGAACAACATATTCTGATCTCAATAAGTCGGGATCCCTCTTCCACCCCAAAAATAAATAAGTGCCTATGCACATTCCTCTTAAAAAATACAAAGGTGAAAGAAGAAAAAGGCTTCCTGCGCAGAGAGGTGCAGCATGCAACTCCACCGAGGTACTGACTAGGCTCGCTTGCAGTGGACAAATGTGTGTGTTCCTGCATGACTCCTTCGGGATATTGTCCAGGCCTGCTAGCAACAAAGCAACACCAGAGATGAAAACTTATACTCTGAAAATATTCGACTCGCGAGCTAAACTACCCTTCTCGATTTCGAAACACTATGATCAAGCTAAAATTTTGTTGTGTTTGACTGAGTTGGAAAAAGGTGAACCATGTATTTCCATGGGGTAAGTGGGGAAGACAAAGTCACCCACATAGCAATTCAATACTCCCTGAAAGACCAAGGCCCTATGTTGTCAATGAACCAAAACAGAGAAGCTAGAGTTCTACCATTGTGTCACCAAGTGTTGTAGCGGCTGCAACACCCTCCAAAATTGTGGCCTGCATCTAATTTCAGGGCCTCCTTTGAGAGTTTTAATTGATGTTTTCACGCACTTGAGATCACTCCATGAGGTCGTGTGAGTCTTCGCTCCCACCTTGCTTGATCGTTTGACAGACAAATTTTGCATGTTAATGTCAATTTCATGCTTGCGACCATGTTCTAGTCATACACAAGGTATTCTCTCCGTGTATACATGTTGTGTTCACTATGTAAACATAAATCTCATTCACACACTGAGTCATATACATTTTCACGCAAGCATTTTCGTGGTCATCCAATGATCTATCACAAGTGTCGCCCTTGTCGCTCACATTGTCGGTCAGTCATGTTGAGCATGTTTGTCTGGATGGTTTGAGTCGTCTCATCGTCAAGTCATGTAATTGTGTGTTTGCAAGCTCACGTATGCATCTTTTCACGCACTCACAAATTTAATTGTTTTGCTGAAGTTCTAACCAATAGATCACCCTCTGACAGTCGGACCTTTGACCTACCATCGACTTAATCGACTGTCACCCAGAATAGCGCAGAAGCACTAAGAAAGAGATTTCAAGTTGCGCTGCCTGCAAGCTGATCAATCAACCTTCATGCTAGTCAACCGAAGAGTTTGACCCAGTAGTCACCACGAGACTAACTCCCCTCAAAAATTGCGCAGAGGCTATAGACCTTGCCCTTTGCTAACTGAGAAAATTGTGCAGATAGGCTAGACAAACATCTAATGCCCGTCCCTGCCTTCCTCAGAAAATTGCGCATATTTTCCAGTCAGCCACTAGTTAGTCAGTTGGTTGCTCACTTGGAAAATTGCCCAAATTTCATGAGCAAGCCCTCTCCTACCCAGCAGTTTTCTCATCTCAGAAACTGTGTAGAGGTGATCAGCAAGCCAGCATCAACGTAGTTTTTCCTACCAACAGTTGACTGCCAGTTCCCTCAAGGCATTGCACAGTTTTGGCTCCCAAGCTCACGTTTCCTGCTCCTTCCAAAAATTACGCAAACCATGTCTGCCCAGCCTTCCTACAGCCCAAACTGCTCCTCCCAAAATTCGCACAAATTTTTCCACCAACCGAGCCAGACCCCACAAACAGTCATTGTCAACCCGTATTTCCCGTCACCATCTCCAAGTGACTTCTACACAATCTTCACTAGCAGTGCCCGGAGCCTCCATCCCAACTCGAAGCTCACAACCTTTTCTTCTCTCCTAGTCACCTGCATCCGAAATGATCGTGCATCAAGGTAGACTAGGAGGTTTATGGATTTGATTTCATCTCATCATGAGTGACTGCAGATATAAGTACACAAAAAAACATGGCGCGATGACGGATGGGATGAAAAAAGGGAGTACATGCAGAAGGACATGTTCGCCAACATAAAAATAAACGATGCATGAAAAAAGATGTGCTTGCGAATAGAAGATAATGCAAGAGATGTGTTCACGAACGGATGAACGGATGAACATGCACTTTTCACAAATGGACGAACCTATCAAGCATGCCAACGTACAAGCAAGGAGAAACATGCAAATGCAACATCAAGCGAACCCCATAACGATTGTAGACTCCGTGCACTTTGCCATGCGGAGGTGAAGTTATGACACACAATGAGGACATCCATCATCCAGAAACACTACAACTCGACATGCACACCAGCAGCAGAATGAATGTACCAGCACTATCATGTCGAGTCTTGTCTTGATTCATGATCCAGGTCTGGGTGTAACGAAGGACCCTTCCAAGACCTTTTACTTTCGTGATGTGTTAAATTTCATTTTTAAAAGAAACATAAATGAATACATGTGCATGTTAAAAAGAAGAGGAACATGACAATCATCGGCACATGAAAACATAAGTCGTTGATAACGAAGTTTGTCCAGGAGGGACTACGTCTCCGGGCCCTGGTGTCAAGATGGTGTAGGCTGTTGCATTAAGTTTTATCAATAGTGATGATGTACATAAGAGATGATGTCGCTATCATACAAGGAAAATGCCCTCACATAGGAGTGGCGCCAAGAGATGTTCCACTACAGGAACTCTCAGTCAAAAGACTCCTATCAGTATGACACAAACTCATGCATGATGAGCATCTCGTCGACATGGCATAAAAGTGATCTCAATGAAAACATGCATGACGACAACATGAGTATCCCATAAACATACAACAAAGGGATCTCAAAACATAACATGACGAATCATGACATAAGTACATCACATAGACGATTATGTGTCACATCAAGCAGGAATCATGAAAACAAGTAATAAACAAGATCTCACATCAACATCAAATAGGGATCTGTACAACACAAAGCATAGCAAGAAGTACATGAATACACTACATATACCTCACATCCAGGGGCCATCTGAAGAAGCAGATGTCAAACTGCTGAAGTTTTTCATTCCATCGATCTCACGACATCAATCGCATGAAAATGGCTGCTCGCACATGAATGCTGACCCCTACACTCCACTTAGAAAAGTGGTTGAAGAACAGAATGAGAAAATGAGAAATGTGAATGCACCAATAGATTTGTGGTGTCGAATAGTGCAAAATAGACTGTCCAATTTCTGAATTCTGAGAAACTGAGAATCTGGGGCTCAAGGAATCTTTTAGATTCTCCCTACATTCCTCAAAGATTTTTCTCCATGGGTGGACTGGAAATATGAAACTCCAAAGGTGAATCTAACTTCTTCATTGTGATCCCTGTGGAAAACCATGAAAAATGACTATAAACTTGACTATATTCTAACATGGAGAAAAATTACCTCCTTAAGAAAATTTCAAGGATCATGGTTCCGCTCCCTGTTTTTGCAGCAATCATGGTTCCACCCTCATATTGAAAATGGCCAAAAAATGTAGAAATCTGATGGAGAAATGGACAGTGAAATTGCGTTCATTGCATCAAGAAGTGCTAAAACCATATAAAAATTTTCAAAATCTGATAAAGTGAAAATTCGGCCCTCCTGCAAAATTCTACCTCAAACTGCGTGCACTGCCTTCCTCACCCTGGGCACACTGATAAATCGCGTTTAAATATAAATTGTGGTGGCGTATTTCTCAATAAGTCTGTTATGGCACGTTGGTTTAGGATCCGATTAATAGGGAGGAGGTTGGGCAATCAAACCCCGCCTCCTTTTTTACATAACAAATCCTTTTTTTTAACTTATGGGTTGGGTTGTGCCTGCTTTGGGCGGCCTACCCACCATACCCACCTCCACATGCATTTAAGTGGTTGCTGAGTTTTCGGGATCAAGTCTATGCCCCAAGGGCCGGCCCTACCCAAACCTTGTCGTCCTCACCTCATGTTGAGCCATGGAATATGGGTTTACATTAAACGGTTGGTGATTCCATTGGGATGGATTCATGGGATGGGGGCAGGGGCCAGGGTCATGGCCCACCTCTCCATCATTAATATTGTTGTTTACAAGTACGGTTGGTGGGTGCGGGAGGTCCGGTGGGGGTGATGGCCCTTCGACCCAAAAACATTGATTTTTTAATAGTAATGTGGGTTTTGGGGCTGGCGGGGGTGGTGGCCCGCCACCAGTATTTTTTTTTATTAATATTTATTTAATAAAAAGGCAGATTTTCAAATCTTTAGAACATACGGGATATTAGGAAAATTAACGAGGCCAAAATTTCGACCAATTTCGGGAGCTAGGTTTCATGCCTCGGGGTCGGTCAAATTGTAGGACACTTAAACCTGGCCCACAACCCAACTTTGACCAAAACTTTGACTAGCTCATTATCCCACATACTAGCTCGTATTGACGAACCGTTCACACCTCCATGATCAGGACGACGAGATCTACCCTCTGGTTGTGGGTTGAAATCATTCTGAGAATTTTGATTTTTGAGCGTTCATAAGCCCTCTTTGTCCTGTGTGTCTCTGGAGCCACCTGGATCAATCCTCCCCATTGAGGAGCTTTCGATCCTCCAAAAGCATGAAAAATAATCTGCAGCTTCATTGTACCTTGTTTGCATCACAAGCATCCTTAAAAGGTCTCGCTTCCGTCTCCTTCACCTTTTTTCTTCGGAGCCTTAAGCGATGAGCCGACACTTGCAACCTCTGCAACGTGTAGTACATTGTTTTGCAATTTACATGCTTGATTTGCATGACCAACTAATGACCCAAGCATCCCACACTTGTCACGAGTTTATAACACATACTCAGTGGTCAAGTTTACAACAAGATGGATGCAATACCCCAACTATGAAAACAAGGCCAACATATCATTGTTGCTTCGACAAGTGATGGAAAACACATCATCACTGCAACGCATGATTTACAACAATAAGGCCAAACACCATTGTTCTGACAAGTGATGGAAACACGACATCACTTTCACAGTTTATCATGCAACACAAAATAAGACTAGACATCATTATTGCCTAACATGTGATGGAAACACGTCAGCACTTTTACATTTTAAAATGCAACAACTGATTTACAAAAGTACGACCATGAAACGCTAACATGTCTAGAAACCATTTTTCACTTATAAAGCTAAATGGGTCATCACCTTGTGATGGTCTTGCTTGTCGATCAATCGTTTCACCTGGTCCATGCACCAACGCTTTGTCTTTAAGGCACTGCTCTGGATGGAGCCTCCAACATGTGGCTCTTTGATGGTCACTTCTGTCGCAATGACTGCAATACATCTTCTTCCTCCAGATTTTCTTAACTTGTTTCTTTTCATGTTGTTGAGAGGGTCTTTCATGCCTTATCCTTTTGTGTGCTGCCATTATTTTCCAACACTTAGAAAATGTATGGTTATGTAATCCACAAAATGTACATGTTTTTCGATGCCAAGTTTTACGATCATCATTAAAAACATGGCTATTTTCGAAATGAACATTCGAAGATTGAAACTAGTTATACATTTCCTTGTCGTCTCTGGTGTAAGTATGGCGTTGAGAGCTTGCCTCAGCTCTTTCCCTACAATGGACACTACCATGGGATGATGGGGATGTTTTCCCATCATTCTCTTTCCTTGAAAATTTCAACGATGTCTCAGAAGAATCTGACACCTTCAAGCATTCTCCTTTGGTGTATCTCGAACCTGTGAATTGAGGTCTCGGCATAACCTCCAATGGTTGAGTCATGCCTTAGTTATTAAAACCAAGTTCTTCTTCCTTCTTGTGCTTCGTCTTGGTAAGGAGCCTCATGTTTTTCCCTGTAATTGGGATGTCCAGATCTCCAACAGAAATCATACTATGTGAAGACGAAATTGAAAGGAAATCAACATCTTTTACCTCTTCTATCGATTTGGAAAGAACTGATGAGGGTTGTTCATCATCTGTTGTTGGTGGTTTTCTTTTTGTCTCAGCACATTCCCCGACTTCTTCCTGACATACCCAAGTCCTATCTGTTATCGGGAAATCTAGTGTCCACTCGAAGCTGCTAGTCCCACTAAGACTGGTACGTATCTGAGAAACAAACAAACTAAAACTACTTTCGTTTTCCTTTATGAGAAGTAGATAAGAGTGGAATGAAGGACACCAACCTCACTCTTGCGCTTGGTTCCTTGCTTGATTCCTCTCCCTTCTGACAGATCCTTGCCGCTTCTCCTTCGTCTACCCAGCTTCAAAGAGCACTTGTGGAATCAAATCAGCATAATACTATCGAAGAACAAAGATCTACAATCATAAACAATATAGGACCATATGTATATTGACCACACAAATGCATATATCATCAAACATACAAGAATGTGGAGGAAAACTTGAATAGCTTTATTAATATCAATAATAAGCAAAGAGGATTAAAACCAATTGTTCTGACCCAACGTCACCCTCCAGCATGAAAGCCCTTCTTTCACCTCATGAAAAGCTTAGATCACCCAACACTATGATATTCCAACACGAAACCAACAGCACTTCCTTACAAGATACAAAATTCCAGCCTCTGGATCTCTGGGATGAGGGATCCATATATAGATGATTGTAGGGGGTGAGTCAGCTTCTGGGATTTTGATTAGTGTCCTCTCTTTGATAGTTTTTTATTCCACTTGGAGATTGATGATCTCTTACTCATCCCTAGGTGAATTCAGAGAGGCAAGTGTCACAGGAGAAGTTTCTGGAAGATTCCATGATCATCCACCTCGCAAACTATCTCTGCCATTTGTCCACTCTCGCCCATCGCACCCCATAGAAGGGCTTTTCAGTATGCATCACACCTCCCGTGTGCATTAGGTGGGATGCATCGCACTTTGACCATGGAGCAGGTGAGATGGTCCAGTTTTGACCAGTTCTGAGCAATTTTTCATGGAGAACTTCTGGGAGATGATGTAATCAGATGACCTTGTTCTTTTAGGGTATGGAACAACACTTTTAGGGACTTAGGATCCCTTGGTTTATGGACATGTTTGATTGGGGTTGTAGTGCCCAAAAATGTCTATAACATTTTCCCCCTAAAGCATGAGGTCATTAATCTTTTGATGTCGGTTGAAATGCTTTGTCATGAGGATCTTAAGTTTTTTCGAGCTGGAATGCAACTTGTAATAAGATACAATACAATACATTATCTTCATAATATTTTTCATGATCTAGCTGAGGCGGGCATTCCCATGCTCAACTTTATAAATTCATTTTCATGTACATAAGACAGACAACCGTCTGTGCGGGAGACTAATGATTCTAATAGAGTCATCATCCTTTGA
The DNA here is from genome assembly GCA_031772625.1 of Pinus tabuliformis. Classification (NCBI taxonomy): domain Eukaryota; kingdom Viridiplantae; phylum Streptophyta; class Pinopsida; order Pinales; family Pinaceae; genus Pinus; species Pinus tabuliformis. Next base: position 1,575,351,152 of record CM062804.1, read on the forward strand.
TTTGGATGATCATCTGTGCAGCAACAATGTACATTTGATGTCTTTATTTTCCTGAATATATTGCAGGCTAGATGGATGAAACTAGATCCGAGGTCTTCAAACTCGTTCAATCTTCACTCGGAGTACAAGTTGATCCATGTGAAAGATGTTCTGGAGTCGAACATGGAAAGACATCGCCTGATTACCAGCCAATGATTTAAGCTGTTAACAGGCGCGAGAGGAATCACCGATAATGATGATGACCCTCAAGGTACTATAATACAATTCGCGTGGTGTGACTAAGGGACTTGGCGTCGAACACCGTGCAAAATATTTCGCTCGAAGGCCATTGATGTAAACCTATCACCGGAAGTGAGAAATTTGCCATTGAGGCATGCAAGCTTCAAAGTACTGAAAGGGTTGTTCCTAAGTCGACTTCTTGGATAATGAGCTAGTGTCGACAAGAAGCGACCCGCCATAGGAGGGCCTTAATGAATCCCACATCTATGACACGGAACGAAGTAAATGATTTTGGAGGTGAAAATGATCTGATGATACAGGTTTCAGGGTGGCGGTCATGAAAGAATGGAGCGTGAATGTATTGCAGTGAATGAGACACAGGTGAATTCTCTGAGCGACTTCTCTTGAACATACCGGCGACACTAACATGGATTGGTAGCGTTAACCCCAAATATGGATGGTGTGATGGACCAATGGTGATATGACCAGTGAATGGAACAACCCAACCCGACTCGGATGCGGAGTGAAAGTGTCATGTTCAAGAGCGACTTGCTACCAATAAAGTTTCTTCAAGTTTTCTTCCCAATTTTTCCCCAGTCATTGCTGACCAATACCCCTTTATTTTTGTCAAGCTTGGGGAGGATAACATATGCTTGTTCTATAATTTTCCCTTCGGGCAAACCCGTCGCTATATTTTAACGAGCCTAGCGACAATGAAACTCGTTCTTGTCTTGCATGGACAAGTTTGTCGCTATTCGGTTTTAACGAGTTTAACGACAAAGATAACTTTGTCCTTTTCAATTTTAGAGAGTCTGAAAGGGACGTAAAGGAAACTCCAATAATCCTTTTTCATCATATAATCCCTTAAGTCCGCAAAAGTATAAAATAATACAAAAGGGATGAATTTTCGGTAATTTTAATGAGCCGAACCAAACAAGCGCTCGATCTTTTTGTGTAATAATCCCTCAAGTTAAAAAGATTAAAATCTAGAGGAGGGTTAACACTTCCGGTCGCTTTAATGAGCTGGAGAGGCCAATCACTCGGCAATCTTTTCATATTTTATGAGTCAGGTGAAAAGAGCTTAAAGGAGACTCATTTTTTAGGAACGAGTGGTAATTTCAGGTAGCAGCTGGTTCCAAGTAAGGTTTGGAATTTTCCAATCACGTCAATGTCACAAGGATGGCTAACAGGATCAATCTTCGCAGTTGTTCCTCAAAAGGGGTAAAAAATAAAATGGAGGTGAATGATCGGCTAAAACGGAGTGGAGGTGATGATGAGAACACGACCAAGGCTCAAAAGTTGATGATAATGCATTCATAATGGTTATTTACCGGAAATTGGTTAATTTTTAATGAGCTTACACTCTGGGGGAAACATTTGCTCATTGCTTAGGTTTAATTTTTAACAAGCTTGAACTCCACATAAAAACTGCTCGTGCCAATTATATAATAAGGATGTGTCATCGATAGGTTCAATTTTTAGGGAGCTTGCACCATTTGAAACTATCCTCTGGCGCCTCTCGCATGCAAGCTAGGAACGACCAACTACGCCCCTCTACTTAACTACCAAGATCAATACCAAGGTTAGGTAGGAAACATTTTCCTTTACTTTGCCGGTGCCATGGTGGCCCTTGCGAAGATGAATGGTCAATTTGACCACTCACCCGACCTAGGCGGTTGAAGTCAGCGGAATCATAGAGTTAATGTTAGTTGGTCATTTCTCACCTGCTCACAAGAGATTTGCATGCCCCCAGGTATAGTGAAAAATTTCCAGGTTACCATATAGAAGTTCCTACTTTCACAAGATAGTTTCCATCCACACCGCAGATAGAAACACTTCCTGGCTTAGTCCATCTGGACCAAGGTAGTTCTAAATCCCAACCTCCTAACCTTGATGAAGGAATATTATTCCGGTCCAATTCTGGATGGGTATCGGATCAGCCATTTTCCTTCGCGGAAACCTACTCTATACCTAGAGTTTCCCAGCCAGAGCAAGCCAGGGTGCATTCCCCCTGGGATTCAGTCATGTCCTCCCGAATCACTCATGCTCATCAGGTGGACAGACTGGAGATTGATGAGACATTCCTTGCGTGAAAAGACCATTTAGGGATGGTATTTGACTATTAGCTATGTGTGAGCCGGGAAACGAAAATTGGTCTACAATCTTGACCACTCTGCCTTCATACGGAAAACACATTACTCTAAAGAGTGAGGAGACAATGGCTCCCATGCTATAAATATAGTCGCGTCCAAGGAGTAGATTATAATCTAGAGGTCCTCGGAATACCATTACGTTCATGTAAACTATTTTCCTTCTCAACGTTATGGGCATATTGGGAAGGATCCCTAACGGTCGACTGGTTCCTTTGTTGAAGCCTGTCAGATTTCTCATCTCAGGCAGAAGTGATGGCGAACCAAGAACTTCCCAAGAAATTGAGGAAAGGATACTCACAGAAGCCCCTTCATCTATGATGGTACCGACCATGATCATTTTGTAAGCTTGTACAATGATTCGGAATGTTACATTGGCCGGTACCCAGGGTCTGCCTAGTAGATTCCAATTGAAATAAACAACTAGGTTGCTTGGACGTGGGACAGAATAAACGGTTGGATATGACTCTGACGAACTTCCTTCCTGCGGCAAATGAATGGGTAGACTTCCCCCATGTTCATCGGAATTTGTGTTTACGAAAAGAATTTGGACAGTGTCATTCTCATTCTCTTCGATGATTGTGTCATCTGAAGATGGACCTTCTGAAGACAAGACCGGGTCGATTGCCGCCTCAACCTTCTGACTTTCGTCTGGTATGGGTTCAACGGGTTTATCTTCAATGATAGATGCTTTGACTGACCACAATGGCGTGTCGGTCGGATTTTCAACTAGCGACGGACTCGGCAAGAGTTTCTTATATCTAGGAGGAAGCCGTAGCGGTGAAGCCGGATGGTCATCCAAAAATCTTTTAACTTCGTCTAGGAAGGGACAACGGTGGATGGCATGATCGCCTTCACACAGTTTACAAGGAAATTTACATTTTCCTTTTTGTCCAGTGACTTCATTTTCACTAGTTGATGGTGTGCTCTCAACATGATCGTCAGAGGTCGATGGCATGGGATTGTGCAAACAGGGAGACCAGTCCCTTAAGATCTGAGGGATGCAGGGACAATCTCGGTGGTAGTGGTCTCCTTTGCAAATGACACATGGAGATTTAGGCCTGGACGGTGCAGTGAGTGGATTTTCACTAGACGATGCATGGTTTCCCCTTTTCGCCTTTGGCTCCTTCTTCTTCTTCTCTTTCTTCTTCTTCTCCTTCTTCTTCTCAGTTACTTTGTTTTAGGCCTTGCCAGCTTTATCAAGCAAAGAGGAAGGAGGAGAGGGAGAATCGGATGAAGTAGAAGGTTGGGGGGTAACTTTAGTATCATCTAGTTGTTGACTTGATTGTTCAGGAATCACAGTGTTATGAATGATGGAGGTCAAGAAGATCCATATTGGCAAGCCAATCGTCAATCCTGGAAGTGACAATGTGGCCATATGAGGTGCACCAACATCTCCCCAAGAGGACAAAGGACTAGGATTTCCTCCAAGGGGAACTCCTTGGTTGGTGGACTCCATTTTCCTCAACCTAAGACCAATGCAGGAATGGTGATATTATTCCGATTAAAATAAATTTTAGACGCTTTGACACAACTTGTTTTTTCAATTTTTAAGAGTCGAGAAAAAACAAAAGATGACTCTAGTCACCTTCGATTTTTAATGAGCCTGAAGTGACAAGTGCTTAGATGGACCTTTTCCTTTAAGGAGTCTGAAAAGGAACGAAAGAGACTACTCTGGAAATCTAGACAGACGGATTACCAAACCAATCACAAAACTGCAGAATACGTTTTACGATACGGCAGTCAATCTTCCCGAATGTTGTGTTCAGTGCATTGCAATCATAGGGCGGCAGACACGGCTTCCTATGGATAAAGGATATAACCTATTGTGGTCTCCCAATATATACTCGACGGTACGTGGGAGCACAAGTCCGTACTGGCACTTGTCGTCTCAAAGAGGAGGAATCACCCAACCAACAGTGAAAGCGACAGTTACCAGGCTTTACGACGCCGGAATACGTCTCTAGCCTAGACTTCTAGATGTTGTGCGTTAGGTTCCAAAGTGTTTTTAGGTTCATTAAATTTATTTTACAGTTGATCTTTCTTAAGAAATTTTCCTTTCAGGTTCACTGTGTGATGTAGATGTACAATTCCTAAAATGCAATCTAAGATGATAAACAATCGTTTAATCTTCTTTTTGCAATGAAAATCCTAGCTACTAAAGAAAGAGAGACGGTATTCTTTCAACATAGAGCAGAGAGAACACACTAGATGCACTGTCCTAAATCAAACCAAAAAGCATTCTAAATGAAAATGCACATGCATGTATTTGTTTTTAGCTTTCTTAATGTGTGAATGACAAGAAGAATGCTAAGTACAAATCTGAATTATCTTTTCAAAGCGACAGTACTAACAAATTTCTCTTCAAAAACGAAAGGAAGATAATGACAACACTTTACTATTTTGAATTGAAAACTGCTTTTGACTCTTGAAAAACTACTAATTCAAATCAAATACAAGGGTAACTGTATAATCGACCATCAAGAACAATAGAACTCTTTTCTTTGACTGAAAACGACACTTGCCACACTTTCAAATCAAAAGACAACAGTTTGACTATGCTACTACTTTGTAAAAGAGAACTGAAAATGGCGGAAAATACATAAAAACATTCACAGTTCTTAGTACTATGGAGGCGGAATCATGCGAAGGAGGGGATTTTCCACAATTTTATACTGACCACACACAGCAAAACTTCTGAATAGAGCTGAAAAGAGTGAAGGAAAACCAAAACCTGGAGGAAAAATTAGCCTTTTCTGATCATCGCACCTGTAACACAGGGAAACAGGGATGCATTCCACCTACTACTCACGGGAGGTGCAATGCATATTGGTTTCCTTGAAGAGAGGGTGCGATGGTACCAGGATGAGACTTTACTTGGCTCTTGGTCACAGTTTGAAGCTCAGTTCAGGGATTTAGGCCGAGCAAATGATGTACAGTAAATAGAAATCACAGGGGTTGATCTAATGAGGTTACTAGAGCCACCACTAGGGCAATTACAAGGTTTGAAAATTGATTGTTCAGTTTATAAACAAAACCTGAAGATAGACTGAAGCAGCATTGATCTACTTTGCACTTGCAAAGCAAATGCAGTTCGAAGGATAGCTGGCTTGACTTCAGGCTCCATCCGTAAGTTTATAAAGAAAACAAATATAAACAAACAAACAATCTATTCACTCCCCAGTGGAGTCGCCATTTTGTTATCGGGAAATCTAGTGTCCACTCGGAGCTGCTAGTCCCACTAAGACTGGTAGCTATCTTAGAAACAAACAAACTAAAACTACTTCCGTTTTCCTTTATGAGAAGTAGATAAGAGTGGAATGAAGGACACCAACCTCAGTCTTGTGCTTGGTTCCTTGCTTGATTCCTCTCCCTTCTGACAGATCCTTGCCGCTTCTCCTTCGTCTACCCAGCTTCAAAGAGCCCCTGTGGAATCAAAGCAGCATAATCTATCGAAGAACAGATATCTACAACCATAAACAATATAGGACCAGATGTATATTGACCACACAAATGCATATATCATCAAACATACAAGAATGTGGAGGAAAACTTGAATAGCTTTATTAATATCAAGAATAAGCAAAGAGGATTAAAACCAATTGTTCTGACCCAGCATCACCCTCCATCATGAAAGCCCTTCTTTCACCTCATGAAAAGCTTAGATCACCCAACATTATGATATTCCAACATGAAACCAACAGCACTTCCTTACAAGATACAAAATTCCAACCTCTGGATCTCTGGGATGAGGGATCCATATATAGATGATTGCAGGGGGGTGAGTTAGCTTCTAGGATTTCGATTAGTTTCCTCTCTCTGATAGTTCTTGATTCCACTTGGAGATTTATGATCTCTTACTCATCCCTGGGCAAATTCAGAGAGGCAAGTGTCACAGGAGAAGTTTCTGGAAGATTCCATGATCATCCACCTCGCAAACTGTCTCTGCCATTTTTCCACTCTCGCCCATCATACCCCACAGAAGGGCTTTTTAGTATGCATCGCACCTTCCGTGTGCATTAGGTGGGATGCATCGCACTTTGACCATGGAGTAGGTGAGTTGGTCCAATTTTTGACCAGTTCTGAGCAGTTTTTCATGGAGAACTTATGGTAGATGATGTAATCAGCTGACCTTGTTCTTTTAGGGTATGGAACAACACTTTTAGGGACTTAGGAGACCTTGGTTTATGGACATGTTTGATTGGGGTTACAGTGCCCAAAAATGTCTATAACACTATCTGATGGGGTAATTCCTCCACTTTGATGAGGTTGACAATGCCTTGGCCATTAACGCCAAAGCCTTTTCCTTCATACCCCATTCTCTTCAACAGTTTGGAGCCAATTCCTATGGTATGATTTTTAAAAACAGCTAAATCATCATCAGGACACATACATGACTTTGGAGAACTACTTTTTACCTCACATGGGTCACGCTACAACTTTTCCAAGACCTCGTCCTTTGCTTGCAGCTGTCATCACAAACTATGTTTCTCCTCTTTCTCTTCTTGTAGAAACATCTTCAACTCAACGTTCTATGTTTGAATATTATGTTTGTTGTGCTACAGTTCTTCCAGGGCCTCTTTTGTGGCTCGCAGCTGAAGCTGCAATCACTCCTTTCCCTCTGTCTCTTTCTGTAAAGTTTCATACATTATTTACACCCTTTTGTAAATTTTGAGCATGGTCTCGTACATCGCTTTTTCATCCTCTGTTGCTTCATGTTCCATTGTTCACGTTGCAATTCACATCAATGCAAAGACCGCTCTAATACCACTTGATCCAGGTCCAGGTGTAACGAAGGACCCTTCCAAAACGTTTTACTTTCGTGATGTGTTAAATTGAATTTTTAAAAGAAACATAAACGAATACATGTGTATGCTATAAAGAAGAGGAACATGACAATCATCAACACATGAAAACATAAGTTGTTGGTAATGGAGTTCTTCCAGTGCATTAAGTGTTGTCAATAGTGATGATGTACATAAGAGATGATGTCACTATCATACAAGGAAAATGACCTCACACAGGAGTGGTGCCAAGAGATGTTCCACTACAAGAACTCTCAGTCATAAGACTCCTATCAGTATGACACAAACTCATGCATGATGAGCATCCCGCCGACATGGCATAAAATGGATCTCAATGCAAACATGCATGACGACAACATGAGTATCCCATCAACATACAACAAAGGGATCTCAAAACATAACATGATGAATCATGACATAAGTACATCACATAGACGATTATGCGTCACATCAAGCAAGAATCATGAAAACAAGTAATAAACAAGATCCCACATCAACATCAAACAGGGATCTATGCAACACAAAGCATAGCAAAATAAGTACATGAATACACTACACATACCTCACATCCAGGGACCATTTGAAGAAGCAGATGTCAAACTATTGAAGTTGTTTGTGCCATCGAGCTCACGGCATCAATCGCATGAAAAATGGTTGCTCGCACATGAACATTGACACCTGCACTCCACTTAGAAAAGTGGTTGAAGAATAGAATGAGAAAATGAGAAATATGAATGCACCAGTAGATTTGTGGCATCGAATAGTGCAAAATCGACTGTCCAATTTGTGAATTCTGAGAAATTGAGAATCTGGGGCTCAAGGAATCTTTTAGATTCCCCCTACAATCCTCAAAGATTTTGCTCCATGGGTGGACTGGAAATCTACAACTCCAAAGGTGAATCTAACTTCTCCATTATGATCCCTATGGAAAACCATGAAAAACGACTGCAAACTTGACTATATTCCGACATGGAGAAAAATTACCTCCTCGAGAAAATTTCAAGGATCATGGTTCTGCTCCCTGTTTTTGCAGGAATCATGGTTCCACCCTCACACTGAAAATGGACGAAAATGTAGAACTCTGATGGAGACACAGACAGTGCCATTGAGTTCGTGGCGTCGAGAAGTGCTAAAACCACATAAAATTTGTCAAAATTTGACAAAGTGAAAATTTGGCCCTCCTGCAAAATTCTACCTCGAACTGCGTGCACTACCTTCCTCCCCTTGGACGCACTAATAAACCGTGTTTAAATATAAATTGTGGTGGTGGATTTCTCAATAATTCTGTTGTGGCATGTTGGTTGATGATCTGGTTAATAGGGAGGAGGTCGGGCCGTCAAACCCCGCCTCCTCCTTTTTTAAATAACAAATCATTTTTTTTAACTTATGGGTTGGGTTGGGCCCACCTTGGGCGGCCCGCCAACCGTACCCACCTCCGCATGCATTTAAGTGGCTGCTGATTTTTTGGGATCAGTTCTATGCCCCAAGGGCCAGCCCTACCCAAACCCCGTCATCCTCGCTTCATGTTGATCCATGGATTATGGGTTTACATTAAACAGTTGGTGATTCCGTTGGGATGGACTCGTGGGATGGGGGGAGGGGCCGGGGTCATGGCTTGCCCCTCCATCATTAATATTATTGTTTACAAATACAGTTGATGGGTGCGGGAGGGCTGGCGGGGGTGATGGCCCATCAACCCAAAAACAATGATTTTTTTAATAGTATTGTGGGTTTTGGGGGTGGTGGCCCGCCACCAATATATTTTTTTTATTAATTTTTATTTAGTAAAAAGGAAGATTTTCAAATCATTAGAACATAAGGGATATTGGGCAAATTAACGAGGCCACAATTTCGACCGATTTTGGGAGCTAGGTTTCATGGCTCGAGATCGGTCAAATTGTAGGACACTTAAACCTGGCCCACAACCCATCTTTGACCAAAACTTTGACTGGCTCGTTCTCCCTCATACGAGCTCGTATTAACGAACCGTTCACACCTCCGCAATCAGGACAACAATATCTACCCTCTGGTCCTTGGTTGAAATCATTCTGAGCATTTTGATTTTCGAGCATTCATAAGCCCTCTTTGTCCTGTGTGTCTCTGGAGCCACCTGGATCAATTCATTTCATCCACATCTCTATTGTGGGCCATACTGTCAATCAATGTAATGTAACATTGAAGTCCAAGAGACCCACTTGTCAAATGAAGAGTCATGTAAAGTCGAAAGGTCATGGAAGTCAAACAGCCATGAGGGAAGTCGAACAACCACAAGGGTTAGTTTCACTGTTGGCTATAAATACCCCCTCATTTGTACATGCAAAGAACTTTTCACCTTAGCTCCTCCCACATAGCCTTGAGAGTCTGTAATCTTTTCTTTGAGGAGTAAGTAGTGGCTCCAATGTCCCGCCCATCGGGTTAGTGATGTATGGTGTAATGATGTGTCTTGGAACTTTCTCTTAATTCAGAAGCTTACTAACAGGCAAGTACGTTTTCACACATGTGTTGTAATTGTTGTAATACTATTCTTGAACACTTGTAATTCATGTTGCTTTAACTTGTGTTTAATACTTGAACTCATTCAATTTTTGTAATACATATATATCAATGAAAATGTGTTGTGTGAGTTGTTAACATTGTCCTGCCCATGTTGGCTAACCCCCCAGACATCAGACAGACCTTTCACATAAACTCTCTATAACAACCGTCGCACTCGCGTGGACTCCTCTGTTGTGTGTTGTACGTGTTATCTTTCCTTGTGTGTTGTCACTACCTCATCCATGTGGATTGCTCCTCCGGAGGTTGTGCACGTCTCGTTGTGTTGTGTGTTCCTAACAGAGTTGGGGCTTCCTCCCATCTGACTTGGGACTCAGTCCCACCCTCTCCCTCTGTGGTTAAAGAACCATTGACACAAGTAACACTAACAATCACCAAGCACGCGAACCTCACTATTCAAAGACAAAGCAGACCACTCTCCTATGCTGACAAGAAAGAGCTGAGGCAAATATTTAAGATAATGGAAACTAGACCATAATACCAGATGGGACTCCCATGCCAAATGGTATGATTCTAGTCCGGACTTCATACCGAGGTGATCCCCTGAATGTTGGCGAGTCCAGCACCGTCAACAGACCCTTTGATCATTTTCAGAATGGGTTCAAGAGGGGATTGTGCTATCTTCAAAGGTGGTGTAACCGAAGTTTTTTATCATGATGATGAAGGATTGGTTTCTGGAGGGGTCTCGTAATCATGGTTTGATGTTTGCAGGAGAACATCTGCTCTGTCCATGTAAATTTCATGATTGGCTATGTCATTAGAATTTCCCCCACTTGGGTTTTTGTAGGGGGAGGGGCAGCGTCATGATGCATGGCCATTTCTCTCTGGTGGGGGGAAGGATTCTTCCCTAATACAAGTTGTTGGTTCGTTCCCCCCTGCCCCTTGGCTTTTCTCATTCGCTTCAACTCTGGGAGTTGAGGACGATGATGGGTTTAATGTCCATATTCCCCACAAATAGCACTTGCATGGTTGTTCCTAAGACTAGCATTATTGTTCTACTTTTGTGGGTTGTTGGTACCCTGACTTTGATTTTGGTTGTGATTGGGGGGATTTCCCCTAGTTGCTGCATGTGGAGGTTTTTATTGGTTGTTTCCCCCATTCCCATGTTCCCCTTTTTTTTCTCTTTTCTTTATTCTTGTTGGTGTTTGGAGGGTTATCAATATTGAGGCTTTCGAATGCCTGTTGCTACTGAAAGAAGGAAGGATGCACAAAATTAACCCTCGTGTTTCACTGAGTTGGGGGGTTAGGTTTTGGAGGTGCAAGAAAATGGTAGTAAGGGTTCCTTTTTCTTGGGTTGGTGTAAGTGGTTTGGGAGGTCGACACAGTCTTTGTGGTGCATGAAGGCTACGGGTTACCCTACGTGGGAGGATACTGGTTACCCTAAATGCTAGGGTATTAGTTACTCTTCATGGCATGGTACTAGTTACCTTACATGGGAGGATTTTGGGAGTGCACAGGGCGATTGGGATAATACCTTGTGTTGGTTGGAACTTGGGTTGCGGGTGGACCCCCAAATGATTGGAAATGGGGTTGTCCATTGTACACATTTTCTGAATGTTGGAAAGTGTTTCCAGGTTGATTTTAGGTGATGGTTCCAATTAAACCATCTGCCACATTTGATGCGCATGTTTTATCTTCTTCGAAAGACTATAACCGTGGAAAATTTGGGAGTACAGTGTAAAGGTTCCTCGACTAAGTGTAAATAAGCTCAAACTATTGAGCTTTACTCATAGCCTCTTCCTATATCTAGGGCATGGTTACAACGACGTCTTTTGCAATTGTTGGCAGAAGAGATTTCAAAAAGAAATGAATGTGGAGGTATTCTATTACATTCACTTTTTAAAGGCTATGAAACTTTTGCCACTCGTGGACATGGTCTAAAATATGAGTGGAGGTAGTTTGCCAAAAGTGGGTCAATAATTCCAGCCTTGTGTCATGACGCACTTGGAGTTGGAAAAAGGTGAGGAATGATTCAACTAGAGATTCAAACGTGCCATGGGAACGAGTTGGCTCACTTACATACCATTTCGCTACATGGCCTATGAGGGTGCGTTGAAACAATCTCAAACAAATTGAGTCCTCAATGATATTGTTAGATGAACACCACAAATGAAAGGTCATTATGTGGTTGGTGGGATTTCCCCCTGTTTACCTTCAAACTTAGGAATGTCTGAAGGGAGCTTGGTTGGCATGGGAGGCCATTATGGATTATGGGAAATTAGATCATTTGTGATCTTAGTTAGATCAGGTGGGTTTAAATAAGCTATAAATGTGATTTTGTTGGTGTTTCCATATTGGAATGACCTCGATATGTAGTCTACAAAGACTTCCCTTGTGGGGAGCAACAAGTAGGACTACTTGGGGGAGTAGTATGTGGACTCCCCTTAGGGGTATTAAAATGGGTACCTTGAAGGGTGGGGGGGGGTGGTGAAGGATGGGGGGGGTGGTGGTGGGGGGGCAAGGGAGTGGGTGGGGGGTCCCAATCAAGGTTGCTCCAATAAAGGATGACCCATTCAGAGTCCTTGAATGGTGTCTTCTACGCCTAGATAGAGAGAGACCAAGAACACCTCCTAGAAAAGGGGGGAATGTTACAATAGCGATGCGTAACCATTGGTTTCCATATGCTGCTCATGTGTGTGTGTGTTACTTTATATGGTGAGAGAGAAATTTTTATCACAGAAAATAAACCACATAGATAAGACAAAGCGAAAATAAATGGTTAATTCTCCTTTTAACTTTATCTTATGTGACCAATCAAACCAAAGAAAAGGTTTTATGTGTTTTTGCATATTATAAAAAATCTTAGAAAGACCTAGACGTCCTTTCTACTCAAATAGTAACTAGGCCTTGCAAGGATTCTTATAGTCGGGTACTAGGGCCACATCTCGAAAGTAATAGCGATGCTTCCAGCAGCTAAGAATCAACCAAGGTATAGAGAGGAGTTATAATGCAGGGTACTACGTTAACATCCCAAAAGTACTTGTGAAGTTTCCACTAGCCTTACCAAGATCACCTCAAGTCTTCGTGCTCCCGCACCTCAACCTACAGGGAAAGATGCCCTAATATTTGGCACTAAGGCTACCTTCGTCTCATGGGGGCGATCAAATCTCAGCTTTTAGTTGTTAGGTTTGGACCCCATACCCCTGCCACATGTTGGGAGACGAAATGAAGGTATGTGATAATCCACCCCCTAAGATTTACCGCCTTCACGAGTTTCTAGCGTGCAGAGGTTTTGACCGTGGGATGATGAAAGATTTTAAGCTCCCTAAAAGACAACTTCTATGTTTCAAGATGAAATATGGCCAACAATGGCTTATGGGATGCCTACCCCCACGGTCCTAACATGAACTATAAATTATTTTGTGACCCCTATGGATAATTTAGTGTTTTGAAGTGTTAAGTTTATTTTTAGAGAGTCTTATCTTCGCTTAGGGTGTGAAAAATGTAAGCTTCAAAGAAACTAAGCATCAAGATTCCAAAAGGTGGATACCCTTGATGCAAAGTTTAGATGAGCTTGGTGTGTGAGGTGCAAGTGTGTGCAAGTGAACTTGTGAGGATATAAGGTGTGAAGCAACATGGATATGTGGTGGTCTGTTGCAACTCCCCTAATTACACTATGTTATGCTTGTTCCTTGAAAGAAATAAATCATGTGTGCATAATGGGCGACTTACTTCCTTCCTAATTACACTATGTGAGCATATAGGGAGATGGAAACTGACTGCTTTTTGAAAGCTTTTAGATGCAACCACTATCATCACAAGGATGCAAGGGAAGCATGGGCTATTCCCTTTCTTTACTAACACCCAGTCCCAGTCCCAATAATAATTTTAAAAATGAAAAATCTTTCATTAGTAAAATGATGTGTGGATTTAGTGCCACTTACTTTCCTCCTATTAATTTATGTGTTATGAATGAGAAAAATAAGTTGAAAAGATATGTGGGTTATCACCACTTAATTTTCCTCCTAATTAATCTATGATTGAAATGAGCTAAATAAGTTTAAAAGATGTTTTGATTAGGGCCACTTACTTTCCTCCTAATTAAGCTATGTGCATTGAAATTTTTTCAAAGTAAAAATAAGTAATTGACATACTAAGGATGGCTAGAATAGAAATCTAGTAGCCTATCTAAACTATAAAAATTACAGGAGTGCAGGTAAGTCACTAAAGGTTGCCGCAAAATTCTGGAAAGAGGAATTACAATGAAATTTTGTCATCTATGTGTTTTGCACGAGTTATGTTCTACACATACATGTGACTCCCACATCTGTTTGTAGGAGAATTCTCGATAGTGGCTCGGAAAAACAAACAAGGGGAATTTTAGGCTGTGAATAGGTCCTAGGGAGGTGTGCATAGTTCCCAAAAAAATATGGAAGAAAAACCCAGAGAAAATTCATAGCAGAAGGATGTTAGGTCCCTATACTACTAGTGTAACCCCTTATTGTTATTAGTACAACCCCCTTATTATATTGTTGTTCCCATGTAGTCCCAATATTGTTATTATTGTGCCCCATAGAATCCCACTATTGTTATTATTGTGCCCTTACATTATTATTGTTATGTCGGCTATGATTATATTATGACCCTGTTGAGGGCCCCGAGGTCGGGTCAACAACAAGGGGGATACCCACCCGGTCCGGAACCTGGTTGGCGGCTCCTTGCCCGTTTGGAGTAGCGGGTCCGACTGGGGATAACGGGACCAACTTCCCGATGCATGGGATGTGTATGTGTGTGTGTGGAATTTTGGTTAGGTTACTTCTAAGAAACGTTCTAAAGACTACTGTAAATCTATCTTACAAACTTGAGCCTAAATTACTATAATCAAATGAAAACAACACACAGAATTTACATTAACCCGAGATGTTTCTTTTATCATGCGATCTAGAGAGATTTCTAACAGCAGTTGGTAATAAAGATCATTCAACTGATATCAGAATATAAATCAATAAAGATAAACCATTCTGCATAAGAAGTTAGGCAGAGCGGTTGTGAACAACGCATCGCATAATCAAATCATTCGCATATTAAACATGAACAGATAAATCCACCGTACATAAGTGCCAAATGATAACTTATATATTCATACATTAACATGCAAATGATATCAGTTGTATATCACTTTAAGAATACAAGCAGAAATTAATCAAGAGATAAAAGTACCATTAATGACTAATTCTTACCCATAGACTTCAAACAATAACGATCTACCTCTACTTGCTTCTAACGTCTACCAAGAGTACAGAAGTGCAACATCAGTAGCAGACATAAGAATGCAAACATAAATAAATCACGATCCTTCCATTCATCAAAACCTCCTCTGAGGGTGCAGAAGTGCATGTTCTGAGGACAAGTTTTTGACAAATATCTGGACCCTTCTCCAATGCAATGAGAAGGGTTAAAATACTACCATCTGATCCTAATAATAGTATTATTACAAAATTTAGGACACGGCTCTCAAATGACCGCCCTTTTTCTAATTCAGTAAAACAAAAAGAAAAACAACTTTCTAAATTGAAATTACTTCCTAATTTGGTCCCTGAAATTGCAGTTATCAAGCATGGGCTTGAGAAGAGTCGGTTGACCGACTTCCGTGCTTAGTTGGGCTGCGAAAACAACGTCCATAAGAGCCGGCGCTACTTTCTCGACCGTGTTCATGATACATCTTACTGTCATGCATTGGCTGTGGGGCTTAACTAAGTAAGTCCAGTAACTTTCCCAGTTTAGCCTCGATAATGCCCGGATTGTCTCCCCATTTCCCTGTGCTTTCTGCTTCCATTCAGCCTCCAGTTGCGATGCGATTGGTAGGTACCCCAGAGTGGATTCTGAAACTAAGTTGGCCCTATGTAAATTTTCATTTACACAGTCGATAAGTATGTTCGCCTGTGTAGCCGCTGACTCTGCTGTCTGCTCCGCTTGTGTGATTTTCTCGTCCCACTTATTAAAGAGCAGTTCTTTATGATTTTCATTAATCTTGGGTGCCCCTGCTCTTTTCCCTTCCTCGTCATTTTGCCAAGCCAGATACTCTGTTACTCTTTTGTTGGCCTGGTCATAGTCGTTCCGCAATTCCACCACCTGGCTGGTGATCTTGTCGCTTATTTCACAAAACTCCCTCCACTGTGATATTTTGCGCACCATTTCCTCCTGTTGCTGTGACAATTGGTCGTTCAAGCCGATGGACTCTGAAATAAACTCTGTCAGCTTGGGTTCATCCTTATGCATTTCTTGCACCGTCTGCAGCTGTTTTTCTTTTTCTTCAATACTTCTTTGGTGGCTCACCGGCATATGGCGAAAGCTTTCTTGTAACTCTTCAAGCTGCTTGGAGGCTTCAGCGTTCTCATTGGCTTGTCGCAACTGTTGCTGCAACAGTTGTATTTGACTTTCACATTCTTTTAGAAGTTGTTGAACTTCAGAGGCCTTGTCGATAGTTGCAGAAGCATATGCTCCCGCAATTTGAGACAATTTCGTGAGATTTTCTATTGGATTGTTATTCGGGTCTTTCCACAAGACATCTAGGTGTTCAGCATTCTGAGCCAGTGCATTTTCAAGCTTCCTTTTCTTTCTTTGTCTCCTCACAACTGCCTTGTGCTGTGGACTGTAAAATACGTCCAGTGGAGGGATTTCTTCTACGCCGAGCAGAAGTTCTGAGGATGGAGCGATAGGGGGATGCTCCGTCTCTACGGTACCACTGACTATGGTTGAGAAGACCTCTTGCACCACCTGAGTATTGCTCACAGGTGTTTGCGGGACTTGGCCTTCAAGATTTATCAGTTCATTGAAGGTCTCCCATTCTTTATCTAGTTCTGCTGTAACCAGAGGTGCTTCAGTGACGGGAGGGGGAATTCCTCTTGGTGGCGAGACGGCAACTTGCTGCTGAGCCATCGAACTTGACTGAGCCGTGTCTTTGATTTTTTCTTCGTTCTTGTCTTCTTTGCGGACAGACTCTTCAGGATCTGGAGATATTTCTTTTACGGCACTGGAATCAGATTTGGAGGCGTTGGAGTGTTCACTGAGGTTGACGCTTGGAGTCGGTTCTCTGGCAGCTATTCGTAGCACTTCCAGTGGAATGTTAGCCAGCCTTCTTTCTCTATACAACTTGAATTTCTGGAGGTTGTCTGGGGACAACCTTGACTGAGCTTCTTGCAAAACTTCTTTGATCGAGTTCTTACTCTGAAAGAGGTCGTCAAACGGATCTTTCTGTCCAGAGAACACACTTATCCTGATGCTAGTTGTAAATTCCTGGGCGACTTTATTTGGGTCGAATGGCCTTGGTGGGAGTTTAAATAGTTGGAGACAAGTCACATTCTCCACCTCACCAAAAGCGTGTCCCACATCGAATAAAGAGAAGGCCCCACATGTGACGGGGAATGGAGGCCAAATGGCCTTCTTTTTTTTCTTTAGGTCCTTAGTTAAACCACCTTCAGAACAAGTCTGATAAGCGATCTCTCGGACCAACAATTTATCTGGGATGTACAAGGGTAGGACATGAGGAGGTACTGTGCTTCCAAAAACTCGAATGTAGGTAAACCATTCCTCTCCAAACCATCTTGCTATGGAGGTGATGTCGTTTTGTGCTTCGGGAGAGCATCTCGGAGGGTCTTTATCATATATCATTCTATGGATGGGCAGTATGAGCCCGTGGCAAATCTGGTAAAAATGGGGGGCAAACTGAGAATCCCACAAGACTTTATGGTAGACATGAATGGGAAATGGGTCCTGGGTAGTCCATTTCCAGCCCATAGTGGGGAATTTAGACACATAACAGATAGATTCCATTATGTAGGCAGACATATAAAAAGGGGGATAAAACCTTTGGGAGAAGGATCTTTTAGAACGATAGTAAAGAATGGCCGTGTATAGAGTGTCAGAAAGGATTTTGGCCCAATCTATTACCTCGGAGTTAGTCGCAGCATCAATTAACGGTAGCCATTCAGATGGAAATTTATTGATATCAGGCTTACTGAATAGCCTACAGAGCATGGCTGGAGCAAAACAATACAGAGAAGTAAGGGAACCGGTGCTATACATACCGTTCTTATCTTTCTTCAGTGGTTCATCCCTTTTCGACCATTCTTTGGTAGTGTCTGATAGGTCTGGATTCTCTGCTGCGAACTTCCTAACAAAATCTGCATTGTAGATCGTTTGAGGTTCGGCAAGGTGATACATGAGCTTCAGGTCTTGAGCCGCGAACGATCCTACAAGCCCATGTCCTTTGACTTTGAATTGCCTATGATGCAGCTCTGCGTCATCTAAAACCCACTTGATCATGTCCGTATACGGTAGGATCTTTGGCCTTGATGTTATTCTGTGGAGGAAAGAGCACGCTAGATCTTCCAGGGATGCTTCTGAAGGGCGTGGTGCATCTGCGACAGCAGCAGTTGCCTTGATTATTCTAGGGTTCTCTTCCTCCAACAGTCTATACATGCCTTCCCATGTGGAAATTCCTGCATCTTTATTGCATGTGGTATCTGTGTAAAGGGGCGCCATCTCCTTGGTCTTTTCTCTTGTTTCTGAGCTCTGAGCTTTGTTCTTCTTCCCCATCTTGCTTATTGTTTCTGTTTGATTTTTTCCTTCGCACTTCGCTCCTGCAGGTTATGAGAGAAATGGAAAGATTGATCAAAAAGGTGATGGGAGAGTTTTGAATGCAAGAGATAAATTAGATACGCCACCTTACGTGAAGTAAATCCGCATTAAGGCACGCGTCTTTATGCCACTTAATAACTGACAACTAATTCATTACTAACATTAAAAGCGCAATAATTTCCAAGTCAGGTTATAGTAAGTGGATTTTCTTTGGGTGGTGTGCCCGAAGGAGTCGTATCAAGGTGCTTTTATGACTTGCCAACGCATCCTGCATGCCACGCGATCGCAATATCGCATATCACAGCATCGCAACATCGCGGATCGCAATGGTTCAATGTTTGCTAACGTACCCCGCCTCATTTCTGCGATGTGCGATCGCGCCATCGCAATATCGCAAATCAGCGGACTCGTAAGCTTTTGTCTATGGATGTTAACGTATTGCGATGCGACGTGGTTTATTAATGCCGAGATGATGTGCATATTGGCCTTTAAAAGGGAAATGCGGGCGTTTCTTACCCTTTCGTGCTGCGACCTTGAAGATTTTCTTTTATGAACACAGGTTTAGGCTTAAGTTGTCCAAGAAACCTTTCCTAAGCTGATGCTTGCAATTTCAAAAGAAATCTTTATTATTATTATTTTTCTTATTTGAAATGTAACTAAGGGTCCCCATTCATTCTAGCATCGTGGTCGATACTAGTTTGAACAACGGGGGGGTTGTTGCTGGCCACAACAATTGGCGATTCACTTGGGAGAACCAGTTATCTCTGCTCTTTTTCTATTGATGTTTTCAGACCCTTTTCGAAAAAATTTCTCAGGGAATTCGAACTTTATTATAAAAGGATAAGAAAAATAATACTTTAAATCGTCAATGATGTTTTGTCTTCGCCCCATTCTATTCCGATTACTTGCATTCCCAGGTTGTTTTCGAGTTTAGATCAGTTATTACTTGGTCTTGTAGAACATAAAAATAAAGTGGTCTCTATGTATCAGCCCCTTTTTAAAGAATGTCCCTTTGTCGCAGGTAGAGCCACTGCTGCCAGCAGGCGTCCATAGCCTCGACAGGGTTACCTATTATCCAGGAATGATCCTTTATCCTGCCTCAGTTTCTTGCAACTTTTTCAGAAGAATTATACCTTTCTTGATGCTTTTTTTTTTTTTTTTTTTTAAATATATCCTCAAAAGAACAATGTCTTGGTTTGGTGGCCAAATTATGACACAGTCATTCACTTGATTTATACTTTTGCTGAACAAGCTGGCTCGTGATGAGACCCCTTGTCTTTTGATCGCAACAATCTTGAGTCGTTGCCCTGTTTTGGTAGACAGTTTTGGCAAAGTCAGCAAGTTATAATATCTGTGATCATGATAAGTCGGCTCGTGATGAGACCTCTTATTCTTCGAGATATAGCATCCTTCCGGGTTATTCTCCTGAATAGTTGCATTCTTCTTCAGCAGGGAGGAAGTCAAATTCTCTTTCCTTAAGAAAGTTCTGGACGACAATGATAGGGCTATTTTTGATAATGGCTGTTTTCACAGAGAACCTTTATTCTAATATTGATACCTTTTATTGTGCTGATCTAACACGAATTCCTCACTGAGATAGCTTTCTTTAAAATTTTCTGGGTTTGAATTCTAACACCATCTTCCGGGTTAAAGATCTATTGACAATAAAGACCGAATTCCCACAAGCTTAGTTGTTCACAACAGTCAAAATTCCAAAATCTTTAACAGAGACACGGTTTCTTTCGCAAACGTCAAATATTGCTTTGCCAGAACAAACTTTTATTTGGGAGAGGCAACTATTCTCTGGGGCTATGTAGAGAATATAACTAACTTTGCCTATCAATTATTGGAAGCAAAACTAATAACTTAGCTAAACTACTCCTACTCCTATTCTAATTATGTGCAGGAAATAGCTAAGAGAAATGGTATTTCCAGTGGAACCAACGATTCATTATTATTCCTAGTCGCATAGATTGCCTAAGGATAAAAAAAATGAATCGAATTCCCCATGGATAGGACTTGTTGTTTAGGGGATAAGGAATCATGAATCCAGTTGGAATCTTGTTTGATTTTATTTTCTTGTGATAGGTTTCTTCCAACTGAATACCTATCGGATCGCAGAAATTGGGATGAATTTCTTTTGTGAATGGGTGATCTTTCGATGGAAAGGACAACAAGCCAATCTGTGAGATATGTTCTTCGATTTTGGTGGCTTGTGACCCGTCGATTGTTAATTCTGAGTGTTTAGCGATCTCGTTTGAAATGAAAGTTTTTATACATAAATCGCCAAAATCTAATCTATCAAAATTTTGGAGTTTTAAAGAGAGATTCGATTTTGTACACAAAGAAAATAAGTGAGAAAGAAAGGATTGGGTAGCTGTATATACAGTGGGGTCGCACGTCTGGGAGTTACTTGAAACTCTGTGTTTTTCACAAGAACTGGCCAAGTTCTGTGAATCAGGAATTGAATCATGATTGCGATCAGGGATGGAGATCTCCTCTGGATATGAATCGTAGATAGGAGTATCGCTTTGGACAGTAAAATTATTCAAATGAGATTTTGCTTTGAGATGAGGGTCAGATAGAGCAGTTTCTGATCTAAGATGTTTCTTATAACCAGACCCTAGTTGAGTTACTTGCGACAATTCAATATCATCATAAATATCAAAGCAACTATCACGAAAGATTTCACTATTTTCCCTAGGTTCCTCTTTTTCATTATATGTTTTTAGACAAGGGAGATGAGGCAGCTCTTGTTTGATATGAATCGTAGACTGTGATATAGTGGTCTCTTTATTTTGGAAACCTAGTGATGTCTTGTTTGAATAGCCCTCTATTGGAATAGACTTGATACTATGAGGGAGAAGATTGTCATTACAAAAAACATCGGGGTAAAGAGAAAAATGTTGATCTGGAACAATGTATTTAAAATCATCCAACAAATCTCGTTCATCAGATTCAAAATAAGCATCGGGCTTTAGATCGTACCTTTTTGTGTCGATACTTTTCGAAAGAGAAACAGTAGGTGGATCTAACCTTGGCACCAGGAGTTGTTGATTTGAAATGATGTTGTCTGACTTTACATTAAAGTCAACTTCTGATGTCAGGGCACCTTCCCCTTCAGTACTTTCGCCTGCGTTTTCTGATGTTAGAGCATGCAAAACTCCTAGGCTAAATTCTGTCTGATCAGGTACAGGAGGTGGGAAACACTCATCATAATCCGAAGATTCTTCATCTGTGAGTTCATCTTCAAGATCATATTGTAGACATTTAAGATGAAATCGTATATTGAAATCCCTTACGGGCTCGTCTTGTTTCCGCAGATGGTCGATCTCATCGTATACCTGGTCGTATTCATAGCAATCAAATTCCAAGATGAAAGCTCTAACAAGTTGGTCCCAGCTGTGGACTGATGCAGTTGGGAGGTTCCTGCACCATCTCCTAGCTTCTGTTGTGAACGTGAGAGTAAAAATCCTGCATAGAACGCCTTCGTCAATTTTCTGAATATCAGCACTAGAGACTCTATGAATGAACTGTAAGGCGTGATGAAATGCAGAAGAATTATTATCGCCATCAAATTTTACCTGAGATAATAGTCTTACCACGTCCGGTGGAGTGTTGGATGATGTAGGAACCTGGATGCAACTCCAAATGGGAATTCTGTGAGTAGACATCCTTTTCCAGGACTTCTAGTTTTAAACATATCCCAACAGACGATATGCTCAGGCCCTCCTTCTAGCGCCAGAAATGTTGAGGGCCCCGAGGTCGGGTCAACAATAAGGGGGATACCCACCCGGTCCAGAACCTGGTTGGCGGCTCCTTGCCCGTTTGGAGTAGCGGGTCCGACTGGGGATAACGGGACCAGCTTCCCGATGCATGGGATGTGTATGTGTGTGTGTGTGGAATTTTGGTTAGGTTACTTCTAAGAAACGTTCTAAAGACTACTGTAAATCTATCTTACAAACTTGAGCCTAAATTACTATAATCAAATGAAAACAACACACAGAATTTACATTAACCCGAGATGTTTCTTTTATCATGCGATCTAGAGAGATTTCTAACAGCAGTTGGTAATAAAGATGATTCAAGTGATATCAGAATATAAATCAATAAAGATAAACCATTCTGCATAAGAAGTTAGGCAGAGCGGTTGTGAACAACGCATCGCATAATCAAATCATTCGCATATTAAACATGAACAGACAAATCCACCGTACAGAAGTGCCAAATGATAACTTATATATTCATACATTAACATGCAAATGATATCAGCTGTATATCGCTTTAAGAATACAAGCAGAAATTAATCAAGAGATAAAAGTACCATTAATGACTAATTCTTACCCATAGACTTCAAACAATAACGATCTACCTCTACTTGCTTCTAACGTCTACCAAGAGTACAGAAGTGCAACATCAGTAGCAGACATAAGAATGCAAACATAAATAAATCACGATCCTTCCATTCATCAAAACCTCCTCTAAGGGTGCAGAAGTGCATGTTCTGAGGACAAGTTTTTGACAAATATCTGGACCCTTCTCCAATGCAATGAGAAGGGTTAAAATACTACCATCTGATCCTAATAATAGTATTATTACAAAATTTAGGACACGGCTCTCAAATGACCGCCCTTTTTCTAATTCAGTAAAACAAAAAGAAAAACAACTTTCTAAATTGAAATTACTTCCTAATTTGGTCCCTGAAATTGCAGTTATCAAGCATGGGCTTGAGAAGAGTCGGTTGACCGACTTCCGTGCTTAGTTGGGCTGCGAAAACAGCGTCCATAAGAGCTGGCGCTAATTTCTCGGCCGCGTTCATGATACATCTTACTGTCATGCATTGGCTGTGGGGCTTAACTAAGTAAGTCCAGTAACTTTCCCAGTTTAGCCTCGATAATGCCCGAATTGTCTCCCCATTTTCCTGTGCTTTCTGCTTCCATTCAGCCTCCAGTTGCGATGCGATTGGTAGGTACCCCGGAGTGGATTCTGAAACTAAGTTGGCCCTGTGTAAATTTTCATTTACACAGTCGATAAGTATGTTCGCCTGTGTAGCCGTTGACTCTGTTGTCTGCTCCGCTTGTGTGATTTGCTCATCCCACTTGTTAAAGAGCAGTTCTTTATGATTTTCATTAATCTTGGGTGCCCCTGCTCTTTTCCCTTCCTCATCATTTTGCCAAACCAGATACTCTGTTACTCTTTTGTTGGCCTGGTCATAGTCGTTTCGCAATTCCACCACCTGGCTGGTGATCTTGTCGCTTATTTCACAAAACTCCCTCCACTGTGATATTTTGCGCACCATTTCCTCCTGTTGCTGTGACAATTGGTCGTTCAAGCCGATGGACTCTGAAATAAACTCTGTCAGCTTGGGTTCATCCTTATGCATTTCTTGCACCGTCTGCAGCTGTTTTTCTTTTTCTTCAATACTTCTTTGGTGGCTCACCTGCATCTGGCGAAAGCTTTCTTGTAACTCTTCAAGCTGCTTGGAGGCTTCAGCGTTCTCATTGGCTTGTCGCAGCTGTTGCTGCAGCAGTTGTATTTGACTTTCACATTCTTTTAGAAGCTGTTGAACTTCAGAGGCCTTGTCGATAGTTGCAGAAGCATATGCTCCCGCAATTTGAGACAATTTCGTGAGATTTTCTGTTGGATTGTTATTCGGGTCTTTCCACAAGACATCTAGGTGTTCAGCATTCTGAGCCAATGCATTTTCAAGCTTCCTTTTCTTTCTTTGTCTCCTCACAACTGCCTTGTGTTGTGGACTGTAAAATACGTCCAGTGGAGGGATTTCTTCTACGCCGAGCAGAAGTTCTGAGGATGGAGCGATAGGGGGATGCTCCGTCTCTACGGTACCACTGACTATGGTTGAGAAGACCTCTTGCACCACCTGAGTATTGCTCACAGGTGTTTGCGGGACTTGACCTTCAAGATTTATCAGTTCATTGAAGGTCTCCCATTCTTTATCTAGTTTTGCTGTAACCAGAGGTGCTTCAGTGACGGGAAGGGGAATTCCTCTTGGTGGCGAGACGGCAACTTGCTGCTGAGCCATCGAACATGACTGAGCCGTGTCTTTGATTGTTTCTTCGTTCTTGTCTTCTTTGTGGACAGACTCTTCAGGATCTGGAGATATTTCTTTTACATCACTGGAATCAGATTTGGAGGCGTTGGAGTGTTCACTGAGGCTGACGCTTGGAGTCGGTTCTCTGGCAGCTATCCGCAGCACTTCCAGTGGAATGTTAGCCAGCCTTCTTTCTCTATACAACTTGAATTTTCGGAGGTTGTCTGGGGACAACCTTGACTGAGCTTCTTGCAAAACTTCTTTGATCGAGTTCTTACTCTGAAAGAGGTCGTCAAACGGATCTTTCTGTCCAGAGAACACACTTATCCTGACGCTAGTTGTAAATTCCTGGGCGACTTTATTTGGGTCGAATGGCCTTGGTGGGAGTTTAAATAGTTGGAGACACGTCACATTCTCCACCTCACCAAAAGCGTGTCCCACATCGAATAAAGAGAAGGCCCCACATGTGACGGGGAATGGAGGCCAAATGGCCTTCTTTTTGTTCTTTAGGTCCTTAGTTAAACCACCTTCAGAACAAGTCTGATAAGCGATCTCTCGGGCCAACAATTTATCTGGGATGTACAAGGGTAGGACATGAGGAGGTACTGTGCTTCCAAAAACTCGAATGTAGGTAAACCATTCTTCTCCAAACCATCTTGCTATGGAGGTGATGTCGTTTTGTGCTTCGGGAGAGCATCTCGGAGGGTCCTTATCATATATCATTCTATGGATGGGCAGTATGAGCCCGTGGCAAATCTAGTAAAAATGGGGGGCAAACTGAGAATCCCACAAGACTTTATGGTAGACATGAATGGGCATGGGTCCTAGGTAGTCCATTGCCAGCCCATAGTGGGGAATTTAGACACATAACAGATAGATTCCATTATGTAGGCAGACATATAAAAAGGGGGATAAAACCTTTGGGAGAAGGATCTTTTAGAACGATAGTAAAGAATGGCCGTGTATAGAGTGTCAGAAAGGATTTTGGCCCAATCTATTACCTCGGAGTTAGTCGCAGCATCAATTAATGGTAGCCATTCAGATGGAAATTTATTGATATCAGGCTTACCGAATAGCCTACAGAGCATGGCTGCAGCAAAACAATACGGAGAAGTAAGGGAACCGGTGCTATACATACCGTTCTTATCTTTCTTCAGTGGTTCATCCCTTTTCGACCATTCTTTGGTAGTGTCTGATAGGTCCGGATTCTCTGCTGCAAACTTCCTAACAAAATCTGCATTGTAGATCGTTTGAGGTTCGGCAAGGTGATACATGAGCTTCAGGTCTTGAGCCGCGAACGATCCTACGAGCCCATGTCCTTTGACTTTGAATTGCCTATGATGCAGCTCTGCGTCATCTAAAACCCACTTGATCATGTCCGTATACGGTAGGATCTTTAGCCTTGATGCTATTCTGTGGAGGAAAGAGCATGCTAGATCTTCCAGGGATGCTTCTGAAGAGCGTGGTGCATCTGCGACAGCAGCAGTTGCCTTGATTATTCTAGGGTTCTCTTCCTCCAACAGTCTATACATGCCTTCCCATGTGGAAATTCCTGCATCTTTATTGCATGCGGTATCTGTGTAAAGGGGCACCATCTCCTTGGTCTTTTCTCTTATTTCTGAGCTCTGAGCTTTGTTCTTCTTCCCCATCTTGCTTATCATTTCTGTTTGATTTTTGCCTTCGCACTTCGCTCCTGCAGGTTATGAGAGAAATGGAAAGATTGATCAAAATGGTGATGGGAGAGTTTTGAATGCAAGAGATAAATCAGATACGCCACCTTACGTGAAGTAAATCCGCATTAAAGCACGCGTCTTTATGCCACTTAATAACTGACAACTAATTCATTACTAACATTAAAAGTGCAATAATTTCCAAGTCAGGTTATAGTAAGTGGATTTTCTTTGGGTGGTGTGCCCGAAGGAGTCGTATCAAGGTGCTTTTATGACTTGCCAACGCATCCTGCATGCTGCGCGATTGCAAACGGTAGCGATCGCAATATCGCATATCGCAGCATCGCAACATCGCGGATCGCAATGGTTCAATGTTTGCTAACGTACCCCCGCCTCATTTCTGCGATGTGCGATCGCGCCATCGCAATATCGTAAATCAGCGGACTCATAAGCTTTTGTCTATGGATGTTAACGTATTGCGATGCGACGTGGTTTATTAATGCCGAGATGATGTGCATATTGGCCTTTAGAAGGGAAATGCGGGCGTTTCTTACCCTTTCGTGCTGCGACCTTGAAGATTTGCTTTTATGAACACAGGTTTAGGCTTAAGTTGTCCAAGAAACCTTTCCTAAGCTGATGCTTGCAATTTCAAAAGAAATCTTTATTATTATTATTTTTCTTTTTTGAAATGTAACTAAGGGTCCCCATTCATTCTAGCATCGTGGTCGATACTAGTTTGAACAACGGGGGGGTTGTTGCTGGCCACAACAGACCCCTTAGGCTCCTATATATAGAAAGGAGCTCTTGTCATTTGTATCATCCAAGAAGTGTTCATTTGTGTAATGTAAAGGAGGTTTCCCCCTCAAAGAGGCTTGTTTGAAGGCGTTTATCTATCTTTTCTATCTTTTTGTGAGCTGGTTTTATAACATTTGGTATCAGAGCTTTGGATTCTAGGGTTTTGCTGCTCCAAACAGGTCATCGTGTAATTTTCGCTATAACGTTTTCTCTACTGAGTTTTAGAAGCTAAAAACAAAACCCATTTGAGAAGAGATGGGTCTGAACATAGGGTCTCAATTTCAAATATTGTCTCACTATATTTTTGGAGATATGATCTGAGGAGGTTAGGGTTTTTCCAAGCTCCATAATTTCATCTCAAACAGGTCATCGTGGCATTTTCACTATCATTTTTTTATTTGATGTTTCAGAAGCTAAAAAAAATTCATTTGAGCCAAAATCATTCTAAATTTTGGGCCCAAATTTCAGAGCTTTTATCGCTATAATTTCGGAGATATGATCTTAGGAAGTTAGGGTTTTTGCAGACTCCCGAATTACATTCGAAATAGGTGGCCGGGAAAAATCATCATAACTTTTGTTCTGAGAATCAGATTGACATTTCATAAGAAGTTTCAAAAGGAGGATAGGCTATAGTTTTATGTATATAGTTTTCAGATCCGAAGGTCGAAACACTGACACATGGCATGTCATACAAGTTCGCTCAACTGAAACATTAAATAATTAGGTCATCTTAGGAGATTGGGCATAACTCTTTATTGGAGAATCCAATTCTGATTAGAATTGCGAGGTTAGAAAGAGGACTCGGAGGGATACTGCAAGACACAATTTCAGAACTTTGAGATCTGAAATTACAAAGTTACAATCGTTTAAAGATCGAACTCCTAAAATCAAGAAAAGGCGATATGAGGAAGTTTGATGGCAAGGATCCAGTAAATTGGATATTACAGATGGAGCAATATTTTGATCGACATGAGGTGCAACTGTTACAAAAGGTACATATTGCATCTTCATATTTAGAACCAGATAAATTTTTATGGTATAAAGGGCTTTGTTCTCATAAACCACTTGTTACGTGGTCAAATTTTCACGGAGGAAATGATAGCACATTATGAGGATACAAAGAGAAACACCTTATTTAGCCAATTGATAAATCTCAAAAAAAAGTGTTCAATGGTAGAGCACATTTAGGACTTTCAAAAATTGAATATAAGGGAAAATGATATTCTAGAGAAGCAGAGGATTGATGTCTCCATAGGGACTTTAAAGGATAACATTCAACATGAGGTTCACCTTTGGGAACCTGATTCATTGGAGAGGGCATTCAGCTTGGAATGAAAAGTGGAAAGCAAAATTATGGCAACAAGGAAGTATACCCCTCACAATTATAAAGATGGAAGTGTTGTTTCTCCTAGCCTTCCAAAACCTACAAGGTTGACACCATAGCAATTGGAAGAAAAAAGAGCAAAAGGGATTTGTTACAATTGTGCTAAAAAATACATTAAAGGTCATAAGTGTGCCGAGAAGAAATTGTTTTACATTGATTGTGAAGATGAGGAAGAAAAGGATCAAGAAATGTCAAAATAAGAGGATATACACTAGGAACCAACCCTAAGAAAGAAGAAATGAATCTTACCATATCTTGTAAAGTATTGGCAAGAATTACCACTCCTCAAACTCTCAAGATAGAAGGACATATCAAGAAGAAAAAGGTTCAAGAAGTGAAAGATCACATTTAGAAAGAAGAAATGAAGTCGACCATATCTTGTAATGCATTGGCCAGAATTATCACTCCTCTAACTATCAAGATAGAAGGACATATCAAGAATAAAAATGTTCAAGAAGTGAAAGATCACATCGAGCATCAAGAAATGAATCTAACCATATCTTGTAATGCATTGGAATAAATTACCACTTCTCAAACTCTCAAGATAGAAGGACATATCAATAAGAAAAAGATTCAAGCAATGAAAGATGCAATCAAGAATAAACAACAAGTTCTCATGCTTTTAAAGGATAATGCCACTTTGGTTTAGAATCGAATGAAACAACATGCAGATCAACATCTCAATAAAAGAAGTTATGATGTAGGCGATTGGGTATTTTTACAGCTACATCTCAAGCAAGTTATTTATGAGAAGGAAATGTTGGAAATACTACATGCACTTAAGAAATGGCGACCTTACCTAATGGGAAGACACTTCAAGGTAAAAATGGATCATGATAGTCTTAAATACTTTTTAGAACAAATATTGTCTTTAAAAGAACAGAAAATATGGGTCACAAATATGTTGGGTTATGACTTTGAAATCATCTACAAAAAAGGGAAGCAAAATGTTGTTACATATGCACTCTCAAGAAAGCATGAGGATGTGGAAGCATTGTTTTGTTTTATTTCTATTATCCAACCATATTGGATAAGCGAAGCAAGGGATGAATGGAAAAAGGACGAAGAAGTGTGGTCACTCATTCAAAAGTTGCAGAAGATCCCAGTTCAAACAATATTGCCAGAACTTGATGAGGAAGGAAAAATCATATTGGAACCTGGAGCAGTCACAGAAACAAGAACCCAACAACTACAAAATTGATCAATTTCAGAGTATTTCATCAAGTGGAATAACTTACTCGCTGAAGATTCCACATGGGAGGATAAGAATTTTATACAGAAGCATCAAAAACTACTCAAGCGTTGAGGACAACACTTTTTGAAGGAGAGGGGCATGTTAGGTCCCTATACTACTAGTGTAACCCCTTATTGTTATTAGTACAAATCCCTTATTATATTGTTGTGCCCATGTAGTCCCCATATTGTTATTATTGTGCCCCGTAGAAGCCCACTATTGTTATTATTGTGCCCTTACATTATTATTGTTATGTCAGCTCTAATTATATTATGACCCCTTAGACTCCTATATATATAAAGGAGGTCTTGTCATTTGTATCATCCAAGAATTATTCATTTGTGTAATGTAAAGGAGGATGCCCCCTCGAAGAGGCTTGTTTTGAAGGTGTTTATCTATCTTTTCTATCTTATTGTGAGTTGGTTTCATAACAAAGGACCAGAAAAACAACCAACCAGACTAAAGAAGACAAGCTAGTGGATTCTCCATTTTGTATTAGGTGTTTTTTAGATTAATTGTCCCAAAAACACCTTTCGTTGCAACTGGTTGTTTCCTACAAGGAGCATACAAAAAATTGGATGGTTCTAGTGTTGAAACAAGAACCAACAAAGCATTGAATGTAATGAAAACAATGCATAATAAAGATTAAACTAAAACTAAAGAAAACAACATAAAACAAGCTTAATGAAAAAAACAAATCAACAAAGATATAGGAACATAATCATCTTTATTGATTATTGGTGGTAGAAGAAATACAAATAAGATATTAAGACACTTGAAGAGAGTTGCTTAAGCAGTGGTGCTCAAGAGCTCTCAGCAAGGATTTCCATTCGTCAATCTCCTTTGCAAACTCCTCTCTCAAAGAAGCAAAGATAACTCTCAATAGTGATGGAATCATCTCAACAATGGAATGTAGGAATACCTGGGGAAATTTTTCCAGCATAACAATGCATAAAACTTCTTCTTCTTCTTGGTCTTCCAATGCCTTGTATATATAGAATTTGAACTCCTCTTTCCCTCCCTTAGCTCATCAATGAGAAAATGACTTGAGAGAAGGACAATAGGATTGCTTTAAGGGTTGCATATCTCCAAATCAACCTGAAATCGATTGTCCTAAGGCAGTACTTATCAGCTAGCTCAAATAATGTGGAGTGATTCTGGATTGTTGACTAGACTTTTTGGTGACCCGCACGGCTATCAAAGGAAAAGTCGTGCAGTATTGAATTTTTTTCCTTCGAAGCACCCGTGCGGGTTGATATTTTTTAATTAGGCTTTGGAAAACCTTTGATTTTTTTACTTTCATGGTGTTTCCAACTAGAAAATATTCACCTGTACCTGTTGTTTTCTGACTTCGGATGTCATGTGACCTGTTCAAATGTGTGTACGGTTTTTCCATATTAATAGCATCTCCCGCACATACCCCGTTCTACACACAGAAAAAGCTCCACACAATGAAACATAATAATATTAATTTGAAATTTGTTCATAGTTAAATCAATTAAAGCTCCCTCTGCCTCCCTATTCTCACAAGAAAAGATCTGCACATTGCTTTACATGCAAAACTTTGCACACTACTTTACATGCAAATGCTCCACTATACTCAACTTTCTAATTTCAGAAATTTTATAGCAAGTGATGTTACCATGCTTATTCATGGCACTCAAAATAGCATCAAATTTAACTGGTAACAATATGATTAATTTCATGAATTTAATAAAATGTCAAAGCTACAATTTCAATAATTCCATTACCAGTGGGATATACGAAATGGAAATTTGTAAAAATAATAGTCATATTTGGTTTATCCACATAGCTACTTCCGCACTCAATAACATCCTTTGGTCAGTCATTTACATTCGAAGCTGATATTAATTAATGTGGGTGATCTAGATTGATGAAGGAATGAAATGAAATATAGATATAAACAGAAACACAACGCTACAGCGAAAACAAAACTTCATTTCATTAATAACAAACTACTGAAAATTGTCAAGTCTCACTAGCACAACCAGTTGACGATGGGCCTCATTAGCAAAGCGACCCATGATCAAACCTCATGGGGGGTGGTTGTTCCCTGTGCTAGGGGGAGGAGACATGTTAAAAAATACAGTCAGCTGAGGGTTGGTGTGACCCAATTCGGGTGTGATCCCTAGGTGAATTGGATGGCCTAGATGCACCTAGGTCATGGATCCTAAAGCCATAGGTCGGGCCTGGAGGATCACAAACAAATTGACAAACAAACAAACAAAAAGTACTGAAAATTGTTACATGAAGAATGGAAATAAACTAGCTCAAGCGATTGTAGCTTATATATGAGAAGAGATGTGGCAGCTACATGCCTTCTTAACTATATTGAAATGGGGCTTGGAGGCCTATTTATTATTTAGAAACAATGGGAAACCCTAAACATCCAAAAACCTAACCCTAGGAGATGAAGCACCAAATTTTGTGAGCCCCATTGTGGTAAATTGGTACAACTTCTCAAGGTTGTAACATTTCCATATGATCTATGTTAGATGTAAATGATACATCGTTAGAAATATCTATCTGAGGACAACAACTTTCAACTGCATGCCCTTATTCAATGCCACGGGTTTTCCCATTTTGCAAAAAACGTCGTTTAGGGCCTCAAAAGGGCTCCAGAAGTTCAGGAAACGAAAAACTACCAAAAATAGTAAAAATTGCTACAATTAAGGAAAACTAAAGAAATAATATTGGGGGTCCAAGTGGAATAGGTAGGTGGCCACCAATATTCACCTAGATTAGTCCTCCACCCATAGGAAGAAATGGTCCCCATTGCATTGAGTGTCTCCATGAGATGGGGAAACTTCTGCTGAGCTTGGTCCCTGCTGAGCCACTTTCCTTGGTGCAGGAGTTAGCCAGCTTTGAAAACTCGATATAGTTGGATATTCTATTGGTGAGTTTTCGTGATATATGTGTCCATGATCCAATCATTTGTGGCATGTTCCATGTAGTGTGGGTTGAGGTTTTTTGGTGTTAGTTGTTCTGCAATGTCTGATGTGTCTATCAATGATAGAAAGTATGGCCAAAAGTGGTCCACATTGAACACTGGGTGTAGGTCGAGGAATGGGGGAATGTTGAGATAAAATGAATTTTCTTTCCCATATCCTTGGCGATGGTGTAATGCCCGTATCGGAGTGGTTGGAGCCTTCGATGGGCTCCATCAAGGAATTCTTTCTGCGAATGCAACCAAACTTTGTCACCCACCTGAAACTTATGTGGCACCCGATGTTGATCATGTCATTGATTGTACTTGGCATTGAAATTATCCAAGAAGTCGTGCACCTGCTGATGGATTTGTTAGATGTGTTCAATAAACTTGGTTTCTTTATCAGCCTCAAACTGTACATGTGTGTATGTTATCTATGTAGTCGTATGAGGCATGGAAACTTCAATCAGACATAATGGTTGTAATCCTAGACCAACTTGAAATGGATTGTGTCCAATTGAGTTATGGACAACCCTTTTATAGCTATGTTGCACATAAGGAATGCTCTCATCCCAGGTTCGTGGATGCTTGGAGTTGTACATGCATAGTATGTGTGTTATCATTCTATTGACGATCTTTGTTTGGCCATCAGTCTTGGGCTGGAATGCAGTCGACTTAGTCAGCTTGGTGTCTAATAATGTCTAGAGGCTCAGCTAGAATGTGCTCAGGAACCTACTATCTTGATCTGATTTAATGGTCTGCAAGATCCCAAAATGTACCCACACTCGTTCAAAGAAGAGTTTGGCATTGTCCTCTATTGTGATACTCTTCTTGCAAGCCACCAATATAGCCATCTTAGAAAATTTGTCCAAGACCACAAATACATAGTCATTGACATGCTTGGTAGAAGGGAGGCCCGACAGAGATTCCATGGAGATGGATTCCCAAGGTTGGCAGGGAGTAGGCAGAGGATTTTATAGGCCTTGATTCTTGATGGTTGGATTGGCGATGGCACAGGCAATGCAGGATATGATATATTTCCAACGTATTATCAGAGTTTTGGTAAATAAAAATACTTTTGCAGTACAAAGATAATTTTCTCCACACCAAAGTGTCCTGCAACCTGACTATAGTGAGCCTCCCAAATCAGCATGGCACACTCGCTTGAAGGAACACAAAGGTGTCCCAAGCAGCATAATAATGCATCCTTGAGGAGGAAATATGGAACTTGTTTGTGATCCAGGTGGATATTGGTGGCCACCCACCTATTCCACTTGGACCCTCACCAATGTTTCTTTTAGTTTTTCAGTTTTTTTAATTGTAGCACAGTTTACTATTTTTGGCAATTTTTCGGGTCCTAAACTTCTGGAGTCGTTTTGAGGCCTAAACGACGTTTTTCTGGAAAAATTCATGTGGTGATTACGATGTGTAATTGCATTTGTAGTTGTATTCCTCAAAGATATCTTTCCAACGAGGTATCATACACATGAAACGGAGATAATATGACCAAGTTACTGCCCCGGGAAGTTGGTTGCCCAACTAACCCCAACGGGGCCCATAAACTCTTGTTGTTACATCTCCTCGGTTTAGGGTTTTCGTTGTTTAGGGTTTTCTCTTATTGTTCAATAATAAAAAGGCCCTTGAGCCTCATTCTAACTCAGTTTAGAGGCACATAGTTGTCACATCTCTTCTCAGAGATAAGCTACCATCCGTGAGCTATCTTATTTCCATTCTGTTTGTAAGCACAGTTCAATACTTTTCTATTAATGAAATGAAGTGTTTTTCTGTTGTGTCTCTGTGTTTATGAGTATATATATAAGTTTTTGCATTCCTGTTTACGTTCGGATCAGTGGTATCAAAGGGGTATGCTCTTTCTCTGTTTTTCTTTCCATGTCCCCAACAAGGTCAGGGTATAAGGAGTTAGGGCTCGATCTGGTTGAACCATTGCAGGATCAACCTCGTAAAACCCGATGACCTCCCATGGCGGAAGAATATAAAGATGAGGGGGTAGGAGATCCTTCCAAAATGTTGCTCAAAGAAATCCTCGAGTGACCGAGGGACACGATGATGGATAACTTTGCCTAGATCCTTCGACGGCTACCCACAGGCAATGCATCTTCATCCAGCAGCCACTATGGAGGCGTCACTCCTTTTAAGGTACAAGTTAACTTCGATATTCCCATATTCGAGGGCCCCATAGATGTAGACGTCATAGATAAATGGTTAAATCTATTGGAAGGATATTTTTCAGTTCATGACTTTTCCAATAGGGAAAAGATTACATTTGCACTTCTCAAAGCCACCCCACACGTCAAGGACTAGTGGGAAACCTACTATGAATAAAAGGATGAGAGTGAACCCTCATTGTTTTCAGCTGCACCCACTTGGAATTCTTTCTGAGACGCTAGCAAGGAACACCCTGTCGGGCGCTATGAAGATAAATACATAAAGCGGACCACGCTACAACAAGGAAAGGACCAAGATGTGTCAGAGTTCACAAATAATTTCCATACCCTTCGCACGAAGTTGGGTATCAAGGATACTAAGTGGAATTTCGTGCTCAAGTACCACAACTATCTACACAAGTACATCCAGGACGAGATGGAGTTCCTAGACATTTCCTTGCTCGGCATGACGTATCGGCACGCTGTAAAGATTGACAAGAAGTTTAAACAGAAGAAGTGGGACTTTGGATCTGCAAATCCAAAGTAAGGAAAATGCACCCCCAAACCATAGAACAAGGGACCAAGACAAGGCGGGGCTACACAGGACAACCCGTCGAAGCTGCAAGTAAAGAATAACACCACAAAGATCCAGAAAATTGAGTGTGAAGATCCAAAGGAGGGGGAAAGCCTCTTCGACTCTCAGATGTGGGTGAATTGTTCTCCACTGTAGTTCATTGTCGACAGTAGGAGCCAAAAGAACCTCATTTCAGCAGAAGTCATGAAGCGGTCGGGCCCAAATACTACAGCACATCCACAGTCGTACACCATTGGGTGGCTTCACCAAGGACGAGATCTTCTCGTCAGCCAGTAGTGCCGCCTTCCCTATAGCATTAATCCCATCACGGATGAGGTATTGTGGGATTTTGCTCCTCTTGAAGTTTCTGATGTATTGTTAGGACAACCATACTTGTGGAAGCGACTGTAGAAAAACCTATAAATTCACAATCTCATGTAATCTACTAAAACAAGAGACAAGATTCTACTTCTACTTTTTACAGTGGAAGCCCATAAACATTGAGCAAAAAATAATAAATAGAGGAAGAGAATCAAAGGCACATAACACAATAAATATACGGGGAATCCAAAACTCAAAACCCCACTATTTGTTTTGTTTTAATCCAAAAAATCAAGATGAAATTACAATGCTTGTTCTCTCTATAACAATCCCAGCACTCAGAAAATTCAATCTCCAACTCATAAGCAAGCTCAAGGCCAAAGCTTAGACAATTCACAAGCTCTCCAAGTCTCTATTCCAATGTGTAATTCCTATGAAGAATAGATTGTATTTAAATGGAAATAAAGCCTCTAAAAATAGCGCAATCCCTCAAGGATAAATTCCTGATTGCATGCACTGGTAGTGTAACTCAGAAAAACCTAAAATAAATAGTACATTGTCCCTACACTTTAGCATCAACTGGATGTTTCTCAGAATCAACATGCATGAGTTTTTTATTGTGGAATCTTCAGTTAACTACAATAGCACTAATTAGGTCACTAGTGTCCCAACTGACAGTTTACTCACTATTAGTTCCTAAAACTGATTGGAACTAATTTAACTGGACTTAACTCAATAAACTAAGTTAACTAATTACAACGCATTCATAACTCATCCTTAACTTCTTTAATTTAGGGAGAACATATAAATGTCTTCTAAAAGACTTCCAATTCAAATTTCCTAAATTAATTAAGTTAATTAAAATTAATTAATTATTTTCAAATTGTATGAGAAAAGAATTCTATTTTAATTCACACTTTAATTCAAGGACAAATTAAACTGGAATTTCTTCTTGCCATTTCTCAACACTCCCTCTCAACAAGAAAGGGATTATCCACTACCCCGATCATGTCTCTGTGAAACTCGAATTTACATCTTGGCAATGCCTTTGTCAAGATGTCAGCATCTTTCTCCTCCATGGGAATGTAATCTAACAACATGATTCGCATCAATAC
Organism: Pinus tabuliformis; assembly: GCA_031772625.1. Taxonomy (NCBI): domain Eukaryota; kingdom Viridiplantae; phylum Streptophyta; class Pinopsida; order Pinales; family Pinaceae; genus Pinus; species Pinus tabuliformis. The sequence continues at coordinate 1,575,387,719 of CM062804.1, forward strand.
ACAATCTCTGAGATGATGATACCGGATATCCATATGCTCAGACCGATCATTAAAAATTGGATTTTCAGAGAGTTTGATACAACTCTGATAAACACAATAAATCATTATCGAACTCATCTTCTGACCAAACAAACCAACCAGGATCTTCCTCATCCAGATAGCCTCACATGTTGCTTGACTTGCAGCCATGTACTTTGCCTCTGCCGAACTGAGTGCAACCGATCTTTGTTTCCTGTTGTACCAAGAAACTACAGCTAACCTAATACTAAAGATCCCTCTTGATGTGCTCTTCCTGTCAGGTGGACTCCCTGCCTATTCAACATTGGTGAAGCCTTGAAGCTTCACTCCCTCTTTCTGTATGTACCACAACCCAAACTGAATAGTGCCTATGAGGTATCTTAATACATGCTTTTTTGCCTTCCAATATAGCTTGGTAGGCCTAACCATCGCTTGACTAAGTTGGTTAACTGCATAACACATATTTGGTCATGTGTTCACCAAGTATATGAGTGAACCCACAAGCTGCCTGTAAACAGTAGCTTCCACTACTTCTCTTGAAGTAGCATCCTCCTTCCTCTAGTTACCAACTAGAGGAGTCTCCATGGGTTTACTGCTCTCCATGTGGAATCTCCTGAGTATCTCATTGGCATACTTGCCTTGAGAAATAAACAACTCCCCATCTCCCTACCATACCTCCATGCCAAGAAAGTAATGCATGAGCCCCATTTCCTTCATCTCAAACTCTCTTTCAAGGTCCTCCTTGCAATATTTGATGAGCTTCTCATCACTTTTCAGTATGAGATCATCTAAATAAAGTAAAATGATCAACATCTTACCTTGCACCACTATGTGATACAGGTTTGCATTCGCTTCACACTTTGTGAAGCCCAACCCAGTGAAGTAGATATCTATCTTGGTGTACCAAGCACGGGATACTTGCTTCAGCCCATACAACGCTCTCTTGAGTCAGCACACATGTGACTCACGGTCCAAGGTTTCAAAACCTTCAGGCTACTCTATGTACACCTCTTCCTCAATCATGCCATTAAGGAAGGTAGTCTTCACTTCCATCTAATGGATCTTCCAACCCATCTATGTTAATAGTGCCCAAATAGATCTGATTGACGAGTACCTTGCAACAGGAACAAAGGTCTCATCATAGTCAATCCCCTCTACCTGTGAAAATCCACGGGCCACATATCTGGCCTTATGCTTCTCCACACTACCATATACAGCTTGATTTACCTTGTAAAGTCAACGGGAGCTCACAACTGACTTGTCCTTCGGTCTCGGGACCACATCCCAAACACTGTTTAGAAATATGGAGTCATACTCTTCCAACATTGCATCAACCCACACTAGATGTTGCACTGCTTTCTGAAAGGAAGATGGATCTTTCACAACACATGCACCCATAAGTGCCATGTACCAATGTGTACCTCTCTGGTGACCTCCTCTGTCTGCGCTGAGAAGAGGGTGCTCCCACATTTTCCTGTGTGTCATCCAAAAATATGTCAGCCTCTCTAGTGCGCTTTCTTTCCTCTCTGGAAGACTCTGCCTGAGTGGATGTCTCCACTCCCGGAACCTCTGCATGTGGCTGCTCCACATCAATCTGAGGCTCCTCAACCTTAGGAACTAAAATTTCCTCCTCCGCATGTAGCTCAAGCTCCCTCTCAAGGGATACTCACATGGCCTTCTCCTCATAAAACTTGACATCCCTGTGAACCACTGTCATTCGACTGGTTTGCATGTACACCTGATAGTTGTGGGGAGTATCATTGTACCCCAAAAAGATCCCCAACTCTGTTGTTGGCTTAAGCTTCTTCCGTGCATCTTTGGTCACATGGAAATAAACCGATGACCCAAAAATCCTGAAGTGATCAACATATGGCCTCTTATTGAAATAAGCTTCCTCTGGTGTTTTACTCTCAAGTATCCAATGTGGGCTATAATTCTGAACATAAACTGATGTGTTGCATGCCTCAGCCCACAAGTGTAGTGGTAGGCCCTAATCATGCAACATTGCCCTTACTGACCCTACTATGCTCATGTTCTTCCTCTCAGCAACCCCATTCTGTTGAGGGTTATGAGGTGTCGTCAACTCTCATTTATTCCCTCCTGCTGCACAGAATTTCTTAAACTCATTGGAGACATATTCTCCATTGTTATTACTCCATAGAGCTTTAACCTTCTTGCCTGTCTCTTTCTCTACTAATGCTTTGAATTCACAAAACTTTGTGAATTCCTGATCCTTTTTCTACATGAAAAATATCCAGAATTTACGAGAATAGTCATCTACAAATATAACATAATACATGTGTTTGGTGATGGATACTATCAAGAATGGTCCACATACATCTGAATGGACTCTCTCCAGAATAGACTCTGCTTGACTATCGCTATCTCCAAAGGAAGACTTGGTGTATTTTCCCAAAGTACAACCCTTGCATGTATCAACTTACTCAAGCATACCTTTGCAAATACTGGTAGAGATTTGCTACAATATCTTCAAAGCCCCAAGATGCAAGTGACCCAACTGCTTGTGCCACAACTCACCGATGTCTCGGCTCAAGATATTTTCCGCTTTTTAACACAAAGCAGCACAATCCTCTACCTCTATCTTATAGAGATTCTGAACTCAAATCCCTATCTTCTTTACTTGACCCATGGCTATGTATCGAAGGAACACTTTTCCTTTCGAAACGATCACATCATAGCCTCTATCCTCAAGCATGGCAACAGATACCAAGTTCTTTGTCAGTCCGGGTACATGCATAACATTCTTCAAGGTGAGTGGAGCCGCATGCTCCCTCTGAAAAGTAATATTGCCCACACTAGTAACATTATACTTATCGTCATCACCCATCTCGATATACATCTTGAGATCTTTCTCCTTCGGTTCACTAAATAACTCTTTGTCACCAGTCATGTGGAAAGAAGCTCCACTGTCTAAGTACCAGACACTTCCCATTGAAGACACCATGAATGAAATGAGGGAAAAGTCCAATTCGAATTAGGAGGCCAAAGCCTCACCCACCACTCCTCCTAAGGACTTCTCATTGGACTTCTTCAATGGACAATTTGTAGCAAAGTGACCCATATTGTGATAATGAAAGCACTTAACTTTCATCATGTCCTTCTTCTTACCTCCATGGTAAGAATCTGATTTGGAACAAGAAATTTTACCTTTCCCCTTCCTTGCCTTAATCACTAAGGCACATTTCTCTTCATCATCAGTGTTTGATGAAGAGTCATTGTTGGGTTGTGTTATATTCTTTCCACGTAGTTAATAGGGAGTTTGAAGGGCACCCGTAACCCCACTTTATGGGGTCCGGGGCAGCGCCCCGAAAAATTTTGGTTTTGGACCATATGTTAGGTTGGGCGGACCCACCTATGGTTTTGTGCATGATTTTCGCACATGTTTTTTGGACGCGATGGTTTTCGGTCCATGGTATTGGATGTTTCGGCATGTATAAATATGTATTGTAACATTGAAAGGAACATAATGAAAAATCAAGCTGGTAGTCCCGGTTTTGGGATCCAGGGAAAAATCTCTGTGCGTATGTGTTTTATGGTTATGCTCTCGCATTGTTTATTTTCTTTGTTTAAGAATTTGTATGCAGGTAATTTCTGTACAGGGTTGAAACCTACATTTGGTATCAGAGCTGTTTTGGCTTCAAGGGGACGCCTTTGTTGCTGAGGGGTTTCGCTCGGGCCTGTGGTAGACCCTATTCAGTGGGAGATCTGCGAGATCGATTCTGGTGGTGAAAGAAGATGGCGAGCAGTGGAAAGATAGAGATTGAGAAGTTCAATGGTCAGAATTTTGAGTTGTGGAAACTCAAGATGGAGGATCTGTTGGTGGATAAAGATCAGTGGATCGCGGTAGATCCGGGTACTAAACCATCGGGAGTGACCGATGAAGAATGGAAGAAGTTGGATCGGAAGGAAAAGAGCACAATACGATTGTGTGTCTCGGATTCAGTATTGTTGAATGTATCAGGGGAAGCTATGGCAAAGGCTTTGTGGGTCAAGTTAGGGACTTTGTACCAATCTAAGTCTCTGGTGAATAAACTGTTCCTGTGGAAAAAGCTGTATAACCTAAGGATGAAAGATGGAGACTCGGTGATAGAGCATCTGAATGCGTTTAATACTGTGGTAAGTCAGTTATTATCTGTTGATATTAAAATTTCATATGAAGATAAGTACATTAGTCTGTTGTGTTCTCTACCAGATTCGTGGGATAGTCTGGTTATTGCAATAGGTAGCAATGCAATTGCTTTGCAGTTTGATGAAATAATCTTAGCCTTGCTAATGGAGGAGATGAGACGGAAAAATATGGACAACCAGAATGGTGATGCCTTGTCTGTACGAGGATGGTCCCAGAACAGAAACAAAAATAATTCATCGAGTGGGAGATCTAAATCTAGAGGGAGATCTAAATCTCCAGGAAAACCTACAAAGGTGGTGTGTTGGAAATGCGGAAAGGAAGGGCACTTCAAAAGGGATTGTAAATCTAAAGCTCCTGATAAAGGAAAGGGATCTGATGATGCTCCTTCTGCAGAGGCAAAAACCACCTCAGATGAAGGTGAGGATGTGTACCTGGCTTCTTCAAGTACACATGTAGATCATGAGGCATGCTTGATTGACTCAGGTGCATCCTTTCACTTCACTCCCCATAGAGAGTGTTTATGCGAGTATGAGAAATACGATGGTGGTGATGTCTTCTTAGGAGATGATAGGAAGGCTAGAATCATTGGTCGAGGAAAAGTAAAGTTTAAGTTGCAAGGTGGAAGGGTTAGAACACTTCCGGGTGTTCTACATATTCCTGCATTGGCCAGAAATCTGATTTTTGTAAGCAAGTTGGATGATGCACGTCTAAAGACGGTGTTCGAGAAAGATACCTGCAAGATGGTTCGAGGAGCACTGATATTAATGCGGGGAGTTCGGATTGGAACTCTGTACAAGCTGCAAGGTAGCACTGTTGTTGATGGGTGCAATAGTTCTATGGTTCCTGAAAATGGAGTAGAGAATCTAGTGGTCTCTGGAGAGAATACCATGTTGTGGCATCAAAGGCTTGGACATATTGGAGAGAAGGGCCTTCGAATACTTAATGGTAAAGGTATGAATAATAGCTCTCTGGATTTTGATTTCTGTGAAAATTGTGTATTTGGGAAGCAGAATCGGGTGAGTTTCCCCTCTGGTGGTAAGAGGGCGAAACATATATTAGAGCTTGTGCACAGTGATGTGTTTGGACCTATGAAGGTTCCATCACTGGGTAAGTTTGCGTACTATGTATCATTCATAGATGACTTCTCAAGGAATACATGGATATATTTTCTTAAGAAGAAATCTGAAGTCTTTGACAGGTTTAAAGAATTTAAGGCTCTGGTGGAAAATCAGACAGAGAAGAAGATAAAGGTGCTGAGAATAGATAATGGTGGAGAATTTTGCAGCAAGGAATTTGAAGAATTTTGTAAGAAGTGTGGTATAGCACGGCAGAAGACTACTCCATATACACCTCAGCAAAATGGAGTCACAGAAAGAATGAACAAGACGTTGATGGAAAGGGCAAGAAGCATGCTCAGTGGTTCCGGGTTAGGACAGGAATTCTGGGTAGAGGCGGTGGATACTGCATGTTACCTGATCAACAGATCACCTTCATCAGCGTTGGAGGATAAGACTCCACAAGAAGTATGGACTGGTAAGAAACCCTCTCTTTCACATCTAAGGGTATTTGGATTTGATGCATATGTACATGTTCCAAAGGAGAAACGAACCAAGTTGGATAGTAAATCTGAAAAGTGCATCTTTATTGGGTATAAGGATGATTTAAAGGGTTATAAGCTTTGGAACCCAGTCACACGGAAGGTTGTGTACAGCCGAGATGTGTTGTTCAGAGAGGTAAAAGATGTTATTCAACATGAAGTCCAACCAAAGGAACCTGAGAAGATAGAGTTTGAGCCAAAGGAGGAAGAATCAGACTCTGCAGCAGAGGAGGAATCAGAAGATGAAGAGCCACAAACTCCGGCTGTGAGAAGATCAATTCAAGAAAAAAGGCAGCCAGAAAGGTATAGTCCATCTGCTTTCAGTTCAAATTTTGCTCTGTCTGTTACTGATAATGATCCTAGAACTGTGAAGGAAGCAGTGGATTCAAAGGATGGAAAACTCTGGAAAGAGGCCATGGTCGATGAAATGACATCTTTGCACTAAAATGAGGCTTGGGATCTAGTGGAGTTTCCGGCTGGAAGGAAACCCATTGGCAGCAAATGGGTGTTCAAGAAGAAGACAAATGCAGAAGGAAAGGTGGAGAAATACAAAGCTCGGTTGGTAGCAAAAGGTTATTCCCAGGTGTCGGGTATTGATTTTGGTGATATTTTTTCTCCTGTTGCCAAGGTAACTTCTATTAGATTACTTTTATCTGTTGCTGCTGCTTTTGATTTTGAGGTAGAACAGATGGATGTGAAGACAACATTTCTTCACGGGGATTTGGAAGAGGAAATCTACATGAAGCAACCTGAAGGCTTTGCGGTGAAGGGTAAGAAAGAACTGGTATGCAAGTTAAAGAAGTCTTTGTATGGGTTAAAACAGTCACCAAGGATGTGGTATCAGAAATTTGATACATTTATAAGGGGACTTGGCTTCACCAGAAGAAAAGCAGATCATTGTGTGTATTTTAAATTAATTGGTGACCGTATTATTTATCTGGTCTTGTATGTGGATGATATGTTGCTGGTTGTAAATGACAAAGAAATTATCCAGGATTTGAAGACCCAATTGTCCTCCAAATTCGACATGAAAGATCTTGGTGCTGCAAACTATATTTTGGGCATGGAAATTAAAAGAGATCGGTCAAAGAGGAAGCTCTGGTTAAACCAGAGGAAGTATGTCAAGACAATACTCCAGAGGTTTAATATGCAGGATAGTAAACCGGTGAAGGTTCCTATTCCTGTAGGTGTGAGGTTATCTATTGAACAGTGTCCCAAGACACAAGAAGAGGAAGAGGACATGTCCCGTGTTCCATATGCAAGTGCAATGGGTAGCTTGATGTATGCAATGGTCTGTACTAGACCAAACATTGCACATGCAGTGGGAGTATTGAGCAGGTTTATGCCAAAACCTGGGAAGGAGCACTAGACAGCAGTGAAGCAGGTTTTCAGGTATTTGCGTGGCACTAGTGATTATGGTTTGTGCTACCAAGGAAGACCAGGATTGGACAGAGTGTTGGATATTCATGGCTTTGTTGATGCAGACTCGGCTGGAGATCTGGATCAGAGAAGATCTACAAGTGGGTATGTGTTTAACCTATTTGGAGGTGCAGTCAGTTGGATGAGTAAGAAACAATATGTAGTGGCACTATCAACTACAGAGGCAGAATACATGGCAGCCACTCATGCAAGCAAGGAAGCAGTTTGGTTGCAGAGATTGTGTTCAAGTATGGGGTTAGTACAGGGAGCTATAAGAATAGACTGTGACAGCCAAAGTGCAATTTTCTTGGCAAAGAACCCTGCTTATCATTCAAAGACAAAGCACATTGATGTTCAGTATCACTTTGTGAGGGATATGATAGAAGACAGAAAGGTTTTGCTAGTAAAGGTGGACACTTTGAAGAATACTGCAGATGCATTGACAAAATCTGTGAGCTCTGAGAAGTTCTCTTGGTGTAGAGAAGCAATGGGAATCGCAGGGCTGAAAAAATGACTAAGCTCTCTTGTGGCCCCCTGTGGAAAGAAAACAACAAGTGGGAGATTGTTGGGTTGTGTTATATTCTTTCCACGTAGTTAATAGGCGGTTTGAAGGGCACCCGTAACCCCACTTTATGGGCTCCGGGGCAGCGCCCCGGAAAATTTTGGTTTTGGACCATATGTTAGGTTGGGCGGACCCACCTATGGTTTTGTGCATGATTTTCGCACATGTTTTTTGGTCGCAATGGTTTTCGGTCCATGGTATTGGACGCGATGGTTTTCGGTCCATGGTATTGGATGCTTCGGCATGTATAAATATGTATTGTAACATTGAAAGGAACATAATGAAAAATCAAGCTGGTAGTCCCGGTTTTGGGATCCAGGGAAAAATCTTTGTGCGTATGTGTTTTATAGGTTATGCTCTCGCATTGATTATTTTCTTTGTTTAAGAATTCGTATGTAGGTAATTTCTGTACAGGGTTAAAACCTACAGTCATCCCTGGTGTTCCTCTTAGTCTCATCCTGCATCAAATCTGACCATAGTCGTTCCCAATCTGGTAGCTTCTCCCAACCATTGTTAGAGTCATGATAACTATGCCAACTCTTTGGGAGTCCAAGAAGAGAAAGGCTCACCATATCCTCCTCGAAACTATGATTCCAACACTTCCAAGTTCATCTCGACATTCAGTGAACTTGGTCAAGTACTTTGGAATGGTCTCGCCTTTCTCCATCTTGATTTTACAAATTTTATCCTTTAGTGCCAAGGAATCCAAATAAAAAATTTGTTTCTGAAAATTTTGTACATAAATTCTCAGAACTTCTCTACAAACTCTCGGCCCAAAAAATAATCTTGCTCTGGTACCATGTAGAAAAACCTGTAGATTCACAAGTTCATGTAATCTACTAAAACAAGAGACAAGAATCTACTTCTACTCCTTACAGCGGAATCCCATAAACATCGAGAAAACAATAATCAATAGAGGAAGAGAATCAAAGGCACATAACACAATAAATATCTGGGGAAAGTCACAAATCAAAACCCCACTATTTGTTTTGTATTAATCTGGAAAATCAAGATGAAATTACAATGATTTTTCTCTCTAAAAAAATCCCAGCACTCAGAAAATTCAATCTCCAACTCATAAGCAAGCACAAGGCCAAAGCTTAGCCAATTCAGAAGCTCTCCAAGTCTTTATTCTAATGTGTAATTCCTATGAAGAATAGCTTGTATTTAAAGGGAAATAAAGTCTCTAAAAATAGCTCAAACCCTCAAGGATGAGTTCCTGATCACATGCACTGTCAATGCAACTCTGAAAAATCTAAAACAAATTGAACATGGTCCCTACACTCTAGTCTCAACTGGGTCTTTCCCATAATCAACATGCATGAGTTTCTGATGGTGGAATATTCAGTTAACTAGAGTAGAACTAATTAGGTCATTAGTGTCCCAACTGACTATTTACTCACTATTAGTTCCTAAAACTGATTGGAACTAATTTAACTAGAATTAACTCAGTAAACTGAGTTAATTAATTACAACTCATTCATAACTCATCCTTAACTCCTATAAGTTAGGGAGAACATATACATGTCTTCTAAAAGACTTCCAATTTGAATTTCCTAAATTAATTAAGTTAATTAAACTTAATTATTTGTTTTCAAATTGCTATGAGAAAAGAATTCTATTTTAATTCACAATTTAATTCAAGGAAAAATTAAACTAGAATTTCTTGTTGTGATTTCTCAACAATGACATGTTGTATATTAGTCTAGACCTCGCTCTATGATTATTACTTTGGCTAATAAGTTGTAGAGGATACCATAGGTAGCCCCGCATATCACCATCTCTTTGAACACTGCAAAGCAATGCAGTAAGATCATTTCCCAGACTAGGAAATTTGTTTTCCTTATGATTCACCCCCAAGGCAAGAAGAAGGTTGTGGCCATAGCTTCTATGCAAGGCTCCTTTGCGCAGCAGCAACATATGCACAAGGTTGTGGAGGAGTACAGGGACATTTTCACCTCACCCATAGGGGTACCTCTGCACTGTCAGTCAAGCACTCCATCGATCTAACCTCGGGCACGTCACTTCCCAATGGAGTGATCTATCGATGCTCTGTTCTAGAGAACAATGAGATCAAGAGGCAGATTCAGGAACTACTGCAAAAAGGGCACATCAGGCCAAGTTCATCACCCTATGGGAGCCCGATTGTATTGGTACAGAAAAAGGATGGGACCTGGAGGCTTTGTATTGACTATCGGACGCTGAACAGGATCACTGTCCAAAATAGCTACCCAATCTCGCGGATTGATGATTTTTTGGACAACCTCAAGGGGGGCAAATATTTCAAAAAGATTGACTTGAAATCAGGTTATCACCAGGTGCCTATCGAACTCTTCGATGTGTGGAAGACTGCCTTCAAATCCAAGGAGGGCCTTTTTGAATGGTTGGTCATGCCGTTCGGATTGACGAATGCCCCTGAAACCTTCATGAGACTTATGGACGACATCTTGCGGCCCTTCACCAATGCATTCGTGGTGGTGTATTTAGATGACATCTTGATCTTCAACTAGAGTTAGGAAGAGCACCTCCACCATATTCGACATGTCCTTCAAACCCTTCGACAACAGAAGTTGTGTGCTAACTTGGAGAAATGTAACTTTGGCCTAACCCAGGTTTAATATTTGGGGTACATAATTAATGATCAAGTTGTACATGTGGACCCATCCAAGATACAAGTCATTCGGGATTGGCCAGCCCCAACCACTATAACAAAGCTCCGCAGCTTTTTGCGTTTTGCCAATTTATAACGTAGGTTCGTGTTTGGGTTCTCTCATATCGTTTGGCTCTTAAGTCAAGTCACAAAGGGTGGAGCGAAAGCCAAGTTCTTTTGGTCGGATACCCAGCAACGAACGTTCTTCGAGTTGAAGAATCGCGTCTATTCTGCACCAGTGCTCACATTACGAGACTTGCAACAACCATTTGAGATTGAGACATATGCCTCTGACTATGCTATTGGTGCAATTCTTACTCAACATGGGCATCTAGTGGCTTACCACAGTGAGACACTTTCAGACACAGTCTGAAAGTACCCCACTTATGACAAAGAAATGTATTCCATTGTACAGGCCTGCCTTCAATGGAAGCATTACATTCTGGGGAAGGAAACAGTCATCTACATAGACCATCGGCCTCTATAGTTCATACAGACACAAGGGAAGTTGTAGAACGATCGTCATCAGAAATGGTCCACCTATCTAAAACGGTTCCATTTGAACATTAAGTATAAGAAGAGCAGCACCAATAATGTCGTTGATTTCCTCAACCGACCACCGGTCATGGCACTAATCATTGTGCTCGACTCCTGTGGGCAGAAGACATCGGTGATCTGAAATGATCATATGTTAAACTGAAGTAGAATTTATTAATTCCAACAATTAACTGAATGTTAACTTAAAGTGCTTTAACTGTAAGAATCGATTGAAAAGGGATGAATTTACGACAGATAAGAAACATAAGCAAGATGTAAACAAAATTGAAAAGCAGTAAACACATAGCGATACCAGACAGTAAGATTCATTATGGAGTTCGTCACTGATGGACTACGTCTCTAGGTCCGCTTTCAAGATGGGCAACCGCTTTATTAGGATTTAATCCGAGGAGGTCAATTACACGGAAAATTAACTAGACTGAATCTGCATGCAGGCACTTCTGGTCACTGTCACAAGAAAGCCCTCTGAATTAGCTTTCCAACGCCTGTCACGATTCCCAATTCTAACTCTAGATGCTCCTGTTACACTGAAAACAAAATAGTATATATCCTCCAGAATCTGCATACAAAACTCAAAACCACTTTTTTTCACTTCAACGAGCCAAACTAGATTTATAACCCTACAAATGCACTCTAACCTCTATTGCCCAACTTTAGAATGCATGTGCTGACTTTAGGGATAAGTTTAGGGTTTTAGGTTTAGTGAATTAATGTCAAATAGTGACATTTTGGCTTATGTGTCTTTAACACATTAAAAATCCTAATAACAACCCACTTTAGAACCTTATTATAACCCAAATCCATTAGCAGCTAATTAACCGGGCGGAGGAAGCGAAGCCAACGCATGTGATCAAGTGATCTAGATTGTTTGTGGTAACTTCTAGGCCGGCGGTTCCGGTGACTCACCCACTGACTGTTCTCATGCGTAGTGACGATTGGCGGTTATTCTGGTGGTTCCGATGCAGTCTCCCCATCGTGGTTTGCAGAGTTTTTCACATGTCAAAGTTAACGTTGACCACAACTGTCAACCCAAACGGTGGAGACTAACCCTCTGTCTACGCAGTCTACTGCCTTGTGTTCACACGCTCGCAATTCCAACGCATTATAAACTTGTGGTTAGGGACCTGTGGGTGTTTGTAATGTTTATGTGTTTTATTACATAGTCTTTGCAATGTAAACATAGCCTGAGAGGCTTTAGACTTAGGAAAATGTATTTTAATACATGGTTTTAGGTATAGGTTAGTTTTTAGGTGTAGTTTTTAAGTGTTAGGGTTTATCATTAGGTTTGTACAATAGGTTTAGAGCTAGAACTTAGGTTTTAATGCATAATGTCTTAGGTTTATTTTTTAGTGTCAAGATTTACATTTTGACATCTAAAAAAACCCATTTACACATCTTTTGCGCAAAGCGAAATTTGTCAACATCGCATGACAACAACCCATGTCGACAACCAAACCCTGCAAAATGGATGACAAACCCACGTCGACAACCAAATCCTGCGAGATGGGCGACAAACCCATGTCGACGACCAAATCCTGGCGAAACTGATGACAACCACATGTCGACAACCAGGTACAAAGTCATACCATCATGAAAACCATATCAACTATTGACATTACCGGAAAACCATAACTTTACTGTTGAAGCTAAAGATACCGAACACTGAATGCTGACGATGAAAATGAACCTATGCAACTGATCTCACAAGATCCTCCTAGATCAATCCTCTCCACTTGAAATCTTTTAGACCACAAAAGTTTGACTTCAATAGATAGTAAATGAGGGTAGAGCTCCCTCACTCTCCACCTTTCCCTCATGATGTACCAATACATTCGATCAACCACCTGAAAGTGATGACCCTGATGATGTTAATCATGGCACATTTTGAATCTGTGAATTGTTCCATCCATTTGCAGTATGCACAACTTGCGAATATGGTTAAACAACCTGTTATGAACATGGAAATTGACTTGTTTTCAAGAAGTACCATGAATTAGTGATTCATAAACATCTTTGAAAACAGTCTCTACATGATATTGTTCAATACTATTGACATGTACTGACAATCTATTTTGCGGAATAATGGAAACATTCAAAGACATTCTGAACATCATACCAGCTACTTGATTTGATATACTTTCCTGATTCCTGATTACTAAGTGAACTTGCTGCAATAAATCCATCAAATTGTAGTGTGAAAACTATTGCAACTTAGTTTGATTTTGAAAGTATTGAAGTGGTTGTTGATTTGTTTGAATCATTGTTTCCTTATTTATTAAATGATGTTTCCATTGACTAACACTTTCCCCTGATGCATAAGTTTCCCTTAGATGTATTGGATACTTTGACACTTCTTTAGAAAAGGCTTTGATATGAAAACAAATGGGCTTTCTCTCCACTTGAAAAGAGGCTTCCAAATTATTTGAAACATGAAATGGTGACACAATACAAGAGAAATTTAACATTGACTTTCCCCAATATTGACTTGCATCCGTGTAACTGATAACTTCCAAACTTGGATTGAATTGATTCATTCTAACATTAGGAAGAGGAGCTTTAGGCATCAACTATAACTCATGTTGTATTCCCTACTTATGAGTAAGATGTTTGGGTTCTTTAAATAGAATTGAAAAAGTTTCTACCTCTTTAATCAAACTATCTTTAAGCTGAGACTCATAACTTGGACAAACATCATGTTGATTCTTATGTTTTTCTTTTACACGCATGAGTACAAATCTCTTGTTTGAACTTATTAATCGCTTCATCTCATTAGAAACAACTAAATTCAAGTGATTTTTACTTTGATGTGCCCTAACAATAAATTCAACCCCATCATTCTTAAGGTGATATTTATGCTCTTTCTTATAAAATATTGCATCACGATCATAAAGATAAGGACTTCCTAAGACAACTCCACATATGTCTAATGGAACCAAATCTAATTCCACTTCATCAATGTAACTAGCTATAATGGAAAATCTTAATCGACATTGTTTTGTGACTACTATCTGAGTTGATTTATTTAGCCATCCTAATGGGTAAGGTCTTGGATGATTCCGTGTCTCTAAACCCAAGTTCTTAACTAAATATTCAGATATTAAATTCGCTTGTGATCCACTATCAAACATTGTATCTATCTTTGTGTGCTTAGAAGTTATCCTTATGTTAAATAGTTCAACTCTTTTATCCTCATTTGAAGGATTTATGTTTGATGAATATGCAATAGTATTCGAACTTGAACCAATGTCAGAAGTTTTACCTGTCAAAACTATGGCTATTATCCTCCTTTCATCACCTGAATCCGAACCCAGATCTTGCTAGATTGCTGCAATGGCTTTCTTTTCATCCTTCTCTTTAAGGTACTTTTTGGGCTTAAGTTCGGGTTGAAGTTTCCAACACCTAGATTCATCATGAATGATTCTCTGGCAATGGGAACAAGTAGGTCTTTCCTTATGAGTTGTCATTGATTTCTTACTCTTCATTTGTTCTTCCCCTTATTGTCATTGGAATCCTTGATTTCCAACTATTTGGATGATTGCGGTGAAATTTTGAATGGTCTGCCACCTAATTCTATATGTATGGCTTGAACACACACTTCATCAAAATCATCAGGATTAAACATTAATAATGTATGTTGCAAATATGAATGTAAACTGCCGATGTATTTTAATAAAGTTTCACGTGTATCCAATGAAATACCAAGTGCCAATGCTTTCTTTCTGAACTCCTGAACTCTTGAACACTTTTCCCTTTACCTTGCCTCAAGTGTTTCCAATCAATAACAGCTTGCTACATATATCCTAAAGGACGGAATTGTTTCCTAAGAGATTTTAAAAACTTAGACCATGAAGAGATGAGTTTACCTTTCCGCTTTACATCTATCTGAGTTTTAGTTTTCCACCAGATTAAAGTTGTTCCCCACATTCTAAGTGTAGCTAACTAAATTTTCGTTTTATCATCAAAAATGTTCTGAATACGAAAATACACTTCTAATTGCTTAATCTAGTTATATAACTTTTTAGGATTCATTTCGCCATCATAAATAGGTGACTCAAATTATACATCAAGCTTCAAAAGAGATGTTTTCTTAGGTTTCTTTTCTGTTTCAGATTCTGCACTGGAAGAAGAAGAAGATGATGATGATGATGATGGAGATGATGGAGGTGAAGGAGGTTTATCAGCCTTGCCTTTACCCTTTTCCTTCTTCGATGTCTTTGAAGAATAATTTGTATCTCTTGCCTTCTTATCTTTGTAAATTTCTCCCAACATATGTTGCATTCTCAAGAATTCTTGCTGAAATTATTCCTCTCTCATCTTAGTTTCAGGGGTTTCACCTACATCAACTCCTGTCATGGTCATCTTATGAGCGACTCTTCACTTTCCAATCTCTGGATCAATCTCCTCGAGGATTCCTTCTCCACGTTGCGACTTTGACCTGGTTAACATTCATTGACAAATTCTACAAACACAACCTACTCTGATGCCAAATTATATGATCTCAAATGATCATATGTTAAACTGAAGTAGAATTTATTAATGCCAACAGTGAACTGAATGTTAACTTAAAGTGCTTTAACTGTGAGAATCAATTGAAAAGGGATGAGTTTACAACATATGAGAAACATAACCAAGATGTAAATAGAAAATCAGCAAAAACACAGTGATACTAGACAGAAAGATTGATTGCGGAGTTCACCCCTGATGGACTACGTCTTTGGGTCCGCTTTCAAGATGGGCGACTACTTTATTAGGATTGAATCCGAGGAGGTCGATTACAAAGAAAATTAACCAGACTGAATGTGCATGCAGGCACTTCTGGTCATGTCACAAGACAGCTCTCTAAATTAACTTTCCAATGCCTATCACGGTTCCCAATTCTGACTTCGAATGCTCCTATTACACTAGAAACAAAACAACCTATATCCTCCAGAATCTGCATACAAAACTGAAAAACACTTTTTTTTCACTTCAATGAACCAAACTGGATTTATAACCCTGCAAATGAATTCTAACCTTTTCTGCCCAACTTTAGAATGCATGTTCTGACTTTAGGGATAAGTTTAGGGTTTTAGGCTTAGTGAATTAATGTCAAATAGTGACATTTTGGCTTAGGTGTCTTTAACACATTAAAAATCCGAATAACAACCCACTTTAGAACCTTATTATAACCTGAATCTTTTAACGGCTAGCTAATCGAGCAGAGGAAGCATGGACAATGCATGTGATCAGGTGAGCTAGACCGTTTGCGGTAACATCTAGGCCGGCAGTTCCGGTGACTCACCCGCTGACTGTTCTCATGCACAATGACGGTTGGTGGTTATTCCGGGGGTTCCAACACGGTCCCCCCACCGTGGTTTGGAGAGTTTTTCACATGTCAGAGCTAACCTTGACTGCATCTGTCAACCCAAATGATGGAGACTAACCCTCTATCTACGCGGTCCGCTGCCTTATGTTCACATGCCCGCAGTTCCGACATAGTCTAAACCTGCAATTAGGGACCTGTGGGTGTTTGTAATGTTTATGTGTTTTATTACATAGTTTTTGCAATGTAAACACAGCCGGGAAGGTTTAGACTTAGGAAAATGTATTTTAATGCATGGTTTTAGGTATAGGTTAGGTTTTAGGTGTAGTTTTAAGTGTTAGGGTTTATCATTAGGTTTGTACCATAGGTTTAGAGCTAGGACTTAGGTTTTAATGCATAATGTCTTAGTTTTAGTTTTTAGTGTCAATATTTACATTTTGACATCTAAAAAAACCCATTTACACATCTTTGTCACAAAGCGACATTTGTCAACATCACATGACGACAACCAAACCCTGCAAACGAATGACAAACCCACATCGACAACCAAATCCTGTGAGACGGACGACAAACCCATGTCGACGACCAAATCCTGGTGGAACTGACGACAACCACATGTCGACAACAAGGTACAAAGCCATACCATCATGAAAACCATATCAACTATTGACATTATTGAAAAAACATAACATTACTATCAAAGCTAAAGATACCGAACACTGAATGCTGACGACGAAACTGAACCTGTGCAACTGATATGACAAGATCCTCCTAGATCACTCTGGGTGGCTGCATCTTTACAAGAGTGATCTAGAATTCAACAACATATACCAGACACTCCTGGAAGGGAAAAAAGTTTCAAATTTTCACCTTCAGGATGCACTGTTATGCCACTTGGGACACATATATGTTCCTTCAAGTGAGTGTGCCAAGATGATTTTGGAGGTGCACTACAGTTAGATCGCTAGACATTTCGAAGTAGAGAAAACCGCGGTGGTATTGCAAAAGTATTTTTATTGGCCGAAACTTTGTCAGTATGTTGGGAAGTACATTATATCCTCACCGTCTGCGCCATTTCCAAACCAACCATCAAGAAGAAAGACTTGTATACTCCTCTACCTATTCCTAGTCGACCTTGGAAATCTGTCTCCATGGATTATATGTCGGGCCTTCCTTCTACTAAGCACGAAAACGATTGTGTTTTCATGGTTTTCAATGGATTCTCTAAGATGGCCATCATGGCAGCCTGAAAGAAGAGTATCACAGTAGAGGCCATTGCTAAGCTCTTCTTTAAGCAAGTGTGGGTACACTTTGGGATCCCACAATCCATTATCTCGGATCGGAATAGCAGATTCCTGAGTGCATTTTGGTCAAGTCTGTGGTCGATGCTAGATACAAAAGTCACTAAGTACACGGCTTTCCATCCCCAAACTGATGGCCAAACAGAGGTTGTAAATAGGCTTTTCGTACACATTCTGTGCATGTACAACTTGAAGCATCCACACACATGGGATGAAAGTCTCCCTTATGTCCAACATAACTACAATAGAGCTCTCCACAACTCAATAGGCCACAACCACTTTCAAGTAGGGTTGGGATTTTAGCCATTATGCCCCATTGATGTGGCCATACCATTTGCAGCCACTCAAGTAGATTCAGCTCACGTGCAGTCCGAAGCTGAAAGGGATAAACGCTTCATTGAGCGCATTCAACACATCCGCGAACAGGTCCATGATGTATTAGACAGATCCAATGCTAAGTACAAGAAATGCCATGATAAGCATTGAGCATCGCACAAATTCTAGGTGGGCGAAAAAATTTGGCTACATTTGCAGAAGAAGTGCCTTGCTGGACCCCGCCGCAAGCTTCACCCGCTCTAATATGGGACATACACCATCACCTAGGCCATCGGGGACAATGCCTTTGAGCTCAGCATCCCACCGTTCCTTGGTCTGCACCCAGTTTTCAATGTAGATCGCCTTCGACATACTTTCCACCATTGTTGGACACATTTGACATTGCAGAACAGCTCACACCAACAGAGCTCAACCCAAACTGCATGGAACAGGCCACAAAGGATCAGATCATGGACACATAGATCAAGAACACTTTGCAATAGATGATATAGCTATATCGAGTTGTCAAAGTAGGCCAACTCCTTCACCAAGGCAAATGGCTCACCAGGGATCAAGTTCAGCAGAAGTTTCATCATCTCACGGAGGAATTCAATGCAATGGGGACCATTGATTCCTAAGGGGGTAGGATTGATCTAGGTGTATATTGGTGGCCCGCCTATTCTACTTGGACCCTCACCATTGTTTCTTTCAATTTTTCAGTTTCCTTAATTGTAGCACAGTTTACTATTTTTGGCAGTTTTTCGAGTCCTAAACTTCCGAAGCCGTTTTGAGGCACTAAACAACGTTTTTTTGGCAAAATTCGTCTAGTCATTACAAAGGTAATTACATCAGAAGTTGTATTCCTCAGAGATATCTTTCCAACGAGGCATCATACACGTCAAACAAAGATAATATGACCAAGCTACGACCCCCGGGAAGTTGGCTGCCCAACTAACCCCAACAGGGCCCGTAAACTCTTGGTGTTACGTGTCCTCGGGTTAGGGATTTGGTTGTTTATGGTTTTCTCTTATTTTTCAATAATAAAAAGGCCCTTGAGCCTCATTGTAACTCAATTCAAAGGCACGTAGCCCCACATCTCTTCTCAGAGATAAGCTACCATCGCCCAAGCTATCTTATTTCCATTTTGTTTGTAAGCATAGTTCAATATTTTTCTATTAATGAAATGAAGTGTTTTTCTGTTGTATCTCTATTTTTATGAGTATATCTGTAGGTTTTTGTATTCCTGTTTAAGTTCGGAATAGTTTTCCATCCACTAGCATCTGGTATGTGGTGGCGAACTTTGGGTCATTTTTGTACAATTGTATCCATCTAGAGGTCTCGTGGCCACAAGAGTTGAGAATAGTAGAGAGTGATGAAATTGGGTACCAACTGAGGAAATATTCAACATGATTGGTGCTACCCTTATTTTATTTAATGTTCAAGTGGAATTTTTGCAGATATGTAGACAACTTTTGATGTCGACCATTCTACAACTTCCTTGTGTTTGTGTAAACTGAAGAGGTTGGTGATCTGTGTGGGTGATCGTCTATTTCCCAATAATGTAATGTTTCCATTGTCAGCACACCTACATTATAGAATACATATATTTATCATAGATGGGGTATTTCTGAATTGTAACATAAAATATATCATTGTGATAGGCCACTAGATGCCCTTGTCGGGTGAGAACTACACCAATAGCATATTTGGAGGTGTCTGTCTCAATTTCAAATGGTTGTTGCAAGGCTGGAAATGCGAGTAATGGTGCAAATCAGAGGTGATTCTTCAGCTCAAGAACACCTTTTGTTGGGACTTAGGCTAGGAAAACTTTTCTTTCCCTCCGCCCTTGATAACTTGACTCAAAGGCCAAGTGGTATGAGAGAATCCCAAGACAAACCTTTGAAAAAAATTGGCAATGCCTAAAAAGCTAGGAAGCTCTGCTAGAGTGTTCATGGATGGAAAATCCTAAATGACTTGGATCTTAATAAGATCCACAGGCACACCTTGCTCATCAATGATGTATCCCATAGATTGGGCCTAGCTCATGCCAAAGTTGTATTTCTCTAAGTTGGCACATAGTTTGTATTGTCACAGGGTTTGAAGGACCTATCAAATATGTTGCAGGTTCTCTTCCCAACTCTTGCTAAATATGAGGATGTTGTATAGATATACAACCACAAACGAGTTGGTGAAGGGTTGCAATATGTCATCCATCAACCTCATAAACGTTGCAGGAGAATTTGTCAACTCGAAAGGCATGACCAACCACTCAAAAAGGCCCTCCTTGGATTTGAAGGTAGTCTTCCATACATTTGTGGGTTCTATTGGAACCTAGTGATAACCAGACTTCAAATCGATCTTGTTGAAATACTTGGCCCCCTTGAGCTGGTCAAGAAGGTCATCAATCCATGGGATTAGATACCTATTCCTGACAGTGATTTTGTTTAGTCCTTGATAATCAATGCAAATCCTCCAGTTTCCATCCTTCTTCTATACAAGTACATTCAGGCTCTCACAAGGTGAGGAACTTGGTCGTATGACCCCTTTTTGTAGCAACTCTTGGATCTACCACTTCATATCTTCTTTTTCTAGAATGGAGCAATGGTATATCAATCCATTGGGTACAGATGCTTCAGCAGATAAATCGATCGAATGCTTGACCTGACAATGAAAAGGTACCCTTGTGGGTGTGGAGAAGATGTCCCTATATTATTCCACAACCTTATCCATGTGTTTTTGCTGCATGGGAGAACACATCCCGGGGGCCATGGATGTGGCCACTATCTTCTCCTTACTTTGAGATCGAATAAGAAAGAAAACAAATTTCTCATTCTAGGAGATAATGTTACTACATTTCTTATGGATTTGGTGGGTTCATGGTTCCATTCTTTGCTTATGGATTTGGTGGGTTGTCTTGGGCCACTCCATCTTGGCTCTATCTTTTGTTCTATGATTTGGGGGTGCTCTTGCCTTGCTTCTGATTCACAAATCCAAAGTCGTGCTTCTTTTGTTTAATTTTTTGTTCAATCTTGGCAACATATCGGTAATGTTGCACCAAGCAAGGAGATGTCTAGGAACTCCATTTCTTCCTAAATGTATGTACATTGTAGACAATCAATGTACTTGAGCACCAGATGTTGCTCAGAGTCTTTGATACCTAGCTTTGTGCATAGAGTATGAAAAATATTTGTGAACTCATGCACATCTTGCTCCTTTTGTTGTCGTAATGTGGTCCATTATATGTACTTGTACTCATAGCTCCCTATAGGGTAATATTGTTCCTTGACAATGTCTTGAAAAGAGTTCCAAGAGGGTGCAGCTATAAAATGAGAGGGTTCCTCAACCCTTTTCTCAAAGTAAGTTTCCCACTAGTCCTTGAAATGGGGGGCAGCCTTAAGCAATGCAAAAGTAATATTTTCCCTATCGGAGAAACTATGGAATGAAAAATAATCTTCCAGTAGATTCAACCATTTATCTATAACATTTGGATCTATTTGACCTTCAAATATAGGGATATCGAAGTTAACTTGTATCTTGAACAGGGTGGCATCACCAAGTTGACTGTTGGATGAATATGTGTCGTGTATGGGAATTCGCCAAAGGATCTGGGAAAATTTGTCTAGCGTCTTGTTCCTTTGCCTCTCGAGGGCTTCTTCAAGCAACAGTTTGATAGGATCTCTTTCTCCCTCGTCTTAGATTTCTTCCGTTATGGTAGGTCGTCGGTGTCCACGAGGATGGTCTTGCAAAGTCTCAACCAGTTCAAATCTCAACTCCTTATACGCCAACCTTGTTGGGGACATGCATAGAAAAACAAAGACAGAGTATACTACTCTGATGCCATTGATCCAGATTTATGAAGGAACGAAATAAAATACAGATATAAACAAAAACATAGAGCTACGATGAAAACAGATCTTCAATTCATTAATAACAAAGCACTGAAAATGGTTACATGCAGAATGGAAATAAACTAGCTCAGTTGATGGTAGCTTATCTCTGAAAAGAGATGTGGCAGCTACATGCCTTATGAACTTTGTTACAATGAGACTCAAAGGCCTATTTATTATTAAGAAACAATGGAAAACCTTAAACATCCAAAAACCTAACCCTAAGAGATGAAGTGTCAAACGTTTGTGGGCCCCATTAGGGTAAATTGGTACATCAACTTCCCAGGGTCATAACTTTGGCACACAATATCTTTTTGATGTGTATGATACCTTATTAGGAAGATCTATCCAAGGATTACAACTTTCGAATGCAAACCCCAATTGCAAGGTATAATTTTTCCCATTTTCCAAAAAAAACATAATTTAGGGCCTCAAAACGACTTTGAAAGTTCAAGACCTCAAAAACTGCCAAAAATAGTAAATTGTGCTACAATTAAGGAAATTGAAAGAAAAAAGGTTTGGGGTCCAAGTGAATAGGCGGGTGGTCACCAATATCCACCTGGATCAATGGGTCCTACATATCGTGGGGAGGAAGTATTCGTTGTAAAATATGTTCATAAATAAGAATTTAAAAAGAGATTTGTATATTTATTATTTTAATAAACTTTGCACAAAGTTTTTGACACAATGAAAGCTCTGCGCACATGCATTTGTTCTCTGCACACACTTCCTCCGAATAGCAAGCTTTGCACAACCACCTCCGCACAACTACTTCTATAGTTGTGAAATACATTCCTAAATAATAGTTAAAAATGAGATTTGTATATTTATTATTTTAATAAACCTTGCACAAAACTTTCCACATATTTGGGGAACCAGGAACTCAAGTAACACTAAGGACTTTTCATACCTGGGGGTATTTACTAGTGATATTGCAGAACATGTACCAACCTCTTTCAATGGAAAGATTGAATTCAATGAGAATTTGGTTTATCCCATTGACTCACTTTGTTTCACCGAACAATATTTTTCCCTCACACGAATTGAAAACACAATTTATTTAATATTGCATAATAAGAGTAGCTTTTACAATCCAACTATTACGATAATTGTTACAAAAACAACATAAAAACCAACGGGACCTGCAACCTCGTCAGTTTTGTCATCATTGGGAAAAGCAGTACCATAACAGTGTCTCCCGCACATACCTCATCTTGTGCATAGGAAAAGCCCCGCACAATTAAACATAATAATATTAATTCGAAATTTAATCATAGTTAAATTAATTAAAGCTCCCCCTACATCCTCCTTCTCACAAACAAAGCTTTGTACATTGCTTTACATGCAAATCTTTGCACACTACTTTACATGCAAAGCTCTACTATACTCAACTTTCTAATTTCTGAAATTTTATATCAAGTGATGTTACCATGCCTATTCATGGGACTCAAAATAGAAACAATTTTAACTAGTAACAATATGATTAATTTCAGGAATTTAGTAAAGCGTTAAAGATATAGTTTCAATAATGTCATTAACAGTACAATATATGATGTGGAAATTTGTAAAAGTAATAGTCATCTTTGTAAAGGACCTGCAAACTTGTCAGTTTTGTCATCATTGGGCATAACATTACCCTAACATTGTCAGTGTCAGTGTCAGTGTTAGTGTCAGAGCACTCATTAATGGAAGGCCACTCAAAAAATTAGTTTTTTAAAAAATTTACATGAATTGTTAGGCACTGACAAATACCAAAAATAAAACACTCTCCACTAGGAGAATTATGTCATGTCTCGTCAAAGATTGGTAAGCAAATAAAAAATTAGAAATAAGATTTCCAAAAAATAGAAAATTATTTTTGAATTTATAGAAAATAAAAATATAGAACATTTTCTCAAAATTTTGATTAAAATTAAAAAAACACAATAAAATTCAATACACTTTGACCGCAAAACAAACCAAAGCTACAAATTATCAACATACTAAAAACTACCAACCCATTTTCTTTTTTTTTTTCACCTAGGTGGAAAAACCTATCAACTCAGGTGTCAAAACCAACAGTGAGGACAGCCATCTCTGGCTGCTATCCGCGAATGTCGGTTTGACTCATCACAGTTAGATAGGAAAACCACGCCACCTGAAATAACCCGCTGGTGGTCCGTAAGGGAGCAGGCTCATCACTCCTGCCAGATGCCTCTGGGTCTTGGGCCGTTAACCTGTTTCCTTACGTCCGAGGAAGACGAGCTCTTAGCCAAGCAGAAGCAGTTTTACGGCATACTCCAGGCCGAACCACCAACCCATTTTCATTTTCATTTTCATTTTCATTTTCATTTTCATTTTCATTTTCATTTTAAATAATTACAACTTATTTAATATGACAGCATAGCTTTAGCGTTTAAAAGTGCTCTTGTCTATTATTGGTGATGTCATTCCACATGCATTGAACCGTTACCAAAATGGTCAACTACCACGAGTGGAACCAATTTGTTCGGCGGGGATGTCTAAGAACCGCCTCTGTAATTTTTCTTTTAAATTATTATATTTAATTTTGCAAGTGTTCCCTTTTACCGATGGTAAGCATGTAGGTTAAATATCATTATAATTTATTTTAATTAATACAATAATTTAAATAGTTGTTAAATTCAATTACTTAATATATAAAAGATTTAATTATTATTTTTCGATATGTATTTGATTATTAAATCCAACCAATCTTGAAAAGCATAACGTATTTGAACCACCTTGGCTAATTTAAAAATTTATATATTTCAAATTGGTGCAACTTGGTCCAGCGTTAGCATTGACTATATGAGCCGCGGAAGCAAACGAGGACAACCGTATCACATATATTTTTCATCATATAATGACAAACTTGTAAACATCAAACACTTTTGTGGCCACATGAAACCCTGGCGAGGCATGTTAGTGGGGGCCAATCAATATCTTTCTCGTTAAGAATTAAAAGTGCCTCAACTTCCTTTAATATAAAACAACTTCCATTATTTGCTTATCGTAGCGTGTGGGGCTCATGTTATTTGCAAATTGCATTATGTAATCTTTATTTTTTAATCATTGTTTCTTCACAAAGGAGTAAATTAAAAATACGCATGCGGTGGTGAGTAAGATACCATAGTTTCACCACTTTCCAAGAAATTGCTAAAAATATAATGGTTGTATTTTAAAATACTATTAAGTTTTTTTAACTTTATTTCTATTATATTTAAAAAATTTAAAAATAATTATTTCTATGAGGTGTTAAAGGAGGGGACAATTGGAAAGGAGGGAGGGTGGCTATCCCACTGCACGATGGAAGGAGCGTGTTGTGTCACTTTTTTTATGAATGTCATAGTGACCAAATTGACCTAGGATTGCAACATGGCAGCTCAGTGTTGTAACTTACTACCTTTAAGCAAACACGAGATGTGGAATTTTGCCCTTGTGAGGTATAATGATTGTGAGGATTTTAACTTTGGTTGTTGTTTTTATGGGGACTTATGTCTTGCACTCGTTGCAATTTAAAGGGGAGGCTTTCCTTATTGTGCATTGTCGAAGCCTACAGACTCCCTGCTAGCTCTCTTGGCTATTTGTTCTCTTAGTATCTCTAGCTCAGCTCAACTAGCCATGGAGGTTGCATCGCTTTCCCATCTTTCAGCTATGGTGTGGGTTGTGGAGAGGGATCTATCCCTCTATCCAATATATGCTTTCACCCATTCACATTTGACACCCTTCTCCCATCATCATTCTATCATCTTAGCCTTGACCCCCAATTTCCATCATGACATGTTAATGGGCATGCAGTCATTGAGGTGCAACATACTATGAAGCTCAAGGAGGTTCGAGGAACTACTTCCAATCAAAATCATTTACCCATCAATTCCATGAGTAGATTTTGGAGGACATATAACAAGAACTCCAGGATGTCGAACAACAAATAATGGGAGAAAGAGAATGTCTCTCAGACACAGAGATTGTAACAAAAGTGATAACGTGGATTCAGACACTAGTCATAAAATAGACTTACTCTGGTAGATGAAAAACATTGTTGGTTGAGGTGTCGTTGGACTATAATGATGCTAAAGATGATATTTTGCTCATAATGGATGAGCTTCAACTACAAATGCAAAGTTGGGTTCAAAAAATGGACAAGATTAAGGTTTAGTTGACTCCTCCACTAGATCCAAGGAACTCCAACCAACACAGTCAAGAACTTATCCAGATGGACCCATCTGAATCCACTTATGTATTTTTTCCTAGTCTAATAGGTTTTTCTTTTATCTTTTGTTTGTCAATTTAAACATGTCAACATGAGGAATGTCTTGAGTTTTAAACATAGACTTTATGAAAAAAATAGTTTTAATTTTGTTTTTAAAACTTTTTTAATATATTGTAACAATCTAATTTCTATTTAAATTTGTAAATTACTAAATCTTTACTTTAAAATAAATATAATAATAATAATAATAATATATTATTATTATTATTAGAAAAGAAAGAAGGAAGAAAGAGGAACAAATCTCAAATAAGTTTGAGAAGGGATTATAAGACCAAACTTATGTTGAAGTGCTTAAAGTTTGTGGATGGATAATTCGAGGTTTTTTACCAATACTTTTAAAAATTACTTAAAAATTTATTCAACTTTCCTTTAAGAACATGAAATTTTATATGTGTTTATTTTGAGGTTTTTAAAGTTAAGTTTTTGTATTAATATAAGTTTAATTATTCCCTAATGGGGTGTCATCTATCTGAATGGAAGCCCAAGGCGTGGGTGTAAATGCAAACAACACGTGTAATTAAGGATGTGGAAGCGTATTCGACAAGTTTCACTTGGCTCTTTGTGGGCAAATGTTTTGGAGAAACTCCTAGGTTTAATTCGCTTGGTCTTGATGTTAGAACATATTTGCAAGTGGAGGGAGATGAAGGAGAGGTCTACTGGGGGTGGCATATGTTTAGATGTGAGGGGAGGCCATACAGGTGAGGCATTCCGTTTTTTTGGTGTTATGATGATGAATGTGAATAATGGATGGGGAGAGTTTGGAGTGGTGGTGGCTCCATAGGTAATCCAGACCAACACTTGGGACCTAGGCTCGCGACGCATTGCTAAGAACAAGGCCAGTTTCACGGTAGTCAAGCGGTTAATTCCGTTGGAAGATTGACTTATCATCAACCTAGGAAGTGATACAACAATTTGTTCCCTTGCACAAGTAATTTTGTCTTGTTTTCTCTCTATAGGTTTCAGTTATCAGTATTTTGTGTTTGAATTGAACCATGGTGTAGGTAATTGGGTGCATAAGGGAATTTCTACAACCTGCAGATGGTCTTGATGGCCTAATTTCAGTAGACAACCCTTTCTCTTAATTGTGGTGGTTCCATTTTCTTGTTGTCTTGCTCGCATATTGGGGTCTCTATGGTTTTGGGCTCTTGGGAAGCAGTGCTCGAAGAGTTGGGAGCGTTGGGGTCACACCAGGGTGGTCAATTGTAGCTTCCAAAGACTTAGAGGGGTGGAGGAGCTATTTGGTGGTGATGTCCAATCCAGGGAGGGGAGTTGTGTAAATGGTCTGGAGCTAGGAGTTTTACAAGCCCCAAAGGCTACAACAGGCAATGGTTGGCTTGTCCGAAGAGCTGGTGGACAAGTGTTGGGTGGTTTTCTTGGTAGAAGGATTATCATGTTATCCGTGGTTGGAGGCTATTTATCTATCCGCTTGGGAAGAATTTATTCGGTGGCTAGAAAAATCTTGGATTGTGAGTCTCTAATGCGACGATTAGTTGTATCATTAACTGAAGCAATTTGGACTTAGGGGTGATTTTCCTGTTCAGATAATCTGGAGCTGAGTAGGCCCATGCTTCGTGAAAGAGGGCGAGATCATAGGGGGAGAGGCATAGGCAGGGAGTTGGGAATCATATGGATCCGTAGGATGATGGAGAGGAGTTGGAGCAACAACAAGCCACCTCCCTAAGGCATGTGGATTTGTTGTCACCCTTCGACTCCCCGGAGGCACAAATTCAGCAAGCGACAGTAGCAGTTGAACAGTTTGCTAGAGATCGACATAATGACCACAATGAAATTATCATTTTCTTGAATGATATGCATCACAACCAATGGCATATTCTAGACTAGCTAGTCTCCCTTCGCAGAGGTCAGAAACAACTCCAAGCACAGTTCGATAACTTCGAAGGGAGAATGGCACATATGGAGTCTCATATTCATGAAGCATTTCACCACCTGAGGGGTGGTGAGCTTGATAACCCAGATCCGAGTAATATGGATGTTTAAGGATGAGGACAAGGTGTATTTTGGTTTTGGGACAGTTCTGGTCCATATGGGCAATCGGTCTTGGGTTGTCTAGTTTTCTTTTGTTGATGTCTATTTCTTTTTGTCTTTATATGTTGGCCAACAAATCTAGTAAGAGTGAAGACATAGTTGTTTTGAAATTATACCCACCACGATGTAATCTTTTCTTAAATTAATAGAAGTAATTGACTTACAAAGGTTAAATTATATATATATATATATATATATACACACACACAAAATGCAAAATTTATAAAACTAATTAAATAAACAAGGAAAATATTATCATTAAGTATCCAATTTACAATTACTCTAAGTTCTATTTTCAAAACATTTATAGTAAAATTAAATTGCATAACTTACTTTAAAAGATCAATAAATTTATTTTAAAATTAATTAGTTTTTTTTTTTTTGAAAAATCAAAAAGATTTTATTTACAATCTGTGAGTAGTTACATTTTTTTTTAATAGTATGGGATGTTCATTGGTCTCTGAAAAAATTAAAAAAAACAAAAAACAAAAAACAAAAAACAAAAAACCTACCCCAACCTGGTCACATCATAGTTCTTCAAATCATAGGACTAGTTCAAAATAACTCGATAAACCAGCAAACTACGGCCTAGACATATTCCACGAAGACCTAACAAATTGTTTGTGTAATAGAATTGGTTTTGACACCATCTTTATAAAGAGTGGTAGGATCGGCCATGGATAGGCTAAGACCTTCGGTGGGCGTTGTCTGCAGAAAACCTCCAGGAGGCCGAACCTACAATATTCCATTGTGTTTTTCAAAGAGTCATGCCAGCAATGTGGAGTTGAATATGTTCTGCTTCACAAAATTCCAGGCGCTCTTTCAGACCTTGTTGTTCCTCTAACCTGTTGATGGCCTTAGCTACCATTGTTTTCGTATGCCAATAAAATTATTTATTCTTTTGTAGATTGGTGTACCAATCCCCTGGGGATATGTGAGTCCCTGAATCCTGCATATAGGAAACCCCTACTCAATCTACTTTCTCCCAATGCATGCACTAGCGAAGCTAACGGGTCTAACTTTCCAATTTTCCAATGCTTGACTTTTGTTGTGCCAAAGTGGAGGTATGAAAGTCGAAAGCCACCTTGGTTGCATCACGTTCAACAGATGGCTCATTATGTTCCTGCTTTACTGTCAAGCTCTATACGACCAATGTTGCCTCGTTGCAATGAGAAGGACCCACTAAAAGGGTGGCGAGGAGGTGAGAGGAACATGATAGGGGTCAGAGGGTTTAAAGTGGGGTTCAAAGATGCATAAAAGGACCACAGTGAAGGACCAATGGAGGGTGCAATGGAGGCTGCAAGTAAAGGGTGCTTAGAAGTGCAAGACCCGATCACTATGACATTTTATTTGGGAGAAAATTAATTAGTTATAAATCAATATGTTATCTTAAAATGAGGTGTAGTCTAACTTATAGATGAAATATCTTTTTTTATTGGAATATGGTGAAACAATTTTAAGCAAGAATGTAATTTTTTATTGTTTAAATTATATTTTTGAATGCATAAATGGATTCAGTACCCTAAAAAAAACCCTAGGGCGCTTGAATTCTATAGATTCAACAACTTAAATTCAGTTTTAAAAAACTCTGCGGTATTTTAGTTAAAATTAACTAGAAAAAATGTCATGAAAAAATCAATTCGTCTATAAGTTAGACTAAGCCTTAAAATAATAAATTTAAATTTTATAAATATGATAATTAAAAATGATATAAATAAATATAAATATTATTCTTATTTTACATTAAACTCAATTGAAATTATTAATTTAAATTTTGAAAATATAATAAATTAAAAACAATACAAATAAATATATTCACTATCTTCATTTTACATTAAAATCTTTCATATTTTTTTTGAAAATTCAAGTTTCATAACATATGTTTGATTTGAAATTAAAAACTTGAAGGTTTATTGAAAAGGTTTGCAAGCAATTTTATGTCTTGTGGGCAATGGATCAATTTGCAAAAGCACATAAACTTAGTGTTTTTAATTAAATTTTGTAGAAATAACCAGAGAAAAATAGACCATATATAGCATCACACAAATAACAATTTGATGAGGGAGTTCACCCCTCTTGGGCTACCTATCCAGGTCAATATTCCAATGTTGGCTCGTTCTATTATATGATCAAATTGAAAATTACTTCAATATACAATGCTCAAATCATAACAATAGGTTGTCATTGTGTCCGGAACACCCGAAAACCCCTATCAAGGCTCTTTTTGGGCTCAAAAAGACTAAAAAATGACCAAGTTAGGACTCAATCTCCATTTCTCTGTTATTTGTCCTGTAAATAACCAAAACTGCTAATTGGGCAATGAATCCTCACTTTTACTAAACCATCTCGTGACAAATTAGTGTAGGAATGGTGGAAATCCCACTGAAAAAGGTGCAAATTATCATTAATTTAAATGTGCCAAGGAGGATTGAGTGTCGACTTCTTAGCTCTTGGGTCCTCGACATATGGCACCATGTGACTAGGTGTCGAGCGCAGGCAGAGTGCCATGCGCCCACCCCTGCC
This sequence comes from Pinus tabuliformis, assembly GCA_031772625.1. NCBI lineage: Eukaryota > Viridiplantae > Streptophyta > Pinopsida > Pinales > Pinaceae > Pinus > Pinus tabuliformis. The sequence continues at coordinate 1,575,418,320 of CM062804.1, forward strand.
CAAGTCTCCTGCCAATAGTTTTTGGTTAACAACAAAACTACGGCCTAGGGTGTATCTCCTTGCCCCCTCCATTGTGCTTCACCGACAATTTAAGAGTGTTAACGTGACCTGGGGCTAAGGCTAACCGCCCAACCCCTTGGCCTTCGTGCTAGGGTCGTGTGGTGTTGCATGTGACCGGGGTTGGGGCCACATGCCCCACCCCTCCCGCCAACTCCATACGAAGTTTAATTTAAATATAATTTTTCCACATAGTTATAAAGAGCACATTGTTTGGTCTGCTAGTTCGGCGGTCGATTTGTAACTGATAGGTCATGGGTTTGATCCTGGTGGGGTCGAATGGTCAACCCATAAAATTTTGACACAGTTCACAAGGGCCACATGGTGCCCTCCCATTGGGCCATGTGGCGCCTCATGATTGGGCCACCTCAAACCAAGTAACCAATAAAAATTCGTCAACACCGCCTGTACGACCTACCACGTGTCAGCATGTGATTGGTTCACATGTTCGTCATATAGCCCAATCACTTGTTGATGTCAGCGCCATGTCACTTGTATGGCATGCCCAGTCAACAACCCAGTCAACCCTGCAAGTTGACTTTTTAGTTATTTGTCAAAAACTTCAAAACACAATAACTTTCGCATATGGTGTCGGATTGATGCAATTCAAATGGCATTGGAATCAAAACGACAAGCACTACAATTTGGCATTGGTTTCAAGCGATTTTGAGCACTCTGATTTTTTAACATATTCTTTATCACTTGGATCAATGTAAGTGGTCCAAAGGGCAATTCAATTTGCGATTTCCATATAAAATATTATGTAAACAATAAAATTCAAAACTCAAACATTCGTGGGTCAAACCAACCAAAAATAATAACATATATCATATCAAATAAATTAAATTCAATAAACCATTTATAATAATGATGATGATGATTAACTTCCACTAAGATCTATGCAGCCTATCGGTACTCAAGAAAAGAAAAATAACTTAAGTGTGATTCTTCAAAATCTTGTTTCTATGATCAAAGAGAAGGGAAAGAAGTGCTCCAAGATCGTTATAGTTGGGTTGGCTTAATAAGTCAAGAAGATTGGAAGTGTGGCAGATGTTAGGGAATTGAGAGCAGATGTGAGTAAGAGTCGAGCAGTCTAAAAGGAAGTTATTTTCATCTTCCACCTTCTTAGTATCGCAAAAGTGATACATTCTATCGTTCCAGGGAGTCTTAGGAGTAGCCACCGCCCAGATTCACTTTGAAACTCATGTGAATTAGTTCTTATCCTAGCAATGTTCATTTTTTTTCTTAGTGTTGATCAACACAGAGAGATAATTTTAGTTATCAAGGGTGGGGTTGATCACCTCCTTATAGTATCTTAGCTTCCTTTTACCCTCCAGCTCCTTATCCTCCCACAGCTTGTCCTTAAAATTGGAGGTAATAGTATCTTTGACACTATATTTGCTTCCCATAATGATCCCCTCCTCAATTCCCAAATGGTTGAGCCAAGATTGGGCATCCTTATGCCACCCGCGCATTTTTTGGGAGCCTCTTGGATTCCATATTGTAAAGCTTCTTCTTATACATCGGATATCTAAACATAGTCGTACTTTCAATGGGGGACATACCAACTTCAATCAAGAAGATAGGATAGGGAGTATTTCCCTTGATATTTAGGTTGTAGGTTATGAATTTATTTTTGAATCATCTCAATCTTTCTCAAAGACTCTCTGGATATACTACAACCCCAACTTCACATTTGTATAAGACAATAGGGGTGATGAGAGTCTCAAAGAGGAACCTCTTTTTACTCGAAATGCAAAGATCGACTGACTTACAATGGTTTTCAAGCTCATAATAAGCTTTCCAACCTCCAATAATACTTTTCTCGATGTTATAAGTCCAGTTGAGTTGATGAGCAATGTCATACCCAAATATATATAAGAAGAAACCTGCTCTAAGTAATGGTTATTATAAACAAAACTACCATGGGTGAATTTTTTGGATTTAATGATCATGACTTTAGTCTTGTCGGTATTAACTGTCATACCCATCTTGCAGTAGTAGACATGAATAGTATTAAGTTTCTTTTCTAGGTCATCACGGATTTTTGCAAGAAGAATGATATCATCAACATAAAGGAGAAGAGCAATGATTACACCAACAAGCACAGTGCCCTTGCATCCTGCAGTTTCTAGACACTCTTCTAGCTTACTAATGTATATGCCAAAAAGGGTAGGGGATAGGGGACACCCTTGCTTAACTCCGATATTGCATTTAATTTCTTTAGACCACCCTTCGTTGGTCTTAAACTTGGCAATGACAGTCTCGTAGAGGCATATCACAACAATCCTTAGTTGAGGAGGAACCATGATCTCTTCAAGTCTCTCCCAAAGCTTATCTCGAGGAATGGTGTCAAAAGCTTTTCTAAATTACACAAAACAACAGAATAGATCGGTTTTACTATTGTAACATTCCTCTGCAATGATCCTGAGAGTGACAAGATGGTCGATAGTTGATTGATGTCTCATAAAATAGGCTTGTCATTTAGCTCTTTTACCCTATATTTCAAGCCAAAGGCTAAGCTTCTTTTCCAAAATGAGCCCGTATAGCTTGGCTAGGATGTGGCTAATCATAATGATCATGTAGTTAGAGGGAACACTTTTGTCCCCATTTTTAAATATTGGCACAATAAGGATTTGTGTCCAAAGATGAGGGAAGCCATGATTTACAGCCAAACTGAGAAGCTTTTGGAGATGAGGAATGAGGATAGATTTTCCCATTTTAAATATCTCAACTTGGTATCCTTCAATATCTTTAGCTTTCCCATTAATGAGCTTATTAATCCCAGACTCAATGTCATCCAGAGAAAATACATCCTCCTTAATAGGAGTGTTTAAGGTGGTGCCCGTAGCGTCAGGAGAGTCATACAACTTCTTAAGATATTTTTCCCAATTTTCTAAGGGGATAGAATGATTATCTTTGGTTTTATAAACAAGCACATTCCGTCAAAATTTTCTGGACGCGGTTTAGAAAGGTGGAGAAAATGTTCTTGTATTTTATTAATATATGACCTCTTCTTCCTCTTGATGAGAGCTTTGTATATATTTATATTCTGGAACGTAATGATTTCATTAAGAGTGACTATGATCGCTTTCCTAGTAATTTTACAGTCTTTTTCATACCATGGATTGAAAGTTCTATTGTTCTGTTTATACAAAATCTCATTATAGAACTTGCTAATAGTATTGGAAAGGGTAGTAATAAAATGGTAATAAATTTGATCAATGTTTCTATTATAAGCCAGGGAGACTAAATCCCTTAAGAAAAGATCGACTTTGGTTCTATCGAAGCGAATGTGTCTTCTGCTTTCACTGGTCTCCTACATGTAGGCAGTGTGTATAACAAGATTGAAAAATAAAGACGAGGTTTGTATTCATAGTAAGATTAGAAAAGATTAGAATCCATTTAAAGAAGAGAAAAAATTTGTAATATATTTCATATTAAATAGACTAAATAGATTAATTCAAATTTCATATTAAATGAATTAAATAACATCACATCGTGTAAAATATTTTGTATTAAATAAATTAAAATCATGAAATAGTTTATAGTAATTTAAAATTATAATAATAATGGTAAGAATGTAGCTTTCTTTATGGTTTTTATTTTTTATTTTTAATGAATAATTATTATTATCTTTATTAATTTTAATAATATTAATTTTAACAGTAATTATTATTATTATTATTATTAAAATAATTATAACATTTGTTTTACAATGTTAATGGGATAGAGACAATTTGTTGGGTCCTTGCGAATTTTTTATTAATATGTTAAAAGCTATGCATCTTGATTTTACGATGCATATGTTTACTTTATCAAAGATGAATTTGGATATGTAACTTTTAAAAAAAAAAAAAATTAACTATAACGGATATGGATTTTTATTAAATCTGGTGGAAAAGGAGGGGGGCTTTGCCGAAGCAGCCCTGTTTACATTCTGCTTGCACTTCTAAAACAACTGCTAAATCTAAACCATTATGGAGGAGTTTCTACAAATCTGTCATCATTGATGAACAGCCACCCTCTGTCCAGAGCGCTCCCTTTATTTGCCAGCAAGTCCGCTTCGCTATTTGAAGTTCTGAGAATATGGAAGAATTTGTAAGATGCAAAGAATGAGAGGACTCTTTTCAGTCTTTCAAGAGTTCTGTTGAGACCTGCATTTCTGAATAGCTTTCCAGCGGTCAGTTTCTTTATGAGGATCTCCGAGTCACCGAAAATCTGGATATCCTTGATACCTTTTTCTCTAGCAATTTGACAAGCTTTAAGGAGGCTGAGCAGTTCTGCTTGATTGTTGGTCTTCACGCCGAGACCCCAGTAGAAAGAATCCCTGGAACGCCCTTCAGAAGAGAAGATGATCCCGCCGGCACCCGAGGGACCGGGGTTTCCTTTAGAAGCCCCGTCAAAGAAGATTGTGTGCAAGTTTTGAGCTCTCCACCATATCTGAAATGTTTCGTCTGCGTCTCTCTTCTTCCAAGTTGGGAGTTCTAGTTTAGGGGAAAGGAGGATTTTCCTATTTTGCAGTTCAAGCTTTCCAATCCATCGCTTCTCTATCTGCTGGAGAGATGCATCCTCTTTAAAATACTGTTGCTGCACCGATTCTAGAAGAAGGGATCTAGCCTTAGCTACAACTTGCAAAGGAGTTAGATGGTATTCCTTGAAGATCTTCTGATTGCGGGCCAACCAGATCTTCCAACAGACGTACTTGGGCAAAGCATTCCAGATTTTATACCAAATCGTTTTTTGGGGGATATGCCGAGAGTACCGATGGTTCCAGTCAGCGAAGAGGTCTGGTATTGATATCTGGGCAGGGGAGCTTATGTGAAGATCTTGAAGCGTAAAGTCCCATACTTCCTTTGCGAACTGACAGTCGATGAAGAGGTGTTGAGCTGTCTCGGCATTGCTCCTGCAGAGGGCGCACCAGTGAGGACCAGCGAAGCTTCTTTTTACTAGATTGTCCCCTGTTAGTATTTTATTGTGAATCAATGTCCAGACAAAGAAGTTAACTTTCGGTAGAGCTGCGGGATCCCAAATGCTTTTCCAAAACGCCGGACTGTGATTGTTATTTCCGGGTGTCTGGCTCGCTTTATAACCTTCCGCTGCTGTGTAATCGCCAGAAAGGCCCCAGCCCCAACGATCTTGTGTCGATTTATGAATCGGGGCGGCCTCTTCGATCAGGTCCATAAAGATATTCAGTTGCTGTTGTAAATGGGCTGGAGGTGCAGGGATTGCCCAACCTGCCCAGTCGCCTCTCTGATCCCAAGCGGCTATGTCGAATAATCTTGTCTTCCCAGCTGTGATTAACCAGTCCCTTAACCCTGCATTTCTTCATTTTCGATTAGTGGATTGCGCCCCATTATCCTATCCTGCCAAAGATTAATTCTCATGCCATTCCCTGGGATTCGATAGATATTTCTTTTGAAGGTTTTGCTGCTTCTATAGCAGAGCTTCCACAACAACGTGCTGTTAGCTGTGTAATCCAGGTGAAGGTTTCTCAAATCAATTCTGTTTGTGTATTTTGAGCGCAGGATGCTACTTACAGGATGACTTGGCTCTTTAAACATTTTCCACAGGATCTTGCTTCCTAAGGCAAGATTGACCAGAGATGGATCTCGGATTTGCAATCCTCCTTCATCGATGGGTTTCTTGACTGTTTCCCAATTTACAAGGTGGAGTTTCTTATCGTTGCCCCTGCCTCCTTGCCAGAGGAAGTTTCTGAGAAGAGAGGAGATTTGATCCATGATATTTCTGGGAGCAAGCAGAAAGGCTGCTTGATAAATTATTAATGAAGAGAGCTGAGATTTGATTAAGATGACCTTACCTCCTTTTATCAACCAGTGTCCTCCCCATTTCGAGATCTTGGATTTGAATTTGCAGATTATGTCAGTCCAGAGCGATCTCTTATTTATTCCTGAGATTATGGGTAGGCTGAGATATCTGATTCTCTCCCATTGTGAGTGCCCTTTGAATCCAAGAGTGTTGGCTATATTGTTGAGCTCCTGTTGATCTATGTTCCAGCTGTATACTTCGCTTTTGCTTTCGTTTACCAGTGCTCCTGAGACTTTGCAGTAGTTCCTTATGACCATGCCGAAGGCTTTTGCAATTCTGATTGAGGCGCCCCCCAGAAGGATCGAGTCATCTGCAAATAATGCATGGTTCAGGGGCCTTGTGCTGTTGGAGGTTTTGAGGCCCGGAATGGATCCTGACAGTCTTTCAGCTTCAAGTTTACGAGTTAAAGCTTCAGCCAAAATGATGTAAAGGAAGGGAGAGAGCGGGCATCCTTGCCTGATGCCTCTCTTGGCTTTAAAGAAGTTTGCCGGTCTGCCGTTTATGAGAGGAGCTATCCAAGGGTTGTTCATGCAGGCTTGTAGAAGGTTGACAAACTGAATGGAGAAGCCAAAGGAAAGCAAGACTTTACTGAGAAATGCTCTATTGACTCTGTCGAACGCATTCGCCATGTCTAACTTTATTAGCATGCCTTTCTCTTTTCTCAACTTGCTTGAGTGAATGGTCTCCTGGACTTGAATGACGTTGTCCAGGATGTGTCTACCTTTCACAAAGCCTCCTTGGGAAATAGAGATGATTCTAGGGAGCAAGGGCTTCATTCTGTTGGCCAACAGCTTTGCCAAGATCTTATAGGAGGCATTACATAATGAAATTGGCCTGAATCTGGCAAAAGTTTCCGGATTAGAGTCTTTGGGTATCAGGGCTAAGTAGGTTGAGTTTGTGCTGCCACCTACTTTAGCTTTAGACATGAAACCCCTTACCATCTTTTGAAGATCATTTTTTATGATGTCCCAGCAAACTTTGTAGAAATGAATGGTGAATCCGTCCGGCCCGGGGGCCTTGTCGGAGTCCATGGACCAGATAGTTTTGATTATTTCTTCCTCTGTAACAGGTTTGCATAAATCTGTGTTGTCCTCTTGAGAGATTAAGGAGGGGATGTGATTAAGAAATTCTGCTTCCTCCGTTTCTTCTCCTTGGTCATCCGGGCTGTAGAGGTTCTGAAAGTGTTGTTCTGCAGCTTCTTTGACTTGCTGATTGCCCTTGCAGATTTGGCCCGTCATAGTCTTTATTTCTGCTATATGATTCCTTGACAATCTAGCCCTGAACTGCCGATGGAAGAAAGAGGTATTGCGGTCCCCTCCTTTTAGCCACAGGCTCCTAGACTTATTCTTCCTCGTTTCTAAAAGACTGGTAGGCTGCTCTCTGCGCTTTGATTTCCTTGTCCAATAGGTTTTCATTAATACTTTCACGCTCCATGTCATTTTGAAGGGAATGCAAAGCCTGGACTGCTGCAACTCTAAGAGAGGAGGGGTTGAGCGTTGGTTTCTTGATCCATTCTTTCAAAGCTTTTTTGGTGAGCTTCAGTTTTTGCTCCCAGACAAAGCTTGGGGAACCTGAAATAGGGGTGTTCCAGGATGCTTTCACCGTATCCATAAAGCCTTCTCTTTCAATCCATTGAGGAGAGAAACGGAATGGGATGGGACCCAAATCCTCTTCGTCTTCTAAACAGAGCTGAATTGGCTTGTGGTCCGAGGACAATTTGGGCAGAATTCTTGTTGTTATGATTTTCTTGTCCATGAGGAGGGATTGCACTAAAAAACGGTCAAGCCGAGCAGAGATATGATCTATTCCAGTTCTGTTATTTGACCAGGTGAATAGACCTTGGATTGGATTGAAGTCTTGAAGGTCCCAGAGCTGAGCAAGCTCCTCCACAACGCCTACCATGGGGTCTTTGGAGTCAGAACCTCCTCTTTTTTCTTTGGTTTTCAAAACAATGTTGAGATCTCCAGCGAGAATGATATTATTGGGAGTTTCCTGATCAAGGAATTCTGCCAAGGATTTCCAGCAGTCTCTTTTTTCTGTATAGTTTACAGGTACATATAGATTAACTAGAGAGATAGATAACTTACTTGGAATGTGGGAAATTTCTGTATATATCCAATGCAAGGTCTGATAAGTGTTGATCAGTTGGAATTGTTCTTCGTTCCAGAGCATTGCCAGACCTCCCGAGGATCCTCGGGTGCTGACAGCTATGCCTGAGTTTTTCTTCCATTTTGTTTTACTGGTTTCTAACAGGGCTTGTCCTGTTATCTTAGTCTCTTGGAGCATGAGGACATCAGTAGGTTCCGATTTTAAAAGGTCCTTAACTGCTTCTATTTTTGCGGGGCTCCCCAGTCCTCTGCAATTCCAAGAGACTAACTTCATTATTTACCTATGCTTGGGGTGGAGCCGCCCTTGGAAGACCTGGGCCTATTACTTCTCCCGATTGTCATTTCTATCGTGGATTGGCTCCCTTGAGTTTTGAGCCTTTCTGCTTCTTCTTCTCTTTTTTCCTTGCGGGATCTCCTTCCGGGTCTTTTTGATGGCCTCTCAAAGAGTTCTTCCTCTGAGGACTCAGAGCTTTCAGCTGGCTTTTTCTTCGCGATTTCGGCATACGTGGGGCTTGAGGGGCTGCCTTGGGTGACTTCGATGTGAATGTCTCCCCTTCCCTCTTTTTCCGGAGGGGTTTCCTCAAGGTTCTCTTTTGCCTGGTCTTTGATCGGTGGGTCTGGATGTGCCTCCTCGGCTCCTTTTGCGTTTTCTCCTGTTTCCTGAGTTAGGGTGACGTTGTTCCTGTCTCTTGTTGCTGCGCTTTTTCCTGTGTCTTTCTTTGCATGGGCTGTTCTCTGGACTAGGGTCCATTGCTCTCCATTCTGTTTTTCAGCCTGCTCCTCTGCTTTCTTCTTACAATTCTTGGCGAAGTGACCGTAGCCGTGACAGTGTCTGCATTTAAAAGGAAGTTGTTCGTAATCAAGCTCTTGGATGTGCGTCCATCCTGCCACCGTGAGCTTGATCGCTTCAGGCAATCCTTCTTCAAGGTCCACTTCGACGCAGATGCGCGCGCAAGAGTATTGATCTCTTCTTACTGCCTGATCTATATACTTGCCTAATGCATTACCAATGGTCTGAAACGATTTTTGGTTCCAGCAGTGGAGGGGCAGATGTGGGAGCCTTACCCACACCGGCACTGCAGATGGGACGTCTTGAGAGGGATCAAAGTCTGGGTTCCATTGATTTAAATACAGTCCCTGTGGCCCCATGAAGTAGGGACCGTTTCTGAAGATTAAGCTTCTGTCCTCCGAGCTTTCGAAAACAAAAACGAAATACCCTTTGCCCACGAAGTAACTCTTCACTCCGTTTTTTATCAGAGGTTGCCAATTTCTTTGGGTCCAATCCTCCACGGATTTGGGAGAGGGCCATAGGCCTGTAAACTGGCCTATGAGGCCCTTTTCTGCCAAGTTCAGGGCAGCTTTGCAGGTGTCCTCCTCTGGCAGGGCAACAGAGGGAATCGAGTCCATTCTTTTGATGAATTTTTGCTGGGTCGCTGAAGGAGTCCGAATTGTTCCATTCGATATCAAATTTCTGAACGCCGTGACTTCGGGGGGCGGATCCCCAGGGGGGGCAGAACTCTCAGGGGCCTCCATCTGGCTGCAGAGGGAGGGGCGAGGCTGTGCGCAGAGGCGCTACAGCCTTAACGACGCCGCAGACACTCAGGATCCTGGATGCAGAGGGATGGGCCGCACGCAGCAGATGGCAGACGAAGGATAGAAGCAGAGGGGGGGCAAGGCTGTGCGCAGAGGCGCAGCAGCCTGGGCGACGCCGCAGTCACTCAGAACCCTAGATGCAGGGTCGGGCCGCGCGCTGCAGGAGGTGTTTTATTTTATCATATTGCATATATGTTTTTAAATTTTAATAGATATGTTATCAAATATATTTTTTTAAATAAAAGAAATTATTATATATAATATTATTTGGTTTTCATAAGTTTATAAAAATGAATGTAAATGAGTTAATATAAAGCCTTGTTTTGTTAAGTTAATTCAGAAAATAAATCAAAATTTTGCAAAGTATATATCAATTTGCATCTATAATAAGTGAGACTAAAAATGAAATAGCAATACACTAATAAATTTGCATATTGTCAAGAAGATCAGTTTAAGTCATATAGAAAAAACTAAATTTCTATATTTTAGTAACTAATTTTGCATTAGTGAGAATAAAATAATTAATTTCTATATTTAGGTTTGTATCTTTGTTCACTGCATTTTTAATTAAGTATTATAATTTTAAATGTTATTTTTTTAATTATTAAAATAAAGTATGTTATAATTTTTCAGATAATTATCAAAAAGCATTAATTAAATAAATACGATATATAAAAAATATTTATTTTATTTTATTTTATTGGTATTAAAAATAAATTGAACATTGTTAATATAAGAATTAGTTTTCATGATCTTTAAAGTGAAATTTCATATTGTTTAATTCTGAAAATGTTATGGGATGAAAGAGTCTATCACTTATGAGATACAAAGAGGGTTGAAGATGAGAATCACTTTCTCTTTGGTTGTCTAGCTTTTACTCAAATCCGTTCTAAATTTCGAAATATTTTTCATGTCATGAACCTTTTTAATTTGCTAAGTCATCATAACTATGGTGATCTAGGAATGCTTCTCTTACTTGTTTTCTAGCATAAAAATAAAAAGTTAAAAATTCTCAATTAATATCTTACATGTTTAAGGTGTGATAAACCGTATTGATCTTAGTAAACTTTAATCATCATCATATATATATTTTCCCCAATCATCCTCATATATATTAATATCAAAGTAATACAACTCATATATATTAACAAACTTCACTACTATGCATGTTGAGGCAAATTAATTACCTATCATTTAATTATCAACCCGGGGGTTTCGTAAAACTTGCAAAGCGTGCATGCACTCTATATGCTAGAAATTAACTTCCAATTTAGATCAATCTAACTATGAAACCAAATAATGACAAACCAATTTTACCTATTCTAATTCAACAATCAATTTAAAAGAAATTATATTAAAGTGTGTGGAATTGAAATCTTAATCTATCACACTTGAAGGAATTGAAAAGCACACCACTCTTTCAGAAATGAAATCTACTATAAGGGATCATGTGTGCATTATCAAATCAGGATCCTATGAAATGAATAATCAAAACCACATGACATGAAATGAAAGCAAAAACAATCATTCTTAACCTCTCACACGTGGAAAGATATGAAAGAAAATAAAAAGAATTGCTTTTAACCTCTAGATAGGAAAGCAAATAAAATCAATCGCTCTTAATCTCTAGACAAGAAAGAAATTAAAAATAATCGCTCTTAACCTCTAGATAGGAAAGCAAATAAAAACAATCACTCTTAACCTCTCACACAGGAAAAGGTATGTAAGAAAGAAAAATAATCACTCTTAACCTCTCACACAAGAAAATATATGAAAGAAATAAATCTTAATCTATGCAAAATATTAAATATCACGCATTGTAGGTGGTCAATCCAAAAGCATGAGAATTGGCAAGTTGAGAGGCTCTCGGTGCAAGAATTACCAATCAAGGTGAACATCACTCATGATCATGGTGCTAAATCTAAATTCCATTCAAACGTAAATAATCTTAACTTTCCACCTGAACATCTCCAACTTTACACATGCCTTGCCTCATTAATGGAGGTTCATTATTATCTCACTAGATCCCTAGAAAATCTCATAGACTTACAACTCAAATAGTTAGTGATGAGACACATATCCTCTTTGACCTTTATCCAAATATTCTTTCATATCTTGAAGGGAGTTCGAATTTGAGCATTGGAGGCCACATAAGGGTGCTTTGGAAGCTTCCAAATGACCTACATATGTCATAAAACTCAAGTCACTTTTAAGTATTAGCAAGTATATGTCATTTTTCTAAGTTTTAACCATTTAATTCATTTATAACACTAGAAATCATTAACTTTGGAAAACACAAATGGAACCCATATAATTATGAGAATGTTAGCTAATGAAAGATTATATGGCTATGGAGTTGTGACATGTGAGTGAAATGGTGGCGATAAAGGTGAAAGTGGATGATATTTTGAAGACATTTTGGAGACTCTACATACCTCCCAACTGACGTTATTGCATGTCCTTATGCAAACTTCTGCATTGCTTGATCATGATTTGCTTTTGAATGAGCTTGGCTTATATCAATTGTCCTTAAACTTTGCATTTGACAATTTCATTTCTTTTTGCAAAGTATTCCTTGTCATACATTGAATTGCAACATGTTTAGTTGGTTCTTGTGTGACAACCAAATCTTAATTGGTATTGGTTCTTATGTCTTTTTGTTGTAGTGAGATTCATTGAACATATTTAAGAATGCATCTTTAAATCAACCATATAATATGCTCATCATTTAGGCATTTATTTGCAAATCACATAACTTTTGAACCATAATGCAATCATAATTGATTAGGACAAGTATGTTAGGATGAAATGAAGTGATATGGATGTGATAATAAATGGATGTCCCTCCCCTCCTCCCCCCAACTAAATGTGTTTATGTTTTTTTTTTCAAATGAGAAAGGAAATATGGTGAACTATTTTCCAAAAATTATAATTTCAGTAATCAAGGAATTCTATGATTAAAAGCTAGAAAAGAGCATACCTTTACTTGCCTAGGAAGTGGACAAACTGTGCATACATAGAGAAGTTGTAATTGTTGTTGGATCATGGAATAGAATGTATAATTTCATCTGCTTCTTGATTGCATAAATGGTGGATGAGGTGGTGAAAGTAGATTCTTTATTTCTGATGCTAAATCTGTTGTATGTGTTGCAAAACGCTGAAATGATATAGTCTTCAACTGCTACAAAACCCGATGGTACAATTCTATTCATGTGAATAAATGTGTTGTTGTCGAGCATGAAGAGAAGTCATTAGATTATCGGCCATTGATGAATGTCGTTAACCAATGCGAGGAAAACTTGCCATTAATGTCAACGAGTGCCAAGGTACCTAAGTACATCTTGTAAAATGCGAAAAGATGAACTGATGTCGAGCCACTTGCAAGATCCAGCGATCAAGGGACATTTATGTATTCCCATGATTGTTGGCGAGATAACTTGTCATTGATGCATACAAGCCTCAAGGTACTAATAAGGACTCTAGCCCTGAACCTAGATAATGTGCTGAAGTCGATAGGCCAAGACTTATTAGAAGGGAGGCATTATGAATTCCCCATCATCTAACGCAGATATGAAATGATGATTTTGGAAGGACTATGAATGTAAAATTTTGTTGCGAATCAAGCTTTATTTAATGGAAAGGAAAATGACATGAGGGTAAACAAGCGAACAAAAAGAAAAATGACAAATCAACATGTAAGCAAGCTGAATGTCTCTATGAATGGAAATTACGAAAAATGTGAATGGAAAATGTGAAGGAAACATGTGACTCTTTGCAAGGAAAATGGCGATGACGATGCTTAGCGAAAATGCTTGGATAGATTGTGAGTTTAGAGAGGAAAAATGATGGCATTTATGGATGATAGAAATGGATTCAATTGGTTCATGTCTCTTGAAATTTCTCATAGAAAACCAATCATGCATAATTGGATTCCTTCAATTCTCTAATTGCCCTAGAACCTAAAATTAAACATGGCACTGACATTGCAATAAAATGTAAGTGTGTTCAAAGAGAAGCGATCAATTTCTTTTTTATACATACAAAAAGTTTACATAATTAACAGGTTCATGACGTGTCTTCGTTTCAAATGGTTAGTCCAATTTCACAATTGCGATAATAAATCCAATTTCTAAAAGAAAACAATTTCCTCAATTTATGTTTGAATCATAGAATTTCATAAAGATAAAAAAAAAAACATTATTTGTGAATGCTTAATGATTCCTGCAAAAGAGTCCTCAATCAAAAATTCATCAATCGATCCTGCAGCTAAAGCGCCTTCATAGTTCTTCTTCTTTCCTGCATCATGCTTGAAAACATAATCATTAGACAAATCCAATAAATTTTTATCATGATTTTCTTATTAAAATGCATTGTTGACAAATAGATCATTGAGTTAAATACAGAGCTGCAGAATTGCACATTTTCTGTAGCTAAAATCGTGAACAGACAGTTAAGTACACACAGTCATGCATTTTTTTTATGAACAAATAACCAGTCCAATATTCAAATTGATCAATACCTCTTCCAAAAAAATTAGCAAATAGAACATTTTTTTTTAATATATATATATATATATATATATATATATATATATTCTTTGCTTCGACAGGTGTGTAAGTGAGTGAAAAAAAGCAGGCCAAACAGTCCATTATTATGTCTAGATATGCCACTCATATTCTTGTACCCTAGAGTGATTATGGTCTTTGATAATTTCTTACAACCCTCTCTTGTTCTTTTTACTTTCAAATACATGTGGAGATTTGGAATTCAATCATGTTGGGGATTTAAAAAATAACACATTTTTCATGTAATTTGTTTTGAGTGATTCACAAAATCAAGGAAAATTGGATTTGGGGCACCTAGAACAGTATAGAAAACAAATAAAAATATCAAAACTTAACAAGTTGCGATCAAAAAATTACCGATACTGGTATCCCTGAAATGCTGGAGGAAGTGCTCGGGGTCGAGGCGAGGGAGGTCACACTCCCAGGGCTGCCAACGCCATTTCAGAATATCTCTGGCATTTGATTTGTTGTTCGATATGAAATTCCATCCTTTGAAGATCTCCTTTCACCTGTGATCATAACGCGGTTTCAGCCCTGGATCATGAACCCATCTTCCGTACGAATAGTTACAAGGTTTCGTCTAGCTGCCCACTTGCTTGTGGAGCTTTTATGAAGTGCCCATGTCCTCGTCCCACTGCTTCACTGAGTTCGAGATAGTTTCCCTGTGAACCCACTTCAATTGGTCTAAGATTTCTTGTTATGTTCTTTCCCTGCCATATTCTCAGCCTTTGTTCAAGAGCGTGTTTAACAATTGGATAACATTGGAGCCTTTGTATAACATTCACAATGTAACAAGAAAAAAAACTACGTAATATCGAAATTTGCCATGGTTGAAAATGAAAAGTCAAAGCATTGAAAGTGAATATTTGAAAATGATATGTAGTTTCGACTCATAAAATTAGTAATTTTAGCATAAAATTAGTAATGGTTTTTTTGCTTGAATCTGCTCTCCTTCAACACCAAGACATATTTCTCATGGACTCAATCAAACTGGATTTGTTTCAACGATTTGCAGGATCTCAAGGCAGTAAGTAAAAACTGTTTTTTCCACATAACCTAGAAAATAAGGCTCTAACGAACCCTGCAAATATCTCAAATGGTTACGAATTTGTGAGAATCAAACCTAGGTAATATAATTAACCTCGTTCTGAGAAAAACCCACGTTTTATTATTTTGAAATTAATTTTAATTTGGCCAGAAATTGTGTTTTAAAATGATGTGTCGAAAACTACTACGCATTTCTGGAAAATGCTCAAGTAACAAAAATCACTTGTTGGATCTTTCATGTCCACCACCAAGCATGGATAAGGATGAGCGCTTTAAATGAAGAGCCATCAAATATCTTTGTTTGTATCTTGTTCATAGTGTGGCGAATCTATTGATCGAATTACTAGTCATCCATGAATGTGACAAGTGTGAGTTTCCACTGCCAGTTATCGATCTTGATAAACATCTGAACATCTTAGAGCACTTGATTTCTTCCTGTTCAGAAACAGTTGCCTTCATGGTCTCCAGTGTGTCTTCATTCATCGATATGCCATCTATCATCTCCTTGTTACTTTCTTCAACAATATCACCAGGCTTTTCTTTCTGAATTTTAACCCAGTCTTCATCATCTCGGAAATTCTCTTCTGCTAACACATCAGTAATGACCTACTAAGAAGGTTGAAATGCCCATTTTTCAACATTTTCTTATGGTTCTTCTAGTTTGTCTATTATTGTTTCAACACCTTATTTTTCATCACTAACCCTAACACTGGCCTCAATTTTCCCAGAACTGCTTGAAGGATTTTCGTCAACCAGACCACAGGCAAAAAGTTGAATCGTGGGGAAAATGGAAAAATAAGAAATACTACGTTGATCCTCAAATCAGATAGTGCAATGCCACCAACTAAACTATTGATTATGCCTCTGATTGCCATAGCCAACCATGACAGTGACTGCAAATCGCCAACAAATCTTGCCCTCCCTTGTTTTGTAGCCTCTTCGAGCAAGATTTTTTTTTTTTTAAATGATGGATTTTTGAATTTTGGATTCCAAGCTAACGCCATATATATATAGATATATATATATATATATATATATATATATATATATATATATATATATATACAGGTCACATGAGAGCTTAAATTGTCAATTTCTCAATTCTCTTTTAAAAAAAAGAATTGATAATTTTTATTTTAAAATTTACATTTCCCTTATTCAAAACAATGAATTTTTTTTATGTTATCCTTTTTATTGAAATTCTAACATGATTTTTTTATTTTTTAAATATTTAAAATCAAAACATGAATTTTTTATTGAAAATATTTGTGATGTTAAGGAAAAAAAATGCAAGAAAATAAATAAAAGATTTTAAAGTCTAAAAACTCAAAAAAAAATGCAATCAAGAACTTAAAAAGAAATGCAATCAAGCTTGATTTTATTTTTCCTACAATTTTTTTTTTTTAATGATGGATTTTTGAATTTTGGATTCCAAGCTAACGCGGAAAAATAAATAAATAATAATAATAATAATAAATAAAAAAATAAAAATCTTTACAGGTCACATGAGAGCTTAAATTGTTAATTTCTCAATTCTCTTTAAAAAAAAAAAAGAATTGATAATTTTTATTTAAAAATTTACATTTCCCTTATTCAAAAACATGAATTTTTTTCATGTTATCATTTTTATTGAAATTCTAACATGATTTTTTTATTTTTTAAATATTTAAAATCAAAACATGAATTTTTTATTGAAAATATTTGTGATGTTAATGAAAAAAATGCAAGAAAATAAATAAAAGATTTTAAAGTCTAAAAACTAAAAAAAAAAATGCAATCAAGAACTTAAAAAGAAATGCAATCAAGCTTGATTTTATTTTTCTTAATTTATCTACTTAAAAGATTTTATTTTTATTTTTAAGTATATGAATGTTTCCAATGGAGCCATTTACATATTAAACTTTCTAAAATGTTCATATCCAAATTTGCAAAATGTACCTGATTATGTATGAGGACATGAGAAATCGTTTTAACCTTTAGATTTGCCACAAAGATCCCTTGAAGAACGGATAAATGTCGTGGCACAATCATGTTTCGATATCATTCCTCAATGCAGTCCTTGTGCTTCAAAGAATGTTCAATCTGCATTCTAGATCTTTCATCCATAAATGGTTAGTAAAAAAAATGTTTTTTTATATATTTTTTATAAAACTGATATACAACTAAATGATTTATGAATCTACATGCTTTAATCATGCATTTAGGGAAAAACTGAAAAATAAACTCTAGACTGAAAGCTAGTTCTTATGCACACTTCCCCAGCAATGGCACCAAAATGTTGAGGTAAATTAGTTACCTATTATTTAATTGTCAACCCGGAGATTTCGTAAAACTTGTGAAGCATGTGTGCACTATATATGCTAGAAATTAACTTCTAATTTAGATCAATCTAACTACGAAACCAAATAACGACAAACCAAATTCACCTATTCTAATTCAAAAATCAATTCAAAAGAAATTATAGTACAGTGCGTGGAATTGAAATCTTAATCTATCACACTTGTAGGAATGAAAAAGCACACCACTCTTTTAGAAATGAAATCTACTCTAAGGGATTATGTGTGCATTATCAAATCAGGATCCTATGAAATGAATAATCAAAACCACATGACATGAAATGAAAGCAAAAACAATCATTCTTAACCTCTCACACAGGAAAAGATATGAAAGCAAATAAAAACAATTGCTCTTAACCTCTAGATAGGAAAGAAAATAAAAACAATCGCTCTTAACCTCTAGATAAGAAAGCAAATAAAAACAATCACTCTTAACCTCTAAATAGGAAAGCAAATAAAAACAAACACTCTTAACCTCTCACACAAGAAAAGATATGAAAGAAATAAAAATAATCACTTTTAACCTCTCACACATGAAAAGATATGAAAGAAACAAATATTAATCTATGAAAAACAATAAATCTCACACATTGTAGCTGGTCAATCCAGAAGCATGAGAGATGGCAAGTTGAAAGGCTCCTAGTGCAAGCATTACCAATCAAGGTGAACATCACTCATGAGCATGGTGCTAAATCTAAATTACATTCAAACATAAGTAATCTTAACTTCCACTTGAGTATCTCCAACTTTACACATGCCTTTGAAAGGAAAAGGCTCTCTTATTTATACAAAAACATAAGAAGCTACTTCATTAATGGAGGTCCATTATTCTCTCCCTAGATCCCTAGAAAATCTCATAGAGTTACAATTCAAATAGGTAATAATGAGACACATATCCTCTTTGACCTTTATCCAAATCTCCTTCCGTATCTTGAAGGGAATTCGAATTTGAGCATTGGATGCCACATAAGGGTGCCTTGGAAGCTTCCAAATGACCTTCACATGTCATGAAACTCAAGCCACTTTTAAGTATTAGCAAGTATATGTCATTTTTCTAAGTTTTAACCATTTAATTCACTTAGAATACTAGAAATCATTAACTTTTGGAAAACACAAATGGAACCCATATAATTATGAAAATAGAAGCTAATGAAAGATTATATGACTATGGAGTTGTGACATGTAAATGAAATAGTGACAATAAAAGTGAAAATGAATGATATTTTGAAGACATTTTAAAAACTCTACGATTCATAAACATACCAATTACATAAACTCTACCACCGGAAAGTAAAGCCATGACTTTCACTGATAACAACTTAGCCTAACAAACCTAAGCCAATTTATTGTTAAGAATAATTTACACATAATATAGTCAACATTCGTGAGACAAAGCCAGCAAAGCCAAATAAGCGCTGAGATTTTATCTTAATTAGGCCATGACACAATGTACAATTCTCCCTTCATTTTGGTTTCAAAGTTTTCATATTTGTGAGATATGTAAGTCCGTTTAAATGATGTGATTGATTAACAAAAACCACTATTTCCGTATTATGGAAGTGCTGTTAATTTGTCATCAATTACTTTGCACATGGAAGTACTTTCAGTTTTTTTATAGGATCCAATCCACCAAAAGCAGATATCAAAGTACCACTAAAAAGTGTAAAAGTCATTTTTTTATTCAATCGTTCGTTAGGTTTCGGTCTAAATCCAAATACTTTTCGTTGCACTTGGAAAAGTTAAAAATCGAAATGATCAATAAAGTAATAATTTTAATATTTTTGAACTTCTAAATAAAATATTATTACTCAAAAATTTAAAAAGCAAACTACATTTTCCTCACCATCCCCTTATTAATATTCCATGCAGGCCTCCTTCACCCACTTTTCTATATTTATTCTTCGCAACTTCAACGTCAAAAAAGAAAATAGCTGTTCCCCTCTAGATGGGGGGCGATGTGGTTCCTCCAACAAATCTTTACAACGTCAGAAAATAAAAATTGCTGCTATGTTTGGGGTCACCAAACGTTGCCTTTTTATTTAATTGCTTTAATTGCTTTAGACGAAAGAAAGAAACCTTTTTCACAATCGAATATATTTTATAACAATATGAATTTTTACAATCTTGGGAGAGTGAGACGTTCACGACTTCTAAAATAAAAAATATAATTTATATAAAAGTTAAAAATATATAGGTTTTTTAAAAATTAATAAATATAAATTACTTAAAATAAATGATAACTAAGATTGTAAGGCATGTAAATCTATATTTAATTTTTTTAACAATTAATAAATATAAATTATTTAAAATAAATGATAGCTAAAATTGTAAGGCATGTAAATTTAGGAATGATGGCGCAGCGATTTTTTGGAGCGCAAAAGAGGACCTGCCATGAAACCCTAGCGAGGAACCTTGGTGCAAAAATGGTGAAACCCCTAGTCTTGGGGAAGCATTTGGGTGAGTGGATAACCATTAATGGAGTAGGCGGTCATGGAACGGGCAACAGGGGCACATGACCACGGCAGTTGGAAGTTATTTACTGTTTAAAAGCAGATTAACCGGGTCAACAGACAGTGGAGATCGAACGGTGGTCTTTAGTTATTGAACATCTGGGCCAGAGCCTGTCAAGTATTGTAGTTAACAGCAGAGCATAGGGACATTGGAACGACGAAACTGTGAATGTCATTTGTATGGAAGAGGAACTCGTCGATTACTCTTCAGATTCAATGGATGCTACCCAAATTTGGGCAGAGGATCCACATCAGCAACCAGTTGGACAGACACTGAAACCACCCCAAGAATTGAATATTCATGTAGATGCACATTTAACGGAGATGGTCGATGTGGAGGGTAGCATCATTGACCTAGGGTTTACTCACCCAAGCACAACTGCGAATGCGGAGTACCTTCACTACCAAGAGGACTAGAATCACCTGATACTGCAAATTTTGTCGTCATCTGAGCTCCAATACTAAGAATTTGAGCCACAGGGACATAAGACAAATGTACATGGCGAGCCCTTCGTGGTTGGTGGGGGCACGAGCGCATTTGGTGTAGACACATATGAAAATGTCAATATAGGGCATATTACTCAAGGATTTATAGGTGTTGACCCACAAGGTTCGAGACCTCCACACCCGGCTCGTATATCTGGGTGCTTTGATGGCATACCACGACAGGAACAAACAAATGAGGATATCAGAGCATCGGATTCAAATGAGAATCAGCCCAAGGAGAATGACCAAAATCCGATAAACCACTTTTAGAGTTCAAGGGGTAAGAAAAAATCCAAATGTACCAAGGTGCATGAATGAGGGCGACCACTAGTATTTGGAGAGGGCATCAGTATGGCATAGACCGCAGATACTGAGAGCACTGTGATTTTTGGCTGGGTTAGATGCCGGAACTACATCCCTGCTAGGTTAAAGCGATGGACAGTGGAGATATGGGGTCACCTACTGGATCAATTGTCATCAGTTCTTACCATGACGAGAGGTTGGTTTGCGCTTATATTCGCATGATCAGACCAGGTCAGTTGGGTTTTTTCCAAGTATTGGTACATTGAGATGACATCGTGCTCCTCAAGTGATGGACGCCTCTTTTCGACCTGGAGAAAGAGAAAATGGGGGCTGGTCCTATATGGATTAGACTATCAGGATTTCCCCTACAATTTTCATTCGAGGAGGTTTTAAGATGCATTAGGGACGACCTAGGAATTTACCTTGATCATGATCGATCTTATATGGAAATCGAAAACCTAGCCATTGCCAGGATTCTGGTTCATCTAGATACCAAAGAAGGTTTAGTTGAATGCTATCGGCTACAATACAGGGATATAATAAGATGACAAATTCTCGATTACAAAGGGATTCCATTTTAGTGCAGAAGGTATCATGAGGTTGGACACTTGTATAAGGATTTCCTACTGATTACAAAGGTGCATATTGAGGTCCCCATGAATCTAGTTACGACGGGCACACAGACTCAAGCAGAGGTGGACTCGACTTCTGCAGCAAACATAGCAGTGAAACCCCCAAGAGGGTGAATGGTGGCTCGGGACGAGCTTAAACAATAGGGCGTCCAGACACCTGATGTTCAGGTCACTCAATCACGCTTAAGAGGGCATGAATTGATTCTAAGTACTCCCATATCCTCCCCTTCCTCTTCTCATAATTTAATGAATGCTGGTATTACTATGTTATCTTTAGGATCATCGGGTTTGGGTTTAGATGCATGTAACTTTACTCCCATTCATTGTCCTGTTGCATCGGCTCCCCCCACTATACTGACTATTGAGCCTTCTATTATCTTGGGTTGAGCTACTATTCTTCCAAAATGGGAGGATTCCTCTGGAAACATCTCTCATAGATATAACCTCTGATCACTAAATCACCCCAAACCCCACTCATTCGGACTGGGTGATGACCCTCCCAAAAAATCTTAGAAATCTCCCAGGGGTACGCAATCCAACATTTCAAAAGCCATCCACAAGGCTAGTATCGAGGTGGTGACTAGTATTCAAATTTCCATTGACCGGGTTCTTAGAGCACAAGGAAAACCTGATAGGGTTATCATGTGAAGTGCTTATTGTTATGTCCCTATAATACTAGTGTATTCCCTCATTGTTATTAGTGTAGCCCTCTTATTGTTATTGTTGTGCCCCATAGAAGCCCACTATTTTTATTGTGGTTCCCTTACATTATTATTGTTATGTCGACTTTGATTATATTGTGACCCCTTAGACTCCTATATATAAAAAGGAGGTTGTGTCATTTGAATCATCCAAGAATTATTCATTTGTGTAATGTAAAGGAGGTTTTCCCCTCGAAGAGGTTGATTTTAAAGGTGTTGATCTATATTTTCTTCTATTTTGTGATTTGGTTGCATAACATTTGCTATCAGAGCTTTGGATTCTAGGGTTTCGCTGCTCCAAACAGGTCATCGTGGCATTTTCGCTATAACTTTATTTCTGCGACATTTCAGAAGCGAAAAAAAACTCATTTGAGTCGAAATCCCGCTGAACCTTGGGTCCAAATTTCATATTTTGTCTTGCTATATTTTCAGAGATATGATCCAAGGAATTTATGGTTTTGCAGGATCCCGAATTACATCCCAAACAGGTGACCTTGGGAAAATCGTCATAACTTTCTCTCTGAGTATCAGATTGAAATTTCATAAGAAGTTATAGAAATAGGTAGAACTCTAATTTTTGTGTAGTGTTTTCAGGTCCGAAGGTGGAAACAGTGATATGTGGTACTTCGTAAAAGTTTTCTCTACTGAAGAATTCTATTATCAGGTCAGTGTGGGAGATTTGGCCTAACTCTTTCTTGAATACTCCAATCTTTATCAGACCACTGGGGTTGGAAAGAGGTTTCAGAAGGATACCATAGGATGAAATTGCAGAACTTAGAGATCTGAAATTGTACAGATACAACAAATTCAATATCGAGCTACTACAAAGCAAAAAAAGGTGTGTAGTCTTTTCTAAAATTTGCATAAGTTTGGTTTGAAAAAATAGTTTGAAGTGATTCAAAAGGTGTAGTGAAGCATAATTATCATTAATTGATGCCCCGAATAAAGAAAATGGAAACACCTAGTAAGAAACCTACAAGCTCCACTATGACACATGAAGAAGAGGAAGAAATGCAACATGATATATCAAAATTGCAAGACCAAATGCAACAAATTTCACTCTCGCAAAAAGTAACAAAAAATGAATTGGAAGCCATGATGAATGTTAAGATAGATGGTATAAAAATGGACATGGTAGTTTTGAATGATGGTTTAAAATTAGACATGGAAGCAATGATGAATGTCAAGATAGAAGGATTGAAAGAAAGTTTGGCAAAGTTGCTAGAAGAAAGGTGTCCCATTGGTGACAAGGCAATCCATGAAAATCATGATGAAGACAAAAGAAATATCAATCACAATTTTAGAGACTCCCATGTGGGGTTTAAGAACCACCACATTCCAAATATAGAGATGAGGAAGTTTGATGGAAAGTATCTGGTAACTTGGATGCTACAGATGGAGTAATATTTTGATATACAAGATGTGCAACCCTCACAAAAGGTACGTATTGCATATTTATATTTAGAACCCAATTAGTTTGTATTATATAGATGGATTTATTCTCGTAAACAACTTTTCACTTGGTAAATTTTTACGGAAGAAATGATAGCACATTATGAAGATACAAAGAGAAACACCTTCTTTAGCCAACTGATAAATTTCAAACGAAAGGGTTCAATGGCGGAGCACATTGAAGACTTCCAAAAATTAAATATTAGGGTAACCAATATTCCATAGCAACATAGGATTGATGTCTTCATAGGGACTTTAAAATATGACATCCAACGTCAGGTTCGCCTTTGGGAACCTGATACTTTGGAGAAGGCATTCACGGTGGCAAGAGAAGTTGAAAGAAAAATTATGGCAACAAGGAAGTCTACCAATCACAACTATAAAGATGGACGTGTTACTGGTCCTAGTCTTCCACAACCTATAAGGTTGACACCGCAACAATTGGAGGAAAAAAGAGCAAAAGGGCTTTGTTACAGTTGTGATAGAAAATACACTAAAGGTCATAAGTGTGTTGCGAAGAAATTATTCTACATATATTGTGAAGAGGAGGAAGAAAAGGAACAAGAAACATCAAAAGAGGAGGATATACCCCAGGAATCAAACCTAGAGAAAGAAGGAATGAATCCGACCATATCTTGTAATGCATTGGCAGGAATTACCACTCCTCAAACTCTGAAAATAGAAGGACATATCAAGAAGAAAAAGGTAATAGTGTCGATTGATTCGGGTAGTACCCTTAATTTTATTCATTGTAATATAGAAATGGAATTAAATTGCTTCCTATATCCAGCACCAGAGTGTCAATTGATGGTTGCAAATGGAGGAACCATAAATTGCTCTGGAAAGTGCCATAATATCAAGCTATCCATGGGAGAATATGTATTGAATAGTCCAATGCTTTCCATTCCAATGGGTGTTGTTGATGTTGTACTAGGAATCCAATGGTTACAATCTTTGGGTACGATAAATTTTAATTTTCAATAAATTTTCTTGAAATGTTTTTGGGAAGGAAAGGAAGTTGAATTAAGGGGTATCGCAGGGAAACCAGGAAAGATAATCATCTCTAATAGCATGACAAAGCTTCTAAAGAAATAACAACAAGGCGTAATTACACAATTATGTTCTCTAGAGGTTCAAACATCGAAATCATCTATTTCTCCATACCTCCAAAAAGTCTTGGACAATCATTCCAAGGTATTTGAGACTCCCAAAGGCCTCCCACCTATTCGTGATCATGATCATGCTATTCATTTGATTCCAGGAAGTATTCCTCCAAACATCAGGCCTTACAGATATCCCTATGCCCAAAAGAGTGAAATTGAACATATGGTTGTAGAAATTCTAGAGGCGGGTATAATTCAACCTAGTCAAAGTTATTTCTCTACTCTAGTAGTATTGGTGCACAAGAAGGATGGATCATGGCACATGTGTCTAAATTATATGGAGCTCAAAAAGCTCACTATTAAAGATAAATTTCCCATTATTTTCATTGATGGATTATTGGATGAATTACATGGAGCAATTTACTTCACCAAGTTGGATCTTCATTCAAGATATCATCAAATAGGAATGAAGACTGAAGACGTTCCAAAAATAGAATTTAGAACTCATGAAGGTCATTATGAATTTTTGGTCATGCCTTTTGGCCTTATCAATTCACCTTCTACATTTCAAGGTTTGATGAATTCCATTTTCAAACCCTTCCTTAGAAAATTTGTGTTATTATTTGTTGATGATATGCTAATATATAGCAAGTCTTGGAAGGATCATGTTGACCACGTTGATAAGGTGATCAAGCTATTAGAGGAGAAACAACTATATGCAAAAACCTCCAAATGTTTCTTTGGAGTACAAGAGGTGGAATATCTAGGTCATATTGTATCTCATGAGGGTGTTAAGGTAGACCCTAACAAAATTAAAGCCATTAAGGAATGGAAAATCCCCGCATCCATAAAGAATCTACAAGGATTTCTTGAGTTGACAGGGTATTATCGCAAGTTTGTTAAGAATTATGGGATAATAGCAACACCTCTAACAACGTTACTGAAGAAAGATGTATTTTCTTGGACTCTAGAAGCAACTAAGGCCTTTGAGCATCTTAAAGAGGCAATGTACCAAGAACTGGTCTTAGCTATACCAGACTTCACGAAAACCTTTATTGTGGAATGTGATGCCTCAGGAAATAGAATTGGTGATGTTTTAATGCAAAATGGAAGACCCGTTGCTTTTGAAATTCGTCCAATAAAAGGAAAGTATTTACACAAAGCTATTTATGAGAAGTAAATGTTGGAAATACTACATGCACTTAAGAAATTGCGACCTTACCTAATGAGAAGGCACTTCAAGGTAAAAACAGATCATGATAGTCTTAAATACTTTTTGGAACAAATATTATCTTCAAAGGAACAACAAAAATGGGTCACAAAGATGTTGGGTTATGACTTTGAAATTATCTACAAAAAGGGGGAAAAAATGTTGTTGCATATTCACTCTCAAGAAAGTATGAGGATGTGGAAGCATTGCTTTTTGTCATTTCCATTATCCAACTAGATTGGATAACCGAAGCGAGGGCTGAATGGAAGAATGATGAAGAAGTGTGGGCACTCATTCAAAAGTGCAGCGAGATCTTTGTACATCTGATACATTTAACTAGAAAAATGATGAATTATGGTACAAAGATCGCTTATACCTTTGTAAGAATTCCCAACTCAAACAAAAGATTCTTTTATAATTGGACACCTCTCCCTTAGGAGAGCACTCTGGATTTTTAAAAACTTACAACCGGATTAAGGAGTTTTTTTTGGGATGGCCTTAAATATGATATTCAAAAGTATGTGGCGGAATGTTTGGTTTTCCAACAAAATAAAGTTGAGACAATTAAGACCCTGGGTCTGTTACAACCTTTATCCATTCCAAGTCAACGTTGAGAGGAGGTTTCAATGGATTTTATCACAGGTTTACCCAAGTCCAAAGGAAAGAGTGTCATCGTGGTGGTAGTTGATAGACTTACCAAGTATGCACACTTTTGTGCATTATATCATCCATTTAAAGCTAGTGTAGTTGCTACTACATTTATGGAAACAATTCAAAATCTACATGGAAACCCAAAGATTATTTTAAGCGACAGAGAGCCTATTTTCACTGGAACATTTTGGACGGAATTATTTTCTTATCTAGGTACTCAATTAGCTCATAGCTCATCTTATCATCCTCAATCAAATGGGAAAACTGAGATAGTAAACAAATGTTTGGAAGGATATCTTCGTTGCTTTGTATTTGATAAACAAACACAATGGGTCAAATGGTTACCTCTGGCTGAATGGTGGTATAACACTTCCTTCCATACTGCAGCAACCCATTTATGGTGCTTTATGGATATCATCCACCATCTAGCACATCATCTTTAAGAGAAACTAAGGTTCAAGCAGTGGAATATCACATAGAGCATCAACAAAAAGTTCTCCAACTCTTAAAGGATAACCTCACTTTGGCGCAGAATAAAATGAAACAAAAGGCGAATCAACATCGCAACGAAAGAAGTTTTGATGTAGGTGACTGGGTATTTTACGGCTACAACCATATAAACAAATGTCCCTCAAGAAAGATAAGAAGGATAATAAATTATCACCAAAGTATTATGGTCCTTACAAGGTGTTGCAAAAAATTGGTACGTTGGCATACAAATTGGAGCTTCCTACATCTTCCCGAGTGCACCCATTTTTCCATGTTTCATGCTTAAAGAAGGTTATAGGTGACAAGCTCCCAGCTCAAGCAATATTTCCAGAACTTGACAAGGAAGGAAAAATCATATTGGAACTTGAACCAATCACGGAAACAAGAACTCGAAAATTACGAAATCAATCAATTTCAGAGTATCTCATCAAGTGGAAGAACTTACCCGCGGAAGATTCCACATGGGAGGAAGAGAATTTTATACAAAAGCATCCAGAACTACTCAAGCATTGAGGACAACGCTTTTTTTGAAGGAGAGGGGCATGTTAGGTCCCTAAACTACTAGTGTATTTCTTCATTGTTATTAGTGTAGCCCCCTTATTGTTATTGTTGTGCCCCATAGAAGCTCGCTATTGTTATTATGGTGCCCTTACATTATAATTGTTATGTCGGCTCTGATTATATTGTGACCCCTTGGATACCTACATATAGAAAGGAGGTTGTGTGATTTGAATCATCCAAGAATTGTTCATTTGTGTAATGTAAAGGAGGTTTCCCCCTCGAAGAGGCTGATTTTGAAGGAATTGATCTGTCTTTTCTTCTATTTTTTGAGTTGGTTACATAACACTTATCCTTCAATTGCAGGAGTTTGGCCAGCCCAGACAAGAAACTGGCACTCAGAAGGCTTTTAGGCACTGTTAGGATTGATGTTTTATTTCTACAAGAGACATTGGTAGAGGGGGGAACTTTCAACACTATTCTATCAAATATACTCCCTGGATGAACATTCCATACACTAGATGTGAGAGGGAGATCCAGGGGATGTGCCATGGGATTCAATAACAAGACTATCAAGATTGACAATATATGGGGAGATGAAGGATTATGACAATATCATTATAGGAGCTGACCTGAACTTCTCATTGGGACATGCTAAATCATGGGGAAATAGGGCTCAAACTGATCCCTTGATGGAGTGTTTTGAGCACCTGATGGATAATAATAACCTCATGACTCATCCAAGATACAACCCACATGGAGGAATACGAGAATATGAGAGGATGCACTGGACAAAAGATTAGATTGATTTATTATTAAAGCACCACTGGTGGAGAGGCTGGACAGAATAAGAGGGTAGGATTGGGGGGTATATCAGATCACTTTCCGATATTTTTGGAAATTATGAATTCCAATTATATGTCAAATTCTCCATTCAAATTTGACTCGGCTTGGCTGGTGGAAGAAGAGTTACACAAAATAGTAATGGAATCTTGGAATCATTGTGGAAAATACGACAATTCCACACCGGCTGAGGTGATAGCCAACAACTTAGATCGGATCAAGCACAAGACTATAATATGGGCTAAAGAGAAAAAGAAAAGGGATGAAGATTCTATTCTGAAAATTGAATCTGACATATTGGAGATGGAGTGCACTAGCAATGCTAGTTACTCATCATTGGAAGAAAGAAACACCTAATAAAGCTGGAAACGGAAAAGGTTCATCTCCTGAGACATCAAGTGGAGACTTGGAGATTAAAGAGCATAGTTATATGGCCAAAGGCTGGAGATGAAAATTCAAAATTATTTCAATAATGTGCCAGGGGGCGGAAACTGAGTAATACAATTTGGACCTTAAGAGATCATAATGGAATGGAGTCCAATACTTTCAACTAGATTTCCGACATGGGTACTAGACATTTCTCCCAAATGTTCAGGGCGCCTAGAGCAGCTACCATTGTAGAAGTACTCTGAATAGTCGGGACTTTGCCTAGGTTTGTGGAGGGAGAGGAAGAGGAGACACTAAACAAGCTGGTCAAATTGGAGGAGATCGAAGCAGTACTGAAGTGGCTCAAAAAAAGACAAAAGCCCAGGACCAGACGGATGTCCTATTGAATTCTACCTCACCTTTTTTTTATCATATTGGAGCTTATCTTCCCATAGCAATTGAGGAATGCAGACTATTGGGGAAGATGCATGAGGGGTTCAATTCTTCATTTATTGCACTTGTTCCCAAAGCTGAAAACCCTCAGACATTTGATGATTATCAACCTATTTCCTTATGCAACTACATATATAAAATCATTTCAAAAATCTTTGCAATTCGCATCAAGCCCATTCTATCTAAGATGATATCCAAGGAACAATTTTCATTTCTCAACCATCGTCAGATTCATGAAGCCATATGGACTGCACAAGAAGGGATCCACTCCATTAATCTCAAGAACAATAAGAGTATTATACTCAAGATCGACCTATAAAAAGCATTTGACATAGAAAGTTGGACTTACCTACAACTTATAATGACCCATGTTGGCTTCCCTTGCTCTTTCATAAATTGGATTATGTGTTGTTTTACATCTGCATCTTATAGCATACTCATAAATGGCGCTGCATCCAATTTTTTCCATGTTTAACGTGGCCTTAGACAGGGGTGTCCATTATCACCCCTATTATTCCTCCTGATCATGGAAGGGTTAAATAGACTCGTATCCAATGCTCGTGTTGATGGGTCATTAGGTGGTGCCAAACGATAGATGTTTCCTATCTAACGCATTTATTATTTGTAGATGATGTACTTGTTTTTGTAGATGGATCTATATGAGACACCACTTGCTTCAAGAATATTCTATCCTTATTTTGTAAAGCTATAGGTATGGTACCTAATTACAACAAATCTACCATTATGCTGGTTTCATGTTTACAAAATGAGCAAAGACATGCACGTCATCAATTTCAATTCACAAGGCAAGAAATGGAGGTTGGGCTCAGATATCTTGGCTTCAAACTCAAGCATAATGATTACCGCATTGTGGACTAGACTTGGCTTATTGCAAAAATCGAAGGTCGCATCAACATTTAACAATAGAGATGGATGTCTACAGCAGGCAGACTGACATTTATAAAATCTGTATTGGAGGCCATACCAATATATTGGATGGCGCTATCCTGGATACCGAAAGGCATCGTCAATAGAATACAACAATTATGTTGTAGATTTTTATGGAGAGGGAAAATGTCATTAATACATTCGCATGGGTAAAATGGGAAAGAATTGGAAAACCAAAAAAAAGGGGAGGATGGGGCATGAAGGATCTGAACAAATTCGCAATGACGCTTGCAGCAAAGATGGGGTGGCAGATAATTACAACTAATAGCTTATGGAAAGAGGTATTTTTTTACAAATATATATACCCTCTATCAGTTATATTAATATTAACTTATTTAGATATTAATATAGATCTGTGGTTTTTATTGATTCTATTACTATTACATATATTATGTTATATAGATTTTAAGTTTTATAAATATTATGTTTTACAATGATCAAGTCTTATAAAATATTAAGTTATATAGTCATTTAGTCATATATATTAATATTATGTTATTCAACCATATACATTAATATTAAGTTATTTGTCCCTTATAGTCATTAAATTATATAGTCATTAAATTATATAGTCATTAGTTGTGTAGTCATAGATATTATATTAATATTAATATATATTTATTAGTTTGTATGTATTTAATTTACATAGTTTTTAGGTTATACAAATATTATTTATGATATTAATATATATATTAGTTTTTAATTATTAATATAGGTTCTAGGCTTTATTAATATTAACTCTAATATATATTAAGTTATATTGGCTTTAGGTTATATTATTATTAAGTTATATAGTAATCATCATTATTAAGTTATATTGTCATTAAGCTATATAATTATTAATGTTAATTAGTAATTATTTATTAGGTTTATGATATTAATATTAATATATTTATTAGTTTTTAACCTTTTTGATATATAAATATTAACATTCATATTAGTTTAAATGATTAATTTAGATTTTAGTTTAAAGAATTTGGTCAAAAATATAAAGTAATCAATATCATAATAAAAATATTAAGTAAATAATAATAATTTATAATAATTAAAATTAATTTTAGGTTTTATGATAATTCTTTCTGGCCGACCTGTGCTTTGCTTTTAATTCTCATCCCTCATTAATATTTATTCCCTCCATCTGGCTCTTCTTTTTATCATCTTTCTCTTTACCCTGATGATGGATCCCATTTGGGATTTGAAACGTTGGTGTAAAAACTCGACTACTGTGGATTCTCCGATCAAAAATTCGAAAAGCACAAACCACAGATCACTGAAATCCAATAGAATGGATTCGTAAGCTGAATTGGGATATCACTGGTTCCTCCATCATATGGAATGCTATCACACACTCCATATCGGTCATCAAGCGAGGATTGACATGGCAGGTTGGAAATGGTGAACTCGTTCGACTTGGAATTAATGCTTGGTCGAGATGTGGAAATGCTCATATCTTACAACTAGAGCTTAGGTATGTACTTGAATTGGAAGGTGTCACTCAGCTATCACATATTGCAGACGGAAGGAACACTTCATGTCTCTCACAAGGATGGTTATCTGCAAGGGATCTCAGGTTACTGAAGAGGTGGAGATTGGATTGGAACAAATTCATTGGGGCACTAGAAGAGTCACATATCAGGATTACTGATCGGGAGGATGAAAACATATGGGTTGCAGCACCTTACGGTCGTTACACTCCCAGGGATGGATACACTTTTCTTATATTAGAACAGGAACCTGTGGGGGCGGATTGGTGGTGGCGACCTCTGTGGAAGCTAAAATCACCACATATAGCACGACTATTCATGTGGTGCATATTAGCAAACAGAGGGCCTACTGATGATTATCTCAATCGTCGTGCATTTCATGGTTCATCTCGATGTTGTCTTTGCAAGGATCAGGCCGAAGACATTAATCATCTATTCCTACACTTCTCAGTGACATGCTAGGTGTGGCATCAGATTTATCTCTCCCTTAATATCAAGATCAAATGGAATGGGACTCATCTCACAAATGCTTGGAAAATTTGGTGGAATTCAGTAGCATCACACAAAATCAGGAATCTCCCTCTGCTATTCTACTAGGGTATATGGTTTGTCAGGAATTGATCCATATTCTAGGATGCACCCTTTCATTGGACAACGAATTGCAATCATATTGTCGCATTATATCACTTGATTCTTGAGGAACTAGAATCAAAACCCATCCAAGTCATTTTTCCTAAAGTAATTGATAATACTTTCCCATGGGCATATTTTGATGGGTCGGCACAAGACAACGAATGTGGAGGGGGAGAAATACTTTACATTACAGGATCACATTATTACAAGCTCAAAATGGGATTGGGGAGAGGCACCAACAATTATTCTGAACTTAACAGTCTCAGACACCTTCTCATCTTTGCACTGGAGCAAAACTGCAACAGGATTCAGATCTTTGGGGACTCAAAACTTGTTATCAATTGGTTCAACTCTGCATCTCATTGTCACGTGCACACACTCAGGGGTTTACTAGATGAAGTCATCACTCTAAAATCACATTTTTATTTTATTGTATGCTCGCATATATACAAGGAAATGAATTCGATCTTTGACGTTCTTTCCAAGGAGGCCGCACAACAACACAGGGGAAATGGTTAATTCAAGAACATCGAGATCAGGATATTTATCAATACTTCCATCGGCCTTTCATAGAATAGGATGGGGATGATTCTGAATGATCTGCCATGATTATTCGGCGGCTATAAGCATTTTTGTTTATTTTTTGTTTTGAACTATATGATCGGTTTTGATGTTTATCTACTTGTATATATTTATGTCATTTATGTATATATTGATGGTCCTAATGAACTTGGCACTGGATAGAATGGCTTGGCCCATTTCTGGTATTTTGCATATCTAAAATGCAGATGATACAACATGTAATTTTCTTTTTGATAAGGGAAATTACGATTTTTTTCTTGGGAAAATGATAATTAATTTAATAATAAATAATAATTATTTTACAATTAATAAATAATTAAATTAAGATAAACTTTTCATTTTTATTTTTAAACATATATTTTTAATAATAAAAAAACAAAAAAATACTTATATAAAACAAATGTAATATGCAATGTTAGTGTTCTTGTTTAGTATGTGCCTTTTATGCAAAAGTAGAGAACCTTTATGGGGTGAATGTGAATCATATAACTTAGTTTTATTAAGTGCATGATTTAAGCACCACAGCCTTGATGGAGGAGGAATCAAATTGTTAAGAATCTATTGGGACCTGATAACATAGTTTTATGAAAAAAGAGTTCGGTAACAATCAAATAATTAAACTATCAAAAAAATATTATGATTAATAAAATATATTAGGTGAAAAAACATTGTTATTGGAAAGAATACAACAATTAATAGAAAGCTAGCAAGGAATGATTATAGGTTAATAGATATTTATTGTTAAAAAAAGTATGATAATGAATGGAAATAAAATATTATATATGGAAAAATTCATATATTTAAATTATTTTTTGGATAATTAATTTATGAGGACACTTGTGGATTAGGTTGTTATTAGCAAAAATAGGACAACTAATAGAAAGCAAGACAATGAGATTTTATTTCGAATTAATGACATCATTAAAATTTGGTCGACATTTTAAACCATCTAATGTGGTTCAGCCTCATGACAAAGGTGAAAAAATAATCTATCCAAAAGTTTAAATAGTAGAGATGCATCTGGGTCAAGAGTTAGTCATTGGGAATTAGTCGTTGACAATTAGAGAAATTTTTTTTTTAACAATTTTTAATTCTCACAAATTGATTTTAAACCACATGAAATCAGTCATCCACCAATCCAAAATTAGAAATTCAATTTTTAAAAATTCAAAGATTAATTTTCAATTTCCCAAAACTTTAATAAAATTTGCAAATAGTTTTTAAAAAACTGCAAATTAATTAAGAGTCAAAGCATTTTGACCTAAATTGATTACAATATACTCTGCCTTCGGTAAATATAAATCAATAAATATTATTTACAATAGCATTTTAAGTAATCACTTATATAATATTAACAATAATAATAATAAATTATTTTTTAAGAAATTCTAAATTATTAGAATTAATTTTGATAACTTTGATTATATAAAAGATATTTTGAATTATTATCTAATATAATAGATTGTGTCTCCCCGTTGGGGGTGATGGAGCTCAATACAAATGATGGGACGGGGGTTGGGTATCAGTCCCCAACCTTAAATGTGGAGTGTTCTCAATGAGTATGGATGCCATTTGTCATTGGCGTGTGAGTGTCTCTGCAAACTTAGGGTAGAAAGGCCTTCAGCTTTTTGCTGAGGTGCGAGTGGTGTTGGTTTGCTTCAATCAAGTAATGGGAGGTGCATGCAAGCTACAGTGGGTGACTATGTTGGATCAGGTTGGTCTCCAAGATGCTTTGGAGCAGAAGCGGTCATTTTTTGAACTTGAACTTGTCTGGTGCAAACACATCTCTAGGCTCCTTAAGTACTCTCTACAATTGTTTATCTAGGACCCTGGACTAGCAACAGTTAAGTCATCTAGGCAACTTCTTTCAATTTGGGTGGCTCTTTCGTCTCTTGTGGGGATAAGTTCATTTCCCCCATCATTCTGCTCTCATTCTGGTCTTGGTCTTAGTAGGGGAAGCATTGTGGTATTTATTTTACTACCTCTAGTGGTTTTCAATAGTCAAGTGTCTAGTTCGGTGGGCGTGTGTGGTGTCTCTTGTGCGTCGACGGTGAGGGAAAACTTCTCTTGTGCCCTTCATCTCCCTCGGTGTTCAGTTCTTGTCTGGGAACTAGGACAGGAGAGAGAAGAGTTGGGATGTTGTTCATTGGATTGGTCGTGCATTGTGGTAGATGGGTGTCTTGCTCTATGGGTGTAAATGGTGCCTCTGTAGCCTTGTGGGTGAGGTTAAACTTTCCCTGTGCGAACTTGTTATGTTGTGTTGGGTGGCAGCTTGGGACTTTGCGGGTATTTTGGGTTAACGGGTTCAATCCATCGTCTCTGGGTTGTAAGCCTGAGGTGGGAGATTGGTATTTGCCCCAATGGCTGGTCTATGGGGGGTCAGGGAACCAACAAAGTAAGCAAATGTCAGTCTTATGGGGTGGTGGTCCTTTGGGCAGATTTTTTTGTGTATTTGGGTAGCTACCTTGGGTGCACAGTCAGGGCATGTGTCTCTTCCAGCCTAGCTAGTATGGTCTGGTGGACACTTAGAGAATTATGCAACATCGGTGTGTATAGCAGTTCGGGGCTCTCCATGGAGGTTTGGAAGTGTGGGGTGGTCATCCTCGAGGAGTAGTTGAGGAGGATAGTGACGATGCAGTGTAGGAAGGAGAAATTTCTCAGGAGGTGCCATCAGCTCCTTCGTCTATGGTGGCACCCCTAGCCTGGAATTTATAGCCCACTAGGTCAATCGAATTATTGTCATGATAATGGATATGCGTAGGAAAATGTAGGAGCAACAGGTTGAGTCTCTGAGCCTCATGAAGGACATTCATCAAGCCCACTGGGATTAGCTTGATCATCTTGCCTTCCTTCGGCAGAATAAACAATGTATTCACGTTTGGCTGAACAGGCTTGAGGCTAGAATTGAGCATATTGAGTTCCATGTGCATTGGCATCCTCCTCCCTCTGGTATTCCTAAAGTTGGTCATTTTAGGGTCCCACTAGACAATTTCTAATGCTTGTCAGTTATGTTAAAATTTTGTCTATTTTTTGGAACCTAAATGGCTATGCTTTTGTGAAAATTTATGGTTTCTGGTAAATGGACGGTTGTAATGATTTTTCTCTTCTCGCCAACAAATCTAGTCAGAGTGAGGCCGAAAGAGAAATGACCTCTAGCAAATATTTTTGTAATTTTTTAAAAATCTAATGAAAGTTGTTTTGATATATATATATCTATCTATCTATATATATATATATATATATAGATTAGGTTGTGTCTACCCTAATTATCGTTATTTTCCTTTATATTAGTGCTATTTTTATGGTGAAAAGCTAATATGATTCCAAGAAACAATTAAAAATTTCAAGTATTTTTGCTTTAGTATCAACATAGATCCATCTTAACTTTGATCTACTGAGCGCCAAGATGGATCAAATCTCTCAAAATGAAAACCTTTGCTTGAGTGCAAAACTTGAGGAAAGGTTTTCACCTCTTGAGATTTGATTCTTCTCGACTTCGGGTAGATCTAAAACTAAGATGGATTTTTGTTGGTTTTGAGCAATACACTAATAAAATGTTTTCACTATAAGGTTTTTTTTTTCACTTGTTTTATTAAATATATACATAGTTGAGATTGAAATATTTTATTTATAATCCACATTCTCCACATTAAAATGTTGACAAATATCCCTCATATTTGGAAGTAGAATACATATAGCCATAGGATTCTCTCCCTCTGTTATTATTTTTTTAAACGTTACATGTATATCTATCTATGTGTTTATATGTGTATATACATTGAATTATTTTTATTATGAATATATAGGAAATTTTAATTTTAATTATTGTATTTTTCGCTATGTAAAATTAATATAAAATATTCAATATGGATACTGAAATATTTTATTTATTTCAAGTGAACATAGAAAGAATTACACATTATGTAATATCAATAATATTATTTTTATAACATTAAGTAGTCAAGGAATAGCATATCTCCTTTATAAAATAAAGGTAAGTTAATTTTAGCTTATTGGGGCATAGAGAAAATTATGACAGGGTGTTCTGTTAAGGCACTTCGTAGTGTAAAGCTCACTAGTTTGAAACTCCATGGGAAAATATCCATCAAGGTTTTCCCAGGCTGGTTGCGACCCCCGAGTGATTTTGATGGCTTAGACACCCCTGTGTCGCATCTACTCAAGCAACAGATTAGTCGTGCAGTCATCTTAGGACTCATATAAACTAGCAAACAAAAAAATGTATATTAATTTTTATTTTTTTACTTTCAATTACTTTATCTCTCTCTATAAAGTTGACATAAAATTAAAATGGAAATTGAAGTATTTTATTTATGGTTGATATTGTCGTCGTTTTGTTGTTACTATTTTTTAATTCGTTAATGTAATTATTATTTTATTATTTTTAAATGTATGGTTACATGACGACATCTAAGCTCACACTGGGATGTATAGTGTCTCTCAAGGTAATGATATGACTATTAATATTGACAAAATGAATTCTAATCATTAAACCCAAAAAGATCACTTACTCAAATTTTGTGTCTAGCAACAATATTTTGGGGGAAGTGATCTCATATTTATATTTAAAGAATTGATTTTCATTATAAATTTAATTAGAACTATCATTTAAAAAATCATAAATAAAGGGTGGAAATTTTATTATAGACTTGAAAATTGGTATAAATTAATGGCCTTTGGGTGTGCAATAACAAAAAATCTAGTTGCTCATGTTTTCATATATGTTAGTGAAGTTTGGGTTTCAACATCTCTAAAAAATTGTGGGAAAAAATAAAGTAAATCTAAAAGCATGTTATAACTTATAATCTCGAAATCAAAGGTGATACACCATATCGTATTCTCTTCGTAGAAGCAAGTCTTTCACCTATAAAGAGCACATCTATGACTA
The DNA here is from genome assembly GCA_031772625.1 of Pinus tabuliformis. Lineage (NCBI taxonomy): Eukaryota > Viridiplantae > Streptophyta > Pinopsida > Pinales > Pinaceae > Pinus > Pinus tabuliformis. Next base: position 1,575,456,105 of record CM062804.1, read on the forward strand.
GATGCCTAATTTAAATTTAAGAATAAAATATGGTTTGATAAATAATTAGAGAATAAAACAAAATTAAGATACTAGTTGACGAATCTTATTATAGAAAACAAAAAATGTCTATAAGTTTCTTTTTGAGTCATGAAAAAAAACAATATTGTTAAAATAAAGACAAACTTTCATGAACTGCAAAAAGAAACTAGATATTCAGCAATTCCTTAAATTATTTAAAAGAATTCATCATTTTTATGATAATACAAAAAAATATTAAAACAAAAAATAAAATAAAAACAAACTCTAACGAGATGCACAATGAAATGAAATAAAACGTGGAACAATTCCTAAAATATTGAAAAGAAATCATCATTTTTGTAATACTAAAATAAAATTATTAAAATAAAATTATAAAAATAATAAGAATAATAATAAAATAAAAAATAAAAAGCACTTCTTATTAAAAATTTTATATATATATATATATATTATATACACTTTCAAATCAAAATTTCACATATTTGCGATAATACTCTTAACTTATTAAAATTAATCATTAAAAATAACTTTTTCCAAATTTTTTATTATAAAAATAAACCTTATATGTATTTGATATTTATTATAATTTAATTATATAATTAATTTTTATATATATTCTTTTTAAAACATAATACACTAAAATTTAAAACGTAGTAGAATAAATTTCAGTTATTAAACGTTGCATATAAATTTGTTAAAAAAACAAATACAATTTTTCATCAAATTTTTTATTTTATTTTTTTTTTAAATGTTAATTTTAGAAAATTATTATATAAAAAAATATGATATAAGGAACAAGCACGACGTTAGAAAATGAAACTTAAATTGAAATAAAAGAGAGAACGACACACTCTTCTTCTTTTTCATCCCTTAAATTATATTTCTCAAAATGGGAGATTTAAAGCAAACAAAATAGGATAACAATTTTCTTCAAACCAGTTAAAACTGGTTTAAGTGATAAATTTGTATTATGTTATTAGCTTTAAATTAAAGTTAATATTTATAAAAAATCAATGGATTATTTCCGTTGATAGGCATTTTTTTTGCAGGCTTGGGGGTGAGAAAACCATGTTCACCCCCGAAGCGTTAATTTCATCGTTCTTCATCTAATTAAAAATCTGACACCTGTCTAATTGAAATCTAACACCTGCCACGTGGATGATCACTGTTGTTGTTGTCTCTTTCAGCGTGTTTCTACAGTACAAAGGCCCTTTGCACAGAGAAGGCGGAGGCCCATTTACACTGATTTTTTGGTTTCCCTTCCATAATGCTTTTTTGGTTTCCAAAACCAAATTAGATGTAGTCATACATGTCATAATAGCTTGTTGATCCCACCACATGAGAATTGCTAATTGGAATTTAAAAATAATCTTTCATGATTGATTCCAGCGGCCTTTAACAAATAAGATTATTTTTAATTTTTAAAGTATTATATAAAATATAAGTTTTATAATAATTGTTAATATTAACAAAATAAAAGTTATGATTATCAAATTTAAGAAGGACATTTACGCTAATTTTATGTATGACAATAATAATTTGGAGGAAGTGTATTCTTACAAGTACTTAGGAATTGATAACAAGCTCAACTGGAACCATGGCATTGAGAAAAGGATTAATGGGGGGTGTAAAGCTTATTTTGGTTTTGAAAATAACTGTAAAACAACAAACCTCGTAATGTGGGATAAAAAGAAGTTCCTCTTTGAAACTTTAGTCGCTCCCGTTATCTTATATGGCTCTGAGGTTTGGGGTTGTAGCATCTCCAAAGAATCATGGAGAAAGATTGAGCAAATCCAAAAGCGTTTTATAACTTATAACCTGAAAATTAAAAGTAATACACCCTATCCTATTCTCCTTATAGAAGTATGTCTTTCCCCTATTGAGAGCCTAGCTATGATTAGGTTTCTGTTGTACAAGCACAAACTCAATAACATAGACAATCATAGACTTCCTAAGTTAGCTTTAAATTCCAACCAAAACCACCTAAGGCTCAATCGGGGGTGGCATAAAGACACAAGGGCCTGGTTAAACTATTGAGAGATCAACGAGAATGATGCATTGCAAAACATTAATAACACTAAAGATATTGTTACTTCTAAATTCAAAGAAAAAATGAGGTGTGAGAAAGATTTAGCGGCTAAAAGAAAATTAAGTTATTATAAGAAGGTCATCAACCCCACCCTAGAAGATCAAAAGTATCTCTCTATTTTAACTAGCTCAAAGAAGAAAAATAATATAGCAAAGATTAGAATGAATTCTCATGAGCTCCATAGTGAAACAGGTCGTTGGGCAGTTTCTAAAACAACATGAATGGAAAGAATCTGCCATATATGTGAGAATAGGAACATCGAGGATGAAAACCACTTCCTCTTAGAGTGTCCCGCGTACAACCACATTAGATCTCAGTTTCACAATCTTTGTTACAATACTGACCTTCCTAGCCTTTTACAATGTCAAAATTATAGTGAGCTCGGGAGGCTTCTCTCCAAGCTTTTTGAGCATAGGACTAAAATCTTAAATCAAAATAAATAATTTGTTTCTTTAGGTCCGATAGACCAATGTTTGGTCTCAGTGGACGTTAACCATCATCATCATCATCATCAATTGATTTTGAAATATTAAATTATAATTGAATGTTTTTAATTTAATTAAATAAATTAGTTTTATTTTTTTAATAACTAGATAAATTAGTTGAATATTTTTAAATATATTTATTAATTAAATATAATTTAGATGATTAAAATTTTTAATAATTGAGGGAAAAAATCCAACATACAGTTCAAGTGGCGAATTAGGGATTCAACGTTCAAATTCTCCATAGGTCAAGCCAACAAAAAAAACTAAGAAAAAAAAAATATTTTCATTTTTTTCCTTTATTTTAAAACCATTTCATAAAATTTTAGTTAAATATAATTATGCTAATATTTTGATTACTATACGAAAATTATGATTAACTAGATAAGATCAATTTTTTAACAATTAATTAGATTAGTTGAATGTTTTTAATTATTAAATAAATTAATTAATATTTTTATTAAATTAATTTAGAATATATTAGTTAACTAAATTTTGTCAAATAATTGAAAAAAATATATTGTTTTTTAATGTAAATTTTCTTAGTCATTTTAAAACCCTTATATAAAAGTTGAATTTAAAATTGATTTTATAAACCATGAAAATGATTTGATAGTCAATAAAATCTTAACGTTATGTTTCAATATTGGAATCATAATTTAAAAGTAAATATGCAAATTATAATTTAAAAGTAATTTTATAATCAATTTTTAAAATGATTTTTATAATCAATAAAATGTTAATATTATATTTTAGTATGGAAATCATAACAATTGAGTGGTTTAACTATTTTTTTTAATAATTAAATAGGTTAGTTGAATTTTTTTCAAGTAATTAAATAAATTTAACTTTAAAAATGATTCTTTGATGTAGATATTTTGGATCAATCATAATGAGCAATTTTGTGTGGACTTTTCAAACTGACTAATGTGGTTCATCATCAAGACACAATGATTTTATAATCAATTCTGAAATGTTAATATTATGGTTTCAATATGGAAATCATAACATTTAAACATATTAATTTAAAAAAATAGCAAGCAAGTATCTTTACTGTTAGTTTCTAGATATATGCTCTCTGCAACTTAGAGTTGCCTCACATTTCAAGTGATCTCACCACCCATCATTAGAGACTCAGCGAAAGCATAGTATACTGAAAAAGATTTTTGGGATGGTTATAAAGGAAGAGATAATGAAGTGATCATTAATGTGACTATTAAACAAACAATGAAAAGATTAAAAAAAATATATATTGTTAGGAGATATTTTACCTAAAATTATTTATGAGGGAATAAAACTATAAACTTTTGACCACATATTAAAAAGAAAATACAACCAATAGAGTAACATGATTAAAATAATAGTAGTAAATTGGACTAAATTAGCAAGAGAACATGAATAATAATAATATTTGTTGGTTATTAATTACAAATATTTGATTAGAAGAATAATAATTTGATTAGAAGAAGAATAATAATACAATTAATATTGTTAAACTATAAGTATGCAAATACATTAAGTGATATAGATCTAGATAGGGGGAAAGTCAAATCAAGATGGGACAAAATTAAAAGAATTAAATTTAATGAAGATCAAATGTATTAACGAGATATTACAAAGGAAGAAGGTTAGAGGTGGAGCAATCAATAAGCCACAAAAGAGAAAGTTAAAAACTAAGATTAAGGAAGGAGGAAAGGAAGAGGGGGGGAAATAAGATCTAGGGAATTTTTTTTGAGAAAGGCGAGGGGAGAGGGTGATTCAAGGGATCAGTAAAGTGTTCAAAATGAATGTGTTCAAAAGTGCTCGAAACCACTGCCAAAACGTAGATCTCACTGACCTGAATGCAATGCGACTTGAATCGCTCAAAACCGATATCGTATGCTTCTGATATCGCGTTCTGAATTTTCCCAAACAAGTAAATTTTTTGTAGGTTGGGTGTAGGACTGCTGAGTTGGCAGTTCGTACGCTGATTAGACACGCTGATTTTGTTTCCTGGGCCAATGGAAGACTACCAAGTGGCCTCACCGGATTGGTTCGATTTGGAAACTTATGGCTGGTTGATGGAAGTTTTCATGACCCAATCATTGGATGCCACATGGCCCAATCACAGGCTGCCACGTGACACCCTGGGGGTCGTGTAAAATTTTATTTATGGCCATACTGGCCTTTGTGGGGGTTCAACACAGAACCTCAAGCTCATTAGTGCAACGCTCTACCGTTACACTGCTGGTGGGACTTAACCCATAGAGGTGGAAAACTCTATTTAAAGTTTCGTTGATTGTGATATGGGAGACGGGGTCGAGGCTAAGCCCTGGCCCTCGGTCACATTACAGCCCTGGCCCTCAGTCACATTACAGCCCACAAGATCGCAGGTGGATAGGAGCCAAGGGCTTGGGCTTAGCCCTGGTCCAAGATTTTGGAACCAGACCATATGCCCATAACAATGTAGGAGTTTGGTGCTTAATGAGTGAGGGCTTGGGACAAGGCCCCAGGCCGAGGTCCCATGGCTAACCATAAGAACGGAAGTAGAGCGGAGGTTGAAGCATTTCGAACAGGGGACTAGACATTAACCCTAGGCACAGGTCATATGGCATGAAAAAAAACCATGGGCGCAGCTTAAATGACAGGTGCAAAGATTTGGGATAGCCCCAAGCTTTATGGCGTGATATAACCATGACCTAGGCTACATGGGCCTATGCTGACGGGACAGGGCGATTAGCCCCAACCCCTGGGCGTATGGCCCATGTGGCCCTATGTTTCCACCTGAAGGGGTCAGAGGGCATTTAAACGAAGCAATAACTTACACCCAATTTGGCGCAAATATCATCGACATCGAGCGAAAATGTAACTTGGTGTTTCTAGGAAAGGTAGAATTAATAGAACAGTTAGCAAGGAATTTTAGTTTGTAGAGCAGTTAGTAGCAAAACTTCTCTAGAGCATAACTTCTTCCTTTTTTGGCCAAATTGAGCCCAACAAGAGCTCAACGTGGTGTTTTTTACTGTTCTAAATCCATTGGAGACATTCTATTTACATTTTGAGCATTGTAAGTCCATGAAATAACAGATTTGAGCACTTAATGAAAGAGGCTCAACATTGCTGGACCAGGAGATGTATCCCAGGAGGGGTGAACTCCTTTATCATTTTGTTGTCCTGTGTTACTGTTTATGGTATATTTGTTTCTGTTTTGTATGTTGTAAACTGAGTTTAAAAACCATTATTTTATGTTCTTTTGCAAAGTGGTCCATTTCCTAAAAGACATAAAAAATTACTTGCAAATTTTCCATAAACCTTCAAGTTTGTAATACATATCAAGAAGGGGGGGGTGGACAAATTAAATTAATAGACAATGAGAGACCTGAGGGCGGAAGAAGGTAGGGGGTGCTATGAGAGAGAAGACGGAAGGGAGGGAGAAACAAGAGGATCGGTTGATGACTTAGATGTTGGATAAGAGGTTTCCAAAAGTCACTAACCTTATACGCATCTTCACTATTGAAGTTTCTAGGTTTATTTTCAATCTCTTAGGCTTCCTAAATAAGGCAGGTCGGTTGAAGAGGGGTAAGAGCCAAGATTTTTGTTTGTTCAAAGCTAATGAGGTGCTTGGTTTTGAAGGATTGTTCAGCCACAACTTACTTCAGGACTCGGTAGTTGGTTGTATTGATGATGCTCTTCTTTAGCGGAACTTTAAAGGACCTACAAGTTTGGCCAATGTAGGACTTGCCACAGGAACAGGGAATTTGGTAGACTTGAGGGTCGAACATTGGATCCAGTTTATCTTTAGGAGATCTAAATAAATGTTTTAAGGTTTTATAGGTTTAAATAAGGTTTTAACGTCCTTTTTTGCTAAGAAATTTGAGATGATGTTGGTGGTACCTTTTATATAAGGAAGAGAAATGAGAGCTCTGGTAGGATGCATGGGATATTTGGGGTGGCAAGAACAGGTAAATTTAAAGGCTCTGTTGATTTGGGTTGTAGAATAGCCATTATTAATAAGGGCTTTGGTTAGATGAGCTCTTTCGTAGGCTATAAATTGCAGATCTAAAATTCTGACAGCTCTATTGAATAAGGTTTTAGTATGGAAAACTTCTGAGTGGGGTGATGATGAGAGTTAGCATGGAGGTAGCGAACAATGTGATTTTTCTTGTGATACACTTGCAAGGATAGGGAACCATTAGAAATATTGAATACAAGGACATATAGAAAGGGAAGGGATGAATGCTCTTCTAATTCCATAATGAATTGGATATGCAAGGAATGGTTGTTGAGGTGATGAAGGAAATCCTGGAGGGTAGGAATCCTATGAGGCCACACTACGAAAGTGTTGGCTACAAATTGGTACCAGCATGTAGATTTCTAATGCAGGGAATTGAGGACTAAAGTCTCAAAATGCTCCATAAATATATTGGTGACAACCAAAGATAGGGAAGATCCCATTCTCGTTCCTTCTTTCTATTCATAGCAAATCCTTTTGTAGGAGAAGAAGGTAAAGTTTAGACCGATTTTAATGAGGCGGAGAGTTTTAGGTTCAAATAGCTTGGAGATTAATTCCAAGATTGTTGGAACATGGATTTTGGTGAAGAGGGAGACGACATCAAGGCTTACTAATGAAAGGAGATTTTGTGGGTAAAGCCAATTTCCCCTTTCATTTAGAAAGTTCAATCCTGAGTCATGTGGGTTATGGCTCACAAACCTATCAAAAGCGCTTAATCTCTCTATGCCTTAGAACTCGGACCATAACACTATAATCGGATTTTCCTTTAAAACCCAACCTGAAACACATAAGGCTGGACTTCAAATACATTACACCGACGTTCATAAATATCGGCGAGTCCGCTCATCCTTCACTTTTCAGCTGCGCTACTCCTCCGAACTCCGAACTCCGATCTTCGATCGACACGATCTCCACCATCCATTACATCCTCTGATCCAACAGCTATCATCTTTTCCTGCTCGATCCAACTTGCATGACACTCCTCCGTCGTTGATTTATGCTTAGTGGATCCGACGATCCATAGCGATTTTGGGTGGACAAGTAGCATGACGATTAACCGCCCGAAAAGTGGTTTCCTCTCTCCTCGGCGCTGCTACATGTCCTCCACTGAATGGAATTGGGTGACTACCCCTTTTTATCACTTATGGTTTTGTGGTCGCCTGAAAATCCATTTACCACCTTTGAAAACTGCTTTTGTTGCGTAATGCCCTCGTGTCTATGCCATGCAATGATTGTCGATCAGACGATCGACATCTATTTCTCCACCATTTGATGGATTCTATGCTTTAATCCAATTCCTCTGCCATTTCTCTATTTATGCACGAACACTCATATATAATTGACAATTTAGATCACCATCGATCCATACAGTGATCGATGGTTGATCAACACTCCAACACACAGAATATCTTACAATACAGGTTGTATATGTAAGCCACAGACACACAACTCTGACAATACATAGATTTACAATAACACATATATTCCCATTATATACACAGAACTTGATTAAGGCATTCCAACCTTAGTTACAAATCACTCTCTCGACTACATTGTATCATATCACTTATGTCTATTATCTTTCTATATCGCTCTGTCTCTCCCCTATCTGTCTCACGATATATATATATATATATATATATATATAGAACATGCAGGTTCATCGTTACAGGAATATTGGATCGGATCACTGAAAGGATCCGATCAATCCTCTCCTTGATTTCCTCTAACAAAAGCCCTAAAGCTTGCTATATGCATACATATGGCATATTATATTTATTAAGTCTTCTAGAGACTTATCACTTCCATCATGTTAGCTCTATTTTAAATAGATTTGTCCCCTGTTCAGCTCCGATGGTCCACGTCCTCCTTCTTCTCCGCTTTGGATTCCTCGTTCAATGGAGAGTGCCAAATGCTCCTGCATCAGACTCCCGAGGCACAAAAATTTATTACCTCCTAGTCATATGCTTCTCCTTGTCCTTAGCAATTCTACCCACTTCTCAGTGGAACTACCTTCATGATCTTCTGTGAGTTGCAACCAAACCTCTGCAGTAACATTCTTCCTCTGCTACACGATACCTCACCAAGCTTTCTCCTTTGATCTTAGTCTTTTGGCATCCTTCTGGTTCTCTCTTCTTTGGAACCACTTGAGCACTCTATGCTCTAGGCTTGCTACAAGTCTTCTCACCTTCCACTGTCGTTCTTTGTACGACAGTAAAGACCATAACTCTCCAGTCTTCAACACAACTGTACCTCTTCTCCTTCTGCTTGCACTCTTCCTCCTTCTCACATGAAATCTTCTTCCCTTTCCCTGCTCTGATACCAAATGAGGAAAGGAGATTTTGGGGTATAGCCAATTTCCCCTTTCTTTATAAAATTTGATCCTGAGGCTTGTGGGTTATGACCCACAAACCCTATTGGAAGTGTTTATTTAGGCCTTAGCCTTTAAACCGAAACCACTTAAACTTATTGGAGCCTACTACACTATCGGGAGCGTTCATTAATGCGCTCTTGCCATAAAAACCTGAGACAACAAAATTATCGAAATACACAGGAATGAAGGGAAAACAAAGGATAACCCCGCTACGAACCCTTGGGCTGGATCTCAAAATAATTAACATCCGCATCAATAATTATTTTCAGGTCCGCTCATCCTTTGCTTTTCAGCTGCACTACTCCTCCGAACTCTGATCTCCGATTGGCACGATCTTCATCGTCCATTACATCCTCCGATCCAACGGCTATCGTCTTTTCCCGCTCGATCCAACTTGCACAACACTCCTCTGTCGTTGATTTACGCTTAGTGGATCTGACGGTCCACAACAATTTCAGGTGGAAAAGTAGCACGAGGATTAACTGCCCGAAAAGCGGTTTCCTCTCTCCTCAACGCTACTACGTGTCCTCCGCTGAATGGAATTGGGTGACTACCCCTTTTTACCACTTATGGTTTTGTGGCCGCCGAAAATCCATTTACCACATTTGAAAATTGCTTTTGTTGCGTAACGCCCTCGTGTCTATGCCATGCCATGAAAGTTGATCTGTTGATTTGTCGATCGGACGATCGACATCTATTTCTTCGCCATTTGATGGATTCTGCGCTTTAATCCAGTTCCTCTACCATTTCTCTGTTTATGCACGAACACTCATATATAATTGACAATTTAGATCACCATCGATCCATAAAGTGATCAATGGTCGATCAACACTCCAACACACAGAATAACTTATAGTACAAGTCGTATATGTAAGCCACAGACACACAACTCTGACAATACGCAGATTTACAATAAAACATATATTCCCATTATATACACAGAACTTGATTAAGGCATTCCAACCTTAGTTACAAATCACTCTCTCGACTACATTGTATCCTATCACTTCTGTCTATTATCTATCTATATCGCTCTGTCTCTCCCCTATCTGTCTCACGATATATATATAGAACACGCAGGTTCATCGTTACAGGAATATTGGATCGGATCACTGAAAGGATCCGATCAATCCTCTCCTTGATTTCCTCTAATAAAAGCCCTAAAGCTCGCTATATGCATACATATGGAAGATTATATTTATTAAGTCTTCTAGAGACTTATTGCTTCCATCATTTTAGCTCTATTTTAAACATATTTGTCCCTTATTCAGCTCTGATGGTCCACGTCCTCCTTCTTCTCCGATTTGGATTCCTCGTTCAATGAAGAGTGTCAAATGCTCCTGCATCACTTACCAGGATGCCAATGGGGTCACGATGAATGATAATATCCTTTTGAATGAAATGGGAGGAATTTCCAATGAAATAACGAGAGGTACCAGCAAAAGGTTGAAGTTTGGAGGCTAAGAAGAAAGAGAAGGCTTTAGTAGGGGCCCAAATTACATTAACTATGGGTCTTAAGGGAATATTCTTTTCATGTATAATTGGCTACTCATAGATTCTAGGGGTTATGGGATGCTAAGAGATGAGCCACTTTGTTACACAGTAATTTGTCACCATTTGTCACCATCCCTGTTACCCCTCACCTGCATACTGGAGGACTCATTCCGGGACCTGTGAAAAGTGACATGACCTGAAACCACTTGCATCATATTCCTCTAAGTATGAGCTTCATATGCCTTGAAGACATCTCCTGCAAAATACCCATGAAAACAACTCTTTTTGCATTAGCGCGGGTCCACAGTTCACTGCCCGCGCCAATGAGGGAAATTCTCTAAAGAGAGCGCGCTATTGGCGCTCTGTCTTAGAGTCGCACTCGCGCCAACCGAATTGAGTAAAGTTTTCAATGAACAAGCTTCCGAGGGTTCTCCTTAACCCATTCACCAACTGAATCTATGTTGAGCTAGGATGGTTTGGCTTCGAATCTCCATAGAAGGGGAGTGGTTTGCCACCTTTCATGGAAGTTTCCAAATGATAAAGCCAATCCCATGAATAATGTGGTTGATCCTATCTCTTTCCTCTCTATCTATAAAAGCTTGCCTCTATGCCTTGAGCAAGCTAGTCAGTAGTTCCAGTTCTAGCATAGTGATAGAGAATACCAGGAGTTCAAGAGTTTGAAGCTGCAAGAGCCTTCTTTGCACCCATAAGGCCAAATCTAAGTAAGGAGATTCTTGTCACCCAAAGAGAGAGAGGCTTGTTCCCATCCCAACAAGCTTTGCAAAACTTGTGTAGCCGACTACCCAGCCAAAGGAGGATTTGACGTCAGAACAATGGTTGTATTCTTCTTTGTTATTTATCAATAATAGATGACTATCATTATGGTTCCACTCTCATTGTCTTATGTTTGATGTTGAGTTATATCTTTTCTGACTGATATATAATTGCATCTACTAGATTTTATGCTTGTATTCGTGTTATTCTTTGCATGTGCAGGTGTCCAATCACGGAGATCGTGGGGATCGTGACCGACCGAGGCAAAGGAACGAGAGTGACGTATCTTCTACGAATATTAGCGTTGGAATCCAAGTAGGTTCTCACCATCCACTTTTTATTTGCAATTAGGAACTTGCGTGATAGCATTGTGTGATTGTTGCTAGACCCGGTCTGGGCTAGTAGGGATCGTCTCTGTCCGCAGAGAGGATTTACCTCCACAACAATTTGGCGACTCTGCTGGGGAGTCTTGTCTCTTTGGTTTCTCGTTTGATTGCTTAGATAGCTTTCTGGGTTAGATTTCTTGCTGTCTCTTGCTTCCTGGTCTGCCTGGATACTGTTTTCAAGCCCTGGATTGCTTGTTTTTGTTTTTGATTTAGCAAACTTGATTAGCGTGCTTTTTAGCCTTACAGTCGTGTCCATTGGCGCAAGTTTCTCAAAGACAACCCGCAACAATCCCATAAAAGCGCGAGTTGCAGCCTGACAGTCGCGCCAGGCCTGTCAACTTTTCCAGTTTGCTTGTTTTCGAGCCCTCTGAGCTTGGATTGGTATCTTGCCACGTATTTTTCAATTACTGGAGTGTGTTTGATCCTTGTTTGACTGGTTTTAGACCTCCATCCTTCGGGTGTTTGCCTCTTTCTATCAATTTCACATTTTGGCCCTAGGGCATCTAGTGGCTTTGTGCATTGAGCCTTCCGTAGGAGTCTTGGGTTCTTTGATCGTCTAGTCGACTTTGTGATTACTTTTTGTACTTGCTCAGTAGTTGTCAAAGCCTTTTATTGATATTCAAGTGATTTGCTTCTTTTCCGCTTGGATTTCGCTTGGCTTTGTTTGGGCTTAGATTACATAGCTCATAGAGGTCTTTGTGTTTTCTTCCTGGTTTGAAGGAATATCTTGGTGTTTTGGGGATTCGATTGTGTTCTCATTGAGTGAAATTTGTCTCTTTTGCTCGGCGTTATTATCTCTCAAAATTTGTTTAGTGCACTTTGCCATTGAAAAGACGAACAATCTCTTTTGCGTTGAATTAGCTAATTGAAATTAGAAGCTTTTCATTGATTAGTGATTTAAAACAAAACAAAAAAAAGTTTCGTTTATTGTCATTAGCTGCATTAGAGTGGTTCTTGATTGTTTGTAGTCATTTTGTTTGTTTGAAAAATTCTCAACTCTCTCGTAGTTAGTATTCATCGAACGAAATGATATTCTTTGGCATATAGCTTGCATTTAGGGAATTGTGAGAGATTACATATGGTAGGACCTGGAAATTGAAACTTAACCAAAGATCAACCATAAAATGAAATGAATGAACTTAAAAACGCATTGGAACATAACGCTCACTGATTAGAGGTCTAGGCTAGAGACGTGCTCCGGCGTCATTAAACCTAGTCACTGTTGTTTCACATTACGGTTGGGTGATTCCTCCTTTTGTGACTCGATAGTGGTCTAGCACGGACTTGAGCTCCCACGTACCGTCGCGTATATAGGGGATACCCCGCTAGGTTATCATCCTTTATCCACAGGAAGCCGTGTCTGCCACCTTACAAGCCGTAACGCACCGAACACAGCATTCGGGAAGATTGACTGTCGTACGAGAAGTCCTTGGTTTTCATATGACTCCCAAGGTGTATATGTTGTTTTACAGATTTGTTTGGTAAACCCTTTTGCCTAGTTCTCCAGAGTAGTCACTTTTGATCCTTTTCAGACTCCTTAAAAGAAAAGGCTCACTTGAGCAGTTTGTCACTTCGGGCTCACAAAACATTCGAAGGCGACTAGAGTCACCTTTTTGTCCTTTTCTCGACTCTTAAAACATGAAAAGGTCAAGTTGTGTCCTTGCGTCTTAAAATTTATTTGGCCGCGATTAACATTACCTGGTTAGATCTTGTGTGCGTTAGTTTGAGTAGGGTCCTTTATCGTTAGATTCCCTTAGGTCTTGTTTGAAGTTTGTCATCCTGGCTGAACCGTTGACTCCCGTTCCAAGTGATCAAGGGTCTCTATCTTCCGTTGCTCCTGAGGTACCAGTTGTAAGTGATACTCTTCCTGTTATCCCGAGTATCCAACCGATCAACTCTCGCGCCCCGGACGACGAAGGTTACGAAATTCATTGGAACCCCATCTGGGAGCCTGAAGAGGACGATATTCCTTTTACCCCCCCTGGTGCTTCGTCACTAATGTCTACCTCTCACATGGACGAGACATCTCCTAGAGTGAGTGAGACACCTGTTTTGTCGAATATCGACACTCCTATCCCAGCTACTTCTCCGCTTCCCCCATGCTACAAGTCGTTGAGGGATAAAGTAAGTGCCAGGATCCTTGCTTCGAGTATGTGGGACCCCCACATCACTCCCACCTCGGGATCTTTTGTTTCACAAGTCCACACTACACCTGTCACTTCAGTTCCAACGAATCCAACTGTTTGTGTAGCACATTCAACTCTGGTTGTTAGTGTCGTTACAACGTCTTCAGCTTTGAACACTGGTGTTGGTCCCCCTCACGGTCAAGTAAGTAGCGGCTAGCCGGCACGCACACCTAAAGTCATCCATCCTGCACAAAGTGCACCACCCTCTTCTGGTCTCGTCCCAGGAGGGGGGCCATATGATGCCTATGGACAAGCTGTTCAGGATCCGAATGCGCAAGGTCCCGTTGTTGCATCGGCTCCCCCTCCCGAACCTGCTCCTCTGAGCAGTGTTCCCGACTCGTATGATCATTTCCCTTGGCTTGGAAATGATGCTACCTTGGATCCATTAAAGGAAATATTTCCTTCCGATGAAGCCATCATAGAGACCATGTCTCTTGAGGAACCCCCTTGGTCATATCATCACCATTGTTCCTCGTTCCTCCCTGCCCATCAGGAAATGATCGCCTGTCTCGAACGGTTTGCTTCGTGTATCCCATTTCAGCCCCTTCAAACACCTATTCAAATTTATCAAGTGTCTTCTGAAGGCAATATGGGAAACATTACGCAGACCCAACCCATTGACATCTCTGTGGAATTAGGGATTGTCAAGCACATTCATATTGGAGTCACTTGTACTCCAGAGGAAGTTCAACTCTACACCGATCTTTTTCGCGAATTTCGTGATGTCTTTGCATGGTCCTATGAAGAGGTGCCCGGCATCGACCCTAGTATAGTGGTGCACGAGATACCTACGTATCCAGGTGCTAAGCCTGTTCATCAACGCCTACGCCCCGTGCACCCCTGAAAGGCTGCAGCCATTAAAGCAGAAGTCGAAAAGCTTCTCAAGGCTGGTTTCATTTACCCCATTCCACTCACAGATTGGGTTTCTAATATAGTCCCTGTGAACAAAAAGCAAGGTACTATTCAAGTCTGTGTTGATTATCGGGAAATTAACCGCGCCTGTCCTAAGGATAACTTCCCCGCACCTTTCATCGATCAGCTCATTGATGAGTGTGCAGGAAGCGAAATCTACTCGTTTATGGACGGTTTTTCTGGATATAACCAGATCAATATTGCACCCGCTGATCAACATAAGACGGCTTTTATCTGTCCCTGGGGCACTTTTGCCTACAAAAAGCTCCCTTTCGGTTTAAAGAATGTCAGTGCTACCTTCCAGCGTGCAATGTCTTATGCTTTCATGACATTCGTCACATTGTACAGCCGTATCTGGATGATCTCCCAGCTCATTCAGTCAAACGTCAGGACCATCCTTCCCATCTTCGTGAAATCTTTCTCCGCTGTCAACACTACCGTATCAGGCTTAATCCTCATAAATGTGTCTTCTGCGTTGAATCAGGCCGACTACTCGGGTTTATCGTCTCCCGAGAGGGCATCCGTCTGGACCCCCTCAAAGTCGAGGCTATTTTGAACCTTCCTCCCCCTGCTTCTTTGCAGCAGTTGCAGAGTTTGCAGGGCAAAGCAAATTTCTTAAGACGATTCGTTCCGAACTATGCCGAGGTGGCTAAGGGTTTTACACGGTTATTGAAGCGAGATACACCCTTTCATTGGGATGCTATCGCTCAGGAGTCTTTCGAGCGTCTCAAGGGTCTCCTTGTCTCTGCTCCATTATTGCGACCTCCGAACTACCACCGTGATTATACTCTATATCTGGCCGCCGCCGATACCACTATCGGCATGGTTCTCGTGCAAGACGATGATGATGGCAATGAACATGTCATATATTACCTCAGCCGCAACCTCTTGGATACGGAAACTCGATACGCTTACGTCGAGAAGTTGGCATTGGCCGTTGTTTGTGCCGTCCAACGCTTCTGGCATTATATCTTGTTGTGCACCACAACCGTGATTTCTGATTGCAACCCAATGACGTACATTTTGTCACGTCAGTTGCTGGGGGGCAAATACTCAAAATGGATCGTAATCGTCAAAGAGTTTGACTTGGAATTTCCTGCTGCCAAGTCTAAGAAGTCCCTGGTCTTTGCTGAGTTACTCTGTTCTTTGCCGTCTCCTTCTGCACCCTCTCTTTCAGAAGATCATATCCCGGACGAAACTCTTTTTCTGATCAGCACCCTCGATCCCTGGTACGGGGATATTATCGTTTATTTACAAACGTCCTCTTTCCGCCCCGCTGTATCCAAAGATGCTCGGCGGCGGATCCGCCATCAGTCTCAACCCTATCGTATCATAGGGGACACCCTGTACCATCTCGGCGTTGACTCCGTTCTCCACCGATGTCTTACCCTCGAGGAAGCTGAGAGAGTCCTGAATGACTGCCACTCTGGCGCCTATGGTGGTCACATGTCCAGATATGCCACAACTCAAAAAATCCTTCGCGCTGGTTATTTCTGGCCCTCCATTTTTAAGGATTGCATTCTTGTTGTCCGCTCATGTCATGCATGCCAGATATACTAGCGGAAGATGCGTGCGCCACCGGCCCCGCTGCACCCTGTAGTGACCGTAGGCCCTTTTGCAAAATGGGGCATTGATTATACGACCTGTAAGCCTCACTCGGCCAGGGGGCATGGGTTTATTATCGTTGTCATCAATTACTTTACAAAATGGGACGAGGCGATGCCCACATTAACTGAAGACGGTCATACAGCGGCGCAGTTTTTGTTCAATCAGGTTATTACGCGGTTCGGAGTTCCACAGGCCATCGTCACTGATCACGGAAAGTATTTCCGTAATCACATGATGACTGAGCTGACAACCCAACTAGGCTTACGGCACGATAGTTCAACCCCATACTATCCTCAGTCTAACGACCAGGTTGAAGCCGTTAACAAGATTTTGGTTACGATGCTTCAACGTACTGTTGACATGCATAAGTCTAATTGGCATCTGATGTTGTTTCCCGCCTTGTGGGCCTACCGAACCTCTGTGAAGGATGCCACCGGTTTCACTCCATTTCAACTAGTTTATGGACTGGGGGCTACCCTTCCTATAACATGTGAAATTCCTTCGTTGAAAATAGCCATCGAGTTGCTTCCCAACACTACTCCGGTAGAGGAACGGATTCTTTATCTAGAACGGTTAGACGAGACCCGTCGCTTAGCCTCTCTAGCCATCGAAGCTCAAAAGAAGAGAGTCAAAACTCATTTTGACCATACCATTCATCCTCGTTCCTTTGTTGAGGGAGATCTAGTCCTGCTATACGACCAAGCAAATGACAAGCTGGGGGCAGGCAAACTCGAGCCCATGTGGCTAGGCCCTTACATTGTAAAGAGAGTGTTGCAAAAAGGGGCGTATGAGCTAGTTGACTACAAAGTTAATCCTCTTGATAAGCCCCGCAATGGGCTGTACTTGAAAAAGTACTATGCATGATTCATGCACTTCGATTTATACATGCGTGTGTGTGTGTTTTCATGTTTTCGGCTTGGTGTGAAAGCGTGATTGCCCCTTATTTTGTCTTTTTGCTTCTTGTGCAAATGTCGGGTGCACCTTACATTGGTTTCGCTGATGGTGCCTGCCGCAACACTCGTATTTTTTCCTCTGCGGCGTGGGTGATCTACGATCCTCATGGTGAGTTGATAGATCTTCAAGGTGTGTGTTTAGGCTGTACTACAAACAATGTTGCTGAATATAGCGTTGTTATTAAATTATTAGCCGAGGCAATTCATCTCGGTATTCGTACATTGCTTGTTAAAATAGACTCTCAACTTGTCATCCATCAGCTCAATGGGCGATATTCCGTCAGAGACCGTCACATTTTAAGGTTGTACTTACGTGTTAAATTGTTAGAAAGGAATTTTGACTTTATCACATATCAGCATATTCCAAGACGATTAAACACGTTATCTGATGCATTGGCTAATCATGTATTAGATAGACATTTGCGTAATTTATAATCAGAACATCATACAAGCAAGCACATAAAAGCACAATAATAAACCATAAGCATATGTATATATATGTTTGTGTCGTAATGTTTGCACCGCGTGCATTACATAAGTTCAAAAAATAATACATGTTCATCCTGATACATCCTCGGACGACATGTCCCTCAAAAAATATGCATGAAAGAAGCCTAGAAGTCTATTCGCGGTGGTGCTCATGATAGCACGTCACCGCGCGCACCAAGCGTCTCAACAGATGATGGATGCGGGTCAACACCCCCACTGTGTGCCTCTGGTATGCAAAAGGCATGTCCGCCAATCTAGCATAACCCGGAATCCCTTGGGTGAGTCCCTCGAGATTCTGCACCAGCTCTTCCCCCACGGCACCCCTTGCCTGAGGGTCAGCTGCGGGTTGGCCCCTCCGCGCTATAGGAGACAAGCCGGCTGGTCGCTCTGGGCCCACATCTGCATATACATACAACTGTCATCAGAACATGCATGTATTGACAAAAAAAAATGAAAATACATAAAACATCAAAAAACGAAGAGATCGTACCTAACTCCTCTTCCCATTCCTCTCCCTCTGGCAGTGGGAGGTCTAGATCCCCCATGAAATTGGTTCCCGCGTATGGCCAATCCTCTACCATGATCAGCTGACGGCGAAGCCATATGAAGAATTCGGGCCGCCAAGACATCTGCTGGCCCCCTCCTCCTCTGGGCATCAATGCTGCCCAGCGAGCCATCCTAGGCTCTCGTGGCAATGGATCCGCCACTACAGCTCCCTGGATCTGAAAGAGGGGTAATCGTTCCAAGAAGAATGACACCACAATCGAGCCATACCCGAACTGTTTCACTCCTCCGCGCTTACACTTTGTAAGCTGCCTTTTGATATTTGTAGTCACCGTTGTAGCCCAGTCAAAGATGGTGGGGCTGAGGCATTCTGTCGCTAGTAACAGATGATTCCTGCTCGCCTCATGGGGCGCCTGTACCCCAGCCGCACGTGTGATGGTGAACAGTATCACCTTAAGAACCAAGTCCTGGATGGTGGCGATATCCACCTTGGCACTGTTTTTCCCAAATTGTGCCTTTGGACACACTCGGGCCTTCACTTCACCTATCTTCTCTTCGAAAGGTCTGCTTCCAGTCAAAATAGGGCTTGCCCCCCTCCATGACAGCCCAGTAATGAAGTACACATCAGATACATCCAGCTCTAAGGTTTGGTCCCGTAAGCGAAATACTTGGTCATCAACATCCCAAGCATCCACTATGAACTGTAATAACTCAGGCTGAGCTCGCAGATAAGATGTGAGGAAGAACTTCTTGAGACCACAGTCTCTCAAAGCATTCATACATCCCTCATCCTCTATGGCCAAGGCATCTACGGCATCATGCTCCCGTTCTTTCCATTCCACCACCATTTTTTCTTGTTTCCTGCACCCACAAGGATGAATAAATCATTATTGGAACACTGGTAAGCTTACAAACCGGACGAATTTCAAAAATAATGAGAAAATTCAAGGTAAAAATTAGGTCGCGTGGTTGGTGCGACTGTTTCTAAAACAGTCGCGCCAATGGCGCGGCACCTTTGGGCAAATCACCCCATTGGCGCGGACCCGTGCCGGATACCCGCGCCAATGGGGCGCAACCCTAAATTTTAAAATCCTCCTTGCAGAGGCTCAATCAGGGAACAAAATGCATAAAAAGAGTATGAAAATGGAGCTAAGGGAAGCGCCTCTTACCTGGAACTGGCGGAATCTCAAATGGTTGCACGGATTGGCGGTAATCACTGCTCGAAGTTCGCTCCCCAAATGGACCACTACTACTATGCAAGAGGTAAAAAGTAAAAGTAATTCTATTTTTTACATTTTCACCATATTTATAGACTTTTTGACTTGTATTTAGGTTTAAAAAGTTGTTTTTTGAATATTTTAATATATTTTTGGTCGAAAATGGATTTTACGCTTGCTTTTGGTGCCATGACAGGTCTTTTTCACAACTTCAATGGTGAAACGAGTTGTATTTTATACTTTTTCGGACTCGGTAAATACACGAAAAAGTCACTATGGAGTCATCTTTCAGCTCTTTTCTGACTTGCTAAAAATGAAAAGATCACTGAGTTATCCCTCTTGACTCGTTAAACGTAAATAAGAGGCGGTCGTCTTTAAACCCTTTTCCGACCGTGTAAAAACGAAAAGATCGTCGGACCCTTGTCGTTTCAGGTTCGTTAGTGGTTACGAAATGACGTGATGTTGATCCCTTTTTTACTTTTTCAGGTTGATGTCACTATATATGAAAAGTACTCCTCAATCGTAATGGTCGGGCGGTACTTTCGAGCATTGTTTTATACTTTTTCGGGTTCGAGAGACACAACTTTACGAAAAAGGACCCCCCTGGAGTTTTCTTTTCTGTTGTCTTTTCAAACTCTCTAAACAGGAAAAGACACCGAGTTCTTCCTTTGTCAGACTCGTTAAAACTTAATGACATCGGGTTCCATCATAATGACACCTTACAAGCATATGATATCCCCGTCAAGCTTGTTAAAAATAACTGGGGTACTCGCCAGAAACGGTGGGGAAAATGGACCCATAATTATTGTCGTGTCGGCAATATGTCGCTCTTGAACATGGCACTTGTCTGCATTCGTGTCTGGGTGGGGACATCTCATCTTGTTTTACATTAGCCTCTGTGGGTTTGAGTTATCCTATTTGACCTCTCATCTGCTCGTTGCCTTGTCACCATGACCTCTGCTCATTTGATGTCAAATACTGCCAAGTCCACTGTCATGCCGCCGATATGTTCAAGAGAAGTTGACCTCTGCAGAATTACAACCTCCCTCTGATACCTCGCATAATTTTGATTCACCACAACATTCTTCCTCTGTCTCGCGTCAATGATGTGGGAAACATTATGGCCCACCTTTGATCAAGGTCACTTCCTTTCGACTTCAGCTCATTATCCAGGAAGCTGATCTAGAGACTCCCTTCCGGTGCCTTAGAGCCTGCATGCCTCAATGGTAGGTTCTTCGTTTTCGACGAGAGGTCTTCATCATTGGCCTCTGATCGAATGATTCTGCGGGTGTTCGACGCCAGCTCACTTATTCGCACGTCGTAGATTGTACCTATAGTACCTTGAGGGCCATTGTCATTATTGGTGGTACCTCTCGCGTCTGTTAACAGTTTTCATCATTGACTGGTAATCAGATGATGTTCATGCATGTTCGACTTCAAATCATGTATTCGCATGCCTGAACTTGTACTCTGTTCGGGTCGAGATGGAGCGCAAGACCTTGGATTTTGTTTGTTGGAATCCAGGCTGCGATTTGTGGTTTATTATGATCACTACATGACTCATTCGCTGGATGGCTGCGACCATGCCTGAGTCTATTTATCGATCCTCTCTGGATGGTTGCGCCCATGCCTTGGATCTAGATTATTATTTACTCTGTTATGGATGGCTGCGCCCATACCACATATATCATGTACTTGAGATATCAGTTGTACTTCTTTACGCAAGTTCTCCGGCGGCCGTGTTTTCAGTCACGCATGTTCTTGTAAAGCATTTCACCCCTCTCTCTCCCTCGGGCCTCATGCTTTAGGGGGCATCTGTTACACAGTAATTGGTCACCATTTGTCACCGTCCCTGTTACCCCTCACCCACATACAGGAGGACTCATTCCGGGACCTGTGAAAAGTGACATGACCTAAAACCACTTGCATCATATTCCTCTAAGTATGAGCTTCATATGCCCTGAAGACATCTCCTGCAAAATACCCATGAAAACAGCTCTTTTTGCATTAGCGCGGGTCCACAGTTCACTGCCCGCGCTAATGAGGGAAATCCTCTAAAGAGATCGCGCTATTGGCGCTCTGTCTCAGAGTCGCACTCACGCCAACCGAATTGAGTAAAGTTTTCAACGAACAAGCTTCCAAGGGTTCTCCTTAACCCATTCACCAACTGAATCTATGTTGACCTAGGATGGTTTGGCTTCGAATCTCCATAGAAGGGCAGTGGCTTGCCACCTTTCATGGAAGTTTCCAAATGATAAAGCCAATCCCATGAATAATGTGGTTGATCCTATCTCTTTCCTCTCTATCTATAAAAGCTTGCCTCTATGCCTTGAGCAAGCTAGTCAGTAGTTCCAGTTCTAGCATAGTGATAGAGAATACCAGGAGTTCAAGAGTTTGAAGCTGCAAGAGCCTTCTTTGCACCCATAAGGCCAAATCTAAGTAAGGAGATTCTTGTCACCCAAAGAGAGAGAGGCTTGTTCCCATCCCAACAAGCTTTGCAAGACTTGTGTAGCTGACTACCCAGCCAAAGGAGGATTTGACGTCAGAACAATGGTTGTATTCTTCTTTGTTATTTATCAATAATAGATGACTATCATTATGGTTCCACTCTCATTGTCTTATGTTTGATGTTGAGTTATATCTTTTCTGACTGATATATAACTGCATCTACTAGATTTTATGCTTGTATTCATGTTATTATTTGCATGTGCAGGTGTCCAATCACGGAGATCGTGGGGATCGTGACCGGCCGAGGCAAAGGAACGAGAGTGACGTCTCTTCTACGAATATTAGCATTGGAATCCAAGTAGGTTCTCACCATCCACTTTTTATTTGCAATTAGGAACTTGCGTGATAGCATTGTGTGACTGTTGCTAGACCCGGTGTGGGCTAGTAGGGATCGTCTCTGTCCGCAGAGAGGATTTACCTCCACAACACACTTCTACATAAGAGGATCAATGGATGAGGCTTTTATGGCTTGGGAGTCCAAGTTAGTGATAATATTAATACGAAATTTATAGAGCAGTTCGTAAAATGAGGTTGCCAGGAGCTCTTGAAGTTTGGCTTCATAATAGGAAAAGTCCATTATAACCGATGCATTCCCTTTATTTTCTTTAAGGACCAAGATATTAGGGTTGAATTCTTTTAATAATTAAGTATATTAGTTTTTTTTAATAAATTAAGAATATATTAATTAAATCCATTAATTGAAATTATAAATCATTAAGGAAAAAATATATTATTTATTTATTTATTTATTTTCAATTATTTTAAAAGCACTCTATAAAATTTAAGCCTAAAAATGATTCTATATTCAATTTCAAAGTATATTCTAATTAATAAATAAAATGGTCATGATTTTTCCTAGTTAATTTTGCACAAATCCAGTAGAGGTTTTTAAGAATCCTAAGTTTAAGTTATTTAATTTGCAAGATTCAAGCATCTTAGATGTTTTTTTGGGTGTTGAATCTATTTATGGATTTTAAAGAATAAGAAATCATATTCTCACCCAAAAAAGTATGACTAGATTCCAAGGAAAAAAGTCATTTTGTTAATTAGTTAGACCGTGTCACATTTTAAAATGTTAAAATTGTGATTTAGTATAGAAATCGTAATCATTAAGTAGTTAGTTCAACTTTTTAAATTGGTTGGATTCTTTTTAATAATTAAATAGGTTAGTTGAAGTTTTTTTTTTGTCAAGTGGTCTTAGTTCAATAGAAACTACATCAATCTTGACCTGTGGCTTGAGAAACCACAACAAAGGGGCATCTAAGTCGTCAAAATCACCTGGGGATTGCACAGAACCTGGGCCACACCAACCCTTAACCTGATTGGATTTTTGCCCATGGAATTTCAAACCAGTGACCTTCACATCACAGAGTGACTTAACAGTGCACCCCTTCATCGTCTATTCTACGCCTTGTGGGCTAGTTAGTTGAAGTTTTTAAATTTATTTATTAATTAATTTTATTTTTTATAATTGGAATTAAAAAACAAAAAAAAAAAATTACTTTTTCTATCTAAATTTTCTCTAAAAAAATTATACAAAATTCAAGTTTAAAATTTCTTAATTTTCTTTTCACACAATATTTATGTGCATTTTGTTGTGAATATTATGTTTCTATGAACAAGGAACACCACACAACATAAATGACATAAGGAGCTATGCCACAAAATTGTTTCTTCAAACTAAGAGTACAAAATAGAATAGTGTGCACCATAATGCTTGGAGATAGATTTAATTGAGTAAGTGCATAATTTCTTACTTTTTAAATATGATGAACCATTTGTGGATTCTAGGAGAGCCATAGCAACCAATATTTCAATCCTTTTGTTGTATATAAATGACATATGCATCCAACAACCTTTTCACATAAATGTTAAAGTAAACTTTCTTAGAAGACACATTGTTGTCCTAATCACAGAGCTTTTCACAAGTACTTTCACAACATTCATTGATACAACAATTCTATCTATAATCTGATTTTTGCTCATCTTCACAACAACTTACTAATAAAAGTTGTTTCTCCCAAGTGCCAGTGATATCTTTAGCTGATAGATACCTCATAATTTCCGTGTTCAAAATTTATTTCATGCCATTTTAAAAAACCCCAAAGAAATTGAACTCCTTTGTTATGTACCTTGTGCCTGTAAGGATTGTCATTGTTTTGAGACATTTATGTTAGTTTAACTTTATTGTTAAATTTAACCTCAACCTCCTACTACATTATTTAGAACATATATAGAAACTCAAATTTTGATTGTATTTCATTTTCCATATATTTCATTTGATTATTTCCTTCCACATTCTTCCCACTTCTCCTATCAGTGTTCTTTTTCACCTCTCAATGCAATTTCTAGTAAATATTCCACATAGGTAATTGTAGAAAATAATTAAAAATGACAAAAAAAGTGAGCAAAAGGTATTGTATTTCATTAGAAGTTATTTAAGGTGGACACTTTGCAAGAGGACCATGTTTGAGTGATTTAGTTATAGATCCAAATGTGTAGGAATCCATTATTTTTATGGGGAAAGGAAATAAAATTAATATGAAGTTATTAAAAATGTGGTGGTGCTTATAATGATGATTAGGAAGAGTACAAGAGAAGCAAAAAGAAATTTAAGGCGATGGAATCCAAACAGACTTGCAACTAATGGTTTTACTCTTCCTATTCGTAAGAATCAAAGAAGAGTCAACATAGTCAAGATAATCAGTACAAAGTCTCCCAATTGAGCATCATGTCACAATGAGACTTACATTTGGTTGGGCAGATTACCATTAAACCTTCCCAACCACCTAGGATACAATCAATTGACAACGACATTAATTTAATTAAACTAGCACAACCACATTAATAAATGTGGTTGATATGTGTTGATAGGCATACATCAAGTATATGCACCACCACATTAGTAAATGTGGTTTATATACGTTGATAAGCATATATCAACCACATTAATAATAATCAGTTATATGGTAGATATTTAATATTAATATAATTATAATAATTATATAAGTAATAATTAGATTTTAATATTAGGGTCTTAATATCGGGTTTTATTATTATGGTTTTAATACTAGGATTTTTATATTGGGGTTTTAATATAAGTAAGCATAAGTTAAGTATTCAACAAAGTTAGTAAGTTTCAATTAACATTGAAATCCTAGCTTTTAATCCTAATCTTTAATATTAGTTTTTAGTATAGGGTTTTAATATTGTGTTTTAATAATGGGTTTAAATATTGTACCTTAATATTAGAGTTTTAATATAATTAAGGATAAGTTAAATATTCAACTAAGTGAGTAAGTTTCATTAATATTGAAATCCTTTAATAAACCTTAATATTATACCCAATATTATAAATCCCAATATTATACCAATATAGACAAGTGTAATATGCAGCGTTGTTGCTTTGTACTTATCTCTTATATAAAATATACTAAATAAATATATTTTTGAATATATTTTTTTCTTATAATATAACTCTATAATTTATAATTTAAATACATTTTTATTTAATTTTAAACAAAACTATAAATAAATATATTAAATGAGGAAAAGGAAAAAGATTTTTCCACCGTTTTAATGATGTCCTCCTTGTTTAGACAAGCTTTGAAAGAATTTCATTGGGAAAACATGTGTCCTTTGGGCTTAATCAAGACATGAAAAAGAGATTATTTTTTAATCTGATCTAACTAAAGTTTAAACATATGTTTTTTTTTGCGTTAATTAATTTGGCGATTTAGATGGTTCATTTAGTTTCTTCTTGAGTTCAAGCAACACGTCCCAAAAACATATGTGATGTCAAAAGTGATCCTTCCACGGGAAGGATTTTGATGTGCACCCTTAATTTGGGGAGTTGTCTATAATGCGACTTTTTGAGATTCCGGTGACGGAATCCGGCGGAAGAAATTGAGATGAAATCATGATTTGTTGCAGTTAAAATGGTTTTTTAACTGCATATTCGGATTCAGCACCGTGAAAAACCCCTGGGACGCTTTCATTGTGCAGAAACTAGTTATCAAACTTGGATTTCAATAAATTACTGCCGGATTTTCACCGGAAAAAATCCCCGGAAAGGGTTTCAAAAAGTCGGGTTAATTTGGCCCCTTATCGTTTAATGTCAGTGAACTAAAATATCTAATTGACTACACTTTCCATTAGTTTGTACTATATTCCGAGAATGTTATGATTAATATATTTGCATTTTTAGCTTTACGCAACGATGCTTTAGAGAAATAAAAAAGTAGTGAAGTGCCTGTAAAATCATAGATACCTTCATAGACACTCATACTCTTAGTCAGTGGACAATTTTATAGGCGTCCATGACGACACATAAATCGTCGTTTTTGACTTATAGTTCATTTATTTTCATTTAGATTTGATAAATGTATTATATTAAATTTTATGAAATTTAGTAATATTATGGTTTTTATATAAGTAATTAATAGAAAGTTAAAATTAATTAACTATTTATTTTTTATGAAAAAAGTAATTAATAGCAATTATTGAATGCTTGAATAAATTTATAAATTTAATAATGAAATACATTTGAATACAATAAAAGTAATTAACGGACTAGATAATTTTGGAGTAAAATAGAGATAGGTAGCTATATCATTTTGGATGAAACATTAACCCCAACATCGTCATTTATTACAAAAGTTGAGAGTTTATTGAAATGTGATTGTGCACATTTGATTTCCTCTTTAGGTTATGGGATTATCTAAATAACGATCATTCATCTCACTATAAATCTAATACTGAAACACATTTGAATACTATGAAGGAAAGTAATTAATGGACTAGATAATTTTGGAGAAAAATAGAGATAAGTGGATAGATAATTTTGGATGAAACATTAATCTCAACCTGATGGTTTCTTATGAAAATCAAGAATTTATTAAAATGTGCTTGTGCACATTTTTTTCCATATTTAACTTATGAAATTATCTAAATAATAATCAATAATCTCACTATAATTACATTAAATAATTATTTAAGATTCAATAGAAATTGAAATAAATATATTATTAATTAAATTTTCAAAACTTTTCAAAGAGATTATTAAAATAATCATAAACTTATTTTCAAATCAATATTAATATTTATTTCTAAAATTTTTATTTTATATATTTAATATTTTTTTAATTAAAATTTTGAAATAATATAAATATAAAAATTACAATAATTTATTAGGATAATGATGATCTACAGTCAATAATTTATTATATATTACAATGTCATCGCATAATGTTTATAATGTTTATGATAAATATAAAGAATTTCATTTATAATAATATAAAATATTAATTTTATAATTTTTTATATAAATATTATTAATTAATAGCGTGTGATATTTAAAGTTATGCAAGGAAAAGATGGCAGAGTTTTAGCTATCCTCTTGTCATCTCATCCATTCAAGTTTAGTGGAATTTTACCGTCTATCTGTAATGCCATTATACATCTTTTGCTCAAAACCATTCACAACACATTTCTGGAGTGGTGCAGAAATTATGCACTTCACGTGTTATGGATCAATCCGATTAGAATCGAGCGATGCACATCACCCACGTATCACAGGCTGCTAACATATACGATGCGAGTTTGGTTGAAGCGATAATATGTGCCTATTTAAGGAAATTAAATATAAGTGTTTAGGCAAGAAAGTGTGTCCAATATTTTTCATAGAGATTGAGATAAATCAAATGTTGACTACTTTGAACATGCTTTCGGTATAAAAGTTTTCTTATGTAAACAGAGTGATAACAAATATGAAAATTTTGACTTTTAATCATGTGAAAAGCTCATTGTCTCATTGTAAATTGATATAATATGAAGTGTTGTGTGTTATATGAAAGTGTAAATTGATATAATAGATTTATTTTATAGCCATTTGAATTTATCTTGTAATTCTCAAATATGTGATTATCAGTTTTGCACTGGTTTTCTACAATTTATCTTAATCATATTATTGTGTTTATTCATATCTTTATGATTTAATATTTCCATTATTTTATTTATGAAAAAAAAAATCAGTTATTTATTTGCAAGATATTGATTGATGAATCTTCATTTGTATATGTATAAACCTATATGATTAAAGATGTAATAGATAGTTGAGCTTTATAAAAAGGAAGATCAGTTAGAAAAGATCATAATATCTTTTAAAGTTTTTATGTTATTGTATAGATTATTCATTAACATTAATATATTAATTGAGTATAAAGATAGATAAAGATGGGATAAAATTTTGTATTTTTATGTGTTTAAAAAAAATTGTTTTCATTTTTCAATGGAAAAAGAGTAAACAAATTATTTTTATTTTTCAAGAGTAAAGGAAATATAAGCATTTTTCCTATACCTCATTGAATTTAAGTTTAAAATTACAATTATATATTTAAATTTAAATAGTTCAAATCATATATTTTGTCAATAGCTAATCAACTTTAACATTAACATTACAATTTAATTATATCATATTATTCCAACTAAAAATCCAAAACATTACCTTCCTAAATCAAACCATTGTCATGTGCCGACCTACATTAATACTTGTTCCATACAAATTATTTTTTATTTTCAAGAGTAAAGGGAATATAAGCATTTTTCCTATACCTCCTCAAATTTAAGTTTGAAACTACAATTATATATTTAAATTTAAATAGTTCAATTGCATATTTTGTCAATAGCTAATCAAATTTAACATTAAAACTAAAATTTAATTATATCGCATTATTCCAAATAAAAATACAAAACATTACCTTCCTTAACCAAACCATTATGATGTTCCAACTTACATTAATACTTGCTCCATAAATAAAGTATCTACGTTTTTTTTTCTTTTGTTAATCGTGTCACTCAATCAGTGAAAACACTAAACTTGAGATAGTAGGGACAAGTTTTTTAGAAATTTTTATTTTCTAAAAATAAGAAAAAATATGAATATTTTAGGTTTAATAATAATTTAAGAATATTTTAGGAAATGGTCAAATCATGTTTTATAAAATCAATTAGGGTCAACCATGGTTCAATGCCATATTGTGACAAAGATCGTCTCAATATGAAAATAAACCATGTTCAACCATGGTATAATTTCTTTTTGTGATAAAGATTGTCTTGATAGGAAAATCAATCATGGTCAACCATGGTCCAACGTCACATTGTGACAAGGATTTATCTTAGGGTTTATATACCTTGGGTTTATAATATTTATCCCTTGTGTTTAATATTATTCTCTTGGGTTCATAATCCCTTGGGGTTATAGTATTAATCCCTTGGTTTTATTATTCCCTTGGTTTTATAATATCAGTCCCTTGGGTTTATTAATCTAAGGGTTCATATTCCTAGGGTTTAATATTATTCCCTTGGTTCAACCATGGTAGAGGATGGTCCAACCTCACATTGTGACAAAGATTGTATCAATATGGAAATCAAACATGATCAACAATGTTTCTTTAATAGTTTATAATATTTATCTTAGTGTTTATATACCTTAGTTTTATATTATTCCCTTGGGTTTAATATTATTTTATTGGGTTTTTAGTATTAACCCTTGGGTTTATTATTCCCTTGCGTTTATAACATCAATCATGGACAACCATGGTAAATCATTTTTGTCCATGGTCAACCATGTTTTATAAAATCAATCATAGTCAAACATGGTCCAGTGTCGCATTGTGACAAGGATTATCTCAATATGAAAATCAACCATGGTCAAACATATTTAGTTTAATGTTTATAATGTTATTCCCTTCAATTTAATAATATTCCCTGGGGATTATAATCCCTTGAGTTTTTAGTATTAATCCCTTGGGTTTATTATTCCTTTGGGTTTATAATATAAATCATGATCAACCATGGTAAACCATGTTTTATAAAATCAATCATGGTCAACCATGGTCCAACATCGCATTGTTACAAATAGTGTCTCAATATGAAAATCAACCATGGTCCAACATCACATTGTGATGAAGATTGTCTCAATATGAAAATAAACCATGGTCAACCATGGTCCAACATTTCATTGTGAGAAAGATTCTCTCGATATGCAAATAAATCATTGTCAACCATGGTCAAACGTCACATTGCGACAATGATCGTCTCAATATCAAAATCAACGATGGTCAAACATGCTTAGCCATGTTTATTTTAGTGTTTATAATATTTATATGAGGGTTTATATATATTGGTTTTATAATATTAGTTCCTCGGGTTTAATACTATTCCCTTGGGTTCATAATCTTTGGGTTTTTAGTATTAATCCCTTGAGATTTTTAATATCAATCCCTTGGTTTTATTAATCTAAGGGTTCAATTGTGCTCAAGCATGGACCAAAGTTGCATTGTGACACATATTGTCTCAATATGAAAATCAACCATGGTCAAACATGTTTATTTAAGGACTTATAATATTTATCTTAGATTTTATATATCTTGTGTTTATAGTATTCCCTTGGGTTTAATATTATTCCCTTGGGTTTGTAATCCCTTAGATTTTTACTACTAATCCATTGTGTTTATAATATCAATCGTAGTCAACCATGGCCAATAATGGTTAACCATGGTCGAGCATGGTTAACCAAATTGTCAACCATGTTATATAAAATCGATCATGATCAACCATGGTCCAACATCACATTGTAACAAAGATTGTCTCACTATGAAAATCAACCATGGTCAAATGTCACATTGTGACAAAGATTGTCTCACTATGAAAATCAACCATGTTCCAATGTCACATTGTGACAAAGATTCTCTCGATATGAAAATCAATCATGGTCAACCATGGTCCAAGGTCACATTGTGACAAGGATTGTGTCAACATGAAAATTAACCATGGTCAACCATGTTTATTTTAATGTCTATAATATTATTCTCTTAGGTTTAATATTATTCCTTTGGGTTTATAATCAGTTTGGTTTTAGTATTAATCCCTTGCGTTTATAATATATATCATGGTCAACCATGGTCCTTTGTTGCATTGTGACAAATATTGTCTCAATATGAAAAACAACCATGGTCTGACATCGCATTGTGACAAAAATTCTCTCGATATGAAAATCAATCATGGTCAACCATGGTCCAAAGTTGCATTGTGACAAGGATTGTCTCAATATAAAAATAAACCATGTTCAACCATGTTTATTTTAGTGTTTATAATATTTATCTTAGTGTTTATATACCTTAGATTTATAATATTAGTCCCTTGGGTTTAATATTATTCCCTCTGGTACATAATCACTTAGGGTTTTAGTATTAATTCCTTGGGCTTATTAATCCCTTGGGTTTATAATATCAATCCCTTGTTTATAAATCTAAGGGCTCAACCATCGTCGAGCATGATCCAACGTCGAATAGTGATAAAAGTTGTCTCAATGTGAAAATCAACAATGGTCATCCATGTTTATTTAAGGGTTTATAATATTTATCTTAGGGTTTATATACCTTAGGTTTATATTATTCCCTTGGGTTTTTAGTATTAATGCCTTACGTTTATTATTCCCTTAGCTTTATAATATCA
Source organism: Pinus tabuliformis (assembly GCA_031772625.1). Taxonomy (NCBI): domain Eukaryota; kingdom Viridiplantae; phylum Streptophyta; class Pinopsida; order Pinales; family Pinaceae; genus Pinus; species Pinus tabuliformis. The sequence continues at coordinate 1,575,487,609 of CM062804.1, forward strand.
ATCATGGTCAACCATGTTTTATAAAATCAACCATGGTAAACCATGGTCAGTGATCATCAACGATGGTACAACGTTGCATTTTGAAAAAGATTGTCTCAATATGAAAATATGCCATGGTCAAACATGGTCCAACGTTTTGTGACAAACATTGTCTCAAAATGAAAATAAATCATGGTCAACCATGTTCAACCATTTTCCAACATCGCATTGTGACAAGGATTGTCTCAATATAAAAATCGACCATGGTCAACCATGTTTATAATCACTTGGGGTTTTAGTACTAATGCTTTGGGTTTATTATTCCCTTGGTTTTATAATATCAATCCCTTGATTTTATTAATTTGAAGATTCACATTCCTAGGGTTTAATATTATTCCCTTCATTCAACCGTGGTTGAGCATGGCCCAACGTCACATTGTGAGCAAGATTGTCTCAATATGAAAATTAACCATGGTCAACCATGTTTATTTAAGGGTTTATAATATTTATCTTAGCGTTTATATACATTGGGTTTATATTGTTCCCTTGGGTTTTATGTTATTCCCTTTGATTTTTAGTGTTAATCCCTCAGGTTTATAATATCAAACATGTTCAATCATGGTCAATCATGGTCAACCATGGTCTAGTGTTGCATTGTGACAATGATTGTCTCGATATGAAAATCAATCATGGTCAAGCATGGTCACCCATGGTCCAAAGTTGCATTGTGACACTTAATATGAAAAATCAACCATGGTCAACCGTGTTTATTTTAGTATTTATAATATTATTCCCTTGTGTTTATAATATCTTGGGTTTTTGGTATTAATCCTTTGGGTTTATTATTCCTTTGGGTTTATCATATCAATCATGGTCATAAACCCAAGGGATTTATATTGTAAACCCAAGGGAATAATATTAAACCCCTGGTATATTAATGCTTGGGTTTGTGATATTAATAATCTTTTGGGTTTTTTATTATTAATCCCAAGGGTTTTTAATATTAATGTGTTGGATTTATTGATTTCTTATGTTTATACTATTAATAATCCCTTGGGTTTTTAATATTAATCCCTTTGGTTTATTATTATTCCCTTGGATTTTCAAAATTTATTCCTTGGGTTTATAATATTAATAGTATGTTGGATTCATAATTCCTTGACTTTATAATCTTAGAGTTTTTATATTAAACTTAGATTTGATGTATTGATATATTAGTTTAGAATTTTAGGTTTACAATATAGCATATATTAAGTTGATGCCTACGTCGTATATCAACCACATTTATTAATGTGGTTATGCTAGTAAAGTAATTACTTTGAAGTGAACTCACCAGATCTGATTTTATGATCAAAGACAGTAAATGGAAAATTTTGGACCAATTGAGAGCTCCAAACAGATGTTAGTTGAAAATATCTACTTTTCTAATGGAACATGTGGCATGGAATTTCATTTTTCCGAGGTGTTTCTTGTCCACCAAATTTGTATATTCCAAAACTAAAAAAGAGTATAATGTGTTTCTTAATTCATATTATTCATTAAGATTTATGAGTGGTAGATATGGCATATAAATAGAAGTGATGTGGGTCAACACCAAATGATGTAAGACTGCGTGAATATTGTATATTTTAAAAATATTAAATTTTGGGACCACAGATAGTTCAATTAATTAATTAACCTATGGTACAAGGTAGGTATATGTAGTTATCACAAAAAATTTAAATTAACTTATGGTACCATAAGTTAATTTAAAAATTTTGTGATAACTACAAGTTATAGTTATATATATAATTCCGACAATTTAATTTTAAACCCCATAAAATTAGTCATTTCATCTAAATGAACCAATTAGAAATTAGAAATTCAAATTTAAAAAAAATTCAAAATTAATTTTTTTATTTTCAAAATATTCAGTTTAATATTTATTTTTTTCAAAACTTTAATTAGCTTGATAGAATTTGTTAAAAAAAAAATCAAAACTTTTTGACCAAAAACAAAAACAATATAACTTGCCTTCGGCGGGTATAAAAAACTCAATATTATAAACCCTAACATTAAGCCCAATATTATAAACTCAATATTAAACCCTAATATCAAATCTAATATTATAAACTCAATATTAAACCCTAATATTATAAACCCTAATATTAAAACTTAATATTATAAACTAAATATTAAACCCATTACTATAAAGGTAATGTCTACCGAGGCAACAATTTTGTCTGCCCAGTCATTTCTCATTGGAATTCAGTCATTTTTTTCAAAAAAATCATCCGTAGGAGTGTTTGAATCATTTTTTATGGTGGAAATGGATTCAACACCATCAAAAACCCCTGGGGCACCCAAAATCCCGAAGCTTGATAGTTGTAACCCAAATTTCCAAAAAAAAACTCTAGATTTTATCAAAATCGTGTCAGAATTTCCATTGTTTTGCAAGCAAAAACGTTGCCTAATTCGAATATGCGTATTATAAACCATATTATTAAACCCTAATTTTGTAACGTCATAATACGACATTCAATAAATTTAAATGTAATGTAACATTGTGATAATGATTGTGAGATTGATTGTCATATTGCGACAATGTTTATCAAAATGCAACATTGAATAGATTTCTATATCATTTTGACATCACAATATTAAACCAGATATTATAAGCCCTAATATTATAAAACCCAATATTATAAACCATGATATTAAACCCAATATTAAATCCAATATTATAAACTTTAATATTAAACCCAATATTAAAAACTCAATATTAAACCTTGATATTAAACCGAATATTATAAACCTTGATATTAAACCTTAATTTTGTAATGTCACAATATGACATTGAATAATTTGCAATGTAATGTAACATTGTAATGATGATTGTCATGTTGATTGTCACGTTGGGACAATGCTTGTCACAATGCGACATCTTCCAGCATCACAATATTAAACCAAATATTATAAACCCTAACATGATAAAACCTAATATTATAAACTCAATATTATAAACGCCAATATTTAAACCAATATTATAAACCGTAATATTAAACCTAATATTGAACCATAATGTTAAATCCAATATTATAAACGCCAATATTTAAACCAATATTATAAACCGTAATATTAAACCTGATATTGAACCATAATGTTAAATCCAATATTATAAACTCTAGTATTAAACCCAATATTATAAATCCTAATATTATAAAACCTAAACCCGATACTAGAAACCCTAATATTATATCCATTTTTTTATAAGCAAGTAAGAGACATTATATTAACAAAAATATGTTACATAGAGTACATCCTGAGAATAGTTGAGAAGACTAGTAACCAAACGAGGAGAAGTTTGCAGAGTACTTAGACAAAACTATAAAGAACTAGGGAAGGTCCTTATGTGGGTGACAGGGAAACCAGATGAACCTTCAGTAGAGCCAAAAATATTTGAATGACATGGACCAAGAAAAAATATAGATATGGCTAACAATAATGAGCCGCATCCCTATGAAAAGGATGCTTATTGGCATGTCCATCAAATCTTTAAAAATAGAGAAATCTGAAAGAAAATATAGTGGAAAAAAATCCTAAAGGAAGACCTAGTGAAGTTATGTGCTTGCCTCTAGAGCTGGATGGTTCTTATGGAGCTTTGCTAAGGATTTCTTCACCTGCTCCAGCGTTTACAAGAGTAACTTATTTTGCTTTTCCTTCAATGATGAGGCAGTCGTAGAAGCTTGTTTCATGCTAAGAGGGATTTCCTTTAGCCACCTAGGCGTTGTTGGATGGAGACTTCATCTGAATGTCACCTTTTTTCACATGCCTCTAGTAAGGAGAGAATCTCTGGATTGTAATACCTTAACCTTTTTCTTCGACTACAAGGAGAGGAGGGGAGTCAGGCTAGAAGGCGAAGTACTAAGGTTTCCATTGAGTTGGTAGTTTCCAAAGTTAGTGGAACGAGGGAAATCAATTCCAATGGCTCTAGATAAGTTGCACAATGCCATACAGGTTTGGTTGATGTGAGCACTCACTTCTTCTATCCTTCTTTGTTCTCCTCCTCTAGCTTCCTCCATGGTCCAAAGGTGGCATTCTAACAAGTTCCAAACTACCCAATGATCGTCACCTAAACGCCTGTGCTCCTTAGCCTCCATTAAATCCACCAAGCAATGAATATGGATGAGAATGTACAAGTCAAATAATTTCATATTTTCATCATGTCATGGAGAGTGGGGAAGATTCCGTCGTCCATGACTTGCCCTCTAGCTCTGCCTCTTTCTCTTACCATGCCTACTATTCCAGAGTTAGTATACCTGAGATGATAGCCTATGAGATTTGTGGTGGGGAGGGTAATGGTAATGTTGTTGTTGTTAATTCTTATTCCCTATATGAAGAAATGAGCCTAGCATATTAACTAAATCGTCAGAGCTAGTGTAAGGACAATCATGAGGAGGATTCAAGAGGAATGGCCACGAAATTTTTAATTAACTAAAGCATAATTTGCCTAGGAAGTTTCGTGGTGCATGACCACCACCCGGACACCTCATTCATTTATGATGTGAGTTTTGGCTTGCAAGGCCTCACAGGGCTCGTCGACCAAAGGAGCACCTAGATCCAGGATTAAATCCAATATTATAAACTCAATATTAAGGTCAATATTATATACCGTAATATTAAACTCAATATTATAAACCCTAATATGAAACGCTAATATTAAACCCTAATATTATAAACCCAATATTATAAACTCTAATATTAAACCCAATATTATAAACCCTAATTTTGTAATATCGCAATGCAATGATCAATAAATTGCAATGTAATGTAACATTGTGATGATGATTGTGAGTTGATTTTCACATTGCAACAATGTTTGTCAAAATGTGACATTAAATAGATTTATGTATCATTCCAATGTCACAATATTAAACCCTAATATTAAATCAAATATTATAAACCCTAACATTATAAAACCCAATATTATAAACATTAATATTAAACCAAATATTAGAAACTCAATATTAAACCCTAACATTAAACCTTAATATTACACCGAATATTATAACTCTTAATTTTGAATTGTCGTAATGCAACGTTTAATAAATTACAATTTACACCTAATATTATAAACCCTAATATTAAACCCAATATTATAAACCCTAATATTATAATATTAGGGTTTGTAACATTATAAACTTTAAGGGAAAGTCATTTGAATTTTATTTCTCATTGTTGGAGGCGCAGAGATTGGAGTAGGAACCATTTCACGTACATCCCATTCCAATCTCCTTGGTTCAAGATCTTTCTTTTCTATTTGGTCCAGGATTCAAATAACAACCATACATGAATGAAACCCCAATTGTTTAAAAGGACCACTACATGCCTCCAAGAGAAAGAAAATTTTATAAAATGGAAAAGAACAATGACATTGACAACCCAAAAAAGAATGGCCTTCATATGGAGAAGCATCTTTGGGCCATAATGGAGAAGAACCATGATCATTTATTGGAGTCCTCACGTCACAGACAAGAGTTGTAGATTTTGTTTCTCTACAGATGTGAGTTGTCTTCTCAATGCATGGTTTTTTCCTTGCTCATACAATGCATGATTTCAATATTTTTGTCCACTTCCTACAATGGTTCATGGTTGTACAAGGCGTACAGGTTTATGCTTTTTGGGGCATGTGGCATGTTTATGCACTATGTGTCTATAGCGGCTTGGGGCTGGTTTCTCTACATATTTTGGGATCCTGGTTTTGATACGTTTTTGTAATGTGTAAAATTATCAACATTGTTTTTTGGGGGATTTTTTTATTTTCCCAAACAATGCTCATAATTTTGCTACAGTTATCATTTACTAGTTCAGAATACACTCTGTCGGTGTATATACAAAATGTAATTTTCTTCATCCTTTTATGAGTGAAATTATGTGTCATTTTCCTTGGAAAAAATATTATAAACCTTAATATTATAATAAATTTGGTTAACTAATTTTGTAATTTTGCGGTTGACTAATTTTGTAATAATATAAAGTCTAATATTATAAACTGTAAACCTTAATATTATAAACCCAATATTATAAATTGTAATATTAAACTAAATATTATAAACCTTAATATAAACTTGATATTATAAACATAATATTAAAAACCATAATATTGAACCATATATTATAAGCTCAATATTATAAATTATAACAGTAAACCCAATATTATAAACCTTAATATAAAACCTACATATTAAACCATATATATATTAAATATTGTATATTTCTATTTGACCAAAGTTGAAGAGTGTTCACTATCAAACATAATCAAACATAGTCAACCACATTAGTAAATGTCGTCGACAAATTTTGTAATGTTGCAATGCGACGTTGAATAAATTGCAATATTGAAGAGTGTTTACTATCAATATTATAGGAAATTATGTTTTATTCCCTATTAAAACCCAACATTATAAACCTAATATTACAAACCCTATATTATAAACCCTAATATTAAACTCAATATTATAAATCATAATATTATAAACCCTATACATTAAAGCCTAATATAAATCTTATATCTTAAACCCTAATATTAATAACCAATTATATTTATACCCTAATATTATAAGCCCTATATTATAAACCTTGATATATATAAACCCTAATGTTACAAACCCTAATATTATAAACCCTATATATTAAACACCATATATTATAAATCTAATATCGTAAACTCTAATATTAAACCCAATATTATAAACCCAATTTAAATAGTGACTATAAAGGTTGACATTTTTTACTAAAATGGTTAACTATGTTTCACTATTAATATTAATCAATAATGATAGGTTATTATGTTTGACAAAAGTTGAAGAGGGTTAACTTTCAAACATAGTCAACCACATTAATAAATGCGGTTGACTAATTTTGTTATGTTGCAATGTGAGATTGGATAAATTGTAATGTAATGTAATATTATCACAATAAATGTCACATTGCAAAAAAGAATGTCACATTGTGACAATAATTGTCACAATGTGATGTTGGATAGATTTATATACCATTCCAACATCATTGCATGTTTGATTATGAATATTAATCAATAATACTAATAGGAGAGTATGTTTGACTGAAGTTCAATATTATGGTCAAATATTTAAACATTGACTATAAAGATTGACTTTCTTTGACTACGTTTGACTAATGTGGTTGACTATGTTTGACTATTAATATTCATCAATAATCATAATAGGTGATTATGTTTGAAACCCAGTATTATAAACCCTAATATCAAACCCAATATTATAAACATATACCCTAATATTATAAACCCCAATATTTTTTTCAAAGAAACGGGTATGAGAATTTTATTAAAAAGAAAGTTAGGATTTGACCCAGAACTATTACATTCCTTCATAATTACCAATATTACTTGTTGGATAGAGATTGAGCATGGAGGATCAATCCAATATCTCAAGCAATTACCCCATGATACAGAAATTCTAGTCTTGTTCCAGCTAAAACTTTTCCGGAATACTCTATGATCCAAATACATTTACATTACATTTTCACCAATTTGGTTTACTAACCAGAGGGATTTATAGTGCGCTAATTAGAAGACCTTGTTTATTTGAGGTTGACATACAAATTTTTTATTTAATTTGTCTTCTGCCTCTTTAACTTCCTTCTTAGAGTATCTCCCATGTCCTCTGTTGGAACTTATCACTTCTTGGCTGTTTTTTTCATCTCCCCAATTCATTTTTTTCTTATCTAGTCAATACTTTCCCAATGCCGACCTTTGATTCCTTTGGTGTTGTAGGCGTACTTCCCATTTTTTCCCCTTATTCCCCACATAGTTTTCAACTTCTCCTAAAATAGGAGATTTTTTATTTAACATCCGTGGTGAAAATTCCATTGAATAAAAGTAAATAAAGGCAAGATAATAACCACAGATGATGGGACACTTATTCCAAGTGAAATGTTGGGCAAAATCCTAGTGATGGGGATCACTTGTGATAAATTATGGCTTGGGAAATTGGCAAAGGAAATGGATAAGGCTATGGAAAGGAAAATGACATTTTTGGCACATTTATTTATGAAAATAATGGAAATTAGGAGAAAAAGAAGGTGAAAGGTCACAGGTTGCATGTGAGGAGGAAAATCAAGGAAAATAATGGAAAATAAAGAAAATAGAGGCCTCATTCATAAAAAGGATTCTGAGCACCATTTGGTAAACTTTTGTCAATTCAGTTTTGGAGCTCTCATTATTCTCTCTCTCTCTCTCTCATACTCTTGGAGACTTGGAGTTTTCTTGGAGAACTCTTGGTGGGTGTGGCATACTTGGATTCTTGGAGCAAGAAGGCAAAAGAAGAGCAGGAAAGTGCAAGAGGGCATAAGGATCAGCAGCTACATCATATTTTCTTGCAGGTACCGAGTTTCATGTATGTTACTAGTTTTGGCATGCATGGCATATTCATGTGGTTTATTAGTCGTGATCTGTCATTGGCATGGAGGATGGTCGGGATTGACATTGGATTGCCTACCCTTTCCATTTCATAAATATCCATGGTGATTGTGGGTTTATTTTCATTATTGTGTTTTTGGTTGGTTCTCATGTTTTCTTAGCTTGGGTTGAGTTATTAGTCTCATAGCCTTGGTTGGACAAACTCTCTAGAGACTTGGAACAACTTGGGTTGAGTTATTAGTCCTATAGGCTTGGTTGGAAAAACGCTTTGGAGCCTTGGAATAGCTTGGGTTGAGTTACTAGTCCTATAGCCTTGGTTGGACAAATGTTTTAGAGCCCTTGGTGGGTTGAGTTACTAGTCTTGGAGCCTTTGTTGGAAAAATGCTCTGGAGCCTAGTAAAAGTTGTGGGTTGAGTTACTAATCTTGGAGCCTTTGTTGGAAAAATTCTCTGGAGCCTGGTAAAAGTTGTGGGTTGAGTTACTAGTCTTGGAGCCTTTGTTGGGAAAATTCTCTAGAACCCTGGAAGTCTTGGATAGAAACCGATCTGATAATAGTTTTGTGATGTCCGATCGTGAGGTGGAATCACTTTTTGATGAGTTGAGGTGGATGGCCTCTAGAAGCCCTGGATGAGTTTTGATTGATGTGTTATATGAGATCCCACATTCATGCTTGTAATGTGGCATGAGGGTGAATGGATGAAGAGAGATTTGGCTCATTCATTCTATAGTCGGGTGGAATGTGGAAGTCCCATCCCATGTTTGAATTTTGCATCATTAATGACAGGTTATTTCTTTTTGTATTTCTATGAGGATTTTGATGGATTATATGTGGTATACATGGTTGTACTTTCATGATTATTTATGTTGCTATTATTTTGGTTATGTATGTGTTCTATTATAACCGTCATGTATGGATTTCATCATGTTTTTACTTGTAATTGAATGATAAATGTATCTATGACCTAATGGATGGAATGGCAGTTGATGTGTTGAGGCATCAATGGTCCTTAGTGATTCTCAGCTAAGTATGAGACACCTATGCTCAGAACCGTTCTTTACACCTGTAGATTACATATTCATGATATGTTTGAAGAAATGCTTGTCATGGCTAGTAGGGGTCTAGTCAAGGTCTTAAACAAGTATTTTCTCTAGTACTATCATTTCCATGTTATCTTACTGTTATGAAGAGGTGGTTCAATTCTGGGCAGTGAACTAGGATTTGGGCTTGAAAAGTGGCTCAAATCCTAGGGACATTGGCATAGCACTAACTAAATGAGTCTCTGGATGTGGGCAGGCAAGCCCGTGATAGCAACTCTAGGACTAAGGCTTAAGTTGTCGAAAAGTTCAATGGGACCCAAGGGCAAGTTGTCTGAAGTGTTGGATTGGTTCCTAAGGGACCTTAAGCTAACGACGAATATGTGTACGGTGTGTTTCCGTCGATTTCACTTCCTTAACATAACTTAGGACGTCAAATCATATCATAGTGGCCTATCCTCGCTTGTTTATCCCGGTTGGTCGGTTGATTGGGTAGATGTGGGAGGAGTGTGTTACAGAGTGGTATCAAAGCATGGTTCACCCCTCAGACTGGATGGAATATGTTTTGGTCATGCATACATGTCAGTTGCGTGTGTGTCTCTCATACTTGCATTCCATGTGCTTGTTGCATTTGCATGATGTTGTTCATGGTGGTAGTGATGTCGCCATGTAGAGTTGATGTGTTTTATTGTGGAAGGCAACATCGTGAGTATATGACTGGTTACATGTCAACTTATGCCACCTACATGTACTGTTGTAGTATGTTTGGTTACAATCTTGCGCATTTGGTTACATTCTTGTATGTTTGGTTGCATGTATCATTCTTGCAGATTTGATTTCAAGTATCATTCATTCATGCTTGATCATATGCGCTTATGAATATGTGTAGTTGGTTACATATTTCTTATGCATATTGATGTTTGCATGTGGTCAAGTGTATAGTGATGTAGTGGTTGTGGTCATGCATGAGGTCGTGGCGTGTGTTGTTTTTAAGGTCATGCATTTATGACTGGACCCTAGCTAGAATGATTGTTGCATGGTCATATGATTATGTATTAAGTTTGTAGATGTTGTCATGATTATGTTATACATGTACCACATTGATTTGTTGATCTTGTGGACAAGGTATCATCCCCGAGCTATACTAAGGTACATTGGTTTATTGTGATTTGGTTTAGCTAACGTGATATACCTTGCAGGAAGAAATATCAAATGGCTAGCAAGATGGTTGACTACAAAGACTCTCCCTATGAATCCAAAGAGCAGTATGGTGTTGGGAACTCTTCCGATTTGGCAGTTACATTGAGAAGATTAAAGGAAGAGATAAGGAGTTGTAAGGCGGATAATGATAAAATCATGTAGGCATAGGAAAAGATAGAAGAGGTGAATGCAGTCATACTTCAAATTTTTTCAAATTTGCAGCGACGGGGACCACTTTAGATCAGCCATGACCAAGAGGACAGAACTAATGGGGCATATGGTGGTAGGTCGCATGGTGGTCATAGGTTAGATAGTGATGACATGGTCAGAGATGATAGAATGTTGGACACTCCGGATAGGAGAAGGGATAGTCATAGGTATCGTTCTAGTTCTGGTTCCGACAAGGATGATGATCGTCATCGTTATCATCCTTACAAGAGCAGTGATAAGCGGTATTTTCCAAATGACTTTAAGAAAGAAAAGTCACCTATGTTTGATGGGGAGATAAATAAATCCCAAGATGTAGAGGCATGGTTTCTAGGCATGAATAAGTTCTTCAGGTTGCATGACTATTCAAAGAACATGAAGGATAAAGTGGCTAAATTTAGCCTCAAAGGTAAAGCAGACATTTGGTGGGAAGATGTGAAGAAGGTTAGAGGCATACATGTTTAGTCAATTTAATGTCTTAAATTGCTCTACATAAATTATCAATCCGGGTATCGTAAACTGATGAAGTGTGGTGCACTATATGTGCTTAGTTAACCTTTCTCTTACTTCGTTGTTTTATAGTTTATGTTGTTTTTGGGGTTTTGTTTTAACATGCAATAATCAAATAATGAGAAAATGACTATGAGACCAAGTATCCTTGCTGCAGCAAAAGGACAAGATGATTCTATCATGTCATTAGTTCATTAGAAGGCTAAGTGCATCACTAATCTACAATCAACTTGAAAGCATGCAGTAATTCAAACTGTACATTAAACTGCAAAGAAAGAGCTTGAAAGAAATAACTTGAAATGAAACTGAAAGCAAAGCATAAAAACCACGTTCTAATGGCATTAGTCTCTACCCATATTGCTGCAAATAAAAGAAACAAGAAAATCACTTCAAGGACTGATGATAATGGTTATCTCTTCCTAACTCCCTGCTTCTACCACATAGTACTGCGTAAAACACGATTAGGAAGTAGCTGAAAACAAATCCAAGAATTGATAAAAACTCTAAATGACAAATTATAACACTACTAAGCCTTTTCCATCATACTGCTTCCTACATATGTGATTATGTGTAACAAGTGGAAAAAGTATTAGTGCCACAAGCCAAGACTACTTAAAAACAAGCTGCAATTAATTAGTGTTCTGTTCTCTTGAAAGATAAACCATTCATGATAAAGAGAGCATAAATTAGTTAGCATCCAACTTGTAAAACTAAGCTAAAAACTAATCTAGAAAACAGAGTAAAAAGGGCAGCATTACGAATAAGACAACTGCAACTACCATTAGATATTAAAGCAAATACAACAAAGACACACAATCCCGGGAGAAAATAACTTGCATAAATTAAAATTGCATGAATGAAAATCTAATCTACCTTACATTCTACAAAGCAATATTTACAAAATGAAATCTAATCTACTTACATCCTAATATGCTCCATGACATCTACTTCACATCTCCTTCCATGTTGAGAACATCAAAGCTTTATTCAATTTCTTCAAAAGTGCAAAGTACAAAAGCTTTCAAAAGCCATGGGACTAACAAGCTAAAAGGACTAAGAAAAGACTAAAGGAAAGACTAGCAAATGAAGGAGAGAGATCTCCTATTTATACAAAAAGATGAGAGCCATCTCATTAATGATAATCCATGAATTTCTCCCTCTACCTCTAGAGTCCTAATCAAAATAGGAACTGATAAGACACATGTCTTTTAGAGTTACAATACAATTAGGAGATGTGACACATATCCTCATGATCCCATGATTCTTTCCAACCAAATTCGAATTTGGCCTTAGAGTGCCACATAAGGGTCTTCTAGAAGCCTCCTTTCAACCTACACATGTCAACAAACTCAACCCATTTGTTAGGTATAAGCATATGCACATTATTTTCTAATGTTTAACCACAAATTCACTAAAAAGGCTTAGAAATAATAAAGATTGGAAAAACATAAAGGTGGCCCAATGATAATGAAAGTGGGATGAATGTGGTGACATAGTAGTGAAATGGAGGTGAAATGGAAGTGATATAATGGACATAATAGTGAAAATGTAATGCAAATGAATGACATTTTCAAGACTCAACAATACGTGAGGAAGATTTGACTTGGAATGAATTTACCGGCTATTCAAGAAGAAGTATTTGTCAGAGCGATACTTTGATGACAGGGTGAAAGAATTCTATGAGCTAAATATGGGATCCATGATAGACAATGAGTACAATAGCAGGTTCTTGGAGTTACTGAGGTATGTGCATTATCTCACAGAGGAAAAGGCCAAGATTTAGAGGTTCATTAGTGGATTACTGGTTTCATTCAAAGACAAAATCAAGTTTGATGAGCCTGGATCATTAGAGGAGGCCATCTGAAAGCTAAAGCATTGTTATGAACAATTGAAGCATGGGTCTGAGACTAAGCTAGAATGGAGAGGTAATGCAAAGAACAAAGGAAAATGGGACAAGAAGCAAGCAAGATCTCAGGATTTGGGTAACAAGGAGAATGTTGCACCACCTAAGAGGTTCAATGAATCAGATAAAGAACAGGGACACTGACATGAGGAGCAGAATATGGAGCTCGTGCGGCGTTGGACTTGTGGAGGGGATCATCACAGGAGATATTGTCCATAGTACCAAAGTGGTAGGCCTAAGATATACAGTGTGCAGGAGGCACAAGCTATTGGGAATATTCGTCAAATTATTCCTTGTATTTATGCATCATTGGATAACAAACAGGCAGAGCATCAGGCATCTATCATTGAGATGGATGGTAAGATTTGTGATAAATTTATTTCTATTTTGATTGACCTTAGATCTAATTATATCTATGCTAGTCCTAACTTGGTGGATAAGTGTGGTTTGAGTAAGGAATTGCATGCAGATTCTTAGTTAGTGCAGTTGGCTACAAGTACAAAGAAGTGAGTTCATCATTGGGTAAGAGCTTATGCATTTGATTTGAATGGTATGCCTACTGTAGCACATTTGAATGGATTACTGTTGGGATCATATAGTATGTTGTTGGGCATGGATTGGTTGTATCTTCGTAGAACCAAGGTATATTGTTATGACAAAGAAATTGAGTGTGTGGATGGAAATGGAGAACCAAGACTCTTACAGGGAAAGAATAAAGTCACATTAGTTAGGATGGTGACAGCTATGCAAGAAAAGCACAGTCGTAGAAAAGGGAGAGAGTTATTTGCAGTGCACATTTCTAGCGATAAGGGTAAGGAAGTTGAGGATGCAGATGTTTTGAGCAGGTGCCTAGTTTTACAGCAATTTAAGGATGTATATCCCGAGGACATTTTAGATTTCCCACCTCACAGGGAGGTAGACTTTTCTACTGTGTTAGTGCTAGGGGCAGCTCCAGCATCAAAAGAACCTTATAGGATGAGCACAGCTGAGTTGGTTGAGTTAAAGTGCAGCTGAAGGAAATGTTGGACAAGGGATACATTAGGCGAAGTGTATCATCATGGGGTGCACTGGTATTGTTTGTGAAGAATAAATATGGTAATCTCATATTATGCATTAACTATGGGCAGATGAATAAAGTAACCATCAATAACAAGTATCCTTTGTCGAGGATTGATGACTTGTTCGATTAGCTTAAGGAAGCAGCAGTGTTCTCAAAGATTGATCTAAGATCCAGATACCATCAAGTATGCATCAAAGAGGAGGACATTTAATAGACAAATTTCTGAACCAGGTATGGGCATTATGAGTTTGTTGTAGTTCCATTTAGCTTAAATAATGCTCCATTTACATTTATGTGCTTGATGAATAGTGTGTTGCGTCTGTATTTGGATAAGCTTGTTATTGTGTTCATTTATGATATACTGGTATATTCTAAAAATGAGGAAGAGCATGTCAAACATTTAACAGCAGTGCTGAGGTTGTTGAGAGAGCATCAGTTGTATGCTAAACTTAGCAAGTGTAGTTTCTTTCATACTGAGGTACACTACTTTGGGCATGTTGCCTCCAAGGAAGGCATTGCAGTAGATCCATAGAAGATAAGAGCCATCATGGAGTGGGTAGCTCCTATGAATGTGGATGAGGTGAGCCTTTTATAGGTTTGGCAGGATACTATAGGAGGTCCATCAAGAACTTCTCGCAGATTGAGGCCCCAAGATCTAAAAGATTGAATTGGATCTTGGGGGGAAAGGACCCCAAGATCTGAAAACTTGAAATGGATCTTGGGGGAAAGGCCCCAAGATCTAGAAGATTGAAATGGATCTTGGGAGGAGAGACCCCCAAGATCTGAAAACTTGCATTGCCAGAAGAAAAATAGGAGAATGCCCAATAAACAAAACCACAAAGAAACTTTTTTTATTAAAACCGATAATAACTGTAAAGGCTACATTGTGGCGGACAACCTGTCCTTTTACAAAATGTGACTTGTTACTTATAGTATTTTTCAGTTACAATACCACGGGTCAATTCCATGGGTGAATGAATACCATGGGTGGATTTTACAATACCACGGGCAGATGCCATTTATAATACCATGGGTAAATTCCATGGGTGAATGAATACCATGGGTGGATTTTACAATACCACAGGCAGATGCCATTTACAATACCATGGGTAAATTCCATGGGTCAATGAATAATATGGGTGGATGAGTACCATGGGTTGATGCCATTTTCCATTCGGATCATTGAGGCCCCAAGATCTGAAAGATTGAATTGGATCTTGGGGGGAAAGGACCCCAAGATCTGAAAACTTGAAATGGATCTTGGGGGAAAGGCCCCAAGATCTAGAAGATTGAAATGGATCTTGGGAGGAGAGACCCCCAAGATCTGAAAACTTGCATTGCCAGAAGAAAAATAGGAGAATGCCCAATAAACAAAACCACAAAGAAACTTTTTTTATTAAAACCGATAATAACTGTAAAGGCTACATTGTGGCAGACAACCTGTCCATTTACAAAATGTGACTTGTTACTTATAGTATTTTTCAGTTACAATACCACGGGTCAATTCCATGGGTGAATGAATACCATGGGTGGATTTTACAATACCACGGGCAGATGCCATTTATAATACCATGGGTAAATTCCATGGGTGAATGAATACCATGGGTGGATTTTACAATACCACAGGCGGATGCCATTTACAATACCATGGGTAAATTCCATGGGTCAATGAATAATATGGGTGGATGAGTACCATGGGTTGATGCCATTTTCCATTCGGATCAACTTTGGGCATGTTGCCTCCAAGGAAGGCATTGCAGTAGATCCATAGAAGATAAGAGCCATCATGGAGTGGGTAGCTCCTATGAATGTGGATGAGGTGAGCCTTTTATAGGTTTGGCAGGATACTATAGGAGGTCCATCAAGAACTTCTCGCAGATTGCTTATCCTATCACATCATTGCAGAGGAAAGGTAAGAATTTCAAATGGATAGAGGAGTGTGAAGCTAGTTTCAAGTAGCTCAAGTAGTCATTGACACATGAACCAGTGCTAAATATTGCATCTCCAGAAAAATAGTTTGTAGTATGCACATAAGCTTGCAAGAGAGGACTTGGTGGATTCCTTATGCAGGATGGACATGTGGTATGCTATGAGTCGCGGAAACTAAATGAGCACGAGCAAAACTACCCCACACATGATCTTGAGCTAGCAGTGATTATACATGCATTGAAGATGTGGAGACATTATCTTCTAGGAAGGAGGTTTACATTGATGATTGATCACAGTGGTTTGCGATATCCATTTAACCAACCAAATCTGAATGGTAGGCAGACTCGGTGGTTGGCTACAGTCAATGAGTTCAATTTTGAGATCGAGTATATCAAAGGTAAATAAAATAGATTGGAAGATGCTCTTAGCAGGTGGATACAGGTAAATCACTTAATAGCTATGAGCTCCTATGGGATAGATCTATAGGATAAGATCTTGCAGGCAGGTCAACAGGATGTCAGATATATGGAGATTTTGCACAGGTTGCAGCAGAGAACAGGTATAGGTACAGGTACAGGTGATGGTATAGTTACATGTATAGGTATAGGTATAGGTGCAAGTAGTGGTATAGGTATGGATAGTGGTACAGGTGTAGGTGCATAGGATGTGGATTATTCCCTTACAGCAGATGGAGTGGTCAAGTTCCGAGACAGGCTATATGTGTCAGATAGTAGTGAGCTCAAGAGGTAATCTTGAGAGAGTTTCATGCGAAAACTTATTCAGGTCACCTAGGTTATCAAAAGACATTAAATGAAGTGAAGAAATTTTACTATTGGTAGAATTCGAAGAGGGACATAGCATAGTTTGTGGCTAGGTGTTTTGATTGTCAGCGAGTGAAAGAAAAATGTAAGCATCCAGGTGGACTGCTACAGCCGATCATGATTCCATAGTGGAAATGGGAGGTCATTTCCATGGACTTCATCACAGGGTTGCCAAAGACGGTGAGATAGCATGATTCCACCATTGTTATTGTGGACAGGTTGACAAAGGTTACACATTTCATTCTGGTGAAGTCTACATTCTTAGCTAGCGATCTAGCACATGTGTTCATCAAAGATGTGGTCAGATTGCATGGTGTTTCGAAGAATATTTTGTTAGATAGGGATGCGAAGTTCACTTCCAAGTTTTGGAAGGATTTATTTCCAAGTTTGGGCACAGAGTTGGCCTTCAGTACAGCTTATCATTCGCAAACAGATGAACAAACAGAGAGAGTCAACAGGATATTGGAGTACATGTTAAGGATGTATGTGATACATCAACAGTGGAACTGGGAGGAGTATCTTCCCTTGGTTGAGTTTAAATACAATAATGGTTATCAAGAGTCATTGAGGATGATTCCTTTTGAGGCATTATATGGGCGGAGTTGCAATACTCCTATTAGTTGGAGTGATTTGGTTAACAGGTGTTGATTAGACCAAATTGGCAAACATGGAATAGAAAATGCAGGTTATCAAGAAGAATCTAAAGGAAGCACAGGATAGGCAGAAGAGGTATGCAGATCGGAACAGGTTGTTCAAGGAGTTCCGGGTTGTGGAACAGGTGTACTTGCACATCAAACCAAAGAATAGATCCTTACGAATTGGATCATGTGCCAAGTTGGCACCGCAGTTTTGTGGACCCTTCAGTATCATTAAGAGGATTGGGCCAGTGGTCTATTGAATTACACTGCCTCCAATAGTGAAATTCCATGATGCTTTCCATGTGTCATTTCTTAAGAAGTATGTTAAAGATGTTGATCATGTGATTGACTGTTCTGTATTACAGGTGGAACCAGATGGAGAATTCCCTTCGGAGCCTCAGTGTATATTGCAGAAAAAGCTTCTCATGCTCTTGAACCAAGCAATCGAGCAAGTTAAGGTGCAGTGGAAGCACTTTTGGCCCGATGAAGCTACATGGGAGATGACATATTAGATGCAGGCTATGTATCCTTCCTTGTTTTCTGGTTGACACAAAGGAGTTTTGGCATGGTGTTTTGGTATGGTGTTTTGGTATATGTCTTGGTATATGTTTGGGTATATGTTTGGTGATTTTGGTATATGTACATATGTATATGGATGTAAATACCACCATGAGATGTGTTATAAAGCTCCAATACACGGTATGTGTGTCATGCCATTATGATGTGATGTTGTTATGTTTTCATGTTGGTTTGATTCTCATCAGGATGATCATTGTAAATATTGTAACGAGCTAAGTTATAAAGCTCCATCTGCAATATATGTTTATTTCAACATTTTTGTGGTTATAGGTGTTGTTGAATACCGAGGACGTGTCGCCCCAAGGGGGGGGGGTGTTCTATAACAGCCTTGGTGAAAATTCTATGTAATAAAAGTAAATAGAGGCAAAATGATAACAACGGATGATGGGACACTTATTCCAAGTTGAATGTTAAGAAAAATCCTAGTGATGGGGATGACTTGTGATTGTTTATGGATTAGGAAATTGGCGAAGGAAATGGATAAGGCTTTGGAAAGGAAAATTTCATTTTTGGCACATTTATTTATGAAAATAATGGAAATTAGGAGAAAAAGGAGATGAAAGGTCACCGGTTGCATGTGAGGAGGAAAATGAAGGAAAATAATGGAAAATGAAGAAAATAGAGGCCTCATTCATAAAAATTCTTATGAAGATCAGTTGGTAACCTTTTGTTAGTTCAGTTTTAGAGCTCTCTCATTATTATCTCTCTCTATCATACTCTTGGATACTTGGATTTTTCTTGGAGCACTCTTGGTGGGTGTGGCATACTTGGATTCTTGGAATAAGAAGGCAAAGGAAGAGCAGGAAAGCACAAGAGGGAGTCGGGATCATCAGCTACATCAGATTTTCTTGCAGGTACCAAGTTGCATGTATGTATCCTTCACTAGTTTTGGCATGCATAGCATATGCATGTGGTTTATTGGTTTTGATCTGTCATTGGCATAGAGGATGGTCAAGATTGACAATGGATTGCCTAGCCTTGCAATTTCCTGGATAGCCATGGCGATTGTAGGTTTATTTTCATTGTTGTGTTTTTGGTTGGTTGTCATGTTTCCTTATCTTCGGTTGAGTTATTATTCCCATAGCCTTGGTTGGAAGAATGCTCTAGAGCCTTGGAACAACTTGGGTTGAGTTACTTATCCCGTAGCCTTGGATGGAAAAACACTTTGCAGCCCATAGGGGCTTCAATGGGGAAGCAATACCATATCATGTTCATTCATATTGGGGGATATATATTGAGCAAAAAATGACATAATATATTGAGCATATAATAGGGGGTAAAGGGTTTTTACATGTTGTGTATAACAAAATGGAGCTCAAATTTAATGAAAAAATATAAAGAGGAATAAAAAATGTTAATGGAAATATGGATACCTACAATATCTAGTGAAAGTAGGGGTTTTTTAAATTGGGAAGGTGTATTGGGTTCATATTGGTAGGGGGTTAAATAAAGTGATTTTTAGAGGTATTTTCCAATATGAAGTCAAATTAAGGGTATTGTTTAGTATGCCAATGACGTGCGTGCTATGTCAAATGTTCATTAAGTGAAGCCCCTGTGCTGGAGCACTTGGTGGGTTTAGTTACTAGTCCTGGAGCCTTGGTTGGATAAAATCTCAGGAGCCCGGTAAATGTTGTGGGTTGAGTTATTAGTCCTGGAGCCTTGGTTGGCCAAATGCTCTATATCCCTAGAAGGCTTAGATAGATACCAATCTGATAATGGCTTTGTGATGTCCGACTGTGAGGTGGAATCGTTGTTTGATGGGTTGAGGTGGATGGCCTCTGGAAGCCCTGGACGATTTTTGATTGATGTTTTCTATGAGATCCCACATTCATGCTTGGAATATGGCACGAGGGTGAATGGTTCAAGAGAGACTTGGCTCAACCATTCTACAACCAGGTGGAATGTGGAAGTCCCATCCCATGTTTGGATTTTTCATCATTAATGATAGGTTATTTCTCCTTGTATTTCTATGAGAATTTTGATGGATTATATGTGGTCTATATGGTTGTACTTTCATGATTATTTTTGTTACTATTATGTTGGTTATGTGTGTGTTCTATGATAGTAGCCATGTATGGCTTTCATCATGTTTTTACTTGTAATTGAATGATCAATGTATCTATGACCTAATGATGGAATGGTAGTTCATGTGTTGAGGCATCAATGGTCCTTAGCGATTCTCATCTAAGTATGAGACCCCTAATATGCTCAGAACTATTCATTACACCTATAGATTACACATTCCTGATATGTTTAACAAAATTCCTGTCATGGCTAGTAGGGGTCCAGTCAAGGTCTTAAACAAGTATTTTCTCTAGTACTATCATTTCCATGTTATTTTACTATTCTGAAGAGGTGGTTCAATTTTGGGTAGTGACCTGGGCTCTGGGCCTGAAAAGTGGCTCAAATCCCGGGGATGCTAGCATAGAACTGACTAAATGAATCTCCAGACACTGGAAGGCAAGCCTGTGAGAGTGACTCTGGGTTTCTAGACGATGTCATGCCTATCGCATGACAGCGACTCAGGCTTAAGCTGTCTTTATTGTTGGATTGGTTCCTGAGTGTCCTGAAGCTTATGTTGAATGTATGTATGGTGTGTTTTCGTCAGTTCCACTTCCCTAATGTAACTTAGGAGGTCGAATCGTCTCATATTGGCCTCTCGTCGCATGTTTACCTCGGCTGGCCAGTTGCTTGGGTAGATGTGGGAGGAGGGTGTTACCTTTTAAAACTGATTTGAATCATGGATAAGGGTTGCTCCTTTTCCATTGAAATCATTTTTTTGTGATTTATTTTTCATGAATTTCCTCCTTCTCCGCTTTTGGAGTTGCTTCTTCCTCCCCCAAAACCTCTTTTCATTTATTGTTCCTCATTGCTTCTGATCTGATTTCTTCTTGCGCCTTGTCATTTTCTTCTTGAGACTGCAAGACCTCAAAAGGGTTTTCCAAGGTTGAAATTTCATTTCTACCCTATGTGGATTGGGATTTAGATGTTGACGGATTTCCTTTGTTCCTACCCATTTTTTGAGTTTGTCGTTGCTCTTCTTGAGCTGATGTCATATCTTCCCCTCTACCAGGATGTGACTTCTTGCAATCCCATGTAAAATGACCATATTCATGGAAATATCTACATTGAAAGGTAATTTCTCGTATTCAAGAGTCTGAAAATGGGATAATTCTCCCTATGTGAGATTTAAATCTGAAGGTAACCCTTTCTCCTGATCTACTTCAATGAAATTTTCTACACATGCAAACTAGAATCCTTTGGGTTCAACCCTATCCAGATATTTCCCCAAGCAATTTCTAATTTCTCATAGACAATCATCACTCTAACATAAAGGCGAGAGTTGAGGGAGCTTGATCCAAACAGGAATTACATTTGGGATATCTTCATCTAGATCAAAGTCCAGTGACCATTTGTTCAAATGCATACCTCTAGCCCATAAAAAAGGTCCATTTCAAAAAATTACATCTTTATCTTATCTAAATTAAAATAGGAAGGAAAAAAAATCCATTCCCACATGCATACATTCCAATATTACTTTTCATCAAAGGTTTCCAATTTTTCTCCAACCATAGATCCATGGATCTTGGGTACAACCACATTCCTATGAACTTCCCCACTAAATCGCGTTCTGAGTATGACAAGGAAATTATTTGAAACCCCATGGGAAGGGCCACTAAGGGAATAGTCTCTTCCTTCTTCACAAGTTTTGCATGCACTTCCTTAGATTTGGGTTTCTTGGAGAGTGAAGAAACAAGGTCTTGGAAAGCCACATCTTCATGTTGAAGAATGTAACTAGTGTTGGTATTCATAATTATATTTAATGTATTTTTCAAAAGAAAAGAAAAAGAAATTATGTTATTAAATAAATTGACTTATTAAAGCATGGGTTTCATGCTTGGGTCAATTGTTTTTAGGTCAAAGCCTCCATTGTAGGCTTCTAGGGTTTATGTCAAGTGTCCTTGTCCATGTCATATTGTAAATGACCCTTATTTGGATTTGTTTGTCAAAGAAGAAATTCATTTTATCGTAAAATAGGTCAATTAGGTCTCCTCCACCAATTCAGCCTCAAACTAGATAATTCAACTTAAACTGAGGGGCGAAAACTACTATATAAAGGCAGCAATTTGATCTCATTTGTCATTCATGCTCACAAATTTGATCTGAAACTTATGGGGCCAGAAAAAGTTTGAATTTCAAGGAAATAAGAGGAAAGGGATAGTGAAGAAGAAGGAGGCCTCTCTCAAGGTCTGTAAGTTGAAATTCATCTCTCCTATTTCACATGTGCTAAGTTCAAGAGTATTGTAGGGTGTCAAAATTTCACAGTAGCTAGGAGGATGGAATTTTGAAGCAGTTGCAGTAGTTGGGGCCAAAAATTTTGGGTTGATGTTGCGTTGTAGTTGTTTAACAACAAGAGACTATTGAAGGTTGTTGTATCGTATTGGAAGGATAACTTGGTGGAGGAGGAAGGGCTATTGGTCCAGGGTCTTGGTCCATCTCCTTTTAATTACTGAATGAAGAGTTATCTGAATGGTTTTTCCCTTATATAGGGGTTGTAGCCCTCACTGAGTGCCTACATCTGGTGTCCTTGATCTTCATGTTTTAGATTTGGTAATTACTTGATGGACTAAGATAAAAGAAGAACATAAGAAAGATAATAAGAATATAAATACATCACAAGTAATTGTCAACGTAAAGAAAATATTTTTACCTTTATAATTTTCTAACATGGTTTCAGAGCTAAGGTGAAGAAGGAATAAAAAGGTAGGTTGAAGATCTATCGAGAAAAAAAAAAGATCAAAGAAAGTTCATTAAGGAAAAAGGATCATATAAGAAGATAAACTTACTATCTACAAGAACTATGTAAAACTCAATGAAGGGAGAAAAAAAACTAGAAGGTTCCTCTAACTACAATATATGGAAAAATAGGACAGAACTCATTCTTGAAAAGAAAAGAAAAAATGGATCTTGTTCAAGGAAAAATCAAGAATCCTACAGATGAACCAAGTGCAGTAGAAAAATAAAAGTATAGAGAAATTGAAATCTTGGCTATGAACCTGTTGATGGTGTTGGACCCGCCAACATTCAGGGGATC
Source organism: Pinus tabuliformis (assembly GCA_031772625.1). Classification (NCBI taxonomy): domain Eukaryota; kingdom Viridiplantae; phylum Streptophyta; class Pinopsida; order Pinales; family Pinaceae; genus Pinus; species Pinus tabuliformis. The sequence goes on from CM062804.1 coordinate 1,575,511,002, forward strand.
TCCCGATATGAAGTCCCAACTAGACCTCACACCATTTGGAGTAGGAATCCTAGTAGTGGGCGTTAATGTTATGCCTTGAACGTGGATATGCATAGAGGAAAGTATGATAACTTTGGGTAAGAGAAAGTGTGTGACCCTACAGAGAATCAACAAGTGCGATGCATGAAGGTTCCAACACACAAAAATTAAGTGCACCCCTTGGAAGCCTATAATAGTATGTAGCTTGAAAGGAACACACGAGAAAAATGACATCACAACCTACGATGCATAATAGTCTGCAAGTTAAAGTGATGAGTTAATACAATAACATGCTTTCAACTAGATTCATACAAATGAAAACAAAATAGTTCATAAGCATATGCATAATTTAAATAACATACATTGCCAATACAACAAGAATAGTCCTACTATATTAACAACATATGCATGAAAGTGTGTTGGCTATGATTTTATTATTATAAGTGAAAGTTCCATCCATACATACACCATTGACGACCACTAGCCCCAATAGTGGAACATTACAATCAAGAACACATTCTCCTCCAAAGAAGTATACTTGCTCTACGCTATGGAGAAGCCAAGGCTCTTCACAATAATCCCAAGCTATTTCTAAGCCTAAGCCTAGCCAAAATATTGGCTCCCAAAAGCCTATTACATGAGTTATGAGGTTCTATTTATAACAAGAGGGGGTGACTCTTCAACTCCCCTTTGTGACCTTTGGACTACCCTCATGAATCTTCAACTTCTTCACAAAATAACACATTACATTACATGATGACTTTTCATATTCCAATATTGACACTTGGAATTTCACTTATAACATAATTACAAATAATATTACATTTTCCACTCATACCCATATGAGACAAAATAAGGTAGAGACAACTTGACAGCCTAACAAGACACAACACTATGATGTTGGAGTTTGGGAGAAGTTTATCACAACAACCTTCACTTGTTGCTTCTTGGTCATGTATTGGTGCCAAGCTTGGTACTGTATGATGGTGTCCCCAAACTTCTCAATGGTATCTTGCTGGAAGTGGACTCTAGCCTCCATGGAATCTAGGTACATTGTCTTGGAACTTGTGTCCAACTCGTTTTGAAGCATGAGAAACATTGTTTTGACTTTGATAGGACCACTGATGAACTTCTACATGTTGTGTGCGCTCAGCTCCAAGTCTTCCCTTGTGGCATCCTATCTTAGCTACTCCAAGTACTCTTTGACCTCCTGCCGAAATTGGTTCTTAGGTTTATATTTGGTGAGGGAACCAATTGATGGGATTTGGTGTGTTCTCACCAAGACATCCAAACTATTGTAAAATTTCACGTATGAGGCTTGTATGCTACCAATGACTGAGGTGAGTTTCTTGTTGTTCTGAATCAACATTCGAACCTTCGATTTCTCCATCTCTTCCTCTGGCTTCATTTTCTTCACTAAGTCGAGCGGGGCCCCTTTGAACCGCATTTTACACTCTCACACATAGACAATGGAATCTTGTATGTTTTTTAGAGTTTTAACAAACTCTTTGCTTTGTTGTTGTCGGCCATGCAAACAGACAACTACTTTATGTATGGTGACAAACTCGTCATAGATCTTTCGCATGGTTTCTCCAAGTGTTGATACTTCAACAAGTATCGTCGCTCTCATCTCTCCTAGTGCGGAAACTGCATTATGTGTTTTTGCTTGGATTTTTTCTGCCTCTTTCCTGGTAGCCTACAAGTTTTGTGCCAGTTGCTCATTCTCGGTCGTCAAATCCTGAGCATTTGATCTTGTTTCTCCTGCATAGTCCAAGCTGGCTTCGGCAATGGAATTTGGATGCTTCCTGGTATCCGACACTATCACCCTTTCTTTTATGAATACAGGTGAAGCGTGATCATCTGGAAAGTGCTTCCTTCATGCTTATACAATCCTCTTCTGGAACTCATCGAATGATACATTCTACACGTCCATGAATGGATCATCATCAAGGAGAACAGCATCTCTTTTCTCACTTAGGGTTGGCTCTGATACTGGAGGTGGTGGAGACTGAGGTTGACCTGTTGTACTCTTGGCATCAGGTCAACATCATCATGTTGTGGCTCCTGTTCCACCTCCATGTCTATCATTTCAATGAATTGCTCATTCTGTTAAGAAAACTCTTGATCCTGCATATATTCACCTTCCTCCTCAGTTGTTGGTTGTACCTATTCTTCAACCTGTATCGGCGTTGTTTCCTTTGTTATCGCTCCTTGCCTTTATTCTTCTTCCTTCTTTTTCTTCTCTTTTAGTTCTCTCCTTCTCAACTCTTGTTCTTTCTTAGCTTCTTCTATGTCTCTTACAACTTCAGTTCTGCTTCCTGCAACCTCTGATTTTTTGTCTTCCTCTGCTTTGCTCTCTACATCCTTGCTTCCTCTCTACTTTTTTTGTTGAAGTTGCTTTCTCGATAATAGGATATCCTTTCATTTTTCATATTTTCTCTCCCTCTGGATTGTGATATTCCTATTTCTGAAGGTTCCTTGATCTCCTCTATAATGATAGAGCTCCAAGATAGAGTGTGAAAATGATCTCTAGAAGCGTCAATTAAATATGTTTGGACAAATTAGGGTTTAAGACGCGCATGCCTAAAATCAAGGAAAAAGCGACACTTAGCAGAAGTTTCTAAAAATAGCGCAAGTGCCTCCATCATGATATTAAAATAGATTCCTATATTTTAGGGATTCTTTTTGCTTTTTTTTCTTTTTTTCCTTTTTTTCTTTTTTCCTTTTTTCCTTTTTTTTGGGGAAACTTTCCATGCACACCACCAGGAAACACTGCATAGTTCTGAGGAACTGTGCAACCTTCCGGCTCAGTGCACTATGCAGTTTCTGAGCTCAGTAAGGGTTACACAATTTTTGGGCTCGATGTTGGGATGCCTCCTCATGACTGCGCATTTTCTGAGCTTAAGGATCACTAGCAGTTACGACTATGCAATTCCCATCATCAAGGATGGTTACCCTCAAGGATTGCGCAGTTTTTGGGGGAAATCCTAGAATGGTTGTGGGACCAAGTTAGGAGATCATCTTGTGAGTTAGAAAATCAACTAAGTAATCAAATATAGGTCAAAACGAAAATATGAGTCTCAATCGAAGCACTAATACTTGCATCAGTGCGAGATGATTTGTTGTGGATAGTAAGGAAGGCTCCAAAATCAAAGCATACAAAAAAATTTTGGAGGGTGGTTGTAGCTGCTACAACATAATGATGGAGTTAAGTACAACCTAATTCCATACATATCCAACATAAATTCCGCTCAAGAAATGTATGAGGCTCTCTACAAATTATTCACCATCAAGAACATTGGTAAAATAGCAAGCCTCAAGAATGAATTAAGGCCTATTAAGATGATGAAAGATGATATTGTACCATCCTACTTTATAAGGATATCCAGAATCAGAGTTGAACTCCAAGAAATATACGAAGTTGTCCCAGAAAAGGAGCTGGTAATCACTGCTCTTCTAGGAATACCAAATTCTTGGAGTGCCTTTGCATTGAGACTTAATAGCTAGAAGGATACTCCAACATTTGAACAAATGTGGAATTCTTGCAGTCAAGAAGAAGCTCGAGTATCATTAGTAAACAAAAAGAAGGAGGATGAAGAATAAAATACCTCTAATGCTTATTTCGGTCATCACAACAATACATTAAAGAAGTTCAAAGTACCAAAGAAGAAAGTTGACCTATCCAAGATTTATTGTTACAATTGCCACAAGATGGGTCATTACAAAATTCATTCTCCTCAGAATCCAAGGAATAAAAAAAGAGACAGGGATCAAGAAAATGTTACCAATGAAGCTCCACCTAAGAATAACAAGGTTGAACAAGAATTGGAAGTCAAGGGCTTATACTACTAATTCATCTCTCTCACACATATCCCTTTTAATCTTCTATTTTAAGTTTCAAATTGTTTTCCTTTATGTTTTGATCTCTAAAGTTTGTAGGTCTTATGTGTCTTGTTAGAAATATTTTGAAATATTTTATAAGTTGTAGGTATCCCTCAATATTGGATTAAGAGGGAGTCCTTAGTAATTTACCAAAGATAAGCATCTTGTTTCTTGTCTCCTCTTTTATATTTGGTTTCCCTCTCATATCAAAGATTTTTATATTTTCCTTGGTAAAGAAAGATTGTATATTACACAATAGTTTTGGAGGAGACTTCAAAGGATAAACTTGAAGTATGAAAGAAGTTCTGTTGCAAATGAAGCTCTTCAAGAAATGTTATCCTACAAGGTTTCTTAAGGAACAACTCAAAGGTATGTCTTAGAATATAAGCCTTGTTATAAAGTTCTCTTCATTTAAAAGGTATGTTCATTCTCTTTTAAATTTGCTTTAATCGTTGCGTATAGGGTTTTGAATCTTAAAAGATTCTTGTTAAGGTGATTAATAATGAGATTGAATCATATATCATTATATTCATTTGATCATTCTTGTGGAACACTAAAACGTTCACTATAAAACCCTAACCTAAGGGTCTGTCAATATTGATTATGAAACCCTAGTCCTTTAGGGTTTGCTATTAATGCATATGTTATGCATTCAAACCCTATATCTTTAGGGTTTAGTAAAAAATAGGATTTATAAACAAACCTTTGTACTATTTATAGTAACATAATAGGAATGAATCCCTAGGTGTACATTTGTATGTTTGATCGAAAACATTAGTCTGGTCAAATTATTGTATATCTAACTTTGATGTGTGTATATTGGGTTACTAGATATTGTTGTGAGTGCATGATTATGAAATCCTAGATATATGCAAGTATGCTAACTTAATTGTTAATACTCATGTTTTGATTTATAAAAATTTAGAGTTTGTAACGAAAGCCCTCGTAGAAGATTAATATTCTAGTATATGATGATATTATTTTCGATCTAATGATAACATCTAGGGTTTTCTATAAACCCTAGTAGAAGCATGACATGTAAAAATAAATTGATGAAACCTTCGATGCATAGTAAAATTGTTGTTTAATTGGATTGTTGATATCTAAGGCTTTGTGTCTCAAAGATGGAATATAGGGTTTTAAATAAATCATAGCAAAGTTTGTCATATATCTCTAAAGGTAATATTGAGACCCTAGATATAATGAAACCGATATCTTGATTGACTTACTTTAAGTCTTGGTAATGTAGTCTAGAGTTTGTGACAAAACTCTAGCAAGAGGTTTAAATCTAGTATGTGTCTCTTATGAACCTATCTAGGTTTAGGTGTTTGATGTCTAAAGTTTGAATGATTCAATGCTTCTATTATAATATTATTTTGAAGTAATTAACTTCATGCTTCTATATGTTTGTATTTGGTTGTACTTGCTATTAAATTTTTGTAGGTACATAATTTTCAAGATGTTGGAGATATCCATGAGCATGATGAAGGAAGCTATCAGGATGATGATGATGACCTTGATGAAGTCATGAAAGGTTGAAGCTTCTCTGATATTATAGAAGAAGAAAAATTGTTGATCTCCCTAAGTTAAGATGGAGCATAGTTAGAATAAAAGGGTACATCTCCCCAATTGAGAGGAAGGGCATATTATGATAGTCATAATTGTAGAAGAAATCAGAGAATGAATATAATTGTAATGTAATGAGGATGTCATGGTGTTGTTGAAGAAATGAAAGAAGAAAAGTGTTTCAATAGTTGAATATGAATAACTTAATGGCATCAAGATGATTGAAAACCCTAAAGATTTGTGTTTACTTGTATATGTATATTTGAAAGTTTATTTCTGATTGGGGTTTGTGTTTGAACAGGTAAATCTCTCCATAAAGGCGGATGAACACTTGGGAAGCATGCTTGGACAAATGGATATATCTAGTTTATTAGGGAGAGGTGAATCATCTAATGGTGGATGCTTGGGAGGACATATGGTCAGCCTATGTGTTGATGTCTAGATCTTGAAGAGGGAGGGTGGTGTTGGTAATGGAGATCTGACCTTGAATACGCACCTAGATCCCTGGGTCAACGGTTAGCAAGTAAGCTTGATGGTACCTATAATGGCTTAAATCTTGATTCTATCTGTGTCCTATCTGGATATAATACCCTGGTTAGGTTTCTAGTCCGTAGCATTGGGTGTGTTAGAACTCTTCATAGTTCATTTTGGATATCTTCCATGTACCTCTATAAATATAGGTAATTATGAATACCTCCCTAGTTAAGAGGGAGTTTTAAATAATGTAACTAGTGTCGGTCTTCATAATTATATTTAATGTATTTGTCAAAAGAAAAGTGTTGGTCACCAGAATTATCCTATTTTTAACCATAATTTCACCGTAATTACACCATCTAAGCCCTTTGTTTCACACATGGAACCTAACCCTTGCACCTATTCCTATACTCCTTCATGACTTTTGATATTATGGGTTATATGAACTTAATCATTAATTAAAAAGGTTAAAATAGTTTATTTGTCTTTGCAACTTATGTATTTTCTTTCCTAAGAAGCATGATAGAATAAAAGTATTAATCGCTATGGAGGATGGTTGGTGCAGGAACATTCTTGTACTCAAGGGACAACTGGAAGCATCCACCGCCAAAACACCACGACAGTTCAATAATTGGCATGCATTCCTTGTCAAAGATCAGTTGCACTCTGGATTAGGCTCGGAGCATTGAGGAGAACGCGGATATGGAGGCTGGGGTTTTGACCAACACCCCTGATTTAGCCTCTGCTAATAGCTGAGAGCCTAAGTTATACTTCTTCTTTTTTTCTATTGTGGCCAAGAGTCGAGCGATGTATATTAAATAGGGTTTCTAGGTTAGATTTAGGTAGCAATACTCTGGAGAATTTTTGCACTGTAATTTTGTGTGTGTCGCCACATCTCTGGGCTGGATCCAGGAACTCATGATGTATATTTTCAACTATTAAATTTAATCTAAGGAGCTATGCCAGTTTATCAATCTCTGGTTCAAATTTTTATGTGATGAGTTGTTGAGTATTTGATTCCCCAACTTTCGTAAAAGGGAAACGAGCTGGTTGGCTAGGGCCCAACCAACCCAGCTCATTCTCCCTCTATTTATAAGGTGTGATATATATATATATATATATATATATATATATATATATATATATATATATATATATATATATATATATATATATATATATATATATATGCAGGTTCAGAGCAAGAAGTATTTCGTTTATGCATCTAGCTAACATATCTATGTCTTCTTCATGAACTGTGTGCTACTCGGATCCGAGGTTTGACAGTGTGGGTGTGTGTATCTATTTAAGATTATTGTAGCATTTATTTCCCTTGATGCATCATGTGATTTCCTTTCTGCAAATGTGTGTTTCAATTTAATTTCGCAAGTGTGTTTTAATCTTGCAAGTGTGGTTTTCTTCAGCAAGAGTGTTTATTCCTGCAAATTGTTTCATTTCCTTTATGCAAGTGTGTTTCATTTTTTAGTACAAGTTGCGAATATTTTCAGCAAGCAAGTTTAACTTATGGTTAATTAATTTGGTTTACTTACATTCCCATGAGAATTAATGAAACTTTGTTCACATTGTAAGTGTTGGGTTGTGTTATATTCTTTCCACGACTAGCCCACATAGTTAACCAGGGGGTTAGAGGGGGGACGGAGCCCCCCCTTCGTTGCACCGATTGCGCAGCGGGGGGGTCACAAGTGGGTCAGGTAGCCCCCCTCTACGAGGTATGGGGCAGCACCACGGGGAAAACATTTTGGACCCTATATTAGGTTGGGCGGACCTACCTATGGTTTTGTGCATGGTTTTCGCACATGATTTTGGACATGATGGTTTTCGGTCCATGGTTTTGGACACAATGGTTTTCGGTCCATGGTATTGGATGCTTCGACATGTATAAATATGTATTGTAACATTGAAAGGAACATAATGAAAAATCAAGCTAGTAGTCCTGGTTTTGGGATCCAGGGGAAATTCTTTATGTATATGTGTTGTATGTATTATGCTCTCACATTGTTTATTTTTTGTGTTTTAGAATTCGTATGCAGGTAATTTATGTCCGAGTTTAAAACCTACATTTGGTATCAGAGTTGTTTTGGCTTCAAGGGGACGCCTTTGTTGCTGAGGGGTTTCGCTCGGGCTTGTGGTAGACCCTGTTCAGTGGGAGATGGGACGGATTGATTCTGGTGCTAAAAGAAGATGGGGAGCAGTGGAAAGATAGAGATCAAGAAATTTAATGGTCAAAGTTTTGAGTTATGGAAACTCAAGATGGAGGATCTGTTGGTAGATAAATATCAGTGGATCGTGGTAGATCCGAGTACTAAACCAACGGGAGTGTCCGATGAAGAATGGAAGAAGTTGGATCGGAAGACAAAGAGCACAATACGATTGTGTGTCTCAGATTCAGTATTGCTAAATGTATCAGGGGAAGCTACGGCTAAGGCTTTGTTGGACAAGTTAGGTACTTTGTACCAATCTAATTCTCTGGTGAATAAACTGTTCCTACACAAAAAGTTGTATAACCTGAGGATGAACGATGGAGACTTGGTGACAGAGCATCTAAACGCATTTAATACCGTCGTAAGTCAGTTATTATCTGTTGATATTAAAATTTCGGATGAATATAAGTGCATCAGTTTGTTGCGTTCTCAGTCGGAATCATGGGATATTCTGGTTATTGCAATAGGTAGCAATGCAACTGCCTTGAAGTTTGATGAAATAGTCTCATCCTTATTAACGGAGGAGATGAGATGAAAAAATATGGAGAGCAAGAATGGTGATGCCTTGTCTGTACGAGGACAGTCCCAGAACAGAAACAAAAATAAGTCATCGAGTGGGATATCTAAATCTCCAGGAAAACCTATAAAGGTGGTTTGTTGGAAATGTGGAAAGGAAGGGCACTACAAAAGGGACTGTAAATCTAAAGCTTATGACAAAGGAAAGGCATCTAATAATGCTCCTTCTGCATGACGCATGGTTGATTGACTCAGGTGCATCCTTTCACTTCACTCCCCATAGAGAGTGGTTCTGCGAGTATGAGAAATACGATGGTGGTGATGTCTTCTTAGGAGATGATAAGAAGGCTAGAATCGTTGTTCGCCGAAAAGTAAAGTTGAAGTTGCAAGGTGGAAGGGTTTGAACACTTTCGGGTGTTCTGCATATTCCTGCATTGGCCAGAAATTTGAATTATGTAAGCAGGCTGGATGATGCAGGTGTAAAAACAGTGTTCGAGAAGGATACTTGCAAGATGGTTCGGGGAGCACTGGTATCGATGCGTGGAGTTTGGATTGGAACTCTGTACAAGCTGCAAGGTAGCATTGTTGTTGATGGGTGCAACATTTCTATGGTTCCTGAAAGTGGAGCAGAAAATCTAGTGGTCTCTAGAGAGAAGACCATACTGTGGCATCAAAGGCTTGGACATATTGGAGAGAAGGGCCTTCAAATACTTCATGGTAAAGGTATGGTAGAAGGTATGAGTAGTAGCTCTCTGGATTTTGATTTCTGTGCAAATTTTGTATACGGGAAGCAGAATCAAGTGAGTTTCCCCTCTGGTGGTAAGAGGGCGAAATAGATATTAGAGCTTGTGCACAGTGATGTGTTTAGACCTGTGAAGGTTCCATCACTGGGTGAGTCTATCTACTATGTATCATTTATAGATGAATTATCAAGGAATACATGGATATATTTCCTTAAGAATAAATCTGAAGTCTTTGACAGGTTTAAAGAATTTAAGGCTCTGGTGGAAAACCAGACAGAGAAGAAAATAAAGGTGTTGAGGTCAGATAACGGTGGAGAGTTTTGCAACAAGGAATTTAAAGAATTCTGTAGGAAGTGTGGTATAGCACGGCAGAAGACTACTCCATACACACCTGAGAAAAATGGAGTTGCAGAAAGAATGAACAATACGTTGATGGAAAGGGAAAGAAGCATGCTTAGTGGTGTTGAGTTAGGACAGGAATTCTGGGCAAGGCGGTGGAGGCAGCATGTTACCTGGTCAACAGATCACCTTCATCAACGTTGGAGGATAAGACTCCACAAGAGGTATGGACTGGTAAGAAACCCTCTCTTTCAAATTTGAGGGTATTTGTATGTGATGCATATGTACATGTTCCAAAGGAGAAAAGAACCAAGTTGGATAGTAAATATGAAAAGTGCATCTTTATTGGGTATAAGGATGGTTTAAAGGGTTATAAACTTTGGAACCCAGTAACAAGGAAGGTTCTATACAGCCGAGATGTAGGGTTCAGAGAGGTAAAAACTGTAAATAAACATGAAGTCCCATCAAAGGGACCTGAGAAGATAGAGTTTGAACTAAAGGAGGAAGAATCAAACTCTACAGTAGAAGAGGAATCAGAAGATGAAGAGCCACAAACTCTGGTTGTGAGAAGATAAGTTCAAGAAAGAAGGCAACCAGAAAGGTATAGTCCATCTACTTTCTATTCAAATTTTGCTTTATCTATTACTGATGATGATCCCAGAACTATGAAGGAAGTAGTAGATTCAAAGGATGGAAAACTCTGGAAAGAGGCCATGGTTGATGAAATGGCATCTTTTCACAAAAATGAGGCTTGGGATCTGGTGGAGTTGCTGGCTGGAAGGAAACCCATTGGCAGCAAATGGGTGTTCAAGAAGAAGACAAATGTTGAAGGAAAGGTGGAGAAATACAAAGCTCGGTTGATAGCAAAAGGTTATTCCCAGGTGTCAGGAATTGATTTTGGTGATATTTTTTCTCCTGTTACCAAGGTAGCTTCTATTAGATTGCTTTTATTTGTTGTTGTTGCTTTTGATTTTGAGGTAGAACATATGGATGTGAAGACAACATTTCTTCACGGGGGTCTGAAAGAGGAGATATACATGAAGCAACCTAAAGGCTTTGTGGTGAAGGGTAAGAAAGAACTGGTATGCAAGTTAAAGAAGTCTCTGTATGGGTTAAAACAGTCACCAAGGATGTGGTATCAGAAATTTTATACATCTATACAGGGACATGGCTTCACCAAAAGGAAGGCAGATCATTGTGTGTATTTTAAATTAATTGGTGACCGTGTTATTTATCTGGTCTTGTATGTGGATGATATGTTTTTGGTTGGAAATGACAAAGAAGTTATCCAGGATTTGAAGAGCTAATTGTCCTCCAAATTTGACATGAAATATCTTGGTGCTGCAAACTATATTTTGGACATGGAAATTAAAAGAGATTGGGCAAAGAGGAAGCTCTGGTTAAACCAGAGGAATTATGTCGAGACAATACTACAGAGGTTTAATATGCAGGATAGTAAACTGTTGAAGGTTCCTATCCCTGTAGGTGTAAATTTATTTGTTGAACACTGTCCCAAGACACAAGAAGAGGAAGAGGATATGTCCCATGTTCCATATGCAAGTGCAGTCAATAGCCTGATGATCCAAAATGGATCTAGAATAGACTTCTAAATCTAAAAATGTTCCTCATAGAGGAAAATGAAAGTCAAAGGATGCTCTTGGAAATAATCCCATTGCATAGATCTCTTCAATCTAAATCTAATGCAATTTGAATGGGCTAAAACGGACTTCGAATGAAGAAGTTATTGAAAAAAGAAGTTTGCCCATTGTCCTTTGAAAAGGAGGAAAATTCAGATAAAAATGGGCTTAAGGCCTTATATGGAAAAATTGCATCGGAAGGGTTAAAAGGAGGACTTAGACCAAAGGCGGAAGGACTCCCCCGATAGTGATCTCCGACATATCACATCGGGGAAAGGCTTAAATGCGATATCGGGACCCAGGCGGAGCCGATTGCGATATGCGATGATCGGTGTCAGTGATCAGCGATCAGAGGAGATAGTGCTAAGGGCCATGCGACGTGCGACTTGCGATTGTGATGATCAGATCGACAAATCGGCATCGGCGTGTTCCATGGTATATGGAAAGAACCCCCGGGCCGTAGCGATAGCGATATGCGATGTGCGATATCAACCGTCAGATCGGAAAAAGAATGGATGGTCCTGATTTGATCGGCGATCGGCGATCGGTGATCCCCGATACAAAGGGCCAATGCACATTGCGATATGCGACTTGTGATATGCTGATAAAAGGCGGACCCGATAGAGTTTATAAGTGCAATTTCATAACTTTTGAAATCCGGATTTACGGGATTTCTGTGTATTTCCCATGTATTGGGTTTTTTGGCCATACGCCTATGCGATTGTGATTTGTGATAGAATGGCAGACCCGATGGGTTTATAGATGCGATTGCATATATTTGAAGTCTGATTGAATGCTCCATGATGCATTTTCCTATGTATTTCTATTATTTGGCTATTTCGGCTAGAGGAAGGCAAAACGATCGAGTGGCCATGCCCGCTGGTTCCTTTCCATGTGTAAACGAATTCTTGTAAAGAAACAGTCAGGTTCTTCAATGATGGAGGACTGTAACCGATGTGTTACAAATACACAGAGAATGCAGTTGGCTGGGATTCTTGCAAAGGTCGAGAAAAACACGTAAAACTTAGAGAAAGGGTATTCTGGAAGGCACAGAGGCTGAGAGTAATGCGGAGAGGCAGCTCGAAGAAGCCTAGAGCTGTTTGAACGCTAAGGAATCCAAAGGAAAGGCTCAGTATATGCTAGGAGGGCAATCTGCGAAGTGAGGAAGGCTTGCATAGAGAAAAAGGCTCAGTGAATGATCAAAGGGAAGCTCATAGAGCCACAGAGCCAAAGTGCTTGACAGAGGCAGAAGCCACCAGAGGTTGGAGGTAAAGTTGTAGAGCTAGAGAGCTCAAATGGACTTCTAAAGAGCCATGAAGCTGCAATGAAGTTCGGGACAGCAAAGAGATTGGAATGATCAAGTTGTTGCTGGTGATTGTTGTACTAAAGACAGAAGAAGGGTTCTAGAGACAATACAGAATTCTGAGGGAGTCAAAGAGGCCAGAAGCTCAAGAAGCTCAGAGCACTGACTGAAGGAATCAAGTCCAGAGAAACCTAGATCTATCTGCAGCTAAAGGACAGCCAGCAGGATAAGATGGTATTCTAAACCCATACGTTCAGTTGTAAACCAATGGAGTTGAGTGTGGAACTTGTAAAAGAAAGATTACCATAATCCCAGAGAGCCTAGCTGAGTTGACTAGAGCTCACGGAGACGTAGCCCAAGATATAAGGGTGAACTCCATATTATATTGTTGTCTCATGTGTTTGCTTATTTGCTACTTTATTTACTGTTATATGCCTTTCATATATGTTTAAGAAAATGAACATAAGCACTTAATAGTTAATAACAAGCACAAGCATACACCTATTTCATGTTCTTTTAATTCTGCAAATTGTCAAGCATAAGCTAGATCTTGGAAAATGTTTAAGCTTTGGAGTGGGAGAGGTTCTTGTAAGCTGACAATAAGCCTTTAGTGCCCCATTTCAGATCACCTGATGTATGCGATGGTCTATACTAGACCAGACATTGCACATGCAATGGGAGTATTGAGTAGGTTTATGTCAAAACCAGGGAAGGAGCATTGGACAACAGTGAAGCGGGTTTTCAGGTATTTGCATGGTGCTAGTGATTATGGTTTGTGCTACCAAGGAAGACAAGGTATTGGACAGAGTTTTGGATATCTGTGGCTTTGTTGGATGAGTAAGAAACAATTTGTGAGTGGGTATGTTTTGAACCTATTTGGAGGTGCAATCAGTTGGATGAGTAAGAAACAATCTGTAGTGGCACTATCAACTACAGAGGCAGAATACATGGCAGCCACTCATTCAATCAAGGAAGCAATTTGGTTGCAGAGATTGTGTTCAAGTATGGGGTTAGTACAGGGAGCTATAAGGATATATTGTGACAGCCAAAGTGCAATTTTCTTGGCAAAGAACCCTGCTTACCATTCAAAGACAAAGCACATTGATGTTCAGTATCACTTTGTGAAGGATATAATAGAAGACAAAAAGGTGTTGTTGGTAAAGGTTGAAACTTTGAAGAATACTGCAGATGCATTGACAAAATATGTGAGCTCTGAGAAGTTCTCTTGGTGTAGAGAAACAATGGGCATTGCAGGGCTGGATAAATGACTAATCTCTCTTGTGCCCCCCTGTGGATAGAAAACAACAAGTGAGAGAATGTTGGGTTGTGTTATATTCTTTCCACGACTAGCCCATGTAGTTAACCAGGGGGTTAGAGGGGGGGCGGAGCCCCCCCTTCTTTGTGTCGATTGCATAGCGGGGGGGTCACAGGGAGGGCGAGTAGCCCCCCTCTACAAGGTCCGAGCCAGCACCCCGAGGAAAAAAAATTTGGACACTATATTAGGTTGGGCGGACTTACCTATGGTTTTGTGCATGGTTTTCGCACATGATTTTGGATGCAATCGTTTTTGGTCTATGGTGTTGGATGCTTTGGCATGTATAAATATGTATTGTAACATTGAAAGGAACATAATGAAAAATCAAGCTCGTAGTCCCGGTTTTGGGATCCAGGGGAAAATCTCTGTGTATATGTATTTTATGTGTTATGCTCTTGCATTGTTTATTTTTTGTGTTTTAGAATTCGTATGTAGGTAATTTCTATACGGGGTTAAAACCTACAATAAGGATTTGTAACTGTGTCAATTCCCTTGTGGGAACAACCTAGTTAGAGATTAGAATCTATTGCAGGAACTCTTGAACCGAAACATCCATCTTAAGAAGATACATATCTGTTTTATACGGTGACAGTCATGTGAGGAAGAAGGGATGCTCTGTTTCTTAGATTCGATGCTCATATTTACATGAAAAAGATTTATGTTACAATAGAAATCTCTTTCGATTCTTGCAACACCTTTACTTTCGCATGAATGAATAGTTCAGAATCTTTTGATTTCGTATGGTTCATTTACGATTCTTTCCCTTGCTCTGATTCGCTTTTCAATTGATTTATAGTTAGCACCCTTTACATTTTATGCAAGTGATTTGGAAACTTATTACAGGAATTTTGGTTCCATACGAACAGGAACATCTGTCTCAGTACAGGAATCAATATCCTGGTACAGGAACAGTGCGTCTTGGTGCAGGAACCCATAATTTTTTTTTTAACAAATTCAGGATGTTGATATATTATCAAAAGCTTTGTTGGAGCAACCTCCTATTACAAACGACTGTAAAATGATAAACATCTAAGCCATGAGATAGGAACGTAGTCTCTTCTCCTAGGTTGGTGTTCAATACTTCATGTATTTTTATGAGTATTCTAGTGCACTTCCTAATAAACTGACCTACTAGAAAGAGAAATTTACATGTCATGGATTCTCTGGCAGTTTTTCATGGCTTGTAGACTATTTGCTCCTGAGCTGGCTAGTTCTTCTTTTCATATTTGATTGATTTCTCTCCTTCATTGCTTGTGCTATTGTTTTTGTAATATGCCACTGTAATTCCATTTGATTTGTTTTCTTGTTCTTCCTTTGGCTTTGCGTTCTGCTCCTTGTTTTGTTGTGCTTCCTTGAATTTGTATTGCCTGAGGTACTTCTTCTTCTGCTGATGTTGACCGCTTTCCTTTTGACAGACATGGGAACCATTGGAATCAATGAACAAGGTTATCAGATTAATAACAGCCCAGATTAAGTCGCATAGTTCGGAATCATGGCATGGACGGTGGAGATTGACCAGAGGCACTAGTGGAAGAGGAGTCTGGAGGAACTGTTGCAGCCATCGATGATTAAAATCTACGGTCATCAGGCGCGAACGAGTCCGAACGATAACCAAGGAGAGGGGCGGGTTAATAAATGGATATGGTATTGCGAGCGGAGAAAAAATTGGGAGTGGTAAAAAGGGGGGGTCGCCCGATTCCACTGACCGGGCAACACATAGCAGTGCAGGAGAGAGAGAAAACCGCTTTTTGGGCGGGTAATCTCCAGGCTTGATGTCGGCCCGATATCAATGTGAATCGTCAAATTTATTGAGGACTGATCGACGATGGAGAAGATTCGCACAAGTTTGGTTGGACGAGTTGATCGACAATCGTCTGATCGATTGCCAGATCAACGATCCAGATTTTATCGAGGATCGGAGAGAGGAGAGAATAGCGCTACGAAAAATGCTTGAGAGAGCGGACCCGGCGATAGATATAGATGTGATTGGAAGCTTTTTTGAATTCTGGTTTAAGCACTCGGTCATGTTTTTCCTTTTTATTTCGATATAAATGAGGTCACGGAGAACGACAGCATTGAGGGAGGACCGAAATCTGGACATAACAGTCAGGGAGGAGGGCTAAGGTAAAGGGAGGGGCAGATGGGAGGCGTGGATGCTCAGAGGGGCTTTACGCTGCAATGGGTCGCTGAGTGAAGGGAGTGAAGGGAATGAAGGGATATGGGGTGAGTGAGCTAGGTAAGAAGAGGGGAGGGGGCTTAAAATGAAG
This sequence comes from Pinus tabuliformis, assembly GCA_031772625.1. Taxonomy (NCBI): domain Eukaryota; kingdom Viridiplantae; phylum Streptophyta; class Pinopsida; order Pinales; family Pinaceae; genus Pinus; species Pinus tabuliformis. The sequence continues at coordinate 1,575,527,284 of CM062804.1, forward strand.
TCTGCACTCTTAGCAGAGGTAACATTGTGGGCTATTATAGAAGGCGGGAAGGGGCTTTGAAACCAAAGTAGCACTATACTAACATGGAAGGTGAATATTTCTTCACTGAGGTTGCTTCTGCGATTTTTGTGAATACACCCTCTGTTCTTATAGCGCTTTAACACCCCAAAACCTGCCTTCAATGTAATAGTTTGCAACGTGGTTCTTATGACCATGATTACAATCTTCCTTCCTATTGTTTCTCATACTAGAGTTTGAAGTTTCATGGATTTTCCTTTGCATTCCCGTGATTTCATAGCTGTTGCTGCAATGATGTGTCCTTTGTTGCTTTTTTACTGTTGTTTTTTGATTTATTGTTTTTATCCTTGTGATTTTTCCTTGATTTTGGTGAGCTTTATACTTGTGCTTTTTGTTGCTCATTAAGGAACAGAGTTGTGATATTCTTCCTAGTTTTCACGAACCTGCCCTTAATTTTTTTCCACTGCTTGGTTTGCAAAATAATCCGCTTGTTGATTGTGGATTCTCAAGACATGTCTGAAGATTACATTGCCAGAGCCTTCCAAGTTCTTCCTGATTCTTCTAAGAATTATGTTCATGAACTCATTGCTTGGATTTTTTTTCTTGCCATTACCTCTACTATTATGGTTGAGTCTCCTATTATGATAGGATTTTGAATTTCTCTTTTTTTTATTATTCTTTTTCCCATCAACAAGTTGTATGCTTCTGCTTTATTATTTAAGATTTGTCCCAATCCCCATTCATATGTGACATTTTCTTTCCCATCAGGATCTAGGATTATTCCCCCTACCCCTACCTTTCCCGGATTATGATTTGAGGCTCCATCAAAGTATAAACAGTATCTATTCTCATGTTTCCTCCAGTTTTCCAGTTCCTCTTCACTCATTCTTATTTTCCATATATTTCCTGAGTTTATCTTCTTGTGTCCTTTTTGTCCATTATTATTTATTATGGCTTTGCTGAGCCAATCTTGCTCTTCCTGTTGAAGAGTGTTATAATCTGTTGGTGTTGTTCCTTTGACATTAAGGATTTCAGAAGTTAATCCCCACATTTTTGAGAGGGTCTTCCCTATCCTTGGAATTTGATTTTTGAAAATGCACTTATTTCGTGTCAACCAAATTTGCCAACATAGAACTATTGGAATGCACTTCCATATTCTCTGAATTGTGACTTTCTTCTTTGTTGTGTATGGATAGGCCTTCTCAAGGGTCTGAAGAAAATCCGGCAAGGGATTTTCAAAATTTATTCTTATTTCCAATGGAATTATCAGTTGCTGCCAACATTCTTTGGCAAAGGTGCATTCTTAGAACAAGTGTTGAATATTTTCTTCAGCCTGCATGCAAAATGGGCATCGTGTTGGGCCTTGAAAGCCTTTTTTTTAAGTTTTCACTGGTCAATATTCTCGCTTTTAAAAGAGTCCAGATGAATATTTTGATCTTAGGTAGACTTTCTAATTTCCATGCTATTTTCCAAGAATCCTAGTCTTGTTGATTTGGCTGTTCCTGAAGTATTTTATATCCAGTCCTAACTATGTAATGTCCACTGCTTGGGTCCCAAAGATAAGCATCTTCCTCATCAAAGTGGATTGGCACTGCCCCTTTTAGGAGCTACCTGATTTTGCTCCATTGCCCTTCCAAATCTGCCAGAATTGCTAAGCTTTTCCAATCTTGCCACTCCTTTTGATTCCATAGAGAGATAGAGTGTAAATTATTGAAAACTTTTTCTTTCATCCACTCTTGTATGTCCTCAATTTCTGGATGAGTCTAAAGTGGTTCTTTTCCCATGATTTTGTCCTCCCAAATTGAAATTGTTTTTCCATTGCCTAGGATTTTAGAAATATATCTACTCATTAATGGAATTATTTTTTTAACCACCTTCCATTCTTGGGTACATAGGCTTATTGGGATATTTCCATTAAGCAGTCTTTTCCTAGTGCCATCCATATATTTTTATATAAGAGTCTTTTCCACCGGCTCTCTTTTCCTGTAATTAGTCTCCATACTATTTTCATTCCCCATGCTGCATTCATAAGCCTAGGTATCCATATTGATAGGCCTCCTTGTTCATAAGGTAGTACTACTTGCTCCCACCTGACCAGGCTAAATATTTTGTTTTCTTGCTTCCCCCCTGCCACAGAAAGCTTCTTAAGATTAGCTCCATCTGTTTGTGGGCACTTGCTGGCACCATGATTATGGCATATTTGTAGATAGGTAGTGCTGCAAGGAGTGCTTTGATTAGAATTACCCTTCTTGCCATATTCAACCACATCATACCCCAGCTTTGTATTTTGTTTTTCATTTTTTCAATTTGTTTAGTCCATATTTCTGTCTTCATGTTCTCTTTTGAGATTGGAAGTCCCAGATAAAAGAAGTGTGTCCATTTTTCCTGTACAAGGATGTCTAAGATTTGTGAGATCCTTTGCATAGTTCTGGGAGGGGTATTCCATCCATATATCCTGCATTTTGTATTATTTAATAGCTCGCCTAAAACCTGTAAAAAATCATCCAGAACCTTTTTGAACCTCCTTGCTATTATTGTTGATGCCCCTCCCAGCAGCAATGTGTCATCAGAAAAGAGTGAGTGGTTTATTGTTTTTACTCCTTTTGCTATTCTGATCCCTGTGATACTTCTTTCCTTTCTTTGACTTTCCAGAGCCTTGCTTAATGTTTCCGCCATTATAATATAGAGGAAGGGGGAGAGAGGACAAACTTGCCTAAGGCCTCTTATGCTTTGAAAGAAATATCTGGGCTTTCCATTTATTAGGGGGGAAATCCATGGAGTAGAAATGCATGCCTATATGACTTCCACTATTTCTCTTGAGAAACCAAGTTTCTGGAGGAAATCCATTAGATATGGGTGGCTGACCTTGTCAAAAGCATTTTCCATATCTAGTTTGATTATGAGGCCTTTTTCTTGCCTTAGCATACTAGAGTGAACCGCTTCTTGTACAATAATTACATTATCTATGATTTGCATGTTGGGCACGAATCCTCCTTGATTTTCAAATATGATTATTGAAGTACTTCCTTGATTCTATTTGCAATTATTTTTGTTATTATCTTATATGAATAATTGCAAAGAGAAATAGGGCGAAACCTATTGAAAGTTGACGGGTTTGCTTCCTTTGGGACTAGAGCAAGATAGGAGGATTTTGTGTTGCCTCCTATTTTTTTTTGTTTTGAAAACATTCTTCCATTCTTAAGAAATCCTTTATGATGGTATGCTAACGAAATCTGTAGAATGCTATTGTGAAACCATCTGGCCCTGGGGCTTTGTTTGGATGTAGGCTCCATATGGCTGCCACTACCTCTTCTTCTGTGGGATCCTTGCACATTGCTGCATTTTGATATTTTTTAAATTTTTTTTTTGTGTGCTTTAAGAAATATTCACTTTCAGCCATTTCTTCTTTGGCTGAAAGTAAGTTTTTAAAGTGCTAATAGGATGCTTTTTTTAGTTCCTCCGCTCCTTTGACCTCTTGGCTTTTGACTTGAATTTTTTCTATTTGGTTTCTTGCTCTTCTTATCTTCATTGTGTTATGGAAAAATGATGTGTTTTTGTCCCCCGCCTTGAGCCACAAACTTCTTGATTTCAAGCTTGCCTCTTCTTCTTCTTTCTTGTTTTCCCTATATATTTCCCAAAAGATTTCCTACTCACTTAGATAATCTTGTTTTCTTTCTTCTTTGTTTTCTTTTTCAGTTTGCATGTTGTCCATTTTCTGTTGTAACTCTTTTTTCTTTTCTTTTTTTTATTTTATTTGCTCTTGTCCATTCCTTTAATTTGATTCTTGTTTTTTTAAATTTTGTTTCCCAAATATATTGTGGTGATCCTATTACTCTTGTCTCCCATGCTTCCTTGACTAATTCGTTGATTTCTATGTTGTTGTCCCGAATTGAGTTGTATCTAAATGGGAGCGGACCATGGTTTTCCATTTTGCCCATGACTATTATCATCAGTTTATGGTCAGATGCTATGGTATGTAAAATTCTTGATTTTATGGAGTTGTGCACTGCTGCTATGTGTTCTTGTATCAGAATTCTATCCAGCCTTTATTTTATGTTACTTTTGCCCACTCTTTTGTTGCTCCAAGTGTATTTCCCATTGTTTGGCGGGATATCTATCAAGTTGTGATGTTCCATTATTTCTTCTAGAATATCCCTAGATGGGTCTGTGTGATATGTTCCTCCAAAATTTTCTTCTATGCTTCTTACCAAATTTAAATCTCCTCCTAGTATTATTTTCCCAGCTTGCACTTCTTTTAGTGCTTCTTTTAAGGTGTCCCAGCATTGCTCTTTTTCCTTGTAGTGATTTGGGGCGTATATATTTATGACACTGTACTTCTCTTTTGTACTGATTTGCATTAGATCCGTTTGGATCCAGTGCTGATCTTTTTTGTATTTTATTAATTCCCAAGTTCATTTTTTCCATATTGTGCATATACCTCCTGATGCTCCTGTTGCCTGTATTGCTTCCCCTTCATAATTTCTGAATTTTTTTTTATATTTTCAGTTTCTTGGTTGTTTGTTTTTGTCTCCTGAATCATAAGGATGTCTGGGTTTTCTTTTGTCGGAATGTCTCTTGTGGAATTTTCTTTTATGGACGATCCATTCCTCTGTAATTCCAGGAGACCACTATCATTATTTGCTTGTTGGGTGGTGCATGGCTCCTTTCCCTCTTTGCTAGATTTTTTCGTTGTTTCTTGTACTCCTTCCTAAGAAGGTTTCCATAGGTTGTTGTGTTCCTAATGCCATTTCCTTTGTTGTTGCTTCATCCCTGATTTCTTTGTTTGTATTTCTTCCTGATTTTTTTTGGTATTCTACATTTGGGGGTGCTTCCTTTGACTGCTTTCTGGTTAGGATTCTGTCTACTGGGGGGGGGGGGGGTATGAGTGTTTGATACCAGAGGGGATGAGGGGGGTGTTAGAGTTGGTCCGTTCAGCCCTCCGTTAGAGATCAAAACCTCTTTTGTTGCATTTCATTTTAGGTGTCCCATTATGCTCGATCACCTGCATTCCATTTAGGAGCATCGATCTTCTGATGGAAGGGTCTTATCCCCATACTTCACTTATGTCATTCACCTCCTGGTTGATATCTGTTCATAAAAATAAACATAAACATATACAGTCTTCTCTTCATCAAAGTTGCAAAAGTTGTCTTTAGGGTTTTAGTGTCAAGTAGGTCTAGGGTTTCATTAGGGTTTTGTCAATAAATGCTTCAGAGTGTCCGATAATCACCAGCAGGCCATGAGGATGTTCTATCGCCAATAAATTTTGTTAATAAGTATCCGAAAATGTGTTTTTCCTCAAAACTCTGTTTTGAGGAAAAAACAGAGTATTTAGCTTTATTTGTACAAAATCATGTAAATTTTGTTCTCTTCATTGTAAATTCCTTCACCTGCACCCTGGTTCCTTTCCTTAGCCTAAGAAGCTCCAACACCTGCAAAGACAAGCCAAGCTCAGGTCATTTCGCTCATTACAAAGTGAAAAAGCAGTGAAAAAGTCCAAAACAAAGGTTGAAATAAAAGTTATTTGCAAAACATTATAAAAATGGGTTTTTGGCAAAATTAATTTGAAAAGCCAATGTATAAAGCATGTCTCCAAGTTTTGAAAGTTCATTTGCATGCCAAGAAAAAAGAGGAGGCAACTCAAAGTAATTTTTGTGCACAAGTGAGAAATTGGGCGAAATTGGAAGAAAATTGGCCGGCGCGGCGCACTGGGAGCGAACACACAGTGCATTTTTGCACGAGCGCGGCGCATTGGGTGAGTTGCGCAGCGCACACAGCAAAAGGCCCGAAAACTACCAAGAATTCTTCCAAATTTCCATTAACTTGTGTGGATTTGACAGGTAGAGCCTCCATCTTTGTGATTTATCCAATTTTGTGATGGGCTATGGTAGTTTATGAATGGTGATGGTATAAACAAATAATCAAACCCTACCATGTCAACATCCTCAACATGAAGGTTGTTGCCTAGGGTTTGACAATTTGCTTATTATCAAGTCTATCCTCTTTCCATCATTCCCTTATTTCCCCCATTCGATTTCTCCCTTATTTTCATCATTCCTAAGTTTCCCTACCCCCTAAAATCATTAAACCCCTATCCCAAATTCTCTGTCCCAAATTCTTAAATCCAAGACCCCAAACCCTAAACCTACAAAAAATTTCCTAACCCTATACATAAAACCCCTCAAACCCTCCTATATTTCCCTAACAAAATCTATCCCAATAGTCCCTAATCCCTCACTATTTTTCCTCCCTCCTAACAGTCCCTTGTTTCACTATTTTCCCCTTGGTGGCAGAGGTTAAGCACATCACTGAAAAGCAGTCCAACACAATTTTCATATATCAACAATCAGTTTTCTCCAAGGCATTTTGTACAGCAGTCATGGCATCTGAGCATTCTTCTGATTATGAAATGGAAACCCAAAGTGACTCACCCATGGAGGAACATGCAACCCGGAGGCCTCATAGAGGTGGCAGACATATCAGAGAAGAACCAATCACCCTCATTGAATTACAGGCCTGCCCTCTTGCCATCTCTTGTTTCCAACATCAGTCATGTTATGAGTTTTGTTAGAAGGTTGCTAATGTTCAATTTCATCATGAGTTGGCTCACTTGTTTGTACTGCATTTACATGGTGATCAGGCTACCTTAGCTGGTGTCACTTTCACACTAACACCAGAAACCATTTCATTGGCAACTGGCATACCCAACATTGGAGAACCATGGAACAAGAGGAAGAAGATTGACCGGCAGCATTATGAGCCATATATTAAAACCGGTTTCTTGAGGCAACTCAAGAGAGTGTTTCCATTCAGATATCTTAAAGATGAATATGCTCCACTAATGAAATTAATCATGAAGTATTTCAGCTGTGAGGGACGGTTCTCTCGTTTATATGCTTATCACATAAGGTTGCTCATGCATTTCACCCGGGTATGGATGATGAACATTCCTTATTTCATATGTCGGAACATAGAGAGGATGACCACCCTTGTGTAGCACAAGACCCCTCAGCAGCAACTTAACAGTGTTTATCATTTTGCTCTCATCAAGATTGTGGTGGTTCATCAGCTTGGATTACAGGGCATCACTTGGGATGATTTCATCTCCCGTGACTTCTTCAGAGCTTCACAGGGGCCTTCAGAGGCTGGGCATGAGACAGGTGGACCTTCTCATCAGCATGAAGGCCATGACCCACACACTGCTACTATACCGGTTTTCATTACTTATCAGAGGGGTACCAGGCAGTTGTTTACGGCAGCTAATAAAGTGTTATCTCCACCCGGTGTGGAAGGGGCCTTGCTTCCGACATCAGCACCACAGGTACAGGACAAAGGCAAGAGGCCAATGCAGGATGAGGGGCCTTCAGGTGAACGAGAGATCGACTTCATTCTCATTCAGGATGATGATACAGACATGGGCTCGCAAAGTGCCAACCTTAGAGATATCATCCAGGAGAAGCAGACAGAGATCAAAGCCTTGTCCCTCGACTTGGAGAGGGCTAAGTGGAATATAAAATACTTGGAGCAAAGGAATAAGTAGCTTGAAGATTAGCAGGCGATTATGGAATTACAAAACATCAAGGAGAATTGTCAAGCTGCCCAGAGGAAGAGGATTGAATTCACTTCATTGGAGAAAGAGATTAATGATGATCGGGAGTCTTGGCTCGAAAGAGTAAAAATCCACTTAGAGGTACTACTGGACAAGGCTGACAGGGACAAAGCATTGCTAAGACACATGGCTTTCCACTACATGGCACAGAACAAGGTTTGCAAGGCACGAATAAGGAATCTAAAGGCAAAATTAAAGAAGGCAATAAGGAAGAAAAAGAGGCAAAAGGAGCATGATCGTCTTCGGATATTGGCCGAAGCCTCTTTAGCCTAGCATGACACTTGATAGAGAAGGTCCAGCCCAAATTTCAAGAAATTTGGAGCAATTTTTGGCATTTTGAAATTTTTTTCACTAAAAAACAGGTTTTGCCTCCCTATGCGCCGCGCCATGTGGCGCTCGCTTTTGCTAGAGGGCTCCAAATCTCAAAAAATTTACATTTTTGGATTTGGCATGAAAAATTGTGGTTGCTTGTGCATGGCCAAGAAATTTGGGCAGGTTTTGAGCCCTCAAGAGGCCAAAAACACTCAAAAAATGACCTCACTGCCTCTATTTTGACACAAGGGAAGAAGTCTTGGGAGATTTTATTTTTGGAGGGGAAAATGACATCTAAATTCAGAAATTGCACTTGGGTTGGAAACTAGACAGGCAGAGCTTTCCAACAAGCTATCTTGGGCTCAATTTTGACTTTAGGAAGTACCTCAAATTCAGCTCCAAAGTGGCGCAACGCATAGAGAATTTGGACGCGGCGCATAGAGAAATTTGGCCTCATTTTCACTCTTCAGCTCAGAAATTCACCCAGTTTTGACCAGTTTTACTTTTTGATGTTATTCTTGATCTTTCATGATGTAATTTTATGACCATGATGTAATATTGGCAAGTTGTTTCATTGCCTATTTTTCAATTCCTTGTTTAGATATGGTTGAAACAACTCCTAGAATGATGAGCTCGACCCCTAGAGGCATGGGAAGGAGTTAGGCTTGTCTTTATCATGTAATTTCTTAGTCATTTTCAGGGTTGGATACTTGGGATTGCTTGGCACTTCATTGTACATTTCATTTCTGCAATTTTGGCAAAGGAAAGACCAGGGTTTTGCAGCACTTGTTGGGATCCATGTGGTTCTGTGTTTTGATGGTGTTTTTCTCTAAGTAATTGTAATTTCACTGATGTTTATGTGTATCATTTTCCCTTCTTTGTTCTTCTGAAATTAAACAAATGAGTGATTAAGGTAGAATCCATTGCATTGTTGTGCTCTGCCTTGATATTTTGTTAAATTTTACATGTTTTCATCTGTTTGAGGAGGACTCTTGAGACTTTCTTCCCCTCCTTAGCCCCTCACCAGTCTGATCTGTCCATTCATTCAATATAAAGCATCAAAATGATTGTCTTCCTTGCCCCAATCAGAACTCTGCAAAAATTTGGCCTCATCCCCGGACCCAAATTTGCCTTTCCATTTTTTCCAACAAAACCCCCAAAAACTCAAATTAAATCCTTGCACTTCATACCTAGCCTAAGATTAGTTGTTAAATCAGTCATCTCAAGCCCCATCTGATTACCTTTTGTTGAGATTGACCCGGAGAGAGCCCTCTCCTATCCTCGTAGGGCTAGCTACAAGGCTGATTGTGGTTTGATGTAGACCTAGAATCTTACCTTTTTAGCCTGAGGTAAATCTAGGCTCTAACAGGGGGATTGGGGGTATGTTGTGGGGATCTAGATCTGGATCTTGGTCCAGGGGGTGGGGGGCCTGAAGGATCCAGAGTCTCAAAAGGGTTAGGGCTAGCAACAGGAACCCAGAATTTTAGCATTAAGTAAAAATACTCATTACAGGAACAAAATACACTTCTGGTATAGGAACATCGTTCTAGTACAGGAATATCGTTCCAGTGCAGGAACTTTGTTCTAGTGTAGGAACGTTGTTGCGGTGTAGGAATGCTGATTCAGTCTAGGAATGGAAAACTTATAACAAAGGAAAATATAACTATAAGTCTAATTATGTCTTTTGTCTCTTAATGCATTGATACTTAGTCATAGAGATTTTCTTTCATTCCTTTTGTTTACCAGAATTGTTTTTGTTGATTCAAGTTCACTTCATTAAGTTTTTGCAAGTATTTCCTTTTATTGATTTCGACACCAAAATTCTCTTGGTGTTGTTAGGGCCTAAATCTACCTCAAGCTGAGAAAGGTAGGATGTAGGGTAAGATCAAACCAAGCTTAACCTGGTAGCTAGGCCTACCAGGTCGGGAAAGGGCTCTCTCCTGTCAATCTCAGCAAAAATGATCAATGAGGATTGAGATGACTTGAATGAAGACTGATTTTAGGCTAGGTATCTGTGCAAAAGGGTTTGATTGAATTTGATGATTTTTTGTTGGCTTAAATGGAAAGACAGTTTTTGGGTCTTGGGAATGAGGCTCAGTTTTGCAGAGGTCTCAATGGGGAAAGGTAGGCAAGTGATTTGATACTTCAAATTGAATGAAATGGAGAGATTTAGACAGGTGAGGAGTTGAAGAAACCTCAAGGATCCTCTTCAAACAGCTAAAAACATCAATAACTAAGCAAACCCTAGGTAGAGCACTGCAATTTCAATGGATTCTACATTTATCCTTGTTTGTTTTAGTTAAGAGGAAGCAAGAGAGATAATGGACTACATAAAACACATACAAACTTACATTTACAGAAGGAAACACAATATCAAAGCAAAATGCCACATGAATCCCATACAGTGCTGCAAACCCTGGTCTATTCCTTAGCCAAAACTGCTGAGAAAATGTATACAATGAAGCTCCAAGCTTTCTCAAAAGTCCAACCATGCTAATGACTAAAAAATTACAAGATATAAGCAACCAACAACTCATCCTAGCCTCTAGGGGTCAAGATCATAAGTTTAGGAGTTGTTCCAACAAAATCTAAATTAAGAACTAAAAAGTAGGTAGTGGAACAACTTACCTCTAAAAACTAGGAAACTAATTCATACAGTTGCAAACTGCCTTTTGATGGATGAATCTACCTCTATGACTGAAAATTTAGCATAATTACATCAAAATCCATCATGTCACATTAAATTACATCATGAGTTTGAAAATTAGAAGGAGAAAAGTCAAACTGTAAAGAAACTAGGCGAAAAACAGAGTTTTTGGCCAAAAATGAGCAAAATACCTCCAATGTGCTGCACTGATTTCCCTATGCGTAGCACCTTTTTGCAGCTGATTTTGGAGGCCTTCCTGATGTCCAAATTTTCTCTAAGTGGGCTTGTTGGAAAGGCCTACCTGTCTATTTTCCATCACAAGTTGAATTTTTGAATTTGGCCTCCATTTTCCCCTCCAAAACTGAGTTCTCCCAACACTGCTTCCTGTGTGTCCAAAAAGGGGCAGAAAAGGTCCTTTTTGAGGTGTTTTTGACCTTTTTGGAAGCTCAAAACCTGTCAAAATTTCTTGGCCATTTTTGGGCATGCATATTTTTTCATGAAAAATTCAAATATGTTGAGTTTTCCTCAAAAGGAGGTCTCCATCAAAAGAGAGCGCCAAGTGGCGCGGCGCATTGCGCAGAAAAGTCTGTTTTTTAATGCAAAAATTCAAAAATTACAAAAAGTGTCCCAAATTTTTTGAAATTTGGGCTGAGTGTACTCCATTAAGTGCTATGTTGGGCCAAGGAAGCCTCGACCAAGATCTGAAGCTTATCTTGCTCTTTTCGCTTCCTCGATGCCTTCTTCAACTTGGCCTTCAAGTTCCCTATTCTTGCTTTGCACACCTTGTTTCTCGCCAAGTAGTGGTGTGCCATGTTCCTCAACGTATTTTTCTCGTTGTTGGCCTTCTCCAGCATCTTTTCCATGTACAAGTTTTTTCTCTCAAGCCAAGATTCACGATCAGCTTGAATTTCTTGCTCAAGTGTGGTCAATTTGATTTTCCTCCTCTTGGCAGCTTGCTGGGTTTGCCTTCATGTTTTTGAGCTCCATGGATGAGTGGGACTGATGAGGGGAGGATTTGATGCTAGCTGTAAGGTTTTATGGAATGAAATGGTTTAGGGGATGATATTTAGGGTTTGGGATGGAAATTAAGGTTTTGGGGATATTTGACTAGGGTTTGGGATAGTGGGATTAGGGATTTAGGGTTAGTTGATTAGGGATATGGGAAATGTGGAATGGGTAGATGAGAATGTAAAGAGAGGGAGAAAATGATTGATGGAATGAAGGAGTGAGGGAGTGAGAAATGGCTATGAGTGGAATTAGCAGAAAGAAATACAACTCATAAACCCTGTGCAATTGTTTTTGACAAAAAATGCGAGGTAGGGTTTTAATTTTTATCCATTAAATCACCATAAGCACCAAGAGAAATTCATTCATTGGTCATGGAGGGATGTTAACTTACTTGGGAAATGAAGAATTTAGCAATTTGAGAGTATTTTGAGGAATATTTGAATGAATTTCAGGCTTTTTAGCCCAATGCGCTGTGCCATCTCAACACGTCGCGCCAGTTCATTTTTTACACTGCAGAGGGCTACCCAATGCGCCGCACCATCTTAATGCGTAGTGCCTTTTGGCAGGAGACTTTTGGAGGCCTTCCCGGTGTCAAAATTGGGCGTAGGATAGCTTGTTGGAAAGATTATTAAGTCTACTTTCCAACTCAACTTGAAGTTTTCAATTTGGAATTCATTTTCCCTAACAACACTCAAATCTCCCAAGACTGGTCAAAATGTGCAAAATGAGGTTGCCTCAAGGCAGAGTGTTGTTTCAGTCAACTTTTGAAGGTCTTCCTCAACTCCAAATTGAGCTCATGATAGCTCATTGGAAATATATTTGTGTCTAGTTATCATTTGACTCATCAAGAAAGTCATTTGGCCAACCAAGCTAGGAGAAATCTTGATTTTCCCAAGGTCACTTCATAGGTGCATCAATTCTCCTGAGGCAACTGTATTTTTGACATTTCTCTAAAACCATGACACCTGTGTAAAAAGTGAAGGAGGTTTTTCTTCCTTGGCCTATTTTGGACAAAAACCTCTCTCAGTTTTCCCAAATTCATCTTTTCTTGCTCAGAAACATCATTGGAGTAAAACTATCACGATGTGTGGAACAGGGGATTTGTCGAAAGGAAGTGAAATGAAGGGGATAAGGGGCTTCTAAATTTTTGAGAAAATTTTGGGAAGTAGGGAGGGATGTTAGGAAGTAGTGGAAAGTGGAATTTCAGAGATTGAGTGAGGAGAAGGGGTCCAAAAGGGCCAAACACAGGCTTAGCCTAGAAAATTGTCAAGTTGTAGCAAGAAACTAGGGTTTGTGCGAAAATGAGGAATTTGAGGGATATCAGTGATGGGAAGCATTTAATAAGGTACATTAAGGATAGGGGAAGGTGTATGAACATCAAGATGCAATTTTTGCTGATGATTTGACCATCCAAGAGAAATTGCCTTCAAAACCCTAGGAGAGGGAAATGAACCTTACCTAAGCACAACTGAAGCATGAACAAGGTGTAAAATGACCCATTGGAACCTGACATGATGATGACAACCCTCTGAATGATGGTGCACTCAACTGAATGGTGACATGGACCGACATTTGAACAATTTTGAAAGGAGTAAAAGCAAACCCTAGACCTAATACCTAATGACCAAATTTTACTTGAAGACTCACTGAAATGACAAAATTTGACCTTGACACCTTAAAATCACTTTTTAAGAGCATGTTTGATCACTGGAGGAAGGCTGCAAAGACTGACACTAACAGGTTTTATTTGCTTTTCATTATTTGGATTCTGCAAGCGTAATTAGGAAATATAGAAGTAGATCTGGAAAAAGTTTATACCATTATTCTTGGCATTTACTGTGCTACGCCTCTAAGCTTACATAGCCCTCGGTTGACAATTAACTGTTGAAGGAGTTTTTTGAATTGCTACTCCAGCACCCAACAAAAGGAAAAAGAAATTTTATTATTAAATAAAATGACTTGTTAAAGCATGGCTTTCATGCTTGGGTCAATTGTTTTTAGGTCAAAGCCTCCATTGCATGCTTCTAGGGTTTATGTCAAGTGTCCTTTTCCATGGCATATTGTAAAAGACCCTTCACGTGATTTGTTTGTCAAAGAATAAAATTATTTTATTGTAAAATAGATCAATTAAGTCTCGTCCACCAAGTCGACCTCAAACTGGACAAGTTGGCCTAAACTAATGGGCAAAAACTACTATATAAGGGCAGCAACTCAACCTCATTTGTCACTCACACTCACAAGTTTGATCTAAAACTCTTGGGGCCATAAACACTGTGAAATTCAAGGGAAGAAGAGGAAAGGGCTAGCGAAGAAGAAGGATGTCTCTCTCAAAGCTAAGAAATCAAAATTTATCTCTCCTAATTCACTTGTGCTAAGTTCTAGAGTATTGCAGGGGGGGCAAAATTCTGCAGTAGCTGGGAGGTCGAAATTTTGAAGTAGTTGCAATAGCTAGGGCCAAAATTTCTAGGTTGATGTTGTGTTATAGTTGTTGAACAAGAAGAGACTATTGAAGGTTGTTGTATCTTATTGGAAGCTTGACTTGGTGGAGGAGGAAGGTCTAATGGTCTAGGGTCTTGATCTATCTCATTTGAATTATTGAAGGAAGAGTTGTTTGACTAGGTTTTCCTGTATATAGGGGTTTCAGCCCTGGCTGATTGCCAACATCTGGTGTCATTTGTCTTTGTGTTTTGGATTTGGTAATTGCTTGATGAACTAAGATTAGAAAAAGAACATAAGAAATATAACAAGAATATAAAGACATCAAAATAATTATCAACATAAAGAAAATATTTTTGCCTTTCTGATTTTCTAATACTTCAACCGTCGATGAGGGAACAACCCCCTTCGAAGTAGCCATTTCAAACCGGAGATCACACATCCTTAAAACAAGGAAAAGTGAAAAATATCTTCATACCACTGAAACGACGATGTTGGTTTATGTGGGATCCTGGTCTACTGAAGCAAGGCAATGACAGCCACACACAGTCAGCACCCAACCAACTACTCACGAAATTTGATAATTCAAACAACGACATCCTTATTCACTAAAGCTACAATGGAAACATATGAAGCATCTACGCTTGAACCTGCAAAACTACAGCAGCTAGGGAACGAATGTCGCAAAGCTTTGCATATTAATTATATTTCCTTGACGCTTCAAAATTCTAAATTCAACGATGCACTTATTTATTATAAACCCTAATATTGTAATCCCTATATATTAAATGTTCTATATTATAAATCCAATATTATAAACCCTTATATTATATCAAATATTATAAAATCTAATAATAAACCCAATATTATAAACCTAATATTACAAACCCTAATATCAAACCCTATATTGTAAACACAATACTAAAAACTCAATATTATAAATCTTAATATTAAACACCACAAACTCTTGCCACTGTTTCATCAAGTAGACTAACAATTTCATAAATGTCACAAGGACCGGTTTAATAGCATGTCTCCGGAGAATTAAGCCCACGCAACTAAGGACATGAAATGTGTACCATATCACTTGATCTAAATTCCTTTGACTTCTTAATTTTCATATTTAATAAAATATTATAAATTTATATTATTTCCTTTCTTAATTTCTCTTTTAAAAGAACTATCCCACCACACATATTTAAAAAAAAAAAAATCATATTAAAAAAATACTTAGATATTAGATATTAAAATACAATTTGTAGATAAAATTTGACTTCTCTTCCACTTATGATTTCATATACTCATATAGAATTCAGAAATTCTAAAATCATCATGCGAAATCTATTTAGTATAAATCTTTAGTGATTCTCTGTTAATTTAATTTAGGGTTTCTTTGTCTATCTACATTAATGCTTCACATAAAACGGAGTCGACCCATTCGCTAAAACCCTACAATGTCATTGAAGGGTTGAGTTTTTAATTTAGGGTTTGTTTCGTCATTTACATCAATGTTTCACATAAAATTCAGTCGACTAATTTATCATCAAAAATTGATAAAATTTATAATATAAAACCTGATAGCAATTCAAGTTTAAAATTCGGGTGAGTTATTTAATGGTTGAGTTTTTAATTTAGGGTTTGTTGGTCCATTGCCATAAGTTCTTCACACATGACGTGACTAATTCATAATAAAAAACTTGGATTAATTATCTTTCAGAAACAAAGTTAGATATTAATGATATACTTTAGAAGTGTCAATGAACAACGACACAATTACAAAATCAAACATATGTCATGCATTCTCATTATTGATATGAGGGTTTTGACATCATCTTATGAGTAATAGTTTTTGTTACACAGGAACCGCTTTCAAGAGTTGGGAAACTTGTTTCAATGGTTTTCGTGCTCTTGGAAGCTTTGGAATTATATGGGAACGTTCTCTTTTCAGGGGGAGTTACAATGGAAGTTTGGGAAAGTTCCGGGAGCTTTGAAGACTTTTTTTTTAGAGTTCCAGCATTCCCCGGGGTTGGGGAATACAAAGTCGGTAGAGAAATATGTTGAACTGCCGACAAAACATGAGCCTAAGTTGAAACCTTTGCAGCAAGAAAAGCCAAAGACATCCTTAACAGTGATATCCTTATTTGAGAAACTGGAGAAATCTCTTGATGGGTTAAGGAAGCGCACCTCGATGTAAGGGTGATATCTGGGATGTCATGCTTATGAGTATTTCTTTTGTTGTTTATGTATATATATCGCAGAAGATTGTGTGTGCATATTGTATGTGGCAGTGAATGCTTAAACATTAGAGTTGCTTTACTTTTTCTCTTAAGAATAACTAGAAAAACATATGTAAAATTGTTCCTTTGTATTTTTAAGCGAGATTGTTTCAAAGACTCGTCATGTGTCATAATGAACTTGACATTTTAATATTTTATATATATATATATATATATGGGAGAGAGATACCCAAAGAACATATTTATATATAAGAGAGATTATATATTTATTATTTATATATTTAAATTGATTTTATTATTTGAATATTTTGATTCAATATTAATTTTGATTATTATATAAATTATATAATAATAATTATTATTATTATTATTATTTTATTATTCTATAATATGATCGCTTTGGATTAGCTGTTTTTTGAGGAAACTTCTAGTCATTCTCGATACCCGTACCCAAGTTCCCAACATTCCCTAATTCCAAAAACTCATGCAACATAAATAATAGTCGATAAAAACCTTATTGTACTTATTGTCCACGTGCAATTTAGAGCAATTATAATTACAGAGAACAATGGTGCGTCGAATAGAGATGATCAACGAATTACTTCATACGTCGACCGCATTAAAAACGGAAAAAAATGGATTTAACAAGAATGACCTGCGAGTAGTCAATTGGCCTTGTTTTTGTTTTTGGTATATTTTTAAATGAATTTTGGCTCAAATCTGGTATTTTTGACGTATCTTCAGGTGAATTTTGGTTAAGCGAATCAAAAAATTGAATGGTTCAAATATTGCAATGATTTTATTAAAAAAGATTGAATTTATTTATAAATTAAAAAAACTCTTGGATTCGAACAAAACTTTTGAAAATTAAACTGCACATTAATATCTATTGAAAAAATCCATGGCATTAATGTCTTGAAGGCTTACCCACTCTGTAAGGTGAGTGTATATCTATGTCATGAGTTACTTATATCATCAACTGCATCAAAGAGACTACCCTGGAAATGTGTCAAACTTTGGGGATGGCACCATCAACAAAGATGAACCTATGATTCCAAATCCATAGTGAAAGAATTCATTTATTAAAAGCATGTTATAGTATCTTGATCGCAACATATTTCCAGCTCAATCTGAACCAATTATATTGTGTTACCATTGTTCCAAGACTCAAGATGATTGTGAAATAAGTTGTTGATAGGAAACGGGGAAAGATGATTGTGAAATAAGTTGTTCATAGGAAATGGGGAAAGATCAGATTGCAACCAAACATCGTAATGTATTCATGACAATTATCATTAAACAATTATAAGATTTGCAATCATAAGTTTAGTACAACATCTGTGTTATCAAATAGCTTGCTAGAAAATTTGATTTGTCAATCTTCTTTGGAAAGACATCTAAACCACAAATCATCTCATACCTTATGACGGTATCCTTTGCAAATATTATGAGAGATACATGTTGCGCCCATCACTTACATATTGGTTTGCTTTATAAGGAAAACCTAATCATCCCTAACACCTGAATATGCTAGTCACTTGACTTCCATGAGTACAGATTCAGGAAAACCTAATCATCACAACACTTGAAAATAGCGTACAAAATTAGGTGCATTGATCCAAGTAGACTTTCAACCCATTTTGTACCTATGGATCCATAAATCCATTTAAAATTAATAGATATATACTATTAATACAACAACAAAGAGTTATCTAAATTCGAGAATTATAAGGACTCTAAGATGCAAAGGCAAAGATTGCAGGTAAGAGAATATAATAGAATACTATTAATTTGCCTTAACATGTTGCAGGCATCTTTAATTTCCTTTGTTTCTCACTTACAAATCTTCAATGTGTTTTTCCTATCGGTGCAGGCTCTTCTTCCTCCTCCTGTGAGAAAAATTAAAGGTTTAATATTAATGTGGTTGTGCCCGAGAACGACATATTAGCTTTTCATGGATTTACACATCCACTTATAATTATCCTACATGGATTTACACATCCACTTATAATTATCCTACATGGATTTACACATCCACTTATAATAAAATATATTTTAGTGTTTGTCTACCATTAACATGACTAGCCCACTGTGGTATCGTTGCTTTTAAGCAAAACCAAACAAGTGTTGTTGGATTTAGGCCGTGATGTTAGGCTAGCACAAACCCATCTAACCTTGGGTCTAAGGGTCTGACATGCACCTTTAGCACCTTTAGGTTGTCAAGCTATGGATTGCAAAGTTCGTGTTCCAGTCGTTATACAGGGCTCATTTGTGCCAACTCAAGGTGCATATCAGATCCAGGTTTAGATGGGTTTGTGTTAGTGTCCGTCTTCAATATATAAATTTACATGGTGTATTTTCTGGCTTTAATGTACTATTACTCTTCGGAACATATACATGAAGAGTTTGATGGATCATCTCTACTAACTCCTACATGGATTGTAGAGTTTGATGGATCATCTCTAATAACTCCTACATGGATTGTAGAGTACATTTCATTTTTCTAAGTGCAATAATGTTGAACATCTATCTTCTAATGCAGGTTCTAGAGCATGAAATAAGTTGCAGGTTCTAGAACATGAAATAAGTTGCAGATACTAGAGCATGAAGTAAGTTGTTTTGTGTAGTTGATTGAACAATTAAATCAGAATTTAGATGGTTTTTTTATAACAAATTTAAATCCGTATAACTCAAAGAGAGATCAAATCCCTTAAAGTGTAAAACTTTATTTAAATTCTACACTCTAAAAAAAGATTTAATACAAAATGTTTAAAAAAGAAAATCTCTAGATTTTTAAGCCAATTTTCACCAACAACCACTTAACACCTAATAAAACACATACGTATTATTGTCCTCTATTTATCACCCACAAATACTTAGCAATGGGAGAACCCATTTTTATTTTCATAACAAAGGGAAACTATTACCACTTTAATTTATAGAGAATATCAATGATGAAGAATATATATATTTAAAAATCAGATAAACTCCGCTTTTTTCATGGTTGTCAAAAGGGTACCATGTAAGTTGAGTAATCAACCCAGCTCTACAGTGCTTTTGCTTGGTAAACAACTTTCATACTCGTGCACATTTTCAAGAATATGTAAAGTTAAACATTTAACTTAATTATCTGAATGCTTAGTTTGGGCTAGTGGACAAATTAATATGATTGTTCTAAGTTAAATTTTATTAATTAATAATTAAATAGTAAAATTAAAAAATTAAGATGATACATATAAACTTTATATTAGAGGGAATCACACATCACCTCATATTAGGATGTAGAATGCATTGAGAGGGAACAAAGTCTTTGAGGTACAATTTTTTCCTCAAATTCTACGCTCCAAAAAAGGATTTCATGCAAAATGGTTGATAACAGAAATCTCTAAGTTTCTAAGTCAATTTTCACCCACCACCACTAACACCAAATAAATCACATGTGCATTTTTGTCCTATAAAATATCAAGGAGGAATATCTAGATTTAGGTATGGGAGAACCTACTTTATTTTCATGGTAAGGGAAAACTATTACTACTTTAATTTATAGGGAATATCAATGATGAAGAATATCTTGATTTAAATATGAGAGAACCACTTATTTTTTCATGGTTGTAGTTAAAAAAAATATCGGCACTTTAATTTATTTGCCATGTGAGAAACATCTTAATTAATCCCACTCATTGAAAGGGTACCATGTAAGTTGAATAATCAATCCAGGTCTACATTGTGGCAAACAACTTTCATATTTGTGTAAACACATTCAAGAATATCAAAAGTTTAACATTTAACTCAATTATTTGAAGGCTTAGTTTAGGTTGTTGGACAAATTAAACTAATTGTTCTGAACTTTCAGTTAAATTTTATTATTATTATTATATATATAAAGGAAACGTGTCAACTCCACATTGAGCACAGACAAAATCACACATTTCCCTCATATTATGTTGGAGAATGCACCTCTCTACGCAATCAACTAAAATTTTCTGATGGAATTTGAGAATAGGTAAGTGTTTGAGCTTTGATTAGGCTAATTGTGAATACTTGTTGAAGAACCAGTTTTAATTTCACTATATGGGTTTGGCATAATGATTTGGTGGGGAAGTGTCTCCTAGCAAGTGGTATCATTTTGTATCATATGTAGATCATAATATAAATTAGCAAAGTTGGATTTTTACAACAATTGGAAGCCTATATCTCTATCTTGTTTCTAGTTCAATCTCATCTTCATTTCGATTTTGAGTTTCATAAATAGACTCGATTAGATTTTATTCTTGTGTCAAACTTCTCCTCGGGATGCTTAACAAGAGTGTAACCCTTACAAACTACATGTATGTATTTAATGTTAAGTATATCGTCAACAAATCCTTCTTTACTCAACCAATCCAAATGCTTATAGTTTAGGTGACAAAACCTCTCATGCCACAACCTACTCTCCTCATATGCCTAAGTAAGAAGAAACACAAAATCTAATTTTGGAATGAAGTGTGAGAAATAATATAACCTAGAATGGTGATCAACCTTGCGAACTATTATCCTAGAAACATATGTCATGTCAGGAATCGCCATTGCATCTACGCAACTCAATTCCTTGAACCTGAGAGCATAATATGGTAGATGGAGAGAATATTTGTGGAAAGATTAGGTGCACGTAGCACAGTATGAAATCTCCCATAATATAGAACATACTTCCTTCTCCACACACCTCAATAGGAGAATTATCCCCCATCAAAATAGGTGGTCCATCACAAGTCTCCAAGTATGATAAAGTATGAAATGAGGAAGCCACATGGTGAGTGACTCCTAATTTAGGAATCGAAGTGTTAAGAGAAGAAGTGAGAGAAATAAAAGCATGACCTAAGAATTTTCTTTTGGTGTCTTTTCCCCTTACTTCTTCTTGGCATTATTAAGAATGTAATCCTCAAAATGATGTTGTTGAAGGGCACCTCCCATGAGGTTAGTTGTATTCTTCATGCATGTACTCTTAGGATGGAATCCTTTGCTACAATAAGTGCACTTAGTCTTCTCCTTCTTAGGCTCCCCGCTTGAAATTCATAATCTCCTCAATGGTCATTTGATTTCCTTCCTTCTTATGTTCTGGTTCCTTTCTACCCTTGTTTTTTGGCTTACTCTTCTTAGTTTCCTATGTTGCAAGCACATGGGCCTTGGATGACTTTAAAACCCCCATGTCAATTAGCTTGTTTTTCTCTTGAATCAAAGATTGTATAAAGCTATCCAAAGAAGGAATATTCTATTTTTTACTCATTGAGAGTTTAGTGGTATGGAAGGAAGAAAAAAATAAAGAATATCCAGGTCCTAGATTTGAAAGAATTAAAAGAATTAATTGTTCTTCCCCTCTATCAATGCCACAATTTTTTACATGTTGAAGCAAAATCTTGAGCTTGGAAAAGAATTATTGTAGGGTATCGAAGTTTCTTGGGCTCAATGATATAAGATCATTATCTAGTTGATGTCCTCTCATCCCATCTAGCTTGCCAAACAATGCCTCGAATTCAGTCCATACCTCATTGGGAATCTTACAAGCATCAACGTGAAAGTGGAGGTATAGGAAAATTGACAAGCATAGGATCCCATGGGCTTCATCTATATTGTTGAAGTAATTTTAATTCTATACAGTCAAATTGGGTTGTAGTTCATTCCCCATAGTGATCATATAGAGTCCCTTATTGTGCAGTGGCATTAGGATTTTCGCTTCCACTCAAAATAATTGAATGGAGTTAGAACCACCATGATTGGTGGTTGATCCATTATCTTTGGGTTGTTCAAACTTATAAAACCTGCAATAATATGTTAGTATTCTCCACACTACTTTTATGCTCTTTTTCCATGTCGTATTTTAAGCACAAAAACAAGATCTATTGTGTTACAAAAGATACTACACTAACAATTGCATGAAAAGAAAGGAGAAAATGAAATAGCACTGAAAAAACTAAGTAGCTAAAGAGACCAATTGAATTACTCATAAACTCTTACGTGCCTTATTGCTTGACATGAATACACTCAAATAATAATCCTTGAGAGGAACCAATGTGCACTAGGTTCAGGTTTAATAGAGCATACACACTAGAAAATAGAAAAGCACTTTCCCTAATTAGCTAGTCGCTTAAAATTAGAGTAGGATACCATAAAATAGAGTGAGAGTCTAAAGTAGGGTTGACTAGATATAAGTGTAGTGAAAAATAAGTTATAACTGAAGTGTAGACTCCCTCGTGCGACTCCTAAGTTGGAAATAACAAGAAACCTCCAAAAATAATATTGGAAGTCAAAGGATAAGGTCGTTAAGTGAGTGGATAAGGTAGTCTCCCAAAATAAGATAGGGGTGTGCATTAGTGATTAGGGACCTATGGAATAGGTAATGCACACTGGTGAATGGGAAATAACCAAATCACTACCTAGTGAGTCCCTAACCACTACCACATTTCATCCTAGGTGTCACCCCCACTAGATATAGACTTAGCTAAAAATAGAAAAGTAAAAAATATAGAGGATGGTCCAAAATGGTAGGGAATATCTAGTAGCTAAAGAAGTGTGGCCATATATGGACCTAATTATGTATGGATAAGGCCCTAACTGTGCATTTACCCCAAAATATATTGTGCTAGAGAGCATTTAATTGGAGTTAAAAGAGTTTTTCCATTATTTAAAATTGACTCAACTCTGTGAAAGAACCATGGATCTCCTTTGAAAACAACATTTCCATCGATTTTGATTTCAAAGAAAAATGAGAAAAAACCCTATTATATTGGTGAAACATGAACCTTACCTCGAGCAATCATTGCCTATATTCTGACAATTTGGGGAACCAATTGAGAAATATGGGTTCTTTATTCGCAAAAATACCTTATTTATGTATTTTAAGGGAGTTTCTTAGCTCTGTTTACAATCCAATCCTTTAGAAGAGATAGCTTGATTGGTCCTAGCAAAGGGAGGCTAGCTTCAATCTCTTCCCTTAAAACACTAAGACGCCCTTACCTACTTTCTTTGTTTATTCCATCTTTCCACCCCTTGGCATATAAAGTAGATGAGGGTGACTTTGTGTTTTAAGGAAAGATCTCTCTCTCTCTCTCTCTCTCTCACACACACACACACAAATATGCTTAATGGGTTGACTTAATCAATTTGAAATAACCAGTTTCAAAGTGAAGATACCAAGAGAATTCAAGTTTCAACGAGTCCCTCTAGATTAGGAGTACATGTTGTACTCTAATGGAATTTAACCTAAGCCCTATTCACAACATGTGAAGAAGCATTTAGAGTGTTTGCCCAAGGACATTTTCACTGAAAAAAATATAGATAAAGATAAAATATCTTGTTAAAATCCATTTAAATCTATTATGTTGATTAAATATATATTTGGTATCTTTGTTGATGGAGGAAACCCAACTCTAACATGCCAAACACCTTCATATATATATATATATATATATAGAAAACCAGTGGGAAAACCTATATATATATATATAAGAGTTATGATAGGTTTTCCCACTGGTTTTATATATATATATATATATATATATATATATATATATATATATATATATAACCAGTGGGAAAACCTATCATAACTCGGTTATCAAACCAACATTGAGGACAACCATCACTAGCTGCTATCTGTGAATACAAGTTAACTCATCACCGTTATTCAAGGAAAATCACGCCATTTGGAATGACATCAGTGGTTCGTAAAGGGATAGTTTTTCACTCTTGTTATATGTCTTTGGGTCTTGCGTAGTTAACATATTTCCTTATATACGAGAAAGACGAGCTCCTAGCCAAACAAAAAAATTTAAAGCATGCTCTAAATCCACTTTTCTTTATATACACAAATCAATAAAAATAATTCAAATATAATTATTTTTTTAATAATATCTTTAAGATAATAAAATCACTATCAGTGCATCGCAAAGATCAAATTTATATCGAAGAGATTAAATTTTGAAAACTTGAATTGTTTGTGGGATTACCCAATATTAATAAATAATTGTCTCAGGTACCGTACGTTACCACCTAAAAATATTTATCCAATAATCTTTGGAACTTGTTAGAGATAATGCACCACCTAGTTTTCGAAACGAAAACCATGATGACATTATTCAAAGGTTGATGTGATACTTCACTCCCTCTTTTTTCTCTTCGAGGGAGTATTAACACTACAGCTTATGCTAATCTCTAAGCACAAGAGAGACTCGTAATAATTGCCTTACTTTAATGATTATGTTTTTTTGCACGGAAAGTTATGGAAATTTTGGTTATATTAAAAAAAATAGTAATAATTTTTGTAAATTTAAGTAAAAGCTGTCAAATTTTATAGGTGTTTTAGAAGTTTTTGATAGTGCTGAATCTATTTCCACAGTTACATGATTCAAATACTGCATCTATAAGATTTTTTGAAATTTTTTCCCCAAATTCAACTACTTTTAACCATCCCAATTCCTCTACCTGGATAGATGACTCCATAATAATTGTTATTTGGAAATGGACGTTTAGAACTATGAAATCGACTATAATTCCACTTGGCTTATCCGGGGATCTCAACCATTTTTAAATAAATTAATGAGTTTATTATTGTCATTACTATTTGAATGACTTAATATAAACATGTCCAAAACGTATACAGGAAATTATATATGATTTATCGTTTCGGAAATCAATATTAGGATATTTTGAGAAAACATTGTTTTAAACGATAAGATTGTTGCAAAGAATTTCTAATTTTTATATCTTAAATAATTTCATTTTATTTTTTAGAGAAATTATATAGAAAATTAATGTTATTTTATTTATTAAATGTTTAAAAATAGTTATATAACTTTGAGAGGAGAAAACTCTTGGAGAAGGGAGTTTGGTCAATTCTTTGCTCATGAGCTTCTTCCCTGATTGGGAATTCCACTTTCTGGATGTCTGAGGTCGTTCTGGAGGCTGTGCTTTGGGTATCAATAAAAGAACCCTTTTTCTTCACAATGCTTGGGGAGGGGAGGGTTATTTGGGTGCTGACATTACCTCCTCAGAGTTAAACAGGCCTTTTAGGCTCATCAACATTTATGGGCCATGTCACAACAGGGAACATTTTTGGCACAGTCTCTTGGATGCTGACTTTATGCAAGCCGATAACCTGATTATTGGAGGTGATCTTAATTTTTCATTAGGATTGGTCGAATCTTAGGGTTGTCGGGCCCAAAGTGATCACCTCTCAAATTTTTTCGATAATATGTTGGATTCACATGATCTCCTTCCCATTGATTTGGCCAAGATTATCCCGACCTGGAGAAACATAAGAACTGGTGTTGGGGCGCTTGCTAGGAGGCTCGACCGTTGGCCCCGCTCCTCGCCATCTTGAACCTCTTCGGCCAGTGGGTGGGCTCGAGTGGAATTTCATATCATTCCCTTATATTTTTGGAGATTAGGGATAACAATTTTAAACCTCCAACACCTTTCAAATTCAATCTGAATTGGCTTCCTGAAGCAAATTTACGTAAATTAGTCATTGATTCGTGGATTCACTGTCAGCCTGTCGATTAGCTCTCCCCGGTTGAGGTTTCTCCAACAATTTGTCCTGCATTAAATCTAAAACTATCATTTGGGCTAGGGAGAAGCGGGGAAGAGATGAGGCCAAGCTCCTTGAGATTGAGGAAACACTCAAAAATCTGGAAGTGTCTGAGATTGCTTGTTTTACGTCAGAGGGAACAAAGGTCCATTTAACTCATCTGGAGTCAAAAAGATCCTGATTATTGAGACAAAAAGAAGACCTTTGGAGGCTCAAGAGCAGAGCTCTTTGGTTACAAGCAGGTGATGAAAACTCCAAATTTTTTCACAACTTTGCCCGTGGGAGAAAAGCAATCAACACTATATGGGAGTTGCAGGATCAGGCTGGCAGAAAGGCTAATAATTTTGAGCAGTTGGCCGATATGGGAGTTCTTCATTTTAGCAAAATTTTCAAAGCCCCCATTGGTGTTACCCTTCCAGAAATCCTTCGAACAGTAGAAGCTCTACCCAGATTTGTTGACCCTGATGAATCAGAGTCATTAAACTCCCCGGTCACTAGAGGGGAACTGGAGGCTGTGCTAAAATGTTTCAAAAAGGACAAAAGTCCAGGTCCGGATGGGTGGTCGGTGGAATTTTACAACTCCTTTCTGGATCTTATTGGCAACGATCTACTACTGGTCATAGAGGAATGTAGAAGAACAGGCCGAATGTTTGGGAGTTTTAATGCAACCTTCTTGGCCCTCATCCCCAAATCAAACAACCCCTCATCCTTTGATGATTTTCGCCCTATTTCCCTTTGCAACAGTATCTACAAAATCATTGCTAAGATCATCTCTCTCTGAATTAAACCTTTTCTCTCTCGAATGATCTCCTTGGAGCAGTTTGCCTTCCTCAGTCAACGCCAGATTCATGAAGCTATAGGAACAGCTCAGGAAGCCCTCCATTCAATCAAAAAGCAGCATTTAAAGTCCATCATTCTCAAAATCGACCTCTCCAAAGCCTTCGATAGGGCTAGTTGGACCTTTCTTCAGCTCACTCTTATTCATATAGGCTTCCCCCATGCCTTTGTCGCCTGGATTATGTGTTGTTTCACTTTTGTTTCCTTTAGTGTTCTCATAAATGGTGCTGCCTCCGGTTTCTTTCATGCAAAACGCAGGCTAAGGCAGGGATGCCCTCTTTCCCCCTTACTCTTCCTCCTCATTATGGAAGGTTTTAGCAGACTAATTAAAAATGCTCGTGTGGCTGGAGATCTGGGGGGTGTCCAAATTTCGGACATGATCACTCTCTCCCACCTTCTGTTTGTTGATGATATACTTGTTTTTCTAAATGGCACTATTCGTGACTCACAAGTGTTCAAGAATATCCTTTCACTCTTTTGTAAAGCAACAGGTATGGAACCAAATTATGCGAAGTCCTCGATTATATTTGTAACTTGCCTTCCTAATGAGGCAAGATTTGCATCACAATTGTATGCCTATGTTTGTCACGAGATGGATGCAGGTTTAAAATATTTAGTTTTTCGCCTGAAGCCGAATGGATACCGTATTGCCGATTGGGCTTGGCTCCTAGCAAAAATCGAAAACAAAATCAATATTTGGCAGCAGCGCTGGCTCTCCAGAGCAGGTCGGCTCACCCTTATAAAAGTTGTTCTAGAGGCTATCCCTATTTACTAGATGTCGCTGGCTTGGATCCCTAAAGGTATATTAAAAAGAATCCAACAAATCTGTTGCCGCTTTCTCTGGAGGGGCCAAAATGCAAGGAATATTTTTGCTTGGGTAAGTTGGGACCAGATTACCAAACCCAAAAAGTTGGGGGGATGGGGCATAAAAAATCTACAGTTATTTTCAAGAGCTCTTGCGGAAAAAATGGGTTGGCATATTATCAATTCTCAAAGCCTTTGGCAGCAGGTTATGTACTTCAGATATATCTTCCCCCTCCCAATGTTGGATTGGATTTGTAGACCCATCCTTCCCCTGACTGGTGCTTCTTTAATCTGGAAGGCTATTACCCAATCCCTTCCCATCATAAAAAATGGGTTGGCTTGGAAAATTGGTCAAGGCACTCAGGTGAGATTAGGCATGGATGCCTGGGGTGGATGCGGTAATTCCCACATTCTTCCTCACGATCTATGTCATTTTCTTTCAAGGTCAGGTTTCACTCATATCTCACAGATTGTTGTTGCGGGTCATGATCAATGGATGCCCCAGCGTTGGATGGACCATCGGGACTTAAACATCCCGAATAGATGGATTGAGGACTGGCAATGTTTCATTGGGGCTCTTGAGAATGCCAATATTAGATTATCTGACCAGGAAGATGTGCTCATTTGGGCTACAAACCCTCACGGTAGATACACTCCCAAAGCTGGTTATTTGGCAGCTATGGCCGCTCGGGAAACGGGTGATAGCTTTGGTGGTGGCGTCATCTTTGGAAATTAAAAGCCCCCCCAAAAGCAAGACTGTTCATGTGGTGCATTCTCTCGGAAAAAGCCCCAACTGAGTTAATCCTCAAACACCAGGCCTTCCATGGTCCCTCAAGATGTTGTCTCTACAAAGAGCAAGAAGAGGACACAAACCACCTGTTTTTATCCTGTCCGACGACAACTGGTTTCTGGGCTAATATTTCAACAAGTCTGAATCTACCGTCAGTCTGGTCTGGGAAAAATGTTGGGGAGGCTTGGCATAACTGGTGGAATAGGGCCATCACTCACAAAGCTAGAAACCTTCCCCTGATTGTTTGTTGGGGTATCTGGATCAACAGAAATAGGAATATCTTCCTGGATGCCCCGGTAAACTGGTTAACTTCCTGTATAAATTCTTTAGCCATTTACAATTTGATCCCAGACGATCCGAACAGCAACCCTCCTCAGGTTATCTCTCCTGAATCTATCGACTTCAATTACCCATGGGGATATTTTGATGGTTCGGCCCAAGCTGAGGGTTGTGGGGGAGGGGCTATCTTGCACATCAACAATATTGTGTCCTTCAGAATTCAAGTTGGCTTGGGCAGGGGTACCAATAATTTTGCCAAGCTAAATAGTCTCAAACACCTTCTCCTTTTTGCAAAGGAACAAAATTGCCAAAAGATTCAGATCTTCGGGGATTCACAGCTGGTTATCAATTGGTTTAATGAAGTTCACCATTGTCACTTGCACACACTCAGACACTCCATGGAGGATATCTTATCATTAAAAGCTCAATTTGATTTTACTGTATGCTCTCACATATACAGGGAAAGGAATGAGATCGTTGATCGTCTTTCCAAAGAGGCCGCACAGCTAAACAGAGGACAATGGGAAATCCAGGAATTCAGGGAAGGTGTCTTCTACCATTTTTTCCACAGGCCGTTCATAGAGATGCACAGGGATCTTTTGGAGTGATCCATGATCACTCTCTTTTTTTTTATTTTTGTTCCATCGCAGTAAATAGTTACTTTATGGACATATCCTATGTATTTTTTGTTTTTCCTTGCAGCATATTTATCACTATGGACATCTATGATGTATTTTGTATATCTGGTTACTAAACTTCTAATCTGCTATTGTACTGAGACTGCATCTCATACATGTTGGACTGATACAACATGTAATTTTCTTAAATCTTTAATGAAAATTGCACATTTTTCCTTGGAAAAAAAAGTTTGAGAGGAGTATTGGCCATTTGTGTAAGATTGGTAAAGAAAAATATGGGTGGCTAGTTTAATAGGTTGAGTATCTAATTTTGCAAATGTTTTAGATCAATTTGATCTCAAGGTCATCATCTAGGAGCATCAAATTAGATGGAGCACTTTTAGATATTTGAATTGGGCTAACCACTTCCATTGAATTGTATTGGGGTCCATGGGATTTACACCATAGTATTAATATAGTAGACTACTCTATAACAAACTTTTAATTTATTGTCCATCAAGGCTAATTTGTGCATGATGGCTTGTTGTTAGAGACCTTTTTCCACTGCCACCTAAGCATTGAAGGCTTCATTCAGCCATTAGAGCTTTATGAGCTTAAAAATTTTGTTTCCCAAGATCTAGGAAATCCTATATCTGACACCCATTCTTTTAAATCTACCTCAAGCTAAGCATTGGAAAGTTTCCTTTTTTCTATTTAATTGTATTCTCTATGTGAGAAACATCAACTTTGATCACTTTAGAAAATTGATGATGATAATTAGTTATCACCTTCATGGCTATAGACTAGGCATCGGTAATGTGACAATAAGTCTTCACAAATCAAGATTTCTTAGCATTAAGCTTATATCCTTGACTGTGCCCGCGCCTTTGGGATTCATGCCACATCCCTTTATTAGCATTCAACAGTCAAGGCATCTTGCAGTCAAAAAAGGACACAAAAGGGAAGTTGGGATGATAAGTAACGAGGAAACACAAAGATGGAGAAGAAAAAATAGAGGTAAAAGATTAAGGGGGTGGGGCAGGGGCCAAAGTGGCAACCACTCAATCAAAAAAAGTGACTCGTCATAGCTCCTCAACGCTCACTATAAGGACTTCTCTTTGATACAAATATTGAGTGCTCCCCCTCGCACATTAGGGAACCAAAGTTGAGAACAAAAGAAACCAGACTAGTACACCAAGATTGAAACTTTAGAGAGAGTTAGTAAATGAAACCAAAATCTTTGTAATATCCATTGACTTCTACTATTTTCTACCACCACTAAAGTACAAATTCTAGTCATTTGAGCCTTCAACTCTTCTTTCGTCATAACTCCACGAAAGTCAAATTGATCATGTCATCATAAACGTTATTATTATTTGGATGGGATAACTTTGCAATGAATATTATCATCACTTTCGTATTCCCTTGGAACGGTATGGGCACAATAAGCTCATATAAGCACCCAAGCAAGCATCACTTGAAACTTGCACTATTTTAACAAATAATACTTTATATATAAAATAGAAAAATAAATTTTATTTTTTAAATAATAACAATAATATTTTAAATTTAAAATACATTTTAATAAATAATTTAAAAATATACTAATATATAATAAAATTCCCATATTAGTATAACAAGATGAGTTGTACTATCAAATAAATATTTGACCCAAACCAAAAATTACTCATTATAAATTACAAATTTCAAAGGAAAATTATCGATATTTGATCATACAGTTTTTTAATTAAAAATAGCATATTATTCCAGAGGAAATGAGAATGTCATAGCCTAATGAGGGTCTAGATTTGCTTTTAAAATTATGGAAATTCTGGTAGAATATTGCTGAAATCTGGTAGAATTTTTTATAAATCCAAGTTACAGTTGTCAAGCTTCAAGATTTTAGGTTCCCTTGGGAATTTTGGTGTTGAATACATTTCCACCTTAAAAAATACAATTGAAATATTCTTACTGCAATATTTTTGTCACGAAAAAAAAAAAAATAATAATAATAATAATAAAATAAAATCATAAAATAAAATAAAAATCTGGATTTCAGCGATTTTTAATCGTCCAAACAAATTTACCACCTTATTAGACAACGCGAATGAGAATGTCTAAGAGATTGGAGGGATGAAAATTAGAAATGAGAATGTTGATATGTGATTTGAGTGATGAAAATTTATTTTATAAATAGTTCATCTTATTGATAATGACCTTTTTTCCCCAGGGAAAAAAACGTAATTTTCATTATTAAATAGTAAAAATTACATGTTGTTAATGCAGAAAAACATATCAAAATTTATGGTTGTCTAATCACTCAACAAACATCTAAGTCATGCAGTCACGTGTAGTTCATCAAAATCTATGATATTTTTTCCATCTAAGTCTACAAATACATCAGTTGAGGTGTATCATTGTCCAAATACAAAAATGATATAAGGCATCCATCATAATAGATATTATATTTGCATTGTTGAATCCAGATATGTCCAAAATAAAAAATGATATGTCATTCTGATTTTGTTTCCGTCTGCAAAGGATCATCAAATGATTATGGTAGTACTGATAGTGTGTGTTGCCAATATGTTTTCTTATTATCCATGTCCCATGAGCCTGTTGGACACCCTCTTTGGAAAGTTGATCAGAAATAGTGTTTCTTTCCTTGTAAATGTCTTGACATGTAATGAAATCAATTTTTTCTTTAATCATCATAATCTCATCCAATAAGTTCCTCAGTGTGTGCATTTGACATGTAGAACAAAGATTGAATTAGTCAATAACAACTTTAGAATCACCAAAGACCTGTAGTTATCGGTAAACCTTTTTATAAGAAAAACGTAGAAGTAATTTTAAGTTGTATAATTTTGAAAAGTTGTTCAAACCAATCCCCAAACTAGACTTCAATTTAAAGTTATGGTTATTGTTAAGATACAGTACTCCACCTCCCCCTCCACACCTGCCATTTTGTGAGGATCCGTCAAAGTATTCCCATGGTTTTGCATTGTCAATAGCTTCAGTAATAACATTACAAGTTCTAGTCCATTATTATTCTTCTGGGAGTAAGTTGTAGATAGCAAGGATCTATGCACCAATAAGATCAGGGTGCTAATCAGCGTCCTGAAATATTTTGTGATTCCTACCAATCCATACGCCCCAACATATTAGAAGTGGATTTTTTTTCAATTTATCAAGAGAGGCATCGTTCCACCATATGTTTCGGGCATCATTAAAGGAGTCACCGCCCCATTTGATTTTGATATTTGATGCTCGATATATCAGGTTCCATATCAATGTAGTAAAATGGCATGAAATGAACAAATGATCTATTGTTTCATCTTCATTGCTACAGAGAGTGCACTAGATTGGTCCATGAAAATATCTCTTTTTATGATTATTTCCTGTAAGGATTTTATTTTCCAATAGGCACGAGATAAAAAGTTTGGCTTTCCTAGACTCTTCAACCTCCATATATGCTTCCACCAACACTTGTTTTCTTAAGGTTCTTTTGCAGTGTATACGAATAAGTAACCTTCCTTTGGAGTATAATAACCCAGCTTTGAATGTGTCCAGAGAAGTTCATCCTCCCTGTCTTGGATCCTAATATGTGGGGATGATAGAGCTCTAATGTAGTTTCTCTAGGCTTGGTGCCATTGAACTAGTATGTTTAAATTTCGTGTTGACATCCATCATTGTCCCCAAATAGATGTATTTTCCTTATCAACAACCTGGTTTAACGTATGTTTTCCCTTTTCTACAAAATATGCCACCAGTTCATGAGGGAGAATGTGTTTTCCACTACTTCTGGACCAAGGACCAATACCAATCTAGACCTGAGAGTCTATACAAACTTTCCAAGTGGGTCCTGATTCAATGATGTGGAATTAGTCTAATATTGCTTTCCATATTGTGGAGACATTGTTTTTGTTCTTGTTCTACAATCGAATCCAATGATCCACTATGAGAGGGGTGGATATACTTTTGTGTAGCCACATGTGACCATAGGTTGTCAGTAGGCAGTAGTCTCCAACCTCCCTTGGCTACAAGGGATTTCGAGAAACATAAAATATTTTTGATACCCCATCCTCCCCATTTTCTAGGCAAGGCAATCTGATCCCATCTAACCCAAGCAAATGTTCTTCCTTCTTTTGTTCCTCGCCATATGAAGCTATAACAACATCTTTGGATAATGTTCAGGGTATCCTTGGGCATCCATGATAAAGACATCATATTTAGTAAAATATTATAAATTTAGATTATTTCCTTTCTTAATTTCTCAAAAAAACTATCCCACCACACAGATATTTTAAAAAAATTATATTAAAAAATTACTTAGATATTAAATATAATTTGTAGATAAAATTTGACTTCTCTTCACCTTATGATTTCATATACTCGTACAGAATTCAGAAATTCTAAAATCATCATGCTAAATCTATTTAGTATAAATCTTTAGTGATTCTCTGTGATTTTAATTTAGGGTTTCTTTGTCTATCTACATTAATGCTTCACATAAAATGGAGTCGACCCATTCACTAAAACCCTACAATGTCATTTAAAGGTTGAGTTTTTATTTAGGGTTTTTTTCCTCACTTACATCAATGTTTCACATAAAATTCAGTCGACTAATTTATCATCAAAAATTGATAAAATTTATAATATAAAACCTGATAGCAATTCAAGTTTAAAATTCGGGTGAGTTATTTAATGGTTGAGTTTTTAATTTAGGGTTTGTTGGTCTCACACATGATGCAACTAATTCATAATAAAAAACTTGGATTAATTATCTTTCAGAAACAAAGTTAGATATTAATGATATACTTTAGAAGTGTCAATGAACAACGACACAAGTACAAAATCAAACATATGTCATGCACTCTCATTAGCCCTGATAAGCAAATGAATTGATATCAGGGTTTTGACATCATCTTATGAATGGTAGTCAATGGAAACCTTATTGTCCACGTGCAATTTAGAGCAATTATCCACTGCGGTATCATTGCTTTTAAGCAAAACCAAACAAGTTTTGTTGGCTTTAGGCCGTGATGTTAGGCTAGCACAAACCCATCTAACCTTGGGTCTAAGGGTCTGACATGCACCTTTAGGTTGTCAAGCTATGGATTGCAAAGTTCGTGTTCCAGTCGTTATACCGGGCTCATTTGTGTCAACTCAAGGTGCATATCAGATCCAGGTTTAGATGGGTTTGTGTTAGTGTCCATCTTCAATATATAAATTTACATGGTGTATTTTTTGGCTTTAATGTACTATTACTCTTCGAAACATATACATGAAGAGTTTGATGGATCATCTCTACTAACTCCTACATGGATTGTAGAGTTTGATGGATCATCTCTACTAACTCCTACATGGATTGTAGAGTACATTTTATTTTTCTAAGTGCAATAATGTTGAACATCTATCTTCTAATGCAGGTTCTAGAGCATGAAATAAGTTGCAGGTTCTAGAACATGAAATAAGTTGCAGCTACTAGAGCATGAAGTAAGTTGTTTTGTGTAGTTGATTGAACAATTAGATCAGGATTTAGATGGTTTTTTATAACAAATTTAAATCCATATAACTCAAAGAGAGATCAAATCCCTTAAAGTGTAAAACTTTATTTAAATTCTACACTCTAAAAAAAGATTTAATACAAAATGTTTAAAAAAGAAAATCTCTAGATTTTTAAGCCAATTTTCACCAAAAACCACTTAACACCTAATAAAACACATACGCATTATTGTCCTGTATTTATCACCCACAAATACTTAGCAATGGGAGAACCCATTTTTATTTTCATAACAAAGGGAAACTATTACCACTTTAATTTATAGAGAATATCAATGATGAAGAATATATATATTTAAAAATCAGAGAAACTCCGCTTTTTTCATGGTTGTCAAAAGGGTACCATGTAAGTTGAGTAATCAACCAAGCTCTACAGTGCTTGGTAAACAACTTTCATACTAGTGCACATTTTCAAGAATATGTAAAGTTAAACATTTAACTTAATTATCTAAATGCTTAGTTTGGGCTAGTGGACAAATTAATATGATTGTTCTAAGTTAAATTTTATTAATTAATAATTAAATATTAAAATTAAAAAATTAAAATGATACATATAACTTTATATTAGAGGGAATCACACATCACCTCATATTAGGATGTAGAATGCATTGAGAGGGAACAAAGTCTTTGAGGTACAATTTTTTCCTCAAATTCTACGCTCCAAAAAAGGATTTCATGCAAAATGGTTGATAACAGGAATCTCTAAGTTTCTAAGTCAATTTTCACCCACCACCACTAACACCAAATAAAGCATATGTGCATTGTTGTCCTATAAAATATCAAGGAGGAATATCTAGATTTAGATATGGAAGAACCTACTTTTATTTTCATGGTAAGGGAAAACTATTACTACTTTAATTTATAGGGAATATCAATGATGAAGAATATCTTGATTTTAATATGAGAGAACCTCTTATTTTTTCATGGTTTTAGTTAAAAAAAATATCAGCACTTTAATTTATTTGCCATGTGAGAAACATCTTAATTAATCCCACTCACTAAAAGGGTACCATGTAAGTTGAATAATCAATCCATGTCTACATTGTGGCAAACAACTTTCATATTTGTGTAAACACATTCAAGAATATCCAAAGTTTAACATTTAACTCAATTATTTGAAGGCTTAGTTTAGGTTGTTGGACAAATTAAACTAATTGTTCTCAACTTTCAGTTAAAATTTATTATTATTATTAGTATTATTATATATATAAAGGAAACGTGTCAACTACATATTGAGCACAGACAAAATCACACATTTCCCTCATATTATGTTGGAGAATGCACCTGTATGCGCAATCAACTGAAAGTTTCTGATGGAATTTGAGAATAGGTAAGTGTTTGAACTTTGATTAGGCTAATTGTGAATACTTGTTGAAGAACCAGTTTTAATTTCACTATATGGGTTTGGCATAATGATTTGGTGGGGAAGTGTCTCCTAGCAAGTGATATAATTTTGTATCCTATGTAGATCATAATATAAATTAGCAATTACAACAATTGGAAGCCTATATCTCTATCTTGTTTCTAGTTCAATCTGATCTTCATTTTGATTTTGAGTTTCATAAATAGACTCGATTAGATTTTATTCTTGTGTCAAACTTCTCCTTGGGATGCTTAACAAGAGTGCAACCCTTACAAACTCCATGTATGTATTTAATGTTAAGTATATCGTCAACAAATCCTTCTTTACTCAACCAATCCAAATGCTTATAGTTTAGGTGACAAAACCTCTCATGCCACAACCTCCTCTCCTCATATGCCTGAGTAAGAAGAGACACAAAATCTAATTTTGGAATGAAGTGTGAGAAACAATATAACCTAGAATGGTGATCAACCTTGCCAACTATTATCCTAGAAACATATGTCATGTCAGGAATACCATTGCATCTACTCAACTCAATTCCTTGAACCTGAGAGCATAATATGGTAGATGGAGAGAATATTTGTGGAGAGCTTAGGTGCACGTAGCACAGTATGAAATCTCCCATAATATATAACATACTTCCTTCTCCACACACCTCAAAAGGAGAATTATCCCCCATCAAAATAGGTGGTCCATCACAAGTCTCCAAGTATGATAAAGTATGATAAAGTATGAAATGAGGAAGCCACTTGGTGAGTGACTCCTGATTCAGGAATCCAAGTGTTAAGAGAAGAAGTGAGAGAAATAAAAGCATGACCTAAGAATTTTCATTTGGTGTCTTTTCCCCTTACTTCTTCTTGGCATTATTAAGAATGTAGTCCTCAAAATGATGTTGTTGAAGGGCACCTCCCATGAGGTTAGTTGTATTCTTCATGCATGTACTCTTAGGATGGAATCCTTTGCTACAATAAGTGCACTTAGTCTTCTCCTTCTTAGGCTTCCCCCTTGAAATTCATAATCTCCTCAATGGTCATTTGATTTCCTTCCTTCTTATGTTCTGGTTCCTTTTTACCCTTGTTTTTTAGCTTACTCTTCTTAGTTTCCTATGTTGCAAGCACATGGGCCTTGGATGACTTTAAAACCCCCATGTCAATTAGCTTGTTTTTCTCTTGAATCAAAGATTGTATAAAGCTATCCAAAGAAGGAATATTCTAATTTTTACCCATTGAGAGTTTAGTGGTATGGAAGGAAGAAAAAAATAAAGAATTAATTGTTCTTCCTTTCTATCAATGCCACAATTTTTTACATGTTGAAGCAAAGTCTTGAGCTTGGAAAAGAATTATTGTAGGGTATCGAAGTTTCTTGGGCTCAATGATATAAGATCATTATCTAGTTGATGTCCTCTCATCCCATCTAGCTTGCCAAACAATGCCTCAAATTCAGTCCATACCTCATTGGGAATGTTACAAGCATCAACGTGAAAGTGGAGGTCTAGGAAAATTGACAAGCATAGGATCCCATGGGCTTCATCTATATTGTTGAAGTAATTTTAATTCTATATAGTCAAACTGGGTTGTAGTTCATTCCCCATAGTGATCATATAGAGTCCCTTATTGTGCAGTAGCATTAGGATTTTGGCTTCCACTCAAAATAATTGAATGGAGTTAGAACCACCATGATTGGTGGTTGGGTTGTTCAAACTTATAAAACCTACAATAATATGTTAGTATTCCCCACAATACTTTGATGCTCTTTTTCCATGTCGTATTTTAAGCACAAAAACAAGATCTATTGTGTTACAAAAGATACTACACTAACAATTGCATGAAAAGAAAGGAGAGAATGAAATAGCACTGAAAAAGCTAAGTAGCTAAAGAGACCAATTGAATTACTCTTAAACTCTTACGTGCCTTATTGCTTGACATGAATACACTCAAATAATAATCCTTGAGAGGAACCAATGTGCACTAGGTTCAGGTTTAATAGAGAATACACACTAGAAAATAGAAAAGCACTTTCCCTAATTAGCTAGTCGCTTAAAATTAGAGTAGGATACCATAAAATAGAGTGACAGTCTAAAGTAGGGTTGACTAGATATAATTGTAGTGAAAAATAAGTTAGAACTGAAGTGTAGACTCCCTCGTGCAACTCCTAAGTTGGAAATAATAAGAAACCTCCAAAAATAATATTGGAAGTCAAAGGATAAGGTCGGTAAGTGAGTGGATAAGGTAGTCTCCCAAAATAAGATAGGGGTGTGCATTAGTGATTAGGGACCTATGGAATAGGTAATGCACACTGTTGAATGGGAAATAACCAAATCACTGCCTAGTGAGTGCCCGATCACTACCACATTTCGTTAGGTGTTACCCCCACTAGATATAGACTTAGCTAAAAATAGAAAAGTACAAAATATAGAAGATGGTCCAAAATGGTAGGGAATATCTAGTAGCTGAAGAAGTGTGGCCATATATGGACCTAATTATGTATGGATAAGGCCCTAACTGTGCATTTACCCCAAAATATATTGTGCTAGAGAGCATTTAATTGGAGTTAAAATAGTTTGTCCATTATTTAAAATCGACTCAACTTTGTGAAAGAACCATGGATCTCCTTTGAAAACAACATTTCCATCGATTTTGATTTCAAAGAAAAATGAGAAAAAACCCTATTATATTGGTGAAACATGAACCTTACCTCTAGCAATCATTGCCTATATTCTGACAATTTGGGGAACCAACTGAGAAATATGGGTTCTTTACTCACAAAAATACCTTATTTATGTATTTTAAGAGAGTTTCTTAGCTCAGTTTACAATCCAATCCTTTAGAAGAGATAGCTTGATTGGTCCTAGCAAAGGGAGGCTAGCTTCAATCTCTTCCCTTAAAACACTAAGACGCCCTTACCTACTTTCTCTGTTTATTCCATCTTTCCACCCCTTGGCATAGAAAGTAGATGAGGGTGACTTTGTGTTTTAAGGAAAGATCTCTCTCTCTCTCTCTACACACACAAATAAGCTTAATGGGTTGACTTAATCAATTTGAAATAACCAGTTTCAACGTGAAGATACTAAGAGAATTCAAGTTTCATTGAGTCCTTCTAGATTAGGAGTACATGTTGGACTCTAATGGAATTTAACCTAAGCCCTATTCACAACATGTGAAGAAGCATTTAGAGTGTTTGCCCAAGGACATTTTCTCTGAAAAAAATATAGATAAAGATAAAATATCTTGTTAAAATCCATTTAAATCTATTCTGTTGATTAAATATATATTTGGTATCTTTGTTGATGGAGGAAACCCAACTCTAACATGCCAAACACCTTCATATATATATATATATATATATATATATAAGAGTTATGATAGGTTTTCCCATTGGTTATATATATATAACCAGTGGGAAAACCTATCATAACTCGGTTATCAAACCAACATTGAGGACAACCATCACTAGCTGCTATCTGTGAATACAAGTTAACTCATCACCGTTATTCAAGGAAAATCACGCCATTTGGAATTACATATCGGTGGTTCGTAAAGGGATAGTTTTTCACTCTTGTTATATGTCTTTGGGTCTTGCGTAGTTAACATATTTCCTTATATATGAAAAAGACAAGCTCCTAACCAAACAAAAAAATTTAAAGCATGCTCTAAATCCACTTTTCTTTATATACACAAATCAATAAAAATAATTCAAATATAATTATTTTTTTAATAATATCTTTAAGATAATAAAATCACTATCCGTGCATCGCAAAGATCAAATTTTATATCGAAGAGATTAAATTTTGAAAACTTGCATTGTCTGTGGGATTACCCAATATTAATAAATAATTGTCTTAGGCACTGTACGTTACCACCTAAAAATATTTATCCAATAATCTTGGGAACTTGTTAGAGATAATGCACCACCTAGTTTTCGGAACAAAAACCATGATGACATTATTCAAAGGTTGATGTGACACTTCACTCCGTCGTTTTCCGCTTCGAGGGAGTATTAACGCTACAGCTTATGCTAATCCCTAAGCACGAGAGAGGCTCGTAATAATTGTGAATTGTGAATGATTGATTTTTTTTTTTGCACGGAAAGTTATGGAAATTTTGGTTTAATAATCATTTTTGTAAATTGAAGTAAAAGTTATCAAATTTCATAAGTGTGTTAGAAGTTTTTGATAATGTTGAATCTATTTCCACAATAACATGATTTAAATACTACATCTATAAGATTTTTTGAAAAAAAAATTGCCCAAATTCAATTACTTTTAACCATCCCAATTCCTCTCCCTGAATAGATGACTCCATAATAATTGTTATTTGGAAATGGACGTTTAGAACTATGAAATCAACTATACTTCCACTTGGCTTATCCGGGGACCTCAACCATTTTTAAATAAAATTAATGAGTTTATTATTGTCATTACTATTTGAATGAGTTAATATAAACATGTCCAAAACGTATACAGGAAATTATATATGATTTATCGTTTCGGAAATCAATATTAGGATATTTTGAGAAAACATTGTTTTAAACGATAAGATTGTTGCAAAGAATTTCTAATTTTTATATCTTGAATAATTTCATTTTATTTTTTAGAGAAATTATATAGAAAATTAATGTTATTTTATTTATTAAATGTTTAAAAATAGATATAACTTTGAGAGGAGGAAACTCTTGGAGAAGGGAGTTTGGTTAATTCTTTGTTCATGAGCTTTTTCTCTGATTGGGAATTCCACTTTTTGGATGTCTGAGGTTGTTCTAGAGGCTGTGCTTTGGGTATCAATAAAAGAACCCTTTTCCTTCACAATTCTTGGGGAGGGAAGGGTTATTTGGGTGCTGACATTACCTCCTCGGAGTTAAATAGGCCTTTTAGGCTCATCAACATTTATGGGCCATGTCACAATAGAACATTTTTGGTACAGTCTCTCGGACACTGACTTTATGCAAGCCGATAACCTAATTATTGGAGGTGATCTTAATTTTTCATTAGGATTGGTCAATCTTGGGGTTGTCGAGCCCAAAGTGATCACCTCTCAGATTTTTTCGATAATCTGTTGGATTCACATGATCTCCTTCCCATTGATTCGGCCAAGATCCTCCCAACCTGGAGAAACAGAAGAACTGGTGTTGGGGCGCTTGCTAGGAGGCTCGATTGTTTTTTGATAAAGGCCCCGCTCCTCGCCATCTTGAACCTCTTCCGCCAGTGGGTGGGCTCGGGTGGAATTTCAGATCATTCCCCTATTTTTTTGGAGATTAGGGATAACAATTTTAAACCTCCGACACCTTTCAAATTCAATCTGAATTGGCTTCCTGAAGCAGATTTCCGTAAATTAGTCACTGATTCGTGGATTCACTATCAGCCTGTCGATCATCTCTCCCCGGTTGAGGTTTCTCCAACAATTTGTCTCGCATTAAATCTAAAACTATCATCTGGTCTAGGGAGAAGCGAAGAAGAGATGAGGCCAAGCTCCTTGAGATTGAGGAAACCCTCAAAAATATGGAAGTGTCTGAGATTGCTTGTTTTGCGTCAGAGGGAACAAAGGTCCATTTAACTCATCTGGAGTCAGAAAGATCCAGATTATTGCGACAAAAAGAAGACCTTTGGAGGCTCAAGAGCAGAGCTCTTTGGTTACAAGCAGGTGATGAAAACTCCAAATTTTTCACAACTTTATCCGTGGGAGAAAAGTAATAAAGACTATATGGAAGTTGCAGGATCAGGCTGGCAGAAAGGCTAATAATTTTGAGCAGTTGGCCAATATGGGAGTTCTTCATTTCAGCAAAATTTTCAAAGCCCCAATTGGTGTTACCCTTCCAGAAATCCTTCGAACAGTAGAAGCTCTACCCAGATTTGTTGACCTTGATGAATCAGAGTCATTAAACTCCCCAGTCACTAGAGGGGAACTGGAGACTGCGCTGAAATGTTTCAAAAAGGACAAAATTCCAGGCCCGGATGGGTGGCCGGTGGAATTTTACAACTCCTTTCTGGACCTTATTGGCAACAATCTACTACTGGTCATTTAGGAATGTAGAAGAACAGGCTGAATATTTGGGAATTTTA
Organism: Pinus tabuliformis; assembly: GCA_031772625.1. Classification (NCBI taxonomy): domain Eukaryota; kingdom Viridiplantae; phylum Streptophyta; class Pinopsida; order Pinales; family Pinaceae; genus Pinus; species Pinus tabuliformis. The sequence continues at coordinate 1,575,569,423 of CM062804.1, forward strand.
ATGCAACCTTCTTGGCCCTCATCCCCAAATCAAACAACCCCTCATCCTTTGATGATTTTTTCCATATTTCCCTTTGCAACAGTATCTACAAAATCATTGCTAAGATCATCTCTCTCAGAACTAAACCTTTTCTCTCTCGACTGATCTCCCTAGAGCAGTTTGCCTTCCTCAATCAGTGCCAAATTCATGAAGCTATAGGAACAGCTCAGGAAGCCCTCCATTCAATCAAAAAGCAGCATTTAAATTCCATCATTCTCAAAATCGACCTCTCCAAAGCCTTTGATAGGGCTAGTTGGACCTTTCTTTAGCTCACTCTTATTCATATAGGCTTACCCCATGCCTTTATTGCCTGGATTATGTGCTGCTTCACTTTTGTTTCCTTTAGTGTTCTCATAAATGGTGCTCCCTCCAGTTTCGTTCATGCAAAACGCGGGCTAAGGCAGGGATGCCCTCTTTCCCCCTTACTCTTCTTCCTCATTATGGATGGTTTTAGCATACTGATTAAAAATGCTCGTGTGGCTAGAGATCTGGGGGGTGTCCAAATTTCGAACATGATCACTCTCTCCCACCTTAGGTTTGTTGAAGATATACTTGCTTTTCTAAATGACACTATTCGTGACTCACAAGTGTTCAAGAATATCCTTTCACTCTTTTGTAAAGCAACAGGTATGGAAGCAGATTATGCGAAGTCCTCGATTATATTTGTAACTTTCCTTCCTAATGAGGCAAGATTTGCATCACAATTGTATGCCTATGTTCGTCATGAGCTAGATGCAGGTTTAAAATATTTAGGGTTTCACCTGAAGCCAAATGGATACCGTATTGCCGATTGGGCTTGGCTCCTAGCAAAAATCGAAAACAAAATCAATATTTGGCAGCAGCGCTGGCTCTCCAGAGCAGGTCGGCTCACCCTTATAAAAGTTGTTCTAGAGGCTATCCCTATTTACTGGATGTCGCTGGCTTGGATCCCTAAAGGTATCTTAAAAATAATCCAACAAATATGTTGTCGCTTTCTCTGGAGGGGCCAAAATGCAAGGAATATTTTTGCTTGGGTAAGTTGGGACCAGATTGCCAAGCCCAAAAAGTTGGGGGGATGGGGCATAAAAAATCTACATTTATTTTCAAGAGCTCTTGCAAAAAAAATGGGTTGGCATATTATCAATTCTCAAAGCCTTTGGCAGCAGGTTATGTACTTCAAATATATCTACCCCCTCCCAATGTTGGATTGGATTCGTAGGCCCATCCTTCCCCTGACTAGTGCTTCTTTAATCTGGAAGGCTATTACCCAATCCCTTCCCATCATAAAAAACGGGTTGGCTTGGAAAATTGGTCAAGGCACTCAGGTGAGATTAGGCATGGATGCCTGGGGTGGATGCGGTAATTCCCACATTCTTCCTCACGATCTATGTCTTTTTCTTTCAAGGTCAGGTTTCACTCATATCTCACAGATTGTTGTTGCGGGTCATGATCAATGGATGCCCCAACACTATATGGACAATCGGGACTTAAACATCCCGAACAGATGGATTGAGGACTGGCAATGTTTCATTGGGGCTCTTAAGAATGCCAATATTAGATTATCTGACTAGGAAGATGTGCTCATTTGGGCTACAAACCCTCACGGTAGATACACTCCCAAAGCTGGTATTTGGCAACTATGGCCGCTCGGGAAACAGGTGATAGCATTTCGTGGTGGCATCATCTTTGGAAATTAAAAGCCCCCCTCAAAAGTAAGAGTGTTTATGTGGTGCATTCTCTCGAAAAAAGCCTCAACTGAGTTAATCCTCAAACACCAGGCCTTCCATGGTCCCTCAAGATGTTGTCTCTGCAAAGAGCAAGAAGAGGACACAAACCACCTGTTTTTATCCTGTCTGGTGACGATTGGTTTCTGGGCTAGTATTTCAACAAGTCTGAATCTACCGTCGGTCTGGTCTGGGCAAAATGTTGGGGAGGCTTGGCATAACTGGTGGAACAGGGCCATCACTCACAAAGCTAGAAACCTTCCCCTGATTGTTTGTTGGGGTATCTGGATCAACAGAAATAGGAATATCTTCCTGGATGCCCTAGTACACTGGTTAACTTCCTGTATAAATTCTTTAGTCATTTACAATTTGATCCCATACGATCCGAACAGCAACCCTCCTCAGGTTATCTCTCCTGAATCTATCGACTTCAATTACCCATGGGGATATTTTGATGGTTCGACCCAAGCTGCGGGTTGTGGGGGAGGGGCTATCTTGCACATCAACAATATTGTGTCCTTCAGAATTCAAGTTGGCTTAGGCAGGGGTACCAATAATTTTGCCGAGCTAAATAGTCTCAAACATCTTCTCCTTTTTGCAAAGGAACAAAATTGGAAAAAGATTCAGATCTTCGTGGATTCATAGCTCGTTATCAATTGGTTTAATGAAGTTCATCATTATCACTTGCACACACTCAAACACTCCGTGGAGGATATCTTATCATTAAAAGCTCAATTTGATTTTACCGTATGCTCTCACATATACAGGGAAAGGAATGAGATCGTTGATCGTCTTTCCAAAGAAGCCGCACAGCTAAACAGAGGACAATGGGAAATCCAGGAATTCAGGGAAGGTGTCGTCTACCATTTTTTCCACAGATCGTTCATAGAGATGCACAGGGATCGTTCTAGTCATTTGAGCCTTCCACTCTTCTTTAGCCATAACTCCACGAAAGTCAAATTGATCATGTCATCATAAACGTTATTATTATTTGGATGGGATAACTTTGCAATGAATATTATCATCCCTTTCGTATTCCCTTGGAATGGTATGGGCACAATAAGCTCATATAAGCACGCAAGCAAGCATCACTTGAAACTTGTACTATTTTAACAAATAATACTTTATATATAAAATAGAAAAATAAATTTTATTTTTTAAATAATAACAATAATATTTTAAATTTAAAATACATTTTAATAAATAATTTTAAAAAATACTAATATATAATAAAATTCCCATTTTTCATATAACAAGATTAGTTGTACTATCAAATAAATATTTGACCCAAACCAAAAATTACTCATTATAAATTACAAATTTCAAGGAAAATTATCGATATTTGATCATATAGTTTTTTAATTAAAAATAGCATATTATTCCAGATGAAATGAGAATGTCATAGCCTAATGAGGGTCTAGATTTGCTTTTAAAATTATGGAAATTATGGTAGAATATTGCTGAAATCTGGTAGAATTTTTTGTAAATCCAAGTTACAGTTGTCAAGCTTCAAGATTTTAGGTTCCCTTGGGAATTTTTGTGGTGTTGAATACATTTCCACCTTAAAAAATACAATTGAAATATTCTTACTGCAATATTTTTTCATGAAAAAAAATCTAGATTTCAGCCATTTTAAGTCGTCCAAACAAATTTACCACCTTATTAGACAACGCGAATGAGAATGTCTAAGAGATTGGAGGGATGAGAATTAGAAATGAGAATTTTAATGTGTGATTTGAGTGATGAAAATTTACTTTATAAATAGTTCATCTTATTGATAATGACCCTTTTTTTCCCAAGGAAAAAACGTAATTTTCATTATTAAATAGTGAAAATTACATGTTGTTAATGGAGAAAAACATATCAAAATTTGTGGTTGTCTAATCACTCAACAAACATCTGAGTGAGGCAGTCACGTGTAGTTCATCAAAATCTATGATATTTTTTTCATTTAAGTCTACAAAGATATCATTTGAGGTGTATCATTGTCCAGATACAAAAATGATATAAGGCATCCATCATAATAGATATTATATTTGCATTGTTGAATCTAGATATGTCCAAAATAAAAATAAAAATGATATGTCATTCTGATTTTGTTTCCGTATGCAAAGGATCATCAAATGGTTATGGTAGTATTGATAGTGTGTGTTGCCATTGTGTTTTATTATCATCCATGTCCCATGAGCCTGTTGCACGCCCTCCTTGGAAAGTTGATCAGAAATAGTGTTTCTTTCCTTGTAAATGTGTTGACATGTAATGAAATCAAATTTTTCTTTAATCATCATAATCTCATCCAATAAGTTCCTGAGTGTGTGTGTTTGACATGTAGAACGAAGATTGAACTAGTCAATAACAACTTTAGAATCACCAAAGACATGTAGTTATCGGTAAACCTTTTCATAAGAAAAACATAGAAGTAATTTTAAGTTGTATAATTTTGAAAAGTTGTTTGAACCAATCCCCAAATTAGACTCCAATTTAAATTTATGGCCATTTTTAAGATACAGTACTCCCCCTCCCCCTCCACACCTGCCATTTTGTGAGGATCCGACAAAGTATTCCCATGGTTTTGCGTTGTCAATAGCTTCAGTAATAACATTACAAGTTCTAGTCCGTTATTATTCTTCTGGGAGTAAGTTGTAGATAGCAAGGATCTGTGCACCAATAAGATCAGGGTGCTAATCAGCGTCCTAAAATATTTTGTGATTCCTACCAATCCATATGCCCCAACATATTAGAAGTGGATTTTTTTCAATTTATCAAGAGAGGCATCGTTCCACCATATGTTTCGGGCATCATTAAAGTGGTCACCACCCCATATGATGCTTGATATATCAGGTTCCATATCAATGTAGTAAAATGGCATGAAATGAAAAAATGATCTATTGTCTCATCTTCATTGCGACAGAGAGTGCACCAGATTGGTCCATGAAAATATCTCTTTTTATGATTATTTCCTGTAAGGATTTTATTTTCCAATAGGCACGAGATAAAAAGTCTGGTTTTCCTAGACTCTTCAACCTCCATATATGCTTCCACCAACACTTATGTTCTTAAGGTTATTTTGCAGTGTATACGAATAAGTAACCTTCCTTTGGAGTATAATAACCCAACTTTGAATGTGTCCAGAGAAGTTCATCCTCCCTGTCCTGGATCCTAATATGTGAGGATGATAGAGCTCTAATGTAGTTTCTCTAGGCTTGGTGCCATTGAACTAGTATGTTTAAATTTTTTGTTGACATCCATCATTGTCCCCAGATAGATGTATTTTCCTTATCAACAACCTAGTTTAACATATGTTTTCCCTTTTCTACAAAATATGCCACCAGTTCATGAGGGAGAATGTGTTTTCCACTACTTCTGGACCAAGGACCAATACCAATCTGGACCTGAGAGTCTGTACAAACTTTCCGAGTGAGTCCTAATTCAATGATGTGGAACTAGTCTAATATTGCTTTCCATATTGTGGAGACATTGTTTTTGTGCTTGTTCTACAATCAAATCCAATGATCCACTATGAGAGGGGTGGATATACTTTTGTGTAGCCACACGTGACCATAGGTTGTCAGTAGGTAGTAGTCTCCAACCTCCCTTGGCTACAAGGGATTTCGAGAAACATAAAATAGTTTTGATACCCCATCCTCCCCATTTTCTGGGCAAGGCAATCTGATCCCATCTAACCCAAGCAAATGTTCTTCCTTCTTTTGTTCCTCACCATATGAAGCTACAACAACATCTTTGGATAATGTTCAGGATATCCTTGGGGATCCATGATAAACACATCTAGAAGACGAGAATGGCTTCTAAAACATATTTGATGATAACAAGCCTTCCAACCCACGATAACCACCTATGACTCCATGAGATTAGTCTTTTTTCAATTCTGGCCACTAACCACATCCAATCAACTTTTTTATAGTCATTAGGTTTTAAATGAAATCCCAAATATTTTAAGCCCTCTTCAAAGTTAATGAGTTGGAAGAGAAAATACTCGAGAGCATAATTCATCTCATCCCTGGTACAGCCAATAGCAGATAAAGTGGATTTCAAATGATTGGCCTCCATTATTGTAGCCTTACAAAATAAATTGAGAATACCTTTAAAAGATACAATATCCCTGCGAGAACCATCCAGAAAAATGATAACATCATCGACGAATAGTAGGTGAGTCAATTTAATGTCATTTTCCACTAGATCCCCCTTCATATTTCCCCTTCTCTTATCTTCCTGTTGTGGCCAGCAACAACCCCCCTTCTTATTTAGTGTAATTCCTAATACTAAATAAGTGGGGACCCTTAGCAAAAAAATTAAAAATCAAAGTAGTGCTTAAATTTCCTTTTTCGAATAATATTACCATCATAAGCTTAGGAAACCCCCTTGAAAATCCAAAAATCTAAGTTTTATGATAAGGTAAGACACAAATCTTTCCTTAGGAATATCGCATCGCAAAAAGATAACGGAATACCTCCTTATGAGCTGAATTTTAAACATTGCGAGAATGCGATATGTGATAATAAAATATTGCATCGCATATAGCACAATTTACATCGAAACACTTTAGTTTGCCGATATGCAATGACGTCGATCGCAAATCGCATTTCGCATAAAACAAGTTAACAAAGTTTATCATATATAACATTCCTGCGATATTGCGATTTCACGAAATAGCAACAATGCGATAATGCGATGTTACGATTTTGTGATGTTATCATTTCGCGATGTTGCGATCTGCGATATTGCAAAGCAAATCGCAAAGTCGCTCCATCACAGATCTTTCAGGCTCATTATTCAAGAAAAGTAGTTTCCATAAGTTGACACCTGGTTATGCACTTTAATGCTAATAAATGAGGTAGTTACCAATTATTAATGGAATATGGGTTCGTGCTTATCGAAAAATCATCTCACGTAAGGTGGTATACTTGATGTGTCTGCAGCATTTAAAACTTTCCCATCACCCTTCCTTGTCATTATTTTCACTTCACTTGTGAATTGCAGGAACGGAGAATAGAGGACGATACAAAGAAATACGCAGGATAAAATGGGAAAGAAAAGCAAAGCTCCGAGCTCTGAAGAAAAAGAAATGGCGCCCTTGTATATAGACACGGCCTGTAACAGAGACGCGAGAATTGCTACGTGGGAAGGCATGTATAATCTGCTCGAAGAGGAGAATCCCAGAGTAATGGAAGTTGCTACTACCGCGAGCTCAAACAGTTCATCTGAGGCATCCATCACAGAGCTAGCCTGCTCTTTTTTACACCGGATAGTAGCAAGACCCAAAATTCTCCCATACACAGACATGGTTAAGTGGATATTGGACAGCGTTGATATCAAAAACAGACAATTTAAGACTCAGGGTCAAGATCTTACGAAAATATTATTTTCACAAATTTTGAACTTTATATCTGCTGGAAGGAAAAAGCGCAAAAGGCAAAAAACACATCAAGGAAACCCGAATCAAAAAATAGAGGCAGTTTCCGAGGCGCATCGCGCATCGCTGAGAAAAATTGCTCTAAAAGGGAAGCTGCTAATGGCCCAGTCACCTGCAAGCTTCGAAAAATTGCACAGCAACTACAGGCAGAATGGAAGCAGAAGGAAAAAGAAAAGGCAGAAGCAATCCAAGGGTTAACCAAGTTAAACTGGGATTATTACTGGGCATACTTGGTAAAGCCACATAGCTAATGGATGACTCTTAAGTGTATCATCAATTCGGCCGAAAAGGTGGCGCCAGCTCTTGTTGATTCTGTTTTCTCAGCTCAGCTAAAATCGGAAGTCAGCCAGTCGACTCTTCTCAAACAGATGCTACATGCGTGCGATTTCAAGGACCAAATACAGAAGTAGTTTTAATTTTAGATTCAATTTTAATTTTAATTTTGTTTTATTTTCCTGAAATGAGGACGGTCATTTAAACCGCATCCTACATTTTTGTAATAATTTATTTTTAGATTTAATTAGTAGTATTTAAACCCTTCTCATGCATTTAGAGATGGGTCCTGAAATTTATCAAAAACTTATCCCCAGAACATGCACTTTTGTACTCTCTGAGGAGGTTTTGATGAATGAATGGAACGGGATTTATTGATGTTTGCATTTGATATCTGCTACTGATGTTGCACTTTTGTACTCTTAGTGGATGTTAGATCAAGAAGAGATAAATCGTTATCACTTAAAGCTCATGAGTAGGACTAGTTGTAAATGGTATTTCTATCTCTTAACTATTTCTGCCCTTGTGTTAGAGTGATTTTCATGTTTAGTTATTTATATATTGATGTATGAATGCCTGAGTTATCATTTGGCACTTTTGTACGGTGATAGCTATTTATTTATGCTTAGTATATGAATAGCTTATTATGCGATATGTTTTTCACAATTGTTTCGTCTAACTTTTTATACGAAGTGGTTCATCCTTATTGAATTATTTTCTCATAACAGTTGAATGATCTTTATTACCAGTTGTTATTTGAAATCATTTTAGATCACATAAAGGAAAGATTACACCCTGGGTTAGTGTAGATTTAGATATTTCTGCTTATTAGAATAATAATTTCCTTATTATTAGATTAGAATTAGAGTAGAAGTATTCCATTTAGAAACTGTTAGATCAGAAATATCAATCTTTCTCACACGCACACCTAAATTCGGAAACTGGTCCCATATCCCCAGTCGGACCCGCTATACCAAACGGAAAAGGATCTGGCAACCAAGGTCCGGACAGGGCGGGTATCCCCCTTGTTGTAGACCCGATTTTCGGGGCTTCAACACTTCCTTAACCATCCTTCCATATTTCCCCTTCTCTTAGCTTCCTTGACCATCCTTCTGAGGCCTTCCATAATCAGTAGGAAGAATAGAGGAGATAATGGAAAACCTTGATGCAAACCCCTCTCATAATGAAATAATTTTGGCGTTGAACTATTGATTAATACAGCAGAAGAAGTGGATGATATACAACACATTATCCATTTAATAAAAATCGTGTGAATCCCAAGTGAGTAAGCAACATGTGAATGTACAACCAATTAGATTTGTCAAAAGCCTTCGATAAATCAATCTTAAGTATCATACCTTTCCATTTTTTGGTTTTTAGGTTGTGTAATCCCTCTTGTGCTATGCCAATGACCTCGTGGATTTTCCTATTTTCCAGGAAGGCAAATTATGTGGTGAGATAGGATAGGCCCAATCCTATTGGCTATGATTTTTGCAATGATTTTTTAAATGCAATTACAAAGTGAAATCGGTTTGAAGTCATTAAAATTTCTCAAATCATCCATCTTAGGGATCAGAGAAATAAAAGTTGTGTTGAAGGAATCGTACATTCTCCATGTGGCTCTGCATTCCTCGACAACTTTAAGCAAGTCAGAACCAATCAATTCATAGAAGCCTAGGGATAATTCAACAGGCCAACCACCATGTCTTGGGCTTTTTTCCTTCTTGAACCATCGCATAACCACCTCCAATTCACCAGAAGATACTAGGGACATCAAATCTCTGTTGTTTTCTTCATTGGAAAATTGGGGAAATAAATGAGCAATTTTATTAATTTCGTTCAAGGTGGTGTGTCTAGGAGCTAAGACAAGGGTTCTAAAATACTGAGAGCCCATTCTTTTCATATCCCTAAAATTACATACTTTTACCCCAACTTCATTTTCCAATGACTGGATGATGTTGATCACTTTTTTACATTTGGCATATTGTTGGAATAATTATGTATTATCATCTCCTGCTTGTAACCAAATCACTCTGCTTTTGAGCCTCCATGCTTCCTCTATTTTTTATAATATTATTCTTCTTACAACTTCCAACTGAATAACATACAATTTGGTTTCAACAGATTCATAACCCTAATCACCAGGTTGCTCTAATAGATCTAGTTCTGACTCAATTTGTTTCAAAGCCCCCTCATCCATCTGCTTTTTTATCTTGGCCCACTCAATATTCTTCTTCTTTAACCTCAATAAGTTTTTAGCAAATTGTCTAGCCACAAATAGATCCACCCTTATAGTACATGGTCACCACATCTCGTAGAGCAAGGATTGGAAATCCTCCTCCTTCATCCAACTCATGTTAAATTTTAAGGATGTTTGTGGCTTATTGAAATTTCCAGATAGCTCCAAATAAATTGGATGGTGATCGGACAAGCCCCTTGATCCAACCCATTGTCTGAAGAGGGGAACTTCTAGCATCAATGCTTCTCGAACCAAGAATCAGTTCAACCTCCCAGCAATCATGGCTTCACCAACTCTTTGATTCCTCCATGTTGGCATCAGACTTGCCATATATATATATATATATATATATATATATATATATATATATATCTACTAATTTTTATTTGTCAATCATCTATGCAAATAAATCATATAATGATTCACTATGAGCATGTTCTACATAGATCTATGAATTTCCCAAAGTGAAATTTAAGTCCCCCCCCCCCCACCAATATCAAAATATCCGCCCTTAAGAAGGATCGCTCCATCAACCTATTAGCGCTTGAAATTTCACCTCAGGTTGAGAAAGGCAAACTCCAAGGCAACATCAAACCACTTAGCCTCGTAGCTAGCCCTACGGGGCAGGAGAGGGCTCTCTCCGGTATATCTCGGCAAAGATCTTCAACGGGCGGAGATAACCAATAAAGAACACTGATTTTAGGCTAGTAAACTGATAAAAGGTTTGATTTGAGATTTTTAGGATTTCGGTGGAAAATCAGGGAAAGGCAATTTTGGGTGTGGGGATTGGACACAGTTTTTGCAGGGGGTTCTTTGGGGCAAGATAGGAGACTGTATTGATGCCTTTGAAAGATTTTTATGGATGAGAATTACTGGTGAGGAGCTAAGGAGAGCAAGCAATTCACCTTGAGTTCTCCTTAAACAAATGAAAACATTGATATTAAGCAAACTTAAAAGCAGAGCATGGCAATCATGAATTCTACTTTAACACTTCATTTGCCTAATTTGGAGAAGGAAAAGTAAGAAGATGATTCACATAAAAAACTTACAAGTACAAATAGAAACACACCATCAATACATGTAACCACAGGAATCCCAAAAAGGACTGCAAAACCCTGGTCTTTCTTCCTTTGCCAAAATTGCAGAGATACAATGAGTAATACAATAGAAGCTTTCTCCCTCAAGAGTCCAACCATGAAAATGACCAAGAAAGTACATAATATAGGCAATATAACATCTTTCCTTGCCTCTAGGGGTCGAGCTCACTATCCTAGGAGCTGTTTCAACCAATTCTAAACTGAGCACTGAAAACTAGGCAGTCAAAACAACTTGCCTCTATAAGCTAGGAAACCAATTCATTCATTAAATTTTTGCCTATCTCATGAATGAATCTTCTAGAAGAGATAAATGAGTGTCAAAATATCATAAAATTACATCATTTACAACAAGGAGGATCAAAATCCACTCCAAAAAGTAAAATCCAGTCAAAACTGCGTTTTGCTGAGCTGTAGGTGCATTTCTGTGAAAATTGCCCAACGCGTAGCGCCCTGATTCTGAACGCGTAGCGCGCCTTTGGAGAAACTATTGAGGCACTTCTAGGTGTCCAAATGAGAAAAACGTGGGCTTGTTGGAAAGGTCTGGATGTCTACTTTCTAACCCAAGTAGAATTTCTGAATTTGGTGTCCATTTGCCCCTCCAAACTTGCAATCTCCCAAGACTGCTTCCTGTGTGTCAAAAAAGTGGCAGAAAGTCATTTTTTGCATTTTTTTGACCTTCTGGAGGTTCAAAACTTGATGAAATATCTTGGTAATTGTTGAGCAGGTGTATTTTTGCATGAAAAATCCAAAAATTCTGAGTTTTCCTGAAATGGAGTTGCCCATCTTAAGGGTCGCGCGCGGCGCGCTACGCGTTGGTGAGGAAAACCTCTTTTTGGCACAAAAAATTAACAATTGACAAAATTTTCTCCAAATTTCTTGAAATTTGGGCTGGTAGTCCCTAATCAAGTACCATGCTCATTCAAAGAGGCTTTGGCCAAAATTTGGAGTGGATCGGGCATTTTCCGTCGTTTTAGTGCCTTGGCCAACCTCCTTGGATCTAGCGATTGTATTTTTGACATTTCTCTAAAACCATGACACCTGTGCAAAAAGTGAAGGAGGTTTTTCTTCTTTGGCATGTTGTGGACAAAAACCTCTCTCATTTTTCCAAAATTCATCTTTTATTTCTCTGAAACATCTTTTGGGTGAAACTTATCCCGATGTGTGAAACAAGGAATTTTGTCGAAATGAAGCGAAATGAAGGGGATAAGGGGCTTCTAAATTCTTGGGGAAATTTTTGGAAGTAGGGAGGGATGTTAGGAAGCAGGGGAAAGTGGAATCTCAGAGATTGAGTGAGGGGAAGGGATCCAAAAGGGCAAAACACAGTCCCAACCTAGAAAATTGCCAAGTTGTAGCTAAAAACTAGGGTTTGTGCGAAAAATGAGGAATTTGGGGAATCTCAGTGATGGGAAGCATTTGGTAAGGTACTTTAAGGATAGGGGAAGGTGTATGAACATCGGGATACAAGTTTTGCCGATGATTTGACCGTCCAAGAGAAATTGGCTTCAAAACCCTAGGAGAGGAAAATGACCTTACCTAGGCGCAACTGAAGCATGGACAAGGTGTAAAAAGACTCATTAGACACTGGGATGATAATGAAAACCCTATGAATGATGATAGACTCAGCTGAATAGTGACATAGATTGGAATTTGGGAAACTTTGAAAAGAGTGAGAGCAAACCCTAGACCTAATGCCTAGTGACCAAATTTTGCTTGAAGACTCACTGAAATGACAAAATTTGACCTTGACACTTCAAAATCACTTTGTAAGAGCACGTTTGATCACTAAAGGAAGGCTGGAAAGACTGACACTAACATTGGCTCCAATGGGGATGGTAGCTCTTTGGAGGTGCCAAGAACCGCAGATCTCTGTAAGAGCTAGACAGTGCCTTTATCCATTGGGCGATGGAGTCAAACAATACAAGACTTTGACTCATTTATTGATTGAAACCTGACTCAAGCCGACACAATTATGAAACCTACATGACTGAAAACTGACTCACAAATGACTCATGACTGACTTAACTAAAACAAGAACTTACAAAGCTTATTGAAGGGCAGTAGTCCATCAAGATTTGAAATCATGATGACAACCACCTGTGTTTCTTACAAGACAATATACATCAAACTATATCAAAATGCCAATGCAACCAATCAAGCAGATGCCTTCTTGATTGATTCTCCTGATTAGATCTTCTGGTCAACAATACAAACCTATCACTGGGCATCCAAAAACATATTTGACCATGGCTGCAACAAAACATTGTAATAAACACTTTCACTGCTGGCTGCAACAAACTTGCTAGAGGATCGTAAAAAACATGAAGATTTTCCATTGCCACCTCCTGCTGAAAGATCAAGGTGTCTTTTGTTTCAAATTTTGATCCGCCTTCATCATGTGCTTCGGTAAAAGTATGCTCATGGGCTTCAAAAAACTCTAAACAAATGGATGGGCAGATCTCTTCTTGGAAAAGCATTTCAGCACATGAAACATATGAAGAATCTGAAAGGTAATCCTGTATGCTATGATCTTCGGTAGTCTGACAATATGGTAGGTCATCTTCAAATGATATGACAGCCGGATTATCATCTTTGTGAAGGAAACATTATCTATTTGCTGATCTACAAGACAGTCATCTTTTTCAACAGAGGAAGAAGTTTCCCCAACACTTTCCTGACTATGTGTGCATTGCAAATCTACTGTAGCTTGGGCTGTAACAAGACCTTTCAAAAGTTGATCTATCTCTTCTTCAGACAAAGGAGACAATGCCTTTTGTTCTCTTTTGCTTAAACAGTAATTATCTTCATATGATAGGGCACTCAAACTATCATTTATTACTGAGTTATTGAAAGGAGATTCATCACTTACTTGTACAAAGATCTCACCTTGTTGTTCATGAACTGACTGGATTGCTTCTTCATGAAGGTCGTGTTCTAATGATCGACTAACAGTATGAATTACTGTGTCTTCTGCATTCCAAATGATTTCAACAGAACCTGGAGTAGCTGACTGGACATTATCACAATCTACAATCAACACTGGACTTACTTGCATGCTGCTGTCTTCTGTGGGAAGATCTGAAATGTCATTCTCCCTTTCATCATTTTCAGCCATATTATCTTCAACCTGCTGATCTTGATTCTGCCGCAAAATGTCCTAATAATCTTGATGGGAATTCTCTAAGTTTTCTTTATGCTGCTGAAATGGATTCTCATACAGAGCCTCCATGATCTCAACATCCATAAAATTATCATCTTCATAATATTTCTCAAGGTTTTCAATAAAAGTTGAAGCATGTTTGCAACAGTCATGAACTAAATTTAATGATGGATAAGATGTTTGATATCTTTCAATAAACAAGGCATGAAAATCCTTTAAACAGTAAATACAGGCCTGCGGCAAACTTTCATACCAAGATTGGGCTTTACCTTCCAGAGTGGCCATGAATATCTTCATCAAGCAATCTTCAGGAAAATCAACTTTCAACTTGCGAATATGCATATGGAATCTAACTAGATGTAGAGCAGCATCCTTCTTACCATCATCTTTAAATGTAGGCAAATTCCTTGACAAATCTACCTTCGGGATTTTATTTGGAAAACCAGGGATGTGATCTCGGATCATGGGAGCATATCTTCTTGCAACCCGATCCATTTTGAAAAGCTCAAAGCTACTGATCTCTCTGCAGTGAAGTCACCATGAAGCATTGATCTCTGGAGTTTTCAGTGAAGGAGTCGCTAGTGAATGATTTCAGCCTGTGAAAACTCTCAACTAATCATCCAAAAGTTCAGAGTTTACAAATGAACTGGGGTAAAATACAATCGAGGTGGTTGTATTCACAAGCTCACGGAGATTGACTGAAGCAGCGTTTATCTACTTCCGCTAATGCAAAGCAAAAGCGTTTCGAAGGCTACCTGGCATAACTTCAGGCTCCGTCTAAGACTTATGAAACAAACACATCAATCAACAGACAAGTTTGTTCTCCCCAGTATGGTCACCAATATGTTAGCGCTTGAAATTTCACCTCAGGATGAGAAAGGCAAACTCCAAGGCAACATCAAACCACTTAGCCTCGTAGCTAGCCCTACGGGGCAGGAGAGGGCTCTCTCCGGTATATCTCGTCAAAGATCTTCAACGGGCGGAGATTACTAATAAAGAACACTGATTTTAGGCTAGTAAACTGATAAAAGGTTTGATTTGAGATTTTTAGGATTTCGGTGGAAAATCGGGGAAAGGCAATTTTGGGTGCGGGGATTGGACACAGTTTTTGCAGGGGGTTCTTTGGGGCAAGATAGGAGACTGTATTGATGCCTTTGAAAGATTTGTATGGATGAGAATTATTGGTGAGGAGCTAAGGAGAGCAAGCAATTCACCTTGAGTTCTCCTTAAACAGATGAAAACATTGATATTAAGCAAACTCAAAAGCAGAGAGTGGCAATCATGAATTATACTTTAACACTTCATTTGCCTAATTTGCAGAAGGAAAAGTAAGAAGATGATTCACATAAAAAACTTACAAGTACAAAGAGAAACACACCATCAATACATGTAACCATAGGAATCCCAAAAAGGACTGCAAAACCCTGGTCTTTCCTCCTTTGCCAAAATTGCAGAGATACAATGAGTAATACAATAGAAGCTTTCTCCCTCAAGAGTCCAACCATGAAAATGACCAAGAAAGTACATAATATAGGCAATCTAACATCTTTCCTTGCCTCTAGGGTTCGAGCTCACTATCCTAGGATCTGTTTCAACCAATTCTAAACTGAGCACTAAAAACTAGGCAGTCAAAACAACTTGCCTCTATAAGCTAGGAAACCAATTCATTCATTAAATTTTTGTCTATCTCATGAATGAATCTTCTAGAAGAGATAAATGAGTGTCAAAATATCATAAAATTACATCATTTACAACAAGGAGGATCAAAATCCACTCCAAAAAGTCAAATCCAGTCAAAACTGCGTTTTGCTGAGCTATAGGTGCATTTCTGTGAAAATTGCCCAAAGCGTAGCGCCCTGATTCTGAACGCGTAGCGCGCCTTTGGAGCAACTTTTGAGGAACTTCTAGGTGTCCAAATGAGGAAAACGTGGGCTTGTTGGAAAGGTTTGGATGTCTACTTTCTAAAACAAGTGGAATTTCTGAATTTGGTGTCCATTTGCTCCTCCAAAATTTCAATCTCCCAAGACTGCTTCCTGTGTGTCAAAAAAGTGGCAGAAAGTCATTTTTTGCATGTTTTTTGACCTTCTGGAGGTTCAAAACTTGATGAAATCTCTTGGTAATTTCTGAACAGGTGTATTTTTGCATGAAAAATCCAAAAATTTTGAGTTTTCCTGAAATGGAGTTTCCCATCTTAAGGGTCGCGCGCGGCGCGCTACGCGTTGGTGAGGAAAACTTGTTTTTGGCACAAAAAATTCACAATTGACAAAATTTTCTCCAAATTTCTTGAAATTTGGGCTGGGAGTCCCTAATCAAGTACCATGCTCATTCAAAGAGGCTTTGGCCAAAATTTGGAGTGGATCGGGCATTTTCCGTCGTTTTAGTGCCTTGGCCAACCTCCTTAGATCTAGCGATTGTATTTTTGACATTTCTCTAAAACCATGATACCTATGCAAAAAGTGAAGGAGGTTTTTCTTCTTTGGCATGTTGTGGACAAAAACCTCTCTCAGTTTTCCAAAATTCATCTTTGATTTCTCTGAAACATTTTTTGAGTGAAACTTATCACGATGTGTGAAACAAGGAATTTTGTCGAAATGAAGCGAAATGAAGGGGATAAGTGGCTTCTAAATTCTTGGGGAAATTTTTGGAAGTAGGGAGGGATGTTAGGAAGCAGGGGAAAGTGGAATATCAGAGATTGGTGAGGGGAAGGGATCCAAAAGGGCAAAACACAGGTCCAACCTAGAAAATTGCCAAGTTGTAGCTAGAAACTAGGGTTTGTGCGAAAATGAGGAATTTGGGGAATCTCAGTGATGGGAAGCATTTGGTAAGGTACTTTAAGGATAGGGGAAGGTGTATGAACATCAGGATACAAGTTTTGCCGATGATTTGACCGTCCAAGAGAAATTGGCTTCAAAACCCTAGGAGAGGAAAATGACCTTACCTAGGCGCAACTGAAGCATGGATAAGGTATAAAAAGACTCATTAGACACTGAGATGATAATGAAAACCCTATGAATGATGATAGACTCAGATGAATAGTGACATAGATTGGCATTTGGGCAACTTTGAAAAGAGTGAGAGCAAACCCTAGACCTAATGCCTAGTGACCAAATTTTGCTTGAAGACTCACTGAAATGACAAAATTTGACCTTGACACTTCAAAATCACTTTGTAAGAGCACGTTTGATCACTGGAGGAATGCTGGAAAGACTGACAATAACACAACCTATTCCAAAAATTAATCTTCCCAATACATGGGACATATAATTTAACAATTTTGAACTCCATTTCCATCTCTTCCAAAACAATGATTGTTGCAATTATCCCTTACCCACCCCGAGTATTTAAAATTTTAATAGTTTCATAATTGACCCCTAGGGTCAGGGCTTCAGATCGCCCATGAGCGTCAATTTCAATGAAAACCCAATATTTAGACGTACTTTCCATTGTATTAACAATATACACATTGGTTCCCAAGGTCTCCTATAGGATTATTTAATAAACATATATTATTTTATACAACTTATTATTTTAATTTCGAATGGACCATTATATTTAAATAATAAATAAAAATGATCTATCTTACCAATGGACCATTAAATAATTATTACAAGATTACCTAATGTAACTATATTCTAAGATTAATAGAGATTTATTACCATTTAAACAAAATTGGAATAATAAATATAGATTATTTTAATAAATATGAATGACCATTATAATTAAAATATTAGATATGGATATGAATTTTCTTAATATTTGAGATAGTAATAATAATATATCTATTTATTTTTAAATTAACAAATTGAATTCCTTTTTTTACCTATTTTAGCTATTTCTAGGAATATTAATTAACTAATTTAGTGATTTGACCAGGATCATTAGGTCAAAATTAGCCGTTGGCATTATAGCCTTTGGAATCTCTGCACACTCTATTTAATCAAGCTAAGCCGGATTGTTCCTCAACTTGTCCTGACGATGAACCACACTGGTTGGTTCGAAACGTGTCGACAAAAGATTGGTTATGTGATTTTGCCGAAGATTATCTAAACAATGTTATGGATCACAGAAGTCTAAATTCCTTGATATCAAGTTTGTTTGACGAAATCAATCACTTCAATGCTAGTTTTTTGGGATTACTAGCTAACCAATGATAATTGAAAGAGAGACACTTCATTAAGGACCAGGTTCTGGGGTTTTATTTACTCTAAGAACCCCATCTAATTAAAATTATTGACCAGCAACTATGTCCTAACTCGCCTCATGAATGGCTTTGGATATGTGAGATTGACGCCCCCTAGGGATCTTGGGAATCTTGGAAGGGGAAAGGGCACCTAATTCATGCTCGGGATTGTGGCTACTAACATATTTATAGGGGGGTGAGATAAAGAACATAAATTGTATCTAGACCTTCCTCTTAGCTCTGAACAATCCTCATCTAAAGATTGAAAGGAGGGAGCAGGAGTTGGGCAACATACAAGTATGTATTCTACAAGACATGATACAACCCATAACCCTAGAGAGGAATAGTGACCCAAACAATAAAAGAAACTGAACACGAAGGAATAGCCGTAGTATGTATAGTTTCATAGAGAGTGAGAGAAGGATAAATACCCGTGAAAGAGGAGGTCATCGCAAGACCGAGTTGATCTCCCTTCCCGCCAATGAACCCTTGATGTACTAGTCACTCATAAAGTGGACTATAGTCGAAGATCACTCTCGAATGTTGGATTTCCCTTTGCAGTGGACTCATCCTTACCTGCCCCCCACTATCCAATCCATTGTGGATGTTTTCCTCCTCCACCCTAACCATGTTATTGCTTTTATGATGAAGAGGATAATATTTGTAAACATGGGTGACTTCGTGACATCAGCGACACCGAAATGGGACACCTTCGTAATTGAGCTTTTGTAGATGAAAAAGTCTTTTATAATGGAAACCCATATTTTTCATCGGGCCTTCTCTCATTTCCAAGTGCACCAAAATCCTGGCATAAGCCATTTTTCCACTATCGAGGTACACTTTGTCATAATCTAGAAATTTCCCCAAATCATCCCCTATGCATCGAAAAATATCTTTTGTCCACAAATGTAACGGCATTCTCAGAATCCTCACCTAAATTAGCCTTGTTCCCAATTGACCCTTTTCAAAGTCAAAAATAGGTTTCCACTACTTAAAATATACATTTCGATGTTCTAGTACCTAGATAAAACCCAACTTGTATGTTCCACCTTGTTGAATTTGAAGGAAAACCATCCCCTTGACCTAGTACACATTGCAAGAAGCACGTCCATAGCTTGACCCCATACCTCTTCTGCCCATTTTCTCAGTTGAGAAGAGGAATAGTTCCTACCTCAAATTCTCCCCATCAATACCTTATCCATAGTGTCCATGATCTCATTAAACCTAAGACCATCCCCTAAAATCAAAACCATGTCCTTTTATTTTACCTTTTTGCATTTTGCCTTTTTCCCTTCTTCTTTGGGCCATCTTTGTCTGTAGATACTTGGTAGAATACTCTAGAATCAGAGGGTGTTAATCTGATCCAGGTGGATGTTGGTGGCCGCCCACCTATCCCACTTGGACCTCCACAACTGTCTCTTTCAGTTTTTCAGTTTCCTCAATTGTAGCACAGTTTACTATTTTTGGCAGTTTTTCGGGCCCTGAACTTCCAAAGCCGTTTTGAGGCCCTAAACGACGTTTTTTGGGAAATCTGGGAGTAACATGAATTGATATGTAGACCGATGTTGCTCATCCCAAAGTTGTAGTCCTCGGATATATCTTTCTAACAAGCTATTGTACGCGTCAAATGGAGATCGTATGCTAAAGTTACGACCCCGAGAAGTTGATGTACCAATTTACCCAAACGGGGCCCACAATTTCGCGTTTCATCTTCCAGGGTTAGGCTTTTGGATGTTTAGGGTTTTCCATTGTTCCTCAACAATAAATAGGCCTTCAAACCTCATTGTAACACAGTTCAAAGGCATGTAGCCGCCACATCTCTTGTTAGAGATAAGCTACCATCGCCCTAGCTGGTTTATTTCCATTTCTATTTGTAAGCATATTTCAGTATTTTACATGAATGAAATGAAGCATTATTTCCACTGCATCTCTATGTTATGGTTATATCTGTAATTTTTTGCATTCCTGTATAAATTTGGATCAATGGTATCAAAGCGGTCTGCTTTTTCTCTGTTTTTCTTTGCATGTGTTGAGTTGTGTTATATTCTTTCCATGACTAACCCATATAGTTAACTAGGGGGTTAGAAGGGGGGCGGAGCCCCCCCTCGTTGCGCCGATTGCATAGCGGGGGGAGTCACAGGGGGTTTGAGGGGTGCAGGTAACCCACTCTATGGGCTCCAGGGCAGAGCCTTGGAAAATTTTGGTTTTGGACACTATATTAGGTTGGGCGGACCTACCTATGGTTTTGTGCATATTTTTCGCACATGGTTTTGGACGCGATGGTTTTTGGTCCATGGTTTTGGACACGATGGTTTTTGGTCCATGGTATTGGATGCTTCGGCATGTATAAATATGTATTGTAACATTGAAAGAAACATAATGAAAAATCAAGCTAGTAGTCCCGGTTTTGGGATCTAGGGGAAAATCTCTGTGTATATGTGTTATGCTCTCGCATTGTTTATTTTCTGTGTTTTAGAATTCGTATGCATGTAATTTCTGTATGGGGTTAAAACCTACATTTGGTATCGGAGTTGTTTTGGCTTCAAGGGGACGCCTTTGTTGCTGAGGGGTTTCGCTCAGGCCTGTGGTAAACCCTATTTAGTGGGAGATCTAGGAGATCGATTCTGGTGGTGAAAGAATATGGCGAGCAGTGGAAAGATAGAGATCGAGAAATTTAATTGTAAGAGTTTTGAGTTATGGAAACTCAAGATGGAGGATCTGTTGGTGGATAAAGATTAGTGGATCGCGGTAGATCTGGGTACTAAACCAATGGGAGTGTCCAATGAAGAATGTAATAAGTTGGATCAGAAGGCAAAGAGCACAATACGATTGTGTGTCTCAAATTTAGTATACGGCGAAGGCTTTGTGGGACAAGTTAGGGACTTTGTACCAATCTAAGTCTCTGGTGAATAAACTATTCCTACGGAAAAAGTTGTATAACCTGAGGATGAAAGATGGAGACTCGGTGACAGAACATATGAATGCGTTTAATACTGTGGTAAGTCATTTATCGTCTGTTGATATCAAAATTTCAGATGAAGATAAGTGCATTAGTTTGTTGTGTTCTCTACCAGATTCATGGGATAGTCTGGTTATTGCAATAGGTAGCAATGCAACTGCCTTGTAGTTTGATGAAATAGTCTCATCCTTGCTGACGGAAGAGATGAGATGGAAAAATATGGAGAGCCAGAATGGTGATGCCTTGTCTGTACAAGGACGGTCCCAGAATAGAAACAAAAATAAGTCATCGAGTTGGAGATCTAAATCTCCAGGAAAACCTGTAAAGGTGGTGTGCTGGAAATGCGGAAAGGAAGGGCACTACAAAAGGGACTGTAAATCTAAAGCTCCTGGTAAAGGAAAGGGATCTGATGATGCTCCTTCTGCAGAGGCAAAAACCACCTCAGATGAAGGTGGGGATGTGTGCTTGGCTTCTTCAAGTATACATGTATATCATGAGGCATGGTTGATTGACTCAGGTGCATCCTTTCACTTCACTCCCCATAGAGAGTGGTTCTGCAAGTATGAGAAATATGATGGTGGTGATGTATTCTTGGGGCATGACAGGAAGGCTAGACTCATTGGTCGCGGAAAAGTAAAGTTGAAGTTGCAAGGTGGAAGGGTTAGAACACTTATGGGTGTTCTGCATATTCCTGCATTAGCTAGAAATTTGATTTCTATAAGCAAGTTGGATGATGCAGGTGTAAAAATAGTGTTCGAGAAGGATACTCGCAAGATGGTTCGGGGAGCACTGGTATTTATACGGGGAGTTTGGATTGGAACTTTGTACAAGCTACAAGGTAGCACTGTTGTTGATGGGGGCAACAGCTCTGTGGTTCCTGAAAGTGGAGCAAAAAATCTAGTGGTCTCTGGAGAGAAGACCATGCTATGGCATCAAAGGCTTGGACATATTGGAGAGAAGGGCCTTTAAATACTTAATGGTAAAGGTATGGTAGAAGGTATGAGTAATAGCTCTCTGGATTTTGATTTCTATGAAAATTGTGTATATGGGAAGCAGAATCGGGTGAGTTTCCCCTCTGGTGGTAACAGGGCGAAACAGATATTAGAACTTGTGCACAGTGATGTGTTTGGACCTATGGAGGTTCCATCACTAGGTAAGTCCATGTACTATGTATCATTTATAGATGGCTTCTCAAGGAATACATGGATATATTTCCTTAAGAAGAAATCTGAAGTCTTTGATAAGTTTAAAGAATTTAAGGTGTTGGTGGAAAACCAGACAGAGAAGAAGATAAAGGTGCTGAGGACAGATAACGGTGGAGAGTTTTGCAATAAGGAATTTGAAGAATTCTATAAGAAGTGTGGTATAGCATGATAGAAGACTACTCCATATACACCTCAGCAAAATGGAGTTGTAGAAAGAATGGACAAGACGTTGATGGAAAGGGAAAGAAGCATGCTCAATGGTGTTGGGTTAGGACATGAATTTTGGGCAGAGGCGGTGGAGACAGCATGTTACCTGGTCAACAGATCACCTTCATCAGCGTTGGAGCATAAGACTCCACAAGAGGTATGGACTAGTAAGAAACCCTCTCTTTCACATCTAAGGGTATTTGGATGTGATGCATATGTACATGTTCCAAAGGAGAAACGAACCAAGTTGGATAGTAAATCGGAGAAGTGCTCTTTATTGGGTATAAGGATGGTTTAAAGGGTTATAAGCTTTGGAACCCAGTAACAAGGAAGGTTGTGTACAGCTAAGATGTGGTGTTCAGAGAGGTAAAAGATGTTATTAAACATTAAGTCCAACCAAAGGAACCTGAGAAGATAGAGTTTGAGCTAAAGGAGGAAGAATCAGACTCTACAGCGAAGGAGGAATCAAAAGATGAAGAGCCACAAACTCCAGGTGTGAGAAGATCAGTTCAAGAAAGAAGGTAGCCAGAAAGGTATAGTCCATCTGCTTTCTGTTCAAATTTTCTTTATCTATTACTGATGATGATCCCAGAACTGTGAAGGAAGTAGTAGATTCAAAGGATGGAAAACTCTGGAAAGAGGCCATGGTTGATGAAATGGCATCTTTATACAAAAATGAGGCTTGGGATCTGGTGGAGTTGCTGGCTCGAAGGAAACCCATTGGCAGCAAATGGGTGTTCAAGAAGAAGACAAATGTCGAAGGAAAGGTGGAGAAATACAAAGCTCAGTTGGTAGCAAAAGGTTATTCCCAGGTGCTAAGAATTGATTTTGGTGATATTTTTTCCCCTGTTGCCAAGGTAACTTCTATTAGATTACTTTTGTCTGTTGCTGTTGCTTTTGATTTTGAGGTAGAATAGATGGATGTGAAGACAATATTTATTCACGAGGATCTGGAAGAGGAGATCTACATGAAGCAACCTGAAGGCTTTGTGGTGAAGGGTAAGAAAGAACTGGTATGCAAGTTAAAGAAGTCTCTGTATGGGTTAAAACAATCACCAAGGATGTGGTATCAGAAATTTGATACATTTATACGGGGACTTGGCTTCACCAGAAGCAAAGTAGATCATTGTGTGTATTTTAAATTAATTGGTGACCGTGTTATTTATCTAGTATTTAATGTGGATGATGTGTTTCTGGTTGGAAATGACAAAGAAATTATCTAGGATTTGAAGACCCATTTGTCCTCTGAATTCGACATGAAAGATCTTGGTGCTGCAAACTATATTTTGGGCATGGAAATTAAAATAGATCAGACAAAGAGGAAGCTCTAGTTAAACCAAAGGAAGTATGTTGAGACAATATTGAAGAGGTTTAATATGTAGGATAGTAAACCGGTGAAAGTTCCTATTCATGTAGGTGTAAAGTTATTTGTTGAACAGTGTCCCAAGGCACAAGAAGAGGAAGAGGACATGTCCCGTGTTCCGTATGCAAGTACTGTCGGTAGCCTGATGTATGTGATGGTATGTACTAGACCAAACATTGCACATGTAGTGGGAGTATTGAGCAGGTTTATGTCAAAACCAGGGAAGCAGCACTGGATAGCAATGAAGCGGGTTTTCAGGTATTTGCATACCATTAGTGATTATGGTTTGTGCTACCAAGGAAGACCGGGATTGGACAGATTGTTGGATATTCGTGGCTTTTTTGATGCAAATTGGGCTGGAGATCTAGATCAGAGAAGATCTACAAGTGGGTATATGTTTAACCTATTTGGAGGTGCAGTCAGTTGGATGAGTAAGAAACAATCTGTAGTGGCACTATCAACTACAGAGGCAAAATACATGGCAACCACTCATGCAAGCAAGGAAGCAGTTTGGTTGCAGAGATTGTGTTCAAATATGGGGTTAGTACAGTGAGGTATAAGGATAGACTGTTGTCTAGTCAATTTAACATCTTAAATTGCTCTACATAAATTATCAATCCGGGTATCGTAAACTGATGAAGTGTGGTGCACCATATGTGCTTAGTTAACCTTTCTCTTACTTCGTTGTTTTATAGTTTATGTTGTTTTTGGGGTTTTGTTCTTGTTGGTTTTCTAAAGTGTTTAATGCAAATGGAAATCCTATTCTAAGGTCTTAAGAATACTTTTAAAGGACAAGTATGGATAAAGATTTCAAGACAAGGCCTATGTCCCTAATGGTAACTTCCAAAACTTAGCACTTCAAAAGAACTTAAAACATGTTATTGATGGAGTTAGTATTTAAACAAAAGTGTAAATATACAACTAGTTCAATCAAAATAAAATGCAATAACCAAATAATGAGCTAATGACTATGAGACCCAGTATCCTTGCTGCTTCAGCAAAAGGACAAGATGATTCTATCACGTCATTAGTTCATTAAAAGGCTATGTGCATCACTAATCTACAATCAACTTGAAAGCAATTTATGTACATCTAATATACATGAGAAAAATGTAAAACAATAGTAATCAAAACAACTTGTTATGTACAGCTAATATACATGAGAAAAATAAAATGCAAAATTAAATGACAACTATACAAGGCAGGGGCCCTCTACCACCTATGAAATCAAAGCAAAATTAAACACACTTGCATGAATGAAAAATCTAATCTACCTTACATTCTACAAAGCAATATTTACAAAATGAAATCTACTCTACCTTACATTCTAATATGCTCCATGACATCTACTTCACATCTCCTTCCATGTTGAGAACATCAAAGCTTTATTCAATTTCTTCAAAAGTACAAAGTACAACAAAGTTCTCCAAAGCTTTCAAAAGCCATCAAGGAAGAACTACAAACTTAAGAACTAGGGACTAAAAGACTAACTAATGAAGGAGAGAGATCGCCTATTTATACAAAAAGATGAGAGCCATCTCATTAATGATAGTCCATGAATCTCTCCCTCTACCTCTAGAGTCCTAATCAAAATAGGAACTAATAAGGCACATGTCTTTTTAGAGTTACAATACAATTAGGAGATGTGACACATATCCTCATGATCCCATGATTCTTTCCAACCAAATTCGAATTTGGCCTTAGAGTGCCACATAAGGGTCTTCTAGAAGCCTCCTTTCAACCTACACATGTCAACAATCTCAACCCATTTGTTAGGTATAAGCATATGCACATTATTTTCTAATGTTTAACCACAAATTCACTTAAAAGGCTTAGAAATAATAAAGATTGGAAAAATATAAAGGTGGCCCAATGATAATGAAAGTGGGATGAATGTGGTGACATAGTAGTGAAATGGAGGTGAAATGGAGGTGATATAATGGACATAATAGTGAAAGTGTAATGGAAATGAATGACATTTTCAAGACTCAACAACTGTGACAGCCAAAGTGCAATTTTCTTGGGCAAGAACCTTGGATATCATTCAAAGACAAAGCACATTGATGTTCAGTATCACTTTGTGAGGGATATGATAGAAGACAAAAAGGTGTTGTTGGTAAAGGTGGACACTTTGAAGAATACTGCAGATGCATTGACAAAATCTGTGAGCTCTGAGAAGTTCGCTTGGTGTAGAGAAACAATGGGCATTGCAAGGCTGGATAAATGACTAAGCTCTCTTGTGGCCCCCTGTGGAAAGAAAACAACAACTGGTAGAACGTTGGGTAGTGTTATATTCTTTCCACAACTAGCCCACATAGTTAACCAGGGTGTTAGAAGGGGGGCCGAGCCCCCCCTTCGTTGCGCTGATTGTGCAGCGAGGGGAGTCACAGTGGGTTTGAGGGGTGCAAGTAACACCACTCTATGGGGTCTGGGGCAGCACCCCGGAAAATTTTGGCTTTGGACCCTATATTAGGTTGGGTAGACCTACCTATGGTTGTGTGCATGTTTTTCGCACATGATTTTGGACGCGATGGTTTTCGGTCCATGGTATTGGATGCTTCAGCATGTATAAATATGTATTGTAACATTGAAAGGAACATAATGAAAAACAAGGTTGGTAGTCCCAGTTTTGGGATCCAGGGGAAAATCTATGTGTATATGTGTTTTATGTGTTATGCTCTCACATTGTTTTTTTTCTATGTTTTAGAATTCGTATGCAGGTAATTTCTGTACGGGGTTAAACCTACAGCATGTCCCTAACGAGGTTGGGATATAAGGAGTTAGGGCTTGAACTGGTCGAACCTTTGCAAGACCAGCCTCGCAAATCCCGACGGCCTCCCATGGCAGATGAAAAGAAAGACGAGGGGGCAGGAGATCCTATCAAAATCTTGCTCGAAGAAGCCCTTGAGCGACAAAGGAACGCGATGATGGACAGCTTTGCCCAGATCCTTCAGTGGCTACCCAGAGGTGATGCATTGACTTCTAATAGCTACTCTGAAAACACCACACCCTTTAAGATACAAGTTAATTTTGAAATCCCCATATTCGAGGGTCAGATAGACACAGATGTCCTAGATAAATGGTTAAATCTTCTAGATGGGTATTTTTCTATTCATGATTTTTCCAGTCGGGAAAATATTATTTTCACTCTTCTCAAAGCAGCCCCCCACATCAAGGACTGGTGGGAAACCTACTGCGAGCAGAAGGATGAAAGTACGAGCTCACTATTTTCAGCTGCACCCACTTGGAATTCATTCTGGCATGCCATCAAGGAGCAGTACTACCATGTCAAAATCTATGAGGACAAATACATAAAGTGGACCATGACGCGGCAGGGAAGGGACCAAGATGTGTCGAAGTTCACAAACATTTTTCATACCCTTCACACACAGTTGGGTATCAAGGATTTTGAGCTGCATTTGGTACTTAAATACCATGGATGCCTACACAGATACATCCAGGACGATATGGAGTTCCTGAACATCTCCTCGCTCGACACGGCGTACCGATACGCTGTCAAAATCGAGCAGAAGTTTAAACAAAATAAGCGAGACTTTGGATTTGCGAATCCGAAGAATAAAGGGCAAAGCCAAGGCAGGGTGACCCAAGACAACTCGTCGAAGCCGTAGGAAAAGAACAACACCACGAAGTCAAAGAAGGACACAGGAAAGTGGTGTGAGTTCCATAAGAGCCCCACTCAGAACATAAGTGAGTGTCGGACCAAGCATTCACTGGTGGCCAAATTGAAGGCTTCAAAATCAAATGCATGTTCTGACCCTAAGTTAGAACCCGACAAGGGGAATGGCAAAAGGAAGCAGATCATTGCGTAGATCCTAGCACCACTGTTGCCACCGCCAAGATCCAGAAGAATGAGCCCGAAGATCCAGAGGAGGGGGAGCGTGTTTTCCACTCATAAATGTGGGTGAAGGGTTCACCGCTACAATTCATTGTCGACAATGATAGCCAAAAGAACCACATTTTAGCAGGGGTCATGAAGCGGTTGGGACTGCCGGCCATACAACGCCCGCAACCATACAGTATCGGGTGGCTTCACAAGGACAAGATCTCTAATTCCGCCAACAATGTCGCCTTCCCTACAACATCAAACCCTTCACAGACGAGGTATTGTGTGATTTTGCACCTCTGGATGTTTTTTATGTATTATTAGGCCAGCCATACTTGTGGAGGTAACATGTTGTGTATGAGTCAAGGCCTCGTGATGTCATTATTTATTTGTGTAATTCATTATACAGGATACCGGAGGTAGCCCCACCTACCACCACCTCTTTGATCATTGCTAAGAAATGCAGCAAGCTCATCTCCTAGACTAGGAAATTCATTTTCTGTCTAGTTCGCTCCCAAAGTAAAGGGAAGATCGTCACCACATCCATGACCCTCGCGAAGGGTTCCTCCACACAGCAGCAGCAGTAGATGAATACGGGCATGAAAGAAGACAGGAACATCTTCTCCTCACCCACAGGGGTACCATTGCATTGTCAAGTCAAGCATTCATTCGATCTGACTCCCAGAGCACCTCTACCCAACAGGCCGATATATCACCACTCCATTGTGAAAAATGACAAGTACAAGAAGCGACATGGTCCTTACACCAGTACCAAGGTTGTGGGAAACAATGCTTTGGAGCATAACATTCCTCCATTCCTTCACTTGCACCAAGTGTTCAATGTGGAACGCCCTCGACCATGATTCCCACCATTACTGGACACATAAGAGATTGCAGAACAGCTCACTAGGGACCAAGTTCAGCAGATGGAGGAATTCAACGCAATGGGGACCATTGCTTCCTAAGGGGGGAGTAATGATCTAGGTGGATGTTGGTGGCCACCCATCTATCCCACTTGGACCCCCACAACTGTCTCTTCCAGTTTTTCAAT
Organism: Pinus tabuliformis; assembly: GCA_031772625.1. Classification (NCBI taxonomy): domain Eukaryota; kingdom Viridiplantae; phylum Streptophyta; class Pinopsida; order Pinales; family Pinaceae; genus Pinus; species Pinus tabuliformis. The sequence goes on from CM062804.1 coordinate 1,575,598,171, forward strand.
TTTCTAAATTGCAGCACAGTTTACTATTTTTAGCAGTTTTTCGAGTCCTAAACTTCTGGAGCCGTTTTGAGGCCCTAAATGATGTTTTCTGGGAAATCTGGGAGCAACATGGGTCCATGGATTAATATTTATCTTCCCAAAGTTGTATTCCTCGAATAGATCTTTCTAACGAGCTATTGTATTCGTCAAACGGAGATCGTATGCCAAAGTTACGACCCTGGGAAGTTGATGTACCAATTTACCCAAACGAGGCCCACAGTTTGGCGTTTCATCTTCTAGGGTTAGGTTTTTGGATTTTTAGGGTTTTCCATAGTATAGGCCTTCGAGCCTCATTGTAACATAGTTCAGATGCATGTAGCTACCACATCTCTTCTCAGAGATAAGCTACCATCGCCCTAGCTGGTTTATTTCCATTTTTGTTTTTAAGCATATTTCAGTATCTTACATTAATGAAATGAAGCATTATTTTCACTGCATATTTATGTTTATGGTTATATCTGTAATTTTTTGCATTCCTGTATAAATCTGGATCATAATCCCACCAAAGCACCATTATTATGTACCTCGAAACTTCCGCAAGTAGACACAAACACTGCTCCCACAGAAACTCTTTCCTCTCGAGAAAACCCTAAACTATGAACAGGTTATGTATCTTCAAGAGAGGTCCCCCAACCATTCATACTACCTTCCTTTGCTTCTACCCCACAGCTACTTTCAGGTACAATCGCATCGACCCTTGAAAACCCTCAGGTATCTAGCAAGCATGGAATAGTTGCTATGATCAATGGATGTGCGCTTGGGTTGTTAGGGTTTATGCAATTATCTACGAGTCTAAGAACCTCCAAATATATTTCAGTGATGTTGACCCATAGATCCCTAGTCCTTGGCCATTCATACTCCTCAAACATTGGAAGCACTAAAAATCATAATCAGTACCCTTCGATAGAGAACCCAGGGTAATGGGTGACTGTAGTTCGTCCATAATATCTGAGAAAGATGAATCAAACCCCATGTCTAAAGGACCAGTTGTCAAAATTTTCTCCATGCCCCAAGTCTGATGTGGCGACTCCCTCCAGATGGGAACCACATCATATTGGTATTTTGAGTAATCCACTAACTCCCCGTCCATCTCAGCACCTAGACACCCTAGTATGCAATAAAAGGTCGATTTTAGAAACCCGCTTAAACCGGCAGAGGACAATCACTACCTATATTTAGTCAACCCTTTGTAACCTCGATGACCAGATATCATTGTGAGTGTCCCAGTTCGGTCAGCAAAATATTTTGTGATACTATATAAAGCTTGAATAATAAACAATGGAAGACTTATGCATATGGGCATCGATCCCAGAACCTGTCATGTGAAATCCCACTAGCTAAATCCTAACTGCGATCCTACAATAACTTCAGGCGCGAGATGCGAAACCGCAAATCCATTCCTCCCAACCATTATCATTCATAATGACCTTTTACTTCAGTGATCACTCAGTCACTTGCGAGAGGACTTCGTAATTTGTTAGAGATGTGTGTGTTTTGAAAAGAAAAAGGAGTGGATTTTAATGTACACATGGATCACATCACTAATTTGGAATGCAATGGAAAGTAAAGAAATGAGATGCAATCTCCAAATTTCTATTTTATTTTTATTTTTTAATTATTAATAATAATTTTTAAATCACTTTAAAATTTTTATTTTGTTATATATATATATATATATATATATATATATATATATATATATATATATATGTATGTATGTATGTATGTAGTAAGCAATTTGCATTACATTGAATGCGGATTACATACATCAAAAAAAGTATGCTATTGGTTTGCTTGAAGTGAAACCACACTAGTGACATAAATTCAGAGTCTCAAGGTTGCTAAGACCTCATCTAACTAGAACATCTTGTAGATAGATACTTATAAAAATAGGTTGGTTGTGCCAAACCTTGACATACATTAACATGAGTCATAACAAATATTGGGCATAATATCTAGGCAATTCGAGTTGGATAGTCCCTACCCTCATCCAAGGAGAAGGATATGTTGGTCGATCTCTTGGCTAGAATGGTTAGCTTGCGGTTAATACTGTCAATTTTTTCCTCCAACTTTGCCAGTTTGGTAGAATTCTCTCGTTGAGTCCTCCTGTACCTCCCTATGCCACCTGCAATATTCAAGTGACATTTAACCTTGTGCCAAATTCATGCGATGGTTGATTAATTGACAAGAGTGCATGCAATGAACTGAGTACAGTGGGATCTACAACCCCTTTTCATGTGAGTTGGCATCGTATCAAGGTAAGGTGGATGCCTGCTCCTAGGCACCCTCATTGGGGGGATAATGTCATTCGTATCCAAATCATGATAGTGAGTTTGAATTGATTCTAGAGTGGCCTCACTCCAATCTAAGTCAATTGGATGAGCTATTATGCTGAGACCAAAATTGGCTAGCTTACCAACTAGTTTGTTGCCTTCTTTGTGAACATGAGAGAGGAGGGGAGTTGTGTTTTTCATTAGGAGTTTTGCAGTATTACCTATTTGAGATTTCAACCTCCAACTCTTAGAGACTTTGGAGGATTCGATCCACATTACATTTTGTGAAAGATATTGATAATGGTATTGGAATCTTCTTCAATTACAAGCTTGTGAAATTGTTTGTGAATAACAATTAAGAGACCCTGCTCTATTGTCTAGATTTTGACAACATTGTTAGTGTTGAGGCCTATGGCACATGCATAGACATGTAGAATATACACACTATCATTACAAAAGACTTCACCATAAATAGCTTGACCTGGATTTCCTTTCGAGACCTCATCGAAGTTAAGTTTGATGAAGTCCTCCAGAGATGGGGACCAAAAGGAAAGGCTAGAAAGGAAGAAATTTGGGGCAGGAGGAGTCTGCCATAAGGAATAGAGGGAAAGACCCATTTTGGTTAGAATGACTTTTTCATATTGATTGCGTTCTTAATTTTTGGAGGACCAAGGAAAAGAAGAAATCATTTCCCTTATTTTATTTAGGATAGTTTGTTAAATAAAGTATGTGGAGGCCCTGATATTCTTAAATTCTTGTCTATTACGGCCCCTTCTAAATCTCCCATGGGATAAATCCAGGGATGAGTTTTTCTGCTTTTTTGATAATGGGATTAGTAAAAGGGGAGTCGCACCATAATTGTAGAGTGGAGAGGATGTTACTTTGTATTTTTTGGATCTGTCGAAAGAGCATATCAAGGTGGTCCCAAATAGAAGTAGAGAAGTTACAACTATTGAGAAGATGATTGACATTTTTTAAATTGGAGAAACAAAGAAGACAAATTGAGGGGCCCTAAAAACCATGACTTTGAAGCTTGTCCCATGTCAAAGTTTTGTTCCATAATAGAAGCCACAAAAAAAGAGTGATTTTGGGCCAATGTTTGAGATTCCATATTTTATGCCATTTTCCTTGATCATCCTCATTGTTGTTTCTTGTGAGAAGATTGCAAGCTTCAAAGAGGTTAAAATTTCCTGAAGGATGATAACACCAACAAAGAATATCGTTGCCCTCTTGAACTACAATTCTTTTGTTTGCTAATTCTTACTTGATAATTGCACTTTCATTATGGGAAGGAGGTTCAATCTATTCCTTGCATGATTTCCAAGTGTACCATTGGGAAGTGCAGGGGGATGAGTCACAATAACTGTAACTAAGATTTGGCCCCTAAATATGGAGTCCATGGTTGGGAGGAGTTATTCCTTATGAGTTAATATTCGCCATTGATGCCACAAGTCATCCCAAAACATTGCATTATTCTCATTTTTTATTTCCCAAAAACTATGCGCCTATACAAGACGTTTGTTATCTGAGCAACATTCTAGATGTGAGAACCCCTAATGTTTCCTGCCATTCTAATGAACTGATATTCTTGGGTATTGGGGTCGTACATGCATTTCCACATTTTAATCCATAAAGCATCCTAGTTTTTTATCCATCTCCACCAGGTTTTAGCACTTAAGGATCTGCTAAGAGTATATGGATCATGAAGACTAAGGTCGCCTTGTTTTTTCAGATGAAAAATTTTGTCCCATGCAACTAGAGTCCATTTTCAATCTCTTTTGGTGCCCCACAAAGGAAGATATATTACATATTTTTTATCTTGCATAAGATGGCTTTGGGGGCTGCCATTACCAAGAGAATATAGGTGGGGAAAGATTGAAGGACAAATTTGAGCAAAGATCAAGTGACTAGCTAGATTAAGCGATCTAAAAGTCCAACATGAAATTTTGGCAACTTAATGTTGACACCTAATCCTCATGATTGGGTGAATATATGTAAATAGATAAATAATTAATATGAACAGTCATCGGGAGATGAACTGAACAGTCTCTCCCTCATGTATATAATGAAGACCTACCTGATGGAATAATACACGAATCATTTTTGCCTTGTGGAGTTACTGCCTGGCCTGACATGGTATCAGAGCCAGCTCCCTTTTTTAGCTTTTATGCCCTTTGTAACTCCCTAGTCTGCTCCTCTGCTCTCCATTCAAAAGAGTTGTCCATTCAAAGTGCTATCTCTCCATTCAAAACCGTTCTCCATTCAGAATTCGCTGCATACAAAGCGTTGTGCATAAACGTTGCATACTGAACATTGCATAGTGACCTAAACACTGCTGCCACGTTCCTCTGTTGCAACATTCCTCTGCTACAACGTCGGAAGCATTCCTTTGCATCTTATTTTTCCATACGCTGCTCGCTCCATATCTCTGGTCATATTTTCAGGATATTATGTCCGACTACAGTCCTCTGCTCTCCTCATTATATTTTATTGGAAACAAAACCTCTAAGGGATGTCCATGAGAATGGTTTCTTCCTCCTTTAAAACCTCTAGGTTCATCGCGTCTGTTGTGCCCATTTTGTTTTACTGTTTGTTCTTCCCTGTCTTCAATGCACACTAAATACTCTCATTCCACCGCCCAACGAGTGAGACAGCTTTGACTACACTCGTATCTGTAAATCAGGGTTTCAACAGAACAACACGCAGATATGCGATTGAAGCATGTGCATTACCAATCGTATTCTCAAAATATGTGATATAATCTTCAAAGTCAACACTTAGAATTTACTCCAGATTGATCCCATGAAGCATAACCAAAACCCTGGTTGGTGCTGCGGTATCCTCCACCATAATTAGAGGTATATGAAGCCATTTTGCAGAAGATTACCACTTGAATAGATATATCGAGGAACCCGGATGACAGAATTGAGAAGTTCCGTGATGCTGGTCTTGACAGGGTTGCTATAACAGCCGAAGATGATTAGAGTTGGAATAGATTGATCTCGCATACGTGGATGATTGGTGCTAGGTTCAAGTCAGCACTTAGAAAACCGGCAAGGTAGTTACAAATCTGATCTTGTTGATTAAAAGTATCCTAGAACTGAATCAGAGGGTGAGGTAATATGTGATTTCCAGCAAAACGATTGATTCTGCTCGGATTGAAGTATATGGAAACGTTAGATTAGAACCCATTTGCTTGCTAATGGGAAATGCTATATGGAATTGTATAGTATATACGTTGAGATTAGATTAGTGAAGACCAAATTCAGATAGCTTTGTTGCCTTTTCATGTAAAACAATTCAAGAACGTTGCAGAAAAATGATGAGGAAGAGATTTGAAATCTTTTGAGAATGCATAGCTGATCTATGTTTTATATTTTCATTAAAGACAAAGACAGTACATGGAGAGAATGCCCTTTTGAAATGTAAAAAAAATAAATAAATAAATAAATTACCACCAGAAGTACAATTTTACTGTATATTGGCAGAAGTATTTTTCTATCAGCAGAATTTTTTTTTTTACAAAATGCATTCAATCATATCCATGGTGGGAATAGTTCTCACTGGCAAGGAGAACTATCCTGAATGGTCCCGGATGATAAGACACACCCTCATTTTCAATGATTTGTGGAAAGGAGTGTGTGTCAGAGACGGAGACCATGAACCAGTACAGCCTACCTCAGACAAAGAGCTCGTCATTTGGGAAAACAAGAACAACAAAGCTTATGCATTAATCACAACATCTGTAAATGAAGAGGTGAGTCGCCATATTTCGTCATATTCAACTGCCTTTGAAGCCTTACAAAAGCTAAAAGAACTCTATGACTTACATTCTGCACTTGAAGTTTTTCAACTCATGATTAAACTCTTCACTCTTGAACTGCAAAATAATGATCCTCTTTCTCTTGTATCTGAAGTAAAGTCTATAATGCATTTTATCAAATCCACTAAGGTTGAATTGGATATTCCTCTTATCACTTTTCTCAAGGCACTTTATCCTACTTACTCCAATTATCTTGAATCATTGCAAGCAAATGGAAATCTCAAAGATATCACCTTTGACTCTCTTGTGAAAAAGTTTGTTGAAAGAGAGAAAGCTTTTGGAAAGAAGACAGCCCCTGAATCTTCTGAAGAGGTTGTGTGCCTTGCTCACAAAGAAAAGCATCCTACTCAAGATTCTTTGAGAGGAAGAGGTGGTCGAAGAGGAAGAGGAAGATATTTCAGAGGCAGGGGGGACGACATTCTCAAGGAGAAAAGACAGATTTGCACTGCATTCGCTTCAAAAGAAATGGATCACATGATGCCTCTACATGCAAGCTACCATGGGACAAAATTGAGCAGAAAAGAAACCAATAGAAAGGTAAAACTGATGATACATACAAAGGTAAAGCACCTGAATCCGCTCACTATGTTGTGGCACAATTTAATATTGGAGTAAATGAAGATTTATTTAATGCTTCACTTGCTTCTTGGAAAAATGATTGGTTGCTTGATTCAGGAGCAACCTACCACATGACTCATAGAAAAGATTTTTTTGAAGATTTCACTGACAATGTTGATGGAGCAGTATACTTTGAAAACCAATCAAAATCAAGCCATCAGGGCTTGGGACAATCGGGCTTAAACTGCCTGGTCTTCCAGACTTTCTTCTGCATCATGTTCTATATCTCCCACAACTCAAGAGAAACTTGTTGTCCTTGGTCCACATCTGCCAGCAAGGTCACTCCATTCATATGTTTGATGGCAAGATTGAGGTAAGAAAAGCATCTGACCACTCACTTGTCATGAGGAGAATAGAAGAAGAAAGGCTTCTCAAGCTGCAAGGAACCTCTGCTCGTGCACAACATTTCTCATACAATTCTCATCATCAAGAAGGTACACTTCCATCAAGTTTATTATGGCATGCTAGATTTGGACATTTGAACTATGACAGTCTCCACTTGTTGAAGAAAAATGGTGTTGCTGGTTTGCCTACAATTCCTAGGAAGCTTAAGAAATGTGATGCTTGCATTATAGGAAAGCATAGCAAACAGTCTTTTCATGATTCACATTCAAGAGCACATAGAAAACTTGAACTCATTCATTCATATTTATGTGGTCCAATGCCTATTCCTTCTGCAAATGGAAATAAATATATCATGACATTTATTGATGACTACACCAGAATGTGTTGGGTTTATTTATTGAAGAACAAATCTGATGCTTTTCAAACATTCAAGAATTTTCATAAATGGATTGAAAATGATGCACAATCTCATATTGGGTCTATTCGCACTGATAATGGAAAAGAATACACATCAAATGAATTTGAAAACTATCTTTGCCAACGTGGGATCAAACATCAAACAATTGTGCCTTATAATCCCCAACAGAATGGTGTAGCTGAAAGAATGAATAGGACAATCTTAAATATGGTACGATCCATGCTCTTCTTCAAAAATGTAAAGATAATGTTTTGGGCTAATGTTGTTCTATGTGCTGCATATATAAAGAATAGATGTCCATCTAAAGCTATAAGAAACAAGACTCCATATGAAATGTGGTATGGACATGTTCCTTCCGTAAAGCATCTCAGGGTCTTTGGTTCCACCTATTATGCCTTGATACCAAAGGTACATAGAAACAAACATGGTGCTAGAAGTCGCAAGTGTATCGTTCTGGGGTATTCAAACACCTCCAAAGCATATCGCCTCTATGATGAAGTAAATAAGAAGTTTGTTGTATCTAGAGATGTAATTTTTCTTGAATCATCCAAAACTGACAATGTTGTTGAGTGGTAACTTGATCGCTTGGATAGATTCACAAAAGCAAAATCATTTCAAGAATTTGATAATCAGATTCCACATCTTGAAGGGGGGATTCCTATACTAGATCAACATGTGGAATCTTCTTTTGAAGAACACTCTCCCCCGCATGAAACTCCAACAACGGATGATGCTTTAAGTGATGTAATTGATAGAATTGGGAGACTCAATCTTGATTCAGTCCCAACTCAATCAACGGAGCAGCCTGGACCATCTGAGAAAGGTCCCCCAAAAGTGGCTAACAAAGACACTTGAAAATGTTCATCCTGATGAGGTTGGAAAGACAAGAACTAGAAATTCAAACTGGCAAAATGGAGGTGATGTGGATGACTCTAATTCACCTATTGATATGGATGTTTCTTATGATTGTGAATTGAACTTGTCTATAGATTTTGAACCAACTTCCTTCAAAGAAATTGTTTCTCATGATGAATGGAAAGAAGCAATGAAAAAGGAGTATGATGCCCTCATAAAGAACGGCACTTGGAAGCTGGTTGATCCTCCATTAGGAACCAAACCAATTGGCTGCAAGTGGGTCTACAAGAATAAATATAAAGCTAATGGTTCACTTGACAAGCACAAAACTAGGCTTGTGGAAAAAGGTTTTGCACATAAGGAAGGGGTCGATTATGAGGAGACTTTTGCCCCCACAACAAAATGGGCTACCATCTGGACACTCTTTGCACTAGCAGCTCAGAACGGTTGGAAAGTCCATCAAATGGATGTAAAAACTGCTTTCTTGAATGGAGATCTAAAAGAGAATGTTTTCATGTCCCAGCCTAAAGGATTTGCTGTGAAAGGACATGAACATAAAGTATGCAAACTGGTGAAGTTCTTGTATGGCCTCAAACAAGCACCGCGAGCCTGCTACGAAAAACTAACTGAGCATCTTTTGAAACTCAATTTCAAACATTATGATCTTGATGATGCAACTTTATTTGTCAAGAAAGTTGGAAAAACAGTTGTATATCTTGTGGTATATGTAGATGATCTTTTGATGACAGGGAACAATGAAAGCTACATTGCATCCATAAAGAATGAATTGGGGAAAAGTTTTGAAATGACTGATTTGGGCGATGTTCATTACTATCTTGGCATTGAAGTAACCCAACATTCGAAGTCCATATTTCTTTCTCAAAAGAAATACACTGGAGATCTGTTGAACAGGTTTGGCATGACAGAGTGCAACCCTCTTACTACTCCAATGGAACAAAACTTAAAGCTCACATCTATTGAAGGAAAAGAATTTGAGGATGCAACAAAGTATAGACATCTTGTAGGAAGTCTCAACTACCTAACTACTACCAGACCAGACATCTCGTTTGTTGTTGGAATCCTCTCCAGGTTTATGCAAAAGATTTGTGAGGGACATTGGTCTGCTGCAAAAAGAGTTCTAAGGTACTTGAAGGCAACTCAGGACTTTGGAATCAAGTATACACAAGTGGGTGACTTCAGCTTGATTGGATACTCTGATACAGACTTCAATGGAGACAAAGAAACTGGGGTATCTACTTCATGATATGCTATGAGTCTTGGATTACGAGCTGTCTCCTGGAGATCACGCAAACAATTAGTTCCAGCAAATTCCACAACAGAAGCAGAATACATGGCAGCAGCTGAAGCAACAAAAGAAATTGTGTGGCTCAGGAAAATTCTCGAAGATTTGCAGGTAAAACAAGTACAATCAACTCCACTCATGATTGACAATACCTCTGCAATAAACTTGGCCAAGAATCCAAAGTTCCACGATCGAATGAAGCACATCAATACTAAATATCATCTGATTCGACATCATGTTGAGGCCAAAACAATCCATCTCCGTCATTGTTCCACAAATGAGCAAATTGCAGACATCTTCACCAAAGCACTTGGAAGAGAAAAGCTTGAATGATTCAGAATGATGCTTGGACTCACCAACATCCCTTCAGATTAAGCGGGGGAATGTTGACACCTAATCCTCATGATTAGGTGAATATATGTAAATAGATAAATAAGTAATATGAACAGTCATCGGGAGATGAACTGAACAGTCTCTCCCTCATGTATATAATGAAGACCTACCTGATGGAATAATACACAAATCATTTTTGCCTTGTGGAGTTACTGCCTGGCCTGACATTTAAGAAAAATATTTTCCAATACCTTTTGTCTAATAGGATTTCCAATTAGAGGGGTTCCTAGGTTTTGGATGGAAGATAGCTCCTTTGAAAACCAAGCAAACGAGATAAGTGAATTTGGATAGCTAGTGAGGTATTAAAAAGAAGATTTGAGATTTTTCCATGTTAATGGAGGCTTTCAAAGCATTAAATAAGTCTTGAAGGATGTTTTTAAGGGTAATGGCTTCTTTAACAATGGGATTCTAAAGAAATAGTATCATCCAAAAATTGTTGGTGTAAAGAAAAGAGATCATGGGAACCAAGAGGAAGACCTTTTAGCTAGCCAAGCTATAGGGTTGAGTTGATAGATTTTCCCAACCCTTTAGCCATGAGGAGAAATATGTAAGGGGAAATGGGGTCTCCTTTCCTAATACCCCTTGAGGAGACAAAAGTGGGAGAGAGAAACCTAATCACTAGGATATAGAAGAAATTTTTGGAAATGAGGGAAGGAACCCAATGAATCTATGTTTATGCAAACCCAAAAGTATTAAGCATGTGAAAAATAAATTGTCAGCTCAATTTGTCAAATGCTTTTAACATGTCAAATTTGATGAGAATACATGGAGACTTATTCAACTAAAGCGAGTGAATGGGTTCATAGGCTAGTATTATGTTGTCCATAATTTGTAGGAGACATAATTATGGAGAGAATGGGTTTTAGTTAGTTTGCAATAACTTTGGAGATGAGTCTTTACATCACATTACATAGGGAAATAGGCCCAAAATATGAAGAAGAATTAGTGCAATATTTTTTAGGAATAAGAGATATAAAGGTAGAATCAAGGACTGTTGAGATAAAGGAGGAGCATTGAGAGTCTTCTACTACTTTCAAAACATCATACCCGAAAATTTTCTAGCAAGCATGGTAGAAATCAGTGGTAAAGTCGTCAAAACCTACAGACTTGCACATAGGCATTTCCATAATAGTTAATTCCACTTCTTGCATGGTGATTTCCTTCAAAAGGAGATCATTATGTTCCCTTGTTACAAGTTTGGGAATGTGGTATGTTATTTTCATAGTAGCAAACCTTCTTTCTGAAACCATTTTCGAGAGTGTGGCTTGGAAATGATTCATGAATTCTTGGGCTATTACATCATGGCTTTCCAATTTTTGGTGATTGGGTGTTTTGATGCTTGATATTATATTACTTTTCATGTGGTTTATCATGGATCTGTGGAAGAATTTAGTGTTTTTTTCTCCCTCCTTAAGCCATTGTACTTGGTATTTTTGTCTCTAGAGGATTTCCTCTTGCTTCAATCTTTCCTCCAATTAGAGGTGAGTGACTGCTTCTTGATGTTCCAATTCCTTAGATCTGCCATTTTATATTATTGCTTGTTGGATGGTGGCCATCTATTGTTCTATATTTGTTTTTCTTTGTGGATGTTACCAAAATATTCAATATTGTAGTTCTTGTTCTTCATTTTGATATATTTTAACCACTACTAGAAGTGATACATAAAGGTCCCATAAAATAATCTATTTTTTTCTACATTTGAGAGAAATCAACATGTCGTAACCAAAAAGCCTTGAATTTGAAAGGCATGTTCCTAGGACTATTAATCCATTCCTTAAAGAGTTCTATTGGCCAATAATTTGAACCATGGCATGGGAAAATAGAAGCCTCAAAATTGGTGCCTGAAATATCGAGACTCTGTTGTGAGGAATGTATCAATCCTTGAAGCTATTTGAGATGTGCATCTTGCTTATTGTTCTAGGTGTATAAGTCGTTGTGTGTGCTCTGATCTATAAGTTTGTAGTTATTGATAAATTCCAAAAACGAGGGGGCATTCTTAATTGAGTCTACAAATCCTACCTTTCTTTTCATTCAAGTTTTTTATCATGTTAAAATCCTCACATATAATCCAAAGGTTTTCCCTTATAAGCTTTGAGGATCTTTGGAGGTTTTGAAGGAATAGCTTTTTATCAACACGAATACTAAGGCTATAAACATTCGTTATGAAACTCGAACTAGCTAAACCAATGGGATGAAAGTTAGCAGTTGGGATTTTGGGTAGAGAAAAGGAATCCTGGAGAGTGATTAAGGGTTCCAAGTGATAGAAATACCTCCTACTTATCCTTGGGTATCGTGGGCTATATGGCCACAATTTCTCTATACATTCTTTAAAAGATTGCTCAGATACTTAGAAGAGCACTTTGTTTCCTAAATCATCATGACGCCAGGGTATTCTTGGTGGATTTTGGTTTTTAATATTCTTTGCTTGGAATTCCCATTAAGACCCCTAGCATTCCATGAGATGACTTTCATTGATGATGTTGAGAGGAGGGTTGAAATATGGCATCCATTGGTGACACTCTACTAGTATTCACCAAGTAATCCCATAGGTCCTTTAGTAATTGACTATTTTTTTTCCGCCTTTTTTTCTTTGGTTTTTTCAGGATACTGAATATATCTATGGGTGTGTTTCTTTTGATTCCATGAGAGAAAAAGAAGAGTTATGGTTGTGGATATTACCTAGTTTGTGAGCTTAATGAAGAATTAGATCTTGATTGTAGATGTATGCTTTGGTGATGATTTGAACTTGCTCCTTGGGAATGTTTGTTGGGTCTTTGTTTCTCCATTCCTCTATAAGAGATTGCATATTAGTGTTTTGGAGGTCAATTTTCTCAAAATATTATGCATCAAAAAGAACTTGGATGTTATCCTCCATTTTTAGATCATTCAATAAATCTTTGTCAATCAACTATGCATTTGCATTTTTTGTTGGCTGGGTTGGTTGTTAACTGGTTTTCCCAATCTATTCTATTTTGGCTTTTTCTCCTTCAATAGTTGTCTTGTTTTCTTCCAGCTATTGGAGGAATGTGTACCATTTATGGCCCGCTATATTTTTAGAGGTTGGAATATCTATTCCTTTTTTTCCTAACTTCCTTTAATTGATGACCCTGGTAAATCCATCTTGATCTCAGGACATATTTACTTGCGAATTTTTTTAGACTTAGTTTTTTGGGAATTCTCGAAATAGATGGTTGTATTCATGCCATTTTTGGCATCTAAAGGGGATTCGCTCATAATCTACTAGTTGTACCCATATTTCATCTTCACTACTCAACTAAATGTTTGTTGGGAGGGGTTGGGATATGTCTGAATAAGCACAAAGGCAAGCATAGGAAGTGTATCAACCTTGCTTTGTGGTATTCGAGATCATAAAAAAATTCCCTATGGAATTACCAATGCCTTTTAAGATTTCAGGGTCCCATAAATCCTTAGGAAGAGAATTAAGGTGAATCTAGACTAGGGTCGCAGAAAATTCTTAGTTGTTCGGGTGGAATCTCTGAATTCATGGCTTCATGAATAAGCAGATCAAATTCATGAAATATGGTCCTCCCTAAAATATGTGATCTTTATCCTCTACATTGTTGAATATGGTCGTTAAGAAACCCTTGGACCCCAACTCGAGGTCGAGATCCCTTTTGAGTGTCCAGTTCTTCTGGATCCAGCTAAGCAAGGGTTTTTTCCAAGGTCTAGAGACTTACAAATTTGCATATTACTCGATGCTCTCCAATATATTCGATTTTACCCTTATTTTTCCTAATAGGATTTATAGGAGGGGATATTTAACTGTTTGAGGAAGGGATGAACAATTAGCTTCTGGATTGTTCGTTGCTACAATAACATAGATAGCAACCAAAACTTCATTGTTGTTCATATTAGATGGGTTCGCCTTTGGCTAAGCTTTATGTGCTGAGGAATTGTTGAATTTGTGTGACGTAGCCTGATTAGCTTTGGAAGTAACTGCATTTCTTTTGGAGGGGCCACCACCACCCATGGGGGCGCATTGGAGGGAAAGGCGTTGACGGCTGAGGAAAAAACCCTCGAACTAGTGGCTGAAAAATCCAAAAAAACATATATGTGAAATAAAAATTATAATAATTTTTTTTTTTGGTTTGGCCCACAGGCGATTTGAAGTTTGAATCTCGTGGGTTGCAATATACTTCATAACAAGGCCATCACCAATAAAGCTACCTCCGTAAAATTATATAAATATTTAAAATTAAATATTGATTGGGTTTGTTTTTGGTGGTTGGGAGGAATGAATGCTATTTTTTTCATCCACATTAAATTTTCCCAAGTGATATGACAAGTTTTGATGTTATAGATTTCAACCTTACTATTAAGAATAAATAGTCCCTAGAAAATAAAAACGTGTATATTCCTAAAAAAAAAAAAAAATCTAGATGAAAAAAAATAAAACAAAAACAACATTTGAATTAAATATGTTTAATTACTAAAAATAAAAATAAAAACAAAACTAGTTACATAAATATATAACATTCACACTAACATTTATATCATTATAATATTATATTTAAATTTAAATTATAATTATCCAAATTATTAATGGCAAGAACAACTTATAAACTTCAAGTAATATATTTAAAGATGACTAACAACCATGGCAATTTCAACCTCACTTTTTCATATGGAGGAAGATATTTTATCCTATATTTTATTTTAAAATATAATTTGATTTTCATTAATAATATAAAGTTGATTTATGGGGTTTTGATTAAATAGTGATTAGGCTTATTGTTTTTTGTTTTTAATGTGGTTCACAGACACTAAGTGCCTACTACATCCACGGGAAAATCCAAGTAGATTAACCCGAAGGGATCCACCTGTCGGTCAAACTAGCAAGGCCTAACCCTAAGGGCGTCGAGGAGATTTGACCTCGTGACATCTCGATAGGTGAGATACTTTGCAATAGGAACTCAATCAACTGAGCTATGTTGAAAATAACATCAATAAATGTTTAAAAAGAACATCAAGAAAGATCCTGATTTAATTTTGTCCTTGAATTAAATTGGGAATAAGATTGTAATTCCACATCTCATGACAACTTGTTTTAGTTAACTAAGTTAATTTGACTTAGTTGGCTCAGTTAATTTGAGTTGAGGGTCTAACTAGAGTCATGTAGAGTGTATCCTACATTATAGGAGCCATGGTTGAGTTTATTTTGAGCTGTAATTAATTAATTCAGTCTAACTGAGTTAAAGTCAATTAAAATAGTTTGAATTGATGGAGGAATTAGTGGGAGATCTAGCAGTGGGGTGTAACCTACAGTAGTGGGGTGTAACCTGCAGTGATCAACCAATAAACTAAAGATTCACTTGTAATTAACTTATGCATGTCAGATCAGAGAAAGACCCAATTGAGATTGGAGTTTAGGGACAGGGTACTATTAGTTGTATAATCATCCAAATTGTACAAATGGTGCATGCAATTAGAGGAATATCCTAAAGGAACTGTGCAATCCAATGGAGGAAAATTATTATTAAATAAGGGTGTAATTCCACATTGAACAATGCAAGGAATTAGGAGTTTGGAAGGCTAGGAAATTGGCTAAATGTTGGCTAGAGTCAGCCTAGGAAGCAATGAGACAGATAGAGATAGTGAAAAGGTTTATCAGGCTTGAGAAAAGCATTGTAATCTTCTTATATTTTCTCATTAATGCAATACACAGATAGCGAGGTTTTTAGTTGTGGCTTTCCCCGGGAAATCATTGTGTAATGTGTTGATTGGATTCTTGCTCTTTTATGCTTCGTGATTTCGTGGTCGTTTAATTATTTTCATTGATGAGTAGAATAGATTCAAGTCTATGTTTTAGCATATTACAATTAGAAGTTTGAATCTACAAGGAATTTCTACATGGTATCAAAGCTAGATTTGTAGAAATTTCTACATGGTATCAGAGCTAGATTTGTAGAAATTTATACATGGTATCAGAGCTAGATTTATAGAAATTTCTACATGGTATCAGAGCTAAATTTGTGGAAATCTCTACATGGCATCATAGTTGAAATCGCGATAGAAGAGAAGAATTATAAGTTCTCCTTGTAGGTGAATAGAATTTGTAGATTCAGTGTCAGCAGGTGCAGGCAGTCATCCAGATGACAACTGCATAACTAGTTGCAGTTGGTACCCGGGAGATAGTTGCAGAACTAGTTGCAGTGACACAAGCAGTGTGAATTTCCCAGTTACAGTATGTGTCTAGTCAATTTAATGTCTTAAATTGCTCTACATAAATTATCAATCCGGGTATCGTAAACTGATGAAGTGTGGTGTACTATATGTGCTTAGTTAACCTTTTTCTTACTTCGTTGTTTTATAGTTTATTTTGTTTATAGTAATGGTTTTATAAACAAATGAGTGATTTGTGTGTGTGGAAGAGAGAAAAAAAATGTGGAGGAGTGAAGGCTGTAAAAAATTGCTGTCCAACCTCAATAGATACTTCATATGCAACAAGATCTTGCAATCATTCCAAAACTTGTGATGACTCTGTTTACAAGATCTGGTTTCAACATGCGTATAAACATTGTCTTCTGGCTATAAGCTCTAGCCCCTCCCTGGATATCTTTGCATATGATCCTAAACATATTTAAACCAGCAATGAGACCAGTATCCTTGGTCGCCTGCCTCTGCGAGTCATTGAAATAGGCAGGAACAGTAGCCACAGCATTCTTTACAGCCTGACCAAGAAAGGGGCATCGCTGAAGCGCCTGCCGATCAATCTTTTAGCATCAAAGACCGTGTTCTGAGGATTCATGGCCACTTGATTCTTGGCAGCGTCCCCAATTAGACGCTCTGTATCAATAAAAGCAACATAGGAAGGAGTCGTTCTGTTACCTTGATCATTGGGAATTATTTCCATACGGTCGTGGTGCCAAACACCCACGCAACTGTAGGTTGTTCCCAGATCGGATGACTGTGTACACAGCTCATCAAACGGTTGCGGATATTATGGTCACAACGAATAAGACTATAATTAGGCTTGAACAACAGCACATAGATGACTCCTAATTTGATTTGTCTTCTTCAGGCACGCTGCATTAAATTACTGTTGTTTATTTAATTAAAACTCTGTTTTTTTCTCACGCGGCACTCAAAAATACACTCCGAAGAACCGCAGATTTCTCCCAGACCGCCACGAATTTCCTCAAACGGTTTCTGGGTTATCTAATTAACCCACCTAGCAAAAAAACCCATGTTTTAGTTTTTTGAAATTCGTCTCTGTTTGGGAGAATCGAAGGTGTGAAGTTTGACGTTTTTCAGGTTTTTGCGTTTTTCTGAGTTAACTGTTTTGCGTTCGTTGCACTCGGCTGTAAGATTAAATCTCAGAGGGAAAAATCAATAGCAAATGAATCAGTCAAGGGAGGAGATGCTATCATCCAGATATAAAGGAAAGAATGCAACATGTCAATGTAGTCATCTGAACACCAAATGGTGGCTGCATCTTTCAAAAAAACTGGTCAATTATTTTTAGCCAACCTGCTCAGAGGGCTGTTGGTGAGATGATGATGCTGCATTCTCTTTCAGCTTTTCCAATTCTGAGATTCGACCATCGAGGGTATTAAACAATTCCTTAGCCTGTTGTGAAAGAATTTGATGGCTGGTTTGATAGTCTCCGTGTAAAACGTATAAACCTAAAGCAGAAGTAGTTAAAAAAAAGATTCTTTCCAAGCCTTCCAATCGCAGCATTTGTATGGTATACGCCTGACTGCCATAATCTACTTCTTTTCATGTTGTTTCTGAAATGCCTTCTAAATCCTTTCTTTGAAAGCCATATCAGCAAGAGTCCAACCAAATCCCAAAAACACAGAGTTTTTATTTTAACACAGCAGTCCATGCAATTCAATCTATTTTTTCTCTCAGCCACAATGGAAGCTAGGATTGAAAATAGCTATAGATTGTTTTTCTCTTTTCTTCTTCTCTGAAATTGTAAAATTTTATAAAAAGGATTAATGATTTTCAATTTCAGGCAGCAAATACTTCAAGAAAAACATGCTAAAAACATGACTTTGACTGAGGTCTTAGGCTGGTTTTTCATCGATCTGAGCTGGGTGACTAGGATAGGATCCATGTCGGGACGATTCTGGAGATGCCCATGTGGTCGGTTTTTTCATTAGATGCCTGTAACCTGCTAAACCTTGAAACAGCTGCGGAATTGTCAGCTAGCTGCGGAATCAGGCAGTTTCCGCAGCTAAGTTGCAAAACCTTATTTGAACAGGATACAGTGTTTTGAAGACCACTACAAAGCATAACCAGACAATTTTGGACAATTTGAACCTATCAAAGCAGTTGAGTTTCATTTTTTTTTCAATTTTTTTTTTTGAATCAATTGAAATGTTGAAGTTTATTTTGTCTCCTATATTTTTTCTTAACAATTCTTTTTCTGATCCTCCAGATCACACAAAGTGCAGGAGGAGAGCATACTCAAGAATTATTATATTTTTTTTTTACTTAACAATCCTTTTTCTGATCCTCTAGATCACACAAAGTGCAAGAGGAGAGCATATTAAAGAATTATTAATTTTTTTTCAGATGTAAGAAATAAGGTCTCCTAATTACACTTCCCCGGCAACGGCGCCAAAATTTCTAGTCAATTTAATGTCTTAAATTGCTCTACATAAATTATCAATCCGGGTATCGTAAACTGATGAAGTGTGGTGCACTATATGTGCTTAGTTAACCTTTTTCTTACTTCGTTGTTTTATAGTTTATTTTGTTTATAGTAATGGTTTTATAAACAAATGAGTGATTTGTGTGTGTATGGTGGTTTCTAAATGAGTAAGTGTGTGTAACTGGTGGTTTCTAACTACCTTCTAAACTTGCAAAGAAAGAGCTTGAAAGAAATAACTTGAAATGAAACTGAAAGCAAAGCATAAAAACCACTTTCTAATGGCACTAGTCACTACTCATGCTGCTGCAAAAAAAAAGTAAGAAAAACTACTTTAAAGACCAATTATAATGATCATCTCTTCCTAACTCTCTGCTTCCAACATATAGTACTATGTGAAACACGATTAAGAAGTAGTTAGAAATAAGTCTAAAAAGTAATCAAGCTCTAAGATGATAAATTATAACACCACTTTGCCTTTCTCCAACATTCTGCTTCCAACATACATTGTAATGTGTAACAAGTGAAGAAAGAGTTAGTGATATAAGTCAAAAACTACTCAAAGCAAGCTGTGATTTATTAGTATTCTGATCTCTTAAAGATGAACAACTTATGATAAGGAGACCATCAATATGTTAGCATACAACTTGAGAAACTAAACTTAGAAATCAAGCTAGAAAAATAAAATAAAGGCAGCAACTTATGAATATGACAACTGAAAATACCATTAGAGATAAAGCAAATACAACAAAGACATCTGTACAAGGCAGGGGCCCCCTACCACCTACGAAATCAAAGCAAAATTAAAGACACTTGCATAAATTAAAATTGCATGAATGAAAATCTAATCTACCTTACATTCTACAAAGCAATATTTACAAAATGAAATCTACTCTACTTACATCCTAATATGCTCCATGACATCTACTTCACATCTCCTTCCATGTTGAGAACATCAAAGCTTTATTCAATTTCTTCAAAAGTACAAAGTACAAAAGCTTTCAAAAGCCATGGGACTAACAAGCTAAAAGGACTAAGAAAAGACTAAAGGAAAGACTAGCAAATGAAGGAGAGAGATCTCCTATTTATACAAAAAGATGAGAGCCATCTCATTAATGGTAGTCCATGAATCTCTCCCTCTACCTCTAGAGTCCTAATCAAAATAGGAACTGATAAGACACATGTCTTTTTAGAGTTACAATACAATTAGGAGATGTGACACATATCCTCATGATCCCATGATTCTTTCCAACCAAATTCGAATTTGGCCTTAGAGTGCCACATAAGGGTCTTCTAGAAGCCTCCTTTCAACCTACACATGTCAACAATCTCAACTCATTTGTTAGGTATAAGCATATGCACATTATTTTCTAATGTTTAACCACAAATTCACTTAAAAGGCTTAGAAATAATAAATATTGGAAAAACATAAAGGTGGCCCAATGATAATGAAAGTGGGATGAATGTGGTGACATAGTAGTGAAATGGAGGTGAAATGGAAGTGATATAATGGACATAATAGTGAAAGTGTAATGGAAATGAATGACATTTTTAAGACTCAACAGTATGCAGGTGAAATTCCAGCCAGGAGATTTCCAGCATAGATCTTTGGAGTGCAGGAGGACAGTGCAAGTTTCCAAAAGGGAGCAGAGAGATTTCCCATAAGGAGATCAAGACTAAGAGGGAGTCTAGCTTCAAAGGGAGAACCCTTGGAAGCTAGTGCATCATGATCTGAGAGATAATACTCATTATTACAGTAGTTGCAGCAACAGTGCAGAGGTGGCAGCAACAGTATGAGTAGATCAGAGTCCAAGAGTTACAGAATTTAGGCAGGGTCCATTGAGGTGTGTTTGTCTCATGGATCATTACCTTACTACGAGGGCCCATAGCATTCAGTAACAAGAGGATCAGTGTCGGTTAGATACTGAAGAGTGTAGAGTAGTGTTGATAGTAGAGCAGGAGGCTCAGTAGCAAAGTGAGCAGAAACACAGTTTTCCCAGTAGACAGTTGCAGACACAGTTGATTTAATTTATTTTTGGATTTTGCTTTTTTGGAAGATGTTACAATAGCAACAGAAATAGTGACAAGTGTTGTGTGCAGAACATTGCAAAGGTATTGGATTAGGATAGATGCGAATCCATTTCTTGTTGAGATGGAGTGTTGAAAACAACAACAAGAAATGTTAAAAATAGCATTAAGAAAGATATTGATTTAATTTTGTCCTTGAATTAAATTGGGAATAAAATTGTAATTTCACATCTCATGACAACTTGTTTTAATTAACTAAGTTAATTTGACTTAGATGGCTCAGTTAATTCAATTTGAGGGTCTAACTAGAGTCATGTAGAGTGTCTCCTACATTATAGGAGCCTTGTTGAGTTTATTTTGAGTTGTAATTAATTAATTCAGTCTAACTGAGTCAAAGTCAATTAAACTAGTTCCAACTGATGGAGGAATTAGCGGAAGATCCAACAGTGGGGTGTAACCTGCAGTAGTGGGGTGTAACCTACAGTGATTAACCAATAAACGAAAGATTCACTCATAATTAACCAGTGCATGTCATATCAGAGAGACTCAATTGAGATTGGAGTTCATCGGTAGTGTACTATCAGTTGTATAATCATCAAAATTGTATAGATGGTACATGTAGTAACAGGGAGAACCTAAAGGAACTACACAATCTGATGGAGGAAAATTCCTATTAAATAAGGGCATAATTCCTCATTGAATGATGCAAGGAAGTACGAGCTTGGATGGCTAGGAAATTGGCGAAGTGTTGGCCAGAGTCAGCCTAGGAAGCAGTGAAACAGATAAAGATAGTGCAGAGGTTGCTTGAGCTTGAGAAAAGCATTGTAATCTTCTCATATTTTCTGACTAATGCAATATACAAATAGCAGTGGTTTTTAGCTGTGGCTTTCCCAAGAAATCATTGTGCAATGTGTTGATTGAATTCTTTCTCTTGTATGGTTTGTGATTTCGCTATCGCTTAATTGTTTCCGCTGATGAGTAGAGTAGATTCAAGTCTATTATTTTAGCATATTACAATTAGCAGTTTGAATCTACAAGGAATTTCTACAAGTTATCCCTTGGAGCTATGATTGGGCTTATTGTTAATAGTAAAGTTCATCAAAAATAATTCCATATATTTAATAAAAAGATAAGATATATTGAGATTAACTTATAATATATTAGCATAGATCCATTTTAACTCTCGATCTACCAAGAGTTGACAGCTAGAAACCATTTTTTGAGTACAAAATTTGGAGAAGGCTTTACACCTCAAGATATATCTATGTTGGTTCTTAATAATATTATTTATATTAATATGTTTTATAATTTTATAATTTGATTCTTTAATGCTAGAAGTCGTAGTATTGATTAATTTAATTTAAATCTTTAAATCTTTATATTTTTTTCTAACAAGAGGGATCAAATAGAGGCAATCCTCCTTTTAAGTGTAAAACTTGAAAAATGATTTGGACATCAAGATGGATCTATATTAATTCTTAGTAATATTATTTTTTATATTTATATAAATTTCACATCTTCTTTTTTTCAGAGAAAAAAAACGACGTAGCTTTATATTAAGAGTATATAAAGGTCATGTATACATAATTCAGAAATGACTGATTGGCTTGGATGCCCAGACATCTGCATGATGATGTGCCTTTCATCATTTACAAAACCATAACAGAAGAACACATGAGAAGGAACAGTGACAATATATATACATCTCCCGGATCTAATGGAGATGAGACAAAACTTTATTGGCTGTTCCAAAAAGGAAATCCCATCAAAAATACAAATAAGAAGACAGTAGCTACATCCTGCCTATATGAAAAGGAACCGGAAACAAAAGAAAGAGTGACAATCTAAAGGCAGAGACCACTTTCAGGAATCACCACCCGCGGCAAACTAATGGGATCACATATTGTTGCAGAAAGATATTAATGATAGGAATCATGGCAAGCCAGAATACGCTGAAGAATAGCCTGGAGAGGCTCCTTAGAATCTTGGAATATGTGCGCATTCCTCCAGTTCCACAGGTACCAGCAAGTGATAATGAACAGCAATCTCCAAGAGAGGGATCGTCTGCTCCACCAGAGAAAACCTTCCTGTACAGTAGAAAAAGAGATGAGAGGGAAAACAAAATATGTTGATAATTCATATCAGATTGTGAGGGACGTCGGGCACAGAAAGAACATGTGCAAATTTGTTTCTGATGCATTTCGGCACATGGAGCATCTACTTGGACCCTGCCAACTTTTCCTTTTGTTGTGGTCACCAACAACCCCCTCTTTATTTGGTATTAGCAATAACACCAAGCAAAGGGGGACCCTTAACAAAAAATCCAAAAAATATTTTTATCAAAATTTTTGTATTTTTACTCCCTAAAGCTATATCGCATCGCGAAGAGAGAGTGAAGCATTTCCTATGCGCGTAAATAAGCTGCGAAGAAGCGACGCGAAATTCATCGCATCGCATATATTGAAAGCGCCCTTAAATGAGAAACTTAAGGAATCGTCGACGGCCGATATGCGACGTCGCATATCGCAACATCGCATAAGCAGCACACAGTGATTGAATGATAAAACGCGATCTTGCGATCTGCGATCCTGCGATTTGCGATCTGCAATGAATGAGACTATCAATTCCTGCGATGACACTTCTTGACATCGCAATCCTCGATACTGCGATGCGAATCGCAAAAACCACTCATCGAGAAATTTCTTCGACATAGTCTGTAAACCCAAACTTGAGCGCGCACCTTAAGGGAAATTAATGATTGCATGCCAAGGTATCCAAGAATGATTGCGTTGCGTTTTTCGAAGAGTCAAGTCATTATGAGTGCCATGACTATGCATTCATTAGAACTTAAATCTTTCATGTCATCTTTTCGTCGTCTCTCTTTTCCTTTGCGTAAACTGTAAGGCAACAACTAATATAAATCAATATGCAGGAAACATCTAAGGAAAAGGGGAAAGCGCCAATACTCGGAGAATAGAGAGGAGATGCCTTCGCAAATGGATGCCGCATGCAGTAGGACCGCGGATTCCAGAGTATCACTCAACAGACACTGATGAAAATAGACTATCCAAGACTCAGAGTCAAAGGCGCACAAAAGCGGCATGTTTACAAAAGATCCTGAAGCTCAGACTGGGTAAAGCAAAAAGAAAGATGCTAAGGAAGGAAGACGCTTCAGAAAAGCCTGGAACAAAGAACGGAAGCAATCTGCAATACAGAAAATTGTTGAGGCAACGAAATCCCTAACTCATTGAGCCATTCGCACGGCCGGAGACTGAAATAGCAACAGCACAATCAGTTTGAAAGAAATCTGGGTTATACCAAGTATACACACAGCGAATACACCAAGCCAGAGGAAGATTTTCGAAAATATCTTCTAGTTTGTCAGAAAGCGGTGCCAGCTCTTGTTATTTCTACTTTTATCGCTCGAACGAAAGGAGAAGACAACCAACCGACTCTTCTCATGTGAACATTGCATTGCTTACAACACTAAGGAGCAGATACAGAAACGGTTAGAAATTAGATTCAATTTTTAGAAATAAATCTGTTTTACTAGAAGGGCGGTCATTTGAAGCCGTTTCCTAAATTTGTGTAATTAAGATTAATTAGTTAGTAGTATTTAACCCTTCTCATGGCATTTGGAGAAGGGTCCGGAAATCTGTCAAAAAACTTGTCCTCAGAAGATGCACTTTTTCACCCTCGGAGGGGGTTTTTGATGAATGGATGGATCAAGATTTATCAACGTTTGCATTTAATGTCTGCTACTGATGTTGCACTTCTGTACTCTTAGTAGATATTAGAACAAGTAGAGATAAATCGTTATTGCTTGAAGTTTATGAGTGAAATCAGTCATAAATGGTACTTTTATCTCTTGACCAATTTCTGCTTATATTCTTAGAGTGATATGCAGTTTTAGTTGTTTATATGTTAATGTATGAATGTGTGGGTTACCATTTGGCACTTCTGTACGCTGGAGTCATTTATTTGTGCTTGACATATGAATAACTTATTATGCGATATGCTGTTCACAACTGTTTTGCCTAACTTTTTATGCAGAATGGTTTATCTTAATTGATTTATATTCTTATGATAGCTGAATGATCTTTATTACCAGTTATTGTTCGAAATCTCTTTAGATCGCATAATAGAAGAAATACACCCTGGGTTAGCATAGATTAGATGTCTTGTTTTTATTAGATTACAATAGCATAGAGTCAGTTTAGGAGTTAGAATTAAATTAGCTTAAAATACTTCTAGATCAACATCATCCAACTCTACAAACACACACACCCCCTAGATTGGGAAACTGGTCCCATTATCCCCAGTCGGACCCGCTATACCAAACGGACAAGGAGCTGCCAACCAAGTTCCGGACCGGGTGGGTATCCCCCTTGTTGTCGACCCGATTTTCGGGGCTTCAACATATTTGGCGCTAGAAGGAGGACCCGAACTACGAATGGCACCTAAATCAAAATCTAAATACCATTCTGAGAGTAAATCACCCTCATCAACTCCCCCGACTTCTCTAGTACGATTAAACTCGAAGTTTGAAGTCGCTCGAGTATCCACCGCTGCTACATATCTTAATATTTCAGACCAACTTATCATTGAACCCCCTGAAATTCAAACTCTAATTCGTAAACTCCGGGGATTCTCTATTTTTAATCAGAGGTTTGATAAATCTCAAAGCAGCGTGACTTCGCAGTACAATCCTGCTCATCCCCTGACCAGATTGAAAAGTGAAAAGTTTGGCATCCAGCCAACTGAACTTCCTCTCCCCACCAGGAAAAGAGCAAGGAAAACACCACCAGAGTCTGACAGTGAGACTCTTTCATCTACTTCGTCCATTTCAACTCCCTCACCGCGAAGTCAGCCACCCACATCTTCATTCCAAATCACTCATCCATCTTCCACAGTCCCTCCTCTTCAATCATCAAAGATCATAATATCTTCATCTTCTCAGCATCAGGGATCATCCTCTGCACTTTCATTCACTAGCAACTCAACGATGGCCCAATCTCCATGGAACAATCCTGGGGCGGTTTTAATTCCTCCACCCCTGAGTCCAATACCAGCCCATCCTGAGAAATGGCTACCCAAATTCAATCCAGAAACAGGCATGCTAGCTGAAGAGCATATTAATAATTTCATGCTTTCTGTTAATCTCAACGGAGTTACCAACGAGGATGCTGTCGTCCGGCGTTTTCCCTATACAATGCAAGGAACAGTCGGGTCATGGTACTTTTCGTTACCTTCCGGGTCTATCACAAGTTGGGACATTTTTCAAAGTCAATTCCTTACCAAGTTCGGTGATGACAGATCAACGGCAATGTTGATCAATGACCTATCCAATCTCAAAGCTGAGGCCAGAGAACCCATTAAAGATTTCAATTTACGGTTCAATAAGATCCTCAACAAAATTCCCGCTGCTTCCCAACCCAGCGAGGAAGTAAGATGTGAATGGTATATCACGGCCTTACCATCAAACTTGGCTATCTTTGTAGATAGGGCAAACAAGACGACCTTAGTTGAAAACTTGACATAGGTGATAGCAGTAGAAAAACGCGTAGTAGCCCTAGAAAAGAAATCTGCAATATAAGAACGCAAATCTAAGAAAATCTCTTTCAAAGAAGACACCAAGAAGAAACAAACGAAAGATCCTTTCGATTTGGAAGGATTACACAAAGTATTAAAGGCCATGTCCAATGAGATGATTGACATAAAAAAACAAGTAGCAGAAACTTCTTCAAAAAAGCCCTACAGAGCTTTTAAAAGAAATCCTCCCATGGATGTGAAACCACCCAATGTTGTCTCAAACGTTGAATCTGAAGAACAAGAAGAAGAAGAGAACATCACTGAAGGGCAGACCGATGATGAAGAAGTTGTGGAACTACAAGGAATGTGGGATTTCATCCTCCCACAAGAAGAAGATCAAAAAGCATTTCCGGTTAGCACACGAAGCAAAAATCAACTTGATCCTCCCCAAACTACCCCTAAACAAAAGGGCGCAAGCCCTGCAACAAAAGATAAGGTCGCAACAAAGAAAACAACCGCTAGAGTGACCCAATCTAGCCCAGTCCAATCAGATCAAGCACCTCCATCAAGAACACTGATAGTGTCGGATGAAATGGAGTATAACATTATCGATGACATGAAAAAGACTAGGGCTAATATCACTCTTTACGAGTTGAGCAAATTGAAACATCAACAGAAAATAATGATGAAAGAATTACATGTCGTGCCTACTACATCTTTACCTACAGTTGTAGCTTCCCACAACATGGGAAGAACTCCAACCAACAAGATCAATCAGATTGACCCAAATGACATCGCCTTGATTTGAGGAAGATCGAGATCTCATACTCCCCCTTTTCTTCTCACTTATGAAATTTTCAATAAAAACGTGCACAATTGCTTGGTTGATTTTGGTGCTTCAACGAATATTTTACGCAGATCAATATGTGCCAAATTGAATGTTCAACCACAAAAATCCGCAGTGCGCATAGTTCAGCTTGATCGATCTCAAGTCGAAGTGAGTGGTGAACTTAATCAAGTGACCATAAGATTGTCGTCTAACCCGAAGGTATGTCAGGTTATTGATATTCTAGTAGCTGATATCCCTGAATTCTATGGTTTAATTCTTAGCAGGGATTGGTCCGAAAAACTCCACGGATACTTCTCAACCGACTGGTCGCACATGTGGTTACCCTACAATGGTAAACCGAATCAAATAAAGGTTGAACGAGAGTTACACCAAAAGAACATAGTGACGGAATTGGAGGGAGAAAATGAAGCAATAGCATACAACAGCAGTATCATAGGCAATTACTCGGTAGATTCTTTCCTCGGCAATTTCAATGCTCATATTTCACCTTACTTAGAAAATTCAGTTTTGTCCCAAGTTGAAAATTTTTCCCAAACTGATAATTCAAAATGTGTTAATTTTTTAGATAACCCTGTAAATACATCTTTGTTTTGGAAATTATATTTTGATGGCTCCAAATCTAACGAGGGAGCAGGAGCAGGATGCGTTCTGATTAGCCCAGACAGAAATAAGACCATGCTTACGTGCAGACTTGAATTCGATTGCACAAACAATACAGCGGAATACGAGGCCTTAGTACAAGGCCTATACAAAGAAATCGGGTTGAACGTTAAGTACCTTCAAGTCTTTGGAGACTCTGATATCATCGTCAAACAGGTACGTAACACCATACATTTCCTATCAGGTCATTTGAAGCATTATCAATCTTTAGTACAAGATCTGACTGCACATTTCATAGCATTCAAGATTTCGTCAATCCCAAGACTCCAAAATGCGAGCGCAGACCTGTTAGCTAACGTAGCCTCTAGACTTATTCCCTCCGAAGATTTTAGTCCAGATAGATTCTCAATAGAATTAATCTTTAGAGCATCCATCCCTGACAACATCACCAATTGGAGAGTATTCAACGACGATCCTAACATTGTAAATTTCCTCACTTCTGAAGGATCCTACTCAAACCAAATAATTGACGAAGACCATCATGATCACCAAATACAACAAAATAGCACTGATAATGCTATACCTAAATTGGTGGTTAAGTTAGAAGACTTATACGATTTGAAAAGTCGATTTAAAAAGTCTACCAATTCTAAACTTTACAGTTCGACTCTGAACTATGAATTAGTGAACCTAGGAACCGATGAGAAGCCACAAAACGTTAATCTAGGCCACGGCCTAGCTCCTGAAGAAAAATTAGCATATATTCGTCTTCTGAGACAATACAAAAAAGTTTTTGCCTGGAATTACGATGAGCTAAAGACATACGACACCTCTATCATTCAACACACTATCCCTATGATTGACAACGAAAAACTTGTCCAGCAGAAACTCAGAAAAATCCACCCCAATTTAGAAAATCAGATAAAAACTGAGCTAAATAAGTTGTTGAGAGCCAGAATAATTTTCCCCGTCAGACATTCCAAATGGGTATCCAATATGGTGCCCGTTAGAAAGAAAAACGGAGATATTAGAATCTGTATCGATTTCCGGAATCTCAACAAAGCCTGTCAAAAAGACAATTTTCCCCTCCCACCTATGGAGCAAATATTACAGGCAGTAGCAGGCTCAGAATTAATGTCTTTTCTGGATGGATTTTCAGGATACAATCAAGTGCTAGTACACCCCGATGATCAGTTAAAAACCACATTCCGAACTAAGTGGGGCACATACGCATATCGGAAGATGCCATTTGGTCTGATCAATGCCGGCGCTACCTTTCATAGAGCCATGGACATCGCATTTAAAGATTTAGTCAATGAATCTGTAGTGATTTACCTGGATGATATTACAGTGTACTCCAAGAAGCGAAGCGACCATCTCAAAGACTTGAAACAAATATTTCAACGATGTTTAAGGTATGGGATTTCACTCAACCCAAAGAAATCTTTTTTCGCATTAAGTGAAGGGAAATTGCTAGGATTCATAGTGTCAAAATCTAGTATTCACATTGAACCTAACAGAATCAAAGAAATTTCGAAAATATCCATGCCTCATAACAAAAAAGCCATGCAATCTTTCCTTGGTCAAATCAATTTTGTAAAGAGATTTGTCCCAAATTTTTCACGTATTGTTTCTCCTTTGCAAAATATGATAAAAAAGAATTCAAATTTTAAATGGGGTCAAGACGAGCATGAAGCGTTCAACTTGATCAAACAAGCCATCATTAACGCTCCATCTTTAGCGACCCCAATTTTTTCATAATCTTTTATCTTATACACATTTGCCTCAGAGAAATCTTATGTCGTGATTCTAACTCAAGCAAATCAAGAGAAGGCGAAAGCTCCAATCGCATTTTTTAGCTCGAACTTACAAGGTGTTGAACTCAATTATTCAGACGTGGAGAAACAGGCATATGTTGCTTTCAAAGCAATCAAGTATTTCAGACCTTTCTTACTTAAAGCCCATACCAAATTCGTAGTACCGTTTCCGGCGGTAAGAAACCTTCTGATACAGAAGGATGTGGGCGAAAAGAGAGCAAATTGGATTACCGCTTTACAAGAATACGATCTTGAGATCAAGCCAGCAAACATCGTAAGAGGTCAAGGCTTCTGCAAGATGTTAGCTGGAGCATCGCAAATTCTTGAGAACTCATCCGAAGAGGTACATATGTATGAGGTAAGCCTAAACGACGCAGATTCATTATATGCTGACACCATTTATTATCTTAAGAACGGGTATGCTCCATCACACCTGGATCACACCAAGAAAAGAGCTCTGAGATTGAAAGCTAAACAATACCAGCTCATAAATGATGTTTAAAAGGAATGACGATTCCGTGCTTCTTAGGTGTCTTGAGAAAACTGAAGCCAAAAAGGTTTTGCAGGAACTCCACGACGGACCAGCAGGCGGACACTATGCTGGAGACGCTACTGCACATAAACTATTACGTGCAGGATATTATTGGCCCACGTTGTTCAAAGACTCATACAATTACGTAAGGAAATGCCAAGTCTGTCAGACTGCTGCAGGGAAACAAAAGAAATCGTCCATGCCACTACAGCCGGTTAACATCGAGCAACCATTCAGTCAATGGGGCTTGGACATAATAGGTGAGATCGTTCCTCACTCTTCTAAGCAGCATAGGTATATCCTCACGGCAACTTATTATTTTACTAAATGGGTAGAAGCAGTTCCTCTCAAGACAGCTAATTCTGAAAACATTATTGAATTCATAGATCAATTTATAATCACTAGGTTTGGATTGCCAACGGCCTTAATGTTTGATAATGCCTCATACTTTTCTGGAAATACAATGACTGAGTTTGCACTTAAAAGAGGGTTCAAACTAAAATATTCTGCCAACTACTATCCACAAGGTAATGGATTGGTTGAATCAACAAACAAGAACCTAATCAGGATTATTAAAAGAGCAGTCAACCAAAACCAAAAGAATTGGCACAAAGCACTGGTAAATGCTTTATGGGTAGATAGAATTATGAAGAAAGCTTCAATCGGCACTTCTCCCTTTAATTTAGTTTATGGGAAAGAAGTAGTTCTTCCAACTCACTTAGTCATTCCCTCTTTGTCTTTAGTACAATACATCGATGAAGTATCTACTTCCTCCTTACAACTAAGACAAATGGAAATAATCAACTTAAAGAACAACGAGAACAAGCTAAGAAAACCCATGCTCATCACCAAGCGCTAATAAAATCCTCTTTTGACTCAAGCATAATGACCAGAAAAAACTTTCAGATGGGAGATTTAGTTTTGAAATGGGATAAGGCTCATGAAGAAAAGGGCAAACATATGAAATTTCAGAAGTTGTGGCTTGGTCCTTTTCAGATTGTAGAAGTCATAGGCCCATCGATGTTTGTGTTGCAGGATTTGGCAGGTAGAAGAGATTCTTTGCCTGTTAATGGACAGAATCTTAAAATATATTTTCCATAGAAGATCATTCTTCTATTTTTGTAAGATAGTTTTAGTTTTTATTTGTTTTTCTCTTTCTTATAAATAAAACCAGTTGTAGATGGTCACTAAAAGGATTCATGAAAGAGCACACCAATCCTCTATCAGATTTTGATTTCGCTTGTACAAGTAGCAAAACTTTTCGAAAAATCTGATTTTTATTATTGACAAATAGAGTTAACCTTAGCCTAAATATGATGTTAGTTTCAACCTCAAAAAACTTTGATGAAAGCAACCTTTGGTAAAAAATTGTTTTATATCAACACAATGAAAGGTATCAATAATAAAATAAATATTCTCTGTAAAGCTGTTGTTTTCAAACTCTATTATTGTCGTCCAAAGCTTTCTTAAGGAAAAACAATGACTTCCTCCCTGCTAAAGGAAATCGCAGCATCCATAGGAACAATCCGAGAAAACACTATATCTCAAAGAATAAGAGGTCTCATCACGAGCCGGCTTATCATGATCACAGATATTATAACTTGCTAACTTTGCCAAATACTGTCTACCAAAACAGGGCAACGACTCAAGATTATGGCAATCAAAAGACAAGGGGTCTCATCATGAGCCAGCTTGTTCAACAAAAGTGTAAATCAAGTGAATGACTGTGTCATAATTTGGCCACCAATCCAAGACATTGTTCTTTAGAGAATAAAAAAGGAAAAAGTGTCAAAAAGGTTTTTTCTCTGAAATATTGTAAATAACCTCAAGCAGGATAAAGGATCATTGCTAGATAACAGGTAACCCTGTCGAGGCTATGGACGCTTGTAGGCAGCAGAGGCTCTACCTACGACAAATGAGCATATTTTAAAAGCCAGTACGCAGAGAAGACCTTATTTTATCTTTAAAATACCAAGTAATGTCTAGTGCGAATATAGGAACTAAGCCCGAGGAAGCAAACAATTGGAATATGAAAAGGTTGAGACAAAGTATCATTGACAGGATAAGGGGTAATGTACTCTATCTGTCCATAACAAAATTTAGACATACGAAAAAATTTTCTGTTTTGGAAGTGGAAATTCAATAGAAAAGCAGAGATAACTGGTTCTTCACAGTGAATCACCATTGTTGTGGTCACCAACAACCCCCCTCTTTATTTGGTATTAGAAATAACACCAAGCAAAGGGGGACCCTTAACAAAAAATCTAAAAAATATTTTTATCAATTTTTTTGTATTTTTACTCCCTAAAGCTATATCGCATCGCGAAGAGAGAGTGAAGCATTTCCTATGCACGTAAATAAGCTGCGAAGAAGCGACGCGAAATTCATCGCATCGCATATATTGAAAGCGCCCTTAAATGAGAAACTTAAGGAATTGCCGACGGCTGATATGCGACGTCGCATATTGCAACATCACATAAGCAGCACACAGTGATTGAATGATAAAACGTGATCTTGCGATCTGCGATCTTGCTATCTGCGATCTTGCAATCTGCGATCCTGTGATTTGCGATCTGCGATGAATGAGACTATCAATTCCTGCGATGACACTTCTTGACATCGCAATCCTCGATACTGCGATGCGAATCGCAAAAACCACTCATCGCAAAATTTCCTCGACATAGTCTGTAAACCCAAAATTGAGCACGCACCTTAAGGGAAATTAATGATTGTACGCCAAAGTATCCAAGAATGATTGTGTTGCGTTTTTCGAAGAGTCACGTCATTTTGAGTGCCATGACTATGCATTCATTAGAACTTAAAGCTTTCATGTCAATCATTTCGTCATCTCTCTTTTCCTTTGCGTAAACTGTAAGGCAGCAACTAATATAAATCAATATGCAGAAAACATCTAAGGAAAAGGGGAAAGCGCCAATACTCGGAGAACAGAGAGGAGATGCCTTCACAAATGGATGCCGCATGCAGCAGGACCGCGGTTCTAGAGTATCACTCAACAGACACTGATGAAAATAGACTATCCAAGACTCAGAGTCAAAGGCGCACAAACGCGGCATGTTTACAAAAGATCCTGAAGCTCAGACTGGGTAAAGCAAAAAGAAAGACGCTAAGGAAGGAAGACGCTTCAGAAAAGCCTGGAACAAAGAACGAAAGCAATCTGCAATACAGAAAATTGTTCAGGCAACGAAATCCCTAACTCATTGAGTCATTCACACGGCCGGAGACTGAAATAGCAACAGCACAATCAGTTTGAAAGAAATCTGGGTTATACCAAGTATACACACAGCGAATACACCAAGCCAGAGGAAGATTTTCGAAAATATCTTCTAGTTTGTCAGAAAGCGGTGCCATCTCTTGTTATTTGTACTTTTATCGCTCGAACGAAAGGAGAAGACAACCAGCCGACTGTTCTCAGGCGAACATTGCATTGCTTACAGCACTAAGGAGCAGATACAGAAACGGTTAGAAATTAGATTCAATTTTTAGAAATAAATCCGTTTTACTAGAAGGGCGGTCATTTGAAGTCGTTTCCTAAATTTGTGTAATTAAGATTAATTAGTTAGTAGTATTTAACCCTTCTCATGGCATTTGGAGAAGGGTCCGGAAATCTGTCAAAAAACTTGTCCTCAGAACATGCACTTTTGCACCCTCGGAGGGGGTTATTGATGAATGGATGGATCAAGATTTATCAATGTTTTCATTTAATGTCTGCTAGTGATGTTTCACTTCTGTACTCTTAGTAGATATTAGAACAAGTAGAGATAAATCGTTATTGCTTGAAGTTTATGAGTGAAATCAGTCATAAATGGTACTTTTATCTCTTGACCAATTTCTGCTTATATTCTTAGAGTGATATGCAGTTTTAGTTGTTTATATGTTAATGTATGAATGTGTGGGTTACCATTTGGCACTTCTGTACGCTGGAGTCATTTATTTGTGCTTGACATATGAATAACTTATTATGCGATATGCTGTTCACAACTGTTTTGCCTAACTTTTTATGCAGAATGGTTTATCTTAAAATTATTTCTATTCTTATGATAGTTGAATGATCTTTATTACCAGTTATTGTTCGAAATCTCTTTAGATCTCATAATAGAAGAAATACACCCCAGGTTAGCGTAGATTAGATGTGTTGTTTTTATTAGATTACAATAGCATAGAGTCAGTTTAGGAGTTAGAATTAAATTAGCTTAAAATACTTCTAGATCAGCATCATCCAACTCTACACACACACACACCCCCTAGATTGGGAAACTGGTCCCATTATCCCCAGTCGGACCCGCTATACCAAACGAACAAGGAGCTGCCAACCAAGTTCCGGACCGGGTGGGTATCCCCCTTGTTGTCGACCCGATTTTCGGGGCTTCAACACCTTTGTAGATTCTCCCATGAAAGATTTTTGTTCTGAAATAGCAACCAGGAGAAGGTGATCATCTTCATCGGGCATTGAGCTTTCCAGTAACATAGAGGAAAAAGAGGAGGAGGGTTCCTGGCAACAACAGAAATCATGTCAGCGTAGATGTTCTTGACGCTCACAGGTTTATGGATTGACCATACCAAATTATCTCTAGTGCCCGAGCGGGAGATCCCCAAGCAGTCAAGCCTCGCTTTTACCCTCAGCCATAGAGGAAGCGACTGACGAGGCAGATGAAGCTCCTCCCCATCCTTCCAAATCGGAGAGGCTCTAGACCATCCTTTAATCAACTTGTCCCACGTAAAGACCCCCAACCTATGAAAATCATATAGCAGTGGAAGAGGAAATTTGAACCCCCGGCCAGATAAGATAGGGTCAAAAGCAATAAAAATGTTTGATCCTGAATATAAAGTCCAGCAGAATTTTTCCATGAAAAATGGGTGGACTTTTCGCAGGTTGTTCCAAATCATCGAGCCGCTTCTGGTGCCAAGGATCCGTTTCCTGTACCAAAGGTCAACAGGCTTATCCCTCAGATATTTAGTCTTTACAAGACTACTCCACAGACCGTCCCCAAATATTCCTCTGTAGAGAGACTTACAGAGAAGGGCGTTACCAAAGGAACGGAGGTGTTTCAAGCCCCATCCGGCCATACGTTTTGGAACAAAGATGGAGGCCATCTTTACGAGATGTATTTTATACTGATATGCTTGACCTCCCCATAAAAAGTTTGCAATCAACCTGTTCATCTGCTTAATAATTTTGCTGGGAAGGTAGAAAATGTAAGCCCAGTAGACTGATAGTTGACAAAGGACAGATTGTGCTAGTATAAGCCTGCCCGCAAGTGAGAGGAATTTATATTCCCATAGTGCGATTTTCTTGTAAAACCTATCTAGCAGCCATTGCCAATCCCTAGTAGTATATCCTTTTGCCTTTAAAGAGAAACCCAGGTATTTGAATCCCTGATGTAATGAATGTGGAGTTATACCCAACAGGTCTGAGATCCACTAAACAATATCCAGCCCGACTTCATTATGATACAAGAAGGATTTTTCCTTGTTTATAAACAGGCCCATAGCCTTCTAGAATCTTGAGAGAACGTCATTTATGCAAGCCTGGGAGGTCCTACAGAGCATTGCAAAGATGAGAACATCGTCAACAAAAAGATTATGTGAGATGGAAATATTCTTACAGATCTTGATCGGAAGACATCTTTTGTCCGCAACAGCTTTGTTTATCTGAAGACTAAGAGAGTTCATCACCAGAATTAAGAGCAATGGAGAAAGGGGACATCCCTGCCGAAGGCCCCTCTCGGCCTGAAAAAAGGCCGAGGGAATTCCATTCACAATTACCGAGTATTTTACATTCTCCACACAAGACATGACCCAATTGACACCTTGGGACTTAAGTCCAATCTTTGCTAACAGAATTCTCAAAAAGCCCCAATCAACACAATCATAAGCTTTCTGTAAGTCTATCTTGAGGATTGCCGCATCCACATTCTTTGATATCATTTTAAAAAGGCTTTCTTGTGTCATGGCTACCGCATCCAAGATGAATCTGCCCTTTAAAAAAGCATGCTGGTCTCTGGTGATAAAGGGATTCAAAAAGGGCTTCATTCTTTCTGCAACAATTTTTGATATGATTTTAAATGTGATGTTACATAAAGAGATTGGGCGAAAATCCTGAAAGGATTCAGTCCTATTCTTTTTTGGAATAAGCGCAATGAATGTTGAGGTAGTAGCTGAGTGAATGTTCCTAGCCATGCGGGAAGCATCTACCATGCGCAGCAAATCCATCTTGAGGAGGTCAAAGAAGTGAAGAAAAAATTCTATTGGCCAGCCGTCAGGCCCCGGGCTTTTATCCTTTTTGAAGGATTTCATGGCCTTAAGAAGTTCATCCTCAGAAATGGGTTTAAAGAAGTCCTCATTTTCATCTTTGTTAAACATGTCAGGCGCATGCTCAACACCCCAAAGGGCGTCCTGGAAAACAACCTCCCTTCTTCTGTATTGTTCTTGGAAATACCGCACTGCCTCCGACGAAATCTGGTCCTGTGTTGTAAGAATGTTCCCCTGATCATCTCTAATGCTCCAAAAAGATTTTTTTTCCCTTCTTGCACTAGCAAATTTGTGGAAGAATTTTGAGTTCCTGTCTCCTGCTTTTATCTATATTGCTTTGTTCTTAAGGCGCCATGATTCCTCCACTTTTAGGAGAATCATTTTTTTTCTTTTTTCCAACTTTCTGATAGTGTTTTTCATTTCAAAATAAAGGAAATTGGGGTCATACGACTCCCAAAGGTAATCCAGTTCCTTGCGAATGCTATTCAGATCCTCTTTATCCGACTTCTTCTTGTTTTTTTGCCATTCTTTCGAGACCACTTTCAGCCTTTTTAACTTATCACGGAATGGCATGAAAGGAGCCATTTCGGACTCCTGAATATGCTTCAAGTATTCTGATACGAGTTCATTATAGGATTGATCCTCCAAGAGAGTTCTATTAAATTTAAAGGAGTATCCAACTCTATAAGTATTCCCGTGCCAGGACAAAAAGATAGGCCTGTGATCGGATGTGCGATCTTTCCCAATAGATAAAGAAGGCACGCCCAGAATACCAATGATGCTGGCATGAATAATAACCCTGTCAATTCTCTTAGCTACATATGCTTGCCCGGACCTGCAGTTATCCCAAGACGACATTATTCTGTCTGGAGCAACGTCCGTCAAATCCCTGTTGAGTAGTTCCTTCTTTATTCTTTTTGACAGAGAGTCAAAATTCCTGCAATTCCCCCAGCACTCATCAGCATTAAGGGTGAAGTTAAAATCGCCAGCTAATAGCAACGATTCTACCTCAAGTATGTGTGATTCGAAAAGCTTTTCCCAAAAGGGCAGTCTATTTTTATATGGAGCATAGATGTTCAGCAGGTTGAGGGGGCAAGATTGTCCCCTGATTGAAGCATGGATTAAGATCCCCGCACAACATTTATATGCCTTTGCCATGATCCAAACAGGATCCCATAGAACTACTAGACCACCCGACTGATCGGTTGCTTCAGTTGCCACCATATGCCACGTAGGGAACATTTTTCTAAAGTATACTATGGATGCTAGGCTGGGATGCATGGTCTCCTGAATGAATATGATCTTCGGATGGGCCGCATAGAAAACTTCTTTGAGCGCATTAAATTTGGGGGCTGCACCCAAACCCCTGATGTTCATAGAGACAAGGAATGTCATTTTGATGATTGGCCAGCCTCGCATGCTCTAAGGGGCCGGAACTCAGGTGAATCCAGAATAGGAACTTCCACTAAGGAGAAATTTCTCACATCATGCTCTGAAGCAACAGTTCTCCCTCTAAAATGACGAGTGCCTCCCTTTGATTTCTTCCTGACAGTGATATTTTTTGCAGATTGAGGACTGATGATAGGATAGGGCGGGCTGGACAGTTTGTGAATGGTAAGCGGTTCAAGTTCCAGCGAGGTTTGATTGAGGAGGCAATCAATATCGTTGTCAAAATTATTAGCCAGAGAAACAGGGGAAGCATTTCCCGGGGAAGGAGTATGACTCGGATCATTATCTTGAGACCGGATGGGTTCTTTACCCTTCGAATCAGCATGACAATGATTAACAGGAGACGGAGTGGAGGATGAAATCTGAATGGGGAGGGAACCGACGACAAAATCGTTTTTGTTCATATCAGGTGGGGGTGGAACGGGGGAATCCTCCTGAGGTTCAGGAATATGAGAGCATAATGGTGGCGAGGAGATAGAATCTAAACGGATTTGAGAGTCTCTATAGGAGCAATAAGGATTCAGCTGAGCAGATGGGTCTAAAGGCTGGGAATACTCATGAGTCGGTAAATTTTGATGAACCTGCTTTCCGATGACCCGGATGTCCGCTTCATGGGAAAACTCAGATTCATATCGTCTTGCCCGCCTGATATTAGATTTCCTGACTTTTTGTGAGAATCGAAGGCTGCAATTCCTGATCAGGTGGCATGTCTTATGACATAAGGAGCATCTAAAGGGGATACCCCAGAAGTCTAGCCTTTGCTGGATTTTGCTATTTCCCCATATAATCTCTAAGTGATCTGGATAAGCGCCTTTATATGGCTTTTCGATAAGGACCCAGGCAATTCTTTTATCTTTCTCTCCTCTACACCAGGGATCAACATAGACGAATTTGCCTATCGAGTTTCCTATTTTTGCAAGAGATTCTTCCGACCATAACTCCAAGGGCAAGTTTGGTAGCTTCACCCAAATCAGGCAGTTTGAAGGAGTGTTCTTTAATGGATCAAATCCTATGTACCAGCGAGAGAGCGCTAAGAAGCTTCTTCCATATACCCAAGGATTTTTTAGGATAATATCTACGTCAGAGTCTTTCAGGAAGTGGAAGGAATACCATTCCTTCATCAGGCGGGAAATGATAGGGGTATAACCAATCAGGGGAGCCCATTTGTCCGTTAACCATTTACGCATATCCTGGTCATCCATCTCAGGAAATTGCCACTTCCCAACCAGCGACAATTTCTTCAGGCTATCAATTCTTTCCGTGAGGGTGGCACCGTCCACACATATGGCTTTCGGAGGAGGGTCAGTCTTGACAGGGTTCTTAGCCTTGTTAAAGAAGGAAGATGGGGATCCGGTTAATTTGGAGGAGTCCTCTTTAGGTTTATGAATTCCCCTACAAGCTGGCTTGACAATCATGTCCTCCACCGTGGCTTGCCAGCCTGTAAAGGTTGGATGTTTGTTCTGATTCTCCTCGGCTTGAATAGTTGCCTATACAAGCGCTCGCGTGGCAGAGGAGTCTGAGTCATCCATTGCTTTTAATGGGAATAGGTGAACATTAAAGCCGATATCATGCCACTTGTACGAGAATCCGAGATCATGCTCCCATTATCTCAGAAAAATCCCCAAATATAATGAAACCTGGAGGGAAAGGCCGTATAGAAATGACTGATCTGATGACAGTCACTGAATGAGGTAAGGCCCGAAGTGAAGAGCTACTATTAGAGAATGCCAAGGAAATCAAAACCGTAGATTTCGATTCTAACAAAAGTTGTGTCGGACAGGAAAGATTAAAGGATCCAGAAGGGTGAGGACGCGGGATCAGCACAGAAGAAGACTCCAGAATAGGTATCCCTTCCCCGAGACAGCTTCTCATACGTACTATGCCGGATATGGATAGATTACGAGAGTAAAAGATAGATACAGATAATTAAGGCTTGTATAGACCCGAGAAATTTTAAAAATTTTCCGGTGGCCGAAAAGATGAGGAAATACCCAGAATTCACTGGTTTTCAGGCATCCCTAATTACCGGTGCTCAGGAAGAAGGAAGCTGCTATGCGGGAGAACAATCGACACAGCAACAGACAAGCTGGAAGACACACCACCACTTCCCTATTCTGATACGAAAATCAGTGCATGGGCTATAGAAGACAATTGAGTTCTTTATCTTTGAAAAAAGGGATTTCAGCATTGTGTATCAGGACCAGAACCACAGCACTGTTGAATCGAAAACCCAAAGAGCTAAAACAAGACTAACTACAATTCGACCTCATCAATTTTACCTTAACAACTAAGAAAACATATAAGGAAAGGCTAATTAAATTGACCTTTTACTTGCTTCACCGGAACGAACGGGAGAGAGAGCGTCGTTACCATAACCATCCGCTTCCACGAGATGTCCAGGCACCATCCAGAGCACGGAACAGGATTAAAGCTGATTAACCCACTGAGGAGATGATAATAGAATTTCACAATCAGCCCCCCCAGAAAACAGACAGAGATAAAACCATCCAATCACCAAGATAGAAAAGCTAACTCCAGAGGCATATATTCGCCTGATAGGGAGCAGTCATGTGAGCCTCCATTCAGGAAAAGAAAGAACATACAGAGAGCTGTCGTGCAGGAAGCCAAAGACTAAAGGCCTGTAATGGAAGGAGGAAACCGCAGCTAAACTACCAGAGGCCAATATATAACCGGAACCTGAAAAAAAGAAAATGATCCCAGACGTCCACCTGCATGGGATGTGCACTGTGGCAGCACAACGTGAGAAGAGTGTGCATGCAGTAGACCTTCTATGCCTTCC
Organism: Pinus tabuliformis; assembly: GCA_031772625.1. Classification (NCBI taxonomy): domain Eukaryota; kingdom Viridiplantae; phylum Streptophyta; class Pinopsida; order Pinales; family Pinaceae; genus Pinus; species Pinus tabuliformis. Next base: position 1,575,638,736 of record CM062804.1, read on the forward strand.
GGGTGTCACTGTTCAAATATAATCGACCCTATCATTAGAAGGCGTGTTTTCTGTATGACCAATCAGAGAAGCACTCCCCACCTTCCTTACTTGGAAAACCAATAGGCCGAAAGAGGAAAATTCGTTGTCTGTCTCCGGGAATGGCGGGTGGCCACAGACTATTGGGTTCTGTCAATCCTGTTCCGGCTCCGCAGACTCTCCCGCGTTCCGGCTCCACAGACTCTCCCCATAAATTTCACATCTTTACATATAAAAATATCCTCATGTTTAATTTTATTAAAATCTTGAAAATATATTTATTTATTTATTTATTTATTTATTTATTTATTCAAGATTTTAATAAAATTATTCATTAATATATATTCTAGATTTTAATAAAATTATATATGACAATTTTCTATGACATGTTTTATAATTTGTTTGATTTAATAAGGTGGTAAGTGTAGCATTATGTGTACAACAGTTTATTATTAGTATTAAGTTTTTATATGGTATTTTTTTGTTTTTGTAATTTAATTTTAAATATAATGATTTAATGTGTATATATCCCCATCAACTTTAGATATAATAAATGAAAAAATAATGAAAATAAATAAATGAAGTCATTTTAAAATTTACTTCTATATTTGAAAATTTTGAATTAAAACTTTCTTAAATCGTATTTTTTATCCATTAAAAGTTAGGGAAGATTAGTATTATTAATATTTTAAATTTAAATGTGATGTGGGTATATATAAGCCATTTTGAAAGAAAGTGTTTTTCATCTCATGACCAACACATAAAAAGGTGAAAATTTATTTTCTCCCATGATATTTTAAGAGTTGTTCAATATCCTTTTTTTTTCAAAAAAAAAAAGAGCTAGAATACTTTGTTATTCAACATAGAATTAAAGGTTACTTATATATGGATATGCATGGTGCGGGTTGCTTTAGTAAAATTTGATTGATCAGATCCAAAGGAGTAATAATACCTCCTCAAAAATTACATATAACAACTATGTAAAAAATCTTAATCTTTGATCGTGATTGTTAACAGGCTCAAAAAATAACCATTTCATACCAATCCAAAATGACTCAAAATAAACACTAATTTTACCCATGTATCTTGAATCTATTGGCTCTGAATTCATAGAATATGACATATATTACCATTTTAACTCAGACTTGACTATCCAAAATAGGCCAAAGATTTAGAACAGATTGTATTGGCATTATGAATTATGTGTTGTCCTTAATGGCAACCTACCTGATGAATGGAAACCTACTTGATGAGTTTTCTCTTGATGGAAACCTACTTGTTGAAGATGTAAACATGATGTGTCTACATATGTGACAGAGTGTTTTGACAAATGCATAGAAGTTCAGGGGTAGAGGTATGATAAAGTTGAAATTTCAAGAAGTAAACGCGGATTCTGTTAAGGAAAGTCGCATAGACACGTGAGTATGAAGAAGCAAAGGCGCGTACAGTTTCCGCACCATGGTATTCTAAATACCAAGAGTACTTACCATGGTATTTCCCTGTAGTATTGAGCCCAATAACAGATGTTTTGATCCCGTCTAAGAAAACCATCGATTGGAGTATGGTTTTGACTTGTGGTATCAGATAAAGGGTAAGATATATAAGGTGATGAAGATCAAATTGGTAAGGCTATGCAAGTGATGGAAATCTTATGAATAGTTAGATCTGAAGAAAATATGCATGTAATTGGCTATTAATGCTTTGCTTGATCTAAACTAAATATGCACCTTGGAGTTTGATGATGGATCAGATCCAATAGATCTGAGATGACAATCATGATTATGAGATAATTTGATTTGGGTTGATAGTTTCTTAACGCGTGATTTTCTTGTGTATGCTGAGATCTAGGTATGTTTGAAGCTATGTGTTGCAGCGAAGATTTGATTCTGAATTTGCAGATATGTACATTGTATAGCCTGCAAGGCGCATACACAAGCTAGTGTGATTCTGGTAAGTCACGTACACACGGGTTTGTTTCTTGAAAAGTGTGTACACATGTGGATATGTTTTGAGGAAAGCGCATACATAAAGTAGGGTTTTGATGAAAAGGGTTCCTAATCAGTTTTGATGTGTTTTTGTTGTCTGTCAATGAAGTCTTCTTGATGATCTAGGTTTAAATAGTGATGTTTTGGTTATGGATTGATTGATTGAAGAATGTTGAAGTTACTTGTTGATTGTGATTAAAGATCAATGAAGATTTTGTGATTATTTCATAATGATGCAGTAAATTTGTGTATGATTCAGTGTTTGTTTCAAAGTGACAGTGTTTCAATTTTCAGGTTTTAGTGGTTTAAGATCTGTACACGGGTATGCTTCATGAAAGGCACATACACACGCGATTTTGCTACTAAAAAGTAGCATACATATTTTGACAGATGGTTGATCAGGGTTTGCAGTAACATGATCTATTTTCTGTGATGTGCAGTATGTTGTTTGATATTCTGGTTACAGTGATCTGACTATTCTAGTTGATTGGTTGAGTTTTTGGTTAATTCAATGATTGGTTGCTTCAGTTGGTTCAGAGATTGATGATTGAGTTACAGTGATAAGTTTCAGTTTTGATGATTGGTTTTGAGCTTAAATGTTGGTAGTGGGTCCAGTCTGAAAATTTGATGAAACGTGGCCTACAAGTTGTGATTAGTTGTAGTAGGTGGATCTAATATGAAAATTTATGAAACGTGGTCCCCGTAGGTGTTGAGGTTTGGAGCCTTCAATGAGGGATTTGAAGCTTCCTTCCAGTGGTAGCTGGTAAATCAGATAAGGGGGTTGGAACTCCCTTCTAGTAGGAGCTGGAAAATGAGCAAAGGTTGTAGCCTTCTGTAGGTGGGTGCTTTTGTACTAGTATGAGTTTACTCCAATACAAGATTTAGGGGGTTGGAGCTCCCTTCTAGTAGGAGCTGGAAAACGAGCGAAGGTTGTAGCCTTCTACAGGTGGGTGTCTACATACTGGTATGAGTCTGTGTCAGTACAAGGTTGTAAAAGCTTTTTATTTATATTAAAAATAAGACAGAGACAACATCAGTAGGTGATTTTTTCCCGCATTGGGTTTCCACCTTAAATCCTGGTGTTCATGTGTGTTGCCTTTGTGTGATGGTTTATGTTTTTCTTACTACACATGGTTACTATCTATTTAATGTTTAATGAAGTACCGATGCACTGGCTGAAGATAAATAAATGATAAATTAACTTTAAAGTAAGATTACTGGATATACGCTAGTTGTCTTAAGAATAATCGCGTACACATGCAGGTTCCCTTCAGTAAAGTCGCGTACATAAATCGGAATATGAAATTGAAAAATTTATGATCTGAAAATACAGATTCACCCCCCCCCCCCCAAGTATTGTTCCCAACAGATTGACAGTTCCATTTTTTATCAAAACATTGTTTTGAAATTCCTGAAAAGTGAATATTCTTGCATCCAAAATAAGAGCACCCTCTGAAAGTTGATCAACATTCTTGTTAAAATCTTTATAGATATGATGAAAAGAAATATGTCGAACTTTGTTCTTTAATTCATCTAGCATGTTTTCCAATTTATCTTATAAAGCAGAATGATCATCCAACCAGTCAATAACCCTCTTGGAGTTACCACATACCTGTAATTGTTGAATTCCTAAGTAAGATACAAGTGAAATGAGAACCCAACAAACAACAAGTTTAGTTTTGGTAATGGGGCCATAACCAATACCCAATTTTACTTGTAAGTAGTGAGTAGGATCAACTTGTTGGAGGCTTTGATACCTATTTTTGGGAGCTTGAAAGCACTGAGGGGGTGGGGTGAATCATTATTGTGCAAATGGATCAACTTTTACCTCTTTTTTGTCTTTCTTAAATATTCAACTGGATTATACATTAGTTAACCAACACATTATAACAATAGATCTAAGCACACATCATAGGCAACATATAAACAAATGATAACATCGTCAACCATGAACCATGAGTAGCAATACACATGAAAGCAACACATGAACACAGGATATAAGGTGGAAACCCTTCCGAGAGAAAAACCACCATCTGTTTTGTAACAGCCCTTGTGAAAATTCCATGTAATAAAAGATAAAAACAATAACCACAGATGAATGGGACACTTATTCCAAGTTGAATGTTGGGCAAGACATCCTAGGGGGTGTTCATTTGGTTGTTTATGGCTAAGGAAATTGGCAAAGGAAATGGCTAAGGATTTGGAAAGGCAAAATGGCATTTTTTGCACATTTATTTATGAAAATAATGGAAACTAGGAGAAAAGGGAGGTGAAAGATCACAGGTTGCATGTGAGGAGTAAAATGAAGGAAAATAATGGAAAATGAAGAAAATAGAGGCCTCACTCATAAAAAGGCTTTTGAGGATCAGTTGGTAACCTTTTGTCAGTTTAACTTTGGAGCTCTTTCATTATTCTCTCTCTCTCCCATACTCTTGGACATAGAGTTTTCTTGGAGCACTTTGGCATTGGAGCAAGAAAGGCAAAGAAGGCAAGAGGAAGCAAATATCAAGAAGGGAAAGGCAGGTTCAAGTAGCTATAGTAGACTTCATTGCAGCTATCAACTTGCATGTGTATTTTCCTTTCTAGATTTGGCATGCATGGGATTGCATGTGTTTCTTTTCTACCATGTCATGGTTTTTTCCAGGTGTGACTGTATTTTCAGCCTAACCTTACCATTTCCTGATAACTTTGATGAGATGGGTTCTCTCATACGGTTTGTGTGGGATGGCTGGATTGGATTCAAAGTCGAGTGGGGTGGATCTTCTAACTGACAAACACATGGTGGTAGTGGTCCCTAAATTGGATTGAGGATGCACAAAGACAATTGCCTAGTAATCCCTGAAGTGGACTGTGGGTTGCGGAAAAGCCAGATTGTGTGCCCCGGTGGGCCTAGGAATCCTCGACGGTGAATTGCGGGATATACGGTAAATCCAAGAGGTGTATTTTCTCTCCGTTGGGCCTAGTGATTCTGGGATGGAATGCATGGTAAATCTTGGAGAGTATGTCTCGATGTAGGGCCTAGTGATCCCTGGATTGGACTGCGAATGCACGGTAAAGCCTGAGAGACTAGGAGGCACTCAAATTCCTCACGATGTAGGTGGAGAATTACGGTGGAATCCACATTGATTGGTGTTTTTGATGTGTTCTATGAGTCCCGCATTCATGCTTGGAATATAGCATGGGGGTGATTGGCTGAAGAGAGACTTGGCTCTGCCAATCTATTGTTGGGTGACACACGGTAGTCCCATCTCCGGTTGGTTCATTACATTGATTAATAAGAAATTCATTCCATTGATTTTCATGTGTAAATGTACTGGTGTATATATGGATTTTGATGGTTGACATCTTTATTGTATTTTTGTTCCTATTATGTTGGTTATATGTACATTTTATGGCAGCAACTATGTTTGGCTCTCAGCATGTTTTTACTTTTATTTGAATGGATATTGTATCTATCACCTAATAAGTGATGAGGCCTCAAAAGACATGAGGAAACAATGGTTCATGGCGATTCTCAGATAAGTATGAGATCCCTTCACTTAATTCTGTTATTTACACCTGGAGGTTACATGTTGATGATATGTTTGACGAAATGCCCATCATGGCTAGTAGGGGTATGGTTAAGGTCTTGATCAACTATTCACTTCTACAGTATTGTTTCCCTATACTTTAGTTGATTCTGGGTTTTCATTCCATTATGGGTAGTGCCCCTGGGCCTAAAAAAGTGGCTTAAATCCCGGGGTCATTAGCACAGAACTAGAAACTTTAGTCCACAGTCATTGGCGGGAAGGCCTATGAGAGTGAATTTAGGTCTCTAGCCGCTCCCTTACCCATAACATGAGAGCGACTATGGCCTAAGAGGTACAGAACAACAGTGGGACCCAAGGACAGGCTGTCTAAGTCGTTGACTTGTCTCCTGAGGGTTATGTTGATGATGTTGATGACTGTGTGTAATGTTCCATTGATTCCACTTCCTTAAGGTCACCTAGGAGATTGAATATAATCATAGTAGCGTCTCGTCTCATGTTTGCCCCGGTTACCATGGTTACTTGGGTGGATGTGGGAGGAGGGTGTTATAGAGTGGTATCAGAGCATGGTTCAACTCTCGGACTAGATGAGTTGAAGGTGTTGGTCATGCATGCATGTCAATTGCATGTGTATCTCTTAAACTTATATACTTGTTTCATTTGCTTAATGATGGTTTAGGGTTGTATTATGGTTATTATGGAGAATTTGATGTTGATTTCGTGAAATGTATTTTTCATGAGTATGTGACTGACTGTATATGGTTATCCGTCGCTTACATGTTGATTTTATGTCACCTACTTACATCCTTGTATGTTAGGTTACATTTTGAATATTTTGATTACATGCATCAGTCTTGTAGGTTGATTACAAGAACTGATCGATTATGTTTGACTACATGCGGTTATGCGTATTTGTAGTTGGTTAGGCATTGCTTATGCATGTTGTCGGTTGCATGTAGTAATGTGTACAATGGAGTAATGGTTGTTGTCATGTATGAGGTCATAACATGCATTGTTGATATGGCCTTGCATTGATGATTGGATCCTAGTTAAAGTAATGTTTATGTGTTGATACATTTATTTGTGTATGTCTATACACTGTTATGATAATCTTATACGTGTATCATGATGATTGGTTGATCTTGCAGACAAGGTATCCTCCCCAAGATAAAATAAGGTACATTGTTTTATTGTGATTTGGTTTATCTGACATATTATGCATTGCAGGAAGAAAGAGGTCAAATGGCTAGCAAGGTGGTAAACTACGTAGAATCTCCCTATGCATCAGATGAGTAGTGTGGTGTGGGGCATACTTATGATTTCGTCGATACATTGAGAAGCTTGAAGGAAGAGATAAGGAGTTGCAAGGCATATAATGATCAGGCACAAGAGAAGCAAGAAGAGGTCAATGTTATACTTCTTCAGATTTTGTCAAAACTATAGTGACAAGGTCCGCTTCGGCTTAGCCATGCACATGAGGATGGAACTAATGGAGCATATGGCGGTAGATCTCCAGGTAGACAAGGGTCAGATAGATCTGATACAGTGAGAGATGGAAGGTTATTTGACACTCTAGAAAGGAGGGGAAATGAGTACAGGTATTATTCTAGTTCTGGTTCTGATAGACATCATGATTGTCATCGTTATCATCCTTACAAGAGGAATGATAGAGAGTACTTTTTGGATGAAATCAAGAAAGAAAAACCACCTACTTTTGATGGACATATGAAGAATCTGGAAGATGTAGAGGCTTGGATACTTGGTATAATCAAATTATTTGAGTTGCATGAGTACACAGATAACATGAAGGCTCGATATCTATCTTCAACTTGAAAGGTAAAGCATACATCTGGTGGGAAGATGTTAGGCGGGTTAGAAACACTAAGACAGATGACTTGAGTTGGTAGAAATTCAAGAGGCTTTTTAGGAAGAAGTACTTGTCATAAAGGTACTATGACACTAAGGCTAAATAACTCTATGAGTTAAAGATGGGATCAATGAAGGATGAAGAGTACACAATCAAGTTCTTGGAACTATTGAGGTATGTACCATATCTTACTAATGAGAAGGCTAAAGTTCAATGATTTGTTATTGGTTTGCCATTAGCATTAGAGATCGGATTGAGTATGATGAGCCTCAATCACTTGAGGAAGTTATTGGGAAACTAAAGCATTGTTATGAGAAATCAAAGTGTAAGAATGAATCTTAGCATGGATGGAAGGGAAAAGACAAAGGCAGAGGTAAATGGTAGCCTAAGAGGACAAGGCCTCAACATGTATATGGGAAAGAAAATGTGGCACAACAAAAGAGATCTAATGCAACTAGACAGGGACATGGGCCATAGCAGCATCAACAACATAGAGGTGAGGACATTGGTGGGTTGGAGTGTTAGACATGTGGTGAAGAACACCTTAGGAGAGATTGTCTGCAACATCAGGGTGGAAGGCTTAAGATATACAGTGCACAGGAGGTACAAACTGTTGGGGATGTTGGTCAGAGTATTCCACGTATCTATGCAGTAGTGGACAATGGGCAAGCAGAACACCAGGTATCTATTATTAAGATGGGTGGTAAGCTTTGTGATCAATTTATTTCTAATTTGATTGACCCTGGATCTAATTATAAATATGTTAGTCCTAACTTGGTGGATAAATGTGATTTGAATAAGGAGTTTCATGCAGAGTCTTGGTTAGTGCAGTTGGTTATAGGTACGAAGAAGCGAGTTCATCATTGGGTAAGAGCTTGTGCAATTGAATTGAATTGAATGGTATGCCTAGAGCAACACATTTGAATGTATTACTGTTGGGTTCATACAGTATGTTGTTGGGCATGGATTGGTTGTATCTTCATAGAACCAAGGTTGACTGCTATGACAAAGTTATTGAGTGTGTTGATGACAATGGAGAATCAAGAGTCTTGCAAGGTAAGAAGAAAGTTGCATCAGTTAGGATGGCGGCAGCTATGCAAGCAAAGCATAGCTGCAGGAAAGGGTGCAAGTTATTTGCAATACACATTTCTAATGATACGGGTAAGGAATCTGAGGATGTAGATGTGTTGAACAAGTACCCAGTGTTGCAGCAGTTTCAAGATGTATTCCCTGAGGACATCAAAGAGTTTCCACATCACAAGGAGGTAGAATTTTCGATTGAGTTAGTGCCAGGGGTAGCTCCAGCATCAAAATTAGTTGAAGGAAACGTTGTACAAGGGATACATTGGCCAAGTGTTTCACCTTGGGGTGCACTAGTCTTGTTTAAGAGGAAGAAAGATGGTACTCTTAGATTATGCATTGACTACAGGTAGTTGAACAAAGTGATTATCAAGAACATATATCCTTTACCAAGGATTGATGACTTGTTTGATCACCTGAAGGGAGCTATAGTGTTCTCGGAGATTGACTTGAGATCCGGATACCATTAGGTACCCATTAAAGAGGAGGACATTTACAAGATTGCGTTTAGGACTAGGTATGGGAATTATGAGTTTGTTGTTGTTCCATTTGGCTTAAATAATGCTCCTGCTACATTCATGTGTTTGATGAATAGTGTGTTGCGTCCATATTTGGATAAGTTTGTTATTGTGTTCATTGATTATATACTGGTATATTCTAAAAATGAGGAAGAGCATGCCAAGAATTTAGCAGCATTATTGAGATTGTTGAGGGAGCATCAGTTGTATGCTAAGCTCAGCAAGTGTAGTTTCTTTCAAACTAAGGTGCACTACTTGGGACATGTTGTCTCCAAGTAAGGCATTGTAGTAAATCCAGAGAAGATAAGGGCCATCATGGAGTGGGTAGCTCTTAATAATTTTGGTGAGGTGAGATATTTCATGGGTCTGGAAGGCTATTATATGAGGTTCATCAGGAACTTCTTGCAGATTTCTTATCCCATTACATCATTGCAAAGGAAAGGTAAGAAGTTCGAATGGACAGAGGAATGTGAGGCTAGCTTTGAGCAGCTTAAGTAGTTGTTGACACATGCACCAATACCACAGATTCCAGATTCGGCCAAAGAGTTTGTGGTATGCATAGATGCTTGCAAGAGAGGGCTTGGTGGAGTCCTTATGCAGGATGGACGGGCGGTATGTTATGAGTCCCAGAAACTAAACGAGCACGAGAAAAAAATACCCGACACATGATCTTGAGTTCATAGCGATTATACATGCATTGAAGATGTGGAGGAATTATCTTCTTAGCAGGCGATTTGTGCTTATGAGTGATCACATTGTTTGAGGTATTTGTTTGACCAGCCGAATCTGAATGCTAGGCAAGCTAGATGGTTGGTCACAATCAGCGAGTTTGACTTCGATATCAAGTACATCAAGGGTAAAGAGAACAGGGTGGAAGATGATCTCAGTAGAAGGATACAGGTACATCACTTGGCAGTTATGAGCTCCTATGGGGCGAAATTACAATATAGGATCTTGCAGGCAGGACAATAGGATGTTAGGTATATGGAGATTGTGCACATGTTGCAGTAGGGTGATATTACAGGTACATGTAGTGGTACAGGTACAGGTGCAGGTTCACAGGGCATGGACTATCGTCTTACAACAGATGGATTGATCGGGTTCCAAGACAGGATATATGTACCAAATAGCAGTGAGCTCAAGAAGGTGATCTTGAGGGAGTTTCATGTGAAACCATATACAGGTCACACAGGTTATCAGAAGACTTTGACTGCAGTGAACAGATATTACTATTGGTTGAATTTGAAGAGGGATGTAGCATAGTTTGTGGCTAGATGTTTTGATTTTCAATGGGTGAAGGCAGAGTGTAAACATCTAGGTGGACTGTTATAGCTGATTACAATTCTAGAATGGAAATGGGAGGTCATTTCCATGGATTTCATCATAGGGTTGTCGAAGAAAACGAAGCAGCATGATTCCATCATGGTCATTGTGAACAGGTTAACAAAGGTTGCATAATTCATTCCGTGAAGTCTACATTTTTAGTTAATGATGTGGCACAGGTATTCATCAGAGATGTGGTTAGACTACGTGGTGTTCTAAAGAAGATTGTGTTAGACAGGGATGCAAAGTTCACTTCCAAGTTTTGGAAGCAGTTATTTGCAGGTTTGGGCATAGAGTTGGCCTTCAGCACAACTTATCATTCGCAGACAAATGGACAGAGAGAGAGGATCAACAGGATATTAGAGGACATGTTGAGGATGTATGTGATGCATCAAAAAAGGAAGTGGGGAGAGTATCTCCCTTTGGTAGAGTTCACATACAACAACAGTTATCAAGAGTCTTTAAGGATGATTCCTTTTTAGGCATTGTATGGGCAAAGTTGTAACACTCCTATCAATTGGAGTGGTCCGGTTAGTAGAGTATTGATTGGACCGTATATGTTGGCAGATATGGAACAAGAGATGCAGTTGATCAAGAGCAATCTCAAGGCAGCACAGGATAGGCAAAAGAGTTATGCAGATAGGAACAAGTTGTTCAAGGAGTTCCAGGTTGGGGAACAGGTGTACTTGCACATCAAACCGAAGAAGAGCTCCTTGCAGATTGGCTCATGTGCCAAGTTGGCACCACAGTTTTGTGGACCCTTCAGTATCATTGAGAGGATTGGGCCAATAGCCTATTGACTTGCACTGCCTCCGACAGTGAAAGTCCACGATGTTTTCCATGTATCTTTGCTTAAAACGTATGTTAAGGATGTTGATCATTTGATTGACTCATATGTATTGTAGGTGGAACCAGATGGAGAATTCGCCGGAGCCTTAGTCTATATTGCAGAAAAAGGTGTTCATGCTCCGGAACCGATCAATCGAGCAAGTTAAAGTGCAATGGCAACACTTTGGCCCGATGAAGCTACATGGGATATGGCAGATCATATGCAGATCATGTATCCTTCCTTGTTTGTCAATTGAGGCAAAGTAACTTTGATATGGTGGTTTGGTGATTGCTTATGGTGGTTTGGTGATTGCTTATGGTGGTTGGTAGTTTCTTATGGTGGTTTAGTATATGCTTCATGGTGGTTTAGTATTTGATTTATGTTGATTTAGTATATGCTTTATGGTGATCAATATATGCTTTATGATGGTTGATATATGTTATATGATGTCTTGATATATGCTTAGATATGTTGATTAGTATATGTTTGATATATGTTTTTGTATATGATTTGGCATATGTTTTGGTATCAATATTTATGGTGATGTCACTATATGTACCCATGTGCATGGATGTAAATACTATAACGAGTTGTGTTATAAATCTCTGCTATGTGATATGGGCATCATGTCATTACGGTTATGCTCTCATGTTATTATGCTATCATGTGGTTATGTTATCATGATGTTATGATGTCATGTGGATTGGCACTCAGCAGGATGATCATTGTAAATACTGTAATGCGCTGTGATATAAAGCTCCACTATGCAGTATGTTGTCATGTTGTCATGATGTTCATCTCTTGACCATATCTTTAATTGTAAATACTGCATCAAGTTGTGTTATAAAGCTCCATAAGTAATATGTCTTCTTTCAGTAGGTTGTTGAGGTATATGTGTGATTGAACACCGAGGACGGTGTCCCTTAAGGGGGAGGGTTCTGTAACAACCCTGGTGAAAATTCCCTGTAATAAAAGATAAAAACAATAACCACGAATGAATGGGACACTTATTCCAAGTTGAATTTTGGGAAGGACATCCTAGAGGGTGTTCATTTGGTTGTTTATGGCTAAGGAAATTGGCAAAGGCAATGGCTAAGGCTTTGGAAAGGAAAAATGGCATTTTTGGCACATTTATTTATGAAGATAATTGAAATTAGGAGAAAAGGGAGTTGAAAGGTCACAGGTTGCATGTGAGGAGGAAAATGAAGGAACTAATGGAAATGAAGAAAATAGAAGCCTCATTAATACAAAGGCTTTTGAGGATCAGTTGGTAACCTTTTGTCAGTTTATCTTTGGAGATATTTCATTATTCTCTCTCTCTCTCTCTCATACTCTTGGACACTTAGAGTTTTCTTGGAGCACTTTGGCATTGGATCAAGAAAGGAAAAGAAGGAAAGAGGAAGCAAAGATCAAGCAGGGAAAGGCAGGATCAAGCAGCTACAACAAGCTTCATTGCAGGTATCAACTTGCATGTGTATTTTCCTTGCTAGATTTGGTGTGCATGGGATTGCATGTGTTTATTTTCTACCATGGTATGCGTTTTTCCAAGTGTGACAGTATTTTCAGCCTAGCCCTATCATTTCCTGATAGCTTTGATGAGATGGGTTCTCTCATACACTCTGTGTGAGATGGCCGGATTGGATTCGAAGCCGAGTGGGGTGGATCTCTGAACTGACAAACACATGGTGGTAGTGGTCCCTGAACTGGGCGAAGGATGCACAAAGCCACTGGCTAGTAACCCCTCAACCAGACTATGGGTTTCAGCAAAGCCATATTGTGTGCCTTGGTTGGCCTAGGAATCCTTGTCGGTGAATGGCGGGATATACGGTAAAGCCAAGAGGTGGATTTTCTCTCCGTTGGGTCTATTGATTCCAGGATGGAATGTACGGTAAATCCAGGATATTATGTCTCGGTGTAGGGCCTAGTGATCCCTAGATAGGATAGCGGATGCACGGTAAATCCTAAGAGACTAGGAGGCACTAAAATTCCTCACGGTGTAGATGGAGAACTCCTGTGGAATCCACATTGAATGGTGTTTTCGATGTGTTCTATGAGTCCCACATTAATTCTTGGAATATGACATGGGGATGATTGGCTGAAGAGAGACTTGGCTCAGCTAATCTATGGTCGGGTGGAACGTGGTAGTCCCATCTCCGGTTGGTTCATTGCATTGATTAATGAGAAATTAATTCCATTGATTTTCATGTGTAAATGTATTGGTGTATATATGGATTTTGATGGCTGACATGTTTATTGTATTTATGTTCCTATTATGCTAGTTATATGTACATTTTATGGCAATAACTGTGTTTGTCTCTCAACATATTTTTACTTGTATTTGAATGGATATTATATCTATGAACTAATAAGTGATAAGGAAACAAAAGAAATGAGGAAACAATGGTTCATGGTGATTCTCAGATAAGTATGAGATCCCTACACTTAATTCTGTTATTTACACATGTAGGTTACATGTTGATGATATGTTTGACGAAATGTCTGTCATGGCTAGTAGGGGTTTGGTTAAGATCTTGATCCACTGTTTACTTCTACAGTATTGTTTCCCTGTAATTTACTTGATTTTGAGCTTTCATTCCATTCTAGGCAGTGGCCTAGGCTTTGGGCCTGAAAAAATGGCTTAAATCCCGGGGTCACTGGCACAGAACTGACAACTTTAGTCCATAGTCACTGGCAGGCAAGCCTATGAGAGCGACTTTAGGTCTCTAATCACTCCCTTTCCCATAGCATGAGAGCGACTATGGCCTAAGAGGTCCAGAACAACAGTGGGACCCAGGGACAGGTTGTCTGAGTGGCTGACTTGTCTCCTAAGGGTTTTGTTGATGATGTTGATGACTATGTGTAATGTTATGTCGATTCCACTTCCTTAAGGTCACCTAGGAGGTCGAATCTGATCATAGTAGCCTCTCATCTCATGTTTACCCCGATTGGCATGGTTACATGGGTGGATGTGGGAGGAGGGGGTTATATGTTTCTGCTTCGCTTCTTCTTATTAATATTGAAATCTATCTCTTACATCTTCATATCACTGGCCACGACCAATGTGAAATCCATAACTTGTGATGCACACGAGTAACCACTCACACCAGGCCACTACCTAATAGACGCCATCACTTCCTAGGATTTGTAAGCCACCACCTATTGGAAGTAACCACTCCCTCAACTATACAAGGCACCACCTACTAGATTCCCCAACACCCAATAGTTTTTCTAGCCACCACTCCTAAGTTCTCAGGCCACAACTCGAACGAAGCCACCACTCCCTGAATAAACATTCCACAACTCACCCATTGAAGGCCCCAACCTTCACGCTCTCATGGACCGCATTTCTTGCATTTTCAAACTGGGATCCACTCAATCAACTATAGGCCTCATTTCATATATTTTCACACTAGACCCACTATAACTCTATTCTCATCAACTAAATACAACAACCTCTATATTTGCAACTCAACAAGCCACTACTCAACATAATCAATAGTTTCTCTCATGCACACACTCTGCTCACCAAGTCAATAAACAACAACATCATAAAAAACACTCTCTATTCATACGTCAACAACAACATACATGCAAACCCTCTCACTCAGACATACATGATATGGAATTAATACATAGCACATATGAGCTCTCAAACTCATCCAATTAGCCAACAAAAATACATACTCATACATACAACAACACAAGACTCTAGCATTTTAATGTTGTAAATATAAAATTGTGGCATTAATGGATATCGACATATGTGCTCTACAAACATTGTTAGCAATACAAATTTGCAGTAGAAAATATTTTAATGCATTATATCCATAGTAGCAATAACCTATGTCATATACTGTGTCTTTGATCTTTGTAAACAACACACTCTTCAAGTGTTCATTCTCTAATTTTCACGCACAATGGCTACCAGATCGCACTATTGTTGACCCAACTCAACCCAAATGCACTGCCACAAAAACGTGCTTTGTTACATGACAATGTGCATCACATGGTTGTCTTTATGCATACGTTTTCTATGTGCACTATCACCTATTCCATTCACACCTACATGCTAACAACCATTTTTGACATCGATCTCTGATCTAACACAAATGACCATACGCACTAACTCAAGTAGGCAACTTTTATACTCTCACCGATAACCTTAGCATCTCTCCATCACTCTACAATCTGTCATACACACTATCTAACTTGAGGTAGATCCATAAGAATGACATTTAACCATAACACCCAACACTTCAACGATGGACCAAATCACACCACTAATCTATCTCATTAATACAACTCATAACTACTAAGACTAGATCAATGTGATAATGGTGTTCCATTATATATGGTGACCAAGTCAATCCATGACCAAATCAACCAACTAATGTGTTGCTAATGTGTTCATACACTTTGACGACGAATTCAAACCTTCAATCGTAGTTAATACCTTGGGCAATTACCATATAAAAAGGTTGTAGTTTTATTTGTGCATGCACAAGCATCACGGACGTGGATTTTGTCAGCCACAGGACTAAGGATTTGGGTTTTCCATGTTTAATCTAGGCTGCAAAAGAAAATTTTCCACTTCAAATTTGAGTATGTCCCATAAGGACATGGATTTGCCATGCTTAATCTAATTTTGTACCTAAACTTGGGGAAAATCAAAATTCTTCAGTCATAACTGCAACCAACTTCTTCAAGACCTCTGCAACACCAGGAACACATCAACACTCATCAATTAACCCAAGTGAAAGCTCATTAGTCTTGTTGAAATCAATGCCAACATGATTGACTTCATGGTTGACATTAGTGCCAACAACATGCTACCAACACAACTTTGAGACAAATGCCTCCCCCACATTTCCCACACTGTGATGCTCCATCGAAAAACCCAACTATGTAATTTTGAATTAAGAAGGGAATCTTGGGTGCTCATGGAAATTTTGACTTTGACCTAGAAGATTATTCCCTATAATACCCAACAATCACGGGATCAACAAGTCTAAGTTGGCAGGTATACTTTCAAAAATTGACTTATTCCTAACTTTCCATAGACCTCGTGCTATAAAAATAGGAATTTTTTTTGTGCTTTTCTTTTTGTGTACCTAGAGTTAAGGAAATCTTCAAAAGATTTACTCCTAAAACCTGAAGAATATCAATCCATACCTTTTGCACAAATTCACAATTTAAGAAATGATGTTTGACAAAATCCTCCCTGGAATGGCACAAGAAACAAAAATTTGGACCAATAAAGTTCATTTTCTAGAGATTCTCCTAGTTTAACAATTTGTTTTCCATTGTCGACCAAATAAAATAATGAAGATTTTTGGGTAATCTCCACTTCCAAATCAAATTTAACCACCAATGGTTATTGGACTCAATGGAGGAGTACAAAATAGCTTCATATGTTATATTAGCTTTCACTAAACCAATGACTTTATACCATGTCTAGGCCAACTTAACTTCTTCATCAGTAAGGCTTATTCCACTAGTACACAATCCTTTTAAGTAATTCTCCCACTCTTCTATTTTTGTACCTTCAAGTCCCAGGTCAACAGAGTTCATCCAATAGCAAACATGAGCATTCTTGAGTTCCTAATTTTTTACTTGACTCAAATTATACACTCCCCTTGCATTGAGAGAGTCCATTGGAATATTAGAGAGAGTATACTTCTCTAAACCACCCATAAAGGGGTCCCTACCTAACAAAACCTACTCCCCATTTTCCACCCTCCAAGCCAACCACTGGAAGAACCAAGGAAAGAATTCCATCACTCCCTTCCAAATAAAAAAACCATAATGAAACGTCTTACCCATAGGTTTTAAAATCCATTCCACTACAAAATGATTTCTAATATACTTATCTAGCAAGATTATACTCTAAAACCCTATCCCAAAAATCCCTTACTGTGGACTTTTTAAGGCAATGGCTCTCCCAAACCAAAATATATTCTTGAACCCCCACCCACATAATTTCTTAGGTCTTGAGAGAACTTCCTAGCTAGCAAGGTGAATCCCTTCATTGTCTTCTTTACAGGTCCACAAAAAAGTAAGCATCATTCGTCTTATTTTATTCTAGATGTATTTTGGAAGCTTCGCTAGTGTGACCCAATAAGTAGGGATGTTCTCCAATACTAATTTAACCAATATCATCCTTCCGCCTAGGATTAACCACCCGAAGCATTAGTTCCCAATATGCTTCTCTATTGTTTTAATGTGCCACAGCTAATCTTCCTTGAGATAGTTGTTTGCTTTTAAGAATAAGCCCAAGAAATTAAACCCTTTTTTTACTTCCTCCACTTTACAGGGGAAGAAAGTAGTTATATGCAATATAATATCATCAAATATAAGATTATATAGGGACATATACTTTTGAGTAATCACCTCCATCCTTATTGCTTTGCAAAATAGTTTAATAATGCAAGCAAACTCCATCCATTTGTTCACAGTACCTTCTCTCATCAACAAAACATCATCAACAAATAATAAATGTGTCATACATTGGGACATGGAAACTTTGATTCCTTTAATCATGTCTTCCCTCTTACCCTTATGGATAAGCATGTTCCGGCCTTCTACTACTAGGAGAAATAGTAGAGGGGACAAGAGAAAACCCTGTTTAAGACCCTTGTAGCTGGAGAAGAACCTTTTCAACGACTGCAAAGTTGGAAGAGGAAATGCAATTCATAACCCAGTTAGTCACTTCTAAATTCAACCCAATTTTTAATAAGACCAATCTTAAAAAGGTCCAGTTGACTTTGTTGTAAGCTTTTATTAAATCCATCTTGAGCAACAATTCTTTTTGCTTCTTGACTTTAATTGAATGCAAAGATTCTTAGGCAACACCTATGGCACCATAGATTTGTCTTCCATATAGGAACCCAAATTGTTCCTAGGTAATCAACTTCGATAGTTTGTCCCTCACTCTATTTGGGATGATCTTAGTGATTATTTTATAGACCAAGTTGTTGAGTGAAATAGGTCGATAATCATTAAAGGATAGAAATTTTGAGAATTTTGGGATTAAGGTTATAGATGTTGCATTAATAACACATGTAACTCTTCCCCTCATACTCGATTCCTCCACAACTTTAAGAAGTTCCTCTCCTATTAGAGCGAAAAAAATGCCAGAAAAATTTCAACTGTGCACAACACATATACCTAGGAACGTTGGCCCGAAAATGTATCTAATACATCTACATAGGCACGTTGGTCAAATTATATAACTCGGCTTACCAACCTAAATATCAATGTACATATATTTCCATAATATTAAACGGGAAGGGTTATTACATTCCTCATCCCCTATGTTATGCATTTTACTCAATTCATTATATGTCCATAATCTAAGTCTGTTACTGTAAAGTGGCTTGAGCTCACAATTTGTAGCTACAAGTTCATGTCCTCATGTGTGGCATTTTAGGGCATCCTCCACACTTTTGGTGCCATCTGCACATCAATATGATCTGGAGGTCCTTGCTCCACACTAAAGAGAATGCAAGCTCTGCACCATTATCAACATCCTAGAGGAAATCAAATAGATGACATTAATACTTGTAGTATTTAACACTCAAGGGAAATCATGACATATACATATACATATTTCTTTTCTTTCTTTCAACAAGAGCAATCAACAACCAAGTGTATGCAATCACTAACAAAAACAAATCATGGAATTTCTTGTAATGCAAAAATCCATAGTCATAGTTGGCTTCCAAGTGCCTCAAACATAGGCATTGTCATTGCATACAATACCTGCATATAAACATATATCTTTAATTGTTATTCTTGGTATTTCTGGTTGCTTTTGTTCTTGCTACTCTGTATGAACTTATATAATAGTTGACCTTGTTAAAGTTGTATCAAAATTGTTACAAGTTGATATAGCTTATCACAACACCTGCCATAGTCTATCATTAATCATGCCATAACACCGAGTATAGCCCAGTGACAACAATGTCGTATACCTCTCATAAGACTTGTCACAACTTGTATACAATATTTGTTAGAAAACTTGTTACAACCTACCATATGCTTGTCATAGAGTTTTTGTAGACCTGTTATCGCCTTGTGATAAGTCGACCACAAAATTTGTTATAAAACCTATTAGAAAACATGTCACCACCTGTGGCCAATCCACCTGTTATAACCTGTAATGATCTTGTCACTTACCTATGACAAGTATGTTGCAATATGTAAGGAACCTACCACCTGCCTATGGCCAATCTACCTATAGTAAGTTATTGTACCTATTATATAAAATGTAATATACATGTTAGCCATATATGACTAATCTGGTACAGCTTATTATCAACATGCCCATAAAACCAACATTATATTCACAAGTATCCCATTCTTAGGAATTTCAATTTATAATTCATATATTCATAACTCAAAAGCATGAGATATGCTAACTAAATCGATGCTTATATGTAGGAGTAAATATGAAGCTAAATTCATGGGGCATATACTTGCCCATGGGAAGGTACATAATCAGTATTATCCATTGGCCAAGGGACCAAACCCCAACAACATCCAACCTAGGGACTCACACCCCCATGAGATTGCACCCAAGTGGTGCGCCCCTCCACTACTCTCAACAGTCCCTCTAGTTATGCGACACCACCTCAAGGGCAGCTTATTGTCGATAGGGACATTCTAGAGTTCGTGGCTCCAAGATTTCCTTGTACTTGTTCATGGTCTCCAAGTACCCCTCAAGCCCTTGAGTAATCCACCTTACTCTCCAACAAATAGGAGATTTGATGGAATCATCTATTTCTTATTATACTCGCCCTTCCAGGTTCATACATCCCCCTCACTGATTAGCAGTCCCTTGGGTGATCCACATTGCCAAGGCCTTCACGTGAATTGGGAGCGCAGAACTGCAAGTCATGTGCTCCATATGACTATTGTTCTGATTAGTTGCATCGTCAAAAACACAAAAACCATGATTAGCTTCTCATACCAACTATTGCATAGACACTACAACATATTGTCGCCAATCAACATGTAATCACCACGCACATACTCATTCATCACATTCATATATGCATATACATCACATATAATATCATACACCACATATTCATTAGCAAGAGAAGGTTCAGAAAGTTTTCCTTCTCATTTTCCATATTTTAAATTGTATTTTTGAATGCATAAATGGATTCAATGCATTGAAAATCTCTTTGGCCACTTCGATTGTATACACGACTCACTTCAAACTTGCAATTCCAACAAAGCTTTGTTGTATTTTATAGAAATTTGACAAAATTATATACCTGAAAAGGGACCAAAATGTACAATAGTAAGACAACATGAAATTTTTTATACATAAGATTTTATTTATTTCAATTGTTTTATATAATATATGCATAGTCTTTTGTTTATATATATATATATATATATATATATATATATATATATATATATATATATATATATATATATATATATATATATATATATATATATATATATATATATATATATTTGATATCTGATATTGAGATATTTTACTCACGTTGGATATATATATAATACATTTCTATATAAGTATATATGAAACTGAACTAGAAATAAATTGATGACGATGATGATGATGGTTAATGTCCCCTGCAACCAAACATTGGTCTATCGAACCTAAAAACAAATTATTTAATTTGATTTAAGATTTTATTCCTATGCTCAAAAAGCTTGGAGAGAAGCCTTTCGAGCTCACTATAATTTTGACATTGTAAAAGGCTAGGAAGGTTAGTATTGTAACAAAGATTGTGAAACTGAGATCTAATGTGGTTGTATGTGGGGCACTCTAAGAGGAAGTGGTTTTCATCCTTGATGTTCCTATTCTCACATATATGGCAGATTCTTTCCATCCATGGCGTTTTAGGAACTGCCCAATGACATGTTTCACTATGGAGCTCATGAGAATTCGTTCTAATCTTTGCTATATTAATTTTCTTCTTTGAGCTAGTTAAAATAGAGAGATACTTTTGATCTTCTTGGGTGGGGTTGATGACCTTCTTATAATAACTTAATTTTCTTTTAGCCGCTAAATCTTTCTCACACCACATTTTTTCTTTGAACTTAGAAATAACAATATCTTTAATGTTATTTATGTCTTGCAATGCATCATTCTTGTTGATCTCCCAATAGTTTAACCAGGCCCTTGTGTCTTTATGCCACCCCCGATTGAGCCTTAGGTGGTTTTGGGTGGAATTTAAAGCTAGCTTAGGAAGTCTATGATCGTCTATTATTTGGTATAGGTATTCAAACTATTTATTTAGTTTTTTTCAAAGATTTTTTAAAAAGTATAAAAACTATACATTTTGCTCCTAGTCAAAAGTACTAAGAATGAACCACATTAAATGGTTTGAAATTTTGACCAACAAATGATAATGTGATTAATCCAAAAGACATTAACTAAATAAGATTGTTTTACATTTAATTATTTTATCTCTCTTGAAAATTAATATAAAATTACCTTACTTCCATGGATATCGAAATATTTTATTTGTGGCTGATAATGAGAGTGAATTTTTTTTACCACATATATGTATTCATTTTTGTTTTTTTATAATAGTTAACATTATTTTATTTATTTAGATAATCTTTTATTTTTATTTTAAAATGGACATGTGTCAACTCCACATTAAACACATACGGAATTACTTATTGTCCTCATACTAGATTGTAGGCTGCTCCTCCCTGTGTAGTAATTTTAATAATGTTAAATTTGTTTTTTACCTTAATTATAATATATATATATATATAATTAATAACTTTTTTATTAAAAAAAAACAAATTCTTTCTTTCACTATCATTTTTTTCTCAAATTTAAATATAATATAATAAACTATTAGTTAATAATATAAATATTTAACAAATGTAAATTTGAAACTTAATCTTGTTAAACAAAATAATAATGATATTTATATTTTACTTTCTTAGGGATAAAACACTATATGTGGAAACGCATTGTGGAAAACACTATATGTGGAAACGCATTGCGGAAAAAGGTAATATTGAGAGGTATTATGACCAGGTTAAGTTAATCAAACTTTAAATTGATTTTAAAAATAGATTTATTAAGTATATAAAAAAAAATTAAAATTTTTAAATGTAATATTTTATATTTTAAATTGTAAATTTAGATTTTTTTGGTTGGTTTATTAGTTTGTTTGCATAGAGAGGCATGGCTTGAGAAAATATCAATCTTCTTTAAGTCACACTAACCAGTACTCATAATTAGATTTATAATAATAAGCGTTAAAACTAGTAACCTTATCACATAAATTATCTTAGCAAAACCTTAAGTCAACAAATTCTCTACACTCCATAAACCTAAATTTATAAAAAACAGTCCAAAAAAATATATATATATATATTAAAATATAAGAATTTTTTTTAATAAAAAAAAACTATATAAAATTAAATATTTATACATTAATAAAAAATTTCATTCTTAATATTGAATAAATCGAAAACCATAAACGAACATATTAATATACAATAAAATCACACTAAGACATTATAACACAAGGAATAACTATATTATCAGATACATACTAATAATAATGCAAATTACCCGCACTTTATCAGAGTGGAAACTACCCAACCCATTTTTATGAATAAAATCGTATTCACATTAAAAAAATTATAATCTATTTAATATTTCACAATAGCTGTAGCGTTTAAAACCTCTCTGGTCTATTATTGAACCGTTACCAAAATGGTCAAGTGCCACGAGTGGGCCCGATTTGTTCGGCTCAAACGTAGGGAAGTCTAAGCTCCGCCCTGTAATTTTTTTTTAAATTATTATTATACTTAATTTTGTAAGGGTTTTTCTTTTACCAATGGTATGCGTTTGTGTTAAATTATAGATTTAATTTAATACCATTTTTATTTTAATTTTAATAATAAAAATAAAAATAATGTAAATTGTTATTAAATTCAATTAATTTATATATAAAAGATTTAATAATTATTTTTCGAAATTTGTTCGATTATTAAACCCAACCGATCGTGAGAAACATAACGTATTTGAAGGACCTTGACTAATTTAAAAGTTGATATACAGCGTTAGCATTGACTATATGATATGAGGACAACCGTATCACATATATTTTTCATCATGTCACGACAAACTTGTAAACAGCAAACACTTGTGTGACCACATGAAACCCTAGCGAGGCATGTTAGTGGGGGCCAATCAATATCTTTCTCGTTAAGAATTGAAAGTGCCTCAACTTCCTTTAATATAAAATAGCTTTCATCATAATGTTATCATAGGATGTGGGCTCATGCCATTTACAAATTGCATTATGCTATATTTACTTTTTAATCATTTTTGGGATAAATTATAGATTATTTATGAAAGTTTCATTTACATAAAAGTTATTGCGATGGAGTTTTTATATATAAATATTTGGGAATTCACATTTATTATTAATTTAATTGGAATTATCATGTTAAATTTTAGATTTTTGTGATCTATATTATAAATAAGAATGTCTTTCGGATTAATGACATCATTATTATTTAGTTGATGTTTCGAACTAGCTAATGTGGTTCATCGTCGCGACAAAGGTGGAATTATCACATTGAGAAAAAGATAAGTGTATGGGCTTAAAAACAATTGTAAGTTAGTGGATCTTTGGATATAGGAAAAAAAATAGTTCATTTTTAGACTCTTGTCACCCTTATTATTTTATACGGATGTGAGGTTTGAGGTTGCAGTATATCCACAAAATCATGTAGGAAGTTCAGCATATCGAAAAATAATTTATAACCTACAACCTTAAGATTAAAGGATATACTCTTTACCCTATCCTCTTGATTAAAGCTAGTCTTTCCCCTATTGAAAGCATGACTATGACTAGGTATATTGTGTATAAGAAGTTATAGTATATGGAAGCCAAGAGGTTCCCTAACATTGCTTCTAACTCTAGCCAAAACCCCCACCTTCGGCTCAAGCAAGGATGACATAAGGATATCCAATCTTGGCTAGAGTATTGGGGGGTAAAGGAGGAGATAATTTTGCATAATAAGGATATATTAAAAATATTATTTCTTCCAAATTTAAGGAGAAGTTATGGAGCAGTAAAGAGTTAGAGGGAAAAATGAAACTAAGATATTATAAGGAGGTTATCACTCCCAACCTTGAAAACTAGAATTAAATATATGTCTTTACTAGTGTTAGGAAGAAAATGAACATTGCTAAAATAAGAACTAATTCTCATGAGCTTTGTAATGAAATTGAGTATTGGTCTATTACCAATTTGAAATGGGAAGAAAGGGTTTGTCACATGTACGATACTAAGAGCATTGAAGATGAAGCAATTTCTCTTAGATTTCGCATCTTATAGTCAAATACGTTCTAATTTTCAAAATATTTGTCACGCTACCAACATTCTTGACATTTTAAGCTAGCAAAACTAGGGTGATATGAGAACACTTCTCTCACTTCTCTTAGAACATACAACTGATATCGTAAAGAATTTCAGTTAATATCTTACCTTATTATGGTCTATCAACCAGAATTATTTATCTGTCTTGACTAGTGTTAGGAAAAAAATTAGCATTGCTAAGATAAGAACTAATTCTTATGACATTCATAGTGAAATTGAGTGTTGATTTATTCCCAAAACGCCATGGGAAGAAAGAGTCAGCCACTTGTGCAATACTAAGAGGGTTGAAGATGAACAATTTCTCTTAGATTATGCAGCTTATAGTCAAATTCATTTTAATTTTCAAAATATTTGTCACACTACCAACCTTCTTGACCTATTAAGGTAGCAAAACTATGGTGATCTAGGAACACTTCTCTCACTTCTCTTTGAGCATAGAAATAATATGTTAAAGAATTTAATTTCTTACCTTCTTAAGGTTTGATAAACCATATTGGGCTTAGTGGATATTAATCATCATCATAAATACACATGTGGTTGGCAGCATGATTCAGATAAAATAGTTTTATCATTTTCAAAGAAATAGTAACTAAAAATATAATGTTATACCTAGGTTAAATTTTAAAATTTTATTTTTATATTATTTAAAATTTTAATAAAATTGTTATATAGAGGTGATGAGGGAGGGCACAAGTGGGATGGATGCAGGGTGGATATACCACTAGGAAATGAATGAGAGGGACATGTCATGCCACCCTTTCCATGAATGTTATATTGATCATAGTAGCTTGGGATTATAGCATGGTAGCTCAATATTATGACATGATTGCTCATTACAATACTCACCACCTCTGTCTGAATATGAGATGTGGAAATTTGTTCCTATAAGGTATAATAATTACAAGGGTTTTAACTTTGGTTGTTGTTTTTATGGGGACTTTCCACCCGCATTCATTACAATTTGAAGGGAAGGTTTTCCCTACTGTGCATTGTCAAGCCTAGAGACTCTCTGTTGGCTCTTCTAGCTATTCTTGTCTTGGTATTCTTTACCTCAACTAAACTAATCATGGAGGTTGCACCACCTGCCAAACAATTGACCCACTAGCCTCAACGAGAAAGTGTCTTAGCATTGGGTTTGGCTATGGTGTGAGTTGTGGAGGGATTTGTCTCCCTCTATCTAATCTTTACTTGCACCCATTTGCATTTAGTGCCCTTCTCCAGTCATCGTTCTTTTATTCCACTCTCAGCCTCAACCCCCTATCTCCATGATGACACATCAATGGTCATGTAGTTGTTGAGGTGTAGTATACTAGGAAGCTTAAAGAGGTTTGAGGACCTTCTTTTGAGAAAAATCCCCTGTCCATCAATTCCATGAGTAGATTATGGAAGACATCTAACAAGAACTCTATAAAGTTGTGTACCACTCCCTCCCACCCCCTTGACACATATCGGGCTTGTGAGAGGTGTTACTTGTTGATCTAACCTAATCCCGAAAGTATGTTATCGAGATGAGGTTAGAAAAACCTCCTCCCTTTTTTTCTAAAAGTCTTCAAATCTAAAAAAAAAATACTACCATCGCAATCAATTTGTCAATAGCTTTCTGAAGATATATATTTTACCTCAATCTGACTCCTATATTGAAAGTTATGCCCCTTAGAAAACTAACCAATCATATTAGGCCATGTCATCAATGGATGTACATGTGGCATCCACATGGTCCTTGTCAGGCCCTATGGAACTTCCACTTCAATTTAATGTGGGGCCCACTATGTCCTTACCCATGGTGTGTTCCAACACGTCATCATTATATCTGACCTATGGCCTATCCATCCTACTAGTGTTGTATTGTTACTCGACACCCACGGATGGTCGGATCATCGAATCCATCTACACTGAAGGAAAAATCCGGCATAGGGCCCATCATATACCATGTGACGTCCACGTGGTGGCCCTTTTGGCATCACAACACTAACTTAAAGCAGGGTCCATTTATCATTGTTTTCCCTTTATATACACCTTATGGGCATTCAACCCTTTTAGTGGGATGACAATCCCTGCCACACCGAACACCCAAATCTACGAATCCAAGACTTTGTGAAAAGGTAATCTAACCTATGGCCTGCCATGTGACACATGGCATATTTTAAAATAAAACTGGGGTCCACTAGCCCTTCCCCCACTCTGTGTATTTTGATACTCATTGTATTATTAATTTGGTGCCCATTTGGGCCCATCACTTGCATGACACTCCTTGATACCCTCAAATGGTTGAATCCCAGAACTAACTCCCACTTGAATGCAATTTTGATCTAGGCCCTCACATATGTGAGTGACCTTGTCCATCCCCATATCCTATATACAATTGGCCCTCGAAATGAAAATCTAGCTCAAATGATATTCAACCTCTACATGAATGAACTATGCCTTGCTAGCCTAGAACTAGATCATTAGATTTTAGTAGAATGTTATGGAAAAAGGAAAGTAAGGGAAAATTGGTGGATTCGTTAAGGCAAGGGGGCACTTCCCAAAGGCCAAATTTTATAAAAGTGTTGGCTGAAGCTAATCCTTCACCTCCAGTAGATAACACAAGTTAGCAACCCATTCACACAAGTCTGTGACTTTCTCTAAAGAAAAATGGCATGCATGTATTAACATAGTGAATTATGAGCAATTAATTAGAGTTGTGATTGAAGCAATAACAACAAGGAGAGGAAATTTGCAAGGAATTCAAACCTTACAATATTTCACAAGGATAAGAACTTTCCAACAATGTCGCAAGTAAGGAAATGATTTTCCCAATTCCAATCATTAATATAATTGAGAACTTATAAGATAACTAGTTGGTCCTGAGTAAATTTCAGACAGCCAACCATAAACATATAAGATATCCTGCAATTCATGAATATGTTAGTAACCACATTGTTCAGGCATTCATTATTACCATAGACACATAAGATATCTTGTCAACCATGAATATGACAAGGATTTTAGGCATTCATTCATGAGTAATTCAGAACCACACATTAGTCAATGACATAACAAAGATTGTCATAATCCATAATCTAAATATGCATAATCCATCATACTTATCTTAATAAATTGAAGTGGATAACAACTAAAGGAGGGACATAAACTCTCAACCCAACCATAAGCCATTTACAATTCAATATCTCTTCCAACTGACCACCCCTAAGATGGGTCTAGAGTATGAGGGGATTCCTGCATAGGGGAATTTCACACCAAGGCTTGGTCAAACACTCAAGAGCTACAGTCCATTATCCATGTGGTTTAATAGCTCTATAGTAAGCACCGCAGTGACCCACTTACTCTATGAGTTCAATCACGGGGCTTTTCCTAAGGCCTAGATGGGTTATGCTCAGTTCGAAGAGATTCAATCCACTATTCTAGTAGTTAAAAATTTCCATTTCATGAAAAGCATTGTAGGGGTCTGTAGTCCATTTTATAGGTGGTTTAATAGCTCTTCCAATAAGCACAACAATGGTTCAAATTACCTTGTTAAGTGGTTCTTTAGCCAAATAGAAAGCACCGAGTAGTTTAACAACTATTCAACAAAGAACTAAGTGGTTCAATCCTCCATTGTGCCTCCCACTCGCCATTCATGCTTAGGCACACAATCCAATGGCCTCCACACAACCATATAGGGGATAATGCCCCAAAACTTTGAGCATGTCAAGCTTAGGGATAGCCTAGTCCAGTTCATTCTTTCAACCAAACTTCTAGCAACTCCTTTTCTACAGGGCCTTCGCCAAGTCGCTCCTCTCTAATTCGCACGTCTTTGCATGGGTGTATACAACCTTTTCCCTGTGCATGTGTTTCTTTCTTGGCATGTTGTCTCTCAATCTGTTGTCTGTGTATTATCTTCTTTGTTGTCCTATGTTCTCTTATGTTGTCTCCCCAACAACTGTTGACCCCTCTCCTTTTCCCTCCCAAGATAACCACTTCTTGTCTTGATCCACGAGAAGGGAACAAGGATGGGTGTTGTCCTCCACTCCAAAACTTGAACGCTTGTTAGTGCATGAATCATTGTGGTCAAGGTGAAAGTTACTAGAAATAAATAAGGTGGGCATGACCTTCTCACGACACACCACAAACAATTCAAGTAACCTATGCAACCCCTTTAGCGCATTGGATTTGTGTCCCTACCTTCAACCAACCATCAATTTGTTTTCACTTAAATTTACATACGTCCGAAAAATTCACATAGGGATATTTAGAATTATGGGGTGCAACAAAAAGGGTTGTTACATGTTGAACATGAAATAATGGGGGAAAGAGGATCTCTCCGAGACATAAAGTTTGCAGTAGAAGTGATACCATGGATTCCAAACACTGGTCACACTCGACGGAGGAAAAATCAATACCTCCACACAATAGATTGAAAATATTGTTTGGAAAGGTATTGCTAGACTACAATGATGTTAAACATATATTTTTCTCATGATGGATGAGGTTCAACTACAAATGCAAGACCTGGCTCAAAATTGGACAAGATGAGGCTCATTTGTCTCCTCCCCCAAATCGAGGGAACTTAGGGTCAAGAACATATCAAGGTGGATCCATCTGAATCCACATGTTTTTCTCTTAGTCCATTAGTTTTTCTTTTATCTTCTATTTATCAGTCTTAACATGTTAGCTTGAGGAAAGGCTTTAGTTTTAAACACAAACTTCGTGAAAATTTTGGTTTGAAATCTGTTGTAAGACTCTCTTAGTAAAGACTTTGATACACTATTACCGATCTAAATTAAGTAGTGATAAATCAAGGTTTGCTTTTCAATTATTAATGAAAAATAATTATTATTATTAAAAAAATATTAAAAACAAATGGCAAATCAGTTCGAAAAAAGAAACGTTTGAGTAGTGCATGTAAAATATATCATATTCTTCTTTAATAATAAAATATGCACGCAAAATATTTTTCTTTAAAAACAAAAATATGATGAAGTGCTTAAAGTTTGTGCATGGAAAATTGGAGGCTTCTTATCATTACTCGTATATATACATATAACTGATTCAATTTTCCTTTAATAACAAAAATATGATGGACAATTTAAAGTTTGTTTATGCTTATTTTAAAAACTACTCAACTTTTAAAAGCAATACGTGTTGAATGATAAAGATATTGAAAATAAGAAAAGTAAAATTATTATAAAAAATTATTAATTCTAAATTCTTTTATTACATATTTTATATGTATTTATTTGGAGGAATAAGGAGTGTGAAGAAATATTATCATTATAGTTTATTATATGCAAGTGATTTATCTATATATTGCATTTATAGACGAATATTTACATACAATCTATCTATGCCAAAAAGTATTGACATTATTAGTGATTTAGAAAAAAAATCTATAAAAACTACACTTTTAAATAGGCAAAAACTCATATTACTTAGGAAAATATCTAAACCAGTTGCATGAAAAATATAGGAAAATATAATTGGATTAGACCAACAAGAAAGATCTAGCCTTCCTCCACATGCCATTTCACAGAACAAAGAAGAAAATACTCCCATGTTGTGCAGATATACCCCTTTTTGAGAGTGCGTCGACCACAAAATTAAATTCCTTGTACACATGAACATAGACGGTGTGTTGGAACATAGACTTTAGCATGACAATCCTGCACAACTAGTTGAAGAGTAATGGTAAAGAAGTGGAACGACCATTTAACCATTCAATGACAACTTGAGAATCATCCAAAAATGTGCATAGAGTCTATACCAATCTTTTTTTCGCAATATAAGAGGCCCCATACAATGAATACTTTGGCCCTTGTGTCCGTCCCTTGTCGATTGTTCCAATGAAAATGGTATTGGTAACATGGTGACATCTTGATAACCACCTACAACCACAACAATTACCTTGTGTGGCCCCATTGAAGTGACTGGTCGGAAAGATGATAATATGAGCCTCTAATATAGATATGTGCGTTATTAATCTTGTGATATCCCCAACATATTCGTTGTATATGGAAATTATGGAGTCACATATGCGACCTATGTTAAGGGGAAATCCTAAAAAATCAAATGATTCCTACCATGCATATGCCCCAAGATATAAAAAAGGAATAGTCTTTTGTGTTGAACGATAAGTCATCCACCATTTACAACATGTCTCCATAGATGGAAAATCCCATCGAGCATGAATATTTAACGACAAAAGTACACACACCTAGATGTCATTTGCACACAGGCAATGAAAAAATAGATGCATCACGTCTTTTGTGACATCTTTACGCAGATAACATTTACTTGACCCTTCAAATCCTCTCTTAAATTTATTAATAAGATTAAATTGCATAACACATTAAATTATACTAATTTTAAAAATCATTTTTTTAATTAATTAATTATAAAATAATATGATATATCAAATAATAAACAAATCAAAGTCAGGAAACCATTTATTTATAAGAATAAGATAATTAAATCTTTGTAATATATCTCATATTAAAAGATTATGTTGAAAATGTAACAAAAAAATCCTTATTTAATTTTGTCCCTGAATTAAATTACGAATTAAATTGTAATTCTACATCTCATGATAACTTGTAATAGTTCATTGAGTTCATTTGACTTAGTTGACTTAGTTAATAGGGTCTAACTTGAGTCATGTAGAGTGGTTCCTACTTTTTAGGAGCCCTGGTTGGGTTTATTTTGAGTTGTAATTACTTAATTCAATTTAACCAAGTTAAAGTCAATTAAACTAGTTCCAACTAATGGAGGAATTAGTGGGAGATCCAGTGGTGGGGTGTAACCTGCAGTAGTTAGTGGGAGATCCAGTGGTGGGGTGTAACCTGCAGTAGTTAGTGGGAGATCCAGCGGTGGGGTGTAACCTGCAATAGTTAGTGGGAGATCCAGCGGTGGGGTGTAACCTGCAGTAGTTAGTGGGAGATCCAGCGGTGGGGTGTAACTTGCAGCAGTGGGGTCTAACCTGCAGTGATCAACCAGTAAACTGAAGATTCACTCATAATTAACTCATGCATGTCAGATTAGAGAAAGACCCAGTTGAGATTGGACTTCAGGGACAATGTACTGTCAATTGTATAATCACCTGAATTGTACAGGTGGTGCATGCAATCAAAGGAAGGCCTATGAGAATTGCGCAATTTATAATTGTGGAATTTCCCAATTAAATATGGGCTAATTCCCAAGGAAACTGTGCAAGGAAATAGGAGATTGGTAGGCAACAGAATTGGCTAAGTATTGGCTTGAGCTTGTCTGGGTGTTAGGGTCCCACCCTAACCCCCTTATTTATGTAGTAGGATCGAGTCATAATTATAGTTAAGTAAAGAGTCAATAAAGCCCATATTAATAATTGTAAGTAGTTAACCCGCATTTAATGACGGGACCACAGTTAGTTGCAAATGGGCCATGGTATTAGATAGATGGTATTAATAAGAACCATGGTATTGCATGTATGAGTCATATATAAAGGATAGAGACTCCCTGCGAGGAGCATCGTGTCTTATTTTGTAATCGAGCTCTGCTCTATTGGAGGTTGCCCCCTCGAAGAGGCAACTGAACATTGCTTTCTAAATAATAAAATACTTGCTGTTATTTCTCACTATTCTATGTTTTGGGTATATTTATACGCATATTTGGTATTATTGTATCGTTTTGCAGGTTAAGAGCATAACAAGTGGTATCAGAGTGCTTTCCAGGGCCGGTGGGATCTCCAATTTTTAGCAAAAAAATTTTGGCTAGAGACGTGTTCCGGCGTCTTTAAACCACGAGATTTGTCGTTGAGCGCATGAACCTGCGGATTTGGGGAGGCATGCACGCAAGAAATACAAGAGGTGGTCACGCTTGTTGGACTCCCTTGTAACCCTTGTGGGTACCCCTTCGAGTAGTAGCGCATTAGACAGAACCACGCACGAACTGTCTTCCAAGTACCCTCTGGTATATCGAAAGCCCCCTAGCTCCCTTGAAACCTCGCCATAGATAAACTGTCGGTTGTCTTGCTGCTACAATACACCGAGAACAGCGCTCAAAGAGATTACTCACCCGTACGATAGGGTAGTCGGGTTGTACGGCTAAGGGTATGATTGATCCTCCTTGGTTAGTGCCCTGAAAAATTGGGCCGAGTACTACTGTCAGACCCTTATGTATATTGCGATCTGTAGCACCTGACACTCCTCGAGACCATAGTTCCCTTTTCTATCTCTGGATCACGCATAATCTCTACCAGATCAGATCTCGCAAGTGGGGTTTTGCAGCAGCAACAGCAATCAGTCCCGCAGTTCAGATTTATCAGAACAGCCATTCAGATCTATTAGATCCATCAGATCCGCAGCAGCAATCTGTTCCGTCGTTCAGATCTATCCGATCAGCCATTCAGATCTCTCAGATCCACCAGATCCGCCATCCAGATTTGAGTAGTTGTGTGGGTTCCTATACCGGGGCGTGATTTTCGTAGGACTTTTGGCAGCATTGACATTTCGGGGATTCGGCTACTGCAGTATTCCTAAGCAAGGAGTAAAACTCTGTTAGGAGTTTTCAAAAAAAAAAGGTCTGAGACCCCCCGGGGCGCTTATTGCCATTCAGATCTCTCAGATCCACCAGATCCGCCATCCAGATTTGAGTAGTTGTGTGGGTTCCTATACCGGGGCGTGATTTTCGCAAGACTTTTGGCAGCATTGACATTTCGCAGATTCGGCTCTGCAATATTCCTAAGCAAGGAGTAAAACTTCGTTAGGAGTTTTCAAAAAAAAAAAAGGTATGAGACCCCCGGGGCGCTTATTGGTGACTTAGCCCATAAGAATCAGGACGACGAGCTAAGCAAGGTGGTACCATTCAATTGTTAGTGCCAAAAAAAAAATTAGGGCGGTCCCAAATTTCAAGTACATCGGGTCGGTGCATGGTAGAAACTAGAGCTCAAGCTATGGCCAATGAGAAGATCGACAAACTTGAAACATCCTTGAAAGACATCCAAGACCAGCTGGCAAAAATAATTGCAACACTCTCTATGGGCAAGGCGGAAGCCCACGAGGATGCATATACTAGCAATGAACATAGTGAGGGTGAGTCTAGCCACTCTCTTCACCTCTGGGGCACCCACCAACAATCCCGTCCGCGACCACCCAAGCTGGATATGCATAAATTTGATGGCTCTCACCCGGCAGCATGGATAGCACAAATGGAGCAATATTTCAATCTAAATTACATCTTGGATAATGCCACTCAGCTTATGGTGGGGAGCATGTACTTGGACAATGAAAGATGGCAATGGTGGCAATGGCATCAACGTTGCTATGGAAGGCCCTTCACTTGGGACACATTAAAAAAAGCTCTTATGGATCGCTTTGACCATGACTCTGCTTTTTTGGGTCGTCTCACTAAGCTCAAACAGACTGGAACAGTGGATGAATATATTACAGCCTTTGAAGCCTTATCTTTCCGCACTTTAGGTCTACAAGATGAGTTCTACACAGAATGTTTTATCAGTGGTCTTAAAGAGGCCATAAAAGCTCACGTCTGATTGCACGACCCTCCCACATGGCTGGAGGCTTGCAAGGTAGCTCGTGAAGTTGAACGTGCGTTAGTGGCCCAGTCCACTCGCCCAAATTTCACCGCCAAGGGTCACCCCCACAAGCTCACAACACTACCCAAACACCTAAGGTTCAAAAGGTGTCACCTGCAGAAATGGAAGAAAGAAGAAAGCAGGGATTATGTTACTACTGTGATGAAAAATACTCCCCAGGTCATAAATGCAAGGAGCCAAATTTTTTTCAAATTGATGCTACTGATCACAACTCATCGGAGGAAGCCCCACCACTTGAGGAACCTGAGGAGGAAGAAGAGGACAACCAGAAGGACAATGTCCTTGAAGAACCAATTATTTCGCTGCATGCTTTGGCAGGGATTTCTTCACCTCAAACTCTCAAAATCAAAGATTTTGTTAAGCATCGCCTAGTATTAGTCCTGATTGATAGTGGAAGTACACATAATTTTATCCATCAAAGAGTCACGGAAGCAGTGCATTGTTTTGTACGAGCAGTTTCTAACTTCCAAGTCCAAATTGCAGATGGGGGAACAATGACATGTGACGGCCACTGTGAAAATGTCAAACTTCAAATGGGGGATTATCAATTGAAGACCCACATGTTTGCCATACACATGGGAGGGTGCGACATTGTCCTCGGTGTTGAATGGCTTTGCACACTTGGCCCAATCACAATGGATTTCTAGGAGTTATATATGAGCTTTAAGCAAAAAAACCACACACATACCCTCCGCGAACTCCAGGCAGAAGCTCCCTCTATCATCAACTCACATAGGATGGAAAAATTGTTAAAAAAGGGCCATCATGGAGTTATAGCTCAATTTAATGCCATCCAGGCCTTCGAACCCAATTCTCTTCCGATTCATCCTGAGATGCAACAGATTTTAAATAACCATCTGCCAGTCTTTGACAAGCCTCATGAGCTTCCACCCTCGAGAGGGGAACATGATCATAGCATCACTTTGGTCCCAGGGGCCCAACCACCAAATGTGTGCCCATATAGATATCCATTCGCCCAAAAGAATGAAATAGAAAAAATAATCAAGGAAATTTTGGAAGCAGGCGTCATTCGTCCCAGCATTAGTCCTTATTCATCACCGGCGGTCATGGTGCTCAAGAAAGATGGGGAATGGCGTATGTGTCCAGACTTCAGGGTCCTCAATAAGTTGACAGTCAAAGATAAATTTCCTGTCCC
Organism: Pinus tabuliformis; assembly: GCA_031772625.1. NCBI lineage: Eukaryota > Viridiplantae > Streptophyta > Pinopsida > Pinales > Pinaceae > Pinus > Pinus tabuliformis. The sequence continues at coordinate 1,575,674,016 of CM062804.1, forward strand.
AGTTGTTGATGATTTGCTGGATGAACTAAATGGGGCTCAATTCTTCACTAAGCTTGATCTTTGTTCATGCTACCACCAAATTCGCATGAAAGAAGTCGACATTCCAAAGACTGCTTTCAGAACTCATGAAGGCCATTATGAGTTCTTGGTCATGCCATTCGGTCTTTGTAATGCTCCATCTACTTTTCAGAGTCTTATGAACCACCTACTCAAACCATATCTCAGAAAATTTGTCCTTGTTTTCTTCGATGACATCCTCATCTGCAGTCGCACTTGGGCCGCACATCTTCAGCATGTAGATCTGCTCTTGCAACTGCTCTGCGAGCATAAATTATTTGTTAAGATGTCCAAGTGTTCTTTTGGCATGGAAGAAGTTGAGTATTTGGGCCACATTGTGGGGCATGAAGGTGTCAAGGTGGACCCCAAAAAGATCCAGGCAATGCAGGATTGGCCTCAAACTAGGACCTTGAAGAGCCTGAGAGGATTTTTGGGTCTCACGGGCTACTATCGCAAATTTGTTCGCAATTATGGTTGCATTGCGAAGCCCCTCACTCAACTCCTCAAGAAAAATTCATTCCTCTGGAATGATGAAGCACAGCAGGTCTTTACAGCTCTAAAAAATGCCATGTGTTCCACTCTAGTCTTAGCACTACCCAACTTCACCAAATCTTTTGTCATTGAAAGTGATGCTTTGTGTACGGGTATTGGGGCGGTCTTAATGCAGGAAGGTCGACCTTTGGCCTTCACAAGCCAACAACTAAGTGGGAAGAATCTGGGACAATCTACCTTTGAGAAGGAGATGATGGCCATCTTACATGCAGTAGATACCTGGTGACCTTACTTATTGGGGAGACGTTTCCAAATCCGCACAAACCATCAAAGTCTTAAATATTTTTTGGAGCAATGCCTATCCTCACCACAACAAAATAAATGGCTCGCCAAAATGCTGGGATATGATTATGAGATCATTTACAAGAAAGGGCACGAAAATATTGTAGCAGATGCATTATCTCACCAATTTGAGGAGGAAAGTACCATGCTCGCAATTTCCTTTCCCATTCCAGAATGGATTGAAGAGGCTCGTAGGGAATGGTTTTCACATCCCTGGCTCTCCCAACTCATTACTCAATTGCAGGCGAATCCAAATTCCACCAAGGGCTACTCGTGGCAGGATGAGATTCTTCGCTACAAGGACAGAGTCGTAATATCACCAACATCCACCCTCAAAAGCCGCATTTTGGCAGAGTTGCACTCATCCCCCACTGCGGGACATTCAGGCTTTCAGAAGATGTATGCTCGCACTAGAAGATCCTTTTTTTGGATAGGCATGAAAAAGGGCATTCTTACTTTTGTAGCGAAATGCGATGTCTGTCAGCGCCACAAAGGGGAGACAGTCAAAGCACCAGGCACATTACAACCATTGCCCATCCCTACATCAATATGGACAGAGGTTTCTATGGATTTCATTACAGGTCTTCAAAAGTCAGGAAATAAGTCAATCATCATGGTGGTTGTGGACCGACTTTCTAAGTATGCTCATTTTTGTGCCCTACCCCACCCTTTTACACCGACTTTGGTCGCTCAATCTTTCATGGATGAGATCTTCAAATTGTATGGCATACCCACTTCTATTGTGTTTGATCGTGACCCGATCTTCACCAGTAATTTTTGGCAAGAACTCTTCAGGCTACAAAGTACCCAACTAAAACTCAGTACTTCCTATCATCCACAAACAGATGGTCAAATTGAAGCAGTCAACAAATGTCTGGAAACCTACCTTAGGTTTTTCACTTCAGAAAAGCAACATCTTTGGGTACAGTGGTTACCTCTAGCTGAATGGTGGTATAACACCAACTATCATGCCACCACCAAATTGACTCCTTATGAAGCAGTTTATGGTCAACTCCCTCCTTCCCCTACTTCTTATATCAAGGGGTGCTCAAAAGTACAAGCAGTGGATCAACTCCTACAAAACCGCACAACCATGCTCACCCATCTTAGAGAGAATCTTCATCAAGCTCACAACCGCATGAAGCAACAGGTAGATCAACATCGCTCAGAACGCCAATTTCAAGAAGGGGATCAGGTATTTTTGAGGCTGCAACCATATAAGCAAACATCACTCAAAGACAAGGGTTGTCAGAAACTATCTACAAAATTCTACGGACCGTATCAAGTACTTTAGCGCATTGGAGAAGTGGCCTACAAGCTAGCTTTTCCACCCACTGCAAAAATCCATCCAGTTTTCCATGTCTCATGCCTCAAGAAAGTGATTAGGAACAATTGTAGAATTCAAACCAGTCTACCTGAATTGGATGAATAAGGGTCAATCTGGGTCCAACCTGAACAGGTCCTAGACACACGAGAACGGCATCTGTGTGGCCACATGATCAAGGAAGTCCTCATCAAGTGGAAAGACACCTCTCCTTAAGATGCAACCTGGGAACCAGCCACTATTCTTCAGCAGTTTCCACAGCTTCAGCCAAGTTGAGGACAAGGCTATTCTTATGGGGGAGGGCATGTTAGGGTCCCACCCTAACCCCCTTATTTATGTAGTAGGATCGAGTCATAGTTATAGTTAAGTAAAGAGTCAATAAAGCCCATATTAATAATTGTAAGTGGTTAACCCGCATTTAATGATGGGAACACAGTTAGTTGCAAATGGGCCATGGTATTAGATAGATGGTATTAATAAGAACCATGGTATTGCATGTATGAGTCATATATAAAGGATAGAGACTCCCTGCGAGGAGCATCGTGTCTTATTTTGTAATCGAGCTCTGCTCTATTGGAGGTTGCCCCCTCGAAGAGGCAAGTGAATATTGCTTTTTGAATAATAAAATACTTGCTGTTATTTCTCACTATTCTATGTTCTGGGTATATTTCTACGCATATTTAGTATTCTTGTATCGTCATGCAGGTTAAGAGCATAACACTGGGAAGCAACAAGACAGATAGAGATAGTGCAGAGGTTGCTCGGGTTTGAGTAAAGCATTGTAATCTTCTCATATTTTCCGGTTAATGCAATATACAAATAGCAGGGGTTTTTAGCTATGGCTTTCCCCATAAAATTATTGTGTTATGTGTGATTGAATTCTTTCTCTTTTATGATTATGATTTCATCAATCTTTTATTATTTCTGCTGATTAGTAGAGTAGATTCAATTCAATTATTTTACATATTGCAATTTGCAGTTTGATCTAATTTTTTTTTTACAAATTAAATAAATTAATTAAAACTTTATATTAAATAAATTAAGATATTTTATATGGAATAAATTAAACAATTTATATAGTAGCTAAAAATTATGAAAGATTAATTCAAATTTTATATTAAATAAATTAAATTACATTAAAATCAAGTAAGATATTTTATATTAAATAAATTAAATCATGAAACAATTTATATGGTAATTGAAAATCATGAAATAGTTTATAGTAATAATGTGGATGGTTTTTTTTGTTTTTATAATATATGTGATAAATTATGTAAATATGGTATATAAAATGATATGAGATTTTTGGTTTAATCTTTCTTATTAATATATCTTTATATTAAAAAAACAAGTGTGGAGTGTTAAATAATTATAGTAATAATAAATAAAATTATATAAAATTATTTCAATTATTGATTATAAATAATAATAGTAATTATTTTTATTTTTAACGTGTATATTTTGAAATTAAATAAATTAAATTTATGAAACAATTTTAATTATAATGTATGTGTTACTTTACCATCAAGGTGTTGGATAAAGAGAGGACGGCCAGGGTTGCCACCCCATCACCTCTTATTGGATTAAAGAGTGGGGTTGGCATTACCATCTCGTCCCATGCCAACACACCCTCCAATATACAATATTACAATGACATACTTCACATCCATTGGGCGCTCATTCTTTCTTGGTTTCTAACCTGCATTCCTCTGCATTGTAAGTAGAGATTCCCCGCTACAGGTCAGACATTTCTATTATAGTGTTGACCTTTTTGGTGCATCAGGCGTCGAAAATCCTGGTCCCTCGGGAGTAGATTCTGTTAGCAACTGCAACACTGCAGGGAGTGGTTCTAGGTGCAAGGATGAGGCCGAGGAAGGATTTCGACGAGGAATTCAAGCGGTCTAGGAGAAAAAAAGGACTTGAACAGAGAATATTTGAGCTTGGTGGGCTACTAGAGAATGCGTAATTATTCTTATGTCCACTCTTTTACAGACTGAGTTTGTCTCTCTTTGTATGGTGGTATCTAGTGCTTGGTTTACAGGGTGATCTGATGGCGATAGATTATTTGAGACTTCTTTGGTTTTCTAGGTCATTTATCTAAGCCCAAGGCCTACCCCTGACTCTACCCTCTCAGTGACCAACACCTCACCCTCTCCCACCATTTATTTGGGTCCACTTTTCAAACATATTATTGACTTTTCCTTGGTTATATCTTATTGGAAATATTGGCTTTCGTCACCTTTGGGGGTCGTTGTCTTTTGTCATTGACTTTTTCTCTAGCACCATGTTGCACTAGAGGATGAGATCCCAACGAGGGTTTCGAGGTCAAGGATCTTTGGCCAAGCCCTGAGCCGAAATACAAGCCTAATCAGTTACCACCATCTTCCGCTCCTTCACCCCCTTGAACCAAGCTAAGATTCATCAATTAGAAGCATTAACCACTAATGATGGTCAATACTACTCTAACTTAGAAATCCAAACTGAAGTGGCTAGTTGGGTACTTGATCCTAGTCACACTAGGGGAAACTAGAATCAATATTTTAATTCTATTGCCCTCCATTGGCAATTGAAAATACTCCTAGGTTGTGTGCTCAAAGAGAAATATGAAGACCACAATGAGATCATTGTGTACCTTAATGAAATTCAAAACATCCAGCACCGCCATCACTCTTGCTTGGTTAACCTTGATGCTCACATAGCATTTATTGAAGGACACCTCCAACAGGGTCTTGTGCACAAGGCCCGACCCCAATGACATCTTCCAAAAAATGATAATTGTTCAAAATTCTTGGTTGAAATTTTGATTACATAATTTTATTTTAATATTTAAATGTATGGCCAAAATAACCAACAACTACTATATTGTTATTTTGTCAATAGCCTCAAACAATGTTTTACCAAGCAACTAACTAGTTCATTATTTAGATTTAAAAAGATTTGATGTCAGCACTTTATTATAGTAGCACTCATTGCCATCCATTTGGTTCCCTTATGGAAAACTACAATGGTAAGATTTTAGAATTTTGATTTTTATAAAACAATATTTATGTTTCAGTAAGAGTTTTTAATAAAAAATAAATACATAAATTATAACATATGTGTTACAATGTTAATGGGATAGAGATCTCTAAGTATTTTTTATTGATATAAAATAAAATTAGAAATCTCTATTTCATGATACATATGGGAAGATGATTTGTGCATACTTTTTAAAATTTAATAAGTATGGGAAGATGATTTGCACTATTGAAAATAGCAACAAAAAATGCTAAAAATAGCATTGCTATAAATAGCATTTCAGGATATACTCCAACTCTGTTGGAAATAGAAAAAAATAGAAATGCTATAAATAGCATTTCGGGATAGATTCCAATTTTAATTAGTCCCTGAATTAAAATTCGAATTTGGTCTCAACAGCTGTTTGAAAAATAATTAATTAATTCATCTTGAGTTAATTAGTTGGAGAAAATCAAACATGAAGTCTATGTGAAGACATGCAACAATTATCCCTTTGATTGAGGAAGTTATCCCTTAATTAAGGAGATAAGGATGAGTTGTATTTGAGTTGTAATTAGTTAGCTCAGTTAACTGAGTTAAGTCCAGTTAAATTAGTTCCAAACAGTTGGAGGAACTAATTGTGAGTTCAGTCAGTTAATGCATGCATGCATGCAACTAGTGTTCTCCAGATAACTGAATATTCTCTCATAAATAACTCATGCATGTCAGTTCAGAGAAAGACCCAGTTGAGATTAAAGAAAGGGACAGTGTACTATCAGTTGGAGGAATTTTCCTATAAAGGAAACTCATCCATGTAGAAGGAATGATCTCCTTCAGGATTGTGCAATTATTTCAGAGGTCAGTGTTGTGTGTGAGGTGAGAATCACACAGGGTGCAGCTGGAGGACCCAGGAGAAACTGCGCAGGCTTAGAGGACTGAAGGAAGGCATATGTGTTGTCTATTCTATCTATGAGCAACAACGAGGGATTGTACTCAGAGTTGGATAGCTTGTGAGCTAAAGCTTTATGTAATCCTGAGATATTTCCCCTTGTATGATAATATAGAGATCGGGGTTTTTAGCGGAGGCTTTCCCCAGAGTATTCTTCTGTGTTTCATGTGTGATTGATTTCTTCTTCTTCTGTTATATGTGTTCTATTTGATCTTGCTCAAAATCGATTAAGCTTCTGCAAGTTTGTTTGTAGAAGTAGATCAAGTATTTTGCTTTAGTTACATTGCATTATCAGGTGATCTATGGTGAAATTTCTACATGCACATACTTTTTAAATTTAATAAGTATATTATAAATAAATATTATTGTTTTTTTTCAATAATTTTTTTCATATATTATATGGTTTTAATAAGCTTATAAAAGTTAAGTGTAATGTTTGATTTTAATATTTTTATTATTAATACAAAGCTTGATTTTATTAAGTTAATTTAGTGAGAATAAAATTGTAAATTTAATTTCTACATTTTAATATGTAGTGACAAATTTAATATATTTGTTAAGTGTTTGTATAGATCTATCTTGATTTTGAATCGACCAAGTATTAGAGGGATCAAATCTGTCAAGATGCAAATCTATTTTAAAATTTTAGAAAAAGTTTGCACCTTGATAGATTTGATTCTTCTTGCTCTTGGTAGATATGGAGTTAAGATGGATGTGTACTAGTTTTGAGCAAAACACCAATAAAATGTTTTAACTAGTATTTTATTTATGATTCTCATTCTTCACAAAGTAGAAACCATATACTCTCTCTCTCTCTCTCTCTCTCTCTCTCTCTCTCTCTATATATATGTATATATATATAACTTTATTTTTCTCTATATAAAGTTGATATAAAATTATGTTATTAGTCCCTTCCTAGACATGACTATAGCAATCGATTTGCAGCTTGACTGTTATTAGTTTAGCTTTGACTTATGTAAAACCTAATGCTAAAATTTAGAAATAAATAAAATATTTTTTGTTATAATTTAAAAATTAATTTGTAAACATATAATTGGACAAAAAATTGATGTCTTATTTCAACCTTAATGCCATTTGTCTCATTGTCACTGATAAATTATGCTAACTCTGAGAAGTTGTTGTATTAAGGGCCATTACGTTACCAACTATTATCTGAGGTTTCAATTAGCATAACCTAATTAACTTATAAATTTTTAGAAGTCGTTGTATTCATGGTCATCACATTGCCAATTGTTATCTAAGGTTTCATTTGGCACAACATAATTAACTTATAAATTATTGAGCTGATTTGGTTACACATTTCTATCTAAATTTAAACTAAGAATGAACTATCGAGGGTGACACACATGCATAGTAAGGCTTGGTGATCAAGATCCTGTGGGTGTCAGTGTGAATGTCATTTAGGTAACTGCCTTGACGCAGCTCACACATATGTTATTAAGTCCGTTTAAGTGCTCTGGTGTTTAGTGCTCATCGTGAATGGATTTTTTTGACAATGGTGAACTAGTTCAGTCAGAGATTCAATTAGTTTTTTACAACATTGTTTTCTCTAAAACAAGAAGTCATGCTTTAAAGCAAGAAATCATGTTAATGCAATTTTGAGTGGTTGTTATCATAATAACCTAGGTATACTCTCCTCCCCACATGGATCTAAGGCTTCAATGTTTTGTGCTCATGTATTACCTAAGTCAATTCATGAAATGTTATCTTTAATTGTGTTAATCATGCATTCTTGACAACCTAGAATGTAGCTCAAATGAGTTGTTCGAGTTCTATTTTTCTTGTTCCACAAGGTAAAACATACCTTGTTTGACCTCTCAACTTGAATGGTCCTTGCAAGGCTACTAATTTTATTACCCATGTAATATTTAACATATTCTCATTTTGCAATGCATATTTTTCAGATGAGCATATACAAAGAGAATTTATAAGAATTAAACATCATTGTTCTCATGTCTATCACTAAATACCTGATAGATATCAGGGGCAATAGTTGTCCCAAGTGATCTCACTACTTGGGTTACTCAAGACCTTGAGATATGGCTTAGATTTTGTGGACTTCAAGGAATAACAATCCAAGGTGGATGGACTATCGATAGGTTAGGCCAGAAAAGGTGGGCAAATTCCTGCAAGATCGACAAGAGCGGGGTAAAACACATAGCATCACAAAACTAAATAGTATCATTCATTAATATCTCCATATCTCTATGTACACTAATTGTGGAATTTTATATGGTTGTGTTTTGTTAAAAGTATTGTTGTTATTAATATCCATTTATTTTTCTGCTTCACAGAGTTGCAAACAAGCTCCAACTGTAAGCTCGTCAAAACTTTGTTCTATATTTTCTTGAACTAAATCATAAAAACCTTAATATTAACTTCAAATTTCTAAACTTTTTTGTTATGATGTGGGAATTTGGTACATAGGCAATGAGCATTGATTATAACACACAAGTAATTCTCAAGAATTTGAGTTTCCAAAATAGTCAACGAATGCATCTCATAATATCTAGTAAATCGTTGTGTGAGGAGACAATCCAAATAATGACAAGGTTCACATCTCTTCCTCCCAACATGTACTGATTCAGAATTGTACGATTATAACAGATCGTTATATGTTGCACGAGATGATTCTCGATGATCATAATGATGAGTACATTACTTCACTTAATTATATTCCATAAATGACCACTCTCATGATATAATTTTATTTAATTTCTATATATTTTTAAAATTAGTTTTTATATGATAAATTTATTTATTTATTTATGTTTTCAAGTTTTAAGGTTTGGAAAAAAGTGAAGTATTTTTCCTTGTTTTAAGAATAGTTATATTGGCGTGCGCGAATCTGACAGACCCGAGATTTGGTGCGTAGTTTTTCCAACAAACCTACTTAGCACCAACCCTTTCGACATCACCCACAAAGTGAATGAAGTCTCACCCGAGGTCTTATGGGGGACTATTAGAACCAGGTTTTTGTAGTTATATGGGATTTTTGCAGTCTCGTGACACTAAGATTTTAACTTACCACGTGGGGTTCTAGACATCTAATGGATAAAAATCTAACAACCATTTTGAGATAAAGTGTTGCGCAAAACTACATGAGTTCTTAGACTAACTAGTTCGCTTGTTGTTTACCACCCACAACACTATTACAACCAAAGTATCTCATTCCTCACAACATCACTACAAATGTATTAAAATAACTCATCATTCAACATGCATAACAATATTATGACAAAATTATCATAGCACTATCAATTCCCCATGATATATATGATATTAGTAAATACTGAATCAACATTGTAAATTTATACAACCAATAACAAGACAATAGTTATGATCACACAACACATTCATACATCAACATATATGGGGCAATCCATTGATCTTTTCATTACTTCAAAAATTAGGGAACATGCGCAATGCACTATAATAGAAGTCACTTAAGTTTGGCTCACCAACCTTCCTATATCCACTCGTAACCAAATACATCAACAATTACAATGTAAAAACATTATTGACTCTAATATAGATAGTTCCATCTACCTGTATGCTACACAATAGCTACAGACACACAAAAACCTGCTACGAATGACTAACTAACATGAGTTTAATAGAAAACACAACATAAATAATCCGTTGTTCATCTCGCTAACCCCTAAACTGAGATAGGTAAGCCTTCTTATTAGTCTTTCGCAACTTCTCAGTCCTCCTCAACCCACTTCTCCTTCCTTTCGGTTGTCCTCCACGTTGGCCAATGACTTGGATATTCTCTGACAACTTCCCTCCAACGGTCCCATGTTGTTCAATCGCCTAATAATGCTTGCTGAAAATATTTGTTACCAACTTGTTATCACTCTGGCAACTTCTTTCTCTCCGCAAATATTTTTAGATTCCTCTGCCACGATTACCCTCCTCTCCTTCATTAATCATTCCAAAATCATAACTATCCAGCTTTACTCACACATGTCATAGTCTACTTGACGCTGCAACCTTTCTTACACTGTGTGAGTCCCTGCGTCGTGTCTAACTTTCCTATACCAACCTTTCTGCTACACGCTGGACACTTTTCTTTTGTGCCACTCTTCTTTGCGCAGTCCCATGCACTAATACTAAAAAAAAACTGGCCCCCAACAAGTTACTAAAAAAGTAAATTTTATATTTTCAAGATATATGTCATTTAATAACTAGGTGTAAAGTCATTACAGCAATATACTTATTGATTCTAGCAATCAATTTGCAATTTGAGTGCTATTAGTTTAGCTTATGTGTTCTTCAACACTTTAACATGTAGGAGCAAAAATTTAAATGTGCAGACTTACTAGTGGTTACTACCTGTTAGGGTCCTATAATAATAGGATTCATAATTTTGAATTGACTATGATTAATCTTGTAATATTGTACATACTTTTATTTTTTGCAAAATGTTTTCCCATATTAAAAATAAAAAATGTAAAGAGGGTAAGTCCTAAAGGAAAAATCAAAGGACTAAAAAAAAATTATGAACCCCACCAAAATAGATAAAAAAATAGATTATGAAAGTGATGCAAATTCAAATGCCTCTACTTTTTACTTTGCCTTTGCAAAATAAGATTGTGTGCAGCTTGTCAAAAATACCACAATCCATGAAGGTCAAATAGTTTAATCTTGATTCATTCATGCTTTAAATTTCATGCTAATAGATAGAGAAGAAACATCTAGCCAAACTGTTTAATCTTGACAGATCAGTAGATAGGTAGAGAATAATAATGAGCTCATCAGTTTAATCTGAGCCATTGGAGGTTATAAGATTATAATTAGATAGTTTGTTTATCAAAGAGAAAGAAATAAAGGGTCAGCAAGCTCAAATGCACCCAATAAATGAAGAAAAAAATGCTAGGGTAAATAAAGGGTAGGTAAAAGAGGTTTTGGAATGCACAAGGTAGCAAGCTTAAATGTACCTTCATCATGCTTAATCCTATGTTTCATGTGCATGAAGAGTTATCAAAGGAAGAGAACATTCACAAAAGATGTATATTACTTTAGGTATTTGCCCTAAAAAAGTTCTATATAATTTTAGGTCTGAATACTAAAGCTCATTCACTAATTTCCTCTCATTTCAGTAAACCCCTTCCATGTCTAATTTATTAATTTTCCTTCATTACCCCTTCATTACTTTTTGTTCACTAATCTCCCCTTCTTGATTCGAGAGGACCCTTCCCTTTTCATTTCCTCTTATTCTAACACATTTCCATTTTAAAGACCTTTTCCCTTCATTTTAACCCTTTTCCCCTTTATTTCACACCTTTCCCTAGACATTTCCCTTTAAAAATCATTCTCCCCTTATCAATTTCCATTTTCTATTTAAACCCACTAAAACCCCCTTATCCTAAGTTTAAATAATGTATCGGGCCCCATTAAAAAACCCTCCCCGATACCCTTTTAACTCATATCCCTAGTATATTTCTTCCCGGGTCCCGCATTTTATTAACCCTCATCGCATATATTAAATCCTGTAATTAATTTTAATTAATTACATTTCATTTTAATTAAACCCGACCCCACACCTCAACTCATCCCTCGCAACTCCGCCACGCGATAACCCTCTGATCACCCCCCTCCAAATCCAACAACCCACATCCCATATCGCGCACTCCCAAATCCGATCTTTAGCATTCCAAAAGCACATGATATTTGCGGTTTCGCCCAATCGCCCTTTTGCTATGTGGCAGCCCCATGTTATATCACATCCTCTGAAAAAATACCACCCTACACTCAAAAGTGGTGCGATAAGCTACAATATCGCATCCCCGCATAGGATGAAACCACCTACTGTTCAAACATTAACTTCGTGCCCAAAGCTTAACTATTGTTGGTTAAAAACCAACAAGTCGCCCTTTTTACCATTTTCACTGTTATTTCGTTGCCAATAACCTCTGCCAACCAGTTCTAAACTCCAGGAACTCTGCTCAATTATTTTAACCCCATTTACGACCAAAAGACGTTGCAGGCTCCAATTTGAAGCAGCATAAAGACTATTGAAGCCTCAGAAAGCCTCTGCTGCCCCCAGAGAACCTGTCTGCATACCAAATCTTCATTTTCCAGGTATTCCTAAAAGTACCAGAAAGGCCATGTACTTAAAGCTTTGCACAATATTTGTAAAAGGTCAACCGATTGAACTATTTAAAAGCCTTGCCAAAACTAAAGAATGCCATTGTGCATCCAATAAACCCTTTTTTCTACAGACTGTATTCGCCTTTCGCATTGTTTCAGAGGTCCTAAGATTACTCCTTAAGCCAGATAAAGATTAATTCAATAAAATAAACAAAACTATGGCTTCCCAGAGCATTTTGAATGCAAAACCCCTACAAACCCCTCACCTGGACATTGACCACCTCCCATTGGCCGACAAAGATTTCCAAATCAAAGACACAACCTCCCCTAGCCATTTATTGAAACTCCACTGCTGGAGTAAAGACAAATTCCTCAACCACAGTGATGATATTCAGTTATGGGAGTCTAATTTACCCAAATACTTGTTCCCATAGGTATACCAGTTCCCTGAAATCATCCACCTATGCCAACTCTGCTATATCCCAAGTCAAAGAGCCATAGTCTCTCCTAACCAGCATGTTTTATTCACAATCACTGTAGAGTCAATAAATGAGATGTTGCAGATCCAACCAAAGCCAAATGAAACCCCATTTTCTATTGAAAACCTACTTGAGTTGTACTTAAAGCTGGACCTTCCCAAGAGATCTCAAATTTTTCAGACTTTCATCCTAGAAGAGGCTCATATTCCTACAGACAGTCCTCCATACTCTACCACCATTTTCTCTGAGAGGGCCAGATAGATTGTAACCATGTTTTCTTGTATTCTAGGATATATTGATGAGCATGTAGATGAGCTTATGCTTACTTTTCTTTCTATTTTTTGCCTAGGCAAGCCTCCAGCTGCAGTTTTAAATTTTGCCCAATTCTTAGCAGACAGAATCCATGATTAATTGATCAGATTGCCAGATGAAAGAGTATTCAAATACTCTTCAGTATTATTCCATATGTTCCTATATTTCCAATCAGACGGGTTTCCAGTTAAGATCCAAAAGCTGGACACTAAGGGAAATCTTAGGTTTATTATCTTTTGGACACCCTTAATCCAAAAATATTCCATTGTTTTCGACTACATGGAGTTCATTGATTCATTTGTTCACCCAATGGTTAACATGCTAAGCAGTAGCAATCAACCCAGGATCAGTGATGAGATAAAGAAAGTTTTATAGTTGTCCAAACATAGTAGAATAGGAGACTGGTATTTATACCATGACCACACTGAAAAGTAGGGTATATGGATGCTAGCTCACTCCCTATAAGCTGCCCAAATATCTCCTCATGAGGATATTTGCATTAGAGTATATCAGGCAGATTATAAATTCAAATGATGTGGATTTTCTATCAACTAGGAAGAAAAAATAGTTCAAAATAAAAAACCAGCTTGGTCCTTTTATCTGCAATAATAGGGACGCTGGAGAAGAAGCAGAAAAATGTTTACAGGAAATGAAGTTCAGTAACAGTTTCAAATGGCAGTATGACCCTTTAGGAGTCATAAACAAACTAAGACTCAAGTTTAAATTGAGCCCTTTTATGTGTGAGTCCATGCCAGACATTGAAAAATATACCAACCAATCAGAGTGGTTGGAAAAAACCTTGATAGATATGGAGAAATAGATGGATACTAGTTCCATTCTGCATACTCCAGCCCTACAGGACAGAAATGCAAAAAGGACTAGGGAAGAAGGTTCTTGCTCAAACAAGGATACAACAGATGATAGATTTGAAATCATGTACATGAAGAAGCCCAAGCTAAATCCTGTAAATGAGCAAGAAGAGACAGTTGAGACAATTCAAATCATTGATACAGATACAATGGTCAAAGAAAGTACAGCTCCAGCAGTTTCAGAGGAAACTCATCAACCTTCAACCTCTAACACTCAGATTATTCACAAACAACTTAGTATTGAAGTCTCTTCATCCAACAAACCAGTGGATAAAGAAAAATATATAAAGGAGAAGTATAAAGAAATCAAGTTGAGAAATGAAGCATTGAAAGCTGAAACCTATGCCCAATATTTCAAACAGACTCCTAGTAATCAGAATAGGTTACTTTCAACTTTTGACATTAAAATAGGGAAAATGCAAATGACCTTTTTGCAGCCTACAGTACAACAACCTAAGTCATCAACAGATTACGACAAGACAGAATTCAAAGTTTTGGCCAAGAATGTTCATCTTATAGATCAGATTGAATTTCATAAACAAGCAGGAGAAATGATATACTTAACAATGACCAACAAGGCCATGAGTGTACAAAAACTTCAAAATTCTCTAGAGAATATCACAACACAGTTTAAACTAGAGAAAACATCCTCACAAACAAAGGATAACAGAATCAAATCACTAGAAGACTTGGTTATTGAGATTGGATATAATCCAAATGACATCAAGGCAGCAGAAAAGCTCATAAAAAATAAGAATGAAGACATTGCTGCATTGAAGAAGCAACTAAAATTTCCTCCTTTTGAACATCCATAGACCAAGGAAGTTCTAGAGAGCCAAAGCCAGAAAGATGAGATGATGGACCTCATTCTTCAGTTAAATGCTCAATTAAAAGGAATGGAGAAAGAGATGGATAAATTAGTGCAGGAAAATCAGGCCAGCATGGAAGCAGCTACTGCAACTGCTATTCCTACTATTACTATAGCAGTTGCTTCTACTTTGGCAACCTCACTGGCCACAACAACTCCAGTAGCTACAACACTTCCCACTGCATCAACAACTACATCAGCAATAGGTTAAACAAAAGCAACAACTCATCTCAGTGATGAAGCAAGTAAACTGATTAAAGCCATGGAAGATATGTCCATCCAAACAAATTAAATAAATAGACTTAAAGAACAAATAAAAAGTCTAGAGAATGGAAAGAAACTAGCTCAAATCATGCATAAGAATGAGACACAGAAATCAAACAAGTTGAATGAAAGGATACATAAGTTAAAGAAGGAATTGACTCTAAAAGAGCCACTAGCCCAAGCAAAACAAATTTTATGGGGCAATACCATTGACTCAGTCAAAGATATTTGGCCATCTATGTAGGTGATACTTCAGCAGAATAATTTGGTCAAAGAGGCTGGTGAGGCAATTCAAAGGGTTAGAGCCGAACTTGGGAATAAGCCAGAAGAAACCTCAAGAATAATAAAGTTCCATAACTCAAAGAACAAGTATGAATTGCAGGAGCTTGGAATAGCTGACAAAACTGAGACCATATTAGAGGTAAAGAAGGTAATCACCAAGAGAAACCTAATGATACAACTCGAGGAGAAGTGCCAAACAATGGAGCTAGCAATAGCTAGGTTCATTGTCAAATTTGATGCTTTGAGGCAGAAAGGTCTACCTAATCCATTGGTGATTAATGACAAGTTGATGCCGCATGAAGACTATGATAAGAGAATCAGAGAAGTGGTAAAGGAACAAGCCGACAATTCCTCCATGAAAGGGATTCCTACAAGAAAAGTGTTCTATCATACTTTTGAGAACCTCTTTTACCTCCAGCATGAGGTAAAACATCTTTTTATAAACAAGCCTACCTTTTCAAAATATACAGAAACTGATGAAATCTACATAAGAATGGTAAATATTAAATTACCAGATGCAGAGTCTTGGGAAAAGTTGAATGATTTACTATGAAGATGAAAGGTAAAACAGAGCAACCAAGGTAAAATAGCAGAGACTAACAGATCAACGAAGTCAAATAGTATCAGGTAAAAGACAAAGTTTAAAAGTCAAAGGCAGAGTAAAGGGACAACCAGTGTAGAGCAACAACCAAAGAGAGAAAGCAACAAAAGATCAAAACAACAAACAATAAAAGAGGGACAACTTGCATCAGTTACATATCTGTCTCTATCTTCCTGCATGAAGATGTTTCTTTTTTCATTGAATAATTCCTAAAATAGTTTAGGATATTTTGCAATAAGTTTTTTTGTATAAATACTTCACAATTTGAAGTATAATGGGTGGATTGCTGAACATTTCTATAGTTGTATTGTAATATTTTCAAGTCAATAGACCGGACTGAGTAATAAAGGCATTGCATTATAGGATTCATGTGTTGGGCCACTTCACTGAAGTATCTTTCATTTGTTAAATTGTCATTTTCTTAAGTATTTCACATACATACATGTTTTCCAATTTGAATGAAATAACTGGAATATTACTACAAAATTTGTTTAAGTACACTATGTCTTGAACAATTATTTATTTTGATGTTTTCTTTCAATATCCAAAGTAGGGAATTCTTCATTGCTCCTTAGTTTTGATTGACCTCTTTCATTTCCCTCATTATCTAGTTTGAGGAATCCTTAACTGTTCCTTGACCCCGATTGAAAAAACACTTCACCATCCAGCCTAAAAGATCTGAATTTACTCAACTACCTTTCCCTGTGAACACTATCTTTAGAACTTAATTAATTCTTGTTTTCTTGACATTTGGACTTCATGGCCCAATGATAAAAAGACACTTATCTATCCATTTGAATCAGTGATTCCACCACCAAATCAAATCAAAACCCAATCAAGATTAAATAACTAGCCTAAAATCAAATTACTCAACAAAGTTAAATCATTAAGAGAGAGCCCTCTTTGAGCATTAGGAAGGCTAGATCCTGATCTCAAAAGTAGGTTTGTGGTTACCTCTATCATTTCTTTAAAACACAACATGAAAACCCTAGGGAAATTTTAAAGTGATAACACTACCCACCAAAATTTATGCAAGTCCTTGTCCCTTACGAGACAATTGATTTTTCCACTTCATATATCAATTTGCAATTTTTCTAAAAACATAATTTCCATTTGAATAAAAAAACTACACCGCCTTCTAACACTTGTTTAATGTTTTGTTTAATATAAATATTTTATTTTTGTTTTAAACATTACATATCAGTTAAACATAAAATAATTATACACAATATAATATGAAAAATTGTTTTCACTGATTTTTTTTATTATTACACTTTTTTAATTTATTAACAAAAATATTATTTTAAATGTGATGTAAGGGACAACATCTCTTTTATAATTTGCACACAATATAAGCGTTGAGATTCTATCTTCATTTAAGCCATATGTTTCATAAAATTGCTTTCATATATGTTGTGACCCACACTTACACAATTTTGGTCAATTTGCAAAAGGTTTCAAAGCTTTCATATTTGTGAGGTATGTAAGTTGGCTTAAATGATGTGATTGGTTAACCATAGACAACATTTTTCGTATTATGGAAATGCTGTGAGAATGGGTCTCATTTCTTATTTGAGACTCATAAATTACTTTGCACATGTTAATAACTACAATGAAGTACTTCTAATTTTTTATTGGACCCAATTCATCAACAACAGATATAAAAGTCCCACTCACAGTGTAAAAGTCGATTTTTTTGGTTTAAACATTAGTTAGGTTTAGGTCTAAATCAAAATAATTTTCATTGGTTTTACAAAAGTTGTTAAAATGCGAAATTATCATTGATTTTAGTAAAGTTGTTAAAATTTGAAATTATCAATAAAGTAATTATTTTTTAACTTCTATATAAAATATTATTATTCAAAATTTGAAAAAACAAGCAACATTTTCCTCACCGCCCCTTTATTTATATTCCATGCCGGGCCTCCTTCACCCACTTTTCTATATTTATTCTTCTCAACTTCAACGTCAAAAAAGAAAACAGTTGTTCTCCTCCTAGATGGGGACCATGTGGTTCCTCCAACAACAACTTTTCAATATCAACTCTTTACAACATCAAAAAAACAAAAAAGGCTGCTATATCTGGGGTGACCAAACGTTGCCATTTTATTTAATTGCTTTAGAGGAGAGAGAAACATTTGTCACCATCGAATATATTATATAATATGCTTTTCTATGCATACGATTTTTTACAATGTCGGGAGAGTGAGACGTTCAAGTGCTTTATATATATATATATATGAGAATTGGTTAAGGAGATTATATTAATAATAACAATTGGAAGTAGGCTAGAACTCATTAGAGTAGCATTCATAATTTTGTTTTACATAGATTCACACTTGTTTATTTATACAAAATTCTAATTTTAGTGTTGTAAATCATTTTTTTTTTTTGCCAAAAACACTAGTACTAAAGACTTGATAGAAAGAACCAAGGAGACAATATTTGCAAGATAGCATAGAAATGAGAAGTGACCATCACAAACGATGTAAAATCCATCTTTAGTAGCGTCTGTTGTTATGAGAGTCAACTATTCGCTGGCGACGAGTGTTCATTGGTTTAGGAGCAACATTGGGACCATTATGGCTAGAGTTGAGCTACACAAAATCAGAGAATGTTTTCCAACATTGAGACCTTGTTGCTAAGGGAGTAGACCTCCTTAGGAAAATCATTAATAGTATGTTCCATATTGCTCAGGTGACGTAACAATTTAGCTTATAATAGAAGTTGAAAGGATTGTTTTTGACATTCTGCTATGTCATCCTACCTTTGCCTAGCTTCCAACAGAGCTTTGGCAAAATCCAGGATCCTGTCCATCAGAAAAGCATCATTATCATGGTTTAGATTGAACTCAGGTTCCGCCATACTTAGAGAGAGTCGATGAAAACAATATGGAGATACACTAACAATACAAAGTTCTCTACCTAAACTAGCGACAAAAATTGACCTGTAGTAGCCCCATGAAGCCCAAGAGGCCATTAAATAAACCACATTGAATTTTTGGCATGAACTAATCTGATACACAAAATCCATTTCCTGGCTAAAATCCTTAGGGATGCAAGGATAATTATTTATGGGAGATACAAGACAACGACATTAAAGCTAGATATCTGCTCGATAAGCACTTCAACAAACCCACCATAAACTTCACCCACTCCATCCGCATATGAATTGAATGCAAGTACCTCCTTGTGTGCATAGAATTTGTTGTCACTGACCACTTGTTCTATATGATGTGCCGCTGGTAGGATTTTTCAAATTTCATGGCCGAGAGATGGAGAATGACCTAACCATATAATTCTTTAATATTTCAAGGCATATTGTGTTCAAGACACATGACCTCATATTGAGGGAGAGAAGATTTCTCATGATGGCATTCATTAAAATATTTCAAACCTTTCGAATTCCAAAAAAACGTAAGGAATGCAGGCAAGGATGACATCGGGCATTAACATTTGAATCAATTTTATGTTGGTTGATAGTTATAACGGAGCATGGCGCAGCTTGGTAGCGCGCCATCTTAGGGTGATGGAGGTCGTCGGTTCAGATCCCGTTGTTCCGAAAGAGAATTGGAAATAGTCACATGCGTTATCGTACAAAGAATATATGTAAATTTTCGCTTATTTCGCTTACGATGGGAAGAATCAGAACAGCTAGATTCCAAACAATAAATGGTTATACCATCACTTTATAATTTTTTTGATTGGATGGTTTGATTATATACATATCTAGAACGAAACTACATCAACCTCAAGATTAAAATGTTGATGTACATGAAGAATTTCCAAATATTCGAATTGATAGGTGCATCGAGAAATTCTTTGTAGAATGGGAGGGTAGTCATGGCTCAATTATTTTTTAGCCTTACTTGCTTGTCTTATGATGAGCATGGAATCACCAAAAACCATTACTTTATAAATTTTATTTACAAGAGAAAGCTTCAAGCATTTCCATAAGGTGAGGAACTCAGGTTCATTATTGGCTACCATGCCAAGACCCCAAGCAAATTGAAACACCATTTTCCCATCAGGGTTAAAAATAACTGCTCCCACTCTTGCCTCCCTCGGGTTTCCTTTTGATGATCCATAAAAAAATAGAGAGTATTGATTTTTACTTATTCTCCATTGAATAAACTCTAATTGGCTGAAATTTAAACTTGAAATCTTATTACAAGGGTGACGAAGCGAAAATCTATTTGAAGGGAAATGACTTTTTCCTTGAATCCATTCTCACTCCTTTTAATTTAGGATTTCAAATTCCTTGTTATTGAAACCCCTTGAAGATTTTTCTTAAAAGAGTAGAGTTGTCACTTTGATGACGACCATCTGAAGGGTAGCCTATTCATTTTAAAAAAATATTTTGTTCTTTGTAATCTAAATAGACCAACAAATATACTTGGGGAGGGTTTCCCAACATCTAATTGGCAGAGAAGAGGCCTTCCAGATCCAAGGGTATTTCAATTTCCATAATTCAAACATATCCATCCACGATCCAAGAATAGAATCGATGGAAGACACATAAGCAAACACAACTCACCATGATTGTAGAGTGAAGGGGTAGAACCAGAATATATGGTGTATGGATTCTTTTGAGTTGAGGCATAAGATGCATCGAGACAAGTCACGTATATTCCTTTTCTTTAAATTTTCAGCAGTTAGGGTTTTTTCGTGGACAAGACTTCAACAAAACATATTGACTTTCGGTATGCCATCTTTATTCCATATTTTTGACCAAACTTTGTAAGGTGGCAGATGGGGAATTCTCTTAACCAAATGTGAGTATCCCAATTTTATAGTGTATCAGTGTTGAGGTCTTAGATTCCATGTTCTATGATCCTGAAACGGGATTAAGATAGGTGCCAAACCTTTCAGATTGGTAATTTTGCATTTCCAATGGAGCCTAAGATGAATCAAGAGCTCTGGCCTTAATCAACCTTTCCAATTCCCTCGATTATCCTAGAAGATATATATCTTAATTTGGAAAATCTATTCTAATGCATCTAAAGAGTCAATTCTCTAAATTCCACACAACCTTCCAGAGGGCCGTCGTAAGAGAATTTGTCTTTCTATACGTTGATATGAGTGCCATTTCCATAATGCCAAATGAGATGCTCAACTATTAGAGGTGCAACTTCTGTACACAATTTCCAAATTTTCGATCTAGGTCTGGACCAATTTATTGACTTGGCTCTGAGCACGTGAGTTTTGTTACAATATTTTCTTATGAAGGTCATCTTCCACCATTACTTTGTATCCAGAATGAATCTCCATATGATTTTGGCACCTAGGGCCATATGCATATACAAACCTTTCACTCCTAGGCCACCATTTTCCTTCGGAAGGCAAACAATATTCCAGTTAACTAAATGGAATTGACTTTCACTATTCTTTCCTCCCTGCCAAAGGAATTCATGAATAAGGAGACTCATATGATTAAGGACATATTTTGGAACTAATAATCCAGAACAATGACAAATAGGTAGAGATGATAAAACGAATTTGACCAATACAACTCTACCTACTGAAGAGTGCCATTGTGCTCCCCATGACTACATTTTCTTCTTGAATTTATTTAAAACTTCGGACCAACTTTCAGAATTTGAGGCGCCTAAGGATATAGGAATTGCAAGATATTTAATGAAGTTGCATTCAAAGTCCAAAGGGAATTCCAAGACTTTGGATATCACCTTAAGGCTCGAAATAGAGTAATTCCACCTGAATATCATACTCTTTCTTTTATCCACTAAACCTCCATAAATATCCAAATAAGGATCAATAATCTATTTGAATCTCAATACAATTTGCTTTGATGCATTACCCAAAAGGAGTGTATCATCAGTGAATTGAGAGTGGTTTACTTCCTTAGTGTGCCTTGCTATACTTAATCCTTTTATTTTACCTTCATCCTAACTCGCTCCATGTTCTTGCTAAGACTCTATGTAACAAAAATGTATAAAAATAGTAATAAAAAATAATTATTATTAAATTCTAAGTGAACACATTATTTTAGGTAATATAATTTTAAAATAAGAATAATAATAAATCAAAATTATTTTTATAATTAATAAATAATTAAAGTTAGAATAATTAATTTTTAAACTATATTTTTAATAATAAAAAGATGATAATTTTTTTATTTATTTAAAAATAAATAAATATTATTTAAGATAGAATTTTAAGTAAATACTTATATAATATTAATAATAACAAAACAATTCTATATTTATAATTAATGTGAATAAACTTGGATTATATAAGATATTTTAAAGTATTAATTATAATAAGTGGTGTCTATGGTGATTATTATTATTATTATTTTTTTTATATTAATGGTGTTGTTTTTATGGTGAAATTTTTTTATGATTTATATAAAGAATTAAAATTTTTAAGTATTTTGTTTTAGTATCAATATAGATTTATCTTAACTTTTGGTTTTTCAAGTGTATAGAGAAATCAAATCTTTCAAATGTAAACCTCTTCTCGGTGTAAAACTTGAGGAAATTTTTGCACCTCTAAAGATTTGATTTCTCTAAGCTTTTGATAGATCTAAAGTTAAGATGGATCAATGTTGGTTTTGAGTAATGCTAATAAAATGTTTTAACTCTAAGAACTTAACTGACTTGAAATATGCTATTTATAATTCATATTTTCCATATTAAAATGTTGATATATTGCCCCCTCATATTTGGAAGTAGAAAATTTCTCTATATATATGCTTATTTTTGTTATTATTAATATTTTTTGAAATATTACATGCCCCATCTATCTATATATGATTATTTTATTATTAGTATTTAGAAAAAATAAAATATTTTATTATTATTATTATTATTTTTAAATTATATCATTTAATATGAATATTGAAATATTTTAGTTACAAATATATTTTAGTTTTAAATATTATATGTTATTTGAACATAAAATGAATACACGCCATACAATATCACTAATATTATTTTTACATGTCATCTATCAGTTCCATATTAAATACTCAAGGAATTACTATCTCCTTTGTTATAAAGAGTAAGCTAATTTTTTTACTTTCAATTACTTAATCTTTCTATATAATGTTGATGTAAAATTAAGGTAAAAATTAAAGTATTTTATTTATAGTTAATATTGAGATTGTTTGGTTATTACTATATTTGAATTTGTTAATGTAAGTATTATTTTATTATTTTAAATATAATGTGAGGTGACAACTTCTTCGAATCGCTCTTAGGTGACACCATCTCCCTCTCATTGGACTAGATAAGGTCTCTCCTAAATGATATGACTATTAATATTAGGTGACATCATCTCCCTCTCATTGGACTAGATAAGGTCTCTCATCAATGATATCACTATTAATATTGACAAAATGAATTATGATCATTAAATCTAAAAAGATCATTTACTCAAATTTTGTATTTGGCAACAATATTTTGGAGGAAGTGATTTCATATTTATATTTAAAAAATTAATTTTCATTGTAAACTTAATTAAACGATAACATTAAAAAGATAAATGGGGTGGGAATGTTACATGGGACATCATCTCCTTCTTATTGGACTAGATAAGGTCTCTCATCAATGTTATGACTATTAATATTGATAAAATGAATTATGATCATTAAATCTAAAAAGACCATTTAGTCAAATTTTGTATTTGACAACAATATTTTGGAGGAAGTGATTTCATATTTATATTTAAAGAATTAATTTTCATTGTAAACTTAATTAAATGATAACATTAAAAAGATAAATGGGGTGGAAATGTTATTATAGACTTGTAAAGGGCGTAGTCTATTTGTTCTATTTTTTGGAAGATTTTCTAGCATAGTTTTTGGTGTGATTTGTCTCGAATTCCAAGAGAATTCTTGGAATCACAAGTTTGTATTGTAAACTCTCCACAATAAGAGTGCCCTAGAGGTTTTTCATGGTGTTGAATCCATATATGTTGTCAAAAACCCATTTTTAAAAACAAAAATTAAGATTTGGCCAATTGTTTTCGCTAGATTTAACCAAAAATCTAGCATGTTTAGACAATGCCCTTGAAAGCAATAATAAATTAATGAACTTTTGGCTATTCTGTAGCTCTAGTCACTCTTATTTTTCTCACATGATAGTGAAATTTTGGTTTTCAACATCTTTAAAGAATTGTGAAAAAATAGAATAAATCTAAAAATGCTTTATAATTTATAATCTTAAAATCAAAAGTAATACACCTTATTCTATCCTCTTCATAGAAACAAATCTTCCCCTAAAAAAAATACATAAAATATTAAACACTTCATAAAATATTCAAAAAAATCCATATCCTTTTAATACCAAAAAAATAAAAAATAAAAAACACTTTTAAAAAAATATCTTACATATACTCAAATCAATCGTAATTTAAAATTTTTGTTACAATACTTCTGAAAAATATAATATAATCATTGAAAAGAATTCTTGTGATTTTTTTTTTTTTTTAATTATAAAACTAGTTTTTTAGTTATAACATATTCATTACAATTGATCAATTTAATTAATTACTTTTCCTAATATCTTATGTTTTATATTTTTAAAACATAATAGAATAAAATTTATAATTAATTAATTAGTTTTCGTAATATATTATTTTTAAAATATCATAGATTATAATTTATAATTTAAATAATTTAAATTTCAGAATAGAATAAATTTTACGTGTATATAAATTTGTTAAAAAGATATAAAAATTTTCATAAAATTTTCAATTTATTTTTTGAATAATACTAAATTTAAGAAAATATTACATAGTACGAAAGAAAATGAAGCTTAAATTGGATAAAAAGAGAACAGCTCCTTTTTTTTTTTCATCCCCTAAATTATATTTCAGAGAATGATATTTAAAATATGATAACAATTTTCTTCAAACCATTTAATCTATAGTTAAATGACAAATTTTCATTATGTTATTTATTTTAAATTTAAATTAATAAAAAAATAAAATATTAATAAATAATATAGTAAATTGACCATTAAATATTCCACGTTGGTAATTGTAGAAAATAATTCAAAAGGGATAGAAAAAGTGAGCGAAAAGTGTTGGGTTTCATTACAGGTTATTTAAGGTGGACACCTTGCAAGAGGACCCAAACCCGTTTGAGTGCTTTGGTTACAGATCCAAATGTGTAGGAATCCATTGATTTGATGGGGAAACAAAAACAAATTAAAATTAAGTTATTTAAAATGGTGGTGCTTACAGTGATGGGTGGGACGAGAGGACAAGAAAAGGGAAAAGACATGCAGTGCGATGGAATCCAACAGACTTACAACTAATGGTCGGGTGGATTGAAGTAAAATATTAGTGTCTTCGGTTGGCCGCGTTTGCCTTCAATCGCGCAATGAACAGCAATGTTGGTGCGTCGTTGGATGCCACGGTAGAGAAGAGTAGACCAACTTTTATACAACAAACATGATCACCGTTTAAGCAAGAAGCCAGGATATGCATCGCCGAAAGCCCAGTAGCCCGTGGCATTATTCAGATTCTCTGCTGCTTCATCATCATTTGTGCAATGCAATGAAAGTGGGGGAGTTGAGAGGGCGTGAGCGAGTGAGTGAATGAGATAATATGGAAGATTCTTGTTCATCTTCTTCTCCGCCACAGTCCACGGAAGAGGGCGACTTGCTATCGCCATCCCGCCACCAATGTCAATCATTGATAAACATTGTGAATGAGATAGCTGTCATTGGGGATTACAGAAGAACCCACAGGAAAGATTGCATGACTCTGGTCAGAAGAATTAAACTGTTGATGCCCTTGTTTGAGGAATTGAAGGACATGGTATCCCCCCCTCACGAAGCTTTTTTCTCCTCTGTTTCTTCTCTGGAAAAGGCGCTGCTGTCTGCCAAAGCTTTGCTTCAACTCTGCCATGATGGCAGTAAACTCTATCTGGTACTTTAGCTCTTTAACCACTTTTTTGTTTTTGCTTTATCTGATTATCCTGCATGGATTTACACATCCACTTATAATAAACTATGTTTTGGTGCTTATGTGCCATTACCATGACCAGGCCACTGCGCTGTCGCTGCTTTTTAGCAGAACCAAACAAATGTTGTTGGTTTTCGGCCATGATGTTAGGACTAGCAGAGGCCCATCTAATCCTGGGTCTGATATGAACCTTTAGGCTGTCAAGCTCCGGATTGTAAAGTCTCTGTTCCAATCATTATACCTTGCTCATTTGTGTGAACTCAAGGTGCATATCAGATCCAGGTTTAGATGGGTCTCTGCTAGTGTCCATATTCAATATCCCAATTACCCATTGCACCGTCTGGCTTCAATGTACCATGAAGAGTTTGATGGATCACCTCTACTACCTCCCACATTTCCTGTAGAGTACACCTCAGTTCTCTCAGTGCAATAATGTTGAGCATCTATCTTCTAATGCAGGTTCTAGAGCGTGAAGCAATCGCAGGGTGGTTTGTGCAGTTGACAGAAGAACTGGATCAGGCTTTAGATGGCTTGTCTTATAAACAACTGAAAGTTTCGGATGAAGTTCGAGAACAGGTAAGTGTTTGAGCTCGGATTAGGCTCATTGCGGATACCTGCTGGAGAACCAGTTTGCATTTCATTATATGGGTTTCGTATAATGGTTGGGGGGCAAGTTTCTCCTAGCAAGCGGTATCATTTTGTACCCTGTGTAGATCATAAGATAAGTTAGCAAAGCTGGATGTTTACAGCAATTGGAAGCCTAGATCTTTATCTTGTTTCCAGTTCAATCTCATCTTCTTTTTGATTCTGAGTTTAATAAATATACCTGATTAGATTTTTGTCCTATGACCTTACGTTCTACCAGAGACTTGACCAAGAGGGCCATTTTTAGTTTCATTTCCATTCCTGTCTCAACGCTATATTAGTACATTATAACGAGTTTTAACATATGCCGTCAGAGATAATGCGGAATCCCATTTCTTATCATTCCAAACCCTCTACCCTATTTCTCATTCCGTTCCTGTTTCTTTCCGTTTCCCATCTCTGGTCACATAGGATTTTATGGCAGAACATGGTGCTAATGAATCTGGATAAGCAAATATTTTAACGGATGGTTCTTCACTAAAGAATGTCTAGATAGGCGTAGGTCTGGCCAATCTTTCTTCTAATATTTGCATCATATGGCTCTCAGTAAATTGTTGTGTACAATTCCCTGGAAGACAGACACTTGATTGTTTTTGTTTTATTAATTGTTCTAAACGAGTTCTGCTTTCTTAGGTTCCTAGTGCTGGTAAAAGTATTCAAGTTTTGTTAGGCTGTTTTTGTAGTCTCTTGGCGGATTTTAATTTTGCCAGAGGGATTTGGCTTTCAATTTGGCCATCCATAAATAGCACACAGATTTTTTTTTAGCCGAAACAATATATTTGTATTAATAAAAAGAGAGTGCAAGGGTGGACTGAGGATGAAGCATGGGAGCTGTAAGCTTCTCCATGAAAACTGAAACCATATAGGCTCAGTCCTTATTTCAGCCGATACCAGAATTCTATATCTATACGCAAAAAATTTCCAAAATGTGCCTAAGAACAAAAAACATTTGAAGTACACGCACTTGTCAGTTAACAAAATCAGTCCTGACTTTTGCCCTTTTCCGGTCCATGAGTTGGGTTCAACTTGCCTGCAGAGGTGCTTGCTGAAGCTACATGATTGTTCTTTTTAATGAACTTGGGTTATCTGGATCATCAAGCTTAGCCCAGATACTTTGCTTGACATCATCCAAGGTGGATTGCAAAACACTCAACCTCTCCAGTTGCTCAGACAGCTTCTCCCAATCAATTTCCTTGTCACCCTTCAGGCCTTCAGACATCTTTTCCAGTTCCATAACAGTCCCTTCAAAGTCCTGAGCAAGAACGCTCAGCAATTCTTTAGCACTATAAGCAGTAGCCATAGGAGTAAAGACCAGAAAATGGAAGTCTTTAAACCCAACAGTGCAATCTCTAGCGCAAACAAGAGGCACCAAACAAGAAATGATAGAATTCAAAGAGGACACGAAACACCAAGAAAAAACCAGTGATGCCTTCCACCCAGCCCAGTGAGCCCAGGCCCACACTACTGTTCCGAATGCAGAATTCCACCACTGATATTCCATGATCATATAATGAAAACAATAAACTGCCCAAGGTAAAGATTTCTGAGCCCCAGCACAGTGATGAAGCTCCTGACCAAATAACACTGAATTCAAATCATTCCACCCCGATTCAAGAGCCCAGTCCAACAATGCTACATGGAGAACATAAAAGCACAGCAGCAAGTTCACAACAAAAGTGCGGAGACCACATACTGCCCTCAGATGACAATCCCAATGAGAATTGATGGAAACCCACGAAATTCCCCAAGAGACACTAGTGAAAAGCAGCCCCACCAAAACCTAACACTCAGTCCAACACCTAGCCATAAACACTTCGCTGCGATCAAACCAGACCCTAATGAGTCTGAAGCCCGGAAGGCTTACCATGGGATTTGTCATGGGAGAGATTCAATGCTGAGGTGAGAGTTCAAACATAAAGACCCCACCCCCCTTTTGCAAGCTTGGTTGGCCAAGCTATCTGCCTCTTTATTAAATCTTCTTAGAACATGAAACAATGAAATTGACTGAAATTTAGTCATCAATCCTCGGATTCGAGACAAAACAACAGTCAATTGCACATCCTTGGGCCTGCGATCCATGACCAAAGCCCATATAATATAATATTCTGCGAATCCCCAATTACAATGATCTGTTCAATTCCTTTACTTTGAGCAATCTTTAAGCCTTGAAACAAGGCGTAGCCTTCTGCCATATTGTTAGTCAGGTGGCCTAGACTCCATTCATACATATCCTCCTTTTGTTCTCCAGGATAACAAATGACACCTCGCACACCTGCCGTACCAGCACGAAGAAAATATTATGACCTTCATCATCAAGGAATTTCCTCCACTTTTCATCCCGAAGAAGATAAGCAATATTAGAACTATCAGATTGATACTGTGTCTGAAAATTATTTCATGGAGTTATCAAAACTTTAATCATGACAGGAGTGCCACATTATCTGTTATAAAAGTTGACTTCTACCTTATAAGGGGCAACTATTTTTCAAGTTGCCATCGCGGCTTCTTGCTTTGAAGGATGCTTGATATCTCTTTGGTATTTGATGTTCCCTGCTGTGATCACTACTATGCTAAGTGTCTCAGAGCATAGTTAGTTTGATAGCATCATTATTAAACCTTTCTGAGGTTTTGACTTGCACTCCTGGCAGGTGGATTTCTTTTGGATAATATTTTGTATAGCGCATCCAACCTGGTGTCTGGACCTAGTTTTATGTTGTATTTGACCCAGCCATTTGTCCAGCTAGCTGCATCGAGAATAAGTCTTATCATTGATCAAAGCTCATATCCACAATATGATAATGTTACAGCCTCATAAAAACCATCGTAAACTTGAGAAATGCCTTTTAAGTAACTATGAAGAAGTCATGTGCATCATAAGATACATTCTAATTTTTTTTATTGGCCTTTTATGGTTGCACTAAAGTTTTAGCATTTATATGGTTGTGTTTTGTGGACTTTGGAAAATTGTTTATCATCATATCTTTTGTTTATTTAAACAAGTGTTGGAAAAGGCTGGGGCGACAAAGTTCAGTCAATGCAAAATGGTATAATGCTAAAGATTGATAAATAAGTCACAATCTTCATATATTAAAATCTTTCAGAATGCTTTCTCTGACATGAGGTTACCACTAAGTCTATACAATGAAGATCTCCGCTTACCTTCGATTGTTCAGTCTTTATAATGGGGGGAGATTGCAATAAGTGGAGGAGATATCCTTTATCTGTGAAACAATATGGGTTGGTAGAAGTCAGTTTTTGACTTGCGATGACTGCAGTTCAGATATTTGCTACTTTTATCCATTTATAGCTTTGTGCATGGCTCTTATCCAAATCAATAACCACTCAATAGCTAAGTTATAGTTTGTATCCAGAAAATTCAGTGCGTCAGTATTATTTCAATGGAGTTGATTCTGGTGTTGAAATATGTATTATAACTATACTGTCTCGTAGAGACTTGTAATGGTTTCCACTATGTTTCATTACAAGTATGATAGTTATTTTCGAATTTGCATCTCATCTCTTCTTGAGGGATTCGAACAGTTGGAAGTTCCAACCAAAGTGCTAATGAAAAACGGTTGCATGCACCTATGCATGAATTTGGCAATAGAGTGGGGGTGACTTAAGTTTGGAGAAAACAGGGATGCTTGTCATTTAATTCATAAATTCTGCTTTCTCTGCAACTATCTAATGCAAGTTGTCAGAATGATGACAAAACTAATGATAGTAGGTTTCTTGCTGAAGGCCATGTTTAAGAGGTTTTTAGTTATTCTACTGCCCTTTCTCTTCTCATGTGATTTTGGCTAGTCTTTTGCCTGGTCCCTTCATCTCGTCGTCAAGCTTAAAGATGAAATGAGAACTATGCATATGAAGCTAACCTAAGATGAGGTTGTGAAATCTGGAGGTTTTGAACTATACAAATCGTTCAAACTTCAAATGGTGGGAAAAGTTATAGCAAATTGGTCTGTGTTTCATCCCGGGCATTGATTAAAATTCTTTATATTCCATAATTCTAATATTTCTATGCACCAAAGTATTCATACCAGCCATTGATTTTCTTTTCCTGTGCTGATTGCAGCTAAGCAGTGTAGTTAACATTATCATGCCTTCCTTTCTATTTGCTTCTTTAATTACAAAGAGAATGCTTTATTTTAATTAAAAAATAATTCTGATCTATTTCATAACCGCATATTCCGCTTAAAGATTTCCTTCTATGCAGGAGAAGGTAGTTCCGTTCATTTGATGCCATTTTACATGGGAAGCCATTGATGAAGAACACTCCAGGAGCAAATTTCACCGTGTCTTCTAAGTGCTATCAATGTGATCCTTTTTCAGAGCATTTGGATTGTTCATGGCTCATAAGAATCAATAGAGAGAAGTAATGGACTTCTAGTATTGTTTGCTGATGTTTCCCTCTTTAACTTAGTTATGCATTCTTCTAGTACTCTTTAGGCTTCCTGCCAAACTAGTTTTACAACTCAGCCATGGGAATAAATTATTTCTTTTATTTCTTGAGCAAACAGGAATAAATTGCAGCATTACAACTCAGCCATAAATACAACAACTTATCTAATTAATTTCTGCTGTCCTTTCCTTGAGAAATGTGCCAAATCTGCCCCTCGATTTTTGTGTCCAACTTGCTCAGAAATCTGTACTGCTGTATCGTATTGTACAATCCAGATTATAGCCAGTCCCTTGCTTGATTTGTGTCCAAAAATTATCCCTGTTGCTGTCCAAACAATCAGCAATTTCCAGCCTACTCTTTGCCTTGGAAACTGTGCCTCAAACTGCCTTTCTTGCTGTTGTATGGTCACTATACCAGCAATTAATGCTGGAGTCAGCCCCAATCTCTAAGTACGAGAACCACATTTGTTACCATGTATTATGGGGGGTCAAAAGTCAAAATCAATAAGTCCATTCAAACCTATGTCCCCACCCTGCATTTCACACATTAAAACACCATAGTCTACAATACCTCGAGATGTGTGAAATATTAAATCAATGGTTTGCAGGGGCCCCTGACTATCTGACTTTTAACCTACCTCCCTGTAAAGTTGTTTCATTTTTACTGCTTTTTACACGTGTTCCCATCTCATGTATTGCGGACCCTCCTCCTCCTAAACCATTTACCACATATTACCCCCCCCACGCCCCCCTCCCGTGCAATATCGTTGCCATACCATTTACCACAATGATTTGAATTTATAAATGTGTAGGTGGGAAATTTAAAAAATTATAAAGTCTGCATCAAAGGCGATAATGGAGGGAAGATTTTTATAGTCGTATTTTTCTGGAATGAGCTTATGGGTGAAAGCTTGAGGGAAGAGGAGGCTAGGTCAACAATTGAAATATATCTTCGTGCAGGTAAAAATGAAGATACATGTTCCAGAAGTACATTTCAATACAAATCATGGAGTTTCCAATGTTATAAAGAAATATTTCCTCCTTGTGGAATAATTTTACAGAGCAGACAAATGAATGTTTTTGCTATGGACATAAGGAGGAAAAGAATTATAGAGACGAAAATTCTTATAAACTTAATTGGATCTACATTATCGGGGCATATGAAAGTTACAGAGTTATTAAAGGTTAATGACAAGCGGCATAAGAAATGAACCAGTCAAGCAGACATTCACCATGAAATAATTTAACAGTGTTGCACTCCAGAAAGAAGAGTTGGGTCTTATTGAGATGCATGGGAGGAAGTAACAATGTTTATCAAGGTCAACTTAAAAATGAAAAAATGTTCATGTTAAGGAACTTGTCTGTTGAAATAGACTTAATACAAACAACAGATTCGTCGTTGAAGTTGAGCTTTTATCCAGGTTGAGTTGCTCATTAGATATTGTACAAAATACAATCGATAGAAAGTTCAAAGACTACTAGTGGATAAGTATATTCCTAATGGTAATCTTAGGGATAACATGAATGGAATAGGAAAAAGATTATAAATAAAAGAAGCGAGTTGAATTCCTTACCAAATATTGCTTTGGATATCATTAACTCTGGTGAAAATTGAACCATATTTTGACCATGAATAGTTAAAGAACAGCTGGAGAATAGGTGGCAGAGTTGACTAGTATTGAAGGGAAGATAACAGATTTTGAGGAGGCAACTTCAACAACTCCAGATTCCAAGGCAAAGGACCAGCATCAATAAATCAGTTTCAAATTTAAAGGAAGATTTTGAGGCAGTGTTTTAGTCGTTAGTCCCAAGAATAAAGGCATCTAATCAACAATAAATGGAACAACTCCAAATTTCCTACATTTTTCTAGAGATTATTTTTTTATTTTAGTATATTGTTCAAAATTTATTCCCGAAAGTTAGACATAGTTAGCTTGATGTAATGTTCTATATATTGTTTCAATTGTAATGTAAAAGGGTTGGCTTTTGATGCCAAAACCCTGCCATTTTTGTAAAGACTTCTATTGCAAAATTTTTAATTGAAGTATTCTGGCTTTAGTTTCATGACATAATTTGTTTCTCATGTATGTCTTTCCCTGTGATTTCATAATTTGTTTTTGCATATGTTCAAGGTAACATAGGAGCTAGGGCAAGGCTAGGTTTGAGTATCAACCTCCCTGATAACCCACTGCAAAGTTATCATCATTATGGAGACTAGCTAATTGAATAGTCTGTTTAAAACAACTCCTTTGCATCATTTAATTGTTGCCTTCTGTCATCTCTTGAATGTATATTTGTTTGGCTGTAGAATTCTACTATATCTGGTTGATTAAGTATTCAATATGAATGTTTAATTATCATATATTTTCTTCCATTCCTCTACCA
Source organism: Pinus tabuliformis (assembly GCA_031772625.1). Taxonomy (NCBI): domain Eukaryota; kingdom Viridiplantae; phylum Streptophyta; class Pinopsida; order Pinales; family Pinaceae; genus Pinus; species Pinus tabuliformis. The sequence goes on from CM062804.1 coordinate 1,575,707,335, forward strand.
AACTCTCTAAAGCTATGTTATTCTGTCGACGCTAGACGTTGGCAATTTGATAAGGCCTTTGCAAGAGAGGGATTTATTTCTGAGCCTATACAAATCATAGATCTGGCCGTTGTAATTCATAGGTTGTTGTCCAGTGACAGTGAATGATCCAAACTTAAACATGAACGCAACAAATTACAGATATAACCATAAATACAGAGATGCAATAGAAATAACACTTCATTTCATTAATATCAAATACTGAAATAAGCTTACAAACATAATGGAAATAAACTAGCCTGGACGATGGTAGCTTATCTTTGAGAAGAGATGCGGCAGCTACATGCCTCTGAACTGTGTTACAATGAGGCTCGAAGACATATTTATTATTGAAAACAATGGAAAACTCTAAACATCCAAAACCTAACCCTAGGAGATGAAGTGCCAAGACTATGGGCCCTGTTTGTGTAAATTGGTATATCAACTTCCCGGGGTCGTAACTTTGGCATACGATCTCTGTTTGATGCGCACAATAGCTCGTTAGAAAGATCTATCTGAGGACTACAACTTTCAAATGATAATCATGAGTCTTTCATTCATGTTTGCCCCGGTTTTCCCAAAAAAACATTGTTTAGGGCCTCAAAACGGCTTCGGAAGTTCAGGACCCGAACAACTGCCAAAAATAGTAAACTATGCTACAATGAAGGAAACTGAAAACTTGAAAGAGATAGTGGTGGGGTTCCAAGTGGAACAGGCGGGTGGCCACCAACATCCACCCGGATTAGTCCCCACCCTAGGAAGCAATGGTCCCCATTGTGTTGAGTGCCTCCATGAGATAGGGGAAACTTCTGCTAAACTTGGTCCCTGGTGAGCCACTTGCCTTGGTGCAGGATTTGGCCAGCGTTGACAACTCGATATAGTTGGATCTTTTGCTGGCGAATGTTCTTGATCTGTGTGTCCATAATTCGATCAGTTGTGGCCTGTTCCATGTAGTATGGGTTTAACTCTGTTGGTGTGAGTTGTTCTGCAATGTCTGATGTGTCCAGTAATGATGGGAAGTATGGTTGAAGGCAATCCACATTGAACACTGGGTGTATGCCAAAGAATGGGGGAATGCTGAGCTTAAAAGCATTGTCTCCCACAACCTTGGTAATGGTGTAAGGACCATATCAGAGTGGTTTGAGCTTCCAATGGGCTCCGGTAAGGCATTCTTTCTGCAAATGCAACCAAATTTTGTTTCCCACCTGAAACTTGTGTGGCACCCGATGTTGATCATGTCGCTGCTTGTACTTGGCATTTAACTTCTCTAAGATGTTGTGAACCTGCTAGCAGATGTGGTTTATGCGTTCAATAAATCTGGTCGCTTTATCAGGCTCAGACAATACATGTGTGGATTCTGTTTGTGTAGTCGCATGAGGCATGGTAACATCAATTGGACATAATCGTTGAAATATTAGACCCACTTGAAAGGGATTGCCACTAGTCGAGTTATGGAGAGCTTTGTTATAACTGTGTTGCACATAGGGAAGACTCTCATCCTAGGTTTGTGGATGCTTGGAGTTGTACATGCGGAGTATGTGCATTATCATCCTATTGACGACCTCCGTTAAGCCATCAATCTGTGGATGGAAGGCAGTCAACTTGGTGAGCTTGGTGCCCAATAGTGTCCAGAGGCTTGACCAGAATGTGCTCAGGAACTTGCTATCCCAATCTGATATAATGGTCTGCGGGATCCCAAAATGTACCCACACTTGTTCAAACAAGAGTTTGGCAATGTCCTCTGCTGTGATACTCTTCTTGCAGGCTGCTAATATAGCCATCTTAGAAAATCTGTCCACGACCACAAATACATAGTCATTAACATGCTTGGTAGAAGGGAGGCCAGACATATAGTCCATGGAGATGGATTCCCATGGCTGGTTGGGAGTAGGCAGAGGAGTGTACAGGCCTTGCTTCTTGAAGGTTGGCTTCGTGATGGCGTAGGCAGTGTAGGATCTGATATATTCCCAAAATCCAGTCGGAGTTTTGGCCAATAAAAATTCTTTTGTAGAACAACCACAATTTTCTCCACACCAAAGTGTCCTACGACCCGACTATAGTGCGCCTCCCAAATCAGCTTGCCATGCTTGCTTGAAGGAACACAAAGGTGGCCCAGGTAGCATAATAATGCGTCTTGGAGGTGGAAATCAGGAACTTGCTTTCCATCTACTAGCATTTGGTATGTGGAGGCGAACTCTGGATCATTTTTGTATAGTTGCGGCCATCCAGAGGCCTTGTGGCCACAAGAGTTGAGAACAGTAGTCAGTGCTGCAATTGTGGGCCGACTGAGGCAGTTTGCAACGTGATTGGTGCTCCCCTTTCTATACTTAATGTTCAAGTGGAATTATTGTAGATATGTAGACCGCTTATGATGGCGATCATTCTGCAACTTCCCTTGTGTCTGTATAAACTAAAGAGGTTGGTGATCGATGTGGATGATCGTCTCCTTCCCTAGAATGTAATGCTTCTATTGCCGGCAAGCTTGCACGATGGAATACATATCTTTATCATAGGTGGGGTACTTCTGAATTGTATCGGAAAGTGTCTCACTATGACAGGCCACTGGATGCCCGCACTGGGTGAGGACTGCACCAATAGCATAATCGAAGGCGTCTATCTCAATTTCAAATGGCTGCTGCAAGTCTGGCAGTGTGAGTATCGGTGCAGAGCAGAGGTGGTGCTTCAACTCAACGAACGCCTTTTGTTGGGACTTGAACCAGGAAAACTTTGCCTTCCCCTCGCCCTTAGTAATCTAACTCAAAGGCCAAGTGATATGGGAGAATCCCAACACGAACCTTCGATAAAAATTTGTAAGGCCCAAAAAGTTGTGAAGCTTTGTTAGAGTGGTCGGGGCTGGCCAATCCCAAATGACTTGGATCTTAGTCAAATCCACATGCACACCACACTCATCTATGATGTAACTCAGATATTGGACTTGGCTCATGCCAAAGGTGCATTTCTCCAAGTTGGTACACAGTTTGTGCTGCTGAAGGGTTTGAAGGACGTGCCGAATCTGTTGCAAGTGCTCTTACCAACTCTTGCTGAAGATGAGGATGTTGTCCAGATAAACAACCACGAATGAGTTGGTGAAGGGCCGCAATATGTCATCCTTTAGCCTCATAAAAGTAGTAGGGGCATTTGTCAACTTGAAGGGCATAACCAACCATTCAAAAAGGCCTTCCTTAAATTTGAAGGAGGTCTTCCATACATCTATGGGCTCTATTGGAACCTGGTGATAGCCATGCTTCAGATCGATCTTGCTGAAATATTTGGGCCACTTGAGTTGGTCCAGGAGGTCATCAATCTGTGGGATTGGGTACTTGTTTCTGACAGTGAATTTGTTTAGTGCCTGATAATCAATGCAGAGCCTCCAGGTCCCATCCTTCTTCTGTACAAGTACAATCGGGCTCCCACAAGGTTAGGAACTTGGTCGGATGTGCCTTTTTTGCAGCAACTCTTGGATTTGCCACTTGATCTCTTCATTTTCCAGAATGGAGCGGCGATATATCAGCTCGTTGGGTAGAGGTGCTTCGGGAGTTAGATCGATCGAATGCTTGACCTGACAGTGCAAGGGTACCCCTGTGGGTGAGGATAAGATGTCCCTGTATTCTTCCATGATCGTATCCACCTACTTTTGCTGCGTGGAGGAACCCTTCCTGGGGGCCATGGATGTGGCTATGATCTTCCCCTTACTTTGAGAGCGAATCAGAAAGAAAACAAATTTCCCAGTTTGGGAGATGATCTTACTGCATTGCTTAGCAGAGATCAAAGAGATGGCAGTAGGCGGGGCTACCTCTGGTATCCTGTATAACTTATTACCCAAAGAAATAATAACAGAGCGAGGTCTAGACTCATATACAACATGTCACTTCCACAAGTATGGTTTTCCTAATAATACATCACAAACTTCAAGAGGAGCAACATCACACAGTACCTCATCCGTGAAGGGCTTGATGTTGTAGGGAAGGCGACACTGCTGGCTGACATAGAGATCTCGTCCTTGGTGAAGCCACCTGATGGTGTACGACTGCGGATGTGCTGTAGTCTGTAGGCCTAGCTGCTTCACGACCTCTGTTGAAATGAGGTTCTTTTGGCTCCCGCTGTCGACAATGAACTGCAACGGAGAACCCTTCACCCACATCTATGAGTGGAAGAGGCGTTCCCCCTCCTCTGGATCTTCAGGCTCAATCTTATGGATCTTGGTGGTGGCCACGGTGGCACTGGGCTCCGTGTAAATGATCTGCTTCCCTTTGTCATTCCCCTTGTCGGGTTTTGACTCAGAGTCGGAACATGTGTCTAATTCAGAAGCCTTCAGCTCGGCCAATAGTGACTGCTTGGCTCGACACTCACTTGTGTTGTGAGTGGAGCTCTTATTGAACTTACACCACTTTATAGTGTCCTTTGTCTTCGTGGTGTTATTCTTTGCTTGCGGCTTCAGCGGGTTATACTGGGTTGCCCTGCTTGGGCTTTGTCCTTTGCTCTACGGTTTGGGGGCGCCTTTCCCTTGTTTTGGATTCGCAGATCCAAAGTCTCGATTTTTTTGTTTAAACTTCTGCTCAATCTTGATAGCATATCGGTATGCTGTGCCGAGCGAGGAGATGTCTAGGAACTCCATCTCGGCTTGGATGGACTTGTGTAGACAACCACGGTACCTGATTACCAAATGCTGCCCATAATCCTTGATACCCAACTTCGTGCGAAGGGTATGAAAAACATTGGTAAACTTCGGCATGTCTTGGTCCCTTCCCTGCCGCAGCGTGCTCCACTTTATGTATTTATCCTCAGAGCTCTTGACAGGGTAGTACTGCTCCTTGATGGCGCCCTGGAACGAATTCCAAGTGGGTGCGGCTGAAAATAGTGAGGGTGTACTTTTGTCCTTATTCTCACAGCAGGTTTCCCACCATTCCTTGATGTGGGGGCTGGCTTTGAGAAGTGCAAAAGTAATCTTTTCCCGGTTGGAAAAATCATGAACAGAAAAATACTCTTCTAGCAGATTTAACCATTTATCTACTATGTCTGCATCTATTTGACCTTCAAATATGGGGATGCTAAAGTTCACTTGTACTTTGAAGGGTGTGGCGCTTCCAGAGTGGTTGCTGGAAGGACATGCGTCGCCTTTGGGTAGCCACTGAAGGATCTGGGAAAAGTTGTCCATCATCACGTTCCTTTGTCGCTCGAGGGCTTCTTCGAGCAAGATTTTGAAAGGATCTCTTGTCCCCTTGTTTTTCTTTTCTTCCGCCATGGGAGGCGGTCGGGGTTTGCGAGGTTGGTCTTGCAAAGGTTCGACCAATTCGAGCGCTAACTCCTTTTATCTCGACCTCGTTAGGGAGATGCAAGGAAAAGCCGAGAAAGAGGAGACCGCTCTGATACCACTGATCCAAACTTAAACAGGAACGCAACAAATTACAGATATAACCATAAATATAGAGATGCAACAAAAATAACACATCATTTCATTAATATCAAACACTGAAATAAGCTTACAAACAGAATGGAAATGCAATAGCTCGGACGATGGTAGCTTATCTCTGAGAAGAGATGTGGCAGTTACATGCCTTTGAATTGTGTTACAATGAGGTTCGAAGGCCTATTTATTATTGAAAAACAATGGAAAACCCTAAATATCCAAAAACATAACCCTAGGAGATGAAGTGTCAAAACTATGGGCCCCATTTGGGTAAATTGGTATATCAACTTCCCGGGGTCGTAACTTTGGCATACGATCTCCGTTTGATGAGTACAATACCTCGTTAGAAAGATCTATCCAAGGACTACAACTTTTGAATGGAAAACATGATTAAAAAACTCACGTTTGCCCTGGTTTTCCCAAAAAAACGTCGTTTAGGGCCTCAAAACAGCTCTAGAAGTTCAGGACTCGAAAAACTACCAAAAATAGTTAACTGTGCTACAATTAAGGAAACTAAAAAGCTGAAAGAGACAGTGGTGGGGGTCCAAGTGGAATAGGCAGGTGGCCACCAACATCCACTTGGATAAGTGAACAACGTTAAAAAAAGCCTCGTAACACTTGAGGGAGCCCCTTCTGGTTCGACGACCAGCTTGAACCTAAAGTTTGGTCGAGTTGGTTTCTCGGTGCAATTTCGTAGCCAAGAACTGCCTTCGAGATATAGATATAACATTTGGTGCCATTGCCAGGGAGCGAAGTAACGAAGAAATCTTTCCCCAGAGAACGATCAAGACTAGATCTATTCCTTGTTGGTGAACAAGGAGTAGACATTTGATATTGGTTGCAATTCCTTCACCTGGCGGCTCCACTTTGTTTATATGGCGATTCCACTAGGTTATCAATTCCACTGGTTCCAGATGTCAGATGCCTTTACTGATGTGCTTGTGCAAGGCTCAGTGATGGTTGCAATCAGCAGTATATTTTTCTTCCTCTTGAGGAAAACAACTATGCAGTCTTCAAAGTTCTTCAATATTTTATGTCTCATCAGCTTACTGATCTTCACCGGTAAGTATCAACAACTCATGGAATTTAATGTTTATAGTGTATATTCTTGTCATATTTTCAGCTACATGCAAGGTGGTCTGCTAGTTAATCCAATGCTCACATGGTTGCACTAGAAGCATGATTACACCTAATAATGTACAATTTCAGCTCAGTAAAGTAGGTGTGTGCAAATAGATCAGTTGGTTCCAGTGTGCAGTATATGGATTTTTTGCAGTTTATGAATGGAGTGATTTCAGCAGTGTTAGTATACAATAGATCAGTTAATTTTAAATCTTCTTTGGCAACAATTTTCAGAATTCAGTTTGTAATGTGTGGTTTCCAGAATGAATCAATTTCAGTTTTCAGATTTCAGTCTAAGTCAATCTCTGAAATAGTGCAGACAACATGGTTTCAGTTTGCAAATGCAGCTGCAGATTACAGGCTGATGAACTGACTCCATGCCCAACAGATTCAAGGCACAAGTCTACAGGTTCTCTACATCCCATAGGGGGAAGCAGTTCCCAGTTGGAGCTGATGTTGTAACTTTTTCTTGTCCAAGAAAAGTTACAATTTTTTTTTTCTAAATTTTGTTAATTGGTTTCCTGGCCAGACCCTCAAGTATATGTGAACCTCGTTGGAAAAATTGGTTTTTATACAAGTTTTTGGGGTATTATTTATAATAGTTTTGATTTTAAATAAAATTTAATTTTATAAAATATATATAACTATATTTAAAAAAAATATTTATTTAAAATATTAAACTTATCTTAAAAATATTGAGTCAGCCCCAATCTCTAAGTACGAGAACCACATTTGTTACCATGTTTTATGGGGGTCGAGAGTCAAAATCAATAAGTCCATTCAAACCTATGTGCCCACCCTGCATTTTACACATTAAAACTCCATAGTCTACAATACCGCAAGATGTGTGAAATATTAAATCAATGGTTTGCAAGGGCCCTTGACTATCTAATTTTTAACCTACGCCCCCACCCCCTCCCCTAAACTATTTACCACATACTACCCCCCCCTTGCAATATTGTTGCCATACCATTTACCACAATGATTTGAATTGATAAATGTGAGGTGGGAAATTTAAAAAATTATAAAGTCTGCATCAAAGGCGATAAGGGAGGGAGTTTTTATGGGTGTATTTTTTTGGAATGAGCTTATGGGTGAAAGCTTGAGGGAAGAGGAGGCTAGGTCAACAATTGAAATATATCTTCGTGCAGGTAAAAATGAAGATACATGTTCCAGAAGTACATTTCAATACAAATCGTGGAGTTTCCAATGCTATAAAGAAATGTTTCCTCCCTGTGGAATAATTTTACAGAGGTGAAAATGAAATTTTACAAAGCAGACAAATGAATGTTTTTGCTACGGATATAAGGAGGAAAATAATTATAAAGAAGAAAATGCTCATAAAATTAATCGGATCTACATTATTAGGGCATATGAAAGTTACATGGTTATTAAAGGTTAATGACAAGCGACATAAGAAATGAACCAATCAAGTAGACATTCACCATGAAATAATTTCACAATGTTGCAATCCAGAAATAAGAGTTGGGTCTTATTGAGATGCATGGGAGGAAGTAACAGTGTTTATCAAGGTCAACTTAAAAATGAAAAAATGTTCATGTTAAGGAACTTGTCTGTTGAAATAGATTTAATATAAACAACAGATTCCTAGTTGAAGTTGAGCTTTTATCCAGGTTGAGTTACTCATTGGCTATTATACAAAATACAATCGACAGAAAGTTCAAATACTACTAGTGGATAAATATAGGCCTAATGGTAATCTTAGGGATAACTTGAATGTAATAGGAAAAACATTATAAATAAAAGAAGCGAGTTGAATTCCTTACCAAATATTGCTAACTCTGGTGAAGATTGAAGCATATTTTGACCATGAATAGTTAAAGAACAACTGGAGAATAGGTGGCAGGGTTGACCAATATTGAAGGGAAGATAACAGATTTTGAGGATGCAGCGTCAAAAACTCCAGATTCCAAGGCAAAAGACCAACATCAGTAAATCAATTTCAAATTTAAAGGAAGATTTTGAGGCAGTAGTTGAGTAATTAGTACTGTTACCGCTCAAACTAGTAGGGGACCTAAAGGGGATCCCTAAAGGGCAAATGCTAGACCAAGGGAAACAAATGGAGACTTAGCCCACTGTCACCTTAGCGCTCCCTACTACTTACGGACTTTCACCGATGGGAGGAGTCTTGATACATTATGGAGTCACCAATGAAGGATAAATCAATAAGTGGATATGGAGTGACCCAAATAATCCCTTTTTAGAAGAGGTTGAAGAATAGAGCTTGCCTGCTTTCTAAGCAAGGTACAATATCTTCTAGGAGAGGGATGGGAGGATTTGAGGGTTAGGTTTAGGGAATATGACTCGTGAAAGAGTTTCTCAATACCTAAAATCTTTGTTGAAATTGGTACCCTAGATGGTTCTTGAAAAAATATCTTTTCAAAGGAATGGGACCCCTTGGGACCAAGTGGCCCCCGCCTAGGTTAGGAGGTAAGAGTTTAGCAACCAATGATGTTCTTAACCCAGACAAGGAGGGGGGAAGGATCAAAGAAAGAATTTTCACTTAAGGGTGTTTAATTTATCCTATGAAGCACTAGCCTTGGGTATACTAGGGAAAAGTTTGATCTCGGAGCTAGGGCTTGGCTATTCTCACAACTCCATTGTCAAAATGGCTTCAAACTTGGAGGCGGCCTAGAGGAGACACCAACACAAGAGAGGCTAGGAGATCGAACTTTTTGGAGAGATATTTTGTCGGGAAAATGATGCCCTAGGTGACCCAACTTGGCTAGATCTGGGAAAAGGTGAAAAAAGTTGATTTTAGTTGATCACCTCTTGGTAGATCAATGCGCTAGTCTTGGAGAACGGAGTCTATGATAAATATGAATGAGGTCCTTGGTTCTTAATCAAGGAGGTTTCAAGACTACCTTGCTAGCCTTCTAGGGCAAAGAGAAGCAATCTTGCAGCTTTTATAGTTCGATGCGCAAAAGGTGATGGCTTATCAAGATGAATTCGTTGATAGAATTATCCCTAAAATATTTCATTCAAATTACATGGCCCATACATTGAGAGATGCTATATAGAGACAAAATTCCACAATTTAAGCAGTAAATGCACGCAACAATTAGCCCTAAAAATAGTGAAAATCCCAATCCAATGTATATGACAAATTAAAACAAGAATAACATTAAAAACTTGTACTTAAACAAGAATAACATTCAAAACATGTACTTACATGGAATAGAACATATCCAACCATCCACAATTTGACAATAGAGAAGCTCCAAGATAAGATAAACCAAATCCACACATCAAAATTCATCCATAAAGCTCCAATTCATCCTCCAAGAAAAAATGCGAAATTCTCAAGAGAGAGAAAAGATCCAATCCAAAGTGATGATGAGCAAATGAATTCATCTCACTTGTATTTATACACTAATGAGGAGTTCGAATTAGTCTCCTTGGCCTACATAAGCCCCAAAATAAAATAATGTGTTAATAGCAGTGTTGTTAAAATCGCGATTTTATCACTATCCTGCTTAAATCGCGATTTTTATCCCAAAAAATCGCGGGCTTTTTTTTTATAACGATTTTTTTCCGAAAAAATCGCGATTTTTATTGAAAAAAGCGCCGAGGCGCGGGGCAGCGGGCTTTAAGTTATGAAAATCGATTTTTTATTAGTCATTTCTGACTTTCGCCGCGCGGAGGAGGAGGAGACGCCTTGTGGAGGAGAGCTGAAGGGTTTGGGAGCGAATCCAAGTGGTTTTAGGAGAAATCCAAGACAAGATCACCAATTTGTCCATAAAAACGGTATGTAGATTAATTTTTTTTTGTTTTCCTTGTTATAAACTTTGTTTTTCATTGTTTTTGGTTGAGAAATTTCATATGGGCACCATTTGTTTTCAATGTTCATTGTTTTTAAAGATTTTTTTGTAATTTTTCATTGATTTGGGATGGGTAACTTGGGATATTGTAAATTTGTAACTTGTAATTTTGTAAATGCTAAATTGTAATTTGTAATCCTAAATTCCTATTTCCTAATCCTTATTTTTCCATAGGTTTGCAAATTCAAAATTCAAAAACAAACATGCCAAGGAAATTGGATCCTTTCTGGGAATATGGTGAACCTAAAGCTCCGAATGATAGACAAAACTTGAATTGCAAGTTGTGTGGAAAGGAGATATTCGGGGGGGTGTACAGGTTGAAGTTCCACCTTGCACAAATCCCTGGACGTGATGTGGGGCCCTGTATAAATACAAATCCTGAAATTATCCAAAGAGCCATGAGAGCATTGGGAGAATTAGAGCACACTAGAGAGGCCAAAGAAGAACTCAAAAGGCAACTAAAAAGGTCAGCTGAAGGAAGTGGGCCAAGTGGCACTGGTTCTACTGCAGCGTCAGTCAATCCGGTAGCTGCATCATCATTTTTTGTTCCTCGAACCACACCTGGTTCACAACCAACTATCGGTTCAATGCTAAAAAGAACTGAAAAAGAACAAGCTGATAGGTTGATGGCAAAATTTCTCCTCTGGAGTGATATTCCTTTCAGCATTGTAAGGAATAATCCATTTTTCCAACCTACTGTTGATGCTATTGCCAGTGTTGGCCCGGGGTACAAAATCCCTTCTCTTCATGATTTCAGAGGCCGGATTCTTCAAGAGGAAAAGCGTGACAGCACCCAAAGATTGGAGGATTTTAGGGCATCATGGGCACAAACAGGATGCACTGTTATGTCAGATGGTTGGACTGACCAAAAGGGGAGAACCCTTATAAACTTCTTGGTTAGTTGTCCCAAGGGGACTATGTTTATCAAATCTATTGATGCAACTCATCAAATCAAAGATGCAAGAACTTTATGTGATTTGCTGGATGTGTTTATTTTGGAGGTGGGTGCAGAAAATGTTGTCCAAGTCATAACGGACAATGCTGCAAATTATGTTGCTGCTGGTAGAATGCTTATGGACAGGCATCCTACTTTATTTTGGACACCTTGTGCTGCCCATTGTATTGATTTGATGTTAGAGGACATAGGGAAAATTCCCTTTGTCAAAGATATTGTTGACTCATCAAAAAGCATCACAAAATTTATTTACAATCACACATCTGTGCTTAGCTTGATGAGAAAATGCACCAACAACAAAGAGTTGGTGCACCCCGCCATTACACGGTTTGCGACGAGTTTCATATCTCTTCAATCCCTCTTGAATTCTATGTGGGATTTGAAGAGAATGTTTCTTTCAGAGGAGTGGCGTGCTTCGTCAATGAGCCGCAAACCAGAAGGAGAGGCCGTGTGCAGACTAGTTTCATACCAGGAAGACTTCTGGGCGGGAGTGCAGGAGGTGTGCGCTGTTACTGAACCTTTGGTAAAGGTTCTTCGGTTGGTTGATGGTGAGAAGCCCGCAATGGGCTATTTGTATGAAGCCATGGACAGGGCCAAAGAAGCCATTCGGTCCTACTATGATGATAAGGGAGATGATGGGTTTCAGAGACAACTCCTTCTATGGGAAGTGATTGATGAGCGATGGAACAACACACTCCATCGTCCCATTCATGCTGCTGGGCTTTTCCTGAACCCTGCATTTTCTTATGCATGTGGGTTTGATTTTGATGCTGAGGTCGTGGAAGGATTATTAACCTGTGTCCAGAAGATGGTGAGATCTCCAGAACAACGTATAGAGATCTCTAGACAAATTGAGACATATAAGATGTCAGGTGGCACATTTGGCTTTGAGATGGCTGTCACTGATAGGACGATTAAAATGCCAGGTATTTTTTAGTTTGTACTTTGTAACTTTGTTTCAAATTTCATTGTCTCTTCAAATTCCATTTTTTTCTTATGTTTATTTAAAATTTTATTTGTAATTTTGTTGTAGACGCATGGTGGAAGATGTATGGTGGCAGAGTACCCCTTTTGCAAAAGCTTGCCGTATGCATCCTTAGCCAAACATGCAGCTCCTCAGGATGTGAGCGCAATTGGAGTGTATTTGAAAAAATACACAACAAGAAGCGCAATAGGTTAACACTTAAACATTTAAAATATTGCAAATTTCCAAATAAATTTTTGAATTCATTAAAGTTTTAAACAATATTTTTTTTATAATATTAATTATTATTTCATGAACTTTGTACAGGTTGGAGTCCCATAGACTTAATGACATGGTCTATGTCTACTACAATCTTCGATTGTGGGTGAGACAACTAGAGAGGACACCTGATACGGAAGCCATCTCATTGGATGGGATTGACACCACTGCTGAATGGAGGGTTGAGACCGAGAGGCCTCTCATGGATCCCACTGATGATTGGTTAGTGCAGGATGAGGGGGAGGAGGAGGGGGAGCAGGAGGAGGAGGAGCAGGTGGAGGAGGAGGAGCAGGAGGAGGAGGTGACACCGCCTACCCGGGCTACCACTACCACCAGTAGAGGACGTGGTCTCCGTCTACCTCAGCCTCCTGTAGCTGCTACTACTAGTTCTTCAGCTTCTAGAGCACGTAAGACTCCACTGCCATTTCCACCAGCACAGGCACCAGCTTCTACATCTAGAGGGAAAGAGAAAGTTGTGCCATTTTCTCGCAAGAGGGGCAGAGGAAATCAATAGGATTAGACTTTCATTTTATTGTATATGACATTATGACGTGATGAGATACATTATCATATTTTTTGTTGATATTTTGAGGCTGAGTTGGGACTCAGGACTTACTATTCAGGACATGATTCAATGTTATGTGTGATTTTAGCGCTAGAAATGATATTAAACATCTTATATATTAGTTTTTTTATCATATTTATGTGTCAATGTATTTATTTTATGTTGTAGATGGTTTAGATATTAAAAAAATTGAAAAAAAATGAATATTTTTGTGCCAAACGCTTTTTTCCCGCTTTTGCCGATTTTTTCCGCTTTATTCCCGGCGCCGATTTAATCCCGATCGCGCTTTTAACAACATTGGTTAATAGTCTAACTTTTGGTGACAAGCCCACCAAACTAGCTCACAAATGAAAGAATAAGCCTCTTAAGAGGTCAAATGATGAATAATATATGTCGTAGGGCCCTCCAAGAGGCATGATGAGGTCCATAGGTGCCATAATGAAGAACATGACCCTCAAAAGTGATGGACAAGAGGTTGGCCCCTTGTTCTCCAAACAATAAACCTGTGGTGTTCCCAGTGGATGTGGGGGCACAACAACAACCTCATGGGTCTCAAAATGAGTTGAAGATGCTTGTAAATCATTTGCAAGGGCTCTGATGATGGTGTAGGTGATGCCACATCATCCTAGAAGTCCTGGGTCAACTGCCAAGTGAATGGTACATCTGTGGGGCTGGCTGGGCAAAGGTGAACCAGGTGCATCTTCCTCGTCCAATAGGTGAATCTTCAGCAATATCTGAACATACTCGAGGATCCATGTAGTACTATTTATTGCTATGAAGGCCCATGGCTCTCGAGTCTCAACACACACCCTACATGTGCCAATGTAGCCCTTTGGAGGATTAGGACCCCGTATAGGGAGACCAAACCCAAGATGGAAACCATTTGCAATCTTGCATAAGATCTAATGCTTCCCCTAGCCTTCCAATACAACAAGTCATTAGAGAAATCGAGTAAATGAACTTACCAATCATGGACTATAGGTGGGGACTTCATAGTGGCCCGCCTTTTCATAATGGGCTTCGCGATGTGCCAGTGTCTCCTAAACTCCAAATGGAGTTAACTAAGTATCCTATTAGGTGGTTTCTACTTCTAAAGGGGATAATATGTTCAAGGTACACCCTTAAGAAGGTGGTGGCATATGACAGATAGGTGAATGAAGTAGGGGATGAGAAGGGGCAACTTTGGTCCACATGCTGGGGTACGAGGGTTGCTAATAAAAGGAAAACCCATGCTTGGGTTTATAATGTATAGGAGGGAGCAATCGTGGTACATGAGGTGCCCCGACCTTGATTTTTCCACCCCTTTTTATATGCCCTTTTGTCTTTTAATGATTTTCTTTGATTAATTGCTCGGGGCTCAAGGGGTAAGAGCATGATGTATGAGGTATAGTAGTGATTACCCCCTTTTAAGGTAGGGCGGTTCATTGCCCACCAGGGGTTGGGACAATAATGGGTTCCTATATGATGAAGGAGGCTCATAGAACTTGTAGGAGGTAGGGTTATGGTCGTGATGATGGGGTAGAGCTCATGTATTGGCTTTTGTCCACGTGCTAAATGTGTTTGTCCCGACCATCTTTTGCATTCTGTGGTGCATTTTCCTGTTGAATGTGGCCAAATATGCTTTTATCTACCTTTTAGCTATTTCAGGCCTGACCCAAGGCGCGGGCAAGGGGAAGGAGTGAGCCAACCCTATGTGGACCCATTGGAGGAATGTGGACCCAAGTGTGAGAGATGATGAATGGGTAATAATGAGTGGAAAGGTGGTTATATATGTGGATAAGGGAGTGGGACCACGCAACCAAAATTGGGGTTTCTCGTGAAATACCATCCTTAAAGCCAAATGGTTAGTAAAAGAGATCTCATGAGACTAGAATTCAAGGTTTATATGCAAAAGGGGTCTAGGGGACAAGAGCACAGACCTGGCCCATTCTTTCCGCCGAATTCTCCCATTAATCAATGCCCATAAGTTTCCATGATAAGCAAAGCACAATACTCAATTACCAAATAACAAAGCATACCTTTAGGTTTGGGAGGCCCACCTTCAAACATACGATAATGACAGATGGGCGAGGGACCACATGGCTGGCTCAGGTGGCAGAGAAATGGCACAATGAACTAGCTGGTGGCTGCAAGAGGCTGCTGGCTGAGGACTATCTTGGAGAAATTTTTTCTCCTAGGATGTCACCCACAAAATGGTGGGTAACATTTGGCTCCAACTAGGATGTGATCTCTCTCAAAGTGGGGGAAGCTACTCGAACGGGAGATCACGAGAACTCCAACTATCTCTTGGTTACCGTAGACCTGTCCCTTGCACCCATAATAGATGAAAAACACGAGGCAACATGCTTTCGCGAAATCTCATGATTGCACGTGCTAAATGTTAGGCCATAAAATCAACAAAAAATAAAATATGCAAATATGCATCTATCTACCATGAGAAATATCATATGATGTTACTTTTAATGCGAAAATGAACATGCAATGCATCCTACCCTAGCATGCATATGCCAAAGCTATTATTAAGTGTAATCATAAAGACAGTGCAACCAACATATCATCAAGTCAATATAAATATGCTTGCCTATATGATTACTCATGCAACAAATCCCAAAGCGAATGCAAACCCAAACACATGGAGGATGTTGTGGGCAGGAAGTGGGAAAATATGATGCCCACACATGGATGATTATGTGAGAATAGGTAAGAAAAGGATGTATTCTAGTCCATGAGATCTTCTCTTGCAACCAAAATATAGAGATGTCAACAACCAAGCTCATAAACTTTTGATGGATGGCAACCTCTAGCATATCACTTCCATCATTGTCCTTATTATTTACATCATGGCTTATGGCCTTCATCGGGTTATGATTAGTAGGAAAAGGAGGCCGACGAGATGGAGAAACACGAGTAGGTTGCACATGATTATTACACTGGAGAGGGGAGACTATGGAGTGATCAAAACCCTAAGGGTGTGTACAAGGAGGAAAAGTATAATCAATGAAGGGATTTTCCATGACACTATAATCGGGAGGGGGGAAGGGTTTCACAGTGACTGGAGATCATATGACTAGGGGTGAGGGAATCACTTGCTAAAGACTCAAGATGATGAACAATAGGAAAAAAGGAGAAGTATTGTATTCAACGGGTTCTGCTTTCCCAAAATCATAATCTAAAGGCTTGAGTGATTTGAACATAGAATCATACTCAAGAGAAGTGGGAGCCTTATCAATTTCCTTAAGTATCAAAGACCGAGTCTCTCCTAAAAGGAAAATTGATCACCTCCAACTGCCCCTCTTTATGCAAAGGAAAATGAAGATTCTCCTTCCCAAGGGTATCAATGGGCATGTCATCATAAATAGTGCCTGAGGGGAAGGGAAGACCAATCTCATCCTCATCTTCCTTGTCGGTATCATAAATGGGAGCATAATCAAATTGAGGACCAATGATTTCCCACTTCTCCTTTTCAATATGGAAATAATCTCCAATGTCATTTTCCAAGGGGCTAATGGGATCATCTTTCTCAAGTTTTTCAAAAGAGGATTCATCGGGAGTAATATCCTTGAGAAGGGTAAGGCTGGTCTCTATTTCACTTTCCATAAACTCATCCTTCCCAGCACATGTGTCCTCAAAATCATCATTTTCAACATGCGGACCTAAGGAGGACTCGTCTTCCTGCTCATTACCCAGATTTTTCATGTTTTGATGATGCTCGATGAAGACTTCGTCTTGGATGCTTAATGCAGGGTGTACTTGAAAATGTTTAAGAAAGCCATCAACGAACTCTTGAATAGATGAGATGCTCCTAGGTTCATGATCATGCAACCATGAGTTATGACCACCAAGAGATCCCATGGATAATAAAATAAGGACATCTTGGCGAACAACCTTCTCTCTTGAAACATGTGCATTAAATCTTTCCACGTGGTCAATTGTGAAGAGTAGATCAACATCAAACACGGGCACCCCTTGTACCATCCTTCCCACGACATGATTAGGATGCCCAAGGATGTTAGCAATGTCCAAAGCAGGAGATTTATTAAAGAAAGACAACCTATTTGAGTTACACATGAAAAATATGTAGGAGTCGCCAGGGTGAATTTAAAGATGCCTAGAAAAATGCTTGCATCACCCTACAAGCATCGACATTAAAGTTCAATGGAGAACTAGGGTTTCGTTCTTCCAATGGAGTCGCCAATAATGATATGTCAATATGTCATATGGGGAACAAAACATGCGTTTCGTGTCCCCGACAACGACGCCAAAATGTTATCGCTCAAACTAGCCGGGGACCTAAAGGGGATCCCTAAAGGGCAAATGTTAGACCAAGTGCAACAAATGGAGACTTAGCCCACTGTTACCTCAGTTAAGGCTCTCTACTATTTACAAACTTTCACTGATGGGAGGAGGCCCAGTATATTATGGAGTCACCAATGAAGGATAAATCAATAAATGGATATGGAGAGGGAACGAACGATTTGAGGGTTAGGTTTAGGGAATATGACTTGTGAAAGAATTTTCCAATCCATAAAATCCTTGTTGGAATTGCTAGCCTGGATGGTTCTTGAAGAATTATCTTTTCAAAGGAATGGGACTCCCCGGGACCAAGTGGATCCAGCTTAGGTTAGGAGGTAAGAGTTTAGCAACCAATGATGTTCTTAACCCAAACAAGGAGGGGGAAAGGATCAAAGAAAAAAATTTCACTTAAAGGTGTTGAATTGATCCTATGAGGCACTAGCCTCAGGGATACTAGGGCAAAGTTTGATCTCGGATCTAGGGCTTGGCTTTTCTCATAACTCCACCGTCGGAATGGCTTCAAAATTGGAGGAGGCCTTGATGAGACACCAACGCAAGAGAGGCTAGGAGATTGAACTTTTTGGAGGGCTATTTTGTTAGGAAAATGATGCCCTAGGTGACCCAACTTGGCTAGACCTAGGAAAAGGTGAAAAAGAGTTGATTTTAGGTTATCACCTCTTGGTAGATGAGTGCCTTAGTCTTGGGAGAATGGAGTCTATGGTAAATATGAATGAGTGCCTTGGTTCTTAGTCAAGGAGGCCTCAAGACTACCTTTCTAGCCTTCTAGGACAAAGAGAAGCAATCTTGCAGCTTTTATACTTCGATGTGCAAAAGGTGATGGCTTATCAAGATGAATTCGTTGATAGAATTATCCCTAGGAGATTTCATTCAAATTACATGGCCCATACATTGAGAGATGCTATATAGAGACAAAATTCCACAATTTAAGCAGTAAATGCATGCAACAATTAGCCCTAAAAATAGTGAAAATCCCAATCCAATGTATATGACAAAGTAAAACAAGAATAACATTAAAAGCATGTACTTACATGTAATAGAACATATCCAACCATCCACAATTTGACAATAGAGAAGCTCCAAGATAAGATAAACCAAATCCACACATCAAAATTCATCCATAAAGCTCCAATTCATCCTCCAAGAAAAAGTGCGAAATTCTCAAGAGAGAGAAGAAATCCAATCCAAAGTGATGATGAGCAAATGAACTCATCTCGCTTGTATTGATACAGGAATGAGGAGTTTGAATTAGTCACCTTAGCCTACATAAGCCCTAAAATAAAATAATGTGTTAATAATCTAACTTTTGGTGACAAGCCCACCAAACTAGCTCACAAATGAAAGAATAAGCCTCTTAAGAGGTTAAATGATGAATAATATATGTCGTAGGGCCTTCCGAGAGGCTTGATGAGGTCCATAGGTGCCATATTGAAGAATAGGACCCTCAAAAGTGATGGACAAGGGGTTGGCCCCTTGTTCTCCAAACAATAAACCTGTGGTGCTCCCGATGGGTGTGGGGGCACAACAACAACCTCATGGGTCTCCAAATCAGTTGAAGATGCTTGTAGATTATTTGCAAGGGCTCTGATGATGGTGTAGGTGATGCCACATCATCCTAAAAGTCCTGGGTCAACTGCCAAGTGAATGGTACATCTGTGGGGCTGGCTGGGGCAAAGGTGAAACAGGTGCATCTTCCTCGTCCAATAGGTGAATCTTGAGCAATCTCTGAACATACTCGAGGATCCATGTAGCACTGTTTACTGCTGTGAAAGCCGATAGCTCTCGAGTCTCAACACACACCCTACATGTGCCAATGTAGCCCTCTGGAGGATTAGGACCCCGTATAGGGAGACCAAACCCAAGATGGAGACCATCTGTAATCCTGCATAAGATCCAATGCGTCCCCTAGCCTTCCAATACAACAAGTCATTAGAGAAATCGAGTAAATGAGCTTACCAATCATGGACCACAGGTGGGGACTTCATAATGGCATGCCCTTCCATAATGGGCTCCGGGATGTGCCAATGTCTCCTAAACTCCAAATGAGATTAACCAAGTATCCTATTAGGCGATTTCTACTTCTAAAGGGGATAATATGTTCAAGGTACATCCTTTAGAATGTGGTGGCATATGACAAATAGGTGAATGAAGTAGGGGATGAGAAGGGGCAACTCTGGGCCACATGTTGGGGTACGAGGGTAGCTAATAAAAGGGAAGCCCACACTTGGGTTTATAATGTATAGGAGAGAGCAATCATGGTAGATGAGGTGCCCCGACCCTAATTTTTCCACCTATTTTTATATGCTTTTTTGTCTTTTTATGATTTTCTTTGATTAACTGCTCGGGGCTCAAGGGGTAAGAGCATGATGTATAAGATATAGCAGTGACTACCCCCTTTTAAGGTAGGGGGGTTCATTGCCCAACAGGTGTTGGGACAATCATGGGTTCCTATATGATGGAGGCTCATAGAACCTATTGGAACCAGGGTGATGGCCGTAATGATGGGGTAGAGCTCATGTATTGGCTTTTGCCCACGTGCTAAATGTGTTTGTCTCGACCATCTTTTGCATTCTGTGGTGCATTTTCCTATTGAATGTGGTCAAATATGATTTTATCTTCGTTTTAGATGCATCAACCCCCTGGGAATCATTCCAAACTTGACCCAAGGTGCGGGCAAGGGGAAGGGGTGAGCCAACCCCATGTGGACCCAGTAGAGGAATGTGGACCCAAGTGGGAGAGATGATGAATGGGGTAATAATGAGTGGAAAGGGGGTTATATATGTGGATAAGGGAGCAAGACCATTCAACCATAATTGGGGTTTCCTGTGAAATACCATCCTTGAAGCCAAATGGTCAATAAAAGAGATCCCACGGGACTAGAATTCAAGGTTAGTATCCAAAAAGGGTCTAGGGGACAAGAGCACAAACTTAGCCCATTCTTTTTGCCGAATCCCCCTATTAATCCATGCCTAGAAGTGTCCATGATAAGCAAACCACAATACTCAATTACCAAATGATAAGGCATACCCTAAGGTTCAGGAGGCCCACCTTCAAACATACAATCATGGCAGATGGGCGAGGAACCACATGGCTGGCTTAGGTGGCGGAGAAATGGCACAATGAGCTAGCTGGTGGCTGGTGGCTGCCGGCTGAGGACCATCTTGTAGAAAAAAATTTCTCCGAGGGATATCAACCACAAAATCGTGGGTAACAAGTCCCAAGAATAAAGGGAGCTAATCAACAATCAATGGAACAACTCCAAATTTCTTACAATTTTCTAGAGATTATTTTTATTTTAGTATATTGTTCAAATTTTTATTCCAGAAAGCTAGACAATTAGTTTGATGTAATGTTCTATATATTGTTTCAATTGTAATGTAAAAGGTTTAGCTTTTGATGCCAAAACCCTGCCATTTTTGTAAAGACTTCTATTGCATAATTTTTAATTAAAGTATTCTGACTTTAGTTTCATGACTCATGTATGTCTTGCCCTGTGATTTTCATAATTTTTTTTCTGCATACTTTCAAGGTAACATAGGAGCTAGGGCAAGGCTAAGTTTGAGTATCAACCTCCCTGACAGCTCACTGCAAAGTTATCATCGTTATGGGCACTAGCTAATTGAACAGTCTGTTTAAAACAACTCCTCTGCATCATTTAATTGTTGCCTTCTGTCATCTCTTGAATGTATATTTGTTTGGCTGTAGAATTCTTCTACACACATCTACTATATCTGGTTGATTAAGTATGAATGTTTAATTATCATATACTCTTCTATCCTCTACCAAACTCTCTAAAGCTATGTTATTCTGTCGAAGCTGGACGTTGGCAGTTTGATAAGGTCTCTGCAAGAGAGTGATTTATTTTTGAGCGGAGATTGGATTCTCATCAGCAACCACCTATACAAATCATAGATCTGGTCGTTGTGTTTCACAGGTTGCTGTTCAGTGACAATAAACAACGTTAAAAAAAGCCTCGTAACACTTGAAGGAGCCCCCTTTGGTTCGAGGGCCAGCTTTAACCTAAAGTTTGGCCGAGTTGGCTTCTTGGCGCAGTTTCGCAGCCAAGAACTGCGTTCGAGAAACATATACAACAGGGTCCATTAGGGTTAGGTTCCCTGTGGTAGAGTCGATTGGGTAGGAGTTCAGCCTGTCTAGGGGTGTTACGAGAAAAAAAAAGTAGTTGACAAAGTCAGAAGGGAAGTGCGGAGGAAAGTGTGTGTACCAATAATAATCCTCCTTAGAAAACCATGAAGCTCCATCAACTGGATCAATACCTCATGCTATATGAGGTGCAACACTTGCATCATTTTCAAGGTCAGTGCAATCTTTTCATCATGACTTTCTCATTGACAACATTCATATTTGAAATAAGTTTAATGAAATATGTAACCAATAGTGTAGTTGAACTAGTATGTCCATAGAAATTGAAAATGTCTTTGCCCCATCTTGGATCCAAGAGCTCATTTTGATATCCTAGGATACTTGAGAATCTAAAGGACCAAACCCTACGATGCCCTACTCTTCTTGGAATGATGCCATATTTCTTCGCTTCCAAATCTTCAAATTGAAAAACTGATATGTAATTTTGGAAACACATCATGGTCATGCCACTTCTTCATATCAATGGAGTTATCAAAGGAGTGTTCATATGCATTCAAACTCTGCTGGATGTCCCCACCTTTACAAACATAATGTCACTTCAAAATCTTTTGGTGGAGTCTTTGATCCTTCATGAAGTCACGAGATGAGAAAAGATCTTCAAAAGATAAATGCCCAGCTACTATAGCCAGTTTATTTAATCTTGGGCTTTGGACTTTCTTCTTGCAACCACACAAATTTGTTACCTCCCAAACCAACACTTCAAATGTTACATAGACTTTTAACAAAGTGAAACTAAGGTGAAATGTGCCTCCAAATATGTGAAACACACATTGAACAATGCATCTTTACCCCAAAAGTGTTCTTTAAAGGTGAAGTACATCTCCAAATAGGTGGAAACTCCTTCATCAAGCCAATATAACCCCTTTTCTTTCCATGTGTCATGCTTGAGGCCACCAATGAGGTAGGGCATTCCCCATTAGTGGGTGTTTTCATGTCATGATAACCCTAAACACCTCATTGTGCTCCAAGAAGTGGAGTGTTCTTCCATCATTGTGAAAACCTTGTTTTATGAGATTGAATGGTTCCATATGTGCATGTCCTCTCTACAACGAAGCACTTAACCCTAACCCTAAGAGGGATTGTCAACTTATGCTTACCTGCAGCCTGCTTCTTTCTTCTTCTAGGGTGGGGCATTCTCCAATCCATGGGTTTATGGTTCTCCTTCAAGGCAACATTACCCCTTCGCATCTTTGGTCTTCCCTGAATGATGCTTAGGCGAGATAGAACAAGGCGCATAGCCTCACAACTTGTAAGTGCCACTGAACTCCAAAGATTTCCTGTCGTGTTTGTGAGAGAAGGATCTTGTAAATGCGAAATAAGTCATGCATTTTCAGGTGGTAACAATTCATTTTTTAGGATTTTTAATTAGCAAGATTAAACTGATTTTGCCTTGCTGATTTTTGTCCATTCCATCCCCTTGATTGCCCATAATAACTTGGCACCAGTCACTAGTGAATTTCAAGCATATAATTACGATTTCAAGTGCTGTAATTGACAAATCAGTCATCAAATTCAAGGAGTCTTCTTTGTGACATGAAGTTTACTTGTAGCTGCTCACAGTTCAAACATAAAGAATCATCTAGGGACACCCCTCTTAGATTATCAAGCACTAAATTGGAGGTGAAAGGTATTTTGCCAGTGGCCTGATCTGTTCATCTGAAATCCCCTGGGTTTTCTCGAAGGAAATTTTTGAGTGATAACAATGTTAATTTCACTTTTGTAAAACTTCATTTTGTTTTGATATATAAGAGAAGGATGAAACCCTTACTAGGGGCCCAACTCAACATTAAAGTGTATTTAGGCTCTTATTTAAATTATTAATTATCTTAAAGTCTTGTTATCCACTATAAGTGGGTGACCCCATGAGAGAATTTGATCTCTTCAGCTCGCAGCCAACAAGCACAAACAACCATCGATGTAGCTGATATATTGTGCCATTTGATTTTTGCTCCCTACATTAGTCATATGTCCCCTTGCCCATCTGTCGAGAGCATATGTTAGAAGGTGGGTAATCCAACCCAAAAGGCTTGGGCATCTTGGGCATCTTGGGCATGGATTATTGGGTGACTTGGAAGAAGGAAGGGCTTTGACCGTGGTTTTGTTCCCCCACCTTAAATGGAGGTTTAATCCTTAATCCTATTCTTGTGGGATCTCTCCTATTGACCTATGGTTTTAGGAAGGGCACTACTTGGGAAACCCCTATTTGGGTAGCGTGGTCTTGTTTTCCTGTTCCACATATTTCACTCTCCTCCACACAATACAAGCCCTATTTCATCATTTTCTTTCTCTGTCTCCACGTCATCACTAGGTCCAGAAGGCATTGACACTCCCCCTTCGCTTGTCCACATAGCTGGGTCGGGCTTGGAAATGTTGCTCTAGAGATTGATGCAGCTAAAGGAGCATTAAAAACATATCATGGCCACAAGCAATAAACAAAAGAAAAGAATATTATAAAATGCAAAAGATGTCTGAGACATTTAATATAGCACGTGGGCAAAAGCCAAACATGAGCTCTACCCCTTTATCATGGCCATCACCTTGGTTCCTAAGGCCTATGAGTGCCCCCACATCATTAAGGAACCCATGCACGCGCCAACCCTTGGGGGCCGATGAACTGCACCACCATAACGGGGTAATAACTGTTTTACATCATACACAAGTAACACAACATGTTCTCATTTCCTGGAGCCCTAAACAATAATATAAAGAAAAAATCAAGAAAAGGAAAATAAAGAAGGGTGGAGAAACAAAGGTCGGGGTAACTCATGTATCCACGATTGCTCCCTCCTACATCTATACACCCAATATGTGGACATCCCTCATCATTGCCACCCTTGAATCCGTGGCATTTGGCTTCAAGGCCCTTGTGACCCCATCCATTTTATCATCATTCACATACCACCTATTGATTGAAGGATGTACGGGACCTATCGTTCCCCTTAAGGGTTGGGAACACCTAATATGGTTGTTTATTAACCACTCCTACCTAGGGAGGTAATACTATTACGAGATCAAAACCCCAAATTTGGAAGGGAAGCCCCATATGAAGTCTCAATTTGCACTTGAATAACAAGATTGGTTCACTTAGATGCACTAATTAATTATTGTACCTGATGGTGAGGATGCAACCTTGGGCATTAGATGTAATTGGTAGGTGGTTTCATTATGGGCTAGGCAACTTAATTGGGGCCCAAGTCCACCAGAGGATCATATGAACACCCCTAGATGAAGCGCTGAGAGCCATGGGACTCTTATCTTGTGCGAAGCATCATTCCATGCCATGGGCACCTTCAACACCCTCAATATTCCGCTCTATTGCCCTTCATTATTCACGAGATGATGCATTTGGACCAGTGTGCCCTATCTGGCTTAGCATTTACCAGGTGGTGTGACAGCTGATCCAAGGCCCAAAGGAGGTTTGTCTCACCCTTTGATACATGGGAGGGAAAGCACCATTTCTAGAGCCCTTAGCATTTGAGCATTTACAAGCTATTTTATCACTGGGAGACCCATGAGACCAATTTTTGTGCCCCAAACACAAATTGGGGCCCACATGATGATTTACATGGAGATTAAGGGGCCATCCCCTTGTTCGAGATTTATGGAGCCCTCTCACACATTTTGGCACAAAGAGGACTCAATGTTGCCTTCCAACAACCCTACATCAACTTGATGTCATCATTTTAGCTTGTGTTTGGATGGCTAATTCATATTTTTATGAAGCGACTTGGTTAGCTTGTGACCAAGGGATGTATCTTACCCATTTTTATAATGTTAAGGGGCTAGTAGGTATAATTCGACATAGTTAGACACAAATAAATAAGAGAAAGATAATTTCTAGTCTATCATTGTCATCACTTGGGATTGCAACCTCTTTAGCAAATTCACACTTGTTCTTGGATTGGCTATTGGAGTATCTTGGATGCATTTCGATATTTGGAGCTGATTTTTGATCTTCTTTTGGAGCTATCTCTTGATTGTAGATGGATATATTACATGCCATCTTGTAAGTGCCTTTTTGTTGAAATTTTTCTCTTGAAATAATGTCTAATGTATGGAATTGCTGCAACTAGATTAATGCTACATTGTGCCCTAATTTTGTGAAGATAAATTTTAAAAATCTATTTGGTTGGGAATTGCATATGTTACTCGTGATATGACATGTGATGAATGTTCTTAGTGGTGAAATATTGTTTTTCTCCATAAAACTCCATAATTCTTGAGCGGGTAATTGTTGAGGGTTGGTACCTAGGACATCAATTCTTGACCTCCTTTAGGACAATTTTGGCTAATCTAAAGCATCCATGACTCCAAATGCCCAAAGGACAAGGCATTGGTCCAAGCCTTTGGTGATCAAACTCAAATTCTCTATAATTTTCCTCTCCAAAATTTCGATCCCCTAAAGTAGGATGACTAGGCTAGGGCATATAGAAAATTGCATTAGAGAGCGAGTTGGTGGATTCCGGGAGCATAGACACCAAGCCTAGGATCTTATATCCTAGTCCTTAAAGTTTGGTGAGAATCCCATAGGTTTTCGTCCATAAAATCTCTTGCCCTAGTCGTGCCCTAAGAGGGCAACCTTGGCTTGTAGTTCCTCAACTTGGGGACTTCTTTGAGGGTTGTATGGGCTTAGTACCTAGTGAAATAAATCATAAGAATTCCTTTCTCCTCCTTGCCTTAACCTTGGAAGTGCCTCTTCCTACGATTATCCATAAACCCTAGGTCTTGTACAAGTCTCTTAGAGGGAGCGAAGTACCCTTTGAAGCATCATTTCATCACCCTAAGCTTCCCTCTAGAGGTCCTATCTCATCACATAGCAGCTTAAACCCTAGAACATCTATTAAAGGGTGATTATCCTCCTACCGAGACTCCTTCCATCAATGAAAGTCTATAAAGAGCAGGGGATATTCGCTGTGGTGACAATGGGCCATTGCCCCATTGTTAGCACTTGGTCTAGCTCTTTGTCTTGTAGGGTTTCCCTCTTCAAGGCTTGCTAGAGTTTGTGGTAACAAGTCTATTAGGGCTTACTTCACGCATGTGAACTTATACAAATGTTACAAATATAATATACTCTACTAAAGAGTTGAAGACCTTGATACGACATTATGAACTTTCATACAAACTGCTTGTTGTTGCCGTCTTGTAGACACACCTAAGTTAGTGAGAAAATCCCTTAACCCCACAAGTTGTGGTTGGTGGTAAAATCAAGAGATGGGGTTGTCATCTATTCCCAACTCTCTCTATTTAAGCTCTCTCCTAGTTAAGCTAACGAGGGTGGTCCCTAAATGAAAAGTTAAGTTAAAAAGGGTGTGAGCTTTCTAGGAGATGTTAAAGTCAATTTGATTACTTAAAGATTATGAGCAAGTTCAACAAGTATGATAAACAATATGAAATGAAATATATCCTCAATAACCATCAACACATAAATCAAAGATGAGCATATAAAACTAGTGCCTTCAATATTGCTTCAAAATAAATAACACTTGCTTTAAAAATGAAATGTTTCAAAATAAAAGATCAAGTAATCTTGCAAATCAAATGATTCAAATTGCAAGATATAAAAATTGCTCTTAAAGAAATGCTTTCAAAATTTATCCATTGACAATTCCAAAACGTGTAAAGAAGCAATGTAAAATAACCTGCAATATGACTAAAGCTTTACTTGCAAAATGAAAGATATGGTACTTGCCTAATGAGATATTTCAAAATGATCAATTCAAGACATTTTCATCATGACAAGCATATAAATAAATTGCAAGTAAAATAGCTTGAAAAGTAAAATGAATTAAGATGAAATGCACTTAACTTAGGTTAGATGCAATTATGTTGGTTAATTTTAAGCTAGATGCTTACTCTAAGTGAGAAAAATTTATTTTTGAACTCTTGCCAAACGGTAAAAATTAGGGTGACTATAAGAAAGAGGGGTTGAGGGCACGAAGATGTCATTAACAATACCCTTCCCCTCAGTCTTACTAGCTAGTGTGTGTCTTCGTTCCTACAAGGGGACAAGCCACACCCATAACTGCAGGGTCACACACCCTATTCTTACTTTGTACCAATTGGAAGAATTTTCCAAGAAATTCTTTTCCCTATGATGTCTATCAATGAAGCTTATGCTTGGAGGTTAATTGAGTTAAAATGCAAACTGTGCTAAAAATGCAAGTAAGTTTATTAGTGCTTTGCGAAAAAAGAATTGCCTCAAGTAAATGGAAATATGCTCACAATGATATAACTTGAAATATTGCTCTCAAAATTGTAAAGACATATAAACATAAGCTTTATAAGTAAAGGAAATTGTATAAATAAACAATAAACTTATAGAAATTGAAAATAAGAGGAAACTTGGTTGTAAAGTGTGCTTTGAAAATAAATGAGCAAAACCACCAGTGAGCCTATTGTGAGGCAAATTGTAAAGAGAACAAATGTTAAACAACTAAATTAAATTTGCTACACAAATTGAGATACTTGCACTGTAATAAATGAGTTTCTGTAAAATATCAACATGTACTTTCAAAGAAAAATACAATGCAACGCATCAAATGAAAACTTGTAGCAAAATTTAACTTAGAAAAGCAAAGTGTGAGAGTGAGGTTGTGTTAATTTTAAAATATGCAAATGGAAAGATTGAAAAGAAAAGTTAATCCACCCACAAAATTCCTCTTTCTAAAAGGAGAAAGGATGCCTTGGGTAAAACCCAAGCTCCCACAAAAATGCTAAGCCTTTTATTAACTTGTTACAATGACGTAAAAGGCTCTTAGAGGGCTGCCCACAAGATGAAAAAGATTTGTACAAGATGAGAGCTAGAAAAATCTAGAAAATCCCTCCAAACTATGGTAACCTCAAGGACCAGTGAAGTCCTAACATCAGAAAATTACAAGCTCCAATAGGGCCCACGACCTAGCTTTCTTTGCGGCTCCTTCTAGTCCCTACGACCTTCTTAGAATGAATCTTGAATGTTTGAGAGGTCCTGTAAGAAAAATAGTTAGAGTTTCAATGGTCTTTCCTCAAGGCACTTGTCAAAACTCCAACTATGGGCTGCAAAACCAAGACACAATTAGTGTAGAGAGAGAGTGTGTAAAATGAACAATTATGATACAAAATAGTGTACAAAAACAAATCAAGTGATAGGAGTGAACCCCATCACTTGCCTAGTTTGGAAAATGCTCTTGAATAGCTAAATAGATCAATGAAAGCACAATTTTTTAAAGAGGTTTAAATTTAGAAATATTTTGTTTGTATACAAGCTATGTCCAAGAAAACCTTTACAACAACTACTTTATAAGATAAAATTATGGAGGCTCAAAGAACCAATGAGAGCTCTTTGGAGAATGTGTCAAGAGTGGGTTGGTCTCTCCAAAGACTTCTCTTCATGCTTGATATTTGATTCCAATAAGATTTTTATTCGACAACACTTCAATCAAACATTAGTCCCATATAGATCTAGCAAATAAGTAATGATATGAAAACTCTAGAATTTATTGGAAAATAACTAGAGATTTCTACACCTAGAGCATATTCTTAAATCAATTGCCAATGCAAAATAACTTTACATTAACAAATCTACAAGAGCATATGGAAATAAAATTGATCAAAGCATGAGCAAAAAAGTTATACCAATAGTCTTCCAATCATCATCCTCCAATGGAACAACTCATGAATGAACCCCAAAGTCTTTTATTGCAATTGAGAACAAGTGTACATAAGAGCAGAGCTTTTCAAGCACAATAGCTCGTAACAATGGATACAAAATGAAAGCACAAAGCTCTATTATATAGAGAAATGGGAGCAAATCCCAATATAGCAACCAAGTGACAAATGGCCATGGAGAAGATCCCAAGGGAGGAAATCGAACTCCAAGTGTGCATACAAGCCAAGCCAAGTGTGAACTAATCAAGAAGTTAACACATGTCAATCTCCATGATCAAACCATGTGATGACACCTCATCCTCATGAAATGCGTTGATCCTCCTATAGAAATTGCGTGGGCCTCCTTGGGAATCGCATTAATCCTCTTCTTGAGTGTGAGAGCTAAGAGGAGTGGAAGTGGAGACATGTTTCCATAATAATCTCAATCAAATATTCCATAAGATGTCCCACATGTGCATTTACTCCAAGAAATTCGATTTTCCAAGTAAGAAGTTTCCTCATTAATGCCATAAATTCTATTTCCTTGAGTGGACCATGTATTTATGATGCAAGGTGCCAAATCATGCTCCACTTGTCCTTTGACTCATTCCTTTGACTTGAGATAATTTCTAAGTAATTTCCATGTTATTTCGCCACATGGAGTTATTTATTTTTCTAGTTTCATTTATTGTCAAATTTCCCACTAAACTTAAGAAAAATGGGTTTTGAGGGTCTAAAACTTATTTTTACCCCTCAAAGTGTGTCATAGTAGAAATTTGAGGGTGAGAGGTGTAATTTTAAGCACACACATCCCATACAACTTCTCTAGATATCATTTTTTACATTATATATTCAAATTTTATTCAAATATCTGCTTTGTGGAAAAAAAAGAAGAAAAGGAACCCCTAGACCTAATCGCATTCCACGAAATTTTATGAGTAATCTAGTATGGTAATATATAGTGACTCTAGATACTAGGACTCATCCAAGGCCACGCCTTCAAGCCGTACTCCGACTTTGGGGTTATGCTTGGAGGAAAAAAAATTCAATTAATTATCAAGTCCCCGTAAGGATATAATAATTAACCAAGTAAAAGAAAACCTCCCAGAGTAAACTCACTTGGTGACAAGGTCCCAAGTTATTTAGGTCTGTTACATGACTCAATTCATCATACTAGCATCACTTTACATCATCCCCGCAGGGCTTGTGGAATTTGAGTACAACAGAAGAAGATGAGAAGAAAAAGTAGAGTTGAGAAACTCTGATGATATGGTGAAATCTGATAGTACATGAAGCCTATGATACATCCTTGGGCATGGAGTCTTCAAAAATATTTGGGTACACTTCAGTGGTCAACAATGCTAATTTACATAAGATCAGTGTTGCGGGGGAGCGCCCCCCCCCCCCCCGCTCCCGCTCCCGATCCGCGCTCCGGGCGGGAGAGGGTCGGGAGCGCGCTCCCGAAATCGCTCCCGATTTCGGGAGCGCGCTCCCTAAAAAAAATTTCGCTCCCTGCCTTTTCGGGAGCGTTTTCGGGAGCGTTTTGCCTTTTTTGCATTTTTTTTTTGTAGTAATGTTCGAAATGCAATTTTTTTTGAAAGAAACAAATAGTTTTTGAGTGGGGCAACTTAATGATCAAGTCTAGGCCCTAGTATTGATATGCTATTCATGGTAATGTTAAATTCTTAAAGTAAAAGTGACATTTTCTTTAATTTTCATTTTCATCCTTTTACTTAAATTTTTAACATTACCATGAAATGACTCAGGATGTTTGAGAGTGGTTTCGTCCTCATTGGATTTCATATGCAGAAAGTAGAATTTTAGATTTCATTCAAAATCCAGCAGACTTATCAGTTTTTCAGGATTTCAGGATTGGGGGATTGCAATGTTTCCATTGAATTTTGTCATGTATTAGGGTATGGAACTCATATTTAATCAAGAGTACCAATCCCTCTATGTACCTTGATGTTAGTGACATTGGTTGTCGAACTCCTCTATCATGACCCTTCTAAAAATGTACGCATCACTCAAACAAAATCTTGACTTGACATGCTATGCTTTTTCTATCTTATGTTAATGCTTAGAGGGTGATATTAATGACAAAGATCCCTATACAGATACAAAGGTAATGACAAAGATACCTCTGGATATTAATGCTTGGAGGGTGATATTAATGACAAAGATCCTGATTTTGCAACAAGACTAAAAAATTAGACATTTCTCGTGGTGGCAAGAGGCCCAAGCATAAGAAATAGATAATAGATTTACTTCTCTTCTCTAGTTTCTAGTAGCTTTTATAACTATTGACTCTTTCATATTTATTATGATATTTTTTTAAACAATATATGACAATTTAAGTTTGAAGTTGGCAATTATAACTCATTAGTAATGAATTATGAATATGATGCTTCATGAAAGTTGAAAGTTGTTTCATTTCGTTTCATTTTATAACATTTCATTTCATGTTAGATATTATTTGTTGTAATGGTTACACTTAGCTTACAAGTACAACTTTGGTGATCAATGATGATAAATGTTATATATTGAATTTTGAAAGCTTGAAACTTTAAGATTGATGAATCATGAGACTCAATATGTTGTATGTTACTATGTTACTAACTTGCGGACGTGGTTGATGAAGATTATAACTTCTAGATGATTGTTGTTATATGGTTCAATCTATGCTTTTTTATGTTTTTTATATCTAATTCATCATTCTACATGTTTTTGTTGACATATATGTATCAAAAATTAAAAAATATAAAATATATATATATTTTTAAAAAATCGCTCCGGGATTCGCTCCCAAACCGGGAGCTTCTGAAAATGGTCGCTCCCGCTCCCGCTTCCGCTCCCGCTCCCGCTTCCGCTCCCGCTCCCAAGTAACATTGCATAAGATTAATGTTGTATCGTTAGCGTCTCAAGTTACAAGAAGGTGCATGGATGGGTCAGCTTCATGCATTGTGTACACGTGTTCCTCTTGCACTACATGCGAGGTTTATCCATTGGGCACTCCTTGCAGAATTGTGTTAGTTACTTGTTAAGTTGCACTACATTACTCTGCGATTGAGTGAGTCTGTACCTAACCTAATATATATATATATATATATATATATATATATATACGTTGGCTTGGTTCTAATGACAATGAGTTGCACAACTCCAAATAAATAAGAGAATAACTCCATATAATTCCAAAGCATAACAATATCGAATAATGATATTGTCTATATCATATGTATATGAGTAAAATGAGTTTATCTTCCATATATATTAATTATTACCTTTGTTACACGGGAACCGCTCCCAAGAGTTGGGAATCTCGTTCCAATGGTTCTCGTGCTCCTGGGAGCTTTGGAACAGTATGGGAACACTCCCTTTTCAGTGGGAGCTTGGGAAAGTTCCGGGAGCTTTGAAGACTATTTTTTTTGGAGTTCCGACGTTCCCTGGGGTTGGGGAATACAAAATCTATAGAGAAATATGCTGAACTGCCCACAAAACATGAGCCTAAGTTGAAACCTTCGTAGGAAGAAAGGCCAAAGACATCCTTAACACCGATATCCTTTTAATTGAGAAACTGGAGCAATCTCTTGATGGGTTAAGGAAGTGCGTGGCACCTCGATGTAAGGGCGATATTTGGGATGTCATGCTGATGAGTATTTCTTTTGTTGTTTATGTTTATATATTGCAAAAGATTGTGTGTGCATATTGTATGTGGCAGTCAATGTTTAAACATTAGAGTTGCTTTACTTTTTCTCTTAAGAATAACTAAAGAACATATGTAACCCTGTTCCTTTGTATTTTTAAGCTAGATTGTTTCAAAGACTCGTCATGTGTCATAATGAACTTGACATTTTAATATTATATATATAAAAGGGAGAGACTCAAAGAGAGACACCCAAAGAATATATGTATATATATAAGAGATTATATATTTATTATTTATATATTTAAATTGATTTTAATATTTGAATATTTTGATTCAATATTAATTTTGATTATTACATAAATTTATTTTTATATTTTAAATTTTTTTTATTATATAATATTACAGCTCCGGATTAGCTATTTCTTGTAGATTTTGGGGAAACCTCTAGCCATTCCCGACACCGTACCCAAGTTCCCAACGTTCCGCGTTCCAGAAACTCATGCAACATAGATTCTTACTCATTTTTCAAGTGGGCTATATTGTTGCCGACATATAAGTTATATAATTGATTTGGCACACACCAGTTATGTGGTACTTGTTATTACAAAATCTGGTACCTTAGTGCAAAGCCTTTCACAAGGGGCTAAGACAAGTGTAATATGGAAATGTTACCACTATCACCTAGGCAATCACTTTCTCTTTTTAGTGAAGGATGGATTCAACACAAGGGAGGCTTCCCTAGTAACTTCAAGGAATCCTTAGGAAAGAGGTAATTCAAGTGCAAGTTCTCCTATACTAGCTACTCATAACACCACCACTAAAATAGGATGTTTAAGGTGAGAACAAGGTGGTTCATTCAAAGCAATTTCTAGATTTGAGTGTGTGAAGTTTCTGGATTTAAGATAGGTCAAAGGGGGTACCCCAACATTACAAAATAATCTAAATCTATGGCTGCTGTAAAACTTATGTGAAAGATGGTATATTTCAGCAATATATGAAGTTATAACAGTAGCAAACAAATCAGTGCTTTACAGGCAAATGACCAATGAAAATTAGGGATGAAAATATAAGTTAAACTAAGGTTAAACTAACTAACTATTTCTGAAAATAAAGTAGCACATAACTTTCCCTTTTTACGGAAGGATGGATTCAACACAAGGGAGGCTTCGCTAGTAACTTCAAGGAATCCTTAGGCTAAAGGTGATTCAAGTATAGGTTCTCCTATATTAGCTACTCATAACACCACCAGTATAATAAGATGTTTAAGGTGAGAACAAAGTGGTTCATTCAAAGCAATTTCTAGATTTGAGTGTGTGAAGTTTCTAGATTTAAGATAGGTCAAAGAGGGCACCCCAACATTACAAAATAAGAAAAAGCTGTAGCTGCTGTAAAACTTAGGTGAAAGATGGTAGACTTCAGTAATATATGAAGTTATAACAGTAGCAAACAAATCAGTGCTTTAACAAGCAAATGACCAATTAAAATTAGGGATGAAAATATAAGTTAAACTAAGGTTAAACTAACTAACTATTTCTGAAAACAAGGTAGCAATTAACAGTCCTAAAATGCAAGACGTAAAGTCCTTAAAGGGCTGAAACATAAATCAGTGATGTAATAAATGATGATAAGATGTATTTTTGACCATACAAGTGCTAACCCACCCTAGACGTCTAACTTATCTATGGCTGCAAATTAAAGTATAGCTGTCACAAACCCTAGTCTAACCACAAAACATAAAATAAAAGGTTAAAATCTGAGTTCAATGATTGGTTATTGGGAGAGATTAGTGCCTTTTTTTTTTTGGCACATGGAGTCAAACTAAGGACTCTCTTGGACAAGTAAAGAATGGATAAAAGGTGATGAGTAATGTTGTTCACTACTAACCTGAGGAGCTCCTTCTATAGAGTGATGACTAGGGTTGTCCACTATTAATCTTAAAAGATCCTCCTATGACTTTTGCAAGCTCTCAAGGTGAAATAAAGGGAAGATTCTCCACTAGAACTCTTCTCAGGGTTTACAATATAGGTTCTATCCAAGAATAATATGCAAAGAATGCATCCTCACCACTAGATAAGCACAATTGCACTTAATACATATAACAAATAAATCCACAAACTCAAGAGGAACACTTACTTGATAAATCATTGCTCATCGATAAACCCTAGCCATGAACCATTCATTAAACTTGAAAAATAGTCCACAATTCAAACTTCATCTTTCCAGAAGGTCTCACTAGATATTCATCCATAGCTTAGATAAGAGAATAAGAGTAGATGGGTTGCGTGTTATCTCCACAAGTAGCAGTGATCCAAATGAGGGTAGTGCTTCCTCTATATATAATGAGGAAACCAAACACTTTTCCTTTACAAGAGCTAATATCCACTAAAAGCTCTAACACAAAAATCCATGATACAAGGTGGATAGGTCTAGCCCGACCCCCAAAAATGCCACTATAATGAAAAAATAATGCTCAATCATCAAGTTGTCCTCAATAAGTGCCCCATAAACATATCCTCAACACTGGGGAAACATTTCCCCATGTCTCCCCCAAAGGTGGATGTGGGGCGACATTTCCCCTAGTGGCCCCTAGTACTTGGAGTGTGGGAAATGTAGCATGTGTCCTTGTGGAACACTAAGATAAATAAGTTTGTTAAATTTGAATAATTAAGTGCCACAAAATCTATGGTCTCATTGCAACAATTGCTCATGCAATATACACTTGTCTAGTAGATTAAGAATTCATAGAGAAGGGCCTTGCAAATTCCGAAGTTTAGACTTGTTATAACTAGGAATTTTCCAATTTAAAACATAAAATATCTTGGTTTTCTACAGAGATGCCATTTCTTGAAGCAATTTCACCATTGGATTGCAATATACATTCTACTATTCTATTCTTTTATTGACACTTTAATATAATTTTGATCGTCTTTTAGTTGTCTGAAAACCATTTACTAACTCTTGAGCCCATTCCTAAAATGTTTCCATAACATGTGAAAAGTTTGGGGTCTGAACTCTTCCAACAATCAGTGTCCTGTCTTCTAAATGTTGCATCTCCTCAAATTGTTGATTTTCCTTTCTTTGATCCTAAAGCATCCTCAAGTGATTGCTAAGAGTCTATAGTACTTCGCCGGCTGTTGCTAGTTTATATAGTTATGTTGCATTCCTTTTTCATATTTGGAAACATTTTTAGAAATGTTCACTACAATAGTAACATGGGTAGAGTCTGACATATCAGATAGCTAAAGTCTGTCTCAAAATTTCCTATGATAGGGGATACTTGGTTTAAATGGTCAGTGAGCCAATGGCACAGTTAATGGTTAGATTGTAATACTGTACACGTCAAATATAATTCACTGTATGATAGATCTGTCGAATGGATTGGACATAGTTCCAGCTTCAGCAGATTACTTTTTTTTTTTAAATAGCAAATTGGAAAAAGGGTGGATGAGATCTGTTGTCGCTCGGATTGTACAGGCACCGCTATAATGACTTAGGGCGGGGGTTGTCACTCTGATCCCCGTCCACTCCGTTCTAGCTGTCTCCCAACAATAGCCTATGGGGGGTAGTCCCTATGGAAATGAAATGATGGAAAGCAAGTTGGAAACCAACTTGCCCGGGAGACACAGCGGAGTGGCTTAGTTACTTGGTTTAATTTAACAAGATTAAGGATTCAATTAGATTTAGAATGGAGACTAGTGCCTTATGGAGTCAAAAGCTCTTGCTTATTATAAATTATGACCAAGTAACTGGATGGACAAATGTTGCTTATATGATTGACTAACCTATATGCAATGCAACTCTTAAGACCTATGTGTGATGCAAAGATCTTGGTTAATCTTAGATTATATGCTTAGTCTAAATGAAACCTTTCCCTTAAGTGTTTTGAGAAACAGTCTTCAGAGTAGGTTGTGAGATGGAAGCCAACGAGAAGCAGACAATGGTTTGATTAACAATACCTCCCCCTGTGTTCCAACCACCTAGTTCCTCTGACGTTGTAGAGATTGTGGCTCTGACAACTGCAAGGTCACTGTGTTAACCACTAAGAAGGGTTGAATCCCTCAAGATAAATCACAAAGTTCTTATGACTATGGGATGTACACAAATCCTGTAATAACTTAACTCACACTTAGTCAAAATATCAATTGCAAGATTATTAAAGACAATGCCACAATTGAAACAATTAGAGATCTTCAAAGATATTTCAATCAAGTAAATGCCAATGATGATGCCAATATCAAATCCACAAGATGCCAATAATGAAAGATGCTCAAGAGTAAAACTTAAGATGTCAAAAGTAACTTAAACAAGATTTAGAAACTTAGAGCTTAGATGTGTGAGTGTCTTAAGTGCAAACTTTGACAATTATTAGAGCTTAAGACAAGACAAACGAATGTTAGATTTCCAATAATCAAAATCAGCAGTAATACTTTAGAAATATCAACACTTGTTATTCTTATGACAGTAGTAATAAAATCACTTTAGATTCGAGAAACAACAAGCCTATGATAGCCACAGATGATCAATGAGATGCCCAACACTTTTCTAATGTAAATTATGAGTTTTAGCCCACTTTAAGATGCAATGTTTAGACCAGTGTTGTTAAAAGCGCGCTTTTTTCCCTAAGCCGATTTAATCGCGCTTTTTATGGGAAAAAAGCGCCTAAATTTTTTTTTGTCGCTTTTTTCGAAAAAAGCGCGCTTTTTTCGTAAAAAAGCTCGGGGGTCCCTGGCAGCGCGATTTATAATGAAAATTGAAAAAAAATGAAAAAAAATGAATATTTTTGTACCAAACGCTTTTTTCCCGCTTTTTCCGATTTTTTCCGCTTCATTCCCGGCGCCGATTTAATCCCGCTCGCGCTTTTAACAACATTGGTTTAGACTTATATCAGATCTGATTTAACTTATTATAGCAGTAAGTAGATCCTAAAATCAGTGAGCTATTGATGTTGTAACAAGTACCAAAATTAAGCCCAAAACTTGGAAAAATTTGCCAAAACTGAAGAATTCAATTGTTGAGCCCATTTAGATGTGTTATTCAGAAAAATTCAGATCTGATCTAGCACTTATGCAGAAAATTTCCAGCAAGCTAAAATTTAGATCCAAGCTAGATTCTCAATGACCAAGTGGCCAAATTTATAGAAAAATTGAATTTTGCAATTTTAGAGCATTTTGACCAATTTAATGTGTATGTTAGGGATTTTAAGTCACTATTATAAATCAGAATTTACAACTGTAACAAAACAGTGATAAATTAGAGTTTAGAGTGCAAACCCTAGGCCTAAGGCCTTGAAGATCACTTTGCCCAAACTTGCCAAAATTTTGCAATGAAGTTGCCACCTACAAATCAATTTTTTCGAGTCCAAAATTTTGCAAAACCCACCAGTTATTTAGTCCCAAAAAATTTCAGAAATGGTTGAGGGTCAAAATAGGGCTAGAAGAGTGCTAGAGGCTAAGGAAAAGGCTCAAGAAAGTCAACAAAAAGGGCAAAGAGGTCAAAGAGGGGTTGAAGAAGGGTCAAGAAAGCCACAGAAGGGAGAGCGAAGGGCAAAGGAGAGAGGGAAAGCCCCAAAGGGCTTGACGCTAGGGTAACTAGGGCAAATTATGGCCTAAAAAGGCCACGACTAGCCTTTGAGGCAACCGTCTAGGGCTTGGGAGGGCAACTGTGTGGCCTAGGGCCCATGACTAGGCCTTTCAAGGTCTTGAAACCCTAATGCAAGGGCTAAAAGGGGAGGCCGAGGCCCCTAGAGGGTACAACCAACCTAAAAAGCCCTAAAAGGATGACACAGAGGGAAAAAGTGATGACAAAAGTGGTTTAGAGGCCAACGCTGGCCTTGGAGATGCCGGATCTGGGCCCGAGAGGGATAAAACTTGAAACTCCAACTTTAGAATTTTTTTATTCCTTTAGATCTGCAATTCTGTTTGGTTTCTTAAATAGCTGGCCCTGCAAAAATTTTTAGAGACTAGATCTTGCCCTCAAGGGACTAGATCTAGCTTTATTCCAACTTTCTCCACTTGATCACAAATAGATATACAAATGCTCGAAACCCCAATATATACAAAAAATCTAAAATCCCCGAAACCCCAATTAACAAAAATAATATACAAAATTATTTTACAAATCTATTTACAAAATTTACAAATGTACAAGGGTTTTGAAATAAATTTTGAGAAATAATTTTTATGGAGTTTTTTCTTTGATAAATGGCTAAAAATTCTTTAAAAATTAATGCATGCTATAGGCTAAGCAAAATTTAAATCAACCACATAAATATTTGGAATCCAAACAAAGTCGGTTCATGCCCATAGTTTGTGAACTTGGAGACCAAGAATTGGGGAACCTGCAAACACTATATATTTCTCAAGAAAATTTGTTAGACAATATGGCGAATCAAATCATCTAAGATAAACCCAAAATCTATCAATAGAATGATTTTATCCCCATCTAATGAAAAACAAATTTTAACATTAATCAACACAATATAGGAAAACCCATACCCAACACATACCACAAATCAACTAACACTGAACACCTTTAACTGCACCCTAAAGTCTTTATTATGATTCAAATAAATGTTCCTAGCGGGACAATAGTGTTACATCAATATTTCAGAAGCAATTTCTTAGTCAAATTTTAGATGGCTTTGACATACAATTGACTCTCTATATATAGATAAATCCTCCAAGTGGAAAATAACGACTAGCTGGCTTGATCCTCATCAAAATAATCTTGGCCGTTTAAAAATACTTTATTATCTTTTAATCTTAGCCACTGAATTTTTATTTTTTGAGGAATTTTCAAATTTCTCATTAAATCCTTTTTTTATTCGCTCAAAATTAATTATTTTGAACTAATTTACTCAAAAAATTGACTTTCACTTAATTGCTAAAGTCCAAGGGTCCATTTTTTCTTGAAATTTCCAATATTCCCTTCGTGGGGGACCACCAAAACTTAATGTTTTTGATACCCACGAATTTTTCCATTTGGAGAATTTAATTTTTCTAGGCTTTTAATTTTGACTCTTATTAATTAAATTTCTGGCTTAGGATTTTAATTTATTTTTGCCAGAAAATTTAATTAATTGACACTTGAGGGGATTAAATATTTTCCCACCCTCTAATATATTAACCATGGTGTTTAAGTACGAAGGACCATGCACTAAAATATTTTTTACATAATTTTTACAATTCAAGCCTCAAAGGGGGAATACCCGTTTGGCTTAGACCTTCAAATTACATACTCAATTCTGTGACACAATATGATCTAGTAGACCAAGTGATTTATAATAAAATAATTTAGCCAATTAGCTTAAATTATTTCCAAATCATTTTTGAATAAAATTTGAATAGAACACTAGGACTGACCTTAGACTTTGACGACAAATTCCACCCTAGCTTTGGGGTGAGGTTGGAGGGAAAAACTACGCTGAGTCCCAACCATCCGTGTTTAGAAACACAGATGAGTCTGTAAGACGAAAAACCTCCTAGGATGAAATTTTTGCCAAAGTAATAGGCTTACCTAGGTTGTTACATACATACATGGTCCTACTAGCATCATTTACATTAAAAACTTGCATAATGGGTTTACAACGACACATAACGCTGATGGTTGATGATGTCAATCTTTTGAAAAAATAGGTACATCTGCTTCCTTGGAACTTTGACGAAAATGAGTGCAACACGATCAAGAGGAATGTTGCAGGTTAATTGCTGCAGATTAGACTCTATGTTCAATGCCGAAAAATTTTCCTGCTTTCTTTACTTAATTATTCAATGTGAAATCTTCTGTTGGCACTACATTACCAATTTAGTTTCTCAATGCAGTATGCTTAAACAGCTTTTAGATATAGTTTGATCTTTCTTTTTACAATTCCACTGACTGCTGGAGAGTATAAGCTCCAAAGACGTTAAATGAGAGGCGTCTTTAACATCTAGACATATAGGAACTTCTTGAAGTTAAAGCAGTTGTTTTGTACACGTTTATGGCAGCTACTTGAATGATGAAAGCTGGAAAGAAAAGAAACTACAAATTAGAGGGGAAATGATTCGATATTTAAGTCAAACTGAGTTAGATTTTATTATTGGATTGAAGATTGATTCAAAATTTTGAAACAGTTAGGTTTATACTGTTTTCTGTTCAAGCATGATCAGAGGAAGAGATCCTTAGTTTTCTTTTCTCATTTTTTTTGGAAGTAAGCCTGAAATTTTGTTGTCAAGCTCGAACTGTCTATACAAGTCAGGAACTAATGGGCACCCTATCTTTAGTCATTGCTGTCTAAAGTTTGGGAGAACAAATTAATACTTTTAATACAGCATGAATACAACTTATGGTGACATTGGATATCACACGAGTTGTTGGGGTTGTCCTGATCAGAGATGTGCTTCATCTTATGCATTTTTCGCAAAATAAAATTCTTTTTTTGTCAGCTGAATACTTGGGGCCTGGGTTTGTTTTTTTGAGTCACTGGTACATTCTTAAAATTGAGAGTATTAGTTCTTGATGGCCATGTATTTTGCATGCATTCAATAATATATTAATGCAGCCTTGGCAAGCTTTTTAGCTTTGTAAGTACAAATCATTTCATACTGCTGATTGAGCCATTGGTTGCATTCAGGTTGAATTAATGCACTTGCAGTTAAAGAGATCCAAAGGGAGGGCTGATACTCAAGATATTGAACTTTATATGGATATTATGATTGCCCTTTCACACAAGGATGGTAGAAATGCAGATTCTGCTGTTCTCGAAAGGCTAGCAGACAAACTCCAGCTTGGAACAGTGTCAGATTTAACTGTGGAGTCAAGGGCAGTGGATAAACTTATGAAAGAAAGAGGTGGTGATATCGGTGAGACTGCTGAACATATACTTTATCTTCTGAAAAAGATGAAAGATATGCAAGAGATTGGAAGCCTTGGAGGAGATACGATTGGTTTGGACAGTCTCTCTTTATCTGAAGTCTCATTAGAGAAGATTAGTTCTCCTGTTTGTCCAGAAGATTTCCGTTGTCCAATTTCATTAGAAATAATGCAAGATCCTGTTATTGTTGCCACAGGACAGGTAGGGACCAATCTCTTTTGTATATATTTGAAGTTGAATATGCAGTTAGTTTAGAAAAATTAAATAAAATGTGTGCTGGTTGTGTGTAGACATATGACCGATTATACATTCAGAGATGGCTTGACTCAGGACACAAAACATGCCCCAAAACTCAGCAAGTTTTACCCCACCTGACTTTAACACCAAATTACGTTCTTCGAAGCTTGATTGCACAATGGTGTGAAAGGCATGGTGTTGAAATGCCAAATAAAGCAGGTTCTAGTCGGTCTGATAGCTCGGATGTCTCTTTTGGAAACAGAACAAGTATAGATATTTTGGTCCAGCAGCTCTATTCTAGACAGATAGATGTGCAAAGAGCTGCTGCAGAAGAGATTCGACTACTTGCAAAAAGAAATGCAGATAACAGGCTTTTAATTGCAGAGGCAGGAGCTATTCCACAGTTAGTGAAATTGTTATCTTCAACTGACATGAAGACCCAGGAGCATGCAGTCACTGCCCTTTTAAATTTATCTATTCACAGCAGCAATAAGGGATTTATTGTTCAAGCAGGTGCTATCAATCGTATAATAGATGTCCTGAAGCATGGTAGCATGGAAGCAAGAGAAAATGCTGCTGCGACCCTTTTCAGCTTGTCTGTTGTGGATGAGAATAAAGTGATCATTGGGGCTTCAGGAGCCATCCCTCCTTTAGTTGATCTACTTCGTGATGGAACTGTGAGAGGGAAAAAGGATGCTGCTACTGCTATTTTTAATTTATCAATTTATCAAGGGAACAAATTTAGGGCTGTTAGGGCTGGAGTTGTTCCTCCTCTAATAGTGTTGCTTGTTGACCAAAGCATTGGAATGGTTGATGAAGCTCTTGCTATTCTTGCAATACTTGCTACTCATCAGGAGGGCCGGATTGCCATTGGCCAGCACTCTGCTATAGACATCCTTGTTGAATTGATCCATTCAGGTTCAGCTCGTAACAAGGAGAATGCTGCTGCTGTATTGCTGGCTTTGGGTATGAATGATTCATCTCATTTGTTGGCAGCAATGCAGCTTGGTGTATTTGAATACTTGATTGAACTTGCTCAGAATGGAACTACTAGAGCCAGACGGAAGGCAAGAGATCTGTTGAACCTTATAAGCAAACAGGAACATGTTCCATAAATGTGCCCGTGTACTTCATAAACTAGATGGCTGAACATGAACTGCATGTCATGAAAATTAAAGGGTGCATTCTTAATTGGAAATGTAACCCTCATCTTGTGTAGCTCACAAACCAGATAGCTGAACATGAACTGCATTATACACAAATTTAAGGTTGCATTCTTTATCAGGTATTGTTAAAAGAACAAAGTTACCTGACAGCAATTGGGATCCCTTTTTCTGTCTTCCAATCCCTTGGGATTCTAGTTCTGCACCAGATGTGACATCACCCTCACTGGATTTTAAACTTCTTAACTTGGATTCTATATCTGGGTATGTGTCAGTGGAGAAGTTAGTTTGGTGCTTCGACATGTTCTGCTAGAATATTTTCTGGTGCACGTTTAAATGTGTTTCAGCTTCAGTGGTTTTAAGGCCAGAAGGAGCGTTGACAAACATGACCAGCCTTATAGTTCTGGTGTTACTTACCAGAACTTGTGCATACTGAAGGAAACTAACAATTTACATTTTTGAAGGGGGATGCTGTTCTTGCTTGTAGTTGGGATGGTTAGGATGAAGAGAATCTTTATCTGATTTGACAAGTTAGAGAGTAGTGTGGGTGGATGCTGCTGGATTTAGACTTGTAGATTATGAATGGTGCAGTGGACAGATAAATGAAAAGAAGCATGCAATTGCTTGGGAAGCTGTAGAACAAGCAAGCATCCCAGGAACGAAAGCTTACCAGGCCATTACACCATTTGCATTCTTCAATCAAGGACATCAGACACGAAGTGTCAGGATGTCTAGACACAGTTCATTTTGATGGTTATGTTTGTCATCAGTCAATTGTGAACCTAGTGCGATAATACTATATTTTTAATTTATTGTTGATTCTGTTCTTGTAATCTGAAAACACAGATTAATGCTGCTCTGTTGTTCAGAGAAGCTGTAACTCGGAAGACTTTTCATAAAATTTTTAAATTTTGACAAGAATAGAATTCTCTTCCTGATGGAATTTCCTCGGCTGTCAATTATATTCTGAAGTCCTCAATTCTCTTACTAGCCCGTATCCACGTGTGCCTTCATGAGGGCCATGGCAATGCTTTTGGCTACACAACGATGCCATTCTGCCAAATAGAGCAGACAGCATAAATGATTGGAGAGCATATAAACAACAGAGTATCTCTGTTTTTAAGGAATTTTTAATTTCCTTGTTTATATGCATATAAATGGGATGCACAGGGGTGTGGGTCCTACATCTTAGTAGCAGATAGAATTGATTTTAAACGAGATGTTTAATTTATTTTATCATGGCACATGATTTAAAGAGTTTACCTTGAAAATGTGTAACACTA
Source organism: Pinus tabuliformis (assembly GCA_031772625.1). NCBI lineage: Eukaryota > Viridiplantae > Streptophyta > Pinopsida > Pinales > Pinaceae > Pinus > Pinus tabuliformis. The sequence goes on from CM062804.1 coordinate 1,575,751,768, forward strand.
CTCTATAGGCTGACAGGGCCTTTGTTAACTGGTGATTCAACTAAGTATTGATCTATTGACCAGGATTTCATTCTTGCCATAGACTACCCCACGCAAATGGATGGCTCAAGAAAAAGGGAGGAGGTCAAAGTGAAAGTCCCCACTCAAATGGATGGCTCAAAAAAAGGGAGGAGGTCAAAGTGAAAGTCCCGGGGTATTTGGCAAAATAGTTACTCAAACTGAGTGTGCAACCAAATGTTACGAGCCATAGAAAATTAGAAATTGCAGGCTAAATATGGGCAACACCATAATAACAGAAAATAGTTATTTTGTTTGCTGCGCTGCGCTTTTCTTCCATTTTTGTGCAGAGTGTAGAAAAACAGGCCAAAAACGGCCAAGACAATCAGTGGTTACATTGAACAATTTTTTTTGGGGGAATTTAAGCATTCCAATTTTGTAGTAAACATGTTTGTTACGAGGAATTTAAAATGGTCAGATTTAAAAAATGGTTTAATTTTAGTGTTTTATGTATATATTGTATTTATATGTTCTGCTGTCTTTTCCCATACTGGAGGTTCATTGTATTGAACCTATCGTTACCAAACCAAAAAGTGGTGAAGGTTTTGGTTTTGGTTTTTTTGTTTTTTTTTAATAATCTGAACCAGGTTGGGATTAGGCTTAGGCTGGGCTAGCTGCTATCCTCAATGTTGGATGAAAAGGTTACCAAACCAAAAAGTGGTGAAGGTTTTGGTTTTGGTTTTTTTGTTTTTTTAATAATCTAAACCAGGTTGGGGTTAGGCTTAGGCTGGGCTAGCTGCTATCCTCAATGTTGGATGAAAAGCCATCTGTCTACCAGTGGGTGGGATGCTATCATCAGGATTGTAAAAAAATGGCGAATATTGTGAAATAATATTGAAATATACCAAATAGAAAATTGACATATGAGAATGTTGGCTCTCATAAAACTTTAACCTAAACCTATTGCAATTTCAAATACTATTATATTTAAATGGCAATTGCAAAAAGGGAAAGGAAAATCATATTTGACTATGCAAGAAGATAAGGGAAAGTCACAATTTACTATGACAGTACATAGTATTGTATCAAAGAGAATAACCCCTTTTTAGATGCATCACCCACTGCTTTTTGACTACTGCCTTTAACTCCATCACCAATTTCATTGTAATCTCAGGCTCCATCGTTGTTGCCATGACCTCAATCTCCGCCATCATGAATATTAGACCTTGAAATTTTCCAAAATTTCCAAGGTGACATGGTTTGCAAGTTATATGAAGCTCCCAACTTTTGATAGCTGTAAGAATGGCACACCGTGTATCTTGATTTTTGAATGATCTAGGGTGTATGGTAAATCATACATGATGGGCTGAAGATTTTTTTATTCCTTCATGAAACTATTTTACTGATGTTTTGCAAAATAAAAAAAGGTTATTGTTTATCCCTTTATGTAAGGCTGTTAATGAATTTATTAAACTATCATTAAAACTGAAGTATATTCACACTCACATTATAGGGACTCAAAGCTGTAAAATTTTTACACAAACAATATGATTGAAGAGTTAAATGATTCCTGGACCAATCTTAGATGTTCCTTCTAAAGTAGTAAAGATCAACGATTCCAATTCTTTTATCATCACACATACAATGGATTGTATAAGGGGCAATTCTTGTAAAGTTTTACTCGACATTGTAAATTAAGATGAAATGCACATGCTCCATGAAAATAAAATATTGATATAACCCTAATGGAATTCGTAACACAGACAAGTATATGTCACAGTAGCTTAGCAGGTTAGCTTGATAGTGGGCTCACATAGGCAAATCAATGAGTATATATATATATATATATAAAAGTCATCATTGTACACGAGAATTATGGAGGATTCATTGAATCTCGCTACTTTTAATCTATATCAAAAGGGTGAGGTTGTATAAGTGACAATCCAATTTTGGCCTAACAAATTTGAATTTTGAACCTACAACATATTGTTGCACTTTTTAGAGTCCATTAGTCTTGTTGCATTTGGAACTCACAATCTTTAAATAGATCTGATTTAGTGAACATTAGTAGTTTAAGCAGGGTTTTAGCTCTGGCTAAACGCCTAAATTGTATGGATTATAGCTTTCCAAATCCTATGCTTTCAATGTTGAAATTTTGAATAGATATATTAGAAGATGTCTTCTTTCCCACAAGTGACATTGAATTTAGAGATCCTTATCCAAAGAAATAACTCAAACCGTGTGAGGAATGGCTTGAATGCGTTAGACCAAAAATCATCAATTTGCTACGAAATGTTGTGAACCCAATGCACGATAAAGCGTGATAAGTCTACACATACAAATGTATGCCAAATATAGCCATGGGACACAACTCTCAAAAATAATAATGATGACTTACAGTGACTCTTTATACCTTAGGAGAACTCTCGAATAACCCAATTACATCTTTATATCATAATGATAAGTTCATGTGTACATTGATGAATATCTTGATCTCTATCTACACTTCTTCTCACTCATTGCCCATGTGAATCCACTACCAAGTTGACCAATTATTACATATACATTTGATTCCGTATAAACCTTTTTAGGCGATAGCAAAAAAATTACCCGTCTCTTAATCAACTAGCTTTGAGCTATGTTGTTCTTTTGGAATATGTCAGTATTTAGTACTTCCAAATATATGGTAATGTTTAAATATAGGCTTATGTCAATTTCATGTCTCTTTAGATCTTGTTACACTTATATATCTAGCATGTTTCTTTTCATTGGAGTTTGTGCTAATAGTACACATGTTGTTAATCTCATAATCTTAAAATTTATTTAGTCAAATAGTTTTTGCACCGAGAGGTGCTCTACAACCCAATTTGAGAGAGATATTCTCATGTAATATTACATTTAAAAATAATAAATAAATAGTTACATTAAAAAATAAAAATTAGTAATAATAAAAAACTTTAATATTAACCATACATAAAATACTTCAATTGCCACCTTAATTTTACATCAACTTTAAAGTTAAAAAAAATATTTTTTAGGATGGATGAGGGAGATATAATTTTTGCAATACTTAATATGAATTTTACAGATAGCACATAAAAATAATATTATTGATATTACATGATGTCTAATTCATTCTATGTTTAGTGGACATGTAATATCTAAAACAAAAATATATTAATAACAAAAAATAAAAAAATAACTTTTTAGGATGGATGAGGGACATATAATTTCTTTACTACTTAATATGGAGTTTACAGATAGTAGTAAAAATAATATTATTGATAATACATGTTGTGTAATCAATTCTATGTTCAATTGACATGTGGTATTTAAAATAAAAATATATTAATAGAGAAGACTATTTTAGTGTTAGCCATAAATAAAATATTTCAATGTCCATACTAAATAACATAATTTTATATTTAAATAAAAAGAAATTCACTTTCCATTTAAAGTGATATATGTGATTTATTTCATTCTTAATATGGAGTTGATATATAACATTTAAAAATATTAATAACAAAAAAATATTTTGATATGCCTCTTGAGTAAAATATTTTCACATTATATATATATATTCAGAAAAAAAAATGCTGATAGTTCCATTTATATGAAAGTACTAGTACATGTAATATATGAAGCTAATATGGACTGTATTGTCCTCATACAGTGCCTTATCACAAAATATAACATCATCAAAAGCATTAAACACTACTAATAATGATAACGAATCCCTGGCATTAAGACAGTGAGGAGAAAGTTCTAATAGTTAAAACCCGTTATGGATGGTCTAATCTTAATTGTACAGTTCCATGAGGAGCAAAAAAGATTATCAAATTGACTACATACAACAAAAAAGACAGTCTTGCGAAAAATAGGGCATTAGCCTGTGGATTATCCATTATGTAGTGAGATTTTGTAAGAACCATATCCAGACTGTATACATTTTTTTTTTTTTTTTAGCAAATTCAACTAGAAAAGAAATGCATTGGAATTCAAATTTATTTAACACACATTCCTGCCACTCATTTCAGGAAACATATCATAACATTTTCATACTTTTAACTAAGATCAATAGTAATGAAATACATATGTACCGTTCACCAGAAGGTGAGACTCCACTTGCTCTGCTGTTGCTGGTATTCCCTTGTAGCTGGTCACCTCCGCGAGTGAATGATGACGCACTTGATCCGAATGCGAAGACCCACCGGTTAACCTCCCAGCCTACTCCTTGGGTACTCTTCTTCCCCGTGGACCCCCGAGCTGCAATGGGGTTGTACAATGGAGGAAAGCACTAGCTGGTAGAGGAGAGCACACCTTGGCTCCAGAGTTCCCTCTCTAAAATCCTCTACCTCACCAAACTCACTATAGCTTCGTAATCACTGCTCTGACACCATCTTATCCATCCAACAATAGGGTTCCCAAAAGTCCCTTCTCCCATGGCTTGCCCCTTCTTTTATAGGAGTCCTCATAGGTGACACTTGTCATGTCATGCATAATTAATTATTTTTTTTATAATTCAATAGCTTGATTATTCACCCACCCATGTGTCATTCTCACATCAAGGGTCTCCCAAAATTATTTACTTAAATTTTTATTTAAAACTAATATTTTCCTCACCTCAACAAGATTCCTATTTCTCCTCCTAGTTGTCTCTTTATTCCCCCTTTTATTCCTTAATTTGTGTTCATTACTTGAAGTCAATTAATGAGTCAAGATTTTATTCCCAATCTACTCCCTAATTTAACTCAGGTTATCTCCTAGATGGATATTCTTATGATGGTTGTTGACACATGGAGCTTCTCTACATTTCTCTAAAAAAATTAATTATTCTCATTTTAATTCACCTTCCTCTTTTCTTAATTAGGTTTAAATTAGTTTTAGGATTAATCTTTATCCTTACAATTATGTTTGTCTTTCCCCTTTTTCCTAATTAAACCACATAATCTTTCTAGTATTTTCCAACATGGGAAGGGTAGAGTTTTTAAGGTACTCTATTTTAATTCTTCCTATGATCCTCCTTATTCCAAGTTTTATTTTTGATTTAATTACATTGGTTTCTAATCATCATTTACCCTTGATGTAAATTTACCTAGTTTTCATTCCTTGCTTATATTTATTTATTATTATTTATTTTTAATGATTCCAAGGATGCCAAGTTTGGTTGTGCCCTTCAAGAACTTCCCTAGAAGTTCCAAGGGTGCCACACCTAATAGTTTATTTGTGATGCCAAGGGTGCCAGTTTGGTTGTGCCCTTCAAGAACTTCCCTAGAAGTTCCAAGGGTGCCACATCTAGTAGTTTATTTGTGATGCCAAGGGTGCCAAGTTGGTCGTGCCCTTCAAGAAATTCCCCTGAAGTTCCAAGGGTGCCACACCACTTGCCCTTCAAGCATCCAGTGACTACGAGGGGAAAGTATAGTGCAACGTCATAGACCACTATCATCTCCTATGTTGCCTGCTATAGTGAGACTAATGGTGTCGGGGATCAAGGAATCCGCCTTGATGCACGCTCCCCGGTAAAGTCCTCATGAGCGACCCAACTTTGGGACCTGCCCTCATGGCATCGTGATCTTCAAGGCGAAGGTGTTTCAACCCTTCCAGCGCAAGTCACGGTGGGAGTGCTAGTGGGTGAGATCAGGGACACTGTTCCACTCCTCCCATGTAATTCCATCCACCTGTACAACCCCATCACCCATATGTGAGTCATTCGGTCAAGCAACTCATATGTGCCTGCAACCATTACCATATCATCAGAATATAGATAAACATATATAGCAGATTTCAAAATCGATTAGAATTTCAAAGATAAAATAATATAATTTTTCATCAAACCGGTGTCGTCAACTCGTCATGTGCGAGTGCCTCTGGTGGGTTCCTGCCATACTCAATAATAATCAGTAACCAGGTTTTTCAGTGTTAGTCATTGTCATAATAGCATTATTAACAACTCCTAGTCACTCACATCATTGTTCATCGTGAACTAGAACTAATATCAGTAGCCAATGTAAGAAGCATGTCCATCATAGATATCATCAACATAACATCAGTAGAAATAATACATATTCATCAAATATATCATCATCATAATATCGAATAGGAAATAAACACATCCATCACGTCCACTAATAGTAGAGTTAAGTGTTTGGATCCCCGACCTGAGGTCCCCAAAGAATAAAGTGTGGGCCTTAGGGCTAAATAAATGTTAATGACATATCATTGTCAGTCAACTAGAGCGGGGCACTACAGATTTATTCCTGAATCACTCCATTGTTGAGGGCTTTTTGTAATAGAAAGAACCCAACTCTACACTAATTCCCCTTTTGGATAGGGAGTCTGCGGAAAAATTTAACAATCTGAAAATGTGTTTGACGAAGATACTAGAGAAATATACCTTCAACTTTGCAATACGGTCCATCCAGTCTGCTAGATTTGGAACACAAATATTTTCCTTACCATTCAACCAATCTATAATGACTTTTGCATCACCTAGGATATTAATGTCTGCCAGGTTCATCCTCTTTGCAAAGAACATTAATCCCCACAGTGTAATAGCCTTTGCAAGAGTGTTGGTTCCATTCCCTTTGCTCCAGTAAACACTAAGCTGTTGATCTGAGTTCAATAACAAAATTGCATCACACCCACATTGATTATGTTGCGTTGCCCCATCAAAAACACCAGGAGGGTATACCATATTTTTGTGGCTCACCAGGTTCCTGTCAGGCTTGGAATCCCACACCTTCTGGCTGATTCGTCGAAGTGGGCACAAATTTGGGACACAACCTTACCTATCTCGAGAGGACGACCTTTAAAAATCAGGTCGTTATGAGCACACCATATTCCCCATATTATGAATCAAGGGAGGAATCTATAGGTCTGATTTTGCACATTCACCAAGTGAGGCAATCCACAATAGAAGGGAATGATCTATTATGTTGTAGCCTGAGAGACTTTGTAACCCCATACCATATAGAAAAAGCGTGTAGGCATTGCAAAAATAGATGAGTGACATTCTCCTTCGCCCCATGCATAATAAACAACAATTTGGACCATACATACCACATTTGATGATATTGTCAATAGTGAGAATCTGATTCTTCCATGTTAGCCATCCAAAAAGAATCAACTTTGGTGGAATGTTCCAACTCCATACGTTAACATACCAACCTTTAGTTATCTCAGGGTGTAGATCATGGTATATGAAGGAGTATGTCTCAATTACAATCAAATTGTCATTCTTCAAGTTACCATTCTAGCATAGTCTATCCTCTCGTTTATGAAAAGAAATACTTGCCATCCTAAGGTCGAGGGTATATCTTTCCCATTAATCTGCCAATGAATCCCTTAGCCCAATATCCTATGCAAATTTCCATGTGAGACTAGAGTTCCTTGAAGTTGTATCCATGATGACTTGTGATAATAGAAAGAAACTAAGTGCGTGTAGGGCATTTAAAATATCCTTAAATAAGTAGTGATTACTCATACCTTGAATAGGGTCAATGCCAATGAGTATATGATTTCCTGTAGCAAAGGACCATCTCAGATTTTTAATAAGCCAGGCGCTAATTTTGAGCAAACCATTCTAGATGTATGGCCCCTTTAGAGGCATATTAAAACCAGATATGAACCATTGGGAAATCAACACACTCTTCATATATTTACCTTGTATGATGTCTTGCCAAATGCCCTTCCCTAATAAAGCCCACCAAAGTCTCTTAATAAGTAGAGCCCAACTGAAAATTTTGATATCCTTAAGCCCCTAGCCCCCATGTTCTTTGTCACATGATATTGCACCCAACTACACCAGATGGAATTTTTTGTTGCCACTAGTACCCACCCATAATAATTTGGCCATGATAGCTTTGACACTGTTGATAATATTACAAGGTAGCATAAACAAATGCATCCAATAAACATAAATATTCTACAAAATAGATTGAATGAGGATATACATGCCACCCAATGAGAGCCATCGATGGGTCTAGTGTGCAAGTTGATTCTCAAATTTATCCATGATCCATAACCAAACTTTGATCATGTAATTGTTTGAATTTAGCCTGGTACCCAAATATGTGAAGCCATCGTCCAACCGGGAGGTATTAAGACTAAATAAATTAGCAATTTCTACCATTGCATCATCATTTTCAGAGGCCTTAATCAACACAGATTTGTGGGTATTCACAATTAACTCGATGGCTTGCCCATAATTGGAGATGATGTGGAATAAGGCGCTCCATTGTGGTTTGGATACCTGTCCAAAGACCAATACATCATCCAAAAACATGAGGCGGGAGATAGGGGTCCTCTCAATGATATGTAAACCACGAAAATGTTCATTCTTACGCACCTCCTGGGTCTTCCTGCTCAGACCATCAATCACAAGGATGAACAATAATGGAGACAAATAAAAACCCTGTCTTAGCCATCTCTGTGGCTAGAAGAAAGTTGGAGAACCATTGATGAGTACAACACAGTTGACTGAAGAGACACATGCCATGATCCAAAAAACCATGCTTTGCCTTAGACCAATTTTGAACAAGACCATATGTAGATATGTACAATCTACACAGTCGTAGGCTTTATGAAGGTCCAATTTGAGAATCAATGCTTCTTTCTTGTGGGCCTTTAGAGTGTGAATACATTCTTGGGCAATGGCAATTACATCATGTATTTTCTGATTCCGAGGAAACCCAAATTGCTTGTCTATAATGAAGTTAGATAGCTTCTCTTCAATTCTGAGAGCAATAATCTTCGATATTAGTTTATATGTGATGTTACATAAAGAAATAGGATGAAAATCCCTGAAAGTCTTACGATAAGAGGACTTTGGGATAATCGCCATAAAGGTTGATTTAATCACTCCATCCATAAAATATATATATATATATATATATATATATATATATAGAGAGAGAGAGAGAGAGAGAGAGAGAGAGAGAGAGAGAGAGTTATTATTCTAATAAAAGATGTTTTGTAATTCAAGGTATAATGCAATTTTTTTTATTTCTTTTAATACTTAATATGAAATTCATATGTAAAATTTAAATAGATATTAATAATATATCTATACACACGCACTCATAACATAAATAGAGTTTAGAAAATATTAATACCAAATATATATATATATATATATATATATATATATAGAGAGAGAGAGAGAGAGAGAGAGAGATGCTTTTTATTTCTAAATATGAAGGGGCATGCATTGACATTTTAAGGTGGAGAATGTTGAATCATAAATAAAATATTTCAATGTGAACTATGTATCTACTAGCCTAGATCCATTTGAACTATGGATCAACCAAACGTTGAGAGGGATCAAATCTCTTTTCACTCTAAAAGAGGTTTGCATTTCAAGAGATTTGATCCTTTTTGACGCTTGGTAGATTCGAAGTTCAGATGGATCTAAGCTGGTCTTAAAACAATAAAGTTAATATAGATATATATTTTTCATAAAATAATAAAGTTAATTCTAGAAGCGTTGTATTTCCTAGAAGATAGATAGGTCTTGTCATAATGATTATCAATTGTTGATCAATGATTGTTGTTGAGATGAGGCTAGAAAGGTTATATATATGTTATGCCTCTAACTTGTTATGTAATTTTTTTTTTAATAAAAATGTGTTCGAGGACACTTCTGCTAAATTTATCATGGTATTAGAGCTATGAAGAAGCCAAGATGGAGATAAAGCCACTCTGTATCGTAAAATTGCCCACACCTTATAAATTTCACGATTATTATTTTTACTAGTGTCCTCAGTGAATTCCCTCAAAGTTTCAGCTGGTTTTCCAAGTGCTAAGAGTAGAATTTATTATCCTCACTTGCACTATCAAATTTCTATCTGCATACAACAGTGGCCTCACTATGTAGACCTCTACTTCCGTGGAACTCACAACAAAAGCCGCAACAAGTGTTGCCACTAACCATTTCCCCAAATCTCATTCTTCTACTCCACTTCTTTGTCATTGCCCCACCTTAGAGGGCTCAAATGGCCGAAACAAACTAAGTTTCAGTATCCCTATTTGAGTTGTAACACATATTTGATCTTTGGATGAGGTGGAGACTTTGTTTCGTTCACAATTTTTGCAATAAAATTGAGAGCAGAGTGCAAGTTCTCCATTGCTTCTTCGAGGGTTAGAATGATGACTACTTGAATTTGCACCAAATGCACGTTGGCTAGAGTTGGTCAATCAACCAACAACAAGTCAAAGTGATGGTTCATTTGATGATAAGCTTCTAGAAATTCCCGCAGAGCGTTAAATCAATGTATGATAAAGTAGAGGTGAACATGCATATGTTTTCCTTCGTGGACTTTGATTATGTTGATATAAATAAGTAGACAACCATAAATAACCAAACAATCATAAGAATTTACGAGTGGCATTGCTACAGTGTAATCCTATTTGAACATGCTAGTACACCAGAGAGATAGGGGAGAGATTCCTAATGTTGTGCAGGGACCAGTAGTTGATATAATACTGGTCCCACCAAACCACCAGTGATTAAGACTTTTGAAACCAAAATTTAAACAGAAATAAATAACATTATGTATAAATAAGTATTAAATTATGTCCAAAAATCACCCATACATTCACTGGGCCCACAACTGTCCATAAATAGTATTTTACTACTTAATATTGCAAAACATATTGACCCAAGTAGAAAACAGCTAGAGCCATAAAGGCTTCCAAACTGGTCTATTCCAGAAGTACAAAACAACAGTCACTTCAACCCCCACTCATCAGAACTGCAACTTTGCATCCCAAATAAATATGCCTACCTGCACATAACAAAAGGAATGTATGTCAGCCATAACTGCTGTGTTGTTCAACAACTAAACACCCTATGTTCAATAAATGACACCCAACCCAATAACAATTAAATCCACTTTGTTCAATAAATGACACCCAACCCAATAACAATTAAATCCACTTTGTTCAATAAATGACACCCAACCCAATAACAATTAAATCCACTTTGTTCAATAAATGACACCCAGACCCAATAACTACAATAAATGACCCTCAACTCACTCTATTTCTCATTAAAACAGATCAAAGCACATGGATCAACAAATAAACAATTCCCAACCATTAGATCACATCAAATTAAATCCATACCACACATTCAAAATGAAGCCATTGCAATCCATGTGCATCCATGTCCACCAATTAAAATCAAGTCCCCAAAACTATAAAAGAAGTCCACCCACTGTTGAAGTTGCATCTTATGCTTTCAAACTATTCAGCAAACTTGAAGACAACATCACAAAACAGTGGCCAATATATTCAAGTTAGTTATATGAATTACAACTCATTCTTCTTACAGTTCTGTTTTCATTGTTTTCATTTATCAGATTTCTTACATTACAGTTCTGTCCATAGGGTGACAGTTAACCTATACAGTTACAGTTAACCTTTTTTATACAGAGTTTATGTATGTGTTCTAGCTTATTATATCATCAACTTCATAGTGATTACAGCTTACATATCACAGAGGTTACGTATGTCGTGTTAGTACTGTAGTCACAACTTGTTTAGCTTACAAGAATTGAAGCTTAGCTTACAGGAATTGAACCTATTGAATACAGTCGTATCCATCTAATCAACGTCACAGGTTGCTTACCTTACAGGAATTGAACCTTAGCTTACAGGAATTATTCGATCATCAGCTTCATAGGGATTACAACTTACATATCACAGAGGTTACGTATGTCGTGTTAGTACTGTAGTCATAGCTTGTTTACCTAACAGGAATTGAACCTTGAACCTTAGCTTACAGGAATTGAGCGATTATTATGGCTTGGGTTCTATGCAGAATGAGTTAAAACATAGAACAAAAACGAATTGTAACTTTAATGACTCTGATAAACTTAGTAATTTTTCACATATTTTCAGACCTTGACAATCATCATTGAGACATCACATTGAAACATAATCGAAAGACATGTATTTTCAGAAGCATGAAGCTATTGAGAAAGCAAAAATTTTGATATTGAGTCGAAAGAATGCAAATAAGTGAATTTCTGCTACTGGTGAATGGACCATAGAACTGAGGAATGGTTTCTTAGAATGGAAGCTCGAGTGGATGACCATTTCTCTTTATTGGATTAGATGACTGTAAGATTTTAGATAATGAGAAAACACAATTATAAGTAACATAGCAGATGACAGTCTTATTGGCCTTCATATCTTTTCACCTCGTTGAGCTCGAGACCTTAGGGTATGGAGAGCCCGAGCCATACGGAGTTGTAAAAGTTGGACCAAAGGAATGGGGATTTACATAATTCAGCACTGTAAATTAAGTCACAGATAATGGAGAGAAATCTTGGAGCAGAGATTGTTCTTCACAATATTCAAAATAACTAAATAAATTATATGAAAAATATAAAAAATAAATGACTACAATGAAACTCGATTAAACTGAAGTAAAACCAATTGTCTATGACACCTAGGAGACCATAGAATAAAATGTGATAGTGATTACAGCTTACATATCACAGAGGTTACGTATGTCGTGTTAGTACTGTAGTCATAGCTTGTTTAGCTTACAGGAATTGAACCTTAGCGTACAGGAATTGAACCTATTGAATACATCTCATTCATCTTATCACTAGTAAGCTCTATACACTAAAAAGATCGTATTAGTATCTGAGCATGGTTTCAGTTCACCCTTATCTATGAGTGAGCTGAATCCAGTCTATTAGGGAGATAACCAACCTGTGATACAGGTACTTTATCATATCTATACATGTATTTCTTAGGTTAGCACTGATAGGTCAACCTTTAGATGATGTTACTTGTAAAATATCTGTGCTATTACTTATGCCGAGTGTAATGAGAATGAGACAAGCAAGTGATTAGGTAAACAAGCATGGTTAGAAAGAGTCATGTGTAACTACTGTGTTCTAATTGCATATCTTGTCATAAGCTTAGATAAGATACAAAGGTGACAAGTTAATCAATATACAACATGATATCCTGGGGTTCTCACTCTTAGTCATTCCTATTATATAAATACCTTTTTTCTTATTGGTATATAGAGTACCGTTCTCTCCATAATCAATACATATGGATAGACTGTAATCACTGTATACGCATATCCTAATGTAATACATAATCAATACATATGAATAGACTGTAATCACTGTATACACATATCCTAATGTAATACATAATCAATACATATGGATAGACTGTAATCACTGTACACGCATATCCTAATGTAATACATATGGATAGACTGTAATCACTGTATACGCATATCCTAATGTAACAAGCTCTGTATCCTAATGTATACGCATATCCTGACACTGCCCTATGAAAGTGAAACATTTGCTCTCATTATGAAAACAATGACATACATGTTGACAATTTCCTGTAATAGAGGAAAAGTATTTTTGCAGAAGTAAAAAAGCATAATTTGACATATATTCTAATGTCTAAATGCAACATACATGTTGATAATTTCCTGTAATAGAGGAAAAGTAATTTTTGCAGAAGTAATAAAGCATAATTTAACATATATTCTAATGTCTAAATGCATGCAATAATTTTACAGGTTGTTGCATCTATGGCAAAAGGAAGTTACTCTGCTCGTACAAGGAGAAGTGGCAGGAGAGTGACAAGGGGTGCGCAGCTGCGATGCACATCGTCTGATGATGACAGGCCAGCTGATGTCGATGCCAGCAATGCACCAGGGAACATTGTTGAAGATGAGCATGTGACAGCCGCTGATGTTAACACAGCATCAGCCACAAAACCACCATCAACAACAGTCCAAGGGGCAAGCTCAACTAAAAAGATCAGTGCTATAAGAGGATGGACAAAAGAACAAATGTTAGTTGCAATTGACGACATAGAGTTTAATGGATACTCAGTTCGGGCATCTGCAAAAAAACATGGTATTCCTCCCTCATCAATACATTATTGGATAAATGGACTGACTCATACAAAACGTAGAGGGCCTCTTACAGTTATGACTGAGGATGAGGAGGCCGAGGTGGTTGAGTGGTGTAAAGAGATGGCCCAACAGGGACATGGGCTAGAGTTGATACAACTCAAATCAACAGTTGCTCAAATCTGTCAAGGGAGGCCAAACCCATTCAAAGATGGGTTTCCTGGTAAATCATGGTGGTTTGGGTTTTAAAAAAGGCATCCAGAACTTGTATTGCGTACTGCTGAGGGCTTTGACAGAGACAGAACATTAAATTTGCGCCCTGCAGTTGTGCAAAAATTCTATGACACACTTTCTAGTGCTTATGATAAACATTCTTATGGAGCAGACCATATATGGAACTGTGATGAAACAGGTTTACAGGCAGGGAGGAATTGTGGCATGCGGGTAATTGCCAAGAGAGGGAGCCGAAATGTGCCAAAGATTTTTCCCAAGAGCAGGGAGTGGATAACTATTTTATGTTGTGTTAATGCAATTGGTACTTCAATCCCAGGATTTTATCTATTCAAAGGTAAAAATCAACTGAAAAACTATATACAGAACTGTGAACCAGGTGCATGCATGGCTGCACATCCCCATGCATGGATGACTACAGAACTGTTTCTAAGTTGGCTTTTTCACTTTGCTGCATCGGTACCAGGTGGCGTCTCGCCTAATAACAGACACCTTTTGATATTAGATGGCCATGGGAGCCACATGGCTGTACAAACAATTGAGGAAGCAAACAATTTAGGCATCGACCTGTGGACATTGCCCGCTCATACCACTCATAGGCTGCAACCCCTTGATGTTAGTGTGTTTGGCCCTTTCAAGAACTATTTCAGGTCGGAGCGTGCTGCATGGATGACAAAGAATCCATGGGTTGAGGTGAAAAGGTTTGAGCTAGCAGAGCTTGCAAGTAAAGCTTTTAAAAGGGCTTTGACACCATCAAATATCAAGGCTGGCTTTAGGAGGACAGGAATCTGGCCACTGAACTATGATGCTCTTATGCATGATACTGGTTGTAGCCAAGCGTTTCATGTGGATGGTCAGGAAGAAGGGAATGTCCAAACATGTGTTGAAGTGCAAGAAGTAGATGACCAAGATGATGTTGTTGCAGCTGGTAATATGATTTCCCTGTCTCAAGGACAGTTATATGCTGAAGATGATGAAACTGTATGTGAAACACAATATAACAATGAACAAATTCCTAGTAACATGGAGATTGTTCCACCAACTCAAGAACATCAAATTCCTGTTGCTGATATTGCTAATGATATTGTTGAACATGCAGTTGACAATGACCAATTGACATTGCCAAGCCAAGTAACCCCACCTTCATGGCTAGCAGAAGCAATAATCAATATGAATGCACATAGTGTCTCATCAACCAATGAAGAAAGCATGAACATGCCCTCACAACCAGCAGAATTGAATAGTGAAATTGTTCATTTTTTTGTGGACAATAGATCAATGCAAGAAGATGAAGGACATAATGAGGCATCAAATGAAGATATTGATATGGTTCAATCAGTTCCAACAGATACTGAAAGGGAAGTACCAAGCAATGAAATGCAGGTGGGAGGGGTGGAGAAGACACTTGGACGGTTCCTAAAGCTACCAGTAGAGAGAGTATCAATGAGAAAAAAGCAAGGTGCACTGGGTAGTCTTCGTCTGGGCCGAAGCTCACAGTTACTCACCTCAGAGGACTATATAAACCTGTTAGTTGAGTTAGAAAAAAAGAAATTTGAAATGCAAGAATTAAAACAGAAAAAGAAGGATATGGTCAAGGAGAAGAAGGCAGCAAGGATTGTTGCAGCACAACAGCGAGCAGAAGAAAGGATTGAAAGAGATAAAGCAAGGCAAGTTAAGGACCAAAAAAAGCAAATGGCAAGACAGGGAAAGGAAAAACGAAAGGCACAACAAATGCTTGAAAAGGAACAAGGGATGATCAACGATACAAGAATAGCTGATGAAACCAGGATTATTTCAAACTCATTGGACTCCATTGCAGATAATACACCATTATTCCAAGATCTCATAAACATTCAAGTGCCCCACTATCAAACCGAGGGTTTACCCACTTGCCTTGTTCCTACCAGAGCTGGTGTCAATTCTCTGTATGCTCATTACACACCTCCACTTAATGTAGGGGTCAGTAGTGCAAATGTGAGGTATGGGTACTCAATACCTCCATGGTTGGAAGCTGCAAATTGGAATCAATCATATGGCATCAATCAACCATTTCCTAATCAGCCCTTGACTGGTAGGCCAACCTACCTGGCTCAAGAAGGTAACTCGGGGAGTTTTGGCACTCAAGATTCTCAGGGCCATAAAGAATAGGGGTGTCATATTTTTTTGGTTCTAACCACATTATGATGTGGATTTTGGATGGATTGTATCTTTTTCTTGGCACAGAAACATTTTGGCTTACAACCTAGTAGTGATTTCTTGTGGCAACCTAACTGTGTGTTGATAAGAAATTTTCAATGGAATATGTCTTTCTGTAAAATATTAATTATGATAAAACTATTTCTATAAGTTATTCTGTGCGCACTGTACAAAGCTCTAAACTCACTTATGGCTCCAATAAGTGGACTGTTATCTAAAGGAACACCATACAACTTATAAAAAATAAGTGCCATTGTAAATCTCTTCTAATGGGTCTGCATTCACTACACCACTATACTATCCTGATTTAGATCGAACATATTTACCATATAAATTTTATTAGAAACAAAAACAGTTATAATGTGATGACAGTGCTGGGCAAGTTTACAATCACTTAACACTGAATAGAAGTCTACACTCACAATTAGAAACACCTCCTGCTCGCTTCTAATGTACGAGGCACTAGTAGTAAGGAACTCTATACTTAGCATGTTATTGATTGAATTAGAATGAATAAGAACTTTACATTGTTGGAAACTAGAAATACAATAAAGAACATAGTTATGATTTTTATTAATCACCCAGCTAGCCTATTTTTTTACTACTGCCCAACTTAAAGAGAGCATGTGTTTTTATATGTGTTTGTAAAAATGATGGAAGTATCTAAATTAATCAAATCAGTTGATGAACAACTATGAGAATCATATTGTTCCATCTTGTTACATCAACTTTCCAAAAGATAGAGAAATTTGGGTGCACAGTAACCTAATAAGCTATATGACGAATTGTGGCTTAGTCATTAATTATTTTCTAAGCACCTATTCACCTTTTTCATTTTCCTTCATGAGTAGATCAATTGTTTGACTATATGAGTGATTCACATATGACAATTGTTTGGTTAACTAATGAATTGTTATAATTGACGCAAAGTTACAACAGCCTTCTTAGAGTTGCAACAACAGTATTGAGCAAGTTGTAGCAATAACCATGTGCTATAAGTCACAACAATGGTGAGAGTCACACCAAGTAAGCAGAGGCGAGAGTCATAACAATAAGGGGTTAGATTGAACATATTTAGCATATAAATTTTATTAGAAACAAAAACAGTTATCATGCGATGATAGTGCTGGGCAAGTCCACAATCACTTAACACTGAATAGAGGTCTACACTCGCAATTAGAAACACCTCCTGCTCGCTTCAAATGTACAAACCATAAAAACACAAACGTTAACATGCAAGAATAACTCAGCATGTTGCGACAAGAAGGCAGTTAAGGAGTTGACAATATTAAAGTTGCAATAGCTATTGTTCAAATGCGTAGATTATCTTGCAGTTCTGTCTTGACTCTGTTTATGTTAGCAAAAGTTTCATGGTCAGGTTATGATGCTAGAGCCAACCAAACCAGAGAAACAGTTCAAAAACTATTAGAGTTAGAACAATTGATCTTGAAAGTTGCAGTAAAGGAAATATAACAGTTGCAGTTAAGTGCGAGAAGAATTGCTGGAAATAAAGTATGATACTACAACTACTCTATAAAGTACAAACAATACCTTGCTAAGGAAGGGGTCCTACCTCCTTATACGAGGCACTAGTAGTAAGGAACTCTATACTTAGCATGTTATTGATTGAATTAGAATGAATAAGAACTTTACATTGCTGGAAACTAGAAATACAATAAAGAACATAGTTATGATTTTTATCAATCACCTAGCTAGCCTATTTTTTTACTACTGCCCAACTTAAAGAGAGCATGTGTTTTTATATGTGTTTGTAAAAATGATGGAAGTATCTAAATTAATCAAATCAGTTGATGAAAAACTATGAGAATCATATTGTTCCATCTTGTTACATCAACTTTCCAAAAGATAGAGAAATTTGGGTGCACAGTAACCTAATAAGCTATATGACGAATTGTGGCTTAGTCATTAATTCTTTTCTAAGCACCTATTCACCTTTTTCATTTTCCTTCATGAGTAGATCAATTGTTTGACTATATGAGTGATTCACATATGACAATTGTTTGGTTAACTAATGAATTGTTATAATTGACGCAAAGTTACAACAGCCTTCTTAGAGTTGCAACAACAGTATTGAGCAAGTTGTAGCAATAACCATGTGCTATAAGTCACAACAATGGTGGGAGTCACACCAAGTAAGCAGAGGCGAGAGTCATAACAATAAGGGGTTAGATCGAACATATTTAGCATATAAATTTTATTAGAAACAAAAACAGTTATCATGCGATGACAGTGCTGGGCAAGTCCACAATCACTTAACACTGAATAGAGGTCTACACTCGCAATTAGAAACACCTCCTGCTCGCTTCAAATGTACAAACCATAAAAACACAAACGTTAACATGCAAGAATAACTCAGGTTATGTTAGCAAAAGTTTCCTGGTCAGGTTATGATGCTAGAGCCAACCAAACCAGAGAAACAGTTCAAAAACTAAACTTGCTAAAATGAACAAAAGTAGTCATATCTACATGGAATGAAATCCCGAATTCAATGAAAAAGATACTATAGCAGGGACAATAAAAATGCAGCGTTTTTATCTATAAAGCAAACACAGTAACAAGGGGCTACTCTGACAGGCATGTCAAAGTGCCAAGCCAAGTCCACTCGAAATTTACATGAATTTACAAGTTATGCAAGTCAATTGAGAGCAGCTACAGAGAGTTTCGAGGGTTGGTCTGGGCTCATTTCTGCGATGTTCCATTTTCCCTTTGTCTTTCTGCTCGGGGCCGGCTGTGGGGCGAAGCCCTCCGCCGAGAATGGCACGGGACGGCCGAGGGCACGGGATGGCCGAGGGCATGGGACGGCAAATTTAACAGCGAAAACAACAAATAACTCACACAGCACATATGTAGCAGGCAGAGCGCACACAGAGTGCACGAATAGGTCACACCGCCGAGGATGGCACGGGACGGCCGAGGGCACGGGATGGCCGAGGGCACGGGATGGAAAATTTAACAGCGAAAACAGCAAATAACTCACACAGCACATATGTAGCAGGCAGAGCGCACACAGAGTGCACAAATAGGTCACACCGCCGAGGATGGCACGGGACGGCCGAGGGCACGGGATGGCCGAGGGCACGGGGCGGCAAAAATAACAGCTAAAACAACAAAAATAACATAGAAAACAATGAAATTTTCACAAAAACCCTAAACCCTCAACAACAAACAGGATCAAAATATCCTAAAACCCTAAACCCTCAAAAAAATGCTCAAAAAAATGCCATAAAATGCCATAGAAAGTTTACAAAATATCCAAATAGAGTTGCTTGTGTTGAAAAACACAGAGAAATTGCTGGTAGGATTAAAATCCTACCGGTTACAGGCCATGGATGGTCGCCGACCTCCCCCACCTTCCCCGGAGCTCGCCAGACCTTCTCCACACCTGCAACGTCCTTTTCCACACCTGCAACAAGAAGAAAAAAGCCATTAGAGATCAGAAAACCACCAAAAACACCAGTGCAAAACAACAAAATCCTATTTTACCTCGAGCTCAGTAAAACTGCGACCGACTCCTCCCCAAACAACAAAATCGCCGAATAAGACCACCACCAGAGAAATGCTAAACAACCGGCATTCCATGCTAAACAACTTGCATTCCAGAACGACCAAGAAATCCAGGCGGAAAAGCACAAGAAAAGCAGAACCGCTGTCCCAACCACAAACCCTGAAACTCCATCAAACCTTCGCACCAGCACACGAATAAACGACTCTGCGCGCAGGTACACAAACCCTGTCAACCGAACAAACAATTCCCCCAGCACACGAATAAACCACCATGCGCGCAGGTTATAGGGCCGTCCCGCGCCATCTTCGGCGGGGGGCTTCGCCCAACAACCGGCCCCGAGCAGAAAGACAAAGGGAAAATGGAACATCGCAGAAATGAGCCCAGACCAACCGGTGAAATGGCGCGAAGTTGATTTTTTATGCAGTGAGGTGATAGCCAACACATGGAGCTCCACGGTGGACAGGTGTCGTACCGGCTCCATGTGTCCTAACGTGTGGTAAAGTGACGTGGCAGGGAGGGCGCACATGTATTGGCGACACTCCCCTAAGCATGGATATTGAATAGCAATGTAATACAAGCCTTGTTTTGTCATTCCCTGATGGGCATTTTGGTGGCTCTTGTAGCAATAACAAAATCATTGGATGTAATTGATAAAGGTCGCATATGAATGCCATGAACGTTTTCTGAATGTGCAGGAATCCGTTTGACAAAAGATCAAAGGAAATTACGGATTAATGTAACATGGTTTTTAAAACTAAAAGGCTTTAATAGTGTAAGGGGGGCTTTACTATGAGTTAAGGACTGGTTCATTTTCCATTGTAATCGAAGTCTTAAACAAATTATTCACTCCAAAGTGGGGTATGTGCATGACTTAAGATCGTCATTTTATCGAATCTTGAAAGTTGATATTGAAGAATTGTAATTTCAATTGCAAGCCCTTATAAGAGTAGGTGAAATACTCTATGAATGTTTTTTCTCATCAAGTTATAAGAAGGTTAATGACAAGACCTTATAACGCTCATTTGCAAAGCGTGTGTAGTGTCTCTTGTGCCTTATATTCTTTAGTGTTTTGAATGTGGGTATTTGATAAATCATTTATCATGTCAAAGTTTTTGAATGTGGGTATTTGATAAATCATTCATCATGTCAAAAGTAATAAATTTATTTGCAGATTTTTTTTGGAAGGGCCCAATAATTATAAGACTTGGACTTGTTATATGCATAATCCATTTTGTCTTTAATGATTGTGGAAAGATATTCATAATGGAAACATGGCTCCAATTAATCCCACTGATGTTATAGAACTAGCAAAATGGGAATTAAGAAATGAAAAGACACTTGCATTTTTGAAATATTTAGTCATTGATGATCCGTAAAATGCAGTGAATATTCCACTAGACAGTTCGTCACAATAGAGATGATAAAATTATATTTGAAATATGAAATTCTACATTATTACAATTTTATTTCTTTTGAGATTTTTGGATCTGTAGATTACTTTTAATAGTTCATGCATGCGAATTAAAAATTATGCAGAAAATAGAAAATAACGAAATAAAATCTCTCACATGCATTTGACAGAAGATATGACCTTGGAAACCCTTGCAGGAGAGAAACCTAGCTGAAAGGTGAGGCAATTATTCTTTCTTTCTTTGAATAGAAGATGTCCGCAAGTACAAAGAAGTATGGTCTGTGGCCTGTGGGATACTATAGTGCACAAATACTCTCCGTGTGCTTTATCTCATATCGCTCTCAACTATTTTTTTTCTCAAATATGGAACAAATGCACTCAAAAGAATGGAACCCCTTTTCCTCCTAGTGGCCCGGTTATAAAAAAGCCCGATAACCTACTAGTGGTTAGGTTTGACTACCTCAACTCTTAACTAAAGTTACAATATAGACTCTTCTAGAGTCTTCTACATCATAATCACATAGCTAGCCCCTTTTCATGAATAGTGGGGATTGACATTACATCCTCTTGAGTTATGGTGGTGAACATAGGAAGGTTAACTTCTGAGTGGCATAACTTTTGCATACAAGCTCCGATTGATGCAATTCTTGTGCCATTGGAAATGTCTCTGTGTGTAGAATAGGTAAGAAAGGTTCCGCACTATAGAAACAAATTTTTACTTGTCATTTGACATCTCAAAATGCTCCCAGAAGGTTTTAGACCAT
The DNA here is from genome assembly GCA_031772625.1 of Pinus tabuliformis. Classification (NCBI taxonomy): domain Eukaryota; kingdom Viridiplantae; phylum Streptophyta; class Pinopsida; order Pinales; family Pinaceae; genus Pinus; species Pinus tabuliformis. The sequence goes on from CM062804.1 coordinate 1,575,773,796, forward strand.
GTTTTCCCAAACTGGGTCCCGTCGGTAAAAATGGTTCCGTGAGTTGATTCCTCCACTTTTCCCACTCTAGATGCATTGATATGGATGAAAAATAATATAATTATCCAATCTGGATCATACCTCCCCATTTTGGGAGGATTTTGGTCCCCAAAAGCTTTTACTGAATGGGGTGAGGAAAATTTTCCTCCACCTTCTCTCTGGTGTACCATTTAGTTTTGCTTGGAAATCGTCCTTTCAACCAAATCTTCCAAAGGTCATGCTACCCCTATCTTGTAGTTCTGGTTCTCTTTTGCAAAACTGTATCTTCTGTCAAATCTGCCTAACAATCTGGTGTCAAATTCTCCATAGAAGGTAGGACTTGTTCCCCTTCATGATCTAACATGGAAGGCTCATAGAGTTTCAAATTCTCTACATTCACAACTGAGTAAACATGCATATATGGTTGTAAAATGAGTTGATAGACATTATCACCCACCTTTTCTAGTACCTCAAAGGGACCATACCTTACAGCCTTGATTTTCTTACCAGGCCCCTGTAGCCTCTCCTTGTTCAATTGTAGCCATACTCTGTCTCCCACCTTGAATGATTTCTTTGTTCTATGTTGATCATGCCTAGCCTTATATTTCTCTTATGAATTATGCAATGTCTCTTGTACATGTATATGGATTTTCCTGATCTTCTCTATAATTTTTTCATCCCTTAAGGCATCTCCTATAAGATCTTTTCTCACTCCTCCGTGCTACCCATATACAATGTCCAAAGGTGAAGGCGCTAAATATCCAAATCAAGTTTTAAATGGGGAATTTCTTGTAGAAGTGCAGACTTCTCTATTGTAATAATTTTGTGCATATACCATATTTTCATCCTAGGTCTTCAGATGCTTCTGGTTGTATTCCCTCAGAAGCTGCACCAACGTCTTGTTGACTACTTTTGTTTGTCCATTTGTCTGTGGATGGAATGTTGTAAATCTCTTCAACTTCATGTCCATCTTCTCTCACAATGTGGTCCAAAATGCACTGAGAAATATTGTGTTTCCATTTATAACAAATGCTCCTTGGTATCCCAAAGTGAAACCAGACCTGTCCAAAGAACAAGTTTGTTGCTTCTTTCCCATTGATGGTCTTTTTACAAGGCATCAAAACACACATCTTGCTGAACCTATCAACTTTGATGAATAGGTAGTCATGTCCCCTATTGGTTGTTGGTAAACCTCCCACACATTCCATGGAAATGATTTCCCAAGGACGAGTGGGCTGTGAAAATTTTCTTGAAATGCAACAATTGGAATTTATTCTTCTGATTGATTAATAATGCAATTTATTATGTTATGGAAAAATAACAAATAAACCACACTGCAATTTCTTCACAATAAAAACACTACAAAAAATAGAAACTGGAACTAAGAAAATAGAGCACACACTTAATAAAATTGACACCATTATTTTTAGACAAATATCCCCGGAAAAAACCAAAGTGGGAAAACCAGTGCAACAAATGAGGGTTTTATTATTATTATGCAACAATGAAAATATGAATATAATTTGGATGCCAAACTTGGCAATCCTCTACAAGATAATTTGGAAAAAAATTAGTGAGATAAATTTTGTCTCACTAGACACTGATCCAACTCCAAATCTGGCACAAATAGGCTACTCAAACTGCATCTGTGTCAACCTCTGCGCAAGCCAAACTTGCAATGCTTGGAAGCAGATCTGGTGATGTCGTTCTGCCCAACTCAACCTTTGAGAATGACTCGCTTTTCCTTCTAGAATTTCTCCCAGCCTCCAATACCTGAACCAATCCTCTCTTTAAGTAAATCAAGCCCTCCTCTGAAGCTACATGCGCAACCTCATTGAGTAAAAACTCGACCCTCCTGCTACTGACTCTCCGAAACTGGAAAATCCTATGGAATCACTGTCTCTTCTCCCTCTCTATCTCTGCACCCCTTCTGGCTCGAAGTCTTCTTCCCTGCTTGACCTCTGTAGCTAGATAGTTCAATTTGCTAAGGAAATCGACCTCTTAAGTGTGTTCTCGATCTACCCATTGAGTTGCTCCTATAATCTCTTGTTGTTGAACCAACGACCATGGTTAGATCCCTATCAATGGCTAATATCATATCCAACTCAATCCTTCTGAGTTTCTATAGAATTCTTACCTTTCTTAGTTAATTGTTGTGTTGTAGCGGCTACAACCACCCTCCAAAATTTTGCCTTGCCTCGTTTTTGAGCCTCCCTACCAACCATTCACATCACCTTGTCTTGCTTTGTCAAGTTCATAAGATTCTATGTTTTCTTGCACAAATGCAACCTGTTGATAACAACTTGATGCATTCCCCTCATAGGTTGTCCACTCAGACTTAGTCCAGCTGCAGGCTGAGCAACTTCCCCAAGAAAATTGCGCATTTCTGGAGGGCAACCAACCTTCCCTCTAGAAATTGCGCAATTCTATCTGGCAGCCTGCTGGGCTCCATAATTGCACAATTCTGCCAGCCAACACTCTGAGTAGGAATTGCGCAAATTTCCCATCAGGGCTTCTCAACCTAGAATTTGCAAAAATCTGGGCAGTAGTCAGCTGCTCTGCTAAGAAATTGCGCAAACCTCTTGGGCAGTCAGCCCAGATCCCAGCTAGAAATGCACATTTTTCTCAAGCAATTGAGCAATTTCATGCATGAGCAGTCCGGTTGACCAGTTCCACCCGAGACTAAGGAAAATTGACTTGCATGCATGCATGACTTGCTTTTTCCCGGAATATAAAAAGGAAACATGCAAAGGCATCCCATGATTCAGGGAGCTATTTTTAGCAGCCGGGGGTTACATGCAAAGTTGTTTTAGAAACTTCCCTCCAAGTGTCGCTTTTTCCTAGATTTGTGGCATGCACGTCATGAGCCCAAACTTATTTATTCAACACATTAGAGCTCATTATTTCACATCGATCTTGGAGCTTTGATATCCCACAACACATCCAGGACTCTTCGACACATCTGACTCAACTATTCACGGGTAAGTGGCCTCAACTTGTCTTTTTCAACATTTCTGTCACTTTTTGTGTATTCGCTTGTGTGAGTGCTGTTTGCTTGATTTATTTGAATGCTTGCTGTCGTTTACATGTATACTAGCTTGTTCTAGCTTTGTTTCAGTTTTTGATGCTATCTCACTGCTGTTGCATGCATGAAACTGTTTTGCACGAACATTCACTGAACTGGCGAATCGCTTCACCCACATGCATGTTGATCTGTTTACTGAATCTTTCATTCATGTTTTGCATGCACTTTTGGGGAACACCTCGAAGACGTCAGGTGTACGTGAATGTTCAAAAGTCCGGCTTGTATGTAGATATCCCATGTTCCCATGCGCAGACATGATACACTGGATCGTCTCTCACACTGATCCCAAGATGAGGACCTTGAGCAGTCTCAGTGGGACAAAGCTTGCAACCTTCTGGGAACGAGATTATGATGAGATGTATCAGATGTCAGAGCCCGTCACTGTCATGAACACTCCATTCAGCTTACCCAACAGTAGTTCTAACTCCAGAGACATTCTGAAGGACTGGGTAAAGGAGCCAACTCGATTCAGGATGACACCCAACTAGATCTACAAGACCAAGATAGTGAGGAAGGCATACCAATACTTGATCATATTTTCTTGTCGACTGTATGGCCAAGAAAGCACGGAAACCTTCCCACAGAGTTGGGTGGTTGCATTGGACCAATTGGCTAGAGAAGGAAAATGATGTAACTAGTCCGATGTACTAGCTCATTAGCTGAAGGAACAAGTAATGAAGGCTCATCAGTCACCCTGAGGTATGCATGCAGAGATTTACATGTCCGCCTACATCCTAGATGCAGTCTGTGCCCGACAGGAGTTCTCGAGCTTGGAGTGGGCATGGTCACTGGCAGAGACTGCTGTGAACACATATTTCAAGTTGTTGTCTGAATGCAGCTTCAAAGGAGTAATCACACGACTGTCCGATCATTTTGTCACCCTTGCGTAGAAGATGATATTCAAAGAAGATCCACCCTGCATGTCAAAGGGAGAAATGGAGGCATTGATAGGCATTACAGATTGGTATGCCTCATCGTCTGACACTTTCATCCAAATGTTCAGTGCCGAGAAGCATTCGCATGTTCTGCTAAGGTTTTCCATGGATGTACTTGTCATGCAGGAAGTAGCATATCACATCTCGGCAGGATTGACAACTAGACTGCATCGGAAGAAGAAGGCACCTTGGCCCGCTCTTCCATTGCGGATTGGGTTATATGAGATCTAGAGTATCAAGCAAGCGGATGTCGAAGTAGAACTGATGAAGAAGTACCCATTCGACCTCCGAAGCTACAATTCGTATGACCCACATTGCATTGTGAAAGATCATTGCACGAGAGTTCAGTTCAACTGGATCCACGGGGCATGTCATTGGGCCGAGGAGGACCCATGGAGATATTGCTACAATTTCTCTAGACCCAATGAACGGTCGGATTCGCTGTGGAGTGGTTAGTGAAGCAACATGAAGCAACATCATGGAGAGCACCAATAGTGGCAACAGAGGTAAGCATACCAGTGCGCGACAAAGGTAAGAGGAAGATTTTCGATCGCATGGAGGAGGAGCAAAGCTGCAAGTTTCGAGCAGATCCACTTGTAGAGAAAGCAACTATGGCTATAGAGGCAAAGAGGCAGCAGTGCGACAAGCGAATCGTGCGAAGGTAGAAGGATAAGAAGATAATGGAAGAAGCAGAGAAGGAGTTGCATGAGCTGAGGGAGTAACTCCAAAAGGAACAAGAGCTACGAAAACAGGAGAGGAAAGCGCAACATCAGTGGATATAACAGGTGGCGCAACATGTGCAAATAGAAGAAGCAACGCCCGTACAAGTAGTTGATTCATTAGAACAACTGGCATCAGGCGAATAGGGTGAACCATCGCAGGGGCAAGACTTCGCTCATGAGATAGAACAAGAACTTCAACAACTGGATGTAGACATGGAGCAACAGGAGTTGGAATAGGACACCGACCTCATGCCTCACCATAAAGAGGTCAAATCACCTGCTTCAATGCATCCAGATGATGAGCAAGACTCAAATGACAAGGAGGCACTGAGATCCTTGGTGATCAGCCAGAAGAAGAGATGCACAACATCTCGTTTGATGAATCCCAACATAGAGTTGTGCAGTCTCGTAGAGTGTCAACTTTGGAGGATCATACGTCTCCTGCGCAAGTTGAGGAACGAGTGATCGTGAATGATGTGCACAAAAATCTAGCTGCCTTGGCCGATGCAACTAGAGTGTATGCCGAAGCCACTAGCTCAAGTGTTTGCTTCCTGATCACTGAGAATGAGTGAATGGAAAATGAACTACATACGGCCAAGCAAGGAGGAGACTTGGTGACAATGTCCGCCCGAGCTGAACTAAAGAAGGAAATACTAGATGAAGTATTGTCCCTTGACACAGTTATGCAAGCATTGTACTCCAAGTTTGGTACCATGCACAAGGTAGTCGTCCATCTCCACGGATGGCAACAACGATGTGCTAGAAGAGCACGTATCTTGATGAACTTGCATGCTGTTGTTGATGACATGCAAACATGGACGATGAAGTACAAGGGAACCCCACTTCACTTTCATAAGATGATGAGGGTCAATGTGGTCGAGCTGAAAGCACGTATCCAGAGTCAGATCCGGTATTATGAAAAACTCCCACAGTTCATCACTAGCATACATGCTTCCCATGCACGAGTATTCAAAAGTATGGATGTTGTGGTGCACACAGTGATCCCATCACTTGGGACTCTCACCCAGGTGAAGACAAAGAGAAAGGTCCGAGTCGAGCTTGACTTGTACTTCGACGAGTTGATGTGCATTGCCACAAGCCCAGACTTTCCCATCAGTGAAGACATCATGCACAAGTATGTTGCTGGTCTGGCCAACTTGAAGACAATGATGCGCATGCTTTCAGACGACTTGGACAAAGGAGCTCAAATAGTGTACTTGGAAACTATGGAGCAAGTGTCAGGGTTCAGATAGATGCTAGTGCAGAACACACGGACACCATCAAGGACTACAGACCTTGGCATCAGTATGTTACTATTGATCAGCATGACGATGTTGAGGAGTTGGACTTCCATGGTTGTCTAAGTCAGAGTGATGTCTAGTTTGGCTTGCTTAAGCCAGTTGTGTTCCCATGGGTACATGTGCATTGTAATGTTAAGTCATGTCAAGTGTAAGTCAAATGTCAATAGTGGATGTAACAATCATAGAGTAGGTGAAGAGTCATGAGGGTAGTTGAACAGTCACAAAGGGGAATGTCAAGGGCCACCCCACCCTTTGTTATAAATAGTCCCTCATAACTCATTGTAGAGGCTTTTGGTTAGCCATGATTCCGATAATACTATCTTGGAGAGAGCTTGGACAATATTGTAATGTGCCTTGGCTTCTCCACTGCATGGAGCTAGTACATCTCTTTGGAGGAGCAGGTAGATGTGGCTGTAATGTTACACTACTGGGGCTAGCGGGTTTACATGGATGTATTGTATGATTGGAACTTACACTTCTTTACATAATAAGATCTAGCACGTTTTCATGCATATGTTGTTATTGTAGTTGGACTGTTCCGGTTGCCTTAGCAATGTATGTTGTTTAACTTATGTAGTTGTGTATGAATTGTTTTCTATGAAATTATATGAATCTTGTTGCAGATGTGTTGTTGGTTTAACCATCACTTTGGATTGCCAGTTGACTCACTTTCCAGCTTGTGATGTATCTTCGCTCGTGTGTTCCCTTCCCAGTTGAGTACTGTTACAGGTTGCCAAGGGGCACACTAATCTCAACCCACCTATGTTAGAACCTCTCATGCACCTTCCTTGACTCACTGTAGTGGTCACACCCTTGCTACTGACAGAGTTATCTTACTTGCCTCTGTGCAAAATCGCGGTCAAGGCATTACCATACGACCCACTGCTGGGACTTCTAAACCAAGCGGTCTGAGGTCTAATTGGGACTTCTTACTGGGGAGATCCCCTTGACATGTTGGCGGGTCCAGCACCGTCAACCTTTCTGGCGCTAGAAGGAGGGCCAGATGACACGCTGTGTCCTCTCATCCAATTTTGAACCTTTGTATACCTTGCATGGATTCTTGCACTCTTCTCCCTCCGTGATGTTTTTCGAACCGTGAAGATGTCTCCATCACGGGGGAGTTTTTCAATCTCTTGTCTACTTATACGTATGATGGTGAAGACCAAGTGGCCTAGCCTAAGTACTTACATGACTTTCTTTCCATGCTTCGTGAGGAAGATGGGTGTTCTGACGAAAAAGCCAGCTTGCTGCTTGCACACACACTTTGTAGGTTTTAACCCCGTACATAAATTACCTGCATACAAATTCTAAAACATAGAAAATAGACAATGCGAGAGCATAACACATAAAACACATATACACAGAGATTTCCCCTAGATCCCAAAACCAGGACTACCAGCCTGATTTTTCATTATATTCCTTTCAATGTTACAATACATATTTATACATGCCGAAGCATCAATACCATGGACCAAAAAACCATCGCGTCCAAAACCATGGACTAAAAACCATAGGTAGGTTCGCCCAACCTAATATAGGAGCCCCCCTCAAACCCCTCAGACAAGGGGGGTTGCCGCCCCCCTTGTGACCCCCTCATTGCGCAATCGACGAAACGAAAGGGGGGCTCCACCCCCCCTCTAACCCCTCGGTTCACCACGTAGGTTAGTCGTGGAAAGAATATAACACAACCCAACATTCTCCCACTTGTTGTTTTCTTTCCACAGGGGACCACAAGAGAGCTTAGTCATTTTTCCAGCCCCTGAAATGCCCACTGTTTCCCTACACCAGGAGAACTTCTGAGAGCTCACAGATTTTGTCAATGAATCTGCAGTATTCTTCAAAGTGTCCACCTTTACCAGCAACACCTTTTTGTCTTCTATCATATCCCTCACAAAGTGATACTGAACGTTAATGTGCTTTGTATTTGAATGGTAAGCAAGGTTCTTTGCCAAGAAAATTGCACTTTGGCTGTCACAGTCTATCCTTATAGTTCCCTGTACTAATCCCATACTTGAACAAAATATCTGCAACCAAACTGCTTCCTTGCTTGCATGAGTGGCTGCCATGTTTTCTGCCTCTGTAGTTGATAGTGCCACTACAGATTGTTTCTTACTCATCCAACTGACTGCTCCTCCAAATAGGTTAAACACATACCCACTTGTATATCTTCTCTAATCCAAATCTCCAGCCCAGTCTGCATCAACAAAGCCACAAATATCCAACACTCTATCCAATCCTGGTCTTCCTTGGTAGCACAAACCATAATCACTAGTGCCACGCAAATACCTGAAAACCCGCTTCACTGCTGTCCAGTGCTCCTTCCCTGGTTTTGACATAACACTGTTCAATACTCCCACTGCATGTGCAATGTCTGGTCTAGTATAGACCATTGCATACATCAGGCTACTGACTACACTTGCATATGGAACACGAGACATATCCTCTTCCTCTTCTTGTGTCTTGGGACATTGTTCAACAGATAACTTTACACCTACAGGAATAGGAACCTTCACCGATTTACTATCCTGCATATTAAACCTCTGTAGTATTGTCTCAACATACTTCCTCTAGTTTAACAAGAGCTTCCTCTTTGCCCGATCTCTTTTAATTTCCATGCCCAAAATATAGTTTGCAGCACCAAGATCTTTCATGTCGAATTTGGAGGATAATTGGGTCTTCAAATCTTGGATAATTTCTTTGTCATTTCCAACCAGCAACATATCATCCACATATAAGACCAGATTAATAACACGGTCACCAATTAATTTAAAATGCACACTGTGATCTGCTTTGATTCTGGTGAAGCCAAGTCCCCGTATAAATGTATCAAATTTCTGATACCACATCCTTGGTGACTGTTTTAACCCATACAGAGACTTCTTTAACTTGCATACCAGTTATTTCTTACCCTTCACCGCAAAGCCTTCAGGTTGCTTCATGTAGATCTCCTCTTCCAGATCCTCGTGAAGAAATACTGTCTTCACATCCATCTTTCTACCTCAAAATAAAAATTAGCAGCAATAGATAAAGTAACCTAATAGAAGTTACCTTGGCAACAGGAGAAAAAATATCACCAAAATCAATTCCCGGCACCTGGGAATAACCTTTTGCTACCAACCGAGCTTTGTATTTCTCCACCTTTCCTTCTGAATTTGTCTTCTTCTTGAACACCCATTTGCTGCCAATGGGCTTCCTTCTAGCTGGCAACTCCACCAGATCCCAAGCATCATTTTTGTGAAAAGATGCCATTTCATCAACAATGGCCTCTTTCTAGAGTTTTCCATCCTCTGAATCTACTGCTTCCTTCACAGTTCTGGGATCATCATCAGTAATAGATAAAGCAAAATTTGAACAAAAAGCAGATGGACTATACCTTTCTGGCTACCTTCTTTCTCGAACTGATCTTCTCACACTCGGAGTTTGTGGCTCTTCATCTTATGATTCCTCCTCTGATGTAGAGTCTGATTCTTCCTCCTTTAGCTCAAACTCTATCTTCTCAGGTTCCTTTGGTTGGACTTCATGTTTAATAACATCTTTCACCTCTCTGAACACCACAGCTCGGCTGTACATAACCTTCCTTGTTGTTGGGTTCTAAAGATTATAGCCCTTTAAACCATCCTTATACCTAATAAATATGCACTTTTCAGATTTACTATCCAACTTGGTTCGTTTCTCCTTTGGAACATGTACATATGCATCACATCCAAATACCCTCAGATGTGAAAGAGAGGGTTTCTTACCAGTCCATACCTCTTGTGGAGTCTTATCCTCCAACGCTGATGAAGGTGATCTGTTGACCAGGTAACATGCTGTCTCCACTACCTCTGCCTAGAATTCCTGTCCTAACCCGGCACCACTGAGCATGCTTCTTGCCCTTTCCATCAACGTCTTGTTCATTCTTTCTGCAACTCCATTTTGCTGAGGTGTATATGGAGTATTCTTCTATCGTGCTATACCACAATTCTTATAGAATTCTTCAAATTCCTTACTGCAAAACTCTCCACCGTTATCTATCCTCAACACCTTTATCTTCTTCTCTGTCTGGTTTTCCACCAAAGCCTTAAATTCTTTAAACTTGTCAAAGACTTCAGATTTCTTCTTAAGGAAATATATCCATGTATTCCTTGAGAAGTCATCTATAAATGACACATAGTACACAGACTTACCCAGTGATGGAACCTTCACAGGTCCAAACACATCACTGTGCACAAGCTCTAATATATGTTTCGCCCTCTTACCACCAGAGGGGAAACTCACCCGATTCTGCTTCCCATATACACAATTTTCACAGAAATCAAAATCCAGAGAGCTATTACTTATACCTTCTACCATACTTTTACCATGAAGTATTCGAAGGCCCTTCTCTCCAATATGTCAAAGCCTTTGCCACAACATGGTCTTCTCTCCAGAGACCACTAGATTTTCTGCTCCACTTTCAGGAACCACAGAACTGTTGCACCCATCAACAACAGTGCTACCTTGTAGCTTGTACAGAGTTCCAATCCGAACTCCCCACATCAATACCACTGCTCCTCAAACCATCTTGCAGGTATCCTTCTCGAACATTGTTTTTACACCTGCATCATCCAACTTGCTTACAGGATTCAGATTTTTGGCTAATGCAAGAATATGCAGAACACCCGGAAGTGTTCTAACCCTTCCACCTTGCAACTTCAACTTTACTTTTCCGCGACCAACGATTCCAGCCTTCCTATCATCCCCTAAGAAGACATCACCACCATCGTATTTATCATACTTGCAGAACCACTCTCTATGGGGAGTGAAGTGAAGTGAAAGGATGCACCTGAGTCAATCAACCATGCCTCATGATCTACATGTGTACTTGAAGAAGTCAAGTACACATCCCCACCTTCATCTGAGGTGGTTTTCACCTCTGCAGAAGAAGCATCATCAGATCCCTTTCCTTTGTCAGGAGCTTTAGATTTATAGTCCCTTTTGTAGTGCCCTCCCTTTCCACATTTCCAGCACACCACCTTTACATATTTTCATGGAGATTTAGATCTCCCACTCGATGACTTATTTTTGTTTCTATTCTGGGACTGTCCTCGTACAGACAAGGCATCACCATTTTGGCTCTCCACATTTTTCCATCTCATCTCCTCCATCAGCAAGGATGAGACTATTTCATCAAAATGCAAGGAAGTTGCATTGCTACCTATTGCAATAACCAGACTATGCCACGAATCTGGTAGAGAACACAACAAACTAATGCACTTATCTTCATCTGAAATTTTGATATCAACAGATGATAACTGACTTACCATAGTATTAAACGCATTCAGATGCTCTGTCACCGAGTCTCCATCTTTCATCCTCAGGTTATACAACTTTTTCTGCAGGAACAGTTTATTCACTAGAGACTTAGATTGGTACAAAGTCCCTAACTTGTCCCACAATACCTTCTTCATAGCTTCCCATGATATATTCAACAATACTAAATTTGAGACACACAATTGTATTGTGCTCTTTGCCTTCCGATCCAACTTCTTCCATTCTTCATCGGACACTCTTGTTGGTTTAGTACCCAGATCTACCACAATCCACTGATATTTATCCACCAATAGATCCTCCATCTTGAGTTTCCACAACTCAAAACTCTGACCATTAAATTTCTCGATCTCTATCTTTCCACTGCTCGCCATCTTCTTTCACCACCAGAATCGATTTCACAGATCTCCCACTAAACAGGGTCTACCACAGGCCCGAGCAAAACCCCTCAGCCACAAAGGCGTCCCCTTGAAGCCAAAACAACTCTAATTCCAAATGTAGGTTTTAACCCCATACAGAAATTACCTGCATATGAATTCTAAAACACAGAAAATAAACAATGCGAGAGCATAACACATAAAACACATATACACAGAGATTTTCCCCTGGATCCCAAAACCGAGACTACCAGCTTGATTTTCATTATATTCCTTTCAATGTTACAATACATATTTATACATGTCGAAGAATCAATACCATGGACCAAAAAACCATCGCGTCCAAAACCATGGACCGAAAACCATAGGTAAGTTCGCCCAACCTAATATAGGGTCCAAAGTTTTTTTTCTCGGGGCGTTACCCCGGACCCCGTATAGGGTGGTTACCCGCCCCCCTAAAACCTCCTGGATAGGGGAATTTTCTGCCCCCCCTGTGACCCCCTCACTGCGCAATCGGCGCAACGAAGGGGGGGCTTTGCCCCTCATATAACCCCCCAGTTCACTACGTAGGTTAGTCATGGAAAGAATATAACACAACCCAAAACACTTTGCGAATCTCCATGTCGTTGGCTGCTCAGCCTACCGGCTGACGGCGTGCACTCACTTGAGCAATTCTGTGATCTTATTGAAGACATTTTCTATCATTTTGATCCAGACCATCTTGACTGAAAACTGTTACATCAACAGAAGGCTCCGCATGAATCAGTTATTGATTTTTTGTAGCACTTCCGTGACTTGCAGTTTCAAGCTCCGAGGAGCCAGATGAATTTTCCTATCGTTGGGACTGGTTCGAGTATTGCATTAAGAAATCTTCCTGTCCCAAGAAGAAGCTTGAGATAAAGCCTCACTCAACATTCTTCAGTGAGGGAGCTACGTAATATCATGTGGATGCGGTCATTATCTCGACTGACTTTCCGCCTTCCCCTCATTCAACAACTCCACCACTGCCAAGTGATGTTGAGGATCATGCTCACACACTTTTTCATCTTTCACATCCTCCCAACATTAATTCACTTAATTTTCACGCAGATTTTGTTGTGAGTCCTTCGAGTTCTCATATGCATTCTGTTCTACGACCTCCGTCTTCGCACTTAGGTGTTCCTCCAGATGATACTGTCTTGTGTTTGTCCATTCCGGACTCTTCACTTGTTGTGAATGAGGAACAACCCATTGACAGAGTTAGTGTTGCACAACCAACATGTGCTATCATTCATGAAGAGTATGAGTGGGAGCTTGAGCATCAACACTCGATGAAGGAGGACTCCCTTCCATCCGAGCCCCCTCCGTTCTTTCCTAACATCTTTGGTGAACCTGCCATCCATGATTTCGCATGTGTGTCTTCATCCATGGATGCACCCATTGTTGATCACTTGCAGGACTCACCGGATGTTGGTCCATCATTCGACAATGGAGAGGATAAGCTATTCATTGAAAATCCACTTGATCTTTCATCTGTCTTTTCTGGAAACACAGAGGATGAGTTTGTTCGCTTTTCATCTACCCCTCTGTTTGATTCATTTGATCATGAGGATGCCGATGAATTCATTGATTTTTCTGATCGTGGCGGTCGTGATCCATTTGTTTCCATATTTGATCACAATCATGACTCTATCACAGTTGATCTTTCGAAGCCATCGGTTTATGATGATCTATCTGATGATGAAGTTGAAACACCCAAGACTGTCGAGGCACTTCAACCCGAGCTGATGGTTACGTCAAGTCCTCATTATTTTGGGATTAGTCCCACTTTCGATCAGGAAACTATTCAATCACCCAAGGCTCCTCATCACTCATCTGTATGTCTTGAAGACTAATCTCACACATAGATCATACTTCCTCCACTTGACCTGTACGATCCCATCGCTCATGCATTGGAGGAATCTTACATTGCAAGCACACGTGTATGACACAAGTTATCTTTGCTTCTTTCATTTGCTTGCATGTCTTAGTCGAGAGTGTGCTTATGCTCCAAAGTTGCACGCAGTGTCACACAACACCATGATAAGATTACAAACTACTCGTCCTGAACTTGCACCCACTTATTTCCTGTGGGCACTGTCAAACACGAAGTGTTGTTGTCTTCATTGTTATATCTTTCTTCCTTGCCGGTTCGCACAACTGGGTTTCTCGCAGACGAAGACTTCACCAACATGGGTCAACCAATGCGTCGGTGGCTGCATTGGAAATCTCACTTAAAGTGATCAGGCCCATGCAACATTAGTATAGGAGTAGGAGTAGTGTTTGCTTTCAGATAGTTTGCTTGCATGCTTGTTTGCTTATTCATTTTGTTTGCTTGTTTGTCTGCTTTCTTGTTTGCTTACTTGCTTTGCTTTCACTTTTGCTTCTGCTCTTGCTTTGCTTTGTTGTTTGTTAGTTTGCTTGTTTCGTTCGGAGGTTAGTTTTGTGTGAAACATGTATGACTCTTGAAACGAGTTGGGTGAAGTACAAGAGCGCTTGTGCAACTATCACTACATGGTTATCTGTCATCTTGCCTCTGTATAAAGAGCTTGTTACTTTTAGTCCATGATACATTGAAGGAAAATACGTAATGTTCGAAGTGAACCTTGGTGAAAACACAACGCAGACGCACTAACTAGTGTCACCTTCTCTAGTCGGTTGTTTTTGGTTTAACCCTTGTCAGCTCAGTCAAGTATAGTAAGGTGAGGGAGAAAACCTTAACAAGCACATCCCAGAGGAAACCTTAACAAGCACATCAGAGATATAATAAACTACTTCTCTACTGGAACAACCTCTTCTGCTCTGTTGTAGCAACTACAACCGCCCTCCAAAATTTTTCCTTAGCCTGTTTTGGATCCTCCCTACCAATCATACACAACACTTTGTCTTGCTTCATCAAGTACTCAAGCTTCAGTGTTTTCCTTGCAAAAAGGCAGTCTGTCGATCACAGTTGATCCATTCCCCTCATAGGCTACTCACTCGAGCTTGGTCCAGATGCAGGCTGAGCAGCTTCCCCTTGAAAATTGCACACTTCTGGAGGGAAACCAGCCTTCCCTCCAGGAATTGTGCAATCCTCTCTGATATCCTGCTGGGCTCCAAGATTGCGCAATCCTTCCAACCAACCCTCCCAGTAGGATTTGCGCAAAGTTTCCCAGTAGCAGGCTGTTTAGGCCAGGATTTGCGCAAATCTGGGCAGCAGTCAGCTTCTCTGCCCAGAAATTGTGCAAATCTCCTGGGCAACCAGCCTAGCTCCCAGCCAGAAATGCGCATTTTTCTCCAGCAGTCGAGCAGTCTCTTGCATGTGCAGCTGAGTTGACTGGTTCCCTCCAGGAGTGAGCAAGACAGACTTGCATGCATGGGTTGTTTCTCCCAAGGCAACATGCAAAAGCATCCCTTGTTTCAGGGATCTATGTTTAGCAGTTGGAGGTTACATGCAAGGAGTAATTACGAAACCTCCCAAAAAATGTCGCTTCCCCTAGATTCATGGCATGTGCATCACAACCTCGATGTTATGAAAACTCTTCAACGAGACGCTGCAAAGCTCATTCCTCACATAAACCTTGCAACTATGACATCCCACATCACATCTAGGAGTAGTCGACACATTCAACTCAGCTGTTTTGGGGTAAGCCTGCTTCCCATGCCTTATGCTGCATTTCTGTCGCTTTATGTGTTTTCTCTTGTGGGAGTACTGTTTGCTTGATTTATTTGAATGGTTGCTGTTGTTTACATGTATACTAGCTTGTCCTAGCTCTGTTTCAGTTTTCGTTGCTATCTCACTACTGTCGCATGCATGAAACTATTTTGCACGGGCGTTCGGCCAACTGGTGAACTGCCACACCCACATGCATGTTGATATGTTTGTTGAATCTTTCATTCATGTCTTGCATGAAATGTTAATCACTTCTGCTATCACTTAGTGTTGCCATGCATTCACGGACTTCTTGATTTCAGTTGCCCGTCGGTGAGTCGGTGATGAGCCCCAAATTTGGTAACATTTTGGGCTCATTTGGCCTACTTACCCTTGCTCAACCCTTCATTTTTCATCACTTATGCATCATTTTCTTAGTATATTTATGTTATTTGTACGAATGAGGGCAGTCACTATTCCTAGGTGGCTAACACATGTTTATTTCAGGTTTTTTTTGACATTTAAAGGAGCAAAACCACGCAGATGAGGGCTAGGAGACATCCAAGATGGGATTGAGGTTTTGTAGGAAGGTTGTCCACAACATTGAATGGCCTTCCTCGTGATCTCCACCCCAACTCCGAGCTCCAACAGCCACCACCACCGAGCTAGAAGGCAACCAAATGGATTGTGAGAAAAACAACAGATTACTCTTAGTTTGGATAGCCGAGCCCCACTAATTTAGGAGGCCAGCTTGGCCCTTGTAATGTATAAATGATGAGGCTGTAGCCTTCGATGGGGACTTTTGAAACCTTGTTGCATATTCTGAACTACGAGCTGATAGCTCTGTTTTGCTCTTTGTAAGCCATTTTTGGCATGTTGTTTGACTTATGACTATTATCTTTTAATGAAAAGCAGGCAGATTTGAGTTCAGTTCTGAGTTCTTAGAGGAGCCATAGCTCTCAGGGTTGGGCCCAACCTGAGAGCAATAGGCCTCCTTCCTTTGTATTGTTACTTTCCTTTCAGCATTATATTTCTTTTCCTTTACATGCACTTGGAAACACAGTTTGCTGAGTTGAACTTCTTGGTGTGATTAAGTAGGTTAGTTTTATGAACAAAGTTGCTTTCAGTAGTTTATATTGGAGTAAGGAGATTAGAGTTAATCAAAGCTCCAAAAAGGGTTGACTGCACGCTCACTTCCACCTCTGTTTAGAGACTGGGATTGCAGACCGTGCCACCCACCAAAAACACTGTTTTATACGTTCATGCAAGCTTTGATGCAATGTTCTCGGTTGTAGCAACATCCATGCGTTCAGATCTTGTGGAATGAATCCTTGTTTCAGTACCATGCAAGAGTTTCCTTACAAAATCACGTGCTGTTCTGTGGTTTTATAAAAACAGTTAGAATAGGTTGATGAAATCTCGGTTTTGTGCAAGACACGGATGATTTGTTTCATTTACACTGTGCAGTACTACTCCCTCACTCCCCTATCCTTCTAAGCCGTGCCTAGGCCATCCACTCATCCCTCAGTTAGACCACTTACCTCCTAACTCTTCTACCACCCACGTGACTTTACCTTTTCGGCCTTCCATTTCCTCTAACCTCCTCTAGACCAACCAGCTTTGCACACTCCCTCTCCATCTCATCTCTCTCCTACCTCCCTGTCCATCCATATAGCCTCTTCCACTCATCCATCACCCAAAAATCCTATTGCAGAACATCCTGTAGAAATTACTGAACTTCTTGTAGAAATTCTGAACATCCTGTAGAACCCCTGCAGACTTCCTGTAGAAGCTTGTAAACACGGTTGCCAAGCATCTGAACTTTATGAACTTCTCTGAAAGGATGTTAGGGATTCCTTAGACCCCCTCTGAGCCTTCCTGACCTTTTCCAAGCATTTCCCTCCTTGATCTCTCCCTGCACAGTCAAGACCCAGTTAGAAGCACACATATAATAATTCCAAAAACTTGAACAAAAATACAAAAATATGCTTTCTTTAGATCAAAGTAGTCTAGACACATGCATCTCACCTTCCTAGAAGTAATGGCACCTCTTTCAGTAGTTTTCATTTCCACCTTTGCATTAGTAGGACTAGCTGGTAGAATTAGGGTTTGCTAGGGTTTTCATTTCTTGTTGGCTTTCAGTTCCTTTTTGCAAAGTAGGTTAATCTCCTTTGAGTTAGCTTTCGTTCATCGGTTAAAAATCTTCTTCTGAGAACTCATAGAAGTTGGCTTGAGCCCTAGCAGACTTGTGCCAGCTGACCAAGTGACAGCTGCGACAAGAGCTAGTACTTGTGCATACAGCACCGTCGCTTCCAAGTTTGTTACGAACTACCGGGTTGATAAAATTAGAGAAGGAAGCTCTAGGAGTTGTAGCATTATTGCTACAATACTGGAGCCCACCATCTTTTTGGCACCGTTGCCGGGGAAGCGTCAGAGTATTAGTAATTGTTGCTTTTCTTCTATTTTCCTACTCTCGCCTTCTGCCAAGTAGATTATTTCATTTCCTTTCTGTAAAAGTAGCATAGACATTTCCTGCTTTCATAGATTAATATTTCAATTTCGCAATTTCATTTTTGCAAGCGTAGATTAGCATGTCAATTCTGCAAGCGTAGACTAGCATTTCCATTCTTGCAATTTCGTTTGAGCAAAGTAGATCAGTTCTTTCCTGCTTTTATTTCAATTCTGCAAGATAGTTAGTTGTAGATCAATCTGTTTCAGTTTTTGCAGGTACCAGAGAAAAAAAACAAAAGAAATCAAAAGTCTTTCCATTTCATGCCTCGTAGGAATCGAGATAAAACAGGCAAATTCTTACCCAACACCCCCACTACATCACTGAGTCACCCTTCTCTCTTCTTTGGTGACAGTGATCCAGAAAAACCTATAGGTGAACCTCCTGAGATATACGAAGATCCTATAGCAGAAGAAGAGTTAGAGACCATTCCATCTGGAGCTATGGCTGACAATAGGGGAGAAGATGAGAGAATAGAAGGTGCCTTCCCCATGCGAGAGACCAATGGAGACATGAAAATGAAGAACATAAGACCTTCTGCTTTGCCTCACTTCCATGGACTGACTACTGAAGATCCTGATACCTTCCTGTTTGAGTTTGCTGTCCTTTGTCGAACCTATGACTATACTGAAGATGAGCAGAAGCTGAAACTCTTCCCCTCAACCCTTAAGGATGCAACATTACGCTGGTTCATGGGCTTACCTGAGAACAGTATCACCACTTGGGCTCAGATGCAGCAAGCTTTCAATACCAAGTACCGGGACTACTATAGGTCCAAGGAAACCAAGGGAGAAATCTTTCGGATGACCATGGGAAATGATGAGTCCTTAGAGGATTACGAGGAAAGGTTCCAACTTAGCTATAAAAGGGCCAGGTGCACACTTGATCCCGAATCCCTCAAGTTGGTTCTACTCCGAGGAGTCCCTGAAGACCTCTTAGATACCCTTCACATGTTAGCTGGAGGAGATATTTATCAACTACCTTATGAGGACTTAACGACTGTGTTTAGAAACCACTCTAGGGCAGCCCGGAAACGAGATAGAGGAAACCTCCTCTCAGCTGGTATTCCTTTCTCCAAACATGAGTTTGCAAATCAATTAGAGGATCTCAAAAGTGAGGTGAGACAGACCATTGCCATGCAACTTGATACATTCAGGATCCAGCAGAAGAAGGAAGAAGCTGAGAGGGCCTTGGCTATCTTCTTCCCTAGGTGTACAAGGAAACACCCTAAGAACGAATGCCCATTACATTCGGTTGAAGTATGTTTTGTTTGTGAGGAGGACCACCCCACAAACCAATGTCCAACCTTACCTGGGCTTAAAGCCATGTATCAAGGGACAGAAGCCCCCACCGAACCTCTCTATTTCCTCAACCAAAGGAGGCCACAAGGACCTAGACCTTACCAGCAGGGGATGCAAGGGGCACCCCAAGCTTATTACAGCCCCAACCAATCTACTCCTATGCCTTCCTAGGGTCCCCCTGCTCATCCTTCCTAGTCTGTGCCTCCTCCATGGTCTTACCCACCTCAGTACCATACTCAACCCACTACTCATTCGTATCACTCACATGCCCAGCCACAGCCTCAGTGGAATGCACCTCAATCGGGGTGGAGGCCCCAGTACAACACTCCTCCCGCCATTTTGCCTCCACCACCAGTTCAACCACAACCATTACCTCCTGCTCCTCCAAGGCAACCTCAAATGCCTGCTCAACCGAACCCGAACCCCAACAACAGACAGGCCCAACAGGTATATACTGGGGAAACATCATGCCCTACCTATGCTGTGGAGATCCAGGAGATCAATCTGCGATCTGGAAAGACTCTTCCGGATCGCCAACCTCCTCCCCCAGAGGACGAGGAAGATAAACAGGAAAGTGAACCAAAGGCTATTCCACCCTTTCCTGAGAGACTAACAGCCACCACACAACCCAACCCAAAGGAGGATGAGCTTCTGGGAGAGCTCAAACAGTTGTGTGTGAAAATACCACTTCTCCAAGCCATCAAAGATGTACCGATATACAAAAAACTGGTTAAGGAAAAGTGTTTCAGACACCTAGGCAGGCGAAAGAGAGATGCTTCAACCATCAATGTCATAGGACAACTGTCTGACCTTATGTTGGGACAAGTCATCTGCCCAAAGTATCTAGATCCTGGGAGTCCTGTAGTAGATGTCCACATCAATGGCACCATCATACCTCACACCTTGATTGATCTGGGGGCTGCCATTAATGTGATGACCAGAGATACCATGCTCAAACTCAACCTTCAGGGTTCCTTGAGGAAGACCTCGACAGTCCTACAACTAGCAGATCGCTCCACCGTGACTCCCGAAGGGATTGTGGAGGATGTCTTGGTCTCTGTTGACTCTTGGGAATACCCTGCAGATTTCTTGGTTCTGCAACCAAAGGCAAAGCTTACTGGATATCCTCTTATTTTGGGAAGGCCTTGGTTAGCCACTGCAGATGCTTACATAAGCTGCCGTGCAGGAAACATGACCATCAAAAATGGTCCTATGTCCAAGCAGCTAGTCCTATACCCTCCTGCCCAACCCTCATTAGAGCATGACTTACCACTTTGGTTGGAGGAAGGAGAAGAGGATGAGGTGTACTCAGCACCTTTGTGCACCTTAGACACCACTAGGGGAGACCCCCCAACCGAGGATGATTTGATTGAGACCTTGATCCAGAATCCACCTCCCAGTGCACTGTCCTTAGAAAAATTGGTGGAGGATGCCCAAGCCAGCACCTTAGTGGACCTTTGTGCGACCAACCCTGTCACTCCCAGAGTCAAAAATGTGGAGTTCGGCCCTGAGAGAACATTAAAGATCAGCTCCTCCCTATCTCCTTCCCAGGAAAAGGAGCTGTGTAGTCTGTTGGCCAGTCATCTAGATGATTTTGCTTGGAGCTATAAGGAGATGAAAGGAGTCCATCCTTCGGTCTGTACCCATCACATCTACATCAAAGAGGATTGTAAACCGGTTAGGCAACCCCAGAGGAGAATGAATCCAGCCCTTAAGGACATCGTCAAGGAAGAATTGCAAAAACTGTTGGATGCCGGATTCATTTACCCCATCTCAGATAGCGAATGGGTGTCCCCTCTGGTGTTGGTTCCCAAGAAAAATGGGAAATGGAGAATCTGTGTGGACTACCGAGAACTGAACAAAGCTACCAAGAAGGACCATTTTCCTCTACCTTTCATAGATCAAGTGTTGGATGGACTGGCAGGAAAGAAGTTTTTCTCTTTCCTAGATGGGTTTAGCGGGTACAACCAAATCCAAATCAGCCCGGAAGACCAAGATAAGACCACCTTCACTTGTCCTTGGGGTACCTTTGCCTACCGAGTTCTTCCCTTCGGGCTATGCAATGCTCCTGCTACCTTCCAGAGAGCCGTCCTGAGCATCTTTTCTGAGCTGGTACATGATGCGGTGGAAATCTATATGGATGACTTCACTCCTTATGGGTCCAACTTCCAGGAAGCATTGTCCAATCTGGGAAAAGTCCTAACCAAATGCATTGAGATGAACCTGTCCCTTAGTCCTGAAAAATGTGAATTCTTGATGACTGAAGGGACCGTGCTAGGCCATACCATTTCTTGCCAAGGGTTATAGGTGGATCCTAACAAAATTGCTCTCATCAAGAAGGTTCCACCTCCTCAAAAGGTAAGGGATGTTCGGAGTTTCTTAGGATTAGCAGGGTATTACAGGAGATTCATTAAAGACTTTAGCAAGCTAGCCTCGCCATTGTTTGGCCTGTTGGCAAAAGATGTGGAGTTTAAATGGACTGACGATTGTCAGAGGGCTTTGAATGAATTAAAGGACAAGTTGGTGTTTGCCCCAATCTTGAGAGGTCCAAACTGGGCCCTACCTTTCCACATCCACACTGATGCCTCGAACAAAGCCATAGGGGCAGCCTTAGGACAAGTTGAACAAAAACTTCCGTATGCCATTTACTTTGTTAGCAAAAACTTATCCAAAGCAGAACTGAATTACACTGTAACTAAGAAAGAATTCTTGGCTGTGGTCCATGCACTGAACAAGTTCCGACATTATATCACTGGCTATCAAACATTTGTAAATACTGATCATGCTGCAATTAGATATTTAATGAATAAACTAGATGTGAATGCTCGTATTATTATATGGTTACTTTTGTTGCAGCAGTTTGATTTGACTATCGTTGACAAACCAGGTAAAGAAAATGTTGTTGCTGACTTTTTATCTAGATTGGATTTATCTGCAGATGAGGATGGAACAGTGGATGACCAGATGCCCGATGAACATCTGTTTGCTATTTCAGTACTCTCTCCATGGTTTGCTGATATAGCAAACTACCTTGTTTCAGCACAGTTCCCTCCGCACCTATCCTCAAGAGAGAAGAGCAGAATCATCAGAAAAAGTGCCTCATTCACTTGGATCGGGGGCAACCTGTTCAAGCTTGGCCCTGATCAGATCTTAAGGCGTTGTGTAAGGGAGGAGGAAGTCTTCGATATCCTCCTCACCTGTCATGATGGGCCTTGTGGAGGACATTTTGCAGCAAAGAGAACTGCCTTCAAAATCCTGCAGGCAGGCTACTATTGGCCCATACTTCATCAAGATGTCAGAAGGTATACCAACCAATGTGACCGATGCCAAAGAATGGGGAAACCGACTCAAAGGGATGAGATGCCTCTCCAACCTCAAGTGACTCTTGAGCCATTTGAGAAGTGGGGTATGGATTTTGTGGGTCCAATCAACCCTCCTTCGAGGCAAAGGTCTTACATCATTGTGTGCACAGACTACTTGAAAAAGTGGGCAGAAACTAAGGCAATCAAAGCAGCAACAGAAGAAAAGGTGGCTGAGTTCTTAAGAGAAACCATCTTCTACAAATTTGGCTACCCAAGAGAGCTAGTCACCGATCAAGGAAGCCAGTTCACATCCAACTTAATTGAAGACCTACTAGCTCATCACAAAATCAATCATAGGACTTCCACCCCCTATCATCCTCAGGCAAATGGGCAAGTGGAAGTCACCAACAGAGCATTGGAAGGGATTTTGACAAAGGTGGTGAGCAGCAGTAGGAAAGATTGGGCAGATCGCCTGGTTGAGGCCACATGGGCTTACAACACCACTTGGAAGACCACAACCGGCTTCACACCTTATGAGCTGGTCTATGGGAAGAGAGCTTTGCTGTCAATTGAATTTGAATACAACACTTTGAGAATGACAGCTCAGCTGGACCTAGATCTCAGCCATGCCCAACAAGAAAGGTTATTGCAGCTGAATGGATTGGATGAGCACCGAATGCAGGCCCTCCTTCACTCAGAAGTGGTTCAACTTCAGAGAAAGGTGTGGCATGACCAACACCTCAATGACAAGCAATTTCAGCCAGGAGATTGGGCGCTGTTGTATGATTCCAGGCATAAAAATTTCAAGGGGAAGCTGAGAACCAGATGGCTGGGACCATATGCAGTGGAAAGATGTCATGACAATGGATCTGTTCTTATTCGGACCATTGATGAGGAGGCCATCCCCATGCTTGTCAATGGGCATCGACTGAAGATCTACAGGAAACCTCTCTCAAGACAAGAATTCATCAAAACTGTGGAGAAATCAATGTTGGTCATAGAGAAGGGTTCTGCCTCTGTTTTGGGCATACCCTGAAAGATCTTAAAAAAAAAAAAAAAAAAAAGGAAAAAAAGAAAAAAGAAAAATAAAGATCCTTGGGTGAAAACCTTTCTGAGGCTCCAAGGGCAGATGGTAGGGGTGAAAACCTCATTGAGGCGCCCTTGCTGTCTTTCAAAAAAAAAAAAAAAAAGGATTTGAAAAAGATCCTTGAGTGAAAACGTCTCTGAGGCGCTTAAGGCAGATGGCAAGGGTGAAAACCTCATTGAGGCGCCCCTGCTGTCTTTCAAAAAAAAAAAAAAAGAAAAAAAAGAAAAAAAAAAACAATAAGCAAAAAAGACAGGGACAGCAAGTTTACAATGTGGAAATGCATGCAGGTTGCAGGTATTCTATGAAGGAGAGGAGGTCTCTCAACTCAAAGTCAAGGGTCCTTATCATGCTACCAGGAGACCTCACCAGCACCTCCTCCAAAAACACTCATCTTATCCGAGGTATGGGCACGATTTCATCACAAGCCTAGTCTTCTACAGGAAGCTGCAGACTTTCTACAGGAAGTTCTGTATTTCTACAGGAAACTTCCTATAGAAGTTCTGAACGGCCCAGAATTCATTGTGTGGGGAGATCTAACGAACAAGGTTCGACATGGAGGCATGCAAGCTACTATTTCCTCCATCACACCCTGCTGTCACCTCCTTCTACCACCCAAGTTGACATGCAATAAAAGTACCTGCACAATCAAAACAGATCATTGAGTTATCAAGAAGAAGCGATTGTTAAATGAAAAAAGATGCTGAGATGCCATGCAATACCCATCACAGCTATCCAAGGGCCCTGTGAGCGTGATCGTGATGCCACTGTCTACATCGTTCAGCATGCACCCGAGGAGGAAAAACTGCTACAGGACATCCTGCAGGAGTCCCGTAGCAGTTAAGCCAACTAGAGTATACACCATTCAACCGCCTGCAACATGCAATAATAACGCGGGCACATGCAGCCGAGTCATAAGCTTCATCGTTAGCAGCCTGCACAGAGGAACCTCCGGGCCTGTGCGATTAAGCAGCAACAAGCAAATATATTCATCGTCGTCCTGAAGCCTGAGAAATCGTGTCGCGACCGCACAGGTAAGTGCCTCGCCCTTTCTTTCATCGAATTGCATGAATATTACTTTGAAATGTTTGCAAGTATGAAATGAATGGGTTGAGCGGTTGTATGGCCATTCGACTGGCCACTTCGACCAGTCAGATGGTCTAGTCGGATGTGTAAAAGGTGGTCGTGGCAAGAAGAACGGGTAGTGGACACGTGAGAGCCATCTAGTCGGGGAGAAGCGCGTTTTAACATAAATAACGACGGCAGACCTGCGGAGAATGATGCGGCAGTCAGGGAACTTGCAGGAGAATGATTAAGTGACATCGTCCAACGGTCCGGCAGGGACAGCTCACCCCCGCGCCACGGATTCCGCCGGATTCAAATCTATCAGCTAGATTGCCACCCCACGCATTTATCATCAACCGTTTAGAAGTCGAGTGAGCATCCAGATTCCTCTGAAGCTCGACACTCCAAGTCTTCGGCCGTTCGAACGTCTGATAGCAGCACAGAGAGCGCAGAACCACTGCAGTGTTCTCCAGACCCCGTGCGCTGTTTCTACAGGAAAGCTGCTTCTACAGGAAGCTCACTGCCACGAGGAAAATTGGGCTCCTCACGTCAAAGGTGGCGAGTTAAAAAGGTAAGCCTGAACCTTGCCTTCCATGCAATTGGTTTCGAGGGTGGCGGAGTCGACGTTCTACAGTCTGCTCATAAAAGAATTGCAAGTGTTGTCTGTCGTTTGCATGAATTGTCGTCGAGGTGTATGAAAAGTTTCCTACAGGATATGATTTGTGATTAAGCCCTGTTAAGACTCATCTGGAGATAGTCTTCGTGAATTGTATGCGTGGCAGAGGCGTAAGTCTACGCTCTGTCCCAAAAGGCTAGTTTTTTGCATCCGCCACCTCCAGCTAACGTAGCAGTTTTTCACCATGCCGGGTGGGTTCATCAGAAAGGAACCAACCGACTCAAAGAAATTAAGAGAGAACCCTGAGGTGGTGGAGCTGTTCACTCGCGCGCAATGGATGTCGTTCTGCGACAAATTGCAAGGGTATGATGATGAGGTGGCAGAGGAGTTCTTGCGGGCTCTGAAGCCAAAATCAAAGACATTAGCCACTGTTAATTTCAGGGGTTTGAGTCTCAGACTCACCCCACAATTCATCAGCCGAGTTACTGAGCTCCCAATGGGGGTACCATGGGACAAAGAAGAGAGGAAATTAGGCCAGCAGGCTAAGAAGGAATTCTTCCCACCAGAGGAGCAGTTCTCGGAGGATAAGAACGGGGTTCGCAGGACTAGCTTACTGCCACTTTGGAGCGAAGTCAGCCTCCAAGGTCGGTTTAGCATTGTGTATGGGTACCATTTTCGGCTACTTACAGAATTAAGGCATCAGATGGACCTACCTGCGGAGAACAAATTAAGTATTCCCTACTTTCTACTGCAGTCTATGACCGAATGTGCCACCAAGTTGAGAGAAGGCACACCAGACCAGGTAGCTCATCACGGGCTTATTAAGCTCCTCGTGGAGGATGCACTCCACACATACAAAGCCCCTCTCTTAGGGGAAGCCTTCCGAAATTTGACCAAGGATGGCGATATAAAAATGCTGACTGAAGAGCTTGGTTCCTCCAGCAGCGAGGAGAAGGAGTCAGTACCCGCAGGGAAGAAAGAAAAAGGCCAGAGACCCACGGCCAAAGCACCAAAGACAGAGAAAAAGGAGAAACAAGAGAAAAAGGGTGCCAAAGAGAAAGAGGACACACCCATATTAACACCCAGAGAGCAGAGATTACAAAGCAGGGTGGACAAGACTGAGCAGGTCCACATCAGCAAAGGCACCTCGACAGCAGCCTCGACCAAGTCAAAAAGCAAAACACCCTCAACAAAGCAAACTAAAGCGGTGCCACCTGTTCCTACAGGAAAACCGAAACCGGCTTCTACAGGAAGCCAGAAATCAGCGGAAAAAGGGCCTTCTACAAGAAGCCCTGAAAAAAGAAAACCCAAGGAGAAGAAAGCTGAAGTTCTTGCAAGGGAGGCAGCAGCTGTGCTGGCCGCCCTCAGTACACCTCCTAAGCCCAAGGAAAAGAGAAAGAGGGAGGCCCCTCTATATTTTAAAGCTAGGAGAAGCGTGAGAATAAAAACGGGCAAGCCACAGCCTCCATCCAGCAGCCCAATCACTATAGAGGATGCCCCTACTTCGCCCAGGGAGAGGTCCCCCTCAAAGATATCAGTCACCTATGAGAGGGGGAGCCCGAAAAGAACTACTTGGAAATAAAGGTTAGACCAATTGGCTTCAAAAGCCCGGCTACAGGATGCTGAGGCTGCTCTACAGGAAACCTTAGCCTGGCTTAAGGAGACAGAGAGAATGGAAGGAGAAGCACCCTCATCACCACCGAGGGAGGACGACGTAGAGCCACCAAGAGAAGAAGAAAAAGAGCATATTCCAGAGCCTAGCCCTCAGCCAAGTCTGAGCTCATACTAGAACTTCTTAGAAGCTGGCAAAATTATACCACAGAAATTCACTGTGCCACTGTTCTTTGCATTGGAGGAAGAGAGAGTACGTACACACACGTGGATGAAAATAGCCAAATCAAAAGGTGTGGCGGACATAGGCCCCTTGGAGGAGCAACTCAAGGAGGCAAGAAGGGAATTAGCTATGGCTAAACACGTGGCAAACTGCCAACGGGTGTTCCTACAGGAAGAAAACGAAAAACTTAGATTGCAGCTACAGGAGCCGAGGAGAGGAACATGCACATCCTCAGGGGACATCACAACAGAACAGCAAGGCAGAAAGGAACTGCAAATTGGTCTTGGGGAGCCAACCACGCATCTACAGGAAACAGAGCTGCAAGCACAAATTGAGGTGCAAGCTCTCAGACAACAGTTGTAGCAGAAAGAGGCACAATTGGCCTGCATGGCCAGTTGGGCCATGGATGCTATACAATGCAGACAGCCGGCCAAATCCTATGGCCTGTACCTGAGGGACCAATGGCTACAATTTCATATCAATACATTGGCGCAAAGGGGTATCTCTCAGCTCCAAGACCCGCAGCAGTTCACTGAATTATGCAATACCAGTTCATCTGAGGATAAGGCCAAACTATCGGAGTTCTACCTCCATAATTTGGCCCTTCCTAATGTAGTTTCATGGGATCCCAACACAGTCTTAGGGGATATGTAGTTAATGGCATTTTCCTCATGGTTGAACCATGAAGACAAAAGAGCAGCAGAAGTCAAAGCGGTCATGAACCGAGAGCTGAATGAGCCATTATTAATCAGAGCAGAGCCAGGGGATCCAACTGAGTTAATATCAGCACACCAACACTTATCCACCGACCCTCAAGCTTCATTGAAATTTATGGATCAGCAGGCCCAGGCCATAACACATTTCGAGGATACGGAGAGACTGTTAGGAGACAACTGTGTTCAAGCTTGCACCCGCCGATGGAACACATTGGCCCACAGTCTAAAAATCAGAGAATATCATACTCCAACTTGAATGAGGGAAGCTCTAGTACGGGTGCCCCTCTATAAGAAATCTATGCAAAACCTCCAGGCCAGCTGGATTGGCCTCAAGCTAAGCCCACCTCTACTGTTAGGACTGATGGAAGGAAACACAGAGAAAGATGAGCATGAACAGTGGGAAGAGGTGGAGAGAAAGGCTGGGTTTCATGTCAGTAAGGAGGACACTACTGCAGAAGCTTGGGATGTGAGGGTGGCAGTAAAGGCAATGAAGGATGAGGAGCTGGATTAGTTGCTCAAGGATGAGCAATCATTTTAGCTGGGGGGTGATGATGAGCCCCAAATTTGGTAACATTTTGGGCTCATTTGGCCTACTTACCCTTGCTCAACCCTTCATTTTTCATCACTTATGCATCATTTTCTTAGTATATTTATGTTATTTGTACGAATGAGGGCAGTCACTATTCCTAGGTGGCTAACACATGTTTATTTCAGGTCTTTTTTGACATTTAAAGGAGCAAAACCACGCAGATGAGGGCTAGGAGACAGCCAAGATGGGATTGAGGTTTTGTAGGAGGGTTGTCCACAGCATTGAATGGCCTTCCTCGTGATCTCCACCCCAACTCCGAGCTCCAACAGCCACCACCACCGAGCTAGAAGGCAGCCAAACGGATTGTGAGAAAAACAACAGATTACTCTTAGTTTGGACAGCCGAGCCCCACTAATTTAGGAGGCCAGCTTGGCCCTTGTAATGTATAAATGATGAGGCTGTAGCCTTCGATGGGGACTTTTGAAACCTTGTTGCATATTCTGAACTACGAGCTGATAGCTCTGTTTTGCTCTTTGTAAGCCATTTTTGGCATGTTGTTTGACTTATGAATATTATCTTTTAATGAAAAGCAGGCAGATTTGAGTTCAGTTCTGAGTTCTTATAGGAGCCATAGCTCTCAGGGTTGGGCCCAACCTGAGAGCAATAGGCCTCCTTCCTTTGTATTGTTACTTTCCTTTCAGCATTATATTTCTTTTCCTTTACATGCACTTGGAAACATAGTTTGCTGAGTTGAACTTCTTGGTGTGATTAAGTAGGTTAGTTTTATGAACAAAGTTGCTTTCAGTAGTTTAGATTAGAGTAAGGAGATTAGAGTTAATCAGAGCTCCAAAAAGGGTTGACTGCACGCTCACTTCCACCTCTGTTTAGAGACTGGGATTGCAGACCGTGCCACCCACCAAAAACACTGTTTTATACGTTCATGCAAGCTTTGATGCAATGTTCTCGTTTGTAGCAGCATCCATGCATTCAGATCTTGTGGAATGAATCTTTGTTTCAGTACCATGCAAGAGTTTCCTTACAAAATCACGTTGCTGTTCTGTGGTTTTATAAAAACAGTTAGAATAGGTTGATGAAATCTCGGTTTTGTGCAAGACACGGATGATTTGTTTCATTTACACTGTGCAGTACTACTCCCTCACTCCCCTATCCTTCTAAGCCGTGCCTAGGCCATCCACTCATCCCTCAGTTAGACCACTTACCTCCTAACTCTTCTACCACCCACGTGACTTTACCTTTTCGGCCTTCCATTTCCTCTAACCTCCTCTAGACCAACCAGCTTTGCACACCCCCTCTCCATCTCATCTCTCTCCTACCTCCCTGTCCATCCATATAGCCTCTTCATCCATCACCCAAAAATCCTATTGCAGAACATCCTGTAGAAATTACTGAACTTCCTGTAGAAATTCTGAACATCCTGTAGAACCCCTGCAGACTTCCTGTAGAAGCTTGTAAACACGGTTGCCAAGCATCTGAACTTTATGAACTTCTCTGAAAGGATGTTACGGATTCCTTAGACCCCCTTTGAGCCTTCCTGACCTTTTCCAAGCATTTCCCTCCTTGATCTCTCCCTGCACAGTCAAGACCCAGTTAGAAGCACACACATAATAATTCCAACAACTTGAACAAAAATACAAAAATATGCTTTATTTAGATCAAAGTAGTCTAGACACATGTATCTCACCTTCCTAGAAGTAATGGCACCTCTTTCAGTAGTTTGCATTCCCACCTTTGCATTAGTAGGACTAGCTGGTAGAATTAGGGTTTGCTAGGGTTTTCATTTCTTGTTGGCTTTCAGTTCCTTTTTGCAAAGTAGGTTAATCTCCTTTGAGTTAGCTTTTGTTCATCGGTTAAAAAGCCTCTTCTGAGAACTCATAGAAGTTGGCTTGAGCCCTAGCAGACTTGTGCCAGCTGACCAAGTGACAGCTGCGACAAGAGCTAGTACTTGTGCATACAGCACCGTCGCTTCCAAGTTTGTTACAAACTACCGGGTTGATAAAATTACAGAAGGAAGCTCCAGGAGTTGTAGCATTATTGATACAATACTGGAGCCCACCAGTCGGGCCAACCTTAGCCCGGGTCCTGCCTTCACCAAGGCTACATTGCGCAATCTGGGAAAGGAAGGCTCACCTTCCTCACCAGATTTGTGCATTCCTGCCAAAAACTGTCCTCCAGGACTGTTTTGCGCATTTCTGGAGGATAGTGGCTGCTTGGCCCAAGAAATTGCGCAAATATGTCCCTAGGCCAGCAGTCCTTCCCAGCTGGAATTGCACATTGTGCAATCCCAGCAGTCAGCAGCCAGACTAGACTATGCATTGTGCAGTTCTAGTAGTCATTCAGTCTCCCAGCAGCCCAGACTGTGCCTTGTGCAGTCTTGGCAGTCGGTCTCCCGACCTCTCGACCGAAATTGCGCAACCTTCATGATCACGCACCTAGGTATGTTGCAAGTCAGTTCTCATATTCATTTTGGTTTTCGACTGGAAGATTGCTTGCTGTGAGTGTTTCCATGTCTCCAGGTATCCCAGCTGTTCATTTGCCTCTCAGCAGTACAGGTACAATGGTTTATGGGAGAGAAGAGACGAAGACACCGTTCACAGCACATTTGGGGATGTAGTCGATCAAGTGTCTATGGACTTGCCTACCCACAAAGACATTAAGTTGTTCGTAGACAAGGACATCAAGATATGACAACAACAACATCACAACAAGAAACATCATGAACATCAACTGAATACAACATACTAAATGCAACGAATGTAAGAGGAGGGTTGTTGACAACATGAAGGTGGAACAAGGTTGCAAGCTCAAGTAGTTCCATTGATGATGAAAGCAACTTTGGAGACTCCGGCTATGAGGTGACGGCGCGACATGAAGATCATGCAAAGATAGAGAATGGAACAAAGAAGGAGTTGCATGTGGTGAAGCAACAACTCAAAGAAGAACTTGAAGCCACATAGATAGACAAATGAGTTGCAGCAGGATCAGGAACAATAGTGGGCGCATCGTGCACTCACGGATGAAACTGCTCCCGTACAAGTTAAAGATCCATCCCAGTAGCTAACACGGAGCAGACATGGTGAACAATGTTTGTGATTTAAAGGGATTCAGAAGCATGCACGTCATTGTGCGCACGCATGCAATCCAACCCATTCAACACACTCACCAAGGCGAAGACAAGAAGCAAGTCCAACTGGAGCTGAACATGTACTTCGACAAGTTGATGTGCATGACCACCAGTGCACACTTGAAGATCGACACAGACACTATGCATCAGTGTGTTTCGTGTTCAGCCGCACCTAAGAAGACCATGCGCATGTTAGCAGACGAGTTGGATGAAGGGGCCGAACCAATGCACCGGTTGCAATGGAGGCAATAATTCACTTCAACAAGATGTCACTATGAGGTGCATACACACCATCATGGACGACCAAGCTTGGCATCAGCTCACCAGCTTTACAATCACAAGCATGTCAAAGAGTTGGTCTCACCACAGTAGACCGAGTGTCAGTGATGTCTTGCAAGGCTTGCTCAAGCCGTGTTGTCTCACATGAGTACATGTGCATTGTAATGTCGAGTCATGTCAAGTGTAAGTCAAGTGTCAAAAGTTGGATGTAACAGTCATAGAGTAGGTGAAGAGTTATGAGGGTAGTTGAACAGTCACAAAGGGGAATGTCAAGGGTCACCCCACCCTTTGCTATAAATAGTCTCTCATAACTCATTGTATAGGATTTTGGTTAGCCAATTTTCTACTAAGACTATCTTGAAGAAGGCTTGGACAATATTGTAACGTGCCTTGGCTTCTCCACTGCACGGAGCTAGTACATTTCTTTGGAGGGGTAGGTGGATGTGGCTATAACGTTCCACTATTGGGGCTAGCAAGTTTACATGGATGTATTGTATGATTGAGACTTACACTTGTTTATATAATAAGAGCCAACACATTTTCATGCATATGTTGTTATTGTAGCTGGACTGCTCCGGTTGCCTTAATGATATATGTTGTTTAACTTATGTACTTGTGTATGAACTGATTCACATGAAATTATATGAATCTTTGCTTCTTTCGTTTGCTTGCATGTCTCAGTCGAGAGTGTGCTTATGCTCCAAAGTTGCACATAGTTTCACACAACACCAAGATAAGTCCACAAATTGCTCGTCCTGAACTTGCACTCACTTATGTCCTGTGGGAATTGTCAAACACGAAGTGTGGTTGTCTTCATTGTTATATCTGTCTTCCTTGCTGGTTCGCACAACTGGGTTTCTCACGGACCAAGACTTCACCAACATGGGTCAACCAATGCGCCAGTGGCTACATTGGAAATATCACTTCACGTGATCAGGCCCATGCAACGTTTGTATAGGAGTAGGAGTAGTGTTTTTTTTCAGATAGTTTTCTTGCATGCTTGTTTGCTTATTCACTTTGTTTGCTTGTTTGTCTACTTGCTTTCTTGCTTAGTTGCTTTGTGTTCACTTTTGCTTCTTCTCTTTCTTTGCTTTGTTGTTTGTTAGTTCGCTTGTTTTGTATAGTTCACTTGTTTCGTTCGAAGGTTAGTTTTGTGTGAAACCATGTATGACTCTTGAAGCGAGTTGGGTGAAGTAAAAAAGGGATTGTGCAACTATCACTACCTGGTTATCTGTCATCTTGCCTCTGTATGAAGAGCTTGTTACTTTTAGTCCATGATACGTTGAAGGAAAATACATACTGTTCGAAGTTAACCTTGGTGAAAACAAAACGCTTGCACGCTAACTAGTGTCACCTTCTCTAGTCGGTTGTTTTTGGGTTAACCCTTATCAGCGCAGTCAGGTAGAGTAAGGTGAGGGGGAAAACCTTAACAGGCACATCAGAGATATAATAAACTACTTCTATACTAGAACAACCTATTTTGCTTTGTTGTAATGGCTACAACCACCCTCCAAATTTTTCGTTCGCCTGTTTTGGAGCCTCCATACCAACCTTACACAACACTTTGTCTTGCTTCGTCAAGTACTTAAGTTTCAGTGTTTTCCTCGCACAAAGGCAGACTGTCGATCACAGTTGATCCATTCCCCTAACAATCTGCTCACCCAGACTTGGTCCAACTACAGGCTGAGCAGCTTCCCCTTGAAAATTGTGCATATCTGGAGGCAACTAGCCTTCCCTCCAGGAATTGCGCAATCCTCTCTGACAGCTTGCTGGGCTCCAGGATTGCGCAATACTTCTAGCCAACCCTCCTAGCAGGATTTGCACAAATTTTCCCAGCAGTAGGCTTTTTAGCCCAGGATTTGTGCAAATCTGGGCAGCAATCAGCTGCTCTGCCCATAAATTGCGCAAATCTCCTAGGCAACCAGCCCAACTCCCAGCCAAAAATGTGCATTTTTCTCCCGCAGCCGAGCAGTCTCTTGCCTGTGCAGCTGAGTTGACCGGTTCCCTCCAGGATTGAGCAAGCTAGACTTGCATGCATGGGATATTTCTCCCAAGGTAGCATGCAAAGGCATCCCTTGTTCCAGGGATCTCTGTTTAGCAGTTGGAGGTTACATGCAAAGAGCAATTCCGAAACCTCCCAACAAGTGTTGCTTCCCCTATATTCATGGCATGCGTGTCACAACCTCGATGTTATCAAAACTCATCAACCGGATGCTGCAGAGCTCATTCCTCACATCAACCTTGCAGCTCTAACATCCCACATCACATCTAGGAGTAGTCGGCACATTCAACTCAGCTGTTTTGGGGTAAGCCCGCTTCCCATGCCTTGTGCTGCATTTCTGTCGCTTTTTGTGTTTTCGCTTGTGGGAGTACTATTTTCTTGATTTATTTGAATGCTTGCTGTTGTTTACATGTATATTAGCTTTTCCTAGCTCTGTTTCAGTTTTCGTTGCTATCTCACTGCTGTCGCATGCATGAAACTATTTTGCACGAACGTTCGCCCAACCGGCGAACTGCCTCACCCACATGCATGTTGATTTGTTTGCTGAATATTTCATTCATGTCTTGCATGCACTATTAA
Source organism: Pinus tabuliformis (assembly GCA_031772625.1). Lineage (NCBI taxonomy): Eukaryota > Viridiplantae > Streptophyta > Pinopsida > Pinales > Pinaceae > Pinus > Pinus tabuliformis. The sequence goes on from CM062804.1 coordinate 1,575,808,130, forward strand.
TCACTTCTACCATCACTTAGTGTCACCATGCGTTCATTGACTTCTTGCTTTTAGTTGCCTGTCGGCGAGTCGGGCCACCCTTAGCTCAGGCCCTGCCTTCACTAAGGCTACATTGCGCAATCTGGGAAAGGAAGGGTCACCTTTCTGACCAGATTTTCATTTTCCTACCCAAAACTGGCCTCCAGGATTGTTTTGCGCATTTTTGGAGGACAGTGGCTGCTTTGCCCAAGAAATTGTGCAAATCTGTCCCTAGGCCAGCAGTCCTTCCCAACTGGAATTGCGCATTGCACAATCCCAGTAGTCAGCAGCCAGACTGTACTATGCATTGCATAGTTCCAGCAGTTAGTCAGTCTCCCAGCAACCCAGACTGTGCCTTGTGCAGTCTTGGCAGTCGGTTTCTCGACCTCCCGGCCAAAATTGCACAACCTTCATGATCACGCACCCAAGTATGTTGCAAGTTATTTCTCATGTTCATTTGGTTTTCAACTGACAAATTGCTTGTCGTGAGTGTTTCCATGTCTCCAGGTATCCTAGGTGTTAATCTGCGTCTCAGCAGTACATGTACAATGGTTTCCAGGAGAGAAGAGATGAAGACACCGTTCAGAGCACACTTGGGGATGCAGTCGATCAAGTGTCTATGGACTCGCCTACCCACAAAGACATCAAGTTGTTCGTAGACAAGGATATCAAGATATGACAGTAGCAACATCACAACAAGCAACATCATGAACATCAACTGAAGACATCATACTAAATGCAACAAATGCAAGAGGAGGGTTGTTTGCAACATGAAGGCGGAACAAGGTTGAAAGCTCAAGTAGATCCATTGATGATGAAAGCAACTTTGGAGACTCCGGCTATGAGGTGATAGCACGACATGAAGATCATGCGAAGATAGAGAATGGAACAAAGAAGGAGTTGCATGTGGTGAAGCAGCAACTCAAGGAAGAATATGAAGCTGCACAGATAGACGAATGAGTTGCAGTAGGATCAGGAACAACAGTGGCCGCATCGTGCACTCACGGATGAAACTGCGCTCGTATAAGTTAAAGATCCATCCCAGCAGCTAACATGAAGCAGACATGGTGAACAATGTTGGTGATTGCATGCAAGGGATTCATAATCATGCATGTCATTGTGCGCACACATGAAATTCAACCCATTCAACACACTCACCAAGGCGAATACAAGAAGCAAGTCCAACTGGAGCTGAACATGTACTTTGGCAAGTTGATGCGCATGACCACCAACACACACTTGAAGATTAGCACAGACACTATGCATCAGTGTGTTTCCGGTTCAGCCGCACCCAAGAAGACCATATGCATGTTAGCAGATGAGTTGGATGAAGGGGCCGAACCAATGCACCAGTTGCAACAGAGGCAAGAGTTCACTTCAACAAGATGTCACCATGAGGTGCATGCACAACATCACAAATGACCAAGCTTGGCATCATCTCACTAGCTTCACAATCATAAGCATGTCAAAGAGTTGGTCTCACCACAGTGGACCGAGTGTCAGTGATGCCTTGCAAGGCTTGCTCAAGCCATGTTGTCTCACATGAGTACATGTGCATTGTAATGGTGAGTCATGTCAAGTGTAAGCCAAGTGTCAAAAGTTGGATGTAACAGTCATAGAGTAGGTGAAGAGTCATGAGGGTAGTTGAACTGTCACAAAGGGGAATATCAAGGGTCACCCCACCCTTTGCTATAAATAGTCGCTCATAACCCATTGTATAGGCTTTTGGTTAGCCAAGCTTCTACTAAGACTATCTTGAAGAAGGCTTGGACAATATTGTAATGCGCCTTGGCTTCTCCACTGCACGGAGCTAGTACATTTCTTTGGAGGAGTAGGCGGATGTGGCTGTAACGTTCCACTATTGGGGCTAGCAGGTTTACATGGATGTATTGTATGATTGAGACTTACACTTCTTTATATAATAAGAGCCAACACATTTTCATGAATATGTTGTTATTGTAGTTGGACTACTTCAGTTGCCTTAATGATATATGTTGTTTAACTTACGTACTTGTGTATGAACTGATTCACATGAAATTATATGAATCTTGTTGTTAATGTGTTGTATATGTTGTTAATGTTGTCATCATCCGTGTCGACTGCTCTGCTGGACATCAGACAGACCTTTCACATGAACCTTGCTTTAAGAATCGTCACACTCATCTCGGACTGATCCATGAGTGCTGTACGTGTTATCTTACCTTGTATGATGTGACTGCCACATCCGAGTGAACTGCTCCATTGGAAGTTGTGCATTTCCTTTTGTGTTGTGTGTTCCTAGCCGAGTTGGGACTGATCCCTTTCAACCTGGAACTCATCTTCACCTCCTTCCCCCTTCGAAGTGTTAGGACTTCTCATACACCTTCCTTGACTCACTGCATCAGTCACACCCTTGCCACTAACAGAGTTATCTTACTTGCCTCTGTGCGACATCGCGGTCAAGGCATTACCTTACGACCCAGTGTTGGGACTCCTACACCAAACGGTATGAGGTCTAATTGGGACTTCTTACCAGGGAAATACCCTTGTCACGTTGGCGAGTCCAACACTGTCAACATTTTTGGTGCTAGAAGGAGGGCCCGATGACAAGCAGTGTCCTCTCATCCAGTTTTGAACCTTTGCATATCTTTCATGGAGTCTTGCACTCTTCTTCCCCTGAGGTGTTTTTCGAATTGTGAAGATGTCTCCATCTCGAGGAAACTGTTTGATCTCTTGTCCACTCACATGTATGATGGTGAAGGCGAAGTGGCTTGGCTTGAGCACTTACATAACTTTCTTTCCATTATTCATGAGGAAGATGAGTTTGCTGACGAACAGGCCGGTTTGTTGCTTGCATGCACACTTTGTGAATCTCTATTTAGTTGGGTGCTCAGCCTACCGATTAACACCATGCGCTCATTTTAGCACTTCTGTGATCTTATTGAAGACACGTTTTATCATTTTGATCGAGACCATCTTGATTGGAAATTGTTACAACAACGGAGGGCTCCGCATGAATACATTATTGATTTTTGGTAGCGCTTCCGTGACTTGAAGTTTCAAGCTCCAAGGAGCTAGATGAAATTTGCTTATCTTTGGGACCGGTTCGAGTACTGCCTTAAGAAATCCACTTGTCCCATGAGAAATTTTGAGATCAAGCCTCGCTCAAATTTCTTCATTGATGGAGCTGCGCAATCTCATGTGGAAGCGGGCACTGTCTCAACTGACTGTCCATCTTCCTCTTATTCAATAGCTCCACCACTGCCCAGTGATGTTGAGGATCATGCTCACACACCTGTTCATCCTTCACACCCTCCCAACATCACTTCACTCAATTTTCATGCAGATTTGGTTGTGATTCCTTCGAGTCCTCATATGCATTCTTTTCTACAACCTTCGTCTTTGCACCCGGGTGTTCCTCCGGATGATGCTGTCTTCTGTTCGTCCATTCCAGACTCTTCACTTGTTGTGAACGAAGAACAACCCATTGATGGAGTTGGTGTTGCACAACCAACATGCGTTGTCATTCATGAAGAGTATGAGTGGGAGCTTGAGCATCAACACTTGGTGAAGGATGATTCCCTTTCGTTCGAGCCCCCTTCGTTCTTTCCTAACATCATTGGTGAAACTGCCATCCATGATTTTGCATGTGTGTCTTCATTCGCGGAGGCACCCATGGTTGATCACTCACAGGACTCACCGGATGTTAGTCCATCATTTGACAACGAAGAGGATAAGTTACTCGTTGAAAATCCATTTGATCCTTCATCTATCTTTTCTAGAAACACAAAGTATGAGTTTGTACGCTCCTCATCTACCCCTTTGTGTGATTCATCAAACCACAAGGATGTCAACCAACATCCTGAATTTTCTGATCTTGGTTGTCGTGATCTCTTCACCTCATCATCCAATCATAATGTTGATTCACTCATTGTTAATCCGTCTAAGCCACTGGTATATGAAGATCCATCTATCAACGAAGTCAAAACCCCACAGTTTGTCGAGGCACTTCAGCTCGAGCTGATGGTTATGTCAGGCCCTCGTTGTCCTGAGGTTGGTTTCACTTCCGATCAGGAAATTGTTCAAACACTCAAGGCTCCTCATCACTCATCTGTATGCACTTAAGATCAATCTAACACTTAGATTTTACTTCTTCCACTCAAACTACACGATCTCATTGCTCATGCACATGAGGAGTCTTACATTGCAAGCACTCGTGCGCGACGCAAGTTATCTTTGTTTCTTTTGTTTGCTTGCATGTCACAGTTAAGAGTGTGCTTATGCTTCAAAGTTGCACGTAGTGTCACACAACACCATGGTAAGTTCGTGGACTTCCTGTCATGTACATGCACTCACTTATGTCCCGTGGGCACTTTGAATCACGAAGTGTGGTTGTCTTCATTGTTATATCTTTCTTGCTTGCTGGTTTGCACAACTGGGTTGCTTGCGGACCAAGCCTTCACCAACATGGGTCTACCAATGTGCTGATGGCTGCATTGGAAGTATCACTTCAGGTGATCAGGCCCATGTACTGTTAGTGTAGGAGTAGGAGTAGTGTTTTCTTTCAATTGTTTGCTTGCATTCTTGTTTGCTTATGTGCTTTGTTTGCTTACTTTTTTTTTACTTGCTTCACTTTCATTTTTTATTCTTCTCTTGCTTTACTTTGTTGATTGTTAGTTCATTAGCTTGTTTCATTTATAGGTTAGTTTTGCATGAAACCATGTATGGCTCTTGAAGTGAGCTGGGTAAAGTACAAGAGGGCTTGTACACCTATCACTACTTGGTTATCTGTCATCTTGCCTCTATATGATGAGCTTGTTACTTTTAGTCCATGATACGTCGAAGGAAAATATGTACTGTTCGAAGTGAACCTTGGTGTAAACACAATGCTTGCACGATAACTAGTGTCACTTTCTCTAGTCAATTGTTTTTGGGTTAACCCTTGTCAGATCAGTCAGGTAGAGTAAGGTAAGGGAGAAAAAATTAACAAGCACGTCAAAGATACAATAAACTACTTCTCTGTTGGAACAACCTCTTCGCTCTAAATAATTCAGGATCCCTCTTTTGCCCTCCGAAATGAATAAGTGCTATGCACAGTGAAAAATGAAAAAAATGAAAATTCAAAAATTTAAAATGAAAAATGAAAAAAATGAAAATTCAAAAATTCAAAATGAAAAATGAATAAGGCGAAAGAAGAGAAAGGCTTCCTGCACGGGGAGGTGATGCAAGTAACTCCGCTGGGGTACTGACCAGGCTCGCTGGCAGCAAAGCCATGCTTGTGTTCCTATGTGATGCCATCGGGGTGCTGACCAGGCCTACTGGTAGTGGAGAAACACCAGAGATGAAACTAAGACTCTGAGAACTATACTGCGTGTGCACCTATATACCCCTCAACCCCAATCAAAACAACTGTGTTGCCTTGGCTTGGAATGTGTGTCAATCGACCAAGGTCTTGGCAAATGCTACATCTTACAATCAAGTTAGTGTGAAACCAAGATGAGCTAAGAACTGAACAATACTTCTGGAGGTGTTAGACTTGCTTTTCACGAACAAGGTCTATGTAGAGAGCTGGATTTCTACCAGTGTGTCGCCAAGTGTTGTAGCGGCTACAACCACCCTCCAAAATTTTTCCTTAGCCTATTTTGGAGCCTCCCTACCAACCTTACACAACACTTTGTCTTGCTTTGTAAAGTACTCAAGCTTTAGTGTTTTCCTCGCACAAAGGCAGCCTATTGATCATAGTTGATCCATTCCCCTCACAGGCTACTCACCCAGACTTGGTCCAGCTGTAGGCTGAGCAGCTTCCCCTTGAAAATTGCGCATTTTTGGAGGGAAACCAGCCTTCCCTCCAGGAATTGCGCAATCCTCTATGATAGCCTGTTGGGCTCCAGGATTGCGCAATCCTTCCAGCCAACCCTCCCAGCAGGACTTGCGCAAATTTTCCCAGCAGCAAGCTGTTCAACCTAGGATTTGTGAAAATCTGGGGATAAGTCAGCTGCTATGCCTAGAAATTGCGCAAATATCCTGGGCAGCCAGCCCAGCTCCCAGCCAAAAATGCGCATTTTTCTCTAGCACTCGAGCAGTCTCTTGCATGTGTAGCTGAGTTGACCGGTTCCCTCTAGGATTGAGCAAGACAGACTTGCATGCATGGGATGTTTCTCCCAAGGAAACATGCAAAGGAATCCCTTGTTTCAGGGATCTATGTTTAGCAGTTGGAGGTTACATGCAAGGAGAAATTCCGAAACCTCCCACCAAGTGTTGCTTCCCCTAGATTCATGGCATGCGCATCACAACCTCGATGTTATCAAAACTCATCAATCGAACGTTGCAGAGCTCATTCCTCCCATCAACCTTGCATCTTTGCATTCCACATCACATCTAGGAGCAGTCGGCACATTCATCTCAACTGTGTTGGGGTAAGCCCGCTTCCCATGCCTTGTGCTGCATTTCTGTCACTTTTTTGTATTTTCGCTTGTGGGAGTACTGTTTGCTTGATTTCTTTGAACGCTTGTTGTCATTTACATGTATACTAGCTTGTCCTAGCTCTGTTTTAGTTTTCATTGCTATCTCACTGCTGTCACATGCATGAAACTGTTTTGCACGGATGTTCGTCCAACCGACGAACTGCCTCACCCACATGCATGTTGATCTGTTTGCTGAATCTTTCATTCATGTTTTGCATGCATTTTTAATCACTTCTTCTATCACTTAGTGCCATCATGCATTCACTGACTTCTTGCTTTCAGTTGTTCGTCGGCGAGTCGGGCCAACCTTGGCCTGGGCCCTGCCTTCACCAAGGCTGTATTATGCAATCTGGGAAAGGAAGGCTCACCTTCCTCTCTAGATTTGCACATTCCTGCCCAACACTGGCTTCTAGAACCGTTTTGCGCATTTCTGGAGGATAGTGGCTGCTTGGCCCAAGAAATAGCACAAATCAGTCCCTAGGCCAACAGTCCTTCCCAGCTGGAATTGCACATTGCACAATACCAATAGTCAATAGATAGGCTGGACTATGTATTGTGTAGTTCCAATAGTCAGTTAGTCTCCCACCAGCCCAGACTGTGCCTTATGCAGTCTTGGAAGTCGGTCTCTTGACCTTCTAGCCAAAAATGTGCAACCTTCATGATCATGCACCCAGGTATGTTGCAAGTTAGTTCTCATGTTCATTTTGGTTTTCGACTGACAGATTGCTTGCCATGAGTGTTGCCATGTCTCCAGGTATCCTAAGTGTTCATCTGCCTCTCAGCAGTACAAGTACAATGGTTTCCAAGAGAGCAGAGATGAAGACATCATTCAAAGCACACTTGGGGATACAGTCAATCAAGTGTCTATGGACTTTCCTACCCACAAAGACATCAAGTTGTTCGTAGACAAAGACATCAAGATATGACAACAACAACATCATAAGAGGAAGCATCATGAACAATAGCTGAAGAGATCATACCAAATGCAGCGAAAGAAAGAGGAGGGTTGTTGACAACATGAAGGCGGAACAAGGTTGCAAGTTAAAGTAGATCCATTGATGATGAAAGCAACTTTGGAGACTCCGGCTATGAGGTAACGACGTGACATGAATATCGTGCGAAGATAGAGAATGGAACAAATAAGGAGTTGCATGTGGTGAAGCAACAACTCAAAGAAGAACATGAAGATGCACATATAGACGAATGATTTGCAGTAGGATCAAGAACAATAGTGGGCCCATTGTGCACTCACGGATGAAACTGCACCCGTACAAGTTAACGATCCATCCCAACAGCTAACATAGAGTAGACATGGTGAGAAGTGTTGGTGATTGCATGCAAGGGATTCAACACCATGCATGTCATTGTACACACACATGCAATCCAACCCATTCAACACACTCACCAAGGCGAAGAAAAGAAGCAAGTCCAAATGGAGCTGAACATGTACTTTGGTAAGTTGATGCACATGAACACCATCACACTTGAAGATCAGCACAAACACTATGCATCAGTGTATTTTCGGTTCAATTGCACCCAAGAAGACCATGCGCATGTTAGCAGACGAGTTGGATGAAGGAGCCGAACCAATGCACCTGTTGCAACGGAGGCAAGAGTTCGCTTTAGCAAGATGTCACCATGATGTGCATACACACCATCACAGATGACCAAGCTTGGCATTAGCTCACCATCTTCACCATCACAAGCATGTCAAAGATTTGGTCTCACCACAGCAGACCGAGTGTCAGTGATGTCTTGCAAGGCTTTCTCATGCCATGTTGTCTCACATGAGTACATGTGCATTGTAATGTTGAGTGATGTCAAGTGTAAGTCAAGTGTCAACAGTTGGATGTAATAGTCATAGAGTAGGTGAAGAGTCATGAGGGTAGTTGAACTGTCACAAAGGGGAATGTCAAGGGTAACCCCACCCTTTGTGATAAATAGTCCCCCATAACTCATTGTATAGGCTTTTGGTCAACCAAGCTTCTACTAAGACTATCTTGAAAAAGGCTTGGATAGTATTGTAACGCGCCTTGGCTTCTCCACTGCACAAAGCTAGTACATTTATTTGGAGGAGCGGGCGGATGTGGATGTAACATTCGACTATTGGGGCTGGCAGGTTTACATGGATGTATTGTATGATTGAGAGTTACACTTCTTTATATAATAGGAGCCAACAAATTTTCATATATATGTTGTTATTGTAGTTGGACTGCTTCGGTTTCCTTAATGATATATGTTGTTTAACTTATGTACTTGTGTATGAACTGATTCACATGCAATTATATGAATCTTGTTGTTAATGTGTTGTATATGTTTTTAATGCTGTTACTGTCCATGTTGATTGCTCTGCCGGACATCAGACAGACCTTTCACATGAACCTTGCTGTAACAACCGTCCACTCATCTCAGACTGATCTGTGAGTGTTGTGTGTGTTATCTTAGTTGGGATTGATCCCTTTCAACCTAGAACTCACCTTCACCTCCTTCCCCCTTCGAAGTGTTAGGACTTCTCATACACCTTCCTTGACTCACTGCATCATTCACACCCTTGATACTAACAAAGTTATCTTACTTGCCTCTGTGCAACATCGCGGTCAAGGCATTACCTTACAACCCACTGCTGGGACTCCTACACCAAACAGTATGAGGTCTAATTAGGACTTCTTACCAGGGAGATCCCCTTGACATGTTGGTGGGTCCAACACCGTCAACATGCTCTCAATAAGTCGGGATCCCTCTTTTGCCTCTAGAATGAATAAGTGCTATGCACAGTTGAAAAAATGAAAAATGAAAAAAATGAAAAAGTCAAAAAATTCAAAATGAGAAATGAATAAGGCCAAAGAAGAGAAGGGCTTCCTGCACAGGGAGGTGATGCAAGTAACTCCTCCGGGGTATTAACCAGGCTTGCTGGCAGCGGAGACATGCTTGTGTTCGTATGTGATTCGATCGGGGTACTGTCTAGGCCTGTTGCCAACGAAGCAACACCAAAGATGAAACTAAGACTCTGCCGATTATACTGCTTGTGCATCAATATACCCCTCAACGCCAATTGAAAAAACTGTGTTGTCTTGGTTTGGAATGTGTGTCAATCGATCAAGATCTCAGCAGATGCTACATCTTACAATCAAGCTAGTGTGAGATCGAGATGAGCTGAGAACTGAACAATACTTTCGGAGGTGTTAGACTTGCTTTTCACGAACAAGGTCCATTCAAAGAGCTGGAGTTCTACCAGTATGTCACCAAGTGTTGTAGCAGCTACAACCACCCTCCAAAATTTTTCCTTAGCTCATTTTGGAGCCTCCCTACCAACCATTCACAACACCTTGTCTTGCTTCGTCAAGTACTCAAGCTTCATTGTTTTCTTGCACAAAGGAAACCTTTTGATCATAGCTTGATGCATTCCCCTCACAGGCTTTCCACCCAGACTTAGTCCAGCTGCAAGCTGAGCAGCTTCCCCAAGAAAATTGCGCATTTCTAGAGGGAAACCACCCTTCCCTCCAGAAATTGCGTAATTTTGTTTGGTAGCCTGCTGGGCTCCAGAATTGCGCAATTCTTCCAGCCAACACTCCCAACAGGAATTGTGCAAATTTCCCCAAAAGGGTTTCTCACCCCAGAATTTGCGCAAATTTTGGCAACAGTCAGCTGCTCTGCCTAGAAATTGTGTAAACCTCGTGGGTAGTTAGCCGAGCTCCTAGCCGAAAATGCGCATTTTTTTCAAGCAGTTGAGCAGTTTCATGCATGAGCAGTCTGGTTAACCGGTTCCACTCGGGACCAAGGAATATTGACTTGCATGCATGTGTGACTTGATTTTCCTGGAATAAAAAAGGAAACTTGCAAGGGCTTCCCATGATTCAGGGAGCTATTTTTAGTAGCCGGGGGTTACATGCAAAGTTGTTTTAGAAACTTCCCTCCAAGTGTCACTTTTTCCTAGATTTGTGGCATGCGCGTCATGAGCCCAAACTTACTTATTTGACGCATCAGAGCTCATTCTTTCAAATCGATCTTGGAGCTCTGACTTCCCATAGCACATCCAGGACTCTTCGACACATCCGGCTCAACTATTCACGGGTAAGTGGCCTCAACTTGTCTTTTTCAGCATTTCTGTCACTTTTCATGTATTCGCTTGTGTGAGTGTTGTTTTCTTGATTTATTTGAACTCTTGCTATCATTTACATGTATACTAGATTGTTCTAGCTCTGTTTTAGTTTTCGTTTCTATCTCACTACTGTCGCATGCATGAAACTGTTTTGCACGAACGTTTGCCGAACCGGTGAATTTCTTCACGCACATGCATGTTGATCTGTTTGCTGAATCTTTCATTCATGTTTTGCATGCACTTTCAATCACTTCTGCTTTCACTTAATGTCGCCATGCGTTCACTATCTTATTTTCTTTCAATTGCCCGTCGGTGAGTCGGGCCAACCTTAGCCCGAACACTGCCTTCACTGAGACTACATTGCGGAATCTGGGGAAGGAAGGCTCTGCCTTCCTCTCCAAAAATGCGCATTTCTTCCCAACACTACCCTCATAGTTGGAATTGTGCATTTCTGAGGTTACTCCCAGTTGGAATTGCGCATTGTGCAGTCCCAGCAGCCAGCATCTAGTTTGGTTTGCGCATTGCGCAGATCAAGCAACCAGTCTTGCCTCCTAGACAACCCAGACTACCTTTTGCGCAGTTCTAGTAGCCAGTCACCCAGCCTCCCAGAAGAAATTACACAATCTTGCCCATCAGTTTCCCAGGTATGTGCTGTGTCATTCCCTGAATTTGCTTTGTTTCCACTGACAGATTTCTTGCCATGCATGTTGCTTGTCTCCAGATATTTTAGGTGTTCATTTGTCTCAATGGCTTCCAAGAGAACAGGATCACAGGACACTGATGGAAATGCAGCTGGAGCAGCAGTTGAGCAAGTGTCCTCTAGTCTGCCGATCTATGAAGATACAAAGTTGTATCTAGACAAGGACATCAAACTAAAGTGGAAAGAGGTCAATGAAACATTTGCAGGCACTTTTTGGGAACACCTCGAAGACCGTTAGGTGTACGTGAACATTCACAAGTCTGGCTTGTACCGAATTTCATGCAGATATCCTGCATTCCCATGCGCGGACATGATACACTGGATCATCTCTGACATTGATCCCGAGACGATGACCTTGAGTAATGTCAGTGGGACGAAGCTTGCAAGCTTTTGGGAACGAGATTACAATGAGATGTATTAGATGTCAGAGCCCATGACTGTCATGAACACTCCATTCAACTTACCCAACAATAGTGCTAACTCTAGAGACATTATGAAGGATTGGGTAAAGGATCCAGCTCGATTAAGGATGAAACCCAACCAGATCTACAAGACCAAGATAGTGAGGAAGGTGTACCAATACTTGATCATATTTTCTTGTCGACTGTATGGCCAAGCAAGCATGGAAACCTTCCTACAGAGTTGGGTGGTTGCATAGGACCAATTGGCTAGAGAAGGAAAACCATGTAATTGGTTCGGCATAGTGGCTCATCAGCTGAAGGAACAAGTAACGAAGGCTCAACAGTCACCCAGAGGTATGCATACAGAGATTTACATGTCTTCCTACATCCTAGATGCAGTCTGTGCTCGACAGGATATCCCGGGCTTGGAGTGGGGATGGTCACTGACGGAGACTGCAGTGAACACATATTTCAAGTTGTTGTCTGAATGCAGCTTCAAAGGAGTAATCACACGGATCTCCGATAATTTTTTCACCCCTATGTACAAGATGATATTCAAACAAGATCCACCTTGCATGTCAAAGGAAGAAATGGAGGCATTGATGGGCATTGTAGATTGGTATGCCTCACCGTCCGTAAATTTGATCCGAATGCTCAGTGCGGAGAAGCCTCTACATGTTCTGCCAAATTTTTATTTGGACGTTGTTATATACCTAGGGGACCACAAGCCATATCATGTAAGGGACCACAAGTAGTTAGTAATAATGTAATGGGCCCATGGTATTAGTTTGATGGTATGACGGAACCATGGTAATGACCCATGGTATTATATGTATGAGGCCTATATAGAGGCTAGAGACTCCACGTCAAGGAAATGTGAAGAAATATTGTATGAACAGGCATATGGCTTGTGGAGTGTTCTCCTTCCTTAAGGAGTGAATGCATGGTGTTGCCCTACCTTAAGGGTTTGATTAATAAAGAAGCATTTCTATCTATTTATCTCTTATTGTTTCTGGATTTATTTCCATTATCATATATTTCTGGGTTAGATCTATAACAAGTGGTATTAGAGCTATAACAAGTGGTATCAAAGCACTTTCTTGGGCAAAAAAGTGGAGAATTTTTTTTTATATATATTTTTGTAGGATTTCTAGGGCGGCAAGTTGTAGATCAGATCTGTACATTTTGGTGCAAGATCTACAAAATCTAATTGTAGATCTGGATTCTTTGTGAAAAAATAGCCGATTTAAAAAAAAAATCGGTTGAATCGGAGTCCGGATGAAGGAGATATCGCTGATCTAAAAATCAGTGGGGTTGCAGACAATTTTTCAGGGCATCGAGTTTGCGGCGCAGATCTAGACGTCCTGGTGCAAGATATGCAAAATCTAATTGTAGATATGGATTCTATGTGAAAAAATACCGATTTAAAAAAACAAATCGGTCGAATTGGAGTCCAGATGAGGGAGATATCGCTGATTTAAAATCAGCTCTTTTTGCAGAAATTTTGGTGATGGCAGGAGAGTTGCAGCGCAGATCTGAAATTCTAGTGCATGGATTAGGATTTGTATCACATGGATAGATGCAGAATGATTGTTCCATTTCTGAAAACAGGTCATAATAGGGATTCTGAGCAATATTGACGGAATTGTGACAAATTCACATTTTCACCAAGTAAGTGATTTTTTTTCAAAACCCTCTTCATGGCTTCTAGCAAGGTTCTATATTTTACAGGAAAAGATAATGGTCCTACTATTGAAGAATACATAAAAAAACAAAAGTGGTTATGGGAAAACCATTGGAAATGGTGGGTAGTGGAGCAATTTAGAGATGAGGTGGCTACATGGTGGGGATTACTTAACCAAAAGAAGTGTTACAACCTGCTTGATGAAGAATTTGAAAAATTCTTTTTAGACCGATGGTCTCATACTAGAAAACAAGATAAGGAGAAACATATGGGGTTATTTCCTACTGGTATATCTTTATTGCATGTTCATGGATTGATTCAAAAGGATAAAATTGTTGTGTCTATAAATCCTAGTTGCAAGCAAAATCTTATAAGTGTTAATTTGGCAAAAAGATTGCAAGTTTAAGCAAAACCCATTGAAACCGCACAGATTGATAATGAGGATGTTCAAGTTTATAAAGATTTGAAGATTTCTATGGACAAGTATGTATTGCATTCTAATTTTTATGCTTCAGATATGGCTAATGTGGATGTTGTTTTGGGATACCCTTGGATGGAAGAGGCGGGTACTATCAATATTAATGTGCAGAAGAAATTCCTGAAGCTCTGGTATAAAAAGAAGAAAATTACATTACAGGATATTTCCATTAATAAATAGGTAGAGTCCACGAAGGCTGAAGCAGAAGATGTTCCAGGGACTGACATATCAGATGATGAGCCATTGATGGTCGACAACCAAACACAAACATCAAACCAGGTACCAGAAAAATAGGTAGAGTCCAAAGAGGTTGAAGCAGAAAATGTTACATCGGATGAGGACTCAGTGGTTGAAGTAATATTGGAAGATAAGACACCACAACAAGCACCACAACATGCACCAGATAAAAGTCAGGCTCCAGTAAAGGGTGAATTAAAGAAAAAGACACCGTGGGTTAAAACTTCAACATATCATCACCCACATCACCCAGCAAGACAACCATCAAGATGGAAACCAATTAGTCACAAGGACAACGACCCCCGCAAGACAAATAGAGAGGAGCGAAGATCCACCTACTACACATCAACACAGAAGAGCTATCACGGTCAACTTCCATCTCAAGCGAGCGAGGCACCAACGAAATCGAGGGTTCACCTTTCTCTTGGATGGCTAGATGCACGTGCATGGTACTAGTGGACTACTCTTTTGAGTAGATCTTATTATTTGTGTTCTTCCCATGTTTCGGGGACGAAACATGCTAAAGGGGGTGGAATGTTATATACCTAGGGGGGATAATATGGGGTACCAAGGGAGGTACCCAAGGTAATAATGTAATAATGGGATGGGCCATAGTAATAAATAAGGTGGTTAACCCATATCATGTAAGGGACCACAAGTAGTTAGAAATAAGGTAATGGGCCCATGGTATTAGTTTGATGGTATGAAGGAACCATGGTAATGACCCATGGTATTGTATGTATGAGGCCTATATAGAGGCTAGAGACTCCACGTCAAGGAATTGTGTGAAGGATTATTGTATGAACAAGCATATGGCTTGTGGAGTGTTCTCCTTCCTTAAGGAGTGAATGTATGGTGTTGCCCTACCTTAAGGGTGTTGATCAATAAAGAGAATCATTTCATATTATTCTTGGGTTTATTTGCATTGTCTTATATTTTCATATCAGATCTATAATATTTCTGGGTTAGATCTATAACAAGTGGTATCAGAGCTATAACAGACGTACTTGTCATGCATGAAGTAGCATATCACATCTCGGTAGGATTAACAACTAGACTGCATCGGAAGAACAAGGCACCTTGGCCCGCTCTTCCGCTGCGGATTGTGTTAGATGAGATCCATAGTATCGAGGAAGCAGATGTCGAAGAAGAATTGATGAAGAAGTACCCATTCAACCTCCGAAGCTACAATCCATATGACCCACATTGCATTGTGAAATATCACTGCATGAGAGTTCAGTTCAACTGGATCCACGGGGCATGTCATTGGGCCGAGGAGGACCCATGGAGATATTGCTACAGTTTCTCCAGACCCAATGAACCAGTTGGCTTCGTTGTGGAGTGGTTAGTGAAGCAACATGAAGCAGCATCACAGAGAGCACCAACAATAGCAGTAGTGGCAGCAGAGGCAAGCATACCAGTGCACGACAAAGGTAAGAGGAAGATTGTCGATCGCATGGAGGAGGAGCAAAGCTGCAAGTTTCGAGCAGATCCACTTGTAGAGAAAGAAGCTATGGCTATAGAGGCAAAGAGGCAGCAATGTGACAAGCGAATTGCGCGAAGGCAAAAGGATAAAAAGAGAATGGAAGAAGTAGAGAAGGAGTTGCATGAGTTGAGGGAGTAACTCCGAAAGGAACAAGAGCTCCACAAACAGGAAGGGGAAGCGCAACAACAACGGATACAGCAGGGGGCACAACATGTGAAAACAGACGAAGCAGTGACTGTACAAGTAGTTGATTCATCAGAATAGTTGGCATCAGGCAAACATGGTAAACCATCGCAGGGGAAAGACTTCACTCATGGGATAGAACAAACACTTCAATAGCTGGATGAAGACATGGAGTAGAAGGAGTTGGAACATGACACCAACCTCATGCCTCACCACAAATTGGTCAACTCACCCGCTTCAATGCATCCAGATGATGAGCAAGTATCGAATGACCAAGGAGGCACTGAGATCCTTGGTGATCAGCCAGAAGAAGAGATGCACAACATCTCGTTTGATGAATCCCAACATAGAGTTGTGCAGTATCGCAGAGTGTCAACTCCAGAGGATCATACGTCTCCTGCGCAAGTTGAGGAATGAGTGATCATGAATGATGTGCGCAAACATCCAGCTGCCTTGGCTGATGCAACCAGAGTGTATGCCGAAGCCACTAGCTCAAGTGTTCACTTCCTAATAGCTGAGAATGAGCGAATGGAAAAGGAACTACAAACGACCAAGCAAGGAGGAGAATTGGTGACAATGTCTACCTGAGCTGAACTGAAGAAGGCAATACTAGATGAGGTATTGTCCCTTGACATAGTTATGCGAGAATTGTACTCCAAGTTTGGTACCGTGCACAAGGCAATCTTCCATCTCCATGAATGGCAACATCGATGCGCTAGAAGAGCACGTATCTTGATGAACTTGCATGCTGCTATTGATGACATGCAAACATGGATGATGAAGTACAAGGGAGCCCCACTTCACTTGCCTAAGATGATGAGGGTCAATGCAGTCGAGCTGAAAGAACATATCTGGAGTCAGATCAGGAATTATGAAGAATTCCCGTAGTTCATCACTAGCATATAGGTTTCTGATGCACGAGTATTCAAAAGTGTGGACGTTGTGGTGCACACACATGCGGTCCCATCACTTGGGACTCTCACCTAGGTGAAGACAAAGAAATATGTCCGACTTGAGCTTAACTCGTACTTTGACGAGTTGATGCGCATTGCCACCAGCCCAGACTTTCCCATCAGTGCAGACATCATGCACAAGTATGTTGTTGGTTTGGCCACCTTGAAGACAATGATGTGCATGCTTTCAAATGAGTTGGACAGAGGAGCCTGAGCAGTGTACTCGGATGATATGGAGGCAAGGGTCAAGTTTCAGATAGATGTCACCGTGGAACACACGAACACCATCAAGGACTACAGATCTTGGCATCAGTATGTTACTGTCGATCAGCATGAAGATGTTGAGGAGTTGGACTTCCATGGTTGTCTAAGTCAGAGTGATGTCTAGTTTGGCTTGCTCAAGCCAGTTGTGTTCACATGGGTACATGTGCATTGTAATGTTAAGTCATGTCAAGTGTAAGTCAAGTGTCAATAGTGGATGTAATAGTCATAGAGTAGGTGAAGAGTCATGAGGGTAGTTGAACAGTCACAAAGGGGAATGTCAAGGGCCACCCCACCCTTTGCTATAAATAGTCCCTCATAACTCATTGTAGAGGCTTTTGGTTAGCCAAGCTTCCGATAAGACTATCTTGGAGAGAGCTTGGATAATATTGTAACGTGCCTTGGCTTCTCCACTGCACGGAGCTAGTACATCTCTTTGGAGGAGCAGGCAGATGTGGCTGTAATATTCCACTATTGGGGCTAGTGGGTTTACATGGATGTATTGTATGATTGGAACTTACACTTCTTTATATAATAACAACCAACACATTTTCATGCATATGTTGTTATTGTAGTTGGACTGTGCCAGTTTCCTTAGCAATATATGTTGTTTAACTTACGTAGTTGTGTATGAACTGTTTTGTATGCAATTATATGAATCTTATTGCAAATGTGCTGTTGGTTTAACCATCACTTTGGATTTCCAGTTGACTCGCTTTCCAGGTTGTGATGTATCTTCGCTCGTGTGTTCCCTTCCCAACCGAGTAATGTTATAAGTTGCCGAGGGGTGCACTCATCTCAACCCACATGTGTTAGAACCTCTCATGCACCTTCCTTGACTCATTGTAGTGGTCACACCCTTGCTATTGACAGAGTTATCTTACTTGCGTCTGTGCGAAATCATGGTCAAGGCATTACCATACGACCCACTGCTGGGACTCCTACACCTAACAATCTGAGGTCTAATTGGGACTTCTTATCGGGGAGATCCCCTTGACATGTTGGTGGGTCCATCACCGTCAACATGCTGTTAATTAATCATTTTTCCTAAGTTAGAGTTAGGAAATATTTAATTATTGATCAATTAACTTAATTGAGCTATCTCTAGGTGTTTTCTCCTAGATTTTTTTTTTTGGATTTTGGAGATCTTGTGTTTCTTAGAACCTCTGACCAATGTAGAGACTAGAACACCTTCTTGATGCTACAAAAACTATCACTCCCTCTTAGCGAGGAAGGTATTCTCTCCGTCTCATAACATCCTCCCATATGCTACTTATTTTTGAGAATTGTGACAACCATGCCAATGCCCACCAAGTCATTGCGCAAAATTTGATTCATCTTCCACTCTGTAGCTGAATCACCCTGCATTTGAATGCTACTTACACTACACTATGCCTTCTTCATTACTGCCAAATATGCTTTGCGCTACAACTGATTTCTTGCTGATACTGCTGCTACAACTATTACAACTGAGAACCAAATTTAGAATCAACTGTGCCCCTCGACTACAACTGTCTCCTAAGTGTATATGATTGCTACTAGTCTCTACATTGGCTACTGAGTCTGTCTACACCCTGACTAGTTCTGCACCTCTCATACTGACTGCAACTAGTCCTGCAACTATTGCTCAAGATTTGATTGTGTCAAGCTGACACTGATCCATTTGCCACTAAATTTTTTTGGGCCCCTATAGCAAGGGTAATGATCCATATGAGGAGTAAACTGCAACTGTTGCTTCTCCTTTATGGACCTTACCCAAATATATGCAACTCTGGACTCTAGAGCTCAATGTCTCCCCACCTCTCTCCTAGAGGTATAACTACATACAAAGCAAATTCGTCCTCCAATCTGGAAGACAAATTATCAATCTTTGTCGAAGCTGCTGCCTACTCCTACTTTTTCTTCTTGCCTTTCTGTTAACACCCAGGTTGTTCCCTTTGACTCCTGAGGGAATACGGCCGGGGTAACCACTAACCAAGCTTTGGATTACAGGTTCTAGCCAACCTGTAATCAGAGAGGGCTCTCTCTTTTAGTTTTTAACTTTGTTCTTGAGGATTTTAGGCTAGTTATGAAGTGAGGGTTTTGTTTAAATTTTTGGTTGAATGATGTCTTCCAATAGCTAAGATGAGGTCCTCAGAAGGTTCAGTTCATTGGGCGATGGAGTCTGTGATTATGGGATGTTTTGAAACGTTGAGTGAGACTTGCTAAAACTGCAGGGCCTTATAGATATATCATGAAACAACCTTAAAATTGTGAAGATGAAATATGTCTAGCCAGTGAAAGGCAACTAAGAGTTTTTCACTAAGCTGGTGATGTGAGAAAGAAATATATTACTCAGGAGAAGATGTGAATTCCTGAATAATATTCACTGTGAAGTCTTAGTCTGAAGGTGAAGCAATTAAGAATTACAATTTCATAACTAAAACTAGAGGAAAACATTCATAACAGCATAACAGATTGAGTTCAGGGTATTTGATGAACAAATCCTAAAACTATTCTTTTTCTGTGCTATTAAACTGTGAAATATAGAGCATGAACGGATTATGAAAGAATGAAATACATAACGAGAAAGGTTGAAGGAACTTATTGTGCCATGAAATATACAGGAATCCTGTAGCAGTAAGCCATCACACCACAACACATCAAAACAACTCAGAACTTTGGAAATTCCATCAGCTCCCTGTATTAAATCTCTGAAATTTACAGCATAGGTTCTCTAGAAGAGAAAATCAACAACCCCTGCAAGCTTATGCGAGGGGATATATATACAATCGGTTTTTACAAAAATATTTGAACGCTGAGTCATTTACTCAATAAATGCATTCACCAACTTTCAGAAATAGCAGATAAGAAAGTTATTGCTACTCTAAATATACAATAAATAGCCTTCAGTTCTGTCAGAAACCTTTTTGACCTTTGGAGGCCACTGAGTCGGTTGAGTGCTCTGCATTTATTCTGAATGATATGCCTTTATGGCTTTGTCGTGCTGTAGCTTTCTCGGCCCTGTCATCCACATCTGTCAGTGTTGCTTTAGTGGCCGAATTGGTTTGCTGAGTTGGCTCAGTCCACTATTCTCCATTGATAGTAAATATGTCAACCATCTGAACCTATTGATTGGTATTTTGATGTAAAAATTTGATGAAGACCTGTTTTTTCATAGCAATGTCTGTATCATGCTGGTCCACCGTTCCTGTGTAGGCAACTGATGCCTCAAAATTGTGCCTAGTGTTTCATCTGCCTCAGTATATTTGTAGTAATTAGGAGGCACTTCAAACAGATGTCTGATTTCATTCATGATAAAAAATAAATTTTCTATTTTCTCATAGAGGCTCTGCCCAGATGTAGGCCCTGCTTCCTCTAAGGTGCTTGATCCTGCAGTGATATGAATTGTGGCAAATGTATTCATCCTTTTTGCATAGTTTTCATGGGACAACAACCTACCTGCACTGTTTAGTAGGCTGGGAAGGCCTCTGCTATGTAATGCTGTGAATTTATCTGTGAATTTATTTACCTCTGTTTGCATTTCCTGGCATCTCCTATCCAATGTCTGCACCAGACTTCTCAAAGTGAGGACCCTCTTTATCAGTAAGATGGTCTCAGTTCTGTTGGGGATTCCTATTGCTGCCAGCTGAGGGCCTGTGCGGTTGTTCAGGACATTGATCATCTTATTGGCTATCTCAGGCATAGTGCCTAGAGATGCCCTTGCTCTCTGACTTTCCTTGTGTGCCCTGCCTATGAGCTCCATGTGCTCATGAATGGTTTCTATGTACTGCCATTGATCTGTTATTGATTGACCAATATTGGCCCACAAAACCTTCTTGATCTCAGCCACAACCTTGTCAAGGGAGAGCTCTTTTTCCAGTTCCTTTATCTTCTCCTTAAGAGCCTTCACCTCTCTTGCTTTTTCAGCTACAGATTGCTTTGATTTATCATACTTTTCATTAATTGTGGCCAATTTTTCTTTAGTCTGATTCAGCTCTGCCATCTGGGCCTCTAGAACTTGAATCTCCTTCATCATCTTCTGCATATCAAGGCTTGGAGCCTGTTCTGATGTTGTTGCTAGTGCTGATGTCGATGGACCTGTTTCAGCTGTCTGTCTTGTGGGAGGAGTGATAATTTGAGGGGGCTCCTCAAGGTTAATCACTGGCTGAGGGGGCTGTGATGCCTGGCCTCCTTCTTTCTGCTGCAGGGCTGCCTGTAATGCAACCTCTATTTCTACCAGCTTCCCTTCTGTTTGCACCAACTGTTTATGTAGTGTTAGCAGCATGGCTGCCACATCCTGGTCTTTCCTCTGCTGAGCAACATCTTCTGTTTGAGGGTGAAGGGTTGCTAGAATCTTTACCATCTTCCTCAAAGATGCAATATCTGCCTCTTTTTCTTTTAATAATGCCTGTACAGCTTTGGGATCCTTTGGGTCATGCCCAAGCTCTATAATAATATCCTCTAAAGACCTGATCCTGTTGTCTTTAGCTTGAGAGGATGCCTTCTCCAATTCAAGTTGGGCAGTTGTATTATGCAGGCTATTTTGCAACTTGTGTGCCAGGAAGGTCTTGTCTGCCAGAGTTGAATAGACCATCTCACCCATTTGTTTGTGAAGCTCTATCTGGTCCATAGGGTGGATGTCTTTTGCAAGAACCTCAAGGTTGGTCCTTATATAATCTGCAGCTGACTGTGGCTGCAGCATAGTGGGCATGAAATGACTCATAGTCATTTTTCCCTCTGTTATGTCATATGCTGACATAAGCCTCTGCTGGTTTGTGGGAGCCATTTTGAGTAAATGGTTATATAGCTGGAGTCTAACTGGCTCATTTCTCTTCTTGATGTCAATGAACTGCTGCTTTATACTGGACTCAGCCCTCCTTTGCTGACTTGAGGAGCTGACCTCTCCTCCAATTATCCTTTCTTGTTCCTGCTGGAAGGAACTGGCAGATGCTTCCATGCTAGGTGGGCCCATACCCAAGGATTGCCCAATAGGCATCTCTTCTTCAGAAAGGGGATTTATTCTTTGCCTCTTCTCCCCTTGTTGATTTGTTGATGTGGTGAGGGGAGTTTCCTGCTCTCTATCCCTTTTCCTGCTTCTTTCTTCGTTTAATGGAGTTTGGAGCACCGAGGTCTCCACTATTGTTTCCTGCCTTGGAGGCACACTCTCTTGAGCCTGCTGCTCTGTAGATATGGGAGCTTCAGCCATTTTTTCTTGCTGTTTGGGCTGCTCTTTCTGCTGTTCTGCTATAGGGGGTGGCTGCTCCTTTTCCATCTCTTTCTCTTTACCTTTGCTGGATGCCTGTTGGATAGTTTTAGCTGCCTACTAGGGGGCTGCAGAGGATGAGGCAGCTGGTCCGAGTTGCACTTGATAAGAGGAGGAAACCTGCCCACAAGTTTCCAAGTCAGCCTCTTTCTCAAGATTCTTTGCTTCTTTTTGTAGAATTTCCTCTTTTTTACTTGCTTCTTCTAATGTGCCCTCTTTCCATCCTAACAAATTGGCATATTTTTCAATGTGGGGCAGCCTGACATGATCATAGCTAGCCAATTTATACTTGACCCTTCTAAGGCTAATGAAGTGATTTGGATCATAGGGTATCCAGAGGAAACTAGTTTGCAGTCCAAGGCGTTGCAGGATATTGTCTGCTTCTTGCCATGCCTCTTCTCTTTTATTATAGATGAATGGGCCTAGCTGATTTTTGACTTTCAGCTATACCTTCTTGTTTTTGCTGTGGAAATGGACCATGTCTGCATTTCCAAACTGCCTGAAATACTCTAGGGCAAAGAGTCTCATAGGGACATATCTTGGCAGCATATATGGGGCTAGCTCACAGCCATATATCCTGATCACCTGTGTGGTTCTGGTAAAAGTACCAATCCCCAATGCTGTAGGCTTTTGAGAGCTGGAGAATCCTTTGCATCTCATCTGTTAATCTTGGAGGATGGGCACTCAACAGCAAGGACATGGCTGGATGGATGAATAGGTCTATGAATTCACAGTAGTTGTATGGTGAAAAACATATCAGATGGAAAAATGAGGACCAAAACACTATAGACCTTGGGTTCCCTTGGGCATCAAGCTTCTTGAGAGTAATAGGGAAGCTATCAGGCTGATAGAATAGGAATAAGTGATAGATGTAAGAAGTATATCTGAATATCCTTTCCCTCTCTAGATTCATCAATTGCTCATGAATCTTATTGGCAATGTAGGTAGCATAATCATAATGAACAACAGGAGGCTTTCCAGGGGAAAAGATGGACAGCATGGCCAGAATGGTTTCATCAACATCCTCAGCTGTTCTATATCCCAGGACATAACTGATCATATCCACAAGCATTTTGCCCAGCTCATTTAGGTATTCATTTCCAATAGGGGGATACCTCACAGTTTCAGAGCCTGATTGAATGAATAATTGATTGATTTTTACAATTTGGGCACTGGACAGCTTACCTCCTTCCTTTATCAAATCCATGATGGAGAGGGGAGTCAATGGCCTTGAAGAATGAAAGTGTAGCATCTCATTTATGGCCTCAGGGGTGACATGAAACAAAACTGAGCCTGAGGAATTGAGGACAGCTCTCTGACAGGGGTCATAGTTGGCACTGCATCTGTGTATCAAGTCTGGGAGGATATTGACCTGAGGGAGATTGAAAATGGGCAAATTGGAGTCCCAAATCCCTAGGATATCATAACCACTGAGATGCTTGGCTTTAAGGTCATTGATTACATGAATGTTATATTTGGTATCCATTGAGGGTACTTCTGCCATCTGGTAATCTCTGTCAGCTAGGGCCTGCCACTCTAGCTCTCTTTGTGGGGCATTAAGAGGTGCAATATTCAATGCAACTGGTGTTTCCATGGTTTTGGTGCTTTGAGTTGTGTTTGAACTTGTTTTTCTGGGCACAATGATACAAAGCAGTGAATTCTATAGAAGCAAGGCAATTTATAGAGGAGACAGGGTGAATGATGGTGAAAACAAGTTGAAATGCTCTTGAGAAAAGTTTAATGAGCAAGTACTGGGATTTAAGGCTGGTTTTCCCGGAGAACTTGTGCAGCATAGGTTTTAGTTAGCGACTGCGCAAACTGACTGTAAATTGATGGAAATTTGGCTCAATGTGGACTTCTGTAGGTGAATTTAACCTTATAGCTGAAGATAGATGGTGGTTACCAAGGACTTGCTGGCAATTACAGTGATTTCTCTCTCTTTTCTCACTTATTTTGGTGAATTATACAAAAAACCAGGCGCAGAGGGGAAACTTGGATAAATACCTGGTGAACTCTGGCAATGGTGGCAAATGCAGATGGATTGAGGGTGCCCACGGTCTTTAAATCACTTTCTGCAGGTTGGCGGTGAAATGGTCGTAAATTTCATGTAGAGAGCTCAATAGTTCTTTTGGTGAAAATATGAGAAAAACGCGAATTTTGGTGAAAATATGGACATTTTGGGCTTTTTGGCGCGTTTTTTGGATGATGTCAGCATGACGTCATCGGGTGGGGTCGGGTACGGCAGGGTGATGTGGCAGCCTGTGAGTGGTCCACGGGGACTGGTGAGGTGGCGGACAGAGTGGAGCAGTGGCAGGCTTAGCGCTGATGCGGGGCCGACTTGGCATGACGTGGGCGTGACGTGGGCGTGACGCGGGCAGGCGGTATACGGAGGGCGGTAAGCGGTTCCATCGGACCGCTTATGGTACGGGGGCGGTATTGGCAGGCGGCCTCCCGATACGATATGGGAGCGACGCGTGGCACTGCCCTGACGTCACCCTCTGACATTTTTCGGGTGCTATCGTCCGGACGTTGGGGGCGGCCCGATATTGATATGGGCCGTCGGATGGGAAAGCCCAGATCCGACGGGCGACGGGTTGTGAAAATGATAGGACGATACGGCAGCGGGGCGAGCAATAATTTATTATATTTCTTGAAATGTGCGCCAGGGCGGGACTTTGGACTTCGGCGGATTTTTGGGTTTTTCAATGTTTTTTGTGAAATGCGCTTTGTAACCAAAAACTTTGGATAGGCGGAAAAAGTGGGTTTTTACAAGGTTTGTTGCAAATAGGGCGGGTAAAGCATTGTGAAGGGGTTGTAAAGGGAAAAAAAGGTAGGGCTTAGGTTATTAAACCAACCAGGGGTTAGTTTAATCCCTGACTTTACACAACCATATACAACAAGACTTTATTTCTGCATGGTTTTCCAATATTCGAACATATGGCTATAATGCCAAAGGGGAGGGATATATACATTTTTTGGGGTTTTATACACCATAGTGCTGTAGTAATAGGGAAAGGGGAACATAGGGAATTAAGTATAGATAGAGTTAGTGGTTAGTATTGGATGGAAGATATGGAGAAGAGGATGCAAAGACTAAGTTTTACAGGAAACAAACTTAGTTAGGAGAGTAGATCAAAATGAAAAGATTTTTACACAGGAAATGTGGCTCTTTATGCAACAAGGATCAATCAATGAGTTTGTTTTCTCTCATGAGCACAGGTGGTATTGGGATGTTAGCAAGGAATGTGATGGGGGATGATTGGGAAGTTAGACATGCTTCATTTTGTTGCTGCAAAACTGCTGAATAAGAGATCTGCACTGGCACCATGTGTTTCCTTTGCTTAGGCCAGTGATATGAAAGAAATCATGCTTCTGCAACCCCCTCTACCTGCCCTTTCTAGTTCCTAGCATTTTTTGTTGCTTCGAAGAGGGTGCTCTTAGACTTGCAAACCCTTATGTGCCTTTTCTTTTCCTTTGGCTTTTTCTTTTGATTTTCTATCTAAGGCTAGCCTTATTACTTCCAAGGCCCCAGATTAAACAGTTGGGAACCTTCATTCTCTACCTAGCTATTTATCTGCCAAGATTGAATAGTTTGGACAGATTTCTTTCTCTAATCTACAACAATAAATTGAAATATGGCATGACCCAGCTTAGACTGTTGGATCACCCATTCAAAAGTAGGACAACATCAACCAACTGTAAATATGTGTTTTTCACAAAAATATGAGATCTGTGCATCACCAAAGTAGATCATATTGGCACTTCCCCTGCCAATCATGAAAAATGAAAACTATTGGTATAAGTAGCTAACACTTTCTTCCTATTTAGACATTGGGTAGTGTAGTGACTGAACTCACCACATCTCAAGTACTTGATCTTTGATAGATCCTTCTTTTTATTTTCTCCTCCCTGTAAGCCTTTTTCCCGAATGGGACCTTTATTTTCCTTCCCCTTCGATGCAAGGGCTACATTCTCCTCGTCCTTCACACTCTTTGGTCATTTACTACTGCTGCCACTGATATTTCTCTCAACTATCGAAAGCTTCATTCCTTCCTTTGTGAAATAAACCCATAATCAATCCCAACCTGGTAGATTATCTCGTCCAATGATACCTTGGACGAAGGTAGCCCACTCTTGGGTGAAACCATTGAGAGTTGTATCCATTAGCTCACTCTCTTGAGGTGCTTATCCAACTGCGACAAACTCATCTTAGACATTTTTAATTTTTGTGAGATAAGGAGTGACTCTTTCATCCTTATGCATCTTGGTGGTCCTCAACCTCTCCTTCAATAACATTTTCTGGTTCTTGGAAAGATTCTGGAAAAGCGTGGAAACTGCATCACAAATTTCTTTAGCTATATTCTTGGCCGCTTAGTGTGAGACTATATGATGTTGAATGCCATCAAGGATCAACCATTTTTCCTTATCCATCCCCTTATTGTAGTTCTCTATCTACAACCGGTCTATAGGTATGACTACAACTCTCTCTGTATATGTCTTTAATCCATGCTCATCTAGCAGGAAAGACATTGTGTATTTCTAGATATAATAATTTGAGGCTCCATATAGCTTATCTTGATCTCGAAGTCATGCTGAGGCCATTTATGGAAATATCACAATTTGGAAAAATAAACAGGAATATCCTCCCATTCCTGCTTGGCTTCCTACCTTGCTACTCGCACTCCCTTCTAGAATGCGCAATTCTTCCTATTTCTACTGCCTTCTGCTACTAGAAATAAAAAATTTCCTCTTGAAATTGTATCTAGAAACCATCTGAGAAATTCATCTATGTGTTCTTTTCTCTTCTTCCCAACACTGATCTGCTATTGCAAAAAAAAATTGCTACAAAACAAATGCGCCCAGATCTTCTCAACGAACTCTCTCATCTGCTCACTGGAACTTCTTTTTGACAATACCACTACATGTTTTGACTTCTACTAGAAATTATATGAATGATATATCACCACAAATTAAATTATCAACCAAGGAATCGTAATCAGTAGAGATGATAATCTATATGTTTTAGCAATAGATAATCTATCTATGTGTCAAGTATAGTGGAAAAGACAGTAACTTAACTCATACCAACCTTAATTTTTAAAATAAGTCCAATCATTACTAATAACGCACACACTTTCACACATTAACTATTGTAGTTTCTACTGGTACAAGAAATCATTTAGTACATGTACATGAAATCATTCAGTACAAGTACAGGAAACTATTTGGTACAGGAAATCATTTAGTATAGGTACAAGAAACTATTTACTATAATACTAATTCGGGAATTCTGTTTGCTATCTGAAATGAAACAGTCTAATGAAATATGAATAAGGGTATGCTTTCTACTGCTACTGTTTAATCTACACAACATTCAAATTCGCAAAATAACATTCACAACTCTATCTTATCAATTAAGCAACCTCTTTCTTATGAAGAATAAACCTAAGACATATAAATTCCACACACACACAACTAAAACTTGAAATGTTAACAATCTTTAAAGCTCACACTTCTATGCTTATCTAATCACTCTTGCAACATTGGATTGATCCTCCAACCTATGATCTCAAACCACACATAGCTAGGCCTATAAGAAGAAATTAATTTTCTATGAGAATGGGTAAGGAAATCTTCTGCAAAATAGAGTAAATAACTTCTATAGAAATGAAAGACAACAATAATTTAGAGCACACAATTACTGAATGAAATGCTAACTTAGAGCACACGATTACTGAATGAAATGCTAACTACAAAATAAAGAAGAAGATCACTGGGATGATGTTGGTGGGCCCTTGCCAAAACCAACCGGAAGCTTATAAGAACTTACAGACTACTGAGATAAAACACATAATATCATAACAGTTATACTCGCATTAGTCTTCAAAAAGTGAAATTACAAACTGTTCTTGAAGATATTTAATAGCATAACTAAGGATTACATACACATACACAACATGAACTCTCTGTCTCTATTACTCAATCAATTGTCCATATGATGATCCCCTTCACCATCTTCAGGCCCTCTTTAAATAGAGAGACAACTTGAGATGCAAAGAGATTGAATGCATATCTTTGAGAAGGTTTTCTTGGTCTTTACATCTATGGTTTCATAAAACTAACAACATATCATTACAATCTTAACATATCACTTAAAATATATAAGAATATGTCTTGGTAAAAAACCGCATGCTTAATTTGATTAGTGCAGGTACAGGATCCCCAACGGTCGTGGTACTAGAATGTTCCAGTACTCTATTATAGGTACTGGATGAGCGTTTGTAGTATGGATACTAGAAGCGATTCGTAGTACAGGTACTAGACAATGAATGAGTGCAGGTACTAGACTGCTACCAATTGGATTTTTTGATGGAGGCTGGTCATCAACAAGCTCCTGGTCTAATAAAATTCATCATATTCCAATTAGATACTTAGAGCAACAAAATAATTATTCTAGCTACTAAGAAATCATAAGACTATGATTAAAAAGCCTTTATACCTCATGTACACTAGAAGGTCAATAAAGCATAGCTCAAGGTGTACTTGGAGAAATAATTTTGGATTTTCAAGGCCAAAATAGGTGTAAGGGAGGCAAATTTGGATGACTTCAAGCATCAAAATGCAGACTCAACATTCCCCCATGCTTTTCTTATTACATGTCCTCACGCAATACAAAACTACAAAATTGTTTATGCCACTATCTGGTTGACATGTCAATGGATTAGGCTGAGAGGTCCAGCCTAACTATCTCCATATTAAGTTATTTCTTGATGACTCTGGTATATT
Organism: Pinus tabuliformis; assembly: GCA_031772625.1. Taxonomy (NCBI): domain Eukaryota; kingdom Viridiplantae; phylum Streptophyta; class Pinopsida; order Pinales; family Pinaceae; genus Pinus; species Pinus tabuliformis. The sequence goes on from CM062804.1 coordinate 1,575,837,104, forward strand.
TGACCAACCAGAGGACCCTATTCAACTTCTCAGTCAGCTCTATTTTCTCAGCTTGCAATTTCTGGTTTTACTCTTTGAGGAGGTCATTCTCCTTCTTGATGTGGCTATCCAATATTTCATACTCCAACACCTCTTGGTTTAAATTTTCAATTTCCTTTTGAAGCCATTTTAACTTCACTTGAGGTTGAAATAGACTTGAGGCCTGAGATTCTTGTCTTTTGAGTTTCTTTGCAGCTAATCATTCTTCTATCAAGTCCCTCAGGGTTTCTGTAACTAACTCCTCTATCTCGCTGGTGACTTCAATGGGAGCATTGTCTACTCTTGAGGATGCAGGGATGTCCACTTCCTTCCCTGGTGCTTCCTTAATATAAGGGTCCTGCTTCAACATGCCTCGTGTAACTCTTCAATTAGTGCATGGAGGTTTACTACTATCAAGAACAAACACTTCAAGACGTTTCTTATCTAGCCGCTTCCTTTTTACCAAAGTTTGTACTTTCTCCACACAACTAGGTTGTTCTATGATGGCCTTTGTTATGTTTGTCACAGGTACTTCTACACCGGTGTCTTTGGTGACTTGACCATCCTTCTGTGTCTTACCCTTTTTCTTAGGGATATTCTTTGGTTTCAATGTGGGTTCCTCTTTTGCCTCTTAAGGCTCATTAGTTTTTCAAAAGGTGTGATAGTTTCTTGGTCAAAGTCTTTTCTCTTTGCCTTTCTGTCCCTTTTTATAGTTTTATTGCTATTCTCCCCTGCCTCACTAGTCATAGGTTTCGGGTGATCTTTTGTGGAGTCTTGACCAGGGTTTACTAAAAAGAAGTCTTTAGTAAGAAAATTCTTCCAACTTCTCTTTCTCTTCCGAAGCTCATGGACAATTAATAATTTGATGAGCCCATGATGGTATAAATTGGTTTCTGGATTTTTAACCATGGACTTAACCCCTTTTGACTTTTTTTGTAAAATTTTCCATAAGAAAAATGGAAAATTGACTTTAGGGCATCCTTCAAAATGTTGTAATAACCTAAGATGATATAAAAAGGTGAAGGAATATCTACCTTCGCATGTCATAAACTTTTGCAGACTGGTGATCATGGTCCATAATTCGGGCTTAATCGCACTCCTTGGAATTCATTTTGATGGATCCAAAATTGAGTAATCTGTCACCAGAAATGGCTGCCACAACTGCTGGTCGAATGGCATACCCTTGAAGTATTTCTCTCCACTTTGGGATAGCCCCGTTGCTTCAACAATTGAGTTCTCGTTCACTACCATATCAAAGCTTCCTAACTTGACCATTTTATCGTCAAAATTCTAAGCGAATACTCGAGGCACTTCATCCTGGAACCCACTGAATTTCTCCAGAAAAACAATCCATTCAGCGTATTTATATTTCATTTTGTAAGCCTGATATTATTGCGCCTCTTTACAGAGATAGAAAACTAGCTCATGCCGGTCAACCCCCATACCTATCTTCGAAATAGCGCTTTAGAAATGGAATCTAGTGTTTAGTGTGGAAAAAATGGGTAGTAGATGTAGACATAATGGGTGCGGTTTCAAAAAGGGTGGATAGATATGGTCGACATGAGGAGAAAAAGGGAAAAAAGTGTCGTATAGTCAAATGATTATGGCAAATGGCAGAATGTGGAGTCATGATACGATAATAAACCGTAGATAATGTTGATAGAGTGATAACGTAATGGGCCATAGACAATGTAATGGAGTGATAAGGTAATGGGTTGTAGATAGGAGAGATAAGATAGAAAGTAATTTAACGAATATATGCATAGTCATTCATAATGTGTGCGACCAATCACGAGGGGAGAAGTGGATATTTCTAAATGATTGATAAGATAATGATTAACTAACCACCATCATAGTTAGGAAAGGGGAACCACAAGGTAAGCGAATGATAGACATAGTTAGGTGTAAGGATAATACACATGAAATTAAAACATTTTAATTCACAGTTCAAATGAATCTTAATTAGTAAGAATAAAAACAAGTTACCCATTTTTAATTGATGATGTTATTTTTATTAAAACCACAGAAAATGATAAAAATGCAGTTTGCAGTACCAATACCGGACGCTTGCATTTTCTGGTTCTTTCATAATTGGAGATCTCACTTGATGGCCAAAGTGTTCTGAACTTTCGCTGTGAATTTGATGGCCTTTATAAATTCAAAAATAACTAAGACCTCCTATCTTCATACTGTAGATGATGACAATACCTATTATTTCTGATTCCCGTACTACAAGTTGCTGGTAGAGGAGCTAGTTTCCAGGTACCGGAAAAAAAACCTGTTATTGTCTGCAAACTATATGAATCACAGCAGAAGTGGTGCATAAAGATGACAATTTTTTGATCACGTCCCAAGATCTGTAACGAGGAAGTACTATAACTGGACAATACAATATTTTTTTTGTTGAGATACATGAATTTTCTCTTTTTAGGATCCAGTCATGGTTCCATTTTATTGCAGAATAACCCTAACTACTACTGTTCTGTGTATTTTTCTCGAGCCTAGATCAGTTAATGCTCGCTGGTATTTTCAATTTTAAGGAGTATGAAAAACTTAAAGAAAACTCCATTTCACTTACCCGTGGATTTTTCTCGAGCCCGAGCTAGTTCGTTCTCGCGAGTGTTTTCAATTTTAAGGAGTCTGAAAAACTTAAACAAAACTCCATTTCACTCACCCGTGGATTTTTCTTGAGCCTGGGCTAGTTCGTGCTCGCTAGTGTTTTCAATTTTAAGGAGTCTGAAAAACTTAAATAAAAATCCATAGGCTCCTTTTCCATAAATACTTTACCAGGGGTGGTTAAAGGAATAAACTTACACCTAGTAAATGCCCTTCTTTATTGTCTATCTACATGGAAGGAAACATAGTTAGTAATAAAAAATTTTTACTCCTATCTACCTACATATGTACAAAATTAAAAAAACAATCAGAAATTTATAGTGATGAATCAGTAGGAGGAGCATCCCTCTCACTTACTAACTGCATTTTAGAGCTTTGAAGAACTTGTCTAGCAAACTCTTCTTTGGATAATGATTTATGATAGACTTTCAATATGTGCCCATATACTACAAAATAAGTTTGATTGATATCGATAGTTTTTATTTTGATTATACCATTTTCATAGATTGTGTCTACCTCATAAGGTCCCAGCCATCGTGTTGACAACTTCCCTTGGAAATTTTTAAACGTGCTGTCATACAACAAAGCCTAGTCACCTAGTTGAAAAAGTTTCTTCTTAATAAACTTATCATGCCATTTGGTTCTCTGATCTTGAACAAGCGTAGTGCTTTGAAGAGCATCTTCTCTAATCTCATCCAATGCATTCAATTCCATTAGCCTTTGTTTTTGTGCCTCATCTAAATCCATTCGTATCTGCATGGAAGTTTTGAAGGTTTTAACTTGGAATTATATAGGAAGCAATAACTGTTTTCCGTAAACCAACTCATAAGGAGAATGTCCTGTTGTGTTTCTCCAGGTTGTCCTATAGGCCCACAAATCTTCTGGTAACCTATCAACCTAGTATTTATGGTGCAGTTGTACTGTTTTTTTTGTTTATTTGTTAAGCTTAGTAGGTCCTCCTTTTTCATTCATTTATAAAGCAAATTTACACCACATAGATTGGCTAGGTGGCCTCAACTTTCCCATTGGGAAACCAAGTCTGTTGGCCACCTATCCGCATTGTATGCCATCCAATAACAAAAGAGTTTCAGTATTTCTATCCAAGCTATATAAGTCTCTGATTCATGTCCATACTCTAGATACCTACCTACCTATACATATTCTTGCATAAAGAAATGTAAAATATACCCGCATATATAAACAAAACTTAACAGGGGAGATTGTCTAATCATTCTGATCAGTCGAAGCTAATTCCACTGGTGCTGGGTCTTTGGCATTCGAACCTGGCATCTCTATCAGCTCCAAGATACATGGGATGTGCCTCTCAATTCTGTCAAGTCTGATATCCTGCTTGTGTAGTTGAAACTACACTTTCTGGAATTCCTGTTTATAATTCGGCATGCCTTGGACAGTGATAGCCATGCCCATCGAAATTTGCTCCATAGCCTTGCCCAATAGGCTTTTCATCAACCAATATAGGTATAAGGTCTGTTTAAATAGGTGATCCTGCCTCTATTGTTTCCAGGGTCTGGAAATAGGGTCCTCCAATCCTCCATTTCCGTGTTTGTCTCGCTATCCTATTTGACTTCCTCTTCCCATTCCTCTAGAATTTTACCAATAACTTCATCTGTGCCCTCATAGTATGCTGCTGCCACCTCAATGATAAGTCTTTCCACAAGTTTTCTAACTTTGTGTGCCTCAGACATGCCCAGGTATGTATCCTTTCTAGTTTCTTGGGCTCGTCTTCCACGACCACGACCACGACTTTTCGCAGGACGAGCCATGGTTGCGATTCCCTAGTCTTGTTCATTGCAACAATTCATTAACCAAACAAAATTACACATGATATAATAGTAGTCTCACCCTCGGGTGGTATTATTACAAGTTCCCACCTCGCCTTGTTCCTCCCCTTCCCCATTGATTACATTTCCAGGGCCTTCATGGTCGTAGGTCAATTCCCCAAAGGGGGCCGACCCACTACCATCCTCAGTGGTACCCCATCGCCCTAGCCACCTCCTCTCAGCCTCAAGTAGGTTAGCTGCCACTCCCCAATTACCATTTGGTGAGTGCTGCCACATGCCTTTGATCAACCAACCATGGTATGCATACCCTTTCCCCTCTGCCTAGGATGCAGTCAAAGAGCCCAGCTCAGTCATCCTCTCATCCCTAATCCCCAAGACATCGCCATAACCTATCTGATTGTTATAGCCATTACCGTTCCCTTTCCAAAATCCCAACCCATAGTTCTCAGCCTTTCCCTCTCTGCTGCGGTTTCTATCTACCACCCAACAACTACACTTACATCTACAACAAGAACCTTCTCCTACATTGCAAGTGGATAGACACACTCTCCCCTAAGCCTGTCTCTCTACCTTTACCTACAATACCTCTACAAGAAACCCCATTCGGCCCTCTGCTTAGAATTCCTCGGGTTTCCATGCGATACAACAAAATTTTGAAACAAAGGGAAATGCAAACAATACCAAGTAGATGCAGGATACAGATGCAAGACCATGCAAAAACCAATAGTATCCACCCCAATTCCTCCATCGTTCCTCAATTTCCCACTTTTCACCCATAATTCTCCCCTTCTCCCTCCAGCGAAAACCAAATCAGGTCAACGTTGCGATGGATGAGAGATACCAGAGTACATGCCCGTGAGATCCCGCAGTTAGATGAATTACTTGTCACCGTGGATGGCATCGTAGAACCCATCTGGTGCACCAACCTCCCCATCCATGATTGAACCAAACTACAACACCCAACTGTCTCCCTTTTCTCCTGTTTATGCCTTCACAACCATAACCCTCGCTGCCACCTTTCCCACCTTCCATGCATGCAATATTGCAAAGGGCCACTACACCCATCACCTCGAGTGTGTGGGGGACGGTGGTATAGTACTCAGAGGTACCCTCCATTAAACCTCTATTTGATTTCCCAACCACCGGCTCGCACCTCGATCTGGGTATGAAACTATACTGTCTTGGTGAGAACGACCTCGATGACTTCATTGGTGGATTCTACCTGTCCATTTTCTTGTGAATGGTAAGGTGTGGATTTATGATTTATGATACTTCTCTGTAATAGTTTTGACCAATTTGGAGGTAAATTAAGTTCCCTAATCAGTGACTATTTCTCTTGGTACACCAAAACGAGTAAATATCTCTTCAAATAAGAAATCAACAACAGATTGTTCATTAGAAACATATAATGATTTAGCTGCTACCCATTTGGTTACATAATCTGTAGATACCAAAATATACTTCTTCTTTTTAGACATAGGAGAAATTGGACCAACAAAGCCTGTGGACAATCCTCAGAGTTGGTTACATATTTCTTATCATCCTTAAAAATGGTGGGCCAATAATATCTGGATTATAGCACTTTGTATGTAGTCCTTTTGGCAGCAAAATTTCCTCCACATGGTTCATTATGGCAGGATTTGAGAATGTCTTGCATCTCATCCTCTCATACACATCTTCTGATCACTAGGTCTGGTCCAGTGCGGTACAAACAATCTTCGTGCCACATATAATTGGCATTGAGTTGTATGATTCTCTATTTTTCTCTTGAAGAAAATTTTTGTGGTAAATTTCTTGTAACCAAATAATTAGCTACATCTGCATACCAAGGAATGTAAGTAGAAATAACAAATAATTTTTCATCTGGAAAATCATCAGTAACTGGTGCACTATCACCTGTATGGATAAGTCTAGACAAAAAATCAGTGACACGATTATCTTTTCCTGGTCTGTCAATGATAGTAATATTAAATTCTTGTAGTAGTAAGAACTATCTAGCAACATAGGCATTGGTGATATGTTTATTCATTAAGAATATAATAGTTGAATGGTATGTGTGTACAAAAACTTCATACTAGGTTATATAATGTCTAAATTTATTAATGGCATGAATTACTAATAATAATTCTTTTTCAGTGACTGTGTAGTTTTGTTATGTAGGAGAGAGATTTTTTCTAACAAAATAAATGGAATAGGGAATTTGATTCTCTCTTTGGCCCAAAATAGCCCCCAAAGCTGTGTTTGAAGCATCAGTATAGATGTGAAAAGGGAGAGACCAAATTGGTTCTCTCAGAATTGGAGCAGTTGCCAGTTTTTGTTTAAGAGTTTCAAGGGAAATTTGACACTGAGAATCCCACTGGAAATCCGCATATTTGGTTAAACTTTTGAACATAAGAGCCGCTATTGATGTAAAATTTTGAATAAATCTTCTATAATACCCGACATTCCCTAGAAAACTTCTAACTTATTTTTGAGATCTAGGAGTTTTGATCTGAACGATTATTTCAATCTTAGTAGGGTCTACTCTTATCCCAACCCCAGAAATATGATGGCCTAACACAACACCCTCAGTAAGTATAATTCTGGATTTTTCATTGCTAAGGGCAAGGTTGGTCTCTTGACATCTGATTAAAACTTTCTCTAGTTTGTCTAAAGCTTGTTGGAAATCCTCCCCATATACTGTGAAGTCATCCATATAGACTTCCACACAGTCTTGGGTTATATTGGAGAAAATAACAAGGACAACCCTTTGAAAGGTGGTAGGGACATTTCATAACCAGAAAGGAAGAACCTTATATTATAAGCATAAATATGCCATGGACAAGTGAAGGTAGTCTTTTCTTGGTCTTTGGGTGCAATTTGGATTTGAATGTAGCCAGTAAACCCATCCAAAAAGGAATTTCTTTTTTCCAGATAAGGTATCTAGTACCTGATCAATGAAAGACAAGGGGAAGTAGTCTCTAAAGGTAGCCTTATTTAGTTCCCTAAAATCCACACAAATTCTCCATTTACCATTTTTCGTAGGTACAATGACTAATGGTGACACCCACTTACTATCAGAAATATGATAAATGAAGTTAGCATTTAAGAGATTTTCAAGTTATTTGTTTACTATATCTTTTAGGGTAGGGTTCATCCTTATTTGAGGTTGCCTCACTGGTCTAATTTCATCAATTGTATAGATGTGATGCATGCATGTGTCGAGGTGGATCCCTTTCATGTCAGATTAATCCCATGCAAACGCACTGCATTGTATTTTAATCATTTGAATCAATTGTTCTTGTTGCTCTACTTTTAGACATAATTAATATATAGACACTTCCTAGGGTTAATTTCAACATCATGGACAAAGGGCTCTTTACCTTCACCTATTGCTGTTATGGAAAACAATGAGGAGGTAGAAGGATGACATGCTTCCTGAAATTTAGAACTGAAAACATGCTCATATTCTTGAAAGGTTTGTGGAATATCAATACATCCCATTGTGGCTAAGAACAAGTTAAAAAATTGATCTTCTATTTTTTCTTGGAGAAATTTAGACTATTCAATTGTTAAGAACGATTGAGTACATTCATCCTCTCCATATGGGTTTTCTATCCATAAGGGGATTTCTGTAGCAGGTTGGGCAGGAGGAAATAAAATAATTTTTTGACTTTGATATCCATTGGAAATTGTCATCTCTCCAGTCCTGCATCCAATAAAGGCATCAACTGTGGCTAGCCAAGGTCGGCCTAGTACTACTGGATGTCCAGGTTTGGAGGATTTTGGATGGATCACAAATAAGTCTACATGATATTCCCAGGAAGCTAGTACGACTGTTATGTCATCTAGGCTTCCTGTAGGTTTAAGGATGAATTTGTTTGCTAACTCCAATAATGTTTGGGTTGGCCTCAAGCCTTCTAACTGCAACTTTTACATAATATCCACAGTCATGAAATTTATTGTTGCACCTAGTTTGGTAAAGATATACCACTAATCTGTATGGTCACTAGTGGATTCCCAACCTCAAGCCTTCTAACTGCAACTTTTACATAATATCCACAATCATGACATTTATTTCTACACCTAGTTTGGTAAAGATATACCACTACTCCGTATGGTCACTACTGGATTCCCAGGATCAGTGTATTTAGAAGGCATCTCTGACATGGTTTCTGACAATTGGCCAACTAATTTTATAATAGGGGGATCCTTCCTTTTTCTTCCTGGATTTTTAATGCAAATATCCCTTACAATCTTGGCATAGATAGGAATATCTTTGATAGCTTGTAGCAAGGGTATCCTTACACAAATATTTCACAGTTCAACATCTAAATCATATCCTAGTCGGAACTTAGGATTTTTGACAAGTAATCTCTCTAGATAGGGTGGTTGAGTAACCTCCTAAGATGGTTTAGGTTGTATGGTAGAATTTATTGGTGTTGAGGGAGGGTTTTCTTCTTCATCGGAAGGAGAATCTTCCTCTTTTCTAAGTATGTCCTTGTCTTTAAGAGGTGGGTTTATTAGCCGTTCTTCTTGAATGATCATTGCAGGTCCTATTTTATTTAAGACCTTTCCAGACCTTAGTCAAATTTCACTGATTGGAACTGAAGTGATAGTGTAGGTAGGTAAGGTTTACAACTCCATATTTTGTACAAGTTGAGCTGACCTATTATTAGGGTTTGGAATGCGTTGTGTAGGTAATTGAGTAGGTCGAGGAGGATTTGGATTTTTTGGCATTTGTTTTTGACTCAAATTCATGGGAAGAGAAAGTTGTTGTGGGATTGGGTTCATAGGTAGATGTTTTTGACTTGGTTTCATGGGTAGAGCAGATTGTTGTGAACTTGGTTTCGTAGGCAACTTTTTTTTGAGGAAATGAAGGTAGCAGGAGTGGGTTAAACCTTGGCAATCATTGAGAAATATTTGGAGGATATTGTGTGTAGGTTGGATAAGAAGTTGTTTGGTATGGATTTGTTGAGCCTCATCATTGGGTAACTATATGGAACTTAATCCACCTCCTAGCTTATTAAAATCAACTCTTCTCATAATTTATTACATATTTTGATTGTATTTTGCTTAATGAGATGAGTCAAAGTGAGATATTATGCCTAGTGGATTAATATGAATTGGTTGTAGGTTTTTGAGAGAAAATCATGGAAATTTTGTCTAATTAAGGGATAAAACTTGAATGAGACAAGGAGGAGGGATTGTAGGAGGTAGATTCTCCTCATTTACACCTCACTCATTCGAATATTCCTCCATCAATCACATTTGATCAGAGTACAAGCAGTCAAGTCATGGAGATCAAAAGGCAGCCGAGCAAGTGACAGTCAAAGAGCTAGTTTATGTCGAGTTTGGGAGCTGAGCCTCCCTAGATTTAAGGAAGTCGTTGGAGACTTAAGTTGTATAAATAAGAAGGCCTAGAGCCTTATTAGGATTCAAATTTTTGCTGTAAAAACACTAGTCATTTTTCGAGTTCAACACTTGTGGAAGACAATGTTATGTAATTTCCTGTTTTGATAATGAGAATGAGTATTTCCTTGATCCAACACTGAGTTGACTCAAAGGGCTGATGTTCTTGGGTTAGGTCCCAACCCTAGTAGCAAAGTCTCCTCTTCTTGCATTTGTATGCTTAATCAATTTCATGTATTAATGGTTCAATTGTCTTTAGAATTATTTCATTGCAAGTAGTTGTAGATTTGATTAGTTTGCTTCCATTTGTGCTTTACTTCAGCAGTAGCTTAGAAAAGATAAAGGAACATCGTAAAGCTACCAGCGGGTGGATTTTTCCTCACTCCTTCCTTCAGGGATCATGGTTTGAGGAAAGAACCCCTATGTAGCCCCAAAAAGATAGAATTCTAGTTTCTCATGGAATTTAGGGTTTTCCGTACTTAGGCCAACATTTGATCAGTTTGAAAGAATAGGATTTAGTTATCATTTATTCTATATTTAGTCTTACATTATATCTCATCAAGGTTTCATATTATTTTGCAAAGTTTCCTCATGCATGAAATAGGCAGCTAGCTTATGAAATTATGTTTTCCTTAGTTAATTGAAATCCTTCTTGTTTACATGATTTATGGATAAATGTCAATGGTTGATGCAGTGCAGGAGTTTCAGAAGTACATAGAGATTTCATGATCAACAAAATCACCCCAACTTCATCCATCCATGATCATTCCTTCCTTTCACCAAAATCCTCACCAATTTCATCATTTCACAAGAGTACTTCTCCAAACTTGTTGAGCAAATCCAAGCATCTTCCAACTCTGGTTTTGAGTTCTGAAGTAGTCCTAGGCACTCCCTTGCCTCATTCAATCCACCAACCACCTTCCCTAAGCCTTTAATCACCTTCAACATCCCTCCTTTTGCTCTCAGCTCTGTCCCGTAGGAATACAGGGGATCCATTAGGAATTCAAGACATTGTGTAGAACACATTAGGACATCCTATAGGTTGACCTGTAGTGGCCTGTTTTGAGGAAGAATTGTGGAAAGATCCCCTAGGAAGCTAGAATAGGACCCATACTTGTCTCCCAAGCCTTCTAACTATTCACCATCATACCTAAGCCACCTGCCTCATCACCAAAATAAGTTAGCTTTCACACTTTCTCATGAAAAAAGACAAAAAGAAAAACATAGTTATTTTATTCATTTACATGCACAATAGTAGAATGTTTGATGTTTCAATTTGCATACCTAGGAAAATATGATTGCATACATGTTAACTTAGCATTATTTTGAAGCAAAACCTCTTAACAGTTAGTTAGAAAAATGGTGTATTTTAGCATTTGATTTCAGTGCTTTTCTTACTGCAGTAGGCAAGCTTTCCCTTAGTGTAGATTTCTCTTTTCCTAATTGGTAATCAAGCTTCTTCTGAATCAATTTAAGTCTGGTTTGAAAAACCTTAGTGGTCTATTGCCAACTTAGCAGTGACAAAGAGTGGACCCATCACATTTACTTGTGTATACAACATTGTCACCTCCAAGTTTGTACGAACCCCGAGTTGATAAAGTAAAGTTGGTAGCCCCAGGAGTTGCAACATTCTTGCTGCAATACTGGTGCTCATCACTTTTTGGTGCCATTGCCGGGGAGGTGTCTGAGTAATATGTGATTTTTTCTTTCTTTCTTCCATTTCTTATCTTTGACATTCTGCTATTAGTTTCATTTCTGCAAAAGTAATTTAGTTTTCTTTCTTTTCCATTCTGCATTCTTTTCTTTCTTTTCCATTCTGCAAGTGAGATTTCATTCAAGCAGTTAGTTTTCATTCAGTTAGTTAGTTTCCATTCAATTTGCAATTTCAATTATGCAATTATTTTCAAAGCTTGAAAAAAAACACAAAACAAACCAAAAACACTTCTTTCATGCCTCGTAGGAATAGGGATAACTTAGGGAATTTTTTACCAAATACCCCCACCGCTTCAAACAGCCAACCTTCCCTCTTCTTCGGTGGATGTGAATTGGAGGAACCCTTAGGTGAATAACCAAATATATTTGAAGAGCTTACAGGGGGAGAAGAAGAAGAAGAACCCATTCCAACTGACCCAATGGCTGAAAATAGAAATGACAAAGGAAATAGAGAAAGAGTTGAGGGTACCTTTCCCATCAGAGAAACTAATGGGGATACCAAGATGAAGAATATAAGCCCCTCTACTCTTCCTCATTTCCATGGCTTGACCTCAGAAGATCTAGACACTTTCTTGTTTGAGTTTGCTATCATATGCAGAACCTATGATTACACCAATGATGAGAAAAAATTGAAACTATTCCCATCCACTCTAAAGGATGCAACTTTGTGCTAGTTCATGGGTTTACCTGAGGATAGCATCACAACTTGGGCTCAGATGCAACAAGTCTTCAAAAACAAGTATCGAGACTACTGTACGTCCAAAGACACGAAAGAAGAAATTTTTAGGATGACCTTAGGGCATGATGAATCCCTAGAGGATTATGAAGAAAGATTCCAGCTTAGCTACAAAAGGGCCAGGTGCAAACTTGATCCTGAGTCACTGAAGCTAGTCCTACTTAGAGGGATAAGGGAAGATCTTTTGGATACCCTAAACTTGCTAACAGGAGGGGACGTCTACCAACTACCCTATGAAGATATCAATACTACCTTTAGGAACCATTCTAGGGCAGTTGGGAAAAAGGGTAGGGGTAGTCAACCTATGGTAAGTCCATCCTCTTCCAATACATACATCAAATGTGAAATTGGAAATATGTTGGAAGATTTCAAGAGTGAGATGCTGCAAATACTTTCCCTACATATGGATGCTATGCACATCAAGAGAGGAGGTAGAGAGAGCCTTAGCCATTTTCTGCCCTAGATGCACAAGGAGGCACCCTAGGAATGAATGTCCATTGAATCTGATTGAAGTCTACTCGGTCTATGAAGAAAACCACTCCACATATAAGTGCTGTTCTATACATGGACTAAAAGCTGTGTATCAGGGGACTGAAGGGGTGACTGAACAAATCTACTACATAAATCAAAGGAGACATCATGGGCCTTGGCCATGTTGGGTTGTGTTATATTCTTTCCACGACTAGCCCACGTAGTTAATCGGGGGGTTAGAAGGGGGGCAGAGCCCCCCCTTTGTTGTGTCGATTGCGTAGCAGGGGGAGTCACAAGGGGTTTGACGAGTGTAGGTAACCCCACTGTATGGGGTTTGGGGCAGCTCCTCGGAAAATTTTGTTTTTGGACCCTATATTAGGTTGGGCAGACCTACCTATGGTTTTTTGCATGTTTCTCACACATGGTTTTGGACACGATGGTTTTCGGTCCATGGTTTTGGATGCGATGGTTTTCGATCCATGGTATTGTATGCTTCAACATGTATAAATATGTATTGTAACATTGAAAGGAATATAATGAAAAATCAAGCTGGTAGTCTCAGTTTTGGGATCCAGGGGAAAATCTCTGTGTATATGTGTTATGCTCTCGCATTGTTTATTTTTTGTGTTTTAGAATTCAGATGCAGGTAATTTATGTACGGGGTTAAAACCTACATTTGGTATCAGAGCTGTTTTGGCTTCAAGGGGACGCCTTTGTTGCTGAGGGGTTTCGCTCAGGCCCATGGTAGACCTTGTTCAGTGGGAGATCTGCGGGATCAATTCTGGTGGTGAAAGAAGATGGCGAGCAGTGGAAAGATAGAGATTGAGAAATTTAATGGTCAGAGTTTTGAGTTGTGGAAACTCAAGATGGAGGATCTGTTGGTGGATAAAGATTAGTGGATCACGGTAGATCCGAGTACTAAACCAACGAGAGTGTCTGATGAAGAATGAAAGAAGTTAGATCGTAAGGAAAAGAGAACAATATGATTGTGTGTCTCAGATTCAGTATTGCTGAATGTATTAGGGGAAGCTATGGCGAAGGCTTTGTGGGACAAGTTAGGGAATTTGTACCAATATAATTCTCTGGTGAATAAACTGTTCCTACGGAAAAAACTGTATAACCTGAGGATGAAAGATGGAGACTCGGTGATAGAGCATATGAATGTGTTTAATACTGTGGTAAGTCAGTTATCGTCTGTTGATATCAAAATTTCAGATGAATATAAGTGCATTAGTTTGTTGTGTTCTCTACCAGATTCATGGGATAGTCTGGTTATTGCAATAGGTAGCAATGCAATTGCCTTGCAGTTTGATGAAATAGTCTCATCCTTGCTGACGGAGGAGATGAGACGGAAAAATATGGAGAGACAAAATGGTGATGCCTTGTCTGTACAAGGACGGTCCCAGAACAAAAACAAAAATAAGTCATCGAGTGGGAGATCTAAATCTAGAGAGAGATCTAAATCTCCAGGAAAACCTGTAAAGGTGGTGCGCTGGAAATGCGGAAAGGAAGGGCACTAGAAAAGGGATTGTAAATCTAAAGCTCCTGACAAAGGAAAGGGATTTGATGATGGTCCTTTTGCAGAGGCGAAAACCACCTCAGATGAAGGTGGGGATGTGTACTTGGATTTTTCAAGTATACATGTATATCATGAGGCATGGTTGATTAACTCAGGTGCATCCTTTCACTTCACTCCCCATGGAGAGTGGTCCTGCGAGTATGAGAAATACGATGGTGGTGATGTGTTCTTAGGGGATGATAGGAAGGCTAGAATCGTTGGTTGCGGAAAAGTAAAGTTGAAGTTGCAAGGTGGAAGGGTTAGAACACTTTCGGGTGTTCTACATATTCCTGCATTGGCTAGAAATCTGATTTCTATAAGAAAGCAGGATGATGCAGGTGTAAAAATAGTGTTTTAGAAGGATACTTGCAAGATGGTTCGGGGAGAACTGGTATTGATGTGGGGAGTTCGGATTGGAACTCTTTACAAGCTGCAAGGTAGCACTGTTGTTAATGGGTGCAACAGTTCTATGGTTATTGAAAGTGGAGTAGAAAATCTAGTGGTCTCTGGAGAGAAGACCATGCTATGGCATCAAAGGCTTGGAAATATTGGAGAGAAGGCCTTCGAATACTTCATGGTAAAGGTATGGTAGAAGGTATGAGTATTAGCTCTCTGGATTTTGATTTCTGTGAAAATTGTGTATATGGGAAGCATAATTGGGTGAGTTTCCCCTCTCGTGGTAAGAAGGCGAAACAAATATTAGAGCTTGTGCACAGTGATGTGTTTGGACCTGTGAATGTTCCATCATTGGGTAAGTCTGTGTACTATGTATCATTTATAAATGACTTCTCAAGGAATACATGGATATATTTCCTTAAGAAGAAATCTGAAGTATTTGACAGGTTTAAAGAATTTAAGGCTCTGGTGGAAAACCATACAGAGAAGAAGATAAAGGTGCTGAGGACAGAAAACGGTGGAGACTTTTGCAGTAAGGAATTTGAAGAATTCTTTAAGAAGTGTGGTATAGCACGATAGAAGACTACTACATATACACCTCAACAAAATGGAGTTGCAGAAAGAATGAACAAGACATTGATGGAAAGGGCAAGAAGCATGCTCAGTGGTGCCAGGTTAGGATAGGAATTATGGACAGAGGTGGTGGAGACAACATGTTACCTGGTCAATAGATCACCTTCATCAACGTTGGAGGATAAGACTCCACAAGAGGTATGGACTGGTAAGAAACTCTCTCTTTCACATCTGAGGGTATTTGGATGTGATGCATATGTACATGTTCCAAAGGAGAAACGAACCAAGTTGGATAGTAAATCTGAAAAGTGCGTCTTTATTGGGTATAAGGATGGTTTAAAGGTTTATAAGCTTCGGAACCTAGTAACAAAGAAGGTTGTGTACAACCGAGATGTGGTGTTCAGAGAGGTGAAAGATGTTATTAAACATGAAGTCCAACCAAAGGAACTTGAGAAGATAGAGTTTGAACTAAAGGAGGAAGAATCAGACTCTATAATAGAGGAGGAATCAGAAGATGAAGAGCCACAAACTGCGGGTGTGAGAAGGTTAGTTCAAGAAAGAAGGCAGCTAGAAAGGTATAGTCCATCTAATTTCTGTTCAAATTTTGCTGTATCTATTATTGATGATTATCCTAGAACTGTGAAGGAAGCATTAGATTCGGAGGATGGAAAACTCTGGAAAGAGGTGATGGTTGATGAAATGGCATCTTTGCACAAAAATGAGGCTTGGGATCTGGTGGAGTTGCCGGCTGGAAGGAAACCCATTGGCAGCAAATGGGTGTTCAAGAAGAAGACAAATGCAGAAGGAAAGGTGGAGAAATACAAAGCTTGGTTGGTAGCAAAAGGTTATTCCCAGGTGTCGAGAATTTATTTTGGTGATATTTTTTCTCCTGTTGCCAAGGTAACTTCTATTAGATTACTTATATCTATTGTCGCTGCTTTTGATTTTGAGATAGAACAGCTGGATGTGAATACAACATTTCTTCACGGGGATCTAGAAGAGGAGATCTACATGAAGCAACCTGAAGGCTTTGCGGTGAAGGGTAAGAAAGAACTAGTATGCAAGTTAAAGAAGTCCTTGTATGGGTTAAAACATTCACCAAGGATGTGGTATTGGAAATTTGATACATTTATATGGGGACTTGGCTTCACCAGAAGCAAAGTAGATCACTGTGTGTATTTTAAATTAATTGGTGACCGTGTTATTTATCTGGTCTTGTATGTGGATGATATGTCTCTGGTTGGAAATGACAAAGAAATTATCCAGGATTTGAAGACCCATTTGTCCTCCAAATTTGACATGAAAGATCTTGGTGCTGCAAACTATATTTTGGGCATGGAAATTAAAAGAGGCCGGACAAAGAGGAAGCTCTAGTTAAACCAGAGGAAGTATGTCGAGACAATACTGCAAAGGTTTAATATGCATGATAGTAAACCGGTGAAGGTTCCTATTCTTGTAGGTGTGAAGTTATCTTCTGAAGAGTGTCCTAAGACATAAGAAGAGGAAGAGGACATGTTCAGTGTAGTCGGTAGCCTGATGTATGCAATGGTCTGTACTAGACTAGACATTGCACATGCAGTGGGAGTATTGAGCAAGTTTATGTCAAAACCAGGGAAGGAGCACTGGACAATAGTGAAGCGAGTTTTTAGGTATTTGCGTGGCACTAGTGATTATGGTTTATGCTACCAAGGAAGACCAGGATTGGACAGAGTGTTGGATATTCATGGCTTTGTTGATGTAGACTGGGTTGGAGATCTGGATCAACGAGGATCTATAAGTGGGTATGTGTTTAACCTATTTGGAGGTGCAGTTAGTTGGATGAGTAAGAAACAATCTGTAGTGGCACTATCAACTACAAAGGCAGAATACATGGTGGCCACTCATGCAAGCAAGGAAGCAGTTTGGTTGCAGAGATCATGTTCAAGTATGGGGTTAGTATAGGGAGCTATAAGGATAGTCTGTGACAACCAAAGTGCAATTTTCTTGGCAAAGAACCCTGCATATTATTCAAAGACAAAGCACATTGATGTTCAGTATCACTTTGTGAGGGATATGATAGAAGACAAAAAGGTGTTGTTGGGAAAGGTGGACACTTTGAAGAATACTGCAGATGCATTGACAAAATCTGTGAGCTCTGAGAAGTTCTCTTGGTGTAGAGAAACAATGGGAATTGTAGGGCTGGATAAATGACTAAGCTCTCTTGTGCCCCACTGTGGAATGAAAACAACAAGTGGGATAATGTTGGGTTGTGTTATATTCTTTCCATGACTAGCCCACATATTTAACTGGGGGGTTAGAAGGGGGGCGGAGCCCCCCCTTCGTTGCACCAATTGCGTAGCAGGGGGAGTCATAAGGGGTTTGACGGGTGCAGGTAACCCCACTCTATGGAGTCCGGGGCAGTGCCCCAGATTTTTTTTTTTTTGGACCCTATATTATGTTAGAAAATTATATATTACGGAGCAATGGAACACATAAAATATTGCAAAAATATAAACACAGAAAACGCACAAAACAAGAGAGACACAGATATACGTGGTTCACCCAGTTTGGGCTACGTCCACCCCGAACAGCCAGTCCTTCCTTTCTATTATCCAGCAAAATGAAGAGACACAACCTACAGCAAATCCGCTGTAATATCCTCTGTTTTCTCTCATAGTCTCACCTCTCTGTTTCTCGCTCACAGAATACACATCTATATCTCAGCCTCCAATACAATACCCTCATACAAAGAGAGGGGTTGCCTTCTAGGGCAAAAAACCCTAAACTAAACATAAGTTCTACCGTCAGATCATCTGCCTAATGAACGGCCGAGATTGACTAGAAATTACTATACTTTTACAAGGCAATTTTACATTTGTTTTTAGCTTCGGGGGCGCTGCCCCCGAGCTCCCGCCGGGGGACCGCTGGCCCCCGGACCCCCCAGCCGGGGGGATCGGCACCCCCGGACCCCCGCGGGGGGGACAAGTCCCCCCCGCACCCCCCGCGTGGAAGGGTGTACAAACTTCCTGGGGTATACATCCAGCTGAAACAAAGACCTCTGAACAATCATGCTCCACACACAACATATTAGGTTGGGCGGACCTACCTATGGTTTTGTTAATGTTTTTTGCACATGGTTTTGGACATGATGGTTTTCGGTCCATGGTTTTGGATGCAATGGTTTTCTGTCCATGGTTTTGGATGCTTCGGCATGTATAAATATGTATGGTAACATTGAAAGGAATATGATGAAAAATCAAGCTGGTAGTCCCGATTTTGGGATCCAGGGGAAAATATCTGTGTATATGTGTTTTATGTGTTATGCTCTTGCATTGTTTAATTTCTGTGTTTTAGAATTCGTATGCAGGTAATTTCTGTATGGGGTTAAAACCTACAGGCCATACCAACAGGGCATGTAAGGGTCATCCCATGCCTATTACAACCCTAACTAGACCACATCCATTCCCTCTTGGGGCCCCCCTGATAATCCTTCTTGGTCTAAACCTCCTCCTTGGTCCTTTACACCTTAGTACCATTCCCAACCCACCAGCTAGTCATTTAAGCCATATGCTCCACCTCAGCCTCAGTGGAATGCACTGCCCCAGGGGTGGAGGCCCCCATACAATAATGCTCCAGCTTTATTACCTTCACCACCTACTAAACCACAACTTTTACACCCCGCTCCACTTAAACAATCCCAGATGCCTGCCCAGCCAAATCCGAACCCGAAAAAAAGACAGGCACAACAACCTTACAATGGAGAGACATCCTATCCTGCTTATGCTATGGAGATTCAGGAAATCAACTTGAGATCTAGGAGAGTACTCCCAGACAACCAACCTCTACCTCCACCTAGGGAGAGTGAGGAAGAAAGAGAGGAAAGCATGCCTAGAGTAAATCCTCCACCCTTTCCTGAGAGATTAACTCATCCAGTCCAGCCTACCCCAGAAGAGAATGAACTTCTAGGTGAATTGAAAAATCTATGTGTCAAAATTCCACTTCTCCAAGCCATAAATGATGTACCTATTTACAACAATTTGATTAAGGATAAGTTCTTCAAACATCCAGGGAGGCAAAAAAGAGACACCCCTACCATTAATGTTATCGGACAACTATTCAACTTAATGCTGGGGCAGGTAATTTTTCCGACGTATTTGGACCCTAAAAGCCCTGTAGTAGATGTGCACATCAATGAAACCATTGTCCCACACACTTTGATTGATCTTGGGGCTGCCATTAATGTGATGACTAAGGACACCATGCTCAAACTCAACCTCCAGGGTTCATTGAGAATGACCACAACAGTATTGCAACTTGCAGACTGTTCCATAGTGACCCCTGAGGGAATTTTGGAGGATGTGATGGTTTCTTTTGACTCTTGGGAGTACTCTGCAGACTGCCTAGTTCTCTAGCCTAAGGCTAAGCTTACTAGTTACCCTCTCATCCTTGGGAGGCCCTGGTTAGCCATTGCTGATGCCTACATTAGTTGCAGGGCTGGAAATATGACTATAAAAAAATGGACATATGTCCAAGCAGTTAGTCCTGTATCCTCCTTCTTAGCCATCTCTAGAACATGACTTACCTTTATGGGTAGAAGAGGAGGAAGAAGATGAAGTTTATCCAACCCAACTCTATACCTTAGAAACAACCATGGGAGGAGAACAATTGGATGAAGTTGATTTGATTGAACACATACTCCAAAGTCCAACTCCTAGCGCATTCTCCTTAGAGGAAGTAGTAAAGGAAACCTAGAACAACCATCAGATTGACCTATGCTTAGCTGATTCAAACCCTACCTGTGTCAAAACCATAGAATTCGGCCTTGAGAGAACTTTGAAAGTCAACCCATCTCTTTCTATACACCAAGAAGAAAAGTTCTGCAACATGCTAAAGGAACATCTGGATGCCTTTGCTTGGAGTTACAATGAAATGAAGGGAGTACACCCCTCGGTGTGTACTCACCACATTTATATCAAATAAGGTTGCAAACCAGTTTGACAACCCTAAAGGAGAATGAATCTAGCCCTCAAGGATATAGTCAAGGAAGAACTGCAAAAGCTGTTAGATGCAAGATTTGTTTACCCTATCTCAAATAGTGAGTGGGTCTCTTCGTTGGTGTTGGTTCCAAAGAAAAATGGGAAGTGGAGGATTTGTGTCGATTACAGAGAGTTAAAAAAAGCAACAAAGAAGGACCATTTCCCTCTACCTTTCATTGACCGAGTGCCAGATGGCCTGGCATGGAATTGTTTTTTCTCTTTCCTAGATGGGCTCAGTGGGTACAATCAAATCTAGTTCATCTCAGAAGACTAGGATAAAACCACCTTCACTTGTCCTTAGGGTACTTTCGCCTATAGGGTCCTTCATTTTGGCCTATGAAATGCCCCTGCCACTTTCCAGAGAGCAGTCCTGAGTATCTTTACCGAGCTGATCCATGATGTAGTAGAGATTTATATGGATGATTTTACACCCTATGGGTGTGATTTCTAGGAGGCTTTGTCCAACTCAGGTAAGGTGCTGAACAAATGCATTGGAGTGAACCTGTCCCTTAGTCCTGAAAAATGTGAGTTCTTGATGACTGCAGGGACTACTCTAGGTCATTTAATATCCCAACAAGGACTGCAAATGGACCCAAACAAAATAGCCATCATCCAAAGGGTCCCACCTTCGCAAAAATAGAGAGATGTCAGAAGTTTTCTAGGTTTAACTGGATACTATCGTAGGTTTATAAAAGACTTCAGCAAGTTAACTTCTTCTTTATTTGGGTTGTTGGCCAAAGACTCTGAATTTGTATGGTCAAAAAGCTATCAAGAGGCCTTGGACACCTTGAAGGACAAGTTGACCACTGCACCTATTCTCCGAGGCCCAAATTGGGCCCTTCCTTTTCATATACATGCTGATGCCTCACACAAAGCCATAGGAGCAGCTCTAGGCCAGATAGATGACAAGTTACTTTATGCCATTTACTTTATCAGTAAGAATCTGTCAAAGGCCAAACTGAACGACACAATGACCGAAAATGAGCTCCTAGCTCTTGTGTACTCATTAAAAAAATTTAGGCATTACATTATAGCTTACCAAACATTTGTACATACTGACCATGCTGCAATTAAATATTTGATGAATAAGCCTGATGTGAATGCCCAGATTATTAGATGGTTACTTTTATTACAACAGTTTGATCTAACTATTGTTGATAAGCCTGGAAAAAAGAATGTTGTCGCAGAATTTTTATCTAGATCAACTTTGCCTGCAAGGGAGGAAGGAATGGTTGATGATTAGTTACCAGATGAGCATTTATTTGCCATTTCAGTTCTCTCTCCATGATTTGCTGACATACAAAACTATTTGGTGTCTACACAGTTACCACTGAATTTTTCATCCAAAGAGAAAAGCAAGATTGTGAGGAAGAGCACCCCCTTCACTTGGATTGGGGGAAGCCTCTTCAAACTAGGCCTGGATCAAATTTTGAGAAGATGTGTCAGGGAAGAGGAAGTCTTTGACATCCTTCTGACCTGTCATGATGGGCCTTGTGGAGGTCACTTTGCAGTCAAGAGGACAACATTCAAGGTGTTACAAGTTGGTTATTATTGGTCCACTCTTCATTAGGATGTGAGAATGTATACTAGTTAGTGTGATCTGTGCCTCTGCAACTTCAAGTGAATTTCGAGCCATTTGACAAGTGGGGCATGTATTTCGTTGGACCTATTGACCCTCCATCCAAGCAAAATAAATACATCATTATGTGCACTAACTACTTGATGAAGTGGGCTGAAGCCAAGGAAATCAAGGTAGCAACAGAGGAGAAAGTGCCCGGGTTCTTAAGGGAAAATGTATTTTATATGTTTGGGTACCCTAGAGAACTGGTCAATGATCAAGGTAGCTAGTTTACATCTAACATGATTGAAGACTTGTTAAGCAAGCACAAGATCAAGCATAGAACATCCACTCCTTATCATCCACAAGCTAATGAGCAAGTGGAGATGACCAATAGAGCACTGGAGATCATTATGACCAAAGTGGTTAGTAGTAGCAGAAAAGATTGGGCAGATAGATTAGTTGAGGCCACTTGGGCCTACAATACCACTTGGAAGACCACCACTGAATTCACACCCAATGAGTTGGTCTATGGGAAAAAGGCCCTGCTGTCCATTGAATTTGAGTACAATACATTGAGGATGGTAGCCCAACTAGATCTAGATCTCAATAGTGCACAAAAAGAGAGATTGCTCTAGCTAAATGGGTTATATGAGTTTAGAATGCAGGCCCTCCTACACACAGAGGTGACTCAAATTTAGAGGAAGATCTATAATGACAAGAACATCAAGGACAAGTAATTTCAAGAAGGTGATTGGGCTTTGTTATATGATTCCAAATACAAAGATTTTAAGGGCAAGTTAAGGACTAGATGGTTAGGGCCTTATGTCATAGAGAAATGTCATGATAATGGTTTAGTGCAGATTAGAACCATTGATGCAGAGGCCATTCCTTTACTTGTTAATGGGCACAGATTGAAGGTTTACAAGAAGCCATTGTCAAAACAAGAATTCATTGATGGCATCAACAAGACAGTGATGGTGGTGGAGAAAGTCTCAACTCATACCTCATCAAGTCACTGAAAAAGAAAAAAGAAAAAAGAAAAAAAAGTGAAAAAGAAAAAGAAAAAAGAGAAAAATAAGGAGACTCAAGTGAAAACCTCCATGAGGCGCCTGAGTCCCACTGTTGAGTTGAAAACCTCTTGTGGCGTCCCAATGGTGTAAAAAAAAAGGAGAAATAAAAATATCTCTGGGTGAAAACCTCTTGTGAGGCGCCTAGGGCAAGCAACTAGGATGAAAATCTCTTGGAGGCAGAGTACTTGCTTTCAAAAAAAAAAAAAAACAAACAAAAAGATAATTTTGAAAATATTGTTTGTAGGTCAGCAGGAGGAGGATCAGAGCAACAAGAGAGGATCAAAATGGACCTATCCAGTTCATGTTTTTATTTCTCCATTCATTATCCTTCATCATTCCATCATTCCCTCCATTTTTCCACTCATTTAGCTCAGTTTGCAAGGGTTCTGTGTTTTCTACAGGATTCCTAGAAAACCTATAAGATGATCTTGTAGAAATTACAATGGCTTGGGAATCCCAAAGGAAGTAACCCTAGAGCAAGGGGATGACTTCCCATGTCAAAAAAATAAATTTATACTTCAGCATCTCATCACCATACCTCTCTCCACCATGATCACCTCTGCATTCATCCAAAAAAATCAGTTTAATTTTAAATTACAGTTTTTAAAGAAAAAAACACAAATAAAAGAGGATGACGATAAAGAACAAGGGGAAAACACTTGAAGGATATTTTCCTCATTCACAAATCCCTATACCCCTTCTCTGCCCATGCCAACCATCCTCATGCTCCAGGAGTGGAAAATGATTAATGATCCAGATTTAAACAGGAACGCAACAAATTACAGAGATAACCATAAACAAAAAGATGTAGCGGAAATAATACTTCATTTCATTAATGTAAAATACTGAAATATGATTACAAACAACAATGGAAATAGACTAGCTAGGGCGATGGTAGCTTATCTCTGAGAAGAGATGTGGCGGCTACATGCCTCTGAATTGTGTTACAATGAGGCTTGAAGGCCCATTTATTGTTGAGAAACAATGGAAAACCCTCAACATCCAAAAACCTAACCCTAGAAGATGAAACACCAAACTGTGGGCCCCGTTTGGGTAAATTGGTACATCAACTTCCCGGGGTCGTAACTTTGGCATACGATCTCCGTTTGACACGTACAATATCTCGTTAGAAAGATATATCCGAGAACTACAACTTTGGGAAGAGCAACATTGGTCCATGGAACCATGTTGCTCCCATTTTTCCCAAAAAACGTCATTTAGGGCCTCAGAATGGCTTTGGAAGTTCAGGACCCAAAAGACTGCTAAAAATATTAAACTGTGCTACAATTAAGGAGATTGAAAAGCTGAAAGAAACAATGGTGGGGGTCCAAGTGGACTTGGAAGGTGGCCACCAATATCCACCTGGATCATTCATCCCCCCTTAAGAAGCAATGGTCCCCATTGCGTTGAGTTCCTCCATGAGATGAGGAAACTTCCGCTGAACTTGGTCCCTGGTGAGCCACTTTCCCTGGTGAAGGAGTTGGCCTGCTTTGACAACTTGATACAGTTGGATATTCTACTGGCGAGTGTGCTTGATTTGTGTGTCCATGATCTGATAAATTGCAACTTGTTCTATGAAATTTGGATTTAAATGCTCACAATGTCGGATGTGTCTAGTAATGGTGGAAAGTATGGCCGAAGGTGGTCCACATTGAACACTGGGTGCAGGCCAAGGAATGGGGGAGTGCTAAGCTCAAATTCATTGTCTCCCACAACCTTGGTAATGGTGTAAGGACCATATCGGAGTGGTCTGAGTTTCCAATAGGCTCCGGTAAGGCATTCCTTTTGCAAATGCAACCAGACTTTTTCACCCACCTGAAACTTGTGTGGCACCCGATGTTGATCATGTCGCTGCTTGTAATTGGCATTTGATTTCTCCAGAATGTCATGGACCTACTGGCGAATATGTTGGATGTGCTCAATGAAGTTGGTTGCCTTATCTGTTTCAGACTCGACATGAGACGAATCTGCTTGAGTAGTTGCAAATGGCATGACCACATCAATGGGACATAATGGATGGAATCCCAAGCCCACCTGAAAAGGGTTGTGGCAAGTCGAGTTGTGGAGAGCCCAGTTGTAGCTGTGCTAAACATAGGGGAGGCTCTCGTCCCATGTGCATGGATGCTTTGAGTTGTACATGTGCAAAATGTGTACGATCATCCTGTGGAAAACCTCTGTCTGGCCATGAATTTGAGGATGGAAGGCTGTGGACTTAGTGAGTTTGGTGTCCATCATCGACCAGAGATTGGACCAAAATGTACTGAGGAACCTACTATCCCGATTTGAGATGATAGACTGTGGGATCCCAAAGTGTACCCACACTCATTCAAAGAAGAGTTTAGCAGTGGCTTCTGTTGTGATATTCTTCTTGCAGGCCGCCATAATGGCCATCTTTGAGAACCTGTCGATGACCACAAAAACACAGTCGTTTCCATGCTTAGTGGAAGGAAGGCCTGACATGTAATCCATGGAGATGGATTCCCAATGTCGACTAGGGGTAGGCAGCGGGGTATAGAGGCCTTGTTTCTTGATGGTCGGTTTGGCAATGGCACAGGCAGTGCATGATATGATTTACTTCCCAACATCTTGTCGAAGATTCGGCCAATAGAAATACTTTTGCAATACTACCACCGTTTTCTCGACCCCAAAATGCCTAGTAGCCTGACTGTAGTGTGCTTCCCAAATCATCTTGGCACGCTCACTTGAAGGAACACAAAGGTGACCCAGGTGGCATAACAGAGCATCCTAGAGGTGAAAATCTAGAACATTCTGACCCTCCAAGAGTGTCTGGTATGTGTGGCCGTATTCTGGGTCGCTTTTGTAGATAAGTGGCCAATCAAAAGTCTCGTGCCCACAAGATTTGGGCACAGTGGTTAACGCCATGATCAGTGGTTGACTGAGGCAATCTGCAACATTATTGGTGCTACCCTTCTTATACTTAATATTCAAATGGAACTATTGCAGGTATGTGGACCACTTCTGATGGCGATCATTCTGCAATTTCCCTTGGGTCTGTATGAACTGCAGGGGTCGGTGATTTGTGTGGATGACCATTTCCTTCCCCAAAATGTAATGCTTCCATTTTTGACAAGCCTGCACAATGGAATACATATATTTGTCATAAGTGGGATACTTCCAGACTGTGTCTGAAAGTGTCTCACTGTGATATGCCACTGGATGCTTGTGTTGAGTAAGGACTGCCCCAATAGCATAGTCAGAGGCATTTGTCTCGACCTCAAATGGTTGTTGCAAGTCTGGTAATGCGAGCACTAGTGCCGTGCAGAGGCGATATTTAAACTCTATGAATGCCTTCTATTTGGAGTTAGACCAAAAGAATTTTGCTTTCACTCCTCCCTTGGTGACTTGACTCAGGGGCCAAGTGATATGAGAAAATCCCAACACGAACTTGCGGTAGAAGTCGGTAAGACCTAAAAAGCTGCGGAGCTCTATTAGAGTGGTTGGAGATGGCTAATCTAGAATGACTTGGATCTTGGCTGGATCCACATGCACCCCCTATTCAACAATAATGTATCTCAGATACTGAACCTGGGTCATGCCAAAAGTTCATTTCTCCAAATTGGCACATAACTTGTGTTGCTGCAGTGTTTGGAGAACCTGTCGGATGTGGTGGAGGTGCTCTTCCCAACTCTGGCTGAAGATTAGGATGTCATCCAAGTATACCACTACAAATGAGTTGGTGAATGGCTGCAAGATATCATCCATTAGCCTCATGAAGGTTGTAGGAGCATTCGTCAATCCAAAAGGCATAACCAACCATTCGAAAAGGCCCTCCTTGGCTTTGAAGGCAGTCTTCCACACATCGGAGGGTTCGATTGGTACCTGGTGATATCCTAACTTCAAATCGATCTTGCTGAAATATTTTTCCCCCTTCAGTTGGTCCAGGAGGTCATCAATCCGTGGGATCGGGTACCTATTACGGACAGTGATCTTGTTCAGCGCCCGATAGTCAATACAGAGTCTCCAAGTCCCATCCTTCTTTTGTACCAACACGATCAGGCTCCCACAGGGTGATGAACTCGGATAGATGTGACCTTTCTACAGCAGATCCTGAATCTGCCTCTTGATTTCATCATTCTCCTGAATGGAACACCGATAGATTGGTCCATTGGGAAGCGGCACACCTGGGGTCAGATCGATGGAGTGCTTGACCTGACAGTGCAGAGGAACCCCTACGTGGGAGGTGAAGATGTCCTCGTACTCCTCCAAAACCTTGTCCATCTGTGTTGTCGTGTGGAGGGGCCTTGTCTGGAGGTCGTGGCCACCATCTTCTTCTTTCCTTGAGGCCGTATTATCAGGAAAACAAATTTCCTGGTTTTGGAAATGAGCTTACTACATTGTTTTGCAGTAACTAAAGAGATGGCGGTAGGTGGTGGTGCCTCCAGTATCCTGTACAACTTATTTCCAAAAGTAACAATAAAAACATGGGGCCTTGATTCATACACAGCGTGTCGCTTCCACAAGTATGGTTGTCCTAATAATACATCACAAAATTCAAGGGGAGAAATGTAATATAATACCTCATCCGTGAAGGGCTTGATGTTGTATGGAAGGCGACACTACTGGCTCACGCGAAGATCCCGTCCTGTGGTCGATAAGCCCAGTCGCTTCAAAACCTTTGCCAAAATTAGGTTCTTTTGGCTCCCCTTGTCGACAATGAATTGTAGCGGGGAGCCCTTTACCCACATCTGAGAGTGGAAGAGACGCTCCTCCTCCTCTGGATCTTCAGGTTCCTTCTTCTGGATCTTCATAGTGGCAATGGTGGCATTGGGCTCCGCATCGATAATCTACTTCCCTTTGTCATTCCCCTTGTCAGGTTCTGACTTAGAGTCGGAACATGCATCTGATTTTGAAACCTTTAGCTCAGCCACCAGTGACTGCTTGGCCCGACACTCACTTGTGTTGTGAGTGGAGCTCTTATGGAACTCACACCACTTTCCAATGTCCTTTTTCGGCTTCACGACGCTGTTCTTTGCTTGCAGCTTTGGCGGGTTGTCTTGGGCCGCCTGCCTTGGCTTTTTCCTTTGTTTTGCAGTTTGGGGGCCCATTTCCCTTGCTTCAGATTCGTAGATCCACTGTCTCGCTTCTTTTGTTTAAAATTTTGCTCGATCTTGACGGCATATCGATATGCTGTGCTGAACGAGGGGATGTTTAGGAATTATATTTCTTCCTGGATGTACTTGTGTAGGCAGCCGTGGTATTTGAGTACCAAATGCTACTCCAAATCCTTGATACCCAACTTTGTGCGAATGGTATGGAAAATATTGGTAAACTCCGGCACATCTTGGTCCCTCCCCTGCCGCAGCGTGGTCCACTTTATGTATTGATCCTCATAGCTTCCGACAGGGTAGTATTGCTCCTTGATGGCAACCCAGAATGAATCCCAAGTGGGTGCGTCTGAAAATAATGAGCCTGTACTTTCATCCTTCTGCTTGTAGTAGGTTTCCCTCCAGTCCTTGATGTGGGGGGATGCTTTGAGAAGAGTGAAAATAATCTTTTCCAGACTAGAAAAATCATGAACAGAAAAATAACCCTCTAGCAGATTTAAACATTTATCGACGACGTCTGCGTCTATATAACCATCGAATATGGGGATTTCAAAATTAACTTGTGCCTTAAATGGTGTGGCGTTTCCAAAGTAGCTGTTGGAACCCGATGTGTCGCCCGTGGGTAGCCGCTGAAGGATCTGGGCAAAGATGTCCCTCATCGCGTTCCTTTGTCGCTCGAGGGCTTCTTCGAGCAAGATTTTGATAGGATCTCTTGCGCCCTCGTATTTCTTTTCATCTGCCATGGGAGGCCATTAGGATTTGCGAGGCAGGTCTTGTAAAGGTTCGACCAGTTCAAGCCCTAACTCCTTATATCCTGACCTCATTGGGGACACGCAAAGAAAAACAAAGACAAAGCAGACCGCTCTGATACCACTGATCCAGATTTAAACAGGAACGCAACAAATTACAGAGATAACTATAAACATAAAGATGTAGCAGAAATAATACTTCATTTTATTAATGTAAAACACTGAAATATGCTTACAAACAACAATGGAAATAGACTAGCTAGGGCGATGGTAGCTTATCTCTGAGAAGAGATGTGGCGGCTACACGCCTCTGAACTGTGCTACAATGAGGCTTGAAGGCCCATTTATTATTGAGAAACAATGGAAAACCCTCAACATCCAAAAACCTAACCCTAGAAGATGAAACACCAAACTATGGGCCCCGTTTGGGCAAATTGGTACATCAATTTCCCGGGGTTGTAACTTTGGCATACGATCTCTGTTTGATGTGTACAATATCTCGCTAGAAAGATCTATTTGAGAACTACAACTTTGGGAAGAGAAACATTAGTCTATAGACCTATTTTGGTCCCAGGTTTCCCAAAAAACGTCGTTTATGGCCTTAAAATGGCTCCGGAAGTTCAAGACCAAAAAAACTGCTAACAATAGTAAAATGTGCTACAATTAAGGAAACTGAAAAGCTGAAAGAAAAAATGGTGGGGGTCCAAGTGGACTTGGCAGATGGCCACCAATATCCACCTGGATCAATTAATTTTTTTTGAGGGAGAAGCAACTACAGGAAATCCTGTAGGAAATCTTGTAGCAGCTTATCCCACAAAAAAAAATCATAGGTTGTAGCCAGCTTCAAGCATGGAGATCCAAAGGTCAAAGAATCTCCTCCAAAGCCTTGTAGTAGCATCAGAATCATCAGCATCAACACCCAATACCTGCACATCAAAGAAAAACATTAGAGGAAAATAATAATAAAAAAAGAGAGGAGAAAAACACATGCAAGTAGTACACAACAAGGACTTCATTCTTCAACAAACAACATCAAGGCATCATTACCACAGGTAAGTATCTCGCTTCCACTCTCTTGATTAGCATAATATGATCAAACATGTAAAAGTTGTGAAAGAGTTGGTTTATAAGCGAAAGGTGGCCAGTTAACTTGGCCACCTTCTCTCAGTCAACGAGGAGGAGACAGTTAGTCCTTACACACATGGCAATAGTCAAGTCAAGGAAAAGGAGAGATGAGGTCGAAAGTGGTTAAGCTATGGATGCCCAAAGTGGGAGTTTATTACGAGGTGAGGAGAATGATGATGTGGTAGTGGGACCAATGGTCCAAAAATAGATATTCGTACCTCGGCTGCCAGCACACCACCCCACTCAAATCACCCATATGAGGAAATAAACATTGATCCCCATGCACATTCACATTCTCGAGGCTACACACTAGAAAAGTCGCTCTCAGCCCTCAAGCAGTCTACAGGAAAGGCATAATTCATTTTTTTCCCTGTGCAGGAGCACCTACAGGATCCTATAGGAAATCCTACAAGATCCTACAGGATACATAACAACACCTACAAGATCCTACAGGAAATCCTATAGGAGATCCTACAAGGATAGAGAACAACACCTACAGGATTGGCTGTGAGCAATTCTACAAGGGAAAAATAGAGTTTGGATTCATTAAGCAGTGATAAGGAGGTAGGCTCTATACTTTCCCACAATTTCCAAGTGAAAAGAATATAGAAAAGCCTTCTATTGTGTTGAAAAAGATTGCAGTCTAGGGGAATTGTATACACATAATTTTCATTTAAAATTCCTCATTCATTAAATTTGGTATCAGACATATACAACCCTCCATCCATTAGAGAAAATGATAGGGGGATTTAATAAGAGGGAACCCATCAACACAGTGAGGATTCATCAGCACCCTCCTGTACTAGAGATATTCACAAGGCACAATTGGATGGGTTTCTTTGAGAAATTGAGGGGATATGATGATGAAGTAGCCAGATATTTTTCTCTCTCCCTCATTCCATTGACTAGGACCCATGCCACTGTTGTGGTGAAAGGCCTCTCTATAGAACTCACCCTTGAAATCATAGGCAGAATCACCACCCTTCCTTTAGGGATGCCCTGGAGAAAGGAGGATAAGGGAAATAGCCAAATTGCAAAGAAGAAATTATTTTTAGAAGGAGAAGAGGCCATGGAAGACAAAAATGGAGTTAGAAGAGCAAACCTACCTTATCCTTGGAATGAAATTAGCTACTACCTTATAAAATATATATCATCTGAAGGTAGGTACATTGTGGTATATGGATACCACTTTAGGATTCTCCAAGAGTTGAGGTTTGGAGCAGAGAAACCTCCTCAAAACAGACGCACCATACCCTATTTCCTTCTTCAATCAGTGATAGATATGAGCATTAAGGTGCAGGAAGGAGACCATCAACAGTTATCCCATCATGGGTTAATTAGACTTATCATAGAAGATTCCCTCCAAAACCTCAGACTCCCTATCACATGGGAAAATTTCAGAGACATGCAGACAGAGGAAGGCATAAAATCCCTTGAGTATGACAAAAGCCCCACTTCCAGTGAAAGGGATGAAGAAGAAACAGAGAATGATGAAGAAGAAACAAAGAGGGATGAAGAGGAAATATATGAGGAATAAGAGGAAGAAAAGGAGAAGGAAAGTGGTGAAGAGACAAAAGAAGATGCAAAGGAGGAAACTGATGAACAAAGTGAGGAACTAGAGGGAAAAGGAGAGGAGAAAGAAAAATATGAAAAGGGGAATGGAAAAGGGGAGACAAAAGACAAGGAAGAATCACCCAGGGTATCCCCAGAACCCACTGATAAAGAGGCAACATCTGCCCTCACGGCCCTTAGTACCCCTATCAAACAAAAAAGGAAGAGACATAGACAAACTCCATTTTACTTTAGGACAAGAAAAGGTACAAGAATAAGGCAAAGAAAAACTCAAACTCCCACGAAGGTTCCTATTGTCATTGAAGACTCACCCCAAAAGCAGGAAAAGATAACTCTTCTTATGAAAGATCAAGGACAAGGATCATCAGGACAAGACTCTCCAAAGTCTCCTATCACTTATGTTCAGAGGCCTGTCACTAGATTTGCCTCATCCAAAGGAAAATGCCTCCTACAAGATACACAGAAGGACCTACAGGAAGCAGGGAAATCCTACAGGAAACTCTGTTAAACCTACAGGAAAATAAAAAATTGGACAAAGAAGTGAGTATGCAGCAAGAAATAAAAAAGGAGGATCCAAAGCTGAGGAAACCTAATCCTCAGCCTAACCTTGACTCCTACTACAGGTTCATTGAAGGGGGTAGGGTCATTCCACATAAATTTTCCATCCCATTATTCTTTGAGCTTGAGAAAGAAAGGGAAAGAAAACATAGATGGATGCAAATTTCCAAATCCAAAGGAGTGGAGGACATAGGTCACATGGAGGAGAAAGTAAAGGAGATGGGCAGAGAACTAAGTA
Source organism: Pinus tabuliformis (assembly GCA_031772625.1). Taxonomy (NCBI): domain Eukaryota; kingdom Viridiplantae; phylum Streptophyta; class Pinopsida; order Pinales; family Pinaceae; genus Pinus; species Pinus tabuliformis. The sequence continues at coordinate 1,575,869,332 of CM062804.1, forward strand.
GCCTGAGGGACAGAGAGGCAATGATGAAAGCTCAGTTGGAGGCAGAAAATGCATGGTTAAGAGGACAACTACAAGAGAGAGAGAATCAATTGGCATCCATGGCCAGTCTATCCTTAGAGGCAATCTAGTGCAGGATGCCAGCTAAGTCCTATGCATTGTATCTTAAGGAACAGTGGCTGCAGTTCCAAATCAAGACTTTAGCACAGAGAGGCACTATGCCATTCCAGGATTATAGACAATTCATTGATCTTTGTGATCAAAGCACATTGGAGGATAGGGCTAAAATGTCTGAGTTCTACCTACATAACTTAGCCTTGATAGATCTGAATGTGTGGGACCCTAATTCAAAACTAGGGGACTTACAGTTGATGGCTTTGGCATCATGGATGAACCATGAGGAAGCAAGGGCTACAGAAATGAAGAAAATAATGGCAAGGGAAGAAACAAAACCTCTCATGATAAGAGTTGAGCAGTCAAATCCAATGGCTGTCATCAGCACCCATAACTTGATTGCAAATGACCCTCAACTTGCACCTAGGTACCTTGCTACCCAAGAGCAAGAAATCACACACTTTGAGGACATGTTTAGGTTGTTAGGGGATGATAGCATGCAAGCTTTCCAAAGGAGATGGAACACTCTTCCCTACAACTTGAAAATCAGAGAGTACCATTCTCCTCAGAGAATGAGAGAAGCACTGAACAAGACACCCATGTACAAGCAAGCTCTCCAAAGACTCAAAGTCAATTGGATTGGCTTGAAACTCAGTCCACCACTACTCTTAGGAATGTTGGAAGGAAGGAAGGAAGAGGAAGAAAGAAAGTAGTGGGAGGAGATAGAAAGGAAGGCATGATTCTATGCACAGGAAGAGGAAACTACAACAAAAGCATGGGATGTCAGGGAGGCCACTAGAGCAATGAAGGACATGGATATTGATTGAATTTCTCATATGATGAGCAACACTTTTAGTAGTGGGGTGATGATGAGCCTCATCATTGGGTAACTATATGGACCTTAATCCACCTCCTAGCTTATTCAAATCAACTCTTCTCATAATTTATTACATATTTTGATTGTATTTTGCTTAATGAGATGAGTCAAAGTGAGATATTATGCCTAGTGGACTAATATGCATTGATTGCAGGTTTTTGAGAGAAAATCATGGAAATTTTGGCTAATTAAGGGCTAAAACTCGAATGAGACAAGGAGGAGAGATTGTAGGAGGTAGATCCTCCTCATTTACTCCTCACTCATTCGAATATTCCTCCATCAATCTGTTGTAGCGGCTACAACACCCTCCAAAATTTTGCCTTATCCTGTTTTGGAGCCTCCCTACCAACCTTACAAAGCACTTTGTCTTGCTTCGTCAAGTACTCAAGCTTCAGTGTTTTCCTCGCACAAAGGTAGCCTGTCAATCATAGTTGATTCATTCCCCTCACAAGATACTCACCCGGACTTGTTCTAGTTGCATACTAAGCAACTTCCCCTTGAAAATTGCGCATTTCTGGAGGGCAACTAGCCTTCCCTCCAGGAATTGCGCAATCCTCTCTGACAGTCTGCTGGGCTCCAGGATTGCACAATCCTGCCAGCTAACCCTCCCAGCAGGATTTGTGTAAATTTTCCCAGAAGAAGGCTATTCAGCCCAGGATTTGCGTGAATATGGGAAACAGTCAGCTGCTTGCCTAGAAATTGCACAAACCTCCTGGGCAGTGAGTGCAACTCCCAACCAAAAATGCGCATTTTTATCGAGCAGTTGGGCAGTATCTTGCATGCCTAGTTGAGTTGACCGGTTCCCTCCGGGATTGAGCAAAACAGACTTGCATGAATGGGTTGCTTCTCCCAAGGCAACATGCAAAGGCATCCCTTGTTTCAGGGATTTATGTTTAGCAGTTGGAGGTTCCATGCAAGGAGCGATTCCGAAACCTCCCACCAAGTGTCACTTCCCCAAATTCGTAGAATGCATGTCACAACCTCGATGTTATCAAAACTCATCAACTAGATGCTGCAGAGCTCATTCCTCACATCAACCTTGTAGTTTTGACATCCCACATCACATCTAGGAGCAGTCAGCACATTTAGCTCAACTGTTTTTGGGTAAGCCCGCTTCCCATGCCTTGTGCTACATTTCTATCGCTATTTGTGTTTTCACTTGTGGGAGTACTGTTTTCTTGATTTCTTTGAATGCCTGCTATCGTTTACATATATACTAGCTTGTCCTAGATCTCTTTCAGTTTTCATTGCTATCACATTGTTGTCGCATGCATGAAACAGTTTTGCATGGACATTCACGCAATCGGCGAACTGCCTCACCTACATGCATGTTGATCTATTTTCTAAATCTTTCATTCATGTTTTGCATGTACTGTCAATCACTTCTGCTATCACTTAGTGTTGCCATGTATTTACTATCTTAGTTGCTTTCAGTTGCCCGTTGGCGAGTCGGGCCAACCTTGGCCTGGACTCTGCCTTCATCAAGGCTGCATTATGAAATATGGGGGAAGGAAGGCTCACTTTCCTCTCTAAATTTGTGAATTCTTGCCCAAAACTAGCCTCCAAGACTGTTTTACGCATCTTTGGAGGACAGTGGCTACTTGGCCCAAGATATTGCACAAATATTCCCTAGGCCAGCAGTCCTTCCTAGCTGGAATTGCGCACTGCGCAATCGCAACAGTCAGCAGCCAGACTAGACTATACATTGCACAGTTCCAGTAGTCAACCAGTCTCCCAACAGCCCAGACTATGCCTTGTGCAGTCTTGGCAGGTGGTCTCTCGACCTCCTGGCCGAAATTATGCAACCTTCATGATCATGCACCCAGGTATGTTGCAAGTCAGTTCTCATGTTCATTTTGGTTTTCGACTGACAGATTGCTTTCCATGAGTGTTGCCATGTATCCAGGTATCCCAGGTGTTCATCTGCCTCTCAGCAGTATAGGTATAATGGTTTCCAGGAGAGCATAGACGAAGACACCATTCAGAGCACACTTGGGATGCAGTCGATCAAGTGTCCATGGACTTGCCTACCCACAAAGAAATCAAGTTGTTCGTAGACAAGGACATCAAGATATGATAGCAACGACATCACAATGAGCAACATCATGAATAATAGCTGAAGATAGCATGCCAAATGCAACGAATGCAAGAGGAGGTTTGTTGACAACACGAAGGCGGAACGAGGTTGCAATCTCAAGCAGGTCCATTGATGATGAAAGAAAATTTGGAGACTCTGGCTATGAAGCGATGACGTGGCATGAAGATCGCGCGAAGGCTGAAAATGTAACAAATAAGGAGTTGCATTTGCTGAAGGAGCAACTCAGGAAGAACATGAAATTGGACAGACAGATGAATGAGTTGCAATAGGAACAGGAATATTAGTGGGCGCAACATGCACTCACGGATGAAACTGTGCCCATACCAGTTAAGGATCCATCCCAACAGTTGACACAAAGCAGACATGGTGAGAAGTGTTGTTGATCACATGCAAGGGATTAAACAACATGCATGTTGTTGAGCACACGTATGTAATCCAACCCATTCAACACACTCACCAAGGCGAAGACAAGAAGCAAGTCCAACTGGGGCTGAACATGTACTTCGGCAAGTTGATGCGCATGACCACCAACACATGCTTGAAGATCAACATGAACATTATGCATCAGTGTGTTTTCTGTTCAACCGTACCCAAGAAAACCATGCACATGTTAGCAGATGAGTTGGATGAAGGGGTCGGACCAATGCAACGGTTGCAACGGAGGCAAGAGTTCGCTTCAGCAAGATGTCACCATGAGGTGCATGCACACCATCACGGATGGCCAAGCTTGGAATCAGCTCACCACCTTCACCATCACAAGCATGTCAAAGAGTTGGTATCATCACAACGGACTGAGTGTCAGTGATGTCTTGCAAGGCTTTCTCAAGCCATGTTGTCTCACATGAGTACATGTGCATTGTAATGTTGAGTCATGTCAAGTGTAAGTCAAGTGTCAATGGTTGGATGTAACAGTCATAGAGAAGGTGAAGAGTCATGAGGGTAGTTGAACTGTCACAAAGGAGAATGTCAAGGGTCACCCCACCCTTTACTATAAATAGTCCCTCATAACCCATTGTATAGGCTTTTGGTCAGGCAAGCTTCTACTAAGACTATTTTGAAGAAGGCTTGGACAGTATTGTAATGCACCTTGGCTTATCCACTGCACGGAGCTAGTAGATCTCTTTGGAGGAGCAGGCAGATGTGGCTGTAACGTTCCACTATTCGGGCTAGCAATTTTACATGGATGTATTGTATGACTGTGACTTACACTTCTTTATATAATAAGAGCCAACAAATTTTCATGCATATGTTGTTATTGTAGTTGGATTGCTCCGGTTGCTTTAATGATATGTGTTTTTTAACTTACGTACTTGTGTATGAACGGATTCACATGAAATTATATGAATCTTGTTGTTAATGTGTTGCATATGTTGTTAATGCTGTCACCGTCCCTGTCGACTGCTTTGCCAGACATCAACCAGACCTTTCACTTGAACCTTGCTATAACAACTGTCACACTTGTCTCAGACTGATCCATGAGTGTTGTACATGTTATCTTACCTTGTATTATGTGACTGCCGCATTCGAGTGGACTGCTTCGCCCAAAGCTGTGCATGTCCTTTGTGTTGTGTGTTCCTAGCCGAGTTGGGACTAATCCCTTTCAACCTGTAACTCACCTTCACCTCCTTCCCCCTTCGAAGTGTTGGAACCTATCACACACCTTCCTTGACTCACTGCATGAGGCACACCCTTGCTGGCCTCTGTGTGACATCGTGGTCAAGGCATTACCTTACGACTCATTGCTGGGACTCCTACACCAAACATGTTGGCGGGTCTAACACTGTCAACATTTTTGGTGCTAGAAGGAGGGCCTGATGACAAGCAGTGTCCTCTCATCACGTTTTGAACCTTTGCATATCTTTCATGGAGTCTTGCACTCTTCTTTCCCCGAGGTGTTTTTCGAATCGTGAAGATGTCTCCATCTTGGGGAAGCTTTTCGATCTCTTTTCCACTCACACATATGATGGTGAAGGTGAAGTGGCCTGGCCTGAGCACTTATATAACTTTCTTTTCATGATTTATGAGGAGGATGAGTTTTCTGATGAACATGCTAGTTTGATGCTTGCATACACACTTCACGACATTTCTTTGGGTGCTCAACATACCCGCTGACACCTTGCACTCATTTGAGAACTTATGTGATCTCATTGAAGACACATTCTATCATTTTGATCTAGACTATCTTGACCGAAAACTGTTACAACAACGAAGGGCTTCGCATGAATCCATTTTTTATTTTTGGTCGCGCTTCCGTGACTTGCAGTTTCAAGCTCTGAAGAGCTAAATGAAATTTTCTTATCTTTGGGACCGGTTCGAGTATTGCCTTAAGAAATCTTCCCATCCCAAGAGGAAGCTTGATATCAAGCCTCGCTCAAGATTCTTCGTTTATGGAACTACACAATCTCATGTGGGAGCGGGAACTATCTCAACTGACTGTCCACCTCCCTCTCATTCAGCAGCTCCACCACTGCCCAGTGATGTTGAGGATCATGCTCACACACCTGTTCATCCTTCACACTCTCCCAGCATCACTCCACTTGATTTTCGCGTAGATTTGATTGTGAGTCCTTTGAGTTCTCATATGCATTCTTTTCTTCGACCTTTGTCTTCGCACTCAAGGGTTCCTCCAGATGATGTGTGGTGAAGTAAAATTATAAGTGCAGACACAAACAATTCCTCTATCCCGATAATGGGTCTAGCCACAACTGATACATTCTATGGAAGATTTCCTTAGGTTAGAACCAATTAAGAGGGCCTAACTCTTAGTATACTTATCACATTTGATGATGTCCTTGCTTGCTCACTCCAGCTATCTCTCGCTTCCTTCTTCAAACACCTGAAACAAGTAAACAACAACACACAACAACCGTGATAATAGAAAAATTGTAATTTAACCTACTTAACAAGTCAAGAAACATTAAGCCATGAACATGTAAGATGACAAATCATGTAGGAAATCAATCAATAGTTTCATACATATTGAATCAAGAAGAGATTACAACCATTGTCTTGATGTTGTCATTCTCCTCTGACAAAACTAGGTTCCCACACACTTCTGCTAGCATTCCATGGTGGCCTCAATAACAATAGTTTTAAGGATCTTCCCTTTAGGATTCACACTAAACCAAATTCACACTTCTCCCTCACACAACTAGAGAGCTACAACTATGAATAATTTGTTGTTTACTCGAAACTTAATTAGCACTAGCACACCAACATTAACACTAGCTTGTGCTTGGGAAAAATGGAGGTTTATATAGGTTGAATGGATGGGAGATGGATCCTCTTCTCATGGGAGAAGGTCTTATCTCTTGAGGTAGTTCCATCATTATAGGGGAAAAGAGCCCAAATTGACATCCTCGACCGCATCCGGCCAAACCATTTACCAGACTTCCGTTATGAAGCTTCTAGAGCTAGAAGCTTTGGCTCTTTATTTAAAATTTTTTCCATAAGAGGGCCGAGATGATTGGAACAAAGCTTAGTCGCTCTGGTTGGTGCTAGGGACAGTGTTAATTCCTGCATATCATGAGGAGAACAAAGGCCATTAGCACCGGTCTTGTTAACTGGGAAAAACAAAAGTTTTTGGGGAAATGGTGCAAAAGGGAATTGTTCTGCTCATGAAGAGGGACACAATGGGAGTTTATTCATGAAGGGAAAGCATGTATGGTTCACTGTAGAGGTCCTCTAGGATCAAGGAACGGGGAGTACAGGGACAATGACAAAATGCTGTGTAATAGATGCCCCCTAAAGCGTGAAGGTCGAACTAGAGTGAGGGATGAAATGCTTTATGAATAAGTGCGGGGAACCGTAGTCTGCCATCGTAAAACCTGCAAGCAAGTACATATACATATACATAACTGAGAACTCTGTTAAATGATACATGAATTGTGGCATGGGCGCAACCATCTAGAGAATGATCATGTAAATGGACCCAGGTATGGGCACAACCATCCAAAAATGAGAAGGATAACAGATGATAACTCATGGTATGGTTGCATCCATCCATCTGAAAGAGACATGCATATCAACATAGCCATGTCACATCACTTTGCAACCTGGACTTTTTGTTATTTGAGCCTAGGGTCTTGCGCCCAACATGACCCGATCAAAGTACAAATCCCAACATGTGAATAGTTGTGTTGACGTTGAACATGCTAGAAAGTCACTTGATTACCAGTCAATGATGTAAACCATTAACAAGCGTGAGAGAAACCACCAATAATGACAATGATCCTCAAGGTACTATCAGCACAATCCATAGAATGCGAATAGAGGAACTGAAGTCGAACACCCATGAAATCACTCGATCAAAAGCCAATGATGTGAACTTGTTGTCGAGTGCGAAGAACTTGCCATTAGGGCATGCAAGCTCTAAGGTACCGGAAGGGAGTCTCTTGGTCAACTTCCCGGATAATGAGTTGAAGTCGACAGGAAGCGACCGTGTCGAAGGAGGGCCATAATGTATCCCACATCATTGACACGAGACAAAAGGATGCAAAATGATTTTGGATGATACAGAGAATCAGAGGTAAATGTAACTGCAGAAGGAAAACTCTTGAACATATTGGCGACACGACTGGAAGTTTGGCAGCTTTTGGATCCATAGGATCGGTGGTCATGATGACGTGGCAGAGATCAAATGGAAGGAAAAAATGAATGGCCCAACCCAGGAAGGTCAACGATACAAAGGAGGATATCCCAACCCGACACGAAGCAGAAAGTGTCATGTTCAAGAGTGAGCTACCGACACAACTGATTAGATTTCCAAATTTCCCCCCACCATTTCTAGCAGGTACCCCAATTATTTTTAATCGCAAGCTTGAAGGGGATATCATATGCTTGCACTGTAAGTTCATCCTTTAGATGAATCCGACCTAGTAAGTTTAACGAGCCCTAGGAAGGAGAAGCTCATGTTCGTCATGACGACGAATCCAATGTCATTTAATATTTTAACGAGTTTGACAAAGGTGTAACTCAGTATTTTTTCATATTTAGAGAGTTTGAAAAAGAGACGTAAAAGAAAACTCCACATGGTCCCTTTTCACATGTTTGTGTCTCTTGAGATCGTAAAGGTAGAAAACGATACTTGAGAGAATCACTTGACCATTTTAGTCAAGGAGTACCTTTTTCGTAAATAGTGCATCCCAGCCTGAAAAAGGGGTAAACTTATACTGGGCACACAATGCTTCGCATCCTTTAACGAGTTCAAAACGATAAGGGATCGACTATATTTTCGCTTTTAAAGGGTCGGAAAAGAGCTTTAAAGCGGACCCCCCATTTTATTCTCTCTTTATGAGTCAAAAGGGAAAAATACTCGGCAATATTTCAATATGAGTTTAACGAGTCAAGAAAAGAGCTGAAACATGAATCGTCATCATTGTTGAACATCTATCACCTGTTGCTGCGAAAAAAGGTAAAGTGCATTATGCAATTCTTGAGGCAAAATAGGTTAAAATATTTACAAAACCTAATATTTTCATGAAAAACTAAATAAAAAGGAGAAAATTAAATATATTTTTACCATTTACCATTTTACCTTGCTGTGAAGAATTTTCACTCACTTTTGCCATAATTGTTCCGGAGCAGATTGCGGGAGATCCGGGAGGTCATTCGCCGAGTCGCTGGTCACAGGTAAGAGCCAAGGCCCTGAGATTTATTTTCATTTCTTTTATTCTTGCTTTTAACCAATTTAGGTTTTTTGAGGGAGGTTTTATCAAAAGTTTTTTGCCCTTGGTCGGTGCAACTTCCGGGCACGGAATCATGCTGGTTGAGGGTAATTAACACGGCCTATCGCGCCGTCAGTGCAACTGTTTTTAAAACAGGCACGCTGATTTCACGAATAGGGAAAAACCATATTTCATCACAAAACCACCGTTAAAACTTGAAATTTATGGGCCAAGCATGATTATTGACTCAAATCTATGGCTTTTGCAGGAAAGAATTGCTGAAAATGGTAGACTGTAAAGAACGGGAACATGAAGATGTGGACACCCAGGAACTAAATGATCCAAATTTCCTGGAAGCTTTGAGGTCTTGTGGGCTACTCAAATTCTTTCTCATGCCAGGGATGCAGGCCCAACCTGAGTTGCTTCGGTACCTGATTAGTCTATGGGACGTAAAACAAGAAATATTAGTCATTGGTGACTAGGAACTCGAGTTAGAAACTTCAGATATATACTTCATTACAGGACTATCCCGAAGAGAGGAACAAGTCAACTTATATGGGCCACGACCGATTGGGGCAAGCATGTCCACATTGCTCGCCGAACATTGCCTTGGGGCCCTCAAATCGAAGAGTAGGAAGATTGAGATTTCCACTGTTCAGGATTTGACACTAAGAGTGCTTCTATTGAATATCAACAGAGTGACGGGGTCCGAGGCAGCGCACGAGACTAACAAGTTGAAGTTCCTGTATGCTATAAACTTCACAACACCTACGATCTTCAACTGGGCAGAGGCCATGAAGATCAAAATAAAGCCTCAGCTAACCAAAGCTAAGGCGGGGAACCTGAAGCAATTTTGATTTGGATTTGTACTAGTGACCTTTTTCTTGGAACGGGTGCCACTATTCCAGTACCAGTTGACTGAGATAGATCCTCCCATGCCACGTGACCCTTGGATGGCCTGCTGGAGTCGTTTGATCCCAAAGATCACTGGGGGCGAGCACATGTCGTACATACCTGCATTCTTCTCATGGCTATGATGACAGAATATCATTGTGGAGGATTGGCCATATAGTGGCACTGACTTCCGTGGAGATCTGGACATGTCGCTACCAGATGGAGAGGATTTTGACGATGAAGGTAAAAAATCAATTTTTTAATTTTTAATTTTTAATTGTTTTTGGTATATATGTGTTTATAACATTTCTGTTTGTTAATGTAGACGTTGGGCCAGAGCGCCCTTCGGGGATGTCCCCAATAGCTAGGCGCGTCGCCCACCCGATTGATGCTGTCACTCCTTATCAAGAGGGGAGTGACAATGAGGAGGAGATCGCGATGAACCTTGAGGGGTTGACTCGTGGTATCCCAGAGTATGCTTGGGTGGGAGACATTCCTCGCCAGTACCAGAGACACACGGTGGGAGTATCGGATTGGATCCGCTGATTACTGACTTGTGTTGCACGAGTTGTATAATGCTACCACGATCACCATGATGATTAGTTCCTAGGTCCAACACTTACATTTTTTGAGGCTTGCATGCCACGGATATATGAGGACTACGAGCCGCCGATGTTATTTTGGACACACATTATTTTTTGGGGTTCTGATGTATCAAACATTATCACCATATATATATATATATGCTATATTTTCTTGCTTACTATGGTACAAATGGTTTGTTTTATCTTTTCACATGTTTCGTAAATGTCTATCCAACACATAATTAGCTAATGCATCTGTCAATGTATTCATGCGCCTAGGAATATGATGATATGTAATGTAATCAAAATGTCTTTCTAGTAGATGAATACGGAGATACATTCTCAATATTTGAGGGTTTCTGACAGAATATTTCCCGTTGAGTTGAAGGATGACAAGCTGTGAATCTAGGTTGACAACCAACTCTCGAATGTCAAGAGCAATGGCTTCTGACAATAGTTCGATGACCGCACTGTATTCAACAATGTTGTTAGTTGTACAACCTAAATATATACCTTGAAGGTCAATCAACTCACCATTAGGGTCATAAATAGCCCATGCCGTGAATGATAGGTTCTGGGTACTACGGAAAGCACCATCAGCGAAACCGATGTGAGGAGTCACAGACATATGCAAAGCAAGGAAAACATAGTAAACAAGAAAGTTGTTTGAAAACTAACACGCCAAACCACACTGCACAAAAATGAATGACACACTAATGTACACAAGTAACCATGAAAGATGACCTAAGCATAGTACTTCTTGAGGTAAAGCCCATTCTGAGGCTTATCCAGAGGATTTCCTTCATAACCAATAAGCTCATAGGCCCCTTTTTGCAAAACACGTTTCACAATGTAGGGCCCATGCCACATGGGTTCGAACTTGCCTGCCCCCAACTTATCATTAGCTTGGTCGTACAGTAAGACCAAATCACCCTTAGAGAATGCGCGAGCGGAGACTGACTGATCGAAATGGGACTTGACCCATTTCTTTTGTGCTTCAATAGTTACCAATGCAGCGAGACGACAGGTGTCATCCAACCGTTCTAAATATAAGAAGCGCTCTTCCTGAGGTGATGTTTCAGGGAGAAGTTCAAAAACTAACTTGAGTGAAGGAATCTCGCATTCGATCGAAAATGTTGCTTCTAGACCATAAACTAGCTGGAATGGTGTGAAACAGGTTGCGTCTTTAGACGAGGTTTGGTAAGTCCCCAGAGCTGAAAAGAGCATGAGATGCCAATTTGATTTGTGCATCCAATAGTATGCTGAAGCATTGTAACCAAAACCTTGTTCACGGTTTCAACTTGGCCATTGGCCTGAGGATAATATGGGGTCAAGCCATCGTGGCGCAAGCCCAATGTGGATGTCAACTTAGCCATCATGTAATCTTTGAAATGGGAGCAATGGTTTGTGACAATGGCTTGAGGTATGCCGAACCTGGAAATAACATGGTTGAAAAGAAATTGAGCCATTGTTTTACCATCTGTAGAGTATGTAGACATCGCTTCGGCCCATTTGGTGAAATAATCCACATCGACAATAATATAGCCATGCCCCCCCATCGAACGAGGGTTACATGTCATATAATCAATGCCCCATTTGGAAAAAGGACCAACGATGATGACGGGGTGTAGGTCAGCTGGTGGGGCATGCATCTTGCGTTGGTAAATTTGGCATTCATGGCACTTGTGAACAACAAGGATGTAGTCCTTGAAAACGGATGCCCAAAAATAACCAGCACGAAGGATATTTTGAGCGGTAGCATAGCCAGAAATATGACCACCACATGCCTCAGAGTGGAAGTCATTGAGAACTCTTTCAACCTCCTCGATCGTAAGGCATCGATAAAGAACTGAATCGACACCGACATGGTATAAAGTATCGCCAATAATACGGTAGGGTTGGGAGTAATGCCGAATGCTTCAACGATCATACTTAGTCAATGCAGACTGGAACATGGATGTCTGGAGATACATGATGATATCACCATACCATGGATCAAGGGTGCTAATCAGGATGAGAGTCTCATCCGAGAGTTGTTCATCTGCACCAGTGGGGAGAGACTTAAAAGGAAGGGAACAAATCAATTCGGCGAAAACGAGTGACTTCTTAAATTTGGCAGTAGTAAATACCAAATCAAATTCTTGTAGGATGATAATCCATTTAGAACATTTTCCCCCTAGCAACTAACGAGTCAAGATGTAGGTCATGGGGTTGCATTAGGAAATCACTGTAGTCATGTGCAAGAGGATGTAGTGCTTGAAAGTGTTGAACAACCTGGAAGGCAGCCAAAGCCAACTTATCGACGTGAGCGTAACACATTTCAGTGTCGAGGAGATTATGACTAAGGTAGTAGATAACATGTTCGTTGCCTTCGTCATCGTCTTAGACCAAGACCATAGCAATGGTGCTAGGGGCTACAACTAGGTAAAGGAAGTAATGTCGATAATAATTTGGAGGATGCAACAGAGGAACATTTATGAGGACAGCCTTGAGATCATCAAAATATCTTTGGGCTACCTCATCCCATATGAAGGGCGTTCCTTGTTTTAGCAATCGGGTAAATCTTGTAGCTAGCCCAACATAATTGGGTATAAAACAACAAAGAAATTTTTCCTTTCCTTGTAGACTCTGGAGTTGGTGCAATGAAGATGGAGGAGGTAAATTTGCAATGGCCTCAACTTTAAGCGAATCAAGGTGAATACCGTCCTTGGAAACGATAAAGCCGATAAGTCGTCTGGATTCTACGCATAAAACACATTTATGTGAGTTTAACCGAATGTTGTAGTGTCTACAACGTAGAAAAATCTACAAATATGGTCAGGGTGATCTTGGTGCTTACGAGAATGAGCGGGAAGGTCATCCAAGTAAGGCTAGACAATGTTGCAAATATCATGAAACGCAAAGGACATTGCTCACTGAAACGTAGCCCTAGCATCTTTGAGGCTGAAAGGGAGCTTTTTGTATGCGAACGTATCCCATGGATAGATAAAAGTTATCTTTTCTTGATTTACTGGTGCGATGTTGATACGGTTGTAACCAAAAAAACCGTCCATGAAGCAAAAAATCTTGCTCCCAACACATTCATCAATTATTTGATCAATGAAGGGAGTATGATAGTTATCTTTAGGACAAGCACGATTGAGATCTCGATAATCAACACAAACGCACATCGTGCCTTGTTTTTTCATCACTGGGACAATGTTTGAAACCCAATCTGTAAGAGGGATGGGATAGATGAAGCCAACTTTGAGAACTTTTTCAACTTCACCCTTGATAGCGACGACCTTCTTGCGGTGCACCGGGCAAAGCTGTTGGTGAACGGGCTTCACGTGCGGATAAGTTGGTATTTCATGCACAACAACGCTAGGATCAATTCCAGGCATTTCTTCGTACGACCATGCAAACACATCACATAATTCCTGAAATAGACGAGTAAAAGCCTTGATCTCATCCGGAGAACAAGATACCCCGATATGGACGTGTTCAAAGATACCAGGCTTGATATAAATATCAATCAACATTGTTTGGGTAATATTACCCAAATTTCCTTCTGACCATACTTCATGAGTCATGATTGGTGGCGGAAGCGGGAGGGAAGGAAATGGAGAAGAGGACTCTTCGAAAGCAGTAGACGTGACCACCTGACAGTGCAGGAATAAGGAACGATGATGAGTATCGGTCCAAGGTGGTTCCTTGAGAGACATGACTTCCATGATACCTTCATCAGCAAGGAAGGTCTCGGCTAAGGGATCAAGGGATTCCAAAGTGCCAAGCCATGGGGATTGAGAATACGTATCAAGAGAGGTATTCGAAACAAAAGAATCAAAGGATGTGGAACTCGAAGCTGAAACAATTTCCATGTAATTGATTTTAGCAGGACTAAGCGGCATAAGCTCGCCCCAGGTATCAATAAGATCTGGTGAAGGTATGATCCAAGGGTCAGATTGGACTGAGACCATGTTGATAGAGGCAACATGAGGAGGTGGGAGCGGAAAAATTCCCATTAAGGCAAAATATTTGAGAAGACCTACCCCCACACTCTCATAGGGAGCAATAGTGTGCTTGATGTACGAAACATTTCCATCCGAGGAGGAAGAGGCAAAGAAAGACAGCTGGTCGATAGTGACAATCTTCCCTTGATGGGGAAAATGAATCACGTGAAATAGGGAGGAGGCTACAACATGCATAGCATGGGTCCAACTTCGACTGAGTATAAGATTGTAATTAAGATTGGTGTCAACAATTTCTACCTCGATTTGCACTGTCTTGCCTTCCAGAATAATGACAAGGTTAGGTACGACATCGAAGGTTCGCGAATCGTGCCCATCGAAAGCTTCCGAAGTGTTCAGGGATTGGTTCAAAGTAGGAGAACCAACATCCTTCCAGCATGCGATTGACATGATGCAGGTGGAAGAACATTCAACGATGACATTCCTGTGGATGGTATTCTCATTGATGATTACCTGAATGAGAAAGGAAATATGATGAGGGAGATGTGGAACATGGTTTTCTAAATCAAAACATATCAAATTGGAATCGGTGGGATCGATACCCTCGATAGCTGACAACAAATATTTCTGCTGTGATGGGTAGCTTTAGAGCACCTCAAGAGCCAACATAGCTGACAATGCCTAAGCCAAATACTCACCAATATTATAGTGCTAAGTGGCTCGGGCGTTAGGATTGTACGAGGATTTCCGTAGCACACCTCGAGAGGGTGGCTGTATAACAGAATCAGGGTTAGGGCGCTCAATATGAAGAGGCCCAGAACTTGGGGCAAAAGAAGAAGGGGTGGCTTCTTTCTCTTTCCCCACTGTTGAAGTAGGAGTTTGGTAATCTTTCGATCTAGAAGCCACATTAGTAGGCATACTAATAATGAACACTTGAGATACTAAGGAAGAAGATGATTGAGGTTGGTCTACCATTTGGGTCTACTGAGATGGAAATGGCTCTTTGAGGACAGAAAGGGTCCCTTTGAGCAGATGACTAACTTTAGACTGTCAGGGACAATCCTTAGTATAGTGATCCTCCTCACAAATGAGGTAGGGATACTTAGGTTTCCGTTGTGAAAATTCACTAGCAGACGATTTGGGAGGATCCTATTTTGGGCATAGGCTTTACCCTTGCCTTTGCATTTCTTCTTAACTTTCGAGGATTTGTCCGCTGCGATAGACTAGACATCGTATTGGACCTCTGAGGTTTTACGAGCGCCATGAGGATTCTGGGAAGAACTATTGGGAACAACATTTGAGACCGACTTCTGTTTGGAAGAAGATTTAGCAGGGGTCTGGGATACTGAACCAATAACTCCATCGAAAGGAGGTACAACTTATGGCTTTGATGCCACGGGATCGGATGATGGCCGCGGAGCATCGGGTAATAACTCATACAAAAGTGCTAGACTGGGAGTAAACTAGATCTAAGTATTGGGCACGAGCAATTGCTTGTTCTTCAGTAACACATCCACCCATAGCTATATCGCGAGCAACTGGGGCCACGAATGATTAGTGAACCATTCAGTGAGAAACTAATCAACAATCTCGAATTTTATCAGGCGACGTCTACGTCTCCACTCATGAATGTGATCGGAGATGTGTGTCGCAGTAAATTGCTTAAGTGATGTGAGCAAATAGGTGCCAGTTTCATAGGAACCAGCAGCTAAAAATGCGTGAGGAAAGCCATGGCTAAAGAGTTAAAGTCATGGTAAGTACTTCGAGGACACTCGATGTACCACTTGGTTGCAGCACTTGTGAGGGTTCGCTGGAAAAGACGGAGATGAATGGAATCGTCAACGTAAGAGTTCGAAGAGCACCAGAGGTGATATGTCATCACGTGGGCTTGAGGATCTTCTTTTGCTTTCCCATCGAACTTTGGACAATCACTTGGTATCTTGGACGACACCGGAGGCCAGTATGGCGAATGAAGGATTGGATCATTCATAAGGCGAGACACATCTGGCAACTCTAGTGTGGACAAGAATGGCAATTGAGTATTAAAATGCATAGGAGGTCGGTGAGTGGGTTCTAGTGGAGGAGCCCATCCCTGCTAGTAAGGATTTTTGCCCCATAGTGAGGGATTTTGGCCATATGGCATTTGATGCTACCCCTGTTATGGGTTACCTTGACCATAGGGAGGATTTTGACCTTGAATACCTTGGAACTGTCCAGTCATAGGTTGTTGATAAGCAACATACGGGTTGAAAGGTTGTTGAGGCTATTGACCTTGGACATATGGATATTGTACGTTTTTTCCCTGAACATATGGATGGTGAACTTGTTGTCCTTGAACAAGAGGATTTTGGACCTGATGTCCTTGGGAATAAGGTTGATACACTTTTTTCCCTTGGACATAGGGATGCTGTACCTGCTGCTCATGACCAAAAGGATTCTGTACCTGTTGACCTAGGACATTAGGGTTTTGTACCTGCTACCCTTGGCCAGAAGGATTCTAGATCTGTTGACCTAGGACATTAGGGTTTTGGGTTTGATACTACAGGACTTGCCCCTAGCCTTGCCTTTGCAAGGGTTTACCCTGCTGATATGTATACAAGGGTTGCTGCTGCCCGGGTTGGTTTTGCTGCTGCAAGGGTTGGCCCTGCGGTTGAAAAATTTGTCCTTAGGGCTACAGAGGTTGGCCTTGTGAGGACATGGGCTAGGAGGTTTACGGAGCATAGTGCATCTGCTGCTGCACGGTTTGTTGCAACTGTTGCAAGGGTTTCCCTTGCAGTTGTTGTAGTTGACCTTGTTGCGGGATCATTTGCCCTTGCGGTAACAAGGGTTGCCCTTGATGTTGTAGAGGCTGTCCTTGCTATTGCAAGGGTACTTGAATAGTGCTCAGAAAATTTCCGAACTGAATCTGGCCATAGCCACCCTGGAAAGTGGACGAGCCAGGCTGAATGTACTTCCCAGACTGAAGGGTGTAAGGTTGATTAAACATTCCTTGAGAACCATATGGAACGTAAGGAGTTTGGTATTGGACCTGAGCCTCATAGGGCTGCTGATACTAGACATTACTCGACCTAGACGGACGAATGAGATTTTGAACCTATTGGTACTGGACATTGCTTGATCCAGTAGGATCAACAGGGTTGTGAATAATGGCAGAAGAAGGCTGGTTCATACCAAGCATGTGAGCTTGTAAGCCACTCACATTGGTGGCGCCTGACACCATAGAAACATTCAGGTTCCCCCCCCAGGCGGTGGCACAACGACGCAACCTAAATCGCATCTACCCACATTATGCAAATAAAACTGCATGTAACACTATGTTCCAGGAATTTTATAATTCCATACTTAGTGAAACATTCACAAGTCAAGGTTTAATTCTCCTTCAATAAAATCTATGCGGAAACATTTGATTTAACTATCCAAAGTCTGGACCTTTATAAACCTTTGAGCGGAACCTTATAAATCCTTCATAATCTTTGGTTAATTCTTATTACCCATGCATATTAACCATACCTTTCCTTCATTCCACAAACCTTTGCACATATATCGATGCTCTCCTTAGAAAATTAATTCTCTGCCATGAATCTCATTCCTCAATCTAACAGTTATCGGGCAATAAATTGTGCCAACTAGCCTGGCCAATCTCCACCATTTATTTCTCCTACCTAAATCCAACGATGATCGTGTAATCTTGCGCAATTACTAGCATGATACATAATAGGTCGAGAGCGCACGAGATAAGTGGTTTTGCTTCCCCACTGATGTGCTATGTGTCAACCCCTCATGTTAATCGCGTGAATTTGTAAAATACCATTTACCATTTTGAGAATGTGTGAGATACTACTTACCGCTGTCATATACTGCTCCATTATTCTGCTGTCACATGGATTAATCTGATCCCTTCACTTTTTGACTTTATTTTGCGTGATATGATCTCTGCCGATCATATTCTATCAATCCTGTTCGTTGATCTGACTGATCCAATGGTTACTTCATTTCTTCCTCCTTTCCTTTCTTCGTCTTTATGCAATTCCTCAATGTTCTGGTCTATTCATCCGACTCACCTATACTATTATTTATGCATCTATCCTTTCTGAGATTATTCAATCACTTCTGATTGCTGTACTCCTTCTTTGTGCACTGTCCTCTCTCTGTTCTTCTATGGTTTAGGTTTTCTCTAGGGTTTCTGGTCTTTGGTTGTTCTTCAACGCAACTTCCTCTTGAAGTTACTTCTATGTACTTTTAAGCGCTATCATATATGAACTTCAACTTTGATCCTTCAATTGGATTAAAACTGTTAGAAAATTATATATTATGGAGCAATGGAACACATAAAATATTGCAGCAATATAAACAAAGAAAGCGCATAAAACAAGAGAGACACAGATATACATGGTTCACCCAGTTTGGGCTACGTCCACCTCGAACAGCCAGTCCTTCCTTTCTATTATCCAGCAAAATGAAGAGACACAACCTACAACAGATCCGATGTAATATCCTCTGTTTTCTCTCACAGTCTCACCTCTCTATTTCCCGCTCACAGAATACACATCTATCACACAGCCTCAAATACAATGCCCTCATACAAAGAGAGGGGTTGCCTTCTAAGGCAAAAAACCCTAAACTAAACATAAATTCTACTGTCAGATCATCCGCCTAATCAACGGCCCAGATTGACTAGAAATTACTATACTTTTACAAGGCAATTTTACAGCTGTTTTTAGCTTCGGGGGCGCTGCCCCCGAAACCCCCCACCAGGGGGGGGCTCCCAAAGGTCGCAACCGCCCCCCCCTGGACCCCCCTTACAGCAAATATTTTACGGGCGGTGTTGCCGCCCCCATTTCGAACTGGGGTCCAATGTGGCGATACCTTTGAATATAGAAGATAATCAGGCTCCACACCCAACAAAAACGATCAGACCACTAGCCTTCATCCTCCACCTCTGTGTTCTGGTTTAATTCCACTTGTGAAGAAGAATCACACAACAATAAAACCATATTCACAGCAAATTAACATACATATACTATGCAGAAATTCACACACAATTTATAATTCCATTAATCAATACACACCACACAACTCAGGAATCGAATTCTCTGTCTTTATAAACAATTATTTACATAATGAATCTCTCTCTCTGGCCTGATTTTCTAATCAGTGGCCTTTTTCCTTTCCTTCCCGTAGGCTTACAGTCAAACCCTATCTAATCTCTGAACTCTGATTCTCACTCTAACTCACTAACTCACTAACTCACTAACTCACTAACTCTATGCCTTTTAGGCTTACATTTATACAAAAGGTTTTGTAACCCATTTCAGTTCAGATCCTTAATCTTTTGAACTAAATCCTGAATATCCTCTAAGTCCACTTTTGACTCAACTAATCCCTAAGGATCCTCTCTAGTTCCACAAACCATGAAACCAATTCCTAATCTAAGATTTACAATATTTCAAAATCTCTCAATCCTCACTAATCACTCATCATCACTCATGTTCTCCTACATTCGAGAGAATTTACAAATATCCTCACAATATTTAATTAATTCCTATTCTAAATTAAAATCATTCAAAAACATTAAAATTACATTAATTTAATTCTTTTGGAAACCAACTCCCTTAAAACACAAGACCCCCTATGTCTACTAAAATACAATGATATTTCTAAGCTGGATGCTCCTACATCACACAAATTGGCCACTGACTAGAGGGATTGAGGAACTGACAGAGACATTCCTTGAGACCGCCGGTTGAGCCAGACAGGTGACTGGGACTCACGATACAAGGGGGTTCGGAATGGTGGGTTGCATTGGGACTGAGGTAACAACCTGTTGGGAGGTCGAGTTCGCAATGAACGGACCTGAAGTAGGCATGGCACCTGACACCCAAACAGGGTTATGGTAAAGTGATGAGGCACTAGGTGTACCTGAAACCAACTGTGCCAAAGACACATAATTAGGCAACACACTGGCAGGAATACCCCCTATATAGGGGAAACCTTTAGAAGGAAAAGGATATTCTTCCTCTTCGACAGTTCGTGGAGAAGAAACTTCTAACTCTTCCAGAGAGGTGACTGGAGCATTGCCTTCGGGTTCCACTTCTGGGAACAAATGACGACGAATGTCTGAATAAGTATGAGGGGATAATTCCAAGGGAACACCCGGTTGATCATATGGACTGTAAGGACGCTGCAGTGATATCACAACAAGGTCAAACAAAGGATTCAAAGGATAGATAACCAGTCCAAGTTGACCGTCAGTGTTCGACGAACTCTCAGGAGTTTGAACGGGATTGTCTGGAGATTCCGGGCCAAGATCAACAGATGACCCAGTATCTAAGGTAGGCAGAGGATGATATGACAAAGGTTGAATGCTTATAACAATTCTGAGTTCAACACCTTGGTCCTCGAGTGACTCTAGTAACTTAGGAAATGACTCCTCAGACAATATTTTAGATGGAGGAGAGGAAGAGGAACTAGGTGAACCAGATGGTTTAGCCACAATGACCTTGTCTTAGTTGACAGAAAAAATAAAATTCAAAGCTTTAAAATGCTCTTTAAAGGAAACTCATCATTTGGTCTAGAAAAGACTAATAGGATGTTATTGGATCGTGGGAAATCAATTATTAATACGCATAAATAGACTGGTGCTCTTTCATTTTTTAAGAGTCGAGAAAGAAACAAAGATGAATCTATCACTTTCGATTGGAAACGAGCTCAAAAGGACAAGTACTCAAATGCTATTTTAAGTTTAATGAGTCAAAAAGATCAAATGATTTCTCTGGATGATCTAGGTAAACAGGATTACCAGGCAACCGTGAACTGTAGAATACCTCCTGGCGAACAGAGAAGTACAAGCAGGCAATCTCCCCGAATGTTGTGTTCGGTGTATCACGTTTTCAAGCAAGCCGACTCGACTTCTTAAGGATAAAGGATTGTAGCCTAGAGGGGTCTCCCGTTATATACTCGACAGTACGGGGAGCAAAAATCTGCACTAGCGCTGTATAATGCCGAAGCTAATGATAAATTCTATGTTTAAAGACGTCGGAACACATCTCTAGCCTAGACCTTCTAGATAATATTGTTAGATGTCAAATGAACCTTAGGTTAATTGAGTTCATTTTAAAGTTTATCTTGAGTTATGTCTCAGTTTTCAGGCCTTAACGATGTGACTCAAAAAACCTTAAATGCAACTAAATGAGACAAGACCCTTTCAATTCGATGAATTGCCTACACTAGAGAGGGTAGAAACTACACAATCAAATGCAAACAACCAAGAAACTGAAAGCAAAATGATCTTTCACTACTTCACTTTTCGAAAAAATAAACTAATGAAAAATGCATTCCAATTCCTAATTTCCTGACAAGAACATTTCTAACAGTCCTTTCAAAAGCCAAAAACAGTTCTTTTTTCAAAGGCTAATGCAATCCTAGTTTTTAATGATGCTGACTATCGTAGCATAATGATGCAACAAACTAGAATTTCATACCTTTTCATGAAACAACAAAATGAATTTTTCGCATACAATACTTCAATGAAAAAGTTTTTCGAGACAATTAGCTCTTCAAGCAAATGAAAACACGAAAAGAGAGACTCATTCAGACTAATGAAGCACTGAATTTACCAAAAACAAGACAAGCAATGTAATCCATGTCAGAAAAGAAATGTTTAGACAAGTAAACGAAAAATTTTCAAACTTGTGTAATGGAGGTCAAAGTCATAAAAGGACCGCAAACGAAATGTAAGGAGTAAGTAGACCGACAAATTGACTCACCGAGTTCATAATATGATGAATGAATGATGATCTAGATGCCCTTGTGTCATTGACCATCCAATGACTCAAGAAATCAAGCAAAAAGATACAAGCAAACAAAACCAAATTAAAAGAAACTTTCTAGTCAGGGAGAAAATGGTCTAAAAGGCTTACGGGGTCAAAATCATGAGAGCAAAACACACTGGCCAAGCTTGGGGACAAACCCCAATATTCACTTACAGGCATCGGCGCGACTACCTAATTGACAATAAGCGCCAGGGGTCAGTCGGCGCGACTGTTTCTCAGCATATCACGCTGATCAGAGCGACTGTCAGCGGATTAAGCGCGCTGAGCGAGGGAGCCAAGAAAGAAATATATATATTTTTTAAACAGGGACCATATCTGCTACTATGAATTTCAAACTTAGACTAGTAAGCAGAAGAAAAGAAACAGAACCAAAGGGAAAAAGTGGAACTAGAAAAGTTCACACGAAATCATGAAATCTCAAACAAGACAAACAAAAGGATTGGCTCCCCAGTATGGTCGCCAATTTGTGGTGAAGTAAAATTATGAGTGCGGACACAAACAATTCCTCTAGCTCGATAATGGGTCTAGCCACAAATGATACATTCTATGGAAGATTTCCTTAGGTTAGAACCAATTAAGAGGGCCTACCTCTTAGTACCTTATCCCATTTGATGATATCCTTTCTTTCTCGCTCCAACTATCTCTCGCTTCCTTCTTCAAACACCTGAAACAAGTAAACAAAAACAAATGACAACCGTGATAATAGACAAATTGTAATTCAAACTACTTAACAGGTCAAGAAACATTAAGCCATGAGCATGTAAGATGACAAATCATGTAGGAAATCAATCGATAGTTGCATATATATTGAATCAAGAAGAGATTAAAACCATTGTCTTGACGTTGCCATTCTCCTCCAACAAAACCAGGTTCCCACACACTTCTGCTAGCATTCCATGGTGGCCTCAATAAAAATAGTTTTTAAGGCTCTTCCCTTTAGGCTTCAAACTAAACCAAATTAACACTTCTCCCTCACACAACTAGAGAGCTACAAATATGAATAGCTTGTTGTTTACTCCAAACTTAATTAGCACTAGCACACCAACATTAACACTAGCTTGTGCTTGGGAAAAAGGGAGGTTTATATAGGATGAATAGATGGGAGATTGATCCTCTTCTCATGGGATAAGGTCTTATCTCTTGAGATATTTCCATCATTATAGGCGAAAATAGCCCAAATTGACATCCTCGACCCCATCCGACCAAACCATTTACCAAAATTCCGTTACGAAGTTTCTAGAGCTAGAAGCTTTGACTCTTTATTTAAAAAACTTTCCATAAGAGGATCGGCGTGACTGGAACAAAGCTCAGTTTCTCCGATCAGTGCTAGGGAAAATGTTAATCCATGCATATTGGCGCGAGGAGGACAAATGACATTAGCACCAGTCTTGTAAACTGGGAAAAACAAAAGTTTTTGGGGAAATGGTGCAAAAGGGAATTGTTCTGCTCATGAAGAGGGACACAATGGGAGTTTCTTCATGAAGGGAAAGAATGTAGGGTTCACTATAGAGGTCCTCCAAGATCAAGGAACAGGGAGTACAGGGACAAAGGAATGGGGAGTACAGGGACATTGACAAAATGCTGTGTAACATGATGCTGTCTTGTGTTCATCCATTTCTAACTCTTCACTTGTTGTGAACGAGGAACAACCCACTGACGGAGTTGGTGTTGCATAACCAACATGCACTATCATTCATGAAGAGTATGAGTGCGAGCTTAAACATAAACACTCGGCGAAGGATGACTCCCTTCTGCCTGAGTCCACTCCGTTATTTCCTAACCTCTTTGGTGAACCTGCCATCCATGATTTTGCATGTGTATTTTCATCCACGGATTCACCCATTGTTGATCAATCACAGGACTCACTGGATGTTAGTCCACGATTCGACAACGAAGAGGATAAGTTACTCATTGAAAATCCACTTGATCCTTCATTTGTCTTTTACGGAAACACAGAGGATGAGTTTGTTCGATTTTCATCTACTCCTCTGTCTGATTCATCCAACCAATGAGGATGTCGATTATTGTTCCTTAAGAAACCAATTTCCTGGCTGTGGGGAAATTGTGCTTAAGACATTAATAAATATTATTTAGTGCCACTTATTGTTTGTTGTGTTCTCAGATGAAGGACCTGGAAAACTTGCTCTTTAACTCTTAATACATGTATGACCAGAACATCTGAGAATGCCATTTGTTGCTAGATATAAATGATGAATGAAGAAGGTTTGAAGGGGAAGTTAAAGATAATATGATGATCTTTCATAGAAACTACTATCTGTAACTTAGAGGAATTATGATAATGAGAACTGAATCATAGACAATATGCTGATCTTTCACAGAAACTACTATCTATAATTTAGAAAGGAACTGAGGACTTCAAGTATAGGAGTGCTCTTTAAGGAATTTTAACCTTATCTAGATAAGTAAATAAAGACCTACTATTTCATTACTATACTTGAAAAGAAGAAAACATAGCATGGCACATGACAGAGAATCTTACAAAATTATATGCAACAACTGATGGAAACTTCTAATTCTTTCATTAATCAACAATGATATAAGGAATACAGTGGCCTAGTCTCCATATTCTCCAAAATTTGAACCCTTTCTTAGTAAATTTTCCTCTTTTTATACATTGTGGAACAATTGTTGATTTCTGAAACTGCCCAAACTATCTAACTGCTTTTCTTACTATATGAAGTAAAGACTTGTTACAGAATTTTACAGAGAGTAAAAGACACCTCAAAGAACATGGAATAACAAGAACATAATTGGATTCAGGAAGGGATGATAACTGTTGGCTTGCTCCATTGATCCGCTACCAAATTTCTCTTTGAATGCCCTAATGATGCTTAATTCCTCTTATCTGTAATGAAATACGCTTAGTTTGTGTAATCTTGGGCTTACATGGGCATTTTGATTGGCCAAAATTCCAAGAAATATATCGGATTATCTTCCTCTTAAGCTTCGGCTCTAACCCTGATTTTCTGCATTACACAACAAAATTAACACGAAATTCTGATTCATCTAGAACTCAAAAGAGTAAATCATGCTTTATAAACTTGTCAAATCCGCCCATTCAAAATTCCATTGACTTCCATTGCAAATCGCAATGAGCCCGAAAATCCCTGTAAAACTTAATTTATGCACCCTTAGGCCTCAATAACTATGAAAATATTGGAATTATGCATAAAACTTTTATAATGAAAATATATGATAAAACATTCTTTTCTGTTTCCAATATGGGCTCAACACAATTCCGAGGGTATACTTCATGCCGATTCATCTCCACCGCTGATCTACGCTTTTCAGATCAGACGGTCTGTAAAGGTTTCGAGTGGGACATAAGCCCAGAGAATACCCACCCGAAACGGGCGCTTTCCTCTCTCCACCCGGCTGCTACGTGTTGAATGATAAGTGGGATCGAGTGATCTCCACTAAAAACCACTTACCATTTTCATTCCACCCGAAATCCTGCCTTATAGCTTGAAATATGCCTTTTAAAATAAAGCACATAAACTTATCGGGTTCGGAATCCAATCGCTCATTACAATTGGCGCTTTCCATATATATATAATATGTTGTGCGATATGACAGACCCTCCACAATTATAAATCATAATATATATTGTTTCGGGTCCGTCATCGCAAATCGCGATCGACAGAACCCATATGCATGTATACAAAGGACTTTCGATACAACGGACCCACCTAACTCTTAAACACGCTGTATATATTATGTCGGGTCTGACCCACCCATATCGCAATCGACAGAGTAATATAAGCGCTTTACGTTGTTTCGGACCCGCCATCATTATAAAATATGGCATATATATTGCCGGGTCCAGTGTTAATGTTTTAACACTTATTCCTTTGCTTTCCTTTGTAAAATCCAATATATTTCTCCATTTCCTTTATATTTTGATTTCCGATATACTTGCCTTATCTTTTTTCAAAATATTTTTAAAGTGATTTTGAATGAAAAATGAATGAAAAAAACAACAAAATACATGTTACAACATCTGGATCCACCTGGGGATAGTGATTTTGCCACAGAATCACTAAGAACCGCATATTAGTGCCTTCACCTCGGGCATGGAGTCATATATTTCTTTGCATAAACTGAAATACTATGGCATTTGTACAATGATTTCACTCCGGTATTCACAATGAAATGATGCTTATTCTTTAGAACTGGAAGTAGTGCTTTAAGTATTTCCCATTTAGAGGCAGCTGTAGAGTTTTCCCATCAAGATTCTCAAGAATGAAGGTATTATTGGATCTCACTTTAGAAATTCTAAAAGGACCATACCAGAGATGATCAAACTTCCGATGTTTTCCCTTATCTTCTCTTCTGGTATCCCATCTCAATACTAAATCTGCAACTTTGAAATCAATTTCCTTGGCTTTCCTATCAAAATATTTTTCATCTTGGATTGATATATGATCAAGTTGTCTCTTACTTTGTCCTTGTTCTCGCTTAGCTCCACCACTTTGTTCATTTTTCTTATCAAAGCATTTGGTTCTTCTTTCACCTCTTAAATCATTGAAATCACTAGCTTTACAAGTTGACCTGGAAATAGAGCCTGAGTTCCATATACTAATTCAAAAGGAGATTTCCCTGTAGATCTTCTTGAAGTTACTCTAGCAGCCCACAGAGCAAATTTTAACTTAGAATCCCAATATCTTTGATTTTCTGCAATGGTTTTCTTAAGGATCTTCATTAAAGTTTTGTTAGTAGATTCAGCTAATCCATTTCCCTGAGGATGGTAAGCTATTGAATGAGACAAAATAACATTATATTTGTGACAAAAATAAATGAACTTACTTGAGTTGAAGACTTGATCATTGTCTGTTATAATTTTAACGGGACATCTGAATCTGCTGAAAATATTTTCTTCCAGGAAATTCATTACTATCTGATCATTTGCTCTCTTAGTAGGAATTGCCTCTACCCATTTGGTGAAGTAATCAGTTGCTGTGAGAACCCACCTGTGTTGTCTGCTTGAAGGCGAATTTATTTCCCCAACAAAGTCCAATCCCCATTGCCTAAATGGCTCCTCTATGAAAACTGGAATAAAAGGTAAAGGAGCTAATCTCTTTTTCTTAGCAAAAATCTGGCACTTCTGATAACTTCTAACAAACTTATAAGTATCACCAAATAAAGTAGGCCACTAAAATCTTGCCTGAAGGATCTTATGTGCAGTTACTTTCCAACTGTAATGTCCTCCACAAAACCCCTCATGATAATCTTTGATTGTTTCTGTAAATTCATCCTCTGTTAAACATAGCAATAGGATTCCAGCAAGATCCTTCCAGTACAATCTACCTTCCACAATTACATATGGCTGTGCCTTGATCTTTAGTGCTCTATACTTTGTTCTATCTAAGGATTGAGGACAAGAAAGAAAGCACAAATAATGAATTATATGCTTATACCATTCTGAACACAAAAATTTGTACCTGATTTTCATACCTGGATCTTGCTCTACTTCACTTTCTTCAACTGTTTTTCCTTCCACAGGTGCCAACAAATTAATCCCCAATGCCTGAAAGTTTGATTCTGTTAACATTTTTGCCAATCCTTGTCCTTTCACCAACTTTGTAGGTTTTATGTCCAAATCATATTCTTGGATCTTGGCAATCCACTTTCCTCTTCTGCCTTCTACATCTCCCTATAATAATACATCTTTCACTGCAGCATTTGGCACATAAGAAATGATTTGGGACTGCAACACATAAGTTCTAAAAGCTTTCAGGGCTTTTACCAAAGCATACACCTGTTTCTCAAGAATATTATATTTCAGCTCAGAATCCCTAAGAATCTTACTGAAGAATGCAACTGGCTGCTCTCTCTCTTCATCATTCTTCTGTAGTAAGAAAACAGCTATTGAACTTGATGAGGCAAATGAAAAAATTTGGAAACGCTTCAGGTATTTGGGGCTGATTAAGACTGGAGCTGCTTGTAATGCCTCTTTAATCCTAGAAAATGATTCTCTAGCTTCTTTGGTCCTGTTGTTCCTTAAGAAACCAATTTCCTGGCTGTAGGGAAATTGTGCTCAAGACATTAATAAAAGTTATTTACTGTCACTTATTGTTTATTATATTCTCAAATGAAGGATTTGGAAAACTTGGCCTTAGACTCTTAATACATGTATGATCAGAACATCTCAGAATGCCATTTGTTGCTAAATATAAATGATGAATGAGGAAAGTTTTGAAGAAGAAGTTAAAGATAATATGCTGATCTTTCACAGGAACTACTATCCGTAACTTAGAGGAATTATGACAATGAGAATTGAATCATAAACAATATGCTGGTTTTTCACAGAAACTATTACCTATAACTCAGAAAGGAGATGAAGGTTTCAAGTATAGGAGCGCTCTTTAAGGGATTTTAACCTGCAGCTTCATTACTATACTTGAACAGAAGGAAACATAGCATGACACATGACAGAGAAACTTACAAAATTATATGTAACAACTCGTGGAAACTTCTACTTCTTTCCTTAATCAGTGATGATATCAGGAATACAGTGGCCTGGTTCTCCAAAATTCCAACCCTTACTTAGTAAAATTTTTTCCCCTTTATACATTTCTGGAATAGTTATTGATTTCTGAAACCTATCTAACTATTTTCTAACTATATGAAGTAAACTACTATAGAATTTACAGAGGGTAAAACACCTCAAAGAACATGAAATAGCAAGAACAAAACTGAATTTAGAAGAAGATGGTAACTGCTGGCTTGCTCTGTTGATTTGCTACCGAATTCCTCTGTAAACGCTCTAATGATGCTTAACTCTTCTTAGCCGTAATGCAATGTGTTTAGTTTGTATAATCTTGGGCTTACATGGCATTCTGATTGGCCAAAATGCCAAGAAACATATCAGATTGTCTTCTTCTTCAGCTTCGGCTCTAATCCCTGATTTTCAACATTACATAGTGAAATTAACGTGACTTCTCATTAATTTGGAACTTAAAAAGAATAAATCCTGCTTCATAACCTATCAAATCCGCCCATACAACGCTCTGTTAACTTCCATCGCAAATCGCAATTGGCCATGATAATCCATGTTATGATGGAAATATATGATAAAACAATACTTTTCCACTTCCAATACAGGCTTTGCATAGTTTTCGAGGTATACTTTCCCGCCGATTCATTTCCACCATTGATTTGTGTTTTTCAGATCAGATGACTTGTAAAGGCTTCGGGTGAGTTTTAATAAAAACCATCTATTGCCTAGAATAGTGTAGACTTATATATTATAATATATATATATTACCATTGGATCCGACCCGCGATCGACATGTCAAATATATATATATATATATATATATATATATATATATATATATATATATATATATATATATATATATATATATATAAAGTACTATGTGATGGTCACGGACCCGTCGGGCTTTAAAAATATAATAAACATATGCTTCAGGTCCGCCCTTCCTTATATAATCCTTTATATAATAGAACCTTATATAAAACGAAAACTATGTAAATATCCAATAAAATATTCATAACCACGATATGATGAATGTGAGGGATTATAAAATACAACACATGAAATATCGGGTCCAATCATATAAGTCGCAATCGGCACTTATCTGTGGAGCCAACCATCCATATTGTGGACCTGCCAAACTTTTAAATGCAGCATATAATATTTCAGGTCCAGTGCTAATGTTTTAACACTTATTTTCTTTTGTAAATCCGATCTTTTCCTTCATTTCCTTTGTATTTTGATTTCCGATATACTTCTATTATCTCTTTTCAAAATGTTTTTCAAAATTGCTTTAACACATGTTTCTTTGTAAATCTGATACGGCTATGCTTTGCAATATATCTATATATATATATATATATATATATATATATATATATATATATATATATATATATATATATATATATATATATATATATATATATATATATATAGATATATATATATATATATGTATGTATGTATGTATCTATATGTATATATATATACGTATACCCATATAACCATTAGCTTCCGACATACCATTATTTCTCCTTCCTTTTACTTTGTCTCCTTTTTTTTAAAGTATTTTCAAAAAATGAAAGTTATAAGCAATAAAAAAAAATGCATGTTACAACATCTGGCTCCACCTGGGGATAGTTCTTTTGCCACGGAAGCACTAAGAACCGCATATTAGTGCCTTCACCTCGGGCATGGAGTCATATATTGCTCTACATAAACTGAAATACTATGGAATTTGTACAATGGATTCACTCTGGTATTCACAATGAAATGATGCTTATTCTTTAGAACTGGAAGTAGTGTTTTAAATATTTCCCATTAACAGGCAGCTATAGAGTTTTCCCATCAAGATTCTCCAGAATGAAGGTATTATTGGATCTCACTTCAGAAATTCTAAAAGGACCATACCAGAGAGGATCAAACTTCCCATGTTTACCCTTATCTTCTCTTCTGGTATCCCATCTCAATACTAAGTCTACAACTTTAAAATCGATTTCCTTGGCTTTCCTGTCAAAAATATTTTTCATCTTGGATTGATACAAAATCAAGTTATCTCTTACCTTGTCCCTGTTCTCGCTTAGCTCCACTACTTTGTTCATTCTTCTTACCAAAGCATTTGGTTCTTCTTTCGCCTCTTGAATCATTGCAATTATTGGCTTTACAAGTTGACTTGGAAACAAAGCCTGAGTTCCATATACTAATTCAAAAGGTGATTTCCCTATAGATATTCTTGTAGTTACTCTAGCAGCCCACAGAGCAAAGTTTAACTTAGAATCCCAATCTCTTTGATTTTCTGCAATGGTTTTCTTAAGGATCTTCATCAAAGTTTTGTTAGTAGACTCAGCTAATCCATTTCCTTGAGGATGGTAAGCTGTTGAATGGGACAAAATAACATTATACTTGTGACAAAAAGCAATGAACTTACTTGAGTTGAAGACTTGAGTGTTGTGTGTTATAATTTTAATGGGGCATCCAAATCTGCTGAAAATATTTTCTTCCAGGAACTTCATTACTATTTGATCATTTTCTCTCCTAGTAGGAATTGCCTCTACCCATTTGGTGAAGTAATCAGTTGCTGTGAGAACCCACCTGTGTTGTCTGCCTGAGCGTGGATTGATTTCTCCAACAAAGCCCAATCCCCATTGCCTAAATGGCTCCTCTATGAAAACTGGAATCAAAGGTAAAGGAGTTAATCTCTTGTTCTTAGCAAAAAGCTGACACTTTTGACAAATTCTAACAAAATTATATGTATCACCAAATAAGGTAGGCCAATAAAATCCAGCCTGAAGGATCTTATGTGCAGTTACTTTCCAACTGTAATGTCCTCCACAAAACCCCTCATGATAATCTTTGATTGTTTCAATAAATTCATCTTCTGTTAAACATAGTAATAGAATTCCAGCAGGATCCTTCCAGTACAATCTGCCTTCCACAATCGCATATGGCTGTGCCTTGATCTTTAGTGCCCTATACTTTATTCTGTCTAAGGATTGAGGACAAGAAAGAAAGCACAAATAATGAATTATATGCTTATACCATTCTGAACATAGAAATTTATACCTGATCTTCATTCTTGGATCTTGCTCTCCTTCATTTTCTTCAGTTGCTTTTTCATCTACAGGTGCCAATAAGTTAATTCCCAATGCCTGAAAGTTTGATTCTATTAACATTCTTGCCAATCCTTGTCCTTTTACCAATTTTGTGGGTTTTATGTCCAAATCATATTCTTGGATCTTGGCAATCCACTTTCCTCTTCTGCCCTCTACATCTCCCTGTAATAATACATCTTTCACTACAGAATTTGGCACATAAGCAATGATTTGGGACTGCAACACATAGGTTCTAAAATATTTTAGGGCTTTTACCAAGGCATACACCTATTTCTCAAGAATATTATATTTCAGCTTAGATTCCCTAAGAATCTTACTGAAGAATGCAACTGGCTGCTCTCTCTCTTCATCATTATTCTGCAGTAAGATAGTGGCTATTGAACTTGATGAGGCAAATGAGAAAATTTGAAAAGGCTTCTAGTAATCAGGGCTGATTAAGACTGAAGATGCCTACAATGCCTCTTTAATCCTGGAAAATGATTCTTTAGCTTCCTTGGTCCAGTGCACTTCATTCTCCTTCTTCAACATATTAGTGATTTCTTTTAGGATTTCTGCATAATTGGATACAAATATTCTCAGGAAGTTTATCTTTCCCAGAAATTTTTGAATATCATTTTTACTCCTGGGAAATGGTATTTTCTGCATAGCTTGTACTCTAGCTAGATCTATCTTCACTCCTTCTATGGAAACAATGTGACCAAATAGTTTTCCTTCTTCCAAAGAAAAAATGGATTTCTTAGTATTTAAAGAAAGTCCAAATCTTCTACATTTATAAAAAGCCCTTTTCAAATGGTCTAAATGTTCTTCATCAGACTTAGAAAAAACAGTAATATCATCCAAATATATTACTACAAACTCATCTCGAACAAAAGCAATGTCCATAGCCCTTTGAAATGTAGCTCCTACATTCAACAATCCGAAAGGTATTTTGGCATACATAAATGTTCCCCAGGGAGTTGTGAATGTTGTTTCTTCTGATCCTCCTTGTCCACAGCCACCTGGTTATAACCAGAAAATCCATCTAGCATTGACATTCTAAAAGATCTTGTTACCTTTTGCAATACATGATCCATTTTAGGCAAAGGATAATTATCTTTCAAAGAAGCTCTATTGAGATTTCTGAAGTCAACACACAACCTTATTTCTCCATTTTTCTTTCTCACAGGTACCAGATTAGCCACCCAATCAGAATATCTAAGTGGGACTATTATTTTGGCATCAAGCAACTTCTTGACCTCCTTTTCAATTGATGGTAGAAGTAGAGGATTAATTTGCCTAAGCTTCTGTTTGTAGGGTTTAACCTTCTCCTTCAAAGGAATCTTATGCTGAATAATATTTACATCATAGGTTTTGAGATCTTCATAGGACCATGCAAAGACATCAACATAATTCTTGAAAAGTTTAATATATCTTTCTTGAAAATTAGGTGAAACTCCAGCATATAATTTGACTAACCTGGGATTCTCCTGAGTGCCAATGTTGTGATCTTGAATATGTTCATCCTGTGAGATTTTCCCTGAGTCCACAGCCACATCATTGGAATTAAAAAGCCTTTCAAGAGGAACAAGTCCATTTGTCAGAACATTATCTTTCAATTGAAAGATCTTCTAATTTGCTATTGAATCTTTTAAACCACCGACTTCTGCAATTGCTGTTGTCTCTTCTTCGTCTTGGTCAATTTCTGTGCCCTAAAACTCTTCAACCATAGTCAAAAACTCCTTAATTTTCTGGTCATCTTCAAAAACTATCCAGTTCTTAACATTATCAGGAACATAAGGTCTATGTCTCATTTCTACCTCATATCTTAATCTTGGATTAATAGGAGGCTTGAAAGTGCTAACAGCCACAACCAATGAATCTGCCAATCTATTTTCATCATTTGGAATGAATTGAATGTTAAAAGCTTCAAAGAAATTTTCAATCAAATCCCATACCTCATTTCTGTATGCCTAGAGCCTAGGATGCTTTATTTGGCAGTGATATTTTATCTGCTTAATAATTAGCTCCAAATCTCCAAAAGCAGAAATTGATTTGACTCCCATCCATTTAGCTGTTTGTGGAGAAATAATCAAGGACTCATATTCTGCCACATTGTTAGTTGCCTCGAACTCTATTTTTAAAGAAAAGGGGAACATATTACCTCCAAGTGCAATTAGAAGAAAACCAACACCTGTTCCTTCCTTGGAATAAGCTTCATCAAAGAAAAATTTCCACAATTCTTCTATTTGTAGCTCTGTAATTACATTGGCTGAAGCAAGCTGCTTCTTATTATCTTCAGCCAGCTCTGCATTGTCATGCAGTGCAAATAAAGCAAAGTCATCCTTCTCCTGACTATATACAGGTGAATTTCTTGCTCCGTTTTTTGTAATTGTCTTTACAAACCTAGTTTCTCTGTACAATCTCCTCTCCTCCCCACCAAAAATTGGTATAAAAACATATGTAAAATCTAACTTCAAAACACCTCCCAATTTTCCCCCCAATGACCTAGATAGAAGCATTCCAAATCTAGCAGGAATATCTGCCACTACAACATCCATGACCAAGCTTCTTGATGGAATTTGGGCTAGTGACACCGCCAGATATTTAATAAACCCCAGACACTTGACCTTGTTTGGATCAAAAGAATACAAATCCCTGTAAGGTTTGGTCACTTGTAGGTTTAATTGTTTCATCACCGAGAGAGGCATAAGATTATGTGAAGCTTCCGAATCAAACATACAATTATGTAGGAGGAAATCATGAACCAATAGGGAAATATAAAAAAGAGGTATTGAAGAATCTACTTCCTCTACATGTGGACCAAAAGCCACTACTTTTTTATCTTCCTGCAAATTTTACAGTGTCACTCTCATTTTCTTTTAAATTAATAAAATCAACAATCTCCTTTGGATAAGTAGGTGTTTTTGCCAATTCTGTAAGGGGAACTTGTATTCTTATCTTTTCCAACTCTTTGGTAAGACTAAACAAGTGACCCTGTTTAGCAATCTTTTCATTCTCTTCTTCACCTTTCTTCATGAATAGAATTATTTGAGGAATTGAAACAAGTTTCTCCAAAGGAATTTTTTCAGTTTGATCTTGAGAAGGCTCACCTCAAAGTATCTGTGTCTTGCCATTTGCGTTTTTCTACTGCTTTCCTTTATTTATTTGTTTTACAGGTTGAGATTCTTGTGGAGTCGCCTTTGATGAGGGAGTTGAAACTTGCTGCTCACTTTCATTTTCTTGATTTCTTGATCTTTTCCTAGATCTCAGGTTATATTTCTTATGTAGTTTAGCCTGCATAAAATCAGAGAATTGTTTCCAAAATTTGTCAATTTCATTTTCATCATGAATAGCCTCTGCTTCATCATACACATACTCTTGTCCTTCAATGCCGAGTTCATCTTCATCAACTGCATATAATGTAGAAATTTGATCTTCAGATTATTCTTCACTAGGATTTGCTTCTATATACAATGGTGCTTGAATTTGATTTTGATCTAAATTCCTTTCCTTTTGCAAGATTTGCAAAGGTTGTCTTTTGAATTGGGGAACAAAGTTTTAATTACATTACACATATCCTCCAATGATTTACTTTGAGAGGATTCTATCTTTGCCTTTCCCATTTCTTGGGTAGGCTGTGTTTCCGGTGCTTTCCTTGTAGCCACCAGATTCGCTTCTATCTCTAAAGCATCCATTTGGATTTGATCAAGGGTAAAAGCTCTTCTTTCCCTAAATGTGAATCCAAAATTTGATTCAAAATCCCCTGCAAAAGTTATCTTTGCACTAGCAAGAGGAGGCTTAATCTTTGCTAGGAGACTATTGTACAATTTGTTGAATCTTCTGACAAATTCGGCCACAGTTTCATCAGAATTCTTCTTTATGGAATTAAACTCTGTTAATGAATATCCATGGTCTCTTTTTTCTCCCCATCTCTAAATAAACACACGTTCCATCTCTTCCTAAGAAGGAATGGTATTATTGGAAAGTCCTTTGAACCACTTCCTTGCTTCTCCATCCAAGGACTGAACAAAAAGTCTTAGAACAACATCTAAATGTTCAACATTTAGGCTTTCTGCAAAATTAAAAAATACTACTACATGATTGTTTGTTGTCTGTTCATCTTCTAATGAAAAACGTGGAAGAGTTTTAAGGTAATCCTGTGGCATTTGATTGAAAGGTTGTGGTAATTGAAGAGGTGCATACCTATTCACTAACAATGCAGGTGCTGCCATGTTTACTGAACTTTGATTACCACCAGATGTGGAACTTTATTGAGAGGTAAATGGAATGTACAAAGGAGGTAATGTGGTTATTGGTTGAGGTTGAACAATTACAGCAGGTAAATGAAAAGTAACAGACTCAAAAGATTGGTCTTGACAGCTAGGTTCCTGAAATAAGGATGATGAAAGAGATGACTCTCTATCAGATGAATGTTCAAATGAATTTCTACTTGATGCAGACAATGTAGGAATTGGTGTAATTGGAATCTTAGACCTTTCAACCCTCTTAGAAAATAGCCTTTCAGGATCTGAAAGAGCTTGAACTTTCTTTTGTGAAGTGTCTGATCTTGTATGGGGCCTTCTTTCCTTAATCAATGATGATATCAGGAATACAGTGGCCCAGTTATCCAAAATTCCAATCCTTAACTAGTAAATTTTTTCCCCCTTTATACATTTCTAGAATAGTTATTGATTTCTGAAACCTATCTAACTGTTTTTTAACTATATGAAGTAAACTACTACCGAATTTACAGAGGATAAAACACCTCAAAGAACATGAAATAGAAAGAACAAAACTAAATTTATAAGAAGATGGTAACTGCTTGCTTGCACTATTGATTTGCTACCGAATTCCTCTGTAAACACTCTAATGATGCTTAACTCTTCATAGCCGTAATGCAATGTGTTTAGTTTGTATAATCTTGGGCTTACATAGCATTTTGATTAGCCAAAATGCGAAGAAACATATGAGATTGTCTTCTTCTTCAGCTTCGGCTCTAATCACTGATTTTCAACATTACACAGCGAAATTAACGTGACTTCTCATTAATTTGGAACTTAAAAAGAATAAATCCTGCTTCATAACCTGTCAAATCCACCCATACAACGCTCTGTTAACTTCCATCGCAAATCGCAATCAGCCATGATAATCCCTGTTATGATGGAAATATATGATAAAACAATACTTTTCTGCTTCCAATACAGGCTTTGCACAATTTTCGAGGTATACTTTCCCGCCGATTCATTTCCACCATTGATCTGTGTTTTTCAGATCAGACGGCCTGTAAAGGCTTTGGGTGAGTTTTAATAAAAACCATCTATTGCCCAGAACAGTGCAGACTTATATATTATAATATATATATTACCATCGGATCCGGCCCGCGATCGACATGTCAAATATATATATATATATATATAGATATATATTACCATTGGATCCGGGCCGCGATCGACATGTCAAATATATATATATATCTATATATATATATATATATATATATATATATATATCTATATATATATATATATATATATATATATATATAGATATATATATATATATATATATATATATATATATATATATATATATATATATATATATATATATATATATATATATATATATATATATATATATATATAAACTACTATGTGATGGTCACGGACCCGCCGGGCTTTAAAAATATAATAAACATATGCTTCGGGTCCACCCTTCCTTATATAATCCTTTATATAATAGAACCTTATATAAAACGAAATATATGTAAATATCCAATAAAATCTTCATAACCACGATATGACGGACGCGAGGGATTATAAAATATAACACATGAAATATCGGGTCCGACCATATAAGTCGCAATCGGTGCTTGTCCATATACATGCATAAAGGCGGACCCGACGGACTTTAAAATATGATATATATATATATATATATATATATATATATATATATATATATATATATATATATATATGTATGTATGTATGTATGTATGTATGTATGTATGTATGTATGTTCGGGTCTAGCCCTTATCGCATATCGTGATCGGCGGGGTCATATGCATATAATATAAGCGTTTTATATTATTTTGGACCCGCCGATGTTATAAAATATGCCATATAAATTTTTGGGTCCAGAACCCAATCGCTAATCGCAATCGACGCTTATTTGCGGAGCCAACCATCCATATTGCAGACCCGCTGAACTTTTAAACGCAACATATAATATTTTGGGTCCAGTGTTAATGTTTTAACACTTGTTTTCTTTTGTAAATCCGATCTTTTCCTTCATTTCCTTTGTATTTTGATTTCCGATATACTTGTATTATCTCTTTTCAAAATTAATTTAACACATGTTTCTTTGTAAATCTGATACGACTATGCTTTGCGATATATATATATATATATATATATATATATATAACCATTAGCTTCTGATATACCATTATTTCTCCTTCCTTTTACATTGTCTCCTTTTTTTTAAAGTATTTTCAAAAAATGAAAGTTATACACAATAAAAAAAAAAAATTCATGTTACAACAGGTCCAACTCACTTCATTCTCCTTTTTTAGCATATTAGTAATTTCTTTTAAAATTTCTGCATAGTTGGATACAAATCTTCTCAGGAAGTTTATCTTTCCCAGAAACTTTTGAATATCCTTTTTACTCCTGGGTAATGGTATTTTCTGCATAGCTTGTACTCTGGCTGGATCTATCTTCACTCCTTCTCTAGAAACAATGTGTCCCAATAGTTTTCCTTCTTCCAGAGCAAAAATGGATTTCTTGGGATTTAAGGAAAGTCCAAATCTTCTACATTTATCAAAATTTCTCTTCAAATGATCCAAATGTTCTTCATCACACTTTGAAAAAACAGTAATATCATCCAAATATATTACTACAAACTTATCTCCAACAAAAGCAATGTCCATAGCCCTTTGAAAAGTAGCACCTGCATTCATCAATCTGAAAGGCATTCTGGCATACATAAATGTTCCCCAGGGGGTTGTGAATGTTGTTTTATTCTGATCCTCCTTATCCACAGCCACTTGGTTATAACCAAAAAATCCATCTAGCATTGACATTCTAAAATATCCTGTTACCTTTTGCAGCACATGATCCATCTTAGGCAATGTATAGTTATCTTTCAAAGAAGTCCTGTTGAGATTTTTGAAGTCCAAACACAACCTTATTTCTTCATTTTTCTTTCTCATAGGAACTAGATTAGCCACCCAATCTAAATACCTGAGTGGGATTATGATTTTGGCATCAAGCAACTTCTTGACCTCCTTTTCAATATATGGTAGAAGCAGAGGGTTCATCTGTCTAAGCTTTTGTTTGTAGGGTTTAACCCCCTCCTTCAAAGGAATCTTATGCTGAATAATATTTACATAATAGGTTTTGAGATCTTCATAGGACCATGCAAAAACATCAACATAATTCTTGAAAAGTTTAATATATCTTTCTTGAAAATTAGGTGAAACTCTAGCATATAATTTGACTAACCTGGGATTCTCCTGAGTTCCAATGTTATGATCCTGAATATGTTCATCCTGTGAGATTTTCCTTGAGTCCAAAGCCACATCATTTGAATTAAAAAGCCTTTCAAGAGGAACAATTCCCTTTGGCAGAATATTATCTTTTAATTGAAAGATCTTCTGATTTGCTATTGAATCTTTTAAACCATTGGTTCTTGCAATTTTTGTTGTCTCTTCTTCGTCCTGGTCAATTTCTGTGCCCTGAAACTCTTCAACCATAGTAAAAAACTCCTTAATCTGCTGGTCATCCTCAAAATTTGCCAGTTGTTAACATTATCAGGAATAGAAGGTCTATGTCTCATTTCTACCTCATATCTTAGTCTTGGATTAATAGGAGGCTTGAAAGTGCTAGCAGCCACAACCAATGAATCTTCCAATCTATTCTCATCTTTTGGAATGAATTGAATGTCAAAATCTTCAAAGAAGTTTTCAATCAAATCCCATGCCTCATTTCTGTATGCACAGAGCCTAGGATGCTTTGTTTGGCAGTGATATTTTATCTGCTTAATAATCAACTACGAATCTCCAAAAGAAGAAATTGACTTGACTCCCATCTGTTTGGCTATTTGTAGAGAAATAATCAAGGACTCATATTCTGCCACATTGTTAGTTGCCTCAAACTCTAACTTGAAAGAAAAAGGGAACATATTACCTCCAGGTGCAATTAGAAGAAAACTAGCACATGTTCCTTCCTTGGAATAAGCTCCATCAAAGAAACATTTCCACACTTCTTCTATTTGCAGCTCTGTAATTACATTGGCTGAAGCAAGTTGCTTATGATTATCTTTAGCCAGCTCTACATTATCATGCAAGTGAAACAAGGAAAGTCATCCTTCTCCTGACTATATACAGGTGAATTGCTTGCTCCATTTTTTGTAATTGTTTTTACAAACCTAGTTTCTCTGTACAATCTCCTCTCCTCCCTACCAAAAGCCGTTATAACAGCATATGTGAAATCTACTTTCAGAACACCTCCCAATTTAGCCCCCCAGGACCTACATAGAAGCATTCTAGATCTAGCAGGAATATCTACTACAACATCCATGACCAGGCTTCTAGCTGGAATTTGGGTTAGTGACACTGCTAGATCCTTAATAACTCCTAGCCACTTGACCTTGTTTGAATCAAAAGAATACAAATCCCTGTAAGGTTTGGTCACT
Organism: Pinus tabuliformis; assembly: GCA_031772625.1. NCBI lineage: Eukaryota > Viridiplantae > Streptophyta > Pinopsida > Pinales > Pinaceae > Pinus > Pinus tabuliformis. The sequence goes on from CM062804.1 coordinate 1,575,909,659, forward strand.
TGTAGATTTAGTTGCTGTATCATTGACATAAGCATAAGGTTATGTGAAATTCCCGAATCAAACATACAATTATGCAAGAGGAAATCATGAACCAATAGGGAAATATAAAAAGGAGGTATTGAAGAATCTACTTCCACTACTGGTTTATCTTCCTGCAAATTTACAGTGTCACTCTCATTTTCTTTTAAATTAATAAACTCAAGAATCTCCTTTTGATAAGTAGGTGTTTTTGCCATTTCTGTAAGGGGAACTTGTATTCTTACCTTTTCCAAATCCTTGGTAAGACTAAATAAGTGACCCTATTTAGCAATATTTTCATTCTCATCTTCACCTTTCTTCATGACTGGAATTATTTGAGGAATTGAAACAAGTTTCTCCAAAGGAATTTTTCTAGTTTGATCTTGAGAAGGCTCACCTCGAAGTATCTGTGTCTTGCCATTTGCATTTTGCTGCTGCTTCCCTTTATTTACTTGTTTTGTAGGCTGAGATTCTTGTGGAGTCGCCCTTGGTGAGGAAGTTGAAAATTGCTGCTCACTTACATTTTCTTGATTTCTTGATCTTTTCCTAGATCTCAGGTCATATTTCTTATGTAGTTCAATCTGCATAAAATCAGATAATTGTTTCCAATATTCATCAATTTCATTTTCATCATGAATTGCATCTGCTTCATCATACACATACTCTTCTCCTTCAATGTCGAGTTCATCTTCATCAACTGCATATAATGTTGAAATTTGATCTCCAGGTTGTTCTTCACTAGGATCTGCTTCTATATATAATGGTGCTTGAATTTGATTTTGATCTTTTCTTTCCTTTTGCAAAGGTTGTCTTTTGAATTGGGGATTAAAGTTCTTATTATACTGTGTTTGTCTCTGAGAGTTCTTATTCTCTAACTCTAACCTATTTAACTTATCTGACATAGTTTTAATTACATTACACATATCCTCCAATGATTGACTTTGAGAGGATTCTATCTTTGCCTGTCCCTTGTCTTGGGTAGGCTGTGCTTCTGATGATTTTCCTGCAACCACTAGATTTGCTTCTATCTCTAAGCATCTGTTTGGATTTGATCAAGGGTTGGAGCTCTTCTTTCCCTTAATGTGAATCCAAAATTTGATTCAAAAGCCCCTGCAAAAGTTATTTTTGCACCAACAGGAGGAGGCTTAATCTCTACTGGGAGACTATTGTACAATTTTTTAAATCTTCTGAAAAATTCGGCCACAGTTTCTTCAGACTTCTTCTTTATGGCATTAAACTCTGTTAATGAATATCCATGGTCTCTCTTTTCTCCCCATCTGTGAATAAACACACATTCCATCTCTTCCCAAGAAGGAATGGTTTAGGCTTTCTACAAAATTACAAAATACTACTACATGATTATCTGCTGTCTGTTCATCTTCTCCTGAAAAATGTGGAAGAGTTTTAAGGTAATCTTGTGGCATTTGATTGAACGGTTGTGGTAGTTGCAGAGGTGCATACCTATTCACTAAGAATGCAGGTGCTGCCATGTTTACTGAGCTTTGATTACCAACAGATGTGGAACTTGATTGAGAGATAAATGGAATGTGTAAAGGAGGTAATGTAGTTATTGGTTGAGGTTGAATAATTACAACAGGTAAATGAAAAGTAACAGACTCAAAATATTGGTCTTGACAGCTAGGTTCTTGAAATGAAGATGATGAAAAAGATGACTCTTTATCAAATGAATGTTCAAGTGAATTGCTGCTTGACGCAGACAATGTAGAAATTGGTGTAATTGGAATCTTAGACCTTCCAACCCTCTTAGAAAATAGCCTTTCAGATCTGAAAGAGCTTGAACCTTCTATTGTGAAATGTCTGATCTTGTATGGGGTCTTCTTAAAGCCAGAGTTATTGCTTTGATTCAAAACAACCAAATATTTCCTCCTCACTGAACAACCAGAGGAAAATATTGAAACCCAGGGAAAAATCTTCTTGTCTTCTCTCCCGGGCAACGACGCCAATTAATGTTGTTCCTTAAGAAACCAATTTCCTCGCTGTGGGGAAATTGTGCTTAAGACATTAATAAATATTATTTACTGTCACTTATTGTTTGTTGTGTTCTCAAATGAAGGACTTGGAAAACTTGGTCTTTAGCTCTTAATATATGTATGACTAGAACATCTCAGCATGCCATTTGTTGCTAGATATAAATGATGAATGAAGAAGGTTTGAAGGGGAAGTTAAAGATAATATGCTAATCTTTCACAGAAACTACTATCTATAACTTAGAGGAATTATGATAATGAGAACTGAATCATAGACAATATGTTGATCTTTCACAGAAACTATTATCTATAATTTAGAAAGGAAGTGAGGACTTCAAGTATAGGAGCGCTCTTTAAGGAATTTTAACCTTATATACATAAGTAAATAAAGAACTGATGCTTCATTACTATACTTGAAAAGAAAAAAACATAGCATGACACATGACAGAGAAGCTTACAAAATTATATGCAACAACTGATGGAAACTTCTGATTCTTTCATTAATCAACAATGATATCAGGAATACAGTGGGCTAGTCTCTGGATTCTCCAAAATTCAAACCATTTCTTAGTAAATTTTCCTTTTTTATACATTGTGGAACAATTGTTTATTTCTGAAACTACCCAAACTATCTAACTACTTTTCTAACTATATGAAGTAAAGACTTATTACAGAATTTTACAGAGGGTAAAAGACACCTCAAAGAACATGAAATAACAAGAACATAACTGGATTCAGGAGGGGATGATAACTGCTGGCTTGCTCCATTGATTCGTTGCTGAATTCCTCTGTGAATTCCCTAATGATGCTTAATTCCTCTTATCCGTAATGAAATACGCTTAATTTTTGTAATCCTGGGCTTACATGAGTGTTCTGATTGGCCAAAATGCCAAGAAATATATCAGATTATCTTCCTCTTAAGCTTCGGCTCCAACCCTGATTTTCCACATTACACAACGAAATTAACATGAACTTCTGATTAATCCGGAACTCAAAAGAGTAAATCCTACTTTATAAACCTGTCAAATCCACCCATTCAATGCTCCGTTGACTTCCATCGCAAATCGCAATCAGCCCGAAAATCCCTGTAAAACTTAATTTATGCACCCTTAGGCCTCAATAACTATGAAAATATTGGAATTATGTGTAAAACTTTTATAATGAAAATATATGATAAAACATGCTTTTTCGCTTCCAATACGGGCTCAACACAATTCCCAATGTATACTTCCCACCAATTCATCTCCACCATTGATCTACGCTTTTCAGAGCGGATGGTCTGTAAAGTTTTTGGGTGGGACATAGGCCCAGAGAATACCCGCCCAAAACGGGTAGTTTCCTCTCTCCACTCGGCTGCTATGTGTTTAATGATAAGCGGGATCGGGTGATCTCCACTAAAAACCACTTACCATTTTCATTCCACCCGAAATCTTGCCTTATAGCTTGAAATCTTCCTTTTAATACGCCTTGTGGACCCGCCGGGGCTTTTAATTATAATATATATATGCTTAAAGTCTGGCCTTTCTATTATAATGCTTTATAATAGGAATTCATATAAAACAACGTAAATAACAAATATATGTGAATATTAATAAAAATTGCGATAAGGCGGACGTGATGACTTATAAAATTGATCCGGATTTAAACAGGAACACAAAAAATTACAGCGATAACCATAAATACAAATATGCAGCGGAAATAATACTTCATTTCATTACTGTAAAATACTGAAATATGCTTACAAACAGAAATGGAAAGAAACTAGCTAGGGCGATGGTAGCTTATCTCTGAGAAGAGATTTGGTGGCTACATGCCCCTGAACTGTCTTACAATGAGGTTCGAAGGCCTATTTATTGTTTAGAAACAATGGAAAACCCTTAACATCCAAAAACCTAACCCTAGAAGATAAAACACCAAATTGTGGGCCCTGTTTGGGTAAATTGGTGCATCAATTTCCTGGGGTCGTAAGTTTGGCACCCGATCTCCATTTGACGCGTACAATACCTCGTTAGAAAGATCTATTCGAGAACTATAATTTTGGGAAGAGAAACATTGATCCATGGACCCATGTTGCTCCCGGATTTCCCAAAAAGCGTTGTTTAGGGCCTCAAAAGGGCTTCGGAAGTTCAGGACCCAAAAAATGCTAAAAATAGTAAATTGTGCTACAATTAAGGAAACTAAGAAACTGAAAGAGACAGTTGTGGGGGTCCAAATGGGATAGGTGGGTGGCCACCAACATCCACCTAGATAAAATTTATAGCACATAAACTTATCGGGTCTGGAGTCCAATCGCTCATCGCAATCGGTGCTTTCCATATATATATAATATGTTGTGGGATACAACGGACCCACCGCAATTATAAATCATAATATATATCGTTTTGGGTCCGTCATCACAAATCACGATCGACGGAACCCATATGTATGTATACAAAGGACTTTCGATACAGTGGATCCGCCGCACTCTTAAACACGCTGTATATATTATGTCGGGTCCGGCCCACCCATATCGCAATCGGCAGAGTAATACAAGCGCTTTACGTTGTTTCAGACCCACCATCATTATAAAATATGGCATATATATTGTCGGGAAAGGTGTTATGTTTTAACACTTATTCCTTTGCTTTCCTTTGTAAAATCCGATATATTTCTCCATTTCCTTTATATTTTGATTTTCGATAACTTGCCTTATCTTTTTTCAAAATATTTTTCAAGTGATTTTGAATGAAAAATGAATGAAACAAACAACAAAATACATGTTACAACACCGACCAACATCCTGAATTTTCTGATCTTGGTTGTTGTGATCTCTTCACCTCATCATCCGATCACGATGTTGATTCACTCATTGTTAATCCATCTAAGCCATTGGTCTATGAAGATCCATCTATCAACGAAGTTGAAACCCCACAGACTGCTGAGGCACTTCAGCCCGAGTTGACTCAAGGATCCTCATCACTCATCTGTATGCACTCAAGATCAATCTAGCACTCAGATTTTACTTCCTCCACTCGAACTACACGATCCCATTGCTCATGCATTGGAGGAATCTTACATTGCAAGAACTAGTGCGCGACGCAAGTTATCTTTGTGTCTTTCATTTTCTTGCATGTCACAGTCAAGAGTGTGCTTATGCTTCAAAGTTGCACGTAGTGTCACAAAACATGATGATAAGTTTGCAAAATGGCCATCATGCACACGCACTCTCTTATGTTCCGTGGGCACTTTGAGTCATGAAGTGTGGTTGTCTTCATTGTTATATCTTTCTTGCTTGCTGGTTCGCACAACTGGGTTGCTCACGGACCAAGCCTTCACCAACATGGGTCTACCAATGCGTTGGTGGCTGCATTGGAAGTATCACTTCACGTGATTAGGCCCATGTACCGTTAGTGTAGGAGTAGGAGTAGTGTTTGCTTTCAGTTGTTTGCTTGCATGCTTGTTTGCTTATGTGCCTTGTTTGCTTGTTTGTTTACTTGCTTCACTTTCATTTTTGCTTATGCTCTTGCTTTTCTATGTTGATTGTTAGTTCGTTCACTTGTTTCGTTCATAGGTTAGTTTGGCATGAAATTGTGTATGACTCTTGAGGCGAGCTGGTTAAAGTACAAGAGGGCTTGTACATCTATAACTACTTGGTTATCTGTCATCTTGCCTCTGTATGATGAGATTGTTACTTTTAGTCCATGATACATCGAAGGAAAATACATACTGTTCGAAGTGAACCTTGCTGTAAACACAATGCTTGCACGCTAACTAGTGTCACCTTCTCTAGTCAATTTTTTTTGAGTTAACCCTTGTCAGTGTAGTCAAGTAGAGTAAGGTAAGGGGGAAAAACTTAACAGGTATGTCAGAGATACAATAAAATACTTCTCTGTTGGAACAACCTCTTTTGTTCTCAATAAGTCGGGATCCCTCTTTTGCCTCTGAAATGAATAAGTGCTATGCACAATGAAAATGAAAAAAATGAAAAGTAAAAAAATTGAATTCAAAATGAAAAATGAATAAGGTGAAAGAAGAGAAAGGCTTCCTGCGCAAGGAGGTGATGCAAGTAACTCCGCTGGGGTACTAACCAGGCTCGCTAGCAGTGGAGCCATGCTTGTGTTCCTATGTGACTCCACCGGGGTACTATCCAGGCCTGCTGGAAGTGGAGCAACACCAGAGATGAAACTAAGACTATGACGACTATACTGCTTGTGCACCTATATACCCCTCAACCCCAGTCAAAACAATTGTGTTGCCTTGGCTTGGAATGTGTGTCAATTGACCAAGAGTCTGGTAGATGCTATATCTTACAATCAAACTAGTGTGAAACCAAGATGAGCTAAGAACTAAACAATACTTCTGGAGGTTTTAGACTTCATTTTCATGAACAAGGTTTATGCAGAGAGCTGGAGTTATAAAAGTGTGTTGCTAAGTGTTGTAGCGACTAAACACCCTCTAGAATTTTGCCTTAGCCTATTTTGGATCCTCCCTACCAACCTTACACAACACTTTGTCTTGCTTCGTCAAGTACTCAAGCTTCAGTGTTTCCCTCACACAAAGGCAGCTTATCGATCACAGTTGATCCATTCCCCTCATAGAATTCTCACTTGGACTTGGTCCAGCTACAGGCTGAGCAACTTCCCTTTTAAAATTGTGCATTTCTGGAGGGAAACTATCCTTCCCTCTAGGAATTGTGCAATCCTCTCTAACAGCCTGCTAGTCTCCAAGATTGTGCAATCATGCTAGCCAACCCTCCTAGCAGGATTTGTGCAAATTTTCAGCAGCAGGCTGTTCAACCCAGGATTTGCACAAATCTAGGTAGTAGTCAGCTGCTCTGCCCAAAAATTGCGCAAACCTCTTGGGCAGTCAGCCCAACTCCCAGCTAGAAATGCGCATTCTTTTCCAGCAGTCGAGAAGTCTCTTGCATGTGCAGCTAAGTTAACCGGTTCCCTCCGAGGATGAGCAAAACAAACTTGCATGCATGGGTTGCTTCTCCCAAGGTAGTATGCAAAGGCATCCCTTGTTTTAGGGATCTATGTTTAGTAGTTGGAGGTTACATGCAAGGAGCAATTTCGAAACCTCCCACCAAGTGTCGCTTCCCCCAGATTCGTGGCATGTGTGTCACAACCCAATGTTATCAAAACTCATCAATCGGACGCTGTAGAGCTCATTCCTCACATCAACCTTCTAGCTCTAACATCCCACATCACATCTAGGAGTAGTTAGCACATTTAGCTCAACTATTTTTGGGTAAGCCCTCTTCCCATGCCTTATGCTACATTTCTGTCACTTTTTGTCTTTTCCCTTGTGGGAGTACTATTTTCTTGATTTCTTTGAATGCTTACTGTCGTTTACATATATACTAGCTTGTCCTAGCTTTGTTTCAATTTTTGTTGCTATCTCACCGCTTTCGCATGCATGTAACTGTTTTGCACGGACGTTCGTCCAACCAGCGAACTGCCTCACCCACATGCATGTTGACCTGTTTGTTGAATCTTTCATTCATGTTTTGCATGAACTGTCAATCAATTTTTCTATCACTTAGTGTTGCCATGCATTTATTGTCTTAGTTTCTTTCAGTTGCCCGTTGGCGAGTGGGGCCAACCTTGGCTTGGACTCTGCCTTCACCAAGGATGCATTGGGCAATCTGAGGAAGGAAGGCTCACCTTCCTCTCCAGATTTGCGCATTCCGGCCCAGCACTGGCCTCGAGGAATGTTTTGTACATTTCTGGAGGACAGTGGCTACTTGGCCCAAGAAATTGCGCAAATCTGTCCCTAAGCGAGCAATCCTTCCCCAACTGGAATTGTGCATTGCGCAATCTCAGCAGTCAGCAACTAGACTTGACTATGCATTGCGTAGTTCTAGCAGTCATTCAGTCTCCCAACAACCCAGATTGTGTCTTATGCAGTCTTGGCAGGCGGTCTCTCGACCTCTCAGTCGAAATTGCGCAACCTTCATGATCATGCACCCAGGTATGTTGCAAGTCAGTTCTCATGTTCATTTTGGTTTTCGACTGACAGATTGATTGCCATGAGTGTTGCCATGTCTCCAGGTATCCTAGGTGTTCATTTGCCTCTCAGCAGTACAGGTACAATGGTTTCCAGGAGAGCAGAGACGAAGACACCGTTCATAGCACACTTGGGGATGCAGTCGATCAAGTTTCCATGGAATTTCCTACCCATGAAGACATCAAGTTGTTCATAGACAAGGACATCAAAATATGACAACAGAAACATCACAACGAGTAGCATCATGAACAACAACTGAAGACAACATACCAAATGCAACGAATGCAAGAGGAGTGTTGTTGACAACACGGAGGCGGAACAAGGTTGCAATCTCAAGTAGGTCCATTGATGATGAAAGCAACTTTAGAGACTCTGGCTATGAATTGACGGCACGACATGAAGATCACGCGAAGGTAGAAGATGTAACAAATAAGGAGTTGCATGTGCTGAAGTGGCAACTCAGGAAGGACATGAAGTTGCATAGATAGACGAATGAGTTGCAACAGGAACAAGAACAACAGTGGGCACAACATGCACTCACGGATGAAACTGCGCCCGTACAAGTTAAGGATCCATCCCAGAAATTGACACAGAGTAGACATGGTGAGCAGTGTTGTTGATCACATGCAAGGGATTCAACAACATGCATGTCATTGAGCGCACACATGCAATCCAACCCATTCAACACACTCACCAAGGCGAAGACAAGAAGCAATTCCAACTGGGGCTGAACATGTACTTCGAAAAGTTGATGCGCATGACCACCAACACACACTTGAAGATCAACACGGACACTATGCATCAATGTGTTGTTGGTTCAACCGTACCAAATAAGGCCATGTGCATGTTAGAAGATGATTTGGATGAAGGGGTCGAACCAATGCACCAGTTGGAATGGAGGCAAGAGTTCACTTCAGCATGATGTCACCATGAGGTGCAGGCACACCATCACGGACGACCAATCTTGGCATCAATTCACCACCTTCACCATCACAAGCATGTCAAAGAGTTGGTCTCATCACAGTGGACCAAGTGTCAGTGATGTCTTGCAAGGCTTACTCAAGCCATGTTGTTTCACATGAGCACATGTGCATTGTAATGTTGAGTCATGTCAAGTGTAAGTCAAGTGTTAATGGTTGGATGTAACAATCATAAAGTAGGTGAAGAGTCATGAGGGTAATTGAACTGTCATAAAGGGGAATGTTAAGGGTTACCCCACCCTTTGCTATAAATAGTCCCTCATAACTCATTGTATATGCTTTTGGTCAACTAAGCTTCTACTAAGACTATTTTGAAGAAGGTTTGGACAATATTGTAATGCGTCTTGGCTTCTCCACTGCACGGAGCTAGTACATCTCTTTGGAGGAGTAGGCAGATGTGGCTATAACGTTCCACTGTTGGGGCTAGTAGGTTTACATGGATGTATTGTATGATTGTGACTTACACTTCTTTATATAATAAGAGCCAACACATTTTCATGCATATGTTGTTATTGTAGTTGGATTGCTCCGGTTGCTTTAATGATATGTGTTGTTTAACTTACGTACTTGTGTATGAACTGATTCACATGAAATTATATGAATCTTTTTGTTAATGCTGTCATCGTCTGTGTCGACTGCTCCACCAGACATCAGACATACCTTTCACTTGAACCTTGCTATAACAACCATCGCACTTGCCTCAGACTGATTCGTGAGTGTTGTACATGTTATCTTACCTTGTATGATGTGTCTGCCGCATCTAAGTGGACTGTTCCGCCGGAAGCTGTGCATGTCCTTTGTGTTGTATGTTCCTAGCTGAGTTGGGACTGATCCCTTTTGACCTAGAACCCACCTTCACCTTCTTCCCCCTTCGAAGTGTTGGAACCTCTCATACACCTTCCTTGACTCACTGCATGAGTCACACCCTTGATGCCGACAGAGTTATTCTACTTGCCTCTGTGTGACACCGCTGTCAAGGCATCACCTTACGACCCACTATTGGAACTCCTTATACACTTAACAGTCTGAGGTCTAATTGGGACTTATTACTGGGGAGATCCCCTTGACATGTTGGCGGGTCCAACACCATCAACACAATCACACTGGCTCAGAGTACAAGCAGCCAAGTAATGGAGATCGAAAGGCAGTCGAGCAAGTGACAGTCAAAGTGCTAGTTTATGTCGAGTTTGGGAGTCGAGCCTCTCTAGATTTAAGGAAGTCATTGGAGACTTCAGTTGTATAAATAAGAAGGCCTAAAGCCTCATTAGGATTCGAATTTTTGCTATAAAAACACTAGTCATTTTTTAAGTTCAAGACTTGTGGAAGACATTGTTATGTAATTTCCTGTTTTGATAATGAGAATGAGTATTTCCTTGATCTAGCACTAAGTTGACTCAGAGTGATGAAGCTCTTGGGTTAGGGCCCAACCCTAGTAGAAAATTCTCCTCTAATTGTATTTTTATGCTTAGTCAATTTCATAGATTAATGGTTGAATTGTCTTTAGAATTAATTCATTGCAAGTAGTTGTAGATTTGATTAGTTTGCTTCCATTTGTGCTTTACTTTAGTAGTAGCTTAGAAGAGATAAAGGAACATTACAAAGCTTCCAGTAGGTGGATTTTTCCTCACTCCTTCCTTAGGGATCATGGTTTGAGGAAAGAACCCCTATGCAGCCCCAAAAAGACAAAATTCTAGTTTCTCATGGAATTTAGGGTTTTCTGTACATGGGCCAGCATTTGATTAGTTTGCAAGAATATGATTTAGTTATCATTTCTTCTATATTCATTCTTACATTAGATCTCATCAAGGTTTCATATTATTTTTCAAAGTTTCCTCATGCATGAAATAGGCAGCTAGCTCATGAAATTCTATTTTCCTTAGTTAATTGAAATCCTTCTTGTTTACATGATTTATGGATAAATGTCAATGGTTGATGCAGTGCAAGAGTTTTAGAAGTACATAGAGATTTCCTGATCGGCAACCTCACCCCAACTTCATCCATCCATGATCATTCCTTCCTTTCACCAAAACCCTCACCAATTTCATCATTTCACAAGAGTACTTCTCCAAGCTTGTTGAGCACATCCAGCCATCTCCCAACTTTGGTTTTGAGTTCTGAAGTAGTCCTAGGCACTCCCTTACCTCATTCCATCCACTAAACACCTTCCTTAAGCCTTCCATCACCTTCAACATCCATCCTTTTTCTCGCGGCTCTATCCTGTAGGAATACAGGGGATCCTGTAGGAATTTAGGACATCCTGTAGAACACATTAGGACATCCTGTAGGTTGACCTGTAGTGGCCTGTTTTGAGGCTGAATTGTGGAAAGAGGCCATAGGAAGCTATAAGAGGACCCCTACTTGTCTCCCAATCCTTCTAACCATTCACCATCTTCCCTAAGCCACCTACCACATCACCAAAAGAAGTTAGCTTTTAGACTTTATCATGAGAAAAGACAGAAAGAAAAACATAGTTATTTTATTCATTTACATGCACAACTGTAGAATGTTTGATGTTTCAATTTGGATACCTATGCCAGTAGGATTGCATACATGTTAACTTAGAATTATTTTGAAGCAAATCCTCTTAACAGTTAGTTAGAAAAATGGTGTGTTTTAACATTTGATTTCTGTCTTTCTCTTACTGTAGTAGACAAGCTTTCCCTTAGTGTAGATTTCTCTTTTCCTCATTGGTAATCAAGCTTCTTCTGAATCAATAGAATTTTGGTTTGAAAAACCTTAGTGTTCTATCACCATATTAGCAGTGACAAAGAGTAGAACCATCACATTTACTTGTGTATACAACACTGTCACCTACAAGTTTGTACGAACCCTGGGTTGATAAAGTTGGTAGCCCCAGGAGTTGCAGCATTCTTGCTGCAATACTGGTGCTCACCAGGTTGTGGAGGAATATTACCATATGTAGTCCCCATCCAACCTTGTTGCCAAGAATATCCTTGTGATGGTTGGGGCCCCCATTGAGAATAAGGCATTTGAGGGGCCCACTATTGTTGTGTAAACTACATGGAAGGGTCCTGGAACAAAGAGGGGTTTTGTTAACACATGTTCTCCTAGGGGATAAGGTGGATCTTGTGGTTATGTTACCCCTTTGTAAATATCTTGCAACCCAGGTAATGAAGGGCATTCATTAGTTGGGTTATTATCCATGCAAATTCCACATACCTCTATGGCATTAAAAGGGCATTCTTTTTCATGATGTTTCTTCCTACATCAAGGGTAAAACATAACTAAAGAAGTGATTTCATCTTCTTGTTTCATCTTACTATTAAGGGTATCTAGCTGGTTAATAATTGTAATAAGGATATCAGTTTTAAGATTTTCCAATAGATTCCCTAATTATATTCTAGTTACACCACTTGTGATGGGTTTGACAACTCGACTTGTAAGTTCTTTTGGACTTTTACCAACTTTAGCTTGACTATGGGAGTAATTCTTACAATATTCAACAAAAATGGATAATTATTTTTGATAAACATCGCCAAATCTCATGAGGTTAAGTACTTCTATGCAGTTATCTAGTACTCCTTTAAGTACTTCTATGCAGTTATCCAGTACTCCTTTTAAAGAGACGTTTCTAACTGAGGCTAGGTCGAGAGAAACTTGCTTGGTATTTTGGTAGTTGTAAAGGAACCCTTCTAAGTAGTCTTCTAGGATTTCTTCTTCAGCTTGCTGCATTTTAAAGATGTCATTCTTGACATTCCTAGGCCTACGATAATGCTGGTATTTCTGAAGAAAGGCTGCTCTCATATCATCCCAAGATGTAATAGTATGTTCCCCTAGACTCATGAACCATCTTAATGTTGATTTTTTTGAGGTGTGTTATCACTGAAAATTCTGTTTCCAAAAATTGCTCAGACTAGCTTAAGGACAAAGTGTTTTCGCAGCGCAGAAATCCTTTAGCAGTTTCGCAGTGCTACATGTTTAGGTGGTTTCGTAGCGTGCTACGAAACTGGGAATTTGTTCGAGTTTTCAATGGAGGCCAAAATCCTAGCATGCCTATTGTACAGAGTTCTGCAGATGAGAGCATCGACAGTGATTTCAAGGAAGCGGTGGTCTCTGCAATATCTAAACTTTTGCACTCAAATCTTTTGCAGGCATTAAGCTCGTTTGTAGATAAAGACAGAAGTAGTGCTGTCTGGTGACAGAATTGATGCATAAGGATCTTCATAGCTTCATCAACGAATGGATGCAAAGTTAAGCATTGCGGGATGGGATGGTTAGAAATTATATACTGCTGAAACAACTGCTGAGGTGTATCTCATCTATAGGCGCTCGGCACTATGTATGGAGGTGATGAAGTCGCAGCTATAGTTCTTGATCTGGGGTCTCATACTTGTAAAGCTGGTTATGCAGGCGAAGATGCCCCAAAGGCAGTTTTTCCTGCTGTTGTGGGATCTATTGAGCAAACAGGGATGGCTGATGCAGTCAAAGTTGAAGGAGATTTAGAATCTTCAGATGCCAAAATGAATGTTAAGCTAGACTCTGAGAAGTCCAAATCCAAGCGGAAACTGTATGTTGGTTCTCAAGCTCTGGGCTACCGACGTGATTTTATGGAGGTGATTCTAGCTCTGAAGGATGGTATTGTTGCTGATTGGGATGTTGTGGATAGCATATGGGACCATGCTTTTTGGGAGCGCTTGCTAATTGACCCAAAGGAGCATCCTATATTGTTAGCTGAATCATCCTCCAATTCACAACAACAAAGGGTACAAACCTGACCGTGAATGGGTTCAGTGCAATAAATGTTGGAAATGGCGACTTCTGGATCCAAGTTACAACAGTGAAAATCTATCAGATGAATGGTTTTGTTCTATGGCGCCTTTTAAAGGTTCCTGTAGTATCCTTGAACAAGCAATTGAACCTGGGGTAGTTACAGTTGGTGCAAAACGGTCGAATGATGGATTTATAACTTCGACAGCATCAAAACATTAAAAGAGCACGTGGTGACATGCAATCTTATGCAAAGATAGTTAATGATAGATATAGTCGACATCTGGAACGTGTGCATAGCTATTTGGATGCGCCTAGCCGTCCTTATGGTGGAGTTTATTGTTCAAAACGTCCATATTCTGTTCTGGATGATGTTCCTAGGTATACAGAACTAGATTTAAGGCACTCGAGGGCACACCTAGATTACGATGTTAGTGTTGGTGCTCCGCTCTATGAAGGCACCGGTTATGGCCGGCTTGACAGAGCGCCCCAATCAGGTTTCAGTGGCTCGCTTTTTGCTTGACAGATTACTATTTGAAAGATTGGTTAGACGGCTTGGGTTGAACTCTTTTGAAGGCCTACGTTACAATGAACAAAAGCATCGTAAGAAACAGAAATACCAGTGATTTTAGAGGATTATTTTCAGATTTGAAGACATGCATTGAGCATTGAGGATCAAATTCAAAATTCGAAGGGCGCCTAGCAATTTGAAGAGGCTTATAAGGGACAGAATTATATAAGTGTTAACCATTGCTGTAAGGCCATTCAAAAGAGAAAACGAAAAGAACCTAATCCAACAATTTTTGATGTGAGAAATATATTGGAGGAGGTTGCCAATGCGGGTAATGGTCTTGTTAAGACTGTTCATCTTCTGAAATCCCCAAAGCTTGTTTTCATAAAAAAGATTTTTTGAATCATCGCTATCGTGCCTGGGGGATGAGAGATTAAAAGAGCTCGCATATTGTGCATATATGCGGTTGTTGTTAAAAGATAGGTTCAAGCTAGAAATGCTTTTAACCCCTATATGCGATGGCCTTTGTGAAGCAAACGAGAATGTGAAAACCATTGTCATTTTTCTCTTGAAAAAGATGTTAAGAAATTCAGGTCGGTCAAAAATTAAATCTGTTTTGCATCTGTATAATCACACCGCAAAAACAGAGAGTCGGCAGAGACTCGTTGAAGTTCTTGTTGAAGAGTTGCTTGAAAATGAGGATCTCCAGAGTGATGAACCAATTCCATTCTGCAGCTACTTGCAAAGGGAAAAAATGATGCGGCCTTCTTTGCAAGCTTCCTGAATCCTTCCTCGAAAGTTCTCAACACCATGTTTTCTTATCTGAAAGCAGGCCCTCCAAAAATTTTTGTGCAAGGAGATACAGAAACGGAAAAACATCTCATCACCTTTGTTACCAACCATAAACGTCAAGGACCCACAGCTGCTGACAAAGATTTAATCGACAAGTTGCTAGATATTCCTGGAACCAAGCCTAGGAAGAGGAGAAAAGGGTCTGGAAAGACAGAGGCAGCTGCATATATGTCTCTGGAGGAATATGAAGAAGAAATAGAAACCTTCAAGAACTGTCAAATCACTAGTAGTCTATTGGATATTTTAAGCATGGTTGATACTGTTCATACTAGCAATGGGAAAACCAATTTAACAGACATAAAAGAGGCAGCTTTCACAGAAAGATTAGCAAAGATAAAAAGGATTCTATCTGGAGAAACACCCATACAATTGACTTTACGGTTTTCGTATAGTCACAACAGGGCAGATCTTTTGACACTGAAGACAACAACAAATCTTTATTTGAATTGTGTTTATAGATCTTGTCATGAAGTCTGGAACATTATACGGAAAAAGGCCCTGATATATTTTTCTTAATGCTAAAAATCTGACATGGCAAAGGTGGATGTGGCATTCTGATATGTTCCGAATAATCAAAGATGAAAGGCATAGTTTGTTGGATTCGAATATCTTTGAGGAAAACCAAAGGCCGATAAACAAGGACAGTTTTCTATTTTTCAGGGGCAATGGAGAAAGTGCAACATCAAAGTCCAGTAAGCAGCTATAAACATCCATCACAGCCACCGCCAGAAAGAGAGCAGATGTCAAAGAATGAAGTTCATTGTGATTAAAGCCATCAAGGCTATCGCTGTAGTAATCCACTTGGCAGAGGATGAATCTTAATTGTAATAAATGCTATGTCCAGCATGATGTAGAATTAGGATCTTATTTGCTTTAGGATTCCAGCGCTGTCAATTAGTGGTCAGCTGTAATTATTAGTTAGTTAAAAGTTAGTAGGTGTCATCATAGGTAATTATTGAGCTCCCCTCACGCTGGAGGAGGGAGCTCGAATCAGGTAGAGTAAGCATTCTATATAGAGCTGAAAGATGAATGTAAAGGGGGTTGGATGTTTTGATAAAAGACAAGACTATTTTGGTTTATGTATAGCAGATTTCAGTAATGCAAATGACTGTTGTTTCTTCTCAGGATTCACAATAGATCTTATTGTTCAAATGTGTGATGGTTATTCTCTTTAGTGTTCTTTTACAGTTTTGTTACTGCATAATCACTCAGAACTCATGTTTCATGCTCTGACTTCCTGTATGCTTGGCAAACTGTGTTTCATGTAAGTTATGTTTGAACATTAGATGTAAAGTGCCCTGATTTCTATGAAAGGATAGTGCCATTGTTTACTGAGATTTTAGTGACTCCATAAGCCCAATGGGAATCAATTTGATATTTGTCCAGCCAGCATATTTTCTTCATGTGTCTTGTAAGAGTTAGCCATCTTGTTCAATATTAATAACCTGTGAGAGAGCCCTCTCAGACTAAGGAGGCTAAGCCTTAGTTAAAAGCCTGGTTTGAAACAGTTACACAGAGTCTTGCTGATTGGCAGCCTTCAGTACATGATTTTGTGATAACAAGGTGGTCGGAAAAAGTTTCAACTTTTGAGCATTATCTGTATAACTATAAATTCTACACAGTATATCAAATTCAAATAGAAATGGATCAAGATATTCGGATGACATACCATTAAAGTGAGGTAACGATGACAAAGAAATGTTCTTCATGGTGACATTCCTGGTAATGTCAAGTATTGGAAATCCAAACGTTTCTGGTTCATTGTTTTCTGGATTGCCTACTCTTCCTCCTTCTCCTTCCATTCTTTCTTCCCACAATTTGAAATTCCTGGAAGTAGGATATGTCTCTCCTCCGGAAGATGATGGCTCAGACACTGGGTTCTCTGCAATGTTCCAAGGTACTATCTTCAATGTAGTCTAAACTTCCTCTACCATTATTTTTATTTTTTCTCCAAGCTTCTTTACTAATGTCCCCTCTACTGCTACCACCATAATTTTCTCCTTTAGAGTTTTCCTTGCATATCGATTAGAAAAATTAGTTGGTTTATCAGTTTTGGGACCACATACGTAAGGATTTTTGATGAAACAAACCTACCTTTCCTATCTCTAATTCTTCACATGAAATTAAAGCATCAAACTTTAACTGCTTACTGAAAGAGAGGACAACTTAAATTTGGAGAACCCCCACCAAAGTGGATGCGCAGGTTCTTACCTCTCATCTTACCGTCTTCTCTCCGCCCTTGGGTCATCCTCAATATAACTAAAATGTCATAAAAAAAACCAACCATTATCCATAATCGTTTGCAGCTCCCCAACAATGACACCAAAAATGTTGGGGCAATTCTATGAATGATATATCGCCACAAATTAAATTATCAACCAGGGAATCGTAATCAGTAGAGATGATACACTATATGTTCCAACAACAGGTAATATATCTAAGTGTCAAGTATAGTGGAAAAGGTAGAAACTTAACTCATACCAATCTTAATTTTTAAAAGAAGTCCAATCATTACTACTAACAAACACACTTTCACACAATAACTATTGTAGTTTCTACTAGTACCAGAAATCATTTAGTACAGGTACAAGAAATCATTTAGCACAAGTACAGGAAACTATTTAGTACAGGTACAAGAAATCATTCAATACATGTACAAGAAACTATTTACTATAATAATAATTCGGGAATTCTGTTTGCTATCTGAAATGAAGCAATCTAATGAAATCTGAATAAGGGTATGCTTTCTACTGCTATGGTTTAATTTACACAACATTTAAATTCACAAAATAACATTCACAACTCTATCTTATCAATTAAGCAACCTCTTTCTTATGAAGAATAAACCTAAGACATATAAATTCCACACACACACACACAACTAAAACTTGAAATGCTAACAATATTTAAATCTCACACTTCTATACTTATCTAATCACTCTTGCAACATTGGATCGATCCTCCAACCTATGATATCAAACCACACATAACTAGGCCTATAATAAGAAATTAATTTTATACGAGAATGGGTAAGGAAATCTTCTGCAAAACATAGTAAATAACTTCTATAGAAATAAAAGACAACGATAATTTAGCGCACACGATTATTGAATGAAATGCTAACTTAGAGCACACGATTACTGAATGAAATTCTAACTAAAAAATAAAGAAGAAGATCATCAGGATGATGTTGGTGGGCCCTTGCCAAGAGCAACTGGCAGCTTATAAGAAATTACAAACTACTGAGATAAAATACACAATATCATAACAACTATACTCGCATTAGTCTTCAAAAAAGTGAAATTACAAACTGTTCTTGAATATATTTAATAGCACAACTAAGGATTACATACACATACACAACATGAACTCTCTGTTTCTATTACTCAATCAACTATTCATATGATGATCCCCTTCACCATCTTTAGGCCCACTTTAAATAGAGAGACAACCCGAGATGCAAAGAGATCGAATGCATATCTTTGAGAAGGTCTTCTTGGTCTTTACGTCTGTGGTTTCATACAAATAAAAACATATCATTACAATCTTAACGTATCACTTAAAATATATAAGAATATGTCTTGTTCAAATAACACATGCTTAATTTGATTAGTGCAGGTACAATATCCCCATCGGTCGTGGTAATAGAATGTTCCAGTACTTTGTTACAGGTACCAGATGAGTGATTTGCGGTATGAGTACCAGAAGCGATTTGTGGTGCAGGTACCAGATTGCTACGAGCTGGAGTATTTGATGGAGGCTGGTCATCACTGAGATCCTGGTCTAATAAAATTCATCATAGTCCAATTAGATACTTAGAGAAACAAAATAATTATTCTAGCTACTAAGAAATCATAAAACTATGATTAAAAAGTCTTTATACCTCATGTACACTAGAAGGTCAATAAAGCATAGCTCAAGGTGTACTTAGAGAAATAGCTATGGATTTTCAAGGCAAAAATAGGTGTAAGGTAGGAAAAATTGGATGACTTTGGGAATCAAAATGCAGGCTCAAAATGGGCTATTTGAACTTTTCCTTCACCTGCAACTGGAAATCGAACCCTCTGCCTAGCAATTCAGACTGCCTAGCTGGACTTCTGCGTAGATATAGAAGCAATTCACTTAGATTCCTTCTGAATTATGAACTTTCTCCCTCTTCTCTATTGAGCTATTGTTCTGTTCAATAACCTGCTCTAATACCATGTGAAATATTCCTTGAAATGCAACAATTAGAATTTATTATTCTAACTGATTAATTATGTAGTTTATTTTGTTACGGAAAAATAACGAATAAATCACACTACAATTTCTTTACAATAAAAATGATACAAAAAATAGAAACTGGAACTGAGAAAATAGAGCACACATAAAATAAAATTGACATCGTTATTTTTGGAAAAATGTCCTTGGTAAAACCCAATGTGGGATAACTGATGTAGCAGATGAGGGTTTTATTATTATTATGTAGCAATGACAATATGAGTACAATCTAGATGCCAAAATTGGAAATCCTCTACAAGATAACATAGCCAAAAAATAGTGAGACAAATTTTGTCTCACTTGACACTGATTCAACTCCAAGTTTGGCACAAACAAGCTATTGAAATTTCCCTTGAGTTATCCTCTCTGTTGCCTCTGCACATGCCAAACTCACGCTGCATGGAAGCTTCTTTGATATAGTTGTTCTGCCCAACTCATCCTCTGAGAATGACTCGCTTGGCCTTCTGGAATTTCTATCGGCCTCCAGAAATTGAATCAACCCTCTCTTTAGCTAAATTAAACCCTCATATAAATCTTCCTGCACAACCTCACTAAGGAAAAACTCTACCTCATGTTACTAACTCTCTCAAACTGGAAACTCCTTCAGAATCATTTTCTCTACTTCCTCTCTGTCCCTACATCCCTTCTGGCTCAAACTCTTCTTCCCTACTCAATCTCTGAAGCTGGATAGCTCAATCTATTGAGGAACTCGATGTCTAAAGTGTTTTCCCCATCTACCCATCGAGTTACTATTATAATCTCTCATTGGTGAACCAACGACCATGATTAGATCCCCATCAACGAATAAGATCATCTCAAACTCGATCCATGTGAGTTTATAGATAATTCTGACAACTTGTATTAGTTAGTAAGTTAAGTTGACTTAGTTTGCTCAATTAATTTGAGTTGAGGGTCTAACTTGAGTCATGTAGAGTGTCTCCTACTTTATGGGAGACCTGGTTGAGTTTATTTTTAGTTGTAATTAATTAATTTAGTTTACCTGAGGTAAAGTCAGTTAAACTAGTTCCAATTGTTTGATGAACTAGTGGGAGGTCTAGTATTGTGGTACTACTTGCAGTGATCAACTAGTTAACCGATGATTCACTCATAAATAACTCATGCATGTCAGATCTAAGAGTTACCCTGTTGAGATTGGAGTTCAAGGATAATGTAATATCAGTTGTATAATCATCTGAATTGTATAGGTGGTGCATGTAGTCAGAGAAAGGCTTATGATGGATTGCACAATTCTTTTGAGGAATTTCCCTAATTAATAGGGGCCTAATTCCAAAGGAAACAACACAAGGAGGTAGGGAATTGGGAAAGCTTAGAATTGGTTAAGTATTGAACAGAGGCATCTTTTGAAGCAATGAGACATATAGAGATAGTGTAGAGGTTGCTCGAGATTGAGCAAAGCATTGTAATATTCCCATATTTTTTTACTAATGCAATAGACAGATAGCAAGGGTTTTTAGCTGTGGCTTTCCCCAGGAAATCATTGTGTAATGTTTTGATTGAATTCTTTCTCTTGTATGCTTCGTGATTTCATGATCGTTTAATTGTTTCTGGTGATGAGTAGAGTAGATTCAAGTTTTTTGTTTTAGAATATTACATAGGTAGTTTGAATCTACAAGGAATTTATACAAAGTTTTCCTTTGGCATGGAAGAAGTAGAGTATTTGGGACACATTGTGGGATGTGAAGGATTGAGTGTTGATATGGAAAAGATTCAGGCAATGCAAGAGTGGCCCAAACCCAAAAACTTGAAGAGTTTGAGGGGATTCTTGGGTCTCACAGGCTACTATCACAATTTTTTCTGCATATATGGACACATTGCCCAACCCCTCACTAATATTATCAACAAGAAAACAGTTCTTTGGCTTGACACAACTCAACAAGCCTTTTTGGCTCTCAAACAAGCCGTGTAATCCACTCCAGCATTGGCTCTACTAGACATTACAAAACCTTTTGTGATTGAATGTGATGCTTCAGGTACGAGCATTAGGGAAATAGTAATGCAAGAAGGTAGACCATTAGCTTTCATGAGTCAAAAACTCAATGGAAAGCATCTGGGTCAATCTACATATGAGAAAGAAATGATGGCCATCTTACATGCAGTAGACACTTGGCGACCATACTTATTGGGGTGTCATTTCCAAATCTGCATTGACCATCATAGCCTAAAATATTTCCTCGAGAAACATCTATCATCGCCACAACAAAATAAATGGCTCACAAAAATGTTTGGATATGATTATGAGATAATTTACAAGAAGGGGCATGAAAATGTAGTGGTCGATTCCTTATCACACCAATTTGAGGATGAGGGCACCCTTTTATCCCTCTCTCTACCCATACCAGATTGGATTGAAGAAGCCTGTCATGAATGGTTCTCCCACCCCTCTCTATCCTAACTCATTAATAGATTAAGAGAAGATCCTAATTCCTCAGAGGACTACTCTTAGAAGGATGAGGTTCTTCGCTACAAGGATCGGGTAGTGCTATCCGCAACCTCCACATTAAAAACCTGTATCTTATAAGAACGACACTCCTCTCTGGTCATACGACATTCATGCTTTTAGAAGACTTATGCACGAGCACATCGCTCTTTCTTTTGGACCAACATGAAGAATGATATTGTTACTTTTCTAGCTGAATTCTATGTATGCCAGCGTAACAAAGGGGAAACGAAAGCTACCAGGAACCTTACAACCATTGCCACTCCCTGATTTTGTCTGGACAAATGTTTCTGTGGATTTTATTACAAGTCTCCCAAATTCAGGAAAATAATCAGTCATCATGGTGGTTGTTGACAAAATTTCCAAATATGCTCATTTTTGCGCTCTACCACATCTATTTTCCCTGCCATTGGTGGCTCAAGTTTTCATGGACCAAATATTCAAAATGCATGGCATGTTGACTTCCATTGTGTCTGGTCATGACCTCACTTTCACCAGCAAACCTTGGCAAGAACTTTTCAAGCTACATGGCACACAACTCCATCTGAGTACAAATTATCATCCCCAAACCAATGGTCAAACATAAGTAGTCAACAAATGTTTGGAGACCTATCTGTGGTGCTTCACTTCAAACGAGCAACATCGATGGGTACAATAGCTTCCCTTAGATGAATGGTGGTATAATACTAACTATCATGAAGCCACCAAGATGACGCCATATGAGGTAGTGTATGGTCAACTCCCACCTTCACCAACTTCTTATATCCTCAGATGTTCCAAAGTAAAGGTAGTTGATCAGCTCCTGCAAAACTATGCTGTCATGATCGCTCATCTCATATACAATCTACATGGATCTTAGAACAGAAGGAAGTGACAACCCAACCAACATCGTTTCGAGCGGTCATTTCAAGTAGGTGACTAGGTGTTCCTGCGACTCCAATCTTATAAGTAGACCTCTCTCAAAGAAAAGGGCTGCCAGAAACTAGAACCAAAATTCTAAGGGCCTTATCAGGTACTTCAGTGCATAGGAGTAGTCATTTACAATTTGGCCCTACTGACTACTTCATAAATCCACCTTGTCTTCCATGTATCCTTCCTTAAGAAAGTTGTGGGGAACAATTTTGGGGTTCAAACAAGTCTGCCAAAATTGGATGAGGAAGGCTCACTCTGGCTTCGACCTGAACAGGTCCTCGATACTCACAAAATACATCTCCGCGGTTGGACGATCAAGGAAGTCCTCGTCAAGTGGAAAGACACCTCTCTAGAAGATGTGGCATGGGAACCAGCTACTATTCTTTAGCAATTTCCTTAGCTTAAACATTGACGACAAGGATGCTTTTGATGGGGGAGGGCATGTTAGGGTCCAACCCTAACCCCTTTATTTATGTAATAAGCCCAAGGGGCCTAGTCAGAGTCATAGTTAATTAGTTGAGTCAATAAATACCTAGGAAGTTATCCACACTAATAATAATTGTAAGTGGTTCACCTGCATTATAGAAAAGGGACCACAATTAGTTACAAATGGGCCATAGTTAATAAATAAAGTGGTTAACCCATATTATGCAAGGGACTACTAGTAGTTAGGGTTTTGGAGCTGATAAAGCTATAAATAGTTTTAGATAGCAAGGGAAGAATCATAGAGTTTGTAATTGAGTTTTTTTTTTTTTGGAGGTTGCCCCCTCGAAGAAGCAAGTGAACAATGTAATTTGCTTCTGAATAATAAAATATCTTTGTAGCTTGTCCCAATTCATGTGATATTTTTGTGTTTCTGGAAATATTCTTTCGTATTTTTGGAATTATGTTATTCTCGCAGGTCAAGTGCATAACATGCCTTCTCCTCTCCACACACTTGGATATAGCTATATATATATATATATATATATATATATAGATATATATATGGAGAAAAAAGGGTCATATCCCTTCAAGTCCTATGGGGTTGACACACAACATCCATGCAAGTTGACTCACTAAAATTATTTGGTCGACAAACATCTCCTCCATGCAATATACATAACCATTTGCTAAAGTGTTGGTTTGGGTGTGCCTTTAACTAACTGCACCCACTCGTTGCACATTCTAAGTCATGTCGTAGGGTGCTCAACCAAACTCATTGACCAATTCATGATGTGAGGCATGATGATAAATAGTTGTCCTCATACTCAACTCGTCTAAGTGCTCTCTGCACAAAATTTTTTTTGCACCAATTTCTCTATGCCTTCTCTGCACACTTTGACACTTCTCCTTTCCACAATGCCAAAATACTAAAGTTTCTCAATCCTTGTTCCTTTACACTTAGGGAATTTTATGTCCACTGCCTTCTTTCTCTCTGTTCACATTTCATAAGGATAGGGGGAAGTATGATGCCATCCTCCACTCAGGCTACCGACTCTGACTTCAATGCTTGTTTGCGTCGGCCAATACTTCATTAGGCAGGTAGTTATGACAATTAAGGGTGGTTTGTATGGGCCTGCTCACTACATGCCATAGGGAAACCAACCAATATGAAATAAGCATTCAATCTCCATGCAACAACCCACCACACACTTCCCTCTTAGAAATTTAGATTCATATGTCCCTCTATTCAAGCCAGTCATCAATTTATTTTCATAAATAAATAATTTACATAATTAGGTTTATATACATGGGTTTTTATAGAAAAATAGTTTCTACACATTCTCCTGTTCTAGAGTATCTTTCCATCACACGAAATAGCCTCTGTTTTGATTTTTGTTTTTTTTTATAACCATAACTCTATAAGCCATATGTGTGATGGAATTCTTATAGTCTTAAAAATAGTACTGCGTATTATATATATATATATATATATATATATTTTCTGAAGCAAGAGACTTTCCTTCTATTTCAAAAACCCAAAAGTATAGTTACAATAATTACAAAAGGCCTGCAGAAAAGAGGGCCTGTCAAACCAACGAGAACGAACAGATAAAGAAGAGAGCCACTAAACCAACGCCAGTCCAAACTGACGAACACACTGTCCCTACATCAACACGGAGACACAAGGACAAAGCTCACGTCACCTCCTGTACACAACACTTAAAGAATGAACAAACGCGCGACCCCACCAACTGTCCCGAAGAGCGTTGACCGTCGATTTCCCCCACCCAAAACGGATGACGCAGAGAGAAAACAGAGAGCTAAGATGCAAGGTCTTTAAGGCATGACCCCACCAACTAGCCCGGCGAGATCTGACCGTCGAATTCCCCCGCCAGAAACGGACGACGCGGAGAGATATCAGAGAGCTGAGGTGCGAGGCTTTTAAGTCGCGAGGAAGGGTGGTTTTAATACCCCCCCCTGCCACGTGTAAAGAACTGAGTGGAATCGCTCTCAACGAGCGAAAACCACTTACCATCCGGGGGCCTTGTGATCAAAAGAAAACCACTGCTATCCTGGTTTTCCCCGTGAAAAGACAAAAAGCGAGGGAAAATCATGGAGGGAGCCGACCCGCCCTTCCACCTGCTTAACCCGACACTGAAACTAGCTGCCGAAACCTTCTGGAACTGCATAGGAAACCCTGTGTCGCCTCTCAAGGCACGAAGGAGAAAAGGTTCCATTCCCCAAAGGAAGAAGTCACCAATGCAGAGAAAGCCCAAAATCATGGAGTTGACCGCCGAAATGAGAAGAAGAAACAGGAAAAAAGAGCATTAATCTTGGTTTGCTCCTCATGCCCAACAATAAAAAATTTCTTTGTCCTCTGTGGCTTGAGCCTCACAGAGAGCTTTTAGCCTGCTTGTAGGCATCTCCTGCCATTTCATTTCTACTCTGC
This sequence comes from Pinus tabuliformis, assembly GCA_031772625.1. Lineage (NCBI taxonomy): Eukaryota > Viridiplantae > Streptophyta > Pinopsida > Pinales > Pinaceae > Pinus > Pinus tabuliformis. The sequence goes on from CM062804.1 coordinate 1,575,935,229, forward strand.
AATCTGGATTAGTCACTCCTAGGTTGGCCAGAAGATCTGCAAGTTTGTTGGCCTTCCGCCGAACATGGTTGAAGCTAACCGTTCGTAGACTTTGGAGGTGTTTTTGGATTCTCTGGTACACTTGTATTAGTCTCCATTGTTTTGAGACTCTTTCAGGAGCTGTACCATAGCTGATTTTCTTGACTGCATTTATAGAAATTTTAGAGTCTGCTTCGATGAGAACATTTGAGCTGTTATTGAGTTTAAGAAGCTCTAGACATTGTTCCAATGCCATCAATTCAGCCATGTTGTTGGAAGCATGGCCTAAATGACAGTGGAAGGCAAAAATTATTTTTCCATCTTCATCTCTCAAGACACCTCCATAACCTGCAGTCCCCAGGTTGCTTTTAGAAGCCCCATCAATGTTTCATTTTAGGTAACCATTAGGTGGAGGATGCTAGAACTCCTTTTCCCTTTCCACTATTCTTTCTTTTTTCCTCAGACCATTGAGGATGATCTCATGCATTCCCAACTGCTTGAGAGTTCTCAATTCAAGTGCTGTGGGAGGATTCGAGGGATAACTATGTAGAGTGGTGGACACAGTCTCCTTTATTTGCTTTAAGATCAAATCCATCAGGCAGAGTGGAGTGGTCTTTTCATCCTTGAAGATTCTCTTATTCCTTTCTTTCCAAGCATTCCAAATAATGAAGCTTGGTGTAAAGGTCCAGGCTAAATTAAAGATCTCGTTGTCTGCAAAGTCTTTTCTCCACTCATTCAGGGTGTTAATAATGCTTCCTTTGTCTCTGTCTGTCTGCTGAAAAATGCTTTTGAAGGAATCCCATAACGAGGAAGTATAGGTACAACTATTGAGAATATGCTCCATAGTCTCCTCTTGAGACTCACATAGTTGGCATCTAGAAGGCCCCATCACTCCCCTCTTCTGAATTTTATCCCAAGTTAGTATTTTCTTGTGATGAACTAACCACATAAACAGTTTGATCTTCATCCATCCTCGGTAATTCCAAAGCTTTTGCCAGGACCTTTCCAAAGCGCAGGGCTCTAGGTTAAGAGAAATCCTTTTAGCCTCCTTGATATTAAAGATTCCTTCTTTGTTTTGGCCCCATATTAACTGGTCCTGCCCATCTCTAACAAGAATCTTCCTCTGTTCCAATATGTTCATGAGTTCATCTGTTTTTTCTTTTATGGGACTGTCCACTCTGCAATCTATTTTTCTCCAGTTTCTCCATTTCTTAGTGTCCTGAGGAAGATTCCAGAAATCCCTAACTCTTGTTAGCCCTTGGAGATCAGTTTCATGCTTGATTCCCAAAAAGTCCTCCCTTAACAACATCGGTTCTTGCTGCCATTTATCCTCCCAGAAGAGAGCCCGATCTCCTGCTCTGATTTCCCAGAAACTGTTGTTTTGTACCAGGCCTCTGTTTTCCCAAGCTTTGTTCCAGATGTGAGAGCGTTCACTGACATTCTGATGAGCTCACTCATTTGCCAGGCGCTGGAATATTTCTCTTTCTAGGTATTAGCCCATTGCGCCCCTGGTTCTTTAACCCATCTCCACCAAAGCTTAGCTCCTAAAACATTACTTAGAATCTCCTGATCATCTAAGCCTAGGCCTCCATGACTTTTGGGCTTGCAAATTTTATCCCATGACACAAGGGCCCATTTCTTTCTGGTTTCCTCCTTGCCCCAGAGAAAGTCTCTCTGAATGTTCCTGAATTGCTGTAAGACCCCTTTGGGAGCTGGCAGGGCTGATAAGAAGAAAACAGGGATAGCTTGAAGAACTGTCTTTGTTAGAATCAATCTGCCAGCCAGGTTCAACGCCCTATAAGTCCAATGTTTGATCTTGTCTTGCATCTTGTTGAGCACCAGTTCCTAGATACTTTTGTGCATTGGTTTATCCGTCAGGGGGATGCCCAAATATTTTGAAGGGAGGACCTCCCTTTGGAAGCCTAGAATTCTAGATATGTTCCTTTGGATAGCAACGTTAGTGTTTAAGATTTTTTTTTTGATTTGGAGAGATTGACTTCCATACCTGAAGCCAAGGCAAAGTCATTTAAGATTTTCTTGTATGCAGTAGCTTCCTTGACTGTGGGGATGCCCTGCAGCATGGTGTCATCCACAAATTGTTGATGAGTCAAGGCTTGGTCGTTCTCCGTTAAATGGAGACCTTTGATATTCCCTAAAATTTTGGCCTTTTTGATAGTTCGGCCCAATCCTTCCATCACGAGAATGAAGAGGAAGGGAGAGAGTGGGTCACCCTGCCTGAGACCTCTGGAAGGAGTGAAGATCTCTGAGGGCGAGCCATTTACCAGAATTGAAAAGCTGGGTGAAGTAACCAAAGCCATAACCCATCTGATCCAGTCATGATCAAAACCAAAAGCAGAAAGGACCTTTTTAATGTAAGTCCAATTCACCTTGTCATACGCTTTTGCAATGTCTAGTTGTATGATCATACCAGCTTGCTTTTTACTAGTGAGAGAGTGAAAAACCTCATGGGCCTGAATAATATTATCCAGGATTTGCCGTCCTTCGACATATCCAGACTGTTCCCCAGAAATCAAAGAAGGAAGAAGAGGTTTGAGTCTATTGGCCAAGATTTTGGAAATAATTTTGTAAACAACATTACATAAAGCAATGGGTCTGAACTTATCAGGAGTTAGGGCAGAGTCCTGTTTGGGGATCAGGGATATGAAGGAGTTGTTGAGTGCTTTCAGAATGGATTTACTTCTTCTGGAGTCCTCAACCACATCCAAGATGTCCTGTTTGACCACCTTCCAGCAAGCTTTGAAAAAATCAACATTGAAACCATCTGGACCTGGAGCTTTGCCATTCTGCATGTCTTTGATTATCATACTGACCTCTGCTTCGGTAACTGGCTTGTTCAGGTTAAAGTTATCTTCTTTTGACACCATCATAGGAATATTTTTTATAATTTCCTTGATGTGTTGTTCTCTGTTTGGATTATTTTCATTTGTGATGCCTCTGAAATATTGAACCAACACACCTTCAATATTCTTGTGAGAGGTCTGAAGCTCCCCATCAACATTCAGTATTGAGGAGATTCTATTGTGCTTTCTATTGGCAATGGTGGAACGGTGGAAAAAACGAGTGTTTCGCTCACCTTCTTTGAGCCATTGCACTCTTGACTTTTGTCTCCAAAAGATTTCCTCCTGTTTGCATAAATTCTCCCAATCTAGGTTGAGTTTTTCAGCTTGCTCACTTTTGGTTTTATCAAAACCATCTGTGATCATTGCTTGGTGTAGCTCCTGTAGTTTGACTTCTACAGAATTTTTGTTTGCAAAAATGTTACCAAAATCCTTCTTGTTCCATTCTTTGAGTCTGACTTTTATGAGCTTTAGTCTTTTATGGAGGAGGAACATTTTGGAGCCCTGAACTTGAAGATCTTCGGACCACCATTTTTCAATGTTGCTGATGAAGTTTGGATGAGAGAGCCAAATATTCTCAAATCTGAAGGGTCTGTTTCTGGGAGCATCAATTCCCTTGATTTCTAGTTGAATCGGCCAGTGATCTGAGCCTCCAAATGGGAGAATACTTGCAGAAATTTCTGAATTTGTGAGCATCAGTTTCTCGGAGATCAAAAATCTGTCTAATTTGGAGGCAACCTGAGCATTGCCTCCTCTTTTGTTGTTCCAGGTAAAAAGACCGTTATGCATTTCAGAGTCAACCAGTTTCATGTCTTCTGTGAAAGAATGGAATTCTATTGAATCTCTACCGAGGATTCTGGTGCCTCGTTTTTTCAGAAAGAGATTTAATCATATTAAAGTCTCCTCCAATGAACCAAGGGATTTCTTCATGTCTGCTTCTGAGTTCTACCAGGGAGTTTAGAAAATCTAAGCTTCTCATCAATTTTTTGAGGGCCGTATACATTCGTCACCAGGAAGGTCTTCGTCATTCCCATAGGTTGAATGATGGTTGATAAGTAGTTTCTTGTCACCTACGCATCTACAATGATGACTTTTTGGGGGTTCCAAAGGGTAAGAATACCACCTGCTGTGTTCTCTGCTTTGACTTCTAGAAACTCAAATTTCCTGAGCCATTTGTTATGGATTTTCCTTATTTTCTGGATGGAGCATTTTTTTTCTTGAATAAAGATTACGTCCGGCATTGCTAGTTTCATTTTATTACTTAGCATTCTCTATTTTCTTTTACTACCTAGACCTCTGATATTCCATGATATGAACTTCATAATTAAAGATTAGTAAAGGAGTAACTAGTTAGATCTTTCATCTTACCCGAATCTATCATTAGCTTTCCGCACTCCATCAAGAGCTCGTGTTGCTTTTTTCTGCCTCTCTTTTTGCCTGGATTTCTGGTGGCTAGTCCTGGAATTACTTTCATTGTTTTCACACCTCTATGCTCTTGTTTGTGGATGTTTGTACTTTTCTCCAGTCCTCGTTCCTGAGTCTTCCATAAAAATAGTTGATGTATCCTATGGCATTCTTCTTGAGGCAGAGATTCTATTCCTCCTTTGGTTCCTTGCCTCAGGAATCCTTCCAGGTCCAAGTTTTCCTTGTCAAGGATTTCTTGTAGTTCATGATCTTCCATGTTTGTTTCACTTTGGGTCATTTCCTGGTCCGTTTCCATCTCTATATCACTTCTCATGGTTTCTTTTTGAGAGTCAGTTCCTGGAGAAAGATTTGTATCCTCTTTTTTTCCTTTTACCTTAGCATCATCCTCCTGAAATTGAATCTCTCTTATACTTTCTTCAGGCTCTTCTAGCACTTGAAACTTATTCTGACTACCCTTTCGCCCTTCAGTGTGTAGTTGTTTTGGCCCCTTTTTTCCTCCTCTTCCTCTGCTAGCCACTTTCTGGAAGCTTTTAGTATCCTTCATTGTGTTAGGTTTTTCTTTATTATCTTCTTTGCTGAGAGGGCATTCTCTTAGTAAATGCCCATGTTCATGGCATCTTCGGCATCTGAAGGGGATATGTTCGTAGTCTACCATCTGCACCCATTCCTCATCTTGAACTTCCAGGATGACTTCATCCGGAAGTGCTCCTGATAGATCCATTTCCACACATATCCTGGCAAAGGAGGTGTATTTTCCCCTTCTAGTGGCTTCAGAAGCTTTGACAAAGCGTCCTAGTTTATTGCCAATGGAAGCTAACGATTCAATTTGCCAGTAGTCAAGAGGTAGAGAGTAGAGCCTTACCCACACAGGAATCGAAGAGAAAGTCTCCCTCTCTGGGACAAAGTTCATCCTCCAAGGTCTCATATAGAGACCTGCCACTACAAAAAAATAGGGACCTCCTTCGAATATTCTGTCTTTATCTTCGATGTTTGAGAACACTACTGTGAAGAATCCTTTTGACCCTAGATGTAAGTCAATGCTACCTTTGGGTTTCCAATGATACTTGATCCACGTCTACAAAGCCTTTTCTGTGGGCCATAATCCCATAAATTTACAGATAATGGCGTAGGTTCCCATGTGTTCCCTGTGCTCCTGCAGAGTAGGGTCATTTAATATTACTCGAGGAGTGATTTCTGCTTTCGGTTTGCAAGGTCCTTTCTGAGTTTTGTCTCTTGAGCCCAGATTTTTGTCTTCTTCCTCTTTGTCCTTTGTGCTGCTGTTTTCTTTTGCTCTGGTCCCATCTGTGTCTTTTTCAATGCCCCTGTTACTATTGTTCATATCTCCTTTACTAGTTTCAGCTGATGATTTATTCCTGCTGGCCACTGCATCTTTGTAGGAGGGAGCAGAGCTCCCTCCCCTGCCGCCCGCCATTCGAATCTAACCCTGCTTGCTATGGTCACCCTGGTCGCTGCTAAACTCCTGCGTTCAGGTTCCAATAGAATTCATCCTATTATATATATATATATATATATATATATATATATATATATATATATATATATATATATATATATATATATAGTGCATATATCGATCGTCAGTGAACACACTTGTGTATTATATAAATTTTTTTAATGTTTTGTTTGTCGTATTCTCCTCACATTCACATCAAGTACATTTGAGGCACCAGATTCCATCATCCACTTTGGCCAATATGATCCAATATTACTCAATAGTAGTTCTTGGATAGGTTTAATGTGCATTTGGAAATTGTAGCAAGCATCCGTTTAGAGAGGGTACATTAGGATTACAAGTTGACCACCCTCAGTCATGTTTCTGTTGCACATTCTACACATTATAGTACTTCACTAGGACTTGCAGGTAGTTCAAATTCTAGTATCATGATTTGGTTTGAGTGAGTTGGTTTTTGTTATTCTAAATTTCAATTTTCTAGTGAAGTTGAGACTAACCCGATTATCACCATCAATATTGTTCAACAATCCAATTTTAGTCAAACCTCAATAATATTAGTTGTTGGATAGTTATTGATGTTCACTTGGGAATTGTAAAAGGTATTGTTCTTGAAAGGGAACATTAGGATTACAATATGGCCATACTTAGTCTTGTTATTTTTGAATATATTTTACATGTTATATTTCCTCACTATGCCTTGGGGGTTGTTCATCTTCCACTTTCTAGTCTCACAATTTAAATTGTGAGAGTTGGTCATGTTCATTTTTCTTTTCTAGTCATTGAATCAGTATGTTTGTCTTTGTAAATTATGTTAGTTTTCATAATTGATTCGAGTTTTAGGCTTTAGCTTGACATAATATTTGTGGTAGTTAATTTTTTATTTTTTTTATTTCATAGCAAAATAAAGGACTCTGCTGGAATGGGATCTTCAGAAAAACTGAAAATACTGAGCATGAATAACAAAACATTTGTTGTGAAACCAAGTGAATTGTGAACCATGATATGTGATAAAGATGGAGTACATAAATGAGTACCTCCATTCATGAAAGTCACCAAGGCACTACCTATGTTTGCAAGCTTTCTAAATTTGTTTCACTGTGTTAAAAGAGTAATGTTTATTTGTGGCTATCATCTATTGACAAAGCTACCTGTCCACCAAAGAAGCCACTTGTCTAGAGTCCATGCAGGGTCAATCTGACCAACTCATGGTCTCTATGGAGAAAGCTGGTATACACAAGTGATATTTCACATTTGAAGTCGAACCATTTCTTGAATCTTAATACTTTGTAACTTAGGACAAATAGTAACAAAAATGTAATCTTTTATGGGTTTTAATTTATGGTTGTAATGTTTTATAGTACACTTTTGGTACATGCACAACATGTTTGATGCAATCAACATAGATTGTGCTTAAGTTTTTTCTTGGATGTTGGCGTATCACCAATACTTAGTTATTTGTAATATGATCTAGTAATGATTATAATGTATGTCTCTATATAGTCCATTTATGATGAAGATGAGATGCTTGATTCTGGTTATTATACTGGAAGACACTTACATACCGAGTATGTCACCATACCAATGTCATTGTTTCCTTTAAAAAGATGTAGGAAACTAGTGTCTAATGGAAGTAATAAACAAGACAATAAAGGAGAGGACTCATTGTCTAATTCATATTTGAACAAACTTGTACACGTTGAATCAAATTTAGGGAGAGGAACCACTAAGAAAACTCACAGTCTATGTGAAAACCATATGCAATGACATGCTAAAAATGTATAAGGGAGCAGATCCACCAAGAAAACTCACAGTCTATGCAAAAACCATATGCAATGACATGCCAAAAACATATAAGGGAGCAGAGCCATTGAGAAAACTCACAGTCTATGCGAAAACCATATGCAATGACATGAAAAAAACATACAAGGGAGTGAAGCCACCGATAAAACTCACAGTCTATCTGAAAAACGTATGCAAGGACATGCAAAAATTGTGTAAGGGAGCGGAGCCACAAGGAAAACTCACAGTCTATATATATATATATATATATATATATATATATATATATATATATATATATATATATATACGCATATCACCGTCGAATATTCAATGACATAGGTTGGACATCAAATATTCAACAATTTTTGGTTGGAGTACTCGTCGGATACTCAACAACATGATTGAAAGAAGGAAACATCGGTGCCTTAACACTTCCTTCATACAAAACTCCCTTCAGTCACATATATGACGTGTCATTGTCAGTTTGAAAGCGTCAGAGCGAAAAAACTTATGTCGCACAATTTATTTATTCTGTCAATTACCTGACACCTCAACGTCTATTTTTTTGTCGGAAAAATGAAATATGCGTCGAATATCTTATTGTGAACTAGTGTGAGCCTTGCTGATATTTGACATTCAGTTCATCGGATATATGACAATTTGCAGCGTCGCAAAACCAACCTATAAACATAGGATTTTTAATTACTTTTTCGGCCTTTTTATGTGTCGAATAATTGACAACTCTAACGTCGCATATCTGATGGTTACTAAACTGTTGAGTGTTTAACATAATTATAGCGATGATTTGATAAACACAAATGTGTCAGATAGCCGACGCCAATAAGTCCCATATCATACTAATTGCCGTCAGATTTTGGCCCCATTTGTACTAGTGAAAGCATCAAAGTTGCATGAAACCAAAGTTTTAAAAGGAGAATATTGTAATATATTTTCCACCACCTATTAAATCTTGACAATGCATTTTGTTGGCCAATGAAGGATTTGGAAATATTATTTGGCCTCTTCTTGAGGCAAAGAGGTGCATACTCTAAAAAAAACTTAGAATTAAAAAGCATCTTGTGATTCTTGTGATGCTAGCATTACTCAAGCATTATTTGGTTAACATTAGTTGTTAGTTGTTATTTCTAAACGATAGAAATAACCTTGTTGGCACTAGTAAAGTGCAGTGCCATGATCTGGTAATGAGTCTTTCCACAATCTCTTGAGCCTCTACTTGTAGATGAGTCTTGCCACAATATCTTGAGCCTCTACTACACGCGGCTGCCAAATTTTCCAAATTGGTTGCATTTTATTTTATACCTCACCTTAAAACCTGAACCTACTTGACCATGATTTTCCTCTCAACCACATAGAAAAGGCATAGATTTAGTTCTAGTGGGAGATGTAGATCCTTAAGTGTAAACTAGTAGCTTAAGAATGAATTATCTAGGTTTATTGACTAGCGAAGGTAGCAGATGGAGACATATATGTGGATTGGCATATATAGGAAGATCTAGATTGAGATAAAGATTATTCTAGGTACAAATGAGATACATGTACCATTGTTGGATATAAAGACGTAGTTTACTAGGTCTCACAACCCTTTTCTAGGTAGACAAATAAAGGTGGGAACAATGGATAGGGAAGGACTAGTAAAGGATGCTAGTTTAGGTATCTGGGAAGAATGCCAGGAAATTATTTACAAAATATCAATGATTGCACTTACTTGCTAAGCTCAATTATTGCTATTGACTTGTATATAATACAAGACGCTGCAGGAAGTAAACTCTGAAATCAAGGTAAACACTCACCAATCAAGATGAGTAACAGTTCCTACCTTCTATGTTTTCTACATGCTTAAACTTATGCTAACATTACTACTGGTGAACTGGTTCAAGCTAAGCGACTGGTACTCTAGTGTTATGGTCACACTTATGATTAGCTCAATAGTACTTGTATACTATTCAATATGATTGGTATCAACTATGTGTATTAATAACCAACCATGTTGTAAGCACTTGTATTAGAGTCATAAGCTTCTAATTAATTTCACTGTCAAGCTTTGTTTCATTTTCCAAATCCATGAGGGAGCAGGAAGTGGAGACAACTAGTTTATCTCTATGCGAACCAACAATTATGTTATAAATAAATATAAGATAAATCATGAATAATAGTAATGTACCTAGGCTTGTAGCACCACACTCTTGCTTGTCAACAGTTTCTAGTTTAGCACGAAGTTTCTCCACTTCATGAGACATTTTCTAGTTTATCACGAAGTTTCTCCACTTCACTGGACATTGAGATGAAGTTTTTCTCCAAATTATGAGCTTGCTCTAGCCCGGTAACATGAGCCTTTCTCTCATATTCAATGGAAATTATGTAGTATCATATTCAAGAGTGGAAAATGCAAAACTACACATAATTTTTTGGGGTGCTTTGCATATAAGAAATAACAAGATTTTTTTTCTTTCTAAAACTTAAGTAACTAGAGAAAAATACATGAACATATGTATAATATTAAATGTGCAATGCAAAGAACATAGGTACCTGGCTTGCTCAAATTCCTGATTTAAGCTTTCCATTTCTGTCCTTAACGTAACTGAATGTTGCATATCATCCTATGCTCTTGTCAACTCTTGTGTAAGTGATTGTTCCTGGGACATCAATTCCTTCCTGACAACACCCATTTTTTGATTATCTGCAAGTAACTGAATAAGTCTAATTTCATCACTTAGGTGTTGTAGCTTGACATTACAACATCTAGGTCCAGGGGCTCTTGGTGCGTACGACAAGGCAATCCTGATACATTTCTTATTGTTTTCCTAGAAGTAGAGTTTGTTTAGTATTTGAACCTATTTCATTATGTGGATGAGAAACCTAAACTGGATTAATAGCAGGTGGATTAGTACATAAGACTGCTATCTGTATCGAATCCATAACTGCATAATTAATTTTGTAATACTCCTAATATAGTAGGCTCAAACTCTGTTCAAAGTCATATCTCAGGTTGGCTGGCTTCGAGGTATAACAAAAAAGGTTGAAAATCTGTGTATGTCGCTGGTGTCTCTCTAGGTGAGCCCTTGACTACATGTTTATTCCCCTCAAAGCCTTAGCAGAACTCACTTAGGACTAGGACTAGGACCTTCCCCGAGCTTAAGAATTAGTGGTAAATCAAATTCAAATGGTCACTGGCACAAGGTACTTTCCCTATTCAATGGAACTTTCGACCTGCTATGGAAAATGCATGAGAATTGCTAGCACTTTTGACCTGCTATGGCAAATGCGTGAGAAACTATTCGTTGGTGTTCATGCATGAGAAATATCCAAAACATGGTTGCATTCCATTTCAACCTGTAAATACTCCTGCAAGTGTTACTTCAATATTTTTATGCATGTTTGTATGCTAGCAAGTGCTACTTGTATATTTTGATGCTTGTGTATATGCTACGGTGAAGATCATCTATCATAATTAAGATTTGATTTTTAAAATTAATTTAATTGACTACACTCATGGAGAAAAAACGTAGTAAAATCCTTGTATATGAGATTATGATTATGAATGACGGTGTGGAGATGGGCGGCTTAAATAACACATATATGAGAACTCAAATCGAAATTCTGCACGTGCACAAACGCATTTAAAAGTATATTCCTATTTCCTGCAATTCTTGAACAAGTCTTTGTAGTCAAGAACATAAGGCTTCATGTATCTTGATCTTGATACAAACTGCATTCGAGAGTATCTTGATCTTCATGTATCTTGATCTTGATGTAGCTGAAGATGTCTAATATTCGAACAAAAAATTGACCTTAGATATTAAAAAATTAATACTTCCCAAATAAATAAAAAAGAGATATTACCATGCATCGATGATCTCTGTTCTTGGCACAAAATTTTCTGTAAAGAACATTGTACGTTCTCAATGATTATATTGAATGGATGAAAGACCTAACCACAAACATTTCATTGGAGATTTGCTACATTAAATTTTCGACAACCACTAAATGAGCAACATAAAATATTAAAGAAAAACATTCGTGTTATATTAAAAAACGAGGGGTGATGTACTTGGTTTATTTTAAATACTTCAAAATTTCCTTAGGGATCAACAGAAAATAGGGAACTTGAGGATTATCATTAGAGAGTCTGACTAGAAACTTAACACACTCAAATAGAAGATTTGGAAAAGTAATTCAAATATATAATTTAAGGAACTTGTCAAAAATATTAGCAATGGTATTCTTAAACACTATTTGAGCTGCAATAAGCACCTAAAATTTTCAAATATTTGAAACGTAGATATTCTAGTGGAAGTAATTTGGCAAAGTGAAGATGTAATGTTATATGTTAGTATACATATTAATAAAAAAATAATTATTTTAATAAAAAAAATAAAAAATTATTTTAATTTTGTATTTATTAGATGTCAAATCCTAGTAATGATTCTTCTCCATAATAGTTCAGATAGGAGCCTTGTTTCACCTTTATTGGATTGGAAACCCAATAGAAGATTTAGAGAAAAAAATAAAAACTTAGACGTTTAAAGACATACTCTATGCAAGCCATGCCTTTTAAGACTTTTGTCAAGGATGGAAACATTTTGCAATACATATTTTTTTATGTGTGAAACTATAATTTTGTAGCTTTCCATCAAATTTGTATTTAGGGTGATGAAAAGTCATTAATCTCAGATGGTCATAATGAGTTCACATATACCATACCAATAATAAACAATATTATACATGTACAACATCTATCTACCTCTGATATATATGGAGAAATCTTAAAGGAGAGAACAAAAAGGGGGTGGTCAGCTGGATCTCTAAGAAATCATGGGAAGGGCTGGTACTGCTACCTGATCAACTGGAAACCGTTGCTCATAAAAAAATTACAACCAAAATACTCAAACATCCATCTTAAATTGTCAATAACTTTATGTAGGAGTTTCTAATCAACTTTTTCAACTTTTACCTATGCCATAAGGATTTTGTTTAGACCTCAAAATATTAAATTTTGCATAGATTTATGACATTGAGTGTTATTAGTCCCTGCCTTCGGCGTGCAGGGACTCTAGCGATAGCTAAAGCGTTGACCAACCATTAATCAGTTTTTTGACCAAAAATTCCTTAGTGTTACCAAACTTTCACATTGTAATTTCCTTTCACCAAAATTTTATCGAAAGTTTTGATTTAGACGTCTTATTGGAGCCTTCACCTATCCCGAGGAAACCTTACATATCCAACCAACTTTTATCCAAAGTTTTGAAAACTCATGTAACTCTTTTTTAACTTGTATGTTGGGGGCAACCTTATTTTATCATAGGTCTGATCACGGATAAGTTTTCTAATATAGAAAGTTTTCAAATATCCAAACCTCTATCATGCAAATATTTTTTTATCCAAACTTTTTTTAGTAAGGTAGCCAATTTCTTTATATCCAAGGTTAATGCAATCAAGGATGTCCTTCCAAGGCCCTTCCACATGGCTATCTAGCCCTTTCCACATGGCTATCTGTTTGCATGCAGATTTGGTGCCTTGCTTGGAAAACCTTATGAAATTCTCCTTACGCAAGTGCATTTCTTGTAGAAGTATCCAAACCTACGCTCTTAGAAATCTCATTTCTTGTGGAAGTATGCAGACCTACGCTCGTAGAAATCTCTAGACCTACTTGAGAGAGTAGGAAGCTGTGGAGCCATCCCTCTAGAGTGCAGCAAGCTACGCGGAGCCATCCAGGAAATTGGGGTCTCTGGTTCACCATTTCTTCACCGCCTCCTAGGACATTGTTGCTCGTACTTTGGCTTTGAGGGCCAACAAACATTATTGCTGGCACTTTGGCTTTGAGAGCCAGCAAAGGAGAGATACAACGGTTGGCCTCTAGCTTTGAGGTAGCCTTCCTTCCTTCTCTTTCTCCCTTCTTTGAAAGTCAAAAATGCTATCTTGGCTAGTTCATAAGCTTCTATTCCCTAAACCAAATGAAAGCTTCCATACTTGGACCGTAGAAGAAAAGAAGTATGACTAGATTCTTCCTTCTGGCTTGAGCTAACCTCTCGTCCTTAGTGTAGTTGCTGAGAGGATGGCAAGCTACACTAATTACATGAACGTAACAACAAGCGAACAACAAGTGAATGACCCAGCCGGAATGTATGTTGTTTGTTTGAATGGTTGCCTGATGATTAGAATCGTCGCCAACAAACATTGTTGCTCGCACTTTGGCTTTGAGAGCCAACAAAGGAGAGATACAACGGTTTGCCTCAAGTTTCTACATAAAATCAAGCTTTCTCATTTCCTTTCAGGTCTTGTCTCCCTTCTTGCTTGTTGGTATTTCTTGGTTTTCTTGCAGCTGATCTTTCTCGGTCGGCTTGCAGTTGGTCTTGTTTATTAACTTGAACTTTAAGCAAGTTCAAAACTCATCGATTTCTGCTTGCATCTTCTTTGGTAATCGATGTCATAGCCAAACATTCAAACAACAAAATCATTGTAAATTTGATGTTCATTGCTAATATCAGTGTGTATTTTCAGTGCAGCCAACAAATTCAATTCAATATAGAACATGGCTATTTATTATAAATTCTAAAGTGCGAAGAAATATTAGTTCATTCTATTTCTATTCAAGATTTGCAAACGAATCTTTTTAAATCCAAGTAATATGAGTAAACTTGGTATAAATATTGATATTGAGATTTCAAATGCGCCAAGGTAATAACTTATTATCTATGAACTGTATCTCTTCTTCTTCTTTTATACATCTTTGCCATTAATTATTCTTTTATACATCTTTATCATTAATTATTTACAAAGTGAGAATACTATATGTTTTCATGGCCATTAACAATAATATTCATAATTAGCAAGTACCAGTAAGATTGTAAACAGTAAGGAGTAAGTACCAGTAAGATTGTAAAGTTTGGATGATTGTAAACAGTAAGTAGTAAGTACCAGTAAGATTGTAAAGTTTGGATAATTGTTTTCATTTTAAATTTAATTTATATCTTATAAATTTATTGTAAACAATGTGGACTTATGCTCTGGTAGTGATTGATTGTGTGTTAATTTTCATATGCTTCTGAATAGGATATGCATGGGTGGCCTTGCAGGATTAAGAAAGAAGCACAATTGAAACAAAATTCTAAACAAATAGAAAAGCTTAAAATAGATAAGAAACAAGCTTAAAATAGATAAGAAAGGCAATGTATAAGTTATTACTTGTCTCAAAATCTGTGACCTGAATTTGTAACCTGCAACCAGAAAACTGAACTTGCAACAACCATAGAAATGAACCTGCAACCCAAGATTCTGTTAGTCCTCTAAATCCGCTAATTCTCTCTAGGGAAGACTAGGATGCTATGACTGAAATAGGAACCAAAGGAAAGAACACGAACAAAAGGAAATACTAGAGCCTGGGTCTTTTCACACCATGTTTAGATCTGCTTCGTTTTCACACCATATTTAGATTTGCGCCATTTAAGACCAAGAGTTCCTAATGAATTACTAGAGCGTGGGTCTTTCACACCATATTTAGATCTGCTCCATTTCTGACCGAGAGTTCCCAATGAATTCTTAACTCCTCTTCTAATTGAGAGTTCCCAATGAATTCTTAACTCCTTGAATATGATGGTTTACCAGAGATCCCAGCGTATCACACTACTATAATTGTCTAACTTCTTCTACCCAAATCATTGTTATTCTTAAATCCTCGAATACGATGGTTTACCAGAGATCCCAGAGTCTCACACTACTATAATTGTCTAACCTCTTCTGCCCAAATCATTGTGGTTCCTCTGGTAGTGTAAAATCATATAGCAAAAACATATAGTAGGGAAAGCAAAAAAACTCTCTAACAATATCTCACCGGTAGTGAGGTATCCATTATGCAACTAACTTGATGTCATCCCTCGTGCCTTCTTCTATCAAGTGTATCAAGCAACAACTATTCACATGGAACCAGTTGATCCGTATCCTTGTCTTTAGTTGCCTTTAGTGGGCATACAAGTGTAATCCATGCGGGTGGGTTATTTTTGTTTCATGCACATGTAATGCAAATGGGGTTTCCATGCATGGGTTTTCTGTTTAGCACATTCCATTTTCTAAATTAAGAAAATGACACATTACATCTCACTTTATTAAATAAAATTTAATAAAATGTTTAATTTATAGTGGAATTATGTTGAATGGCTTGACAATTAGTTTATTTTATGTTTTGTTTACCACTTAACCATTCTATAGGTCTCAACGAAATCTTAGGTTTCATAATCATAGCTTTCCATTTCATTGATTTTGAATGAGATTCATTTTCAGAATTAGGTATGCGATGTTTGACAGGAAATACAACAACAACCATGAAATTGAAGCAATTTCTCTAAATCCATGGAGTTACAAACGAAGAGCCTAAAGGAGCCAATCCACATGAGTATGGGATGTTTGACAGGAAATACAATAACAACCATGAAATTGAAGCAATTGCTCTAAATCAAAGGAGTTGCAAACGAAGAGCCTAAAGGAGCCAATCCACATGAATACAAATGAAATAAAACCTTTCATATGCAGAGTGGAGCAGGCATGGGAGCCTACGAGCAACAATGTACATGTATGTTATTTCGCATGTGATCCCAATACCAACATTCATTGCTTCCATTAGCTTATCCAGTGCTTAGGATTAGGAGTGCGAAAATAATTTTCTATTGTTGCTATTGAAGAGATATTGAGCTTTGTTATGTATTCTGTTATTGAGATATTGAGATTTTCTATTTTAAGTAGTAGATCAAACTAATTTGTAGATTTGACTTCTTAATCTACTAGAATCCAAAAGCGAAAATTATTTTTCATTCTTCATAATAAATGGATTTGACTTATTAATCTACCAGAGTCGAAGAACACTTTTTTTTTTTCATTCTTCATAATAAATGAATGCCAAAAATATTTTTCATTTTTCAATTTTTAGGGAATGTTATTCTACTACCCCACAAGAAATAAGATGTGTTTTGCATATTACCCTTTTATTTCAAACTCGGCAGGGACTATTACTGCTTACAACCGCCCTTGTTTTATATCTTAATTTATCTGTTATGTTTCGAATGAACTCTTTTCAACATACTTGTGTTAGAATTAATGATACTATCTCAATAATGGAAATAACATTTCACTAAAAAAAACTTAAATCTCGATAAGACTTTAACAATACCCCACCTTTACTAGCCTAACAAGTATTGTTTAAACCTTCTTGAACTTTTCACTTTCAATATTTGACTTTTCATACATTTGGCCAAGATAATGGAGCACATAAGATATCTTGAATGAGATTTGGTTATGGTAACAATAAATAAAAGAATAAAAATATGAAAGAGAGTGTTGGTGGGCAATAGACATAGCGGTAACAAGAGAATTTTATTGTATAGTTTTCAAGCGATACTCCAAACTGTGTTCATTAAGGCATGATGTATATTCTTGTTATAAGGCCTGAAAATCGTGTATATACATTTTTATCTAGATTCTCATACATGGGAAACATACTTTCATATTACTCACTGGTGTGACCCATAAGAAGGAGAAAGAATATTCCATGGCACCTTGGGTTCATTGATAGAGAACATTAATAAAGCCTACTTTTTAGTTATATTGCTTATTATTTTGAAATCAATGAAAATGGCCGATGTATGGTTATATATTGGGCACATAGTATTATTTAGTAATGTATTATTAGTCCTTGCCTCGCTAAGGATTATGGCATTTACCTCACAATCAAAGTATGTTGGTTTTGCATTATTTTGTTTTGTTTTGTGATTTTAACCAAATTTTCAAGAGAATGTTTAAAATTTCTATTTTCACATAACCAAAGTTTCAAGAAAATGCTTAATATTTCTATTTTCCTTTTTCTAATTTTCGATTGGATGAGTAATCTCCGATGGGACAAAATTCTCATGGCAAAGAGCATTTTATTTTCGGTATTTTACAGTTCATGACAATTCATTTAAAAAAGAGAAATACTATTTTTCTGAGTGGCCATTATGTCGGTGAGTGCTCTGACACTAACACTAACAGTGACATTGTTATGATATTGCTCTGCCCAATGATGACATAAATGACATGGTTGCAGTTCCTTTACATTGGGGTGAGGGTTGGGGCGCTAAGAAAATCTCCAATTAATATTTCCTTGTGCGGAGATGGATATTACTTTTACAAATTTCCACATATCATATTATTGAAACTATAGCTTTAACATTTTATTAAATTCATGAAATTAATCATACTTTTACTAGTAAAATTTGTTGCTACTTTGAGTTCCATGAATAGGCATGGTAATACAATGTAAAAATCACCAAACCAAAATATTTAACAATTATAATGTGCAAATATTTGCATATAAAGCAACGTGCAGAGCTTTCCGCATAGTGAAAGCTTTGCACAAGCAAAGCTCCGCACAAGTCTAGTAAATGTTTTTAAGGTTTATTTCTTAGCAAAGGCTAGAGAGATAAGTAAGAGATGACTATTACTTTTAGAGATTTCCACACTGGTAATGACATTATCGAAACTATAACTTTAACGTTTTATTAAGTTCATGAAATCATGTTTTTACCAGTTAACTTAGACGACTATTACTTTTACAAATTTCCACACTAGCAATGAAATTATTGAAACTATAGCTTTAATGTTTTATTAAATTCGTGAAATTATATTTTTACCAGTTAATCATCTATTTCAAAGAATGTAAAATTAAACATTTAGGAAGGCATGGTAATACAATGTAAAAAGTGTTGAAGCAAAACAATTAACGATTACAATGTGGAGAGCTTTGCATGTAAAGTAGTGTGAAGAGCTTTGCTTGTGTGCAGCTTTTCACATAGTGAGAGCTCTGCATAAGCAAAGCTCCACACAAGTCTAGTAAATATTATTAAAATTTATTTCTTAACATGCTCTGGGGAGCTATGTAAGAGACGACTATTACTTTTACAAATTTCCACACTGATAATGACAATATTGAAACTATAACTTTAACGTTTTATTAAATTCATGAAATTAGATTTTTACTAGTCAACTTAGACAACTATTAGTTTTACAAATTTCCACACTGGTAATGGCATTATTGAAACTATAACTTTAACATTTTATTAAATTCGTGAAATTATATTTTTACTAGTTAATCATTTATTTCAAAGCATGCAAAATAAAGCATTTAGGAACATGTGGCATTGATTTTTTTCTTTTATTTAAAAGGAAGACATGTCAACTAAAGTTTTAAAACAATATGTTGAGCTTTGCATGAAAATAAGTGTGCAAAGGTTTGCATATACAGATTTTTCCGCACAATTCTAGTAAATATTTTTAAGGTTTATTTCTTAGAGAGCTAAGTAAGAGATGACTATTATTTTTACAAATTTCCATAGATCATAATTTTACCAGTTAATCATTTATTTCAAAGCACTTTATTTGAATTGGTAGTTGATGTTGTTTTACCTATTTTTACTATTAAGTAATATTTTTCATTAAAGCTATGCACAAGTCTAGTAAATTTTTTTAAAGCTTATTTCAAAGCATGGGTTGGGGAACTAAGTAAGAGATGACTTCTACTTTTACTAATTTCCACACTGGTAATACTATTATTGAAACTATAACTTTAATGCTTTATTAAATTCATGAAATTATATTTTTACCAGTTAAACATTTATTTCAAAGCATGTAAAATTACGCATTTAGGAATAGGCGGCGTTGATTTTTTTCTTTTGTTTTGAAAGGAAGACATGTAAACTAACATTTTTAAACAATATGTGGAGCTTTGCATGTAAAGAAGTCTGTGGGGCTTTCCGCACAGTGAAAACTCTGTACAGGCAAAACTTTGCACAAGTCTAGTAAATATTTTTAAGGTTTATTTCTTAGCGTGGGTTGGGAAGCTAAGTAAGAGACAATTATTACTTTTACAAATTTCCATAATGGTAATGACATTATTGAAACTATAGCTTTAACATTTTATTAAATTCATGAAATTAATCATATTTTTACCAGTTAATCATTTATTTCAAAGCATGTAAAACTAAGCATTTAGAAACACGTGACATTGATTTTTTTTTTCTTTTTTCTTTGAAAGGAAGGCATGCAAACTTAAACGTTCATTAACACCTAGAGTTTAAAGTTTTTAAAACATTCGGAGTTTAAAGTTTTTAAACAATGTGCAAAGCTTTGCATGTAAAGAAATGTGCAGAGCTTTCCACATAATGAGGTTTATTTCTTAGCGTGGGCTGGGGAGCTAAGTAAGATATGACTATTAATTTTACAAATTTCCACGTTGATAATGACATTATTGAGACTATAGGTTTAACGTTTTATTAAATTCATGAAATTAATCATATTTTTACCAGTTAATCATTATTTCAAAGTATGTAAAATTAAGCATTTATGAACACGTGGCGTTGATTTTTTTTTGAAAGGAAGGCATGTAAACATAAACCCTCATTAACACTTGATGTTTGAAGTTTCTAAACAATGTGCGAAGCTTTGCTTGTGTGAAGCATTCCACATAGAAAAATCTTCACACAAGTCTAGTAAATATTTTTAAGGTTTATTTCTTAGCGTGGGATCCCTAGTTAATCATTTATTTCAAAGCTTTCAAGCACAAAGGCAAGCACCATAGGTGCACCCAAACAAAGGAGTGGTGCCTATAGGTAGGGTTGCGTGCATGATTCGATGACATGTAGGTGAGTTGGAGCACCAGGTGACAAGACAACACGATCGATGCCACGGGCAAGTCAGATGGAGGGCGCTGATGATACATGCATGAAGGGTGTAGGTCGAGCGAGATGTACAATGGGCATGCACTGGGAAACATGAGTAGTGGTCAAGAATGATGTGTAGAGCAAGACAAAGCCACGGGTGGGGTAATACGTGCGATGGAAGTCACCTGGATAAGACGTATGATGGGTAGAACGAGCGTGGGTGAGTTCGGTGAAATGAGCAACAGGGTAGCATGATATAAATGGAAACATGGGTGCCCATGCCTTTGGTGCACTTGCATGATGGTGGGGTGCCCAGGTGCTTGATAAGGCATTGCATGTTGAGCGTGCTGGGGTGCTCAAACAAAGGGGTGTGCCTACATGACACATGGTGGGTAAACCCAACTTATAAAGGTGCACCCACCCAAACAAATGAATGGAAAACGATGCATATAAGTAAAGGATTGTCAGGACCTTGAGTTGTCACCATGGAAAAATAGAGGCCCATGACAATCCTTGGTGACTTATAGACCATGCACGCCCAAGTCATGTGATGCGACATGTGTGGAGCATAGGCACGACATGTTGGACACATGGGTTGGGTGTTGGAAGATTGGTTGGATGAAGTAAACCTATGGGCATCACACAGAGTGCATGACAAAAAGGTGAGTGCTTTGGACATGCCCACATGAAGATGAGGTGCCCAGGTGCCCATAGGAAGATTGTGTGAACAAATAAACAAGAAGCGGGTGAGTTGAAGCATCGGGAGACAAGACCACATGATGGGCACCATGCGTGAGTCAGGAAGATGATGCCGACGATATGTGCATAATGGGCATGAACCATGCGATATGTGCGGTGAGTATAATCGAGCTACATGAGCGTTAGTCGACATGACATGTGGAATAAGAAAGGGCGAGTTCGGTGAAGCATGCGGAAGGGTGACACATGATACACGATGACATGGGAACCCAGACACCTTATGGGGCACTGCATGTCGGGCACAAGGCATGTAAACTCAAACATTTGTTAACACCTAGTGTTTAAAGTTTTTAAATAGTGTGTGGAGATTTGCATGTAAAGCAGTGTGCGAAGCTTTGCTTGTGCAGATATTTCCACATAGTGAAAGTTGCACACAAGAAAAGCTCTACACAAGTCAAGCTTTAACTTTAACCTTTTATTAAATTCATAGAATTAATAATATTTTTACCAACTAACCATTTATTTCAAAGCATGTAAAATTAAGCCTTTAGGAACAGATGACGTTGATTGTTTTATTTTTTTTGAAAGGAAGGCATGTAAACATAAACATTCATCTAAAGTTTTTAAACGGTGTGTAGAGCCTTCTACACAATGAAAGATTTGAACAAACAAAGCAACTTACAAGTGTAGTAAATGTTTTCAAGGTTTATTTCCTAGCATGAGATGGGAAGCTAAGTAAGAGATGACTATTACTTTTACAAATTTCCACAATGGTAATGGAATTATTGAAACTATAGCTTTAACGTTTTATTAAATTCAAGAAATTATATTTTTACCAGTTAACTTAAATGACTATTACTTTTACAAATTTCCACATTGGTAATGACATTGTTGAAACTATAGCTTTAACGTTTGATTAAATTCATGAAATTATATTTTTACCAATTAATCATTTATTTCAAAGCATGTAAAATTATGCATTTAAGAAGACGTCGTGTTGAT
This sequence comes from Pinus tabuliformis, assembly GCA_031772625.1. Taxonomy (NCBI): domain Eukaryota; kingdom Viridiplantae; phylum Streptophyta; class Pinopsida; order Pinales; family Pinaceae; genus Pinus; species Pinus tabuliformis. Next base: position 1,575,957,188 of record CM062804.1, read on the forward strand.
TTTTTGTTTGTTTGAAAGGAAGGCATTTGAAACTAAAGTTCTTAAACAATGCACGGAGCTTTGCATGTAAATTAGTGTGCAGAGCTTTTCGTATAGTGAAAGCACCACATAAGTCTAGTAAATATTTTTAAGGTTTATTTCTAACGTGCGCGTGGGATGGGAAGCTGAGTAAGAGACGACTATTACTTTTACAAATTTCCATAATGGTAATGACATTATTTCACCACACAAGTCTAGTAAATGTTTTTAAGGTTTACTTCTAACGTGCACATGGGATGGGGAGCTGAGTAAGAGACGAATATTACTTTTACAAATTTCCATAATGGTAATGACATTATTTCACCACACAAGTCTAGTAAATGTTTTTAAGGTTTACTTCTAACGTGCGTGTGGGATGGGGAGCTAAGTAAGAGACAACTATTACTTTTACAAATTTCCATAATGGTAATGACATTATTGAATCTATAGCTTATCGTTTTATGAAATTCATGAAATTAATCATACTTTTACCAGTTAATCACTTATTTCAAAGCATGTTTTTTGGATTGGTAGTTGATGTTGTTTCACCTAGCTTTACTATTAAGTAATATTTTTTAATTAAAACTCTGCACAAGCAAAGCTCCACACAAATCCAGTAAATGTTTTTAAGGTTTATTTCTTAGCATGGGATGGGGAGCTAAGTAAGAGACGACTATTAGTTTTAAAAATTTTTACATTGGTAATTACATTATTGAAACTATTACATTAACATTTTTATTAAATTCATGAAATTATTTTTTTACGAGTTAATCATTTATTTCAAAACATGTAAAATTAAACATTTAAGAACACATGGCATTGATTTTTTTTCCTTTTTTAAAAAGGAATACATGTAAACTAAAGTTTTTAAACAGTGTGTGGAGCTTTGCATGTAAAGTAGTGTGCGGAGCTTTACTTGTACGAAGCTTTCCGCACAGTGAAAGTTGGACCACACAGGTCTAGTAAATTGTTTTAAGGTTTATTTATTCATGTGGGTTGGGGAGTTGAGCAAGAGACAACTATTAATTTTACAAATTTCCACAAGGGCAATGGAATTATTGAGAATATAGCGTTAACATTTTATTAAATTCATGAAATTAATCATGTTTTCAGCAGTTAATCATATATTTCAAAGCATGTAAAATTAAGCATTTAGGAACCTGTGTTGTAGATTTTTTTTCTTTTTTTTTTTTGAAAGGAAGGCATGTAAACTTAAAAATTCGTTAACACCCAATGTTTAAAGTTTCTAAACATTGTGCATAGCTTTGATGTAAAGAAATGTAGGGAGCTTTTCATGTGCATAGATTTCCGTATAGTGAGGTTTATTTCTTAGCGTGGGATGGGGAGCTAAGTAAGAGACGACTATTGCTTTTACAAATTTCCACATGGGTAATGGCATTATTGAATCTATAGCTTTAACATTTTATTAAATTCATAAAATTAATGATATTTTTATGAGTTAATCATTTATTTCAAAGCATGTGAAATTAAACATTTAGGAACATGTGCCATTGATTTTTTTTTTTTTTTTTTGAAAGGAAGGCATGAAAACTTAAACATTCATTAACACCTCGTATTTAAAGTTTTAAAAAAGTTTGTGGAGCTTTCCACATAATGAAAGCTCCGCACAAGTCTAGTAAATATTTTTAAGGTTTATTTCTTAGCGTGGGATCCCCAATTAATCATTTATTTCAAATATTTCAAGCACAAAGGTGGGCATGCCCAAACGAAGGAGTGGCACCTAGGAGCCTATAGCCAGGGTTGCATGCATGAGTCTATGACATGTGGGTGAGTTGGAGCACCATGTGACATGATAGCATGACGGATGCCTAGGGTGAGATAGGCAGAGGACATTGAAAATACACACACAAAGGGTGCAGGGCAGGTGAGATGTGCGACAAGCATGAACCGTGCTACATGAGTCAGAGTTAGGCACAATGTATGAAGCAAGAAAAAGGTATGGGTAGGGGGGACATGATATCACAGTTGCCCAGGAAAGACGTGTGATGGGCAAGTTCGGTGAAGCGAGCGACAAGGTAGCGTGTGATACATGGTGACATGGGTGCCCATGCCCTGGGTGCACCTGTACAATGGTGGAGTGTCCAGGGGTGTTACGTGCCATGCATGTTGGGGCACTAGAACGAAGGGTTGTTCCTACACGACACATGGTGGGTTGACCTGACTTATGAAGGAGCACCCATCCAAACAAATGAATGGACAACGACACATTTAAGTAAAGGATTCTGAGAAACTTGAGTTGGCACCATGGAAAAATGAGTTCCCATGAAAATCCTTGGTGACTTCTAGATCGTGCGTGCCCAAGTTGTGCGATGCGACTGGTGTGGAGCACAGGCACGACATGATGGACACATGGGTCGAGTGTTTGGAAGATTGGTTGGATGAAGTGGATCCGTGGGCATCGTGTAGAGTGCATGACAGGAAGGAGAGCGCCATGGGCATGTCCACATGATCCTGAGGTGCCCAGGTGCCTACAGGAAAATTACGTGCACAAACCAAAAAGAAGCAGGCTAGTTGAAACTTTAGATGACACAACCACATGACAGGTGCCATGCCTGAGTCGAGCGAAGGGCGCCAATAATATGCGCACGATGGGCATGGGGCAAGTGAGATGTGCGATGAGAATGATCAAGCTACATGAGCAGATTTCGAAACGACATATGGAACAAGTAAGGTCGAGTTCAATGAAGCATGTGGCAAGGTGACAAGTGATACATGATGATGAGGGCACACATGCACCCAACGGGGTGTTGTGTGCCGTGCACAAGGCATGTAAACTTAGACATTTACTAACACCTGGTATTTAAAGTTTTTAAACAGTGTGGAGAGATTTGCATGTAAAGTAGTGTGAAGAGCTTTCCGCATAGTGAAAGCAAGCTCCACACAAGCAAAACTCTACACAAGTCTAGTAAATATTTTTAAGGTTTATTTCTTAGAGTGGGATGAGGAGCTAAGTAAGAAATGGATATTATTTTTACAAATTTCCAAATTGGTAATGACATTATTGAAGGTATAACATTGACGTTTTATTAAATTCATGAAATTAATCATATTTTTACAAGTTAATCATTTATTTCAAAGCATGTAAAATTAATAATTTAGGAATACTTGGCATTGATTTTTATCTCTCTTTTTTTTTAAGGAAAGCAGGTAAAATTAAACATTTATTCAAAGTTTTTAAACAATGTGTAGATATTTGCATGTAAAGCAGTGTGATGAGCTTTGCTTGTGCAGAGCTTTTTGCACAGTGAAAGCTCTACACAAGCAAATCTCTACATAAGTGTAGTAAATATTTTTAAGTTTTATTTCTTAGCACGGACTAGGGAGCTAAGTAAGAGACAACTATTACTTTTACAAATTTCCACATAGGTAATGACATTATTTTTTTGTTTTTTTGTCAAGTTGTCTATGATCCTCTAGGCTTGACATGTGGCTTGAGGAGCCACGACCCAAGGGCATCCAATCCATCAAAGTTACTCGGGAATCGCACTCGGCCTGGGCCACACCAGCCCTAAGCTGATTGGATTTTTTAGCATGTCTCCTCCTTCTAGCATAGGGCACAACCACTCCCCGTGAGGTTTGTTCCTGGGTCGCCTTGCTAACGAGGCCCATCATCAACTAGTTGTGCTAGTGGGACTTGACTAATGACATTATTGAGACTATAACTTTAACATTTTATTAAATTCATGAAATTATATTTTTATCAGTTAATCATTTATTTCGATCATGTAAAATTAAGCATTTAGGAATGCGTCGCGTTGATTTTCCCCCTCTTTTTTGAAAGGAAGGCATTTGAAACTAAAGTTTTCAAACAATGTACAGAGCTTTGCATGTAAAGCAGTGTGCAGAGCTTTGCATGTAAATCAGTGTGCAGAACTTTCCACATAGTGGAAGCTCCACATAAGAAAAGCTCTGCACAAGTCTAGTAAATATTTTTAAGGTTTATTTTTTAGCATGGGTTGGGGAGCTAAGTAAGATGAATATTACTTTTACAAATTTCCATAGTGGTAATGGCATTATTGAAACTATAGCTTTGACTTTTTATGAAATTCATGAAATTAATCATACTTTTACTATTTAATCATTTATTTCAAAGGATGTTTAATTGGATTGGTAGTTGATGTTATTTTACATATTTTTACTATTAAGTAAGATTTTTTATTAAAGCTCTGCACAAGCACTACACATAGGTCTAGTAAATGTTTTTAAGGTTTATTTCTTAGCATGGGCCGGGGATATGAGTAAGAGACAATTATTACTTTTCCAAATTTCCACATTGGTAATGACATTATTGAAGCTATAGCTTTAACTTTTATTAAATTCATGAAATTATATTTTTACCACTTAATCATTTATTTCAAAGCATGTAAAATTAATCTTTTAGGAAGATGTGGCATTGGGTTTTTTTTTTTTTTTTTTTTTTGAAAGGAAGATATGTAAACTAAATTTTTTAAACAATGTGCTGAACTTTGCATATAAAGTAGTGTGTAGAGCTTTGCTTATGCGGATCTTTTTGCATGGTGAAAGTTCCGCATTGGCAAAGCTCCACACAAGCCTAGTAAATATTTTTAAGCTTTTTATCTTCGCATGGGCTGGGGAGCTAAGTAAGAGACGTCTATTAATTTGTTGGCCAGTGAAGGATTTGGACATATTATTAGCATTACTATAGCATTACTTGGTTAACATTAGTTGTTAGTTATTATTACGAATAAAATATATAAATAATGTAAAATAATGTAAACAATAATAATCATAAATAATGATTAGTTAAAATAGTAATTAAGCTGAAGAGGCATGTCTAAATGAGACATGACTCTCCATGAAGAGACACTTGCCTAATATATAAGCAAGCATCTCGTTCTCATTGTAAATCATCATCATTCTTATTCTTATTCATATTTTATATAATATTTGTATCCTAATGGATATATTTATATTCCAAGTATTCTAGAGTAATTAGAAGGAGCTTTGTTCACTTCATTTGGTATCAGAGCAGTCGATCCTCTGGCTGCTTCACCGCTGCATAGAGCCACGCTCTTTGATCTAGGCCCTTGGCCATCGACTCTTCGTCAAATTTATTGCTATTGCAATTCAAGCGTTTTGTTGCAATATGGGAGTTTCTCCATCGTTGATTTCTTAGAGGCTTTTAGCCAAATTTAAAAATATATATAACAAAATTACTAATATATATAAAATTATATTTAAAAATATCTATATCTATATATATATATATATATATATAATTCGCTTGTCGTCTGAATTCGGCGCTCCCTGGGGTCGACGTCACTGTCTGCCAGCAACCACCACGTTCGGTCGCCAGTCGAGTTCCGTCCCTGTCACACAAGTTGCGATCGCCACTTTCCATTACCTTGTTGTCTATTCCCACGCAGTCGTTACTCCGTCGCTACTCACCCATACTGACCACCCTCACACATACTGCCCACTCTCACCAGCAACCATCGTGCCACCATCTGCCTTGGAGCGTTATCCGCTCGACCACCTCTGCACTCTGCTTCGAACATCCTTCGAGTTTCAAAGACATTTTCTCGAGCCTCCAACCTTCTCTCTGAGCGCTCGACATTCAACTAAGCAGACACAACCGCCACCAACCGCTTGTGCCAACATCACTGCTCCTAAACCGCTGTTCCACCATCCACCAACGCCTAACTACTTGTCATCACATCGTCGCCGAGCCCTCTACCGCTTTCCTCGACAACCTAACTCTCACCTGCCCACCCTACCACCAAATCACCACAAAAATTTAAGAAGTCATCGCAACCCTTGACAAACCATTGTGACTGTTGCAGCTCAATTAAATTACGAGTCATTAACACCTTATAGTATATAAAAATTAAATTAAAAGTACTTAAAGGTTAGAAGGGGATTCAAGTTTCCAAGGGAAAGTTATAAAAGAAACTTATTAAAGGGTTATTTAATCTAATATTATTGATTGAAAAAAAAATTACTTAATATTATATTCGGGCATTATACTCCTAAGGTTAGGAAATTTTTGGAAAGTATAAAGAAATATCAATATTTATAAAAAAATAAAAAATAAAAATAAAAGAAGGGTATTTATAAAAAAGAAAAGATTAGAAAAAAAAAGAGAAAAGAAAAAAAGGGATTTATTTAAAAAAAAAGTGATTTAAAAGTATTTAATATTCAAGAAGCAAAAATGGAGTCTAATACAAAAATGAAGGCCATAAGATTCCCAGAAACCTTACCGAGAGACGGTAAAGCACTATTTAACATTAAAGGAAATCTCATAGGAAAAGATGTTATTATTTCTATTTCTCCGACAAATGATGCGAATTATATAACACCTAAAATCACAAATCAATTAGTGATCTTGGAGTCAAGTATAACTGAAAAATTAGACTTTTTTTCGCAATAAAATATATGATGTAGCCAATTTACATTGAAACGTTGAAGATTATGCATTTGTATCACAATTCTCAGTTCCAACCCTATTGAACAATCAAGGTGACATTATTTTGGGATCACCCTGGATGGAAATGATAGGATCTGTCATCTTAAATACGGAGAAAAAGTTTTTAACATTTTCTTACAAGAAGAAGAAAATAACACTCCAAGATGTTACACTAAAACCAAATTTAGTAACGACAGAAGATATATCAGATATGTCAAAAGTAATTACTCAAGAAGGTAAAAAAGTATTACAAAATATCTAAAATGAAATTGACAAAATCACGTTTGACAAAAATGAAGAAGTTTCTCAGCTTAAAAACCATAGTGAAAAATTACTGACGCAAATTAAGAAACTTAAGAAGGATAAGAAGTCATTAGAAAACAAGGTACAACAACTTATCGAGAAGGAAGCATCAAATGTAAGAATTCAAGTTGATGACAAAACAACAAATACCGATCCAGTGAATATCACAACTCAAGAAGAAGACAAGTCAGTTGAAGAAACGACACACTTAGATGTTGCAGTTCAGACAATGAACATCCCAAGTGAATGTTCCATAACCATCTCAACAACGTCTTCGCCAGAAGAAAATACAAAAATTGCCACATGACCAATACGGGAAAGTCAAACCAAAAAAGTACCCTATCGACATCCGAATCATGAGAGTAGACAACTCAACCATGCTACGTATCAGGACCATTTAGACCAGAAACAACAAACTGATGTTCCAGAGAATAATGACATAACATCAATTCCGTCTTATGCTGACAAGTTGTTACAAAATTCTAGTGATCAGAATATTACACAGAAGATTAATCTAGGATGGTCTGATCCCTTCTCAGTACGACAATTTTGTTTGTCACTTAGAAGATCATATCAGCTTGTATTGACGAAGATGACTATTCTGAGACAAAAAGACATTCGAAGCCGAGAAAAAGATCAACGCTTTTTCATCGACAAGCTTTGAGGACAAAGCTTTTTGAGGAGGAAGGCAATGTTACGAATAAAATATATAAATAATGTAAAATAATGTAAACAATAATAATCATAAATAATGATTAGTTAAAATAGTAATTAGGCTGAAGAGGCATGTCTAAATGAGACATGACTCTCCATGAAGAGACACTTGCCTGCTATATAAGCAAGCATCTTGTTCTGATTGTAAATCATCATTATTCTTATTCTTATTCATATTTTATATAATATTTGTATCCTCATGGATATCTTTATATTCCAAGTATTCTGGAGTAATTAGAAGGAACTTTGTTCGCTTCAGTTGTTTTCTCTAAACAATAGAAATAACCTTGTTGGCACTAGTAAAGAGCCTTGCCACAATTTAGTAATGAGTCTTTCCTCTTTCCACAATCTCTTGAGCCTATACTTATAGATGAGTCTTGCCATAATATCTCGAGCCTCTACTACATACAGTTGACAAATTTTCCAAATTGGCTGCATTTTCTTTTATACCTTACCTTAAATCATGAACGTACTTGACCATCATTTTCCTTTCAACCACATAGACAAGGCATAGATTCAGTTCCAGTGGGAGATGTAGATCCTTAAGTGTATTAACTAGTAGCTTAAGCATGAACTATCTATGTTTATTGACTAGCGAAGGTAGCAGATGGAGACATATATGTGGATTGGAATAGATATGAAGATCTAGATTGAAATAAAGATTATTATAGGTAGAAATGAGATACATGTACCATTGTTGGATATAAAGATGTAGTTTACTAGGTCTCACCACCATTTTCCAGGTAGACAAATAAAGGTGGGTTCAATGGATAAGGAAGGACCAGTAAAGAATGCTAGTTCAGGTAACTGGGAAGAATGCGAGGACAATACTTTGCAAAAGCTCAATGATTGCACTTACTTGCTAAGCTCAATTATTTCTACTAAATTGTATATAATACGAGGTGCTGCAAGAAACAAACTCTGAAATCAAGGTTAAAACTCACCAATCAAGACAAGTAACAGTTCCTACCTTCTATGTTTTCCACCTGCTTAAACTTATGCTGGTATTACTACTAGTGAATTGGTTCAAGCTAAGCAACTGGTACTCTATTGTTGTGGTCACAATTATGATTAGCTCAATAGTACTTGTATACTATTCAATATGATTGGTATCAACTATGTGTATCAATAACCAATCATGTTGTAAGCACTTGTATTAGAGTCATAAGTTTCTAGTTAATTTCACTGTCAAGCTTTGTTTCATTTTCCAAATCCACAACACTGTGCATGAGGGAGCAGGAAGTGGAGACAACTAGTTTATCTCTATGCAAACCAACAATAATATTACAAATAAATATAAGATAAATCAAGAATAATAGTAATGTACCTGGGCTTGTATCACCACACTCTTGCTTGTCAACATTTGCTAGTTTATCACGAAGTTTCTCTAATTCACGGGACATTTAGTTTAGCACGAAGTTTCTCCACTTCACAGGATATTGAGATGAAGTTTTACTCCAAATTATGACCTTTATCTAGCCTGGTAACATGGGCCTTTCTCTCATGTTCAATGGAAATTATGTGGTATCATATTCAAGAGTGGAAAATGCAAAACTACACATAATTTTTTTGGGGTGCTTTGCATATTAGAAATAACAAGTTTTTTTTTTTTTTTTTTTCAAATAACTAACTAGAGAAAAATACATGAACATATGTATAAATATTAAAAGTGGGATGCAAAGAACATAGGTACCTGGCTTGCTCAAATTCTTGATGTGAGATTTCCATTTTTGTTCTTAACGTAACTAAATGTTACATATCATCCTATGCTCTTGTCAACTCTTTGTAAGTGATTGTTCCCAGGACATCAATTCTTTCCTCAGAACACCCATTTTCTGATTCTCTGTATGTAACTGCATAAGTCTGATTTCATCACTTAGGTGTTGTAGCTTGACATTACAACATCTAGGTCTAGGGGCTCTTGGTGCATACAACAATGCAATCTTGATACATTTCTTACTGTTTCCTAGAAGTAGAGTTTGTTTAAGATTTGAACCTCTTTCATTGAAAGGTGATGCAGATAAGAAACCTAAGCTAGACTAATAACACGTGGAGTAGTAAATAATACTGCTATCTGGATCAAATCTGTAACCGCATAATTAATTTTTTAATATATTCCTAATAGAGTAGGCTCAAATTTCGTTTAAAGTCATATCTCGAGTTGGCTAGCTTCGAGGTATAACAAAGAAAGTTGAAATCTATCTATGTCGCTGGTGTCTCTCTAGGTGAGCCCTTGACTACATGTTTATTCCCCTCAAAGCCTTAACAAAGCTCACTCAGGACCAGGACCTTCCCCAATCTTAAGAGCTAGTGGTAAATCGAATTCAAATGGTCATTGGCACAAGGTAATTTCCCTATTCTGTGGCACTTTCGACCTGCTATGAAAAATGAATGAGAACTGCTGACACTTTTGACTTGCTATGGAAAATGCGTGAGAAACTATTCGTTGGTGTTCATGCATGAGAAATATCCAAAACATGGTTGCATTCCATTTCAACCTGTAAATACTCCTGCAAGTGTTACTTCAATATTTTTATGCTTGTCTGTATGCTAGCAAGTGCTACTTGGATATTTTGATGCTTGACAATATGCTATGGTGAAGATGATCTTCATAATTAAGATTTTAGTTTTAAAATTAATTTAATTGACTGCACTCATGGAGAAAAACTCAGTAAAATCCTTGTATATGAGATTGTGATTATAAATGACATGTGGAGGTGGGCAGCATAAATAACACATATATGAGAATTTGACTCGAAATTCTACACGTGCACAAACATGTTTGCCAACTTTTAAAAGTATGTTTATATTTCCTGCAATTCTTGAACAAGTATTTGTAATCAGGAACATAAGGCCTCATGTATCTTCATCTTGATACGAACTGCATTCTAGAGTATATACATATTATACATGTAGTAGATCAACAATATTAATTTAAAGCAATAAGATCCATTGCATGAGCAATTATGCTCAGGGAGTGGTATGCTTTGGGATATCAATTTGCTGGAATTGGTTGTCCTGGGGAGTACCATTATTTCTTCCCTAAATCTTGAAGGGGCATTCGATTGGGATTTGTATAGCGAGGATCCAGCCTAGCTGACTATGTTTTCTATATGTTGTATATTTAGTCCTTTCACCTTTTAGATCCCCTTTTTCTAGTCAGGTTGTAAATTAACATGTTTAAACTTTGGAGTGTAGTAATTATATTAACTTTTAAAATAAATAAATATTATTGATGTTTAGTTTCTTTTTGGTATTGCTTTTTAGCAAAAGATGTCTAATATCCGAATAAAAATTTGACCTTAGAAATTAAAAACTTAATACTTCCCAAATAAATACAAAAGAGATATTACAATGCATCGATGATCTCTGTTCTTAGCACAAAATTTTCTGTAAAGAACATTGTACGTTCTCAATGATTATATTGAATGGATGAAAGACCTAACCACAAATATTTCATTGGAGATTTGCTACTTTAAATTTTCGACAACCACTAAATGAGCAACATAAAAGATTAAAGAAAAACATTCGCATTATATTAAAAAAAGGAGGGCTGATGTACTTGGTCAATGACTATATTTAATATTTAAATGTATAACAAACCTGCAAAACCCTTAGGAGAAATAATTTATTTTAAATACTTCAAAATTTCCACAGGGATCAACAGAGAATAGGGAACTTGAGGATTATAATCAAAGAGTCTGACTAGAAACTTAACACACTCAAATAGAAGATTTGGAAAAGTAATTCAAATACATAATTTAAGGAACTTGTCAAAAATATTAGCAATGGTATTCTTAAACACTATTTAACCTGCAATAAGCACCTAAAATTTTCAAATATTTGAAACGTAGATATTATAGTGGAAGTAAATTGGCAAAGTGAAGATGTAATGTTATAGGTTAGTATATATACTAATAAAAAATAATTATTATAATAAAAATAAAAAGATTATTTTAATTTTATATTTATTAAATGTCAAATCCTAGTAATGATTCTTCTCCATAATAGTTCAGATACATTTTTGTAGGAGTCGTGTTTCACCTTTATTGGATTGGAAACCCAACAGAAGATTCAGAGAAAAAACAAAAACTTAGACTTTTAATGACATACTCTATGCAAGCCATGCCTTTTAAGACTTTAGTCAAGGATGGAAACGTTTTGCAATAAATAGTTTTTTTATGTGTGAAACTATAATTTTGTAGCTTTCCATCCAATTTGTATTTAGGGTGATGAAAAGTCATCAATCTCAGCTGGTCATAGTAGTTCACATATGCCATACCAATAATAAAAAATATTATACATGTACAACATCTATCTACCTCTGATATCTCTGGAGATATCTTAGAGGAGAGAACAAAAAGGGGGTGGTCAGTTGGATCTCTAAGAAATCGTGGGAAGGGCTCATACTGCTACTTGATCAACAAGAAACCGTTGCTCATAAAAAATTTACAACCAAAATACTCAAACGTCCATCTTAAATTGTCGATAACTTTATGTAGGAGTTTCTAATCAACTTTTTCAACTTTTACCTATGCCATAAGGGTTTTGTTTAGACCCCAAAATATTAACTTTTGCATAGATTTATGACATTAAGTGTTATTAGTCCCTGCCTTCAGCGTGCAGGGACTCTAGGGATAGCTAGAGCGTTGACCAACCATTAATTAGTTTTTTGACCAAAAATTCCTCAGTGTTACCAAACTTTCACGTTGTAATTTCCCTTCACCAAAATTTTATTGAAAGTTTTGATTTAGACGTCTTATTGGAGCCTTCACCTATCCCGAGGAAACCTTACATATCCAACCAACTTTTATCCAAAGTTTTGAATTATGTTTGGGGCAACCTTATTTTATCATAAGCCTGATGGCGGAAAAGTTTTCTAATATAGAAAGTTTTCCAATATCCAAACCTCTATCATGCAAATATTTTTTTATCCAATATTTTTTTAGTAAGGCAGCCAATTTCTTTATATCCACGGTTAATGCAGTCAAGGATGTCCTTCCAAGGCCCTTCCACATGGCTATCTGGCCCTTTCCACATGGCTATCTATGTGCATGCAGCTGTGGCACCTTTCTTGGAAAACCTTATGAAATGCTCCTTACACAAGTGCATTTATTGTAGAAGTATCCAAACATACGCTCCTAGAAATCTCATTTCTTGTAGAAGTATGCAGACCTACGCTCGTAGAAATCTCCAGACCTGCTTGAGAGAGTAGGAAGCTATGGAGCCATCCCTCCAGAGTGCAGCAAGCTATGTGGAGCCATCCAGGAAATTGGGGTCTCTGGTTACCATTTCTTCACTGCCTCCCAGGACATTGTTGCTTGCACTTTGGATTTGAGGACCAACAAACATTATTGCTTGCACTTTGGCTTTGAAAGCCAGCAAAGGAGAGATACAACGACTTGCCTCAAGTTTTTGCATAAAATCAAGCTTTCAAGTTTCTGCATAAAATCAAGCTTTCCTTCCTTCCTTCTCTTTCTCCCTTCTGCAAAAGTCATAAATGCTATCTTGGCTAGTTCATAAGCTTCTATTCCCTAAACCAAATGAAAGCTTCCATACTCGGACTATAGAAGAAAAGAAGTATGAATCGATTCTTCCTTCTGGCTTGAGCTAACCTCTCGTCCTTAGTGTAGTTGTTGAGAGGATGGCAAGCAACACCAATTACATGAACGGAACAACAAGCTAATGACCCAGACAAAATGTATGTTGTTTGTTTGAATGGTCGCCTGATGATTAGAATCGTCGCCAACAAACATTGTTGCTCGCACTTTGGCTTTAAGAGCCAGCGAAGGAGAGATACAACAGTTTGCCTCATGTTTCTGCATAAAATCAAGCTTTCTCATTTCTTTTCAGGTCTTGTCTCCCTTCTTGCTTGCTGGTCTTTCTTGGTTTGCTTGTAGTTGATATTTCTTGGTCGGCTTGCAGTTGGCCTTGTTTATTAACTTGAACTTTAAGCAAGTTCAAAACTCATCGATTTCTCCTTGCATCTTCTCTGGTAATCCATGTCATAGCCAAACATTCAAACAACCAAATCAAACAACAAAATAAATGTAAATTTGATGTTCATTGCTAATATTAGTGTGTATTTTCAGTGCAGCCAACAAATTCAATTCAATATAGAACATGGTTATTTATTATAAATTCTAAAGTGCGAAGAAATATTAGTTCATTTTATTTCTATTCAAGATTTGCAAACGATTTTTTTTAAATCCAAGTAATATGAGTAAACTTGGTACAAATATTGATATTGAGATTTCAAATGCGCCAAGGTAATAACTTACTATCAATAACTTATTATATGTGAACTATATCTCTTCTTCTTCTTTTATACATCTTTGCCATTAATTATTCTTTTATACACATTTATCATTAATTATTTACAAAGTGAGAATACTATATGTTTTCATGGCCATTAACAATAATATTCATAATTGGCAAGTACTAGTAAGATTGTAAACAGTAAGGAGTAAGTACCAGTAAGATTGTAAAGTTTGGATGATTGTAAACAGTAAGTAGTAAGTACCAGTAAGATTGTAAAGTTTGGATAATTGTTTTCATTTTAAATTTAAATGTGGACTTACACTCTGGTAGTGATTGATTGTGTGTTAATTTTCATATGCTTTTGAATAGGATATGCGTGGGTGGCCTTGCATGATTAAGAAAGAAGAACAATTGAAAAAAAAATTCTAAACAAATAGAAAATCTTAAAATAGATAAGAAACAAGCTTAAAATAGATAAGAAAGGCAATGTATAAGTTATTACTTGTTTCAAAATCTGTGACCTGAATGTGACCTGAATTTGTAACCTGCAACTAGAAAATTGAACTTGCAACAACCAAAGAAATGAACCTACAACCCAAGATTCTATTAGTCCTCTAAATCCGCTAATTCTCTCTAGGGAAGACTAGGTTGCTGTGATTGAAATAGGAACCGAAGGAAAGAACAAGAACCGAAGGAAATACTAGAGCGTGGGTCTTTCAACACCATATTTAGATTTGATCCATTTTCACACCATATTTAGATCTGCTCCATTTCTGATTGAGAGTTCCCAATGAATTACTAGAGCGTGGGTATTTTCACACCATATTTAGATCTGCTCCATTTCTGACCGAGAGTTCCCAATGAATTCTTAACTCCTCTTCTAACCGAGAGTTCCCAATGAATTCTTAACTCCTATTCTAACCGAGAGTTCCCAATGAATTCTTAAATCCTCGAATGCGATGGCTTACTAGAGATCCCAGAGTCTCACACTACTATAATTGTCTAACTTCTTCTGCCCAAATCATTGTGGTTCCTCTGGTAGTGTTAAAACATATAGCAAAAACATATAGCAGGGAAAGCAAACAAACTCTCTAACAATATCTCACCAGTAGAGAGGTATTTATTATGCAACTAACTTGATGTCCTCCCTTGTGCCTTCTTCTATCAAGTGGATCAAGCAACAACTATTCACGTGGAACCAGTTGATCCGTATCCTTGTCTTTAGTTGCCTTTAGTGGGCATGCAAGTGTAATCCATGCGGGTGGGTTTTGTTTGTTTCATGCACGTGTAATGCACGTGGGGTTTCCGCGTGTGGGTTTTCCGTTTGGCACATTCCATTTTTTAAATTAAGAAAATGACACATTACATCTCGCTTTGTTAAATAAAATTTAATAAAATGTTTAAGTTATATTGGAATTCTGTTGGGTTTTCAGTTTGGCACATTCCATTTTCTTTTATCTTTTCTTAAATAAAATTAAGAAAATGACACATTGATATATTAAATAAAATCAAATAAAATGTTTAATTTATATTGGAATTCTATTGAATGGCTTGACAATTAGTTTATTTTATGTTTTGTTTACCACTTAACCATTCTATAGGTCTCAATGAACTCTTAGGTTTCATAATCATAGCTTTCCATTTCATTGATTTTGAGTGAGATTCATTTTCAGAATTAGGTATGCGATGTTTGACAGGAAATACAGCAACAAACATGAAATTGAAGCAATCGCTCTGAATCCATGGAGTTGCAAACAAAGAGCCTAAAGGAGCCAATCCACATGAGTATGGGATGTTTGATAGGGAATACAACAACAACCATGAAATTGAAGCAATTTCTCTGAATCCATGGAGTTGCAAACGAAGAGCCTAAAGGAGCCAATCCACATGAATACAAACGAAATAAAACCTTTCATATGCAAAGTGGAGCTGGAATGGAAGCCTACGAGCAGCAATGTACATGTATGTTATTTCACATGGGATCCCAATACCAACGTTCAATGCTTCCATTAGCTTATCCAGTACTTAGGATTAGGAGTGTGAAAATAATTTTCTGTTGCTGCTATTGAAGAGATATTGAGCTTTGTTATGTATTCTGTTGTTGAGATATTGAGCTTTGCTATTTGAAGTAGTAGATCAAACTAATTGGTAGATTTGACTTCTTAATCTACCAGAATCCAAAAGCGAAAATTATTTTTCATTCTTCATAATAAATAAATGCCAAAAATATTTTTCATTTTTCAATTTTCAGGCAACATTATTCTACTACTCCCACAAGAAATAAGACATCTTTTGCATATTACCCTTTTATTTCAAACTCGGCCGGGACTATTACTGCTTACAACAACCCTTGTTTTATATCTTAATTTATTTTTTATGTTTCGAATGAACTCTTTTCAACATACTTGTGTTAGAATTAATGATACAATCTCAATAATGGAAATAACATTTCACTAAAAACAACTTAAATCTCGATAAGATGTTAACAATACCCCACCTTTACTAGCCTAACAAGTATTGTTAAACCCTTCTTGAACTTTTCACTTTCAATATTTGACTTTTCATACATTTGGCCAAGATAATGGAGCACATAAGATATCTTGAATGAGATTCGGTTATGGTAACAATAAATAAAAGAAGAAAAGTATGAAAGAGAGTGTCGGTGGGCAATAGACATAGCGGTAGCAAGAGAATTTTATTGTATAGTTTTCAAGCGATACTCCAAACTGTGTTCATTAAGGCATGATGTATATTCTTGTTATAAGGCTTGAAAATTGTGTATATACATTTTTATCTAGATTCTCATAAATGGGAAACATATTTTCATATTACTCACTTGTGTGACCCATAAGAAGGAGAAAGAATATTCCATGGCACCTTGGGTTCATTGATAGAAAGGATATTCCATGGCACCTTGGGTTCATTGATAGAGAATATTAAGAAAGCCTACTTTTTAGTTATGTTGCTTATTATTTTGAAATCAATGAAAATGGCCGATGTATGGTTATGTATTGGGCACATAATATTATTTAGTAATGTATTATTAGTCCTTGCCTCGCTAAGGATTATGGCATTTACCTCACAATCAAAGTATGTTGCTTTTGCATTATTTTGTTGTGTTTTGTAATTTTAACCAAATTTTCAAGAGAATGTTTAAAATTTCTATTTTCACGTAACCAAAGTTTCAGGAAAATGCTTAATATTTCTATTTTCAAGTAAATTTAAAAATAATTAACTAATTTTCTGGAAATCCTTTTTCTAATTTTTTATTGGATGAGTAATCTCTGATGGGACAAAATTCTCATGGCGGAGAGCATTTTATTTTGGGTATTTAACAGTTCGTGACAATTCATTTAAAAAAAGAAAAACTATTTTTCTAAGAGGCCATTATGTCGGTGAGTGCTCTGACACTAACACTAACAGTGACACTGTTATGATACTGCTCTGCCCAATGATGCCATAAATGACATGGTTGCAGTTCCTTTACATTGGGGGGAGGGTTGGGGCGCTAAGCAAATCTCCAATTAATATTTCCTTGTGCGGATATGGATATTACTTTTACAAATTTCCACATATCATATTATTGAAACTATAGATTTAACATTTTCTTAAATTCATGAAATTAATCATACTTTTACTAGTAAAATTTGTTTCTACTTTGAGTTCCATGAATAGGCATGGTAATACAATGTAAAAATCACCAAATCAAAATATTTAACAATTATAATGTGCAAATCTTTGCATATAAATCAATGTGTAGAGCTTTCCGCACAGTGAAAGCTTTGCACAAGCAAAGCTCCACACAAGTCTAGTAAATGTTTTTAAGGTTTATTTCTTAGCAAAGGCTGGGGAGATAAGTAAGAGATGAATATTACTTTTAGAGATTTCCACACTGGTAATGACATTACTGAAACTATAACTTTAACATTTTATTAAATTCATGAAATTATGTTTTTACCAGTTATCTTAGACGACTATTACTTTTACAAATTTCCAAACTGGCAATGAAAGTATTGAAACTATAGCTTTAATGTTTTATTAAATTCGTAAAATTATATTTTTACCAATTAATCATCTATTTCAAAGAATGTAAAATTAAGCATTTAGGAAGGCATGGTAATACAATGTAAAAAGTGTTGAAGCAAAACAATTAATGATTACAATGTGGAGAACTTTGCATGTAAAGTAGTGTGCACAACTTTGCTTGTGTGGAGCTTTTAACATAGTGAGAGCTTTGCATAAGCAAAGCTCCACACAATTCTAGTAAATATTATTAAGGTTTATCTCTTAACATGCTCTGGGGAGCTATGTAAAAGACGACTATTACTTTTACAAATTTCCACACTGATAATGACAATATTGAAACTATAACTTTAATGTTTTATTAAATTCATGAAATTATATTTTTACTAGTTAACTTAGACAACTATTAGTTTTACAAATTTCCACACTGGTAATGGCATTATTGAAACTATAACTTTAACCTTTTATTAAATTCGTGAAATTATATTTTTACCAGTTAATCATTTATTTCAAAGCATGCAAAATAAAGCATTTAGGAACATATGGCATTGATTTTTTTCTTTTTTTTGAAAGGAAGACGTCAACTAAAGTTTTAAAACAATATGCTAAGCTTTGCATGAAAAGAAGTGTGCAAAGGTTTGCATATGCAGAGCTTTCTGCGCAATTCCAGTAAATATTTTTAAGGTTTATTTCTTAGAGAGCTAAGTAAGAGACGACTATTATTTTTACAAATTTCCATAGATCATACTTTTACCAGTTAATCATTTATTTCAAAGCACTTTATTTGAATTGGTAGTTGATGTTGTTTTACCTATTTTTACTATTAAGTAATATTTTTCATTAAAGCTATGCACAAGTCTAGTAAATGTTTTTAAAGTTTATTTCTTAGCATGGGTTGGGGAACTAAGTAAGAGGTGAATTCCACTTATACTAATTTCCACACTCGCAATACTATTATTGAAACTATAACTTTAATGCTTTATTAAATTCATGAAATATATTTTTACCAGTTAAACATTTATTTCAAAGCATGTAAAATTACGCATTTAAGAATACGTGACGTTGATTTTTTTCTTTTGTTTTGAAAGGAATACATGTAAACTAAAGTTTTTAAACAATATGTGGAGCTTTGCATGTAAAAAAGTGTGTGGAGCTTTCCGCATAGTGAAAACTCTATACAGGCAAAACTTTGCACAATTCTAGTAAAAATTTTTAAGGTTTATTTCTTAGCGTGGGTTGGGAAGCTAAGTAAGAGACAATTATTACTTTTACAAATTTCCATAATGGTAATGACATTATTGAAACTATAGTTTTAACATTTTGTTAAATTCATGAAATTAATCATATTTTTACCAACTAATCATTTATTTCAAAGCATGTAAAACTAAACATTTAGAAACACGTGGCGTTGATTTTCTTTTTCTTTTCCTTTTTTTCTTTGAAAGGAAGGCATGCAAACTTAAACATTCGTTAACACCTGGAGTTTAAAGTTTTTAAACAATGTGCAAAGCTTTGCATGGAAAGCAATGTGCAGAGCTTTCCACACAGTGAGGTTTATTTCTTAGCATGGGCTGGGGAGCTAAGTAAGATATGACTATTACTTTTACAAATTTCCACATTGGTAATGACATTATTGAGACTATAGGTTTAACATTTTATTAAATTCATGAAATTAATCATATTTTTACTAGTTAATCATTATTTCAAAGTATGTAAAATTAAGCATTTATGAACACGTGGTCTTGATTTTTTTTGAAAGGAAGGCATGTAATTGTAAACCCTCATTAACACCTAATGTTTGAAGTTTCTAAACAATGTCCGAAGCTTTTCTTGTGTGAATTATTCCACATAGAAAAAGCTTCACACAAGTCTAGTAAATATTTTTAAGGTTTATTTCTTAGCGTGGCATCCCCAGTGAATCATTTATTTCAAAGATTTCAAGCACAAATGCAAGCACCCTAGGTGCGCCCACACAAAGGAGTGGTGCCTATAGGTAGGGTTGCGTGCATGATTCGATGACATGTGGGTGACTTGGAGCACCAGGTGACATGACAACATGATCGGTGCCACGGGTGAGTAAGATGGAGGGCGCTGATGATACATGCATGAAGGGTGTAGGTTGAGCAAGATGTACAATGGGAATGAACTAGGCAACCTGAGTAGTGGTCAAGAATGATGTGTGGAGCAAGAAAAAGCCACGGGTGGGGTAATACCTGCGATGGAAGTCACCTGGATAAGACGTGTGATGGGTAGAACGAGCGTGGGTGAGTTCGGTGAAATGAGCCAACAGGGTAGCATGATATAAATGGAAACATGGGCGCCCATGCCTTTGGTGCACCTGCATGATTGTGGGGTGGCCAGGTGCTCGATGAGGCATTGCATGTTGGGCGTGCTGGTGTGCTCGAACAAAGGGGTGTGCCTACACGACACATGGTGGGTCAACTTGACTTATAAAGGTGTGGGCATGCTAGTGTGCTCGAACAAAGGGGTGTGCCTACACGACACATGATGGGTCAACTTGACTTATAAAGGTGCATCCACCCAAACAAATGAATGGAAAATGACACATATAAGTAAAGGATTGTCAGGACCTTGAGTTGTCACCATGGAAAAATAGGGGCCCATGACAATCCTTGGTGACTTATAGACCATGCGTGCCCAAGTTGTGCGATGCGACATGGGTGGAGCACAGGCATGGCATGTTGGACACATGGGTTGGGTGTTTGGAAGATTGGTTGGACGAAGTAAACCTATGGGCATCATGCAGAGTGCATGACAAGAAGGCAAGTGCCTTGGACATGCCCACACGAAGACGAGGTGCCCAGGTTCCCATAGGCAGATTGTTTGAACAAGTCAAGCAGAAGCGGGTGAGTTGAAGCATCGGGCGACAAGACCACATGATGGGCACCATGCGTGAGTCAGGCAAATGATGCCGACGATATGTGCACAATGGGCATGAACCATGTGATATGTGCAGTGAGCATAATCGAGCTACATGAGCTTTAGTCGACATGATGTGTGGAATAAGAAAGGGCGAGTTCGGTGAACCATGCCGAAGGGTGACACGTGATACACGATGATGTGGGAACCCAGGCACCTTATGGGGCATTGCATGTCGGGCACGAGGCATGTAAACTCAAACATTGTTAACACCCAGTGTTTAAGGTTTTTAAACAGTGTGTGGAGATTTGCATGTAAAGCAGTGTGCGAAGCTTTGCTTGTGCAAAGATTTTCGCATAGTGAAAGTTGCACACAAGAAAAGCTCTGCACAAGTCAAGCTATAACTTTAACCTTTTATTAAATTCATAAAATTAATCATATTTTTACCAATTAACCATTTATTTCAAAGCATGTAAAATTAAGCGTTTAGGAACACATGATGTTGATTTTTTTTTTTTTTTGAAAGGAAGGCATGTAAACATAAACATTCATCTAAATTTTTTAAACAGTGTGCAGAGCCTTCTACACAATGAAAGATCTGAACAAGCAAAGCTCCATGCAAGTGTAGTAAATATTTTCAAGGTTTATTTCATAGCATGAGATGGGGAGCTAAGTAAGAGATGACTATTACTTTTATAAATTTCCACAATGGTAATGGAATTATTGAAACTATAGCTTTAACGTTTTATTAAATTCATGAAATTATATTTTTACCAGTTAACTTAAACGACTATTACTTTTACAAATCCACATTGGTAATGACATTGTTGAAACTATAGCTTTAACGTTTGATTAAATTCATGAAATTATATTTTTACCAATTAATCATTTATTTCCATAATGGTAAGAGATGACTATTACTTTTACAAATTTCCATAATGGTAATGACATTATTTCACCACACAAGTCTAGTAAAATTTTTTAAGGTTTATTTCTAATGTGCGTGTGGGATGGGGAGCTAAGTAAGAGACGACTATGACTTTTACAAATTTCCATAATGGTAATGAAATTATTGAATCTATAGCTTTAACGTTTTATGAAATTCATTAAATTAATCATACTTTTACCAGTTAATCACTTATTTCAAAGCATGTTTTTTGGATTGGTAGTTGATGTTGTTTCACCTAGTTTTACTATTAAGTAATATATTTTTTTTAAAGCTCTTCACAAGCAAAGCTCCACCCAAGTCTAGTAAATGTTTTTGAGGTTTATCTCTTAGCATGGGATGGGGAGCCAAGTAAGAGACAATTATTAGTTTTAAAAATTTCTACATTGGTAATGACATTATTGAAACTATAACATTAACATTTTTATTAAATTCATGAAATTATTTTTTTACGAGTTATTCATTTATTTCAAAGCATGTAAAATTAAACATTTAAGAACACATGGTATTGATTTTTTTTCCCTTTTTTAAAAGGAATACATGTAAACTAAAGTTTTTAAACAATGTGTGGAGCTTTGCATGCAAAGTAGTGTGTCGAGCTTTACTTGTGCGAAGCTTTCCGCATAGTGAAAGTTGGACCACAAAAGTCTAGTAAACTGTTTTAATGTTTATTCCTTCACTTGGGTTGGGGAGCTAAGTAAGAGACGACTATTAATTTTACAAATTTCCAAAATGGCAATGGCATTATTGAGTATATAGCTTTAACATTTTCTTAAATTCATGAAATTAATCATGTTTTTACCAGTTAATCATATATTTCAAATCATGTAAAATTAAGCATTTAGGAACATGTGTCGTAGATTTTTATTTTTTTTTTGTCTGAAAGGAAGGCATGTAAACTTAAAAATTCGTTAACACCTGGTGTTTAAAGTTTCTAAACATTGTGCATAGCTTTGATGTAAAGAAACGTGGGGAGATTTTCATGTGCATAGATTTCCGTATAGTGAGGTTTATTTTTTAGCATGGGATGGGGAGCTAAGTAAGAGACGACTATTGCTTTTACAAATTTCCACATGGGTAATGGCATTATTGAATATATAGCTTTAACATTTTATTAAATTCATAAAATTAATGATATTTTTACAAGTTAATCATTTATTTCAAAGCATGTGAAGTTAAACATTTAGGAACATGTGCCATTGATTTTTTTTTTTTTTTAAAGGAAGGCATGAAAACTTAAACATTCGTTAACACCTCATGTTTAAAGTTGTTAAAAAGATTGTGGAGCTTTCCACATAATGAAAGCTCCGCACAAGTCTAGTAAATATTTTTAAAGTTTATTTCTTAGCATAGAATCCCCAACTAATCATTTATTTCAAATATTTCAAGTACAAAGGTGAGCATCCTGGGCATGCCCGCATGAAGGAGTGGTGCTTAGGAGCCTATAGCCAGGGTTGTGTGCATGAGTTTATGACATGTGGGTGAGTTGGAGCACCATGTGACATGATAGCATGATGGATGCCAAGGGTGAGAAGGGCAGAGGACACTAAAGATACACACATAAAGGGTGTAGGGTAGGCGAGATGTGCAACGAGCATGAACCGTGCCACATGAGTCAGAGTTAGGCATGATGTGCGAAGCAAGAAAAAGGTATGGGCGGGGTGAGACATGATATGGCAGTTTCCTAGGAAAGACGTCTGATGGGCAGAACGAGCGTGGGCAAGTTCGGTGAAGCGAGCAGCAGGGTAGCGTGTGATACATGGTGACATGGGTGCCCAAGCCATGGGCGCACCTATACAATGGGGGGATGTCCAAGGGTGTTGCATGCCATGCATGTTGGGGCACCAGAATGAAGGGGTATTCCTGCACAACACATGGTGGGTCGACCTGACTTATGAAGGAGAACCCATCCAAACAAATGAATGGACAATGACACATTTAAGTAAGTTATTGTGAGAAACTTGAGTTGTCACCGTGGAAAAATGAGTGCCCATGAAAATCCTTGGTGACTTCTAGACCATGCTTGCCTAAGTTGTGCGATGCGACGGGTGTGGAGCAGAGGCACGACATGATGGATGCATGGGTCGAGTGTTTGGAAGGTTGGTTTGATGAAGTGGATCTATGGCCATTGTGTAGAGTGCATGACAGAAAGGAGAGCACCATGGGCATGTCCACATGATCGTGAGGTGCCTAGGTGCCTACAGGAAAATTATGTGCACAAACCAAAGAGAAGCAGTCTAGTTGAAACTTTAGACGACATGACCACATGACAGGTGCCATGCCTGAGTCGGTCAGAGGGCGCCAATGATATGTGCATGATGGTCATGGGGCAAGCGAGATGTGCGGCGAGCATGATCAGGCTACATGAGCGGACGTCGAAACAACATATGGAACAAGTAAGGTCAAGTTCGATGAAGCATGTGGCAAGGTGACAAGTGATACATGATGACGAGGGTGCACATGCACCCAACAGGGCGTTGTGTGCCATGCACAAGGCATGTAAACTTAGACATTTACTAACACTTGGTATTTAAAGTTTTTAAATAGTGTGCAGAGATTTACATGTAAATTTGTGTGTAGAGCTTTCTGCATAGTGAAAGCAAGCTCCACACAAGCAAAGCTTTGCACAAGTCTAGTAAATATTTTTAAGGTTTATTTCTTAGAGTGGAATGAGGAGCTAAGTAAGAAATGGATATTATTTTTACAAATTTCCAAATTGGTAATGACATTATTGAAGATATAACTTTGACGTTTTATTAAATTCATGAAATTAATCATATTTTTACAAGTTAATCATTTATTTCAAAGCATGTAAAATTAAGAATTTAGGAATATGTGGTATTGATTTTCATCTCTTTTTTTTAAGGAAAGCATGTAAAATTAAACATTTATTCAAAGTTTTTAAACTATGTGTAGAGATTTTCATGTAAAGCAGTGTGATGAGCTTTGCTCGTGCAGAGCTTTTTGCACAGTGAAAGCTCTGCACAAGCAAAGCTCTACATAAGTGTAGTAAATATTTTTAAGTTTTATTTCTTAGCACGGACTAGGGAGCTAAGTAAGAGACAACTATTACTTTTACAAATTTCCACATAGGTAATGACATTATTTTTTTGTTTTTTTGTCAAGTTGTTTGTGATCCTCTAGGCTTGACATGTGGCTTGAGGAGCCACGACCCAAGGGCATCCAATCCATCAAAGTTACTCGGGAATTGCACCTGGCCTGGGCCACACCAGCCCTAAGCTGATTGGATTTTTTAGCATGTCTCCTCCTTCTAGCATAGGGCACAACCACTCTCTGTGAGCTTTGATCCTGGGTCCCCTTGCTAACGAGGCTCATCATCAACTAGTTGTGCTAGTGGGACTTGATTAATGACATTATTGAAACTATAACTTTAACATTTTATTAAATTCATGAAATTATATTTTTACCAGTTAATCATTTATTTCAATCATGTAAAATTAAGCATTTAGGAATGCGTGGTGTTGATTTTCCCCCTCTTTTTTGAAAGGAAGGCATTTGAAACTAAAGTTTTCAAACAATGTGTAGAGCTTTGCATGTAAAGCAGTGTGTAGAGCTTTGCATGTAAATCAGTGTGCAAAACTTTCCACATAGTGAAAGCTCCACATAAGAAAGGTGCTGCACAAGTCTAGTAAATATTTTTAAGGTTTATCTTTTAGCGTGGGTTGGGGAGCTAAGTAAGATATGAATATTACTTTTACAAATTTAATAGTGGTAATGGCATTATTGAAACTATAGCTTTGACTTTTTATGAAATTCATGAAATTAATCATACTTTTACTATTTAATCATTTATTTCAAAGGATGTTTAATTGGATTGGTAGTTGATGTTATTTTACATATTTCTACTATTAATTAATATTTTTTTATTAAAGCTCTGCACAAGCACAACTACACATAGGTCTAGTAAATGTTTTTAAGGTTTATTTCTTAGCATGGGCTGGGGAGATGAGTAAGAGACGACTATTACTTTTACAAATTTCCACATTGGTAATGAGATTATTGAAACTATAGCTTTAACTTTTATTAAATTAATGAAATTATATTTTTACCACTTAATCATTTATTTCAAAGCATGTAAAATTAATCTTTTAGGAAGATGTGGCATTGATTTTTTTTTTTTTTTTTCAAAGGAAGATATGTAAACTAAAGTTTTTAAACAATGTGCTGAACTTTGCATATAAAGCAGTGTGTAGAGCTTTGCTTGTGCAGATCTTTTTGCAAGGTGAAAGTTTCACATTGGCAAAGCTCCACACAAGTCTAGTAAATATTTTTAAGGCTTTTATCTTCACATGGGCTGGGGAGCTAAGTAAAAGACGTCTATTAATTTGTTGGTGAATGAAGGATTTGGACATATTATTAGCATTACTATAGCATTACTTGGTTAACATTAGTTAGTAGTTGTCTCTAAACCATAGAAATAACCTTGTTGGCACTAGTAAAGAGCCTTGCCACAATTTAGTAATGAGTCTTTCCTCTTTCCACAATCTCTTGAGCCTCTACTTATAGATGAGTCTTGCCACAATCTCTCGAGCCTCTACTACACACAGCTGACAAATTTTCCAAATTGGCTGCATTTTCTTTTATACCTCACCTTAAAACATGAACCTACTTGATCATCATTTTTCTTTCAACCACATAGACAAGGCATTGATTCAGTTCCAGTGGGAGATGTAGATCCTTAAGTGTATTAACTAGTATCTTAAGCACGAATTATCCAGGTTTATTTACTAGCGAAGGTAGCAGATGGAGACATATATGTGGATTGGAATAGATAGGAAGATCCAGATTGAGATAAAGATTATTATAGGTACAAATGAGATACATGTACCATTGTTGGATATAAAAATGTAGTTTACTAGGTCTCACCGCCATTTTCCAGGTAGACAAATAAAGGTGGGAGCAATGGATAAGGAAGGACCAGTAAAGGATGCTAGTTCAGGTAACTGGGAAGAATGCGAGGACAATAATCTGCAAAAGCTCAATGATTGCACTTACTTGCTAAGCTTAATTATTTCTATTGAATTGTATATAATACAAGGTGTTGCAAGAAACAAACTCTGAAATCAAGGTTAACACTCACCAATCAATATGAGTAACAGTTCCTACCTTCTATGTTTTCTACCTGCTTAAACTTATGCTGGTATTACTACTAGTGAACTGGTTCAAGCTAAGCAACTAGTACTCTATTGTTATGGTCACGCTTATGATTAGCTCAATAGTACTTGTATACTATTCAATATGATTGGTATCAACTATGTGTATCAATAACCAATCATGTTGTAAGCACTTGTATTAGAGTCATAAGTTTCTAGTTAATTTCACTGTCAAGCTTTGTTTCATTTTCCAAATCCACAACACTATGCATGAGGGAGCAGGAAGTGGAGACAACTAATTTATCTCTATGCAAACCAACAACAATATTATAAATAAATATAAGATAAATCAAGAATAATAGTAATGTACCTGGGCTTGTAGCACCACACTCTTGCTTGTAAACATTTGCTAGTTTAGCATGAAGTTTCTCTAATTCATGGGAAATTTAGTTTAGCACGAAGTTTCTCCACTTCACAGGATATTGAGATGAAGTTTTTCTCCAAATTATGACCTTTCTCTAGCATGGTAACATGGGCCTTTCTCTCATATTCAATGGAAATTATGTGGTATCATATTCAAGAGTGGAAAATGCAAAACTACACATAATATTTTGGGGTTCTTTGCATATTAGAAATAACAAGATTTTTATTTTTATTTTTATTTTTAACTCGAATAACTAACTAGAGAAAAATACATGAACATATGTATAAATATTAAATGTGGGATGCAAAGAACATATGTACCTGGCTTGCTCAAATTCCTGATGTGAGCTTTCCATTTTTGTCCTTAACGTAACTGAATGTTGCATATTATCCTATGCTCTTGTCAACTCTTGTGTAAGTGATTGTTCCTGGGACATCAATTCTTTCCTCACAACACCCATTTTCTAATTATCTGCACGTAACTGCATAAGTCTGATTTCATCAGGTGTTGTAGCTCAACATTACAACATCTAGGTCTATGGGCTCTTGGTGCATACAACAAGGCAATCCTGATACATTTCTTACTGTTTCCTAGAAGTAGAGTTTGTTTAAGATTTGAACCTCTTTCATTGAAAGGTGATGTGGGTAAGAAACCTAAGCTAGACTAATAACAGGTGAGTAGTAAATAAGACTGCTATCTGGATCGAATCTGTAACTGCATAATTAATTTTGTAGTATACTCCTAATAGAGTAGGCTCAAATTTCATTCAAAGTCATATCTCAGGTTAGCTGGCTTTGAGGTATAACAAAGAAAGTTGAAATCTATCTATGTTGTTGGTGTCTCTCTAGGTGAGCCCTTGACTACATGTTTATTCCCCTCAAAGCCTTAACAGAGCTCACTCAGGACCAGGACCTTCCCCGAGCTTAAGAACTAGTGGTAAATCGAATTCAAATGGTCATTGGCACAAGGTACTTTCCCTATTATGTGGCACTTTCGACCTGCTATGAAAAATGCATGAGATTTGCTGACACTTTTGACCTGCTATGGCAAATGCGTGAGAAAATATTTGTTGGTGTTCATGCATGAGAAATATCCAAAACATGGTTGCATTCCATTTCAACATGTAAATACTCCTGCAAGTGTTACTTCAATATTTTTATGCATGTCTATATGCTAGCAAGTGCTACTTGGATATTTTGACGCTTTTCATTATGCTACGGTGAAGATGATCTTCATAATTAAGATTTTAGTTTTAAAATTAATTTAATTCACTGCACTCATGGAGAAAAACTCAGTAAAATCCTTGTATATGAGATTATGATTATTAATGAAGTGTGGAGGTGGGCGGTTTAAATAACACATATATGAGAATTTGACTTGAAATTATGCACGTGCACAAACGTATTTGCCAACTTTTAAAAGTATATTTATGTTTCCTGCAATTCTTGAACAAGTCTTTGTAATCAGGAACATAAGGCTTCATGTATCTTGATCTTGATACAAATTGCATTCGAGAGTATATATACATATTATACATGTAGTAGATCAATAAGATTAATTTAAAGCAATAAGATCCATTTCATGAGCAATTATGCTCAGGGAGTGGTATGCTTGGGATATCAATTTGCTGGAATTGGTTGTTTGGGGGAGTACCATTATTTCTTCCCTAAATCTTGAAGGGGCATTCGATTGGTATTTGTATAGCAAGGATCCAACCTAGTTGGCTATGTTTTCTATATGTTGTATATTTAGTCCTTTCACATTTTAGATCCCCTTTTTCCAATCAGGTTGTAAATTAACATGTTTAAACTTTGGAGTGTAGTAATTATATTAAATTTTTAAATAAATATATATTATTGAAGTTTAGTTTTTTTCTTGGGTATTTATTTTTAGCTGAAGATCTTTGATATTCGAACAAAAATTTGACCTTGGAAATTAAAAGCTTAATACTTCCCAAAGAAATAAAAAATAGATATGACCATGCATCAATGATCTGTGTTCTCGGCAGAGTTTTCTGTAAGGAACATTGTACGTTCTCAATGATTATATTGAATGGATGGAAGACCACAAATATTTCATTGGAGATTTGCTATTTTAAATTTTCAACAACCACTAAATGGGACACATAAAATATTAAAGAAAAACTTGGTCTGTGTTATATTAAAAAATGAGGGGTGATGTACTTGGTCAATGACTATATTTTATATTTAAGGCATAACAAACCTACACAACCCTTGGGAGAACTAATTTATTTTAAATACTTCAAAATTTCCACAGGGATCAACAAAAAATAGGGAACTTGAGGATTAACATTAGAGTCTAACTAGAAACTTAAAACACTCAAATAGAAGATTTATAAAAGTAATTCAAATACATAATTTAAGGAACTGGTAAAAAATATTAGCAATGGTATTCTTAAATGTTTTAAGATAAGACTATTTGACTTGCAATAAGCACCTAAAATTTTCAAATATTTGAAGCGTAGATATTCTAGTGGAATTAATTTGGCAAAGTAAAGATATAATGTTAGATGTTGGTATACATATTAATAAAAAATAATTATTTCAATAAAAATAAAAATTTTATATTTCTTAAATGTCAAATGCTAGTAATGATTCTTCTCCAGAATAGTTCATATACATTCTTGCAGGAGCCATGTTTTACCTTTATTAGTCCCTACCCCTTCGGGGTTGCAGGGACTATTGTTATCACTTTTCAACTATACTTCGACATGAGAACCAATGAAGTTCTTTTAACTTTTAATCAAAGTTTTTGAAACTACACAGTGATCAATAAAAATATTTTTATTTTTAACCAAAGTTTTTTGAAGTTCTTTTTGTTTTAACCAATCAACAAAATCATCATCTTATTTGGACACATACCAAGGTGGTATGAGGCAAAAAATTTAGGAAGATGCAAAGTATTAAGACAATTTGAAATCAAAATGAACTAATGCTATCTTTCCTCAGCATTAATTTTGCAACATTTTATGTTAAGTAAAATCATGGCATATACTCCTTGAAAGTGAAACCTATATCTTGTTAAGAAGTAGACACGTGTCTCATACGTGTCAATCAATACGTAGACACATGTCCCATACATGTCAATCAAGACGCGCGAGGCTTGATGTGTTGTTGTCATTTGAATGTTAGCCTCGAAGGGGACTTCATTAGTTTATGGTTAAACTGAGACTACTACCTTAGCCAATGGCTAAACCGCTTTCAATCGGTTTGGAATTGGATATGCTTTGAACATGAAGAGATACGAAAGGGATACAAAAGGTTTCAAACCACCTTTTCTTCTCCTGTAGAATCTATTGCCGGCTCAGCTGCAACTATATTTTCTCCAGGTATTTATATTTTTATGTGGAAAATAACATTATTCCATACACTAAGGACTGCCATTTGTGCGATCTGTTGCCCCGCATGTTAACCACTTTGTTTCTGTTTATGCTATTATGTAATTTGGGTTTTGTACCTATAGGTTGATTCGTTGACAGAGAAGATGTGGGGTAAAAGTTTCAGTGTCTTCTATGCATGCAGACATGCCACAACTAGTGGTAATGGTAGAATTTCTTCCCAACATGGCTTTTAGAGGAGAGTGTTCCAGCAGAATTAATTAGATTTACTATCCCACATCTTCAATTGTCAAAGAGGGAAGGAGCGAGGATATTCATATTCCAACATAATTCCTTCCCACCATGGCTTGGAGAGAAGAGAGTTCCAGCAAAGGTAATTTTTTGTCCAATATTTTTAAAGCTCAACCTTTTGTGGTTTTCAATAGGTACTATCAAATTATGTGCTCCCTCTAGAATAAGATCCAAAGCCTGAATAAGATCCAAAGCCTACTAGGATCCTAGTTAGGATGTTACTTCATCGATTTCTGAGTAAACTCAGAATGTTGCTCATACCAACAAAATACTTGTGAATATATCCACAGATGCTATAATAACAAAACACATGTTCATTCCAGTATTAATTTCATAATAGAGCGTGCTTGTTCATAGCATGAACAATGATTTCAGATAGGTTCCACTCGCTACCAACTCACTCGTTTATAGCTAAATATGAAACCTATTTCATAAAATTTTAACTACATTATAGAAATAAGAAGATCCTGCTTTAAGATTACCTGTGGGAGTGATACTCATCTCGCTTGTTTTGTAAGGCATCACTCAGGGGATGGAGAGCCTCTTTTGCTTTATTTTCACCCAACATTTGTTTGAGAATTAAATTCTCAATATTTCCCTCCAAAACTCTGAAACAGAATCCACATTCACTTGTAATTGTACCATATTTTAGCAAAGTTTCGTAGTTGAGATGCCAGCAGTACCAAATCTGTGGAGAGAATTACCATGTTCTCAGAGGATGGGCCGATGTTTGGGTTGTTTATGATAAGAGTCCCTAATGTGTTGCAATTTTCTGATCTGTATTAGCCATCTTTGGTCTCTTCTGTGAATCTTTACAGGTTGCTGGAATGAAGCATCTACTGGTGATTGCTGGATTGTACTGTTGGAGGTAGTTTGATCAGTTTTGTTTTGAATCTCCATTAATCCTACTGGATCTATTGCTTGTATCCACTGGTGATGAATGGACCAAAGTTTGTGGGTCCTTCTCATGGAATGCTGATAAATGGTTTCCATACCATCTCCTTGTCCTCAGTGGGTCTCAGCAACTCCTTGCAACGGATTTCAAATATCCTTCAACCTTTGGAAATTCTCAACAACTGAATCAGTTGGGCTCACATATTGACTGACCCCAAATGAGACCACAGCTAGATGATTCATGCATTATTGTAACCTGCATACATATTGGCCCCAACGATTAGCTCAAATTGTTTGATTGTTTGATTGCTATGGCAAAGCCATAATGGCCAAGGAGGTTATGAGGCGAAATCCATTGACCAAATTTTTGTATTTGTACATAATCTATTGAAATATGGCTTGTTTTGTTTTGCAGTTATTCCATTTGCTAATAGTGTTTGGCACACATGATATAGGGTGTTCATTTATAAATATGTCTATTTTTAATTGATGTGTGATCTATTTTAGAAATGGCTCGCACATCTTGTAGCCTATTCTATTCCTTTGAAACACAATCAATCAATAAATATTCAATTTCATGAGTAAACACAATCAAACAATAAATATTCAATTTCACGCCTCTTGGCATCAGTAAGAGGCTATGGAGCTCTTGGGATGCCATTTACTGAGCTTGTAAGGATGTTGATCTTTAAGATCCTTCCATTCTTTACCATGCTCAACAGCTTTGAAAATCCATATGGCACAAATAATTGCAAGTTTGTAAGGTTGTTGCTCTTTAAGCTCCTTCCATTCTTTACCATGCTCAATAACTTTGACAATCCATATGGCACAAATAATTGCAAGTTTCGAACTGGATATCAATTATACGTAGACATATATAATAGACATGTTGTTGTTAGAAACCTAGTACAAATATGAAATTGAATAGCTATTGATGTTGGATTTATGTTTAAATTCTCCCTGGGATGCTGATGAAATTTCAGCTTACGGGATATAAATAGTTCTTAGTTGCAGGAAGCCAAACTACGTGGATTGTATACAATGGTAGCACTCTTGATACAAATATTGCAGTTGCATATAGAGTTTGATGCATGTTTCTGCAAGTTGAAATGTATCTAAAAAAGTGAGTGTCAAATTGCAGTGCACTAAGCAGTGCAGATAATGTGCCACATGCCTTTGTAGTTGGCCTTTCCAAAGTTGGATTTTATAAACAGCTAGTCTTAAACCATGATCCTGGCAAGCTTGGCTAGTCTTCCATAATCTTTAGAGCTTTTGATATCTTTTCTTTTTGTAAGAAATAGGTTATATTGAACTGCCTGCGTCGAAATAAGTTTCTTGGTGTATACATTTGGACAAGCTTACATTGCTTCCCTTTGGTATTTTGTCATCTCTTGAGCCTTAAACTATAATCTTACAAGGATTTTCAAATGCTGGAAATATTTCTACCTTTATCATGAATTGGCGTTGTTTGTCTATGAGACACATTTACATTTGCGTTATCTTTTATCACTAGATGCTGTAAATAATAAATATTCATTTATTGTCTTAGCTTAATGGTTTGGGATATATTGATGATCATTTCATATTGGCCTTTATACTTGATTCATGGCTTTGATACAACAATCTATGTACAGTGCAAACAGTGCTTAAATAGCCCTCATTTTGGGGGCATTCTGAATTTTATTTTCACCTTTCACTGAGCTGTAGCATTATGGCTGAGATTGAATTATTTTTTTCTATGGACAAAGCCATTGGAAATTCAATTTGTAGGACAATAATGGCGATGAACTGTGCCTCCATGTTAGTCATGTGGTATCCGAGGATTGTTCAGTGTCAAATCTATAGCACTAACATCACCAGTCATGTGCAGTATGGACTCTCTGAGGCTCTATCATTGCAGGCATTACTATATTTCCTATAGCAGGCGATGCCAAGCATGTTGCATTAAGTTTGTGCTAATAAAATTAAGACCATGATACTCCAATAAGATTGCAGGTCCACTTTTAGGTACCCAAAGTCCAAAGAATATGTCAACCCCTGCAATGTGAGCCTAAAGGCAGTACAAATCTCACCTAGCTCTTGTCCTAGAAAATCTATAGAACAATATATGTATGGTGTAATCGGTCCTTCAATAACCCTCATTTTGGGGGCATTTTGAATTTTATTTGCACCTTTCACTGACTTGTAGCATTATGGATGAGGTTGAACTATTTTTTTCTATGGACAAATCCATTGGAAATTCAATTTGTAGGACAGTAATGGCGATGAACTGTGCCTCCATGTTAGTCATGTGGTATTCGAGGATTGTTCAGTGTCAAATCTATAGCACCAACATCACCAGTCATGTGCAGTATGGACTCTCTGAGGCTCTATCATGGCAGGCATTACTATATTTCCTGTAGCAGGCGATGCCAAGCATGTTGCATTAAGTTTGTGCTAATAACCTTAAGACCATGATACTCCAATAAGATTGCTGGTCCACTTTTAGGTACCCAAAGTCAAAAGAATATGTCGACCCCTGCAATGTGAGCCTAAAGGCAGTACAAATCTCACCTAGCTCTTGTCCTGGAAAAGTTCTTTAGCATGATTATGGTAGTTTATCCAATAGACACTGTGTCATATATGCATCAAATCACTTGGAGCACTCACTTCTTTCTTGCTACATGTGTCTAATGATAATACAAACGATATTTTAATACAAACGCTCTCTTGCTCTGAATGTATATAGTTGCTTTGCTTTCATGAATAATCATCGATCTTTTAATACAAACACTCTCTTGCTCTGAATGTATACACTCTCTTGCTCTGAATGTCTACAGTTGCTTTTCATTCATGAATAATCATCAATATTTTAATACAAACAATCTTTTAATAAAAACACTCTCTTGCTTTAAATGTATACTTAGGCGGTTGATCTACCCATCCAAGGTGTTAGCGCTTGAAATTTCACCTCAGGCTGAGAAAGGTAAACCTCAAGGCCACATCAAACCACTTAGCCTCGTAGCTAGCCCTACGGGGCAGGAGAGGGCTCTCTCCGGTCTATCTCGGTAAAATCTTCAATGGATGAGATGACCAATAGGGTAACACTGATTTTAGGCTAGTAAACTGATCAAAAAGGTTGATTTGGGGTTTTTAGGGTTTTTGGTGGCAAATTGAGGAGAGGGCAATTTTGGGTGGCGGGATTGGACACAGTTTCTGCAGGGGGTTCTTTGGGGCGAGGTAGGAGACAGTATTGATGCCTTTGATTGAGGTGGATGATCAGGAATGACAGGTGAGGAGCTAAGGAGAGCAAACAATAACTTTGAATTCTCCTTAGACAGTAGAAAACATTGAAATTAAACAAACTTAAAAGCAGAGCATGACAGTCATGAATTCTTACTTTAACACTTCATTTGTTTAATGTGCAGAAGGAAAAGAAAGGAAATGGTTCACATAACACACTTACAAGTACATAGAGAAACACACCATCAATACATGTAACCACAAGAATCCCAAAAAGGACTGCAAAACCCTGGTCTTCCTTAGCCAAAAATTGCAGAGATACAGTGAATAATACAATGATAGCTTCTCCCTCAAGAGTCCAACCATGAAAATGAGCAAGAAAGTACATAATATAGATCATCTAACCTATTTCCCTGCCTCCATGGGTCGAGCTCACTATCCTAGGAGCTGTTTCAACCACTTCTAAACTAAGCACTACAAACTAGGCAGTCAAAACAACTTGCCTCTATAAGCTAGGAAACCAATTCATTCATTTAATTTTCACCTTTTTCATGAATGAATCTTCTAGAAGAGGTACATAAGAGTAAAAGTGTCATAACAGTACAATAATTACATCAAAGAGGATAATAATCCACCCCAAAAAGTCAAACAGGGTCAAACTGCATTTTTCTGAGCTGTACAGTGAAATTTGGAGAAATTTGCCTGACGGGTCGCGCGCCTCTGCCTGACATGTCGCACGCCTTTGGGGCCGCTTTTGGGGTACTTTCAGGTGTCCAAATTGGGCATGAGTAGGCTTGTTGGAAAGGTCTGTGAGTCTACTTTCCAACCCAACTGGAATTTTTGAATTTGGTGGTCATTTGCCCCTCCAAAATTTCAATCTCCCAAGACTGCTTTCTGTGTCTCAAAAATGTGGCAAAAAGTCAATTTTTGCTTGTTTTTTGACTTTTTGGAGGCCCAAAACTTCACAAAATCTCTTGTCCATGGATGAGAATGTGTAACTTTGCATGAAAAATCTGGAAATGCTGAGTTTTTGCAAAATGGAGTTGCCAAGATGAAGGGTCGCGCGGGGGGTGAGACCCGTTAATGGACAAAACCTGTAAATTGCCTGAAAAAACCAAAATTTACTCAAAATGCTCAAAATTTATTGGGATTTGTGATGTGGCTAGGCTATTTAGTGCCTTGGTCCTTTAGTGAAGCCTCGGCCAAGATGTGGAGGGGATCGGGCCTCTTTCTCCGTTTTAGTGCCTTGGTCAACCGCCTTTGAAGCACCTTCATCTTTGCCTTGCACACGTGCATCCGCGCCCAATAATGGTTCTTCATGTTCCTCAGCAATTTTTTATCTTGGTTGGCCTTAGCCAACAGCCTCTCCAAGTGTGCATTGACCCGGATAAGCATGGACTCTCGCTCAGCGGGCAATAGATCACCGGGCCTTCTTCTATTCAAGATGCGGTCTCCTCGAATCCTCCACAACTCGTCAAGAACTTGCTCATCCTCCAACTGCTTGTTGCGCTGCTCGAGATATGTGATGGTCCACTGAGTCATCTCTAGCTTCTGCTGCAACAAGCGGTTCTCAGCCTCCTTTTGCTGAATGACCTCATGAAGCTTCGTGGTAGGAGAGCGGGTGTCAAGATCAATAATGTCAATGTCGGGATCACCGGTCATCTCCTCCTCGATCATGGGCTGCTTGCCCCTCTGTGCTGCCTGAGTTGGTGAAGAAAGCGAGGCCCCTTCCACCTGATGTGGAGATAACACTCGTTGAGCTGATGATGAAGGCGAGACCCCTTCCACATGCTGTGGAGAAAGTACTCGCCGAGCTGCTGCAAATAAGGCCCTCTGGCCTCTCTGATAAGTAACCAAAGGTGAGGAGCTGACATGTCTAGTGACGGGGATGTCATGCTGCTGTGATGGTCCTCCCTCCTCGTGAACAATCTTAGGGGGTGATGATGGCGCTGTGAAAAACTCACGAGAGATAAACTCCTCCCATGGGATGCCCTGCTGTTTTGACTGTTTGAGATGCTGTTTCAAGGGGACAAATAACACAAGGGAGAAGTTAGGGAAATCATAATATGCAAGGGTTTTATGGGAAGTAGGGTTTAGGGTTATGTTAGGAAGCAGGGGAAAGTGGAATCTCAGAGATTGAGTGAGGGAAAGGGTTCCAAAAGGGAAAAACACAGGCCAAACCTAGAAAATTGCCAGGTTGTAGCTAGAAACTAGGGTTTGTGCAAAAATGAGGAATTTGGCGGATCTAAGGGATGGGAAGTGTTTGATAAGGTACTTTAAGGATAGGGGAAGGTGTATGAACATCAGGATACAAGTTTTGCCGATGTTTTGACCGTCCAAGAGAAATTGCCTTCAAAACCCTAGGAGAGGGAAATGACCTTGCCTAGGCGCAACTGAAGCATGGATAAGCTGTAAAATGACCCTATGGAACTTGACATGATGATAAAAACCATATGAATAATGATAGAATCAGCTGAATAGTGACATAGACTGACATTTGGACAACTTTAGAAGGAGTGAAAGCAAACCCTAGACCTAATGCCTAGTGACCAAATTTTGCTTGAAGACTCACTGAAATGACAAAATTTGACCTTGACACTTCAAAATCACTTTGTAAGAGCACATTTGATCACTGGAGGAAGGCTGGAAAGACTGACACTAAAACAAGGCAAGGACTTGCTGCCCTGTAACCCCCTTGTTAGATTGGAAACCAATAGAAGATTTAGAGAAAAAAACAAAAACTTAGACTTTTAAAGACATACTCTATGCAAGACATGCCTTTTAAGACTTTAGTCGAGGATGGAAACATTTTGCAATAAACAATTTTTATGTGTGAAACTATAATTTTGTAGCTTTCCATCCAATTTGTATTTAGGGTGATGAAAATTCGTCAATCCCGACTGGTCATGGTGAATTCACATATGCCAAACCAATGATAAACAATATTATACATGTACAACATCTATCTACCTCTGATATCTCAGGAGAAATCTTAGAGGAGAGAACAAAAAGGGGGTGGTCAGCTGGATCTCTAAGAAATCGTGGGAAGGGCTAGTACTGCTACTTGATCAACTGGAAATCGTTGCTCATCAAAAAATTACAACCAAAATACTCAAACGCCCATCTTAAATTGTTGATAAATTTATGTAGGAACTTTTAATCAACTTTTTCAACTTTTACCTATGCCATAAGGATTATGTTTAGACCTAAAAATATTATAACTTTTGCATAGATTTATAACATTAAGTGTTATTTTATATCTCAATTTATCTGCTATGTTTCGAATGAACTCTTTTCAACATACCTGTGTTAGAATTAATGATACTATCTCAATAATGGAAATAACATTTCACCAAAAAAACTTAAATCTCGATAAGGCTTTAACAATACCCCACATTTACTAGCCTAACAAGTATTGTTTAACCTTTCTTGAACTTTTCACTCTTTTCCTACATTGGCCAAGATAATGGAGCACATAAGATATCTAGAATGAGATTTGGTTATGGTAACAATAAATAAAAGAAGAAAAGTTTGAAAGAGAGTGTTGGTCGGCAATATACATAACGGTAGCAAGATAATTTTATAGTATAGTTTTCGAGCGATACCCCAAACTGTGTTCATCAAGGCTTGATGTGTATTCTTGTTATAAGGCATGAAAATTGTATATAAACATTTTTATGTGGATTCTCATAAATGGGAAACATACTTTCATATTAATCAGTGGTGTGACCCATAAGAACGAGAAAGAATATTCCCTGGCACATTGGGTTCATTGATAGAGAACGTCAAGAAAGCTTACCCTTTAATTATATTGCTCATTATTTTGAAATCAATGGCAATGGCTAAGGTAGGGTTATATATTGTGCACATAGTATTATTTAGTGATATATTGTTAGTTTTTGTTTTTCTAGGCACTATAACGTTCGCTTCATGGGCAAAGTGTATTGATTTTGCATTATTTTGCCGTGTTTTACAATTTTGACAAAAGTTTCAAGAAAATGCTTAATATTTCTATTCCATCGTAACCAAATTTTCAGGAAAATGTCTAATATTTCTATTTTCCTGTAAATAAAAAAATAATTTACTAATTTTCTAGAATTTTATTTTATTTTATTTTTTCTAATTTTTGATTGGATGAGCAATCTATGATGGGACACAATTCCCATGGTGGAGAGCATTTTATCTTTGGTATTTTCCAGTGCTTGACAATTAATTTAAAAAAAAAACTGAGTGGCCATTCTGTCGGTGAGTGCTTAGACACTGACACTAATAGTGACATAGTTATGGTACTGCTCTGCCCAATGATGCCATAACTGACATGGTTGCAGGTCCTTTACGTGGATGGAGGGTGAGGGAGGAGGGATGAAGGCGATAAAAAAATCTCCAATTAATATTTCCTTGTGCAGATATGACTATTACTTTTATAAATTTTAACACCATATATCATTTTAATGAAACTATAGCTTTAATGTTTTATTAATTCATGAAATTAATCATACTTTTACCAGTAAAATTTGTTTCTGCTTTGATTGCGGCCATGAATATGCATGGTAATACAATGTAAAAATCACAAAACCAAAACATTTAACGATTACAGTGTGTAGAGATTTGCATGTAAAATAGTGTGCAGAGCTTTCCGCACAGTGAAAGCTTTGCACAAGTCTAGTAAATGTTTTTAAGGTTTATTTCTTAACAAGGGTTGGGGAGCTAAGTAATAAATGACTTTTACATTTACATATTTCCACACAGGTAATGGCATCACTAGAACTATAGCTTTAATGTTTTATTAAATTCATGAAATTATGTTTTTACCAGTGAACTTAGATGACTATCACTTTTATAAATTTCCACACTAGTAATGACATTATTGCAACTATAGCTTCAACATTTTATTAAATTCATAAAATTATATTTTTATGAATTAATCATTTATTTCAAGGCATGTAAAATTAAGCATTTGGGAAGGCATGGTAATACAATGTAAAAAACGTTTAAGCAAAACGTTTTACCAATTACAATGTGTGGAGATTTGAATGTAAAGTAGCGTGTAGAGCTTTGCTTGTGTGGAGATTTTCGCATAGTGAAAGATCTACACAAGAAAAGCTCCATATAAGTCTAGTAAATGTTTTTAAGGTTTATTTCTTAACATGGGTTGGGTAGCTATGTAGGAGACGACTATTGCATTTACAAATTTCCATACTGATAATGACATTATTGAAATTATAAATTTTACGTTTTATTAAATTTATGAAATTATATTTTTTACCAGTCAAATTAGACAACTATTACTTTTACAAATTTCCACACTAGTAATGGAATTAATGAAATTATAGATTTAACATTTTATTAAATTCATGAAATTATATTTTACTAGTTAAGAATTCATTTCAAAGCATGTAAAATTAAGCTTTTAGGAACATGTGGCATTGATTTTTCTTTTTTTATGAAAGAAAGACATGTAAGCTACAATTTTAAAACAATGTGCTGAGCTTTGCATGTAAAGAAGTGTGTCTAGCTTTGCCTATGTGTAGCTTTCTGCGTAGTGAATGCTCCACACAAGTCTAGTAAATATTTTTAAGGTTTATTTCTTAATGTAGGCTAGGGAGCTAAGTAAGAGATGACTATTACTTTTACAAATTTGCATAGTGATAATGACATTATTGAAACTATAGCTTTCATGTTTTATGAAATTCATGAAATTAATCATACTTTTACCAGTTAATCATTTATTTCAAAACATGTTTATTTGAATTGGTAGTTGATGTTGTTTTACCTATTTTTATTATTAAGATTGATTTTTTATTAAAGCTTTGCACAAGTCTAGTAAATGTTTTTAAGGTTTATTTCTTAGCATGAGTTGGGGAGCTAAGTGAAAGATGACTATTACTTTTACAAAATTTCATACTGGTAATAACATTATTGAAACTATAACTTTAATGTTTTATTAAATTCATGAAGTTATATTTTTACCAATTAATCATTTATTTCAAAGCATGTAAAATTAAGCATTTAGGAACACGTGGCATTGATTTTATTATTTTGTTTTGAAGGGAAGGCATGTAAATTAAAATTGTTGAACAACGTGTGAAGATTTGTACATAAAGTAGTCTGTGGGGCTTTCCACACAGTGAAACCTCTTCACAAGCAAAGCTCCACACAAGTCTAGTAAATATTTTAAAGGATTATTTCTTAGCATGGGTTGGGGAGCTTAGTAAGAGGTGACTATTACTTTTACAAATTTCGACAATGGTAATGGGATTATTGAAACTATAGCTTTAACATTTTATTAAATTCATGAAATTAATCATATTTTTACCAGTTAATGTTTTATTTCTAAGCATGTAAAATCAAGCATTTAGGAACACGTGGTGTTGACGTTTTTCTTTTTTCTTTGGAAGGAAGGCATGTTAACTTAATCATCTGTTAACACCTGGTGTTTAAATTTTTTAAACAATGTGCGAAGCTTTGCATGTAAAGAAGCATGCAGAGATTTCCACACAATGAGGTTTATTTATTAGCGTGGGTTGGGGATCTAAGTATTAAACGACTATTACTTTTACAAATTTCTGCATTGGGGTTGAGAAATGCAGCAAGAAATTCTCAATTTGGTTTTGCCTTGATTAAATTGAGAAAATTTGAATTTCCACATCAGTAGCCAGATGTGTGACGGGCATGATCAGGCTACATGAGTGGCGGTCGACACGACGCATGGAATAAGCAAGGGCGAGTTCAATGAAGTATGTGGCAAGGTGACGTGCGATACATGAAGACGTGGGCGCCCAGGCGCCCAATGGGGCGCTGTGTGTCGTGCATGAGGCATGTAAACTTATACATTTACTAACACCCGGTGTTTAAAGTTTTTAAACAGTGTGAAGAGCTTTGCATGTAAAGGAGTGTGCATATTTTTCTGCACAATGAAAGCTCCACACAAGGAAAGCTCTACACAAGTCTAGTAAATATGTTTAAGGTTTATTTCTTAGCATGAGAAGAGGAGCCAAGTAAGAAATGACTATTTTTTTTACAAAATTTTAAACTGGTAATGACAATATTGAAACTTTAGCTTTAACGTTTTATTAAATTCATGAAATTAATCATATTTTTACGAGTTAATCATTTATTTCAAAGCATATAAAATTAAGCATTTAGGAGCACGCGGAATTGATTTTTTTTTTTTTTTTTTTTTTTTTATAAGGAAATCATGTAAAATTAAACATTTGTTTAACGTTTTTAAACAATGTGCAAATCTTTGCATGTAAAGTAGTGTGTTGAGCTTTTTTCACAGTGAAAGCTCTGCACAAGCAAAGCACCACATAAGTGTAGTAAATATTTTTAAGGTCTATTTCTTAGCGAAAGCTTTGCACAAGCAAAGCACCGCATAAGTGTAGTAAATATTCTTAAGGTCTATTTCTTAACATGGGCTGGGGAGGTAAGTAAGAGACGAATATTACTTTTACAAAGTTCCACACTGGTAATGACATTATTGAAACTATAACTTTAACATTTTATTAAATTCATGAAATTATGTTTTTACCAGTTAATCATTTATTTCAACTCATGTAAAATTAAGCCTTTAGGAACATGTGGCATTGATTTTTCCCCTTTTTTTTGAAACGAAGGCATTTGAAACTAAAGTTTTTAAACAATGTGCGGAGCTTTACTAGTTAATCATTTATTTCAAGATTGGTAGTTGATGTTGTTTTACATATTTTTACTATTAAGTAATTTTTTTCCATTAAATCTTTCCACAAACAAAGCTCTCCACACAAGTCTAGTAAATTTTTTTAAGGTTTATTTCTTAGTATGGGTTGGGGAGATGAGTAAGAGACAACTATTATTTTACAAATTTCCACACTAATAATGACAATATTGAAACTATAGCTAGTAACATTTTATTAAATTCATGAAATTGTATTTTTACTACTTAATCATTTATTTAAAAACATGTAAAATTAAGCTTTTAGGAACATGTGGCATTGATTTTTTTCTTTTTTCTTTTTGAAAGGAAGGCATGTAGACTAAAGTTTTTAAACATTGTGAAGTAGTGTGTAGATCTTTGCTTGTGTGGAGATTTCTGCAAAGTGAAACTTCTGCACAAGCAAAGCTCCACACAAGTCTACTAAATATTTTTAAGGTTTATTTCTTAGCATGGGCTGGGGAGCTGAGTAAGTATTACTTTTATAAATTTCCACATTGGTAATGACATTACTGAAACTATAGCTTTAACATTTTATTAAATTCATGAAATTATATTTTTACTAGTTAATCATTTATTTCAAAACATGTAAAATCAAACAGTTAAGAACACATGGCATTTAATTTTTTCTTTTTTTTGAAAGGAAGCCATGTAAACTACAATTGTTAAATAATGTGCAGAGCTTTGCATGTAAAGTAGTGTGAGGAGCTTTGCTTTTGCAGAGCTTTCTGCACAGTGAAAACTTTGCACATGTCTAGTAAAAGTTTTGAAGGTTTATTTCTTAGCGCATGCTGGGGAACTAAGTAAGAAATGTTGCATAATGAAAATAATGTCCTCCGCACTTCCGCACAATTATAGTTTTAGATCAATTTCACGTATTCTAGTTGTGTTTTAGAAATGCTGCATAATGAAAACACTTTCCTCCGCACTTCCACACAATTATAGTTTTAGATCAATTTCACATATTATAGTTGTTGTTTTACTCGATTGTAATGAGTACGTATGTCAATTAAACTACCAGTTGAAGCTTCTACATAAAGATTTCACTATGCGAAGAGCATTGTGTGGAGAGATGTTTGCTTTCATTGTGTGGAGTTTTCTCTGCACTCTGTACAATATTTAATCAACTCATTAGCGATAGCGGTAGAGACAAGGACTATGGGGCATTGCAACTATTGATATTGTTAATTTATTTTATAAAAATATATAAAAAAATAAAGTGTTTATTACTTATTTGAAATTTAAGAAAATTGGTAATTTGTTGAGACTTTTTAGATAAAAATAATTTCTAAGTTAGTGTCAATAACTTGCAAGCTAGTATGTAACAAGAAATTAATGATTTAGTAAAAGATGAGGATTTTTGAGGCATACTAGGGTGTGAACCTCCATGTAAAAAAATGCCTTTCCTTATAGCTTTATTATAATAGACCAATATATCACTTGCAAAAAAAAAAACTTGGAGAAAAAAAAACCAAACTACCATATTTATTTGGGAATAATCTATAATGCGAATTTTTGTAAATGTATTTGACATTGCCATGGATGGTGGTTATAGATAGCATGGAAAAGATTACAGAGTCTATACCTGTGGCGAAAAAAACCAAACCACCATATTTATTTGGGAATTGTTAGGTCGCTATACTACTAGTGTAACCCCTTATTGTTATTAGTGCAACCACCTCATTATATTGTTGTGCCTATGTAGTCACCATATTGTTATTATTGTGCCCCATAGAAGCCCACTATTGTTATGGTTGTGCCCTTACATTATTATTGTTATGTTAGCTCTGATTATATTATGACCCCTTAAACTCCTATATATAGAAAGGAGGTCTTGTGATTTGTATCATCCAATAATTGTTCATTTGTGTAATGTAAAGGAGGTTTCCCCTCGAAGAGGCTGATTTTTAAGTCGTTGATCTATCTTTTCTATCTTTTTGTGAGATGATTTCATAACCTTTGGTATCAGAGTTTTGGATTCTAGGGTTTCGCTGCTCCAAACAGGTCATCATAGAATTTTCGATATAATTTTTTTCTACGATGTTTCAGAAGCTAAAAAATAAATCCATTTGAGCTGAAAACATTATGAACCTCGGCTCTGAATTTGATATCTTGTCTCGCTATATTTTCGGAGATATGATTTGAGGAAGTTAGGGTTTTTGCAAGCTCCAGAATTCCATCTCAGATAGGTCATCGTGGAATTTTCACTATAATTTTGTTTCTACGAAGGTTTAGACTCTAAAATTAAA
The DNA here is from genome assembly GCA_031772625.1 of Pinus tabuliformis. NCBI lineage: Eukaryota > Viridiplantae > Streptophyta > Pinopsida > Pinales > Pinaceae > Pinus > Pinus tabuliformis. The sequence goes on from CM062804.1 coordinate 1,576,002,026, forward strand.
ACCTAGTTGAGACAAAATCATGGTGAATCTTGGGCCCAAATTGTAGATCTTGTTTCTCTATATTTCCAGAGATACAGTCCAAGACAATCAGGGTTTTCGCAGGCTCCCGAATTACATCCCAAACAGCCGACCTGGGAAAAATCGTCATAAATTTCTCTCTGAGGATCAGATTGAAATTTCATAAGAAGCTACAGAAAGAAGAAAAAATTTACGTTTCTGTGTATTATTTTCAGGTCCGAAGGTCGAAATAGTAACACATGGCACATCGTACAATTTCACTCTACTGAAAAAGTATATAAGCATGGCATCTTGGGATATTAGGCATAACGCTTTCTTGGAGAATCCAATTTTGCTCAAACAGGTGGCATTGGAAAGAGGACGCAGAGGGCTATTGCAGGTCGTAATTTCAGACCTTGTAGATATGAAATTTCAGAGATACAACAGATTCAAGATCAAGTTGCTAAAAGAAAGAAAAAGAATGACTCGGATCAGGAAAATAGAAACACCTAGTAAGCAAAATTGGATGGAGGATTTGAAGAATGAGATTGATGTTAAGATAAATAGTTTTATATGTGCCATGGAAGCTAATATCGATGGTAGGGAATATATTTGAAGAAAGGCATGGAATATTTGAAGAAAGACATGGAAGGTTTGAAGGAAGATGGGACAAAGCTGCTACAAGAAAGACCTCCTAATGACGAAAAGGTAGTAGAGGAAACTCATAATGAGAAAAAAATAAATGTTAATCATGATTTCATAGAATCTAACATTGGATTGAAGATCCACCATATTCCAAAGATTGATATGAGGAATTTTGATGGCAAGGATATCATAACATGGATACTACATATGGAGAAATATTTTTATCTACATGATGCGCAACTGTTACAAAAGGTACGTATTGCATCTTTATATTTAGAACCAAATAAATTTTTATGGTATAAAGGACTTTTTTATTGTAAACTACTTTTCACCTGGTCAATTTTCATGGAGGAAATGATAGCACATTATGAGGATACACAGAGAAACACCTTCTTTAGTCAATTGATAAATATCAAACAAAAGGGTTCAATGGAAGAGCACATTGAGGACTTCCAAAAATTTAATATAAGGTTATGTTAGCCTCCTGCTGCAGCAGGTTAATCATCTTTCATGATCGACAGTTTTACATGTCAAATATGTCGTACTATGCATGCTGCAATGCTCCATATTTGCTACAGATGGCCAAAGAAGTGTCCATAAGAGGGTGCTAGTCTAAGTGCCACTGCTGTGTTCCAATTTTGATAAGCAATCCATTTTTCGATTCGAGGCAGTTTTTCAGTTGGAGGTACTGAGGCTGGAATTTACTAACCTCTCCCTTCTTCTCATCACCCTTATTATATAACTCCCTAACAATTTTCCCCCTTCCCCTATTTTTAATCATGTATATAAACTCCCCTATGTAAATACCCCTCCCTGGAAATATAGCCATATCCTCTATAAGTCCGGGAAATCACAGTCCATCTGGGGCTGTTTTTAGCCCATCCGAGTCATTAAGGAACTAGTTTGACATCTGGTCGGCTAGTAACCTCTCCCCTTAACCCTAAAAACCCCTAAAAAACCCATATTCCGCCCCTAACCCAAAGTTTATGTGCATAAGTATTAAGCCCGCGCTTGTAAAACCCACATAAACCTGTTTCCCTAAGTTTTTAAGCCACCCGCGCAAATATTAAAAAACGAATATACTCCGCATATACCCTGTACTTAACCCGCCGTCCCTTCGCGTCCGCCGCCAGCCGTCCGATCCACAGCCCCGCAGATCGACGGTGGGCGGGCCGCCCCATCCCCGAACCGCCCGAGCCTTAACGTCCGGGAGATGGGCGGTATTACCACCGTACTCCCGCCACGCGTCAGGCGCTGGGCTGTGGCGGAGCCCCCTCCCCCGAAACCACCTTTGCCCATAAGTGGTGCGCCACATACCGCTTACCGCCCTGCCTAGGTGACGTCACCGCCTACGTCACCCCTGCACAGTCACCGCCCACGTCACCCCTTGTCCAGTCACCCGATGAGTCACCTGCCTACGTGGCCTCCTGCCACGTCACTGCCACGTGTCCCCGCCACCGTACCTACCACGTCATCATCCGTACGTGATGACGTCATGCTGATGTCATCCCGCCACGTCGCCCTGTTGACATCATGCTGACGTCACCCGCCGTACAATGCTGACGTCATCAGCTCTTTTTTGGGCGTAGAGGCGCAAAAGTCGCACTTCGGAGCCCTGGAATCCAATTCTGAGGCAGTTTTTGATGAGCGATTTGCACTAGGCGCAAATCGCTAATCGTAGGATTTTTAGGCCGAAATGGAGAATCTTCAGGGAATCTTTAAGGAATCTTCTCACCATGCGGCCCCAAGAAGCCCGAAAAGGCGCAAAAATGATCCGTTTTCTTCACAGAGCATACCAAAAGGATCAGAAGACAATTCCAGATGATACAGAGGCCGAACATCGGCCATTTACTGGTGATTAGACCCACAACACATCAGATCAGCAGTCCAGATTCTGTAAGAGAGTATCAGTGGAAGAAAAGACGCCAGAGAGAATCAGTCATGATTTTTTAGGGGCTCGAGGCACCTGAACATTGATGAAGCCCCCAGAAAGTCAAATCAATAAGCATCAGCCCATCCTTGCCTTCAAATCACCGTCGAGGCATTCAAGGCACCAGGACAACAAGGAAGCAGTAACCCATACTCATTTATTGCAGAAAACACTGCAGCAAGCCACCAAGGACATCATCATTTATTCAGTTTTGATACATCGGCCCTGAGCACGGCCCCTGATATTTTTTGCATTTATTTCCGGATAGGATTAGGTCAAGTAGTCATTTTTTATGACCTAATTAGGTCAAGATGTAATAAAGGAACTCTGTAGAGAGTTTTCGCCCTATATATACCACCCTCTGTATAGTTTTAAGGGTTGGTTAATTGAGAATTTTCACTAGAGACTCGCTGTGTATACCTGAATTTTTCTGTAATCAAAGATTGCTTAAAGCTTGGAGAGCGAACTGTCTGTTGTTGATGAATGTTTTGAAGAGTTGAAGATGGAATTCCTGCGCTGTGGCCTGAAGCAATAAGTGCCTCTTATCTATGTTTATGTGTTTGCCATTATCTAAATAGCAGAAAAAAGGAATAGCCTAGAATTAGTTTAAATACTCTCTATGCTCAATTTCTGCTGTTTCTTGATGTTTTCCTCCAAAAGAATTGGTTATGAACATTGAATTCCTTCCGGCTCATGTTTACCCCAATTCACCTGTGTTGGCCAATTATCTAGGGATTCTTAACTGCCCCTAGGTAGCGCCCTGTTATTTTCTCTGCTAATCTGTTGGAGAGATTCTTAACTACCTCTCTTTCTTTAGCATTCATTCATCCCTTAAACCTGAAAATTGCTTCAACCTCAGTTATCTTGCTCCATGTTCCCTCACTGTTATTGAGAAAATGCACCGGCAGTTCCCCTCCTCGACTCCACGCCCAATGGCTTGAAAGATTCAGACTATACTCTGCCTCTCTACCTGAAAGTGTCAGTTTTCCCACCAAAACTCAATCAAAACCCCTGTGCATCATATCTAGCCTAAAATCATCCCTTTCAACAAAGCTGAATCATAAAGAGAGAGCCCTCTCTGACTGCAAGTAGGCTAGGGCTTGCAGTCCAAAGTTGGTTTGTGGTTACCTCGGCCGTATCCCTTTAGGAGTCAAAAGGGACAACCTGAGTGATAACAGGTTAAATGATATTCCAGAGAAGCAGAGGATTGTTGTCTTCATAGAGACTTTAAAGGATAACATTCAACATGAGGTTCGCCTTTGGGAACTTGATTCATTGGAGAAGGCATACAGGTTGGCAAGAAAAATTGAAAGCAAAATTATAGCAACAAGGAAGCCTGCCACTCATAACTATAAAGATGGAAGTGTTGCTGATCTTAGCCTTTCACCACCTACAAGGTTGAGACTGCAACAATTGGAAGAAAAAAGAGCAAAATGGATTTGTTACAATTGTGATAGAAAATACACTAAAGGTCATAAGTGTGCTGAGAAGAAATTATTTTACATTGATTGTGAAGAGGAGGAAGAAAAGGATCAAGAAATGTCAAAAGAAGAGGATATACACCAGGAACCAACCCCGGAGAAAGAAAAAATGAATCTGACCATATCTTGTAATGCATTGGCAGGAATTACCACTCCTCAAACTCTCAAGATAGAAGGACATATCAAGAAGAAAAAGGTAACAATGTTGATCGATTCAAGTAGTACCCATAATTGTATTCATTGTAAGATAGCCAAGGAATTGAATTGCTTCCTATATCCAGCACCAGAGTGTCAAGTAATGGTTGCAAATGGAGGAACCATAAATTGCTTTGGAAAGTGCCATAATATCAAGCTATCCATGGGAGAATATGTCTTGAATAGTCTAATGCTTTCTATTCCAATGGGTGGTGTGGATGTTGTACTAGGAGTTCAATGAGTACAATATTTGGGTACGATAGCTTTTAATTTTCAAGAACTTTTCTTGAATTTTTTTAGTGAAGGAAAGGAGGTTGAATTAAGGGGTATCGCAGGGAAACCGAGAAAGATAATCAGCTCTAACAGGATGACAAAGCTTCTAAAGAAAGAACAACATGGAAAAATTACACAATTATGTTCACTAGAGGTACCCACATCGAAATCATCTATTTCTCTAGATCTCCAAAAATTTCTGGACAATCATTCCAAGGTATTTGAGACTCCCAACGCCTCCCACCTATTCGTGATCATGATCATGCTATTCATTTGATTCTAGGAAGTGTTCTCCCAAACATCAGGCCTTACAAATATCCATATGCCCAAAAGAGTGAAATTGAACGTATGGTTGCAGAAATGCTAGAGGTTAGTTTAATTCAACCTAGTCAAAGTTATTTCTCTGCTCCAGTGGTATTGGTACACAAGAAGGATGGATCATGGTGCATGTGTCCAGATTATAGGGAGATCAACAAGCTTACTATTAAAGATAAATTTTCCATTCCTTTTTGATGCAGGAGCATTCAGACTTAGCCAGCAATGTGATTGTATGTTCACATGTTGTGGCTAACATGAGATGAATTTCATTGACTTGAGTGGTCAAAATCAGTTTTAGTAGAGAGGGTTGAACCTCTCGAATTGATCTTTATTTCAATTATTGTAATAATTAAACCATTGTATTATTTTTAGAATAGGAGATAAGTTTTTAGGATAAGTGTGTACCAGAGCTTGAGAATAGGGATTTGATAGTTGAGCTGATAAAAATAGAGATTGAGTTGTCAATGTTGTTAGGATAAGATTCGATCCATAAAATAAAGGGAAAGAATGTAATGATAGGGGGAATGGAATAGGAGAGTGAGGAAGCGAGAAATTGAGAAAGAAAGATAGGGTTTGCGAGAGAAACAGAGGTTAGACAAATTGTTGTAATCAAGCCGAGAGGGCCAAGACTCTGTAATTTCTAAATTATTGAATAATTGATTAAGTGTGGTGTTGCGTGTTATTCCTGGTGTAGAATTTCTCTTGAATCTGTGTATCAACGTTCTATAACCTAATCAGGTATTATTTCCCATTTGTGTTTCATTTATAATTACAACCAAATAGCGTTAAGGGTTAATACCGAGATTAGGTGCTAAATCTTATTAAGAAAATTTATTAAAGGTTCTGTATTAAGTACGTGGATAGTATTCGGAAAACAGTAAGTGGTATATCGCGTGGAAAGTAAATGGTAAATGGTATTTTCCTACGTTGCGTGATTAACCTAAGCTGTTATGAAACCAGCTCAGAAAAGATAGAAAAGATAGATCAACGCCTTAGAATTCAGCCTCTTCGAGGGGGCAACCTCCTTTACATTACATAAGTGAACAATTCTTGGATGATTCAAATGACAAAACCTCCTTTCTATATATAGGAGTCTAAGGAGTCACAATATAATCCAGCCGACCTAACAATAATAATATAAAGCCACAAAAATAACAATAGAGGGATTCTATGGGGCACAAAAATAACAATATGGGGGTAATAGGGGCACAACAATATAAATAAGGGGTATAACTACAATAGTAATGGGGTAATCACTAGTATTATAGGGACCCAACATGCCCCTCTCCTTCAAAAAAGTGTTGTCCTCAACGCTTGAGTAGTTCTGGATACTTCTGCATAAAATTCTCATCCTCCCATGTGGAATCTTCAGCGGATAAGTTCTTCCACTTGATAAGATACTCTGAAATTGATCGATTTCGTAGCTGTCGAGTTCTTGTTTCTGTGACTGCTTCCGGTTCCAATATAATTTTTCCTTCCTCGTCAAGTTCTGGCAATATTGTTTGAATTGGGAGCTTGTCGCCTATAACCTTCTTTAAACATGAAACATGGAAAACTGGGTGCAATCGAGAAGCTGCAGGAAGCTCCAATTTGTATGCCATAGTACCAATCTTTTGCAACACCTTGTACGGACCATAATACTTTGGTGATAATTTATTATCCTTCTTAGCTTGCTTTAGGGACATTTGCTTATATGGTTGTAGCCGTAGGAATACCCAATCACCTACATCAAAACTTCTTTCACTGCGATGTTGATCTGCCTGTTGTTTCATTCTATTTTGTGCCAACACGAGGTTATCCTTTAAGAGTTGGAGGACTTGTTGTTGATGTTCGATGTGATGTTCCACTGCCTGAACCTTAGAATTTTCTCTTAAATATGATGTGATGGATGGTGGTTGATACCCATAAAGTGCCATAAATGGGGTCATTTTTGTTGCTGTATGGAAGGAAGTGTTATACCACCATTCAGCCAGAGGCAACCATTTGACCCATTGTGTCTGTTTATCAGATACAAAGCAACGAAGATATCCTTCCAAACATTTGTTTACTATCTCAGTTTTCCCATCAGATTGAGGATGATAAGATGAGCTATGAGCTAACTGAGTACCAAGACAAGAAAATAATTCTGTCCAAAAATTTCCAGTGAAAATGGGATCTCTGTCACTTACAATAATCTTTGGGTTTCCATGTAGCTTTTGAACTGTTTCCATAAATGCAGTAGAAACTGTACTGGCTTTAAATGGATGTGATAATGCACAAAAGTGTGCATACTTGGTAAGTCTGTCAACTACCACCATGATGACACTCTTTCCCTCAGACTTGGGTAAACCTGTGATAAAATCCATTGAAACCTCCTCCCAACGTTGGCTTGGAATGGATAAAGGTTGTAATAGACCCGGTGTCTTAATTGTTTCAACTTTATTTTGTTGGCAAACCAAACATTCCGCCACAAACTTTTGAATATCTGATTTAAGGCCATCCCAAAAAAATTCCTTCTTAACCCTGTGGTAAGTTTTTAAAAATCCTGAGTGCCCTCCTAAGGGAGAAGTGTGCAATTCCATAAGAATCTTTTGTTTTAGCTGGGAATTCTTACAGAGGTATAAGCGATCTTTGTACCATAACGAATCATTTTGCCAGCTAAATGTATCAGAAGTACTGGAATCTTGTTGTAGCTTTCGAATAAGTGCCCACACTTCTTCGTCATTCTTCCATTCCTCCCTTGCTTCGTTTATCCAATCTGGTTGGATAATAGAAATGGCACACAACAATGCTTCCACATCCTCATCCTTTCTTGAGAGTGCATCTGCCACCACATTTTGCTTCCCTTTTTTGTAGATGATTTCAAAGTCATAACCCAACATCTTTGTGACCCACTTTTGTTGCTCTTCAGAGGATAATCTTTGTTCTAAAAAGTATTTAAGGCTATCATGATCCGTTTTTACCTTGAAGTGTCTTCCCATTAGGTAGGGTCGCCATTTCTTAAGTGCATGGAGTATTGCCAACATTTCCTTCTCATAAATAGCTTTGCTTAAAAACTTTCCCTTGATTGGACGACTTTCAAAAGCAATGGGTCTTTCATCTTGCATTAGAACAGCACCAATTCCATTTCCTGAAGCATCACATTCCACAATAAAGGTTTTTGTGAAGTCCGGTGTAGCTAAGACCGGTGCTTGGCACATTGCCTCTTTAAGATGTTCAAAGGCCTTTGTTGCTTCCGGAGTCCATGAAAATGAATCTTTCTTCAATAATGTTGTTAGAGGTGCTGCTATTCTCCCATAATTCTTAACAAACTTGCGATAATACCCTGTCAACCCAAGAAATCCTCGCAGATGCTTTATGGATGTGGGGATTTTCCATTCCTTAATGGCTTTAATTTTGCTAGGGTCTACCTTAACTCCTTCATGAGATACAATATGACCCAAATATTCCACCTCCTGGACTCCAAAGAAACATTTGGATCTTTTTGCATATAATTGTTTCTCCTCCAATAGTTGTAGCACCCTGTCAACATGTTCAACATGATCCTTCCAAGACTTGCTGTAGATTAGTATATCATCAAAAAATACTAACACAAATTTTCTAAGGAATGGTTTGAAAATTGAATTCATCAAACCTTGAAATGTTGAAGGTGCATTGGTAAGGCCAAAAGGCATGACCAAAAATTCATAATGACCCTCATGAGTTCTAAATGCCGTTTTCGGAATGTCTTCAATCTTCATTCTGATTTGATGATATCCCGAACGAAGATCCAACTTGGTGAAGTAAATTGATCCATGCAATTCATCCAGTAATTCATCAATGACAGGAATGGGGAACTTATCTTTAATAGTGAGCTTGTTGAGCTCCCTATAATCCGGACACATGCGCCATGATCCATCCTTCTTGTGCACCAATACTACTGGAGCTGAGAAAGAACTTTGACTCGGTTGAATTATACCAGCCTCTAGCATTTCTGCAACCATACGTTCAATTTCACTTTTTTGGACATAGGGATATCTGTACGGCCTGATGTTTGGAGGAACACTTCCTGGAATCAGATGAATAGCATGATCATGATCACGCATAGGTGGGAGACCTTTGGGAGTCTCAAATACCTTGGAATGATTGTCCAGGACTTTTTGGAGATCTGGAGAAATAGATGATTCCAATGTGGAAACATCTAGCGAACATAATTGTGCAATTACACCTCTTTGCTCCTTTTTTAGAAGCTTTGTCATGCCATTAGAGCTGATTATCTTTCCTGGTTTCCCTGCAATACCCCTTAATTCAACTTCCTTTCCTTCCACAGAAAATTTCATGAAAAGTTCTTGAAAATTAAAAGCTATTGTACCCAAGGATTGTAGCCATTGGACTCCTAGTACAACATCAGCACCTCCCATTGGAATGGAAAGCATTGGGCTAGTCAATACATATTCTCCCATGGATAGCTTGATATTATGGCACTTTCCAGAGCAATTTATTGTTCCTCCATTTGCAATCATCACTTGACACTCTGGTGCTGGATATAGGAAGCAATTCAATTCTTTTGCTACCCTACAATGAATAAAATTGTGGGTGCTTCCTGAATCAATCAACACTATTACCTTTTTCTTCTTGATTTGTCCTTCTATCTTGATGGTTTGAGGAGTGGTAATTCCCGCCAATGCATTACAAGATATGGTCGGATTTATTTGTTCTTCATCTAGGCTTTGTTCCTGGAATATATCCTCTTCTTTTGACCTTTCTTGCTCCTTTTCTTCTTCCTCTTCACAATCTATGTAGAATAATTTCTTCTCAGCACACTTATGACCTTTTGTGTATTTGCTATCACAATTGTAACAAAGCCCTTTTGCTCTTTTTTCTTCCAATTGTTGTGGTGTCAACCTTGTAGGTTGTGGAAGACTAGGGGCAACAACACTTCCGTCTTTATAGTTGTGAGTGGTATGCTTCCTAGTTGCCATAATTTTGCTTTCCATTTTTCTTGCTAACCTGAATGCCTTCTCTAATGAATCAGGTTCCCAAAGGCGAACATCATGTTGGATATTATCCTTTAAAGACCCTATGAACACATCAATCCTATGCTCCTCTGGAATATCTTTTACCCTTATGTTCAATTTTTGGAACTCCTCAATGTGCTCCATTATTGAACCCTTTTGTTTGAGACTTATCAATTGGCTAAAAAAAGTGTTGCTTTTTGTATCCTCATAATGTGCTATCAATTCTTCCGTAAAAATTGCCCAAGTGATAAATTGTTTACGAGAACAAAGCCATTGATACCATACAAACTGATTTGGTTCCAAATATACAGTTGCCATACGTACCTTTTGTGTGTTTTGCACATTATTGAGATCGAAGAATTGCTCCATCTGTAATATCCATGTGGCGGGATCCTTGCCATCAAACTTCCTCATATCGATTTTTGGAATATGGTGATTCTTCGATCCAACATTAGAGTCTATGGAATCATGATTAACATTTCTTTTGTTCTCATCATGAGTTTCCTTTACTACCTTTTCACCATTAGTAAGTATTTCTTGTAGAAAATTTGTCAAATCTGTCTTCAAATCTGCCATGCCTATCTTCAAATTTGTGTTCAAATCTATCTTCAAATTGTCCATCTTAGCTTCCACGCCATTTATCTTAGCATCTGTTAACTTTTGTGAGCGTGACATTTGTTGCACTTGTTCTTGTAATTTTGATATATCATGTAGCATTTCTTCCTCTTCTTCATGAGTCATGCTAGAGCTTTCAGGTTCCTTACTAGGTGTTTGCATTTTCTTTCCTCGGGGCATCAGTTACCGATAATAATGCTCTACTATGCCCTTTGAATTCCTTCAAAATAAATTTTCAAACCAAGCTTAAGCAAAAATTAAAAAAAATCTACACACCTTTTTTCACTTTGTAGGAGCTCGATATTGCCTCTGATGTATCTCTGTACTTTCTAATCATCTAGTTCTAAATTTGTGACCTGTAGTAGCTCTCTGTGTCCTCTTTCCAATGCCACAATCTGATCCAAATTGGATTCTCCAAGAAAGAGTTATGCACAATCTCCCAAGTGACCTGATTATAGACTTTCAGTAGAGCGAACTTGTATGAAGTGCCACGTGTACAATTTCGACCTTTGATTCTGAAAATGATATACAAGAAACTACAGTCCGTCCTCTTTCTGTACCTTCTTACGAAATTTCAATCTGATTCCCAGAGAGAAAGTTATGACGATTTTCCCCAGGTCACCTGTTTTGAATGTAATTCAGGAGTCTGCAAAAGACCAACTTCCTCAGATCATATCTCCGAAAATATCGCTCGAAAAGCTCTGAAATTTGGACCCAAGGTTCAGCGTGATTTCTTCTCAAATGGGTTTTTTTTGCGACTTCTGAAACATCACAGAAAAAAAGTTATAGCGAAAATGCCACGATGACCTGTTTGGAGCAGCGAAACCCTAGAATCCAAAGCTCTGATACCAAATGTTATGAAACCAGCTCAAGAAAAGATAGAAAAGATAGATCAACGCCTTAGAATTCAGCCTCTTCGAGGGGGAAACCTCCTTTACATTACATAAATGAACAATTCTTGGATGATTCAAATGACAAAACCTCCTTTCTATATATAGGAGTCTAAGGAGTCACAATATAATCCAGCCGACCTAACAATAATAATATAAAGCCACAAAAATAACAATAGAGGGATTCTATGGGGCACAGAAATAACAATATGGGGGTAATAGGGGCACAACAATATAAATAAGGGGTATAACTACAATAGTAATGGGGTAATCACTAGTATTATAGGGACCCAACATAAGCTGGTGACGCGTAGCATGGGAAAACCACTTTTCTCGTGTGTTCTCAACCTGATATTGGTTGTGCAAGAATTCAAGCGAGATTGTACGATAACCATTGGATCGAACAAGACAGATCGAAGGTGGATATCGTCTGGGCTAGTTGGCACGTGATACGACACGATATTCATTGGATCTGAAGGAGCCATATCAACTGTGGAGATTGAAGCGCTTAGGTAGTAAGAATTCAAAGTGGGACCGACAGTGATTGGTCAGCTTAGTGGGACCCTCAAGAGGAAATAAACGTACATAATCTTATTCATGCACAACTGATTGGTTTTTAAGTGAACCATTAGTCTAATTCTAAACTACCACTTCAATTTTGGTCTCCGTCCACATCACTATCATTGATGAATTATTGAATGAATTACATGGAGCAATTTATTTCACCAAGTTGGATCTTTGTTCAGGATATCATCAAATCAGAATGAAGATTGAATACATTCCAAAAACAACATTTAGAACTCATGAGGGTCATTATGAATTCTTGGTCATGTCTTTTGGCCTTACTAATGCACCTTTTACATTTCAAAGTTTGATGAATTCCATTTTCAAACCCTTAGAAAATTTGTATTATTATTTTTTGATAATATATTAATCTACAACAAGTATTGGAAGGATCATGTTCAACATGTTGACAAGGTGCTCAAACTATTGGAGGAGAAACAATTATATGCAAAAAGCTCCAATTGTTTCTTTGGAGTACAAGAGGTGGAATATTTGGGTACTCAGTTAGCTCATAGCTCATCTTATCATCCTGAATCTAATGGGAAAATTGTGATACTGAACAAATGTTTGGAAGGATATCTTCATTGCTTTGTATCTGATAAAAAGACGTAATGTGTCAAGTGGTTTCCTCTGGCTGAATGGTGGTATAACACTTCCTTCCATACTGCAACAAAATGACCCCATTTATCGCACTTTATAGATATCATCCATCATCCATCACATCATATTTAAAAGAAAATTCTAAGGTTCAAGCAGTGGAGGATCACAACGAGCATCACCAACAAGTTCTCAAACTCTTAAAGGATAACCTCACTTTGGCACATAATAGAATGAAAAAACATGCAGATCAACATCGTAACGAAATAAGTTTTGATGTAGGTGACTGGATATTTCTATGACTACAGCCATACAAACAAATGTCCCTCAAGCAAGCTAAGAAGGATAATAAATTATCACCAAAGTATTATGGTACGTACAAGGTGTTACAAAATATTGGTACTATGGCATACAAATTGGAGCTTCTTGTATCTTGCTGAGTGCACTTATTTTTCCATGTTTCATGCTTAAAGAAGGTTATAGGTGAAAAGCTCCCAATTCAAACAATATTGTCGGAACTTGACGAGGAAGGAAAAATCATATTGGAACCTGAAGCAGTCATGGAAACCAGAACTCGACAACTACGAAATCGATCAATTTAAGAGTATATCATAAAGTGGAAGAACTTACCAGTTGAAGATTCCACATGGGAGGACAAGAATTTTATACAGAAGCATCCAAAACTACTCCAACGTTTATGACAACACTTTTTTAAGGAGAGGGGTGTGTTAGGTCCCTATACTACCAGTGTAACCCTTTATTGTTATTTGTGCAACCCCCTTATTATATTGTTGTGCCCATGTAGTCCCTATATTGTTATTATTGTGCCCCATAGAAGCCCACTATTGTTATGGTTGTGCCCTTACATTATTATTGTTAGGTCGACTCTGATTATATTATGACCCCTTAGACTCCTATATATAGAAAAGAGGTCTTGTCATTTGTATCATCCAAGAATTGTTCATTTGTGTAATGTAAAGGAGGTTGCCCCCTCAAAGAGGCTGATTTTAAAGTCGTTGATCTATCTATTCTATCTTTTTGTGAGCTGATTTCATAATAGGAATAGTGTATAATGTGACTTCTTAGAGATGGATTTGACATTACCATGGATGATAGTTATACATAGCATGGCAAAGATTATAAAGTCTATATTTGTGGCGACCATCAGAAAAGGACCTTTTCCTACTGATGTGTTGGTTGACTACTCTGTCTCTCTAACGACATTCATCTTCGTCCGGTCTACTGTCGTTCCTTTTACATTTAGTAATAGAAAGTGCAAGCTGTGGTGATCTGTGTGACAGGAGATGTGATCCCTATGACAGGAGATGAGGATCACAAGGTCAGCCGTCGATTAGAAGTAGAATTTGGACGGTAGAGATCTATGGGCGCGCAATTGAAATTTGAATTAAGTAATAACTTAAAAAGGACTTCGCTGTTGTAAATAAAAAGGGACTCAAAGGATAATCGGTTCTACGGCAATGAAAAAAATCCTTGATGTGTATTTGAATTCACAGAGTAGAGGAAGAGAGATGCCAAGAACGAAACAGATTAAGAGCTCAGGCTTGGGAGGGCCTTAAATTCTCTATGTATTACTGCGATTTTGTGATTATGAAGAAACTTCCGCCTGTATTCTTCACCCCTCTGCCCCATTCAAGTCAATTTTTAGGCCCAGGTGCTTCACTCAAGTCAAGTCAATACACTCAAAGCTCTGTAATTTTCTTCCGATTTCCCAAATCGATTTCTCCATCTTTCATTTTCCTTGTTTTGTATCTCCAACTCAGCGTTTGACGGAGGATGGAGTTTGCCAAAACTGCAATGTTGTGATTTTCTCACTATATATCTCTGGTTATCACAATCACTTAGAATACGCACCCACGTTTATACGAATCAAAACAAACACATCAACTCTCGCTGTTATTCACATTTTTAAAACTTATTTCCGAACAAAGAGTGAGTTTCGACGTGACAACAACTTTTCAGGACTCTAGAGATCATTGGAGATACATTTTATTAGATTTATAATTGAATAACAAAATTAAATAAATATTAATATTATTTTTAAATATTTAAATTTAATGTCGAATATTAAATTAAATTACTCACTCAATCTAAACTCTTTGGAATAATCATAATCATATGCACGACTACCATACTTTTGCTCATTTTTCGTTGGTGATGTTGATTTGATGTTGAGTGATTATATGATTAATTAACATCAACCTCGCTTTTAATTCAATGACTCTCCTCAACATTGTTGGAAATACTGAGAGGGGGGGGGGGTGAATCAGTATTTCTTTTTCCCACTATTGTTTTACCAGTTAAAACATATATATTCAGAACACAAAATGAACAGCAAGAATAAATGCTTTTATTAAAATAAACTGTGCAGTAAAATAGATGCAATATATAGATGGTCACAATCAGTTGCCAAGCTCCAACTTGGACTTTGGTGAGGCTCCAACCTCCAGAGCACCAACTCTATTTTGCCAAGACACCAATCTTGGACTTAGGAGCACCAACTCCCAAGGACTTCAATCCTGTTCAGTTCTGAGGCTCCAACCTCTTGGGCTCCAACCCAATCTCACTTCTGAGGCACCAGCCTCAAGGACTCCTATCCTTCTCACTTTTAAGGCACCAACCCCAAGGACTCCAATCCTTCTGCTCTCAGAACTCTTCTCTGCTAAGTTCTGTCTATTTACAGCTTCACTATAGCCTCCAAACTATAGTATCAATGACAACTATGTCTTCTTATGGATGAGTCTTCATAGCTTTGCACATTTCCCACGCACAGTCTCCAATAGCCTTCACTGCTTCTGCTACCTCTACAACCTCCGCTGCTTCTGCAGCCTCTACAGCCTCCGCTGTTTTTACTACCTCACACTCTGGTTCTTCACTCCCCACAACAGTTCTAACAGTGTTCAACAGCTGCAGCAGCGTTCACTAGCCACTTCATACTATGCTTGACCACCTTTGCTTCTTCTGCTACCTCATATTCTGATTTGTTTGCAACAACAACCACATCATGCAGTCCTCTGTTTACTGTTTTATGCATTCTTGTCTTTGTCCATTCATTTCCTCTTTCACGTTGGCTCTTCGACTTCCTTCTCGCCTCCTTTAGCTTCCTCACTATTGGCTATTTTGTCGTTGTAGCTTCCTCTGTCTCATCGTTTGCTTCTTCAGCTTCCCACTTTCGGTTTCATCTGTCTATCGAATGTTCCAATATTCACAGGACACGTACAAGAGGAAGAGAGGCTGTATACACAAAGAATACTTATTACAAGTTATACCTGTAACAACGTTCCTTTTATCCATAATTATTTTGACATAAACAGGGCTTTACAGTGTTTATGGAGGCTTTCATTTGTAAAGACTATACCATCAGGGTGAGCCCACATGTCACATTACCACCGGCATCGTTCTGAATATTGGAACCGTTATCATATGCATTTTGGCCCTTCAAACCGCGCGCAAGGCAAATATGAATTACACGGGAAATATGAGCAAAAACAGGTGAAAGTGCTAAAGGGCGGACTTCAAGGATCATAGCACCCGTATCTATACCTATATCAGGTCCGCAGCCTTATCGCAATCGACGATCGCAAAGGGCCAATGGCCGATGGGCCGATCCTCCTATGGATGCGATATTCCATATAATCATGTTGTATATGCCTGTCGGGTCCACTGCTCCTATCGCTATCGGCGATCGCAACATAACTGCAGTCACCAATGGCCGATGGCCGATGCGATGGACCGGATGCGATATGGTAGTAAACCATAATTTATATGCCCGTCGGGTCCACTGCTCCTATCGCTATCGGCGATCGCAACATAACTGTAGTCACCAATGGCCGATGGCCGATGCGATGGACCGGATGCGATATGGTATTAAACCATAATTTATATGCCCGTCGGGTCCGCGTATATTGTCGCAATCGGAGGCAGGGCCTTTACCACTCCCGATACCTGCTCCGAAATGCCGGATGCGATATATTATAGATTGGTTTTAATGCCTCCGTCGGGTCCACAACCTTATATGTATCACTATCGGTGATCACACCTCCCGAAGTCCCGATGCGATATGCCGGACCCGATAGGATCCCAAATCTCCCGTGCATATATTTTCAAGTCCAGTTTCCGCCTGCGATAGTGTATTTGCCCTTTAGCCTCCATTTGCGCCTCCGGTAGTGTTTTACACATATATGCATAGTTTTACAAGCCCAATAGTGTTAAACAATATGTATCTAAGTCTTCCGCCTCCGATACAGTATGCCTTAAGCACTATTGCTCCGATGGCTGTGATTGCTGCGTCCCATGGATATATGGCTCCAGATAGTTGTGTGCTCCTCTTGTAGGTTCTTCGTGGGCATGTATTACATGTAGCACTCTTCCGATATGGCTTCTCTTGCTCTAATATCCTCCGTTTGCTCTGCTTTGGCATATATTACAAGCAACGTTCATCTTGCTCTAATATGGCTCTCCGATGACTCCGATGGCCCTATTTGCTTTGTTTCCGCATATTTATGGTATATATATATATATCTATATATATATATATATATATATATATATATATATATATATATATATATATGGCTCCTCTCGTGATGCTTCATGCTCTGTTAGCTCCTCTGATGGCTTTGTGCGCTCCTCTCATCTCCGTCTGCTCCTCTTTGGCATATACCGATGGCTCTATATATATTGCTCCTCTTGGCTCCTCTTGCTCCATCTGCTCTTCTCTATCTGTCTCCTCTTGGCTCCTCTTGTTCCATCTGCTCCTCTCGGTCCGTCTGCTCCATTTGCTCCTTTGGTGGCTCTGTCTGCTCCTCTCGTCTCCATCTGCTCCTCTGGCCTGGCAGTGTCTTTCAAAGACCTCCTTGCATATAAGTCTGTTTCCGCATATAAATATGATATATATATATATATATATATAGATATATATATATATATATATGGCTCGGCTATCCTGATGGCCTTGCTCCTGTCTCTTCATGAATCTGCTCTGCATCCCCTTGGCTTCATGTCATCCTCTAGTATCCAGAATATTGCCATATTGACATCAATGACAACTTAGGTCAACAATCTCCCCCTTTGTTATTGATGGCAATATTCTTCTTCTCTCCCCCTTTGACATCAATGGCAAAGGAGTGCTCTGGGACTCCCCCTATCAAACTGCTTCTGCTCTTCATGAATGGTAGATCTTCATGGGTCTATGACTCCCCCTGTCATAGTGCTCTTCTTCTTCAAGATAGAAGGATTGATGCTTTATCATCTTCATGTCTCAGAACTGCTTTATCATGGCTTCAACAATGCTTAGGGATGCTCTACTTTAATGCTTTCATTCAGATTGCAAATGGCCATACACAAGTGTCCAAGTCCAGGCTTTCATGCTCAATCCATATTGATGTCTCCATAGGAAGAATAGAGAGACCTTCATAGTTCGAATCAAGAGAGAGACTGCTACTGAGATTGTCTTTCTTCAGATCTAAGTTTATTTGTGTCTTTGTGCTTCCCTTTAAGTTACTGCCATCTAGTATTCAATCATCATTGCATTTGGACAAAAATGTGAGGGGTTGTGCCTTGCTGTTGCTATATTCCTTAAGTGATCTGTATCAGCTTAAGTTATGCTTGACTACACAACATTCTCATTCCTATGAGCCATGTTTTCCTTGCGTTCTTATACATATCTCTGCATATTCAAATATCCAATCTGTGACTGCCTTTCAAATACAATTGCTGATCTGCATCCTTTTACAATGCTTCAGTTTGTTATATGTTGCTAGCTGCTCTTACTTCAAACTCCATTCCATATGTATCTGTTTGTTTGAAGACTACCTCTATCAGTTTCCAGAATTTCTCTGTTCTCACATTTAATTCTTGAGTTAATACATTCAACATCTGTAATATCAGCACCATAATTGTTTCTCCAATTACAGAATCATGTTCTTCAATGGAGTATTCCTAAGAAATGATCTTCATCAAAGAATTATTGTTAATATAGCTCAATAAGGATTTCATAGGGACCCTTTCACTAATAGCTTCAGCAATAATGATCAAGAATTACAGGCTCCCCCTAACTGTATGCATCATCTCCTTTTGGCAGAGTCTTCTCATAAAATGCTTAGATTGGCTAGAGAGCTCAAGGGACTTTCGGACTGTATTTCCTTCCTTCTCCATACTTGTGTAACTTTCTTCTTTTGCATGGTTCTAGCTTGTGTAAGAGCCCATGTTAAGTTACAATCACGTGCCATATGACCAATGTTATGACACTTGAAGCATTCTACATTGTTCATGAATAAGAACTCATGATTTCTTCCTGTAAAATTATTTCTTGGAGGTTGTCGGAGACTATAGCATCTATTTCTATGAGATGGTTGGGGACCATAACATCTATCTTTATGATATACTTTACAATCTTTTTCCATATGACCAAAGTTTGAACAGGAATGACAATAACCAAAAAATGAACTTTGGTACTTGGGAGATGGAGGTTTCCTTGATGTACTTCTGAAGCCTTTCTGCCTTGAGATCCTTTGATGATAACCATTGCCTCTTGCATCTTTGTCATCATCTATATTTCTTCTTGGACCAGGATTTCTTCTTGGAGCAGGATTTGTTCTATTGTAACCTTGATTTTTCTCCTTGCCTTTGCTGGAACTGGGAGCATCACCATTTCTTTCTGTCTTCTTTATATCTCTTTTGTTTGAAGCATTTTCATTCTTGTTTGAGGATTCTCCTACATATCTGAGACCTGATTTATCAGATGGACTTCTATGATAGCTGAGCATGTCATCCAAAACCTGAGAGCTCTTCAAGATTTTGTTCATCCCTTCAACCTTTTTCCTGAGGAGGACAATCTCTTCTTCCAATCTTTCACACTCACTATTCTTCTTTGCAAGTTGTTCCTCAGTTTCTTCCTTGCTACGAGTAGCTTCAGCTGCTACTATTTTAAGGGAGATGATATCTGACTTCATTTTGAAGATTTCTTCATTCTTTGCTTGACTGCTCTCCATTCTCTTCTCAACTCCTTGGATTCTTCATCCATACTGCTATCATCACTCACAGATTTCCAGATTTCAAAGCCTTGAGTCTATAAGAAATTCCTCATTCTTGCTTCCCATATATTAAAGTTCCCATTGAGCCTTGGAGCCTCCTCAAATTCATTGTCTTCTATTTTAGTAGTAGAGGGAGACACATCCTTAGGAGGATTGGAGACTTTCTTCCTTGACCTCGCCATTTGTGTTATAAGAGTCAACCTTCATGTTGTTAAGCTTTGAATGAAGGAACCTGCTCTGATACCAATTGTTGGAAATACTGAGAGGGGGGGGGTGAATCAGTATTTCTTTTTCCCACTATTGTTTTACCAGTTAAAACATATATATTCAGAACACAAAATGAATAGCAAGAATAAATTCTTTTATTAAAATAAACTGTGCAGTAAAATAGATACAATATATAGATGGTCACAATCAGTTGCCAAGCTCCAACTTGGACTTTGGTGAGGCTCCAACCTCCAGAGCACCAACTCTATTTTTCCAAGACACCAATCTTGGACTTAGGAGCACCAACTCCCAAGGACTTCAATCCTGTTCAATTTTGAGGCTCCAACCTCTTGGGCTCCAACCCAATCTCACTTCTGAGGCACCAGCCTCAAGGACTCCTATCCTTCTCACTTTTAAGGCACAAACCCCAAGGACTCCAATCCTTCTGCTCTCAGAACTCTTCTCTGCTGAGTTCTGTCTATTTACAGCTTCACTGTAGCCTCCAAACTACAGTATCAATGACAACCATGTCTTCTTATGGATGAGTCTTCACAGCTCTGCACATTGCCCACGCACAGTCTCCAATAGCCTTCACTGCTTCTGCTGCCTCTACAACCTCCGCTGCTTCTGCAGCCTCTACAGCCTCCGCTGCTTTTACTACCTCACACTCTGGTTCTTCACCCCCCACAATAGCTCTAACAGTGTTCAACAGCCGCAGCAGCGTTCACCAGCAACTTCATACTATGCTTGACCACCTCTGCTGCTTCTGCTACCTCATATTCTGATTTGTTTGCAACAACAACCACCTCATGCAGTCCTCTGTTTACTGTTTTATGCATTCCTGTCTTTGTCCATTCGTTTCCTCTTTCTCGCTGGCTCTTCGGCTTCCTTCTCGCCTCCTTCAGCTTCCTCACTATTGGCTATTTTGTCGCTGTAGCTTCCTCTGTCTCATCGTTTGCTTCTTCAGCTTCCCACTTTCGGTTTCATCTGTCTATCGAACGTTCCAATATTCATAGGACACATACAAGAGGAAGAGAGGTAGTATACACAAAGAATACTTATTACAAGTTATACCTGTAACAACGTTCCTTTTATCCATAATTATTTTGACATAAACAGGGCTTTACAGTGTTTACGGAGGCTTTCATTTGGAAAGACTATACCATCAGGGTGAGCCCACATGTCACATTACCACCGGCATCGTTCTGACTATCGGAACCGTTATCATATGCATTTTGGCCCTTCAAACCGTGTGCAAGGCAAATATGAATTACACGGGAAATATGAGCAAAAACAGGTGAAAGAGCTAAAGGGCGGACTTCAAGGATCATAGCACCCGTATCTATACCTATATCAGGTCCGTAGCCTTATCGCAATTGGCGATCGCAAAGGGCCAATGGCCGATGGGCCGATCCTCCTATGGACGCGATATTCCATTTAATCATGTTGTATATGCCTGTTGGGTCCACTGCTCCTATCGCAACATAACTGCAGTCACCAATGGACGATGGCCGATGCGATGGACCGGATGCGATATGGTAGTAAACCATAATTTATATGCCCGTCGGGTCCACTGCTCCTATCGCTATCGGCAATCGCAACATAACTGTAGTCACCAATGGCTGATGGCCGATGCGATGGACCGGATGTGATATGGTATTAAACCATAATTTATATGCCCGTCGAGTCCACATATATTGTCGCAATCGGAGGCAGGGCCTTTACCACTCCCGATACTCGCTCCGAAATGCCGGATGTGATATATTATAGATTGGTTTTAATGCCTCCGTCAGGTCCACAACCTTATATGTATCACTATCAGTGATCACACCTCCCGAAGTCCCGATGTGATATGCCGGACCCGATAGGATCCCAAATCTCCCGTGCATATATTTTCAAGTCCAGTTTCCACCTGCGATAGTGTATTTGCCCTTTAGCCTCCATTTGCACCTCCGGTAGTGTTAAACACATATATGCATAGTTTTACAAGCCCGATAGTGTTAAACAATATGTATCTAAGTCTTCCGCCTCCGATACAGTATTCCTTAAGCACTATTGCTCCGATGGCTGTGATTGCTGCGTCCCATGGATATATGGCTCCAGATAGCTGTGTGCTCCTCTTGTAGGTTCTTCGTGGGCATGTATTACATGCAGCACTCCTCCGATATGGCTCCTCTTGCTCTGATATCCTCCGTTTGCTCCTCTTCTTTGGCATATATGTATGGTCTATAAGTATGGCTCCGACAACTTTGCTTTGGCATATATTACAAGCAACGTTCATCTTGCTCTGATATGGCTCTCCGATGACTCCGATGGCCCTATTTGCTTTGTTTCCGCATATTTATGATATATATATATATATATATATATATATATATATATATATATATATATATATATGGCTCCTCTGGTGGTGCTTCATGCTCTGTTAGCTCCTCTGATGGCTCTGTGCGCTCCTCTCATCTCCATCTGCTCCTCTTTGGCATATACCGATGGCTCTATATATATTGCTCCTCTTGGCTCCTCTTGCTCCATCTGCTCTTCTCGGTCCGTCTCCTCTTGGCTCCTCTTGTTCCATCTGCTCCTCTCGGTCCGTCTGCTCCATTTGCTCCTTTGGTGGCTCTGTCTGCTCCTCTCGTCTCCATCTGCTCCTCTGGCCTGGCAGTGTCTTTCAAAGACCTCCTTGCATATAAGTCTGTTTCCGCATATATATATATATATATATATATATATATATATATATATATATATATATATATATATATATATGGCTCGGCTATCCTGATGGCCTTGCTCCTGTCTCTTCATGAATCTGCTCTGCATCCCCTTGGCTTCATGTCATCCTCTAGTATCCAGAATATTGCCATATTGACATCAATGACAGCCTAGGTCAACAAACATGTCCATCAGATATATAACATTTCTCATGATTTACATTATGTAATTCAATATTTACTATATGCCAATATTTTAAAGATATATTTTATTTGGAATAAAAATTATATTTTATATATATATATATCTATATATATATATATTTTAAAAATTAATATAGTAAAGAAAGGAAAAAGTGAAAAAAGAGATATTTAATATAATATAATAAAAAAATATTTAAATGTGAAATTTAAGGTAGGACGATATTTCTAACTATCTATTATATTTCTTTTCATTTGACAAGTTTAGAATAGGAAAGGTGGTGAGGTTAAATAATTTTATATTAAAATAATAACTATATTAAAAAGAAAATAATAATTACATTTAAAGTAAATTTAAATTTATATTAAAATTAATTTATTTTGAAATCATATTAATAAAATTGTTAAAATATATTATCATATTTCAAAAATATAAAAGATTTGATTAAAATCATATTAAAGGAAAAATAACAAAACAAAAAACATCAAGATGAAGTTGGGCCAACAAAATCACAAAAAACATTTAGATGAAGTTGCACCAACAAAATATTAATGAGGAAGGCACAAGTTGCACCAACAAAATATTAATAATGAGGAAGCCACAAACTTGAAATCTTTAATAATAACAAATAGAGTAGTCTAACGAGGCCACAATTTTGCTCGAAAAATAATGGAAATTCTGGCAAGATTTTGATTAAAATCTGATAGAAATTTTGGGAAATCTGAGTTACAGCTGTCAAGCTTCAGGATTTTGGGTACCCCAATGGTTTTTTATGGTGTTGAATCCATTTCCACCATCAAAAGACAATTTAAGCAATCCTATGGTTGGATTTTTTGAAATAAAAAATGGTACAAAAAATTGCTTTCCAAGCAAAATCGTGATTTAGTTCCTAGATAGTAAATGTGTTATTCAAGATATAATCAATCAAGGAACTGGAAATGCTCCTTTGATCATTTAATCGAGGGATAAGACCAGGTTGTATATTTGATTGTATTGTCATGAATTAAACATATCAGATTAAAAACGATTGGGATATTGTCGTACTCGTCTTTGTAGAGCTAATCTTCTTTCCTCTAACTCAATGTCTCGGGAAATAATGGCCCAATTCCTAGCACATTATTCATTGGAAAGTGAATTTTTCAAAATAAAATCAAGCAGAGAATGAGCAATGTTAGTTTGATCATGGATCCAAAAGCCAAGGTTAGGTTGTTCTGGAGACTGAATTGTCATGGAACTAATGAGATTTCAAAAGATTGAGGGAACGAATCGTTCCCTAGTATGGTTGCCAAAAAAGATGTTGATGTTATTATAAGATTAACAAATCAACTCCCTCGAATATCGTTCTCACAACGAGATAATGAGACACTAGCTCATATATGAAGGGGTGTGGGATTATTTTATGTATTTTATGAATTTTTTGGATTTTTATCAAGTGTAGAAAAACAAAGTAGCAATTAAAATAGTTGTATATACATTAACTACAATAATTACAATTGAAATAAATAAATATGCAACATATAAATAGAAAATTCAAAATGAAAGATTAGACAAAAGTAACGAACTAATCAAAGCCCAAGGTTTTGTACAACATAAGTTGTTATAATTACAAACAAGGTAGTAAGCTAATCAGGATTGGGGCAACAACCTTGTATCATGTAGAGCATAAACTACGAAAAATAAATAAGTAAACTATTGAGAAATAGTATAAAACAAATTAGACATAGAGAGGTATATAAACAGGTATTTGATGAATCAATGGCCGATTTTTATTGAAATGAGACAAAGTACAACCAAAATTCTAAATTCAATCCTTTGTGAAGACTTTTGACTAACCCAATCATAGACTATTGCAATGTAAAGCTATCATATATAATAATTCGAGCAAGAAACAAGAGTAGCAACAAAATGAAATCCTTCAAGCGAGTAAGATGTGGGCAACTTGTTTTTCTGCAAATAACTAGTTGTTAGCACTGGCAATATATTAGCTTGACCTTCAAACAACAATAAAAATAATCAGAAAGACACAATATACCTAAATAATAATTAGTAATTTCAAAGGAGTCACCTAGCTTGTTGCCCATAGATGATATAGATTTGTTGTCACCATCGGGATTAGCTTCAGAGTTTGTGAGAAACTATAAAAAATAATAAATAGAAGTTATAACATACCTCTCCCTCAACAATTCTCCTTTTGCCTTCATAGATTTATCCTCTTTTAAGAAGGCTTCAAGCAGTTTTGGTAGTTTTTCTTTAGGCTTAAAGATTGAATTAGTTGGATCTTTAATCAAAGATGATTAGATAAATAAGAGGAGAAAATTTTAAAGGTTGTTAAAATAATTAAATTAAGACTAGACTCTAATAGGTGGGACCCTCTATAATCCATTCGATCAAGTTTCCTCTTTATTTTATCATAAATAATCATTATGTGTCATTTATCTATTGACCTTTTTCATTTCAAATCAAATTGTTGGTTGTAACATATAACACAAATAAGAATTAACCATCACAAATAAACAACCATTGCATAAAATTGATCTAGGTGGATATTGGTGGCCACCTGCCTATTCCACTTGGACCCCCACCATTGTTTCTTTTAGTTTTTCAATTTCCTTATTTGTAGCACAATTTACTAATTTTGGCAGTTTTTCGAGTCCTCAACTTCTGGAGTAGTTTTGAGGCCCTAAACGATGTTTTTTGGGAAAACCAGGACCAACATGGGGCATGGATTGTTGTTGGTGTTGTTGGTCATTCAAAATTTGTATTCCTCGGATAGATCTTTCTAAAGAGGTATTGTGCTCGTCAAGCAGAGATTGTATGCCACAGTTACGACCCCGGGAAGTTGATGTACCAATTTACCCAAACTGGGCCCATAGTTTGACGCTTCATCTCCTAAGGTTAGGTTTTTGGATGTTTAGGGTTTTCCATTGTTTCTCAATAATAAATAGGCCTTTGAGCCTCATTGTAACACAGTTCAGAGGCATGTAGCCACCACATCTCTTCTCAGAGATAAGCTACCATCGCCCAAGCTAGTCTTATTTCCATTCTATTTGTAAGCATATTTTAGTATTTGATATTAATAAAATGAAGAGTTATTTCTACTGCATCTCTGTATTTATGGTTATAAATGTAATTTGTTGCATTCCTGTTTAAATCTGGATTAGTGGTATCAGAGTGGTCTGCTCTTTCTTTATTTTACTTTGCATGTCCCCAACGAGGTCGGGATATAAGGAGTTAGGGCTCAATCTGGTTGAACCTTTGCAACATCAGCCTTGCAAACCCAATTGGCTACCCATGGGGGAAGAAAAGAAAGAAAAGGGGGTAGGAGATCCTATCAAAATATTGCTCGAGGAGGCCCTTGAGAAACAAAGGAACGCGATGATGGATAACTTTTCCCAGATCCTTCAACGGTTTCCCACCGACAACGCATCCACATCCAACAGTCACTCTGGAGGCTCCACTCCTTTTAAGGTACAAGTAAACTTTGACACTCCCATATTTTAGGGATAAATAGATGCAGACGCCATAGATAAATGGTTAAATATTCTAGAAGGATATTTTTTGTTAATGATTTTTCCAGTCGAGAAAATATTACTTTTTCTCTTCTCAAAGTTGCCCCCCACGTCAAGGACTGGTGGGAAACCTACTGTGAGAAGAAGGATGAAAGTACGACCACATTGTTTTCAGCTGCACCCACTTGGAATTCATTCGTGATTGCTATCAAGGAGAAGTACTACCTTGTCGGGAGCTATGAGGATAAATACATAAATTGGACAACACTGCGACAGGGAAGGGACCAAGATGTGTCGGATTTTACCAATGTTTTTCATACCCTTCGCACGAAGTTGGGTATCAAGGGTTCTGAGAAACATTTGGTATTCAAGTACCGCGGATGCCTACATAGGTACATCTAGGATGAGATGGAGTTCATGGACATCTCCTCACTCGGAACAACGCACCGATACGCTGTCAAGATCAAGCAAAAGTTTAAACAGAAGAAGTGAGACTTTGGATCTGCGAATCCGAAGCAAGGGAAAGGTGCCCCTAAACCACAAAACAAAGGACAAAGCCAAGGTAGGGCGACCTAGGACAACCCTCCAAAGCCGCAATAAAAGAACAACACCGTGAAGCCAAAGAAGGACACGGGAAAGTGGTGTGAGTTCCATAAGAGCTCCACTCACAACACAAGTGTGTGTCGCTAAGCAGTCACTGGTGGTCGAGCTGAAGGCTTCAGAATTAGATTCATGTTCTGACTCTGAGTTAGAACTCGACAAGGGGAATGACAAAGGGAAGCAGATTATCAATGTGGATCCCAATGCCACTATTGCCACCACGAAGATCCAAAAGGAGGAACCCGAAGATCTAGCGGAGGAGGAGCACCTCTTCTACTCCCAGATGTGGGTAAAGGGTTCCCCACTACAATTCATTGTTGACAGCGGGAGCCAAAAGAACCTCATTTCAGCAAAGGTCGTGAAGCGGCTGGGCTTACCGACCAGAACACATTTGTAACCGTACACCATGATGTTGCCTTCCATACAACATCAAGCCCTTCATGGATAAGGTATTGTGTGATGTTGCTCCCCTTGATGTTTGTGATGTATTATTAGGCCAATCATACTTCTGGAAGCGACATGCTGTGTATGAGTCAAGGCCACACATTGTTATTGTTACTTTGGGAAATAAGTTTTACAGGACACCGGAGGTAGCACCGCCTACCGCCATCTCTTTGGTTACTGTAAAACAATGCAGTAAGTTCATTTCCAAAACTGGGAAATTTGTTTTCTTGATGATATGCCCTTGGGGAAAGAAGAAGACGATGGCCATGACCTCCAGACAAGGCCCCTTTGCATGATAACAACAGATGGACAAGGTTGTGGAGGAGTACGAGGACATCTTCAGCTCCCCCACAGGGGTGCGTCTACACTGTCAGGTCAAGCACTCCATTGATATGACCCTAGGTGCGTCATTGCCCAATGGACCAATCTATCAACTCTCCGTTATGGAGAAAGACGAAATCAAGAGGTAGATTTAGGAGATGTTGTAGAAAGGTCACATCCATCCGAGTTCATCGCCCTGTGGGAGCCCGATCATGTTGGTATAGAAGAAGGATGGGACTTGGAGACTCTGTATTGACTATTGAGCGTTGAACAAGATCATTGTTCGAAATAGGTACCCGATCCCATAGATTGACGATCTTCTTGACCAACTCAAGGGGGAAAATATTTCAGCAAAATCAACTTGAAGTCCAGATATCACCATGTACCAATCGAACCCTCCGATGTGTGGAATACTACCTTCAAAGCCAAGGAGGGCATTTTCGAATGGTTGGTTATGCCTTTCGGATTGATGAATGCTCCTGCAATGTTCATGAGGCTGATGGATGACATATTGCGGCCATTCACCAACTCATTTGTCGTGGTATACTTGGATGACATCCCGATCTTCAGTTAGATTTGGGAAGAGCACCTACACCACATCTGACAAGTTCTCCAAACACTGTGGCAACACAAGATGTGTGCCAGTTTGGAGAAATGCACTTTTGGCATGACCTAGTTTGAGTATCTGGAATAAATTATTGATGAACGGGAGCTGCATGTGGATCCAGCCAAGATCCAAGTCATTCAGGATTGTCTAGCCCCAACCACTTTGACAGAGCTCTGCAACTTTCTTGGTCTTGCAAATTTCTACTATAGGTTCGTGTTGGGATTCTCTCATATCGCTTGGCCCTTGAGTCAAGTCACCAAGGGAGGAGCAAAAGAAAAATTATTTTTGTCTGAATTTCAACAGAAGGAATTTATAGAGTTGAAACATCACCTCTGCTCTGCAGCAGTGCTCACATTATCAGACTTGCAACAACCATTTGAGATTGAGACAAATGTCTCTGACTATGCTATTGGGGCAGTCCTTACTCAACAGGGGCATCCAGTGGCATATCATAGTGAGACACTTTTAGACACAATCCAGAGGTATCCAAATTATCACAAAGGGATGTATTCCATTGTGCAGGCCTATCAACAATGGAAGCATTACATTTTGGGGAAGGAAACGGTCATCCACATAGAACACCGGCCCCTACAGTTCATACAGACACAAGAGAAGTTGAAAAATGATCTCCATCAGAAGTGGTCCACATACCTCCAACAGTTCCATTTGAATATCAAGTATAAGAAAGGCAGCATCAATAATGTTGCAGACTGCCTCAACTGATCACCGACCATGGCATCAACCACCGTGTTCAACTCTTGTGGGCACGAGACTTCTGATTGGATACTTCTATACAAAAGTGACGCAGAATTTGACCACACATACCAGATGCTCTTGGAGGGTTAGAAAGTTCCAAATTTTCACCTCCATGATGCCCTGTTATGCCACTTGGGACACGTTTGTGTTCCTTCAAGCGAGAGTGCCAAGATGATTTGGGAAGCACACTACAGTTGGGCTGCTGGGAATTTCGGGGTCGAGAAAATAGTGGCAGTATTGTAGAAGTATTCCTATAGGCCGAATCTTTGACAAGATGTCGAGAAGTACATCAGATCTTGCACTTCCTATGTCACTGCCAAACCGACCATCAAGAAGCAAGACCTTTATACTCCGCTACCTACCTCTAGTCAACCTTGTGAATCCATCTCCATGGATTACATGTCGGACCTTCCTTCTACTAAGCATGGAAATGACTATGTTTTTGTGGTTGTTGATAGATTCTCGAAGATGGCCATTATGGTGGCCTACAAGAAGAATATCATAGTAGAAGCCACTGCTAAACTCTTATTTGAAGGAGTGTGGGTACACTTTGGGATCCCACAGTTTATCATCTTAGAGCGGGACAGCAAGTTCCTCAGTACATTTTGGACAAGTATTTGGTCAATGTTAGACACCAAGCTCACTAAGTCCACAACTTTCGATCCCCAAACTGATGGCCAGACAGAGGTTGTCAACAGGATGGTCGTACACATTTTGCGCATGTACAACTCAAAGCATCCATGCACATGGGATGAGAGCCTTCCCTATGTCCAACACAGCTATAATTGAGCTCTTCACAGCTTGACGGGCCACAACCCTTTTCAGGTGGGCTTCGGATGCCAGCCATTATCTCCCAATGATGTGACCATACCATTTGCATCTACTCAAGCAGGTTCAGCTCATGTCCAGTCCGAAGCCGAGAAGGAAACAAAATTCATTGAGCACATATGAAATTTCCGTTAGCAGGTCCACAACATTCTAGAGAAATCAAATGCTAAGTAGAAGCAACAACATGATCAACATCGGGCGCCACACAAGTTTCAGGTGGGCGACAAAGTCTGGTTGCATTTGCGGAAGGAATGCCTTACCAAAACCTATCAGAAACTCAAACCACTCTAATATGGTCCTTACACCATTACCAAGGTTGTGGAAGACAATGCAGTTGAGCTCAAAATTCCCCCATTCCTTAGCCTGCACCCAATGTTCAATGTGGACCACCTTCGACCATACTTCCCACCATTGCTAGACACATTAGGCATTACAGAACAACTCACACATACAGAGTGAAATCCAGATTGCATGGAACAAGCCATAAATGATCGGATCATGGACACGTAGATCAAGAACACCCGAAAACAAAGGATCCAACTATATCGAGTTGTCAAAGCAGGCCAACTCCTTCACCAGGGCAAATGGCTCACTAGGGACCAAGTTCAGCAAAAGTTTCCTCATCTCATAGAGGGAGCTAAGTAAGGTTCTGCACAGGTAAATATCTGCACACTACGTTGCATGCAAAGCTCCACACACTGTTTAAAAACTTTAGTTTACATGTCTTCCTTTCAAAAAAAGGAAAAAAATCAACGCCATGTGTTCTTAAATGCTTAATTGATCTAGATTTAAATAGGAATGCAAAAAATTACATATATAACCATAAATACAAAGTTGCAATAGAAATGACACTTCATTAATATCAAATACTGAAATATGCTTACAAACAGAATGGAAATAAGACTAGCTCGAGTAATGGTAGCTTATTTCTCAGAAGAGATGTGGCGGATACCTTCCTTTAAACTCTGTTACAATGAGGCTCAAAGACCTATTTATTATTGAGAAATAATGGAAAACCCTGAACATCCAAAAACCTAACCCTAGGAGATGAAGTGCTAAACTATGGGCCCCATTTGGGTAAATTGGTACATCAACTTCCCGAGGTTGTAACTTTCGCATACGATCTCATGCTTTTCTTCTATTGTTACTTTATGTTCATCATTGCAGTGGAACATAAAGGAACAATAGAAGAAAAGCATGCACACATAGAGACACTAGGATTGGTCAAAGATTAGGGAAAAACCCACTACGAGGAAAACACTTGTAAATTATTCTTCTTCTTAGATCGTCATCAACTGATTCAACAAAAGAGAGTACAATGATCCATATCTTCATCAATGCAAGAAAACAACTAGAACATTCATGACATGACCATAAACATGCTTGTACTAAAAAAACCTGATTCTAAGGATTGTAATGCACTGTCACTAACTATAGTCATATGCTAAATACGATTGTCATTGAGTGGAATATTCAGAATACTGATACTTTATCTTTTAGTCCGGGATGCTCCCTTAGACACTCTATGAAAGCATCTAAGACTGACCTGGATGCTCCCAGGTGAACTACATGCAAGCGTTTGGGGCCAAATTGGACTGCGGAAACTCTAGCCTCCCAGACGCTCCCTTAGACACTGTGTGCAGGCATCCAAGAATTCCCAAACGCTCCCTTGACCATACCCTGTGATCATCTATGGAGGAAAATCCTTAGTTATGAGCATGCATACGAGACTCAAAAACCCTAAACATGTGCAAGCTTCATCCATGTAGTTTCAGACCCTTTGCGCAAGCTTTCCTCCAATAGACCTGTGCGAGCCAACCAATAGAAGAGAGAAGAAAGTGCTTGATGGTTGTGTCCAAAATGAGCTTGACGTCCCTTCTATTTATAGGCTTTCGTGAGGGTCCATTTGATGTTGAGGCTGACTTGTCCAATTGTATATGTTTATAGGGACGACCTAATCCAATATACATGAGTAAATAAATAAATTCAAAAACCAACTTTTGCTTGTCCAAATAAGGTGTTATTTAGGTCAATTTTGGTCCTCTCAAAAAGAGGAATCTATTGAAATTAAAATTTTCATCATACAAGCTATCCAATGTGGAATTTGACCGTAGTTTCATAATTTTAACACTCCTTCTCAACTTGGGAGAATTCCACCTTCCAATAGTTGTCCATCGATCAATATTCCATCCTAGTATCTCAAGTGTCATCACATATCATCATTGATCATCCATTTCATGTAACAGTCATGCCATACAAATCATCAATGTACATCCCAATCCATCCCTTGCTTATCTCTTGATCGTCCTTGTTCATATGCTGAATATTATTGAATCTAAAAGAATAAAAAACTGTTAACGAAGGGGAGCTTAAGCTGCCACCCTCTATTCATCAGGCTACTACCCAGTATTTCTATCAGCAGGCTACTACCCAAAATCTTTGTCAGGGGGCCACTACCCAAAATATCAGTTAGCGGGATACTACCCGAAATATTAGTCAGTGGGCTACTACCCAGAATGTCTATCGGTGGGCTACTACTCGGAATATCAGTCAACAAACTACTGCCCAGAATATCAATCATCGAGCTACTACCTGGAATATCTATCATCGGGCTACTACCCGAAATATCTATCATCAGGCTACTACCCATAATATCTGTCAGTGTATCATCATTGGAGAGCATATCATCAAGGAGCAGATCTCAACTTGGAATCACATTGGGGAGCTACTACTCAACCCAAAATCTCATGGGGGAGCTACTACTACGACCCCATATCGAGCAATATATAATATAGGGGATCTACTACTCATCCCATCATATCGTGTACTGATCTTCCTAGAATGACCCTCAATAGTCATGTGGTAGAACACCTACATCATAACCCTATCTTGGGAGAGATACATGACTGACAAAAGGTAAGGATCTCATGCCCCCAAGCCTCCTCACCCATTGGCAAGACGAAGAGGGATAATACCAACAAGCCCAACTTGTGGATATGATGCCAACTGAGGTATACTCTGCAAAGACCAAGATAGGGTGAATTACTACTTCAACCCTATGGGTAACAGATAGGGGTGATACCCTATTCTCTAGAGTTCCCTCAACCCCAGGAGCCCTCTATCTCAATTCCACACCCTCGGAGCTCAGATAGGGGAGGAAGAGAATGGCTTAGTGTCCTCAATCAACGATGTTCTCTATAGCAACATATTTATGGTAATCATCATGTCTCAATAAAAATTGTTTCATGTTCATACATGACATCAAATCAAACATCATGTTAGAAAATAAATAATCATATAAATCACAACATGATACCATAATCATCCTCCTTCTCAAGGAGGTGCCAATCACAATCCTAATCTTATCTCGAATAGCTGTATAGGTTCACTAAAATTATTTCAACTATATTTATGGGAATCTCTACCAATCAAAACCCATTCTTTATCATCAAAATGTATCAAAAAAAATTCTCAAACATCTCTTCAAATGATTCTTCATTCTATTTCATAGCTTGTTATGCTAGAAACATCATACTCAACCTCAGTCATGCTACATACCTCTCATCAAGATATCATCGCAGATTTCATACGAAGGCAACACTCACATGTGCTCATCTCATCAATAATGATCCCAATCATCATCGACACATCCATATAGTCATATGTCATAGGAAGAATATCTCACACCAAAAATAAATTGTCCTATGCAAGTATCTTGAAGGGTGCTAGGTGGAAACTCTATGTGAATGAATCGACTCAGGCTCTATGCACGTCATGTATGTATATAGACAGATGTTCAAAAAAATAACATCTATGCTTCAATCAATTGTTGGTTTCCAAGTAA
Source organism: Pinus tabuliformis (assembly GCA_031772625.1). Taxonomy (NCBI): domain Eukaryota; kingdom Viridiplantae; phylum Streptophyta; class Pinopsida; order Pinales; family Pinaceae; genus Pinus; species Pinus tabuliformis. The sequence continues at coordinate 1,576,035,591 of CM062804.1, forward strand.
AGTTCAACGATATCTCTTCAATTAGGGTGTCCAAGGATTCACATTTCCTCTTTTCAATACTACTTAAATAGCTTCACAACATAGATTATCTTTTCCCATTTTTTAGAAATTGATTCATCATGCCATGATTCATCATCTCAAACTTTAGAAGCCATCCCCCTCTTACTTAGATCATCAGAGGCTCATTACCTGTCAGGAGTAGACCATTAATGTATTAAAACCAAAACCAAAATCAAAGTCATACCTTGAAACACCTCATCCTGGCTTCACTCGATAACAAACAATGCAGGCATATATGGATTTCATGCAATGCTCTTTGCAAACATAACATTTTACTAAACCAACTTTCTCAAATTTTCATAAATAAATATTGTACCATCAACTAAGTCAACTCATCAATATCACAATATCAATTATTTAGACCAGGTGACAGGTAGAGCTCACATCGAGTCTTGACTTTATTATCATCTATCATACAATATCAATCAAGTCATTCTCATAATCATAATACAAGTCATATTTGTCATAATATAAGTCATCATAAGTGACTATGATCATATATCATTCTCATCAAGGAAAATCATCAATCGTCAAATCAAATCATTAGACATTAGGACAAATCCAGATTTTCTATCGCAGAGAGATATATAGTCCAAAAAAAATTCTCAATATCAAGTCAGAGTTCTAAATCATTGTCAAGTGTCATATCAAACTTAAAACATTTCTTATCTATATCTGTCAACCAAATATCCCATGTCACAAATTTCAGTGGTTAAATCATAATGTAATATCTACATGCTTATCTTGGTCACCTGCAAACACAAGTTCATATTATAGAAAATATCTAAACTTTTCTTGCTGACAGATCTTTCTATCTTCATATATGTAGGACTGACATGCTTCAAGTGGACATCTTGTTTCATGCACAATACTTCACTTTTCTATGATCAATAGTTCAACTTCATAAATCAGTTCAGAGACAACTTGATTCAGAGCTCAGACATCTCCAAAAAACTTCGGATGATGGTCAACTGTAGGCAAGCCCTGGAAACTTCCTTAAGGTTAGCATGGGAGTGCCTTTAGCTTCCTAGATGCTACCTTGGCCTTAGCATACGTGCATCCAGGGATGAAATCTACCAGTTTTGTGCCTGTGTCTGAAACATAAACCCTAATTTTGTGTGAGCTTCAGATATGTTACTCTGCTACAATTCAATAATTTCAGAGGCACATAAATCATACTTCAATAGTACAAAATGTAAATAGTAATATGAGTAAGAATCTTGAGAAGAGATTCTCCCTCTGACTGGGAATCTACTTCATTCATCTTCATTCATGTCATCAACCTATCTCTACTAGTGTCACGAAACATTAGATCTGTTATATCATAAACATATATCTATCATGGTCATCAACATCATGTCATCAATCTGTCATCAAGGTTTAGATTTGAATGATTAGGGAAACAGGTAGATGTGACATCATATCTCAAGGATCATGAAAAATAACACTTTCTATCATCGAATTTTACCATATTCTAGAGTTAATCATCAAATCAAGACATGACCATTATTACACTTCTATCACCGTGCTTATCATTATCAACAATATCAAGTTAAGTAATTCAATAAAACTGTATCAAAACAACGAGAGTTTCAACCCTTCCATGAGCATAATATTATCATGTATAAGAATTAAGGAGCTAACCTTCTATATGAAATCCACCATGTCTTATGCATATCAAGTATCAAGAGTATCTAGAGTCAAGGTGATAGCTTTCTTTATGGGATCAAAATATTTGACATCAAGTATATCAAAGATCAACATAGAATTCAAGAAGATCAAAATATGTTCAACATCAGGTGCACCATTTCATCATAAATTAAATCACCTTCATATGCATGTATGTACTATTTGAGAAGGAGATATTCTCTATAGGGTTTAATAGCTAAAACATAATAGTGAAACAATATAGCATGGATACCTTGAAATATTCAAGTACCTGTGCACCTTCTCATTAGACATAGGCAACTTGTAGTGCTTTGTCATCTTTGGCACGTAGTGCCTCTTTATCCTTTCCAAGCTATAGACACCTTTAACTACATTTCAAATGATCCTCAAGAAGGATCCACTTATCACAAGTCATCAAGGAGGTTAGAAACATCCATATACTTAAATACACATGCAGGAAGTACATACAATAATCATAATAATCAGATCCATAAGTATAAACAAAAGCAAGGACATAAGGAAGCATCATAAGTCAAGAAATACTTATCTTCAACGAGAGGTGATCCTATTCCTCTTGAACCAACCTTCAAGAACCATCAATATCCATAGTCCATATACCATGTTGCCTTCAATTATCCAACCAATCCTAATAGGGATTATCCCATCTAGGGCTTCATCAAATATTTCACAAGTGCTTGAGCCTCTTTACATTGACCATACTATATCTCATGTCTTTTCCATAAACTAGGGTTTTCTCTCCAACCCTAACATCATAGAATCCATCAAACCATAATAATCAAGTTGCCTAGGGTTTTCTTCAAACCCTAGAATTAGTTTAGGTCTCCACCATCCTCTTCTTGCTTCTATCAGTGGTGTCATCATCGGGGTGATCTCCATGGCTTTTCTTCAACCCAGCTCTGAAACCATGTTAATTTTTCATAGAGCTACATTGTTCTTTTCTTTGATAATTGCATTTCTTTATTAACACATTAAGTTCACCCCAGAACATTATAAAATTCTTAAGATTTACATCATTATTCATCAACATATGCAACTATGTAGAAAGAACAATATCATCATCATCAATGCAACGAAACATTAAGGAACAATAAAAGAAAAACATGCACACGTAAATACACCAGGATTGGTTGGAGACCAGGGTAAAGCCCACTACGGGGAAAACCCTTGCAAATTCTTCTTCTTCTTAGATCATCATCAAATGATTCAACAAAAGAGAGTATAATGATCCATATCTTCATCAATGAAACAAAACAACTAGAATATTCATGACATGACCTAAACATGCTTGTACTTAAAAACCCTAATTTTGGGGAATGTAATGCACTGTCACTGGCAGTGGTCAACTGCCAAATATGACTGTCACTGAGAAAAATAATTGGAATACTTATAATTCATATTTTTGTCTCGGACGCTCCCTAAGATACTCTATGCAAGTGTATGATATTGACCTGGACGCTCTCAGGAAAACTACATGTGAGTGTCTGGGGCCAAACTGGACTGTGGAAACCCTAGCCTCTCGGACTGTCCCTTAGACATTGTGTACAAGTGTCCGAGACTTCTCGGATGCTACCTTGACCATACCATGCGAGCGTCTAGGGACAAAAATCCTTAGTTACGAGTGTGCGGCCGAGACTCAGCGCTGGCTTGATGGGGCCTGACCTAGGTTCAGAGTTATTTAGCCAAACAAATCCCTGTACTACTGGCCCTTTCGGAAATAGCCCATGGAGCTCGGGCTGAGGTCTCACCCGAAGCAGTATGGGGGGATGCTGGAACCAAGTTTCCACACCCTTGAGACGTCTAAGGGGTCGATTTAGTCCAACTGTGAATACCTTCACACAAGTTACTTCGCGTACTTTCCTAACCCACGAGGCCTTCGATCCCTATTGTATTTTCCTTCACACAACCCTAACCAGGGGTTGTGGAGCTTTCATGCTGCTAGAGCAGCGATCTGCGCTATTTCCCCAAGTTACACGGTGGATCTTACTTATCTTCTTATAATATTTAGGTATTTTGGCGTAAACAGATACTTTATCTTATATTCACTTATTCAACATATTCATGTAAGTCCACGCAGCAAATAAATAATAACCTTACAATTCATGCCCAATATACTTCAAAGCATAAAACAAGAAATGATACACAGAAATAATTTAAAACTTCTCTTTATTATTGCTTCAATCGGTTATAGACTCAACCTGCCCTGCACACTCAGCTATAGGGGTCCGCGCACTCAGCTGCAGACTACTAGGCCTCTGTGCACTCAGCTGTAGAGCCTTCTCCTACTCTACAACTCACCCTATACTTAGATCAAACTCAATTCATTGTCATTCATTCCATTCTATTTTTTTCATTCTCTTTAACTTAGAGCCTCGTTTTATTTATACAATCCCATGGTCCACGGACCATGGGTAGATCTCTCAAGCCTACATTACATTACAAAAATGAGGGTGGACAACCCTCTGAATCATTTACAATGTTCACGCTCTGTACCCACACATCGCACAGCCTTTACATTAGACTTAGTCAAAACTTGGGCTCTAAGCCGCAAAACCTGCTTTGGGGGATCTCGTGCCCAACGGGCCCCCAACACAAACATCATGACTCACACGACAGTCACTCTGTCAGTGCGTGATATTCGCATGGAGACCTCCCAACTCTGATCGGACCGCTACAAGGTCGGAACACATTGAGTGGCTGCCTGCTGTATCTCCTGGACACGCTGTTCGGAGACCGCGATATCTAAATTGCTTCCCTGTAGTTGCTCCTGCTTCCCCTACATCTGTGGGAGCTTGCCTTCAATTGTTGCTATGATAATGAAGGCCTCATCGATCCAAGGCTAGACGCGCACCTTCAGAACCACTTCTCTATGTCGTGCTGCATCTACCTGCTCTTTAAGCACTTTGGCCTGTTGCATTCATCTGAGCCTCTATGTAAGGGCCACCGTCTGTGTGGTCCCTTTAACATTGTGAACGTGCCTCTGTTTCTAAGTGTTGTATGTTCGGGTCCTCCTACAGAGTGGTGAGGACCTCGAACGATTCTTCCAACATTTTGGTGCAGTCCTTTACTGCACTGCTGATCTCCTCCATCCCCGACGTAATGGCGTTGGCGCGTTGTTCTCTTACCTCGAGAGGAGTTGAAGGCTGCGCCTTCAACTGCAGTGCTGCGCCTTCAACTGCAGTGCTGCTATCTGGAGGTTCAGCTCCAGCTAAACCTTGGCTATTTCTTCTCTCACCTCACGCACCCTTGCTGCTAACCTCTGGATGCGCGCCTCTGTTGGTGCTTCTGCTAGGATGGCTAGCTCAGGGACCATCTAGCAGGCTTCTTTAATTACCTGTACCATCTGCCTGTTATGAGACATGACCTCATTGCGCTGCAAGCTCAACTACTCCATGTTGATCCTTTGTTCACTCAACACCTGCAGCACGCGGCTCTCCCTAGCCTGTAGTTTTGCAATAATCCCATCCTGCAGAACATAGAGTGTCTCTCGAGGGAGAGCAGCCATGTTGATCCGTATTCCTTCCAACGCACTTACCGTAGGCTTGTCAGCCTCATTTGCTGTAACCAGTGCCCCTTCTGGCAGCACTATTGTGTTGGTCGTACGAGCGCGCAACATTTCCTCGGTTGCGGCTGTTCCTACTGCGAGGCTAGTCGAGAGAGTACCAGCCTAAGGAGTGCACACCTGCAACTCCTGAATCTACTCTCGGAGGGCCCCTAACACACTCTGATTCTCCTCTGCAAAGTTCTGGAGGGCATTTGTGGTGACGTCGCGCACTGTCTCTCCTATATCATGTAGATCCCCCTCAGTAAGGGTGATCGAGTCGATAGACATCTTAGACACTTTTACCTTCTTGCGTAATCCCACCTGCTCTCTCGAGCATTGGCGCTTCAATAGTGTCGACGTTGTTTGTGGGTCCGCGCTGCCCTCCTCTATCTCTATTTCCATCTCTTTTTCCTGCTCAAGCGAAGGCGACTTCTGGCCCTCGCGCTCTGTTTTTGCTATGTTCTGCGCTTCTGCTATTCTTCTGCTATTTTGCTACTGTCTGTGCCGCGTCCCGCACCTCCTGCACCTTTGCTGCTAATGCTTCTTTTGTTCTCTTTTCCACCAACTGTGCCACACGTAGTTTTTCCTCCTCCTTCTTTTTCTACGCAACAAACTTTTCCACTAGAGATGTCTGGAGCACGCCATTTTGGTGGCCACGTCTCAAGCACGTCGAAGATCACATCATATGTGGCCATATATGGTAGTTCGTTCCACTTATTTGCAAGGTCCTTGCACGCCCTGAGGTAGATGTGATGAAAGTCCGCTTTAAACTTTGCGAAAATTTGTAGGTTGTTGTAGACAGTGGGTGATAACCGTGGCTTGCGGTTAATCCCCATCTTGATGTTCATCTCCATAAGCACCCATAATATTTTACTGTAGCAGAGGTGTGCATCTTTAGTAGCCCACAGTGAAGCGTACTTCGTGGCCTCCGACCCTTGCAATTGTGGGGAATTGGCTATCCTCAGGCAATTCCCTAGCTACCAGCACTATGGACAGTAGAAGCCATGCATAGTGGAAGGTTTTCCCTTGTTCTTGTGCCTCGCGGAGATTATCCAGGAACTCCTTGCGTAAGAATTTGGACCAGTTAAACTGGACCCCCTCTGCGCATTGTTCGGCAAGTGCAACCATCGGCATGGGCACGTCATTCGCGCAACACTTCTGCATGAACTTACCCGCCATTATCTGAGTCGCAACTCTAACTTCCTTGTTGTTGATACTGGAGATTGCATAGCCCCTCTTTTTCTTCTCCAACTTGTATTTCTTTTTCATGGCCTCCGCGATGACCAAATCATTGCTTTTACCCGCCGAAACGTCTGTGGGGTCTTCTCCTTTACACGAGAGTCGAGTAATTCAATGGATCAGGTGGTCCATGATGGGGACGGGCTCCTCCAGCCACAAAAACCCATCATGCACCAGGAAGAGTAACTGCCTGATGACAAAGATAGTTACTGGGGCATGATGGTAGTGTGGCACCTAGAGCAAGTTTAACAACCCTGTCTTTTCGACCCCACGCAACCATTTGTGTGGCTCCAACTCTATAACTCCCATCGCGGTGTGTTTCTTTGGCTTCATGAGGTGTGTGGTCGCCAAGTGAGGGAATTTCTTGTGGTCAACGAGATCCCAGTCTTCGAACTTTAAGCTCAACACCCTTCCCAAGTGCGCTCCTTCGAAAATGATATCATCAGGTAACAACGGAGTCTGTAGAGGGCTTTTACTGTCGTCCAGGTCCTTGGGCACCTTTGCCTTCCCCTTCCGTGGAGGGACATATGCAGGCAGCTTGGTTAGAGGGACCGTGCCCTCAGTTTCTTCCTCCATGCCCTCATCCTCATCCTCTTCGATTATGATATCCTCAAGGTCTTCTTCCTCCTCATCAGTTTCCAGGTTAACCGCTTTCCCTTTTTCCTCCATTGTTAATCTAGTTCGCAGTGGGTTTCGAGGGGACACATGCACCAGAATCATGGGTTGTTTATCTTTCTTCAGTCTCGATGTGCACAGTGATTTAGGGATTTCCGCAACAATACTGGCGCTCTCAGGGGCATCATCTTCTATGGTCATGACCCACACGGCTTCTTTGGCGATCATTTATGTGATTTCCATGGCTTCTTCAGACGCTACCATCTTGTTCGTCTAGAAATCTCTTAACTGTTCAATCAGGTACTCAAACAACACTCTCCACAGGGCAAACAGGTCTCGGTTCATAATACTCGGGGCGCGCAACAGCTTAGTTCTCAAATGACCAAGGGTTGTGTGCTAGGCAGTCCTTTGTAATTTATAGCACCTTTTGAATTCGAATTCGATCGTTCCCCCCAAATCCGGTCCATTAATGCTCCCTTGGCGGCAGATTTTCCAAAATCTTGCCCATAAAACTCACCTTAAATGCCTTCCACTCACTCCATTTGGTCTCAAACCAAGCATCACATCGTGAATAGTGACTATAATGGCCACTTTCCAGCCAATCCGCATGACAACACAACTACCCTCACGCTATCACAGATCTTGTGACACTTCTCTCCTGCGCGCAGCTCTCGGATAGAGTAGTTTATAGTCTCATGTTGGTCACTTTAATTGCTTATGGATTTAAACAACAAAGTGTTACATAAATTGTCAACCCAGGGAAGTCTTGTTATTTCAAAGGCAATTGCGTACTATATGTATTCAATCCTAAAAGCAACAAAAGTTGTAGTAAAGACTGGTCACACTTTGCCTTAAGCAAACTGAAGCTCCACTCTGTGTTACAGCAAAAACAACCTATTGCAGACAGCTACCAAAGAATGCTTAAAAGAAGTAATCTAAAGAATCAATCTGCATAGGAGAGTGCTGGTTGTGTTGTAACAGAGAACAGGACCCTATTCCCAGAGTGGGAATCTTCAGCACCTGTCCCTAATTATCAAGCTGCCACCTTGCTCTGTAAACCTAATTGCAACACACATGAATTAACTGTTGATAAAATGAACGCTGCAGCAATTAATTGAAAAGAAAACAGAGTTTCAGCAAAATGATACTCAGTAAATAGTTCTGTTAACAAAGCATGAATAAAAGACACACTTAACACACTGCAGAAATAAAATGGGTGAATCTTGTGATGAAGGTGGGCCCTGTCCTTCTCACAAGATTCCCCAGGAAACAAGAACTAGAAAGAAATGCTCAGAACAAGATTTTATTCATCTGTCAATATGTCATGTTACAGAAAAACGGATTCCAGTTCTGTTCCTTCAACTAAGCCCCCTTCCGCAGTCGTTTCGTCCCCCTCTAATGTAGATATCTCCTCTTTTTAAAGAGGATACATCTATTACAATAGATTACATTGTAAGTCCTATTTTAACCCTTTGTACAAAAATAGGGAAGTCAGTTTTCCCTTTAACAAAATGTTGTTACAAAAATACTGTCTTTAGATCATGATCGTTGCATCCAGTGTAGCAACTCCTTCAGTGATCTCCTTTTGCTGCTGTCAAATCTAAACTGCAGATCACAATTGTTCAGCCACGAGATTTGCACGTCGTTCCTGCTGTTTCAGCAATTGTGGAAGTAGTCTTGCAATCTCCAGGCAGTTTCAGCAATGTGAACTGCACATTGTTCTTTAACCATTCAGCAACTATCAATTCAATGGTTAATAATGAAGAGAGCGTAATTATATGCAAAATAATTAAATGTATAGTGATGCGAAGAAATATTGTGTACCTTTGGGATACTTGGGTTAAAACAATAACAAGGACTTTAGATATAAGTTGAAAAAGGGTGACATTATAGCAAAATGTATGGTCAAAAAGAGACAATATGAGGTCCTAACATCTCGCACCTCCTTTCAACTGCCTAGAGCGCTAAGACTGTGCTTCCTATGGCCAGTCAGGTGGATGTGCCACCTGTATAGGGTTTCAATCGACCATCCATCACTTTTTCTAGAAAAATTTGCCTTTTATTTTTACGGTCTGTGTCGCACACTTTACCACCTACATCGCACCACCACGGGTGATCCCTCTAGTAATATACGGTCCAATCCAAGGCATCAAGCTGATCAACTCTCGGCAGTAGTCCCTAAATTTGTTAACATAATCATGTGCACCCTGTTTTATCACCACGGTTTTCTTATCGAGAAAATCCTTCTTTATATCTTCCTCAAACTTCTTGACTTCTGCTTCCACCAGAGAGCTTTTCTCCCTTAACCGCACTCTTTCTTTCATGAGTTCTTGGAGCCTAAGATCACCCTGTCAGCTTTCTTCCTCGGGTCCCAAACGTTCTTCTTCGTTCTGCTATGCTATCCCTTCTTCCAAGGCTCCGCGAACCATCATATCCACCGACACTGCTATGTGCGGACTAGGCATATTATACTCTATTGGGACTACATCGTTTGCTCCATAGGCCAGCCTAGAAGGCATTTGTCCCATCATTTTCTTGCATGTTGTCCTATAAGCCCATAAAACTGCTGGTACACGCAGGTCTCAATCACTTCGCTGCGCATTATATACCCTATTCAGTGCTTCGTGTACTTTGTTAAATGCTTCTGCATGGGTAACCTTCTGCGCACTTGTTTTTTTCACCCTCTGTTGTTCTAACTCGAGGGATCGTTCATGCAGTTGCCTCCCCAACACATTCTTATTGACCGTGTTTCCTAATGCAAAGTCCATGTGCATCCGCGCAGGGTGTTTACCATATGCCTATACCCACTTGGACAGATGCGCACGCGGACCATTCCATACATTGTATTTATCTGTTAGTTGCGTCTGAGGTTTCCCAAAATGCATGCGCATATTTCTCTTGCATTCACGCCAGTCCTCAAAGCTTGCTTGGCGTGTACCCCTCCACCTCGCGGGCGTAGCGTGCAGTACCCACTTCAAAGCCGTGAAACGTTCCTGTTTTGGCACCTCCCTTTCAAATTTGTTCAATAAAACATCTACCTCACTTAACCCAGCATACGTAGGCAGATCCCTTACTTTCATCGATACGAAGCAAAACGATCTTGCCATCATGTTACAATTTAGCGTGGTTACCTCGTGTAACTGATTCTGCCATCGTTCTATTTCTTCATCTGAATCCGATGTACAAGAGCTTTCGCGCTCCCATGAGATTCTTCCATTCGCAGTGGGATTTACCCAATCTTGCTCTCGCGCGGTTATCTTGTAGATGCAGTCTAAGTCGTCGTCGCTTTCATAGTCGTGCACTGGCTCAATGTAGCGCGATCCCTCAACAGGGTCCAAAGGTATCACTATGCGTAGAGACTTCTTCTCAAAAATCATCTTGCACTTTTTCAGGTTAATCACCCCATTCATGTCAGTGGCCCAATCGATTCCTAAGAGCGCGGGGTAGGGATTGTTGTCATCGACAATCTCTATCACCTCAAAGTTGGCTAGCACGCTCGCTCCTTCAATATCCACTGTGATTCCCTACAATCGCCCCAGGGGTATTATCTTTTGTTGGTTCGCCATGCGCAGCTGAATAGGAGACCACTGTAGCATAGGCCTCCCCATGCGCTCCCATGTCTGCTTTGGCAGAATGTTCGCGTCCGATCCTAGATCTAGAATTACTTGGTCCATCTCATATTCGCCAATCTGCACAGTTAGCCTCATTTCTCTTCCTATTCTTGCCTTGTGTTTTCCAATCTTCCGGACCACGCACAGTTCTCCTGGTGCGGTCCCAACGCATCTGTTAATGAGTTCCTGTAGTCCCTTTATCGCCTTACTGTCGCGCAGTAACTTCATACATGTTTCTAGGAACGTCGTAAGCATAGATGGGTCCATTTCCAGCTCTGATCTATCTTTGCTTCCTGAAGTGGAGGCATCAACGAAGCTCTTCCTAGCTTCCATGAAGGTTTCCTTAGCGCGCTCCAAATCAAACTCTGGTTCTTTTGTTGGAGCCTTGCGAACCAAAGTACTATATTCAGGTTGTTTGCCTTTATCCTCTCCTATCATAATCCCACTTTGCAGCACAATGTTTACATTTGGATCTTCCTCGCATGGCTTAGACCTCATTATTTTCAAGTTTTGAGTCGGGGGAGGTTGGAGCGCTCCCTTATCGTGCATCCTAGATATTAGCGTGGAACAATCCTCCATCTCAGATCAAATAAGGTACAATACAGACATGATGGATGCGTTGGATTCGTACAATCACGAGCATAATGTCCTGGCCCTCTGCAATTGTAGCATATCAGTTGTCTGTGACCTCTCCCAGGTCCTCTTCCACCTCGGCCTCGTCCGCGCCCCTGGAATTTGACCCGCGCCATCATTGCACCCTGGTCTAAGGGTCGCGTTTCGGCCTGAACCCTATAGGTAGGAGTTTTATCCATCATTATCTCATAACTTCTACAGGTGCGCTCATCATGTCCCACTGATCTATAGAAATTACAGAACAACTATTACGAATTCTGTGTGTACTTCTGCAACAGATGACAGTTTTTCATAACATGCTTTCCTCCTATTTGACAAATCGCGCACCACAAAGCAGGCGCCGCGCTCGGTCCTGCTTGTGCTTTTGGCCTTACCGGCATCGGTCCTCCTCCTGTGAGATAATTCGCGAATACTGGGCAGTGGTCCTTGTCATGTCCCTGAGCCTTACATTTTATGCACCACACTTCTTTGCGCACTTCTGGTCAAACTGTCGTGTCCTGTTTCAGACTCTGCATCTTAAGGCATAGGTTCTTCAACTGCGTGTGGATATGCTAAACTCCTAGGTTAGGATCCTGTATGGGGGTCTCATGCAGCCTCATCGCGGTCTTTAAGGCTTCAGCGTGAGTTGTCAACCTTTGTTATGAAAATGTGTTCCTCAAATGCGGCGATAATGATGCTACAAACCATTCGTGGTGTTGTCCATCTTTCAGGGTCATATTAGCTTCACGAATTGTGCATTTCAGCCTTTGATCCAACTCCCAAGGAGTCTCACCTAGTAGCATTGTAATTTCTTTGAACCCAATGATTGGCTACGCTTCTGAATTTGGTATGCTAAACTAGCACAGCTTGGATAGTCGCAATTCCCGCATTCAAGTGATCACTAGAGTGCTTAATGTACCAAGTCAGCGCACGATCCTGCAGAGTGCTAACCAACATTTCTTTCTTGATATTATCATTTGTCACTCCCTGTGCTTCCCATACAGCTTTTACCATGAACCAAAACTGGTCCAGATCTTCATTTCCCACTCCTTTGAACACAGGAAACTTTATCGAGCTCGCCATATTAAAATGTGGGGGTGGCGGAGGTGGTACGGGCGAAGATGGGGGTGAAGGCGGTGAAGTTGGTGGTGGTGTGGGTGGGGGTGGTATGCGCGGGATCCTCTGCCTTATCAAATTGATCGCACTTCTTGGTGAGACCTTCGCGAGCTCTTCCTCGTCCCCTTGCGGAGGTTAAATCAAGGGGCTAGTTTCTAGTCTACATTACCTTTGTTTTTGTAAATTCTCCCACTTCGCGTAGCCCCGAACATTAATGTATTCACATAGTTTGCTTTTCACACAGTAGCATTTTAATCCAAGTGTTCAGAGGCTTAATGTACTTATCTCACGGTCCTTTGAGAAAGTATCGCTAAGCCTCGTTGTAGCTTACCGTAGTGTCTACCACGAACTCAATAATGAATCCTCCTATAATCTGATCGAGCCAGTGATCAACAGCGTATGCAATATTATCCTCTAATGCTTCCAATCTGTGCACTAACTCTGGGTCCACACAATAGGACTGTTGAGCTTGCACCTTCCTTGGCTATCTGCTAGCTTCGTGATCCACTCGTACACCTCAGTAGGGGAAGGATGCGAAGAAAATTTCGTGGTTCTCTGTGTACAGGTAGCAATCTAACCACTCTTCTTTTGTTAGTTGCGGATTCCTATTCTCCTGCACCACGAACTTATGGATTCTCCTATCCAACCAACCTTTAATTTCCTTCTTAGTTGGATTCCAATGATGTGACATCAGACATCTATATGTAGATTCCAGTCCCGGAAACAGAACCATTTGTTGGCTTGATGGAGCTTGACCTAGGTTCAGATTTATTTAGCCAAACAAATCCCTATACTACTGGCCCTTTCAGAAATAGCCCGCAGAGCGCAGACTAAGGTCTCACCCGAAGCAGTATGGGGGGATGCTGGAACCAGGTTTCTACACCCTTGAGATGTTTGAGGGGTCGATTTAGTCCAACTATGAATACCTTTGTGCAGGTTACTTCACGTACTTTCCTGACCCGCAAGGCCTTCGCGCCCTGTTGTATTCGCCTTCGCCCAGCCCTAACCAAGGCTGTGGAGCTTCCGCGCTGCCAGAGCAACGATCTGTGCTATTTCCCCATGTTACACGGTGGATCTTACTTATATTCTTATAGTAGTAAGGTATTTTCGCGTAAAAAAAATATACTTTATCTTATATTCACTTATTCAACATATTCATATAAGTTCGCGCAGCAAATAAACAGTAACCTTAAAATTCATGCCCAATATACTTCAAAGCATAAAACAGGAAACGATACACAGAAATAATGTAAAACTTCTCTTTATTATTGCTTCAATCAGTTACAGACTCAACCTGCCCTGCGCACTCAGCTGCAGGGGTCCGTGCACTCAACTGCAGACTACTAGGCCTCTACACACTCAGTTGCAGAGCCTTCTCCTACTCTACGACCCAACGACTCACCCTATACTTAGATCAAACTCAATTCATTGTCATTCATTCCATTCCATTTATTTCATTCTCTTTATCTTAGAGCCTCGCTCTATTTATACAATCCCATGGTCCGTGGACCATGGGTAGATCTCTCAAGCCGAAATTACATTACAAAAATGAGGGCGGACAACCCTCTCACTCATTTACAATCTTCGTGCTCCGCGCCCACACATCGCGGAGTATTCACATTAGACTTAGTCAAAACTTGGGCTCTAAGCCCCAAAACTTGCCTTGGGGGATCCCGTGCCCAACACTCAAAAACCCTAGACATGTGCGAGCTTCATCCTTGTAGTTTTAGACCCTTTGCGCAAGATTTCCTCCAACAGACCCATGTGAACCAAAAAATAGAAGAGAGAGAAGGTGCTTGATGGTTGTGTCCAAAATGAGCTTGAGGTCTCTTCTATTTATAGGCTTTCATGAGGGTCCAATTGATGTTGAGGCCTACATGTCCAATTGTATATGAGCATAGGGCCGACATAATCCAATATACATGAGTAAATAAATAAATAAACCAACTTCTGCTTGTCCAAATAAGCTGAGATTTAGGTTGATTTTGGTCCTCTTGAAAGGAGGAATCTATTGCAATTATTATCTTCATCATACGAGCCTTCCAAAGTGGAATTTAACCGCAATTGCATAATTTTAACATTAGGAACATGTGGCATTGATTTTTTTTTCCTTTTTTTAAAGGAACACATGTAAAATTAAATATTTAACACCTGGTGTTTAAAGTTTTTAAACATTTTGTGGAGCTTTGCATGCAAAGAAGAGCATGGAGCTTTCCGCACAGTGAAATCGCCACAAAAGCAAAGCTCCGCACAAGTCTAGTAAATATTTTGAAGGTTTATTTCTTAGCTTGGGTTGGGGAGCTAAGTAAGGAATGCTACATAACAAAAGCACTTTCTTTCACACTTCCACACAATTATATTTTTAGATCAATTTCACATATTCTAGTTGTTGTTTTACTTTATTGTAATGAGTAGTATGTCAATTAAACTGCCTATTGAAGCTTGTATAGAAAGCTTTCACTGTGCGAAGAGATTTGTGCAGAGAGCATTCATTGTAGAGAGAGCTTTTTGCGTAGAGATTTTTTCTTTCATTGTATGGAGTTTTCTTTGCACTTTGTACAATATTTAATAAATTAATTAGCAACAACGGTAGAGATAAAGACTGTGGTGCATTGCAACTATTAATATTGTTAATTTACTTTATAAAAATACAATAAAAAATAAAGTGTTTATTATTTATTTTAAATTTAAAAAAAAATTGGTAATTTGTTGAGATTTTTTAGATAAAGTTAATTTCTAGACTAGTGTCAATAACTTGCAAACTAGTATGTAACAAGAAATTGA
The DNA here is from genome assembly GCA_031772625.1 of Pinus tabuliformis. Lineage (NCBI taxonomy): Eukaryota > Viridiplantae > Streptophyta > Pinopsida > Pinales > Pinaceae > Pinus > Pinus tabuliformis. Next base: position 1,576,050,858 of record CM062804.1, read on the forward strand.
TGACTTAGTAAAAGATTAAACCGTTTCACGCATATCGAGGTGTGAATATCTATGTAAAATTTTTCTATCATTTTAACTTTATCATAATGAACCAACATATCACTTGCAAAAACTAAACTTAGAAAAAAGAAAAACCAAACCACCATATCTATTTCTATTATTAAAATACCTATTACAATTAAATACCAAACAAACAAAAACAAACCTATTTTAATTATTTTTTCTATATATACTTTCATCTAATTATAAAAATGAAAATTCATTAATCTTTTTAAATTTTAACATAAAAAAAAATTTCCATTATATTAAAATATTTGGTCTTTGACCTCATTCACAATAAAAATCACTACATTAAAACAATTTCTTCTCTTTCATATAATTCACAATATGGCAGGCAACGTAGCTATTTGCAAAAGTGTTTTTAATGTGGATTTATATTTTTGTTTAATTAATTAAGGGTAAGTATGTTTGTAATTTTATTTTATAATTTTAAATATTTATATTTTAAATTAAATTGAAAAAAACTTATAAGTATATAATATTTTATAAATTATTATTTATTTATAATTTTTCTCACAAATGATAAAATCGTAATTAAAAATATTTGTTAATCAATATATAAAATTAACATTATTAAAATTAATGTTAATAACCCATGTTCTTTGTGCACAAACGACAGTGTTCAAAAGTCGGGTGAATTCATAATTAACTTATACAAAGACCACAAGAGATCACAAAATTAAATGCGAATTCCCAAATGTTCTCCTCGATTACTATCACTTTAAAGCATCCCAGCCGAAATAGTTTATAGAATGTCATGTTATTAATAATAATTATTGTTACGAATTCCCAAATATTTTCCTCGATTACTCAGACTTTAAAGCATCCCAAAGGAAATAATTTATACAACGTCATAGGCTTATTAATAATTATTATTATTACGATGAGGATGCCCCATGTTCTTTGTGCACAAACGACAGTGTTCACAAGTCCGGTGAATTCATAATTAACGTGTACAAAGACAACAAAATTAAATGCGAATTCCCAAATGTTTTCCTCGATTACTATGACTTTAAAGCATCCCAAAGGAAATAGTTTGTACCATGTCATGTTATTAATAATAATTATGGTTACGATGTGGATGTTTTGTTTTTTAAGTTGTTTTAGGTGTGATTTTTTAGATTTTTAGATATAGTTACTAAATTCGAATTTAGATTTGGATTTGAATTCGATGGAAAAAATTTGACTCTATAAAATTTAATATGGAAAAAAATTTATACCATAATTCTTACAAATACTTAAATATATTATTATTATTATTATTATTATTTTATTTTTTTTCCAAAGGAAAAAGCAGTAACTTTTATTAAAAAAATAATGAAAGTTACACTAGCATATGCCACTAAGGCTCGAGTGCTTTCGCACCCCCCGCAACGTTAGGAGGCTAACGTGCAAAAGAAAAAAGAGAAAATGAGAAGAGAGGAAAGAGAGAGAAAAAAGAAACAGAACAAAAATTCCAGCTGCAAATGAGATTCGTGCTTCAAGTTTTTCTCCCCTTTTTCTTTTCGACCTTACGCCACTCTCCTTGAGAGGGTTCGATCGAAGCTATGACTATCTGTGTTTCTGCATTCTGTGGGATGGTTTCTTTGTCTGAGTCTGAAGTATCAGAGTGGTGATGACGTTTGATGCCTCCCATGCTTGGATCCACCCTTGTCATCTCTGTCTTGTCATGCGGACTGGTTCCCTTCTGATTCTCCATTTCTTGTGATATCTCAGTCTTCTCTGCAGGGGTCACTTCCTCCTCTGCTTCTGACTCTTCTTCCTCAGAATCTGGAGGTGAGAATTGCCATCCTTTCTTCTGCTTCCCTTTCTGCTTCTTGTTGGTTTTCTTTGCTTCTGGGCATGTGCTTTGTAGGTGTCCTGTCTGCCTACATACCCTGCATCTGAAGGCCGTGTTTTCATAATCTAGTACTTGCTGCCAGTTTTGTTGTTTGTAGATCAGCCTTATACTGTCCGGCAGCCCTTTACTTAAATCTACTTCCACACAAATACGTGCGAAAGTATAAATCCTGTCATCAATCCTTTCCAGATCTGTTTTAATGTATTTCCCTATACTGTTTCCAATGCCTTCCAAGACTCGATCGTTCCAGAAGTGCAAAGGAAGATTGTATAGTCTGACCCAGACTGGCATTTTGGTTACAGTCATCTTGTTTGGATCAAAATCCGGGAACCATGGGGTCATAAACAGCCCCGAAGTTCCCCAGAACCATGGCCCTGTACTGATGACTGTATCTCTGACTTCCTGGGATGTAAATTTTACGATAAAAAACCCCTTAGAACATAGGTGAATCTCACATTCCATGGTCCATCTGGTAAAAATCCAATGGAATAGATCCAAGGGTTTGGGCCAATAGCTGTTAAATCGGCAGATTAGAGCTTGTGTTTCATAGGATTTGACGAAATCGTCAAGCCCTGTAGAATCTAGATTTAAAGCTGGGGTTTGTTCTGCCTGATCTACAATGTATGGCCTGGGTACGTTTCTGCTTGGATCTGAAGATGGCCCTGCGTCTCTGCTGCCCTGAAGAATGTTTTTGTAGGATGCAGTTTTTTTCCCCTTGTCTCCGTTTTGCTGTCCTTGAGGTGGAGCCCCTCCTCTCAATCTGAAGTTTAGAGTAATAATGGATCCTGGCCCAATCTCATAGCTTTCCATCGATCTACAGTCCTGGAGTGACCGCCTACCACTGACCAGGTGTTGGATCTGCACGGGATATCCCATTTCTGCCCAGATTTGTTGTTTCAACTGCAGAGAAGTGCTTCCTGCATGGACCCATACTAAACGAGTTTTCCCCTGTGGGGGTTTAATCAGAATCTGAAAACAAAAAGTTTTTACCTGCTCTGGTTGTAGGCAAACTTCCAGATCTGGCCCTGATTTTGCTCGTTTTTCCTTTTGCATGACAAGATCTGCAGGAGTTCGACCCGATCTATGATTGAAGCCTTCGAGCTGCTGCGTGGTGATTAGATCTGCAGCAACTTTGCCCGATCTAGGGTTGATGTCTTCGTTCTGCCTCTTCAAATTCGAGAGATCCGGCCTGGAACTATAGATTTTGGCCCATGTATGAGAGTACATGGGCGGATCTGCCCCATGCAGCCCTTTGTCTTTCCTTGCATGAAAAGACCGTGGAGGGGTGAGCCAAATCGACCCTAGGCTGACAGATCCTGTGTTTATCGAAACAATTTCTACCAGATCTCCGCCCCCAAAAAGAGATCCGAGCCCCAAATCGAAGGTAAACTGAATATCACTGGTCTCGAGCGTATTTGCTGCTCTCTCCTTCGGGTCGGCCCTAATTTCCGTTGTCCCAGCATGCAGATGTTGGTTTACTGTTGTACCCACAGTTTCCGGCATTTTCCAGGTACATACGCTCATGATCCGGGTTGCTTCAGAGATTTGGAGAGGGCCGGACCATTCTAATGCCTTGACTGCAACCCCCACCGATACATAGTCGTGCAGATCTGAATAGTTCTGCGGTTTTTGACTGCGGTAGACAGTGCATTTCACTGTAGGCGGGCGCGTTAGAGGCAGCCAACCCGCAGCGTTCTCCGTTCTCCCACAAACTGGATCGCCTTCGGCCCTGGAGGCGGCCTTAGGGATCGATACGACGGCAACCATAACACTGTTCGGGCAAACCCTAGCCATGCCGCTTCCACTTTCCTACTCGTAAGGATCTGCTATTATTATTATTATTTTATAAATTTAAATAAACAATCATTATATTCAAAATTTTAATGAAAATATAAAAGTTGTATAAGGTTTTTTTTTCCAAAATAGAAATTACTGTTTTTTATGTTTTATATAAAAGTTATTGGTTTGCAACCAATTTGTTATTTTATAAATTTTTGTACAAGTAAGAATTATCTCTTTTTTTAATTGCAATTTGTCATTTTATAAAATTTTATAATATAGAAATTACCATTTTATTTATTTTTTCTATAAAGATTATAGCCTTTTTATTTTTTATCTTTTTCTAGTAAGAATTTTCAATTTGCTAAGATAGAAATCACTGTTTTTTTATTTTTTTCTATAAAAATAGTATTTTTTTTTTAATTTTCCAAGAAAATACCAACTTGCTAATTCTTATAAGAAAATTTATAAAAGCTAATTGATCTTAGCATTAGCTTTTCCTTTCTCTACATTATTTCAATTTTCCACTAGGGTTGCCTAGTTCCAAACATGTTTTTCCCTTCTGTGTATTATTTCTACCAGGGTTGGGCAGGGCCAAAGTTTTATTTTTCCAATGCATCAAATAAACAAAGCTGGAATTAAAAATTTAACTTGTCAGGGAAATTCCTATTCAACAATTGAGGGCAAGTTTAATGACCTATTACCACTAACGCTGAAGGGTTCCAAACTTGTATTGTTCCAATAAACCAATCAAAAGTAGAATTAAAATTTACCTCTCTTAAATAGATAATAAATGCGAGTGTGATTCTTACATAATAAATGGAAGCGTGATTCTTCAATAATTGAAAAATAAATTGTTAAACTATTGAAATAACTTTAAATCTTTTTTCTTCTTCTTCTTCTTTTTTTTTTTTTTTTTTTCAGAAAGAAAAGCTGAATTGTATTATAATGAGTCTGTATAATAGAGCATTCATACAATATATGAGGACATATGAAATATAACTCATAGGATGAGTCTGAACAGAACAGATAGCCTGGACACAAGACATCCCCAGCACCAGCTGGAATAAAAAACGGAGAGAGTTGAAGACATAAACAGATTTAAACATATGCCAGGACAGATCTTAAAAGAGATAGGACAAAAAAGGCACAGAAGAAACCAAAATAGAGAAATCAATATCCCTGGATACAAAAGTCTTGAATGATAAGTAAAAAAAAATAAAATAAAAAAAATCAATACTTCTCAATTTACATACATACAACACCAATACCAATTTCTAAATTTATAAAATGTATTTAAACCATGTTTGAAAATCACTTAATGTGAAAAATTCTTATGTATTTAGCGAACCAGTTAAATTTGTATATATCAAACTTCCAAATCTATTTACCATATACCTTGCTTATAGCCATTGTTAAGTGTAACGGAACAAATTTCCAGATCGGTAAATACCTAGCTCATGGCCATTGTTCGGTGTAATGAAGCACATTATGTATTCATGTTGGGGTGCGAAACATTCAAGTTAAGGGACGTAGCACTGGAGCGGGTGCTTTTGATAAAAATATAGCACCCTACCGAATTGGAATTCATTGAATTAATCACTCTATCGAACCAAATTTGTGAATTAATGTATTTTTTTCGCCAGTATCGACGAATTTGGTAATTATGTTTTTAGATATTGAAATCTAGAGCAGGTGCTTTTGATAAAAATGTAGCACCGTACCGAATTGGAATTCATTGAATTAATCACGGTATCGAATTGAATTTGTGAATTAATGTATTTTTTTGGTCAATGTGGATGAATTTGGTAATTATGTTTTTAGATATTGAAATTTAGTACACAAATTTAAAGTGAAATTTTAATTTGTGTTATTTAAATTGGTTTTTTGACTATATAGAGATTTAACATTTTGAAAAATTTTAAAATACTTCGATTATGTAAAATTATTCATAAATTTGTGATTTCAATCAATTTCTACCAAAAATTAAACCAACAAAAATCTATAAAAAAAAATCTAAAAAATCTTACTAAAAACAATAATTTTCCTTATTCACACATTTCAAAACCCCTCGGTAAATTCATAGTTAAAGTCTACAAAGACCGAAAAATTAAATACGAATTCCTAAATGTTTCCCTCGATTACTATGACTTTAAAGCATCCCAAAGGAAATAATTTATACAATGGCATGCGATTAATAATAATTATTGTTATGATGAGGATGCCCTCATGTTCGGGTTCACCATGTTCTCTGTGCACATACGACAGAGTTCACAATATTTTTATGTACTATGCCTTTAAATATAATTGATGGTGTTTGGTGATAAGAAAGGTCGCAATTTAAACTCTACGGAAAATTAACTGGAAAATATACTTTAAAAATTCGAAATATAAAACAATTCTACTATGTTGATTATACGATTAAATAAGGTAGTAGGTGACAATTATTGTACTCGGAAGAGGCCCGTTATATTGATAAAATGTAAATGGGTCACACAGGTTGGGATTTCAAATCGATGTAATCCATAAATTTGATATTTTATAGTCAGCGTAGTGTAAAGAGATTATAAATTAGTTTAGATAATAATAAAAGTTATGGAAAGATTATAAAAAAAATTAGTAGGAGTTTTTGAAAATTTGAGTTCTTATTGTTAAATTTAGGATTTTGAGTGTTTCTGAATTTTTGATGGTGTTAAATCTATTTTTACAATTAAAAAAATGATTCAAACACTAAGATTTTGATTTTTTGAATAGATGAATTTGTGATAGACGAATTTGTGATGTAGATAGACAATACCTTTACAATCAAATTCACAAAATTATTGGATGAAAGCCCAAGGTATGCTAGAATGTCGACTTTATCTCACAGTGAAATTGTGCAATAAGTCATAGCCAATCACTGCTAAATTGTCTCCTGTGTCTCATGCGCAGACACAACAAAGTCTAAAATATTTCTATTTAGAGTTAATGGACAAATAAAATATTCTGAATTATGTAGAACTCGTGAGAGTGTCCTAAATTGTATAGAACTCTCCATATTATCTAGAACGAAAATCTTGAATGTTTTAGAGTATATTAAACTCATTGTGTTAGAACGCGAGTCTTGAATGTTTTAAAGTATATTAAACTCATTGTGTTCAGTGTCAATCACTCATTGTGTTCAGTGTCAATCACTTATAGTTAAGTAAATGAGTTACTTACAATTGTGTAAGTGTTATTTTCTTTATAAGGAAATCTCGTCATGTATTGTGCAATAAATTTTAAGCATTGTCTTGAATTAATAAAATCTCTTGTATGTTTTATTAGATTTGTGTTCATGTTCTTTATTTAAGTTTGTATAAGAGCCCGTGCAAGGAATTTGCGTAAAGAGTCAAGCAGAGCCTGTGCACAGATTGAGCCCGGAAGGTCCATCAAACGTGGAAGTCGGTTTAAGTCTGTTAGAAGGGTGTGCTGTAGTCGTCGCTCTTGTGTGCACCTAACATCTGTCATCTTCAAGTGAATTTAAACTTGGTGCTATTGGTGAAAATATTTCAACCAGTGATCTAGTGACAATTACATTGAATGGCATGTTAGATGATTATCATATGTTTATCACTAGAATTTCAGCTAGGGAAAAATCTCCTAACTTTGATGAATTAACAGGCATTCTCTTGCGAGAAGAAGAGAGAAGAAAGAATATCAATGGAAGATATCAAAGTTTGGATTTGGCATTGGTAACAACAAGGACACAACCATATAGAGGAAATCCATGGGACAAGAACAAAGGATGAAAGTTATATCTAAAACCAGATCAAGGAACAACATCATCAAGGTCAAATAAATATATGAAGAGGAAGGATGTATGCTTCTATTATGGTAAGCTTAGACACTTTTCTAAAGATTTCCGTAAAAAGAAATTTGATGAGTCTAAGCATAGAAGGCATTCAAGAATCTTTTTTTATTAGGAAGCCTCAGTTAGTGATAATCTCAATAATCTCAAATTATTCATTTCAGAAGCTTCCTTATCAATAGAAACTGATAATGATAATGTATCGTTTATTATTCCACATATCAGGGATTATGATATGTTTTATTATTCTTTCTATAATCAAAGAAATTTCTGATAAGCTTGGTGCTATTGGTGAAAATATTTCCACCAGTGATCTAGTGACAATTACATTGAATGGCATGTTAGATAATTATCATATGTCTATCACTGGAATTTCAGCTAGGGAAAAATCTCCTAACTTTGATGAATTAACATGTATTCTCTTGCGAGAAGAAGAGAGAAGAAAGAATATCAATGGAAGATATCAAAGTTTGGATTTGGCATTGGTGACAAAAGGGACGCAACCATACAGAGGAAATCCATGGGACAAGAACAAAGGATGAAAGTCATATCCAAAACCACATCAAGGAACAACACCATCAAGGTCAAATAAATATATGAAGAGGAAGGATGTATGCTTCTATTATGGTAAGCTTAGACACTTTTCTAAAGATTTCCATAAAATGAAATTTGATGAGTCTAAGCATAGAAGGCATTCAAGAATCTTTTTTTTTATTAAGAAGCCTTAGTTAGCGATAATCTCAATAATATCAAATTATTCATTTCAGAAGCTTCCTTATCAACAAGAACTGATAATGATAATGTATGGTAATATTATTCCACATATCAGGGATTATGATACATCTCAAGAAGCTTGGGAAACATTTAAAGAGTTGTATAAAGCTCCTAATACTGATAAAGTATTATTTTTAAAGAAGAAGATTTTCTTAATTAAGATGGAGGTAAATGAAACTATTAGTAATTTTCTTTTTATAATCAAAGAAATTTCTGATAAGCTTGGTGCTATTGGTGAAAATATTTCAACCAGTGATCTAGTGACAATTACATTGAACGACATGTTAGATAATTATCATATGTTTATCACTGGAATTTCAGCTAGGGAAAAATCTCCTAACTTTGATGAATTAACAGGTATTCTCTTGCTAGAAGAAGAGAGAAGAAAGAATATCAATGGAAGATATCAAACTTTGGATTTGGCATTGGTGACAAAAAGGACACAGCCATACAGAGGAAATCCATGGGACAAGAACAAAGGACGAAAGTCATATCCAAAACCACATCAAGGAACAACACCATCAAGGACAAATACCTATATGAAGAGGAAGGATGTATGCTTCTATTATGGTAAGCTTAGACACTTTTCTAAAGATTTCCATAAAATGAAATTTGATGAGTCTAAGCATAGAAGGCATTCTGGAATCATTTTTTATTAAGAAGCCTCAGTTAGTGATAATCTCAATAATCTCAAATTATTCATTTCAGAAACTTCCTTATCAACAAAAACTGATAATGATAATGTATGGTTTATTGAATCTGGTGCTTCAATTCATATGACATGCAAAAAGGAATGGTTTGATACCTATCATGAAAATAATAATGACACTCACATCTATTTAGGAGATAATCGATCTCATGAAATCAAAGGTTATGGTGATGTATGTGTAACCTTACCAAATGGCCATGTAAGACAAATACAAAATGTGATGTATGTTCCTGGAATCAAGAAGAATCTAATATTTGTGTTGACTATTGTAGATCAAAATCTCAAAGTTGAATTTCTTAAGTCACATTGTGTTGTCAAGGATATACAAGATAACTACAACATAATAGCAAGAGGAGTGCAAATGGGAGGCTTATACAAGCTTGATGTGACCAGCAAAAGTCATCATGCATTGGCATCCACTACCATGACAACAGAAGCTCTTTGGCATCAAAGGTATGACCACCTTAATTATCATGACTTGTTGCTACTACAAAAATAAAGAATGGTAGAGGGACTTCCATTATTAAAGAATGCATATTCAACATATGAAGGGTGTTCTTTAGGGAAGATGCATAGGGAAGAGTTCCCTACTCATAAAAATAGAAGAAAACATAATATCCTTGAACTTGTGCATATAGATGTGTGTGGGCCTATGCAGACTAGATCATTAGGAGGAGCATATTATTTCTTGATATTTGTTGATGATTGCACAAAATATACTTGGGTTTATTTCATGAGAAAGAAGAGTGATGTATTTGAATATTTCAAAGATTTTAAAAACTTGGTTGAGAAGCAAATAGGAAAATACATCAAGATCCTCTAATCTGATCAAGGGGGAGAGTATACATTAGGAGAATTTGTCAAATACTGCAAATCCCATGGAATTGTACAACAATACATAGTGCCACATACTCCACAACAAAATGGAGTAGTTGAAAGGAAGAATAGAACCTTAGTAGAATGTGCAAGGAGCATGATGAAAGGTAAAAATCTTACCAATTCTTTTTGGGCAGAAGCTATTAGTATTGTTGTTTATTTAAAAAATAGAAGTCCCACAAAAATTCTAAATAATAAGACTCCATTTGAAGCTCTTTATGGTTATAAACTAGCAGTAAGTCATCTAAGAATATTTGGAAGAAAAACATTTTCTCATGTTCCAAAAGAATATAGGAGAAAACTTGATGCCAAAGTTATCAAGTGTATTTTCATTAGTTATTGTCTGATCATAAAACATATAAGATGTTTGATCCTTCTACTCATAAATTTTTTGCAAGCAGAGATGTTTTGTTTCATGAACATGTAGATGAAGGCCATAAGGAGGACAATTATGATGCATGGCATATTCCTCATGATTGTGATGATGTTATAGAAAATGTTGATGACAAATAGGAGCAGAAACAAGAGGAAGAATCTAGTGATATGCACATCTCAAGCAATGAAAGCACACCTAGAGGAGGAAAAGAGTCACCACAAAGAAAAAGAAAGGATGAAAGCAATGAACAACCAAGAAGGTCCTCATGCCAAATTCAACCACCAATAAGGTATAAAGACTATGCCTTGATGACTAAAGTGATGAATGTACTAGAGCCTTTGAACTTTAAAGAAGCTAATGAACATGCAGAATGGAGAAATGTAATGAAGGAAGAATATGATTCTATTATAAAAAATGATACATGGGAATTGATAGAATTACCTAAAGATAAAGTTCCCATAGGATCAAAATGGTTGTTCAAAACTAAATTTAATGTTGATGGAACTATTGATAAATATAAAGCTAGACTTGTAGCAAAGGGTTATTCACAAAAAGAAGGGATAGATTATGAAGAAAATTTTGCACCTGTAGCTAAAATGAACACCATTAGAATGATGATTGCATTGGCAACTAAGCATAACTGGAAGCTAAATCAGTTAGATGTCAAATCAACATTTCTGAATGGAGAATTAAAAGAAGAAGTATATCTTGTTCAACCAAAAGGTTTTGTAAAACAGGGAGAAGAACATCTTGTTTGTAGATTAAAGAAAGCATTATATGGACTCAAACATGCATTCAGGTCTTGGTACATGGAGATTGATAGATTCTTCTGTTATGAGGGTTTTATTCAAAGTAAAGGAGATCCAAACCTCTATATCAAGAGGGATGAAAAAGGACATATTATTTTGATTTTTGTATATGTTGATGATCTTGTCATAACAAGAAGTGTTACCAAGGTAATTGAAAAGATAAAAAGCAGTTTGTCACAGGAATTTGAAAAAAAGCATCTCAGAGAGTTGCATTATTGTTCAGGCCTTGAATTTTTGAGAGATAATGGTATAACATTTGTCACAAAAAGAAAATATACACATGAATTAATCAAGAGATTCAATATGAATGGATGTAAAACAATATATACACCATTGGAACAAAATGTTAAACTTAGTAGTGATGATAAAACAAAATAAGTGAATGGCACATTATATAGACAATTGGTGGGAAGTTTGAATTACTTAACTACAACCAAACCAAATATTGCATATTCAGTCAACATACTTAGTCAATTCATGGCAAAGCCACATGAAAGTCACTAGAAAGAAGCAAAGAGAGTCCTTCGATATTTGAAGGAGACTAAAAACTTTGGTATTGAATATACTAATGATTTGAATGTTGAGTTGATAGGTTATTCAGATTTTGATTGGGCAAGAGATCTAGATGACAGGAAGTCCACCTCTGGTTATGCATTCAGTATTCGATTTGATATTATTTCATGGAGCAGCAAGAAACAACCAATTGTTTCTTTATCTTCCACTGAAGCAGAGAATAAGGCCCTATAAAATGCAACAAATGAAACAATTTGGCTAAGAAAAATTCTTGAAGACATGGCAGAAAAATAGGAAGGACCAACAATTATCAAGTGTGACAAACAAATCTCTATCAAATTGGAAAACGACCCAGTCTATCAAGCAAGACCAAAGCACATTGAGACATGACACCATTTTGTACGAGAAAAGATACAATCAAAAAAATTAATTTTATCTATTATAATACAAATGATAATGTGGCAGAAATCTTTACTAAGCCTTTAGGAAAATATAAGTTTTTGTTATATAGAGACAAGTTAGGTGTGATAAACAATTCATTTCTCCATTAAGGGGGAGATGTTGGTTTGAGGGGGCTTGGACCCAGGTTCAGATTTAGCTATGCTAACGAACAAAACCATACACTACCGACCCGTTTGGAAATAGCCTGCATAGCGCAGGCTGCAGTCTCACTCGAGGCAGCAATGGGGGATGCCAGAACTAGGTTTCTGCGTCCAAAGGACTATGTCATGTGTTTTTGTTAGATCTAGAGCTTTATTCCGGCCTTCGCGAACCCTAACCCTTGAAACTCAGAAACTACAAAAACTGATAGTTAATATATTTAAACCCTTCTCTGATTGTGCTAAACATTCATAACATTATGTAAATAAACACATCTACTTATTTCTCACATCTATTAAGTGCTTTTCATGGTTAATTGAATTCAATAGATCAAAACATACAATAAATTCAGAGATAAGAAAAGATACACAGATACATAGATAACTCTTTAGAAGAACCTTTATTATGCTTAGATCTTCTATTACAGAGTCTTACAACCTTGCGCACATAGTTGCATGAGCCTACACACTCAGCTGCGGACTTACCAAGGTCTCCGCGCACACAGCTGCAGGAGCCTTCCCCTTCGCCTAAGTACATAATAAACAATATAGACCCAAAACTTTCCTATCTATTCTCTTTGCTATCTCTTTATGACTTTTCTATGACTTCTTTTTATATGATACTTCATTACAATACCATGGTCCGCGAACCATGGGTAGGTCACAAAAAAACTTAACTTTTAACAAAGTAAGGGCCTTTGACCTTCTTAAAGCCCCTTTGACTCCTATTGACCTACATTCTCCGATCCTCAAAATGCGGAGACTTTACAATATTAACAAAAATTTTACAAAATTTAACCCCAGGGGACCCTGTCCTAATAGCCCCCCAACACAAAGTCATGACTCATCTTGTGTCACTCTGCTGGTGTTGCCTCGATATTCGCCTCTAGACTGCTGAATTCTATCTTCAATGCTTGAATATTTGCTGCTCCCTACGTAACGGCCTAATGAACCTCCTCAACCAGCTTCGTTGTATTTGGACCTTCGACTGCAAGGCCCATGGTTCTCTGTGTCTGCTACATAGGTTTTAGCTTGCTCTGCACCATCTGTGTCAACTGGCTTGCCTCATCAGCCGAGGATTTCATCCTTGAGGATATGATGGATGGCTTCTGACGTAGTTCATCAATCTGGTGATACCCTGAGAACCCATCTATAAACGAGTAGGCTTCTTCACCGCCAACATTCTCTAATACCTCATCTATGAACAACGTAGGGAATAGATCATGTACACAAGCATCATTCAAGTTTCTTAGATCTACGCAAATTTAGATTTCTCCTTTCATCTTCCTCTCTTAAACCACCATAGGACTAACCTAGTCTGATTCTTCTACAAGCTCAATAATCCTTGCTGCAAGCATCTTATCGAGTTCTTCACACACTTTTTTCTTGTACTTAGGATTCAACCGGTATGAGCGTTGCTTTACCGACTTTGCATCTCGATTCATATTGATCTTCATAACACCAAGATCACCTACTATCCCCTTCAAATTAGAGAACTTTGTCGGAAACAAGTCCTGATATTCTCGTAATAGCTCCGCAACTTTGTCAACTGTGTCTTTATCCTAGTAGTCGCCTATATTTGTGAACTTCGGCTGTGCTTCCGACTCAATGTTTACTTGCTTGTTTTTCAAAGGTTTTGAGATGCCCAAAACTTCTTCTTTAGGCCCCGCGACTTCACGTTGTCCCTCTGACTCAGGGATACTGATATTTCTATGGTCTTGCTAACCTTCTCCAGTGGTCACATTGTAGCATTCCAGAGCATGTCAGAGCTGTGTACTCTAGTATGGTTGTACCCATGTGACATGTTCTTCCGGCATCTTGAATATTGCAGCTTTAATTTCCTATAACACTTCATCAATACATTCAAACCCATCCTCAAAACTGCAAGTTAACATAAAATTTTCCTTCAAAACATCCCACTTCGTAGTTCCATGTCGCAGCTCTGTTTCTAGATACCAGTTCATCGGGATAGTATCCAAAGTGTGTCAGAATATGTGAACCGATTAAGGTTGTGGTTCCTCTCCCCATGCTTTCGTCCAACAAGCCAAGTGCTCACACGGGTCATCCTTCCCTGTATATTTTCAGTCATGCGGGTATTAGCATACCCAAACCGTAGCTTCATCATCCTACGATATTCCTTCTAGTCTGAAAAGTTGTTCTTATGTGTACCCCACCATCTGGCAGGTGTAGCTCTTAACGTGATGTCTAAAGCCTGGAACCGATGCTCCTCCGATACATCCCTTTCAAATTTATCCAGAAATAAATTTACATCATCTAAGCCATCATAATACGGTTAATTGTGTACCTCAGTAGATATACACCAAAGCGACTTAGTAAGCCTATTGAATCACAATGTTGATACTTCATGCAATCGATTGTGCCAATGCTTGAGCTCCTCACCTGAATCTGAGTTGTAGGAGCTGTCCTTTTCCCAAGTAATTCGCCCATCTGCGGTAGGGTTGATCCAATCCTCATCTCACAAAGTAAGCTTATAGATATGTTCAATATCATCCTCTTCATAGTAATCTCGGACTGGTTCAGTATACCGTGCACCCTCGGCTGGATTCAATGAAATAATGACCCGCAGTTCCTTCTTTTCAAACGTCATGTTGCACTTCTTCAGGTTGATGACCGCATTCATATCAAATTCCCAATTAATTCTAAGCAGTGTTGGGTTGGGATTATTGTCATCCACTATCTCGATTACTTCAAAATCAGCGATTGCACGCGCCACTTCAATATCTACAGTCACTCCATGTAAGCGCCCCATCAAAATTATCTTCTACTGGTTTGTTATTCACAGCTGAATTGGGGACCACTGTAGCCTTGGATTTCCCATTCTTTTCCATGTATTTTTAGGTAATAAATTCACATCAGATCCCAAATCTAGGATCACTTGGTTCATTTTGAATTCTTCGATCTGTGTAGTCAATCTCATCTCTCGTCTAGTTCTTTTCTTACCCTTATCCACTTTGTGCATTACGTGCTGCTCAAGAAATGGCTTATCCTTGCCAACGTAGTTTTCTATCAAATCTTGCAATCCCTCTACTGCTTTCTGGTCCCTTAGGAAATGTTAGTGTCAGTATTTGCATACTGCCATGAGTGATCAAAACTCCTCATTTCATATTCATATTAGGGTCTCAAATACCAATCCTAACTCCCTATACCTATATTCCACTATTATTTCATCTCCCTAGGGTTTTAAACATCAAGACACCATGTCAGAAGAAGAAAACAAAAATTCCAGTGAGGAGGAAGAAAGAAAGGAGAGGAAGCCAAACAAAGGAGGGAGAATCCTTATACTTGAGCCAAGACATACCAGGGAACTCATGGCATCTCCCATGGCTATGACATGTTTTAAGCATCTAGGATGTTTTGAATTCTATGAGAAAATACAAAGGGTCCAACATCATCCTATGTTGAGCAGACTATTCATCTCCAATCTCCATGACAACCAGGTAACCCTTGTTGGTGTCACTTTCACTGTATCCACTGCCATCATATCAGCTGCTACTGGAATCCCAGATGTTGGGGAAAAATGGTTCAAGCACAAAGTGAATGCTCAAATGATGCAGGGTTACCCCCGCTTACACCCACAGTATGCATATAAATGCATAAATACATTGTCCCAGGAATTTAACTCACAAAGGAGTCAAATCTTCAACCATCAAATGGTTAAGGTCTCTTTATCTGTTCCTTTATATCGGAACTCAATCACCCTGCCTAACCTCCTATCAGAACTTTATTAACCCTCAATCCTTCTTATAAGACTTTGATTAAAGCCTTTCATTAATCCTTCCTATCGAAACCTTTAAACCTTCATAACCTTCATTATCCCTTTAATGCCCACATATATGTAACCTTCCCCTTTAATTCATTGGTTACATATGTTTTATCGCATGAAATACTCTATTGGAACTCTTTTCCTTTATACACATTTTACAAAGGAAAACTACGCAAACATACCCTTTTCCGCTTTGGTAGGGCCTCTGCACACTTCCCAAGGATTTCCTTTATCGCAAGCGGCTATCGGCTCCTCTACGGGTCATACATACAAGACTCATCACCCCTCCAATTCCGATATGCGACTATCAGACTGTTAACACCACCATTTTACATTAAATGACTCAACATGACACTTTCACGGAATACAAAGGAGCTTCCACTCCGAACCCTTTATTTGGATTCCAAAAACTATATACTCGCATTCATCAAATCATCAGGTCCGCTTCTCCGTATTAACTCCTTTGCCACTCTAATTTCCCTGGCCTCCGATTCCTCCGATCGCCAATCAGCGCTTTATCGCTATCGGCGTTTCAGCCCTTTGCTATTCCACTGTCGCTAGACCTTTGGCCTCTCCAATATGCGATAAGCGATCACTTCTGGACCATTGATCTAGACTCTCAATCCGACGGTCTAGGATCCATCGCATTATCACAATCGCTCTTCTCGATGGTCGGACCCCTACCACTTCAAAGCACCGATCCGATCAATCTTCCAGACCTGATAAGGGTATAAGCCATTCTTTATAAAATTTCAAGTCCGGTTTTCAAACTCGGACTATGTTTTGCGCCGATTTCCAATGTAAATCGGATTTATGCTTGAAGGACTTAATCAACACATGAATTAGAAAAAACCTAGCTGAACCACTGCGATTCCATCTGGGCCATTGATCTTCGAGATCTGATAGTGCCTGTGCATCAATTCTTCAATTCCTCCGCAATTCTACTTAGCTTAAATATTACGCCATTTCTAATGTTTCTGAGGTTCTTCAAGGTTTCTTCAACTTTCACTGTTTTCACTGCACCACTTTGATATGCGCTTAACTCCACATACTCCTTGATCACTGTCCTCTTGGATCCTTTGAATGGATTCAATAATCCCTTACGATTCCTCCAAATCATTCCTCTCCTTGCGTAGTTCTTCAGAACTCTGCCTGCAACCCTGATACAGAACCTACGAGTTCATAAGTAATTCATTTATGAAGTACTCATTTCACGCACACTGACACAGTCAGGAATAAACCTCTGTATGTATGTATATATATATATATATCTATATATATATATATATATATATATATATATATATATATATATATATATATATAAACAAATGATTACATTCGAGACTTCTCCATCTCGCACAGGCCTGTTCTTCAATATCATGGCCTCCTCTTGAGCTCTGCCCGTAGGCTTACATTTATGCCAGAAAGTTCTGTTGAACTAATCCTGGTTCGACTCCTAAATCCTCTGAACTGACTCCTAAATCCTTTGTCCACTTCTACTTCAATTAATTCCTAAAAGCTCTCTCTCATCCCTCGAATCATGAAACTGTTTTAAGAGTCCTGATTGACTTCTAACTCTTGTCATTTATTCACCACTCATGTTCTCATTTATTTGAGAGCATTTACAACTTCCTCTCATTATCTAATTAAATCACTTAAAGCCTAAATATTACATTAACTTGAGACTTAGGAAACTACTTCTCTAAAGATACATGACCCCCTATGTCTACTTATTTACAATGATTTTCTCTTGGGTTGAATGCTCCTGCATCAGACTCCCAAAGTAGAAAATATTCATGATCTCCTAATCATGTGTCTTCCTGGATCCCATACTTTGTTTTGTAACTGTCCAAATGCTTTTCTCCTTTGCTGCTGCTATACTTCTGCTGTCTTTTGCTCCATCTTCTTCTTCTTGTCAATCAGGTTCAAACTTTGATTGATCATGATTCCCGCTGCTACCATTTTCCTCCATTTGGATTGCTTCAACATCAGCTGCCACAATTCTTCAATTTCTGTCTCCAACACATCTTTGGGCTGGTCCATGTTCTGCTACTTACTTCTGCCTCCTTCTCTTTGTTTTAGGTTGTTGCTGCTGTCCACTAATTCTTTAAACTGCTGCTAGTTACTTTCTCTTTGTAGCTGCTGGTTTACTTTTTCTTCTTCTTTTGCTCTTGTTCCAACTTTTTCTTTTCTTACTCCAACTTTTGCTTTGCTTGCTATGCTGGCTTCTATGTTGACTCTTATGCTAATTTCCTCCCTATCATCTTTACCCTCTTTCATGACTGAATCATGATTGTCCAACACTCTCTCTAGCAATTTAACATCTTTGTTCCATGGATTGAATTCTTCCACAAAATCTTCTTCTTTCATCTTTAAGTAGCTCAACTGTGCCAAATTTCCTTCAGCATCTGCAACAAAACCTGCACTCACAAAACACTTGTTAAAATTAAAAACATAAGGCTTCTGTGCCTTATCTTCCTTTGGCAACAATTCAGTTTGCTGCTCTGTTTCTTTCTCCTCTGTCAGCACATCAGTATGTTGTTTTGAATCCTCAAAAGAACTCATGAGACTGTCAACTAGTCTCTCTTCCACATCATCTACTCTAATGATGTCTTCCTGCTCTTGTTCACTGTAGTGAACTCCTTTCTCTGCAGTGTCAATCTGCTGAACTTTCATATCCATCTCCTTTTTCTTATGATTGTCATTCATGACAATGTTTTTGTCTTCCCTTTTTAGCAGTCTATCTTGAACATCTATCCTCCGTTTTTCTAACTCCCTTCTTTGAAAGTCTAATCTTCTATATAATTCAATAATTTCAATTGGAGTAGAATTTGGAAATTTCACATAGTTTTCAATACCTTCCTTTGTTATTGATAAATCATCAGATGTCCTTTCTCCCTTTGCTAAGTCTTTTGCATAGACTTCTTCTTCCTTAACATCTTTCAGTAGATGTCCTTCTCTTTTTCTGACTGTCTCAATAGCTTCCACGGCTATTTCCATTGTGCCTATCATCATGGTGAATTGATGATCCTTTACTATGTTTTCAGCTAACATAGTCTCTTTTTCTTTAGTACATTTTGCCTTGCTGTCCCTCTGTAACTCTTCTCCCACAGTTATCCTTGTCTCACCATCTACATTAACATTCTCCTACATTTGGTTTTCATCAATAACATTAATCAAACTCATTTGATTACCTTTCTGAGACAATATTCCTTCATTCTTCATCAGAATAAGATCCTGATTCCTCATCTCTATGACAGCTTCTATAGACTCATCCATAGACTTTTTCTTCTGTATGTAGTCAAATTCCTCCTCTTCTGAGAAGTTTTCTTTGTCACCTTTTGCTTCTAGATCTTCATCTCCTTTGAAGATATCTTCAAAAGGCTACTTTTCTCCTGCAATACCTGCCATTATACACAAACTATCAGTTTTAAAAACATAAGACCTTGTGGTCTCACTGGATGCTTCAGCCATCATATCTCCTTGTTGTTCTAAATCCTTCATATGATTCAGAAATTCTTCGATGGTCTCCTCTTCAATCTCCTCAAGCCCTTCACTTGGTTGCTTGATATCTTTCCCCAACTGTATATGAGACCTATCTATCTCATCTTCTTCTAGAACAGAATTTAGATTTTGTTTGTCTTCTTCCTCCCTTATGACAATATCAGCAAATTGTATTTCTTACATGTTTCCCCTGCAAACATACACAAATTGTTAGATTTAAAACCATGTGACCCTTTGGCCTCACTTGAAATTTCAGTCTTCAAGTCTTCATCTTCACTTTCTCCTAGAATTCCTCCCTGTTCTGGTTCACAAATGTACTCTTCCATTTCCAACTCATCTTCCTTGAGTTTTCCCATCAACCACTTTACTTGCCTCTGCTGTAGCCTCCTCTGCAACTTATGCCACCTTACTGGCTTCTTCCTCAAGACCCAACCTAGTCTCTGGTCTTCCTCTAGCATTCTTCTTAATGCATCGAGTTTTTCTTTTAACTCGATAATCTATTTGTCAATTTCCTCTTGACTCATCCTCTTGCCATTTGCTTTGGAATTATTCTTCTCATATCTTCTGTTGTGGCTTCTCTCTGAACCTCTGATATGACTATCAGTAGTCACCTTCTTCTCCTCTTTCTTCATGAGCTCCTTACTCATTTGCAACAAGCCTATGCAACAGCTAGTCCTCCTCACTGCAATCTTACCTCACTAAGCTCTCCTCACTCAGTCTTTTGGTAAGCACAGGTCCTCTGTCTGGAACCTCCTCTTGAGAAACACCTTTGCTCCTTCTAGGCTTCTGCAATATTTTACTCTCTCTTGAGAACAATTCAACTGTCCTCTCTCTGTCCAATATTTTGTTAGATTTTTCAGGTTCACTGCCACTTCTCCTTCAGAGTGTTTTCCTTACTCTAACTTCAAGAACACATCTGGTTCTCATCTCACAGCTTCTCTTGCTGTCGCTTGTGCATTGCTATAAAAACACACATTCTCAATTTAAAATAGAACATATTACCTCACTTTCAAGATCTTAGCATGATATTCTTTCACCATTCCACTTGTACCTTGAATGGATTTCCTCTGTCTCTTGCATCTGCAAGTTCTGCTACACATCACCTCTGTGTGCCTTCCTTCTGTCAGATTAGAATCTGATCCTTCCTTGCCTGCATAAACACCTTAACACATAACTTTGCTTTTAATTCTTTCACATAGAATTTCTCTGTTCTGTTTAACCCCAACAGTTTTAATTACAAACCTGCTCTGATACCAAATGATGCAGGGTTACCCCCGCTTACACCCACAGTATGCATATAAATGCATAAATACATTGTCCCAGGAATTTAACTCACAAAGGAGTCAAATATTCAACCATCAAATGGTTAAGGTCTCTTTATCCATTCCTTTATATCAGAACTCAATCACCTCGCCTAACCTCCTATCGGAACTTTATCAACCCTCGAGCCTTCTTATAAGACTTTGATTAAAGCCTTTCATTAATCCTTCCTATCGGGACCTTTAAACCTTCATAACCTTCATTATCCCTTTAATGCCCGCATATATGTAACCTTCCCCTTTAATGCATTGGTTACATATGTTTTATCGCATGAAATACTCTATCGGCACTCTTTTCCTTTATACACCTTTTACAAAGGAAAACTATGCAAACATACCCTTTTCCACTTTGGTACGACCTCTGCACACTTCCCGAGGATTGCCTTTATTGCAATCGGCTATCGGCTCCTCTGCGGGTCATACATACATGCCTCATCACCCCTCCGATTCCGATATGCGACTATCGGACTGTTAACACCACCTTTTTACGTTAAATGACTCGGCACGACACTTTCACGGAATACAAAGGAGATTCCACTCCGAACCCTTTATTCGGATTTCAAAAACTATATACCCGCATTCATCAAATCATCAAGTCCGCTCCTCCATATTAACTCTTCCACCGCTCTGATTTCCCTGACCTCCGATTCCTCCGATCGCCGATCAGCGCTTTATCGCTATCGGCATATCGGCCCTTCGCTATTCCACTGTCGCTAGACCTTTGGCCTCTCCGATATGCGATAAGCGATCACTTCTGGACTGTCAATCTGGACTGTTAATCTGACGGTATAAGATCCATCACATTATCGCAATCGCTCTTCTTGATGGTCGGACCCCTACCACTTCAAAGCGCCAATCTGATCAATCTTCCAGACCCGATAAGGGTATAAGCCATTCTTTATAAAATTTCAAGTCTGGTTTTCAGACTCGGACTATGTTTTGCGCCGATTTCCAATGTAAATCGGATTTATGCTTGAAGGACTTAATCAACGCATGAATTAAAAAAAACCCGGCTGAACCACTGCGATTCCATCTGGGCCATTGATCTTCGAGATCTAACGGTGCCTGTGCATCAATTCTTCAATTCCTCCGCAATTCTGCTTAACTTAAATTTTACGCCATTTCCAATGTTTCTGAGGTTCTTCAAGGTTTCTTCAACCTTCACTATTTCCGCTGCGCCACTCTGATCTGTGCTTAACTCCGCATACTCCTTGATCACTGTCCTCTTGGATCCTTTGAATGGATTCAATAATCCCTTATGATTCCTCCAAATCGTTCCTCTCCTTGCGTAGTTCTTCAGAACTCTGCCTGCAACCCTGATATAGAACCTACGAGTTCATAAGTAATTCATTCATGAAGTACTCATTTCACGCACACTAACATAGTTAGGAATAAACCTATGTATATATATATAAACAAATGATTACATTCAAGACTTCCCCGTCTCGCACAGGCCTGTTCTTCAATATCGTGGCCTCCTCTCGAGCTTTGCTTGTAGGCTTACATTTATGCCAGAAATTTCTGTTGAACTAATCCTAGTTCGACTCCAAAATCCTCTGAACTAACTCCTAAATCCTCTGTCCACTTCTACTTCAATTAATTCCTAAAATCTCTCTCTCGTCCCTCGAATCATGAAACTGTTTTAAGAGTCCTAATTGACTTCTAACTCTTGTGATTTATTCACCACTCATGTTCTCATTTATTTGAGAGCATTTACAACTTCCTCTCATTATCTAATTAAA
The DNA here is from genome assembly GCA_031772625.1 of Pinus tabuliformis. NCBI lineage: Eukaryota > Viridiplantae > Streptophyta > Pinopsida > Pinales > Pinaceae > Pinus > Pinus tabuliformis. The sequence continues at coordinate 1,576,073,374 of CM062804.1, forward strand.
TCACTTAAATCCTAAATATTACATTAACTTGAGACTTAGGAAACTACTTCTCTAAAGATACATGACCCCCTATGTCTACTTATTTACAATGATTTTCTCTTGGGTTGAATGCTCCTGCATCACAAAGACTTGGAGGATCATTACTATGAGCCATATATCAAACCTAGATACAAGAATGAATGAAAGAGGATTTTTCCTTTCTCTTACCTCCTGGAGAGATATGTTCCCATGATGAAAATAATCATGAAATACTTTACTTGTGAAGGTAGGTTCTCTAGACTTTACACCTATCATATCCAGCTACTCATGCACTTCACAAGGGTCAAGATGCTCAACATACCTTATTTTCTCTTCCAGAACATTGACAAGATGGCATATATTGTCCAAAAGAGAGAATATGAGAATCAAATGAAAAGTATTTTTCACCACTCCCTCATCAAAATCATTGTCCTCCATCACCTCAAACAATTGAACATTTCATGGAGTACTTTCATATTTGATGACATATTCACTGATCCATCTATTCAGCATGTTCAAGATGTGCCTTCATCATCTCATCCTTCCACATCCATTCCTCCATCTCAGCCCACAGTTCATGCATCATCATCAGATCAGTCTCCTTCACCATCACCTCCACCATCACCATTTCATGAGCACATTGAGTCACCTAGTAGAGTGGATATTAGTGAGCATGAGCAGACTAAGCAGGTTGAGGTCATCAAGCCTAGGAGGGCTGATTTGGGCATATTGGCAAATACTTCTCACAAAGGTCATAGGCAGGTGTTTTCCCCACATATTGTGGGAGGGGCCTTGCCTTCTTCACCAACAAACAAGGTACACAAAGGCAAAGAAAAATTGACAGAGGCAGAGATCAAGCATGAGGAGGTGGACCTCCATGACATAGAACAGGATTTTGACCTTGTTGACCTAGATGAGCATGATGATAATAAGAACATTTGCACAGTCATCAAGGAAAAATATGCATACATCAGGGAGATCCAGACCAACTTAGAGAGGTCTAGATATATTATTTCATATTATGAGAAAGAAAACCAGCAGCTTCAAGCCAAGCATGAAATCATGGATATTCAACTCCTCAAGGCAAAAAGAGAAGAAATGAAATCCAAGGAATTGCTTGATGAGGCCTATGGAAGGTATAGTGAAACTGAACAAGAACAAGAACCAAGAAGGAGACCTAGGACTAGAGGGTTGAAAAGAGCTCTAGAACTAGAGAGACAAAAAGAGGTCGAACTTGTAAATAAGCTCACATTGAATGAACAATTTGCCATCATGATTAATGAGAATCGAGAGTAGTGGCTTGAGAGGGTAAAACAAAATTTGGAGAATCTCCTGTACAAGACCAACAAAGAAAATGACATTCAAAGAAAGATGGCAAAACATTATGCCATGAGGAACAAGATCGCAAGGGCAAAGCTTAGAAGAGATAATGCAAAGATTGAAGCCCTAAACAAGCAAGAAGAGGAAGGAAGGCTTGATATCATTACTGAAGCCTCACTCCGTGCATAAAACACATGATCAACATTCATTTCACCAATTTTGAAAAGTTTTGGGTTAATTTTTAAGTTTTTGTGTTGTTCAGCAATCATAGACAATTTTTTGATAGTTAGAATGCCAGGGGCGTAGCGCCCTAGGCATTGCGCTTTTGTTTGAGGCACTTTTTGGCTAAAAGAAGACCACCATTAGATTCAAAACATGGAATACATGTAGGAAAACAAATTTTCTAGGCTTGGTTTGCACAACTGGCTGGTGAAAAGGTGAAAAAACACACAAAAAATCAATGTTCTGCCTCCGTTTTCACTTTAGTGCTGTGCACTAAGAAGTCTTGGGAGAAACTCTTTTTGAGTGGTCAAATCAAGTCAATTTTGGAAAATAAAGGTAGATATGGAAACCAAATAGGATAATATTTCCAATGAGATATCCTGAGCTCACTTTGGACACCGGGAAGGCACTCAAAACTTGGCTGCAAAATGGATGGCACGCCTGCAAAGAGATCAGGCGCGCTTAGCACAAAAATGGCGTGTTTGATAGTTTTATGATTTTTCATTGTTTCTTATGCAAATTTGATTTTCATCTTGGGAAATCAAGTTTTTACTTATGTAATTGATGATGTAAATGTAATTATGGTGTTTTTATTGTTACCTAGGGTAAATACGCAAATGGACTCAATGAGGTGTAATGAATCCGTTTCATTGTAATTAGGGATGAGTCACTTTAACCACCCTATACTCTAGTTATGAGTTCATATTTTGGTGGAACTATTCCTCCAATCATGGATTCGACCCCTGAGGCCGGGAGGAGTTTGTTTGAGGCTTATATCTTGTATTTTTCAATCTTTTCAAAGGTTGGAATTAGTAGGATGTTGTTGTATTGATCAGGGACACTAGTGTAATTAGTATTTGGCAGAATTTAATGAATGAGTTGAAACTATTTTGATGGAATACCTATGGTATGGAATTTTGACATAGTTTCTTCTTATGTTGCATATGTTTGAATGTTTTGTACTCCCATGTTTCATTTCAATTCTATGATATTCTGATTTTCAAGTTGATGAGCAAAATACATCTTACATGCTCTATTTTGGGGAAATCTTCATAATTTGTCCATTTTCTTCAGTTTAGAAAGAATACAGCTTGTCTTACTCTTTCTAGCACCTCACTAGTCTAATCCATCTCACTCAAGAACCTTAAAGTGTTTGAGTGCCTACCTACCTTGCTCTATCAGATGTCTGCAACCATACCCTTATTTGCCCTAACCTAGTCTCTTTGACCTAATGTGCATTTAGCAACCCAATTTCAAAAAATCAAACCCTTCTACACATCATAACTAGCCTAAAACCCTAATTCATCCAACCCTCTTGGCTATGATTTTGTGGAGAGATCCCTCTCTAGCTTGGTAGGGATAGCTACCAAGCTAAAAGGTTGGTTTGTGGTTACCTCAGCTAGACTCTTCCCCAACCTTGGAGATCTAGAGGAGTGATAACATACTAGCGCCGTTGTCGGGGAATGAAAGATTCATTTTCCTTGGGTGTACGACAATATTTCATTGGGATTTGGTCCTAGGATGATAGGACTAAGTTTGAGAAAGGCTGATTTCATAATTGCAGTGTCAATATTGTAGAGCTGGCTTCGAGGAGACACACAAGAGTGAAATCTAGATCCTGATCCAACTGATCGAGTTGAATATTCATAAAGGCTTGTTCAAAAGCCAAGGAGTCAACAAATCACAAGTTGAATCAAACCTCATTCCATTGGTAAGGTCTTGAGCATTACCTGCTAAATTTCGATCTCTTGAAAACACTCCTTTGTTTTGAAGTTTGAAACTCTCCTTATTCCGATCAAGTCTGAATTCTCTTACCTCACATAGTCTTTGACCCTGTTAAGACTCTGGCTCCTAAAAGATATACTAGGTCAAATCCTGACCCAAACCCACCTTCTACTGTTTAGGATCCTGAAAGATTGTTAAGAACACCTAAAATCCCTCTCCCCGAGACTGGAAGTAAAAAATTGGAAAGAACTACTTCCCTGCCAGATGAGATACTAAGTGCTGAGGATCGTCCTTTTGATATTCAATTCGAGAAATCCCTTTTTCATTCAAAGTCTGATTCTTGTCTTACAAAGATAGTCTTTGATCCTATAAATTTTGATTCTTACTTACCCACCTCTCTTTGTTTACTCGACCTTTTGCGAAATCCTAGTTCTCAAAACTTGAGCACGAGCTTTGGTCTAATTTTGATAAACTTCAAAGCCTATCTGACCAGCTTCAAATTACTGCAGAAAAAGCCTATATCCAATATCAGCGTGAAAGCTTATCTTCTGATATACCTTCCACTGCACCTTCGAATACATATGTATCCCTATCTTCATCTTCATCCTAGCCGGCACAATCTATTGTAGTTCTTGTACATCCTCTCCCAGTAGTCATGGTGAGATTTTCTCCCTTAGTATTGCTTGCTCAGTGGGCATATTTATCTCAGACCTTTGGCCAGAGACTTCCTCTTTTTGATGGCAGATCGGGAATCACACCATAGAAACATATTGACAAAATGGCTAATTTCATTGATTTAGAGGAGGTCGATGCTGATGATGCCAAAATGAGACTAATAGCTTAGAGTTTTTCTGGAGATGTGAAAAAATGGTTTCGTGGTTTGGCAGCTGGCTCCATTGATACTTCTCAGAGGCTAAACGAGTTTTTCTTAGCATGATGGTGGGAAAATAAAAATCCATTGTATATTTTGGCAGAGTACAATACATTGAAAAGGGGTCCAAATGAGACGGTTCAGGATTTTACTACAAGGTTCAATTTGATCTACAATTCCATTCCAAATAACATGAAACCTCCACCTGATTTGGCACTTCAACACTATCTGGATGCCTTTGATCCAGATATGGCTTATCAACTAAGGGAAAGAGATCCTGTAACTTTGGAAGAAATGCAGGATAATGCAGTAAGCATGGAAGAAAATTTAATGATTAAAAAGTCTCAATTAAAACATGAGAAATTAGAGAAGAAAGTAACAATTAAGGAGGAACCTTATTCTTCCACCAATGTTAAGCTAGACACACTAATCAGAACCATGGAGAGGATGGCAGACCGAATGTTAAATTTAGATAGACAGTTGGAGCCACAAGTCAGAAATCTGAATTTCAGAAACCAACAGCAACCTCAGTAGAGGATAAAACAAAGAGAGCAAAGAGCTCCTGAGTCATCAACATCATAGTAGCGAGTTCGAACACCATTGCAACAGAACTATGCTCAAGGAGAATCAGAGGATGAAACAAACCCGATTGTCGAGGAGAACCACTTCTTCAAGAAATATTACCATCCCATTTTCTTGACTAAAGATGAGGAGTATATCGAGAAAACAAAAGGACCCAAAGATGACGACTACATACTAGCAAATGACAATGGATTGGAAACTCAATCAGATGATTATCAAAGGGGATACTTGAATTTACTCAGCTCTCAGCAGAAGCAGTATTCATTAAACAGGGATGTCCTGATCACTCCCATTCAGAAAAGGGCATCACAGCAGAAGGATACCCAACAGAAGACAAATCCTCAAGGTAATCAAAGTAAAGGTAAAGAGCCTACAATAGCTAACCAAAACAAAGTAAATCAGCCATCTACAAGCAATCCAAATGAGGAATATGACAGTCAAAGGAAGGATCATACATCAAAAGATGAACCTGAGAAGAGAGACATCATCCAAAAAGAGGTAGATAAATCTAGCTCATTCAGTCTAGAAACTAAAATTCAAAGTTAAAAGTGTCAATCCCTCTTACTGAACTAGTCAAAAATAGTCATGGCAAGTCTGATATAGTTAAAATGCTGAAAGTTGATCCTTTGCCCGACATGGTTAATGTTGAGGATGACTAGCCTGAATTGATTTTTGGTCCAGCCATAGATGGTTAGTCATAAGATAGCGAGGTTCCTCCATTTTACCTGAGTTTGAGAATCCACCAGTGCATCCTTCATAATTCCATGCTTGACTCCAGAGCCTCCCATAATCTAATGACCAAAGCCATCATGGAAAAGTTGATTCCAGTAAGGTCCATTGTCTTGCTCTAATAAAGGATTTGGTAGTATCCCTAGAGAAAATCCTGGCAAAGAATGTTTTAATGGTTGTGGTGGTAGCTGATATACCACCACGGTTTGGTATGTTATTGTCAATGTCCTGGGGAGTGAAGCTAAGAGGTACACTGCAATTAGACTTCTTCTATGCCACCATCTCGGTTTTTAGGCAATTGAGGAAATTGTACCGAGAGACCAAAATGAAATTCATGATAACTAGCAAGGAGAGGCTGAATAATCATCCTATAAACGTTGTACATACAGATTTAGAATCATTTATTTTATATAATGATAGTGGATTGAATGATGTAGACAATCAGCTTGTAGAAATAGAAGATGTACTAGAGATTTCAGATTGTATAAGAGCAATTTTAGATAAGGGAAAGGAGAATCTGCCAAGTTCATTAGAACAACCATCAGACAAGGCAGAGAAAAGCTCAGAACATCCATCAGAAAAGGTAGTGGAAAATTTAGAAAGGCATGAAGAAAAAGTTCAGAAAGTTGAGCTAAAGCAGAAATCAGATTTCCAGCACTTGGAAGAGGAGCATGGTCTTTGGACCATGGACTTTGATGGTGCTCTCAGGAAATATGGGGTAAGCATTGACATTTGGATCCGAAGTCCACATCATCAGCCAGGTGAGGTTCCTTAAAATGTTAGATTATGCTCGTACAAGTTAGATTTTGATTGCACCAACAATGAGGCGGAGTACGAAGCACTGATCACGGGCTTAAAGATCTTGAAAAAATTGGGTGCACGAAGAATTTCTGTGTATGGTGATTTAGAACTTGTGATCAAGCAAGTTAAAGGTGAATATCAAGCTAACCATCCGTGAATGAGACAATATAGGAATGTTGTATTAGATATTTTGAGAATGTTTCCTGAGTATACACTTTCAGTTGTGCCAAGGAGTCAAAATCTTATGGCAGATTCATTGGCTACAGCTGCAAGCAATTTCAAAATCCCCATATTTTCAAATAGGAAATTTGAGATTCATGTAAATCATCGACCCTCTATTCCTGATAACTTGCGATATTGGAAAGTATTCTGGGATGATAAGCAGGTAAATAAATTTCTTCAGAGTGAAGGAGAGTTTGAGAATTGTTCCATGGATGAAGTTTACGACAAGGATGATCAAGTCATTGAGGCAGCTCAAGTTGATATACTACAGCTAAAGGACAACAATATTCCAAAAGGTCTTATACCTTTGGAAGATTTGTTTGATCGAGATGATGTAGCAAGGAAGCCCACTTTGGTTCCTATGGAGAAAGGTGTTGAAGACATGAACATCGGAACAACAGATAAGCCAAAAATGATAAAGCTGTCCAAATAATTATCTCCAGAGGTAAAAGAAAAGCATATTCATTTACTGTCTGAATTTTCAGATGTTTTCGCGTGGGATTATGCACAATTAAAGGAGTATGACAAGAAAATAATTCAGCATACCATCCCAATAAAACCCGATCAAAATCCCTTTAGACAAAAGCTAAGAAGGATCAACCTGAGGTTGCTGCCATCCATAGAGAAAGAAGTTAACAGACTCTTCAAGGTAGGCATCATTATTCCTATCATATTCTCGGATTGGATATCCAATCTAATTCCGATAAGAAAAAAGACAGGAGAAATAAAGCTCTGTATAGACTTCAGAAACTTAAACAAAGTGCCTATGAAAGACAATTATCCACTTTACAAAATGGATCATATCCTTCAGAGAGTTGTTGGCGCTTCTCGAATGTCGCTGCTGGATGGCTACTCCGATTACAATCAGATTTTAGTGCACAAGGATGATCAGGACAAGACAACGTTTACCACACCTTGGGGCACATTTAAATATGAAAAAATGCCATTTGGTCTCAAAAAAGCAGGGGCCACTTTCAGCGTGCCATGGACATAGCCTTTGCAAATGAAAAAGATGTTTTCTTAGTTGTGTATTCAGATGGTGTGACAGTAATTTCACATTCAGATGATGAACATTTGCATCATTTAAGAGTTATTTTCTAGAGATGCAGAAAGTTCGGAATCTCTCTCAACCCGAAGAAGAGCTTATTTGCCATGGAGGAAGGCAAACTTCTCGGCCACATCATCTCAAAGGATGGCATCCGGATTGACCCTTCACGTGTAGAAGCCATTCAGCAAATTGATTTCCCTCGCAGCAAGAAAGAAATCCAAGCATTCAATGGTAAGATGAATTTCTTACGTAGATTTATCCCTAATTTGGCTGAACATCTTAGAGAGTTGACAAATATGTTGAAAAAGGATAATGATTTAAAGTGGTATGAAGAAGCCCACAAGTCCTTTAATGCGGTAAAGTTTGCCTTGACCACTACCCCTGTTTTAATCAGTCTCGATTACTATATTGACTTCATAATATTCTCTTTTTCTCCTGAGTATACCATGGCAGCATGTTGGCTTATAGGGGCCTGACCCAGGTTTAGAGGTGATTTAGCCAAACAAATCCCGGTACTACTGGCCCTTTCGGCAATATTCCATGGAGCGCGGATTGAGGTCTCACCCAAAGTAGTATGGGATGGTGATAGAACCAGGTTTCCGCACCCTAGAGATGTTTGATGATCTTAGGTGGTCTGCGGTTTGACCCTGTGCGCACACCGTTACGCGCACCTATCTGTACCTCACAGCCTGTGATGATGTCTTCGCGCAACCCTACCCGAGGCCCGAACAATGTTATTACCCAAATCCTTGTTATTAACCCGATATTAGTTGCTCAATTTAGCTTATCTGTATGTGTCTAGTTATACTTAACAGTGTTCAATATTCAAATACATGCGCGTGATAAATAAAACAGTACTTCGCCCTGCGCACTCAGCTGCAGGGGTCTGCGCACTCAGCTGCGGACTCTACTAGGCCTCTGCGCACTCAGCTGCAGAGCCTCTTCCTACTACTACGACCCAAAGCACTTAGACTCTTACTCTATGCTCGCTATCTTCTAGACTCCATTCGTTAGCTACTTTCTTTTTCTCTTCTTCACTACTTTACAACTTAGAGCCTCGCTCTATTTATACAATCCCATGGTCCGCAGACCATGGGTAGGCCGACACTACATTCAAAACTTAGGGTGGACAACCCTATGACTCTGACATACAATTTGCACTCCGCGCCCACACTTCGCAGATATTTACAATAATATTATTCAAAACTTTGGGCTTTGAGCCCCAAAACATGCTGTGGGGGGATTCCATGCCCAACAGGCCCCCAACACAAACATCATGACTCATCCTCGAGTCACTCTATTGGTGCGACGATCTTGGTGTGGAGTCCCTCTAGCTAGTCCCGAACGGTCTGGATGTCGGCAGCGCACTGAGCTGCTACCTGTTGAACCTGCTGCATTCTTGCTTTCGAACCCTTTGTTTTCGGTGTGCTGTTCTCCATTTGTGCATGCATCCCTTGAATCTGCGTGAGCTTTCCTTCAATATCCTCCGTGATTGTGAAGGCTTCATCGATCCATGGTTGGACACGCGCTTTTAGAATTGCTTCCTTGTGGCGCGCTGCGTCCACTTGCTCTTTTAATGCCTTGGCTTGCTGCATCCTTGCAAGCCGCTGAGTAAGGACTACTATCTACGCAGTTCCTCTAATGCTTTCATATTGTTGTTGGAGTTCGCGTGCCTCAGTCTCCAACCGCTGGATGTTGGGGTCCTCCTGCAACATAGTGAGGACCTCAAGTGCTTGCTCCAACATGTTGGTATAGTCACAGACTGCACCTCCAATCTCTTCCATACCTACTGCAATAGTGCTGGTGTGCTGCTCTCTGAACTCTAGGGGAGTGGAAGGTTGCGCCTTCAATCCCAGCTTGGTAATCTGAAGGTTTAGCTCCAACTGAACCTTTGTGATCTCTTCTCACGCGTCTCAGACTCCACTTGCCAGACTGTGGATTTGCACTTCTACCGGCAGATCTGCTGTGATAACCAACTCTGGGACGCGTCGGCAAGCATCATCTACCATTTCTACAAACCTTTGGTTCTGCGACACCAACTCATCGTGCTGCAAGCTAAGCTGTTCTATATTAATCTTCTGTGGTTATCCCATCTTGCAGCTGATAGAGTGTGTCGTGGGGGAGGGCGACCAAATTAAGGCCAATGCCTTTCATCATATTGAGCGTTACCCGATCCATCGTGTTCTCCGAGACTAGCGCTCCATCTGGAAATACTATCGTATTTTCCATCTTCGCGCGTAGCATTTGTTCTGCTATTGTCATTCCTGCTGCGATGTGGGTAGACAAGGTCCCTTCCTGTGGGGGCCGCACCTATAACTCCTGCAGCTGCGCCCTTAGGGCCCCCAACACAGCCTACTGCTCCGTCATAAATTCTTGGAGTGCTTCACCAGTGACATCGCGAACCATTTCACCGATGTCATGGAGATCACCTTCAGTCAAGGTGATTGGGTCAATGGCCAACTTCGAAGCCTTAACCTTTTTCCTTGGACCCATCCTTTCTGCGATGTGCGGCCATTTAAGTTGTGTGGACGTGGTCCCTGGGTCCGCGCTTCCCTCTGCGATTTCAGTGTCCTCTGCCTCCTGCCCTGAGGACATTGCTTGACCCTCCTCTGTTGTTGCCATTGTTGTTTGCACTGCTGCTGCTGCTTCTGCGACCTTCTTTTGCTCTGTGGCTTTCTGTGTCGCTTCGCGTATTGCCCTTACCTCTGCTGCTGCTTGTTCGTTCTGCCATATTTTGGCCAGTTGGGTGACACGCAGCGTGGCTTCTTGCTTCTATTTTTGTGCTACTGCTTTCTCTAACTCAGCCAAATCTGGGGCGCGCCACTCGGGTGGCCATGTCTCCAATACTGTGAAGATTGCATCATCAGTGGCTACAAATGGTAGCTTGGTCCACTGTTGTGCCAAATCCTTTCGCACTTGGATGTATATATTGTGCATATCCGCCTTGAAGTCTACAAAATTTTACAGACTATTGTGCACCATTGGTGACAGGAGCAGCCTCCTATTAATCCACATTCGGATGCTTGCCTCCATGAGCACCCAAAAAATCTTAGTATCGTGAATCTGTTTTGCGTCCTTGGTGGCCGAGAGTGAAGCATACTTCGCGACCTCTGGTAGGTCTCAGTCAATGCTCGAGAACTGACTATCCTCCAGTAGTTCCCCTGCTACCAGCAAGATGGATAAGAGAAACCACGCGTAGTGGAAGGTCTTACCCTGCTCCTGGGCCTCGTGACAGTTGAGCAAGAACTCCTCACAGAGGAACTCAGCCTAGTTGAACTGAACCCCCTCCGCGCACTGTTCAGCCAATGCGACCACTGGCGCTGGTACCTCATCGGCGCGACATTTTCTCATCACCTTACCGGCTAGGAGTTGAGTGGCTACGCGCACCCCCTTATCCTTGATGCTGGAGATGGCGTAGCCCCGCTTCTTTTTCTCCAGCTTGTACTTGGCCTTCATGGCCTCTGCGAGAGCCAAATCGCTGCTTTTCCCGGCTATTGTCGCGGGGTCCTTCCCCTTACAGGGAAGCCGAGAAATTCGGTGGATGAGATCTGCCGTGATGGGAATAGGCTCCTCCAGCCATAAGTACCCATCATGCACTAGGCAGAGCAGCTGCCTGATGATGAAAATGGTGATGGGCGCATGGTGGAAATGCGGTATCCATAACAGATGCAGCAGCCCGACCTTTTCCACACCGCGCAACCATTTTCGCGGCTCTAATGTTATCACCGGCCCCTCCGTATTTTGCTTCATCAAGTTTACCGTCTCCAGGTGCGGGAACTTCTCACTGTCCGTGAGGTCCCAGTCCTCAAATTTCATTGTGGGCACGTGGCCTAGGTGCGAGCCCTCAAAGACAATTCCATCGGGGAGGAGCGGGGTCTGGAGCGCGCTCTTCGTTGCATCCAGATCCTTCAGTATTTTGGTTTTCCCCTTCCGTGGAGGGACATACGCGGGAAATTTTGCTGCGGAGCGCAGCGGTTGGATGTCTTCCTCCACATCTTCTTCTTCTTCTGCAGTGGCAATTAGGGCCTGCAGGTCTTCTTCCTCCTCGTCTGTCTCAATTGTAACTACCTTCCCTTTTTCCTCCATTGATAACTTACTGTGCCATGGATTCCTTGGGGACATGCATACTGGTCCCATTGTCTACTTATCCTTCTTCGGTCGTGGCATCCGCGGTGATTTGGGGATCTCTGTGACCACCCCAGCGCCCTCAGGAACATCCTGCACCATGGGGGTCTACGCAGCTTCACTGGCGGTTCCTTCCTCAATGCCCAACCCATCCTTAGTGGCCGTCATCATTTCTACACTGTTTGTTGTCGTCCGCGAACTCAGGGGCTCTATTCTTGCTCGGCTCTCAACACTCTGTGCTCTGCTCAACTGCTCAATTCTCAAATGACCAAGTGTTGTTCGCTGGCTAGCCCTTGGAGTTTTATAGTGACTTTTGAATTCAAATTCGACCGTTCCCCCCAATTCCGGGCCATCAATGCTGTCTTGGCGGCAGATTTTCCCAAATCTTGCCCATAAATCGCATCTTAAATGCCCGCCGCCCGCTCCATTTGGCCTCAAATCGGACATCCCGTCATGAACAATGACACCAACGGTCACTTTCCAGCCGACCCACGCAACAGTGTAGCCCTTCATGCGCAGTCGTGAACCCTGTGACATTCTGCTCTTGCACACACTTCCCAGAGCGCGCAGCTCCCTAGCAGAATAATTTATAGTCCTGCACTCCCTTTCAACTGCCTGGAGTGCTAAGACTGTGCTTCCTACGGCTAGTCAGGTGGTCGCACCACCTGTGCAGGCCTCCATCTCGCCCTCCAGTATAGTCCGCAGAAAATCCTCATCTGTCATTGTGGCGATTGGCACCACGCGCTCTACTACTTGCAATGCGCTTCCCTGGTTACTGCGTTTGGTGATATGCGGTCCTAGCCATGGTAGCAGATTAACTAATTCCCAGCGATAGTCCTCTAAATCGTTCGAATGATTGTATGCACCTTGCCTTGCTATCCTTGGTCTGTTGACGAGAAATTCTCCCTTTATTTCATTTTCCAGCCTCTTGACCTCTGCGTCCATTAAAATTCCTTTCTTCCTATTGAATCCCTGAAAATCGGGTCTACAACAAGGGGGATACCCACCCGGTCCAGACCTTGGTTAGCAGCTCCTTTTCCGTTTGGTGTAGTGGGTCCGACTGGGGATATGGGACCAGTTTCCCAATTTATGTGTGTGTGTGTTGAGAATTGATATTTCCTTTCTAATAACTTCTAAGTAAAATGATTTTATTCTAAGTCTAATTTAACGACATGCAATTGTATTCTAATAAACAGAAATATCTAATTCTAAAACTACCCCGGGATTTGATCTTTCAATTATGCGATCTAAAATAGTTTCTATAGCAATTGGTAATAAAGATCATTCAATCGCTATAAGAAAAGAATTCAATAAAGATGAACTGTTTCGTATAAAAAGTTAGCCGAACAGTTGTGAAAAACATATCGCATAATAAGTCACTCATATATTAAGCATAAATAAATGGCTATCACCGTACAAAAGTGCCAAATGATAACTCAAGAATTTAAGCATTCATACATAAATAACTGAACATGAATATCACCATAACACATAAGCAGAATTTGTTAAGAGATAAAAGTACCATTTATAACGAGTTCTACTCATGAGTTCCAACAATAATGATCTATCTCTTCTTAATCCAACATCCACTAAGAGTACAAAAGTGCAACATCAGTAGTAGATATTAAATGTAGATATCAATAAATCCCGTTCTATTCATTCATCAAAACCTCCTCGGAGGGTGCAAAAGTGCATGTTCTGAGGACAAGTTTTTGATAAATTTCAGGACCCTTCTCTAAATGCATGAGAAGGGTTTAAATACTACTAGCTAAACCTAAAAATAGTTTATTACAAAAATATAGGAGGCGGTTTAAATGACCGTCCTCACTTTAGGCAAAAATAAAGCAAAACTAAAACTAAAACTGAATCTAAAACTAAAACTGACAACTAACTATCTATGTATCTATTCCTTGTAGTCGCAAGCATTCAGCATTTGCTTGAGGAGAGTTGGCTGGCCAACTTTCAACTTTAGTTGTCCTGCGAAAATGGAATCGGCAAGAGCTGGCACCATCTTCTCGAAAGAATTTGTTAGGGTCCCACCCTAACCCCCTTATTTATGTAGTGGGATCGACTCATAGTAAAGAGTCAATAAAGCCCATATTAATAATTGTAAGTGGTTAACCCGCAATTAATGATGGGACCACAGTTAGTTGCAAATGGGCCATGGTATTAGATAGACGGTATTAATAAAACCCATGGTATTGATCCATGGTATTGCATGTATGAGTCATATATAAAGGATAGAGACTCCCTGCGAGGAGCATCGTGTCTTATTTTTGTATCGAGCTCTGCTCTATTGGAGGTTGCCCCCTCGAAGAGGCCAGTGAAGATTGCTTTCTGAATAATAAAATATTTTCTATTATCTCTCACTATTCTATGTTCTGGGTATCTTTCTTCGCATATTCTGTATTTGGGTATCTTTTGCAGGTTAAGAGCATACCAAGTGGTATTAGAGCACTTTCCAGGGCCGGTGGGATCTCCATTTCTTAGCAATTTTTTTTTTTGGCTAGAGACGTGTTCAGGCGTCTTTAAACCACGGGATCTATCATTGAGCGCATAAATCTGCGGATTTGGGGAGGCATGCACGCAGGAAATACAAGAGGTGGTCACGCTTGTTGGACTCCCTTATAACCCCTGTGGGTACGCCTTCGAGTAGTAGCACATTAGACAGAACCACGTACGGACTGTCTTCCAAGTACCTTCTGGGTATATTGGAATCCCCTTAGCTCTTCTACAACCTCGCCATAGATAAACCGTCGGCCATCTTGCTGCTACAGTACACCGAGAACAGAACTCGGAGAGATTACTCGCCCGTACGATAGGGTAGTTGGGTTGTACGGCTAAGGGTACTGTTGATCCTCCTTAGTTAGAGCCCTGAAACATTGGGCCGAGTACTACTATTAGACCCTTATGTATATTGCGATCTGTAGCACCTGACACTCCTCGAGACATAGTTCCCTTTTCTATCTTGGGATCACACATCATCTCTACCAGATCCACTCACACAAAGGGGTGCAGCAGCAGTAGACATCAGTTCCGACCAGCCATTCTGATCTATTAGATCCATCAGATCCGCATCAGCAATCTGTTCTGCCGCTCAGAGCTATCCGATCCGCCATTCAGATCTCTCAGATCCACCAAATCTGAGTAGTTGTGTGGGGTTCCTATACCGGGGCATGATTTTCGCAGGACTTTTGGCAGCATTGACATTTTGAGGATTCAGTTACTGCAGTATTCCTAAGGAAGGAGTAAAACTCCGTTAGGAGTTTTCAGAAAAGAAAAAAAAGAAAAGAAAAAAAAAGAAAAGAAAAAAAAAGAAAAGAAAAAAGAGTAGTCTGAGATCTCCCGGGGCGCTTATTGGTGATATAGCCCATCAAAATCAGGACGATGAGCTGAGCACGGTGGTACAATTCAATTCTTAGTGAAATTTTTTTTTTGGGCGGTCCCAAATTTCAAGAACATAAGGTCGGTGCATGGTAGAAACTAGAGCTCAAGCTATGGCCAATGAGAGGATGGACAAACTTGAACAAACCTTGCAATCCCTCCAACTTCAGCTTGACAGACTAACTAGCATAATCCCGAAGGGCAAGGAGGAAGCCCATGAGGAGGCGTATATTGGCAATGGACATAGTGAGGGTGAGTCTAGCCACTCTCTTCACCTCTGGCCCCCCCAACAATCCCGTCCGCGACCTCCCAAGTTGGATATGCATAAATTTGATGGTTCTCACCTGGCAGCATGGATAGCACAAATGGAGCAGTATTTCAATCTGAATAACATCTTAGATAATGAGACTCAGCTTATGGTGGGGAGCATGTACTTGGACAATGAAAGGTGGCAATGGTGGGAATGGAATCAACGTTGCAATGGACCTTTTGTGACTTGGACCACCTTCAAAAAAGCTCTTACAGACCGCTTTGACCAAGAATCTTCTTTTTTGGGTCGTCTTACTAAGCTCCGACAGACTGGCACAGTGGATGAATATGTTATAGCCTTTGAAGCCTTAGCCTTCCGCACTAGGGGTCTCTCAGATGTGTTCTACATGAAATGTTTTATCAGCGGTCTTAAAGAAGCCATAAAAGCCCACGTCCTACTGCACCACCCTCCCACATGGATGGAGGCTTGCAAGGTAGCTCGTAACGTGGAACGTGTGTTACTAGCCCAGTATAGTCACCCAAATTTCACCGCTAAGGGTCGCCCCCCCCATAGGCTCACAGCACGACTCAAACACTTAAGGTTCAAAAGGTGTCACCTGTAGAAATGGCCAAAAGAAGAAAGCAAGGATTATGTTACTACTGTGATGAAAAATACTCCCCAGGTCATAAATGCAAGGAGCCCAAATTCTTTCAAATTGATGCCACTGATTACAGCTCATCGTAGGAAGATCCACCATTGGAGGAACATGAGGCGGTAGAAGAGGACAACCAAAAGGACAATGTCCCTGACGAACCCGTTATTTCGCTGCATGCTTTGGCCGGGATTTCTTCACCTCAAACTCTCAAAATCAGAGGTTTTATTAAACATCGCCCAGTAGTAGTCTTGATTGATAGTGGAAGTACACATAATTTCATCCATAAAAAAGTCCGGAAGCAATGCATTGTTTTGTACGAGCATTTTCTAACTTCCAAGTCCAAATTGCGGATGGGGGCACAATGAAATGTGGAGGCCGCTGTGAAAATGTCAAACTTCAAATGGGGGATTATCAGTTGAAGACCCACATGTTTTCCATACACATGGGAGGGTGCGACATTGTCCTCGGTGCTGAATGGCTTCGCACCCTTGGGCCAATCACAATGGATTTCCAGGAGTTATATATGAGTTTTAAGCAGAACAACTCCACACATACCCTCCGTGGACTCCAGGCGGGAGTTCCCTCTATCATCAGCTCGCATAGGATGGAAAAATTGCTAAAAAAGGGCCATCATGGAGTTATAGCTCAATTTAATGCCATCCAGGTAGTCGAAACCAAGTCTCTGCCGATTCATCCTGAGATGCAACAGATTTTAAATAATCATCTACCAGTCTTTGACAAGCCTCATGAGCTTCCACCCTCGAGAGGGGAACATGATCATAGCATCACCTTGGTTCCAGGGGCCCAACCCCCAAATGTGCGCCCATACAGATATCCGTTCACCCAAAAGAATGAAATAGAAAAAATAATCAAGGAACTTTTGGAAGCAAGTGTCATTCGTCCCAGCATTAGTCCTTATTCATCACCGGTGGTCATGGTGCTCAAGAAAGATGGGGAGTGGTGGATGTGTCCAGACTTCAGGGCCCTTAATAAGTTGACAGTCAAAGATAAATTTCCCATCCCGGTGGTTGATGATTTGCTGGATGAACTCAATGGGGCTCAATTCTTCACTAAGCTGGATCTTCGCTCAGGCTACCACCAAATTCGCATGAAGGAAGTTGACATTCCAAAGACTGCGTTCTGAAGTCATGAAGGCCATTATGAGTTCCTGGTCATGCCATTCGGTCTTTGTAATGCCCCATCTACTTTTCAGAGCCTTATGAACCACCTTCTCAAACCATATCTCAAGAAATTTGTCCTTGTCTTCTTCGATGACATCCTCATCTATAGTTGCACTTGGGCCGCACATCTTTAGCATGTAGATCTACTCTTGCAACTGCTTTGCAAGCATAAATTATTTGTTAAGATGTCCAAGTGTTCGTTTGGCATGGAAGAAGTTGAGTATTTGGGCCACATTGTGGGGCGTGAAGGTGTCAAGGTGGACCCCAAAAAGATCTAGGCAATGCAAGATTGGCCTCAACCTAAGACCTTGAAGAGCCTGAGAGGATTTTTGGGTCTCACAGGCTATTATCGCAAATTTGTCCACAATTATGGTCACATAGCGAAGCCCCTCACTCAACTCCTCGAGAAAAATTCATTCTTCTGGAATGAGGACGCACAACAGGCATTTACAGCTCTCAAAAATGCCATGTGTTCCACTCCAGTCTTAGCACTCCCTTACTTCACCAAATCTTTTGTCACTGAATGTGATGCTTCGGGTACGGGTATTGGGGCGGTCTTAATGCAGGAAGGGCGATCTTTGGCCTTCACAAGCCAACAACTAAGTGGGAAGAATCTGGGCCAATCTACCTATGAGAAGGAAATGATGGCCATTTTACATGCAATAGAGACCTGGCGACCTTACTTATTGGGGCGACGTTTCCAAATCCGCACAGACCATCACAGAGTTAAATATTTTTTGGAGCAACGCCTATCCTCCCCACAACAAAATAAATGGCTTGCCAAAATGCTGGGATATGATTATGATATCATTTACAAGAAAGGACAAGAAAATAGTGTAGCAGATGCATTACCTCGCCAATTTGAGGAGGGAAGTACCCTGTTAGCAATTTCCCTTCCCATTTCAGAATGGATTGAAGAGGCTTGCAGGGAATGGTTTTCACATCCCGGGCTCTCCCAACTCATTTCTCAATTGAAAGCGGATCCAAATTCCACCAAGGGCTACTCGTGTCAGGATGAGATTCTTCGCTACAGGGATAGAGTCGTAATATCACCAACATCCACCCTCAAAAGTCGCATTTTGGCAGAATTGCACTCATCCCCCATTGCAGGACATTCAGGCTTTCAGAAGCCATATGCTCGCACCAGAAGATCATTTTTTTGGACAGGCATGAAAAAGGACATCCTTACTTTTGTAGCAGAATGCGATGTCTGTCAACGCCACAAAGGGGAGACCGTCAAAGCACCAGGCACATTACAACCGTTGCCTATCCCGGTAGCAATATGGATGGAGGTTTCTATGGATTTCATTACAGGTCTTCCAAAGTTAGGAAACAAGTCAGTCATCATGGTGGTTGTGGACAAACTTTCGAAGTATGCTCATTTCTGCGCCCTACCCCACCCGTTTACACCAACTTTGGTCGCTCAATCTTTCATGGATCAGATCTTCAAATTGCATGGCATGCCCACTTCTATTATGTCCGATCGCGACCCGATCTTCACCAGTAATTTTTGGCAGGAACTCTTCAGGCTACAAGGCACCCAACTAAAACTCAGTACTTCTTATCATCCACAAACAGATGGTCAAACTAAAGCCGTCAACAAATGTATGGAAACCTACCTTAGGTGTTTCACTTCAGAAAAACAACATCTTTGTGTACAATGGTTACCTCTGGTTGAATGGTGGTATAACACCAACTATCATGCCACCACCAAAATGACTCCCTATGAAGTAGTATATGGTCAAATCCCTCCTTATCCTACTTCTTATATCAAGAGGTGCTCAAAGGTACAAGCAGTGGATCAACTCCTACAAAACCGCGCAACCATTCTCACCCATCTTAGAGAGAATCTTCATTAAGCTCAAAACCGCATGAAGCAACAAGTAGACCAGTATCGCTCAGAGCGCCAATTTCAAGAAGGGGATCAGGTCTTTTTGAGGCTGCAACCATATAAGCAAACATCACTCAAAGACAAGGGTTGTCAGAAACTATCTCCAAAATTCTATGGACCATATCAAGTACTTCAGCGCATTGGAGAAGTAGCCTACAAGCTGGCTTTGCCGCCTACTGCAAAAATCCATCCAGTTTTCCATGTCTCATGCCTCAAGAAAGTGATTGGGAACAATTGCAGAATTCAAACCAGTCTACTTGAATTAGACGAGGAAGGGTCAATCTGGCTCCAACCTGAACAGGTCCTAGACACACGAGAAAGGCACCTGCGTGGCCGCATGATTAGGGAAGTTCTCGTCAAGTGGAAAGATACCTCTCCGGAAGATGCAACTTGGGAACCAGCCACTATTCTTCAGTAGTTTCTGCAGCTTTAGCCCTGAGGACAAGGCTATTCTTAAGAGCGAGGGCATGTTAGGGTCCCACCCTAACCCCCTTATTTATGTAGTGGGATCGACTCATAGTAAAGAGTCAATAAAGCCCATATTAATAATTGTAAGTGGTTAACCCGCAATTAATGATGGGACCACAGTTAGTTGTAAATGGGCCATGGTATTAGATAGATGGTATTAATAGAACCCATGGTATTGATCCATGGTATTGCATGTATGAGTCATATATAAAGGATAGAGACTCTTTGCGAGGAGCATCGTGTCTTATTTTTGTATCGAGCTCTGCTCTATTGGAGGTTGCCCCCTCGAAGAGGCCAGTGAACATTGCTTTCTGAATAATAAAATATTTGTTGTTGTCTCTCACTATTCTATGTTCTGGGTATCTTTCTTCGCATATTCTGTATTTGGGTATCTTTTGCAGGTTAAGAGCATAACAGAATTAATGATACATTTGAGAGTCATGCACTGGCTGTGTGGTTTTACCAAGTACATCCAGTAAGAATCCCAATTCAACTTGGTTAACCTTTTGATTGACTCTGCTTTTTCTTGAGCCTTCTGTCTCCAGCTTGTCTGTAGATGCTGTACATTTGGTAGATATTTACATACCACTTGAAGATAAATACCACTGGTTTTTGAGTTCAAGTTTTACCTTCCGCCTTTAGCACCTTTTCCTACAAATTTCCAAGCTTACAGGCGACTGAGCGATTAGAGGCTTTCGATTTTAAGAGGTTTTGCTGGGCATCAGAAACTGCCTCGGTTTCTTGATTCGGACTTCCCTGATGTTATTTTTTTTTTTTTTTGCCTCTTGTGCGCCTTTTGATACAAACCTTAAATTTTGTGGAAAGAACGACTTCGTACATTCTTAGCTTTGAGTCTTAAACTATCATTTCTTGATATCAACACTATCTAGTACCCATTTGACCATGTCCGTGTATGGAAGAATTTTGGGCCTCGCCGCTATCCGGTGCAAGAAAGAACATGCTAGTTCTATAATAGATGCCTCAGATGACCCGTGTGAGCCAGCAGTAGCTGTAACCTCCATTATTCTGGGGTTTTCTTCCTCGAGTAGACTATACATGCCTTCCCAAGTAGCAATTAGGGCATCTTTATTACAGATGGTGTCTGTGTATAAGGGCGTCATCTCTTTATCTTCAGAACTCGGAGCTTTACCCTTCTTTCCCATAATATTCTGAACACTACTATGTACACTTCTTTGCTCTTCGTTCCTGCAGTTTACAAATGAGGCAAGAATAATGATAAGAAAAAGGTGATGGGAAAGCTTTAAATGCTGAAAACATATAAAATATATCACCCTACGTAAAATGGCTCCTCGATCAGATCAAAACCATATTTCATTAATGATTGCCAACTAACTCATTAATTAACATTAACGCACATAACTGGGCATTGGTTTGTGGAAAAGCTTTTTTTGAACGACGAGCCCCGCAGATCTACGATAAGGCGATTTTGCGATTTGCTTCGCAATATTGCAACTTCGTTGCATGTGGCAATCATCTGTTACAATTTTTTTTTCTGTGAAATGCGATTTGCGAGATGCGCCATCACATATCGGTGGTTTGAGGCATTTCAGCTTAAGTGATATTTGAGGCATGCGATGCGATGAGGGTCTTTTGACGCATGATTTCGCATCGCGATTTCGTAATCTTAGGATTTTGCTTGTAGGAAGGCATCCATTACCTTTTTGTGATGCGATGCTTTTTATTAAGGGAATAGTTTTGTTCAAACTTATCATAAAACTCAAGTATTTTTGGGATTTTCGGGTATTCTCCTAGGTTTTATGATAGTAAGATTTATTCAAAAAGGAAATACAAGTCCTAATTTATTTTTTTGAATTTTATGGATAAGGGTCCCCACTTATTTAGTATTAGAAATAAAACTAAATAAGAAGGGGGGTTGTTGCTGGCCACAACAATTGGTGATTCACTTGGAAGAACCAGTTATCTCTGCTTTTCTTTTGAATTTTCTAAACTTCCAAAACAGAAAATTTTCCAGAAAATCAAACTTTATTATAGAAAGATAAAGTACACCATGCTTTCAGCTGTCAATGATAGTTTGTTTCTTCTATGTCAACTTTGTTTATTTACTTCCTAGAGCTAGTCATTGTATTTACATCAGCCACTACTTGGTTTATAAAGATAAAAACAAAGGCTTCTCTGTAAATCAGTTTTAAATATGCTCATTTGTCGTAGGTAGAGCCTCTGCTGCCAGCAGGCGTTTATAGCCTCGACAGGGTTACCTATTACCCAACAATGATCCTGTATCCTACTTAGAGAAATATACGATTTTCAAAGGGAAATCCATATTCACACTTATTGCTTTTATTTTCTTTTAATCCTTAAAGAACAATGCCTTGGTTTGGTAGCCAAATTATGACAGTGCCACTCACTTGATTTATAACTTTGCTGAACAAGCTGGCTCGTGATGAGACCCCTTGTCTTTTGATTGCAACAATCTCGAGTCATTGCCCTGTTGTGGTATGCAGTTTTGGCAAAGTCAGCAAGCTATAATATCTATGATCATGATAAGTCGGCTCGTGATGAGACCTCTTATTCTTTAATTTAAAGTGTATCTCTGGATTATTCTTTGAAGCTCGTAATTCCCTGGGTGGGGAGGAAGTCATTGTTTCCTTAAGAATAGCTCTGGACGACAATGGTAGAGTTTTTGGAAAGAGCCTTTCTACAGAGAATCTTCATTTTGTTATTGTTACTTTTCATTTGACTGATATAAAACAAATTCCAACTAAAGGTCACTTTTTATCAAAATTTATAAGGTTGGAACTAGTATCATTTTCAGGCTTATAGCCTTTGACTGTATCTTATAATAATAATGACCAATTTTCTAAATCAGTTCTATTTATACAAGCGAACAAAAAAAAAAAAAAAAACAAAATCTAAAAGAAATTCTAGTCTTTTTTGTGAATTCCAAATGTAACCATTTACAACTGGTTTTATTATCAAAATAAAGGAAGAGCTAATTTACAAAAATAGAAGAATGATCTCTTATGGAAAGTATTTTTTTGAGGATTTGTCCGTTAATAGGTAAAGATTCTCTTTTTCCTGTTAAATCCTGTAACATAAAGGTAGATGGACCTACGATTTCTGCGATTTGGAAAGGGCCAAGCCACATTCGTTGAAATTTCGTATGTTTGCCCTTTTCCTCATGAGCCTTATCCCATTTTAAAACTAGATCCCCTATCTGAAAGTCTTTTCTAGATATCATGTTTGAGTCAAAAGAAGCTTTTACTAATGCTTGGTGATGCGCATGAGTTATTTTAGCCTGTTCTCTTTGCTCTTCTAGCTTAAGGATTTGTAGCTGCCTTAGTTGTAAGGAAGAAGTTGGTGTTTCGTCGATAAATTGAACTAAGGCCAATGAGGGAATCGCTAGATGAGTTGGAAGGACCACTTCTTTCCCATAAACCAAATTAAAGGGACAGGTGCCAATGGAGGCTTTCTGCGTTATTCGATCTGCCCATAGAGCGTATGTTAAAGATTTGTGCCAATTCTGATGAGTTTGATCAATGGTTCACTTAATGATTCTGATTAAGTTTTTATTTGTCGATTCAGCTAATCCGTTCCCTTGCGGAATATAATTGGCAGAGTATTTAAGCTTAAAACCTCTTTTGAGCGCAAATTCAATCATATTATTGCCAAAAAAATATGATGCATTATCAAACATTAATGCGGAGGGTAAACCAAACCTGGTGATTATGAACTGATCTATGAAATCAATGATGTGTTCGGCATTGGCTGTCTTGAGAGGAACTGCTTCTACCCATTTAGTAAAATAATATGTAGCTGTAAGGATATATCTATGCTGTTTAGAAGAGTGAGGAATGATCTCACCTATTATATCCAATCCCCATTGATCAAAAGGTTGATCAATATTGACTGGTTGCAAAGGCAATGATGGTTTCTTTTGTCTTCCAGCAGTAGTTTGACAAACTTGACATTTCCTCATGTAGCTATGTGCATCTTTAAATAGTGTAGGCCAATAGTATCCTGCACGCAAGATTTTATGTGCTGTAGTATCTCCAGCATAATGTCCACCTGCTGGTCCATCATGGAGTTCCTGCAACACTTTTTTAGCTTCAGCTTTCTCAAGACATCGAAGGAGAACATAATCATAATTTATCCTAAAAAGTACATCGTTTACGAGTTGATATTGCTTAGCCTTCAACCTTAGGGCTCTTTTCTTTGTATAATCTAAGTTTGAAGGAGCATATCCGTTCTTTAGATAAAATATGATATCAGCGTACAATGATTCAATATCGTTTAGGCTTACCTCATACATTTGTACTTCTGAAGACGGTATTTCGGAAATAAGTGATGCTCCAGCCAACATTTTACAAAAACCTTGACCTTTTATAATATTTGCTGGTTTAATCTTGATATCGTATTCTTGTAAGGCAGTAACCCAATTTGCTCTCTTTTCACCCACATCTTTCTGTACTAAAAGATTTCTTACCGCTGGAAACGACACAATGATTTTTGTATGGGTTTTAAGTAAGAAGGGTCTGAAATGTTTGATCGCTTTGAAAACAGCGTAAGCTTGCTTCTCGACGTCAGAATAATTTAATTCGGCCCCTTGTAGATTTGAACTGAAAAAGGAAATTGGGGCTTCCGTCTTATCTTGATTTGCTTGAGTGAGTATCGTAGCATATGATCTATCAGAGGCAAATGTATATAAAATGAAAGGATCAGAGAAATTTGGAGTGGCTAAAGATGGGGCGTTAACAATCACTTGTTTAATCAGATTGAATGCTTCATATTCGTCTTGGCCCCATTTGAATATTGAATTCTTTTTAATCATTGCTTGTAAGGGAGATACAATTCTTGAAAAGTCGAGAACAAATCTCTTTACAAAATTAATTTGGCCAAGGAAGGATTGCATAGCTTTCTTGTTGTGAGGCAAGGGTATTTCGGAAATCTCCTTGATTCTGTCAGGATCAATATGGATTCCAGATTTTGAAACTATAAATCCAAGAAGTTTTCCTTCACTTAATGCAAAAAAGGACTTTTTTGGATTAAGTGAAATTCCGTACTTTTGGCAACGTTGGAAGATTTGTTTCAAATCTCTGAGATGATCACCCCATTTCTTGGAATATACAGTTATATAATCCAAGTAGATTACCACTGATTTGTTTACTAATCCCTTAAATGCGATGTCCATGGCCCTTTGAAATGTGGTGCCAGCATTGATCAGACCGAAAGGCATCTTTTGATATGCATAAGTGCCCCATTTGGTTCTGAATGTGGTCTTTAATTGATCATTAGGGTGGACCAAAACTTTGCTATAGCTGGAGAAACCATCCAAAAAGGACATTAATTCTGATCCTACAACTACTTGTAATATTTGCTCCATGGGAGGCAAAGGAAAATTATCCTTTTGGCAGGCTTTGTTAAGATTTCGAAAGTCAATGCAAATTCTAATATCTTCGTTTTTCTTTCTAACGGGAACCATATTGGAAACCCATTTAGAATGTCGAACGGGAAAAATGATTTTGGCTTTCAATAACTTATTGAGCTCAGATTTAATCTGGTTTTCTAGGTTAGGATGGATCTTTCTCAGCTTTTGCTGGACAGGTTTTTCATCGTCTATCATTGGGATCATATGCTGAATGATAGAAGTGTCGTAAGTCTTAAGTTCATCATAGTTCTAGGCAAAGACACTTTTGTATTGTTTCAAGAGACGAACATATGCTAATCTTTCTTCAGGGGCCAGGCCAAGACCTAGATTGATATTCTGTGGCTTGGTATCAGTTCCTAGATTTACTAATTCATAGTTTAGAGTTGAACTTTGAAGTTTTGAATTGGTAGATCTTTTGAATCGGTCTTTCAAATCATATAAGTCTTCCAATTTGACTATTGATTTTGGCATAGCATTATTAGTGCTATCTTGTTGCAATTGTTTGTCATGTTGGTCTTCATCTATAATCTGATTATTGTAAGATCCTTCTGATGTGAGGAAGCTTACAATATCAGGATCATCGTTGAAAATTCTCCAATTGGTAATGTTATCAGGAATCGAGGGTCTAAAAATTAATTCAATTGAGAATCTATCTGGGCTAAAGTCTTCTGAGGGAATGAGCTTGGAAGCTACGTTTGCCAAGAGATCAACACTAGCATTTTGGAGTCTGGGAATTGATGAAATATTGAATGCTATAAAATGTTCAGTCAGATCTTGTACTAAAGATTGATAATGCTTTAAATGACCTGATAGACAATGTATAGTATTTCGTACCTGTCTAATTACAATCTCGGAATCTCCAAAAACTTGTAGATACTTGATATCTAGTTTGATTGCTTTGTATAATCCTTGGATTAAAGCCTCATATTCTGCAGTATTATTGGTACAATCGAACTCGAGTCTACAAGTTAACATAATTTTGTTTCCCTCTGGACTAACTAATACACATCCTGCTCCTACTCCCTCGTTAGACTTAGAACCGTCAAAAAATAACTTCCAAAATAAAGATTTATTTACAGGACTATCTATGAAATTAACACATTTAGAACTATCTGTTCGAGACAAGTTTTCTACCTGAGATAAAATAGAATGTTCTAAATAAGGCGAAGTATGAGCATTGAAATTTCCTAAGAAAGAATCAACAGAATAGTTGCCAATTATATTGTTGCTGTATGCTACAGGTTCATTTTCTCCTTCCAATTCTGTTACTATGTATTTTTGATGCCTTTCTCGCTCAACCTTTATTTGATTTGGTTTGCCATTGTAAGGGAGCCACATATGCGACCAATCAGTTGCAAAATATCCATGAAGCTTTTTAGACCAATCCCTGCTAAGAATTAAGCCATAGAATTCTGGAATGTCTGCAACTAAAATATCGATAACTTGACATACCTTTGGATTAGATGACAGCCTTATGGTAACCTGATTTAGTTCTCCAATTACTTCAACCTGTGACCGGTCCAGCTGAACTATGTGCACTGTAGATTTTTGGGGTTGAACGTTCAGCTTTGCACATATTGATTTAGGTAAGATATTGGATGAAGCTCCTGAATCAACTAAACAATTATGAAAATTTTTATTGAAAATTTCATAAGTAAGAAGAAATGGTGGAGTATGAGATCTTGACCTTCCTCCAATTAGAGCGATGTCATTAGGATCAACTTTACTAGTGACAGTATTTGGAGGTCTTCCCATCTCGTGGGAAGCTTGCGAGATTACAGTGGCAGGCAGAGGTGCAACTGGTATTGCATGCAATTCTTTCAAAAGGAGCTTTTGTTGATGTTTTAACTTGCTCAATTCATAAAAAGTAATGTTAGCCCTAGTCTTCTTCATGTCTTCTATGATATTATACTCCATCTCATCAGAAACAATCAATGTTTTAGATGGAGTTGGTGAATCTGTTTGGACTGGGCTCGTTTGTGTCGCTTTGGGTGACGTTTTCTTAGCTGTGACTTTATCCTTAGTCATTGAGCTTGCGCTCTTTGGCTTAGGAGTAGGTTGAGGAGGATCGAGTTGATTTCTACTTCTAGTATTGACTGGTGATGCCTCTTGATCCTCTTCTCCTGGGAGGATAAAATCCCACATTCCATGTACTTCTACAACTTCTTCTTCATCAGTAGGCTCTTCATTGGAAATTTCCTCTTCTTCTTCCTCTGATTCAGCATTAGTAATAGCATTGGGAGGCTTTGAATCAGTTGAAGGATTTCTTCTATAAGGCTTGTAAGGATTTTTAGAAGAAGTCTCTGCTACTTGTTTCTTTATGTCAACCATTTCATTAGACATGGTTTTCAAAACTTTCTGCAATCCCTCTAAATCAAATGGGTCTTTGGACTATTTTTTCTTTGGATCTTCTTTAAAAGTAACCTTCTTAGATTTACGTTCATCAACGGCGTTTTTATTTTCTAAGGCTATGATATGTTTCTCTATCGCTATTGCTTCCTTCATATTGTTAGCTAAAGTTGTTTTGTTAGCTCTATCAATGAAGATTGCTATGTTTTATGGTAGAGCAGATATGTACCATTCACTTCGAACTTCTTCACTAGGTTTGGAGGCGATAGGAATTTTGTTCAAAAGTTTATTAAAATGCGAGTTAAAATCTTTGACAGGTTCCCTTGATTCAGCCCTAAGGTTAGACAGGTCATTGATTAGTGTCGCAGTGGACCTGTCATCACTGAACTTAGTCAAGAATTGTTCTTGGAAAATATCCCAACTAGTGATAGATCTGGATGGTAATGAGAAATACCATGATCCGGCTGCTCCTTGCAAAGTGTAAGGAAAGAGCCAAACGATAGCGTCTTCATTAGTAACCCCATTGAGATTTATGGATAACATAAAGTTGTTTATGTGTTCTTCTGCTAGCATGCCTGCTTCAGGATTAAACTTAGGCAGCCATTTTTCGAGATGGGCCGGTAATTGACTCAAGGGCGCAGGCATTAAGACTGCCCCTGGATTATTCCATGGAGTTTGGGCCATCGTTGAACTACTAACAGAGGAAAGCACAAAAGATGATCCCTGCGGTTGGGAAGATGAGGATATTACAGTTCCAGATGATTGAGAAGGAGATGTCGAAGTTCCAGTGGTTTGGTGGACGATAATTTGAAGTGGAGTGGATGGTTGACTTCGCGGTGGAGAGGTTGAGATGGATGATGATGACAAAAGAGTCTCACTATCAGACCCTTTAGGTGATTTCCTTGCTTTCTTCCTTGTAGGTAGAGGTAATTCAGTTGGTTCGATACCAAACTTTTCACTCTACAATCTGGTAAGGGGATGAGAAGGGTTATATTGCGAAGTCACACTACCTTGAGATTTTTCAGATTTTTGAGGAGATATTGAAAATCGTTGAAGTTTATGGATCAAAGATTCAACTTCAAGAGGTTCAATAGTATATTTCTCTAAAATATTCGGGTTTGTGGCAATGGTTGTTGTTTTATCGACTTCTCGCTCAAGATTTAAAAATTCTAAATGTGATGGAGAAGTCGAGGGAGATGGCGAGGCGATTTACTCTCAGAATGGTATTTAGATTTAGATTTACTTGCCAATCATAGTTCGGGGGCCCTCCTTCTAGTGCCAAATATGTTGAAGCCCCGAAAATTGGGTCTACAACAAGGGGGATACCCACCTGGTCCGGACCATGGTTAGAAGCTCCTTTTCTGTTTGGTGTAGTGGGTCCGACTGGGGATATGGGACCAGTTTCCCAATTTATGTGTGTGTGTGTTGAGAATTGATATTTCCTTTCTAATAACTTCTAAGTAAAATGCTTTTATTCTAAGTCTAATTTAACGACATGCAATTGTATTCTAATAAACATAAATATCTAATTCTAAAACTACCCCGAGATTTGATCTTTCAATTATGCGATCTAAAATAGTTTCTATAGCAATTGCTAATAAAGATCATTCAATCGCTATAAGAAAAGAATTCAATAAAGATGAACTGTTTCGTATAAAAAGTTAGCCGAACAGTTGTGAACAACATATCACATAATAAGTCACTCATATATTAAGCTTAAATAAATGGCTATCACTGTACAAAAGTGCCCAATGATAACTCAAGCATTTAAGCATTCATACATAAATAACTGAACATAAATATCACCATAACACATAAGCAGAATTTGTTAAGAGATAAATGTACCATTTATAAGGAGTTCTACTCATGAGTTCCAACAATAATGATCTATCTCTTCTTAATCCAACATCCACTAAGAGTACAAAAGTGCAACATTAGTAGTAGATATTAAACGTAGATATCAATAAATCCTGTTCCATTCATTCATCAAAACCTCCTTGGAGGGTGCAAAAGTGCATGTTCTGAGGACAAGTTTTTGATAAATTTCAGGACCCTTCTCTAAATGCATGAGAAGGGTTTAAATACTACTATATAAACCTAAAAATAGTTTATTACAAAAATATAGGAGGCGGTTTAAATGACCGTCCTCACTTTAGGAAAAAATAATGCAAAACTAAAACTAAAATTGAATCTAAAACTAAAACTGACAACTAACTATCTATGTATCTGTTCCTTGCAGTCACAAGCATTCAACATTTGCTTGAGGAGGGTTGGATGGCCGACTTCCGACTTTAGTTGTCCTACAAAAACGGAATCGGCAAGAGCTGGCGCCATCTTCTCGATAGAATTAATGATACATTTGAGAGTCATGCACTGGCTGTGTGGTTTTACCAAGTACGTCCAGTAAGAATCCCAATTCAACTTGGTTAACCTTTTGATGGACTCTACTTTTTCTTGAGCCTTCTATCTCCAGCTTGTCTGTAGATGCTGTACATTTGGTAGATATTTACATACCACTTGAAGATAAATACCACTGGTTTTTGAGTTCAAGTTTTACCTTCTGCCTTTAGCACTTTTTCCTACAAATTTCCGAGCTTACAGGCGATTGAGTGATTAGAGGGCTGTGATTTTAAGAGGTTTTTCTTGACGATGCGTGATTAATGCTAGGCGCTAATCGCGCATCAGAAACTGCCTCGGTTTCTTGATCCGGGCTTCCCTGATGCTATTTTTTGCCTCTTGTGCGCCTTTTGATACAAACCTTAAATTTTGTGGAAAGAATGACTTCGTACGTTCTTGGCTCTGAGTCTTAAACTGTCTATTCGTAATATCAGTACCATCTAGTACCCATTTGACCATGTCCATGTATGGAAAGAATTTTGGGCCTCGCCACTATCCGGTGCAAGAAAGAACATGCTAGTTCTGTAATAGACGCCTCAGATGACCCGTGTGAGCCAGCGATAGCTATAACCTCCATTATTTTGGGGTTTTCTTCCTCGAGTAGACTGTACATGCCTTCACAAGTAGCAATACCGGCATCTTTATTACAGGTGGTGTCTATGTATAAGGGCGTCATCTCTTTATCTTTAGAACTTGGAGCTTTACCCTTCTTTCCCATAATATTCTGAACACTGATATGTACACTTCTCTGCTCTTCGTTCTTGCAGTTTACAAATGAGGCAAGAATAATGATAAGAAAAAGGTGACGGGAAAGCTTTAAATGCTGAAAACATATAAAATATATCACCCTACGTGAAATGGCTCCTCGATTAGATCAAAACCATAATTCATTAATGATTGCCAACTAACTCATTAATTAACATTAACGTGCATAACTGGGCATTGGTTTGTGGAAAAGCTTTTTTCGAACGACGAGCCCCGCAGATCTACGATAAGGCGATTTTTCGATTTGCTTCACAATATCCTAGATCGTAATATCATAGATCGCGATATCGCAAATTCGTTGCCTGTGGGAATCATCTGTTACAATGTGTTTTCTGTGAAATGTGATTTGCGAGATGCACCATTGCATATCGGCAGTTTGAGGCATTTCAGCTTAAGTGATATTTGAGGCATGCGATGCGATGAGGGTCTTTTGACGCGTGTTTTGCATTGTGATTTCGCAATCTTAGGATTCCGCTTGTAGGAAGGCATCCATTACCTTTTTGCGATGCGACGCTTTTTATTAAGGGAACGGTTTTGTTCGAACTTATCATAAAACTCAAGTCTTTTTGGGATTTTTGGGTATTCTCCTAGGTTTTATGATAGTAAGATTTATTCAAAAAGGAAATACAAGTCCTAATTTATTTTTTTGAATTTTATGGATAAGGGTCCCCACTTATTTAGTATTAGTAATAAAACTAAATAAGAAGGGGGGTTGTTGTTGGCCACAAAACTTCCTTAACTGTACCCGGTCCTTTTCAAGCTCGCGAAGTCTAAAGTTTCCCTGTCGAATTGCTTTCTTAAGTCTTCTACGTTCTGCTTCGCGTAGCTGTGTGATTTCTTTGGCCCAGGCTTCGTGTACTTTCGATGTTGGCTTATTGGGGCCTGACCCAGGTTCGGAAGAGTTTTAGCCAAACAAATCCCACAACTACCGGCCCTTTCGGCAATAGTTCGCAGAGCGTGGACTGAGGTATCACCCGAGGTAGTAGGGGAGGGTGCTGGAACCAGGTTTCTGCACCCTTGGGATGTCTTGATGTGGTCTGGAGGGGTAGCGAACCACTCTGCAACCTCGTGCCACTCTGTACTATTGTGGGTTTTTCGCGTAGATTCGCACAACTGTGTTTTCTTATTAATGATTTATTACAGATCTGATCTTCTTCTTACAGTATTAAAGGCAGAGAGGCAGCACTCAGATATGAGCAGCTCAGACACAGAATTATGGGCAGAGGTGCAGGACTGACTTGCACATAACAGGCCACAGAAAAACAAGTGGCTCTGATACCATGTTAAACAGACATGGACAGGAAAACAATGTGAAAGATAAATCAGTGAAATCATTTTTTTTATTAACATAAGATACACATTTATAGTACAATAGGTGACTCTTGGGATTCAGATCTCAAGGTCTCTTGCAGTGCTTAGTCTTTCCGGCTTCCACACTAACCCTTTAGGATTAGGTGTCCAACATTCCCCCCCTTAATCCGAAGGGTTATGTATGAGTCCAAGAAGAGAGCTGTAATACAAAATGTGCAAAAGATGCATGGCAGCACTAGGCTGAATGTGCTCTATGAAATGTTGGTATAAAAGGGCGGTGGTTTAAGGATGACCACCAACACTGGAACGCTTAGTGCAGTTCCCGGAACTCTTCCAAAACTGGCAAGAAACTGAAGTTTTCTGCTAGAGGAAGTGATCCTATTGTTTTAAAGAGGGAAACCTTCAACCATAAAAGGGAGGTCTCACCCCGCATAAAAGGTAAAACTTCAACCTGAAAAGGGAAGTCTCAACCTGTGATGGTTTAAGGATAACCAACAACTCTGGAATGCTTAATGCAATTCCTGAACTCTTCCAAAACTGGCAAGAAGCTGGTGTCTTCTGCTAGAGGAAGTGTTCTCAATCTGTGATGGTTTAAGGATGACCAACAACTCTGTAATTCCTGGAACTCTTCCAAAACTGGCAAGAAGCTGGAGTCTTCTGCTAGAGGAAGTGTCCCAGATTGCCAACTGAAGGCATGTTCAGGCATCTTTGTCTCTGGCTGCAACTCTGAAACTGGTGTGGCAGGTTGTGGCTCAGGCTCGCTTGATGTGACTTTGAAGCTTGTAGATGACCATCATTTCCCCCCCTGTCAGGTACAAGGTGAGAAGATGGAGAAAACTTAACTGCAAGACAGTTCAATATTCTGGAACAAGTTCTGACATGTGTTTGGAATATCTTCTTGGCTGTTGATGCCCATTGCCAAGAAGCGATCCATCCAAGATGAATCTTTGTTCTTGCAGGACGTTTGTTTTTGAAGCATCTGTGTGAAGAATGGCTGGTTTTATGACAGTGCTTACATGGATGAAGATCAAAACAGTGATCTTTTAGATGGCCAACTCGGTCACAGTGTTGGCATTTCACGATCTGTTGTTGTTGTTGTTGTTGCTGTGGAAGAGGCGCAGAATCTGGAACAGCTGAAGCTGAACTGTCATGAGAAGCAGGTGAACAGTCATCAATGAATCCAGCACTCTGAAACTGAATGGGCTTGGCATAGTCTGGAATATGAAAGGACAAGTCCTTGTCATATCCAAGACCAGTTCTGTGCTTGTTGTGGACAAGTTATTCCCAAGGTCTGATGATGGGCTTGGGAAGTGCAGACTGAGTTTCTGCATCTGCATATACAACTGCTGCTTTATTTGAATGAACTGTAACATTATTAACAAGCTGTTTATGGGAGTATGTTTCATTGTTCTGAACAAAAACAGGTTCAGAATGATGACTCCACTGGTGTAATTCTTCTTGCTGTAGCTTTGTTTCCAGCTGCAAAAACTCAATATTTTCTTGTACATTTTTCAAATAGATTTGAATGTTTGCGACAATGGCTTTATCAATCATAATTGTATTGTCCGTGGTGGAATGTATTAGAGTGTTCAGCAATTCTAATACAACACCCATTCTATCCATTTCACAATAATATCACTGGTTCTTCAAAAATCTAGATCAATATACGACACCCCAAACATTTGCAAAAGTCATAACACTTGTCTTATAACTTGAATATCTATGTATTTCAGCTGCCAAACTTGAATTTCAAAACCCCTTCAAATAGGAAGACCAGTGTGAATTGCTTTGGGTCTGCTCAAAGCTTGAAGTCAAGAACATAAAGAATTTCATTACATTTCAGTCACCATAGACTTGATATGACACCTTCAATCTTCATCATCACTGTATGCATAATTGCAATTCTTGATTGCAAATCTATAACATATATTTCAAGTTTCTACAATAAATATCAAGCAGTGTCAAACCAAAGAATTCTTCAGACTACCAGCATAACAGGATCAAGAGAATATCTGGAACAGTGAAAACACAAAATAATGTACCATATACAGTCGCAACTCTGGCTCAGGAATCGATTACCCGTCCGAACTAATACCGAATTTCTGGAAAGAAGCGGTTCTGGTGAGTTTACATAATCTGTTCCACCTACTGTCTCATACAGAAATATATTATATCCTGAGTTAAAGTAACAAACACATGTATTGGAATACGTGCATAAGGACCCACTGGCTCAATGCCACAATGAGAGCAAGTGTAGCATTCCTTTGTGCAGGTTGTCTCCTATTCACTGGCGGATTCTCTCACCTATGGAATTCCACGTGAAGAGGAAGTTGTGATTTGGCTGTATAAGCGTGCAAAGGAATCTGACCCATTCATGAAGACCACAAGTTGTTCATGGATGCTGCATTAGAGAAACGCCATCGATACATTCCTCAGATCGGTAGTAGAATAACCTGTACTTACACTTCGATGTTTTGTTGTTACTGTACAATGTAATCTCAACACAAAAGGAAAGGAGTGAACTTTTAACTTTAGCACACAAAAGCCAACAACCCGTACATTATAACACGTGGGGTTTGTATTATACGTCCTTTCTCAGCACACACAAAAAGAAAATTGAAGCAGTGACTTTGTTGAACCTCCAACGCATGGAGTAGTTCTTCGTGCTCTTGCTTCTATTGTGAAGCTTGACCAATAATGCTACAATCTCGTTGTATCAGGTCATTGTTTCTCATTTTCTGGATGAAAAGCAACGCTTCAAAGATTCCACAATCGCTAGTTCACATGGGAGTGGCTGGGAGCATTTGTATTTGAAGCAATAGCTAGAGCTGGTTTCGAAATACAACACAGCAAAAATTTACAAAGCTTTTTCATGCACTCAAGTACTAAGCCCCTTTCGCTGTGCACAGGTACCTGCACTGGCGAGCACGGTGTAGGAACGGGTAAAATGAAGTATCTTGAAAAGGAGCTAGGTAGTGAGGCACTGAGAACAATGTTTATTCCACATTTCTGAATACTATAAATTGAGGAATAAGCCCCACAGGTATTTCACGAAGTCGAAGCAAGAATTTTCCTCAGCCAAGAGCGCGGGGAGAAGAGTAAGATTGTGTACAGAGAGCGCCCAGGAAGAAAGAGGGTGCATGATTTTTCTAATGGAGAGTTTGATGTGCGCCAATATCTCTCCACTTCATCCAGATATGGTGCTGGAAAAGAAGCAATGGATGATGATTATCAAAATTCCGCAGTGCCTCCCAATGGATGTACTCCGATTCTTTTAAATCTTGTGGCCAGGCATGGAACTCGTGCACCGACCAAGAAGCGCATAAAGGAGCTAGCGCAATTATCTATACGTTTGGAGAGTCTTTTGAAGTCTGCAGATGATACACTTACAGGGGAAACACATGGTTCACAACAAATACCATCATCAAAGCTTAAAAGCGAGTCAGCAGCAAACCAGAAATCTCACCAACAGTAACCGCAGAAGAAAATGTCTCAAACAGTCCATCCACAAAACTCTGCAGATGCGGATCACATTTATCGTACTTTCCTTCGTAAAATCAAATGTTCACCAGGAGAACTCGTCGCATAGTTGTTGAACTCTCTGTTGAACTCTTTTCTCGGTCGTTAGATTCTCAATCTAATTCTGCAAGGACTTGACAGAGAAGGACGACTTTTACGCAGAAATATTTTGGGTACGATGCACCGCACATGGCGTGAGGTTGGAGAGAAGCGCTCAGTCCATGCCAGCATCGGAGGATTTCGCAGAGAGAGTAAGAAAGCCAAGCAACTTGCAGAATGCTTATTTCTTACATTCTAATTTTTTTTTTATTGATCGTCACATTTACCCAAATTTTCAATAGATACTTTCATTCAAACAAGCTCCCAACAAACTATCGCGGAATTTCAATGTGCAAGGATGGGTTACAGTGTTGGCAGTGTATGCGCAGAGAGGGTAGCGTGAACGGTGTATTCAGGGAAAAAACGTTACATGCATCTCTGGTCAGCGACAGAGGCAAAGAACGTTAGATGCGTTGGCATATGGACAATTCAGGCAGATGCGTTGTCAGGTCAGATTACTACAGAGGAATAATGACTGAGCAGACTCAGAATGGCAGGACAGAAAATGGCAGAGCATCGATGGTGGGAGGACGGTGATGGTTCAAAACGGATGCGCAGAGAATTAACCAACGCATCTCTGATATGTCAGTCCAGCGACAGAGGTAGAAACACTCAAGTATACAGCCCAGAGAATAAAACGCATGGCAGAGAGGCAGCACTCAGATATGAGAAGCTCAGACACAGAATTATGGGCAGAGGTGCAGGACTGACTTGCACATAACAGGCCACAGAAAAACAAGTGGCTCTGATACCATGTTAAACAGACATGGACAGGAAAACAATGTGAAAGATAAATCAGTGAAATCATTTTTTTTATTAACATAAGATACACATTTATAGTACAATAGGTGACTCTTGGGATTCAGATCTCAAGGTCTCTTGCAGTGCTTAGTCTTTCCGGCTTCCACACTAACCCTTTAGGATTAGGTGTCCAACATTCCCCCCCTTAATCCGAAGGGTTATGTATGAGTCCAAGAAGAGAGCTGTAATACAAAATGTGCAAAAGATGCATGGCAGCACTAGGCTGAATGTGCTCTATGAAATGTTGGTATAAAAGGGCGGTGGTTTAAGGATGACCACCAACACTGGAACGCTTAGTGCAGTTCCTGGAACTCTTCCAAAACTGGCAAGAAACTGAAGTTTTCTGCTAGAGGAAGTGATCCTATTGTTTTAAAGAGGGAAACCTTCAACCATAAAAGGGAGGTCTCACCCCGCATAAAAGGTAAAACTTCAACCTGAAAAGGGAAGTCTCAACCTGTGATGGTTTAAGGATAACCAACAACTCTGGAATGCTTAATGCAATTCCTGAACTCTTCCAAAACTGGCAAGAAGCTGGTGTCTTCTGCTAGAGGAAGTGTTCTCAATCTGTGATGGTTTAAGGATGACCAACAACTCTGTAATTCCTGGAACTCTTCCAAAACTGGCAAGAAGCTGGAGTCTTCTGCTAGAGGAAGTGTCCCAGATTGCCAACTGAAGGCATGTTCAGGCATCTTTGTCTCTGGCTGCAACTCTGAAACTGGTGTGGCAGGTTGTGGCTCAGGCTTGCTTGATGTGACTTTGAAGCTTGTAGATGACCATCATTTCCCCCCCTGTCAGGTACAAGGTGAGAAGATGGAGAAAACTCAACTGCAAGACAGTTCAATATTCTGGAACAAGTTCTGACATGTGTTTGGAATATCTTCTTGGCTGTTGATGCCCATTGCCAAGAAGCGATCCATCCAAGATGAATCTTTGTTCTTGCAGGACGTTTGTTTTTGAAGCATCTGTTTGAAGAATGAGTGGTTTTATGACAGTGCTTACATGGATGAAGATCAAAACAGTGAGGAATATTGTGCATCGGTTCACTGTAGTCAAGAAATTCTTTCTCTAAGGTCTTTGTGGTTTTGGACTTTTTGTGCGGATGTGGCGATTCCTTGGTGCGCGACCTCTTGCCTTGGGACGATTTCGTGGGCCGGTCCATGTGGTCCTGTGTCTCTGTTTCCCTCTGCATGTCCTATTCTGAAGACATTTCCTGATCTTCCATGATCTCCTCGGCTATTACTTCTGTGGTCGCCTCCTGCTGCGAAGCTACCGTTTGTCCCTGACGTGTCTTCTCCGCCAGTTTAGTGAGGCGCAGTTGGATTTCCTTCTTTCACTGTTGTGCTGCCATCTTTTCTAATGCGGCCACATCCAGAGTGCGCCACTCCAGAGGCCATGCTGCCAGTACCTCGTAAATTGCATCGTCCGTTGCAATGAACAGAAGCTTTACCCATGTTCGTTTTGGATCCTTCCGTGCCCGGACATATAGGTTATGCATGTCCGCTTTGAACTCGGCCATGCTTTGCAAATTGTTGTATACTGTCGGGGACAGCCGCGGTCTACAAGCGATCCATGTCCGGATACTTGCCTCCATGAATATCCAAAATACCTTGATATCACGAACCCTCGCGGCGTCCTTTATGGCCCAGAGCGAGGTATACCACACTACTTCAGGTAGGTTCTTCTCGATGCTGGGAAACTAGATACCATGCAGTATTTCTCCTGCAACTAGAAGGATTGATAGTAGCAACCATGCATAATGGAAAGTCTTACCTTTCTCCTTTGCTTCCTTATAATTGATCAAAAATTTGTCGTATAGGAACTGCGCCCAGTTGAACTGAACTCCTTTTGCACACTGCTCTGCAAGCACAATGACAGTGGCTAGTACCTCATCTGCACGGCGTTTCCTCATAAGTTTACTGGCCAGTAGCTGGGTGGCGACCTGCACTCCTCGGTCTTTGATGCTCGCTATGACATACCCACGCTTCTGCTTTTGTAACTTATATTTAGCCTTCATTGCTTCGGCGAGACCCACATCGCTACTGGTGCTAGCTATGTCTGCGGGGTCGCTTCCTTTATTAGGTAGATGGGTAAGTTTTTGTACTAAATCAGCCGTGATGGGAATGGGCTCCTCCAACCAGAGATACCCATCATGTACCAGACATAGTAGCTGTTAGATAACAAAAATGGTGATGGCCGCACTGTGATAGTGGGGTATCCACCTCAGATTGAGTAATCCCACCTGTGCCACACCCCGTAGCCACTTCCGTTGCGTTAATTTATCTTCGGCCAACTGAGGGAACTTCTCAATATCCACAAGGTCCCAATCTTCGAACTTGATACTTGGTATTCGACCCAGCAGTAGACCATCAAATCTAATCTCATCCGGGAGAAGTGGGGTCTGGAGCATACTCTTTGCGGCGTCTAGGTCGTTCGATATCTTGGCCGTCCTATTCCATGGAGAGATATATGGTGGTAGCGACAGTATTTGGATAGCATCCTCGACTTCTTCATCCTGTGCTTCAATCTGAGCAATCAGGCCTACAAATATTCCTCGTCTTTGTCGATTTCAGTGGTGATTGCTTTGCCCTTTTCTGCCACTGAGAGTTTACTGAATCTCAGTGATACCCGGATTGGTCCCATAGTCTGCTTGTCTTTTTGGGGTCGCGGCATGTGAGGGGACTTTGGAACCTCAGGGGGAGTAGCTGCTTCTGCCGTGTCCTCCTGGGCCAGATGAAATTCTTCCGTGAACCTTGCTCGCGTTCTAGCCATGGTACTCATCAGAGGCCTATTAGTTAGGTGGTTACTATTTTGTACTAGCTCAAATCTGAAATATCCTAGTGATGGCCAAGGGTTTTTGTAAGATCACTTGAGTTTGAAGGTAAGCCTTCCTTCCACTGTCGATGCATTAATGTCTTCTTGGCGGCAGATCTTTTCGTATCTATCTTGGAACTCCTGCCTTAATGGCCTGCCACCCACTCCTCTCTGCCATAATCCAAACTTCTTGTCATGAATAGTGGCATTAACGGTCACCTCCCAATCTTCCAATGCGGCAGTGTAACCCCCTCGGCGCAGCCACGCTCGATACCGCATACTGATCCTGCATGCTACGTCCGAGTTGCACAACCTTCCTACAGGCTTCTTTATAGTCTTGCGCCCTCTTCTAACTGTGTGGGACGCTAAGACTGGGACTCCTATGGATAGTCAGGTGGGCGCGCCCCTTGTGCAAGGCTTCCATTTTCCTGCTAGCCCGAGCTGTGGGCACTGTTATCACCCAGGTTGTTCCCTATGACTCCCAAGGGAATACGGCCGGGGTAACCACTAACCAATCTTTGGATCACTATTTCTAGCCAAATTGTGATCAGAGAGGGCTCTCTCTTTATGATTTGTCTCTGTTATGATGGTGTCTTAGGCTAGATGTGAAGTTTTGATTTTGGTTTAAATTTTTTTGGTTGGAGAAGGTTCAGTCAAACGTGTATGCTCTTACCAGTATCTTATATAACATTGGGCAATGGAGTCAATGGTCCTTTTGGTTTGGTGTGCTATGTTGATATAATAATGAAAGCTGCAGAGCAAGATAATTGTCCGAGGAACAATGCTTTGAAATTTAGTTTGTGTGTAACATGTTCAGGATAAGAAAGGCGATTAAGGATCTTTCTATAGACTGATACGAAAGAAAAACAATTGTTACCTGGAAGCATTTAAGAATTTCTAGATAACAATTCACTACATGGAATTAAATGTAACATGAGCATTTAAGAATTCATGTTTGTTTTAATCCTGAAGAAAACATTTACAGCAATATAAGATTGAGCACAGGGTGTTAAGAAACATGTCCTGAACTATTCTTTTTCTTTATTGCTAGATATGATGAGAATATGAAAATGAAATAACATAGGGAAACAGAACAGAGTTTAAAGAAAACATATCATTCCACCAGACAACGCAAGGATTCTGCAACAGCACTTAAATTATCAACAAGACACCATAGCTTCAGGAAATCACTGAGCTGAAATTGCTCTTTGTATTAAACTTTTCTGAAAATACAGAGTATACATGCCTCAGAGTAAAAATTACCAACCCCTTATGCGTTACTAAGGGGAGTATATATACAAATTTACATAAGAAAATATCAGAAAGGGGAGTGAATGTTCCATAAATGCTCAGTTAATTGCTGGAGTGTAGCCGCTGAGAGAGTAAATGCTGTGATCACTTTTAGTCCCTTAGCTGTCAGAAAAAGGTCAGAGACTGCTGACTTGGTGGCTCTTGGAGTTGGTTAGGGGTGTACCGCCAAAATTTACACATTTCTTTATCTTTTTGGCTGGCCGACATAGTCTAAATGCTGAGTCTGCATTCAGCTGCTTTTAATGCTCACTTTATCCTTCTGTTTGTTTGATAGTGACCTGGAGCTGGCAGTGACTGAACAGCTGGAGCTACCGTGGCAGAATTTGAAGCATTGCTTGCCACCAATCTTCCTTTGGCATCTGATGCCTCCGAATTTTTATTAGAATCTCATCGGCTTCTGTATACCGCCAAAAGTTAGGAGGAGTTTCAAACAAATGATTTGCCTCACTTTCAATGAAAAATAGGCCTTCAAGTTTAGTGTACAAGCTCTGTGCTGTTGGAGGCCCTGTTTCCTCAGGAGTACTGCCAGATGCTGTGATTTGATTTTCAATGAAAGTAGCCATTCTGTTGGTGAATTGATCTCTGGTAATCAGTTTCCCTGTGCTGTTCAGCAGGCCAGGCAATCCCCTTGCTTGCAGCATTCCCATTTTGAGTTTATACTCCTCCACCTCAGCCTGTATTTCATAGCATTTTCTTTCTACAGTCTGTACATAACTTCTGAGAGTTAGCACCTTTTTAGCTGTGAGGATGGCCTCTGTTCTGTTGACGATGCCAATGGCTGCCAGCTCCTCTTTGTTTTGCCTGTTCAAAAAATCTATCAGTTGGTTTGCCTACTCAGGTCTGTTTCCTAGCACTGTTTTGGCCCTCTGGATTTTTGTCTGTGCTTGGCCAACTAAATCCATGTACTCATGGATTGTTTTGATGGATTTCCATTGTTTGGTGACAGCTTGGGTAATCTTACCCCACAAAATTCTTTTTATGTCGGCCATGGTACTTTCCAGATTAAGCTCCTTTTCCAGGGCCTTTATTTTATCCTTTAGGGCCTTAATTTCTCTGCCCTGTTCTGCTATAGTTACCTTTGATTTGTCATACTTGGCATCTATCTCTGCCAATTTGTCCTTTGCTTTCTTTATCTCATCTGCCTGGAGCTCCATTGCCTTGACAGCCTTGGTCAATTCTTCTACACTTGGGTGGGCATCTGGAGCTGCCGTTGTGCCTGCTGCTTCTGTTGAAGGGGCTACTGTTGCCCCTGAAGTTGTTGCTGTTGCTGAAGCTGTTGGAAGAGCCTGGAGTGTAGATTCTCCCTGTTTTTCTTGTGGCGTTCCTTCCAGTTCTTTCTCCAATTCTTTGATCCTCTGATCTTGCTGTAGAAGGAGGTCAAGTTGTTCATCAAGCTGTTTTTCTTTTTGTAGTTCTGCTGTTTGGGGGTGTTCTGTAGGTAACAACCCCAACCTCTTCTTCATGGCATTCAGATCATCATCTTTCTTCTTTATGAGGGCCTTTACACCTGTTGGATCACTAGGATCATGCCCTAGATCAATAATAATATCCTCCAGAGACTTTATTCTATTGTCCTTGGCCTTAGAGGACATCCTCTCAAAATCAAGCTGAGTGTTTGTGTTCTTCAAGGAATCTTTCAGCTCATGGGCCAGTGTGGCTTTCTCAACCAATGTGGCATAGACCATCTCCCCAGTCTTCTTGTGGAGTTCAATCTGGTCCATAGGATGTATGTCTTTAGCTAGGACCTCCACCCTTGTTTTGATAAAATCTGCAGTTGTCATTGGCTGTGGCCCCTTGGGTTTGAAATGGCTGAATATCATTTTTTCTTCCTTGAAGTCATAGACCGACATCAATCTTTCCTGCTGGGCTGGTGTAGCATCTATGAACTGTTTGTAAACCTCAGCCCTTAATAACTCATTTGCTGCCTTGATCTTTTTAAAAGAAGCCTTAGTGCTTTTAGGCTTCTGGCTTTGGTGAGATGAGGATGACACCTCCAAACCAAGCTGTAAAGTCTGCTCCTGCTGAAAGGAGCTTGTCCCTGTATGTTGGCTTCCCTCCCTGTCCTTTCCTGTGCTGTTTAAGACATCTTCAGTAATGTCT
This sequence comes from Pinus tabuliformis, assembly GCA_031772625.1. Classification (NCBI taxonomy): domain Eukaryota; kingdom Viridiplantae; phylum Streptophyta; class Pinopsida; order Pinales; family Pinaceae; genus Pinus; species Pinus tabuliformis. Next base: position 1,576,115,736 of record CM062804.1, read on the forward strand.
TCCACCTCAGGGGAATCTGCCCTTTGTCTTTTGGCCTCTGGCTGATGGGAAGGTCCACTAATAGGAGTGGACTCTTCTCTCTCTCTTTTAGAACCCCTCTCCTCATGGGCTGGGGTTTGCAGAATAGGTGTTGTAGGAGTCTGAGTTTGTGGAGGAGGAGTTTGATCTTTCAGCTGCTCTGTTTGTTCCTCCCTCTGCAGCTCATTTTGCTGCTTAGTTTGCTGTTCAGTTGAAGGGGCTGCCTTCTCTTTCAGTGTTTCATGTTCTGCATCCATTATGCCTTTGCCTTTATCCACTGCTGCTGCTGATGTAGAGGGTGCCTGTGGTGCTGTCCTTGTCACCGAGGTCCCTTCTCCTACTGAGTGAGGCGGCCTGAAAGGTACCTGCTGCACATAGTCCAGGTCAATAGTCTTCTCAAGCTCTTTCATGTTTTTAAGCATTCTTTCTTCTTCAGTTAAACTCTCCACTAGGGTGTCCAGCTGCCATTCTTGCAAATTGGCATACTTTTCTATGTGTGGGTAGTGACAATGCTTAATACCTAGGAGTCTGTACTTATTTCTCCTAGCAGTGATGAAACCTTGAGGGTCATAAGGGACCCATCGAAAACTATAGGACAACTTGTATTTGTCTTTGAGGATCAAGTCTGCAGATTCCCATCCTTCCTTCTTGTTCATAATGAAGGGGCCCAACTCATTTTTGAAACTAAGGTGGGCCTTTTTCTTGGAGCTGTGGAAATGGGTGAGGTCTGACTGAATTAATTGCCTGTAATACTCCAAGGCAAACAACCTCATAGGTACATACTTGGGGAGCCTGTATGGACAGAGCTCACAACCATAAACTCTGAATACAGTATGGTGTTCATATAGGTACCAGTCACCTATTTTATATTTTTTAGAGAGCTGTAGAGCTTTCTTGATTTCATTAGATACTCTATGTGGAGGGGAGCTCATCAGCATGCAAGAGACTGGGTACACAAACTGGTCAACAAATTCACAGTAGGTATAGGGTGAATTTGTGACTTTATGATAAACTGAGGTCCAAAAGATGACAGATCTTCTCTCCCCTTTATTATCCAGCCTTCTGATGTAACATGGGAAGGTTTCAGAATGATGAAACATGAACAGATGGTAGATGTAAGCTGAGTATCTGAAGACCCCCTGTCTGTCCACCTTGCTTAATTGATCATGAATCTTATTGGCTATAAACTTAGCAAAGTTATACTTTCGGGCAGGGGGTTGACGCGGGCTATAAGCAGACAGCAACACTAGCATGGATTTATCCACATGCTCACTGTTTTGGTATCCCAATACATAGGCTATCATGTCTAGTAATAGCCTGCCTATATCATCGAAATGCTCCCTCAGATAGGGAGGTGGCCCTGTAGGCTGGTATTCAGGTCTCATGAAGTTCCGGGTGACCTTTTGCAGCTCCTCACTGGTCATCTTATCACCAGTTTCCAGCAAATAAGTTGTGGAGAACGGGACCAGCAACTCTGTCTGATCAAACTGTAACATCTTGTTGATGGAGTCAGCATTTATATAGAAGAGGATCCTCCCTGATGGAGTATTGACAGCTCTGTGTTGGACATCATAGTGTTCAGCACATAGGTGGATGATTTCAGGGAAAACATTCACAGCTGGGAGACAGTAATAGGGAAGGTTTGACTCCCATATCCCATGTGTACCATGCCCCTCCTTATAATCTTCCCTTAGTTGGGTGAATGTCTTCAAGAAGTCCCTGTCTCCCTCAAATTCCCCAATGAGACAATCCTTGTCAATGAATGGCAAGGCCTCCAGCTCCTTGTTGGTTTGATTTAATGGAGCTACACTGAGGGAAGAGGATGCAGAGGTTGCCATGCTATAATCTGAGTTTGTGCAGGAGGAAGTACTGGCTTAACAAGTCTATAAGGACTTAAGTAGCAGGTGAACTGTAAACATAGGCTAGTGTCTTCCTTTTAATGAAAAAATTGCAAGCTGGCTTTTGTGGTTTACTGCCAATTCACAGGGATGTGAATTGCTAATGGCAAGCTTTAAAGACAGTGATGTTTCTTTGGTAAGAATGCAGGTGGCCTGTACTCGGCAAAAGGGAACAATGCCGAGCACCTCGGGGGCAATTTTACAGTTTTAGCCCGCGGACTGATCGCTCCAGGGTCGAATTGTGGTTTAGGGATGGTGCAGATTGTTTGGGTTCACTTCAGATGGCAGGCAGAGCTGAACTTAGGAGTTTTAGCAGTCTTTTAATGGTGAATTTTACAGAGAATTGGAATGCATGGGCAAAGTAGGGAAACTGGCGAAATACCTAGAAAAACTGGCTTGACAGCTTGCGGGCCGGCCTGTGGAGGCTTAATGCAGTCGAATTCTGAATTTGCAGCGGTTGTAATGTTGAATTTGATGGCTGGAGGGAAGATTTCGCGGCAGCTGGTCGACAACGGCTACTTCTTTTGCGCGCGATAATGACCGAAAACGACTCATTTAGTCGTTTATAACGTTAATTTTGGAAAAAATGTGCATTTGGCGCTTTTCCGCCGATGACGTCAGCATGACGTCATGGCGGGGCCCGGGTACTGAGGTGACGTGTCTGCTGAGGTGTCTGCCAGGGTGGCAGGACACGGTGGCGGGTGGATGCGGTGGCAGGACTGCGTGGAGGGCCACGGGACGCGGGGGCGGTCATAGGTGAGGTGACGTCAGGATGACGTGCACATGACGCAGGGGGAAGGGTGGTAACAGGGAGGGTGGTAAGCGGGTTCCCCACACCGCTTTTGCTGGCGAGTGGTATTGGGGAGGGGGGCTCTGAACAACCCCGGCGATTGACATGCGTCCAGGGTACAGAGGTGGTAAAACCGCTTTCCCCGGATGCTAAAAGTCGGCAGGTCGGGGAACAGCAATGACCGCCCACCGTAAGATCTGGGCGCCTCGAGATCGGACGGCTGGCGGGTCCTCCGACGGATCGTGCAGGTTGGGGGGGACCCGCCGGCCGATTAAAATATTCTTTTTAAATATTTCGGGCGGGGACCTTAGAATAGTGAGTTTTTATGGGTTTTTTCGGGATTTCTTGGGTTTTTCCAACAATCTGAATGGGGTTTATGGTTAGAAAGGGTTTTTATAGGCTTTTCTTTGCAAATGAAGGGTTAAATGAGTGGATTGAGCTGTAGCAAGGGAGAGAGAGACAGTGGAGGCTCATCAAAGTGACCAGATGTCATTTTGATTCCTTTTCAGAGAACATATGGCTATAATGCCAAGGGGAGGGATATTTATACAAAATTTTGGGGTTTATACACCATGGTGTTACTACTAGTAGGGGAAAGGTAATGTAGGGGGGTTTACATAGTAGTGTTAGAGTTAATATGGATGAAGGGGTAAATGGAGGGGAAACCACTAAGCTTATTTGAAACTTGCTTAGTTTAGAGAGTAGATCAAAATGAAAATATTTTTAGACAAGAGATGTGGCTTCTGAATGAACAAGAACCACCATGAAACCATGATGTTCTTCCCTGAATCTCAACTGATGAGGGGATGTTAGTAATGAAATGGAAGGGGGTAGGAGGGAGGTTAGTCATGCTCCTTGCTGTAACTTGATGAAGATGAACACCTTGTCAATTGATTGATTTTACTCTGGTAAACACAGTTAACATTTCTGCAATGGTAAAGATAACCTTTCTGCAACCCCAACTACTTACCCAGCTTCTTACCTAGCATTTTTATTACTTCTTGGAGGGTGCACTTGGACTTGCAGACCCTTTACTTGCCTTTTCTTTTCTTTGGCCCTTTCTTTTGTTTTTCTATCTATTTCTACCCTTATTGCTTCCAAGGCCCCAGATTAAACAGTTGGGAACCTTAATTCTCTACCTTGCTACTTGTCCGCCAAGATTAGACTGTTTGGACAGACTTCTTTCTCTATTCTACAACTGAAAATTTAAAGCATGACATGGTCCAGATTAGGCTGTTGGACCATCCATCAAAATTGAATCCTTATCAAGATATATGCATACCTTGTCTCCTTATGAAAAATATGGGATCTTTGCATCATCAAAGCAGAGCATATTTGGATTTTCTATAACCAATCATGAAACATGAAACCTATTGATATAGGTAGCAAATAGTGGCTCCACATGGGGATGGTTTTTCATTTGAAAGACCAAGAACAGCAGGTCAGATTGCCTTGGTCCATGGCTGCCCAAATCATTCTTGAAGTTTGCTGCTTTGAAGTGCCAAATTGTGTGCTTCTCTTCTTGGTAGACCTCTGATTCTATTTACCTTCTGTTGGTCAGTCAATAAACTTGGAAAACTGCATTTTTACAATCTAAACAGAAAACCATATGTACATCTGCATATATACAAGGGAGAATCGGGTTGCACTCATGGATGATATTCAAAATAGTGCTTCAGCATCCTGCCATTCACAGGTCCTTCGTCCAAATCAGTTTCAGTGAGACTTTTTAGGAAGTAAGTGTTGTTACCTTGCACTGCTTGGACATCAAATGGTCCTCTCCATAAAGAATCAAATTTTCCATGTTTTCCTTTCTCTTCTCTTCTTGCATCCCACTTGAGGACTTTATCACCAACATTAAAATCTTCTGCTTTGGTTCTTCTGTCAAAGGCTTTCTTTAGTTTTTCTTGTAACACTTGAACCCGGCTGAAAGCTTGGTCTCTGGTTTGCTGCAAGCATATGATTTGATTTATTCTTCTCTGCATATCATTTGGTTCAGCTTGGCTTTCTTGAAGAAGCTTTATGACAGGTATCCCTAGTGATGAGGGAAATCTGGCCTCTAGTCCATAAACCAATTCATAGGGGCTGGTCCCAATTGATCTCTTGGTTGTTAGTCTATCTGCCCATAAGGCATTGACTAGTTTCTTGTGCCAGTTCCTTTTGTTCTCTTCAAGTACCTTCTTTATAATGTTTACAAGGCTTTTGTTTGATGATTCAGCAAGGCCATTTCCTTGGGGATAGTATGCAGTAGAATGGCCCAAAGTAATATGAAATTTATGGCAAAAGTTCACCATTTTCTTGGATCTGAAAGCAGCAGCATTGTCTGTAATAATTTTATCAGGGCAGCCAAATCTTGCTAGTATGTTGTTCTCCAAGAACTGAATGATAGTGGAATCATTTGCCTGTCTGCATGGAACAGCTTCAATCCACTTGGTGAAGTAGTCTGTGGCTGTCAAGATCCATCTATGTTGGCCTGAAGATGAGGGATGAATTTCCCCAATGAAGTCCAATCCCCATTGTTGAAAAGGTCTCTCTGTTGCAATAGGCCTTAAGGGAAGTGGCAGCAGTTGTCTCCTTCCTTCAAACACTTGGCATTTATGACATGATGTGATAAATTTCTTGACATCAGAGAACATGGTGGGCCAGTAGTATCCAGCCCGTAGTATTTTATCCACAGTGGACTTCCAGTACAAGTGTCCACCACAGTCTCCTGCATGAAACTCTTGCATGATATTGTTAGTTTCATTTTCAATTAAACAGTGCAGCAATATCCCTTCATGGTTTTTCCAAAGTAAATTGCCATCCATTACACAAAATCTTGATGTTTTCATTTTTAGGAACCTACACTTAGTTTTGGACAGTCCTGGGGGAGCACACAGGTTTTGTAACACATAACAGATATCAGAGTACCAGGGGGATTGTTCAAAGGCTACATTGATCTTTGGAGTCGCCAGCTCTGTTTCACTGTCCAGCTGATTGATGTCTAAGGCTTGAAAATTTGTTTCTGTCATTAATTTGGCCAAGCCTTGCCCTTTTATTAGTTTTGTAGGTTTTATCTCAATGTCAAATTCCAAGATACTGGCAATCCATTTTCCTCTTCTGCCTTCTAAGTTTTCTTGGGTAAGAATGTCTTTGACAATAGGACTTGGCACATATGCTTTCACATGGGAGTAAAGGATATAAATCCTAAAGTCTTTGATTGCTTTGACTAAAGCATAGGCTTGTTTTTCCATGATTTGATACTTCAAAGGTGCATCCCTTAGAGCTTTGCTAAAGAAAGCAATTGGCTTCTCATTTCCTTGGTCATCCTTTTGTAATAAAACAGCTGCAATAGTATGATGGGAAGCAAAAGAGAAAATGATAAATTCTCTGTCAAATTGAGGATTGGTCAAGACTGGGGTTTGGGTAAGGGCCAATTTTATACCTTCAAATGCTTGATTGGCTTCAACAGTCCACTTGACCTTTGAATCCTTTTTCAGCATGTTGTTTAATAATCTGCTTAGTTCTGCCAAGTTTGGAATAAACCTTCTCAAGAAATTGATTTTTCCCAAGAATCCTTGTAATTCCTTGACATTTCTTGGGTTGGGCATTTGTAAGATGGCTTGGATTCGGTCTGGGTCTATTCTAATGCCATCTTTTGAGATGATGTGTCCTAGGAGCTTGCCTTCTTCTAAACCAAACAGGGATTTCTTGGGATTCAAAGAAATTCCATATTTTCTGCATTTTAGGAAAATCTGTCTCAAATGTTTTAGATGCTCTTGGTCTGATTTTGAGAAAGGTGTAAGGTCATCTAAATAAATGACTAAAAAGTCATGAATTTCCTTGGCAAAGGCAATATCCATTGCTCTTTGAAATGTTGCCCCTGCATTCTTCAATCCAAAAGGCATCTTTACATATTTGAAAGTTCCCCATGGGGTTGTAAATGCTGTTTTGTCCTGATCATCAGGGTGAACTAAGATCTGGTTAAAACCTGAAAATCCATCCAGTAATGAGATCCTTGTGGCCCCCACTACTCTCTGCAGAATATGATCCATCTTGGGCAAGGGGTAATTGTCTTTGAGGGATACCTGGTTTAGATTCCTTAAGTCCACACACAGCCTGATCTCACCTGTCTTCTTTCTTGTAGGGACTAAGTTGGAAATCCATTCAGAGAATCTGATTGGTGCTATGATGCCTGCTTTGAACATTTTATGTACCTCTTGTTCCATTGCTGGGAGAAGCATAGGATTGATTCTCCTCAGTTTTTGTTTAAAGGGCCTTTGGTCAGGCTTGAGAGGGATGGTATGCTGGATAACAGAGGTATCATAGGACTTCAGGTCCTCATAACTCCATGCAAAAACATCCTGGAACTCTTTGAAGAGGTCGATGTATTTTGGCTTTTGGTCAGGAGGTAAGGACGCTGATAATTTGATTATCTTGGGTTTGTCAATTGTACCTATGTTACATTCTTCAATGGCTGCATTTAGGGGCTGCATTTTTGGTTTTCTGGGAATATCATTTGAGTCAAAGATGTCCTCTAGTGGGGTCAGGCCTGTTGGTAGAAAATTGTCCTTTAGTTCAATGACTTCAGTTTCAGCATTGGATACTCCCTCTTCCCAGTCAATTTGTTGAATTTGATGGATGTTTTCTATATTGAAAATAGTTGGATTCAGCATTTGTTTTGCTGTCCTAGGTGATATTGGCTGAGCAGTCTGTTGGAACTGTATTTGTGATGGACTTGCTCCATTGAATATTTGTGATTGACTTGCTGTCTTAAGTATTTGTGATTGACTTGCTGTCTCATTGTCAATATTTAATCCTGCAAATTCTTGCTGCAGAGTTAAAAACAGGTTTATTTGCTTGTCATCCTCAAATACTTGCCAATTATTGATGTTGTTTGGAATGGAGGGTCTGTGTTTTACTTCAGCTATGAAACGATGGTGGGGTTCAAAGGGAAACTTGCAGGTACTTGCAAATGTAGCCAAGCTATGGGCATGAAGGTTCTGGGTCCTAGGAATTTTCATAATCTGAAATTCAGTAAATGAATTTAATAGTTCAGCAGCAGCAGACCTATAGGATCTCAGCCTTTTGTCATTGGTAACAAAATTACCCTTAACCTGTTGAATAACTAAGTCTGAATCACCCATGATTGAAACCTTGGCCGCTTGTAAGAATTTTACTAACTTGAGGCCTAGCAGAAGAGCCTCATATTCTGCCATATTATTAGTACACCTGAAATTTAATCTGTAAGCTCTGCCCTCTGCATGGCTATTTTCTTTATTGTGTACCCAAACTCCGGCCCCTGCCCCTAATTTGTTGACTGAGCCATCAAATTCAAGGAACCATAGAATATCTTGTTGGGAAGGAGATTTTATGATCTGTTCATGGGCTGGTAATGTAAGTAGCAGTTGTGGTTTTTTCTCTAGTTTGTCTTCTAGGACAGTCTCATCATTCAATTGGCTGTTTTTGATAATTAAGGCAGCAGCGCTATCTAATGTTAGATTGACTGTTGTTTTATGAGTGATACTACTCTCATTTGCGTCTTCCTCTTGTATGAACATCTTGGTTTCAACTTCACCTTTTGAGGGAGTAGTTGCATTATTGAAGAGAATGTATGAGTCCATGTCTGAATGAACAACATATATAGGAAAGTTTTGAGGTTTTTCTTCACTGCTGACCATATACTTCATTAGTGTTTCTCTATACAGTCTTTTTGGTTGCCCAAACACAGAGATGGTGGCATATGACATGTCTAATTGTAAGGAACCTTGGAGTTTGGCTCCCCATGATCTTGATAACAGCATTCCATACTTAGGTGGGATATCAGCAACTACCACATCCATTAGGATTGTCTTGTTTGGGTATTGAACTAGAGAGACACATAAATCTTTTATGAGACCTAGGCACTTGACTTGGCTGGAGTCAAAGGAAAACAGATCCTTGTATGGTCTTGTTATGTCCAAATTCAATCTTTCCATGACTGCTTTTGGCATAAGGTTGTGAGAGGCACCTGAATCAAACATTGCATTATGTAATATTTTATCATGAACATGTAAGCTGACATAGAAAGGCAATACCCCTGTGACTACTGTTTTTCCATCCACTTCTGGCCCAAAAAGGAGTTCTGGGGTGTCATCCAGTACATTGACATCATCTTTATTGCTAGTGAGTTGTAGGGACCTTTTGATTTGTAATTTATAGCCGTCATGCTTGGCTAATTCCGAGAGAGGGATAGCTATTTTTATTTTGCTAATTTCTGTTTCGAGATCAAAAGGTTTTTCAGAACGGGTTTTGGGGTTATAGGTGACAGTTCTCTCCTTGTTCATTACATCTTCTTCTTGATTTTTATTTTGTCTTTGGGATTTATCCTTGTTAGTCAGTTCTTGAGGAGTAATATTCGAATTAGGATGAGAGGATGAAGTGTCCAAGGACTGCTGTCTTGAGGACAGTGGTTCAGCGATTTCTTCAACAATCACTTCTTTGGTAGGTAAGTTTAGTTGGTCACTAGGTTCTGTGACTATAACTTTTTCAGGCTGCTGATTAACCTCTTTCTTTTCAGGCTGGTTGATATTCACAGTTCTGCTCCTCAGCTTGTATTGTCTGTGGACTTCATAAACAACAGTGTCATAGCCTTGTTTAAAGTCAAAGGATTCACCTGATTTAGTTTGGAACAGTTTTATTTCCTCATCCTCATGATCTTCTTGTGTTAAGAAAACTTGACTTTCACCGTCTAGCCCTATCAAATTTATCTCAGGATCTTCATTTGGCTCAGTCAATGTGGAAGTTTCAGCATAGTTTTCCTGAAATGGAGGTCTGATTTCAGGATCAGCATTGGCCCTGCCATTGTTTGTGTTTGGGTTCCTCCTAAAATTTGGATTTCTAGGAGGGTTATTTTGTGGTGCTTCCCATGATGCTTTTCTTTCGACTGATTCCACCCTATCACCCAATCTTTTCATGCTATTGAGTATGGCATCAAGCTTTTGGTCAAAGGCTGTGGGTTCTTCTTTGTATATGCTTCTCTTTTCTAACCTTGCCCTGTTTCTTTTGGCAATCAAGTTTGCTTCTACTGTGACAGCAGCCTTTTGAGCGTCTTCAAGGGTTTCAGGTTCTCTTTCCCTCAACTGAAATGCTATGTCAGAATCAAATCCATCAGGGAACTTGTACAAGGCCAAATCAGGGGGGGGTCTCAAGTTTTGTGGTATTGCATTGTACACATTGTTGAATCTAGCACAATACTCTAGAACAGTCTCTTGAGGGCCTCTCTTGATTGTTTCATATTCACCAAGTATGTGCAGGGGATCTTTCTTCTTCTCCCATCTGGTAGTAAAGGCCTGATAAAGCTCATCAGGGGTTGTGATAGTGTTTGCAGCAATTGACCTGAACCAGGTTCTAACATCACCGGTCAGGCTTTGGACAAAAATTCTCATCCTCACACTGTCATCATCTATCTCATAGTTTTCAAAGTGATCTTGCATCCTCTTAGCATGTTGAATAGCAGAGTAATGGCCAGTGGAGTCAAAATATGTGATTTTGGTTTGGTAATCCTGGGGTAGAGCTGGTGGATTAGCAGGTAGCCGCAAGGGTGCATATCTATTTGCCATATTTGGTGGGTTGGGTGTATTTATAGGGATTGCTGGGACAATAGGAACAGTGGGTACCACAGGGGTAACAGGTGAAGCTGAACCTAAATGATGGTTGAAAGGGATATGTGTAGCGAATGAGGATGAGGGAGGAGGACTTTGAGATGTGGATGGTGAACTAGGAGAATTTGGAACAGACCTAAAGAGGACTTTAAGTGGAGTAGAAAGGTTGGGAAAATCTGCAACTGAGGTCAAAATAGCAGGCTGGTCCTACTTTTGTTGCTTCCTGATGTTTCTTGGAATAGTGTTTGGATTATCAACAATGATGGGTGGATTAGGGTCAGGATTAGCCCTAGTATGTCGAGGATTTTTCTTAGGAGCCAGTTTCTAACTGTTTTTTAGGACTTTTATAGGAAGTTTTTATATATGCAAGGACTGGATGAAGATTTTGAAATGGCTATATACGCTTCAAAGCTAAGATGAAGATTCCTTAACAAGCTCTTCCCTAAAGCTGTCACTGTGGTACAAAAACAGTTCTAACAGTTCTAAGGCCTCTTGGCTGGTTTCATGCTTGATGGTAGCTTTGGAAGATAGATAGTAATTGAAAAATCCTAAGAAGTCCCCAGTGGAGTCGCCAATTATGTTATCACCCAGGTTGTTCCCTATGACTCCCAAGGGAATACGGCTGGGGTAACCACTAACCAATCTTTGGATCACTGTTTCTAGCCAAACTGTGATCAGAGAGGGCTCTCTCTTTATGATTTGTCTCTGTTATGATGGTGTCTTAGGCTAGATGTGAAGTTTTGATTTTGGTTTAAATTTGTTTGGTTGGAGAAGGTTCAGTCAAACGTGTATGCTCTTACCAGTATCTTATATAACATTGGGAAATGGAGTCAGTGGTCCTTTTGGTTTGGTGTGCTATGTTGATATAATAATGAAAGCTGCAGAGCAAGATAATTGTCCGAGGAACAATGCTTTGAAATTTAGTTTGTGTGTAACATGTTCAGGATAAGAAAGGCGATTAAGGATCTTTCTATAGACTGATACGAAAGAAAAACAATTGTTACCTGGAAGCATTTAAGAATTTCTAGATAACAATTCACTACATGGAATTAAATGTAACATGAGCATTTAAGAATTCATGTTTGTTTTAATCCTGAAGAAAACATTTGCAGCAATATAAGATTGAGCACAGGGTGTTAAGAAACATGTCCTGAACTATTCTTTTTCTTTATTGCTAGATATGATGAGAATATGAAAATGAAATAACATAGGGAAACAGAACAGAGTTTAAAGAAAACATATCATTCCACCAGACAACGCAAGGATTTTGCAACAGCACTTAAATTATCAACAAGACACCATAGCTTCAGGAAATCACTGAGCTGAAATTGCTCTTTGTATTAAACTTTTCTGAAAATACAGAGTATACATGCCTCAGAGTAAAAATTACCAACCCCTTATGCGTTACTAAGGGGAGTATATATACAAATTTACATAAGAAAATATCAGAAAGGGGAGTGAATGTTCCATAAATTCTCAGTTAATTACTGGAGTGTAGCCGCTGAGAGAGTAAATGCTGTGATCACTTTTAGTCCCTTAGCTGTCAGAAAAAGGTCAGAGACTGCTGACTTGGTGGCTCTTGGAGTTGGTTAGGGGTGTACCGCCAAAATTTACGCATTTCTTTATCTTTTTGGCTGGCCGACATAGTCTAAATGCTGAGTCTGCATTCAGCTGCTTTTAATGCTCACTTTATCCTTCTGTTTGTTTGATAGTGACCTGGAGCTGGCAGTGACTGAACAGCTGGAGCTACCGTGGCAGAATTTGAAGCATTGCTTGCCACCAATCTTCCTTTGGCATCTGATGCCTCCGAATTTTTATTAGAATCTCATCGGCTTCTGTATACTGCCAAAAGTTAGGAGGAGTTTCAAACAAATGATTTGCCTCACTTTCAATGAAAAATAGGCCTTCAAGTTTAGTGTACAAGCTCTGTGCTGTTGGAGGCCCTGTTTCCTCAGGAGTACTGCCAGATGCTGTGATTTGATTTTCAATGAAAGTAGCCATTCTGTTGGTGAATTGATCTCTGGTAATCAGTTTCCCTGTGCTGTTCAGCAGGCCAGGCAATCCCCTTGCTTGCAGCATTCCCATTTTGAGTTTATACTCCTCCACCTCAGCCTGTATTTCATAGCATTTTCTTTCTACAGTCTGTACATAACTTCTGAGAGTTAGCACCTTTTTAGCTTTGAGGATGGCCTCTGTTCTGTTGACGATGCCAATGGCTGCCAGCTCCTCTTTGTCTTGCCTGTTCAAAAAATCTATCAGTTGGTTTGCCTGCTCAGGTCTGTTTCCTAGCACTGTTTTGGCCCTCTGGATTTCTGTCTGTGCTTGGCCAACTAAATCCATGTACTCATGGATTGTTTTGATGGATTTCCATTGTTTGGTGACAGCTTGGGTAATCTTACCCCACAAAATTCTTTTTATGTCGGCCATGGTACTTTCCAGATTAAGCTCCTTTTCCAGGGCCTTTATTTTATCCTTTAGGGCCTTAATTTCTCTGCCCTGTTCTGCTATAGTTACCTTTGATTTGTCATACTTGGCATCTATCTCTGCCAATTTGTCCTTTGCTTTCTTTATCTCATCTGCCTGGAGCTCCATTGCCTTGACAGCCTTGGTCAATTCTTCTACACTTGGGTGGGCATCTGGAGCTGCCGTTGTGCCTGCTGCTTCTGTTGAAGGGGCTACTGTTGCCCCTGAAGTTGTTGCTGTTGCTGAAGCTGTTGGAGGAGCCTGGAGTGTAGATTCTCCCTGTTTTTCTTGTAGCGTTCCTTCCAGTTCTTTCTCCAATTCTTTGATCCTCTGATCTTGCTGTAGAAGGAGGTCAAGTTGTTCATCAAGCTGTTTTTCTTTTTGTAGTTCTGCTGTTTGGGGGTGTTCTGTAGGTAACAACCCCAACCTCTTCTTCATGGCATTCAGATCATCATCTTTCTTCTTTATGAGGGCCTTTACACCTGTTGGATCACTAGGATCATGCCCTAGATCAATAATAATCTCCTCCAGAGACTTTATTCTATTGTCCTTGGCCTTAGAGGACATCCTCTCAAAATCAAGCTGAGTGTTTGTGTTCTTCAAGGAATCTTTCAGCTCATGGGCCAGTGTGGCTTTCTCAACCAATGTGGCATAGACCATCTCCCCAGTCTGCTTGTGGAGTTCAATCTGGTCCATAGGATGTATGTCTTTAGCTAGGACCTCCACCCTTGTTTTGATAAAATCTGCAGTTGTCATTGGCTGTGGCCCCTTGGGTTTGAAATGGCTGAATATCATTTTTTCTTCCTTGAAGTCATAGACCGACATCAATCTTTCCTGCTGGGCTGGTGTAGCATCTATGAACTGTTTGTAAACCTCAGCCCTTAATAACTCATTTGCTGCCTTGATCTTTTTAAAAGAAGCCTTAGTGCTTTTAGGCTTCTGGCTTTGGTGAGATGAGGATGACACCTCCAAACCAAGCTATAAAGTCTGCTCCTGCTGAAAGGAGCTTGTCCCTGTATGTTGGCTTCCCTCCCTGTCCTTTCCTGTGTTGTTTAAGACATCTTCAGTAATGTTTTCCACCTCAGGGGAATCTGCCCTTTGTCTTTTGGCCTCTGGCTGATGGGAAGGTCCACTAATAGGAGTGGACTCTTCTCTCTCTCTTTTAGAACCCCTCTCCTCATGGGATGGGGTTTGCAGAATAGGTGCTGTAGGAGTTTGAGTTTGTGGAGGAGTAGTTTGATCTTTCAGCTGCTCTGTTTGTTCCTCCCTCTGCAACTCATTTTGCTGCTTAGTTTGCTGTTCAGTTGAAGGGGCTGCCTTCTCTTTCAGTGTTTCATGTTCTGCATCCATTATGCCTTTGCCTTTATCCACTGTTGCTGCTGATGTAGAGGGTGCCTGTGGTGCTGTCCTTGTCACCGAGGTCCCTTCTCCTACTGAGTGAGGCGGCCTGAAAGGTACCTGCTGCACATAGTCCAGGTCAATAGTCTTCTCAAGCTCTTTCATGTTTTTAAGCATTCTTTCTTCTTCAGTTAAACTCTCCACTAGGGTGTCCAGCTGCCATTCTTGCAAATTGGCATACTTTTCTATGTGTGGGTAGTGACAGTGCTTAATACCTAGGAGTCTGTACTTATTTCTCCTAGCAGTGATGAAACCTTGAGGGTCATAAGGGACCCATCGAAAACTATAGGACAACTTGTATTTGTCTTTGAGGATCAAGTCTGCAGATTCCCATCCTTCCTTCTTGTTCATAATGAAGGGGCCCAACTCATTTTTGAAACTAAGGTGGGCCTTTTTCTTGGAGCTGTGGAAATGGGTGAGGTCTGACTGAATTAATTGCCTGTAATACTCCAAGGCAAACAACCTCATAGGTACATACTTGGGGAGCCTGTATGGACAGAGCTCACAACCATAAACTCTGAATACAGTATGGTGTTCATATAGGTACCAGTCACCTATTTTATATTTTTTAGAGAGCTGCAGAGCTTTCTTGATTTCATTAGATACTCTAGGTGGAGGGGAGCTCATCAGCATGCAAGAGACTGGGTACACAAAATGGTCAACAAATTCACAGTAGGTATAGGGTGAATTTGTGACTTTATGATAAACTGAGGTCCAGAAGATGACAGATCTTCTCTCCCCTTTATTATCCAGCCTTCTGATGTAACATGGGAAGGTTTCAGAATGATGAAACATGAACAGATGGTAGATGTAAGCTGAGTATCTGAAGACCCCCTGTCTGTCCACCTTGCTTAATTGATCATGAATCTTATTGGCTATAAACTTAGCAAAGTTATACTTTCGGGCAGGGGGTTGACGCGGGCTATAAGCAGACAGCAACACTAGCATGGATTTATCCACATGCTCACTGTTTTGGTATCCCAATACATAGGCTATCATGTCTAGTAATAGCCTGCCTATATCATCGAAATGCTCCCTCAGATAGGGAGGTGGCCCTGTAGGCTGGTATTCAGGTCTCATGAAGTTCCGGGTGACCTTTTGCAGCTCCTCACTGGTCATCTTATCACCAGTTTCCAGCAAATAAGTTGTGGAGAACGGGACCAGCAACTCTGTCTGATCAAACTGTAACATCTTGTTGATGGAGTCAGCATTTATATAGAAGAGGATCCTCCCTGATGGAGTATTGACAGCTCTGTGTTGGACATCATAGTGTTCAGCACATAGGTGGATGATTTCAGGGAAAACATTCACAGCTGGGAGACAGTAATAGGGCAGGTTTGACTCCCATATCCCATGTGTACCATGCCCCTCCTTATAATCTTCCCTTAGTTGGGTGAATGTCTTCAAGAAGTCCCTGTCTCCCTCAAATTCCCCAATGAGACAATCCTTGTCAATGAATGGCAAGGCCTCAAGCTCCTTGTTGGTTTGATTTAATGGAGCTACACTGAGGGAAGAGGATGCAGAGGCTGCCATGCTATAATCTGAGTTTGTGCAGGAGGAAGTACTGGCTTAACAAGTCTATAAGGACTTAAGTAGCAGGTGAACTGTAAACATAGGCTAGTGTCTTCCTTTTAATGAAAAAATTGCAAGCTGGCTTTTGTGGTTTACTGCCAATTCACAGGGATGTGAATTGCTAATGGCAAGCTTTAAAGACAGTGATGTTTCTTTGGTAAGAATGCAGGTGGCCTGTACTCGGCAAAAGGGAACAATGCCGAGCACCTCGGGGGCAATTTTACAGTTTTAGCCCGCGGACTGATCGCTCCAGGGTCGAATTGTGGTTTATGGATGGTGCAGATTGTTTGGGTTCACTTCAGATGGCAGGCAGAGCTGAACTTAGGAGTTTTAGCAGTCTTTTAATGGTGAATTTTACAGAGAATTGGAATGCATGGCCAAAGTAGGGAAACTGGCGAAATACCTGGAAAAACTGGCTTGACAGCTTGCGGGCCGGCCTGTGGAGGCTTAATGCCGTCGAATTCTGAATTTGCAGCGGTTGTAATGTTGAATTTGATGGCTGGAGGGCAGATTTCGCGGCAGCTGGTCGACAACGGCTACTTCTTTTGCGCGCGATAATGACCGAAAACGACTCATTTAGTCGTTTATAACGTTAATTTTGGAAAAAATGTGCATTTGGCGCTTTTCCGCCGATGACGTCAGCATGACGTCATGGCGGGGCCCGGGTACGGAGGTGACGTGTCTGCTGAGGTGTCCGCCAGGGTGGCAGGACACGGTGGCGGGTGGATGCGGTGGCAGGACTGCGTGGAGGGCCACGGGACGCGGGGGCGGTCATAGGTGAGGTGACGTCAGGATGACGTGCGCATGACGCAGGGGGAAGGGTGGTAACAGGGAGGGTGGTAAGCGGGTTCCCCGCACCGCTTTTGCTGGCGAGTGGTATTGGGGAGGGGGGCTCCGAACAACCTCGGCGATTGACACGCGTCCAGGGTACGGAGGTGGTAAAACCGCTTTTCCCGGACGCTAAAAGTCGGCAGGTCGGGGAACAGCAATGACCGCCCACCGTAAGATCTGGGCGCCTCGAGATCGGACGGCTGGCGGGTCCTCCGACGGATCGTGCAGGTTGGGGGGACCCGCCGGCCGATTAAAATATTCTTTTTAAATATTTCGGGCGGGGACCTTAGAATAGTGAGTTTTTATGGGTTTTTTCGGGATTTCTTGGGTTTTTCCAACAATCTGAATGGGGTTTATGGTTAGAAAGGGTTTTTATAGGCTTTTCTTTGCAAATGAAGGGTTAAATGAGTGGATTGAGCTGTAGCAAGGGAGAGAGAGACAGTGGAGGCTCATCAAAGTGACCAGATGTCATTTTGATTCCTTTTCAGAGAACATATGGCTATAATGCCAAGGGGAGGGATATTTATACAAAATTTTGGGGTTTATACACCATGGTGTTACTACTAGTAGGGGAAAGGTAATGTAGGGGGGTTTACATAGTAGTGTTAGAGTTAATATGGATGAAGGGGTAAATGGAGGGGAAACCACTAAGCTTATTTGAAACTTGCTTAGTTTAGAGAGTAGATCAAAATGAAAATATTTTTAGACAAGAGATGTGGCTTCTGAATGAACAAGAACCACCATGAAACCATGATGTTTTTCCCTGAATCTCAACTGATGAGGGGATGTTAGTAATGAAATGGAAGGGGGTAGGAGGGAGGTTAGTCATGCTCCTTGCTGTAACTTGATGAAGATGAACACCTTGTCAATTGATTGATTTTACTCTGGTAAACACAGTTAACATTTCTGCAATGGTAAAGATAACCTTTCTGCAACCCCAACTACTTACCCAGCTTCTTACCTAGCATTTTTATTACTTCTTGGAGGGTGCACTTGGACTTGCAGACCCTTTACTTGCCTTTTCTTTTCTTTGGCCCTTTCTTTTGTTTTTCTATCTATTTCTACCCTTATTGCTTCCAAGGCCCCAAATTAAACAGTTGGGAACCTTAATTCTCTACCTTGCTACTTGTCCGCCAAGATTAGACTGTTTGGACAGACTTCTTTCTCTATTCTACAACTGAAAATTTAAAGCATGACATGGTCCAGATTAGGCTGTTGGACCATCCATCAAAATTGAATCCTTATCAAGATATATGCATACCTTGTCTCCTTATGAAAAATATGGGATCTTTGCATCATCAAAGCAGAGCATATTTGGATTTTCTATAACCAATCATGAAACATGAAACCTATTGATATAGGTAGCAAACAGGCACCCTTCGCGTATCTGTGCATTTAGTAGCGTGTCGCATGTTATACTCCTCCATTCATTAGGGTGCGGTGGAAACCATGATAGCAGGGTCGCAGTTCGTTCTAGTATCATAGGAGAGCTAGCCAGGTCTTGTTCCTGTTTCCTCACATTCACGTCACCCATTTGTGCGATTCCTCTTCTAATTTTTGCTAATTTTCTCATCTAACCTTGCAGTTTTCCTCCTCAGCCTTGCCCATTCTTGATCAAGTTCATGCAGTCTCACACTGCCGCGCCAAATAGCTTCATGCAGCTGCTTATGGCCTTCGCCCAGGTTAGTCCAAACTACTAGGGCAGTGCGTGGGGAAATTTTCTTCGCCTTCCTGTTTTCATCTGATTTGGGTATGGATACGGTCAACTTCGCGCATTGTGCCTTGTTGACGGCCCATCGAACCCTTGGTACGCGTAGTTTTAGTTGCGGCAACGGCTGCATCCTTCGTCAACGGTCGAAACCCAAACCACTTCGTCTTGGCTGCCTAACCCGTGGTTGATGCTGAGGACCTCCCTCTCGTACCTGCATCCGCCTTTTTCATTTTCACTTGTTCCACCTAATTTTCTGAGGTGCTGTCCACCATTTTGCGTGCAGCACCACTTTCGAGCCATTGTCCTGCTGCCGCGTCATAGTTGTAGTTCCCCAACGGTCTACACCCTTCTCCTCATTTGTTGCATCTTCACTTGTTGGTAGTGTCCGTACTTCGGTCACGCGCTGTAGTGATCTGACCATCAGGTTACAATTTAGCGTCGTTACCTCATGTAGTCGATTCTGCCAACATTCTACTTCTTCATCCGAATCCGACATGCAGGCACTGTCGCATTCCCATGAAAGTCTTTCGTCCACTGTTGGATTCACTCAATCCTGATCCTGCGCTGTGATTTGGTAAGTATAGTCTAGTTCATCGTCACTGTCGTCATTGCGCACAGGCTCAGTATAGCGCGCCCCTTCGGCTGGATCCAGCAGAACCACGACACGGAGAGACTTTTTCTCAAATATCATTTTTTGTCACTTTAGGTTGATGACTCCATTCATATCCGTGGCCCAGTCTATCCCAAACAATGCAGGATACGGATTATTGTCATCCACAATTTTGATCACTTCAAAATTTATCTTTGTGCTTGCACCTTCAATGTCTACTGTAACTCCTTGCAGTCTCCCCATAGGCAAGATCTTCTGTTGGTTTGCCATCTGTAATTGAATAGGAGACCATTGTAGCGCGGGCCTGCCCATACGCTCCCAGGTCTGTTTAGGTAGCACATTCACATCTGACCCTAAATCCAGAACAACCTGATCCATCTCATAGTCACCAATTTGGGCAGTCAACCGCATTTCCCGCCCGGTGTGCAAAGCATGCTTGCCTATTTTCCGGATCATGCGTGGTTCACCCGAACCTGCGCATTTAGTTATCAACTCTTGCAACCCCTTAACTGCTTTATTGTCCTGTAGTAGCTTCATGCATGTTTCTAAAAAGGTAGTTAACATGGAAGGATCCATTTCCAGCTCGACATGATCCTTGCTGCCTGAAGTAGAAGCCTCCACGAAGCTCTTCTTAGCCTCCATAAATGTTTCTTTTGCACGTTCCAAATCAAACTCAGGTTGCTTTGTAGGGGCCTTGTGAACCCATGTATCCTCCTCGGGTTGCTTCCCCTTATCTTCTTCTATAGTGGCACCACTTCTAAGTACCATGTTCACATTAGGGTCCTCTTCGCGTGGTTCAGCCTTCATCATTTGGACGTTCTGAGCGGGAGTAGTCAGAAGCACCCCTTTTTCGCGCATTTGTGCAATTAGTGTGGAGCAATCCACTACTTCATGATCAAATTGGTAACAGTACGGGCAACATGTCCTGGTCGGGTTCATGAAATCATGCGCGTAGTGCCCAGGTCCTCCACTATTGTGGCAGATTAATTGTCCACACCCTCGTCTTGGTCCCATTCCTCGTCCCTGCCCACATCCCTAGAATCCACCACGCGCGATTGCTACAGCGCGATTGCTACAGCTGGATCCTGACCTCGTGCCTCTATCTGCATCTTGTAAGCAGGTGTCTGATCCATCAGCAATTCATATCTTCGGCAATTTTGTTCGTCATGGCCCATCGATCTACAAAAATTGCAAAATAGCTACTGGGGGGGGGGATGTATAAGTTTCTGCAATAGATGACAGTTGTCCGTATTGTGCTTTCCTCCCACCTGACAAATCGCGCACCAGAGGGCGGGCGCTGCGCTTGGCCCTACTTGTGCCTCTGGTCGTAATGGCATTGGTCCTCCCCCCCCTGCCACATAGTTTGCAAATACGGGGCAGTGGTCCTTATCGTGACCTTGGCCTTTGCATTTGATACACCACACCTCTTCGCGCGCCTCCAGTCGGGGCACCTTACCTTGCTTCAAACTTTACATCTATAAGCATACGTTTTGTAGTTGTGCGTGGATTTGCTGAACTCCCAACCTTGGATCCTGTATTGGAGTTTCATGCAACCTCATCGCTATTTCTAATGTTTTAGCTTGGGTTGAGATCTTTTGCTGTGACAGTGTCGTCCTCAGATGTGGTGTTAAAGATGCCACAAACCACACGTGGTGCTGGGCATTTGTCAGCGTCATGTTAGCCTCATGTATTGTACTCTTTAATCTCTTATCTAGATCCCACGGAGTTTCACTAGGTAGCATAACGATATCCTTGAACCCAATGATCAACTACCTTTCTGATTTTGGCCGGCTAAACTCTTCGTTCAATGCATCCTGGATCGCCGCTATTCCCGCGTTCGGGTGGTCGCTCGAGTACTTTATATACCACATCAACATGCCATCTTGCAGCGTGCTAACTAGAGTAGCCTTTTTGATGTTATCATCCGTTACGCCTTGGGCATCCCATACAGCCCTTACCATAAACCAGAACTGGTTTGGTTCCTCATTTCCTACAACTCTAAATACCGGTAACTTGATCGCACTCGCCATTCCGACCCTCAGTGGTGGCAGAGGTGGGGTAGGCAAAGGTGGTTTCGGTGAAGTGGGGGATGGCGTGGATGGTGGTGGGATCAGTGGAAAGTGTTGTTTTATCAATCAAACTGCACTTATTGGAGAGAATCCTGTGAGCTCCTCCTCGCTTTCTCACGAAATAGAAATCAACAGATTGTTTTCTAACCCTTCGGTCCCTCGGTAGCCCCTTCTGCTTTGCATTACCTCGAACATCAACGGATGCGCATAACCCGTTTTTCACATAACAACATTTTAATCCAAGTGTTCAACGATTTGATGTACTTACCCCATGGTCCTTGGAGGAAGCGCCTTTCCGCTTCGCTGTAACTCACAGTTGTGTCTATCACAAATTCGGTGATAAACCCTCCTATTATTCGATCCAACCAGTGATCTACCACTGGCGCAAGTTTATCTTCTGATGCTTCTATCCTGCGCGCCAACTCTGGCATCCACACGATGGGCTGATCCAGTCTGCACCTTCCCTGACTATCAGCTAGCCTTGCGATCCACTCGTGCAGTTCTGTCGAGAAGGACGCATATAAGATCTCGTGGATTTCTATGTATATGTAGCGATCTAGCCACCTTTCCTTAGATATCTGCGGATCTCTATTTTCCTGTACCATGAACTCGTGAAGCTTCTAATCTAGCCAATCTTCAAGCTCTTTCTTCATAGGGTTCTAGTGTTCCGACATCAGACATCCCTTAGGCAGATCCTGGTCCCAGCAATGGAACCATTTTTTCGCTTATTGGGGCCTGACCTAGGTTCGAAAGAGTTTTAGCCAAACAAATCTCGCAACTACCGGCCCTTTCGGCAACAGTCCGTGGAGTGCGGACTAAGGTCTCACCCGAGGTAGTAGGGGAGGGTGCTGGAACTAAGTTTCCACACCCTTGGGATGTCTTGATGTGGTCTGGAGGGATAGCGAACCACTCTGCAGCCTCGCGCCACTCTATACTGTTGTAGGTTTTTCGCGTAGATCTGCACAACCGTGTTTTCTTATTAATGATTTATTACAGATCTGATCTTCTTCTTACAGTCTTTAAGCAAACATTTAACAATAAAACCCAGTGCGCGCAATCATAGCTAACAGAGAAAAAGATGATGCATAAGTTCAGAACATAAGCAACAGATAGATTTGCAACAAAAGCACACAATGTTCCAGCAATTCTTATCTTTATTTATCTTCCGTCAATACAACCAAATCCGCCCTGCGCACTCAGCTACAGGGGTCCGCGCACATAGCTGTGGACTCTACCCGGCCTCTGCGCACACAGCTATAGAGCCTCTAACTCTCTACCAACACCCTTGACTCGGACTTACAGACGCTGAGCAAATATCGCCTTCATAAACCCATAACATTCAAGATCCAAATCAAAAACTTCCCAAAAAACTGACTTCTAACCCTAGAGCCTTGCTCTATTTATACATTTCCATGGTCCGTGGACCATGGACAGGCTGACTCACTTCCTATTATTTTATATTATTTTTGGGCGGACAACCCTTTGACTTGACTCCTTACAATTCGCGCTCTGCACATCTCACAAAGCTTTTACTGTACTTTTACCCAAAATTGTGGGCTTTGAGCCCCGAAACCATTATGTCGGCCCTCTGCTACCCAACAGTCAGATCTATGGGTGCTGTTACGTGCGGACTTGGCTTCGTAGGCTCCTCACAGATTATAGTCCCTACTTCATACCACAGTTTTGGGATTGCTTTCGCAGTCAGGGTTTTGCACATGGTCCTATAAGCCCATCGAACCGCTGGTACGCGCAGGTCCCAGTCAGTGCATTCCACATGGTGGACCCTGTTCAACACTTCGCACACTATGTCAAAGGCTTCACCATGGATAATCTTTGGTGCGCTTCATCTTTCCTGCTTCCGCTTGTTGTTCTGATTTGCGATCGCGAGAGTGGTGCGCGTTCGTGCGGGCTGCGTACCATATGTTTGTATCCATCTGGAAAGGTGGGCACGCAAGCTATTTCACCCCTCAAACCCGGCTCTCATCAGTGGCTGTGGTTTTCCAAAGCATATAAGCATCATCCTTCTACATCCGCGCCAATCCTCGAACCTCTGCTAGTGCGTACCCCACCACCTTGCGGGTGTAGCACATAGTGCCCATTTCAGAGCATCGAACCACTATTGTTCTGGTACTTCACTTTCAAATTTGTTCAGAAATTCCTCCACTGATGTCAATCCATCATATATGGGCAGATCCCTTGCTTCTATTGCTACACAGCGTAATGACCTTATCATCATATTGCAATTTAGCGTGGTTACCTCGTGTAGCCAGTTCTGCCATCGTTCTACTTCCTCATCTGAATCTGAAGTGCAGGAGTTGTCGCGCTCCCACGAAATCCTACCATCAGCTGTCGGATTCACCCAATCCTACTCTCATGTAGTTATCTTGTAGATACAATCGAGATCGTCATCACTATCGTCGTCGCGCATTGGTTCTGTATATCACGCTCCTTCGGCAGGATCTAGCGGTACTACTACGCGTAGCGACTTTTTCTCAAAAATCATTTTGCGCTTCTTCAGGTTTATGACTCTGTTCATATCAGTGGCCTAGTCTATGCCCAATAGTGCAGGATAGGGATTTCTATCATCGAAAATTTCTATCACTTCGAAATCTGCCAAAGCGCTCGTGCCTTCAATATCGACTGTTACTCCTTGTAGTCTCCCCATGGGTAAGATCTTTTATTGGTTCGCCATTTGTAATTGAATAGGAGACCACTGTAACGTGGGCCTGCCCATGCACTCCCATATTTGTTTTCGTAGTACATTCATGTCCGATCCTAGATCTAGAATTACTTGATCCGTTTCATATTCTCTGATTTGCGCATCCAACCTCATTTCCCTTCCTGTGTGCAGTGCATGATTTCCAAGTTTTCGGACCACGCGCGGTTCTCCTAACCCTGCGCACCTAGTGATAAGTTCCTGTAGTCCTATCACAGCCCTACTGTCATGCAGTAGCTTCATACATGTCTCCAGAAAGGTATTTAGCATTGAAGGATCCATCTTTGGGTCTAGTTGATCCTTACTACCTGAAGTGGAGGCCTCCGTGAAGCTCTTCTTAGCTTCCATAAATGTCTCCTTCGAGCGTTCCAAATCGAATTCAGGTTCCTTTGCAGGAGCCTTGCGAACCCACACACTTTCTTCAGGTTGCTTACCTTTGTCATCTCCTATTGTGATACCGCTCCGAAGCACAATGTTCACATTTGGGTCCTCTTCGCGCGGCTCAGACCTCATCATTTGTAGATTCTGAGTTGGGGGAGGCTCGATTATTCCCTTATCGCGCAGCCTTGCTATCAGGGTAAGGCAATCCTCTGTCTCATGGTCAAACTGAGTACAATATAAACATGATGCTCTTGTCAGATTTGTACAGTCGTGGGCATAATGTCCTGGCCCTCCGCAATTGTAACAAATCAACTGTCCGCGACCTCTCCCTGGTCCCATTCCACCTCGACCTCGGTCGCGCCCCTGAAATCCAGTGCACGCCAGTCCTGTATTTTGATCAAGGGCTCGTGTTTCAGTCTGCACCCTATAGGTAGGGGTTCGATCCATCATTAGCTCATAGCTTTTGCATGTGTGCTCATCATGACCTACCAACCTGTAGAAATTATAGAACAATTGTTGGGACATCTGCGTATACTTCTACAGTAGATGACAATTGTCCGTAGCTTGTTTTGCTCCTATCTGACAGATCACACACCATAATGCAAGCGTCGCGCTCGGCCCTACTTGTGCCTCTGGTCTCAATGGAATTGGCTCTCCTTCCGCCAAATAGTTCGCGAAGACGTGACAATGATCCTTATCATGTCCTTGTCCCTTGCATTTGATGCACCATACTTCTTCGCGCACCTCTGGGTGAGTCGTCCTATCTTGTTTTAAACTCTGCATTTCCAGGCATAAATTTTTCAGTTGCACATGGATTTGTTGAACTCCCAGACCAGGATCTTGTATAGGGGTCTCATGCAGTCTCATTGCAATCTCCAATGCTTCAGCCTGGGTGGATAACTTCTACTGCGAGAGCACCATCCTTAGGTGCGGTGTTAGGGACGCTACAAACCATGCGCGGTGCTGTGCATCCGTCAAGGTCATGTTGGCTTCGTGAATTATTCCCTTCAGCCTCTGATCCAGTTCCTAGGGAGTCTCGCCTGGAAGCATCACGATCTCCTTAAACCCAATAATCGACTGTGTCTCCGATTTTGGCCTGCTAAACTCCCTGTTCAGCGCGGCTTGGATTTCTACGATCCCTGTGTTTGGATTGTCATTAGAGTGTTTAATGTACCATGTCAGTGCATGGTCCTGCAACGCGCTCACCAGTGTCACCTTCTTTATGTTTTCGTCCGCGACTTCGTGTGCTTCCCATACTGCCTTTACCACAAACCAAAATTGATCCGGGTCTTCGTTCCCTACTCCTTTGAATACCAGTAATTTTATTGCGCTCACCATACTAAACGGGGTGGGTGGTGGAGGTGGTGTGGACAGAGATGGAGGTGATGATGGTGAAACCGGTGGCAGTGTAGGTGGGGGTGGAATGTGCGGAATCCACTACCTTATCAGACTGATCACGCTTCTCAAGGAAACTTTCGCAAGCTCCTCCTCGCTCTCTCATGAGGGTGAAATCAAAGGACTAGTTCCTAATTCTTCCCTACCTCTTTTTCTATAAATCTTCCCACTTCGCGTAGTCCCAAACATTAATTTGTTCGCATAACCCGCTTTTCACACAACAACATCTTAATCCAAGTGTTCAAAGATTTAATATACTTACCTCGCGGTCCTTTAAGGAAGCGTCATTCCACCTTGCTATAGCTAGCTGATGTGTCTACCGTGAACTCAATGATGAACCCTCCTATAATTCGATCGAGCCAATGGTCCACAGCACGTGCAATCTTATCCTCCGATGCTTCTAGTTTGCATACTAATTCCGGAGTCCACATGGTCGGTTTGTCGAGCCTACACCTCCCTTGACTGTCTGCTAGCGTCGCGATCCACCCATATAACTCAAAGGGGAAGGATGAAAGGAAAATATCATGGATTTCTGTATACACGTAGCGCTCTAACCACTGTTGCTTTGATACTCGTGGGTTCCTATTTTCTTGTGCCGTGAACTCGTGAATTTTTCTGTCCAACCACTTTTCAATTTCTTTCTTTGTCGGATTCCAGTGACATGACATCAAACATCCCTTATGTAGATCCCAGTCCCGACAATGGAACCATTTGTTGGCTTGTAGGGGCCTGACCCAGGTTCAGAGGTTATTTAGCCAAACAAATCCCGGTACTACTGGCCCTTTCGGCAATAGTCCACGGAGCGCGGACTGAGGTCTCACCCGAAGTAGCATGGGAGGGTGCTAGAACCAAGTTTCCACACCCTAGAGATGTCTGATGATCTTAGGTGGTCTATGATTTGACCCTGCACGCACACCATTACACACACCTATATATACCTCATAGCTTGCGATGTTGTATTCGTGTAGCCCTACCCAAGGCCCGAACAGTGTTATTACCCAAGTCCTTGTTATTAACCCGATATTAGTTGCTCAATTTAGCTTATTTGTATGTGTCTAGTTATACTTAACAGTGTTCAATATTCATATACGTGTGCACGATAAATAAAACAATATAATTGCATATAGTATCAAACAGGAAATAACTCAAGAACAGATACACAAGATTTGGAATCAAACTTCTCTTTATTATTCTTCTTCCTTGGTTACAGACTCGACTCTGCCCTACGCACTCAGCTGTAGGGGTCTGCACACTCAGCTGTAGACTCTACTCGGCCTCTATGCACTTAGCTGTAGAGCCTCTTCCTACTACTACGACCCAAAGCACTTAGACTCTTACTCTATGCTCGTTATCTTCTAGACTCCATTCATTAGCTACTTTCTTTTTCTCTTCTTCACTACTTTACAACTTAGAGCCTCGCTCTATTTATACAATCCCATGGTCTGCGGACCATGGATAGGCCAACACTACATTCAAAACTTAGGGCGGAAAACCCTATGAATCTGACATACAATTTGCGCTTTGCGCCCATACTTCGTGGATCTTTACAATAATATTATTCAAAACGTTGGGCTTTGAGCCCCAAAGCATGTTGTGGGGGGATTCCATGCCCAACATAGTAGTTTTAATGTAGAAAAGGGATAAGACCAAGCTGCCAATAGCATTTTTCAGTTGCAATATCAGGGATGCAGCCGTTAAGTACAACATCATAGAGAAACAGGCTTTGGCTTTGGTAAAAGCAGTGAAAGATTTCACAGTTTACATTTTACATTCACATACTCTTGCTTATGTGCCTAATGCAGTGGTAAAAGAAGTTCTCATGCAAAATGAACTAGTAGGTAGAAGAGGTAGATGGATATCATCTTTATTAGAATATGACCTTGAGATCAGGCCCACCAAGTTAATAAAGGGTCAGGGCTTAGCCAAGCTCATAGCTGAGTCAAATCTCCATGCTCTAGATATCAACCTTGTATCGACATTGTCCAACAACCAAGAAGAAGTAGATCTTGTTTAGGTATCTGATATATTTTTATCATCTCCATGAAATTATGATATTATCTATGTTTTGCAACATCTAAACCCCCCTCCAGGCATTTCTAAGGCTAAGAGCAGGTCATTGAAGTTGAAGGCTTCTAAATATTGCATAATGGACAACGCACTTTATTGGAAGGATCCTGGAGGTGTGTTGCTGAACTGCTTTACCGAAGATCAGTCTAAAGAAGTAATAAATGAATTCCACAAAGGATATTGTGGGGGCCACTTGTACTGGAAGACCATGATCGACAAAGTACTGAGAGGGTTATTATTGGCCTACACTTTTTGCAAATATCTACAAGGAAGTGATGAGTTGTCATGAGTGCCAAGTTTTCCAATGTAAAAGAAAGCTTCTTCTTTTTCCTCTAGAACCTATATTAGTTCATGCACCTTTTCAGCAGTGGGGCCTAGACTTCATTTGCAAGATTCACCCATCATCATCCACACAACACAAGTGGATATTGACAGCTACAAAGTATTTTACTAAGTGGATCGAAGCGATTCCAACCATGCAAGCAACAGATTCTGTTATCATTCAGTTTTTAGAAACTAATATCTTGTCCCATTTTGGTTGTCCTAATAAGATCATCACAGACAACGCGGAAGCATTCAAGTCTAAGAATATGACTGAGTTTTGTGACAGATATAACATCAAGTTGGGACATTCAACAACTTACTACCCACAAGGAAATGGCTTGGTGGAGTCCTCCAATAAATCCTTGATCAGCATCATCAAGAAAATGTTGGAGGCCAACAAAAAGAATTGGCACAAAAAGCTGATCAATGCATTGTGGGCAGATCGGGTGAGTAGTAAGAAATCTATTGGACTCTCTCCTTTTCAAATAGTGTATGGAGTAGATACTGTGTTTCCTTCATCATTAGCAGTGTCGGTCATGAATTTGTTACAAGAAGCAACGAGTGAAGAGAATGATATACAATGTCAGATTAGTCAAATGATTCACCTACAATAGACACGAGATGAGGTATTTCAGAACAACTCCAATCTCCATGACAATATAAATAAAATCTATGACCGGAAAACAAAGGAGGATGGCTTCAAAATTTGAGATGTGGTACTCCGTTGGGATGCCAAAAATGAGGACAAGGGTAAGCACGGTAAATTTGAAAATTTGTGGAAAGAGCCTTATAAGATTTCAGTTTTCTGAGGGAAAATTGCTTTCATGCTAGATGAGATGAGTGGAGAACCATGCTTAGGACAACTAGTCAATGGTAGGCTCCTTAATCACTATCTTTTCTGAAGCATACTTCTTAGAAATTTCCGGATTTTATTGTAAATAACAATTTAACTTTCTACAAGTGTGAAGAATAGAATCACTGGAGTTTGGAGCCCGAAGTGAAGGCCATGGGGCTTCACTGATTTTCTTCCATTTTCAAAGTTTAGTTTTCAGTTAAGTAAGTCAGTATTGAGTCATTTTTCAGTCAATTTCAAGTCAGTTTGTGTCATTTGAGTTGTCAGCATTCAGTCATGCATTTCAGTTTAAGTTTTTGACCGTATTGGCCCACATGGTTAGACACTTGGTGTACGGTGTGCTTGACAACTCCAAGGGGATGCCATCCCCAATAAGGCCGATGTTAGTGTCAGTATTTGCATACTTCTATCAGTAATCAAAACTCCTCTTTTAATATTCATATTAGGGTCTCGCTCAGAATTTTTTTTCATTCCACCTAGGTCCTCATTCAAAAATTTACTCACTGATGGTAGCCCTAGTCAAAAAACCTCACTCTCCCTCAAAAATATATACTTGCTGGCCCACCTCCATGTCTTACTAAGAATACATCAATTATGAAATCTTATTTCATCATGTCTTAATATCAGTGATGTTACCATGAAGTTTTCTCACTCAAGGTTTTCATTAGGTCTATAAGTTTCATTCTTTCAAGGTCCAATAAAACACCATTTCACTGCATAAGGCCAGAAAAAGTATGAGAGTGAACAAAATAATATCCCTTTTTCATTTAAAGAGGATTTGCAAACATGTGAAGATGCTTGCCAAAGTTGTAATTTTGATTTCAAGTATGAGTTTCATTCCATATTGTAATTTTATTCCAAAAAATAGAGATGTAATTTTATGTCAATTATATGTAATAAGTAACTACTTCTCAAGCTGCCAACTTAGTTCCACATGCCAACTGAACAATAAATGTCAAATCAAAGAGTGCCCACTCCAACAATTGATCAATCTGCAAAGAAAAAAGACAAGGTAAAGGGTATTAGTGCAATGTTTCAAAAGTGATTTGAAACATTAGCAAAATGGGTTTTAAATCAACAAAATCAAATTCCACAAAGTATTTAAACCCTCAAGACATCAATTCAAACCTAATTTTCTCTTGTCATTGTCGAGCAACCTCAACAAAGGAGAAATTTTCAAGTTTGAAAGGTGAAATTGGCAAAACAGAGGCCATGTTGTGTACTTGTGTTGTGGAGGGCACGCCTAAGTGTTACCCTACGCACCTATGTTGTGGAGGGTGCACCTATGTGTTACATTGCACGTCTATGTGTTACGCTACACACTTGTGTTGTGGAGGGCGCGCTTGTGTTGTGCACTGCGCGTTTGCCCGAAATTGCTCACAACCTCCAAACAAAGTGCCATTGCTTCAAAAACTTCAAGATTGGTTGTCTTCATCCTCCAACAAGTAAGTAACATTCAAGATACACCCTCCTAGCATTCCTCAAGTCATTTTGTGGTGTTTTAAATGTCATTGCAAAATTTAATGTTTTCCTTGAGAGAAACCCTAGTATCATAATCAAATCCTAACTACACCTCGAATTTCACTCCCTAGTACTTATATTCCCTTCCCATATTACTATTAAACCCTTTCCTAACCTCGCTATTATATCACTACTTCCCAAAGCCCTTTATTGAAAAAACCCTAAGACCTAGTTGTTCCATTTGCCTAGGCTCCCAAAACCCCTAACCTATAATAAAATTCCCTATCCTAAATCTCATCACATTCCCACTCCTTGTCACTTCCCTTAAACCACAAACCCCTTCCCTCATCTCTCTAAATTTAGTCATACCAATCCTAACTCCCTATACCTATATTCCACTTTTATTTCATCTCCCTAGGGTTTTAAACATCAATACACCATTTCAGAAGAAGAAAACATAAACTCCAGTGAGGAGGAAGAAAGAAAGGAGAGGAAGCCAAACAAAGGAGGGAGAATCCTTAGACTTGAGCCAAGACATACCAGGGAACTCATGGCATCTCCCATGGTTGTGACATGTTTTAAGCATCTAGGATGTTTTGAATTCTGTGAGAAAATACAAAGGGTCCAACGTCATCCTATGTTGATTAGACTATTCATCTCCAATCTCCATGACAACCAGGTAACCCTTGCTGGTGTCACTTTCACTATATCCACTACCATCATATTAGCTGCTACTGGAATCCCAGATGTTGGGGAAAAATGGTTCAAGAAAAAAGACTTGGAGGAGAATTACTATGAGCCATACATCAAACCTAGATACAAGAATGAAAGAAAGAAGATTTTTCCTTTCTCTTACCTCCTGGAGAGATATGTTTCTATGATGAAAATCATCATGAAATACTTTACTTGTAAGGTAGGTTCTCTAGACTTTACACCTACCATATCCAGCTACTCATGCACTTCACAAGGGTTAAGATGCTCAACATACCTTATTTTCTCTTTCGGAACATTGACAAGATGGTATATATCGTCCAAAAGAGAGAATATGAGAATCAAATGAAAAGTAGTTTTCCCCACTCCCTCATCAAAATCGTTGTCCTCCATCACCTCAAACAATTGAACATTTCATGGAGTACTTTCATAGCTAATGACATATTCACTAATCCATCTATTCATCATGTTCAAGATGTGCCTTCATCATCCCATCCTTCCACATCCCTTCCTCCATCTTAATCCAAAAGTCATGCATCATCATCAGATCAGTCTCCTTCACCATCACCTCCACCATCACCATTTCATGAGAAAATTGAGTCACCTAGCAGAGCGGAGATCAGTGAGCCTGAGCAGACTAAGTAGGTTGAGGTCATCAAGCCTAAGAGGGCTGATTTGGGCATATTGGCACATAATTATCACAGAGGTCATAGGTAGGTGTTTTCCCCACAGATTGTGGGAGGGGCCTTGCCTTCTTCACCAACAAAGCAGGTACAAAAAGGCAAAGAAAAAAGGACAGAGGCAGAGATCAAGCATGAGGAGAAGGACCTCCATGACATAGAACATGATTTTGACAATATTGACCTAGATGAGCACGATGATAATGAGGAAATTTTCATATTCATCAAGGAAAAATATGCATACATCAGGGAGCTCCAAACCAGCTTAGACAGGTCTAGATTTATTATTTCATATTATGAGCAAGAAAACCAACAACTTCAAGCCAAGTATGAAATCATGGAGATTCAGCTCCTTAAGGCAAAAAGAGAAGAAATGAAAGCCAAGGCATTACTTGATGAGGCATATGGAAGGTATAGTGAAACTAAACAAAACAATAACCAAGAAGGAGACCTAGGACTAGAGGGTTGAAAAGAGCTCTAGAACTAGAGAGACAAAAAAAGGTTGAACTTGCAAATCAACTCACATTGAATGAACAATTTACCATCATGATTAATGAGAACCGGGAGTAGTGGCTTGAGAGGGTAAAACAACATTTTGAGAAGCTCCTGGACAAGGCCAACAAAGAAAATGAAATTCATAGAAAGATGGCAAAACATTATGCCATGAGGAACAAGATCGCAAGGGAAAAGCTTAGAAGAGATAATGCAAAGATTGAAACCATAAACAAGCAAGAAGAGGAAAGAAGGCTTGATATCCTTGCTGAAGCCTCACTCCATGCATAAACCACACGATCAGCAATCATTTCACTAATTTTGAAAATTTTTGGGTTAATTTTGAAGTTTTTGTGTTTTTTAGCAATCATAGACAGTTTTGTGAGAACTAGAATGCTAGGGTGTTGGGCTTTTGTTTGAGGCACTTTTTGGCCAAAATAAGACCACCATTGGATTCAGAGAAGGGAAAATATGTAGGAAAACAACTTTTCTAGGCTTTGTTTTCACAATTGGCAGGTGAAAAGGTGACAAAACACACAAAAAATCAATGTTCTGCCTCTTTTTTCACCTTGGCGCTATGTGCGGAGAAGTATTGGGAGAAACTCTGTTTTAGGGGTCAACACAAGTCCATTTTAGAAAATAAAGGTAAATTTGGAAACTAAAT
The DNA here is from genome assembly GCA_031772625.1 of Pinus tabuliformis. Classification (NCBI taxonomy): domain Eukaryota; kingdom Viridiplantae; phylum Streptophyta; class Pinopsida; order Pinales; family Pinaceae; genus Pinus; species Pinus tabuliformis. The sequence continues at coordinate 1,576,148,462 of CM062804.1, forward strand.
AGGATAAAGTTTCCAATGAGCTATCCTGAGATCACTTTGGACACCAGGAAGGCACTCAAAACACGGATGAAAAATGGATGGCGTGCCTGCAAAGAGATGACGTGCTTGGCACAAAAATGGCGTGTTTGACATTTTTCTGATTTTTCACTATTTCTTCTGCAAATTCGATTTTCATCTTGGGAAATCAAGTTTTTACTTATGTAACTGATGATGTAAATGTAATTATGGGTTTTTGTTGTTACCTAGGGTAAATACATTAGGTAAATGGACTCAATGAGGTGTAATGAAAAAGTTTCGTTGTAATTAGGGATGAGTCATTTTGACCACCCTATACTCTAGCTATCAGTTCAGGTTTTGGTGGAATTGCTTCTCCACTCATGGATTCAATGTCTGGGGCTAGGAGGAGTTTGTTTGAGGCATATATCTTGTATTTTTTAGTCTTTTCAAAGGTTGGAATCAGTTGGATGTTGTTGTATTGATCAGGGACACTAGTGTAATCAGTATTTGGCAGAATTTAATGAATGAGTTGCAGTTATTTTGATGGAATACCTGTGGTATGGAATTTTGACATAATTTCTTCTTATGTTACATATTTTTGAATGTTTTGTACTCCCATTTTCATTTCACTTCTATGATATGTTGATTTTGAAGTTGATGAGCAGAATACATCTTACATGCTCTATTTTGGGGGAATCTTCATAATTTGTCCATTTTCTTTAGTTTAGAAAGAATACATGCTTGTCTTGATCTTTCTAGCACCTCACCAGTCTGATCCATCTCACTCAAGAACCTTAAAGTGTTTGAGTGCCTACCTAGCTTGCTCCATCAGATGTCTGCAATCATGCCCTTATTTTCCCTGACCTAGTCTCTTTGACCTAATCGTCATCCAACAACCCAATTTCAAACAATCAAACCCTTCTGCACATCATAACTAGCTTAAAACGCTAATTCATCCAGCCCTCTTGGTTGTGATTTTTTGGAGAGAGCCCTCTTCGGCCTGGTAGGGCTAGCTACCAAGCTAAAAGGTTGGTTTGTGGTTACCTCAGCTAGACTCTTCCTCAGCCTTGGAGATCTGGAGGAGTGATAACAGGAGCTTCATGCAGGTCTGTAAGAAAGATGTTAACACTGAAGGATCTATTTCTTGTGCAACACTGACTTATTCAAGCTTCTCCTTTCGTGCACCTTAAGTTTTTGATGTGGATGCTCTCGAATCGACAAAGCTCTTTTTTTCCTCCATAAAAGTTTCCTTTACCTTATGCAAATCAAATCCGACATCCTTGTCGGCAACCTTGCACACCCATATAATTTCTTCTTTTTGTTTCACTTTATCTTCCCTGGGAGCTATACCACTTTGCGTGACGATATTAACACTAGGCCCATCTTCGTGTGGTTTTGATCTCATCATCTGGATATTTTAGTAGGTTGTTGTTTCTTCTTCTCTTGCATCTTCGCAATGAGCACGGGAAAATCTTCTATAACATGGTCAAATTGTCGGCAATATTAACAAGAGGGGTGTGTTCGGTTCTGAAAATCTCATGCAAAATGGCCTGGTTCCCCACAATTGTAACAAATGGTTTGTCCACGACCTCTTCCAGCTCCTCCTACTTGTCCTCTTTTGTATCCCTGGAATCCTCCATGTGTTGTAGGTGCACCTTGATCCTGCTAAGGACGTGTCTCATCCTGTACTCTATATGTCAGAGTTCTATCCATCATTAACTCGTAGCTTCGACAATTGCGCTCATCATGGCCTACAAACTTATAAAAATTGCAGAACAGTTGCTGGGGAGTCTGCACAAACTTATGTAACAAGTGGAAATTATCTTTAGTGTGTTTGCTTGTGATTTGGTAGATAGCGCACAATGGAACTACACCAGTGCTCATTCCAATGGTATTTTTTGGCTTCAGGGGGATAGGACATCCCCCAATGAGATAATTGTAATACACTGGGCAATGATCCTTGTCGTGACTGTGGCCTTTGGACTTTAAGCACCATAGTTTTGCGCGAGTTTCACTTTGGACCTCTTTCCCCTTTCTAAGATCTTGCAACTCCATATGCAGGCTAGCCAACTGCGATTGAATTTGTTGCACTCCCAAATTTGTATCCAAAATTGTCGATGCCTCCAGCTTCATAGCAATCTCTAGAGATTCCACTTGTGTTCCAAGATTTTGTTGAGACAATGGAAATCTTAATTAAGGTAATAGTGAGGCAATATACCAATCCTTATGTTGCTCATTCGAGATCTGCAGATTAACCTGTTGCAATAGACATTTCAATCTTTGATCAAAATCCCATGCAGACTCATTTACCCTCTGCTTGATTTCTTTGACCTCCATTATAGAATGGGCTTATAACTTAGGCTTCTTGAATTCATTATTCAATGCATCTTTTGTATCTTTCAACATCGCAACTGGATGAGACGTAATATACTTAATATACCAACCCAGTGCCCTATCTTGCAGTGTTGTGACCAGCTGTGCTTTCTTCAGGTCATCATCTGTTATTTGCTGATACTTCCACACAACATCTGCTACAAACCAAAATTTTTCAGGGTCTTCTATCCCCAGACCCTTTAATATAGGAATCTTCATAGCATTCACCATACTAAATAGTGGAGGTGGAGGTGGAGGTGGAGGTGTAGGCGTAGGTGTGTGAGGTGGGGATGATGGTGGAGGTGGAGTGGATGGATGTGGTATTCCTACAATACCCTAATTGAACATCTGTGGCACCTTGAGGCATCTTCAGACTACTACTTTCTTCATCACTATCAGATGCTTCCAACAAAGCTAGATCTCTTCTTAATGGTTTCCCACTTCGCGTAGCTCCCGTTAAGTCTTGTCTAAACATCAATTCAATGGCATAACCCATTTCTCATACAATAACATTTTAATCCAAGTTTTCAGGGACTTCAGATACTTACCTCTTGGTCCTTTGAAAAACTGGCATTCAACTTCGCTATAATTGACAAATGTGTCAATCGCGAACTCAGTAATGAATCCACCCAAAATACTATCGATCCAATAATCGACAGCCTTCGCGATCTTGTTTTATGAACCTTCTAGGTGCCTTACTAATTTTGGAGTCCACATGATAGGGTTATCTAAATTTCAAGTACCTTAACCATCTGCCAATTTAGACAACCATTCATACAATTCGCACGGAAAAGAGCAGAAGAAAATTTCGTGTTCTTTGTATACAAGCATCTGTTTAACCACTCTTCTTTCGATAGGCACAAATTCCTATTTTCTTGGGTTGTAAACTCGTGCAACTTCTGATATATTGACTTTTCATTCTCCTTTTTAGTTTGTATCCACTTATGCTACATCAAACATTCCTCAAATAGATCTCGGGTCCTGGAAACGGAACCATTTGTTGGTTTTAGGGGGCTTGGACCCAGGTTCAGAGTTAGCTACACTAACCAACAAAACCCTACACTACCGGCCCTTTTGGCAATAAGCCGCATAGCGTAGGATGCAGTATCACGCGAGGCAGTATTGGGGGATGCCAGAACCAAGTTTTTGCATTCAAAGGACTATGTGATGTGTTTCTGTTAGATCCAGGGGTTTATTCTGAACTTCGCGAACCCTGACCCTTAAAACCTGGAAACTACAACAACTGATAGTTAACATATTTAAAACCTTCGCTGATCATGCTAAACATTCATAACATTATGTAAATAAACAAATCTACTTCTTTCGTGCATCTATTAAGTGCTTTTAATGGTTAATTGCATTCAACAGATCAAAACATACAATAAATTCAGAGATAAGAAAAGATACATAGATACACAGATAATTCTTCAGAACAACCTTTATTATGCTTAGATATTCTATTATAGACTCTTCCAACCCTACGTACACAGCTCTAGGGGCCCGCACACTCAGCTACGAACTTACCAAGGTCTCTGCACACACAACTGCAGGAACCTTCCCCTCCCCCAAAGTACAGAATAGACAATACAGACCCAAAACTTGCCTATATATGCTCTTCACTATCACTTTATGAATCTTCTATGACTTCTTTTTATATGATACTGCATTACAATATCATGGTCCGTGAACCATGGGTAGGTCATAAAACAACTTAACTCTTAACAAACTAAGAGGCTTTGACCTTCCTAAATCCACTTTGACTCCTATTGACCTACGCACTCCGCTCCTCAAAATGCGAAGACTTTACAATATTAACAAAACTTTTACAAAATTTAACCCCAGAGGACCCTGTCCCAATAGGAGACTTAGAGTTTATGGAGAAATAAAATGTTCTAGACTATGTATAATTCATGAGAATGTCCTATATTGTGTAGAACTCTTTAGATTATGTAGCACTGGAGTCTTGAATGTTCCTTTAGTATGTTAAGCTCAATGTATTTAGTATGAGTCACTTATAGTTAAGTAGATGAGTTAGTTACAGTTGAGTACATGTTATTTTCATTTATAAGGAAACGTGGTCATGTATTGTGCAATCAGTTTTGGGCATTGCCCTAAATTAATAAAATCACTTATGTGTTTTATTAGATTTTTGTTCTGGTTCTTTATTTAAGTTTTCTATGTAAGATGGCTTTAAATATCTCAGAGAAAATACAACAAATAAATTCTTAGGAAGATAATTAATGGCTTTAAATAAGAAAACATAAATAATAAAGAATTAAGTACAAAATTATTGATATAAGAAGAGTGGCAATTACATCAACGAGATCTACAAAATTATTGTAATGGAAAGAGTAGCAGTTACATCAATGAGATGTAAATGGGTGCCCCCTCCATGTGTGAATGTGACAAATTCCAAAGCATTTTCATGTGCTTTGGCTTTAAATATCTCGAAGAAAATATAATTGATGTAGTGTCAGTTTGGTGATTATTAAACCCTTAGGAGGGTAGTTACATTAATCAAATGTACTTGGGTTTCCATATTGTGGTAGCCATCCATATGCCATGTGTGGATGCCTTGAGGTTAGTCATTCCTCCTGTCTTAAAAGAAAAACTTCAAAAGTTTTTAGCAACTAACACATTATTGTTATTATTATTTTTAATTATAATGAATTTGATAATTTGTTTGAAGTAATTTGAGTGAAGTTCAGAATAAAAATTACTTATGACCATTATAAATTGACTAACTATTAACTTAAGGGAAGTTTACATAACATAATTCAAATATAAAATTAGAATAAACATAAGTGTTTTTAACTTACATTTTTAGGGAAAGCCATTCTAAAAGCTAAAAGAACATTTAATTCTTTGTTGACTTCCAATTTTTTTCCTCTTTAAGTAGGGCTTATGCAAGTAATGAGAAGGTTAACAAAGAAGAAATTAGGGAAACTTCATAGTCCATAAATGCCATCCAATTAACAATTCAAAAACGTTTCCTACCAACTCCAAATTAATGATGTTGACTAGAGAAAATTTTAGTGATATGCTATTTTATCTAAATCTTGTAAAAGAGGTAAATATTGTATTTAAATTCCATTTTAAGGTAGTCGAATCATTCAATTTTCGTGGAAAAGTATATCAATTTTACAAATAATTTTATATTTGAAAAATCTTTAAATGGATTGGCCTCGACCTAAGCTCAACCTAATTAGTTTATATATATACACACACCCTATTGCAATTTACTTCTTATATGAGTGTTTATTATTGTAATCTTACATGTGCACATTTTAATGAAAAATATCATTATGTTTTTATGGACATTGCTATGAATAATATTAGGAAATAAACAATTTTCCAAAGATATATTAGCACAACTACCAATTGAAGGGTTCATGAAAGCATTGTTTATCCAGGTAAAATCGATGATCATAGTGTTATGCCCCTATACCAATAGGTGTCATATTTCATGATTGACTTGGTTTAGCTCTGTAATATGTTCATACCTTTACTTGTTACAAAGGTTTTCCATATTTGTAAAAAATCAAAAAATTTAAAAAATGTAAAGAGGGTATACCCTAAAAGAAAAATCAAAGGGTGAAAAGAATAAAATATGGTCAAAAAAATGAAAGAAAATGAACCCCAACAAAAAGAAAGACCAGGAAAGTGTGCAAGTCTAAATGCCACTACCTTTTTACTTTTGTATAATAAAAAATTGTGTGCAGTTTGTCACTTATGCCACAATTCATGAATAATCAAACAGTTTAAGCTTGGCTAGTTCATATTTCAATTTCATGTTTTAGAAGTAGAGAATAAAGATCTGACCAAACAGTGTAATCTTGGTAGATAAGTAGATAGGTAGAGTGAAAAAGGAGCTCAACAGTTTAATCTGAGCCCTTGGATGTAATAAGTGTAGACTTAGATAGGCATCACCATGTAAAAGAAAAGAAAGTTTGATAAGGGTTTGCCAGTCTAAGTGCACCCAAATAAAGAAGTAAAAATGCTAGGTTAAAGTAGGTAGCGTAAGTAGATGACGATTGCAGAATGATATGTGGTGAATGATGATTCTAAATGTGTAAATCTTTTACTTTCATCACAAGGTAGAGGCATGTATTACATGGAAGGCACATCAAGCAAACAAAGTCAAAATAATTAACTTCCCTACTCATTTCCCCTAAATTTTCACTAATTTCCCCTAAGTGCCAAGGTATCTATCAAATTAGAGGGGCTCAGAGCATTTCTCTGACTTTTGGAGGGACCGGACCCTCGGCCCAATAATTTATAATGCCTAAGTACTTAAAATCAATATTCACCCCTTCATAAAATCATTCATTCCCTTGATAAAGTTTTTCCTAAGTAAAATCCTATTTTACTTAGGAAAATTAAAATATTTTCCATAAAAACCCTCATTTTTCACTTAGCCTAAGTTTTAAATATACACATGAAAATGTTTTAGACTTAGCACTTTTTCCATTCAATGTCATATTAACTACTAATTTATGTTATTAAGTAATTCCCTTATAAAAATTCACCCGCTCCCATATTATTTTAACTATGTAAAAACCCCAAATACTTATATATCCCGCCCCTCGGTTAAATATAACCATAATACATCATTAATGGGGATTAATTAGTTAATCTGTAACTAATTAAGAGCCCTGACCCCTGCCACATTAAAAAGGATTAATTAACCCCCATGGTTAATTAATAACTTTCCCAACCAATCCCGTTGCTCCCGATATGATTAAAAAATCTTTAATTATGTTGGGCCTACCCTCATTAAACTCCCGTCACCTCGCCTCCCCGATAGCCGTCTGATCAAGCCCCCCACATCCAACGGCTGTCATGCATATCGCATGGCCCTCCACGACCGAACGTTAGCACGCGATCGCGAAGCGGTTTTGCAAACAGTGCCCTTGCCACGTGTCACTCATCGTATGGTATCGCGCGGATGAGCCCAAATATCGCCCCCCATCCATGAGCGGTGCGATAAAAACCACTTACTGCCTTCCACTAAGCGACAAAACATCATATCATTTGCCCGCTGACGCCACCTATCCAAATCCTGAAACCTGCCAAATTATTGACTTTGTATAAAAAACAAAATAAATCATTTCGTCGTTCTATTCTGCGAATATAAACATCCATGCAAATTTAACGACGAGGTCAACTAGCTTGTGCTCCCAGCCACCAACCAACTTCAAAATTTGCAGTTGACGCCACTCAGAGTCCTCCATTCACACCCAGTGTACCTGCATTCTGTTTCCTGTCCCTAAAAGTAGGTATTTACCAAATTCCCATCAAGAAACCCTCTAAATACTTGCTTTCGCTGCAAATTAATTGAAAAGAATCCCAATTCACCATAATTCAGTTACCACACTTGAAATTCAAGTTCCCCAGACCCTTTGTTTCACCAATTTTACAAAGAAAACCCTAGTTTCCTATCTGAATCCACAAGAACCAGAATGGAAACCTCAGTAGCCCTAAATATTGCACCCATTACCACCCCTCACCATGATTTAGACTATCTACCCCTGGCAGATAAGGATTTTCAAATAAAAGACCTAACCACTGATAAAGACCACCTGAAAGTATTTTGCCAATGCCGAGATAATCACTTGAATGGCTATGATGCCATAGGACTATGGGAATCAAATCTCCCAATGTATTTTCTCCCTTCTGTACACGTTTTCCCTGATATAATCCATCAGTGCCATGCAAATTATGACCCAAACGTCAGAGCAGTAATGTCTCGCAATCAAACAGTCCTCTTCACAATAACTGCAGACTCAATCAATGAGATGCTACAATTTCATCCCAGTCAAGCCCTCACCCCCATTTCCCTTGGAGATTTGCTTCAGAAATCAACCAAACTATCCCAATCTGAACTCAATCGCCTTTGTCAAACTTTTGTGGATAAGAACAATCAACCCAAAGATCCTCCTCCTTATATGGCAGTTTTCTTCACAGAGATAGGTAAGATTATAGTTGATATGATAGCTGCAGTCATGGGATTCAACACCAGTGAATATGTAGATGAATTGACCCTAGTATTGATGTCCATTTTTACCCCTGGTCAGCCCCCTGCTATCAGGTACAATTATGCTACATTTATAGCTGATAAAATCCATGACCAATTCATGAGATTGGAGAATGAAAAGGTCTTCAAGTATTCCACATTCATATATCACCTCATCCTCTACCATCAGTCTTGTTAGTGTCAGCCTTTGTAGCCTTCCTCCAGTGATCAAATATGCTCTTACAAAGTGATTTTAAGGTGTCAAGGTCAATTTTGTCATTTCAAAGTGTCTTCAAGAAAAATTTGGTCACTAGGTATTAGGTCTAGGGTTTGTTTTCACTCTTTTCAAAGTTGTTCAAATGGCAGTCCATGTCATCATTCAGTTGAGTGTATCATCATTCAGAGGGTTGTCATCATCATGTCAAGTTCCATTGGGTCATTTTACAGCTTATTCATGCTTCAGTTGAGCCTAGGTAAGGTCCATTTCCCTCTCCTAGGGTTTTGAAGGCAATTTCCCTTGAATGGTCAAATCATCAGCAAAACTTGTATCCAAATGTTCATACACCTTCCCCTATCCTTAATGTACCTTATTAAACACTTCCCATCACTGAGATTCCCCAAATTCCTCATTTTTCCACAAACCCTAGTTTCTTGCCACAACTTGGCAATTTTCTAGGCTAGGCCTGTGTTTTTCCCTTTTGGACCCCTTCCCCTCACTCGATCTCTGAGATTCCACTTTCCCCTACTTCCTAACATCCCTCCCTACTTCCAAAAATTTCCCCAAGAATTTAGAAGCCCCTTATCCCCTTCATTTCGCTTCATTTCGACAAAATCCCTTGTTTCACACATCGGGATAGGTTTCACTCAAATGATGTTTTAGAGCAATAAAAGATGAATTTTGGAAAACTGAGAGAGGTTTTTGTTCACAACATGCCAAGGAAGAAAAACCTCCTTCACTTTTTACACAGGTATAATGGTTTTGGAGAAATGTCAAGAATACCGTTGCCTCAGGAGAATTGATGCACCTTATGGAAGTAGTGTTGGGCGATTTGATTTCTGACAGAGTAAATGGACTCAAAATTGAACAATTCCACTTGGGTTCGAAAGTAGACTCCACGATATTTCCAATGAGCTATCACATGCCTAATTTGGACACCGAGAAGGCCTCCAAAAGCCTCCTGCAAAATGAACTATGTGGCGCACTACGCATATAAAAGTGCGCGCTACGCATATAGCCCCAAGGCTGGAAAACAACAGTTCATCACCCAAATTCTCATCAAACCTCTTCATTTGTCTGCAAGTAAGTTATTTATGCCTGCTCAGTGATTTTTGAATTTGTTATGGTGTTTCGAATGTGAAGAAAACAAGTGTTTGATATGGTGAACATCAAACCCTACCTTATACCAAATCTGCTCCTAGGGTTATGCATAAAGTTTGAAGATTGTGTTGGTGCTAAATTCTTGCCATTTGTCAACATTTTCTTTGTATTCCATTACTACTGTCACTACCACGTGATCATATCGTTGTCCCTTCCCCATATTCATTATCCTCATATCCCTTTATACTTTTGGTTCCCATGTGAAATCACAAACCCTATTACTTACTACTACATTCCTCCATTGATAAAAGCCTAATCTCCATAACATTTAAAGGCTGTTTCTTTGTCCTTGATTCCACTTGACTCACTGATATGTTTCCATTTCATTTCACTCCTGTCCTTAAAAACTACCCCCCATCACCATATCCCATTCCTATCTCACTTATAGGTGTTCTCAATCCCTCATTCCCCTTTGGCACGCATTTGGCGATTGGAGACAAAGACACCAAGGTCTCATTTCTCATTTTCAACAAGCTGAACATACACATTGCAACACCATGACTGGAAACAACACATCATACAACCAAGACAGAGATTGCACCACTGAACTGCATACACCAGGAGGACACTGAAGCATCGTGAAACACCTGATCCACTCTGGATTTTGGCCGAGGCTTCGCTGGATGGGCATGATACATGATGGAGTGTCTTCACTCCAAATTTGAGCAAATTCGGAGAAATTTTTGTCATTTTGAAATTTTTTGGTCCCAAAATAGAATTTTCAGCTATACGAGTAGCGCGTCGACTTGCTCGCTTTTGATTAGGACACTTGCTGGAGGGGAACTTTATATTTTTGGGTTTGTCATGGTAAGTTATGCATGCTCAAGTATTGCCGAAGCATTTCATCAAGTTCTGGATGATCAAAAGGCCCAAAAACACCATGAAAACCACCTTTCTGCCACCTTTTGCACCAGCAGGAAGTACTTCTGGGAGAATGAAGTTTTGGAGGGGCAAATGAGCTTCAAATTGAGAAATTCCACTTGGGTTGGATAGCCAACATCCAGGGATTTCCAACGAGCTATCATGAGCTCAATTTGGATGCCGGGAAGTGCCCCAAAAATAGGTTGAAAGTCGTGCTACACGTATGGCTCAGGGGCGCTACGCATACAGATTTTGGTCAATTTTTCACTTTCCAGCTCAGAATTTCGGCTAGTTATGACCAGTTTCACCTCTTGATGTGATTTTTGACCCAGCTTGATATAATTTGATGTACATGATGTAAACTTGGCACTTATTTACCATATTCTAGATGATTCATTCACAAAATAGCAAAAATTTAATGTAATGAATCAGTTTCCTTCTTTTTAGAGGCAGGTTGTTTTGGTCACCTAGATTCTTGCTCCATGTTTAGAATTGGTTCAAACTGCTCCTAGAAGGAGGAGCTCAACCCCTAGAGGTTAGGGAATGGGTTGGCTTGGTCTATATTATGTAAATTTTTAGTCAGTAGCAAAGGTTGGACTCTTGGGAAGATTTTGGCACACTATTGTACATATTTTTCATATTTTGGCTAAGGAAGGATCAGAGTTTTGCAACACCTGTTGGGATTCTTGTGGCTTTCAGTTCTTGATGGTGTTATATCTCAGTTTATTGTAAGTTCATTCATGTTTAATGTATGCCATTCCCTTCTTATGCTTCTGAAACTAAATGAATGAGTAAATGAGGTTGAATCCATTGATTATAGTGCTCTGCCTTTAAATTTGTTTAGTTTTACATGTTTTCGCCAGTTTGGAGACGATCCATGTTCTCCCTTGCCCTCTTTAGCTCCTTGTCGTTCTGATCCATCCATACACCTGATCAAAGGCATCAAGACTACTGCCTACCTTGCCCCAACTCGAATTCTGCAAAGATCTTGCCTTATCCCCGGACCCAAAATTGTTTTTTCACGTTTCTCCAACAAAAACCCAAAAAAATATAAATCAAACTTTCCTATCTATTTACTAGCCTAAAATCAATTCCCATTTTAAGTCATCTCGCACCCTATTGCTCATTTTATCGAGATTGACTAGAGAGAGCTCTCTCCTGTCCTCGTAGGGCTAGCTACGAGGCTGAGCTTGGTTTGATGTTGCCTTGAGTTTTTCCTTCCTCAGCCTGAGGCAGATTCGAGCGCTAACAAGTCTGACAAATTCCCATTTTCTATGAACAAAATTGATACAAAGGGTAATCCAAGGTCTATCATTTTTTGGACTTCCATCATCCACGAATCCTTTGCTTTCCCTTATTCATATAGTGAATTCATTGACTAGTTTGTCCACCCAGCAACCAACTTGTTGACAGGAAATCCTCCTCCTAGGATAAGTGATGAAATCAAAAGGATCCTTCAGCTATCAAAACAATATAGGGTAGGTGACTGGTACTTGTACCAGAATCACACAGAGATCAGGGTATATGGTTGTGATCTCCCTCCATTCAAGCTACCAAAATATGTTCCAATGAGACTGTTTGCTTTGGAATATTATAGACAAATGATCCACTCAGATCAGATTCATTTCACCAAAGCTAAGAAGAAAGCATAATTAAGAATCAAGGATCACCTAGGCCCATTTGTCTACAACAATAGAGAAGCAGGGAAAGCAGCAGAGAAAATCCTAGAAGACTACATGAGATTAAACAAAAGCTTTGGTTGGACTCCATATGACCCCCACAGTTTCATCTGTGACAAGAGGATGAAAAATAGACTATCACCATATTTTCATCATAGAATCCCAGAAATTGAGAAATATGCTAACATGGATGAATGGAGGGAAGGGACTCTTGTAGAAATGGATAGTGATCAGGTCAATGTAGAAAATGTAATGAAAGATCTAGAAAAAACACTTGACCTGGACTCTTTTGAACAGGTGCCAGTTGGGACTTCTCAGAAGCTAACACTAGAGACCAGTGCCTCAATAGTAGATACTTCTCAAAGGCACTCACAGGAAACAAGTGCACCACTTGTAGAGACATCACAGGGAAGAGAACAGGAAACCAACACTCCAGCAATAGGGCAATCAAGCATGTCGAAACAGCCTAAAACCTCTCAAAAACAGGCTCAAATACAAACCCATCCGACTCAAGTCAACATGGGAGAGCCCCCAATTTTATAGACTCCTCTGGATGAGGAAAAAAGCTTAAAAAGAGATAGGGAAGTAGCTACCCCTACCACTGGACCTTCAGATCAGCCTGGTGCTAAGAGGCACAGGCTAAATCCCCATTCAGAAGAGGAATTTTTTGAAGAAACTACAAAGAGTTAGAGGAAAGAAGGTGCAGACAGTCAACATACCTTCCTAGCAGGTGGGACACCTTCTACCTCACAAAGAGAGGAGCTGGAAAGACAGCAAAGTGCTGAAGTATCATCTTTCAGGTAATCAGCAACAAGTCCCTAGACATCAAAGAAAAATTTAAAGAGATAAAGGCTAGAAATGAACCATTAAGGGCCCAAGTCTACAATCAATACATGAAGATGGCTCCCACCAATCAGACTAGGTTGATGTCAGCCTATGACATCAAGGAAGGCAAAATGCAGATGAGCTTTTTTAAGCCCAAAGTACAATAGCCTTAGTCAATTGCAGACTACCTCAAAACTAATTTTGAGGTCATGGCCAAGGACATTCACCCCCTAGATCAGATTGAATTACATAAGAAGATAGGGGAGATGGTGTATTCCACCTTGACAAGTAAAGCCATGATGGCCCACAGATTAGAAAATTCTTTGAACAATACCACTGCTCAACTACAGCTAGAAAGAGCCTCCTCACAGGCTAAAGGCAATAGAATCAAATCACTGGAGGAGTTGGTTATTGGATTGGGTCATAACCCAAAAGATGTAAAAGCTGCAGAGGCCTTGATAAAGAAGAAAGATGAAGACATAGATGCCTTGAGAAAGCAGTTAAAGTTGCCTCCATCAAGGCATCCACAAACTGCTGAAGTTATTCAAAAGAAGTCTGAAGAAGAGCTTATGGACTTAGTCCTTAAGCTAAATGAACAGTTGAAGGAGACTAAGAAAGAATTAGAAAAATCACTGAAGAGCAGGCAGAGTGAGTCGACCTCTCAGCCTCAAATTGTGATACTAGTGGTCTCCACGGTAGTCCCATCAATACTTGCAACAGCTCTTGCACCAAATGTCCCTTTTGTCAGAGTAGAAACAATTACAAGTACAAGCACATGCACAACACAGGCAGAAACTTCAGGTCAAAGCACAGATGAATTAATTAATTCAATGGAGGAAATGAAACTCCAAGTTTCTAAACTCTAGAAGGTAAAGGAGAAATTTGTCACTTAGAGCAGAAATATGATGTTTCAAAGATTAATTTTGCTGAAGAAGTGAGGAAAAATAAAGGCTTAGCCCAACAAGTCAAAACATTGGAGAAGGACCTCACATTTGAAAAGCCTTTAACGGATATTAGGAAAATTCTATGGACCAAAATCGCTCAGTCAATAAATAATGTTTGGTCATCAATATAGATCATTTTTGAATAGATTGAACTAGTGAGAGTTGCTCTTCAAGAAATTCAGAAAACCAAGGAAGAGCTAGGAGGGAAGCCTGAGGAAGCTATCAGGCTGATAAAATTTTTGAACAGTAGGACCAGGCACCAGCTAGAAGAGCTGAATATTGAGGATAGAACTGGAACTATCCTAGAGATTAAGAAGGTCTTAACCAAAAGGTCTTTAATGCAGAACCTAGAAAGAAAATGTCAAAACATGCAGGAGGATATAGATGAATTTATGGAAAAGTTTGGCATTTTACAGAGCAAAGGACTTCCCAGTCCTTTAGTTATTAATGATAAATTGATGAGGCATGAAGATTATGTCGACAAATTGGGTCAGTATGCAAATAACCAGGCCAGTTCATCAGCTAGTGCATCTGCACCCAAGGCACTACCTACAGGCAGAGTTCTCTATGATAGTCTAGAGAACCTTTTTTATGTTGAGCATGAATTAAAACATTTGTTTCCATTACAACCCAATTTTGTGAAATACACTGAGGCTGATGAAATCTTCAGGAAGCTACAAAGGACCAGGATACCAAGGGATGATTGGTGGTCAGATATGACAGAAATTTTGTGATTTACCTTGGTAAAATCAAGTATTTACCATGGTCAATTTTGGTAAAAGAAGATGAATGAGGATAAAGCAGGTAAAGAGTATCAGAACAGGTTAAAGAGTATCAGTCAAAAGTCCAAAGCAAGCAGCCAGCACAGAATTATGAGAAGGACAACAAGATGCTCAATCATAGGGCCTGCCTCCAGCTCATTCACAAAAACAGGGACAGCAAGCCATCAGTTCACTTTTAGTTTCTATCTTCGAGACCATCTATCTCTACTTTTATGTAACATATAGTTAGTCTTCCTAGATTATATCTCTCTCAGTTAAGAGATATTTTGTTGTAAATTTTTCTATAAGTACTTCTTCATTTGGAATACTTAGGGTGGACTCTTAGACATTTCTGTATACTTATTATTTTGGAAAAAAAAAGTGCTATTGGAACAACTCTTGTATGGCTGGCTAGAAGAAGGAATAAATCAAAGGAATTTCTTAGGATTCATGTGTCAAACAATGGTCAAATAAGTATTCTATATCCTATGTTTTATTGTTTTTCTAGTTTAATATTTCACATGTGTTTCATATCTCAACTATAAACGAAAAAGTATATTTCAGAAAGTGCTTTATTGCATTTTATTGTTAAAATCGTTTACGTTCTTTATGTTTTCATCTAAACTATCATAGACAAGGAATTCTTAGTTGCTCCTTGTTTCTTAGTTTATTATTGTGGTCATTTAGTAAGAAATTCTTAACTACTTTTTATTGATGATCACCCACTTTCCCTCCCCTCAAAATTTGTTGAAGGATTCTTAACTTCCCTTCCTCCCTTTTGAGACCATTCCACCCTTTCAAGTTAGCATTTGCCTCTTGTTTAGCTATCTTTCCCTGTGAAGCCCTCCTTTGTTAAATCAATTCTATCTAGTTAAGCCATCTTCAGTTGAGTCCATAGCCCAATGGCCTGAAATACTCTCTTACCCATATGCTTCTGAATTCCACCACCCAATCAAAATCAGAACCCCCAAGATTTCATAACTAGCCTAATACCTTAGCAAACAAAGCTAAATCAAAAAGGGAGAGTCCTCTCTGAGTACAAATTGGCTAGATTTTGTACTTAAAAGTTGGTTTGTGGTTACCTCGAACCCCTTTCCTTCTTCTGACAACTTCAAGGTAAATCTAAGTGATAACCTAGTGGTGACTTTGCTAGGGAAGACAATTCCTCATCTTTAAGAAAGTTTAAACCGTAAATCTAAAGCATCTTAAAGAAATCATAGAAGTTGTTTGTTTAATATCAGTTTAGAAAATCAAAAATCAAAACCTAAAAACTTGGGTTTAGAAAGGACTCGTTACACTAGAGCTAATCCTGATCCCAATCTTCCACAAGTGTTTGAGAACCCCAATCTAATTCCTAGAATTCTTAGGAGACAAGAAAGTTCTGTTAGTCCTCGACCCACCTTCAGATCATCATCCTGTCCTGTTAGGTGGATTTACCTTGAAGACCAACCCTTTGACGAATACTTTGAGACCTCTTTGTTTAGGACTTCATCCGATTCTGAATTAATTGACTTAGTCCAAGACCCAGAGTTCATCCGAGAATTAGAGCTCCAAGCTGCCAATTTGTCAATTGATAGGTATTTGCAGAACTCCCCACAATCTGATCTTACCACTGAAGGAACACCTAATCCCTCTGTCATCACTACTGTTTCTGCAAGTTCATCATCTTTTCCTCATACATCTCAACCTCAAACCACTCCACAACAAACCATCACCTCCAGCACTCCATCCACAACTCAAACACCCACTGTTATTCCAACCCCAGCTGTTGTTTCACCATTACCTACAACAATGGCAAACAGATATGCCCCCCTGGTACTACCAGCAAATTTAGGTGCCATGCCCCAGGATTACCAAAGTAAAATCACTATTTTTGATGGCACTAGTACCTATACAGCCCAACAACACACCAAGAAGATGACTGATTATTTTGAAATTTATGAAATAGATGCTGATGATGTGCAAATGAGAATATTTGTTCAGAGTTTATCTGGAGAAGTTAGAACCTGGTTCAGAGGTTTAGCAGCTAATAGTATAGACAGCTTAGCAACTCTCTATAGACAATTCCTGAACTGATGGGAGAAAAAGAAAGACCCTCTTCAGATTCTATCTGAATACGAAAACCTAAAGAGAGGAGCACAAGAGACTGTGCAAGATTATTGCACTAGATTCAACAACATCTATAATGCCATCCCTCAAAATATTAGACCCCCACTTGATTTAGCCTTAATCAAATTCCTAGATGGATTTGATTCTAATATGGCTTTCCAGCTAAGAGAACGAGCCCCTCGCACTTTGGAAGATATGCAAAGCATAGCAGTTAGTGTTGAAGCCAACCTGATGTCTAAAAGAGCCAAGGCTAGGAGTGAAAGGAGAATACCATTAAAGGAAGAAGCCTCACCCTTCGAATAGAAGCTAGATGCCATAATTAAAGGGATGGATAGACTAGGAGACGGAGTGGAAACAATTGAAAGAAAGCTCCTTGGGATGGTTAGCTAACCAACACAGGGAGAAATCCTAATTTCAGAAAAAATCAAAACTTGAACACTGGGAAAAATGGCCCTGACCAAAACATCAGACCTCCTTTCGAGGAGAATTATGTAGAAGCTTCAAACTCTGAAGAACTAGTAGAAGACACTCAAATTAATCTGATGGGGCTTGGTAGTGAAGAAGAAGTCTTCCTGACCCAAGAGGATCAAGAGGCACACGTACTTAAACAGTTTCAAACTCAATCAGGAGAGTCATTCAACTTTAGGAAAGGATATGACACAACCATCTTTGAGGTGCACAAGCAGTACAACCTAAGAAGTAGGAGAATTGATGTCCCTGAAGCAAACAAGCAAAAGGTTCCAAAACAACCCATAAAAGGTAAGACAGTCACTACACCTGTACATATTCTTTCTAGGACAAACACTAATCCTTCTAACCCCATAATTGAAGATATCTCTGATAATCAACAAAGCAACAAATAGCCCTCCACTCCCCTTCCTTCTAAGGGAACTGTGGAAGAACCTCCAGAAGTTGATTTAGGAGCAACAACAAATCATGATTCTACTCTTGAAAAGGAGATAAACATAGAAAACGTAGAAAACAGTGAGAATAACACTGTTCAAAATAAAAAAGCACAAACATAAAAACCCTTTAATCTGGAAACTAAAATAGGTAAGCTGAAAATTGCTGTCCCATTATCTGAATTGGCTAAACATGATGCTTACCGAGCTCAAATAAATAGATCACTAAAAATTACTGGAACTGAAGACTCAGTTAATCTTTTTGATGACTAGCCTGAATTAATCTTTGGCCCAGAAGTGAATGGAAAACCATTAGAAGGAGGAATTCCTCCCTTCTATGTGAGTTTAAATATACATGATAAAATCCTTCACAATGCCATGTTTGATTCTGGGGCATCTCACAACCTAATGCCCAAGTTTGTAATGGAAAAGCTAGACCTAGACATCACCAGACCATACAAAGATTTATTTTCTTTTGACTCTAGTCAGGTGAGATGTTTAGGACTGATAAAAGACTTGTGTGTCTCATTGGTTCAATACCCTGCAAAAACAATTTTAATGGATATAGTGGTAGCAGATATACCACCTAAATATGGCATGTTATTATCCAGGTCCTGGGGTGCTAAGCTTCAGGGATCTCTTCAATTGGATATGTCATATGCTACTATCTCGGTTTTTGGGCAACCAAAGAAGCTATACAGAGAAACATTGATGAAATATGTAGTAAGTAGTCAGGAAAAACCACAAAATTTCCCCATCTACTCAGTACACTCTGATATGGACTCATTCATCCTTTACAATGCCAAAACGAGTCCTTCCAATAACTTAGAAGTTTTAGCAGTAGAACCAAAATAAATTAAAAAAGAAAAATCAAGTGTTCATATTCAGGAAATATCAGATAACAAAGAAAAATTAGATGAGAATGAAAAACCAGATTCCACTGTTAAACAAATTCCTACTACCCCTGACACCAATTATGAGCATGAAATTCTTTGGCATTTAGAATTTGATGGCTCAGTCAATAAACTAGGGGCAGGAGCAGGAGTTTGGGTGTACAATTTAGAAAATGACCATGCTGAAGGCCATGCCTACAGATTAAATTTTAAGTGCACCAATAATATGGCAAAGTATGAGGCTCTCTTGCTAGGTCTTAAACTTGTCAAAAGATTAGGAGCAATCAGAGTGTCTGTCATAGGAGATTCAGAATTGATAATCAAACATATTAAAGGAAAATATCTAACTAGGGATCCTAGATTAGGATATTATAGAGGAACGATCATAGAAATTCTCAACACTTTTCTGGAAACTCAGCTTGCTACAATCCCTAGAAAGCACAACTTGCAAGCCCACAGCCTGGCCACATTTGCCAGCACCTGCAAATTACCTTTTCAACTTAATCATTAGTTCACTGCTGAGATTAGGTGCAGACCAGCCATCCGTGATAATCTGAAGAACTGGTAGGTTTTTCATAGTGATGAGCAGATTAATAACTTTTTAACTTTAGATGAAGAATTTTCTAACAGTAACATAGATGTTGATACATTAATGAGTTATAATCAATTAGATGAGGTAGAAACAAACATTTTAAAAGAAAGTTCAATAAACATGATTTGTCCCACAAAATTCACCCAAAAAGAAGTTCAAGACCTAAAACAAATGGATCTAGAAGAAATAATTGAAGAAGAAACAGAGGTTATCAACCTAAAGGACAATCATCTACCTAAAGGATTGACTCCTCTAGAAGATCTATTTGATTCCAATGACATTCCCAAGAAACCTAAAATGGAACCATTAAAAGCAGATATTGAAGAATACAACTTAGGTACTCAGGACAATCCAAAATTTATAAAACTGTCAAAATCTTTACCTCCTGATCAGAAGCTAAAATATGTTGAACTTATGAGGGAATTCCAGGATGTCTTTGCTTGGAGTTATGAGGATTTGAAATCATATGACACCTCTATTATCCAGCATACTATACCTCTGAAAGAAAATCAAAAGCCCTTTAAGCAAAAACTCAGAAGAATTAACCCTGTCTTATTACCATTAATAGAAAAAGAAATCAAACGTATGTATGAAGCAGGGATTATTGCCCCTATTAGATTTTCAGAGTGGGTATCCAACTTGGTGCCTACTAGGAAGAAAACAGGGGAAATAAGGTTATGTGTTGATCTGAGAAATTTCAATAAGGTCTCTCTTAAAGACAACTATCCTTTACCCAAAATGGATCATATTTTACAAAGGGTAGTGGGTTCTTCTAGAATTTCACTTTTAGATGGATTTTCAGGATATAACCAAATCTTGGTTCATCCTGATGAGCAAGAGAAAACTGCTTTTACAACACCATGGGGCATTTTTATGTATATCAAAATGCCATTTGGACTTAAAAACATAGGAGCAACCTTCTAAAGGGCAATGGACATTGCCTTTGCCAAAGAAATTCATGATTTTCTTGTTATATATCTGGATGATCTAACTGTTTTTTCTAAATCAGATCAGCAACACTTAGACCATCTCAGATAGGTTTTCTTAAAATGCAGAAAATATGGTATTTCTTTGAATCCAAAGAAGTCCTTGTTTGTTCTGGAGGAGGGTAAAATTTTAGGTCACATCATTTCCAAGGATGGCATTCGAATTGACCCTTCTAGGATAGAAGCTATTCTACAGATACCTCATCCAAGAAGCATTAAAGAACTTCAAGCTTTCCTAGGGAAGATAAATTTTTTGAGAAGATTCATTTCTAACTTAGCAGAACTCATTAGATTACTAAATAACATGCTAAAAAAGGATTCAAGTATCAAATGGACAGTAGAGGCCAAGCAATCATTTGAAGAAATCAAAATGGCCTTAACCAGAACACTGGTCCTCACTAGTCCACAATTTGATAGAGACTTCATCATTTTTTCTTTTGCATCAAAACACACCATAGCAACAGTTTTATTACAAAAGGATGATCAAGGATGTGAAAAAACTATAGCATTTTTTAGTAAAGCACTTATAGATGCATCATTAAAATACAAAATAATGGAGAAACAAGCTTTTTCACTGGTAAAAGCCATTAAAGACTTCAGAGTCTACATATTATACTCTCATGTGATAGCATATGTTCCAAATGCAGTTGTCAAAGATATTCTGACTCAGGATGGAATTGAGGGCAAAAGAGGTAAATGGATTGCTACCATCTTAGAGTATGATATAGAAATAAAACCTACAAAACTGATAAAAGGATAAGGATTGGCCAAACTCATGGCAGAAACTAATTGTCAAGCCCTGGACATAAATGAACTAGATAACGAGCAGGAGATGGCGACTCCACAAATCAGCCAGGCCTTTTCAGACTCACCTTGGTATGCTGATATAATTTATGTTTTACAAAACCTGCAGGCTCCTCCAAGGTTATCCAGAACCAAGAATAGGTTTTTAAAAATGAAAGCTTCAAAGTTTTGTATCTTAGATAATACTCTTTTTTGGAAAAATCATGAAGGAATTTTATTGAATTGTTTATTAAAAAATGAAGCTGACAAGGCTCTCCAAGAATTTCATGCAGGAGACTGTGGTGGGCATCTCTATTGGAAGTCAACTGCAGATAAAATCCTAAGGGCTAGATTCTATTGGCCAACCTTGTTTGGAGATGTGAATAAATTTGTAACTTCTTGCCATAAATGTCAAATCTTCAAAGGCAAGAGAAAGTTGTTACCTTTACCCCTAAAACCTATTTCCACCAAGAAACCTTTTCAACAATGGGGTCTTGACTTCATTGGAGAAATCCATCCACCCTCTTCAGGCCAACACAAATGGATACTCACTGCCACTGACTATTTTACTAAATGGATAGAGGCCATCCCCTATAGACAGGCCAATGACACAGTGATCATAGGTTTTTTAGAAACCAATATATTGTCCAGGTTTGGTTGCCCCACTAAAATCATTACTGATAATGTTGTCGCTTTCAAATCAAAGAAAATGATTAGTTTCTGTAACAAGTATCACATTACATTGGGCCATTCCATAGCTTACTACCCTCAAGGGAATGGACTGGCAGAATCTTCCAACAAGAGTCTCATTAATATCATCAAAAAACTATTGGAAGAGAACAAGAAAACTTGGAACAAAAAACTGATAAATGCATTGTGGGCAGACAGACTTACAACCAAAAAATCCATTGGAACCAGTCCTTATGAATTAGTGTATGGCATGGAGGCTATTTTTCCTTCATCACTAGGAGTTCCTGTCATGAAAATACTCCAGGAAGCTCAAGTGGAACCCAATGATATTCAAAGAAGGATAAACTAGACCATCAATTTACAGCAGACCAGGGAGGAGGTGTACCAAAGATCCCAAGTGTTACAGGAAAAGCTGAAAAAGATATTTGACAAAAGAACCAAGGCAGAGGATTTCTACTTTGGAGATAAAGTGTTAAGATGGGATTCCAGAAGAGAGGATAAGGGGAAACATGGGAAGTTTGACTTCCTATGGAAAGGACCATACATCATCTATGCTTTCAAAGGAAACAATGCATATTTTCTTAAAGAGTTAGATGGTACAAAAGCAGAAGAAGGGCCAATTAATGGTTGGATGTTAAAGCATTAATTTGATCCAACTTAGTAATGTTACTAAGTTTTCATGTACATATTATATCCTTTGTAATGTCAGAGTGTTGATTGGACAGTAAAGTTTTGGAGTTGAAGCCTGAAGAGAAGGCCCTAAGCTTCAGAAGTGTCACTGTCATACATAAAATAAAGTAACAAGCAAAAGAAGATTGCGTAGCACAATCAAAGACATCAAGAGGCCACTGATCTACTATTCTTGACTTTCCACCAAGGAAAGCCATCCCCAAGTGGAGCCATTGTTATGCCCCTATACCAATAGGTGTCATATTTCATGATTGACTTGGTTTAGCTTTGTAATATGTTCATACCTTTACTTGTTGCAGAGGTTTTCCATATTTGTAAAAAATCAAAAAATTTAAAAAATGTAAAGAGGGTATACCCTAAAAGAGAAATCAAAGGGTGAAAAGAATAAAAGATGGTCAAAAAAATGAAAGAAAATGAACCCCAACAAAAAGAAAGACCAGGATAGTGTGCAAGTCTAAATGCCACTACTTTTTTACTTTTGTACCATAAAAATTTGTGTGTAGTTTGTCACTTATGCCACAATTCATGAATAGTCAAACAGTTTAAGCTTGGCTAGTTCATATTTCAATTTCATGTTTTAGGAGTAGAGAATAAAGGTCTGACCAAACAGTGTAATCATGGCAGATAAGTAGATAGGTAGAGTGAAGAAAGAGCTCAACAGTTTAATCTGAGCCCTTGGATGTAATAAGTGTAGACTTAGATAGGCATCACCATGTAAAAGAAAAGAAAGTTTGATAAGGGTTTGCCAGTCTAAGTGCACCCAAATAAAGAAGTAAAAATGCTAGGTTAAAGTAGGTAGGGTAAGTAGATGATGGTTGCAGAATGATATGTGGTGAATGATGATTCTAAATGTGTAAATCTTTTACTTTCATCACAAGGCAAAGGCATGTATTACATGGAAGGCACATCAAGCAAGCAAAGTCAAAATAATTAACTTCCCTACTCATTTCCCCTAAATTTTCACTAATTTCCCCTAAGTGCCAAGGTATCTATCAAATTAGAGGGGCTCAGAGCATTTCTTTGACTTTTGGAGGGACCAGACCCTTGACCCAATAATTTATAATGCCTAAGTACTTAAAATCAATAGTCACCCCTTCATAAAATCATTCATTCCCTTGATAAAGTTTTTCCTAAGTAAAATCCTATTTAACTTAGGAAAATTAAACTACTTCCATAAAACCCCTCATTTTTCACTTAGCCTAAGTTTTAAATATACACATGAAAATGTTTTAGACTTAGCGCTTTTTCCATTCAATGTCATATTAACTACTAATTTATGTTATTAAGTAATTCCCTTGTAAAAATTCATTCGCTCCCGTATTATTTTAACTATGTAAAAACCCCAAATACTTATATATCTCGCCCCTCAGTTAAATATAACCATAATACATCATTAATGGGGATTAATTAGTTAATCTGTAACTAATTAAGAGCCCCGACCCCCACCACATTAAAAAGGATTAATTAAACCCCACGGTTAATTAATAACTTTCCCAACCAATCCTGTTGCTCCTGATATGATTAAAAAATATTTAATTATGTTGGGCCCACCCTCATTAAACTCCCGTCACCTTGCCTCCCTGATAGCCGTCCGATCAAACCCCCCACATCCAACGACTTTTGTGCATATCGGACAGCCCTCCACGACCGAACGTTAATGCGTGATCGTGAAGCGATTTTGCAAACAGTGCCCTCGCCACACGTCACTCATCGTATGGTATCACGTGGATGAGCCCTAATACTGCCCCCCCTCCATGAGCGATGCAATAAAAACCACTTATCACCTTCCACTAAACGACAAAACATCATATCATTCACCTGCTGACGCCACCTGTCCAAATCCCGAAACCCGCCAAATTCTTGACTTTGTATAAAAAACAAAATAAATCATTTCGTCGTTCTATTCTGTGAATATATACATCCATGCAAATTTAATGACGAGGTCAACCAGCTTGTGCTCCCAGCCACCAACCAACTTCAAAATTTGCAGTTGACGTTGCTCAGAGTCCTCCATTCACACCCAGTGTACCTGCATTCTGTTGCCCATCCCTAAAAGCAGGTATTTACCAAATTCCTGTCAAGAAACCCTCTGAATACTTGCTTTCGCTGCAAATTAATTGAAAAGAATCCCAATTCACCATAATTCAGTTACCACACTTGAAATTCAAGTTCCCCAGACCCTCTATTTCACCAATTTTACCAAGAAAACCCCAGTTTCCTATTTGAATCCACAAGAACCAGAATGGAAACCCTGGTAGCCCTAAATATTGCACCCATTACCACCCCTCACCGTGATTTAGACTATCTGCCCCTGGCAGATAAGGATTTTCAAATAAAAGACCTAACCACTGATAAAAATCACCTGAAAGTATTTTGCCAATGTCGAGATAATCACTTGAATGGCTATGATGCCATAGGAATATGGGAATCAAATCTCCCAATGTACTTTCTCCCTTCTGTACACATTTTCCTTGATATAATCCATCAGTGCCATGCAAATTATGACCCAAACATCAAAGCAGTAATGTCTCCCAATCAAATAGTCCTCTTCACAATAATTGCCGACTTAATCAATGAGATGCTGCAATTTCATCCCAGTCAAGCCCTCACCCCCATTTCCCTTGGAGATTTGCTTGAGAAATCAACTAAATTATCCCAATCTGAACTCAGTCGCCTTTGTCAAACTTTTGTGGATAAGAACCATCAACCCAAATATCCCCCTCCTTATATGACAGTTTTCTTCACAGAGATAGGTAAGATTATAGTTGATATGATAGCTGCAGTCATGGGATTCAATACCAATGAATATGTAGATGAATTGACCCTAATATTGATGTCCATTTTTATCCCTGGTCAACCCCCTGCTATCAGGTACAATTATGCTACATTTATAGCTGATAAAATCCATGACCAGTTCATGAGATTGGAGATTGAAAAGGTCTTCAAGTATTCCACATTCATATATCACCTCATCCTCTACCATTAGTCTGATAGATTCCCATTTTCTGTGAACAAACTTGATACAAAGGGTAATCCAAGGTCTGTCATTTTTTGGACTTCCATCTTCCACGAATCCTTTGCTTGCCCTTATTCATATAGTGAATTCATTGACCAATTTTTCCACCCAGCAACCACCTTGGTAACAGGAAATCCTCCTCCTAGGATAAGTGATGAAATCAAAAGGATCCTTCTGCTATCAAAACAATACAGGGTAGGTGACTGGTACTTGTACCAGAATCACACAGAGATCAGGGTATATGGTTGTGAGCTTCCTCCATTCAAGCTACCAAAATATGTTCCAATGAGATTGTTTGCTTTGGAATATTATAGACAAATGATCCACTCAGATCAGATTCATTTCACCAAAGCCAAGAAGAAAGCACAATTAAGAATCAAGGATCACCTAGGCCCATTTGTCTACAACAATAGAGAAGCAGGTAAAGCAGCAGAGAAAATCCTAGAAGACTACATGAGATTAAACAAAAGCTTTGGTTGGACTCCATATGACCCCCACAGTTTCATCTGTGACAGGAAGATGAAAAATAGACTATCACCATATTTTCATCACAGAATCCCAAAAACTGAGCAATATTCTAACATGGATGAATAGAGGGAAGGGACTCTTGTAGAAATGGACAGTGATAAGGTCAATGTAGAAAATGTAATGAAAGATCTAGAAAAGACACTTGACCTGGACTCTTTTGAACAGGTGCCAGTTGGGACTTCTCAGAAGCCAACACCAGGGACTAGTGCCTCAACAGCAGATACTTCTCAAAGGCACTCATAGGAAACAAGTGCACCACTTACAGAGACATCACAGGGAAGAGAACAAGAAACAACCACTCCAGTAACAGGGCAATCAAGCATGTCGAAACAGCCTGAAACCTCTCAAAAACGGGCTCAAACACAAATCCATTCGACTCAAGTCAACATGGGAGACCCCCCAATTTTGCAAACTCCTCTGAATGAGGAAAAAAGCTTAAAAAGAGACAGGGAAGTAGCTACCCCTGCCACTAGACCTTCAGATCAGCCTGGTGCTAAGAGGCACAGGCTAAATCCCCATTCAGAAGAGGAATTTTTTGAAGAAACTACAGGGAGTCAGAGGAAAGAAGGTGCAGACAGTCAGCATACCTTCCCAGCAGGTGGGACACCTTCTAGCTCACAAAGACAGGAGCTGGAAAGATAGAAAAGTGCTGAAGTATCATCTTTCAGGCCTTCAACTAACAAGTCCCTGGACATCAAAGAAAAATTTAAAGAGATAAAGGCCAGAAATGAACCATTAAGGGCCCAAGTCTACAATCAATACATGAAGATGGCTCCCACCAATTAGACTAGGTTGATGTCAGCCTATGACATCAAGGAAGGAAAAATGCAGATGAGATTTTTTAAGCCCAAATTACAACAGCCTCAGTCAATTGCAGACTACCTCAAAACTGATTTTGAGGTCATGGCCAAGGACATTCACCCCCTAGATCAGATTGAATTACATAAGCAGACAAGGGGAGATGGTGTATTCCACCTTGACAAGTAAAGCCATGATGGCCCACAGATTAGAAAATTCTTTGAACAATACCACTGCTCAACTACAGCTAGAAAGAGCCTCCTCACAGGCTAAAGACAATAGAATCAAATCACTGGAGGAGTTGGTTATTGGATTGGGTCATAACCCAAAAGATGTAAAAGTTGCAGAGGCCTTGATAAAGAAGAAAGATGAAGACATAGCTGCCTTGAGAAAGCAGTTAAAGTTGCCTCCATCAAGGCATCCACAAACTGCTGAAGTTATTCAAAAGAAGTATGAAGAAGAGCTTATGGACTTAGTCCTCAAGCTAAATGAACAATTGAAGGAGACTGAGCAAGAATTAGAAAAATCACTGAAGAGCAGGCAGAGTGAGTCAACCTCTCAGCCTCAAAATGTGATACTAGTGGTCTCCACGGTAGTCCCATCAACACTTGCAACAGCTCTTGCACCAAATGTCCCTTTGGTCACAGTAGAAACAATTATAGGTACAAGCACAGGCACAACACAGGCAGAAAATTCAGGTCAAAGCAAAGATGAATTAATTAAGTGAATGGAGGAAATGAAACTCCAAGTTTATGAACTCTAGAAAGTAAAGGAGAAATTTGTCACTTTAGAGCAAAAATATGATGTTTCAAAGATTAATTTTGCTGAAGAAGTAAGGAAAAATAAAGGTTTAGCCCAACAAGTCAAAACATTGGAGAAGGAACTCACATTTGAAAAGCCTTTAACGAATATTAGGAAAATTCTATGGACCAACATCACTCAGTCAATAAATAATGTTTGGTCATCAATATAGATCATTTTTTAACAGATTGAACTGGTGAGAGTTTCTCTTTAAGAAATTCAGAAAACCAAGGAAGAGCTAGGAGGGAAGCCTGAGGAAGCTATCAAGCTGATAAAATTTTTAAACAGCAGGACCAGGCACCAGCTAGAAGAGCTGAATATTGAGGATAGAATTGGAACTATCCTAGAGATTAAGAAGGTCTTAACCAAAAGGTCTTTAATGCAGAACCTAGAAAGAAAATGTCAAAACATGCAGGAGGATATAGATGAATTTATGGAAAATTTTGGCATTTTACAGAGCAAAGGACTTCCCAGTCCTTTAGTTATTAATGATAAATTGATGAGACATGAAGATTATGTCGACAAATTGGGTCAGTATGCAAATAACCAGGCCAGTTCATCAGCTAGTGCATTTGCACCCAAGGCACTACCTACAGGCAGAGTTCTCTATGACAGTCTAGAGAACCTTTTTTATGTTGAGCATGAATTAAAACATTTGTTTCCAGTACAGCCCAATTTTGTGAAATACACTGAGGCTGATGAAATCTTCAGGAAGCTACAAAGGACCAAGATACCAAGGGATGATTGGTGGTCAGATAGGACATAAATTTTGTGATTTACCTTGGTAAAATCAAGTATTTACCACGGTCAATGTTGGTAAAAGAAGATGAATGAGGATAAAGCAAGTAAAGAGTATCAGAATAGGCTAAAGAGTATCAGTCAAAAGTCCAAAGCAAGTAGCCAGCACATAATTACGAGAAGGACAACATGATGCTCAATCATAGGGCCTGTCTCCAGCTCATTCACAAAAACAGGGACAGCAAGCCATCAGTTCACTTTTAGTTTCTATCGACGAGACCATCTATCTCTACTTTTATGTAACATATAGTTAGTCTTCCTAGATTATATCTCTCTCAGTTAAGAGATATTTTGCTGTAAATTTTTGTATGAGTACTTCCTCATTCGGAGTACTTAGGGAAGATTCTTAGACATTTATGTATACTTATTATTTTGGAAAAGAAAGTGCTATTGGAACAACTCTTGTATGGCTGGCTGGAAGAAGGAATAAATCAAAGGACTTTCTCAGGATTCATGTGTCAAACAATGGTCAAATAAGTATTCTAGATACTGTGTTTTATTGTTTTTCTGGTTTAATATTTCACATGTGTTTCATATCTCAACTATAAACGAAAAAGTATATTTCAAAAAGTGCTTTATTGCATTCTGTTGTTAAAATCGCTTAAGTTCTTTATGTTTTCATCTAAACTATCATAGACAAGGAATTATTAGTTGCTCCTTGTTTCTTAGTTTATTATTATGGTCATTTAGTAAGAAATTATTAACTGCTTTTTATTGATGATCACCCACTTTCTCTCCCCTCAAAATTTGTTTGAAGGATTCTTAACTGCCCTTCCTCCCTTTTGAGACCATTCCACCCTTTCAAGTTACTATTTGCCTCTTGTTTAGCTATCTTGCCCTATGAAGCCCTCCTTTGTTGAATCAATTCTATCCAGTTAAGCCATATTCAGTTGACTACATAGCCCAATGGCCTGAAATACTCTGTTTTACCCATCTGCTTCTGAATTCCACCACCCAATCAAAATCAGAACCCCCAAGCTTTCATAACTAGCCGAATACCTTAACAAACAAAGCTAAATCAAAAAGAGAGAGCCCTCTCTGAGTACAGATTGGCTAGATTATGTACTTAAAAGTTGGTTTGTGGTTACCTCGGACCCCTTTCCTTCTTCTGACAACTTCAAGGAAAATCTGAGTGATAACAGATAGAATTAAGTTTCTTGTGGAATGGATTGTTTGATTGTAGGTTTTTTAGAGAATTTGCCATAATATTCATCTTCCATAATGGTCAATGTTACACAGTAATTTGTCACCATCCCTATTACTCCTCTTGTCGTACCTTGGAGGACTCATCCCGGGAGTTATAAGAAGTGACAAAGTCTAAAAACACTTGCATTATGTTCCCCTGAGTATGTACTTCATGTTCCCTCAAGACACCTTCTGCAAATTATCCCTGAAAAGTGCCCTTTTCCCATTGGTGCAGGTACCCAATGTCTGACTCGCGCCAATAACTCAGATCCTCAAAAAGGGGCGCGACCATTGGCGCTCTGTCTTAGAACAATGCCCGCGCCAGTCAAGTTTAGTAATGTTTTTTGCCAAAAGCATGACTGTATGATTTTTCCTCCCAGATCATGAGCTCCTTTGAGGGAAAAATCCATCTGATAAAGCTCGAGAGTCATCATATCTATCCACAGTAGCTTTTCATGGATGTTGCCAATTCACAATGGGTGTCCCGGTGCATTGAATCTTTCTCCCTTCTTCATCTATAAAAGCTTGTCCTCATGCATTAGACAAGCTAGTTCTAGAGTGATAGTCATTAGTCATGGAGTGCTAGATGTTGAGTTCTTGAGTTCTTGGAGGAATGCTGGTGAATGCTAGAGAGGTTATGCTGCCGGAGAGGAGATGCATTGCAAGACACATATAGTTACTCGCCCAGCCAGGAGAGGTTCAACGTCAGAACCATGGTTGTAACTTTTCCTGTTTATTATTAATTAATGAGCGACTGCTATTATAGTTCCAATCTCATTGTCTATTATGGTGATGTGTTGATTTATTTCCTTTCTGACTGAAATATAGTTGTGCCTTGGTAGATGTTATGTTGGTATCTGTCTCTTCCTTTGCATGTGCAGGTGTTTGTTTATGATCTGCTAGAGCGAGGGAGCGGGAATATCGACTTTGCCTCAATCATAGCGTTGGACTCTAGGTTGGTCTTCTTAATTCACCTTTGATGCATAACTAGGAACTTGCGTAGCAGCGCGGTTTGATTGTGGCTAGTTCTGTTTTAGGCTAGTGGGATCGCCTCTGTCCGCAGAGGGGATTTACCTATCCAAAAATTTGGCGACTCCACTGGGGAAAAAGCTATTTGGAATTTGTCTTGCATGTTAATTTTCTTCTGCTTGCTTGAGTGAATGAGCTTCCTGAGTCAGTTTTGAGTTTATTCTTTACTATTTGATCCATCTGGGCACTGTCAACCCGACCTGAGGTCGTATCATTTATTTTTCTAGCCGGCAAGCTTAATTGGCGCGGTTATTACTCTGACAGTCGCGCCAGTTGGCACATGTTGCTCAAAGGCAACTCGCGCCAATCCTGTGGCAGCGCAAGTTGCAGGCTAACAATCGTGCCAGCCCTGTAAAATTTGCCTGTGTGTGGGTGGAAAGCTCTTTCAGTCTCTTTTTATATCTCTTATAGCCTCTGGAAGTGTGTTGAACCTCTGCTTGACTGGTCTTAGCCTTTATCCTTCAGCTGTTTGCTTATTTCTATTGATTTTCGTCTCAGCCCTAGGATATCTAGTGACTTTGCATGTCTAGCCTTCTGTGGGAAGTTTTGATCTCTTGATTATCCAGTCAACTTGTTGGTTGTGTTCTGCACCTATCCAGTGATTTGTTAAAGCTTGATCTTCTATACTCTGAGTGATTCACTTCTAAACTCTTTGGATTTCACTTGACTTCATTCGAACTTAGATTACATGGTTCGGTGAAAGTCTTTGTGTTTTTCCTTGCTTGCATAGATCATTTTTGTGTTTCAGAATTGGTTCTATTTCATTGAGTGAACTTGGATTGTGCATATCTCTTAAGATTTATTTAAATGCATCATGCCATCTTAAAGGAAAGAAAAACAAAAAAATCTTTTGCATCATATTAGTTAGCATTTATTGTTATTTGTTGCTATTAAAAAGAAAAAGAAAAATTTCATTTCTTGTTATTAGCTGCATTAAGATCTTTATTGTTTGTTGAGTGATCACTTCGTTTGTGTAAAGATCTCAACCATCCTGTAGATAGAATTCATCGAATCAAATGATATAATTTTGGCATATAGTTTGCATTTAAGAAGTTTTTGAGATATCACATACGGTAGGACCAAAAAACTGAAACATAATCGAAGATAAACTTTAAAATAAACTCAATGAACATAACAACGCATTGGAACATAACGCAAATACTCTAGAGGTCTAGGTTAGAGACGTGTTCCGGCGTCTTTAAACCTGGTAGTTTATCGTCGAGTGGTTGGGTGATTCCTCCACGGTGAAACGATAGGTGCCAATACGGACTGTGCTCCCACGTACCGTCGCGTATATATTGGGAGACCCCTATAGGAATAAAGCCTTTATCCATAGGAAGCCGTGTCAGCCGCCCTACCATTCGCAATGCAGTGAACACAGCATTCACGAAGATTGACCACCCGTACCCTAAAAAGTATTCTGTGGTTTTGCGAAAAGTTTGGCACACCCTCTACCTAGAATTCCAGAGCAGTCACTTTTGATCCTTTTCGGACTCCTTAAACGAAAAGGTGCTTGTGAGCGTCTTGTCACTTCGTTCTCATTAAATATTCGAAGGAGACTAGAGTCATCTTTTATCCTTTTCTCGACTCTTTAAAAATGAAAAGGTTAAGTTCAATGTCTTAAAATTTATTGGCCACGATAACATCTACCCAATTAGATTTTGTTTGCGTTAGCTTGAGTAGGATTATTTCTCGTTCAATGGCAGCCTTCTCGGTGCCCACCGGCCAAGGTGCTCCTCTTGATGGGAACCCTCGTCCATTTCCTTCTGTTGGAAATGTCGGTGTTCAGTATATCGCAACATTGTCTTTGCCTGGGTTGACCATTGGTTTACCCGTATGGTTGTTTTCAAACTCGATGGTCTCAAGTGTGGTGACTCCTGTTCCGCCACCACCTCCTCCACCCGAACAACACCATGTTGATTCTAAGGTGGACCCCTTCCCTTCTTCGCCTATTGCTGCGTCCTCATCTTCTACTTCGCCTGGTGAAACCTTGGATTTCAGTAACCAGGTGGCTAAGAAAAAGAAGAAAAAGACCAAAAAGAAGAAGTCTCCTAAGGGAAAGGTCGCATCTACCACGAAAATATCTGAAGTGGAACCACCTTTTGCTCCTCCACGGAAGGCTAAGTCTCCTTGTCGATTATGCAAGGAGGACCACTTTCTTTCTGATTGTCCTGGTATTCCCAGGATCCTAGATATATGGTCCCGTGACCCGACTCACTCCTTGTCGTCGCCAATCGACGATACCTTGTCAGTTGGTAAGAGAAAAGGGAAGGTTCGTTTCCCTTGTCGACTTTGTGAAGGTAATCATCTCCTTCGCCTTTGTCCACTTATGGATGAAGCCTCCCGTTTTTTGGCAAGTCTATCGCCTCCCTTACCCAAACTACCCGCTGGATATCAGCGTCTTTTTGCAACTGCAGATCATCTCTCCACTAACCAAGTGATCAAGCATGATTCCTCTTTGGTCCAGCCTTTTCTTCCTGAACCTAGCTGTGCTCCGCCTGTTCCAGACCAGTCCCTGGTCGGAACGAGTGTTGATTTACATTCATCATCTACACACCACTCTATCATCAAAGATGAACCACCTGAGTCCAAACCAAACGAAAGTCCACAGTTCCAGATTACAGCTGACCCGGTCTTTCAAAAGGTCCAGATTACAAGTGACCCGGTTTTGCCTACAGAAGTTCCATCCTTAGATGATCTTACACCTGAATCCAAACCAGACAAAATTCAAAAGGTCCAGCTTACAAGTGACCTGGTTTTGCCTTCAGAAGTTCCAGCCTTAGACGATCTTACATCTGAATCCAAACCAGAAAAAAGTCAAAAGGTCCAGCTTACAAGTGACCCGGTTTTGCCTTCAGAAGTTACCTCCTCAGATGATGTTATCATTGCAAAGAATGAAGATCCCACCGTCCAAATTCTTTTCATCAACATAGACTCTACTGATCAAGTGAGCATCCCTCTCATTCCTTCGCACCAGGAAGAAAGTCCATCAGAATCATATCCGGCTATCTATCCAGTCCCACCTCCAAGCAACCTAGTTGTTTCCTTCAATTGGGATCAACTAGTCAATCCTCGGTTACCAGCCGCCATACCATTTCGAATTATAGTCCAAGTCTACCGCATGGTTATGGCCGGTACAATTATTGATGAGGGATCTCCTGTGAGTATCCTTTCTTCAACAGCTTGGGAAGCACTTGGTTCCCCACTGCTTCTTCCTGAGATGAGAAACCTTACAGGTTTCCATCGAGAAACCACTCGACCTTTAGGAATTCTTCCCAATGTACCTATCGCATTAGAAGGGAAGACTATTCAAATGGGTGTCATGGTAGTCCAAGGTCCATTAGATTACAATTTACTCCTTGGACGAGACTATATTTATTGCATACGTGCTATTGTGTCCTCACCCTTCAGAGTGATGTGTTTTCCGCATGAAGGAAGGACGATCAAAGTCGTAGACCAACTTTCATTCCCCGGTTCGCACTTCACATATAGTCATCTACCATTCCTAAATGGTCTTATTTCCACAGGAAATGCCCCCGCATCCACTCCGTCATTCTGATGACGGCAGCTGGCCCGGGGGGGCATGCATCCTCCTTCAAAATCGAGTCTTTCCAAGTAAACCTTCATTCCATCCACTCCGTGAATGCCATGAAGCTTGGGGGGCATGTACCTCGATTTGTATGATCATGCTGGGGGCATGCAACAAAAAATTTTTTTTTTACAAGAAAAGTTCTCCGTGGTTCAAGCTTGTGTAAAAATGAACCCATTTACATCCCGTGATTGCCTTTTATCTGCTAAATTCTGCTCGATGAGCCTTGGTTGTTTCATTCCATCGCCACCATATTTTTGGCCGATTATATGCTTTCACTTGGTTGTTTCTCCTTTCCTGAGGAACCGCAGCGATGAGTGGTTTTATTAGCCAGCCTCTTAACCTTTACATGTTTTGAGTAAGTTCCACCATTACCGGAACCAGTTGCTATCCTCTATACCACTCGTTCCTTCAGGACGAGTCGCCTTTACGCTCTTTTCTGACTCGTAAAATATGAAAAGAATGCCAAGTATTTTTCCCTTTTTGACTCGTTAAAGAAAATAAAAATGGAGGTCTGCTTTCAGCTCTTTTTCTAACCATTTAAAGAGGAAAAGATTGCCGAGTCGCTCCTCTTAACTCGTTAAATGGTAATAAGGGGTGGTTGTTTTAAGTTCTTTTTGTCGACCGTTAAAACATAAAAAGATTACCGGGTTTTTGTCGTTCCAAACTCGTTAATGGTTACGAAACGACGTGGTTTTGACCGCTTTTTTACTTTTTCAGGTCGAAGTCACTAATTATGAAAAGTACTCCTCGATCGTAATGATCGGGCGGTTCTTTCGGGTATTATTTTATACTTTTTCGGGCCCGAGAGACACAACTTTACGAAAAAGGACATCCCTGGAGTTTCCTTTTCTACTGTCTTTTCAAACTCTCTAAATATGAAAAGACGCCGAGTTTTTCCTTTGTCAGACTCGTTAAAACTAAATGACATCGGATTTTGTCACAACACAAGCATATGCTATCCCCATCAAGCTTGTTAAAAATAACTGGGGTACTCGCCAGAAATGGCGGGGGGAAAAGAAAATTTTTGAACCATAATTATTACCGTGACGGCAGTATGTCGCTCTTGAGCATGGCACTTTTCTGCTTTCGTGTCCAGGGTAGGGATATCTCATCTCATATCTTTCACTTGCTTCCATGGACTTGGGTACCTTATTTGACCTTTCATCCACTCATTGCCTTGTCATCATGACCTTTGATACATTGATGTCAAATACTGCCAATTCCGTTAATGTGCCGCCGATATGTTCAAGAGAAGTTGACCTCTGCAAAGAAACAACCTCCCTCTGATAGTTCGCACAATCTTGATTCACAACATTATCTCTCTGTCTCGTGTCGATGATGTGGGAAACATTATGGCCCACCTTCGATCAAGGTCACTTCCTGTCGACTTCAACTCATTATCCAGGAAATTGATCTAGAGACTCCTTTCCGGTGCCTTGGAGCCTGCATGCCTCAATGACAGGTTCTTCGTGTTCGACGTGAGGTTTTCATCATTGGCCTCCGATCGAATGATTCTACAGGTGTTCGACTTCAGATCATTGATTCACACGCCGTAGATTGTACCTATAGTACCTTGAGGGCCATTGTCATTATTGGTGGTACCTCTCGCGTTTGTTAACAGTTTCCACTATTGACTGGTAATCAGACGATGTTCATGCATGTTCGACTTCAGCTCATATATTCACATGCTTGAACTTGTACTCTTGTTCGGATCGAGATGGAGTGCAAGACCCTGGATTGTGTCTGTTGTAATCCAGGCGTGATTCTTGATACTTGACTCATTCACTAGATGGCTGCGACCATACCTGAGTCAATTCATTGATCCTAACCAGATGGCTGCGTCCATACTATGGATCTAGATTATTTATGTACTCTCTTATGGATGGCTGCGACCATACCACGTACATCATGTAATTGAACTATCAGTCATGTCTCTTAATACAGATCCTCGGCGGCAGTAACTATATGTGTTCTTATGTGTTCTTGTAAACCATTTCACCCCTCTCCACCTCTCGGACTTCATGCTTTAGGGGGCATCTGTTACACAGTAATTTGTCACCATCCCTATTACTCCTCTTGTCGTACCTTGGAGGACTCATCCCGGGAGTTATAAGAAGTGACAAAGTCTAAAAACACTTGCATTATGTTCCCCTGAGTATGTACTTCATGTTCCCTCAAGACACCTTCTGCAAATTATCCCTGAAAAGTGCCCTTTTCCCATTGGCGCAGGTACCCAATGTCTGACTCGCGCCAATAACTCAGATCCTCAAAAAGGGGCGCGACCATTGGCGCTCTGTCTTAGAACAATGCCCGCGCCAGTCAAGTTTAGTAATGTTTTTTGCCAAAAGCACGACTGTATGATTTTTCCTCCCAGATCATGAGCTCCTTTGAGGGAAAAATCCATCTGATAAAGCTCGAGAGTCATCATATCTATCCATAGTAGCTTTTCATGGATGTTGCCAATTCACAATGGGTGTCCTGGTGCATTGAATTTTTCTCCCTTCTTCATCTATAAAAGCTTGTCCTCATGCATTAGACAGGCTAGTGCTAGAGTGATAGTCATTAGTCATGGAGTGCTAGATGTTGAGTTCTTGAGTTCTTGGAGGAATGCTGGTGAATGCTAAAGAGGTTATGCTGCCGGAGAGGAGATGCATTGCAAGACACATATAGTTACTCGCCCAGCCAGGAGAGGTTCAACGTCAGAACCATGGTTGTAACTTTTCCTGTTTATTATTAATTAATGAGCGACTGCTATTATAGTTCCAATCTCATTGTCTATTATGGTGATGTGTTGATTTATTTCCTTTCTAACTGAAATATAGTTGTGCCTTGGTAGATGTTATGTTGGTATCTGTCTCTTCCTTTGCATGTGCAGGTGTTTGTTTATGATCTGCTGGAGCGAGGGAGCGGGAATATCGACTCTGCCTCAATCGTAGCGTTGGACTCCAGGTTGGTCTTCTTAATTCACCTTTGATGCATAACTAGGAACTTGCGTAGTAGCGTGGTTTGATTGTGGCTAGTTCTGTTTTAGGCTAGTGGGATCGCCTCTGTCCTCAGAGGGGATTTACCTATCCAACAGTCAATGTTTTAAATCCTCAACTAAATTCATTTTCAGTACCAAAATACTGAATAAGGAAGAGGAAATGATTATCATTAATAGATGCAAAATAAGGGGTGAGGGAGAAAAAGGAGATGGAGAAAGTTTTCTACACAAGAAACTTAGAAAGATAAAAATTATAAAGGAAAAATAAATCTTAAAAATAAATAATACAAAGTAAAACAATGTAAACTATCAAACGAGAACGGTACCGAGTACCTGATTTTTTGAGGTAGCAAAAAATCATCCGATTTTGAAAAGTGTTGATTCAGAATGCACATTTTTTTTACCATATTTTTGACACTTTAAATTTTCTTATGTATCAAGTATGAATATTTTTTAGATGTTAATGATTTTCATGTTGATTTGGAAAAGTGTTGATGTAGTTTCAACTCCTTTTTTAGAGGGCTTATTTTTGACACTTAAATTTTTTAATGTATGAAGTGTGGATATATATATTTTATTTGTTGGTGTTTTTCATGCGGATTTTGAAAAACATCAACATTTTTTTTAAAACATATTTCTGACACTTTAAATTTTCTTATATCTTAAGTATGTAGATTTTTTTTTAAAATATTGATTATTTAACTTTGTCTTATTCCTCTTCTTGTTTTTCATCTAAGATGTTTATCTTTTAAGGGTTTTCCAAACATGTGTTTTTTGTTTTTTTTGCAATGTTTTTTTATAATGAAATTTTTAACTGTTTTTGCAAAATTAAAAAAAAATAATAACATTAATATTTTGAGGTTAATATTTTTTATATATTTATTTAACATTCATTAATACATCAATGCACATAAAGTATTTGTCAGTAAAAGATAATAATTTAAAACACTAGACAAAAAATATACATATTGCATATAGATATAATTAAAAAAAATATGTATTTCAGGGCCTTTTCGTTAAAAATGACATGTTAGATAAAAAAAATTTGAAAAAATTGAATAAAAAAAATTGAAAAAATGGCAAATTTTATAAAATTTTAATGAATTTTATATTGAAAGATGATGATATTTAAAGTTTTTTTTTCATAAAAATGATTCAAATAAAATTTTAAGTAAAAATAATAAAATAAATAAAATAAAACATACAATTTAAAAAAAACAACAAAATTAAAATTAAAAACAAAATCCTTAAAAATAAAAAGTAAAAACATAAAAAATTCAATAATTTATTAAAAAAAAAAATACGTTTAAAAAAACAAAAAAAATAGTAAAAACATTAAAAAGATAATTAAAAAAAAACATTAAAACTATTAAAAAAAATAATTGAATTTTTTCTTTTTTAAAAACACATAAAATATATAAAAAATAATTTATAAAAAAGAAAAAGAAAAAAAACAATTAAAATAAAAATAAAGTCAAGTCCCACCAGCAAAACCGGTTGAGGATGGGCCTCGTCTGTAAAGTGACTCAGGATCAAACCTCACGGGGGGTGGTTATGCCTTGTGCTAGGGGGAGGAGACATGCTAAAAAATCCAGTCAGCTAAGGGCTCGTGTGATCCTCGGGTGACTTTGACGACTTAGATGCCCCTAGGTTGTGGCCCTTCAAGCCATAAGTCAAGCCTGAAGGATCACCGACAAATTGACAGACAAAAAAAAAAAAAACATTAAAAATTGTTGTCCCTCGCAATATGATTCAAGGAATTAGATTGCCACAGCCTAGGGCTCGTTGGGCTGGGTAGGGACCATAATTTTAAAAAATTTTGTTTTTGATTAATTTTTAATTTTTAATTTTAATTTTTTAATTTGTGTGTTTTTTTTTTCTTTTTTTAATGTTTTTATTATTTTGTCTCGTTTTAATTTTATTTTAATGTTTTTAAATTTTGTTTATTTTTTTTTTTTTTTAATTATCTAATAATTTTTTAATTTTTATTTTTTGCTTAATTTTTTGAATTTTTTCTTAATTTTATTTTAATGTTTTTTCATTTTGTTTATTTTTAATTTTTTATTATTTTTTTAATTATCTAATAATGTGTTTTTTCCTTTTTCTCTTTTTTTTGGTTAATTTTTTGAAATTTTTTTCTTAAATTTTGTTTTTAGGTAAATATTTTCTTTCTTTTATATATATATATATATATATATATATATATATATATATATATATATATATATATTTCTTTTATAATTTGATTTTTTTTTT
Organism: Pinus tabuliformis; assembly: GCA_031772625.1. NCBI lineage: Eukaryota > Viridiplantae > Streptophyta > Pinopsida > Pinales > Pinaceae > Pinus > Pinus tabuliformis. The sequence goes on from CM062804.1 coordinate 1,576,187,927, forward strand.
TTTACATTTTTTAAGTTGATTTTTTATTATTATTTATTTTTAATATATATATATATATATATATATATATATTTATGTTTGTTTTTTGTTTTGTCTTGCTTTTTAATTTGTTTATGTTTTAATATATATTTTTATTTACTTGTTATTAGTTTTAATTATTTTTTGTGTTGTTTTGTTGTTGTTCTAGTTTTTATTTTTCTCATTGTTTTAATTTTTGTTTTGTTTCTTCATCATGTTTTTTTTATTTTTTTATGTTTTAATATGTGTTTTTATTTACTTGGTATTAATTTTTTTTTGTTATTGTTTTTATGTTTTTCAATGTTTTAATTTTTGTTTCTTTTGTATTCTTCATTTTCACGCACACACACAAATATAATTTTATTTTTTCCTGCAGGGTCAGTGTCAATCCTCCACTAGCAACCTGAACCTATTATGTGTCAATTCATAGTTGATTTTAAAGTTGTTGTTGTTGTTGTTTTTTTTTTAATGGATCGAGCCCACCCCCACAATGTGTTAATTTATGGTTAATTTTTAAGTTTTCATTACAATAGGTCGAGTTCGTCTACACCGTGTGTCAATTTGATGGTTGATTTTTAAATTTTTGTTGTAATGTGTCCATTTGTCTTAGCCTAAGATTTTAAAGGCATTATACTTTTATCATTTAAAAGAAATTACTCTTGGTATAATGATTCTTTCATTCACGTGTTCATTTTTAATTTTTTTGTAGACATAGAAATTGTACATAATGCCATGGTTGAAATATGTTGAAAACTTAAGGTTTTTTGTAGTCATGATATTTGGTTTTCTTTCCATGGTTGAGAAGTTGTAAAAAAATTAAGGTTTTTTGTAGTCATGATATTTGGTTTTCTTTCCATGGCTGAGAAATGGTCAAAAAATTAAGGTTTTTCTGAGTCATGATATTTTATCTTTAATGCTATGGTTAAAAATAGTTATAAGTATTTTATCTTTAACATCATGACTAAAAATGTTGGAATTTTAAGGTTTTTGAGAGACATGATATTTTATATTTAGTGTCATGCCCAAAAATCATTGGAATTTTAAGGTTTTTCAGAGTCATGATATTTTATCCTTAACGTCACTACTAAAAAATGTTGAAAATTTACTTCGAAAAAAAAAGATGTTATTCCAACATCAACACTTTTTGTTACTAGGATGTTTTTTTACAAAAAAAAAAAAAAAAATTATTGGCTTTTACTGCCATTTTTAAAAAAGTGTTGAAAATTGACAAAAAAAAAAACGTTATTCCAACATCAACATTTTTTCGTTTTTAGACTGTTTTTCATGTTTTTTGGCTAGAGTTCTCATTTTGAGTTTACAGTTCCCGTTTGATAGTTTACATTGTTGTAAGTGCTAGAAAGATTATAGAAGTATGTTAAAAATAGATAGGGAAGTACCAGTATTAATATTATAGTAATTATAGTATTTAAAAAATAAATATTAATGTTAGTATAAGAGTAATAATACTAAATTACCATGTATCTCGATATAAGTGTTAATATAATTATTAATATATAACTAGAGATATAAATATTACTATAAAAATAAGAAATACAAAGTAATAGATTAGGGTAACATGAATAAAAAGAGGAGGAACCATATTGGGTAGAGAATAGAGAAGGGAAAATAAGGGGAAACAGGAAATGAGATAGTCAATTCTAATTTTTGAGTGCTCTTAATTGTTTGAATAATGGGAGCCAACTTCTCCAAGCGATCATCTTGGTTCATATTTTTTGGATTCTTCACAATCTGAAAGGCTTCCTTGATGCATCATTTGTAGGAGCGATTAGCTTAGGCGAAGATTTGAGTGTCTTCCAAGAAAACATGAGGTTTTGTTCAGAATAGATTTTCTATAAGCGCTAAGGTGAAAACCCTTTCATTTTATATATACAAGCCCCTTGTTCTCCTATCCTGGTTTTAAAAGATCTTCTTGTTTCTCAAATATAGCATAAACCATAGGAACAAGAAATTTTTAGACACCTTTTTGTTGGTGGCTATCAATGTTGTGTTTCATAGATCCCATTCTTTGTTTCATAGTTACTACGAGTTTAAATAAGGTTTTATGTAACACACCTAACCCCCTAATGTTGTATTAGGGACGTTGGGCATAATTAGACCTGAAATCCAAGGTTTATTATGAAGATGGGGTTACCAAAATTCCTCTTTATTCCATTACCTCAAATCACAATTTTGATACCCCCATTATCTTCTCCTCAATATCGAGAGCTTTCAAATGATGTAAATTTCATCTCATTCAGAGCTACAGGCACAAAGTTATACTCATTTGAATATTTTACCCTTAAGGAGACACATCATCATCCGTACATGCCCATGTGGATAACATGTGGTAGCATGTGGCCATGCATTTTTCCCACACTGGTCCATTTCCTTGGCCCACCTATTATATCGACCCCTTCCATATTAATGTTTCCATGACATAGGCCTTATCCACAACTCCAAGGGCTACTATATGTTGATACCCCAATATAGTTGATATAGCTAGACCCTATAATATCTTGGTATAACATATCCTCTGATACACCAATACAATATACCCTTTGATACATTGTTATGAGTATAACCCCTGATATGTTGATATATCAATATGGGTAGGTCCCATGATATGTTGATACGTTGAGATATTAGTAATTCCCTATAATTGCAAATCCTTGCACTTCACCAATAGGGCTATGCATTAGTGGCCAACTCAACATGCCACCTCATAACTCTGACCTCTAATCACGACCTCACACATTGAATACAACAACATATCCCCTAACACATGGGATGCTTGATGTGTAGCACGCGTCACTCATATCTGCCTAGTTGAGATGCCAAAAATGTTGAATCTAGGTGACATGTGTCATACATGTGGCACTAACACATCATTGTTTATGATTTCATGTTGACATCATCCATCAAAATTCATGAGCTCCAATACTGTAGTGCCATAAGCTACCACACACATTTAACAAAATTTTTTGCCAAGAAATGTTAGCTCTTTAACCATAGCGCACCATACTAGGACTTCTACTGAAAACATGTATTTTATTCTCCCTGGGCTTGATATGTTGATAAGCCATCTTGTGACTAGCTCTAGGACACAACCTTTGTGTTTGCCATGGGACTAGGGGCTAAGGCCAAGACATATAAACCCAAAACTTTCATAGAATGTTATGTGAAGGATCCATCCCTAAATTCCTTTATGTTTTGAAATACAAGATTCAAACCCCAAATTTCCCTCTTTGCAATGCTTCTTTGTAAAGGGAATCCTTAACCTACCTTGAAAGATGAAGAAAGATTATCAGTAGGCTCCGAGGTATCCTAGGCTCTCATTCCATTCTAGGGGAAATCTTCCCAATGATTAATAGTTTACACTAGTGTGAATTATGGCTAATTTAAACCTTCATCTAGATTCCAATAACTTAAGAGTTCTTTATCAGAACTCTTTCATGTATTCCATCGGATGTTCAAAGAAGTATCTTTCCCTTGAGTCTCCCCCTTTGGAATCAAGGCTTATGTTCATGCCTTCGATATCCACATGATTCAAAAAACCCTCTGATTTCCTTAGTTGGACTAGAGTTTCTTTATTCTTTCTCGGAACAGGCCATGGATGCTAGCAATGGCCAAGAATATAGGTCCTTTAGTCCCATGCTTATTGTTTCATTTAATTCCTATACATATCATGAAAATTATGATACACAAATATATTAGTTATTGAATATTGAGCCCATGAGTTTTATACAATAATTTTAGCCATATCTACTACTTCTCATCATAAATAGACATCATATAGGCCATATTTCCCACTAAGCAGACAAGCACATAAACACAATATATTTTAATATTGATTATTTATTTCTCATTAAGATAGCTTACATTATAGAGATGAAGTCCAAACTTGGTACTCTTATCAAGATCTTATGTTGTCTACAACCAATGAAGGGTGAGTTGTGTTCGACCTCGTCATAGCCTCTATTTTATTGCAATATTTATTATAGTTGCACACCCTTGATCTAGACTAATAAACAATGACGAATATTTTTTTAAGAAATTATATAGGGTGGAGTCATGAAGGTCATTCTCGTACATCAAATTAAGTCATCAAATCCCTTATATCACACCAATACTAGTGTTCTTTGTCGTTGTTATTAGTGGTTTCTCAGTTGCTCAACACAACAAGCACTCGAGGGAAACATCTCCCAAGCTACTAGTGATGTAAGGATGAAGGTCACTCTCCTTCATCCACTTAGAGTTTAGTATGGAGTCTTTCAACCTACATATCTAGGGCTTATTCTTAGTCACAATGTGGCCACTATGAGGCTTGCATAGCACAAGGAGAGCCCTTCATTCAACCAATAGTTCTTCGGTGCCTCTTTTTGGTGCCTTGATGAATAAAATGGATAAGTCATCAACAATAAATTTGACCCTCCATATCAACCTAAGGACTTACTCATTGATATTGCTCGTAGACATCCTGTTTCTAGGATTCATGCACGAGGTTTTGTTTGTAGTTCATTCAAGAGCGTCATCTTGTTTCTCTTCTTATTTGGTTTGCACATACACCTCCTCTACTCTATAAACGCATTTTCCATGAGTGATAGCCTCTTCTTTTTTATTTCCTTATGCTCTATCCTTTGCTCCACTCCATTCCTCTTGCTCTTGTGTTATACTCTCTTTCTCTTGCATGTCCACTCACTCTCATCACGTCCTCAACAAGTGCTTCCTCTCCTTGTGAGGGAGCTTCATTCTCTCCCTTTCCTTGTATTTTATGGGTCAACTTTCCTCAGGTCTCTTTTTTGGAAAGTTTCTTTTCAGGTCTTCCTGAGCTGGTCAATGGTATGATTTCCATACCTTTGAGTAGTTCTAGTATTACAATCCACCCCTTTTATAACTATTAGCACTTATTGCTGCACCATCCCATTATAAATTTTCTTCGAAAAGGTTGAAAACCTTGATATTTATGAACATTTGGTCAACCAATAATCCATTGGAAAATATTAATCCTCTAATTCCATCTCTTTTTTTTCCATCCTCCTCATGGCTTCACATGGTCCATATCATATCAAGGCTTCACCACTTCATTAGCTAGTATTTAAATTATAATTAAAATTATTCCAAGTCTTTTTTCCCATTTACATTTATATGCCTAGACATGGATCAATCATATAATTAATTACAATTACAATATCAATGAGGATTATAAAAAGGGATGTTACAATCTCCTACCCATTAAAGGAACACCACCCTCATTGTTCATACCATATGAGGTGTTATTTCAACATCATTGCACTATTTCAAGCGCTTTTGTTCTTTGCAACAACCTATGCATTGTTACCTTTTAGCTACATCAACTTCCTTGCTCCTTCGTAGAAAAATCATTCTTCATATTATTGATTCTTTCCATTGCTTTAGTAATGGAATTATGCTTCATGGTTTTGGTAACTTTCAGATCTTTGAAATTCATACAAGACATATCAACGAACAACATTATTAATTTTATTTTAGGCATAAGAATTTTCCTAAATTCTTACAAATCTAGATAAAAATATTTTCTTAACCATAATACTTATTTATATGTTTATCCTTCAATGCTTGACAAATATTCACAACTAACAAGTTTATCTCTCTTCTTGCAATTATACATACTCATTCGCACTCCCAATCCAATGAGTGTGTGACAAGTCTCCCCTTCTAGGTAATTAATCACTATTTCAGTGTCTAGGCAATCCCATTCCTTGTTTGATCTACTTGATCAAGATCCTCTTGTCTTGGGGTCCAATATCACTTCAATGGCCTTGTTCCTTGGCTCTCTGCTTTACATCCTTCAACTTTCCCAATGAGGAAATTCACCAATATCCCTCTAAGGAGGAATTACATGGAATAATTCCTATTCTTTTACTGTGCCACTCCTTTTTATAGTCATCATATATCTTTCTAAAATAAATACATAGTCCCAACTGTATCACATGCATATAAGTCCCATGATATTTATCATGAGATTTTCAATAAATTTTTATTTTTTCCCAAACTTGCTTCATATAGAAGTCAAGTCTCACAACTGGGAAACTGTTTTCATAATGTTGGACTCTTTGCAAGGAATAATATTTTTATATTTTTTCATGGATTTACATCCCATGCCATTCTCAACATATTCTACCAGAAATATGTTTTCACACTCATTGAAACAATGTTAGTTTCTTTGGCATAACATCCTTTCAATATACCATTTACAAAAATTACTAAATTGGTTTCAACACTATCACATAGTCAATAATTTTCATGTTTAGTTGCATAATAAGAAAATTGAAGGAAACATCAATGCACTACAAAATTCATTCCATATCATGTTGCAACCATTTTAGAGAAACTATGGCACTCAGAGTTTTCATGTCAATATTTCATATTTTGTCAAGTTCTAAAGTTACATTATCACTCTCTCCTTTAAATATAGGATTCAAGGTTCCACACTTCAAGTGTTGAGTTAGGGGCTATTAACACATTAAAAAATGGTCACGTAGGGTTAAAACAACATAAAAGGGATCCCTTCACTAATCTCAAATGAAAATCTTCTTTAAGGCCCTTGACTAGATTAAAGGTTTATTCACTGACCTCCCTAATCAACAAGGTTAAAGTCATAATTCAACTCAAGTTGTTGTGACTCAAATGTTTCTAATACATCCCCTTTCTAAAGTTACAATTTTAAGTTTTAACCGTGAATAACTAATCATTGAAAACATATTTTTAATAAAATAGAAAAGATACAATGGAAACACACACATTTACATAGATATTTAATCCTTGAAATCCAAACCTCAGAAAACTAGCAAGCTTTTTTTTTTGTTATCTCTTATGTAGAATATATTACAATACAATATATATCTTGTTTCATATGAACTACCAATCCAACCATAGTTCCATAACTAAAACTACAAAAACTTGGGTGCCAAAAACGGATGCAAAAAACAACTCGAAAAATTTCTTTCGAGGTGTTATGCCGAACCACATGTGGGGGGGCTCCCACCCTTTGCATAACCCCAAACGAGGGGCAGGTGAACAAGCCACCCTAGGATCCTTATTTGTTTGTGGTGTATATAATTCGTGTAAAGAATATAACACATAACCAACATTCTCCCACTTGTTGTTTTCATTGGATTCATGGGGCCAGAGGAGTACATTGTCAACATTTTAGGGTAATCATGTCATTCTACACCAAGAAAACATTTTAGTGGTCATAGATTTTGTTAATGCATCCGAAAAATTCTTCAAAGTGTCCAACTTTTCTAGCATCACCTTCTTGTCTTGAATCATATCCCTCATAGAGTGATACTGAAGATCAATATGCTTTGTCTTCAAGTGATAAGAAGGGTTCTTTACGAAGAAAATTGCACTTTGATTGTCACATTCTATCCATATATATATTGATGTACAACCCCATGCATGAACAAAATCTCAGTAACCAAACTGCTTTGTTGTTTGCATGAGTGACTTCCACGTATTCAACTTTTGTAGTTGAAAGTGCCACTATAGATTGCCTCTTGCTCATCCACTTGATTGCTCCTCCAAATAAGTTAAACACATACCCACTTGTAGATCTTCTACAATCCATATCTCCAACCCAATATGTATAAAAAAATCCATGAATCCAACACTTTGTCCAATCTTATTTCACTGTTCTTCCTTGATATCACAATCCATATCTAGTAATGCCACACATATACCTGAAACCTCTCTTTCCTATTGTCCAATGCTCCCTCCCAAATTTTGACATACACTTGCTCAATACTCCCATTGCATATGCAATGTACAGTCTGGTACAAACCATCGCATACATCAAAATTATAACTGCACTAGGATAAGGAACACGAGACATATTCTCTTCCTCTACTTGTGTCTTGGGACACATATTTTCAGATAACATTACACCTATAGGAATAGGGACCTTCACCAATTTACTTTTCTTTCATATTAACCTCTGCAATATTGTCTCAATATGCTTTCTCTAATTCAACTAGAATTTCCTCTTTGCTCAATCTCTTTCAATTTCCATGCCCAAGATAAAATTTCCAGCACCAATTTCCTTCATGTCAAATTTATAGGACAACTAAGTTTTCACTTCTTGAATGATTTTCATGCCATTTTTAATCAACAACATATCATCTACACAAGACCAAATAACTAAGATGATCAATGACTAATTTAAATTACAAAAAGTGATCTAATTTGCTCCTCGTGAATCCAAGTCCCTATCTATATATATATGTGTGTGTGTGTGTGTGTCAAAATTTTGATACCACATCCTTGGTGATTGCTTCAATCCATGCAAGGAAGTTTTCACCTACATACTAACTCTTTCTTACCCTTCATAGTAAATCCTTTTGGATACCTCATTTAGATCTCTTCTTCTAGATCCCTATGTAGGAATGCTATCTTCACATCCATATGCTCTACCTCAAAATCAGAAGCACCAAAAAAAAATGAAACAAATCTAATATAAGCTAACTTTGCAATAGGAGAAAAAATATCACCAAAGTCAATTCCTTGCACCTGGGAATAGCCTTTTGCTACTAATTGAGATTTGAATCTCTCCACTTTTCCTTTTACATTCAAACCATGGCCTTCTTCTAGAGTTTTCCATCCTATGAATCCATTACCTCCCTCACAGTTCTAGGATCATCATCTATGATAAACCAAGCAATATTTGAAGAGAAATCAGGTGGAGTATACCTTTCTAGCTACCTTCTTTCCCAAACTAGTCTCCTCAAAACTGGAGTATGTGGTTCTTCTTCTTCTCCTATTCTTCTATAGAGTTTAAATAATAATCCTTTAGTTCAAACTCTATCCTCTCTAGTTCTTTATCCCTTGGTAAGACTTCATGTTTGATAACATCATTCACTTCTTAAATGTCACATCTTGACTATACACAACCTTCTCTGTTTCCAGGTTCTAAAGCTTGTAACATTTTAAACCATCTTTATAACCAATAAAGATGCACCTTTCAAATTTTCTATCCAACTTAGTTTTTGTTTTCCTTTGGAACATGTACATATGCATCACAACCAAATACTTTGAGATGTGTGAGAGATGGTTTCTTATTAGTTAATACCTCATGTGAGTCTTATCATCCAATGTTGATGAAGGTGATCCATTTACGAAGTAACATGTAGTATCCAATGCCTTTTCCTAGAATTCTAGTCCTAACCTAACACCATTGTGCATGCTCCTTGATTTTTCCATCAACTTCCTATTCATTCTTTTTGCAACTCCATTCCATTGAGGTGTGTATGTGCTAGTATTCTACCATGATATGCCACACCTTTGATATAAATATTCAATATCCTTCTCATAGAACTCTCCACCATTATTCATCCTTAACACCTTTATTTGTTTCTCTGTGTGATTCAACACCGAAGCCTTAAATTATTTTCATGTATCAAAGACTTCATATTTATTCCTCACCTTGAGAAGTCATCCATTGATAAGACATAATACACAGATTTACGTAATGATGGAACCGACATAGGTCCAAACACATCATTGTTCTCTAGTTGTAGTATTCCCTTTTCCCTTTTAGAACAAAGGAAAATCTCACCCGATTCTTCTTTCTGTATAAACAATGTTCATAGAAATCAAAATTCAGAGAGCATTTATACATACCTTCTACCATACCATTACCATAATGTACTTGAAGTCCATTCTCTTTTGATATGTCCTAGTATTTGATGCCACAAAATAGTCTTTTCTCCTGAAGTTGCAAGAATTTTTGTTTCTTTTTCTCAACTCCTAGGAACAAAAAAACCATTGCACCCAACACTAACAATGATTCCCAACAACTTATATAGAGTTCCAATCTAAAATCCCATCAACAATACCATTTCTCCTTGAACCATCCTATCGACATCCTTTTCAAACACTTATTTTACACATGCATCACTCATCTTGCTTGCAAAAATCAAATTTCTAGCTAATCTTGGAATATGCATAACACCAAAGAGTGTCCTAATCCTTCCATCTATGAGTTTCAACTTTAATATTCCATTCCTATGATTTTGACTGTCGACTTGTCTCCAAAGAAAACATCACCACTATAGAATATTTCATACTCACAAAACCACTCCTTGTGAGGATTCATACGAAACGATGCACCTAATTTGACCAACCATGCCTCATGATCTATTTGTGAACTTGAAGAAGCTAATTACACATCCCCTCGCTCATCTGAGAAGGTTTTTTCTTCTACAATGGAGAATCTTAAGATCCCTTCCCTTTCTCTACAATTTTGGATTTTGTAATAGCCCTAATGATTAGTTAAGTCAAAAAAGAATTTAGGGTTTTTCCTTAGGAGTTTAGGGCATTAATATTTATCACAAAACACCATTAAATTTGCTCAAAATTGGAAATCTCTAGCAAAAAATTGTGCAACCAAAAAATTAAAAATTTCATAAATGTAGTAGTATTTATTAGATGGAATTTATTGGAGGAATTCATTTTATATGAATTTCAAAGAGAGAACTTCATAGATCACCTTTCTCAGAATATTAATAGCCTTTTTTAATATTGAAATTGTAAATGCCAAGGATTTAACTCTCTAAGTTTGACCTCCCCATATTGGTAAGAAAAATTCAAAGGTTTTGGCCTCACTCAGACTGGTGGAAGAATAATCACTCGACCTCTTGATTTTATCGTTGGCACAAAATGGAATATGGGCCTCGTTATTCACCTAGTGACCCCTTCTCACGAAATAATTATTTCATATGAGAGCATACTCCTAGCCTCATTTAACCTTATTCACCTTAAAAATTCAATCCCAACAACTCCCATAGCCTATTCATCTCAATCCTGACTATTGCCCTTCACGAGCTCAATGCCTCACTTGAAATATGGCCCTATTTGTAACATCCCCTGGTTGATTTTCTATGTAAATAAAAATAATAACCAAGGTCACGGGACACATATTCCAAGATGAATGTTGGGAAAAAAATAGTGATGGGAATCATTGGTGATTAATTAATGGCTATGGAAATGGGCAAAGGAATTGGCAAAGGCAAAGTGGAAATAATTGGTATTTTATTTATGAAATAAAGGAAAAATATGAGAAGAGGGAGATGAAAGTTTATAGATTTTCATGTGAGGAAAATTGAAGGAAAGTGAGAGGAAAATGACGAAAATAGAGGCCTCAATGACAAAAACGCTTCCGAGGATCAGTTCACAACTTTTTGTTAGTTTTAGCTTGGATCTCTTTTCTATTCTCTCACACTCTTGCACAATTAGAGAAATTTTGAAGCATTCTTAGAGAATTTTGGCATACTTGGATTGGAAAAATAAGGCAAGGTAAAGTGGGAAAGCGCAAGGGAACAAGTGCATCAACAACTACAATTGGATATATTTACAAGTAACATGTTGCATGTGTAATTTCCTTTTTGATTAATGGATGCATGGTAGATGCATGAGGTTTTATGGTTATGTGTTGTCATTGGCATAGAGGATTTCCTGGATTAAAAGTGGTTTTAGCCTTGCCTTGCCATTTCCTAGATAGCCATGATGTTTTTGGTTTTTCCACTTGATTTCTTTCTGATTGGTGCTCATAATTCCTTATGGTTGTGGTTTGGAAAAAACACTTTGCAAGCCCTCGAACAACTTGGGTTGAGTTACTAGTCTTTGATCCTAGGTTGGAAAAACACTCTCTAGCCCTTGGTCGGTTGAGTTACTAGTCCTGGAGTCAGGTTGGACAAACACTTTGGAGCCCTAAAAGGTTATGGGTTGAGTTACTAGTTCCTGGAGCATTGTATAGCTTGGGTAGAAATCGATCGGGTTGGTGTTAGTGATGTTTGACCGTGCGATGGAATCACTAGTTGAGGGTTGAGGTGGTTTGGCCTCTGGAAGCCCTGGTTTGGTTTTGTTTGGTTTATTCCATGAGATCCCACATTCACTCTTGGAATATGGCATGGGGTTTGTTATGAAGAATTTTCATGATTGCAGACAAAGGTGAATACCCTAGATCTAATGGACTAATCTAGAATAACAAAAGACAAAAAAACACGATGTTTCCCTTAGAGAAATTAGAGTATGGGAAAGAATCCTACCTCGAATTTGTAGCAAACCTTCCTTTCCTCCTTGCTTGTAATCTCCAACTCTAGCTCCAAGTGTTATAATTAGAACCTGCATACACGCCAAAAACAAGAAAAGGATCCCCAACATCCACGTAGCATAATCTAAAATCTATATTTAATGAATCAAAATGGAATTGAAATACATGATTGCAAACATAACATAACACATATAGGAAAACAAGATGCTCTTTTTATTGATAAATATAGGAGAGAGATTACAACCATAAATAGAAACTAATCTTGTAAATGTCTTGCCAAGTTGACTTGTCCTTCCTTTCCACAAAGCATGCCTCAATATCAACCCTAATGCATAAATGTGATGACTTCTTAGGCTCAAAGAAGCAGCATAAGGGCACTATCAATCTCTAAATGACAACCCAAACCTTATGGGAGGTAGTAAATTTATAGGAGTGTGGTAGTTAGGATATTATTATCCAATTACCAATCTAGGCTTGAGATCCAGTTAAGAGGGGAAGAGGAGTTCAAGGGATAAGATATAAGGTCTCCCAGATAGGATTTGAGCTCTATGTCCATGGTAAATGGTTAAAACTACCTTGGAAGCTTCTAGAAGAGGAAGCTTTGTAAATATTTTTTGATTTTCCTGAATTTATAGAATAAGTGCACATGCAAAATGGAGCAACATGTGCTCACTAGCATTGGTGAACAAGCATGCGACATGCGTTGGACACAAGTGGCTAAGGAGGCAAGGTGCATTGGGGCTAAAAACAATGTTTTTGAGCTAATTGTCCTTGATTTTTTTTGAAGAAGTGATGCTTAGGGATTTGTGAAGGGGTTATAATAAAGTGTTCCATGATGTTGATTAATCTAGTTTGCGGGTCTATTGTGCTGATGTGACAAAAAGGCCTATAACAGATTTCCCCCTAAAGTATAAAGTCAGAAGAAATGGCTAAGGATTGAAGTGCTCTACCTTGTGACAAGTCCAGATCAAGAACAACTGGTTGAGATCATCATCTTTTACAATACATTTTCATCATGATATCTTCATGAGGGAGGCATACCTATGCTCAACATATAAGCCAATATTACATGTACAATGATCAATAAGTCTTGTCCAATAATGACAGAGAGTGAACCCATTCCTAGATAGTCTTCTGTATGATCATATCCATCACACTTTTGTGATCTTATATTAATCCTAAAATCACAACTCAGATAAATGGAACTACATCCAGGGTATTCTTTCTCGTTCACTCATTCGTTCGATAATACAAGTCTAACAATGTGAATAAATGAGCTGATGTTGAACATGGTAAACTCCATCTGATTACCATCCAATTATGTAAGTCATTAATAGATGCGATGGAAACCATTGATGATGTTAATGACTCTCAAGGTACTAGAGTATAATCTGTATGGTGTGAATAGGTGAGTTGAAGTCAATCACCACACATAATCCTTCGATCGAAGGCCAATGATGAAAACATGTCGACGAAATCAAGGAAACTTTACATTGATATATGCAAGTCCCAAGGCACTGAAGGGAGTTTCTAAGTCAACTTCTTGGATAATGAGTTGATGTCAATAGGGAAAAACCCACCGTAGGAGGAAATTGATGTATCCCCCATCAATGACATGAAATATGTATCAAGATTTGAGACAGAATAATGCTGATGTAGAGCTGGTTCAGGAATGACAGACATGAATGAACGCTTAAGAGCATTGTAGGAGATATTAATTGAAGGAATTCTCTTGAACATATCAGTGACACTTTATGGATTTGGCATAATTGACTGAAAGCCGAATGTGGAGGATTTTAATATGGAGTGATGAACCAAAGAGGCAAGTGGATTTAACAACCCAACAATCATGGAGATGAGGTGAAATAATCTCATGTTTAAGAGCAACTTGTTGCCATTAATAGGTGAAATACCACATTTTCCCAATTTCCCCAACCATTTCTGGTTAGTACCTCATTAATTTTGACAAGCTTGAGGAGGATAACATATGCTTGATTTATAAGTTCATCCTTTGAATGAATCCTTTTGAGTATTTTTAACAAACCTTGAGAAGGAGTGGTTCAGTCCCAACATGTTCGACAAGTCCAACATTGTTTGATGATTTTATGAGTTTGTTGTCGTTCTGTATTTTTTAGGTTGAGGGAGTAAACATGTTGGATAACATCAAAACCACTTTGGAAGCTGGGATCTAGCCTTGCCAGCTTCAGAGAGGGATCTCTCTATTTAATTTAGCTTTTTTTTAGGCTAGCTATGATTGTACTTGTTTGTTTTTTTCGAAAGGCTTGGCTGATTTGAGTGTTATAATTCCATTGGGCTATGGAGTCTATAAACTAAAATGGAGTTTGGCATCAATTTTTAGAGGAATTCTCACAGGGAAAGATAGGTTGTAGTAAATGGATCTTTTCAGAATTTAAATGGATGGTGGAAAACAAAAAGTGTAAGGTTCAATAGAGACCAAAGAGAAATTAAGAATTCATTGATCTGACTTTAGTGGAAAACATCAAAATTAGCAACAACCAAAATAGGGCGCTCTAGATAACGAATCCTATTTATCACAGTTTCTATTGATTAATTGAGATATTTAGAAAAAAAAAGGAAAGAAATAACAGTATTTGAACAAGTAGATAGTAGAAACACATCACCATTTAAAACACCACACCACATGAATCCTGTGAAAGGTCCCTATATTATTGATGCTCTAGTACTTCAAAATTACAATATGTAGTAAGAAATTACATTCAGAAATCAACTTGTAATACCTCTAAAGATGAAGTATTTATACTAATAATTACAATAATGCTTTACAAACTCGTTATCAAACTGACAATGTATTATTAGTCTAGTTACAAACTAATATAATCTAATCCTGACAAAAAAATAGGCCACATAGGCCGTTGAGGAAAATGGTGGCCCTGTTTGGGTGGTTTCTATTGCTGAGTCATTCAAAACAGAATGTGATGTTGAACTGAAACTTGCGCTGGTTGCTATGCTGGAAGAACTTTTCATTGCTATTGAGTTATTCCTTAGTCCAGTAAATCAAGTAACTCTTCCAATCTCTTTTCATATGGTACTGTTGACTTTGTCACCCTGTGCTAGATTTCATCTACCTTTGTATACTTAGCAAAATTTGGTTTCACGGTAAAAATGTGTTTTACCTCATTCTGCACATGGAAGTCATTTGACATGGTCTCTAGAAATGCCTTTTCTGTCATGCTCCCTTTGATTCCACTGAACGTGATGCTGCTTTTGGGTACCTCCTTCATCTTCTGGATATAGTCCTCCTGAGTGATCAGCTTGTCATTGATGACATAGATACTAGGCAGTCCCTTCTGCAATAAGGCTTCAACCTTGTTTGTAAATCTGTTCACTTGTAGCTCCAAGGTTTCACGCCTTTCCTCCAACTAGTCAATAACATTTCTCTTAGTCAAGACTTTCTTGACCTCCAGAATGGTGGCAGTTCTATCACTCACTCCCATTTCCCCCAGCTCATATATTTAATTTGAATTTAAGAACCTCATAATATTGGCAACTTCAGTTGGCATTTCTCCCAATTTTCCCTTCCTTGCACAATGGTCTCAGTGGCCTTCTCTATTAACTCTTTCTGCTCAAATATAATTTGAATAGAAGGCCAAATCTCATTCATTGAGTCAAGTATGTTCATCCAAATTGTTTCCTTGGCTTGGGCCAAGGTCTGGCCAATAGATGTATCTCTCTCTACCTGGCGCAGCTTTTCCAAAAGTCTTTGAGATTTTTCCAATTCAGTAGTCCGAGCAGCTTCAGCTTTGGCCTTCTGGACTTCCAAAGCTTTGAGTTGTTCCTGCAAGGTCTCAATTTCCTTTGACTACAATGACATGTTTTGCAGTGTCTGTGCCACCTGTTCAGCACTGGGTGTCTGAGTTGAAGTAGTAGGGGTAGTAGTTGTTCCTGTTGATGGAAATTGAGAAAGAGGTACAACATCCAAGGGAACAATGGCCATCTTCAAGCTGTATTCCTTCTCCTTTATCAGCTTTTCCAACTCTTCTTCCATCTGCCTGATCTATATGTTTTGATCAATAATTAGTTTCATCATGTCTTCTTTCTGAGCTTCACCTTCTGCAATGTCCTTGGTCATTGGATCTTCTATAGCTGGTAGCTTGAGTTGTTTCCTCAATGCTGCAATGTCCAAGTTTTTCTTCTTAATAATTTCTTCAGTAGCAATAACATCCTTAGGGTCATACCCTATCTTAATCACCAAGTCTTCCAAAGACTTGATCCTGTTGTCTTTGGCCAAGGAGGAGACCTTCTCCATCTTCAACTATGACTGCACATTTGCAAAAGAAACTTGCAATTTGGATAAAGACATGGCAATGTTAGTGAGAGTGGAGGATATCATCTCACCAGTTTGTTTGTGCATCTCCATTTGATCAATGGGATGTATGTCCTTTGTACTGAACTCAAAGGTGGTGCTCTTGTAGTTGGCTTCTATTTTGGTTTGTGAAGGTTGGGCCTCAAGAAAGGCCATCTGCATTCTTCCATGTTTAGTATCAAACACTAACATAAGTCTACTTTGTGAACTGAAAGTCTGCTTCCAGAATTGGTTGTAGGTGTTGTTCTTCAAGATTTCATTCCTGAGCTTTATTTCTCTGTACCTATCAAACACTGTCTTCTCTTTTTCTGTCTGGATAGTGTGTGATTCTAACTCAGTCTCCTTATGACCCTATGAAGAGGAAGGTTTAGAAGGAGATGTAGTAAACTTGGTGGTGAATCTGTGATGATGATAGCAACCCGTTCTTCAATTTCTTTGTCTATTTCTGGTTTGTCAGTCACCTTGGGCCTCTTTCTGCAACTAATTCTAGATTATTTTGCTTCACTCCCGGTTGTAGATGATGACCCTTCCTCCCTCTACCTTTTGCTGGATTTTTCCTGAGGAATAGGAGTCTACAAACTGGAAGTGGATACAATCTGCTCTTCAACTTCCTATAGGGTATTTTCTGCCCATTCCAACTGATTGGCATATTGTTCTATGTCTGGCCTAGAAGTATGGACATAGGGAGTGTTCTTATTGTCCACTCTGAGTTTTGAAATGATGCTACAGGGGTCATAAGACCCTGTGAAGCTCAAGATAAACTTCATTTCCTTCAATATATTATCTTCCTCCTCACCTGCAGTCCTTGTGTTGCAAACAAATGGGCCCACCTGTGTTTAATCCTAAATTGTGCCTTCTGCTTTGCTACTACAAATTGGATCTCATCTCAGTTTAACATTTTCCTGATATATTCTAGTGAAAAGATCCTCATTGGGATGTACTTGGAGATCTTGTAGGGGGGGGGGGGGAATTCACATCCATAGACTCTAATCTCTGTGTAGTTTTGGTAGAGGTACCAATCTCTGGTCTTTTCTTGGTCTAATAGATGTAGTATTCTTTTGATCTCCTCACTGATCTTGGGATGCACTATGTTGTAGAGAATGTTCATAGCTGGATGAACAAAATCTTCTATAAATTTCTTGTAGAAGAATTCTTGTTGTTCTTTCATGACAAATGAAGTTCGAAAGATTATTGGTTTTTGTTACCCTGCATCATCCAATTTCTGCAATGCAAAACTGAAATTTTTTGCTTGATAGTAGATGAACATGTAAATTAAAACAAAGGTGTAACTGAACACCTGCTCTGTGGGAAACTTGATGAACTGCTCATGGATATTGTTAAGCCAAGAATTGACTAAAATTGAAAATTGTAGAGGGCTTGCTGTCTGTGGAAAATGTGGAGAGGAATCCTAAAATGGGCTCATCTACCCATTGATTAGAATGATAGCCTAGAATGTGAGAAAGGATGGAAATAATT
Source organism: Pinus tabuliformis (assembly GCA_031772625.1). Taxonomy (NCBI): domain Eukaryota; kingdom Viridiplantae; phylum Streptophyta; class Pinopsida; order Pinales; family Pinaceae; genus Pinus; species Pinus tabuliformis. The sequence goes on from CM062804.1 coordinate 1,576,205,854, forward strand.
TGTTTAGCCTGATGAGGGAAAATGGAAGAAGGATAAGGAGGATTCATCTTGGGCAATTGGGCATTCTCTGGTAAGAAAATCTCAAAAATTCTAGCTCTGGTTGCAAAATCCATCTTTTGATAAAGCTAGGTGAGGGCTTCTAAGGAGAAAGGTGCAACATTTTCCACAGAAGGGGCTAGCAATGTTTAGTCGATAGACTTGGCTGTAATGGTGAACAGAATGTCACCTGTAGGGGAAATTATGGCTCTTAGGGTAGGGATGTAATAAGCTTGGCATCTTTTGGTGAATTCTGGGGCTTATAATGTCAGAGGAAAAATGTAGTGGGGAAGATTTTACTCCTAGAGTCCTACCTCATCAGTTTTATCAGCGTGTTTATCCTCTAGCCAGCAATATAACTTGAGGAAATCACAGTCATAGAGTGTTTTAGTTATCCAGTAATCTTTGTCTGCTAATGGCATATGATCCAGGTCTATAGAAGGTGGAATTAACGGGTTAATGGCCCAGTCCTGGGTCTTAGTTTTAGGAGGCATGGTTGTAGTAGTTTTCTAAACAAAATGAATACACAAAGGAGGCTTACCGGGCTCAGAAAAGATAACAATCTGTCAGGTGAAAAAGAACAAGGAGGTCAGCGATTGTCGGGATGCTGGTGGCGATGAAGCTCTGGTAGAGGTCGCTGCAGAAATTTACAGGGAAAATTTTAAGAATCACCCTAAATTTATATGTATAATAAATGGGTGAATCCCCATGATACGTAGGAAAAATGCGAGGTGATTTTATCACTAATATAATATATATATATATATATATATATATATATATATATATATATATATATATATATATATATATATATATATATATATACATATATATATATATATATATATATATATATATACATACATATATATATATATACATACATATATATATATATATACATACATATATATATATATATACATATATATATCTATATATATATATATATATATATATATATATATATACACACACACATATATATATATATACATATATATATATATATATACATATATATATATATATATATGTGTGTGTGTATATATATATATATATATATATATATATATATATATATATATATATGGCGAATCTCTCACCAGATTATATTATCTTGTAAAGTCATGGCAAATCTTTCACTAAATTATAAAATCTTGTAAGATCTTGGAGAATCTTTCACTGAATAATAGAACATTGTGAAGTCTTGGCGAATGTTTTGTTAAAGTATGAAACCATATATGATAATAATAGAACATATTCATTAAATTGTAATATACTAACATACATGTTTGGAAAAAAGAAACATAATTTTCACTTCCTACAAACAATGTTGCAAGTTTTAGTGGCCATGTTTGTCATGGTAGAAGAGATTAATGTTTTCTCTACCACTTTTGTCAAGATACCACTTTTGCCAAGCTATCAAATTTCTTTCTTATTCCATAGACTCCAACTGCGAGATAAAAAAAAAAACACATGAAATTTGTTTACCCCAACACACCGACAAGTAGCAAGCCCCAACTATATAATATAATGAAGTAGTAGGTCTCCCAAAGGCTTGAAGGGGATCTAATGGAAAGAAGTGACCATTGTCAGAAGCCTTCCAAACAATATATAAATATATAAATGTAGATTTATTATTATTTTAATTGGAAATCTTCAATTAAATAATAAAATTTAATTACGTCTCTCCCAATCTAAATTTATTATTAGCATAATTCACTACCTTCATACCATTTTTAACAGCATTGTAACATGTGGATTAATTTCCTTTTGGTGCACAATCTCCGCCTTTTGGGACAATATGGTGCAGTGACCCAACCCCTACAGATCATTACGAAAAACTAAGAATAACAGAGAAGATGAAAGGTTGTACAAACCAGCATATTTTTCAAACAAATAATCCAAGATTAGTACCTTAACTTTTTCATGAAGATATCATATTGAGAATGTTTGAAAAATGGTGGGAAATCTGGGCAGCGACTATCTCTCTTCTGCGAGGGTGATGCGGAAAGAGTTAAGATTTCATTGTTTTGATTTTTTTTTTTTATTAAATCAGAAAAACCAATATTAATGGAGATATCGGTAATTTTTACTAAATTTTGTGAAGTGACTAAATGTAGCTTTAACCATTCACCTTAAGATTTTTTTTACAATATAATTTCCTAAGTCTATTTAATATCTTCATTATCATAAAAACCAATCTATATCCATCTTAACTCCACATCTACCACTCTGAGAGGGATGAAATCTATTTATCCCTCCCAGCACTTGGTAGACCTAGAATTAAGATGGATCTAAGTTGATAGAATTTCCCCTTTAAATAGTCTATGCTCACATGAATACCATGGTATTGCCATGGGTCAATACCATGGGTTATCATAAACCTGGAGCTTAAAAACTACTATTTGTAATTTATAAAACTTAATAAAATTAATAATTGATTTTTATTTTATTTTTTTTATTTTAACCAAGTTAAAATGTTTAAGTGACATTAAATTACAAGATCCATTTTTACTCTTGATCTACCAAGCCCCGAGAGGGATCAAATATTTTTTTACTCTATGTTAGTTTGCATATCACGATATTTGATCCAGAATAAAGATGGATCTATGCTAGTTTAATTCCCCCTTTAAATGGGCCGCATTCCATATGAATACCATGGGTCAATACCATGTGCCATATTTATTTTTATTAATACTAATATTAGGGTTAATAATGTTTTTTTGCATGGTATTAATAATAATTTGGCCCATGGTATTTGGACCATAGGCTTCAGCTGAATATAATTTTTTTTTTGAGTGTTCATATAAGGTGGCTTATGGAGTAAATATAAAAATGTTTTATTTATTTACCATACCTCTCGTTTATTTATATTTTTATTAATTTACCATATCTCTTTTATAAATATGGTATTTGGCCCATAGGATTCAATTAAATAAAACCTCTTTTTTGAGCCTTCTTAAATAGAAAGAGGAAGAGAGTTATGGACTAAATATAGAAAGAGGTTTTATTTATTTACCATACCTATAGTTTATTTATATTTTTATTTATTTACCATACCTTTGGAGTAAGTATAAAAAGAACTTTTATTTATTTACCATACCTCCACTGTATTTATATTTATATTTATAACTATCATAAATACATTTTCTTAAAAATGAGGGCGAATGGAAGATTGTAACTCCTAATTTCAATGGCTAAATTTACTTTTTTTACCCTCGCCCTTAAAATAAGGTGGGCTAACCTCCATACCTAATTTTTTTATAAAATAAATTTGAGGCGATTTGTAACAATGTACTATGATACCAAATATTCGCCCAATAAAAATATAAAATCCCTTAATTTAGCCCAAGGGCAAAAATTTGCCCCTAAAATTTTCCATGGCAGGAAATAATGGATAGAAGAAAGAAATGAGAAGTAAAGATTAAGCGTGATGAGCTTGGCATTTATTTAAACGTAGAGGCAAAGTCCCGTTGGGAATGGCATGGGGCCGTTACTGAATGGTTACCCAGGAGAATTAAATGAGAAACTGGTATTATGTGGGAAGGCATTTAATTGGAGCAACGGTCTAGGCAAGTGGTACGCGAAGAGTGGTGGAGGAGGAGTGGCGGGGGCATGGTAGGAACAGATACATGATAGCCAGTTTCTAGAGCGGGTGATGGGCAGTAAGCAGTTTCAGCAAGGGGGGATGTGAAATCACCGCGATGCTCCACGTAGGGAGTAGGGCCCGGTGGAAGAAACTGCCTTCTGGACCCCTCTCCAGTTGTAAAGGGTGAATGCGAGGGGGGGCGAAAAAGGACACTAGCCGTGGATGAAGCGGGGGACCAGATCCCAAGGTGTCAAATGAGACTAAGGGTTAATCACAAATGACAAAAACACTTGTCCACTTGCGCTTGTATGATTTTCTTTTCAAACTTAGGATAAAGGGGAAATATAAGGTAATGAAAAACTTTATCCCCGCGCATATAATTATCCTTTAAACTTAGGATAAGGGATTAATAATAAACATTTTGAAATACATAATGCATAGCTTGCACTTCTTCCCTTTTTCCCTATCCTCAAACTTAGGATAAAATTTATGCATGTTGATATTTAAGCAAACCACCTAATCTACCTACCCTTAGCTAGACTAGCATTTTTATTTTAATCTCCAGGGTGCATTTAGACTAGCAAACCCATTTTTATTTTCTTTAATGTAGAAAGAAAAACTATCTAGCCTATCCCTTATTTCTTCTATTGACCGAGAATAAACAGTTGGGTCAATGTCATTTTCTACCAACTAATGATTTACCCAGATTAAACTGTTCGATAAACCTTTATTCTCTATCTAATTTATAGAAATTTAAAGAATACTAATCATGATTAAGCAATATGATTAAACTAAAGCAAATGATTGTGGCATTTTGAACAAGATGCACATAACTTTATTTTATAGAAATGACGAAAAAACTATGTATGAGCAGTGGAATTTAGACTTGCAACACTTTCAATATTATCTTTTTTTTTTTTTTTTTTTTTTTCTTTCTTCTGGTGGGGTTCAATCTTTCTTGTTTTTGAATATTTTTGTTTTTCTCTTTATTTTTTTATGTTTTTTATACCCTCTTTTCATGTTTTATTCTATCTTTTCTTTTATTTGGAAATCATTGGAAGATCGACAAGTATTTACAAAATAGGATTCCTGAAATACATCACTCAATTACGTTGAGATCCTATAAATTATCGGACCCTAACAGTGTCTAGGGAAGGCATAACTCAATTCATTTTTCATGTTTAGAGAGTTAGGAGAACCTCTTAGCCATGTTTGACTAAGATTTTCCTTTTTCATAAATAATCTATCCCAGCCTGGAAAAGGGTTAAACTTATACTTGGTAGATGTCCTTCCATTTACTTTAACGAGTTTGAAAAGACAAGTTCTTTGCAATATTTTCATGTTTGGGGAGTCTAAAAAAAGTTGAAAGAGGACTCCTCTTAGATGAACAAGTGGTATAAATGGTAGCAAATAATTTTGGTCATGATGGAACTACTCAAAACACATAGAGGTCGAAAGGCTGGCTAATAAGACCACTCATCGCAATGGTTTCTCAAGAAATGGTAAAACAATCAAGTGAAAGTGTATAATCGGCCAAGAAGATGGTGACAATGGAATGAGAAAACAAAGGTTCATCTAGTAGAATCAGGCTGATAAAAATGGTAATCACGAGGGATAGGATGAGAATGGTTTCATTTTTACACAAGCTTGAAAAATGGGAAACTATGCTTGAAATTAGGAGTGGTTTCATTTTTACACAAGCTTGAAGCATATAGAAATTGTGTTTAAGACTACTTGGAAGTAGTTTCATTTTTACACAAGCTTGAAACAAGGAAAAACCATGCTAGAGAGTAAGAGCAGTTTCATTTTTACACAATCTTGAAATGAAGAAAACTATGTTTGACAGTGATTGGATTTCATACCCCCAACATATTAATGCAATTCTAGGAACATACCCCACGACCTTCATTTCATTCACCTAAGTAGACTACTAGCTATTAATAGGTGGATGGAATGAAGGTTCATTTATGAGATCAAGTGAAATACTCGATTAGGAATTTACAAGATCTAATCAAAGACTTGAATTGGAAGGGGATTTGTTTCATTTTTTAACAAGCTTGACACAACAAAATAACTATGCTCATGGAACCTTGTTTCATTTTTAATGATATTGACACAAGAAAAGGAACTATGCTCCAGGAAACTTGTTTCATTCTTTAACGAGCTTGATACAAGAAAATAAACTCTACTCTGCGAACCTTGTTTCATTTTTTAAGGAGTTTGACAAAAGGAAATGAACTCTGCTATGGGAACCTTGTTTCATTTTTTAAGGATATTGACACAAGAAAAGGAACTCTACTCCAAGATCTCTGGTTATATTAATCATGGCTCCCTAGAGACCATGGCTTCCAAGAAGCTCTCATAATATGGGAGAACAATTCTCTAGAAGGGATACATATCAAAGGATTCAATTAAATGATGCACTACATCACCTACTAGATCATCAGTAGACGCAGGCATGGAATAGGTTGCCACATAATTAACCTATGGTGGGGGAGATACCACTTGCATATAAGGACCATTTAGGGAAGATGGTTGATTAGACGTGAAATTAGGACTAAAGAACAGAATTTTTTCAACAGAAATATGCTCTGAGAACCTTGTTTCATATTTTAACGAGCTTGACACAAGAAAATGAACTCTAATATGGGAATCTTGTTTCATTTTTTAAGCAGCTTGACACAAGACAATGAACTCTGCTCTGGGAACCTTGTTTCATTTTTTAATGAGCTTGACACAAGAAAATGAAGTTTGATTTGGGATCTCTGGTTATATTAATCACGACTACTAATAGACCATGGCTTCCAAGAAGCTCTCATCATATGGGAGAACAATGCTCTAGAAGGGATACATATCAAAGGATCTAAGTACACGATGCACTACATCACCTACTAGATCATTAATAGACGCGGAGATGGAACAAGTTGTAACATAATTGACCTATGGTGGGGGAGATACCACTTGCATTTAAGGATCATTTAGGGAAGTTGGTTGATTGGGAGTCAAATTAGGACCAACGAACGAAAGCTGGTTAATGATCACGATTCTTCCTTCATGCAGGAAACACATCACACGAAAGAGTGAAGAGACAAGAGATCCCATGTCATAAACATAGTAATTCCCATGGAGTAAATTAAAATCCAAAGGGCCTTGGACTAACATCAAATCGATATAGACAATATTTCCTCACAAAGTAATGGGCAACTGAGGAAGGAACCCTAATGGTTGACTGGTTCCTCTATTAAAATCCAACAGATTGTGGGTAACAGGCACAAGTTGCAGAGAACCAAAAGCTTTCCAAGTAGTTGAGGACAAAATACTAACCGATGCACCTTCATTTATGACTGTGCCAAGTACATGCATATTATAAGCCTGTACTATGATCTGGAAGGGAACATAAGGAAGAAGATGATATCCTTCCAGTTGACTCCAATCAAGGGAAGTGACCATACTACCTGTAGTGGGTGTCATGGGACTGGGAAAATTTCCCCTTGTGTTTTGGGAACGGGAGGATTTCCCCCCTGTGCCATGGGAACGAGAGGATTTCACCATAGTTCATTAGAATCTAAAGAAACAAGAAGAACTTGAGTGGTATGAAGTTCACTCTCTACGGGAAAGGTATGATCAAATGAAGGTGGATTCGAGTCAACCATTTTCTCAACCAATGTTGGTTGGGAACAGACTCATGGGATTCATGTTTAGAGAGAGTGGGATTGAATGGAGACAGATTTTGATCAATCACTTCATAAAGTAGTGGAGGATGGAGAGAAAGATTTCGATGGCCAACCAGAAGGTGCACTTGAGAAACAGTAAGATTTCCCAAAAATTTAGATGCTTCATCCATATAATGGAAAATTTGAATTGGATGATTCCATCACATAGCTTACAGGGAAAATTAACCTTACCCTTCTTCCCATGAACATTATGATCATTGTTTAATGGTTGGTGTTGGCTTGTTGGGGCCTGTCCCAGGTTCAGAGTTAATTATCCAAACAAATCCCTGTACTTCTAGCCCTTTCAGCAACAGTCCGTAGAACGCAGACTGAGGTCTCACCCGAAGTAGTATGGGGGGGTGCTGGAACTAGGTTTCCGCACCATTGAGATGTATGAGAGGTTTGATTTGGTCCAACTGCTAGTCCTTGCGTGTAGGTTACTTCGCGCACTTCCCTGGCCTTCACACCATGATATATTTGCCTCCGCGTAGCCCTAACCAGGGCTATGGGGCTTCTGCGCTACTGGAGAAGTGCTCTGTACTATTCCACTAAGTCACACCTAAGATCTTACTTATCTTCTTACACCAGTTAGTTATCTTCGTGTAAATGGATGCCTTATGTTATATTTATTTATACAACATATTCATATGAGTTCGCGCAATAAATAAATAGTAACCTTGCAATTCATATCCAATAATACATAAAATAGGAAAATATACATAGAAATATGGTAAAACTTCTCTTTATTAATTCTTCCCACGGTTACAGACTCTACCTTCCCTGTGCACTCAACTACGAACTACTAGGCCTCTGTGCACTCAGCTGCAGAGCCTTCTCCTACTCTATGACCCAAAGACACACTTTACACTTCGACTCAATCCCTTAGATTCATCATGCTTCTATATTATTCCCTTTTATTCTCTTTTCTACACTTAGAGCCTCGCTCTATTTATACAATCTCGTGGTCCGCGGACCATGGGTAGATCTATCAAGCCGACATTACATTACAAAAAAAGGGTGGACAACCCTATGACTCTATTATGACATTACGCTCCGCGCCCACAAATCGCAGAGTCTTTACAATGGACTTGGTCAAAACTTAGGCTTAAAGCCCCAAATATTGCCTTGGGGGGGATTCCACACCCAACAGGCCCCCAACACAAACATCGTGACTCGCCCTCAAGTCACTATGTCGATGTGGAGATCTTCACGTGGAGTCCCTCCAACTTTGCTCAAACTACTGCAAGGTCGACAGTGCACTGAGCAACTGCTTGTTGAATCTCCTGTACCCGATGTTCTTAGACCGCGGTGTTGGAACTGCTTCCTTGCATCTGTTCCTGTGTCCCCTGCATTTGCGCAAGATTTCCGTTAATTGTCTCTGTTATGATGAAGGCCTCGTCGATCCAAGGCTGAACATGTGCCTTTAGATTTACTTCTCTATGTCGTGATGCATCCCCTTGCTCTTTCAGCGCTTTGGCCTGCTACATCCACGCGAGCCTCTGAGTGAGGGCTACCATCTGCGTGGTCCCTTTGACACTGTCATATTGCTGTTGGAGCTCACGCGCCTCTATCTCTAAGCGTTGGATGTTAGGGTCCTCCTGCAGATTGGTGAGGACTTCGAAGGATTCTTCCAACATTTTGGTGCAGTCCCTTACTACACTATTGATCTCTTCCATCCCTGATGTAATAGCGCTCACGCAGTGTTGTCTTACTTTCGGAGGGGTGGACAGCTGCGCCTTCAACCGTAGCTCTGCTATTTGAAGGTTCAGCACCAGCTGAACCTTAGTCATTTCTTCTCGCGCCTCGCACACCCCTGCTGCTAGTCTATGGATGTGCGCCTCTGCTGGGATGGGCAACTCGGGGACCATCTGACAAGATTCTTTCAGTACCTGTACCATTTACTTGTTCTGCGACACCACTTCGTCACACTGCAAGCTCAACTATTCCATGTTGATCTTTTGCTCACTCAGCGCTTGCAGCGCATGGCTCTCCCTAGCCCATAGTTCTGCAGCAACCCCATCCTGTAGAACATATAGAGTCTCTCGTGGGAGTGCATCCATGTTGATCTCGATACCTTTCAATGCGCTAATCGTACGCCTATCAGCCTCATTTGTTGTAACCAGTGCCCCTTCTAGCAGCACTATTGTGTTTGTTGTTCGAGAGCACAACATCTGCTTTGTTGCAGCTTTCCCTACTGCGAGGCTGGTCGAAAGGGTACTATCCTGAGGAGTGCGCACCTACAACTCCTGAAGCTGTGTTTTGAGGGCCCCCAACACAATCTGATTCTCTTGTCTGAAGTTTTGGAGGGCCTCAAAGGTGACATCACGCACTGTCTCGCCGATGTCGTGCAAATCACCCTTGGTAAGGGTGATTGGGTCGATAGACAACTTTGATGCCTTGACCTTCTTGCATGGCCCTGTCTGCTCACTCGGGCATTGGTGCTTCAGTTGTGTTGACACGGTTTGTGGGTGCGCGCTGCCCTCCTCTTCCCCTCTTTCCATTTCTTTTTCCTGTCCATGCAAAGGTAGCTCTTGGCCCTCGCATGCCTTCACATCTGCCTCCTGTGCTGCTATTGCTGCTGCGACCTTTTTCTGTTCTGCTACTGTCTGTGCAGCGTCCCACGCCTCCTGCGCTTTTGCTGCTGTGACTTCTTGCGTTCTCTTTTCTACCAACTATGCCATGCGTAGTTTGGCCTCCTCTTTCTTCTTTTGTGCATCAAACTTCTCTACTGCCGCGATGTCTGGGGTGCGCCACTTCAGTGGCCACATCTCTAGTACATCAAAAATCACGTCTTCCGTGGCTACGAAGGGTAGCTCGCTCCATTTCTTGGCCGGGTCCTTGTGCACTTTGATATATATGCTGTGGAGGTCCGCTTTAAATTCTGCAAAACTTTGCAAGCTGTTGTAGATAGTGGGTGATAACCGTGGCTTGCGGTTAATCCCCATTCTGATGTTCATTTCCATGAACACCCAGAATATCTTACTGTCGCGGATCTGGTTCACGTCTTTTGTGGCCCACAACGAAGCGTACTTCGTGGCCTCCGATAGATCCCTGTCAATTGTGGGGAACTGACTGTCCTCCGACAATTCCCCTGCCACGAGCACTATGGACAGCAGAAGCCATGCATAGTGGAATGTTTTTCCTTGTTCCTAGGCCTTGCGGAAATTTTCCAGGAACTCCTTGCATAGGAACTTAGACCAGTTAAACTGGACCCCCTCCACGCACTGCTCAGCAAGTGCCACCACCGGCGCGGGTACCTCGTCCGCACGACACTTCTGCTTGACCTTTCCTGCCCGTATCTAAGTCACCAACCTGACTGCTTTGTTGTTGATACTAGAGATCACGTAGCCCCGTTTCTTCTTCTCCATCTTGTATTTCTTCTTCATGGCCTTCGCGATGGCCAAATCACTGCTCTTCCCCTCCGAGATGTCTACGGGGTCCTCTCCTTTGCATGGAAGCCGGGTAATGTGGTGAATTAAGTGGTCCGTGATGGGGATGGGCTCCTCCAACCATAAACACCCACCATGCACCAGGCAGAGTAGCTTCCTGATGATGAATATTGTTATTGGGGCGTGGTGGAAATGCGGCACCCAGAGTAGGTTTAATAACCCTGCCTTTTCTACTCCACGTAACCACTTTCGTGGCTCTAATTCGATAACCCCCGCTGCGGTGTTCTTCTTGGGCTTCATGAGCTGTGCGGTCTCTAGATGAGGGAACTTCTCATGGTTAGCGAGATCCCAATCTTTAAATTTCAAGCTAGGCACCTACCCCAGGTGCGTTCCCTCAAAGATGATGTCGTCCGGGAGGAGTGGAGTCTAGAGAGAGCTCTTGCTCTCATCTAGGTCCTTGGGCAATTTCACCTTCCTCTTCCACAGGGGGATATAGGTGGGTAGCTCTGTTGTTGGGTGCACAGGCTCAGTTTCTTCCTCCATGCCTTCGTCCTCATCTTCTTCAATTATAAGTTCCTCCAGGTCTTCCTCCTCCTCGTTGGTTTCCAAATTAACTACTTTCCCTTTCTCCTCCATCATTAACCTGGTGCGCAGCGGGTTTCTAGGGGACACACGTATAGGAATCATCGGTTGTTTGTCTTTCTTTAGCCTTGGTGTGCGCGGTGATTTAGGGATTACCGCCATAATCCTGGCGCCTTCAAGGGCATCCCCCACACTCGGAGCTTGTGCGGCCTCTTCGGCAATCATTTCTGCAATTTCCATAACTTCCTCAGATGCTGCCATCTTGATCATCCAGAAATCTATCAATCATGTAAGGGGATCAATCAATGCTCTGCACAGGTTAAACAGGGCTCTGCTCAGAATACACGGGGTATACAACAACTCAATTCGCAAATGACCATGTGTTTTTTGCTGGGCAACCTTTTGTAATTGATAGCGCCTTTTGAATTTGAATTCGACCGTTCCCCCCAAATCTAGTTCATTAATGCTCCCATGGTGGCAGATTTTCCAAAATATTGCCCATAAATCACATCTTAAATGCCTACCACCCACTCCATTTGGTCTCAAGTCGAGCATCACATCGTGAGTAGTGACTCCAACGGTCACTTTCTGGCCAACCCGTGTAACAACGCAACCCCCCTTGCGCGGTCGCGGACCTTGTGACACTTTGCTTCTGCGCACAGCTCCAACATCGCGTAGCTCTTGGGTAGATTAGTTTATAGTCCCGCACCTCCTTTCAACTACTTGGAGCATTGAGACTGTACTTCCGACGACTAGTCAGGTGGTCGCGCCACCTGTATAGGGTTTCATCCTATCATCTATCAATTTTCTTGGAAAATACCCACCTTTTATTATTACTGGCTGCATCGTGCACTTTATCATCGGCATCGTGCCACCATGGTTGATCCGTTTAGTAATATGCGGTCCAAGGCAAGGCATTAGGTTGATCAACTCTCAGCGGTAGTCCCCAAATTCGTAAACGTGATCGTGTGCACCCTTTTTTATCACCCTGGTCTTCTTATCGAGAAAATCTTCCTTTATCTCATCCTTAAGCTTCTTGACTTCCTCTTCCACCAAAGCACTTTTGTCCCTTAATCGTACCCTTTCTTTCCTAAGTTCTTGGAACATAAGATCACCCTGTTGGATATCTTCCTCATGTCCCAAGCGTTCTGATTTGTTCAGCTGCGTGACCCTTCTTCCAAGGCTTCGTGAACTGTCATATCGACTGGTGATGCTATGCGTGGACTAAGAATTTTATACTCTATGGGGATTACAACGTTCTCTCCATACTCCGGTCTTGAAGGCACCTATACCGTCAGTTTCTTTCACGTGGTCCTATAAGCCCATAGAATATTTGGTACGCGTAGGTCCCAATCAGTCCACTACGCATTGTGTACCTTTTTCAGCGCTTCGCATACTTCATTAAAGGATTTTGCATGGATAACCTTCTGTGCACTTGGTCTTTCCATACTTCGTGGATTCTACCGGAGGGGTCGATCATGCCATTTCCTTGCCCACACCTACTTACTAACCGTGTCTGCTAACGCGAAGGTTGTGTGCATCCGCGCAGGTTTCATACCTTATACCTGTATCCATCTAGACAGTTGGGCACGCGGACTGTTTCATCTGGAAATATTGTCTTTTAATTGCATCTAAGGCTTCCCAAACTGTATACGCATCATTCTTTGGCATTCTCGCCAGTCCCCGAAGCCTCCTTGGTGCGTACCCCACCACCTCGTAGGCGTAGCACGTAGTACCCATTTCAAAGCTTCGAAACGTTGTTGTTTTGACACCTCCCTTTCGAATCTGTTTAAGAAGTCATCTACGTCACTTATCCAATCATACGTAGGAAGATCCCTTACCTCCATTGATATGCAGCGTAGTGATCTCGTCATCATGTTACAGTTCAATGTGGTTACCTCGTGTAACCGGTTTTTCCATCATTCTATCTCCTTGTCAAAATCCGAGATGCAAGAGCTTTCGCGCCCCCATGAGATTCATCCATCCGTGGTTGGATTTACCCAATCTTGCTCTCACACGGTTATCTTGTAGATGCAATCCAAGTCATCATCACTTTCATAGTCATGCACTAGCTCTGTGTAGCACGATCCTTCTGCAGGGTCCAAAGGTACAACTATGCACAGAGACTTTTTCTCAAAAATCATCTTGCGCTTCTTCAGATTTATCACCCCATTCATGTCAGTGGCCCAATCTATTCCTAACAACGCGGGGTAGGGATTGCTATCATCAACAATCTCTATCACTTTGAAATCTTCTAGTGCACTTGCTCCTTCGATATCCACTGTGATTCCTTGCAATCTTCCCATAGGTAGGATCTTTTGCTAGTTCACCATTTATAGTTGGATAGGAGACCATTGCAGCGTAGGCCTTCCCATGCACTCCCATGTTTGCTTCGGCAGAACGTTCACATCTGATCCTAGGTCCAAAATCACTTGGTCCATCTCATATTCTCCAATCTGCGTGGTCAATCTCATCTCCCTTCCTGTCCTCGTCACATGCTTTCTGATATTCTAGACTACACGCGGTTCTCCTGGTGCAGTCCCAACACATCTATTTATAAGTTCCTGCAGTCCCTTTATAGCCTTGCTGTCATGCAGCGGCTTCATGCATGTTTCCAGGAATGTCGTGAGCATCGATGGGTCCATTTCCGGCTCCGTTCTGTCTTTGCTTCCTGAAGTGGAGGCATCAGCGAAGCTCTTCCTGGCTTCCATGAAGGTTTCCTTAGCATGCTCCAAATCAAACTTTGGTTCTTTCGTTGGAGCCTTGCGAACCCAAGTACTCTCTTCAGGTTGCTTGCCTTTGTCATCCCCTATCGTAATTCCACTTCGAAGCACAATATTCACATTAGGGTCTTACTCGTGCGGCTCAGATCTCATCATTTGTAGGTTCTGAGTCGAGGGAGGTTGGAGAGCTCCCTTGTCGTGCAACCGCGCTATTAGTGTGGGACAATCCTCCATCTCATGATCAAACATTGTACAATACAAGCATGATGGACATGTCGGATCCATACAATCCCAACCATAATGTCTTGGCCCTTTGCAATTGTAACATATCAGCTGTCCATGACCTCTTCCAGGTCCTCCTCCACCTCGGCCTCCTCCATGCCCCTGAAATCCAGTTCACGCCATCCTTGCGTTTTGGTCAAGGGGCCACATTTTGGCCTGAACTCTATAGGTGGGAGCCCTATCCATCATTAGCTCATAACTTCTACAGGTGCGTTCATCATGTCGCACTAATCTACAGAAATTACAGAACAAATATTGTGAATTTTTTGTGTACTTCTGCAACAAATGGCAGTTGTCCATAGCATGCTTTCCTCCTATTTGACAAATTGTGCACCACAATGCAGGCGCTGCGCTAGGTCCTGCTTGTGCCTCTTGTCTCAATGGCATTGGTCCTCCTCCCGCAAGGTAATTTTTGAACACCGGGCATTAGTCCTTGTCATGTCCCTGACCCTTGCACTTTACGCACCACACCTCGTCGCGGACTTCTGGGCGAGCTGTCCTGTCTTGTTTTAGACTGTCCATCTCAAGGAACAAGTTTTTCAACTGCGCGTGAATCTGCTGAACTCCCAGGTTGGAATCTTATATCGGGGTCTCATGCAGTCTCATCGCGATCTGCAAGGCCTCAGCCTGATTTGTTAGCCTCTGTTGTGACAACATGTTCCTTAGATGCAGCGTTAACGATGCTACAAACCATTCACGGTGTTGTCCATCTGTCAACGTCATGTTAGCTTCACGAATTGTGCACTTCAGTCTCTAATCCAACTCCCAAGAGGTCTTGCCTGCTAGCATTGTGATTTCCTTGAACCCAATGGTCGACTGTGCCTCTGACTTCGGCCTGCTAAATTCTTTGTTTATCGTAGTTTGGATAACCACGATCCCCACATTTGGATTGTCATTGGAATGCTTAATGTACTAGGTCAACACGCGATCCTGCAGAGCACTGACCAATGTTGCCTTCTTTATATTGTCATCCGTGACTCCCTGCGCTTCCCATATAGCCTTTATCACGAACCAAAATTGGTCCGGATCTTCATTTCCTACTCCCTTGAACACTGGAAACTTTATCGCGCTTGCTATATTGACTCGCGGTGGTGGCGAAGGTGGTATGGGCGAAGATGGGGGTGAAGACGGTGAAACTGGCGGTGGTGTGGGTGGGGGTGGTATGTGTAGAATCCTCTGCCTTATCAAATTGATCGCACTTCTTGGTGAGACCTTCGCGAGCTCTTCCTTGTCCCCTCGCGGAGGTGAAATCAAGGGGCTAGTTGCTAGTTCTACACTACCTTCGTTTCTATACATTCTCCCACTTCTAGGCCCAAACATCAATTTATTCGCATAACCTGCTTTTCACACAGTAGAATTTTAATCCAAGTGTTCAAAGACTTAACGTACTTACCTCGTGGTCCTTTGAGGAAGCGTCGCTCTGCCTCCCTGTAGCTAACTGAAGTATCCACCGCGAATTCAGTGATGAATCCTCCTATAATTCAATCGAGCCAATGATCAACAGTGCGTGCGATCTTATCCTCTGATGCTTCCAATCTACGCACTAATTCTAGAGTCCACACAATAGTTTTGTCGATCTTGCACCTTCCTTGGGTATCTGCTAGCTTCGCGATCCACTCGTACAACTCAGTAGGGAAAGATGTGAAAAAAATTTCGTGGATCTCTGTGTATAAGTAGTAGTCTTACCACTCTTCTTTTGATAGTTGTGGATTCTTGTTCTCCTCCACCACGAACTTGTGAATCTTCCTATCCAACCAATCCTCAATTCCTTTATTTGTTGGATTCTAGTGATATGACATCAGACATCTCTATGCAGATCTTGGTCCCAGCAATAGAACCATTTGTTGGCTTGTGGGGGGCTGACCCAGGTTCGAAGTTAATTAGCCAAACAAAGCGTTGTACTACTGGCCCTTTCGGCAACAGTTTGCGGAGTGCGAACTAAGGTCTCACCCAAAGTAGTATGGGGGGGTGCTGGAACCAGGTTTCCGCACCCTTGAGATGTCTGAGAGGTTTGATTTGGTCAAACTGCTAGTCCTTGCGGGTAGGTTACTTCGCGCACTTCCCTAGCCTTTGCACCTTGATATATTCACCTTCGTGTAGCCCTAACCGGGGCTGTGGGGCTTCTGCACTGGTGGAGCAGTGCTCTACACTATTTCCCTAAGTCACACCCGAGATCCTACTTATCTTCTTGCACCAGTTAGTTATATTCACGTAAATGGATGCCTTATGTTATATTTATTTATACAACATATTCATATGAGTTTGCATAGTAAATAAACAGTAACCTTGCAATTCATATCCAATAATACATAAAATAGGAAAAGATACACAGAAATATGGTAAAACTTCTCTTTATTAATTCTTCCCACAGTTACAGACTCGACCTGCCCTGCGCACTCAGCTGCAGGGGTCCATGCACTGAGCTGCGGGCTACTAGGCCTCTGCGCACTCAACTGCAGAGCCTTCTCCTACTCTACGACCCAAAGACACACTTTACACTTTGGCACAATCCCTTAGATTCATCATGCTTCTATCTTATTCCCTTTTCTTCTCTTTTCTACACTTAGAGCCTCGCTCTCTTAATACAATCCCATGGTCCGCAGACCATGGGTAGATCTATTAAGATGACATTACATTACAAAAATAAGGGCAGACAACCCTGTGACTCTATTATGACTTTGCACTCCACGCCCACAAATCACGGAGTCTTTACAATGGACTTGGTCAAAACTTGGGCTTAAAGCCCCAAAACATGCCTTGGGGGGGATTCCACGCCCAACAGTTGGTAACCAACATGATCTCTAGAAGCTCACGAAAAAGGCTGATGTGAGCCTCTGGACCACACTTCTAATACCTTGGGAATACCAAGACAATCTCTAATAAGGTGGTCACCCTTACATAACTTGTAGGGGAATTTAACTTTGTGGGGCTGATTGGAAGGATTTTGCATACTATTTGCATTGGTAGCAATGGTAGCTTGGCTTCCCCCTGCTTATTTTCATTCTTCTTCTTCTTTATTTTCTTCTTCTTCTTAGTCTCCTGGTTACTAGAATCAAGACTTTGACCATGTGAGGAGGAAGAAATGGATGAAGAAACAATAGGTGAAGAAGGCGAAGTGTCAACTTTAGGATCAACTTGAGGTTGATGTTGTTCAAGTCGAGGAGAACTTGGTTGAGATATGTTTTGGACATTTAGAACCATAGGGGTCAAAAACAATCAAACTGAAAAATCAATGGTAAATCCAGGAAAGGGACAACATTTCCATATAAGGAGCACCAATATTTCCAAAAGAAGGAAAAAGACTAGGATTCACATCAGAGGGTTTCCTTGACTAGTAGAACTGGGAACTGTTGCGATTAGTCTCAACCTAATATTCGCTAAGGAGTTGTTCCACGATGAGGATGTTATTCCGCGGTCAATTAATTGATTTTATAAATTAAAGACATAAAATAAAATGAAGGGGTAACTAAGCAGATAAGGATTACTAAGTCACCGTGAACTATGATATACCACCTTGGTAAACCAAGGATTTATGTATGTGCAACAAGTCTCCCCAAACGTTGTGTTTGGTATATCATGAGTGACAAGGTGACCGACATAGATTCCTAAGGTTGACTGAAAACCTAGTGTGGACTTCTAAAATATAACTAGAGCTACATGGAATCATCAAAATTGGATCTCTCACCATCCATCCAAGCGTCATGAAGCACTCCCTTACAAGTCAACAACTTATATACCTTGAATAAAGTGGAATTTCTGGATCTCTTGGTTCAAAACCCTGCTTTTGAGCATCCGCGTGGTTTTACTGAAGAAAAAGCGCACATGTGCATTTTCTTCCACTACAAAATTGTGCAGATCTGTGCTCTGTGCTTGAACAAAAACTACGCAGGTCAATTAATAAAAAAGTAAAAATAAAAAGTGAGATCTAGAAGCATTGTTGAGCGAACCTCATTGGGAGATCTATATTCGAGCCTAACCTCATTTTTTATGGAACTAATTCCCATTCTTCAAGGAGCCCTCATCCCTCTTTTAGTGGATCTCATCCTTGGACTAAGGATCTCAAACTACTTCCTTTTCTCCTATTTAATCAAGCCATAGGTGGGGGAATTGGGGAGAGGTTGCTGAGAGTAAGTTTAGGCTGGAGTAATCTGGTTGGAGAGCTTATCATTCTTGGAGCTTTATATTTATGAAATTAATACAAACAAGCATTTCTTCTCACTTCATTGTTTAATGGATTAATTGATCATTTTTATGGATTGTTTATGTTATTTATATTTGTCCATTGGAATGATGTTTGTTACTAGTCGCCTTGATCGCTAGTTTGAATTATTGAAGTAGTTATTCTGCATATGCCATTGATCCTTTGTTGTTTCCATGTGTGCAAGTCTAGATTCAAGCATGGAGGAGCTTCACTAAAGCACAAAGAGGGATCTTCATCAAGCATGTCAAAATAAGGTATGAATTTCCATTTCTCTCATTGTTAGCTTATGATTCAAGAAAAGATAGATTCAAGGAAGGAATTAGCTTGATTGTCTCTTTGTTTCTAGTTTCCTTTCAGGATCTACAGAGATTTCCCTTGCCAACAAGAGGAATTTATCTGCCTAAAAAATTGGCGACCATACTGGGGAATGTCCTGTTCTCTTCCATCTCTTTGTTTTTTATTCTCGAACCTGTTTTGATAGCTTTATCTGAGTCTTGACAAGTTAATGATCTTTCGGATTTTGTGATTTGTTTGGATAATTTTTTATTTTTTCTTTAAGTTTCTCTACCTGTGTGGTTTTTGTTTAGAAACATAGCGCAGATCTACGCAAATTACCTTTAGTAACAATGCGCATTCGCACTGTACTATATTGTCTACCTGCGCATACTTTGAGAATTTTTGGAAAAATAGATTTTCCTCTCATTAAATTCTGAATTTTTTAAGGTTTCATTACATTTGTCTCCGACTCCATTCAGTCTCCGTGTGTTTTATTGAGTGTTGTGAAGGAGTTTTCTTGAGATTTGTCCGTTTTCAAGGATTGAAAGGTAGGATTTCTTAAGAATTAGTGTTTTGATGAGATGTGCTTCTTGTGCTGCATTGAAAATATGAGTCATTTTTATTCCAGTACTAAAGTTTAATCAGAATTACACTTTAAGCGTTGATTTCATAACATTCATTCAAGCATTTTCATTTTAAGGATTTCTTTGGGTGTTTTGAATTTGATTTCCTTTGGTCATTGCTCAAAGATTTGTCTCAGTTTCTTAACAATTTTTGCAAATTTTTTGTTTTCATTTTTGCAAAAAAATTCCCCCCTTTAAGTGTTTTTTTTTTCTCGGTAAAGACTAATTCTATTAAGTAGAAAATATAGTACAATCAGGAGAAGCAAGAGACCGGCAACCGGAAATGATGTATCCATCAACCTCGGTCCCGGAGAAAAGATTCAAACTAAGGGCAACAACAGATAACTTGTAATCACAGACATACTAACTGACCTTTACCCCATAGGGGTAGAAGCTACAACACATTGTTTTTTCCCTTTCTTTTTGTTGACTTTTGTCCAGCCATCATGGGGAGGATGAGCTAAGACAACTTGAAGACTGGGAAACTCTGTACTCGGAAATTCCTTTTCTGATTCAGAGGAGGTCTCATGACTGCGTTTCTGGGCGATTGCTATGTCCGGGGGATGGCCCATAGTATCCATGGGAGGATCCATCGGCTGAGGCTCCTGATCAGGTTCTGAGTCGCTTTCCCCATCCTTCGAACCTGGGGAGCTGGGGCTCCCAGTTGGCGGTGGAGGGCAGGGAGCCCAACGCTTGGGCTTGGATTTTGCGTTGAATCCCTTTTTCGATCTTGCTGTCAGCGATGGGCAGGAGTTCTGCAGGTGCCCTGTAAGGTGACAATGGCGGCACCGAAAGGCAGTGTTTTCATAGTCTAGAAGCTGAGTCCATACAGAGTCTTTGATCTTGAGATTGATTTGCTCTGGCAATCCCTTGCTTAAATCTAGCTCCACACAAATTCTGGCATATGTGTAAAGACCTTGTATTTCCCTCTCGTAATCTCCCATTAAGAAGCAACCCAAAGTGTTGCCTATTTGCCTGTATACCTCTGTGCGCCACAGGTGAATTGGGAGATTAGGAAGTCTGATCCAGACAGGGGCTTTTGTGATAACTGCAGAAGCTGGATCAAAGTCTGGGAACCATGGAGTTAAGAAGAGGCCTGCCGAACCCATGAACCAAGGGCCCTCTTCTAAGGCCTCTGTGTAGTTCTCGAGATTGTCGAACAACACTATAAAATATCCCTTTGCACAGAAGTAAATCTTGCATCGGTGAGTCCAGTTGTCTTTGATCCAGTCATAAAGATCCTTTGAGCGTGGCCAGAGTCCATTGAATCTGCAGATGATGGCCCTTTCAGCGAATTGCTGGGTGTCATCTGCTAGGTCAGGGTAAGAGATCTCAACAGAGGGGACCTCTTCCGATTTGTCAACCAGAAAAGGCTTGGGTGGAGCCTGAACTAGCGGATCTGTCTTTTGAGGCTTATTTGCATGGACTGCATCTTTATATGAAAATGCCTTAGCTGAGGAGGACTCTCCAGCAGCTCCTCCCCTCAAGCGAAGGGTTAAAATAATGGAAGCATCTTTCTTAATGCCGAAAAAAGAAATAGGATAGGGATCCTCAAGTTGTTTACCTTCGTGGAGAAGCCGTTGAGCTGCAGAGGGGATTCCCAGCTTGATGCTCAGTGCATGCTTGAGATTCTGCACTAGATCCATCTGGTTAACCCATTGTAGCATAGTTTTGCCTGTAATGAGCTTGATTTGTATCTGGAATGATGCAGAAAGGTCCGGATGCCTCTTTCCATTGCAGATCTGCGCAGAGAGGCCACATGCATGATGATTGGTTTTCGTATTCTGGATTTGTCTCTTTTGCAGAAGAGGCATACAGCCCATTGAAGCAGGCCTTTCCTTCCCAATAGCCCATATCCGTGGATACGCTGCGTGGGGTTCTGCTGGATCGCCCTTGGCTACTGCGTCTTCAGTCTGAGGATGGCTCCCTGAACTCTTTTTGAAAGCGGGGAGCTGAGGCCGTGCAATCCCAGGGCTTTCTGTAATGAGATCCTCGCGAGTATTCTTGTTTGCAGCGGCGGCATTCATGATCTGAGCATCCTGTGCATCTGCAGTGAGGGAAAAATCTCTTGATCTGAGCCTGCGATTCTCGAGTCCATCCGCAGCGGGGGCGATCCGAGAGCCGATGGCGGCCAAGGGCATGGCGGCGGCGGCAACAGAGCTAGGGTTCTTCATTCTTTTTCCCCCCCTTTAAGTGTTATTCCCTGAATTGTGTTTGAGTTTTAATCGGATTTAAGTGTTATTATTTTTTATCTTTGGAATTTTCACCCGATTTCCTTTATTTACACTTGATTGGTTCTTTGGTTATATTAGTGAAGGGAAATAGTCTTTTTGTTCTTTCGCTGATTTGGAATCATCTTGTGTTTGTTTTGAATAATTCTCTTGCATAGATTACATTTTCATAATGTTCACGAAAATTGTGCATAGATTACATTTGCATAGTGTTCACAGGAATTGTGCATAGATTACATTTGCATAGTGTTCATGCAAATTATGCATAGATTACATTGCGTGGTTTGCAACTTAGAGCTTTGAATTGCATTGAAAAATTAGAAGTGGTATATTTTGGAGTTATTATTTTAAAGAAGAACCTCTTTACTTACTCTAGCTAGAATTTATTGAAATGAAAAGATTACAAATTTCATATTTGATGCATTAGAGCTTTGAGTCAAGTCATAATACCATCAGTTTCACGTCCATTTACCCTTTGAGTAAATAACAGCTTAATATTACGACATTAATTGAAATTCATCTAGAATTTTACATTTTTTAGGGCTCTTGCCACCTACAGTATCTTAAGTATAGGGATTAGGAATAGGGAAGGAAGTAAACTTTCCAAAGATACAAACAAACTATGGAATCTTGAGTTAGGGAGAGAAATCCAATTAGTTCAGTTTTTCTCTAGGAAGCTCTTCTTATACAAGAGTTAAGCACGAGATCATGTCAAATCTGGTGAAGTGATTGTACCCACTTCATCGGCCTAGATAGAGCGATTTGCACGTATTACAATGGTACCAAAAGGTACTTGGGGTCACTTGAAAGTAAACCTCCAATTAATCATGTGGAGGAGCCTTCAAGGGGATTGAACTTGTTACTCTGCCCTTGCATGTACGTTTGATCTACGACTGTCCCACCAGGTAAAATTGTTGTATTTGGTGAACTTAGTGACCTGTTGTACTAGCTACAACCACCCTCCAAAATTTTGGCCTACACCCAATTGTGGAGCCTCCCATGAGAGTTTCACTTGATGACTGCACACACTCGGGTTCACTCCGTGAGCTCGTGTGAGTCCTTGCATCTACCTTGCTTGTTCATGTCATTCAAGTTTCTACATGCTGGTGTCTAAGTCATGCTTGCGACCCTATTCTGGTTATGCTCAAAGTCTTTGATTCGTATGTGCTTGTTGTGTTTGCTATGAAAGAATCTGTCGCACTCACACACAGAGTCACATTCACTATCGCGCAAGCATCGTCTCGATCAATGAACAGTCAATCACAGGTGTCGCGCTTGTCACGTGCACTGTCGGTCAGTCATGTTGAACATGTCTGTCTGGATGGTTTGAGTCATTTTGTGATCAAGTTATGTGAGTGTGTGTTTGTATGATCATCTATGCATCTTTCAAACATTCACACACTTAGTCATTTTTGCTAAAGTTCTGATGACCAAACTGCCCTCTGACAGTCGGACTATCACGCCTTCGTTGACTCAATCGACTGTACACCAGAGAATCACAGAAGCATCAAGCAAGTATTTTCAAGCTGCATTACCCGCAAACAATTCATTCCACTTTCATACTGATCACCCAGATAGTTGGACCCAACAGCCACGCCAGGACTGACTCCCCTCAAAAATTGTGTAGAGGCCACTGACCTTACTCGCTCAGCTAACTGAGGAAATTAGCTAGATAGGACAAACAGAGACCAAGTTCCCATGCCTGTCTCCCTCAAAAAATTGTGCAGTTTTCCCAGCCATTCATCCCAGTAGTCGACCGACGGCTCATCCAAGAAATTGTGCAGTTTTCATGAGTAGGCCTTCTGCTGCCTAGGAGTTCGCTCAACTCAGAAATTGCACATAGATGATTAGTAGGCCAACCTATCAGCCTCAGTGCAGTTTCCTCTTCTAGTAGCTCCTAGTAGGAGACTGTTAGTTCCCTCCAGGAATTGCACAGTTTCTGCTGCCAGTAACCCTAGTAGGAAACTGCCAGTTCCCTCTGGGAACTACGCAGTTTTAGCTGCCAGTGACCCCAACAACCAACTTCTAGTTCCCTCTAGGAATTGTGTAGTTTTGGCTGCCGGTGACCCTAGCAGCCAACTGCCAGTTCCCTCTGGGAATTGCACAATTTTGGATGCTAGGCTCCTAGGCAGTTCCTCCCAAAAACTGCGCAATATTTTCCCACTGACCCTCCTTGCAGCTTGACCTGTTCCTCCAGAAACTTGTGAAAATTTGGCCTTCCATCCCCTGTTTCCTGCTCATTCTAGAGACAGTGCAGATCCTACCTACCTTGCCTTCTTGCAGCCAGGATTGTTCCCCCCAAAATTTGAACAATTTTTCCTTCCAACCGAGCCAGACCTCGCAGACAGTCACTGTCGACTTGGATTGCCCATCTTCATCACTCAGTGACTCTTGCGCAATTTTCATCAGCAGTGCCCGGAGCCATCATCCCGCTTCACAACCTTGCTGCCTCTCCTGGTCACCTGCATCTGACATGATCATGTGTCATGGCTAGGAGGTTTTCGATTTGATGTCATCTCGTCATGAATGAGTGCAGGTATAGGTACACCAACAAACATGGAAAGACAACGAATGGGATGAACGAAGGGAGCACATGTAGAAGGACAGGTTCACCAACGAATGAACGAATGATGCATGTGAAGAGATGTGCTCGCGAATGGATGATCATGCAAAGATATGTTCATGGACAGACGAATAAGCAAACATGCAAGATGTGCTCATGAACGGATGAACATGCACCTTTCGCGAACAGATGAGCCTGTCAAGCCTTCCAACATGCAAGAAAGGAGCAACATGCCTAAGCATCATCAAGTGAACCA
Source organism: Pinus tabuliformis (assembly GCA_031772625.1). NCBI lineage: Eukaryota > Viridiplantae > Streptophyta > Pinopsida > Pinales > Pinaceae > Pinus > Pinus tabuliformis. The sequence continues at coordinate 1,576,230,327 of CM062804.1, forward strand.
AAGACCATCGAAGACTCTGCACACTTTGCCATGCGGAGGTGAAGCTGTGATACACCATGAAGACATCCATCACCTAGCAACATTGTAGCTCAACATGCACTCCAGCAGCAGCACGAATGTACTAGAAGTGTCATGTCAAGTCATGTTTTACACATCTCCACTATGGGTTATGTTGGAAATCAATGTAATGTAACGTGGAAGTCCAAGAGACCCACTTGTTGTACAAAGAGTCATGTAAAGTCAAAAAGTTATGGAAGTCCTTTCGAATAGCCATAAGGGTCAATTTTCACCATTGGCTATAAATACCCCCTCATTTGTACATGCAGAGGACTTTTCACCTCATCTCCTCCCACATAGCCAAGAGAATATGTAATATTTCCTTTGAGGAGTAAGTAGTGGCTCCACCGCCCCTCACATGGGGTTAATGATGTATGGTGTAAAGATGTGTCTTGAAACTTTCGCTTAATTCAGAAGCCTGCTAACATGCCAGCACATTTTCACAGATGTATTGTAGCTGTTGTAAGACTAATCTTTAACACTTGTGATGCATGTTTCTTTAACCTGTGTTCTACATTTGAACTATTTCACTTTTTGTAATACATAATCTATTAATGGAAATGTGTTGTATATGTTGTTAACGCTATCTCACCTGTGTAGACTACTCTCCTGGACATCAGACAGACCTTTCACATAAAACTTGTTGTAACAACCATTGCACTCGTGCTGACTCATCTGCTAATGATCTGAAATGGGGCACTAAAGGCTTCTTGTCAGCTTACAAGAACCTCTCCCACTCTAAAGCTTATTAATTTCAAAGATCTAGCTTATGATTAATCAATTGCAGAACTGAAAATGCTTGAAATAGGTGTATGCTTGTGTTTGCCTTTAACTGCTTAATTTCCTTAAGTCTATTTTCTTAAACTGATTATAAACCCACATAACAGTAAAATGTAGCAAATAAACAAAAACATAAGACAACAATATAATATGGATTTCACCTTGATATCTTGGGCTACATCTCCTTGAGCTCTAATCAACTCGACTAGGCTCTTTGGGATTATGGTAATATTTCTTTTACAAGCTCCACGCTCAACTCCATTGGTTTACAACTGAACCTATGGGTTTAGAATACCATCTTATCCCGCTAGTTGTCCTCACTCTACAGACAGATCTAGGCTTCTCTGGACTTGACTCCTTCAGTCAGTGCTCTAAGCTTCTTGAGCTTCTGGCTTCTCTGACTCCCTCAGAATTCTCTTAATTGTCTCTGGAACTCCTTCTTCTGTCTTCAGCACACTCTGAACACCAGCAACAGCTTGATCATTTGATCTCTTTTCTGTTCTCTCGGCTCTGGCTCTCACTCTAGCTCTCGGCTCTGGCTCTGGCTTTGGCTCTCGGCTTTGGCTCTTGGCTCTTGGCTCTTTGTTGCTATTGACCCTCTGGTTCTGTGCAACTATCTTGAGCTCTGGCTTTGCGCAGCTGTGAGCTCCCTGAAGGGAGACTAACTTCTCTGCTGCTATGTTTTTTGTGAGCTCTCTGTCAAGTGATATGATTATTACAATGTGTGCGCTCCCCCTCTGTCAATCGTGCTCTTTGGATTTTGTGAGGAATCCTCCGACTCTGCGGCTTCCATCCGTTCCTCTCTGTGTAATCATTCCTTTGCCTCTGTGTTTCCTCTACTCCCTGTGGCTCTGCGTTTGGCCCTCTGGCTCTCTGGCTCTGTGTCACTCTGTATATAATGCATCCCTGTTATAATAACGCCTGCTTATAGCATGGCACAGGTGAATAGGAGTTGTTTTACAATGTAAAAGGAACCGGCGGCCTTTCTTTTGCCTTAATCCTAGAAATAGAAATATAACAGAAAACACAGGAAATATGCATCATGAGCCATTTAAATGGAACTCAAAATGCACTCAATGGCATTGATAAACCTATCGGGTCCGTCCTCGGATCGCATATCGCAATCGCACAGGCGGGAGGTCAAAACAGCCCAATACATAGAAATACAAAGAAAATCTGCATAACCCGAATTTCAAATATTATGAAATCGCACTTATAATCCCCATCGAGTCTGCCTTTTATTGGCATATCGCAAGTCGCATATCACAATGTGCATTGTCTCTTTGTATCGGGGATTCGCCGATCTACCGATCGCCGATCACTCTGATCAGATCCTAACCGTTGATTCTACTCCGCGATCCGACGGTCAATATTACACATCGCATATCGCTATCGCAATGACCCGGGGTTCTTTCCATATACCATGGACTGTGTTGACCCGATATATATTGCCAATGCCGATTCACCGATCTGATCATCGCATATCGCAATCGGCTGATTGCTGTAATCACAAACGGCTTATCGCTTTAATCACATATCGCATATCGCTCTGCCTGGGGTCCTAATATCGGATGAAGGCCTACCTCCGATGCGATAAGTCAGAGATTGCTAATCGGGGGTCCTTCTGCCTGCTGCTCCACCCTTTACACCTTTCCGATGCAATTTTCTTTAGAAAGCCTTTATTTCTCCTAAGTCCCATTTAATAAGAAAATGCTTCCTTTTCAAAGGACAATGGGCAATCTTCTTTTTACAATATCTCCTTTATCTGAAGTCTGTTTTCACCCATTCAAATTGCTTTAGATTTAGGATGAAGAGATATTTGCAATGAGACTATTTCTAGAAGCATCCAATGACCTTCATTTTTCCTCTGTGAGGAAAATTTTTAGACTTAGAAGTCTATTCTAGATCCATTTTGGATCACACCTTCCCACTAAAAAGAACTTTTGGTCACCAAAATACTGATATACTGATTTGAACAGTAAATGAGAGTGACAACACCCTCTTCTTTCAGCCTCCATACACTTGCCTTGCATAGTGCCTCTGAACGAAAGCCTTTGACCACTTTCCTTCCTGGATGTGCTGGTCCTCTTGGGAAGAACTGTTTTCCTCCTTGACTTCCTACAGAACTCCTGCTGAGAAGATCACAAAAGGTATTTTGAACTTCTTTGCCTTGATCATTGATCCAAGGTGGCTCAAACCAATGTGAAGTTACATCTGCTTCACAAAATTTTCATCTGTACTTTTTTGACATACTATCAACAACAGCTGTTAACAACAATAGGATTACAGACAACAACTGGATGGCCTAAACTCCTGCTTTAACAAAAGAAACAAATTTCACATCTTGTGAACCCTCCATGTCCTTAGATCTACATTTACAAATGATGGACTAGATAACAAGCCCGATATTACATGCATGTTTAAAAGAAAGCAATCAACCCTTCAATTTAATCACACATACATGTTTAAATACAAGGAAATCATCAACATCCCTGTGTTCATGCATATCATGCTTATGCATGCATTTCATCCTTCAAATTTCACTTAAGTACACTGTACTTTCAAAGCTGAAATGAATATAATTTTGCAGCAATAAAGTGAGTCTGCATACTCAACTTTTCCATTCACCTTCTTGGTAAAATCCTGCAACTTGCATCTCATTGACAAAGAAATGCAAATAGATGCATTATATAAATATACATGCAATCTTAATTGGATAAGAACTCTAACCATTTCTTACCAATCCATTTCAAAGGTCCTTCCTTTGTCTGCACATCAGCATCAACATGTGAATCATCCTGAAACACATCATTCATGGAATCTTCCTTTCCATTCCTACCTTTCTTTCTTTCCACCTTCTTCAATTTTTGTTGAAGCATTGTTGGATTCAGAGTCCAACACTTTTCAGAAATGTGTCCTTTCTTATGGTAGCAAGTGCAATACATGTGCATCCTCTTGACAGCATGATTTGCCTTGTCCAATGGACCTTTGGCTTCTTGCTTCTTTTCCTTCAAAAGTTTCCTGCATGTGGCCATTCTCTTCCAACATCTAGAAACAATATGGTTATCCAAACCACAAAAGGAACATGAAATTCTTTTCCCATGCTTATATGGAAATTTATCATGCTGAACATAATAAAAAGGAATGTGTTTAGAACCAGATTTATACCTTTCTTTTTCACCTATATTGCATTCATGAGGAGGTGAATTAAATGAAGAAGTAGCTCCCTTTGGAGCACCATCAATCTCTTCAAGGATATTAGAGTTTCCATAACTCTCTGGTTCAAGTGCATACTTATGAACACCTGCATCCTGAAAATGATGTTTCAAGCTATTGCATTCTCCATGAATACAATCTTTACACTCTTGAGGTAGAAGACCTACAATGAAACTCCTTCTTGGAGCTATTTCAATGGTCTTCATGGCAGCTTTGTAACTTTCTCCATAAGACTGTCCATAGCCAAGACCCAAATAATTAGGTCTTTCCTCAACCATTATTGGCTCAACAATACCTTATGCATGTTTGCGCAAGCCTTTTCCTTCATAGACCATCTTGGACATTAGCTTGGACCCTATGCCTCTGATATGTTTTTCAAAAGAACCAACATAAACATTCTTAGAGGAAATTGAAGACAAACTGGAATTATTTACCTCTTCTTCAAGCTAATACTTGACTAAGGCTTCCTTTGCAATAAAGAGCTATGTCTCCAACTCATGCATCCCTTCCAGGTTCATATTTGTGATATGAAGTTGCCTCTCCATTTCCTGCAATTTGTCAGAAAGCAACTGCTGCTCTTCCTTCATGGAATTCAACTGCTCTCTAAGTATGATGCTCTTCCTTCCATCCTCATACATTTCTCTCACCATATTCATCATGGTGAACAAGTCTTGCTTCATGTCTTCATCAAGGACTCTTGTGAAGAAAGAAGAATTTGAGGACTGACTTGTAGAAGTTGTCATTATCAAAATGAACAAAAGAACTTCAAACAAGATTATCAAAGAGCTTATTCAAGCAACCTTTGGCAACAAACCTCTTGTTCTTCAAAAATTGCTTTGAAGTCCTTTGGGATAAGAAGAATGCCTTCAACCCTTCTTCCTTCTTGTCCTCTCCTGGACTTAGCTAACAACAGCTTTCCCTGAACCTTTGCAAACCCAAATGACAGCCAGTTTACAAAAAATCAAACAATGAAATCCTTTCTACTGTTTGAACACCTTTCAAGTCAAACAAGCATATATTGGTACCACTTGCATCATGATGCAATCTGCTTCATGACCACCTGCTCTGGTATAACCAGTTCTGATACACCCTACTTTGAAGGTGGGGTTAATCAACCCGAGACTCTAATATAACCACTCTGATCTGAAATGGGGCACTAAAGGCTTCTTGTCAGCTTACAAGAAACTCTCCCACTCCAAAGCTTATTAATTTCCAAGATCTAGCTTATGATTAACCAATTGTGGAATTTAAAATGCTTGAAATAGGTGTATGCTTGTGTTTGCCTTTAACTGCTTAATTGCCTTAAGTCTATTTGCTTAAACTGATATATAAACCCACATAACAGTAAAATGTAGCAAATAAACAAGCACATAAGACAAAAATATAATATGGAGTTCACCCGGATATCTTGGGCTACGTCTCCTTGAGCTCTAATCAACTCGACTAGGCTCTTTGGGATTATGGTAATCTTTCTTTTGCAAGCTCCACACTCAACTCCATTGGTATACAACTGAACCTATGGGTTTAGAATAGCATCTTATCCCGCTGGCTTTTCTCACTTTGCAGACAAATCTAGGTTTCTCTGGACTTGAATCCTTCAGTCAGTGCTCTAAGCTTCTTTAGCTTCTGGCTTCTCTGACTCCCTCAGAATTCTATTAACTGTCTCTGGAACTCCTTCTTTTGTCTTCAACACACTCTGGACACCAGCAAAAGCTTGATCATTTGATATCTTTTCAGTTCTCTCAGCTCTGGATCTCGCTTTGGCTCTCGCTCTGGCTCTCGACTCTAGCTCTGGCTCTAGCTCTAGCTCTCGGCTCTGGCTCTGGCTCTGGCTCTCGAATTTTGGCTCTTTGCTGCTATCGACCCTCTGGTTCTATGCAGCTATCTTGAGCTCTAGCTCTGTGTAGCTATGAGCTCCCTGAAGGGAGACTAACTTCTCTGCTGCTACATTTTTTGTGAGCTATCTGTGAAGCACTCTGATTATTACAATGTGCACTCCCCCTCTGTCAATCATGCTCTCTAGCTTTTGTGAGGAATCCTCCGACTCTACGGATTCTATCCGTTACTCTCTGTGCAATCATTCCTCTGCCTCTGCGTTTCCTCTGCTCCTTGTGGCTCTCTGGCTCTATGTCTCTCTACGTATAACGCATCCTTGTTACAGTAACACCTTCTTCTAGTGTGGCACAAGTGAATAGGAGCCGTTTTACAATGGAAAAGGAACCGACGACCTTTCTTCTGCCTTAATCCCCGAAATAGTAATATAACAGAAAAATTAGGAAAAATGCATCATGAGCCGTTTAACCGGAACTCAAAATGCATTCAATCACATTGATAAACCTATTAGGTCCGTCCTCTGATCGCATATCACAATCGCACAGGTGGGGGGTCAAAACAACCCAATACACAGAAATACAAAGAAAATCCGCATAACTCGGATTTCAAATATTATGAAATCGCGCTTATAATCCCCACCGGGTCAGCCTTTTATCAGCATATCGCAAGTCGCATATCGCATTGTGCATTGGCCCTTTGTATCAGGGATTCACCGATCTCCTGATCGCCGATCACTCTGATCAGATCCTGACCGTTGATTTTGCTCCTCGATCCGACGGTCGATATTACACATTGCATATCGCTATCACAACGGCCCGGGGGTTCTTTCCATATACCATGGACTGTGTCGACCCGATATATATCGCCAATGCCGATTCACCAATTCGATCATTGCATATCGCAATCAGCTCATCGCTTTAATCGCAATCGGCTTATCACTTTAATCGCATATCGCATATCGCTCTACTTGGGGTCCCAATATCGGACGAAGGCCTACCTTCAATGCGATAAGTTAGAGATCGCTAATCAGGGGTCCTTCCGCCTACTGCTCTGCCCTTTACACCTTTCCGATGTGATTTTCTTTAGAAGGCCTTTATTTCTTCTAAGTCCCATTTAACAAGAAAATGCCTCCTTTTCAAAGGACTGAGCAATCTTCTTTTTACAATCTCTACTTCATCCGATGTTCGTTTTCGCCCATTGAAATTGCGTTAGATTCAGAATGAAGAGATCTTTGCAATGATACTATTTCCATAAGCATCCAATGGCTTTAATTTTTCCTATGTGAGGAAAATTTTTAGACTTATAATTCTATTCTAGATCCATTTTGGATCAACTGAGTGTTGTATGTGTTATCTTACCTTGTGTGTTGTGGCTGCCGCATCTGTGTGGATTGCTTTGCCGGAAGCTATGGATGTCCTGTTGTGTTGTGTGTTCCAAGTAGAGTTTGGACTTCTCCCAACCGACTTGGGTCTCACTCTCACCCTCTCTCCCTCTACAGTGAAAGAACCATTAACACAAGTGACACTTACACTCACCAGGCATGCAAACCTCACTTCTCGAAGACAAAGCAGACCACTCTCCTGTGTTGACAAGCAAGAGTTGAGGAAAATCACTAAGATAATGGCAATTGGGCCATCATACTGGATGGGACTCCCACACCAAACGGTGTGAGGTCTAGTTGGGACTTCATCCCGGGGTGATCCCCTAAATGTTGGCGGATTCAGTATCGTCAACATTTCTGGTGCTAGAAGGAGGGCTAGATGACAAGCTATGTCCTCTCATCCTATTTTGAACCTTTGCATATCTATCATGGAGTCTTGCACTCTTCTCCATCCGTGATGTTTTTCGAATCCCAAAGATGTCACCATCGCGAGGGAATTTTTCGATCTATTTTCCACTTACATGTATGATGGTGAAGGCAAAGTGGCTTGGCCTGAGTTCTTACATGATGAATTTCTTTCCATGCTTCATGAGGAAGATGGAAGTTTTGATGGACATGCGAGTTTGATGCTTGCATACACACTTCGCGAATCTCCACATCGGTGGCTGTGCAGCCTACCAGCTGACAATGTGCACTCACTTGCGCACTTTTGTGATCTCATTGAAGACACTTTCCATCATTTTGATCCAGAATATCTTGACCAAAAACTGATACAACAACGGAAGGCTCTGCATGAATCACCTATGGATTTTTGATAGTGCTTCCATGATTTGCAGTTTCAAGCTCTAAAGAGCTAGATGAAATTTTTCTATCTTTGGGTCCAATTCGAGTACTATCTTAAGAAATATGCTCATCCCAAGAAGAAGTTCAAGCTAAAACCCCGCTCAACATTCTTCAGTGATGGAGTTGTGCAATCACAGATGGACATGGTCACTGTCACAAGTGACTGTCCACCGTCCCCTCATCAAACAACTCCACCACTGCAGAGTGATGTCGGAGAGCATGAACACACATTTGTTGAACCATCATGACCTCCCGACATCGCTCCTTCCAATTTTCGCACAGAGTTGGTTGTGAGTCCCATACCTCGTCACATGTATTTTGTACCTCAACCTTTGTCTTCATATTCTAATCATCCTCTAGATGACACTGTTTGGTGTTCTTCCATTCTGGATTCTACACTTGTTTTAAACGAGGATCGATCTATTGATGGAGTTGGTGTTTCACAACCAACATGCACAAGCATTCATGAAGAGCATGAAGGGGATCTTGAACATCAACCGGTAGCAGGGGACCATCCTGGTCTGTCCGTACCTCCTCCATTTTTTCCTGGCATCCTTGTTGATCCTGCCATCCTTGATTTTTCATGTGTATCTCCATCCATGGATGCACCCATTGTTGATCTTTCGCAAGACACACCGTATGTCAGTCCATCATCCAATGACGGATAGTACCAATAATTCATTGAAAATCCACTTGATCTTTCATCTGCTCTTTCCGGAAAAGTAGAGGGTGAACATCCTTCCTTCTCATCTACCCCTTTGTGTGATTCATCAAACCATGAGGATGCCGACCAACATCCTAAATTCTCTGATCTTGGTTGTCGTGATCTCTTCACTTCATCATCCTATCACGATGTTGATTTACTCATTGTTAATCCATCTAAGCCACTGGTCTATGAATATCCATCTGTCAATGAAGTCGAAACCCCACAGACTATCGAGGCACTTCAGCCCGAGCTTATGGTTATATTAGGCCCTCGTTGTCCTAAGGTTGGTTGCACTTCTTATTAGGAAATTTTTCAAACACTCAAGGATCCTCATCACTCATCTGTATGCACTCAAGATCCATCTAAAACTTAGATTTTACTTCCTCCACTCAAACTACATGATCCCATCTATCATGCATTGGATGAATCTTACACAACATACATACTTGCGCAACGTAAGTGGTCTACCTTACTCACATTTGCTTGCATATCACGGTAAAGGGAATGCATACACTCAACATCTGCACGAAGTGTAACACAAAACCATGGCAAGTCCACAGAGTGCATGTCATGCCCTTTCACTCATTTTTGTTCTATGGACGCTTGTAAGCTTGGAGTGTGTCTATTTTCATTATTGTATCTTTCACATTTGTTGGTTCACACAACTGGGTTGCTCGCTGAACAAGCATTCACCAACATGGGTCAACCAATGCCCCAGTGGCTGCATTGTAAATATCGCTTCACATGATCAGGCCCATGCATCGTTAGCTTAGGAGTAGGAGAAGTGTTTGCTTTCAGTTTGCTTTCTTGCATGCTTGTTTTCTCTCTCGCTTTGCATGTTTGTTTGTTTGCTTTCTTATGTGTTTGCTTGCTTTCTTTTCTTTCACTTTTACTTCTACTTCTACTTCACTTTGTTTATTCTTCTTACTATTTTTGTTTACGTTCATTTATTTTTCTTGATATATTACCATTTTTGTTTATGGAAATAAGGGCTGCCAACTACTATGTTCTATCTTTTGAATAGAGTATGTGGCTGAAATTTGAAGAGACTTGTGACACTGCAGTACTTGGTTAGTGTTGTGTCTATCTTCTCTGTTCTTGGTTATAACCTTCAGCCGATGAATTATTGAAAAAAAATATGAATCATCTGCAAGGGAAGTTTTGGTCCAACCATGAACCTGTGTCCACACTGGGAAGCCCCATGACTATACTGAATCTTCTGCTTTGTGTGTTCAAGCTCATCCAATTAGTAGAAATGGAGAAGGGGGAAATCCAAACGAGCAAACCTATGTCAGAGGTCTTACATGATTCTCTGGAGGAACAACCTCTTCTGCTCTAAATAATTTGGGATCCCTCTTCCGCCCCAAAAAATAAATAAGTGTTTATGCATAGTCCTCTTGAAAAATACGAAGGTGAAAGAAGAGAAAGGATTCCTGCACAAAGAGGTGAAGCATGAAACTCCACCGGGGTACTGACCAGGCTCGCTAGCAGTGGAGCAATGTGTGTGTTCCTGTGTGACTCCAACGGGGTAAATTCTAGGCCTGATGGGAACTTTTGATTGTGTTTGACTTAGTTGGCAAAAGGCAAACCATGTATGTCCATGGGATAAGTGGGGAAGCCGAAGTAACCCACACAGTGATTCAATACTCCTTGAGAGACCAAGGCCCTATGCTATCAATGAACCAAAATAGAGAAGGAGTTCTACCAATGTTTTGCCAAGTGTTGTAGCGGCTACAACCAGCCTCCAAAATTTTGTCCAGCACCCAAGTTTGAAGCCTCCCTTGAGAGTTTCACTTGATGACTACACATACTCGGGCTCACTCCGTGAGCTCGTGTGAGTCATTGCATCCACCTTGCTTGTTCATTTCATTTAATTTTCTGCATGCTGGTGTCTAATTCATGCTTATCACCATGTTCTAGTTATGCTCAAAGTCTTTGCTTCGTATGTGCTTGTTGTGTTTGCTATGAAAGCATCTATCACACTCACACATGGAGTCACATTCACTATTGCACAAGAATCTTCTCGAACAATGAAAAATCTGTTAGGGCCTATATCCACCTCAGGCTGAGAAAGGCAGGATCTAGGGTAACATCAAACCATGCTTAACCTGGTAGCTAGCCCTACCAGGTCGGGAGAGGGCTCTCTCCTTGTCAATATTAGAAGAAGATGGTCAATAAAGCTTGAGATGACTAATGTAAAGACTAATTTTAGGCTAGGTATATGCTCAGGGGAGTTTGATTGAATTTAATGTTGGTTTGCTAGCTCAAATGTGAAAAGCAGATTTGGGTCCAAGGAATGGACTCAGTCTTGCAGAGGTTTCTGTGGGGCGATGTAGGAAAATGGTTTAGTACTTTGGATTAAGTGAAATGGAGAGTCTTAAGACTAGTGAGGAGTTGGAGAGGGCATGAAAGTCTCAGGGATCCTCTTCAAACAGTTGAAAACATAAATAACTAAACAAACCCTAGGTAGAGCACTACAACATCAATGAATTCTACCTTTATCCTTGATTCATTTAGTTAAGCTGAATAGAAAGAGATGATGGCATACATAAACACATGTAAACTTGCATTACAGAAGGAAAAACAATACCAAATCAAGTTGCCACAAGAATCCCACAAAATGCTGCAAACCCTAGTCTATTCCTTTGCCAAACTGCAGAGATGAATGTACAATAATGCTCAAAGCATTCACAAGAGTCCAACCTTTACAAATGACTGAAAAACTACTAGATATAGGAAAAAAACAACTCATGCTAGGCTTTAGGGGTCGAATTCATGATTTTAGGAGCTGTTTCAACAAGATCTAAACTAAGAACTGAAAAGTAGGCAGTGGAACAGCTTGCCTCTAAAACCTAGGAAACTGATTCATTCAGTTCAAAACTACCTTTTCATGATGTATCTACCTCCATGAGTGAATTTTTAACATTTTTACATCAAATTCCATAAAGTTACATCAAATTACATCATGAGTTTGACTATGAGAGAGATAAAAGTCAAACTGAGAAAAAACTAGGTGAAAACAGAGTTTTTTTGCAAAAAAGTCAATTTTCCATCCTATGCGCTGCGCCACTGTCCCTGTGCGTAGCGCCCTTTTGCAGCTGATTTTGGAGGCCTTCCCATGCACCAAATTTTCTCCAAGTGCACTTGTTGGAAAGGTATATCTGTCTACTTTTCCGAACATGTGGAATTTCTTAATTTGGTGTCCATTTTCCCATCCAAAAGTGAGTCCTCCCAACACTTCTTCCTGTGTGGCCAAAAAGGGGCAGAAAGGGCATTTTTGAGGTGTTTTTGACCCTTTTCGAAGATCAAAACTTGACAAAATTTCTTGGAAATTTGTGGGCATTCATAATTTTTCATCAGGAATCCAAAAATGCTGAGTTTTCCTCCAAAGGAGGCCCCTGGAAAAAGCGAGCACCAGGTGGTGCTACGCACCAGGCAGAAAAATCTGTGTTTTGCTCCAAAAATTCAAAATTGACAAAAAGTGTGCCAAATTTCTTGAAATTTGGGCTGAGTGATCTACATCAAGTGCTATGTTGAGCTAAGGAAGCCTCAGCCAAAATCTTGAGCTTGTCTTGCTCTTTCTTCCTCCTCAAATCTTTCCTCAACTTGGCCTTCAAAGTCCTTATTCTTGCTTTGCAACTTTTGTTTCTTGCCAAATAGTGATAGCCCATGTGCCTCAACATCTTTTTCTCTTTGTTTTCCTTCTCCAGCATCTTCTCCAAGTGCATGTTTACCTTTTCCAACACATATTCCCAGTCATTGTCCTTTTGCTAAATCAACTTGCCCTTTGCCCTCTTGGAATTTTGCCGGTTTTCTTTAATGATTTGCAGCCCCAAGATTTATTGTTTGTCCTCCAATTGCTTATTCCTTTTCTCAAGATAATTTATTACCCACTTGGCTCTTTCTAGGTTGAGAGACAAGTCATGAGTGTCGACTTGCTGTTCCTAGATGATCTCCTTGAGCTTTGAGCTTTGGGAGCTCAAATCAGTGTCATCATCCTGAACGAGAATGAAATCTCTCTCTTGACCTTCAGAAGGTCCCTCATCATGCAATGGTTGTTTACCTTTGTCCTGTACCTTCTTTGCTATTGAAGGAAACGAGACCCCTTCCACCCCGGGTGGAGATAGTACTCATTTTGCTGCTGCAAACAATCTTATTGTGCCCTTTTGGTAAGTGACAAACACTGGTACACTGGTGGTTTGAGTCTCATGCACCTCTTGCTAATGTGAAGGCTCTCCTGCCTCATGAAAAACTGATGGGGGCACTTGAGGGCTTGTGAAGACCTCATGTGAAATGAAATCATCCCATGAAACATTCAGTAAACTAAGCTGATGCAAAACCACAATCTTGATCAATGCAAAGTGATAGATGTTGTTATACTGCTGATGAGGAGGTTTCCTTTGCACCAATGTGGTCATTTTCTCAATATTCCGGCATATGAAATAGGGGATGTTCATCATCCTCACTCTAGTAAAATGCATCAATAATCTGACATGATAGGTGTATAGGCGAGAAAATATACCTTCACAGCTGAAATATTTGATTATGAGTTTCATAAGGGGAGCATATGTGTCTTGTAGGTATCTGAAAGGGAAGACCCTATTGATATGCCTCTGAAAGCCAGCCTTGATATAAGGCTCATAATGATCTCTATCCACCAGCTGTCCCTTGTTCCACTGCTCACCCACATTCGGAATGCTTGTTGCTTCAGCTATAGTCTCAAGTGTCAAAGTGAATGTCACACCTGCCAAATTGACCTGGCCATTATGAAGATGGAGCACAAAAAGTCTGGCAAGCTCATGGTGGTATTTGACTCTTTCCACCATCTCACAAAATTGGTAGCAAGATTGATGTTTGAAGCATGCTACAGCAAGAGGGCAAGCCAATAGCTCAGTAAGTGTAGTGGGCTCCTCCCAGATGTGTTTTCCTCCCTTGTGAGGTCTCCTTGGTGCATGAATTTCTTTGGAGGAATCACTTACTGTTTCCTCATCTTTGTCATAAGATGAATCTGTCTCCATGTTTGCCATTGTTTGATGTTATTTGATGAGTATGAAGATATTTTATAGGAACAATAGGTATTTGCTGTTAAATGACAGGGATTTGATGATGGGGGACAGTGAATGAGGGATTGTGATGCTGCTTGTAGGGTTTTTGGGAATGGCAGGGTTTGGGGAATAAGGATTAGGGTTTAGAGATGCCAATTAGGGTTTGGGAGTAGTGGGATTAGGTATTAGGGTTTTTAGTTTTTAGGGATAGGGAATGGGTGAGTGTGAATGAGAGAGGGGAGGGAAAATGAAATGAGGGGAGTGTAGTGAAGGGGGTGTGAAAATGGAAAAGGGGACTAAGACAGCAAAAATTGCAACTTTGCAAACCCTAGGCAACTTTTTCAATATGACTGTGCAAGGAACTAGGGTTTTTTTTTTTACCTATTGAAACACCATAAAAACTGACGAAAACCCTTACAATGGCAATATGAGATGCTTGACTTACTTGGAAAGAGGAATTTTGCAAGTTTTGGAGGCAGGTGAGGTGATTTGGATGAGTTTCAGGCTTTGGAGGCAGGTGCGCCGCACTTCTCTGGTGCATCATGCCCATTCCAATCACAATGTATTTCCTGCGCTGCGTGCGCCGCACCGACCAGGTGCGCCGCGCCTCAACCCTAGTGCGCTGCGCCAGGAACCTTCACAAATTTTTGCTGCAGTTTTGCTCCTTTGGCTCAAAAACGACTTGGCTCTTCTTTTCTTTCACTCTTTGGAAACAAATGAGCTTCTTCAACATGAAAAAGACTTTATATACAAAAGATTTTAATTTTTCACTTATAAAAACCCACTTTCCTAATGTTTGGATTTCACTCGCTTTTTAAAACTCTATTTTGGCAGTTTGACTTGCTTTTTGCCTTTGATGCACTAAATGCTTTGAAATTTTAACTCTTTTGTAGGAGCTATAGTGCAGAAGCTTGGCAAGGTGACTAGGGCTACATCTGGGAATTATTACATATAGGAAAAATGAAATTACATGAAATCTTGTACATAAAACATAAAAAACTCTGTTTTTCCTCAAAACAGGGTTTTGAGGAAAAATCAATCACTGAGCATGTGATTATTGAAATTTTTGTTGCTGAGACTTTATTTGACCTCCTCATGTGCCTGCTGACCATTATTGAGCTTTTACAAGACTTTATTGACAAAACCCTAGACCTAATGAGACCTAAAACCCTAAAAATGACTTTTGCAGATGTAAAGACAAAAAATGACTGCAAATGACCTAAATTTATGAAAATGGGCCAACAAGTAAAGATCATGAGGGAAAATTTATAATATGCCACTGCCATCAGATGATCCATGATCCTAATGGAATGCAGCTGATCGGATGAGACACCTAAAATGCAATGCAACAAGAGAATTTTGATCACTGATGGAGGGATGAAGATACCAACACTAACATTGGCTCCAATGGGGATGGTAGCTCCTTGGAGGTGCCAAGAACTGCAGATCTCTGGAAAGTAGATAGTGCCTTCTTCCATTGGGCTATGGAGTCAATAACTTCGACAAACCAAAACCAATATCTTGACTCAATTTCAGGACTGAAATCCGACTCAAAACTGACTCAATTTCAAGACTGAAATCGATTGAAAACTGACTCAAAACAATCCAAACCAAAACTGAAATCAAACCTTCAGTTTTATAGCCTTCACTTCGGGCCCCAAACTGAATGAATGATGATAGTACACACTTGCAATGAAGGAAATAAAATGGTATGTACAATGATACATATGACAGCAGAAAACATTTCAAAGATGGTACTGTTTCAGCAGCCGACCATTGATTGGCCCACCTGGACAATCTTCTCCATCCATTTCTTTTAGTAGGAAAGCATTTTGACCTCAATATGCAGCAATCTTGAATGGTCCTTTCCACAGATTCTCGAACTTGCCATGCTTGCCTTTGTCTTCGTTTCGAGCATCCCATTTCAGCACTATGTCTTCAATCTGAAACTTGTCCGCCTTTGCCTTTCGATCATATATTTTCTTGATTCTCTCTTGCAGCTTGAAGGTATTTTGAAAAACCTCCTCTCTAGTCTACTGTAAATGGATCATTTGATTGATTCTTCACTGCAAATGATCTTCCTCACTGCCAGCTTCCTGTAGAAGTTTAACAACCAGGACTGCGAGAGATGTCGGGAACACCGTGTCAACACCATACACGATCTCGAAAGGGGACATGCCTATTGATTTTTTCTGACTTACTCTATCTACCCATAGTGCATTGACTAATTTCTTGTGCCAGCTCTTCTTGTTTATTTCCAATAGTTTTTTGATAATGTTAACCAATGAATTATTTGAGGATTCCACCAATCTGTTACCTTATGGATAGTATGTAGTTGAGTGCCCCAAGGTAATTTGGTATTTATTACAAAAATCAATCATCTTTTTAGATTTAAAAGCTGTTACATTATCTGTGATCAGCTTGTTAGGACAGCCAAAACGTGACAAAATGTTATTTTTAAGAAACTGAATTATTACCGAATCAGTAGCCTGTCGAGTGGGAATTGCCTCAATCCATTTAGTGAAATAATCTATCGCTGTGAGGATCCACTTATGCTGTGCTGAAGAAGTAGGATGAATCTCGCCAATGAAATCTAAACCCCACTGCAGAAATGGAGCACTC
Source organism: Pinus tabuliformis (assembly GCA_031772625.1). Taxonomy (NCBI): domain Eukaryota; kingdom Viridiplantae; phylum Streptophyta; class Pinopsida; order Pinales; family Pinaceae; genus Pinus; species Pinus tabuliformis. The sequence goes on from CM062804.1 coordinate 1,576,246,810, forward strand.
ACTTCCACCGGCTTGAGTGGAAAAGGCTGTAATTTTCTCCTACCTTGAAAAATCTGACATTCGTGGCAGCTTGTAACAGTTTTGTACACATCAGCAAAGAGGGTTGGCCAATAATATCCCGCTCTCAAAATTTTATTGGCTGTTGTCTTCCAAAATAGATGACCTCCATAATCTCCCTTACGAAAATCATCCATGACCTGTTTTGCTTCTTCTTCAACCAAACAATTCAGCAAGACACTACCGGGATCTTTCCGATAGAGTGCATTATTCATTATACAAACTTGGCAACCTTTAATTTCAGGGTCCTACTTTTGTTCTTAGCCATTCCAGGTGGCAGTGAAAGATGTTGGAGCACATAGACAATATCTGAATACCAAGGAGAAAAAAGAAACATTTCAAATACCTGAACAAGCGAAATTTCTTCATCTTCTTCGAACATAGCAGCAATCAGATTTATGTCCAAGCCATGCGAATTAGACTCCGCCGTCAGTTTGGCCAGTCCCTATCCTTTGATGAGCTTTGTTGGTTTGATCTCCTCATCATATTATAACAAAGCTGTGATCCATTTGCCTCGTCTCCCTTCTGGATCTGTTTGCACTAAGACATCTTTAACGGCAGCGTTAGGGACATAAGCAAGAATATTAGAATGCAGAATATAGACTTGAAAATATTTCAATTCTTTTACTAGGGCAAGAGCTTGCTTTTCAATAATATTGTACTTTAAGGCTACATCCCTTGTTGTTCTGCTGAAAAAAGCAATTGGCTTCTCAAGTTGGTATCTTTTCTGCATTAAGACCGATGCCATAGTATGATCCGAAGCAAATGAAAACAAAATAAAATCTTGGGAATAATCTGGGCTGATCAAAATTGGAGCTGAAGAAAGAGCCAACTTTACGAAATTGAAAGACTTGATGGCTTCCTAAGTCCACTTCACTACACTATCTTTCTTTAACATGTTTGTGATTTCCCTCAAATGTTCTGCTAGTTTTGGCACAAAACGACGTAAGAAATTCATCTTACCGTTGAGTGCTTGGATCTCCTTTTTTACTTCGTGGAAAATCAATCTTCTGAATGGCTTCCACTCGAGTTGGATCAATGCAGATGCCATCCTTGGATATGATATGACCGAGCAGCTTGCCTTCATCCATGGAAAACAAGCTCTTCTTTGGATTGAGAGATATGCCATACTTTCTACACTGCTGAAATACAATCTTCAAATGATAAAGGTGCTCTTCATCTGAATTAGAAAAAACTGTCAAATCATCAAGATAAACAACTAAAAATACATCTTTCTCATTTGCAAATGTGATATCCATAGCCCACTGAAAGGTTTCACCAGCATTCTTCAATCCGAATGGCATCTTGGCATAATGGAAAGTTCCCCACGGAGTGGTGAATGCTGTTTTGTCTCTGTCATCCTCATGGACCAGAATTTGGTTATAACCGGAATACCCATCAAGTAGCAACATACGGGATGCTCCAACTACTCTTTGAAGTATGTGATCCATCTTTGGCAATGGATAGTTATCTTTCAAAGACACCTTATTCAGATTTTTGAAATCAATACATAATCGAATCTCACATGTTTTCTTGTGCACGGGCACCAAATTAGAAATCCAATTTGAAAATCTTATGGGAACGATTATACTAGCTTTGTACAATCGATTCACTTCCTTCTCTATTGAGGGCAGCAACTTTGGATTTATCCTTCTTAGCTTCTGTCGAAATGGCTTTTGATTTGGCTTGATTGGAATGATGTGCTGAATTATGCTCTTATCATATGCCTTCAAATCTGAATAGTCCCATGCAAATACATCAGTAAATGAAGACAATAAACTAATGTATTTTGCCTTTACCTGTGGAGGCAACGCCTTTGATAACTTCACCATTTTAGGATTTTCTACTGATCCAATGTTTACATCCTCAACTCCTTTCTCGGTTGGCACCAAGCTCGGTTTCTGGGCTACATCATCTTGATCAAACAACTCCTCTAAAGGTATTAGACCTTTAGGAATGACATTGTCCTTCAGCTGCAAAACTTCCATCTGATTTACTTCCATGTCTGCTTCACCATCATCATGCTCTCCATCGATAGAAGTGTCTTTGTACTTGCCTTCATTTTGCAGAAATTCTTCGATCTCTTTATCATCTTGAAACACCTGCTAATATCTTTGATTATCAAGGACAGCAGGGTAATTACTTGTAGCTGTTGCAAGAGAATCTACAATAACATTCTGTACACGAGGGACACATGTCAAAGTGTAATATGGAAACAATCTCAAAATATCTAATACCACATTACGGTAAGCCTGCACGCGAGGATGCTTAGCTTGGTATTCACCTTTCACTTGCTTGATAACTAACTAGGAGTTGCCATATACTGAAATTCTTTTAGCATTTAACTTCTTGAGGATTCTCAAACCAGCAATTGAAGCCTCATATTCAGCCTTATTATTTGAAAAATCAAAAGCCAATTTATACGAACAAACCCTTACATTACTTGGAACTTTGTTTGGAATAAATGCAGGGCTGCGTATCCAAATGCTAATTCCAACACCTTCCCTACCTACTGCGCCATCAAAATCCATGCTCCGCAAACTGGCTTCATCCTCCAAATGTTGAAATTTGTTTGCTCTTCTACTTTTGCTTGTTGTCCATCAATTTTTTGCTGTTGTCGAAATGTTGATTGCTCATCGGTACTATCAAGCTTCTGTCTTTCTTGATCTAGTACAGCTCTAAAATTTTCAGTGATCTCTGGAATATCTTCTACTTCAACCACTTGACTATTTACATCATTAAAACTATCAGAATATAAAACAAATGATTCTAAATTAGTATGTACATAGTTGATTGGATGATTTAGAGGTTTCTCCTTGCTAGTGATCATGTACTTCATCTTTTTCTCCCGGTATAATTTCCTCAACTGACCAAACACGGGAATAGTAGCATAGGAGAAATCAAGCTGCAATGTCCCTTTGAGTTTTGCTCCCCAAGATCTGGAAAGAAGCATGCCAAATCTAGGAGGAATATCAGCCACAACCACATCCATCAAAACATTCTTTGCCGGAATCTGATCTAAAGTGACAACCAAATCTTTAATAAGCCCAATGCATTTGACCCTACCAGAATCAAAGGAATAAAGATCATGGTACTTGTGAGTGATATCTAAACCCAATTTTTCCATGATTGCTTTTGGCATGAGATTATGAGAGGCTCCTGAATCAAACATGGCGTTGTGCAATACATAATCATGCAATCTAAGGCTGATGTAGCTACATCACTATCCTCAGACTGACCTTCTAATGCTGGACCAAAGATAAGTTCGGGCTGGTCATCCTCCACATTTACCATATCAGATAATGGATCCAAATTCAAAATCTTTGACACATGACCTTTATAGCTGTTGTTCTTCATTAATTCAGTCAAAGGTATTGACACTTTTAACTTAGAAATTTCATTTTCTAAGCTAAAGGATGATGTTTTTTCTACCTCTTTGACTGGAGCATCCTTCTTTTCAGTCTTCTCCTTTGATACAATTGGCTGATTTGATCTTTCATTTGCTGATTGTGTTTTGCTGGTGGTAGGATCAGCTGCCTCCTTTCCCTTTTTCTGCACTATTGGAGAATCGTTCTTTGGCGGTGTCACTTCCTTCCTCTTCTGAATTGGATTGATGGGTACCTCTCTACTCCTGAGTGAATATTGTCACTGCTGGGCTGTCAAAGCATTCATGTATCCCCTCTGATATTCATCAGACTCTTCTTCAAGAATTGTTTCATTTGCCAAGATGAAATCTTCATCCTTTTGTACAGCTGGGCTTTCTGAATACTCTTCATCTTCGGTGATATAAATGGGCAGATCATCAGGTGTAAAGAAATGATTCTCCTCACCTATTATGTTCTCATCATCATTTGATTCCGGACCATGTACAAAATTCTACTGTAAGGGTGTCTTTACTTGCTACTGTGCTGCTTGGTCTTGCGCTCTTTGTTCTCGTTGCTTGATTCTGAATTGTGGTTGCTACTGACCACGGAAGTTTGGATTTCTGACTTGTGCTTCAGGCTTATCAGCAATTGTGAGTCTATCAAACATCTTCTCGATCTTGTGAAGAAAATGATCTGAGGAAGAAGCTTCCTCCTTTATGGTCACCTTCTTTTCGGCCTTTGCTCTAGCTCTCTTGGCAAGCAGATTTGCCTCAACGCTGACTGCAATTTTCTGCATGTCCTCTAATGTGGTCGGATCTCTTTCTCTCAATTGATATTCCATGTCGGGATTGAAGCCATCAAGAAATTTAATCAAAGCCAGCCCCATAGGTGGCTTTATATCAGCAGGAATTGCATTGTAAACAGTATTGAATCTAACACAATAATCTTGGACACTCTCACCAACATTCCTCTTGATGTTTTCATATTCAGAAAGAATTTGAAGAGGTTTTTCTTTACCTCCCAGCGATCCAAGAATTGTCTCTGAATAACAGCCAATGTAGTGATACTTGCAGTCGGAAAAGCTCTGAACCACTTCCACACTTCACCTCCAAAAGTTTGCACAAATAGTCTCATAGTCACATTTTCTTTGGGGGGTGCCATCAAACAATGGAATTTTTCTTTGGTAGTCAGCGGGCATGGCATCCAAGTTTGAGGCAAAGCAAGGGATGCATATTGGGTAGCCATTGCTCTAGGTGGATTTGAAACTGGCTTGGGGATGTAGGAGGAGTCAGAACAACAACAACAGCCAATGTAATTGGCGTATGAGGTGTAGAGGGAGGAGAGGAAATATGAGATGTTTGAGGTGTTGAAGGAGTTGATGGGGGAGAAGAGACAAGAGGTCTCTGATCAGATATAGTGGGTTGTACGAGAAGGGTGGGAATGAAAGGAGGTTCGGTAGGAATTTCTGAACTAGATGCAATAGCGGATGAACCAAGAGTTCCAGAGGCAGATTCTAAGAACTCAGGAATGTTTGTAGCCACAATGGAATTTTGAAGATTCAAGATGTAATCGTCAATTGATTTATTGGCCTTTTTAGTTTCAAGATCTTTAACAAACTCTAGGTTTAGGACAGCGGAACCAACAGCACTTTCAGATTTAGTCTCAAACAACGACAGATCAAAATGTTTGTCAAATTCAAGATCTTCAAGATATTCAAAAACAACTGGACATGAATGAGATCTAAACACGGGAATCACAGAACTTTCTTGTCGGAGAATTCTTGGGATGAGATTTGGGTTTTCATACACAGGAGGAGGATTAGGATCAGGATTGGCCCTGGTGTATCGTCTGGAAGCCAGTGTGTTGAATTATTCCCAAAAATCAAACAAACATTATCAACTTGTTCAGCCTATAAAATTCTAAACTCATCATCCAAAGTCTAGAATTGCTTTATGATACTGGGGTAATCGTTTAGATCAAATGTTTAGTTTATAAACTAGACCAGAGATTGACTGAAGCAGCATTCATCTACTTTCGCTAATGCAAAGCAAGAGCGTTTCGAAGGCTACCTAGCTAACTTCAGGCTCCGTCTGTAGTCTACAAAGAAAAACAATGATAATAAACTTTTCTTCCCCAGTGGAATCGCCAATATGTTAGGGCCTAAATCTACCTCAGGCTAAGAAAGGCAGGATCTAGGGTAACATCAAACCACGCTTAACCTGGTAGCTAGCCCTACCAGGTCGGGAGAGGGCTCTCTCCTTGTCAATCTCAGAAGAAGATGGTCAATAAAGCTTGAGATGATTGATGTAAAGACTAATTTTAGGCTAGGTATATGCTCAGAGGAGTTTGATTGAATTTAATGTTGGTTTGCTGGCTCAAATGTGAAAAGCAGATTTGGGTCCGGGGAATGGACTCAGTCTTGCAAAGGTTTCTGTGGGGCGAGGTAGGCAAATGGTTTAGTACTTTGGATTAAGCGAAATGGAGAGTATTAAGACTAGTGAGGAGTTGGAGAGGGCATGAAAGTCTCAGGGATCCTCTTCAAATAGTTGAAAACATAAATAACTAAACAAACCCTAGGTAGAGCACTGCAACATCAATGAATTCTACCTTTATCCTTGATTCATTTAGTTAAGCTGAACAGAAAGAGATGATGGCATACATAAACACATGTAAACTTGCATTACAGAAGGAAAAACAATACCAAATCAAGTTTCCACAAGAATCCCACAAAATGCTGCAAACCCTGGTCTATTCCTTTGCCAAACTGCAGAGATGAATGTACAATAATGCTCAAAGCATTCACAAGAGTCCAACCTTTACAAATGACTGAAAAACTACTAGATATAGGCAACAAAAAAATCATGCTAGGCTTTAGGGGTCTAATTCATGAGTTTAGGAGCTGTTTCAACAAGATCTAAACTAAGAACTGAAAAGTAGGCAGTGGAACAGCTTGCCTCTAAAACCTAGGAAACTGATTCATTCAGTTCAAAATTACCTTTTTATGATGTATCTACCTCCATGAGTGAATTTTTAACATTTTTACATAAAATTCCATAAATTTACATTAAATTACATCATGAGTTTGACTATGAGAGAGAGAAAAGTCAAACTGAGAAAAAACTAGGCGAAAAATAGAGTTTTTTGGGAAAAAAATCAATTTTCCATCCTGTGTGCCACGCCACTCTCCTTGTGCATAGTGCCTTTTTGCAGCTTATTTTGGAAGCCTTCTACTGCAACAAGTTTGCTCCAAGTGGGCTTGTTAGAAAGGTATGTCTGTCTACTTTCTAGAACATGTGGAATTTCTGAATTTGGTGTCCATTTACCCATCCAAAAGTGAGTTCTCCCAATACTTCTTCCTGTGTGGCCAAAAAGGGGCAGAAAGGGCATTTTTGAGGTGTTTTTGACCATTTTGGAAGCTCAAAACTTGACAAAATTTCTTGTCCATTTGTGGGCATTCATAATTTTGCATGAGGAATCCAAAAATGCTGAGTTTTCCTCCAAAGGAGGTCCCTAGCAAAAGCGAGCGCCAGGTGGTGCTACGCACTAGGCAGAAAAATTTATTTTTTGCTCCAAAAATTCAAAATTGACAAAAAGTGTGCCAAATTTCTTGAAATTTGGGTTGAGTGATCTGCATAAAGTGATATGTTGGGCTAAGGAAGCCTCAGCCAAAATCTTGAGCTTTTCTTGCTCTTTCTTCCTCCTCAAAGTTTTCCTCAACTTGGCCTTCAAAGTCATTATTCTTGCTTTGCAACTTTTGTTTCTTGCCAAAGTGATAGCCCATGTGCCTCAACATATTTTTCTCTTTGTTGGCCTTCTCCAGCATATTCTCCAAGTGCATGTTTACCTTTTCCAACACATATTCCCAGTCATTGTCCTTTTCTCAATCAACTTGCCCTTTGCCCTCTTGGAATTTTGCCGGTTTTCTTTAATGATTTGCAGCTCCAAGATTTCTTGTTTGTCCTCCAATTGCTTATTCCTTTGTTGAAAATAATTTATTACTAACCTGGCTCTTTCTAGGTTGAGAGACATGTCATGAATGTCAGCTTGCTATTCCTGGATGATCTCCTTGAGCTTTGAGCTTTGGGAGCCCAAATTAGTGTCATCATCCTGAATGAGAATGAAATCTCTCTCTTGACCTTCAGAAGGTCCCTCATCATGCAATGGTTGTTTACCTTTGTCCTATACCTACTTTTTTGTTGAAGGAAACAAGACCCCTTCCACCCCGGGTGGAGATAGTACTCGTTTTGCTGCTGCAAACAATCTTCTTGTGCCCTTTTGGTAAGTGACAAACACTGGCACACTGGTGGTTTGAGTCTCATGCACCTCTTGCTGATGTGAAGGCTCTCCTACCTCATGAAAAACTGATGGGGGCACTTGAGGGCTTGTGAAGACCTCATGTGAAATGAAATCATCCCATGAAACATTCAGTAAACTAAGCTGATGCAAAACCACAATCTTGATCAATGCAAAGTGATAGATATTGTTATACTGCTGATGAGGAGGTTTCCTTTGCACCAATGTGGTCATTTTCTCAATATTCCGGCATATGAAATAGGGGATGTTCATCATCCTCACTCTAGTAAAATGCATCAATAATCTGACATGATAGGTGTATAGGCGAGAAAATCTGCCTTCACAGCTGAAATATTTGATTATGAGTTTCATAAGGGGAGCATATGTGTCTTGTAGGTATCTGAAAGGGAAGACCCTACTGATATGCCTCTGAAAGCCAGCCTTGATATAAGGCTCATAATGATCTCTGTCCACCAGTTGTCCCTTGTTCCACTGCTCACCCACATTTGGAATGCCTGTTGCTTCAGCTATAGTCTCAGGTGTCAAAGTGAATGTCACACCTGCCAAATTGACCTGGCCATTGTGAAGATGGAGCACAAAAAGTTTGACAAGCTCATGGTGGTATTTGACTCTTTCCACCATCTCACAAAATTGGTAGCAAGATTGATGTTTGAAGCATGCTATAGCAAGAGGGCAAGCCAATAGCTCAGTAAGTGTAGTGGGCTCCTCCCGAATGTGTTTTCCTCCCTTGTGAGGTCCCTTTGGTGCATGAATTTCTTTGGAGGAATCACTTATTGTTATTGTTTCCCCATCTTTGTCATAAGACGAATCTGTCTCCATGTTTGCCATTGTTTGATGTTCTTTGATGAGTATGAAGAGATTTTATAGGAACAATAGGTATTTGTTGTTAAATGACAGGGATTTGATGATGGGGGACAGTGAATGAGGGATTGTGATGCTGCTTGTAGGGTTTTTGGGAATGGAAGGGTTTGGGGAATATGGATTAGGGTTTAGAGATTCCAATTAGGGTTTGGTAGTAGTGGGATTAGGTATTAGGGTTTTTAGTTTTTAGGGATAGGGAATGGGTGAGTGTGAATGAGAGAGGGGAGGGAAAATGAAATAAGGGGAGTGTAGTGAAGGGGGTGTGAAAATGGGAAATGGGACTAAGACAACAAAAATTGCAACTTTGCAAACCCTAGGCAACTTTTTCAATTGATTGTACAAGTAACTATGGTTTTGTTTTTTACCTATTGAAACACCATAAAAACTGATGAAAACCCTTAAAATGGCAATATGAGATGCTTGACCTACTTGGAAAGAGGAAGTTTACAATTTTTGGAGGCAGGTGAGGTGATTTGGATGAGTTTCAGGCTTTGGAGGAAGGTGCACCATGCTTATTTGGTGTGTCATGCCCGTTACAATCCTCGTTTATTTCTTGCGCTGCGTGCGCTGCACCGACCAAGTGTGCCGCGCCTCAACCCAAGTGCGCCGCGCCAGGAACCTTCACAAATTTTTGCTGCAGTTTCGCTCCTTTAGCTCAAAAACGACTTGGCTCTTGTTTTCTTTCACTCTTTGGACACAAATGAGCTTCTTCAACATGAAAAATACTTTATATACAAAGGATTTTATTTTTTCACTTATAAAAACCCACTTTCCTAATGTTTGGATTTCACTTGCTTTTTAAAACTCTGTTTTGGTAGTTTGACTTGCTTTTTGCCTTTGATGGACTTAATGCTTTGAAATTTTAACTCTTTTGCAAGAGCTAGAATGCAGGAGCTTAGCAAGGTGTCCAGGGCTACATCTCAGAATTATTACATATAGGAAAAATGAAATTACATGAAATCTTGTATATAAAACATAAAAAACTCTGTTTTTCCTCAAAACAGGGTTTTGAGGAAAAATCAATCACTGAGCATGTGATTATTGAAATTTTTGTTGCTGAGACTTTATTTGACCTCCTCATGTGCCTGTTGACCATTATTGAGCTTTTACAAGACTTTATTGACAAAACTCTAGACCTAATGAGACCTAAAACCCTAAAAATGACTTTTGCAGATGTAAAGACAAAAAATGACTGCAAATGACCTAAATTTATGAAAATGGGTCTGCAGGTAAAGATCATGATCCATGATCCTAATGTGCCACTACCATCAAATGATCCATGATCCTAATGGAATGCAGTTGATCGGATGAGACACCTAAAATGCAATGCAACAAGAGAATTTTGATCACTGATGGAGGGATGAAGATACCGACACTAACACAATCAATCGCGAGTGTCATGCTTGTAACATGAAACATCGGTTATTCATGTTGAACATGTGTGTCTGGATGGTTTGAGTCGTTTCATTGTCGAGTCATGTGAGTGTGTGTTTTCATGATCACCTATGCATATTTCGATCGTTCACACACTTAGTCATTTTTGCTAATGTTCTGACAACCAGACTGCCCTCTGACAGTCGGACCATCACCCTGCCATCGACTTGATCGACTGTCAACCAGAGCATCGCAGAAGCATCAAGCAAGTCTTTTCAAGCTGCGCTGCCCGCAAGAAATTCAATCCACTTTCATACTGATCACCTGGATAGTCGGACCCGACAGCCACCCCGGGACTGAATCCCCTCAAAAATTGTGTAGAGTCCACTGACCTTACTCGCTCAGCTAACTGAGGAAATTGCATAGACAGGTCAGAAAAACACCATTTTCCCATCCATGTATCCATGAGAAAATTGTGAAGTTTTCCCAGTCAGTCATCCCAGTAGTCGACAGGCTTCTCATCCAAGAAATTGCGCAGTTTTCATGAGCAGACCTTCTGCTGCCTAGAATTCTGCTCAGCTCAGATATTGTGTAGAGATGATCAGTAGGATGGCCTCCCAGGCTTAGTGTAGTTTCCTCTACTAGCAGCACCTAGCAGCAGACTGTTAGTTCCCTCCAAGAATTACGCAGTTTCTGCTACCTATAACCCCAGCAGCCAACTGCCAGTTACGTCTGGGAACTGCACAGTTTTCGCTACTCGTCACCCTAGTAGCCAACTGCTAGTTCCCTCTTATAATTGTGCATTCTTTGCTACGAGTGACCCCAGTAGCGAACTGTTAGTTCCCTCTAGGAATTGCATAGTTTTGGCTGCAAGGCTCCCAGGCAGTTCCTCCCAAAAATTGCACAATCTCTACCTGCTGACCCTCCTTGCATCCCAACCTGTTACTCCAGAAAATTGCACAAATTTGGCCTTCCAACCCCTACTACCCTCTTGTTTTAGAAAATGTGGAGATCCTACCTACCTTGCCTTCCTGCAGCCCCGACTGTTCCCCCCAAAATTTGCGGAATTTTGCTTTCCCACTGAGCCAGACCTCGTAGATAGTCACTGTCAACTTGAATTGCCCATCTTCTTCACTCAGTGACTCTTGTGTAGTTTTCATCAGTAGTTCCTAAAGCCATCATCTCACTTCACAACCTTACTTCCTCTCCTGGTCACCTGCATCCGAAATGATCATGTGTCATGGTAGATGTTGGGTAGCAGCGGCCCCGCGTAACGGTTTTGGGGCTTAAAGCCCACAATTTTGGGTAAAGGTATGGTAAAGGCTCCGCGAGATGCACGGAGCGCGAATTGTAATAAGTCAAGTCAAAGGGTTGTCCACCCAAAGATAATGTAAAATAATTCGGCCCGCCCATGGTCCGCGGACCATGGAAATGTATAAATAGAGCAAGGCTCTAGAGTTAGGAGTCAGTTTTTGATATGTACTTTTGGATCTGGAATGTAATGGGTTTTTGAAGAAATAAGTCTTGAAGCATCTATAAGTTTGAGTCAAGGGTGTTGGTGGGTAGATAGAGGCTCTGCAATTGTGTGCGCAGAGGCCTGGTAGAGTCCGCAGCTATGTGCGCGGACCCCTGCAGCTGAGTGCGCAGGGCGGATTTGGATGTATTGGCGAAAGAGTTGAATAAAGATAAGTTGGTTCTAAAATACTGTGTTGAATTTGAAATATTTTGGATCTGGTTAATTTATGATTGACATATCTATTTGATCTGTGTGCTTATGCTTATGTTATGATTTTATGCAAATCTATAACTTTTCTGGGTGTGCGAACTGGTTGTCTCTATTAAATGTTTTCTTAAAGATCGTAAAAGGTAGATCTAATCTGTAACAATTCATTAGTAATAAGTATCAAGAAATTTCCTTGTTCTGGATCTACGTGGAAGCAGCTGAGTGCGCAGCTGTGTGCGTGGACCCCTGCAGCTGAGTACGCAGGGCGGATCTAGATGTATTGGCAAAAGAGTTGAATAAAGATAAGTTGGTTCTGAAATACTGCGTTGAATCTGAAATATTGTGGATCTAGTTCATTTATGATTGATATATCTGTTTGATCTGTGCACTTATGCTTATGTTATGAGTTTATGAAAATCTATAACTTTTCTGGGTGCACGAATTGGTTGTCTCTATTAAATGTTTGCTTAAAGATCGTAAAAGGGTGATCTGATCTATAACAACTCATTAGTAATAAGTATCAAGGAACTGCCATGTTCTGAATCTACGTGGAAGCAGAGTAGCATGAGGCCACATAATGGCATGCAAACCCTCTAGACCACATCGATACATCCCAAGGGTGCGGAAACCTAGTTCCAGCACCCTCCCCTGCTACCTCCTATAAGAACTCAGTCCGTGCTCTGCGGGTTGTTGCCGAAAGGGCCGGTAGCCGCGAGATTTGTTTGGCTAAATAACTCTTCTGAACCTGGGTTAGGCCCATATAAGCCAACAAATGGTTCCATTGCTGGGACTAGGATTTGCCTAAGGGATGTCTGATCTCGGAACACTAGAACCCTATGAAGAAAGAGCTTGAAGATTGGCTAGATCAGAAGCTTCGTGGTTCAAGAAAACAGAAATCCACAGATATCAGAAGAATAGTGGTTGGATCGTTACATATACACAGACATCCATGAGATCTTCTTTGCGTCATTCTCAACAGAGTTGTACGAGTGGATCGTGAGGTTAGCTGACAGCGTGGGAAGGTGCAGACTAGATCAACCTATTGTGTGGACTCCAGAATTGGTGCGCAGGCTAGAAGCGTCTAAAGACAAAATCACACGCACAGTAGATCACTGGTTGGATCGGGTAATAGGAGGGTTTATCACTAAGTTCGCGATAGACACAACTGTGAGTTATAGTGAAGCAGAAAGGTGCTTTCTCCAAGGACTGCAGGGTAAGTATATCAAATCATTGAATACTTGGATTAAGATGTTGTTGTGTGAAAAACAGATTATGCGTGTTTATTGATATCTGGTTTTACACGGAGTGGAAGAGGTTACTGAGGAACCGAAGGATTAGTAAACAGCCCTCTGATTTCCATTTCACGAGAAAACGAGGAAGAAATCGCAGGGTTCTCTCCGAGAAGTGAAGTTCAGTTGATTGGGGAATGCATTCCGCTGATACCACCACCGTCCATGCCATCACCTACTTCACCTACATCAAATCCATCCTCACCGACTCCACCTCCGCCACCACCGAAGGTTGGGATGGCGAGTGCAATCAAGTTGCCAGTATTTAAGGGTGTAGGAAATGAGGAACCAGGTCAGTTCTGGTTTGTGGTAAGGGCTGTATGGGAAGCCCAAGGTATAACGGATGATAACATTAAAAAGGCGACTATGCCTAGTGCACTGCAGGACCGCGTGTTGACATGGTATATAAAGTACTCAAACAATCATCCGAATGCAGGAATAGTGGCGATGCAGGACACGTTGACCAGGGAGTTTAGTTGGCCGAAATTGGAGACACAGTCGGTCATTGGATTCAAGGATATCGCGATGTTACCTGGTGAAACCCCTTGGGATTTGGATCAGAGATTGAAAAGCACAATCGTGAGGCTAACATGATGTTGACAGATGCGCAACATTGCACATGGTTTGTGGCATCTTTGACACCACATCTGAGGATGGTGCTATCATAGCAAAAGATATCAACCCAAGCCAAAGCACTAGAGATAACAATGAGGTTGCACGAAACTCCGATACAGGATCCAAGGTTGGGAGTTCAGGAAATCCATGCGTAACTACAAAACCTGTGCTTATAAATGCAAAGCTTGAAGCAAGAAAGGGCGCCTCGACCAGAGGTGTGTACAAAGGGAGGGTGCATTAAGTGCAAGAGCTAGGGACACAACAAGGACCACTGCCCCGTCTTTGCGAACTATTTGGCGAGAGGGGGCCCAATGCCATTGAAGCTGGAGGTACAAGTAGGGCCAAGTACAACACCTGCGCTCTGGTGCACAGTTTGTTAGGTGGGAGGAAAGCACGCAACAGACAACTGCCACCTATTGCAAAAGTATACCCAAACCCCACAGCAGCTATATTGAAACTTTTGTAGGTTAGTGGGTCACGATGAGCGAACTTGTCGAAGTTACGATTTAATGATGGAAAGAACCGCAGCCTATCAAGTGTAGACTGAAGTGCGGGGTTTCAACGCAACCGTCGAGCCACGTGGGGGATTTCAAGGATGCGGGCGGGGAAGAGGAATGGGGCCCGAGCGAGGGCACGAACAACTGATCTGTGATAACTGCGGAGGACCAGGGCACTACCTTCCTGACTGCATGAATCCAACTAGGATATTTTGTCCATATTGTGAGCAATTTGACCATGAAATGGTAGACTATCCAACGCTTATTGCCCAGATGCATGAAAAGGGGGTATTGCAGCCCACTCCGACTCAAAATGTCTAGATGATGAGATTGAAACCTCATGAAGAGGACCCCAGCATGAACATGGTACTAAGAAGTGACGCAACCACTGGAGGAGATGTGGGGAAACAGTCTGGGGAAGATGAGAAGGGTCGAGATGCACTGACAAAGGAACCTGAACAGGCGAAAGGGACGACTAAAGAAGCTCAAGAGAGCTTCACGAAGGTCTCTACCCCAAGTGATTGGGATCCAATTGAGCCGGGAATGGATCCCTCTATGCTTACCATCGTTTTAGAGACATGTATGAAGTTGCTACGTGATAATAGGGCAGTTAAAGGATGCCAAGAGCTAATTACTAGATGCACGGGGTCAGGGGAACTAAGCGTAGTCCGGAAACTAGGGAAACATGCTCTGTGCACCGGGTGGGAGATGCGATTGACAGCAAAAATTTGGGAATACAAGATGGAGCAGGTTATTCTGGATCTACGGTTGGATGCGAATGTACTGCCTAAACAAACATGGGAACACATGGGTAGGCCTGCACTACAATGGTCTCCTATTCAATTACGGATGGCCAATTAGCAAAAGATATTACCGATGGGATGACTGCAAGGGGTGACAATGGACATTGAAGGAGTAAGTACGCAAACCGATTTTGAGGTAATAGAAATTGTTGATGATAGTAATCCATACCCTACATTGCTAGGAATATATTGGGCCATGGACATGAATGGGGTTATCAACTTAAAAAGACGGAAAATGACCTTCGAGAAAAAGGCACTTCGTGTCACAGTCTCGCTGGACCTAGCTGAAGGAGCATGCTACACCGAGCTGGTGCGCGACGAAGAAAGTGACGATGAACTAGACTGCATCTACTAGATAACAGCGCGAGACCAAGTCAGGTGAATCCCTCAGCGGATGAAAGATTCTCATGGGAGCGCGATAGTTCGTGCACATCAGATGCAGATGAGGAGATTGAAAGATGGCAGAATAGATTACAGGAAGTCACCACACTCAACTATAATATGATGATTAGATCATTGTGGCGCGTAGCCACTGAAGTAAGGCAACAACCAGTAGATAGCGGCGCAACTAGTGAGGGGTAGTTCGTCAACCCTGGCACCTTAATCGTAGCCCAGAAGTAGCATGGTGCATCAGAAGAAGCGTCGCGTGCACCAAGGTGGTGTGCACAAAGGACACTGAGATGGAGAAGGCAGTTCCATGCACGAATTGGAGGACGTGTACGGCAGCCATGCTGGAGTAGGGTGGTCATCCATCTACAACGAAGGGTACGGCCGTATGTTGAGCGACCATTGCACTAATCGAATTTGCGCGTAGCAAGGGTTCGCTGGGCCGATACGACGATACACAGAGCAGGGTATGCCAAGGGAACTCTATCCACGGCTGGACGAGCCATTTCCCCTACGGTCCGACCTGCACTCAAAGACCTGCGTGATTGGATTCGACAGTTATGGGAAGCTGTTCGGCACGACAAAATGAGACTTCGCAAGTTAGAGGAAACGGGGGCCATACTATGAAAGAAAAGTGCAAGGCTGGATGAAGAAATTGATAAAATCAAATTAGAAGTCACCCACATGGGTCGCGCGTGAGAGCTATTGAAGGGACCAGACATGGCTGGCTCTCCTACACTATTAGGACAAGCTGCGACCCTGCTAGCATGGTTGCGCCTGCACCCTAGGGCACAAGGGAACATAGACCGCGATACGCTATCAGACTCAAAGGAACGCGAATGGTGCTCGTAGCCTGGGCTAGTAGGGAAGTGGAAGGCTCGCACGACAGGTGTGACCACCTGACTATCTGTAGGAGGCCCAGTCCTAGTGCTCCACACAGTTGGAAGAGGGTGTGGGACTATAAAACAGGCTGCAGGAAAGCTGCACAAGTTGGCTGCAGCACGCAAGGACGGTCAAATGCATAGGACGCATCCACGTACTAGGGGCTATGCTGCCATGGGGATGGGATGGAAGGCAACCATTGCAGGTACTGTTCATGATAAGATGTACCATTTAAGACACGGAGGAGCGGGTGGTGGGAAATTAAGGTGTAAGGATAACTACCAAAATCGCATTAATGAGCCATGAGGAGGGCGAACGACCGACTTTGAATTTGAAATCATATATAACAAGCAAGAAAAGGGGCATACCACAAAGTTTGATCATTCGAAGAATAGGACGCCCTGGGTTCAAGCCAAGAGGAGCAAGATGAATGACAAAGTAATGGAGGAAAGCTCGTGGTTTCAGGCACTGCCAAAGGAATACCGAGAGTCATTCCTCAGGTCAATAAACCCTACCATGGAGAGTCCACAGAATCCCACACCGCAGGTAGCTAAACTCCCTAAATCACCCAGGACGCCGTGGACCAAAAAGGACCCCCAGATACCAGGACCAGTAAGGTGGTCACCACGAAATCCACGCTTTAGCAAGCTCACAATGGAAGAAAAGGGAAAAACTGTTACAATTGAAAGCGATGAGGAGGAAGAGGGATCCTCGACATACGTCGAAGAAATAAACCCCAACGAGGAAACTATCCAGCCAGTGCGACGTCCCAAGTATGTTCCTCCAAGAAAAGGGAAGGCTAAGGTCCCTACCAATCTGGATGACATTGAAAACATACTCATCACCCCATCTCTTCCTAAAGGGGTTCCAGCTGAAAGCATAGTGACTTGCCGCATTTCGATGATGAAATTTGAAGACTGGGACCTTGCAGACACAGCAAAATTTTCCCATTTGGTGACTAGCGAACTGATGGAGCAGAGTGCAGAAGGGACGGTTATGACACTTCAGCCAAAGGAATGGTTACGCAAGGTGGAGAAAGACGGGTTTCTCTGTCTCCTATCCATTCCCCACTTTCTCCGGCCCCCTATTACAATATTGGTCATCAGACAGTTGCTCTGTCTAGTACATGATGGATACTTATGGCTCAAATAACCCATCAACATCACTGTAGAAATCATTCATAGGATCTCACTGCTTCCCTGCGAAGGAAGAGACCCCAGGGAAATTGTCGATAAGAGTGGCGATGTGACGATGATAGAAACCCTGAAAAAGAAATATAAGCTGGAGAAAGGGCAGCGAGGGTATATTATTGATAGTATCTCGAACAAAGCAGTCTACGTTGCTACCTAGTTGCTGGCAGGGAAAGTGATGCGGAAATGCCGTGGCACTGAGGTTCTAGCAGTCGTCATTGCGCTAGCTGAGGAATGTGTAGCTGGGGAACAGTTCAATTGGGTGCAGTTCCTTTGTGAAGAATTCCTAACCAACTGTAGGGAGGTCCAAGAGCAGGGAATGATCTTCCACTATGCATGGCTATTGTCGTCGATTGTGCTGGTTACCACTGGACTACCTGAAGATAGTCAGTTTCCCTCCTTGGACCAGGATTGGCTAGAAGCCGCCAAATCTGCGTCGCTCTAGGCGACCAAGGATAATGCAAGAATCCAGGGTATCAAGGTTTTTTGGATACTAATGGACGCAGACATTCGACACTGGGTCACCCAGTAACCCCGGTTGTCCAGCAAAATCTATGACAGTGTGAAGCACATAGCCGAGTTTAAAGCAAACATGCACTTTGTCTACATCCGGGCATGCAAGGACCCCGACCAAACATGGACTACACTTCCTTTCATTGCCATTGACGAAGCCATCGATGCGGTATTGGATACTTGGCCACTGGAATGGCGCAGACCAAATGCGGTGGGGCGTGATGAGGCCGCCATCAAGAAACAAAAGGCTAAAGCTAAGCACACCGTACAGCAAAAGCGGAACGAATAGCACACTACAGAAGTTCGAGCGGCCCAGGAGGGGCACAGACTTCGATAGACAAAGCACTAGCTGGAGCAGCTGCAAAGGATGAAAGCCATTAGAAGGTGCCCACAGAGATGGCCACAAAGATAGGGATGGAAGGAACACCATCAACCACCACGGGTGCGCCCTTAAAACGGTCACTGCCGACAGAACGGATGAAGCCGCAGAAGAAGGCCAAGGCATCTAAATGGGACGAAGAACTGACCACCTTGACCGAGGGTGACCTAGGTGACATAGGGGACACAGTTCGCAAAGTCACTCAGGATGCAATCAACGAGGCCATGTCGGAGCAATAGATTGTGTTGGGGGAGCTCCGCGCGCAGCTACAAGAACTTGGGACACGGGCAGCGTAGATGGGAACCACCGCTACTCATGGGGTTATGGGTATGTCAACCACTGAGCAGCTGTTGAAGGCCCAAATGGCTCATACTATCACGATTCTAGTAGGAGCATTGATAACAGAAAATGCGGAGGACAAAGCTGTGGTAGGATGGCTTACGGGGCTGGGACTCAATTTGGCTGCCCTCCCACATGAAATCTTGTACCAACTCCAAGACAGCGCCATGATGGAGCTTCACACAAGGGAAGGGTGCGCAGAATAGGTACTCAGTGAATAGAGAATTAATATAGAACAGTTGAGCCTCCAACGGGATGAAGCTGTCGCACAGAGTCAACAAGTGGAGCAACTTGTAGGGGAAGCATGTTTGCATGCCCCTGAGCTAGAGATTGCGGCTGATTTACCTGTTGGCATACGAATCCACAAGATGGCTAGTGGGTTTCATGAAGCAAAGGAGGAGGCTGCGAGGATTCAGTTGGAGCTCAGTTTATAGATCGCAGAGCTGAAATTGCAGGTACAACCTTCGACGCCACCAGAGGTCACCGAGCAGCGCAAAAGCATCATTAACTCCGGGCGGGAAATGATCACACGTTCCATGAAGGAATGCACTGACTTGTTGGCTCAGTCGCTTATTACGCTCACTTCACTTTAGGAAGATCCAACCTTACAGCGACTGGAAACAGAGGCAAGGGAGCTCCAACAAGCCTATGATAATGTCAGAGGGACCGTGCAGACAGTTGCTATTACGCAGTGCTTGGCCAAGATGAGGGAGGCCTAGGCCCTGAAAATACAAGCTGATGCTGCCCGACAAAAGGAAGCAGTGATTAAAGAATGAATCTAGCCATGGAGTAATGAGCCATTCGCGGTTTCCACCGCCATCGAGCACAAGGTGGCATGCATGCAAGCAAAATATGCACCCGGGGAAGTAGCTAAGACAACGACTGATGTGTCGGCGACACGCATTGAAAAGGTACAATAGATGGTGGAAGAGTTTGCTGCAAGTACAAGAGAAGCATAGAAGTTGCTAACTGACCTCCGCGCGAAGATTGTCACACCAGCCGAGTGACTCGGGACAAGTCACGATGATTGTGTTGAGGGACTGTTGGGTAGCAGCAGGCTCGCGTAACGATTTTGGGGCTTAAAGCCCACAATTTTGGGTAAAGGTATGGTAAAGGCTCTGCGAGATGTGCGGAGCGCGAATTATAACAAGTCAAGTCAAAAGGTTGTTTGCCCAAAGATAATGTAAAATAATTCGGCCCGCCCATGGTCCGCGGACCATGGAAATGTATAAATAGAGCAAGGCTCTAGAGTTAGGAGTCAGTTTTTGGTATGTACTTTTGGATCTGGAATGTAATGGGTTTTTGAAGAAAGAAGTCTTGAAGCGTCTGTAAGTTTGAGTCAAGGGTGTTGGTGGGTAGATAGAGGCTCTGCAGCTGTGTGCGCAGAGGCCTGGTAGAGTTCGCAGCTATGTGCGTGGACCCCTGCAGCTGAGTGCGTAGGGCGGATCTGGATGTATTGGCGAAAGAGTTGAATAAAGATAAGTTGGTTTTGAAATACTGTGTTGAATCTAAAATATTGTGGATCTAGTTAATTTATGATTGATATATCTGTTTGATCTGTGCGCTTATGCTTATGTTATGAGTTTATGCAAATCTATAACTTTTCTGGGTGCGCGAATTGGTTATCTCTATTAAATGTTTTCTTAAAGACTGTAAAAGGTAGATCTGATCTATAACAAATCATTAGTAATAAGTATCAAGGAATTGTCGTGTTCTGGATCTACGCAAAAGTAGAGTAGCGCAAGGCCACAGAATGGCTTGCAAACCCTCCAAACCACAGCGAGACATCCCAAGGGTGTGGAAACCTGGTTCTAGCACCCTCCCCTACTAGCTTGGGTGAGACCTCAGTCTGCGCTCTGTGGGCTGTTACCGAAAGGGCCGGTAACCACGGGATTTGTTTGGCTAAATAACTCTTCCAAACCCGGGTTAGGCCCATATAAGCCAAAAGTAGACTAGGAGGTTTTGGATTTGATGTCATCTCTTCATGAGTGACTGCAGGTATAGGTACACCAATAAACATGGCAAGACGATGAATGGGATGAACGGAGGGAGAACATGCAAAAGGACAGGTTCACCAATAGATGAACAAATGATGCATGCGAAGAGATTTCCTCGCAAATGAATGATCATGCAAAGATATTTTCATGGTTGGACAGATGAGAAAACATGCAAGATGTGCATGAACAGACGAATGAACGAACATGCACCTTTCGCGAACAAATGAGCCTGTCAAGCCTTCCAACATGCAAGCACGGAGAAACATGCCTAAGCATCATCAAGTGAACCAAAGACCATCAAACACTCTGCGCACTTTTCCATGCAGAGCTGAAGCTGTGATACACCATGAAGACATCCATCACCCAACAACATTGTAGCTAGACATGCACTCCAACAGCAACACGAATGTACTAGCACTGTCATGTCAAGTCATGTCATGAGTCATGTCGCCCACATCTCCACTATGGGCTACATTGGAAATCAATGTAATGTAACGTGGAATTCTAAGAGACCCACTTGTTGTACAAAGAGTCATGTAAATTCGAAAAGTCATGGAAGTCAAACAGTAATGAGGGTAGTCAAACAACCACAAGGGTCAGTTTTCACCCTTGGCTATAAATACCCCCTAATTTGTACATGCAAAGGAATTTTCACCTCAGGTCCTCCCACATAGTGAAGAGAGTCTGTAATCTTTCCTTGGAGGAGTAAATAGTGGCTCCAACGCCCCTCACATGGGGTTAGTGATGTATGGTGTAACGATGTATCTTGGAACTTTTGGTTAATTCGGAAACCTGCTAATAGGCCAGCACGTTTTCACACATGTATTGTAGCTATTGTAAGACTAATATTTAACACTTGTGATGCATGTTTATTTAACCTGTGTTCTACATTTGAACTATTTCACTTGTTGTAATACATAATCTATTAATGGGAATGTGTTGTATATGCTGTTAACGATGTCTCACCCATGTAGACTACTATCCCGGACATCAGACAGACCTTTCACATAAAAGTTGATGTAATAACCATTTCACTCGTGTGGACTCAATCACTGAGTGTTGTACATTTTATCTTACCTTGTGTTTTGTGAATGCTGCATCTGTGTGGACTGCTCTGCCAGAAGCTGTTCATGTCCTATTGTGTTGTGTGTTCCTAGCAGTGTTGGGACTTCTCCCAACCAACTTGGGGCTCACTCTCACCCTCTCTCCCTCTATAGTGAGAGAACCATTGACACAAGTGACACTTACACTCACCAGGAACGCGAACCTCACTTCTCGAAGACGAAGTAGACCACTGTCTTGTGCTGAAAAGCAAGAGTTGAGGCAAATCCTTAAGATAATGGCAACTGGGCCATCGTACTAGATCGGACTCACACACCAAACAATGTGAGGTCTAGTTGGGAATTCATACTAGGGTGATCCCCTGAATGTTGGCAGATCCAACACCGTCAACATGACCATAATCCTAGGGCTATACATAAGGTGACGGCAGAGGAGAGGTCCTCTTATACTCGGAACAGATGTTGACTAGACTCACTTGGACTTTTTGGAGGGTAATCTTTGTGTGAGATGGCATAAGAAAAGTTACTTGCACCAGATTGTTTCATTAAGTAGGTTGTCAGGGTAATTGGTTCCAAATGCTCATATCTATAAAAAAATTCACTTTGATCTCTACAATGTTGGATTTCATCACCAACTAGTAAATATTGATCTTTGTGAAAGGTGAGTTTGTATGGTTTGAATCCCTAGATTTTTTAGCGTGTGTTACTTTGTTTGTTTTTACTTTTTACAAGACCTTAGGTGTGGATTGTGAATATTATTTAATTTTAATAATAAAAACTTATTTGGATTGAATCTAATGGCTACCCATCTAGAAGTTACCGACCAAGGAAACCCCATTAATGATAATCCTAGTCCTTTTCCTAATCTTGGAAATGTTGGTCCTCCTTATATGGCTACATTGTCACTTCCTGGATTCACGATAGGTTTACCTGTATGGTTGTTCTCAACTTATTTAATTCCAAATACTCCAATTGTACCATCTCAACCAAGTTTTTCACCTCAACCGAGTTCACCATCTCAACATCACCAACCTACTGTTGACCCTTTACCTTCTTCATCCAACATGTCCTCCTCCCTTTCTTCTTCTTCACTTGGTAAAAGCCTTGATGCTAGTAACCAAGTGACTAAGAAGAAGAAGAAACAAGATAAGAAAGTAGTCAACCAACCAACCATGGTCGTAAGTATTGGTAATGTTGATGGAACTTCTACAATGCACCATGGCCACCCTTGCAAGCTTTGTAAGGGTGGCCACTTCCTTAACAATTATCCTGGTATTCCTAAGGTTTTGGAAGTATGGTCAAATGATTCTCATCCACTTACTATTGATCCTCCAACCCGTGATTCTCATATTATAGGGAAAAATATGAAGGTCAGGTTTCCTTATAGGTTATGTAAAGGGACTCATCATAGTCACCTTTGCCCTCACATAGATTAAGCCTCGAAATTGTTGGAAAAACTTACTGTTTCATAGAAACAACTTCCAACTAATTACTGTAAACTTTATGCCCATCTACCGTCAGTTGAAAAAGTGATTGATCTAAATCCAAGTACAGTCAATCCCACTCTTCCATTGGAGGTTGAAACATGTATCACTCATGTTGATGGACTATTTGTTGATCAAGTGGTTGAATTGATTCCATCTTCGGTCGATCCCACTCTCCCTTTAGAGAGTGAACTTCATACCGCTCATGTTCTTCATGTTACTTCAGATTCTTCTACACATGGGGGAATTTCATCTATTTTTTTTGAACCCCATCCAAGTAATGAGGTTATTTATTTTGATTGGAGTAGTCTGATAGAACCTCGTCTTCCTTCTTCCACCCCTTTCCAAATTATTGTGAAGGCTTATGGTAAGAATGTGCGTCGTACCAATGTAGATGAAGGTGCTTCTATCAATATTTTATCCTCGACTACTTGGCAATCTTTGTGTTCCCCTCTGCTTGTGCCTATTACACAGAATCTGTTAGCTTTTAACAGAGCCGTTAGTGAAACTTTAGGGATCCTTCCTAAGTTACCTATTACCTTGGAAGGTAAAATTGTCTGTATTGATCTTATGGTAGTCCAAGGTCCCTTAGATTTCAATTTGGTCCTTGGGCGAGACTATGTCTATGCCATGAAAGTTGTCGTATCGACACTCTTTCATGTGATGTCATTCCCTCACAATGGAAAGATTGTGAAGGTTGATCAACTTTCATATGTTGATCTTGCTTCGACTACCAGCGATCCAACACCCATGAATGTTCCTTATATGGTAGTGGTACCTACCCTGCCACGGGTAAATTATGTGGCAACCTATCCCATGTTTTTGGTTACCGATGCAAGCGATCCTCTCACTGTCTGCTCGACTTCTTTTGACTTAGATCTGGTAGCTGACACGGTCAAAACAACAAAGGGGTCATTTATATATAATTTTCTTATCCCTATTGATCCCCTTGACACGTGTTCCTTCCAGAGAATTGTTCTTCCATCTGATGAAGACCTTTTGGAAGCCATTTTCAAGGGGTGTCCCTTGTCATGTGTTTCTTCCATATGGAAGCCATGAACAGGTTCCATGAGGATAGTTATTTTCCTATGTCAACCTCATTAAAAAATGAAATAGGTCTCATGAGGATGGTTCTTTTACTATGTCAACCTCATTAAAAAATGAAACAACTTTTTATGAGGATAGTTCTTTTACTGTGTCAACCTCATTAAAAAATAAA
The DNA here is from genome assembly GCA_031772625.1 of Pinus tabuliformis. Classification (NCBI taxonomy): domain Eukaryota; kingdom Viridiplantae; phylum Streptophyta; class Pinopsida; order Pinales; family Pinaceae; genus Pinus; species Pinus tabuliformis. The sequence goes on from CM062804.1 coordinate 1,576,271,159, forward strand.
ACAGGTTCCAAGAGGATAGTTCTTTTACTGTTTCAACCTCATTAAAAAATGAAACAGATCCTTGAGGATAGTTCTTTTACTATGTCAACCTCGTTAAAAAATGAAACAAATCTTTAAGAGGATAGTTCTTTTCCTATGTCAACCTCATTAAAAAATGAAATAGGGTTCGTTGAGGATAGTTCTTTTACTTTGTCAACCTCGTTAAAAAATGAAGCAAATATTTAAGAGGATGGTTCTTTTCTTGTGTCAAACTCATTAAAAAATGAAACAGACCATTTGAGCATAGTTCTTTTCCTGTGTCAAGCTCGTTAAAAAATGAAACAAGTCCTCCCCTATAATCATTTATTCTTTAACTAGATCTCATAAATGTTAAGTCGAGTCTCGTAAACAAACCGTCATTTCATCCTCATATTAGTAACATGTAGTCTGCTCAGCTGAATGAAATGAAGTTTGGGGGGCATGTTCCCTTGCAATCATTATGCTGGGTGCATGAAGACTTATCTCAAGCACAATTTTCTCTATTTCAATCTTGTGTAAAAATGAAACTACCCTCAAGCACAATTTTCTTTGTTTCAAGCTTGTGTAAAAATGAAACTAACCTCAAGTAGAATTTTCTTTGTTTCAAGCTTGTGTAAAAATGAAACCACCCTCAACCACAAATTTGCTTTGTTTCAAGCTTGTGTAAAAATGAAACTTATCTCGAGTCCATTTCGATTATTATTTGCAAGACTTGTTAAACTCATGAAAATCTCAAGCTCATTTTGCTATATTTTCATGATCATAAAACATACATGAAAATCTCGAGTTATTTCCGTCGTTTCCTGCTCGTTAAATTAGAAGTCACTAAAATGAGTATATTTTTATAATTTTTTCGAAGTCATTAAAACTTACGAAAAAGAGAAACCATAGAGTCCTCTTTTAATCTCTTTTCAGACTCTTGAAATATGAAAATATCGCCAAGTACTTGTTTGTTCAAACATGTAAAAGTAAATGAACAACCGTCCACTTAGTATAAGTTTACCCCTTTTATGGACTAAGCCAAGACTGTTTATGAAAAAGGTATACGTTGACTGATTATGGTCAATAGATTTCTCACCCGCATTATTTTATCCTTTTTCAGGCTCGAGGGAATAAATTTATTAAAATGAACCTAATGGAGTGTATTTATGTTTTTCTTTTGACTCTCTAAACTGAAAAACACCGAGCTTTACTTTCTCTGGGCTTGTTAAAATTTTAGGGTAAAAGAACTAAATGAGTTTCCTTTTTGTGTCTTTTTTAAACTTTTAAAAGAAAACGACATCGAGTTACTTCTTTACTGGACTCGTAAAAACTAAACAGTATAGGACCCATTAAGCATAACGAGACCGAACCACTCCTTCCTAGGGTTTGTTAAAAATACTAGGATGGACTCATTCGAAGGATGAGCTTACAAGACAAGCATATGTTATCCTCCTCAAGCTTGTAAAAAATAAAGAGGTACTTGCCAGTAATGGTGGGGGGAAATTGAGAAGAAAAGTTCGTTTCTTGTATTTTAGGCAGTATGTCACTCTTGAACATGACACTCCATCACATATATGTTTGGGTTGGGGAATCCATTTGTCTCATAGTTAATCAAACCTTATTGAAAGTCTTCAGTTGGTTTTGGGTATTATCATTGAGTCAAATGTTGCCAAGTCATTTTGTCGTGTTGCCAATATGTTCAAGAGAAGTCTAAACCTTAGTTCAAATTACCTTGCAATTTGTAGCCTTCAATCGCATCAACCATCCTTGAGTCATTCCTTGCAAAATATTTTCAAAACTTGACATTATGTTTTGTGTTGTAGCATTTCCTATGATGGGTCACTTCCTATCGACTTCAGCTCATTATCTAGGAAGTTGATCTAGAAACCTTTAGTACCTTGAAACCTGCATGCCTTAATGGCAGGTTTCTCGCCTTCGACGACAGGTTCTCATCATTGGCCTTTGATCAAATGATTCTATGAGTGTTCGACTTCAGATCACCTATTCACACTTCATAGATTGTACTGGGAGTACCTTGAGAACCATTGTCATTATTGGTGGTTTCTCTCACGCTTGTTAACGGTTCACATCAACAAACGGTAATTAAGTGGTTTCTACCATGTTCAACTTCAAGACATTTAATCACATGGTTAGATCCGTACTATCGATAGAGAGATGGAAATCAAGACCCTGGATGTAGGTTTATCCATCCAGGTTGCGAGGAGTTTTGTATTCATAATTATACAAAGAGTTTTATGTTTAATGGTTGTGTCAATCCTATAGATACTTTGAAATTATGTATTTCGTACTGTGATTTAAGACTTTTATGTTCTAAGTATGAGAATGCCTACCTCAGTGATGATTATTATATTTCATTGTGATCCTTGATTGATTGTTGTAGGTTTCCAACCATGATATTTGAAACAATCCTTGATATGATAAAGTACTTTAGTCCTCAAATTTTTCTAACTTCGCAGTTTAGGGGGGCAATCTGTTACATTTCATTTTGTCACCATGACAAATGATCATCAAAATTGGATCTCTCACCATCCATCCAAGTGTCATGAATCACTCCCTTGCAAGTCAACAACTTATATACCTTGAATAAAGTGGAATTCTGGATCTCTTGGTTCAAAACCCTGCTTTTGAGAATTTGGGTGGTTTTGATGAAGAAAAACCACACATATGCAGTTTCTTCCACTACAAAACTACGCAAATTTGCACTCTATGTCTGAAAAAAATTGCACAAGTAAATTAATAAAAAGTAAAAATAAAAAGTGAGATCTAGAAGCATTGTTGGGCGAATCATTCCCAACAGAAAGCCTCGAACTCATGTATATTCGAGCCTAACCTCATTTTTGATGGAACTAATTCCCATTCTTCAAGGAGCCCTCATCCCTCTTTTAGTGGATCTCATCCTTGGACTAAGGATCTCAAACTACTTCCTTTTGGCCTATTTAATCAAGCCATAGGTGGTGGAATTGGGGGGAGGCTGCTGAGAGTAAGTTTATGCTGGAGTAATAAGCTTGGAGAGATTATCATTCTTGGAGAAGATTTAGATCAATGGGAGGAGCTTCACAACATCAAGGCATAGTTTTTGTAGTTCCTTTATGTTTATGAAATTAATACAAACAAGCAATTCTTCTTACTTCATTGCTTAATGGATTAATTAATCAATTTCATGGATGGTTTATGTTATTTATACTCTTCCATTGGGATGATGTTATTTATGTTTTTCCATTTGAATGAGGTTCGTTACTAGTCTCCTTGATCGTTAGTTTGAATTATTGAATCATTTATGTTTCATATGCATTTGATCCTTTGGTGTTTCCACGTGTGCAAGTCTAGGTTCAAGCATGGAGGAGCTGCATTGAAGCACAAAAAGGGATCTTCACCAAGCATGTCCTAATAAGGTATCAATTTCCATTTATCGCCTTGTGTTGATGCCCTGAAATTCGTTGCAACAACATCGGGGAAACCACCCTGTCCGGAACTTAGTGCAGCTCCTTTTCCGTTTGGAATAGTGGCTCCGACTGGGGATAACGGGACCAGTTTCCCAAAGATTATAAGTAAACGGGATGGATGGATGATTTAAGATATGAAATGATAATAAACAAATAACTAAACTATAAAAGAAATACAAAAACTATAAGCTAATCCCGGGACTTATCAATTAAGACAGTACAGCGTTTGATAAACTATGCTTAATGACAGGCATATAGATGACACTAACAACAAGCATAGATGTTTAATCATTTGAGATTGCTCTGCGTAAGTAGTTACGCAGAGCTATAATAGCGAATTACTGCACTCAGTCATTTCTATCATTGATACATACATGAGTGAAAGATAACAAATCACAAAACATTCAATAGTGATATGAAATGAAGACTTGTTGTTGTATTACATACATGTATTCAATAATAGCAAAGTAATAACACAGCAATTCATATAACTGAAAAGAGAACAGATACAGATAATAGTACCATGCAAGCTGTTTGATCAATCCAATATATTAATCGCTATGTCGCAGTCCTTCCTTCCAACCAGAAAGCATTCCAAGCAAACGACAATAGTGCACAATTTACTTAAACAGCATTCCAAGTAAAATTAAGGACCAGTGGTCGAGTTTCAAAAAAGAATATAGACTGAAGCACAATAGTGCAAACTTCAGCCTTTTAGTCTTTTACAAAATTTTACGACCCTTTCCAAAACAATGAAAGGGTCTATAAATACTATGCTAATCTAACTACTAAATATCTAAAACTGAAAACTAAGAAATCGGCATCAACAAATATCATTTTGCATTTGGGTGATTCGGCAGTCGGCGGCGATGCTTCAGTCAGCTGTCTCTTTGCCTTTACTCTTTCGCTGACATATCGCCAGCATTGGCTCTACTTCTGGTGGAGTATTGAGGCGAGAAGTCAGCTGTGCATCATATGTGGCATCTTGGAAATCGGCGATCAGGTATCGGAGAGCGTCGGTTAGGCAGTTAAGAGCCGACCTTTGAGAATGCGGTTTAATCAGGAAAAGCCAGTATGCATCGGAGGTCAAGGTATTCACTCCAGCAATTAACCGCCCTTGTTCTTCCAGCTTAGGATAATTCTTGTGCTCCAGCATATTCGCGGTTGTTATGTTTCCAGGTGTGCATTGTGAAATCATGTTAGCCAGATACAATGTATCATTGACTATATTGATCATGTTTTTGGAAATTGTTTTGCACCTGGATGCTGCCCTCTCTGCCTTCATTATCTGTGTTTCCCATTCCATGAAAAGTATGTTCTTGTATGTTACACTGATTCGGGCTAAATTAGCAGCTTGCCCTTCTGCAGTATCTTGCCATTCAATATATTCTATTATTTCATCTTCGGCCTGATCCAAGTTAGTCCTGGCTTTCTCGATTTGCTCACATACTGCTGTAGATATATCACAAAGTGACTCAGCTTCAACTAGCTGTTGGCACAAAAGTCTGATCTGAGATATCAAAGCGCCGTTTATCAGAGTTGCCTCTGCTCTGAAATCTTCAATACTCTTGGCACCTTTGATACCTTCAAGCTGTGCTGAGAGCTGAACTATTTGATCCTCTTTAGATTTCATTAACAGCTCATTTGATGCCTCCAACTGTGATAATGCCTCTGCCAATTCATGTGCTTTAATGTCACTTTGGTCTATCCTTAGTTTTTCAATTTGCTGGGTTAACAAATGATTCTCTTGTTGTTGAGCCAGCAATTGTTCTTCTGCCTGTGTCGCCTTATTCTTTGCCTCTATCACTTCTGCTTGCAATGCATATACCTCATGCTCTTTAGTCTTCAAAAGAAGACTCACTTCGGATGCTTTGTCAATGGTTGCTGCTGAATAAGCTCCCGCAAATTGCGACAGCTTTGTTAAATCTTCAGAGGGACTTAATTCTCCCTTCCAGACGACATTGCCCGTGACTGTTTGCTCATTTGAAACAGAAGGTTGATCAAGCCTTCGCCTCTTCCTTGAGCGTCTTACAACGGCTTTATGCTTAGGGCTGTAGAAAATGTCTAGAGGAGGAATTTCCTCTACCTGAAGATCAACTTGATCAGATGGATTCTGAGTAACTTCTTCAACGTCCTGTACTGTGGATGGGCCGCTGGTTCCTTCAAGAACCGGAGAAACAGTAGTATCGGGAGTCTTTAAGGCATCTGAGTCTTTGGAGGCTTCTTTACCACTTATAATGGAATCAAATTGATTCCATTCCTTAATCAATTCAGTATCAACAGAGATTTGCTTACTCTGTTCTTTTTCTTTTTCAATTCTCTGCTGTTCTTCGAATGCCTCCCGCTGTTGCTCCTCTTGTACTCTCCGTTGCTGTTCTTCCAATTCCTTTTTCTGCCTATCTTCCAGTTCTTCTTTTTCTCTCTGTCTTTGTTCTTCTATCTCCCTTTGTCTTCTTTGCTCTTCTTGCTCCCTTTGCCTTCTTTGCTCTTCTTGCTCCCTTTGCCTTCTTTGCTCTTGTTCAATTTGTGCTTTTTGCTGCCTTTCTATTTGTTCTCTTCTATGCCTTTCTGCCTGCAGCTTTCTTTGACTTTCCTCCTGTTCTCTAATTGTAACGGGAGGTGAATTTATTTCTGGCTGATCAGGCTCGCTTGAGGATGAAGTTGGGGTTGTAGATAATAACTTTAGAGGCAAAGTTTGCAACCTTTGCTTTCTAAGTTTATTAAATTCAGTTAATTCCATATCTTCATATCTCATCGCAGCAAGTTGTTGGACTTGGCTTATTGAATCAGCACCCATGAACAGGTCGTCAAACTGGTCTTCTTGGTGAACAACCTTTGTCAGCTTAGCCTGTTCCAAGGCAATGAAAGCAGTCTTTTTCGGGTCATAGAGTCTGTTGGGAATAGAAACTAGAGATAGCATTTGGAGTTTTGCTGCTTCCTTTTCTGCATGCTTATAATTTAGCAGCGTATAAACTCCAATTCTTAAAGGAAACGATGGCCATCCTCTCTTCTTCTCCTCTTTGAGAGTTTGGGTGACACCTTCAGACATGATCTGATAGGAGATTTCTCGGGCTAGCAATTTGTCTGGCATGTATAAGGGGAGAACATGTGGCCTGGCCTTGCTTCCAAAAACTCTGATATAAGAAAAACATTCTTCGCCGAACCAATGGGCTACGGCTGGTAGGTCAAAAGAGGCTTCATAGGAAATCCTAGGGATAGGTCTGTCAAAAATAGAATAGTGAACGGGAACCATAAAACCATTGCAAATTTGGTACAAATGGTCTTTGTGAGAGGGTTTCCACAATTTACGATGATACAAATGAATAGGTGTTGGGTCATGGGTTGTCCATCTCCAACCAAGGACAGGAAACTCAGAATTAAAACAAAGGGCATCCATAATGTATGCAGAGTAATAAAAAGGTGGGATTTTTCTCTCAGTGACTCTGGTTTTGGCCCTAAACTCACGAATAGCTAAGACCAACTTATCAGACAGGATAGTGGCCCAATCCATAATTATACTATTAACGGCCGCTTCCATTAAGGGAACCATATCAACATGGATATTTGCAGAATCATGAAATCCCCACAATCTACACATCATAATTCCAGCATAGCAGTAAGGTGAAGCCAAAGAGGCATTGGAGTACTTACCCGACATATCCTGCTTGTGTTTTGCTGGATTTTGCCTCCAATCTCGGAGAGGTTCGGCTGGTGATTCATTCTCTCTGGCGAATTTCTCCACAAATGCTCTGTTATAGACTTGCTCGGGATTGGGCAAATGATACATTCGTCTCAAGTCGTCAGGCTTGAAGGAGCCGAAAATCCTTCCATCCTTAGAAATGAAGGTTCTATTAGTGAGAGGAATTTCTTCAATTGCCCAACGTACCACATCAGTATAAGGCAAGACTTGTTCCCTGGCTGCTATTCTGTGCAGAAAAGAGTCAGCCAAATCTTTAAGAGTTGCCTCAGACTTTCTTAATTCATCCACACTTGCCTCCGTTACTGTCGCTTCTGGTTGTTCTCCTTCTAGCAAATTGTATGTCCCTTGCCATGTAGTACCAGTAAGACCAGTGCATGTAGTATCTGAGATTAAGCCTTTCCTTGAAGGTGTAGCAGCTTGGCCTGAGGCAGGTGTCGCAGTAGAACCTGCCACCTTCTTGAACTTCTTTCCCATCATATTCAGACTTCTCTCGGTAGTCGAATTCTACACAAGTGCAAGAGAAATCGTAACAAAGAAATAACAATGACAATCCATAACGGGATAAATATATGATTTGAAGCGTGGCGAGATTATTCCTAAAAGAGGCTGCGGATCTAATGATTTGAGAAGGCATCGTAGATGCAATGATGGTGATTTTACGGCCTGCAGCTTCATAAATGACCATTACTTAAGTTATTAAACCGAATGACCCCTTAAAGCGTGTAATAGATTTTTTCAAAGGTCTAATCGTAATTGCTCGTTAATTCGAAGGGGCAAAGCTTTAAATACGCATGCATTACCTTATCCCTTTACTTAACGGCATTTTGAAATCTGTGTTTTTGTCAAATCGAGTTTAAATATAACTTTAATGCTTTGAAATAATCACCTTTTGGAACTGAGGTCATCATTAAGCGTCATCATATCGCATCGGAAGTGTGTGTGTGGCGTTATCACTTGGGAAAGTTCTTTAGCGAACGCCGATTGCGATATCGCATTCGGCGCGCGAACATAACCCCTGAATGTGTATCAATTGCTTTTAGCGAATGCCGATAGCGATATCGCATCGGGGAAAGGATATAAACGTCTTATGAAAATGCGTAGGATTGTACCGATTGCCGATATGCGATATCGCATCGGGCCGGAGTGTTAAAACATTTTTCACAAGACATAGTGCCGTGCCGATAGCCGATTGCCGATATCGCGTCGCATCGGGGAAAAGGTATGTGCCCTTTTGTGTGTGCATTGGCTATTGCCGATGGCCGATAGCGATATCGCATCGGGAAAAACCAAGATGGCAACCGAACTTGCGATTACTTTTTTGGACTTAACCAAAAATTGCTTATCATTTGTTCAACAAGGGTTTTTTGCATAAATTCATTTGATTATCATACCTTATTTGAACAAGTTTATTAATGCCAATTAAAAATTTTAAAAGGGACCCATTTCATATGTAAATTGTTTGTGATAAAAATGTTATGAAATGGGGGGTTGTTGTAGGGCACAACAATTGGCGATTCGCTGGCAGAACCAGTTATCTCTGAACTAACAATTATACTTACACTTTCTCAAATAGAATCTTTATAAAAGAAAGGAAATTTCTAATATAACTAGATATCTATTGATTCTAAATAAAACAGGTTTCTTCATTTAACTTCCTCTTTTTATAAATGCACTTCGAGTATTAAAATAAGTCCTTATTGGTTTGTAAAAGTAAAAATAGAAAACTTTTCCATATCAGCTTTTAAAATAAACTCCTCTGTCACAGGTAGAGCCTCTGCTGCCAGCAAACATTCATAGTCTCGGCAGGGTTACCTTTTAACCATGTTGTTGTCCATTGTTCCATTCACCTTAGAGTGTGACTAAACAGAATGAATTCAAAAGATATTCTCGTATTTTTTGAATTTCAATTTCTTTTTTCTTAAGATAAAAGCCATTGTCCTGGTTTGGTGGCCAGATAGATGACAATGCCATTCACGGGTAGTAATTAAACTGAACAAGCTGGCTCGTGATGAGACCCCTTGTCTTGAAATTTCAAGCCATTACCCTGTTTGGTATGCAGTTTTGGTAATGTCAGTTAAATTATTTTCCTATGAACATGGTAAGCAGGCTTGTGATAAGACCTCTTATCTTTAATCTTTTATATTTTAGAATTACACTCTGAGTAATCAAAAACTGTTGGTGAATGGGATGAACAATTATCTTATTAAGAATAAATGGATGACAGGTTTAAGAGTTGAAGATGCTGAAGATGAATTAGCTCCTATTTTCGTATAGATAACCTTTGGGGACTGATTTCAACCACTCAAGATGATTCATAGAACTTCGTTCAGAGTGAAATTTACAAAGGTGAGTCTGTAATGCTCAGAATAAAAAGATATCTAATTTCCTAGAAATGATCTCTCTCGGTTCAGGATGCTATTTTTAAAAAGTAAATATTAATATTACTATGGCGAGACAGCTTTTGTTTACAGCGAAAGGTCAATGGGAATGTCCCACATTCTTATTCCTACAAATCCTACAAACTATGAAAAACTAATAAGCTACAAAGAGAAGGGGTTACCTCCTCAGTTAAAGAATTTCTTCAGAATTAGACCATTGACAGGGAGAGAATCTCTCACCCCTGATAGATTTTGAAGTATGAATGTGGAATGGCCTACTTTTTCACAGATCTGAAATGGTCCTAGCCACAGTTTTTGGAATTTGGAATGTTTACCTTTGTCTTCATGGGCTTTGTCCCATTTCAGGACTAGATCTCCGACTTCAAATTGTCTAGGGCTGGATGAGGCTAGATCGAAAGCTGCTTTAATGACTTGCTGATGTCTTGCATGTGTAACCTTGGCTTTATCCCTTTCTTCTTCAAGTTTGAGTATTTGATCATGTCTAAACTGTATAGAAGAAGAAGGAGTTTCGTCTATAAATTGCACTAGGGCTAAAGATGGGAGAAGAAGATTGGTTGGTACGACTGCTTCTTTTCCATAAACAAGATTAAACGGAGAGGTCCCTATGGAAGCTTTCTGTGTAATCCTATCGGCCCATAATGCAAATACCAAGGATTTATGCCAGTTCTTATGATTCTCTTCAATTGTTCGCTTAATGATTTTGATTAGATTTTTATTAGTTGATTCTGCTAGGCCGTTACCCTGGGGGTAATAGTTGGCAGAATACTTTAATTTGAATCCTCTTTTGATAGCGAAATCAATCATTGCATTGCCTGAGAAGTAAGAAGCATTATCAAAGACAAGAGCGTTTGGGACACCAAACCTGGTTACGATGAACTGATCTATAAATTCGATGATTGCTTCCGAGTTTGTTGTCTTTAATGGAACTGCTTCTACCCACTTTGTAAAGTAATCAGTTGCTGTAAGGATATACTTGTGTTGCTTGGAAGATGAAGGATTTATTTCTCCAATGATGTCCAATCCCCATTGTTCAAAAGGTTGTTCAATGTTGATTGGTTGTAAAGGGAAAGCTGGCTTTTGTTGTCTTCCACTGGCAGTTTGGCACTTAATGCATTTCCTTACATATTCATGAGCATCCTTAAACAAAGTAGGCCAGTAATATCCGGCATGAATTACTTTATGAGCTGTTGTATCAGCTCCAAAATGTCCTCCTGCCGGTCCATCGTGTAGCTCCTGCAAAACCTTTTGAGCTTCAGGTTTCTCAAGGCATCTTAGTAATACAGAATCATAGTTTCTCCTGAAGAGCACATCATTAATAAGAGAAAAACTCTTAGCTTTCAATCTAATGGCTCTTTTATTCTTGTAGGACAAATTGGTAGGTGCATAACCATTCTTTAAATAAAAGATTAGATCTGAATATTGAGATTCGGAATCCGGTATACTTAGCTGATTGACTTCTTGGTTTTGCTCTGTATCACCTGATTCAGGAATGTTTGATGCTCCTGCTAAGATCCTGCAAAAACCTTGACCTTTAACAAATTTTGCTGGCTTTATTTCTAGATCATATTCTTGGAGGGCTGCGACCCAATTTGCCCTCTTTTCTCCCAATTCCTTTTGAATTAATAGTTGCCTAACTGCGGAGAAAGGAACTATTACTTTAGTATGGGTTTTAAGAAGAAAGGGTCGATAATGTTTGACTGCTTTAAAGACAGCAAAAGCTTGTTTCTCAATTTCGGAATAATTCAATTCGGCGCCTTGAAAGTTAGAACTGAAGAACGAAATGGGCGCTTCCAAATTGTCATCATTCAACTGAGTTAGTACTGCTGCGTAAGATAAGTCGGATGCAATAGTATATAATGTAAAATGATTAGAAAGATTTGGAGTATTCAGGGCTGGGACATTGATTATGGATTGCTTAATATCATGAAAAGCTTGCTTTTCTTCTAGTCCCCATCTGAAGGTTGAATTCTTTTTAATCATCTTTTGCAGTGGTAGTACAATCTGTGAAAAATCTGGAACAAATCGCTTAACGAAATTAATTTGTCCTAAAAACGACTGCATCGATTTTTTATTGTGTGGAAAAGGAATTTCAGAAATTTCTTTAATTCGCTCAGGATCTACATAAATGCCATCCTTAGATACAATAAACCCTAAGAGCTTGCCTTGGTTGAGAGCGAAGAAAGACTTTTTCGGGTTAAGAGAGATACCATATGTTTTGCATCGTTGAAAAATCTGATTTAAATCATGCAAGTGATTATATCTCTTTTTAGAATATACAGTAATGTCATCGAGGTAGACAACTACTGTTCGGTTAATTAACCCTCTAAAGGCTGTATCCATAGCTCTTTGAAATGTCGCTCCTGCATTTATGAGTCCGAAAGGCATCTTTTGGTATGCGTAAGTTCCCCATTTTGTTCTGAATGTAGTTTTTAATTGGTCATCAGGGTGGACCAGCACTTGATTGTATCCTGAGAAACCATCAAGAAAAGACATCAATTCAGATCCTGCTACCGATTGAAGGATTTGCTCCATGGTAGGCAGAGGGAAGTTATCTTTTAAGCTTGCCTTATTTAAATTTCTGAAATCAATACAGATTCTGATGTCGCCGTTTTTCTTCCTGACGGGTACCATATTGGAGACCCAGTTTGAGTGTCGGACAGGGAAGATAATCTTAGCTTTTAAAAGCTTATTAAGTTCCGACTTTATCTGGCTCTCCAAATTTGGATGGATTTTTCTTAACTTCTGCTGGATTGGTTTTTGATCGGGAAGCATAGGAATAGTGTGTTGTATGATAGATGTATCATATGTTTTAAGGTCATCATACTTCCAAGCAAAAACTTGTTTGTTTTTTCTTAAAAGTTTGATAAATGCTTCCTTTTCTATTGTAGAAAGTCCTAATCCTAAATTTATATTTTGAGGAGTTTGAGCCGTTCCTAAATTAATCAATTCAAACCTAAGAGTAGAGCTCTGGAGTTTAGCATTAATTACAGGTTTAAACCTATCTTTGATGTCATAAAGGTCTTCAAGCTTTACCACAGGTTTAGGAATAACGTTATCTTGAGATGTTTGCTTCATTTGAGAATCATGCTCATCCTCTTCAATGACTTGATTGTCATAGGACTTTTCAGAGGTCAAAAATTGCAAAATATCCTCGTCATGGTTGAAAACCCTCCAGTTAGTGATGTTATCAGGAACTGAAGGTCTAAAAATTAACTCTACAGAAAATCTATCAAGACTATAGTCTTCGGAAGGGAGGAGCTTGGAAGCTACGTTGGCTAGTAAATCAGCTGCTGAATTTTGCGATCTTGGGATTGAAAAAATATTGAATGCTGAGAAATGCGAAGTGAGATCTTGCACTAGCGTTTGATAATGCTTAAGGTGGCTTGAGAGGCAATGAATTGTATTCCTTACCTGTTTAACAATGATCTCACTATCGCCGAATACTTTTAAATATTGGACTTTAAGGTCAATTGCCTTATATAATCCCTGCAGTAGTGCTTCGTATTCGGCTGTATTGTTGGTGCATTCAAATTCTAATCTACAAGAAAGCATTGTCTTTTCGCCTTTTGGACTAACCAAAATGCAACCTGCTCCTGAGCCCTCGCTGGACTTAGAGCCATCAAAATACAAAGACCAAAATAAAGGAGAATCAGAAATATTTACATCCTTTTGATCTACATTAAAGCATTTGGATAAATTTGATTGTGAAAAATTTTCTACTTGAGATGTACAATGATTAACTTGAAAAGGGGAAGATTGGGCAACAAAATTGCCAAAGAATGACTGTGAAGAATAATTTCCCAAAATGTTATTGTTGAAAGCCACCGGCTGGTTTTCTTGTTCGAAATCGGTTACTGTATGAGTCATATGCTTCTCACGGTCGATCCTTATTTGATTTGGCTTACCCTTGTAGGGGAGCCACATATGTGACCAATCCGTGGAAATGTATCCATGCAGTTTCTCAGACCAGTCTCTGCTCAAAATTAAACCGTAGAATTCAGGTATGTCGGCTATCAAAATGTCTATTCTCTGTACTATTCTGGGATCAGCAGACAACCTGATAGTCACGGAATTAATCTCTCCTATGACCTGTACTTTGGTTCTGTCTAACTGTACAATGTGGATGGCTGACTTCTGGGGTTCTATGTTCAGCTTAGAACAAACTGAAGCTGGCATAATATTGGATGAAGCCCCTGAATCAATTAAACAGTTATGCAGATTTCGATTATAGATTTCATAGGTGAGCAAAAAAGGTGGGGTATGAGAATTGGATCTATCTCCAATCAGAACCGAATCGGTAGCCTCGACCATATCTGGAGGGGGTTGTCCTGAATCATTAGCAGCTTTTGAACTGGGAAGAGGGGAAGAGGGAATAGCGTTAAATTCCCTTAGGAGCAATTTTTGCTGATGTTTTAATTTACCTAGTTCAAACATGGTTATGTTTGCCTTGGTCTTTTTCATGTCATCGACAATATTATACTCCATATGGTCAGATACCACTAGTGTTTTGGATGTTGAAGGAGAATTAGAAATTGGAGGCTGGTTTTGAGGGGCTGCTACCGGAGATTTCTTCGGAAGAACTTTTTCTTTTGGTGTGGCAGCACCTGCACTCCTCTTTTTTGTAGTTGTTTGAGTAGGTTCAGAAGCGATTTTACTTCTTGTAGTAACAGGAAAAGCTTCTTCTTGATTCTCAGTGTCAGAATTTGGGAGTATGAAATCCCACATACCATGGCACTCAACTACTTCTTCTTCATCATCTGTCTGTGAGGATGATTCCTCTTCTTCATCTTCCTGTTCAGAATCTGCATTAGATATAACATTGGGTGGCTTTGTTTCTGTTTTCTTAAAAGTTCTAAATGGTCTTTTGGTTGAAGTTTCAGCCACCTGTTTTTTAATTTCGACCATTTCATTAGACAATGTTTTAAGGACCTTTTGTAAACCCTCCATGTCATATGGGTCTTTTGGGGTTTTCTTCTTGGAATCTTCTTTAAATGAAACTTTTTTAGATTTTCTATCCTCCAAAACTGCTTTCTTTTCTAGGGCATTTATCCGTTTTTCGACGGCAAGTGCTTCTTTCATATTCTCGGCTAAGGTAGGTTTGCCAGCCCTGTCAACAAAAATAGCTATGTTGGAAGGGAGAGCAGTAATGTACCATTCGCTTCTGATTTGTTCACTTGGCTTAGAAGCAGTGGGGATTTTATTTAAGAGTTTATTGAATCGGGCATTAAACTCTTTTACTGGTTCTCTATGTTCTATTCTCAAATTGGAGAGGTCGTTTATTAGAGTCGCCAGAGACCTGTCATCTCCATATTTGATAAGAAATTGCTCTTGGCACATAGCCCAGCTGGTAATAGAACCAGAAGGTAATGAGAAGTACCAGGATCCTGCCGATCCTTGCAGAGTATAAGGGAAAAGCCTTACAACAACGTCTTGTTCTGTCACTCCCTTTAGATTAACAGCTAACATGAAGTTGTTAATATGTTCTTCAGCTTGTGTTCCGTTATCTGGATTAAATTTAGGCAACCATTTTTCTGGAGCATCAGGTAGATCATGTAATGGTCCGGGCATATTGACTGCACCTGGCTGAGTCCATGGATCTGCCATTATGCTGGTGATATTAGTTGTTACTACTATTGGTATTCCAGATGACTGAGGAGAAGAAGTTGTTAGAGAGAGAGTAGCTTGAGATGCTGTAGTACTTATTCCTTGATGGACAACAATGTGTAATGGGGGAGTGGATGGTTGACTTCGCAGAGGAGGAGTTGAGATGGAAGATATGGAAGAAAGATCTTCACTATCAGATACTTCAGTGATCTTCTTAGCCCTTTTCTTTTTGGGTAAAGGGAACTCAGTAGGTTCAATACCAAGTTTTTCGCTCTGAAGTCTGGTAAGTGGATGAGATAAGTTTAACTGCGAGGTCACACTGCTTTGTGATACTTCAGATTTCTGAGGTGAAATTGAGAAGCTCTGAAGTTTATGGATAAGAGACTGAACTTCAGGGGATTCAAGACTTAAATGTTCTGAAATATTATGGGTGTGAGCAGTGGTGGTTGATTCTTCCTTTCTTTGATCATGTGCTGGAAAACCAGCATGTGATTGAGAAGGAGAAGATGGTTTGGAGGGGGAATTACTCTTAGAATGGTTTGTGGACTTGGACCTACTTGCCATTCACAGTTGATGGCCCTCCTTCTAGCGCCAAAAATGTTGATGCCCCGAAATTCGTTGCAACAACATCGGGGAAACCACCCGGTCCGGAACTTAGTGCAGCTCCTTTTCCGTTTGGAATAGTGGCTCCGACTGGGGATAACGGGACCAGTTTCCCAAAGATTATAAGTAAACGGGATGGATGGATGATTTAAGATATGAAATGATAATAAACAAATAACTAAACTATAAAAGAAATACAAAAACTATAAGCTAATCCCGGGACTTATCAATTCAGACAGTACAGCGTTTGATAAACTATGCTTAATGACAGGCATATAGATGACACTAACAACAAGCATAGATGTTTAATCATTTGAGATTGCTCTGCGTAAGTAGTTACGCAGAGCTATAATAGCGAATTACTGCACTCAGTCATTTATATCATTGATACATACATGAGTGAAAGATAACAAATCACAAAACATTCAATAGTGATATGAAATGAAGACTTGTTGTTGTATTACATACATGTATTCAATAATAGCAAAGTAATAACACAGCAATTCATATAACTGAAAAGAGAACAGATACAGATAATAGTACCATGCAAGCTGTTTGATCAATCCAATATATTAATCGCTATGTCGCAGTCCTTCCTTCCAACCAGAAAGCATTCCAAGCAAACGACAATAGTGCACAATTTACTTAAACAGCATTCCAAGTAAAATTAAGGACCAGTGGTCGAGTTTCAAAAAAGAATATAGACTGAAGCACAATAGTGCAAACTTCAGCCTTTTAGTCTTTTACAAAATTTTACGACCCTTTCCAAAACAATGAAAGGGTCTATAAATACTATGCTAATCTAACTACTAAATATCTAAAAACTGAAAACTAAGAAATCGGCATCAACAAATATCATTTTGCATTTGGGTGATTCGGCAGTCGGCGGCGATGCTTCAGTCAGCTGTCTCTTTGCCTTTACTCTTTCGCTGACATATCGCCAGCATTGGCTCTACTTCTGGTGGAGTATTGAGGCGAGAAGTCAGCTGTGCATCATATGTGGCATCTTGGAAATCGGCGATCAGGTATCGGAGAGCGTCGGTTAGGCAGTTAAGAGCCGACCTTTGAGAATGCGGTTTAATCAGGAAAAGCCAGTATGCATCGGAGGTCAAGGTATTCACTCCAGCAATTAACCGCCCTTGTTCTTCCAGCTTAGGATAATTCTTGTGCTCCAGCATATTCGCGGTTGTTATGTTTCCAGGTGTGCATTGTGAAATCATGTTAGCCAGATACAATGTATCATTGACTATATTGATCATGTTTTTGGAAATTGTTTTGCACCTGGATGCTGCCCTCTCTGCCTTCATTACCTGTGTTTCCCATTCCATGAAAAGTATGTTCTTGTATGTTACACTGATTCGGGCTAAATTAGCAGCTTGCCCTTCTGGAGTATCTTGCCATTCAATATATTCTATTATTTCATCTTCGGCCTGATCCAAGTTAGTCCTGGCTTTCTCGATTTGCTCACATACTGCTGTAGATATATCACAAAGTGACTCAGCTTCAACTAGCTGTTGGCACAAAAGTCTGATCTGAGATATCAAAGCGCCGTTTATCAGAGTTGCCTCTGCTCTGAAATCTTCAATACTCTTGGCACCTTTGATACCTTCAAGCTGTGCTGAGAGCTGAACTATTTGATCCTCTTTAGATTTCATTAACAGCTCATTTGATGCCTCCAACTGTGATAATGCCTCTGCCAATTCATGTGCTTTAATGTCACTTTGGTCTATCCTTAGTTTTTCAATTTGCTGGGTTAACAAATGATTCTCTTGTTGTTGAGCCAGCAATTGTTCTTCTGCCTGTGTCGCCTTATTCTTTGCCTCTATCACTTCTGCTTGCAATGCATATACCTCATGCTCTTTAGTCTTCAAAAGAAGACTCACTTCGGATGCTTTGTCAATGGTTGCTGCTGAATAAGCTCCCGCAAATTGCGACAGCTTTGTTAAATCTTCAGAGGGACTTAATTCTCCCTTCCAGACGACATTGCCCGTGACTGTTTGCTCATTTGAAACAGAAGGTTGATCAAGCCTTCGCCTCTTCCTTGAGCGTCTTACAACGGCTTTATGCTTAGGGCTGTAGAAAATGTCTAGAGGAGGAATTTCCTCTACCTGAAGATCAACTTGATCAGATGGATTCTGAGTAACTTCTTCAACGTTCTGTACTGTGGGTGGGCCGCTGGTTCCTTCAAGAACCGGAGAAACAGTAGTATCGGGAGTCTTTAAGGCATCTGAGTCTTTGGAGGCTTCTTTACCACTTATAATGGAATCAAATTGATTCCATTCCTTAATCAATTCAGTATCAACAGAGATTTGCTTACTCTGTTCTTTTTCTTTTTCAATTCTCTGCTGTTCTTCGAATGCCTCCCGCTGTTGCTCCTCTTGTACTCTCCGTTGCTGTTCCTCCAATTCCTTTTTCTGCCTATCTTCCAGTTCTTCTTTTTCTCTTTCTCTTTCTTCTATCTCCCTTTGTCTTCTTTGCTCTTCTTCTCCCTTTGTCTTCTTTGCTCTTCTTGCTCCCTTTGCCTTCTTTGCTCTTGTTCAATTTGTGCTTTTTGCTGCCTTTCTATTTGTTCTCTTCTATGCCTTTCTGCCTGCAGCTTTCTTTGACTTTCCTCCTGTTCTCTAATTGTAACGGGAGGTGAATTTATTTCTGGCTGATCAGGCTCGCTTGAGGATGAAGTTGGGGTTGTAGATAATAACTTTAGAGGCAAAGTTTGCAACCTTTGCTTTCTAAGTTTATTAAATTCAGTTAATTCCATATCTTCATATCTCATCGCAGCAAGTTGTTGGACTTGGCTTATTGAATCAGCACCCATGAACAGGTCGTCAAACTGGTCTTCTTGGTGAACAACCTTTGTCAGCTTAGCCTGTTCCAAGGCAATGAAAGCAGTCTTTTTCGGGTCATAGAGTCTGTTGGGAATAGAAACTAGAGATAGCATTTGGAGTTTTGCTGCTTCCTTTTCTGCATGCTTATAATTTAGCAGCGTATAAACTCCAATTCTTAAAGGAAACGATGGCCATCCTCTCTTCTTCTCCTCTTTGAGAGTTTGGGTAACACCTTCAGACATGATCTGATAGGAGATTTCTCGGGCTAGCAATTTGTCTGGCATGTATAAGGGGAGAACATGTGGCCTGGCCTTGCTTCCAAAAACTCTGATATAAGAAAAACATTCTTCGCCGAACCAATGGGCTACGGCTGGTAGGTCAAAAGAGGCTTCATAGGAAATCCTAGGGATAGGTCTGTCAAAAATAGAATAGTGAACGGGAACCATAAAACCATTGCAAATTTGGTACAAATGGTCTTTGTGAGAGGGTTTCCACAATTTACGATGATACAAATGAATAGGTGTTGGGTCATGGGTTGTCCATCTCCAACCAAGGACAGGAAACTCAGAATTAAAACAAAGGGCATCCATAATGTATGCAGAGTAATAAAAAGGTGGGATTTTTCTCTCAGTGACTCTGGTTTTGGCCCTAAACTCACGAATAGCTAAGACCAACTTATCAGACAGGATAGTGGCCCAATCCATAATTATACTATTAACGGCCGCTTCCATTAAGGGAACCATATCAACATGGATATTTGCAGAATCATGAAATCCCCACAATCTACACATCATAATTCCAGCATAGCAGTAAGGTGAAGCCAAAGAGGCATTGGAGTACTTACCCGACATATCCTGCTTGTGTTTTGCTGGATTTTGCCTCCAATCTCGGAGAGGTTCGGCTGGTGATTCATTCTCTCTGGCGAATTTCTCCACAAATGCTCTGTTATAGACTTGCTCGGGATTGGGCAAATGATACATTCGTCTCAAGTCGTCAGGCTTGAAGGAGCCGAAAATCCTTCCATCCTTAGAAATGAAGGTTCTATTAGTGAGAGGAATTTCTTCAATTGCCCAACGTACCACATCAGTATAAGGCAAGACTTGTTCCCTGGCTGCTATTCTGTGCAGAAAAGAGTCAGCCAAATCTTTAAGAGTTGCCTCAGACTTTCTTAATTCATCCACACTTGCCTCCGTTACTGTCGCTTCTGGTTGTTCTCCTTCTAGCAAATTGTATGTCCCTTGCCATGTAGTACCAGTAAGACCAGTGCATGTAGTATCTGAGATTAAGCCTTTCCTTGAAGGTGTAGCAGCTTGGCCTGAGGCAGGTGTCGCAGTAGAACCTGCCACCTTCTTGAACTTCTTTCCCATCATATTCAGACTTCTCTCGGTAGTCGAATTCTACACAAGTGCAAGAGAAATCGTAACAAAGAAATAACAATGACAATCCATAACGGGATAAATATATGATTTGAAGCGTGGCGAGATTATTCCTAAAAGAGGCTGCGGATCTAATGATTTGAGAAGGCATCGTAGATGCAATGATGGTGATTTTACGGCCTGCAGCTTCATAAATGACCATTACTTAAGTTATTAAACCGAATGACCCCTTAAAGCGTGTAATAGATTTTTTCAAAGGTCTAATCGTAATTGCTCGTTAATTCGAAGGGGCAAAGCTTTAAATACGCATGCATTACCTTATCCCTTTACTTAACGGCATTTTGAAATCTGTGATTTTGTCAAATCGGATTTAAATATAACTTTAATGCTTTGAAATAATCACCTTTTGGAACTGAGGTCATCATTAAGCGTCATCATATCGCATCGGAAGTGTGTGTGTGGCGTTATCACTTGGGAAAGTTCTTTAGCGAACGCCGATTGCGATATCGCATTCGGCGCGCGAACATAACCCCTGAATGTGTATCAATTGCTTTTAGCGAATGCCGATAGCGATATCGCATCGGGGAAAGGATATAAACGTCTTATGAAAATGCGTAGGATTGTACCGATTGCCGATATGCGATATCGCATCGGGCCGGAGTGTTAAAACATTTTTCACAAGACATAGTGCCGTGCCGATAGCCGATTGCCGATATCGCGTCGCATCGGGGAAAAGGTATGTGCCCTTTTGTGTGTGCATTGGCTATTGCCGATGGCCGATAGCGATATCGCATCGGGAAAAACCAAGATGGCAACCGAACTTGCGATTACTTTTTTGGACTTAACCAAAAATTGCTTATCATTTGTTCAACAAGGGTTTTTTGCATAAATTCATTTGATTATCATACCTTATTTGAACAAGTTTATTAATGCCAATTAAAAATTTTAAAAGGGACCCATTTCATATGTAAATTGTTTGTGATAAAAATGTTATGAAATGGGGGGTTGTTGTAGGGCACAACAATTGGCGATTCGCTGGCAGAACCAGTTATCTCTGAACTAACAATTATACTTACACTTTCTCAAATAGAATCTTTATAAAAGAAAGGAAATTTCTAATATAACTAGATATCTATTGATTCTAAATAAAACAGGTTTCTTCATTTAACTTCCTCTTTTTATAAATGCACTTCGAGTATTAAAATAAGTCCTTATTGGTTTGTAAAAGTAAAAATAGAAAACTTTTCCATATCAGCTTTTAAAATAAACTCCTCTGTCACAGGTAGAGCCTCTGCTGCCAGCAAACATTCATAGTCTCGGCAGGGTTACCTTTTAACCATGTTGTTGTCCATTGTTCCATTCACCTTAGAGTGTGACTAAACAGAATGAATTCAAAAGATATTCTCGTATTTTTTGAATTTCAATTTCTTTTTTCTTAAGATAAAAGCCATTGTCCTGGTTTGGTGGCCAGATAGATGACAATGCCATTCACGGGTAGTAATTAAACTGAACAAGCTGGCTCGTGATGAGACCCCTTGTCTTGAAATTTCAAGCCATTACCCTGTTTGGTATGCAGTTTTGGTAATGTCAGTTAAATTATTTTCCTATGAACATGGTAAGCAGGCTTGTGATAAGACCTCTTATCTTTAATCTTTTATATTTTAGAATTACACTCTGAGTAATCAAAAACTGTTGGTGAATGGGATGAACAATTATCTTATTAAGAATAAATGGATGACAGGTTTAAGAGTTGAAGATGCTGAAGATGAATTAGCTCCTATTTTCGTATAGATAACCTTTGGGGACTGATTTCAACCACTCAAGATGATTCATAGAACTTCGTTCAGAGTGAAATTTACAAAGGTGAGTCTGTAATGCTCAGAATAAAAAGATATCTAATTTCCTAGAAATGATCTCTCTCGGTTCAGGATGCTATTTTTAAAAAGTAAATATTAATATTACTATGGCGAGACAGCTTTTGTTTACAGCGAAAGGTCAATGGGAATGTCCCACATTCTTATTCCTACAAATCCTACAAACTATGAAAAACTAATAAGCTACAAAGAGAAGGGGTTACCTCCTCAGTTAAAGAATTTCTTCAGAATTAGACCATTGACAGGGAGAGAATCTCTCACCCCTGATAGATTTTGAAGTATGAATGTGGAATGGCCTACTTTTTCACAGATCTGAAATGGTCCTAGCCACAGTTTTTGGAATTTGGAATGTTTACCTTTGTCTTCATGGGCTTTGTCCCATTTCAGGACTAGATCTCCGACTTCAAATTGTCTAGGGCTGGATGAGGCTAGATCGAAAGCTGCTTTAATGACTTGCTGATGTCTTGCATGTGTAACCTTGGCTTTATCCCTTTCTTCTTCAAGTTTGAGTATTTGATCATGTCTAAACTGTATAGAAGAAGAAGGAGTTTCGTCTATAAATTGCACTAGGGCTAAAGATGGGAGAAGAAGATTGGTTGGTACGACTGCTTCTTTTCCATAAACAAGCTTATGGAAGCTTTCTCCTATCGGCCCATAATGCAAATACCAAGGATTTATGCCAATGATTCGGCTTAATGATTTTGATTAGATTTTTATTAGTTGATTCCTAGGCTTACCCTGGGGGTAAGTTGGCAGAATTTTAATTTGAATCTGATAGCGAAATCAATC
The DNA here is from genome assembly GCA_031772625.1 of Pinus tabuliformis. Lineage (NCBI taxonomy): Eukaryota > Viridiplantae > Streptophyta > Pinopsida > Pinales > Pinaceae > Pinus > Pinus tabuliformis. The sequence continues at coordinate 1,576,293,793 of CM062804.1, forward strand.
ATTGCATTGCCTGATAAGAAGCGACAAGAGCCATGGTTAATGAACATCTATATTCGATGATTGCCAAATGGAACTTTCTACCCACTGCCAGGATTACTTATGATTCTCCAATGATGTCAATCCCCATGTTCGCTTAATGATTTTGATTAGATTTTTATTAGAGTATTCTGCTAGGCCAGTTATCCCTGGAGGGTAATAGTTGAAGAATACTTTAATTTGAATCATCCATTTTGATAGCTGAATATCAATCATTGCATTGCTTCTGAGAAGTAAGAAGCATTATCTGTGACTTTTGCGTTTGGGACGACCAAACCTGGTTACGATGAACTGATCTATAATTCAACTGAAGTACTGCTGCGTAAGATAAGATTAGCATCGATTTTGTTCTGTTGTTCTTTTTAATGGAAAATCTGTGAATCTTCAACGAAATTAATCTTTATTTTTTATTGTGTGGAAAAGGAATTTCAGCTCGCTCAGGATCTACATAAATGCCATCCTTAGATACAATAAACCCTAAGAGCTTGCCTTGGTTGAGAGCGAAGAAAGACTTTTTCGGGTTAAGAGAGATACCATATGTTTTGCATCGTTGAAAAATCTGATTTAAATCATGCAAGTGATTATATCTTTTTTTAGAATATACAGTAATGTCATCGAGGTAGACAACTACTGTTCGGTTAATTAACCCTCTAAAGGCTGTATCCATAGCTCTTTGAAATGTCGCTCCTGCATTTATGAGTCCGAAAGGCATCTTTTGGTATGCGTAAGTTCCCCATTTTGTTCTGAATGTAGTTTTTAATTGGTCATCAGGGTGGACCAGCACTTGATTGTATCCTGAGAAACCATCAAGAAAAGACATCAATTCAGATCCTGCTACCGATTGAAGGATTTGCTCCATGGTAGGCAGAGGGAAGTTATCTTTTAAGCTTGCCTTATTTAAATTTCTGAAATCAATACAGATTCTGATGTCGCCGTTTTTCTTCCTGACGGGTACCATATTGGAGACCCAGTTTGAGTGTCGGACAGGGAAGATAATCTTAGCTTTTAAAAGCTTATTAAGTTCCGACTTTATCTGGCTCTCCAAATTTGGATGGATTTTTCTTAACTTCTGCTGGATTGGTTTTTGATCGGGAAGCATAGGAATAGTGTGTTGTATGATAGATGTATCATATGTTTTAAGGTCATCATACTTCCAAGCAAAAACTTGTTTGTTTTTTCTTAAAAGTTTGATAAATGCTTCCTTTTCTATTGTAGAAAGTCCTAATCCTAAATTTATATTTTGAGGAGTTTGAGCCGTTCCTAAATTAATCAATTCAAACCTAAGAGTAGAGCTCTGGAGTTTAGCATTAATTACAGGTTTAAACCTATCTTTGATGTCATAAAGGTCTTCAAGCTTTACCACAGGTTTAGGAATAACGTTATCTTGAGATGTTTGCTTCATTTGAGAATCATGCTCATCCTCTTCAATGACTTGATTGTCATAGGACTTTTCAGAGGTCAAAAATTGCAAAATATCCTCGTCATGGTTGAAAACCCTCCAGTTAGTGATGTTATCAGGAACTGAAGGTCTAAAAATTAACTCTACAGAAAATCTATCAAGACTATAGTCTTCGGAAGGGAGGAGCTTGGAAGCTACGTTGGCTAGTAAATCAGCTGCTGAATTTTGCGATCTTGGGATTGAAAAAATATTGAATGCTGAGAAATGCGAAGTGAGATCTTGCACAAGCGTTTGATAATGCTTAAGGTGGCTTGAGAGGCAATGAATTGTATTCCTTACCTGTTTAACAATGATCTCACTATCGCCGAATACTTTTAAATATTGGACTTTAAGGTCAATTGCCTTATATAATCCCTGCAGTAGTGCTTCGTACTCGGCTGTATTGTTGGTGCATTCAAATTCTAATCTACAAGAAAGCATTGTCTTTTCGCCTTTTGGACTAACCAAAATGCAACCTGCTCCTGAGCCCTCGCTGGACTTAGAGCCATCAAAATACAAAGACCAAAATAAAGGAGAATCAGAAATATTTACATCCTTTTGATCTACATTAAAGCATTTGGATAAATTTGATTGTGAAAAATTTTCTACTTGAGATGTACAATGATTAACTTGAAAAGGGGAAGATTGGGCAACAAAATTGCCAAAGAATGACTGTGAAGAATAATTTCCCAAAATGTTATTGTTGAAAGCCACCGGCTGGTTTTCTTGTTCGAAATCGGTTACTGTATGAGTCATATGCTTCTCACGGTCGATCCTTATTTGATTTGGCTTACCCTTGTAGGGGAGCCACATATGTGACCAATCCGTGGAAATGTATCCATGCAGTTTCTCAGACCAGTCTCTGCTCAAAATTAAACCGTAGAATTCAGGTATGTCGGCTATCAAAATGTCTATTCTCTGTACTATTCTGGGATCAGCAGACAACCTGATAGTCACGGAATTAATCTCTCCTATGACCTGTACTTTGGTTCTGTCTAACTGTACAATGTGGATGGCTGATTTCTGGGGTTCTATGTTCAGCTTAGAACAAACTGAAGCTGGCATAATATTGGATGAAGCCCCTGAATCAATTAAACAGTTATGCAGATTTCGATTATAGATTTCATAGGTGAGCAAAAAAGGTGGGGTATGAGAATTGGATCTATCTCCAATCAGAACCGAATCGGTAGCCTCGACCATATCTGGAGGGGGTTGTCCTGAATCATTAGCAGCTTTTGAACTGGGAAGAGGGGAAGAGGGAATAGCGTTAAATTCCCTTAGGAGCAATTTTTGCTGATGTTTTAATTTACCTAGTTCAAACATGGTTATGTTTGCCTTGGTCTTTTTCATGTCATCGACAATATTATACTCCATATGGTCAGATACCACTAGTGTTTTGGATGTTGAAGGAGAATTAGAAATTGGAGGCTGGTTTTGAGGGGCTGCTACCGGAGATTTCTTCGGAAGAAATTTTTCTTTTGGTGTGGCAGCACCTGCACTCCTCTTTTTTGTAGTTGTTTGAGTAGGTTCAGAAGCGATTTTACTTCTTGTAGTAACAGGAAAAGCTTCTTCTTGATTCTCAGTGTCAGAATTTGGAAGTATGAAATCCCACATACCATGGCACTCAACTACTTCTTCTTCATCATCTGTCTGTGAGGATGATTCCTCTTCTTCATCTTCCTGTTCAGAATCTGCATTAGATATAACATTGGGTGGCTTTGTTTCTGTTTTCTTAAAAGTTCTAAATGGTCTTTTGGTTGAAGTTTCAGCCACCTGTTTTTTAATTTCGACCATTTCATTAGACAATGTTTTAAGGACCTTTTGTAAACCCTCCATGTCATATGGGTCTTTTGGGGTTTTCTTCTTGGAATCTTCTTTAAATGAAACTTTTTTAGATTTTCTATCCTCCAAAACTGCTTTCTTTTCTAGGGCATTTATCCGTTTTCGACGGCAAGTGCTTCTTTCATATTCTCGGCTAAGGTAGGTTTGCCAGCCCTGTCAACAAAAATAGCTATGTTGGAAGGGAGAGCAGTAATGTACCATTCGCTTCTGATTTGTTCACTTGGCTTAGAAGCAGTGGGGATTTTATTTAAGAGTTTATTGAATTGGACATTAAACTCTTTTACTGGTTCTCTATGTTCTATTCTCAAATTGGAGAGGTCGTTTATTAGAGTCGCCAGAGACCTGTCATCTCCATATTTGATAAGAAATTGCTCTTGGCACATAGCCCAGCTGGTAATAGAACCAGAAGGTAATGAGAAGTACCAGGATCCTGCCGATCCTTGCAGAGTATAAGGGAAAAGCCTTACAACAACGTCTTGTTCTGTCACTCCCTTTAGATTAACAGCTAACATGAAGTTGTTAATATGTTCTTCAGCTTGTGTTCCGTTATCTGGATTAAATTTAGGCAACCATTTTTCTGGAGCATCAGGTAGATCATGTAATGGTCCGGGCATATTGACTGCACCTGGCTGAGTCCATGGATCTGCCATTATGCTGGTGATATTAGTTGTTACTACTATTGGTATTCCAGATGACTGAGGAGAAGAAGTTGTTAGAGAGAGAGTAGCTTGAGATGCTGTAGTACTTATTCCTTGATGGACAACAATGTGTAATGGGGGAGTGGATGGTTGACTTCGCAGAGGAGGAGTTGAGATGGAAGATATGGAAGAAAGATCTTCACTATCAGATACTTCAGTGATCTTCTTAGCCCTTTTCTTTTTGGGTAAAGGGAACTCAGTAGGTTCAATACCAAGTTTTTCGCTCTGAAGTCTGGTAAGTGGATGAGATAAGTTTAACTGCGAGGTCACACTGCTTTGTGATACTTCAGATTTCTGAGGTGAAATTGAGAAGCTCTGAAGTTTATGGATAAGAGACTGAACTTCAGGGGATTCAAGACTTAAATGTTCTGAAATATTATGGGTGTGAGCAGTGGTGGTTGATTCTTCCTTTCTTTGATCATGTGCTGGAAAACCAGCATGTGATTGAGAAGGAGAAGATGGTTTGGAGGGGGAATTACTCTTAGAATGGTTTGTGGACTTGGACCTACTTGCCATTCACAGTTGATGGCCCTCCTTCTAGCTCCAAAAATGTTGATGCCCCGAAATTCGTTGCAACAACATCGGGGAAACCACCCGGTCCGGAACTTAGTGCAGCTCCTTTTCCATTTGGAATAGTGGCTCCGACTGGGGATAACGGGACCAGTTTCCCAAAGATTATAAGTAAACGGGATGGATGGATGATTTAAGATATGAAATGATAATAAACAAATAACTAAACTATAAAAGAAATACAAAAACTATAAGCTAATCCCAGGACTTATCAATTCAGACAGTACAGCGTTTGATAAACTATGCTTAATGACAGGCATATAGATGACACTAACAACAAGCATAGATGTTTAATCATTTGAGATTGCTCTGCGTAAGTAGTTACGCAGAGCTATAATAGCGAATTACTGCACTCAGTCATTTCTATCATTGATACATACATGAGTGAAAGATAACAAATCACAAAACATTCAATAGTGATATGAAATGAAGACTTGTTGTTGTATTACATACATGTATTCAATAATAGCAAAGTAATAACACAGCAATTCATATAACTGAAAAGAGAATAGATACAGATAATAGTACCATGCAAGCTGTTTGATCAATCCAATATATTAATCGCTATGTCGCAGTCCTTCCTTCCAACCAGAAAGCATTCCAAGCAAACGACAATAGTGCACAATTTACTTAAACAGCATTCCAAGTAAAATTAAGGACCAGTGGTCGAGTTTCAAAAAAGAATATAGACTGAAGCACAATAGTGCAAACTTCAGCCTTTTAGTCTTTTACAAAATTTTACGACCCTTTCCAAAACAATGAAAGGGTCTATAAATACTATGCTAATCTAACTACTAAATATCTAAAACTGAAAACTAAGAAATCGGCATCAACAAATATCATTTTGCATTTGGGTGATTCGGCAGTCGGCGGCGATGCTTCAGTCAGCTGTCTCTTTGCCTTTACTCTTTCGCTGACATATCGCCAGCATTGGCTCTACTTCTGGTGGAGTATTGAGGCGAGAAGTCAGCTGTGCATCATATGTGGCATCTTGGAAATCGGCAATCAGGTATCGGAGAGCGTCGGTTAGGCAGTTAAGAGCCGACCTTTGAGAATGCGGTTTAATCAGGAAAAGCCAGTATGCATCGGAGGTCAAGGTATTCACTCCAGCAATTAACCGCCCTTGTTCTTCCAGCTTAGGATAATTCTTGTGCTCCAGCATATTCGCGGTTGTTATGTTTCCAGGTGTGCATTGTGAAATCATGTTAGCCAGATACAATGTATCATTGACTATATTGATCATGTTTTTGGAAATTGTTTTGCACCTGGATGCTGCCCTCTCTGCCTTCATTATCTGTGTTTCCCATTCCATGAAAAGTATGTTCTTGTATGTTACACTGATTCGGGCTAAATTAGCAGCTTGCCCTTCTGCAGTATCTTGCCATTCAATATATTCTATTATTTCATCTTCGGCCTGATCCAAGTTAGTCCTGGCTTTCTCGATTTTCTCACATACTGCTGTAGATATATCACAAAGTGACTCAGCTTCAACTAGCTGTTGGCACAAAAGTCTGATCTGAGATATCAAAGCGCCGTTTATCAGAGTTGCCTCTGCTCTGAAATCTTCAATACTCTTGGCACCTTTGATACCTTCAAGCTGTGCTGAGAGCTGAACTATTTGATCCTCTTTAGATTTCATTAACAGCTCATTTGATGCCTCCAACTGTGATAATGCCTCTGCCAATTCATGTGCTTTAATGTCACTTTGGTCTATCCTTAGTTTTTCAATTTGCTGGGTTAACAAATGATTCTCTTGTTGTTGAGCCAGCAATTGTTCTTCTGCCTGTGTCGCCTTATTCTTTGCCTCTATCACTTCTGCTTGCAATGCATATACCTCATGCTCTTTAGTCTTCAAAAGAAGACTCACTTCGGATGCTTTGTCAATGGTTGCTGCTGAATAAGCTCCCGCAAATTGCGACAGCTTTGTTAAATCTTCAGAGGGACTTAATTCTCCCTTCCAGACGACATTGCCCGTGACTGTTTGCTCATTTGAAACAGAAGGTTGATCAAGCCTTCGCCTCTTCCTTGAGCGTCTTACAACGACTTTATGCTTAGGGCTGTAGAAAATATCTAGAGGAGGAATTTCCTCTACCTGAAGATCAACTTGATCAGATGGATTTTGAGTAACTTCTTCAACGTCCTGTACTGTGGATGGGCCGCTGGTTCCTTCAAGAACCGGAGAAACAGTAGTATCGGGAGTCTTTAAGGCATCTGAGTCTTTGGAGGCTTCTTTACCACTTATAATGGAATCAAATTGATTCCAGTCCTTAATCAATTCAGTATCAACAGAGATTTGCTTACTCTGTTCTTTTTCTTTTTCAATTCTCTGCTGTTCTTTGAATGCCTCCCGCTGTTGCTCCTCTTGTACTCTCCGTTGCTGTTCTTCCAATTCCTTTTTCTGCCTATCTTCCAGTTCTTCTTTTTCTCTCTGTCTCTGTTCTTCTATCTCCCTTTGTCTTCTTTGCTCTTCTTGCTCCCTTTGCCTTCTTTGCTCTTCTTGCTCCCTTTGCCTTCTTTGCTCTTGTTCAATTTGTGCTTTTTGCTGCCTTTCTATTTGTTCTCTTCTATGCCTTTCTGCCTGCAGCTTTCTTTGACTTTCCTCCTGTTCTCTAATTGTAACGGGAGGTGAATTTATTTCTGGCTGATCAGGCTCGCTTGAGGATGAAGTTGGGGTTGTAGATAATAACTTTAGAGGCAAAGTTTGCAACCTTTGCTTTCTAAGTTTATTAAATTCAGTTAATTCCATATCTTCATATCTCATCGCAGCAAGTTGTTGGACTTGGCTTATTGAATCAGCACCCATGAACAGGTCGTCAAACTGGTCTTCTTGGTGAACAACCTTTGTCAGCTTAGCCTGTTCCAAGGCAATGAAAGCAGTCTTTTTCGGGTCATAGAGTCTGTTGGGAATAGAAACTAGAGATAGCATTTGGAGTTTTGCTGCTTCCTTTTCTGCATGCTTATAATTTAGCAGCGTATAAACTCCAATTCTTAAAGGAAACGATGGCCATCCTCTCTTCTTCTCCTCTTTGAGAGTTTGGGTGACACCTTCAGACATGATCTGATAGGAGATTTCTCGGGCTAGCAATTTGTCTGGCATGTATAAGGGGAGAACATGTGGCCTGGCCTTGCTTCCAAAAACTCTGATATAAGAAAAACATTCTTCACCGAACCAATGGGCTACGGCTGGTAGGTCAAAAGAGGCTTCATAGGAAATCCTAGGGATAGGTCTGTCAAAAATAGAATAGTGAACGGGAACCATAAAACCATTGCAAATTTGGTACAAATGGTCTTTGTGAGAGGGTTTCCACAATTTACGATGATACAAATGAATAGGTGTTGGGTCATGGGTTGTCCATCTCCAACCAAGGACAGGAAACTCAAAATTAAAACAAAGGGCATCCATAATGTATGCAGAGTAATAAAAAGGTGGGATTTTTCTCTCAGTGACTCTGGTTTTGGCCCTAAACTGACGAATAGCTAAGACCAACTTATCAGACAGGATAGTGGCCCAATCCATAATTATACTATTAACGGCCGCTTCCATTAAGGGAACCATATCAACATGGATATTTGCAGAATCATGAAATCCCCACAATCTACACATCATAATTCCAGCATAGCAGTAAGGTGAAGCCAAAGAGGCATTGGAGTACTTACCCAACATATCCTGCTTGTGTTTTGCTGTATTTTGCCTCCAATCTCGGAGAGGTTCGGCTGGTGATTCATTCTCTCTGGCGAATTTCTCCACAAATGCTCTGTTATAGACTTGCTCGGGATTGGGCAAATGATACATTCGTCTCAAGTCGTCAGGCTTGAAGGAGCCGAAAATCCTTCCATCCTTAGAAATGAAGGTTCTATTAGTGAGAGGAATTTCTTCAATTGCCCAACGTACCACATCAGTATAAGACAAGACTTGTTCCCTGGCTGCTATTCTGTGCAGAAAAGAGTCAGCCAAATCTTTAAGAGTTGCCTCAGACTTTCTTAATTCATCCACACTTGCCTCCGTTACTGTCGCTTCTGGTTGTTCTCCTTCTAGCAAATTGTATGTCCCTTGCCATGTAGTACCAGTAAGACCAGTGCATGTAGTATCTGAGATTAAGCCTTTCCTTGAAGGTGTAGCAGCTTGGCCTGAGGCAGGTGTCGCAGTAGAACCTGCCACCTTCTTGAACTTCTTTCCCATCATATTCAGACTTCTCTCGGTAGTCGAATTCTACACAAGTGCAAGAGAAATCGTAACAAAGAAATAACAATGACAATCCATAACGGGATAAATATATGATTTGAAGCGTGGCGAGATTATTCCTAAAAGAGGCTGCGGATCTAATGATTTGAGAAGGCATCGTAGATGCAATGATGGTGATTTTACGGCCTACAGCTTCATAAATGACCATTACTTAAGTTATTAAACCGAATGACCCCTTAAAGCGTGTAATAGATTTTTTCAAAGGTCTAATCGTAATTGCTCGTTAATTCGAAGGGGCAAAGTTTTAAATACGCATGCATTACCTTATCCCTTTACTTAACGGCATTTTGAAATCTGTGTTTTGTCAAATCGAGTTTAAATATAACTTTAATTCTTTGAAATAATCGCCTTTTGGAACTGAGGTCATCATTAAGCGTCATCATATCGCATCGGAAGTGTGTGTGTGGCATTATCACTTGGGAAAGTTCTTTTAGCGAACGCCGATTGCAATATCGCATTCGGCGCGCGAACATAACCCCTGAATGTGTATCAATTGCTTTTAGCGAATGCCGATAGCGATATCGCATCGGGGAAAGGATATAAACGTCTTATGAAAATGCGTAGGATTGTACCGATTGCCGATATGCGATATCGCATCGGGCCGGAGTGTTAAAACATTTTTCACAAGACATAGTGCCGTGCCGATAGCCGATTGCCGATATCGCGTCGCATCGGAGAAAAGGTATGTGCCCTTTTGTGTGTGCATTGGCTATTGCCGATGGCCGATAGCGATATCGCATCGCGAAAAACCAAGATGGCAACCGAACTTGCGATTACTTTTTTGGACTTAACCAAAAATTGCTTATCATTTGTTCAACAAGGGTTTTTTGCATAAATTCATTTGATTATCATACCTTATTTGAACAAGTTTATTAATGCCAATTAAAAATTTTAAAAGGGACCCATTTCATATGTAAATTGTTTGTGATAAAAATGTTATGAAATGGGGGGTTGTTGTAGGGCACAACACCTTGTTAGCTTATGATTAAAGGAAAGATAGATTCATGGAAGGAATTAGCTTGATTGACTGTTTGTTTCTAGTTTCCTTTTAGGATCTAGGGAGATTTCTCTTATCAGCAAGAGGAATTTATCTACCTTCGATTGAATGATTCTATGGAGATTTCTCTTGTCAGTGAGAGGAATTTATCTACCTAACATGTAGTCTATAGTAGTTTTTTCTAATGCATAATCTCTCGATGAGAGTGATCCCATATACTTATCATGTGTGGAGCGCTATCCGATATACCCGAAGGTACGTGAATAACGATCCTATACACTTACATATGTGGAATGAGATATCACCTTCGGAATGTAACAATGAAAAAGAATGACAACTCCCACGTTTAAAGATGCTAGAACATGTCTCTATCCTAGACCTCTAGTTTTTTGCATTAAGTTTCAAATGTTCCTTGGGTTAATTGAGTGAATTTTAGAGTCTATCTTGAATTATGTTTTGATTTCAAGGCTCAAAACTCAATGTCACCTCAACACACCTATGATGAAACTAATATGATTGTTGGGCCCTAGATTTGTTATCTTATTGAATATCTGAACCTTTCATTTACAAGCCATATTCATACCCTTACAACATATACCATAACTATTATATTACCAATTTTCACTAAATGCATTCATTTTACCTTGTGGCTAATTATTAATGATTTCTTGTATTTTTAATTATTAAATGAGTTTTTAATATGGTTTTATCAATGACATTTCACTGATTTGTTTATGTGGCCAAGTAGCATGTTCCACTACAAAAATTTATATCTCTGTATTAGTTTAGCAGTTCGGTACTTAATTCTGCACTTGCACGAATGGACGGAAAAAAGTCAAAATTACAAACTATGTTTTCATTTTCCTTAGCATGGTAAATCAGGTGCCACATGGGCCTAATATACTAGTACAAACCTTGGAATATACCCATATCACACGTGTGGGATCCTAGCACATGATTTAAAGTACAACCAAAAATAGGTAACATTTTTGAAATTTCCATGTTCTGCATCGATTTATGTGCATATGGTGAAGAATATCAAGGACATGGAAAACCAGTTTTTGCAAAACATAGAAATTTACTTGGATCTCAAAGAGTTTCCCAAAGTTCAATATGGTTGCAAAGTTACAGTGGGTTCTTCGAAGTAGTTTTGTATAAAATGTCTGCAAAACCCAGATTGGAAAAAGTATCTAAACGGTCATCTTTGGGGGTGATTTTCAAGGCCATGGAAGTGAATTAGGAAATTCCAATACAAGGGTTTTTTTACAATATGAAAAATTAGGCTTCATAGAAACATATCCTAAAAATACATCATGGTAGAGAAAATATGGTTGGTTCTTTAACACCAATTTGTATAAAATTACAAAAAAAAAAAAACAAATTTTGTATGTGTTGGGTTGTGTTATATTCTTTCCACGACTAGCCCATGTAGTTAACCAGGGGGTTAGAAGGGGGGTGAAGCCCCCTCTTCGTTGCACCGATTGCATAACAGGGAGGGTCACAGGGGGTTTGAGGGGTGCAGGTAACCCCACTCTATGGGGTCCGGGGGTTAGAAGGGGGGTGAAGCACCCCCTTCGTTGCACCGATTGCATAGCATGGGGGGTCACAGGGGGTTTGAGGGGTGTAGGTAACCCCATAATTTTTTTTTTTTGACCCTATATTAGGTTGGGCGGACCTACCTATGGTTTTGTGCATGATTTTTCGCAAATGGTTTTGTACACGATGCTTTTTCAGTCCATGGTTTTGGATGTGATGGTTTTCAGTCCATGGTATTGGATGCTTTGGCATGTATAAATATGTATAGTAATATTGAAAGGAACATAATGAAAAATCAAGCTGGTAGTCCCGGTTTTGTGATCCAGGGGAAAATATTTGTGTATATGTGTTTTATGTGTTATTCTCTTGCGTTGTTTATTTTCTGTGTCTTAGAATTCATATGCAGGTAATTTCTGTACGGGGTTAAAAACTACATTTGGTATCAGAGTTGATTTGGCTTCAAGGGGACGCCTTTGTTGCTGAGGGGTTTCGCTTGGGCCTGTGGTAGACCCTGTTCAGTGGTAGATCTGCGGGATCGATTCTGGTGGTGAAAGAGGATGGCGAGCAGTGGAAAGATAGAGATCGAGAAATTTAATGGTCAGAGTTTTGAGTTATGGAAACTCAAGATGGAGGATTTGTTGGTGGATAAAGATCAGTGGGTCGTGGTAGATCCAAGTACTAAACCAACAGGAGTGTCCGATGAAGAATGGAAGAAGTTGGATCGAAAGGCTAAGAGCACAATACTATTGTGTTTCTTGGATTCAGTATTGATGAATGTATCAGGGGAAGCTATGACGAAGGCTTTGTGGGACAAGTTAGGGACTTTGTACCAATCTAAGTCTCTGGTGAATAAACTATTCCTACAGAAAAAGCTGTATAACCTGAGGATGAAAGATGGAGACTCGATGACAGAACATCTGAACGTATATAATACTGTGGCAAGTCAATTATTATCTGTTCATATTAAAATTTCAGATGAAGATAATTGCATCAGTTTGTTGTGTTCTCTACCAGATTCGTGGGATAGTCTGGTTATTGCAATAGGTAGCAATGCAATTGCCTTGCAGTTTGATGAAATAGTCTCATCCTCGCTGATGGAGGAGATGAGATGGAAAAATATGGAGAGCCAGAATGGTGATGCCTTTTCTGTACAAGGATGGTCCCCAGAACAGAAATAAAAATAAGTCATCAAGTGGGAGATCTAAATCTAGAGGGAGATCTAAATCTCCAGGAAAACCTGTAAAGGTGGTTTGTTTGAAATGCGGAAAGGAAGGGCACTACAAAAGGGACTGTAAATCTAAATCTCCTGACAAAGGAAATGGATCTGATGATGCTCCTTTTGCAGAGGCGAAAACCACCTGAGATGAAGGTGGGGATGTGTATTTGGATTCTTCAAGTACACATGTAGATCATGAGGCATGGTTGATTGAATCAGGTGCATCTTTTCACTTCACTCCCCATAGAGACTGGTTCTGTGAGTATGAGAAACATGATGGTGGTGATGTCTTCTTGGGGGATGACAGGAAGGCTAGAATCGTTGGTTGTAGAAAAGTAAAGTTGAAGTTGCAAGGTGGAAGGGTTAGAACACTTCTGGGTGTTCTGCATATTCCTGCATTAGCCAAAACCTGATTTCTGTAAGCAAGCTGGATGATGCAGGTGTAAAAACAGTGTTCGAGAAGGATACCTACAAAATGGTCTGCGGAGCACTGGTATTGATGCAGGGAGTTCAGATTGGAACTCTGTACAAGCTGCAAGGTAGCACTGTTATTGATGGGTGCAACAGTTCTGTGGTTCCTGAAAGTGGAGCAGAAAATCTAGTGGTCTCTGGAGAGAAGACCATGTTGTGGCATCAAAGGCTTGGACATACTGGAGAGAAGGGCCTTCAAATACTTCATGGTAAAGGTATGGTAGAAGGTATGAGTAATAGCTCTTTGGATTTTTATTTCTATGAAAATTGTGTATATGGGAAGTAGAATTGGGTGAGTTTTCCCTCTGGTGGTAAGAGGGCGAAACAGATATTAGAGCTTGTGCACAGTGATGTGTTTGGACCTATGAAGGTCCCATCACTGGGTAAGTCTGTGTACTATCTATCATTTATAGATGACTTCTCAAGGAATACATGCATATATTTCCTTAAGAAGAAATCTGAAGTCTTTGACAGGTTTAAAGAATTTAAGGCTGTGGTGGAAAACTAGACAGAGAAGAAGATAAAGGTGCTGAGGATAAATAACGGTGGGGAGTTTTGCAGTAAGGAATTTCAAGAATTCTGTAAGAAGTGTGGTATAGCATGGCAGAAGACTACTCCATATACACCTCAGCAAAATGGAGTTGCAGAAAGAATGAACAAGATGTTGATGGAAAGGGCAAGAAGCATGCTCAGTGGTGTCGGGTTAGGACAAGAATTCTGGGCAGAGGCAGTGGAGAGAGCATGTTACCTGGTCAACAGATCACCTTCATCAGCGTCAGAGGATAAGACTCCACAAGAGGTATGGACTGGTAAGAAACCCTCTCTTTCACATTTGAGGGTATTTGAATGTGATGCATATGTACATGTTCCAAAGGAGAAAAGAACCAAGTTGGATAGTAAATCTAAAAGGTGCATCTTTATTGGGTATAAGGATGGTTTAAAGGGTTATAAGCTTTGGAACCCAGTAACAAGGAAGGTTGTGTACAACTGATATGTGGAGTTTAGAGAGGTGAAAGATGTTATTAAACATGAAGTCCAACCAAAGGAACCTGAGAAGATAGAGTTTGAGCTAAAGGAGGAAGAATCAGACTCTACAACAGAGGAGGAATTAGAAGATGAAGAGCCAAAAACTCTGGGTGTGAGAAGATCAGTTCGAGAAAGAAGGCAGCCAGAAAGGTATAGTCCATCTACTTTCTGTTCAAAATTTTCTTTATCTATTACTGATGATGATCCCAGAATTGTGAAGGAAGCAGTAGATTTAGAGGATGGAAAACTCTGGAAAGAGGCCATGGTTGATGAAATGGCATCTTTGCAAAAAAATGAGGCTTGGGATCTGGTGGAGTTGCCAGCTGGAAGGAAACCCATTGGCAACAAATGGGTGTTTAAGAAGAAGACAAATGCAGAAGGAAAGGTGGAGGAATACGAAGCTCGGTTGGTAGAAAAAGGTTATTCCTAGGTGTTGGGAATTGATTTTGGTGATATTTTTTCTCTTGTTGCCAAGTTAACTTCTATTAGATTACTTTTATCTGTTGCTGCTGCTTTTGATTTTGAGGTAGAATAGATGGATGTGAAGACAACATTTCTTCATAGGGATCTAGAAGAGGAGATCTACATGAAGCAACCTGAAGGCTTTGTGGTGAAGGGTAAGAAAGAACTGGTATGCAAGTTAAAGAAGTCTCTATATGGGTTAAAACAGTCACCAAGGATTGGACAAAGTGTTGGATATTCGTGGCTTTGTTGATGCAGACTGGGCTGGAGATCTGGATTAGAGAAGATCTACAAGTGGGTATGTGTTTAACCTATTTGGAGGTGCAGTCAGTTGGATGAGTAAGAAACAATATGTAGTGGCACTATCAACTACAGAGGTAGAATACATGGCAACCACTCATGCAAGCAAGGAAGCAGTTTGGTTGTAGAGATTGTGTTCAAGTATGGGGTTAGTACAGGGAGCTATAAGGATAGACTGTGACAGCCAAAGTGAAATTTTCTTGGCAAATAGCCTTGCATATCATTCAAAGGCAAAGCACATTGATGTTCAGTATCACTTTGTAAGGGATATGATAGAAGACAAAAAGGTGTTGTTGGTAAAGGTTGACACTTTGAAGAATACTGTAGATGCATTGACAAAATCTGTGAGCTCTGAGAAGTTCTCTTGGTGTAGAGAAACAATGGGCATTGCAGGGCTGAATAAATGACCAAGCTCTCTTGTGGCCCCCTATGGAAAGAAAACAACAAGTGGGAGAATGTTGGTTGTGTTATATTCTTTCCACGACTAGCCCATGTAGTTAACCGAGGGGTTAGAAGGGGGCCGAAGCCCCCCCTTCGTTTCACCGATTGCGTAGCAGGGGGGGGGGGGGGTCACAGGGGGTTTGAGGGGTGTAGGTAACCCCACTCTATGGGGTTCGGGGCAGCGCCCGAGAAAATTTTGTTTTTGGACCCTATATTAGGTTGGGTAGACCTACCTATGGTTTTGTGCATGATCTTTCGCACATGGTTTTGGATGCGATGGTTTTTCGGTCCATGGTTTTGGACGCGATGGTTTTCGGTCCATGGTATTGGATGCTTTGGCATGTATAAATATGTATTGTAACATTGAAAGGAACATAATGAAAAATCAATATGTTAGTCCCGGTTTTGGGATCCAGGGAAAAATCTCTGTGTATATGTGTTTTATGTGTTATGCTCTCGCATTGTTTATTTTCTGTGTTTTAGAATTCGTATGCAGGTAATTTCTATATAGGGTTAAAACCTATAGTATGAAGTTGTAAATTAGTTTTCTGAGTTTAGGGGATTTTATCTTATCCTTCCTCAATGGATTTTATGTATAAATAAAGTCTCAATGGGCAGAAAGGGAGATAGGAGAGGATGCACTGAGGAATTTTATCATCATTTTGAGTTGATCTTTTGTAATAGATTTGAACTTTTGTTTGTAAGTTGAAGTTGATATTCTTGTAATGAAGATTTAATTGTTGAAGCTCTGTGCATTATTCTAATCTAAGTTAGTTTCCAGGCATGTTTCCAAGGCGGGAAGGGCCCCTCAACTTAGGTAATGTCTTGGATTTTATTCATAAAGTAGAATGTTAGTCAGATTTAGTTTCTTTCCATGCATTTTGTTTGATATTTAGATTCATAAATCTCAGTTTATGTTAGAATTACATTTCATATGTATTAGTATAGTAATTTCAATATGATTATATTCAAATTTAATTTTCTCGGGATTAAGAGTCAAACAAATTTAAAATTGGTTTCTTAACACGTTTTGGTATTCATAATTTTAATCTACAAAATTTCCATACTTAATTCCGTACTTATTCAGAATTTCATTTGTCATACTTTTTGTACTTAATTTGGTACTAAGCTCTGTAATAGAACAGGGTATTAAAAATATGTAATTTGTAGTTTAGGATTCTTTAATTGATTGAAGCTTTGCAACTACTTGGTCAAATATTCCTACAATGGATAAGAACCTACAATATATCTCTAAGCTTGCTTAGCATTTTTTTTTTGATATTTTTTTTAATTCATTTCTTATAGTTTATTGTCTTGTTTTATTTATTTTCCTGACACATTTTTTTTATTGTTTTCGGCATTTCCTTTTCTGGGTTTTCATCACTAGATGATTATAACCACTAAAGTCTATAGATCTAATAAACTACATAAATTAAACCACATGAACATTGTTTGTTGGTAATGAAAGATCGTCGTTTACAACTCGATAAACATTAGAGTCCCACAATCTAGTCACAAGTGATAATCCTTAGTGATTAATTCTTTCTAGTGTTAGTTGTTAGCATAGGCCAGAATAGGCTCTAATATCGCATTTCTTTTGCGTTCATGTCTAAGTATTACGATCCCGGATTCGATAATTAAATATTGGAATTAGAATACATATAATTCCACAAACATGTTTGGTGTTGTTGTTAGGGAGGTGTTAAAGGATTAAAGCATAGTTTCTTTCACAAGTTTTCTACGTGATCTTAGTTGCAGGGAAACTAGAGGGTGGAGAAAGATGATAAGATGTGAGTGAAGAGCCACGAATCCTCTTTGGTTTGGGGTTGATCCAAAGTCTGGTTGTCTCTAATTGATTTTCTAGTTTCTTTTTCATATGCATAGAATTAAATGGTCTTAGTTGCATGATGGTGCTTCGAGTACATGATTGGTTTTATTGTATCTATTTTAAGTGTGTTTCATTTTTATTTTTTTATTATTTCAAAAGTTTTTTGTACTTTAATAACTCCATCCACTAATATATGTGTAGGAAAGGTATTAACAACCAACAAAGAAATATTCAAGGATGATCAAGAGTTTGGAAGAACTCTCTCAAATCCTAGCAGAAACTGTGATTTCTGCTTCTCAGGAAGAACAAATCTTGACAGCATTGAAGAACTCATTTACCTCTCCAGAAGTGATAGAAAAACAACAACTCCATGAACCACATTCAGAAGAATATCTCCACCCATGAAAACTTGTCGCAGAAACCGAGGAATCATGGACCACATCCAATGGAGATAAACCATTAGAACTTGAGACTAAAGAATTTTTGACATGCCTATTTGTGGATCCTCTAAGCACACAAGAGGATAATCATCTAATGTTAGAAGATCTTCATGGTCTGGTAAAGGAGGATATATTAAATGAGCCAAATAAAGAGGTAAAACAAGAACATTTTGATTTTGTTGAAAGTTTATTTCAAGAAATACAAGGCCATACCACTCCTTAATTCTTCCTTACTTCTTGACATCATCATTAAAAAATTTAGTTCTTCATACTCAGGTACGCATTGAAGATTATATTCTAAACTTGAGTATGAATGCAATTTTATACTTGTTACACACATGGTTACATTGGAAATACTCATATACTTGAGTAGAGGAATTTATTTTTCTCAAGCAGAGTAGGATAATAAATAAATAAATGTTGCATATAATAGTTATTTTAATTCTAAAATATATTGCAACATCTTTCTCATTTTTTTTGTATAAGTGGGCTGTTAACAACTAAAAAGTAATTAGTTTAAAATGGGAGATCTATGTTCGTCTTGCATATTTATGTTGGGGTCTCTTTCAATTGCATATTTTTTTAATGAAGATTTCCACTTAGTCTTATTCCCAACTGCAACATGGTTCAACTATTACTTTGCTTTCCCACTTATTATTTCTTTCTAATAGTTAGATTTGTTTATAGTTTTTCTTTTCAATAAAGTAAGTTATGACCATTATGTTTGGAATCTTATGTGAAGGATGGAAATGATTACATTGCAACATCGTCGGGTATTGCATACCGATTGTCTGGTACCTTTTTTTAGCTAAAAAATACCCATAATTTTGGTACCAATTTTCTATTTTTCAAGACAAAGCAATATTCAAGGATATTATTTATTTGGGATGCTCAAAGACTGGAAGAATATTTTCAAAAGAGGAAAAAACATCTTTGTCAACGAAATGGAACACTTAAGGGAGTCTTTGATGATACCTTTATTTTTCCTTAAGTTGTTAAAAATGATGCATTCATTCTTTAATATTAAGGACACTATTTCATAAAGATGATTGAATAAGCAATCATTTTCATAAAATTTTAATTGAGTGATAATTCGAAACTATTCATAGCTGATATACCTTTTCTGGTCTGGAATTTCATTTTTATTATTCATATAGAATTTTGATTACTAATAAAAAACAGTTGCTCAAAATATAGTTACCAAAAAATAGTAAGGGCATTATAAAGAAGTTAAGAGACCCATACAATGATACCAATGAAAAAGATGATTTGAATAATATAACCAAAACACCAAAGCATGATATCTGAGCATCTTTATTAAGACATGCAAAAGAATTAATGAAGTCTCTACTCATTGTGGAACACTACTTTAAAAGAAAAAGCATATATGAAAACTATGATTAGTAGGACTTTAGGTGTATTTTGGTTATTCTTTGGCAGCCTCATCCATCTCACATCAAAATGACTCATTCATGCTATGTCTTTTGAGTACCTATAAGTACATTATGCGTCTAAGACATTATGCAGGTAATAAAAGTCACTCTGAATGCTAACATCCTATGCTTTTAAGGTTCTTTCTGAAGTCACTTCCCCATCTACCAATTGCAAAATAAATGTCCATAATCTAAACCTAAAATGGTAGGAAACATGGGACTAGAGAATTAAGTGTAAAATAGGTTTAAGAGGTTAACCTGTCGAGGCTATGGATGCTTGCTGGCAGTGGGTACTAACCTGTGATACCACTAAGCAAACCTGTTGGGGCTATGGATTCTTGCAGGCAATGGGGCATTCTGTGTAAAGAAGTTTCAACCAAACCAAGGCTTTTGTCTACATGTATGATGGTTACTCTATAATGTTACAATAAAAAGGAAGCATGTGTGGATGAATTCAAGGGTAAAACCCATTTCCATAAATTTTCTGCTAAATAATGACTTTAAGGTAACCTTGAGTCCTCTATCATTGGTTTTTCATACCATATCTAATATTTAATTGTCCTAGAAGTGGGACCTATGATCACTGAGAACTAATAAAACTCAACTGCAAATACTTGGATATCTATAAGACTTTGGGATTTGGTTAGTAATGACTATTTTTTCATTCATTCATGACTTATTGTGATCATTAAAAAAATGTCTCCTACCTACAAAGAACCAGAGCCCCTTAAATTCATAAAAGGTTTCTTTTTCTTGAGCATAAAATTGTTAAAGATTGATGAAATCATATGTAATGAGTGATTTGGAATTTATTGTATGCTTGGTGTTTGTTTAGCATCATTTTAATAAATATGAGATGACTTATTTTTGTTCAGTATTCATCTAATTAGATCCATTGTTTTGTTTATGAGATCCCTTTGTACTAGAGCCATCTAAGCATCCCTCATCACTTCTTCAGTACCTCACCTTGCTTGCATGAGGACACGCAAAATCTCAGGCATGGGGGAGTAGTTGTTGGGAAATTTTCAACATCTTCATTTCATTCTCTTTAGCTTCATTCAACAAATCAAATTGGGACTCATCAACTCCAACTCTTCCAGATCATTCAGGACTCTCAACCTTACTTTGCCTCATCTTCATCTTTATACAACTTCGATTGCAGTATGTGGTATAAATCAAAGTTCAAAAGGTATACTTAAGGTAAAACATGTTTAAAATCTTTGTAGCTCATTAAAATTTAAGGAATCTTGATGATTAATTGCTTCTTATTTCTTCACCTTTCTTAAACCACCATTTTCAAATCCATTAATGCATATTCTAGTAAAACTATAAGAATGATTATGGTACATGAATATATATAGTGTCTTCTCCTTGTACATCATAAAGCATTCACAAAATCATCATCTGAATTCTCTCAATAGGAGGATGAAGTCAATGTTGTTTATCTAAGAAAATAATCGTAAAGTGAATAATGGCCTTGCAAAGTTTCCAAGTTCACATTCATACAACCATTATCTTCATCATCACCTTATATCATCCATCATCCCTTTCTAGTCCATATTTTGATTGGATGAGGGAATGAAAAGTCTTAAGCATGGAGGAATGTTGGGCCCTATATATGTTATCATATTGGCTATCCGAGCCTTTCATTTACAAGCCATATTCATACCCTTACAACATATTTTGTAACTATTATATTACCAATTTTCACTAAATGCATTCATTTTACCTTATGGTTAATTATTAACAATTTCTTGTATTTTTAATGATTAAATTAGTTTTTAGTATGGTTTTATCAATTACAATTTACTAATGTGGTTATGTGGCCAAGGATCATGTTCCACTACGAAAATTTCTATCTCTGTATCAGTTTAGCAGTTCTGTACTTAATTCTAGACTTGCACAAATGGAGAGAAAAAAATCAAAATTATAAAATATGTTTTCATTTTCCATAGCATAGTAAATTAGGTGCCACATGGGCCTAATATTCTGGTACAAGCATTGTAATATACCCAGGTCACACGTGTGGGATCCTAGCACATGATTTAAGCTACAACCAAAAATAGGTAACCGTTTTGAAACTTCCATGTTTTGCCTCGATTTATGTACATATGGTGGTGAATATCAAGTATATGGAAAATGGGTTTTTGAAAAACATAGAAATTTACTTGGATCTCAAACCATTTCCCAAAATTAAATATTGTTGCAAAGTTATAGCAAGTTCTTCAAAGCAGTTTTGTACAAAATTTTTGCAAAACCTAGATTGACAAAAGTATCTAAACATTCATCTTCAGGAGATATTTTCTAGTCCACGGAAGTGAAATAGGAAATTAGAAGAGATTTTTTTGTTTATAATATGACCAATTACGCTCCATAGAAACCTATCCTCAAACTACATCATGGTAGACAAGATATCGCTGGTTTTTTAACACCAATTTATATAAAATTACAAAAAAATCAGATTTTGTATAAAGTTGTAAATTCGTTTTCTAAGTTTAGGGGATCGGATATTATCCTTCCTCAATAGATTTTATGTATAAATAAAGCCTCAAAGGGTAGAGAGGGAGATAGGAGAGGATGCAGAGAGAAATTTTATCATCATTTTGAGTTGATCTTTTGTAATAGATTTGAACTTTTGTTTGTAAGTTGAAGTTGATATTCTTGTATTGAAGGTTTATGTGTTGAAGCTCTTTGCATTATTCTGATCTAAGTTAGTTTCTAGGCACGTTACCAGGGTGGGATGGACCCCTCAACTCAGGAAATGTCCTGGATTTTATTCGTAGAGTAGAATGTTAGTTAGATTTAGTTTCTTTCCATGCATTTTGTTTGATATTTAGATTCATAAATCTCAATTTATATTAGACTTACATTTCAGATCTATTAGTATAGTAATTTCAACACGATTAGATTCAAATTGATTTTTCTCAGGCTTAAGAGTTAAAAAAATTTTAAATTGGTTTCTTAACACATTTTGGTATTCATAATTTTAATTTACAGAATTTTCGTACTTAATTCGGTACTTATTCAGAATTTCAATTGCCAGACTTTTTGTACTTAATTTGGTACTAAGTTCTGTACTAGAATAGGGTATTAAAAAATATGTAATTTTCAGTTTAGGATTCTTTAATTGATTGAAGCTTTGCAACTACTTGGTAAAAGATTCCTACAACGAATAAGAACCTACAATATATCTCTAAGTCTGCTTAGCATTTATTTTTGATATTTTGTTAATGCATTTCTTGTAGTTTATTTCCTTTCTTTCTTTATTTGCCTCACACATTTTTTCTTATAGTTATTGGCATTTACTTTTCTGTAGCATGTTTAATGGGTTTTCAACACTAGAGGATTATAGCCACTGAAGTCTCAAGATCGTATAAGCTACATAAATAAAACCACATGAACATTGCTTGTTAGTAATAAAATATTGTGGTTTAGAAACCAATAAGCATCATAATCTCACAATCCAGCGATAGGTGATAATCCTTAGTGATTAATTCTTGCTAGTGTTAGTTGTTAGCATAGGTTAGAATATGCTCTAATCATGCATTTCATGTGCTTGCATCTCTAAGTCTTACGATCTGAGATTAAATAATTAAATATTGGAATTAGAATATATATAATTCCATCAACGATGAAAAAAAACTCCTTTTTGTTTCCTTTTAACAATGAAACACCTAATTAAGTAGGGGAAGAAGAAATCAATCAACAATGCAACAATCAATCTCCTCAACTTCACTATTCCAATCAAAATCAAAGCCCTATATGCAATGAATTTTTTTTTTTTTCTTTTAATGTTTCAAATGTAAAGAAACATATGAATGCAACTTGATTACCGACAAAAACATAACCACACAGAATTTAATTGCAACGTAAAAAATACTTTTCAAATTCGACAATTAATCTATGCATACAAACCCTAATTAACTAGAAGAAAGAAAAACAAATAAAAATCTTATGAAAAAGGTGATGACACTTAGAAGTGATTAATGCTCATACAAAATTAAGCCGAATTTCACACGCAATTTCACATAAGGGATTGGCTTTACAGAGACAATGACAAACTTAGAGACTCAAGAAAAATTTCTGGACCAAAGAAGAACAAAGAGCAAGGAAAAGAAATACAAACTTTTTCATCCTACAAGAATTAGCATAGGTGCAAAATAGACACCAGTGCACTGTGTTACAGACACAAACAAGGACCGGGTGCATTTAAGCGCTCTATCTCCAAATCAGGGGGTGTGCTAGGGCAGTTTTAGTTAAAATACAACACAATAAATTAAACCAAGCTCAAAACAATGTTTTCCTAGGGTCAAACAATGTTTGAGTGAGCCAATTAAGGTTTCTTTAAGAGGTAAAAAAGTGATACGGTCAAGGAAATTACTAAGGGAATATATCGATGATGGTATCCTAAATTGCCCTATTTTCTACCCCATTTCCATCAAAATCAACCTCTATTTTATCTCAATAAAAGACCCTTCTTTCCTGCACTAGTACAAGATAGTTACCCATTCCTGCACATGCTCATATTTTATATTAAGATTTATTACAACACTTTATTAATCATTTTATATGGATTTCATGCCTATTTACATATCTCTTGTAACTCATATTAATTTCCTAGAGTAATCATGGAACTTAGTATTAATTATGAATGAGTATGACTAGTGCAGGTAGATTCCTGCATTACCACGAAGACTGTCCGAGATTTCTGAGAAGCCAAATCTTCCACGAGGACAGGTCTCGATCCTTGACTCTGAGTTTAGCTGTTGATGAACTGAAGCAGGATAACAAGTGGCGCACAATTAGGGAATATTTTCCAAAGTTAGGTTATGACCAAGCGAGATTCATGTGTATTATAACTGCTGGACAAGTTTGTAATTTCGATTTCTAAGTTTGTTCGGCCGAAAGGCTTGAACACAAAATGTCTGTAATTAGTGAAAATAGCTAAAGCCGTAAGGATATATAAGATATAGATTATAGGTAGGAGGAGGCTAGTCGGTGAACCATCAATTGTAATTTTGTTTTATGTAATCTGGTTATCGCCTCAGCTCTGGCGCTGGACTACTTTGTTATGTATATTTGCCGAATCAAGTAATACAAGAAAACTGCCATGATTTGCATACACAGCATCTAGTTTATCTTTGATGTATATTTGAAGTGCTAAGCTTTTTCGTTCCTTAGAAGGGGAACGAGCTGGTTGGCTAGGGCCCAGCCAACCCAACTCATTTACCCCTCTCGCTTTTGTTATTCAGAAAGAAGGTGTGGATATTTTGTTTGTAGCTATGTGATGTTATAGTTTTAATCTTTATCTTTCAAGTTCTGATTTAAAATATCTTTTGTAGCTAACGTGTGAAATAGATCCGTGGTTTGAGAGTTAGCGGTGTTTACTTTGTTTATGAAATATCTTTCTTGCATTTCCTTTACTCTCAATCTTTGTTTTAACTCGTTTTCGATCGGATCGTGCAAGGAACTCTTTCCTACACTAGTGCATGTTGTTGCCTACACTTTGGTTTAATCATTCTTTTGCAGCAAACAGTGAATCACTTCTCTACATATTATTTCCAGTTATTTCGCAAGTGAATGAATCATTAACTTAGTAACTATCTTTAGTATTAAAAGTACATCTTTAAGAGGATCTGGGAGTAGTTGCATAAAATTATCATAAACATAATATACTTGCAAAAGAACATAAGCATCTTTGAATGGATTACTAAAGTTAATTAACACATGCAAAATATTTAGACTATTGTTTGATTCTTTTGAAGTGCTTTTATTTCATGAAGTTTATTTCATTTGCAAGGTTTAATGAATTTAAGCATTTCCTTTTCCACAGATAATTTACTTCAGAATTTCATTTACAGTTGCAATTCTTTTCTAGCACATCTTTCAGTCCTTTCAAAAGTAATTTGGAAACTAGGTGAAGGAAGCTCTGCTTCGGTGCAAGAGCTGGTCTCTTGTCACAGAAACAGAGTGCTCTAAGCCCTTAGGCTTAGAGCACCTTCACTAAGACATAAGTCTTTAGTAAGGAAGGTCACATATACTTTTGCATAGAGATACTGTACCTGCACTAGTGCAAGGATAGGTTGTTTGTGTGGAAGGAAGATCAGAAGGAAGACAAAATTTTGCAAGGGCCCACTTGTCAGACTGTTAGCCATCCATCTGAAGATGAACATAGCATTTCATTACAACATTTAAGATTGTTTCCATTGTGTGGAATTTCTTTACTTGATTTACATGCAAATTATCTTTTACATTCCAGCACTAGAGTTGCTTTGGTGTCAATTACCTTTCCAATTGCTTTCTGTCTGATTCTGAAAAGCATTTTTAGAGATAGGAAAAGTTCCTACCATTTTTGGCATTTCCTGTGATTCATCTCTAAGTTTATGAAACCCTCGGGTTGACAATTAAGTGTTCAGGAGTTTGCTGAAGCGCAATTCCTACACCCAACATTTTGGCGCCGTTACCGGGCAGGCGATTTGAATTGGTAAGAATTTTCCATTTTTTTTGGAATAGGGGTAAGTCCGCTATCATTTTTTCCTGCACTGTGCTTCTATTGTTTGAAGGAATTTATAGGTGCCGATTTATTTTTTGAAACTTGCAGTTTTTATTCGAATTTCGTTTTGTCATTTTTTGATATGAATGCCTAAAAGAGGTAGGGTTTCGAAGCACACTAGGGGCCAAAGAAATACTGACAAATCTAAAACCAAAACTCATGTTGGGCCTTCTTTTGTAGGCATAAATTCCAAACAAACTCAGACTCATCACGCAGGAACGGTCCACCTAGTCCCTAGTAGTAGTGGTTTAGGTGTGACATAGCCCATAAAGGGGAAGAAGGGGACCGTTGGAATCCATAGTCAGCCTTCTTAGCTTGATGAGAGTGGTTTGGTTGGAAGAACAATAATGGAAGATATGGAAGACCATGCAGAAGTAAGTGGTGAAAATTAGGTAAATGAGGAACAGTCCACTTTGGGATTCCCGATTGTGGATCCTGATACAGAAGTACAAATGAAAAACATTTCACCATCGGCTCTTCCTCATTTTTATGGTAACGTACATGAAGACCCAGACTCTTTCTTGTTTGAGTTTCATATCTTGTGTAAAATTTATGATTATTCATCTAATGCCCAGAAGTTAAAGTTGTTTCCTACAACTCTCAAGGATGCAGCACTCCGCTGGTTCATGGGACTAGGAGGAAACACTATATCTTCTTGGGAGCAAATGAAGAGAGTGTTCTTGTCAAAATATCAGGAATATTGTAAAACTAGAGATATTCAAGATGAAATATTTACTATTGTGCAAAATGATGATGAGACTTTAGAGGACTACTTGGAGAGATTCCTGTATATCCTTCAAAGGTCAAAGCACAAATTTGATCTAAGTACCATTAGAACCTTGTTCTTACATGGGTTCACTGATGATGCTAGAAATAATTTAAATTTGTTAGGAGAAGAGGATATCGCTCAAAGGACTTTTTCTTAGATCTATGATTTTTGCAGGAAATTCTCGAGAAACCAATATAGATCCGGTAAAGGAATTCAGAATAAAAACAGAAAAACCAAATCTACTGATGCTATGATTATTGGATTAGAAAACAAAATGGACAATATGAAAATTGAAATAATGAATATTGTTAGTAAACAAATAGGCTCTTTGAAGTTTCAGCAGAAACTTGTAGAAGAGCAAGAGATATTGTCTATTTTCTGTCCTAAATGTAGAAGAAAGCATCCTTTAAGAGTGTAGAAAATATGAGATAGGTTAACCCGATAATGCAATATAAATCAAAGCAGAATACTATAAACTACTTCTACTATCAATTTGCGAAAGCTTAAAGGTCGAGCTGAACATGTTAAACACACATGGACAACACAAGAGATATGAAAGATAAAACATGCAATACATTTTTTTATTAACAATAGATATACATTTATAGTACAAATATGTGACTCTTGGGTTTCAGATCCCAAGGTCTCTTGGACTCCTTTTGTCCATTCGACTTCCACACTAACCCACTTAGGATTAGGTGTCCAACATTCCCCCCCTTAATCCGAAGGGTTATGTATGAGTCCAAGAAGAGAGTTGTAATACAAAATGTGCAAAAAATGCATGGCAGGACTAGGCTGAATGTGCTCTATGAAATGTTGGTAAAAAGGGCGGTGGTTTAAGGATGACCACCAACACTGGAACGCTTAGTGCAGTTCCCGGAACTCTTCCAATACTGGCAAGAAACTGAATTTTTCTGCTAGAGGAAGTGATCCTATTGTTTTAAAGAGGGAAACCTTCAACCATAAAAGGGAGGTCTCACCCCGCATAAAAGGTAAAACTTCAACTTGAAAAGGGAAGTCTCAACCTGTGATGGTTTAAGGATGACCAACAACTCTGGAATGCTTAATGCAATTCCTGGAACTCTTCCAAAACTGGCAAGAAGCTGGAGTCTTCTGCTACAGGAAGTGTTCTCAATTGTGTTCCTGGAACTCTTCCAAAACTGGCAAGAAGCTGAAGTCTTCTGCTAGAGGAAGTGTCCCAGATTGCCAACTGAAGGCATGTTCACGGGCATCTTTGTCTCTGGCTACAACTCTGAAACTGGTGTGGCAGGTTGTGGCTCAGGCTCGCTTGATGTGACTTTGAAGCTTGTAGATGACCATCATTTCCCCCCCTGTCAGATACAAGGTGAGAATATGGAGAAAACTCAACTGCAAGATTGTTCAATACTCTGGAACAAGTTCTGACATGTGTTTGGAATATCTTCTTGGCTGTTGATGCCCATTGCCAAGAAGCGATCCATCCAAGATGAATCTTTGTTCTTGCAGGACGTTTGTTTTTGAAGCATCTGTTTGAAGAATGAGTGGTTTTATGACAGTGCTTACATGGATGAAGATCAAAACAGTGATCTTTCAAATGGCCAACTCAGTCATAGTGTTGGCATTTCAGAATCTGTTGTTCTTGTTGTTGCTGTGGAAGAGGGGCAGAGTCTGGAACAGCTGAAATTGAACTGTCATAAGGAGCAGGTGAACTGTCATGAATGAATCCAACACTCTGAAACTGAATGGGCTTGGCATAGTCTGGAATATGAAAGGACAAGTCCTTGTCATATCCAAGACCAGTTCTATGCTTGTTGTGGACAAGCTGTTCCCAAGGTCTGATGATGGGCTTGGGAAGTGCAGACTGAGTTTCTGCATTTGCATTTACAACTGCTGCTTTATTTGAATGAACTGTAACATTATTAACATGCTGCTGATGGGTGGTTGTCTCAATGTTCTGAACAAAAACAAGTTCAGAATGGTGTCTATTTTGATGTAGCTCTTCTTGCTGTAGCTGTGATTCAAGCTGCAAAAAATCGATCTTTTCCTGTGCATTTTGTAGACATGTCTGAATTTCTGAAAGAGATCCTATGCTGATTTGTAATGTGTCATCAACAGTAGATTGTATAAGAGTTTTCATGAACTCTAATACTTCACTGATTCTGGCCATTTCTCTTCAATGTCAGGTTTACACCTTAAAAACTGATCACAATTATTACTTAGTGCAGAAAAGTAACCGTACACAGCAATATCTTGAAGGAAACAACCAAGAGTATATATTCAGAGTGATTCGATTTAGAAGGCCTCAATACATTTTTGGCACAAGCGATTAAACCATTGTAGTCTTATATACATCTGAGCTTTGAACAAACCATTTACTCTTTGCTTTCTGAACAAGTTGACTACAAGAAGCAACTATTTACCTTTGCCGGACAACAGTGAAAAGAAAATATTATGATATTTTGGTGATGGGTGTAAAGCACTCAGAGTGAGAATTCTGCTACACAGAATTTACATGAGCAGGATGGCCGAACAGACTGTTCAATTCTCAATTCGAATTCAAATCAACTGCAATTCTGCTAGACAGAATTTATAATCCTCAATTCTCAATTCGAATTCAAAACAACTGAAGAAAATTTCTTCTGTCGGAGGTGGTGGTAAGATTACCCAGCTGCTCAACTTATATAGCCAAACTGCACGCTTATCACTACAAACATACGCATCTCCAGACAAAATGGAGCGGACAATTCGAATTAAAAACAAGATTTCGTGTTGCAGTTTTGGCAGCTCGACAGTGGCTGCGGAGAGTGGCAGCTCGACAGTGGCTGCAGGTGGCGGAGCGGAGAGTTTCCCGAGCCTCCGAGAGGCGGTGGCGGTAGGGAAGCCGAAGAAAAAGAACAAGGGACAGACTTTATCGTTTTCTGAATTCGCCACAGGAACGCATAGGCAATTTGGAAGACAACATTTAATTAACCCAACACCATAGTCTTCAACGCACAATTTTATTTGAATTCACCATTTCAACCTTTTATATTCCTTTGACCAGTGTACATATATGACTCATGCATACAATGTAGGGGACTGAACTTTCAATGCTCTTCAAACACAAATTATTTGTAAGAATCAGAGGTGTTACCCATATAGATGAACTGACTAACTTATACCACGAGCATGCCAAGCCTACGTAGCTGCATTGTAGACGTATTCTATTGTCTCTTCAATCAGCGTTGTATTTATAATACAGTCCTTTTCTTTTTCTTCTCCAGCATCTATCTCTGGAACCACAAGTAACAGTGCAGCTCCACTCCAGCTATATGGAGAACGAACAACTTAAAAAGTTTCGACGGTTGGAAACGGCATAAGTAGTCTTCAAGAATTATTCAAATGTGTGGTGTAAATTTGCATTGCTATCTCTATGTTTAACGGTTTGGCTACCGTCTGCAACAAACCCTTCGTTTCCGTCCGCTTAAGAGCAACATCATGGTAAGCGCAGATGTGGACTCGATTTCAGACTTTCTCTTTCAAATCAGCACCAGAACGGCAGAGACTAGCAGCATTATCTGCATTAGCATCTCCGACAGCTTTTGCCCTTGCCAATGCCCTCACAGTGCGCGCAGCAGCTCGCAGGGACTTGCATTAAATCTGTGTGCCACCAACTTGGTTTTCATCAATATACAAGTTTTATACAGGTTTTCATCAATATAATACCTGAATATACCTTCATGCATTAAAATTATATTGTAGTCGGCGAAAATGCGTCTATCTTTCAACGTCTGGGAAGTGAAGACGAGATGCTGCTGGTCGGGAGCTATTCCCCACCTCTCCTCGATCTCCGCTTTGAACTCGAACGACACTAGAGATGGTCACTGTTGTGTCCCCTGCCCTTGCCAATCCATGTCGGCACCGAACCAACCTTCTTCGGTGGAATAAGGATTGAAAACCTTAGTAGACGGTGCGTAAATCGATCTCTGATGCTTCTGTCCAATCAGCTCATGCTTTGCAAATCAGGAGGCACACAACCATTCGTAAGGCGAGCAGAGATCCCCAATTCAGAGACCTCGCACCTCCCAACAATAAGTAATCATATTCACACGCCAGATTTACAAAGAATCCAACCACGATGACATGGCAAACATAATGCAATTAACCGTTTCTTCTTCTATAAAGAGCACTATTTTAAATAGAAAATTTAGAACTCAGCTCAGCATTGGGGCATGGTGGCTGGCGCCGGATAGGGAGTGTGTGATAACTGATTCGCCATGGCTCAAACTAAGTGGTTGCAGCTGGTAACTCATGCGTATAACTCACTCAGGCTTAAACTGTCCGTCCACCTGCTGTCTCAATAAGAAGTGCATAGCATACTTTGTCTTCCCAAAGGAGGATAATGAATTGCGTTTGGTACCTGGTAATGAGCTGCGTTTGCGTTACTCTGGGGATGCATTGCAGTTAGAGAAGAATATGAAACCGGCATGAAAACGCATTAAACACAGTTCTGACAAATGCAGTCATATGGCAGAGGTGAGCAGCGCAGCATTAAACACAGTTCTGACAAATGCAGTCATATGGCAGCGTGGCCTGGGAGGAGAGGCATTCGAATATCAACAGACAATTCTCAGGAGGTAGCGCTGGGCAATACAGGAATAGTAATGAACAACAGATTATATGAAATAGCGTCAGGGCAGCGCAGGTGTGGACAATCAATGGAGGCCAGTGGCGTATATGGAAGCCCAACAGTTTAAAATCACAGTTTTGTCAGGGAATAATGGTAAATCGCAGCACTGTTATACCAGTGCGCAGACTCTGATAGGCCGCAGGTAGGAATACAATGCCTAGTTGCAGATCTGATGCGCTCAGCTAAAATAAATGGTCAGGTAATGAAGACTAGGCCAGCATTATTCAAGGCAGCTCAGACCAGTTGCTAAACCGTGAGAAAACTACACAGGCCACACATCATGGCTCCGATACCATGTTAAACACACATGGACAGCACAAGAGATATGAAAGATAAAACATGCAGTACATTTTTTTATTAACAATAGATATACATTTATAGTACAAATATGTGACTCTTGGGTTTCAGATCCCAAGGTCTATTGGACTCCTTTTGTCCATTCGACTTCCACACTAACCCACTTAGGATTAGGTGTCCAATAGAACATTATAACCAAAAGAAGAAAATCAATGGCACAATACGCATGAAAATACTTTGGGGAAAGCCTCAAATAAAACCCCACACTATTGTATTATCATACATGGTGGAAATACATAGGAATGATACAAATCCTTAGCTCTCACAGCTCTCCAGATCTTAGTACAATCCTCACAGATGCTCATAGGAAATCTTGGCTTCTCTCTAGCCTTCCTCTCTACCCTCCAAGCTTCTATTTCCTTGCACTTTTCCTTGTGGATGATTAGCCTATTACCAAGTGGAAAAACAAGCCTTCAAAACTGCACAATCATCAAGGATGAATCCTTGACTGCATGCATGAGTTTCTCCATGAGAAAACACATGCAAATGATAGTACACTATCCTTGAACATTAGTCTCAACTGTGTCTTTCTCAGAATAGACATGCATGAGTTTCTGATGAGGGAATCTTCAGTTAACTGGAGTAGCACTAGTTGAGTGCATCAATGCATCAACTGACTGTGAACTCACTATTAGTTCCTCAAATAGTTTGGAACTAATTTAACTGGACTTAACTCAGTAAACTGAGTTAACTAATTACAACTCAAATATAACTCAATCTTATCTCCTTAATTTAAGGGATAACTCTTGCATGACTTCAGAAAGACTTCTAACTTGAATTTCTCCAACTAATTAATTTAAAATAAATTAATTAATTATTTCCAAGTAGTTGTTAAGACTAAATTAGATTTTAATTCACAATTTAATTCAAGGACAATTAAATTGGAATATTCTTGTTGCCATATTTCAACACTCCCTATCAACAAGAAAGGGATTATCTGCCACCCCGATCATGTCTTTATGGAACTCAAATTTACACTTTGACAATGTCTTTGTCAAAATGTCAACATCTTGCTCCTCTATCGAAATATACTACAACAACATGATCCTCTCGACCTGTGAAAAGCCATGCGCAAGAAATCTTTCCTTATGCTTCTCCACACTACCATTAGCAGCTTGCTTTACCTTGTAAATCCAACAGGAACTCACAACTGACTTGTTCTCCAGTCTAGGAACCACATCCCAAGCACTATTACGAACTATGGAGTCATACTCCTCCACCATAGCATCAACCCAAATTAGCAGTTGCACTTCTTCCCCAAAGGAAGATGACTCGGTCTCAACACATTCCCAAGCAAGGGCCATGTATCTAGTGTACCTCTCAAGTGACCTCCTCTGTTCGCGCTGAGAAGATGGTGCTACCACGTTCTCTATCACATCCTCCAACAATCTGTTAGCTTCTCTTGTGCACTTCCGTCAATCTCTGGAAGACTCTTCTTGAGTGGATGTCTCCACTCCTAGAACGTTTGCATACGGCTGCTCCGCATCAGTTTGAGGCTCCTCCTCCTTAGGAACCAATGGTTCCTCCACAGCCTATAGTTGGAGATCCCTCTCAAGGGAAACTCACATGGCCTTATGTTTATCAAACTTGAGATCCCTGCGAACCACTATCCTCCGACTGGTAGGCAAGTACACCCGATAGTTGTGAGGTGTATTAGTGCACCCCACAAATATCCCCAACTCTGCTGTCAGCTCAAGCTTCTTCCGTGCATCCTTTGTCACATGGAAATATACCAATGAGCCAAAGATCCTAAAGTGACCCACATCTGATCTCTTACCAGAGAAATCTTCCTCTGGTGTCCTCATCCCAAGTATGTGATACGAGCTTCTATTCTGCAAATAGACCATTGTGTTGCATGCCTCAGCCCACAAGTGAAGTGGTAGGCCTTGTTCATGCAGCATTGCCCGTGGTGCCACTACAATAGTTTTGTTCTTCCTCTTGGCCACCCCATTCTGCTGTGGGTTATGAGGTGCCATCAGCTCTCGTTTAATTCCTTCTACTGCATAGAAGTCCTTAAACTCTTGAGAGACATATTCTCCACTGTTGTCACATCTCAAGGCCTTGATCTTCTTCCTTGACGCTTTCTCGACCAAAGCTTTGAACTCACAAAACTTTGTGAAAGTTTGGTCCTTCTTCTACATGAAATAAATCCAACATTTACGAGAATAGTCATCAATGAAAATCACATAATACCTTTGCTTTGCTGTGGATGCCGTCGAGAATGGTCCACAGAAATCAGTATGAACTCACTCTAAGATAGCCTTTGCTCGACTGTCTCAATCATGAAAGGAAGACTTGGTGTACCTTCCCAAGGTACAACCTTTGCATGTGTCAACTTGCTCAAATTTACCTTTGGGAAGTCCTGTAGATATCTGTTGCATTATCTTCAAAGCCCCATGATGCAAATGGCCCAACCGCCTGTGCCACAACTTGCCAATGTCTTGGCTTTGCACCAATTCTGCTTTCGTACTCAATGTTGCACAATCATCTACCTCTATTTTATAGAGATTCTTCACCCAAATCCCTATCCTCTTGGTTTGACCCATGGCTATGTGTCTTAGGAATGCCTTTCCTTTACTCAAGACAACATTGTAGCCTTTGTCCTCCAACATCGCGACCAATACCAAGTTCTTCTTTAGTGTAGGCACATACATCACATCTTTCAAGGTGAGAAGAGCTCCATGCCTTATTTACAAAGGCCAGATTTTCTTCATCATCATTCTTGGATGAAGAACCATCTCGTGTGCTCCTCCTGATCTCCTCCTGCATAAGATCCAACCACAGTCGTTCCCAATCTGATAGTTTCTCCCTTCCATTCACAGAGTCTTGGTAGCTATTCCAACTCTTTTGAAGGCCAAGGACAGTGAGGCTCACCATATCATCATCGACAGTAGTTATTCGCACACTACAAAGCTCATCTCTGCAGGTGGTGAGCTTGTTCAGATATGTGGAAATAGTATCTCCCTTCTCCATCTTCATTCTTCGAAGCTTATCCTTGAGCGCCAATTTCCTCTGCTTGCTACTGTTCTGGTAGAGGTCCTTCAATGTCTTCCACATTGAAAATGGAGTATCCTTCCCATGGAGACTCGAGACAATATGGTCTCGAACGCCCTCAAGATTGATCTGTCTCGCCTTTGCCACACACTTCTTCCACTCAACCAACTCTTGTGCATTAGTTAAAGCTGGCTTTGGGATTTCTTGATCAATGAATTCTTTCAAGCGATTGTCTTCTAATACAACCTCCATTCTATCTTTCCATGCTATGTAATTCGAGCTACCTTCCAAGGCATATTCTAGTCTCAAGCCATAGAACGCCATTGGCCAATCTTGAAGTATGATATGAATTCCATTTGCACCTGCAACCCCGAACTTCAAACTTCGAATTCTCTTCTTAGTATACTGTTCACAACTTTGATACCATGTATAAAATCTAAGATAGGTTAACTCGATAATGCAATATAAATCAAAGCAGAATACTATAACCTACTTCTACTATCAATTTTTGGCAGCTTAAAGATTGAGATGAACAATATAACCAGAAGAAGAAGAATCAATGGCACAATACACATGAAAATACTTTGGGGAAAGCCTCAGATAAAAACCCCACACTATTGTATTATCATACATGGTGGAAATACATAGGAATTATACAAAGCCTTAGCTCTCACAACTAGCCATCTCTCAGTAAAATCCTCATAAATGCTCACATGCAATCTTGGCTTCTCTCCTACCTTCCTCTCTGCCCTCCAAGCTCCCATTTCCTTGCGATGTTCCTTGTGGATGATTATCCTATTACCAAGTGGAAAAACAAGCCTTCAAAACTGTGCAATCATCAAGGATGAATCCTTGACTGCATGCATGAGTTTTCTCCATGAGAAAACACATGTAACTGATAGTACATTGTCCTTGAACATTAATCTCAATTGGGCCTTTCTCAGAATAGACATGCATGAGTTTTTGATGAGGGAATATTCAGTTAATTGGAGTAGAACTAGTTGAGTGCATTAATGCATTAACTGACTGTTAACTCACTATTAGTTCCTCAAACAGTTTGGAACTAATTTAATTGGACTTCACTCAGTAAACTGAGTTAACTAATTACAACTCAAATATAACTCAATCTTATCTCCTTAATTTAAGGGATAACTCTTGCATGACTTCAGAAAGACTTCTAACTTGAATTTCTCCAACTAATTAATTTAAAATAAATTAATTAATTATTTCCAAGTAGCTGTTAAGACTAAATTCGTTTTTAATTCACAATTTAATTCAAGGACAAATTAAATTGAGATATTCTTGTTGCCATATTTCAACAAAGAGAATGTCCTCTAGATATTAAAGAAACTAATAAATGTGAAATTTGTACAGATAACCATGCTACGGATAAATGTCCCTCTATACCTGGGCTGAAAGATGTATTTGAAGGGGGACAACTTGAAGCGGAATCATTGCATGCTATGGGAGCAGGAAGGAATTGGCCTCAGGTAAGTGCAAGAATGGTTCCTGAATCTCCACCACATTTTTTTGTTTACAATGCACATTCATATTCCTATCCTAACATTGGTCACTCTCAGCATTGGCATCATGGGAATCAATATCAATATGGACAACCCTCCCAATCTTGGCAACAAGGACGGAGAGGGCCAAATCATTCATATCATTCACATAATCCCTATCATGCACCTATGAAATTATACCCTCCCACATATGAACCTTACCCGAGGCATCAACCATCATTACCTCAGCTGAGTCAAACCGTGCCACCATTATCGTTACCTCCACCATTTCGACCTTCTCAGCTGCCTGCTCAACCTTTACCCAACCCCAATAATAAAGCGGTACAAATGATCCAGTCTATGACCCTGCTTTCTTCATCCAGATTTTAGACTATGCCAGTTGGAGTCAATGATCTCCAATTGAGATCAGGGAAGGTAGTAACCTCAGAAAATCAAAAGCAGCCCATGGTGGTTATCGATGAGAAAGGAGAGGAGGAAACTCCTAACCATTTTGAAAAAGATGACACCATTTAGCCTATCCTTGTACATTCTGAGCCCTTGTCATCTTCTTCCAACCGACCACCCTATCCAGAGAGGTTAGTTGTGGAGAAGAAAGACCCTATTCCTGAGTCTAGCCTGGCCTCTAAGCTTAGGAACCTTTTCATAAGGGTATGTTTTCTCCAAGCTATCAAAGAGATCCCCATTTGTACAAAAATCATTAGGGAACTCTGTCTCAAGAAGCTAGGAAGGAGAAGATTGGAACCCCAAACCATTCAGTTTGTTGGTAGAGAAGCAAAGTTAATGACGGGATGTATGCACATGGAAAAATATACCGACCTCGGAAACCCTGTTGTCTCTGTTCAGATAGGTGATGTCCTTGTCTCCGATGTACTTATATACTTAGGGGCAACCATTAATGCTATGACCAAGCAAACCATGGATCAACTTGGATTGGTCCATATTCGTCCCACTCCCACTGTGCTTGAATAGGCAGATCGATCTAAAATCAAGCCGGAAGGGGTGTTGGATGATGTGGTAATTTCCCTAGATTCTTGGGAATATACCATAGATTTCATTGTGCTTCATCCAAAGAACCCTGTGGGAGGGAATCCCTTGATCTTGGGATGACCATGTCTTGCTACGGCCGATGCTTATATCGGATGTCGTTCTGGTGATACGTATATTTCCCATGGATATTCTAGAATGAAGGTCACCCTATATCCACCTGCTAGATCTATTTAGGAGCTCCGAGACACTTTATGGGTAGACT
This sequence comes from Pinus tabuliformis, assembly GCA_031772625.1. NCBI lineage: Eukaryota > Viridiplantae > Streptophyta > Pinopsida > Pinales > Pinaceae > Pinus > Pinus tabuliformis. Next base: position 1,576,330,863 of record CM062804.1, read on the forward strand.
ACAATAGTGATGGGGAGACTTAGCCTGTTTCCTTGATACATCAGAATGTTGAGTCCTCACAAGAGGGTGAGATTCAAGACTTCCTAAACAATCTAGACACCATGCCTAATTTCGAGTCATTGAGTCAGATTTTTAGTCTAGATTTTCAAGAAGGATATGACTCTCTACCTCCATCATCACCATCTCTAGCGACACCTTTGTGTACTCTCGATCCTGACACTACTCTTGTTGAGATTAGTCCAAGTAAATTCTTGTATATTAGTTTAGACTTGGATCCTTCTCAACGAGAGTAGCTTGTGAATTTTTTGCGAAACCATCTTGATGCCTTTACATGGGGTTATGAAGATATGAAAGGCATCCTTCCTGAAACCTGCACACACCATATCTATATTCAGGATGGAGCCCAACCTATCTGACAACCCCAAAGGCGAATGAACCCAGCTCTAAGAGATGTTGTAAAGGAAGAATTGCAAAAACTCTTAGATGTTGATTTTATCTATCCCATTTCTGACAGCCAGTGGGTCTCTCCATTAGTATTAGTCCCAAAGAAAGATGGGATATGGCGTATTTGTATTGACTATAGAGAATTTAATAGAGCCACTCTCAAAGATTACTTCCCCCTTCCTTTCATCGATCATGTACTCAATACCCTTGCTGGTAAGAAGTACTTTTCTTTTCTAGATGGCTTTAGCGGATATAACCAGATACATATAGCACTCGAGGATCAAGACAAGACCACTTTTACATGTCCTTGGGGTACATTTTCTTATCGAGTGCTTCCCTTTGGGCTATGTAATGCCCCGGCTACCTTTCAAAGGGTAGTCTTGTCTATTTTCGCTGACCTTGAATGTGTATAAATCTATATGGATGATTTCTCTATGTTTGGTGATTCCTTTTAGGAAGCCCTCAAGAATCTAGAAAAAGTGCTTCTTCGTTGTCAAGAAGCTCATCTCGCCTTGAGTGACAAGAAATGCATATTAATGTGCAAAGCAGGAGTGGTTCTTGGCCATCTTATTTCCGACAAAGGTATCTAGGTTGACCCTGCAAAAATAGAAGTCATTTCGAGTCTTCCTATACCCAAAACTCAAAGGGAAGTGAGAGGTTTTCTAGGACATGCGGGCTACTATAGGAGATTCATTGAGAATTTCTCAAGGATAGCTACCCCCCTTTTCCAACTTTTGGCTAAAGATAGTGAGTTTTCTTGGTCCACAACTTGCCAACAGTCTTTTGAGACATTGAAGGAAAAATTAGTTCAGGCACCAGTATTGAGAGGACCAAACTGGTCCCTGCCATTTCATATTTCCTTTGATGCCTCAGATACTGCTATAGGTGTAGCTTTAGGACAAGAAGAAGACAAACAATATTATGCTATTTATTTCATTAGTAAAAACTTGTCACCCGCTGAACTCAATTATACGGTTACTAAGAAAGAGATTTTAACTGTAATTTTTTCCATTAATAAATTCAGACATTATATTACAGGATATGAAGTTTTTGTACATATTGACCATTCCACTATAAGATATTTGATGAATAAACCATTAAATAGTGGTAGAGTGACTAGGTGGTTGCTATTATTATAGGAATTTAATATTACCATTGTTGATAGACCAGGAAAGTCAAATGTAGTAGCAGATTATCTTTCAAGATTAAATAATTCTAGTGAAGCAATTCCTGTTGATGATAATTTTCCTGACGAACATCCTTTTGCCGTGTCATCAAAACCTCCATGGTTTGCGGACATAGCTAACTATTTAGTCACTGTAAAATTACCATCTCACTTATCTGCTCGTGAAAAGCGGAATATCATTCAGAAAAGTGTTGCATATTCCTGGATCCAAGGAGACCTCTTTTACACCGTAACAGATCTCATGATCCATAGATGTGTCAGAGAGGAAGAGGTTTTTGATATATTAAAATCTTCCCATGATGAATCTTGTGGGGGTCACTTCACTGATAAGAGAACTGCATACAAAGTGTTACGAGATGGCTATTTTTGGCCTTCCTTATTCAAGGATGCCAAACAGTATGTCAAGTGGTGTGATAGATGTTAGCGAATTGGCCAGCCTAATCAAACCAATGAAATGCCTTTATGTCCACAGGTTATGATTTAGCCTTTTGAAAAATGGGTCATTGATTTCGTAGGACCAATAAATCCTGCATCATTAAATAAAAAGCATATTTTGGTTTGTACACATTTTGTTACAAAATGGGTAGATGCTAAAGCTGTTTCTTTTGCTATTGAAAGAGTTGTTGTTTATTTTCTTTTTATTGAAACCTTTACTAGATTTAGTGTGCCTAGAGAAATTGTTTCTGACAATGGATCACAGTTTATTTCTAATCTGGTACAGGGTGTGATGGAGCAGTACAAAATACGGCATAGGAAATCTACACCGTATCACCCGCAAGCAAATGGTCAGGTGGAGTCCACAAATAAGGTGATTGAGTCCATCCTCACAAAGACGGTAAACATGCATAGAAAGGATTGGGCTGACAAATTACTGGAAGCATTATGGGCCTATCGAACCACTTGGAGAAACAGCACAGGACACACACCATATGAGCTAGTGTATGGGAAACAAGTCCTCTTGCCAATAGAATTCTAGATCAAGACTTTTAGGACTGCAGTCCAATTGGGACTAGATCTCTCTAAAGCATAGTAGCAGCACCTTCTACAATTAAACGAGTTAGATGAAATCCGAAGGGATGCTGTTTAGCAGAACATCTTGGTTCAATAGCAGTGCAAGAAGTGGCATGACAAGTCCTTTAAGAAGAAGCAGTTCCAACCAGGTGATTGGGTACTCCTTTACGATTTGAGATTCAAACATTTTAAATGAAAATTCCATACACATTGGATGGGATGCTATGAGGTGGTAAAAGTGTTCGAAAATGGAGCAGTAGAGATCAAAATTATTGATGGATGGAATTCTGTGATCCTGGTAAACATGCATAGATTGAAGGTATATTTTCACCCCCTTACTAAAGGAGATTTTATGCAGCAAGTCCAATAGCAATTTGAAAATGAGATGGTAGGTGGTAACACCAACCTGTTGAAGAATTGGTTCCTTCTTGTCCTTATTAAGAAAAAAATAATCAAAGAAAAATAAAAAGAAAAATGACAAAAATAATAAGTATAAAAAGAAAAAAAAAATTGTAATTATGAAAATCAATTCACTGACATGATTGTAGAAGGATCAACCTAAAAACCAACATGCTTGTAGGGAGAATAAAATTTTAATAAAAATGGAATGTTGATTTTTAGATATGCTGGCTGCCACCAAGAATAAGCAGGTTCACAAAACCGAGCACTTACCCAAGTTTGGCGTAATTAGCATGGACATTTTTATCCAAGTAAACGCTTACTTCCTGCTGCAGTTATTTTTTCCTGCACCAGTGCAGGCAGATTTCAAGGTAAAAAGATTGTCTTTCTTCTATTTCCCATTTCGAAATTTCCCACTAGTTTCTTTCCTAAATTCCCCAATGAATTACCTTCCTCTTTCTTCCAAGAAACTACCATTACCTGATTTCGTAAAATCCCTCTTTTCCCTTGAATTTTTTTCCTCACATCCCATTTCAGTTATCCCTCTTGGTGATATTGTTTCTGAAATCCCTGCTGTAATATTCCTTCCCATTCTAATTTTTTTTACCCCTTTCCCACTTCTTTATTTCCTCATAAATTGATTACAGAATTTGATGCAGTCAATCCAGAAGGCATGTTCAAGAAACACCAAAGGATGGCAAATAAATTTTTCTTGTATAATGAGGCAAATTTTTTAAGTCTAGCTACAGAAGTATGTTTTATCAAATTCTCTATTTGGTAAAAGTCTCTGGTGCAAGCACAACAGTGCAAGTAGGTTTGGTGCAAAAACATAGTTGACTGTGAAAGAAATTTACATAGTCCTGGAGTGGTTTATCAGGGATATTTATGGGCCTGTACTTTCCTGCACATGTGTTAATATGTTATCTCATTCCATGTTTTAATTGATGCTTTGTTTCATTATTTACTAATCTAGGAACAAATATTTAAAGTGCAAGATGTGTAAGGTTTGAAATCTAATATTTTTAAATAAATGTTGGAGTATGTCTGATATAATTATGATGCTGACTGCGGGATGGTACTACTGTTCGATAACCTACACACCCTCCTTGAAATAATTCCACATTTCCTGGCCATTATTAGCTTACCCGCAATCTGATCATTGTAGCCATTGCGCCACCGCCGCCTATACCGCCATTGCATCCAATCATTATGATTCACCCATAGCGGTATGACGTGAATCAATACCTGATATGCGGGTGTTGTTCCATCATAGTTGGGTGAGTGGAACTGAAAAGATAGAGTGAAATGAACCTTCAGCATAAAACTCTCGGCAAACGTTGGAGTCGCTCAGAAATTCCTTCGAGGGTGTGAACAGAGCGAAGTGGAGTGTGGTTTGAAATGGCACCTATGAGGAATGAACTGCTGTCTTTGTAGGAAATTGAACAAACCACCGAGTACAAGAACAATCTTTCACTATTGTAAGAATCTGGGTTCCTACCATTCCTATAGAAGTTTGACGAGTTCGACATGGCGATGGCATTAGAGTTTGCAAGGACGTTCAAAGAAGGTCGAGTCAGGGTTAGGTCCTTAAAATTGAAAATCACTGAGGAGTTCATCGCACAAGCCACAGACTTGCCACTTACAGGGGAGCACTGGTTTTAAAAAGAGAGGCTCGGGAAGAAGTGTTGGCACCGGTTCATGGTCAACTAGAAAATTAAGGCTGATTGGAGAAAGGGACTTCCACAAATTGCCATGGTCAGGAAGTGGCGAGATTTACTGTTTATATTGTAGAAGTTTGTAACCGGAGAAGGACATTATACCTTGGCATTTGTATACCACCTTCGATTGCTGTTGCATTTCGAGGCAGGAAAATTGATTAATTTTCCTCACTTCTTGCTCAGGAGCCTTGAGAAGATGGCGAAAAACGTGTAGAGTGGAAGTGCAAGCCAGGTTGAAAACAAGCTCTGCCATCATGGGCTTATTACGATGCTGGTCAAGAAGAAGTTAGAAGAAAAGGGGATAACGTGGGGAGCATTTTTGAAAGAATTCCAAGCAAGGGGTGCAGAAGAGTCTGCTAGCACAAGTACAAGTAAGAAGAGAAAGGCGGGGACATTGTCTCCTACCAAGCGGCAAGGTAAAAGTTCACTAGTGCAAGTAGAGAAGAGGGTCGTTGAGAACACTCCACCCATGGCAAAGAAGAGGAAGACTAGAACCTTGATGAGGAGGAAGATTGTCGCCCAAGGGACGAACCAATCAAGTTCTCCAATCGTAATCAATGAAACACCCCAAGTTTCCCCCACAGTTCATAATCTCTCGGTGCTTGCAGACGCAGTGGCACACACTGTGGAAGATGAGGAGAATATATAATATGACGTCTTGTTGTCAACCTTTGTCCACAGGCTAAGGAGTAGAAAGATGACGTCAACACCGCATACTAGTGAAGTCCAAGCAGAGGACTATGAAGAGGAACAACATGTAGGGCGTCGGGATGATTTTATCGAACCAGACGTAGAGACCCTTAATGATTTCAAGGAGTAGGGTATTAAAGACCCTATGATTTTTGAAGGTCAAGGTACTAAAGACCCTGCGATTTTTGAAGGTCAGGGTATTGAAGACCCTGCGGTGTTTGAAGGACAGGATACTAAAGTCCCTGCAGTTGTAGAAGAGCGAGGAACCGAAACCCCTACTGATTTGGAAAGACAGGGTGTTGAATCCCCTGAGAAGTTAGGAGAAAAAGGTGTTAAGAACCCCAGGGAATTGAGTGCACAAGGCACGGAGTTTGGTGAGGGCATAAAAACCCTCAGTAATGAGAAAACCCCAAATGTAGAAACCCTTGATGATGTCAGAAAGCAGGCTTTCGACAACCTTGACCTTGATGATGATGGGACTTGTTTCGAGTCTGTGGCAGAAAAGACATTCACAACCGAAGATATGAGCACATCACCCTCTACTCTTTTCCTCAATAGCAGAATAGTAGATTTGGAGCAACAAGTCCATGACCTAGAGGCTTTGAACCAGGTCATGAAAGAGCAGAGTTGGCAGAAACAGAGTGAGGTGGAGTTACTTGCAGAAGTAAAGAGGCAGAAGCAACAAGTAAAGGTATGGAAGTATCGGGCTTCCAAATTCTATAGACACCTCAAGAAGGTGACTAAGTAGTTGCAAAATGCCTAAGACAAGAAGCCAAAGATAGTAACGGTAGGAATAAACATTGAAGTTCAGGATTGAGGAGCCGGCCATTCATTTTTTGATGTTTTTTTGCAGAGGTAAAACGTTGTGTGAGGACACACAAAAAATTAGGGATGGGAGGATGTTGGTATCCTAGATTGCCCTATTTTCTACCCCATTTCCATCAAAATCAACCTCTGTTTTATCTAAATAAAAGACCCTTCTTTCCTGCATTAGTACAAGATAGTTACCCATTCTTGCACATGCTCATATAATATATTAAGATTTATTACAACACTTTATTAATCATTTTATATGGATTTCATGCCTATTTACATATCTCTTGTAATGCATATTAATTTCCTAGATTAATCATGGAAACTAGTATTAATTATGAATGAGTATGACTAGTGCAGGTAGATTCCTGCACCGCCACGAACATTGTCTTAGATTTCCGAGAAGCCAAATCTTCCACAAGGACAGGTCTCGACCCTTGACTCTGAGTTTAGTTGTTGATGAACTGAAGTAGGATAATAGGTGGCATGCAATCAGGGAATATTTTCCAAAGTTAGGTTATGCAGAAGCGAGATTCATGTGTATTATAACTGCTGGCCAAGTTTGTAATTTTGGTTTCTAAGTCTGTTCGGCCGAAAGGCCTGAACAAGAAATGTTTGTAATTAGTGAAAATGGCTAGAGCCGAAAGGATATATAAGATATAGATTATAGGTAGGAGGAGGCTAGTCAGTGAACCATCAATTGTAATTTTGTTTTATGTAATCTGGTTATCGCCTCAGCTCTGGGGCTGGACTGCTCTGTTATGTATATTTGTCGAATTGATTAATACAAGAAAAATGCCATGATTTGCATACAAAACATCTAGTTTATCTTTGATGTATATTTGAAGTGTTGAGATTTTTCATTCCTTAGAAGGGGAACGAGTTTGTTGGCTAGGGCCCAGCCAACCCAGCTCATTTACCCCTCTCACTTTCGTTATTCAGAAAGAAGGTGTGGATATTTTGTTTGCAGTTGTGTGATGTTATAGTTTTAATCTTTATCTTTCAAGTTCTGATTTAAAATATCTTTTGTAGCTAATGTGTGAAATGGATCCGTGGTTTGAGAGTTAGCGGTGTTTACTTTATGAAATATCTTTCTTGCATTTCCTTTACTCTCAATCTTTGTTTTAACTCGTTTTCGATCGGATCGTGCAAGGAACTCTTTCCTACACCAGTGCATGTTGTTGCCTGCACTTTGGTTTAATCATTCTTTTGCAGCGAACAGTGAATCACTTCTCTGCATATTATTTCTAGTTATTTCACAAGTGAATGAATCATTAACTTAGTAACTGTCTTCAGTATTAAAAGTACATCTTTAAGAGGATCTGGAAGCAGTTGCATAAAATTATCATAAACATATTATACTTGCAAAGAACATAAGCATCTTTGAATGGATTACTAAAGTTAGTTAACACATGCAAAACACTTAGACTACTGTTTGATTCTTTTGAAGTGCTTTTATTTCATGAAGTTTATTTCCTTTGCAAGGTTTAATGAATTGAAGCATTTCCTTTTTCACAGATAATTTACTTCAGAATTTCATTTATAGTTGCAATTCTTTTCCAGCACATCTTTCAGTCCTTTCGAAAGTAATTTGGAAACTAGGTGAAGGAAGCTCTGCTTCAGTGCAAGAGCTGGTCTCTTGTCACAAAAATAGAGTGCTCTAAGCCCTTAGGCTTAGAGCACCTTCACTAAGACATAAGTCTTCAGTAAGGAAGGTCGCATATACTTTTGCACAAAGATATACTAGTGCAAGCAAATTGTAACAGTGCAAGTATAGGTTGTTTGTGTGGAAGGAAGATCAGAAGGAAGACAGAATTTTGCAAGGGCTCACTTGTCAAACTATTAGCCATCCATCTGAAGATGAACATAGCATTTCATTACAACATTTAAGATTGTTTCCGTTGTGTGGAATTTATTTACTTGATTTACATGCAAATTGTATTTTACATTCCATCACTAGAGTTTCTTTGGTGTTAATTACCTTTCTAATTGTTTTCTGTTTGATTCTACAAAGCATTTTTAGAGATAGGGAAAGTTTCTTCCATTTCTAGCATAGCTTGTGCTTCGCCTCTAAGTTTATGAAACCCTCGGGTTGACAATTAAGTGTTGACGAGTTTGCACAAGCACAATTCCTACACCCAATAATCGATCCCCAGTGGAGTTGCCAATTTGTTATGCAAAATTTTCATGAGTGTGGACAAAGGTGAATTCCCTAGATCTATTGGACTGATCTAGAATAGCAAAAGAAAAAAAACACAAATTTTACCTTAGAGAAATTAGAGTATGGGATAGAATCGTACCCAAAATCTGTAGCAAGCCTTCCTTTCCTCCTTGCTTTTAGGCTCCAACGCTAGCTCAAAGTACTATAATTGGAACTGCATACACAACTAAAACAAGCAAAGGATCCACAACATCCACATAGAATAATATAAAATCTATATTCAATGAATCAACATGGAATTAAAATACATGAGTGAAAAGATAAGGCAACACATATAGGAAAATAAGAGGCTCTTTGTATTGATAAATATAGGAGAGAGTTTACAACTATAAATAGAAGTTGATCTTGTAGATGTCTCCCCAAGTTGACTTGTCCTTCCTTGCCACAAAGTACACCTCAACATTAACCTGAATGCATGAATATGATCTCCTTAGGCTCAAAGAAACAACATAAGGGAACAGTCAATCTCCAAAATCTAACCTAGACCTTATGGGAGCTAGTAAATTTATAGGAGTGCGGTAGTTTGAGAATTTTTATCCAATTACCAATCTAGGCTTGAGATCCACTTAAGAGGGGAAGAGGAGATAAAGGGATAAGAGATAAGGTCTCTGCTCTTTATCCATGGTAAATGGTTAAAACTACCTTGGAAGTTTATGGAAGAGGAAGCTTTGGAAATATTTTTTAATTTTCCATAGTTTCTAGAATCTACACACCTGCAAAAGGGAGCAACATGTTCTAACCATTGTTGGTGAACAAGCATGAAACATGCGCTGAACACAGGTGGCCAAGGAGGAAAGGTGTGTTGGGGCTAAAAATAGTGTTTTTGAGCTAATTTCCCCAGAAACTCAGACTTTTTGGAGAAGTGATGCTTAGAGCTTTGTGAAGGGGTTATAACAAAGTGTTCCAGGATGTCCATTGATCTATTTGTAGGCCTATTGTGCTGATGTGACAAAATGGCCTGCAACATGGGTGATTGGCTGAAAGAGAGATTTGGTTTAGCCCAATCTATTGTCAGGTGGTATGTGGAAGTCCCCGACTTAGTTGGATTTTGCATATGATAATAACAACTCTTTTCTTGTATTCTATTAGTATTTGTACTTTTTATTATGTGGCTTTGATGGATTTTCTATTATGGTTATTATTATGGTTGAACGCTGGTTATAATCATGGTTCCATAACATGTTATAGTTGTGGCTCTTGATATGTTTTGATTAGTTAATGAATAGTTGATGAATGAATGAGCTCAAAAATGGTACTGCAGCTATTATGGGATGGAATTAGACCTTCTTGGTTAATCTCAAATAATTTTCAGACTGTTATGTTCAAATATGCATCCATGACCTATAGATTACATGTTCACCATATGTTTAACATAATTACTGTCATGGTTAGCCCTGGTTAGGTCAAGTCCCTAATCAAGTTTTGTATTAATGGCTTTGTCCTTATATTATTTATCATTATGAAAATTCTCACCGAGTTCTGCGTAGTGGTCTCGAGGCTAGCCCAAAATGGTGGTTCAAAATTCGGGATTACAACCTATGAACTGGAGAAATTGGGTTGCAACAACATGGATGCAGTGTTGTGCATGAATTTGGAGGCTTCCAACCACATGGAAGGCTTGTTTTGGGTGTGGTTGTGGGGCTAGGGTAGAGAAAAAGAGGTCTAGATCAAGGTTTGGCCACCTGGGGTGGTTGTTCAACCTCTGAGTGAGTTTTATCCCCTTTGGGTAGTTGTGAGTTGTCAGTTTATCGTTAGTATTCGACCCCACTTCCTTAATTGGATATAGGACATTGATTCAGGTCATAGTAGCTCTTCCTCTCATGTTTATCTTGCTAGGTTGACGAAACTAGGTAAATGTGGGAGGGATGGTTACATATTTCTATTGGAGCCCCTAGGTTCAAGAACTTGGACTGGATGGGTGGATCTTGTTTTTCATGCCTGCATGTCATTTGTCTTTGTGTTCATTATGAATGCATTGTGATTGTTATTGTTGCAGTTGTGCCATCATGTAGAGGTTGATGATGTTGATGTTGAGATGATTGACATGTTGATTTCATTAAATATACATATGTTGTGCTAATTTGATTTGATTTTTGCAAATGAGATAACCTCCCCTAAACTTCATTGAGGTATGTTGGTTATGTATATATTTGTCTTATCTGACATGGTATGTTTGTAGGAAGTAAAGGATCAAGATGACAAGCAAAATGGTGAACTACAGTTGACATGATTCTCCCTATGGATTAGATGAACAACATGGTGATGAGTACTCCCTTGATATAGCAAATACATTGAGAATTTTGAAAGAAGTGACCATAATTTGCAAGATGGATAATGATAGAATCATTCAGTCACAGGAAAGACTTTCTAGAGCACAAGAAAAGCAAGTAGAGGTCAATGCAGTCATCCTTCAAAGTTTGTCATATTTGCATAGATAGGGACCGCTCAGAACCAGTCGTGGAAAGGATGAAAGGAACAGTGGGGCATATGGCCATAGGTCTCAATCAAGATACAAGTTTTACCAGGATGAAACAGTGAGATATGGTAGGTTCTTTGACAACCCTAAAAGGAGGGGTAATGATTGTGGGTTCTATTCTAGTTCTAGTTCAGAGAGACAACTTCATCATCACTGTCACCATCCATAAAGGAGGAGTGAGAAGCAATGCTTTCCAAAGGAATTTAGGAAAGAAAAGCCTCCTACATTTGATGGGGAAATGAAGAAGTCACATGATTTAGAAGCTTGGTTTCCTAGGATGAATAAGTTCTACAAATTGCATGATTACTCAAAGAATATGAAAGCCAAGATAACTACTTTCAGTCTTAAAGGAAAAGTAGACATTTTGTGGGAAGATGTAAAGAATGTCAGAGGAATTTTAGAAGAGGAGATGACTTGGAGTGAGTTCAATAGATTTTTTAGGAAGAAGTATCTATTTGAGATATACTATGATGACAGGGTAAAGGAATTTATGATTTGAAGATGGGATCTATGACCGACGATGAGTACACTAGCAGATTCTTGGAGTTGTTGAGATATGTGCCATACCTTAGGGAGAAGAAAGAAAATATTAAGAGATTCATTAATGGGTTGTCGATGTCATTCAAGGACACGATTGAGTTTGATGAGCCTAAAATGCTGGAGGAATCCATTAGAAGTTGAAGCATTATTGTAACACCCTCCAGGATAAATGTGCATATAAAAAAAATAATAGGAACATAAATACAATAAACATATAAGCATCAAAATCCATATATACATAAGTACATTTGCACCTGAAAATCAAGGGAATGAATTTTTTCATTAATAAATGCAATGAACCAACTGGAGATGGGACTACCACGCTCCACCCGACCATAGATTGGCTGAGACAAGTCTCTCTTCAACCAATCACCCCCATGCCATATTCCAAGAATGAATGTGGGATCTCATAGAACACATCAATCAAAACTCATCCAGGGCTTCCAGAGGCCACCTACCTCAACCCATCAAACAGTGATTCCACCTCACGGTCAGACATCACCAAAAACCATCATCAGATTGGTCTCCATCCAAGCCTTCCAGGGCTTCCAGAGTGTTTGTCCAACCAAGGCTTCCAGAACTAGTAACTCAACCCATAGCTTATTTAGAGCTTCCAAAGCATTTGTCCAACCAAGGCTTCCTAGACTAGTAACTCAACCCACCAAGGGCTTCTAGAGCATTTTCCCAACCAAGGCTTCCAGAACTAGTAACTCAACCCAAGATGTTACAGTGCTTCCAGAGTGTTTGTTCAACTAGGGCTTCTAGGACTAATAACTCAACACAATCTATGGAACCATGAGAACCAACCAAAACATAACAATGAAATTAAACCCACAATCACCATGGCTATCCAGGAAATGGCAAGGCTAGGCAATCCACTGTCGATCCAAGCGATCCTCTATGCCAATGATAGATCACAACCAAGAAATCACATGCATGTGCCATGCATGTCAAAACTAGTAAAGAAATCGTACATGCAACTTAGTACATGCAAGAAAATATGATGTAGTTGCTGATGCCGATGCCTTATTATGCTTTCTTGCTCTTCCTTTGCCTTCTTGCTCCAAGAATCCAAGTATGTCATGCTCTCCAAGAGTGCTCCAAGAAAACTCTAAGTAACCATGAGTATGAGAGAGAGAGAGAGAATAATGAGAGAGCTCCAAAACTAAACTGACCAAGTCTTGCCAACTGATCCTTACAAGCCTTTTTATGAATGAGGCCTCTATTTTCTTCATTTTCCATTATTTTCCTTCATTTTCCTCCTCACATGCAACCTGTGACCTTTCACCTCCTTTTTCTCCTAATTTCCATTATTTTAATAAATAAATGTGCCAAAATGCCTTTTAATGCCTTAGCCATTGCCTTTTGCAATTTACTTAGCCATAAATAATCAAATGAACACCCCCAGAATGTCTTTCCCAACATTCATCTTGGAATACATGTTCCAGACATTTGTGGTTATTGTTTTTAACATTGATTACATTGAATTTTCACCAGGGTTGTTACAGAACCCTCCCCCTTGGGGGAACACCATCCTCAATGTTCAATCACACATATACCTCAGCAGGCTACTGAAACAAGACATACTGCTCATGGAGATTTATAACCCAGCTCAATGCAATATTTACAATGAAAGATCTGCTCAAGACATAACATCATAACGACATGACAACATACCACATAGTGGAGCTTTATAACACAACTCATTACGGTATTTACAATGATCATTCTGCTTAAGAAAACTCATATGACATCATAACATCATGATAAAATAACCAAATGATAGCATAATAGAACTACACCCATACCGCATAGTGGAGCTTTATAACATAGCTTGTTACAGTATTTACATCCATACATGGGTGTACATATAACAACATCATCAAAATATATATACCAAAACATATGCCAAATCATATACCAAACATATATCAATCATACACTAATCATCATATAGCATATATCAAAACATCATAAGGCATATATCAAAACATCATATAGCATGTATCAACCAACATAAAGCACATAACAAATCATCATAAAGCATATCTCAACCATCATAAAGAATATATCAATCACCATAAAGCATATACTAAACCAACATAAATAAAATACTAAACCATCATAAAGAAACTACCAAACCACCATAAGCAACTACCAATCCACCATATCAAGCTGCTAATTCTTGTAGTTGATTTCAACTACCCAACCAAGCATGTTCATGATTCCTATACCACACACATAGCTTCCATCAGTTTTAAAATAAATTAAAATAAATTAAAATAAATTCACATCATACCTCATTGGTAGCTCATCCATACGGTACATTTGCAATCATGTTCGCTTCCTGTCACAACAAGTCAAACTAGCATATTTTACCAAGTCAACATGTATAAAAATATCACATCAGGTTAGCTCAAACATAACCATCAAAATCATAAATGACATGTAACCATCATAAATCAAAATCATAGATCACATGTAATCATCATGGGTCAGAATCATAAATCACATGCATACTAAAACCAAAATATAATACCGATACTTATCCTTCATTGATCCTTACTTATGCCTTTGTCTTTATCTCGTACACACTCTGGATTAGTTGCTACACTCAACAAACACCCAGAGCCTTCTCCTCAACCATGTGCATAGACACATAGTGTGCATCACATACATACAACCACATGGCATACCACACCATGCAATACATGCATCTACACCTGACATACAACACATACACCTACACCCAATGTATACAATAAAATGCATCCATCTATACCCAATGTGAAATACCACCCAATACATGTACCCACACAGAGTACTACGCAACGAGTACACACGCCACAATACCATGACTACATGATGCATATACATAATACCACATGCCCATAACACAATATCAATGACATGCACACAATACCACATGTACACCAGTACCATATGTACAACATGTACACAGTACCACCTGCACAACATGTTCACAAAATCACATGTACACAGCACCACCTGCACAACGTGTACACAACACCACATGTACACTACACCACTATACAATGTGTACACAATACCACATGTACACAGTACCACATGCACGATGTGTACGCGACACCATATGTACATAGCATCACATGCATGACATGTACACAACACCGCATGCTCATAGCACCCTATGTAGAACATGTACATGACACCACATGCTCACAACACGACTTGTACAATCATGCACACAACACCATATTTACATAGCACCATATGTACAACATGAACACAACACAAAGTGTACATAGCACTGCATATCCAACATGTACACAATATCATCCGTACACAAAACTGATGAGCCTCATCATTGGGTAATTATATGGGCCTTAATTCACCTCCTGGCCTAGTCAAACCAACTATTCCCACAACTTATTGCATACTTTTGATTATATTTTGTTTATGAGATGAGTTAGAGTTGGATATTTTGCTTTGTGGTCTAATGTGAATTTAATGCAGGATTAAAGGTTAAAAGCAAGGAATTTTGGCAAAGACTTTGGTCAAAACTCGAATGGGACAAGGGAGATGAATTATAGGAGGTAAATCCTTCTCATTTACTACCCCTCCATTCAAATATTCCTCCATCAGCTCGGAGTGCAAACAACCAAATCATAGAAGGCAGCCGAGCAAGTGAAAGAAAAAGCACCAGTTTATCTCGAGTTTGGGAGCCAAGCCTCCCTAATTTTAAGGAAGTCGTTGGAGACTTCAGATGTATAAGTAGAGAGGCCTAGGACCTCAGTAGGATTCGGATTTTTGATTGTAAAACTCTACTCTATTTTCGATCTGCAAGACTTGTGACAGTTTTTGATGTAATCCATTGTTTTGATAATAAGAATGAGTTTTTTTTGAGCTAGCACTGAGTTAGCTCAGAGGGCTGAAGCTCTTGGGTTAGGCCGCGACCCTAGTAGCCAAGCCTCCTCTTTATTGTACATGTATGCTAGCATAGATTCATAGTTTAATTGTTCATTTGCTTAATTAGCTGCATTTCCATTACAACAGTGTAGAGTAGATTGGTTGTATGTTAGTTTGCTTCCATTTGAGCCTTCTTTCAATTAGTAGGTCAGCAAGGAGAAAAATATCACCATAATGTTGTCAGCAAGTGTCTCAGCATCACCTCCTCCCTCTGGGACCATGACTTAGGAAGAGACCTTTAAAAAACCCTAGAAACACAGATTTATAGTTCTTGCATGAGCTTTGGAGTTTGTTGTCTTGATTCAATACTTGGTTCATTTCATTGTCATCTTTTTCCATTACTCTATTTTTGCAATAATATCTCACTCATGTTCTCATTTCCTTCAGCACTTTCTTCATGCATAATATGGGCAATTGATTCATGCTTTTCTAGTTTATGAAGATGTATCTTGTTGCATAGTTCTTGAAAGACACACATGTTTTAAGCACTGTAGGTACTTCAGGAGGTGGTCTAGACTTCATCACCAGCATCAATCTTCCACCTCATCAAACTTAACCATCTCTTGTTCCACCATCACCAAAACTAGTTTTTTTGTCCTTTTTCATTGAAATTCCCCTAGACACATTGAGTGAATCTAGCCATCTCTTCTCTTGGATATTGACTCCTGAGTGTTCCTAGACCTTCTAACACCCTATCCCACTCATCACACACCTTTTTCCAGCATCCCAACACCTCCAACACCTCACAATTAGCTCTCGGCTGTATCCTATAGGTTTCCTATAATTCCTACAAGATCATCCTGTAGGTTTCTAGTACATCCTGTAGGTTTTCCTGAAACAACTTGTTTTGAGGCTGAATTGATGGGGAACCTATAGGAAGTCACAAGAAGCCTCCTAGGACCCTTCCACACCATCCAATCACTCCATAAACCTTATAGCCATCCTCAACCCCCTGTCACATCCACAACAATTAAATTGCATGCTTGATTTTACCAAAAAAACTAAAAAAGTGAAAACAGATTTAGTTTAGTTTTCTTGCTCACACATTAGTATGGATTGATGCTATTTAATTTTGTAACTTAGATAGTAGCATTAGGTTAGTGTTGATTGAGCAATTCTGCTTAGCATACCTGTTTAAATGGTTATTTAGGATATGGTGTGATTTAGCATTACATGTTGTTTTCCTCATTACTGCAGTAGAGTAGCTCTCTTAGAATAGATTTTCTCTTCTTCCATCAATGAATCAAGCTTCTTCTAACTCTATAGAAGTCTGGCTTGGAACCCCTGGGGTCTCTCCCCCAATGAGCAGTAACAATAGGCAGGACCTTCACTTTTACTTGTGCGTATAGCACTGTCACCTCCAAGTTTGTACGAACCCCGGGTTGATAAATAAAGCTGGTAGCCCAGGAGTTGCAACATCCTTGTTGCAATACTGGTGCTCATCACTTTTTGGTGCCGTTGCTGGGGAGGTGTCTGAGTAGAATGTGATTACTGCTTTCTTTTCTTCTACTTCTTGTCTTCAATTTTCTGCCATTAGTTTATTTCTGCAAAAGTAATCAAGTAGCTTCCTTTCTTTCATCTACATTATCTGCTTTCCTTTCCATTCTACAAGTAGAATTTCAATTCAGCAAGTAGGTTCTTCATTCTGTCAGTGATTTTTCATTCAATCAGCAATTTCATTTGTACAAAGTACTTTCTAGCCTAAAAAATCTTACAAAAACCAATCCAAAAACATTTCCTTTCATGCCTCGTAGGAATAGGGAAAATTTAGGGAAATTCTTGCCAAATACCCCCACGGCATCCAACAGCCAACCTTCTCTCTTCTTTGGTGGTTGTGAAATGGAGGAACCTTTAGGTGAGCAACCTAACATATTTGAAGAACCTACAACAGAAGAAGAAGAACCCATTCCTACTGAACCAATGGCTGAAAAACCGAAATGACAAAGGGAATAAAGAGAGAGTTGAGGGTGCCTTCCCCATCAGGGAAACCAACGGGGACACTAAGATGAAGAATATAAGCCCCTCTTCCCTACCTCATTTCCATGGCTTGACCACAGAGGACCCCGACACTTTCCTATTTGAGTTTGTTGTTATATGCCGAACCTATGACTATACAGATGATGAGAAAAAATTAAAATTGTTTCCATCTACCCTCAAGGATGCAGCATTGTGCTGGTTCATGGGTTTACCTAGAGATAGCATCACAACTTGGGCTCAGATGCAGCAGGATTTTAACAAAAAATATTGGGACTACTATAGGTCAAAGGATACTAAAGAAGAAATTTTCAGGATGACCATGGGCTAGGATGAATCCTTAGAAGACTACGAAGAAAGGTTCCAGCTTAGTTACGAAAGGGCCAGGTGCACACTTGACCCCAAGTCACTAATGTTGGTCCTGCTCAGAGGAGTAAGGGAAGATCTTTTGGATACCTTACATTTGTTAGCAAGAGGATATGTCTACCTATTACCCTATGACGATATCAATGCTGTCTTTAGAAACCATTCTAGGGTAGCCAATAAAAAGGGTAAGGGTAGTCAACCTATGGCCAGTACATCAGCTTCCAACTCATCCATCAAGGGTGAAATTGGAAATATGTTGGAAGATTTCAAAAGTGAGATGTTGCAAACCCTTGCCTTGTAATTAGACACCATGAACATCAAAAGGAAGTAAGAGGAAGAAGAGAGAGCCTTGGCCATCTTTTGCCCTAGCTGCACCAGGAGGCATCCTAGGAAAGAATGTCCATTGAATTGTATTGAGATTTTCTTGGTCTGTGAAGAAAACCACTCCACAGATAAGTGCACTGCTTTACCCAGACTCAAATCTGTATATCAAGGAGATGAATAGGTCACTGAGTAGCTTTTCTACATCAACAAAAGGAGACCTCCTGGGCCTAAACCATACCAGTAGGGCATGCAAGGGTCATCCCATGTATATTACAACCCCAACAAAACCACAACTATACCTTCATGGGGACTCCCTGCTCATCCTTCCTGGTCTACACCCCCTTCTTGGTCCTATGCATCTCAGTATCATTCCCAGCCATCCAGCCATTCATTTAAACCTTACACTCCACCACAACCTCAGTGGAATACACCACTCTAGGGGTGGAGGCCCCAATACAACAATGCTCCAGCTCTATTTCCTCCACCACCTACCCAACCACAACTCCTACACTCTGCTCCACCCAAGCAACCCTAGATGCCTACCCAGCCAAATCCGAACCCGAACAATAGGCAGGCTCAACAAGTATACAATGGAGAGACATCATATCCAGCTTATGTTGTAGAAATCTAGGAGATCAACCTAAGATCTGGGAGAATTCTCCTGGATAACCAACCTCCCCCTCCACATAGGGAGGTTGAGGAAGAAAGAAAGGAAAGCAACCTTAAAGTAAATCCACCCTTTCCTGAGAGATTAGCCCAACCACTCCAGCCTATCCCAGAAGAAACTGAACTTCTGGGAGAATTGAAAAATCTATGTGTAACGATCCCCCTTCTCCAGGAAATAAAAGATGTTCCCATTTACAATAACTTGATTAAGGAGAAATGCTTCAAGCATCCAGGAAGAAGAAAAAGGGACGCCCCTACCATTAATGTCATTGGGCAACTATCTGACTTAATGCTGGGGAAGGTCATATGTCCGAAATATTTGGACCCTGGAAGCCCTGTAGTAGATGTGCACATCAATGGCACCATCGTCCCACACACTCTCATCGACCTTGGGGCTACCATCAATGTGATGACCAAGGAAACCATGCTCAAGCTCAACCTCCAAGGGTCATTGAGGAAGACCACAACAATTTTGCAACTTGCAGACCATTCCATAGTCACCCCTAAGGGAATTGTCGAGGATGTGATGGTCTCCATTGACTCCTGGGAGTACCCTGAATATTTTCTAGTTCTCCAGGCTAAGGCTAAACTTACTGGTTATCCTATCATCCTTGGGAGGCCATGGTTGGCCACAACCAATGCTTACATTAGCTATAGAGCTGGGAATATGACCATCAAGAATGGGCATATGTCCAAACAGTTAGTCCTATACCCTCCTTCTCAACCTTCTCTACAGAATGATTTACCTTTATGGTTGGATGAGGAGGAAGAAGATGAGGTTTATTCCACCCAACTTTATGATTTGGAAGCAACCATAGGAGGAGGACAGCAAGATGAGGATGACTTAATTGAACACCTGCTCCAAAGTCCAACTCCTGGTTCGTTACCATTAGAAGAAGAAGTAAGGGAAACCTAGAACAATCATCCAATTGACTTATGCTTAGCCGATTCCAACCCACTCCATGTCAAAACCATAGAATTTGGCCCAGAGAAAACCTTGAAAATTAATCCATCTCTTTTTTCTCTCGAAGAGGAAAAGCTATGCAACATGCTGAGAGAAAACCTAGAAGCCTTCGCTTGGAGTTACAAGGAAATGAAGGGAGTACACCCCTCAGTGTGTACTCACCACATATACATCAAAGAAGGTTACAAGCTAGTTTGGAAACCACAAAGGAGGATGAATCCAGCTCTTAAAGATATAGTCAAAGAAGAACTACAAAAACTGCTAGATGCAGGATTCATTTACCCTATCTCCGATAGTGAGTGGGTCTCTCCTTTAGTGTTAGTTCCCAAGAAAAATGGTAAGTGGAGGATTTGTGTCAATTACAGGGAGTTGAAAAAAGCCACAAAGAAGGATCATTTTCCCCTACCCTTCATCGACCAAGTGCTAGACGGCCTGGCAGGGAAAAAGATTTTTTCTTTCCTAGACAGATTCAGTGGATACAACCAAATCCAAATTTACCCAAAAGACCAGAATAAGACCACATTCACCTATCCTTGGGGTACTTTTGCCTATAGGGTCCTTCCTTTTGGCCTATGCAATGCTCTTGCCACTTTCCAGAGAGAAGTCTTGAGTATTTTTGCCAAATTAGTACATGATGCGGTGGAAATTTATATGGATGATTTTACACCTTATGGCTGTGATTTTCAAGAAGCCCTGACTAACCTAGGAAAATTATTGCACAAATGCATTGAAATGAACATGTCTCTCAGTCCAGAAAAATGTGAATTCTTAATGACTGAAGGGACCATGCTAGGTCATTCAATATCTCAGCAAGGACTGCAGGTGGACCCAAACAAAATAGCAATCATCCAAAGGGTCCCACCTCTGCAAAAGCAGAGAGATGTCAGGAGTTTCTTGGGGTTAGTTGGATACTACCGAAGGTTCATAAAGGACTTCAGCAAGTTGGCCTCTCCTTTATTTGGGTTGTTGGCCAAAGATTATGAGTTTATATGGTCAAAAAGCTATCAAGAGGCCTTAGACATTCTAAAGGGTAAGTTAACCACTACACCAATTCTCCGAGGCCCAAACTGGGCCCTCCCTTTTCATATTCATGCTGATGCCTCACACAAATCCATAGGAGTAGCCTTAGGTTAGGTAGAGGAGAAACTGCCCTATGCCATCTATTTTATTAGTAAGAACTTGTCAAAGGCTAAGCTAAATTATACAGTGACCGAAAAGGAACTCTTGGCTATTGTGCATTCATTAAACAAATTTAGGCATTACATTACATGCTATCAAACATTTGTTCATATTGACCATGCTGCAATCAAATATTTAATGAACAAACCAGATGTGAATGCTCGAATTATAAGGTGGTTGCTTTTATTACAGCAGTTTGATCTAACCATTGTTGACAAGCTTGGTAAAGAAAATGTTGTTGCATACTTTTTATCTAGGGTGAATCTACCTGTAGGTGAAGAAGGAATGGTGGATGACCAGTTACTAGACAAGCACTTGTTTGCTATTTCAGTTCTCTCTCCATGGTTTGCTGATATAGCAAACTATTTGGTATCAACACAGTTCCCACCAAACTTTCCCTCCAAAGAAAAGAGCAAGATAGTTAGGAAAAGCGCCCCCTTCACCTAGATTGGGGGAAATCTTTTCAAACTTGGCCCAGATCAAATATTGAGAAGGTGTGTAAGGGAAGAGGAAGTTTTTGACATCCTTCTGACCTGTCATGATGGGCCTTGTGGAGGTCACTTTGCAACAAAGAGGACAACATTCAAAGTGTTACAAGCAGGCTATTATTGGCCCACTCTTCATCAGGATGTGAAAAAGTACACTAGTGAGTGTGATTGGTGCCAAAGGATGGGAAAGCCTACTCCAAGAGATGAAATGCCCCTACAACCTAAAGTGACCTTCGAGCCATTTGACAAGTGGGACATGGACTTAATTGGGCCTACCAACCCTCCTTTAAAGCAAAAATAGTACATTATTGTGTGCACTGATTATTTGACTAAGTGGGTTGAAACCAAGGCAATTAAGGCAGCAACAGAAGAGAAGGTGGCTGAGTTCTTAAGGGAGAATGTATTCTACAAATTTGGGTACCCTAGAGAGTTAGTCACAGACCAAGGTAGCCAGTTTACCTCCAACATGATTGAAGAACTGCTCAGCCATCACAAAATCAAGCATAGGACCTCCACTCCCTATCATCCACAAGCTAATGGGAAAGTGGAGGTGACCAACAGGGCACTGGAGGGCATCTTAACCAAGGTAGTGAGCAGCAGCAGGAAGGATTGGGCAGAGAGACTAGTTGAGGCCACCTGAGCCTATAATACCACATGGAAGACCACCACTGGATTTACACCCTATGAGATGGTCTATGGGAAAAAGGCTTTGATGTCCATTGAGCTTGAATATAACACATTGGGGATGGAAGCCCAACTATATTTGGATCTCAGTCATGCACAGAAAGAAAGATTGTTTCAATTGAATGGTTTGGATGAATTCAGAATGCAGGCCCTCCTACATACAGAGATAGTTTAGCTTCAGAGGAATATCTAGCATGAAAAACATATTAAGGAGAAGTAATTTAAAGAGGGCGATTGGGCATTGTTATATGACTCTAGGTATAAAGACTTAAAGGGCAAGCTAAGGACAAGATGGCTCGGACCTTATGTGGTGGAGGGATGCCACGATAATGGTTCAGTGAAAATTATAACTATAGATGAAGAAGCCATTCCATTGCTTGTCAATGTACACCGATTGAAAATGTACAAGAGACCTTTATCAAAGCAAGAGTTCATTGACAATATCAATAAAATAGTGATGATGGTAGAGCAAGTTCCAGCTCCTCCCTCATCAGGTCACTGAAAAAGAAAAAAGAATAAACACTCAGGTGAAAACCTCCAGAGGAACCTGAGTCCCATCTTTGGGTTGAAAACCTCGTGAGGCAGCCCAATGATGATAAAAAAAAATAAAAATAAAAATGAGAAAGATCCCTGGGTGAAAACCTTCCTTGAGGAGGCCAAGGAAAACATCTAGGGCGAAAACCTCTCTGAGAAAGCCTAGGTGTTTTTCAAAAGAAAAAGGAAAAAGAGAGAAAAATATATAATTGTTATTTGCAGGTGGGCAAGAAAGACAATCAAGGAGAACAAAGAGGATCCAAAGGGAACCTTGCCTCACACATATCCTTCTCCTCCACTCCTTACCATGCATCCCTCCATCATTTCTATCATTTTTCCACTCCATTGCTTCAATTTATGCGAAGATTGTGTTTTTTGCAGGATCCCCTATATTCCTATAGGATCCCCTAAAAACCTACAGGATGGTCTTGTACGAATTACAGTGGCCTGGAAAACCTATAGGAAGCAATCCGAAGGCACATGGTAGGTTTGTTAGGTCCCTAAAATTTATCCTAGACATGATCTAACACCTCACCTCGTCCATTATCATCACCCCTGCACTCACCATTCAAAACAAAAAGAGATTAGTTTATGCCAGTTGAAAAAATAAAAAAAGAAAGAAAAATAGAGGAGAGTAAGAGCATTACCTGAATTTCCCTTGCTCCACACACACTCCTACTCCCTCCATCCATTCATTGCACTATCCTAACAGCCCCAGCCAGTGACATGATTAAGGAATTCTGAGGGAGAAGCAACTACATGACATCCTGTAGGAAATCCTGTAGCAGCCTATCCCACATAATGTCAATCATCAGCTACAGGTCTTCACTAGGATGATTCAGGAGCTCCACAGCAGCAACAGCATCAGATCTTCAGTCACAGATACCTGCAATAGCTAGGAAACCATCAACAGACAGCAAGAGGAGGAAGAAGAATGACCATGCAGCAAATAAACAACGCAACACCTTTGATCTTCGATAACTGTAGCATGGCATCAAAACCACAGGTAAGTATCCCACTCACTCACTCATATGCATCATTTAATCAAAATTTGTAAAGGTTACAAGATAGTTGGTTTATAAGTGAAAAGGTGGCCAGTTAACTTGGCCACCTTCATTCAGTCAACGCATGCAAAATCAGGTGTCCTCTCACATGTGGCTGCAGTCAACTCAAAGACAGAGGAGGAGTAGGACAAGAAGTGGTTAACTATGGATCTACGAGGTGGGAGCTGATTACGAGGAGTGGGAAATGATGAGGTGGTAGTGGGGACCAATGGTCCAAAAATGGCAATGTACCTCTGCTGCCAGCACACCACCTCACCCCGAAACACCATAAAGGGAAATAAAACATCGTTTTCATGCATTCATGCATTCCACCTCCTCGAAACTCCCTCACTCAAGTCACTCTCATAACCCTGGCCACCCACCGGAAGCAAGGATCCATCGTTCTGCAAGAGAATTTCTATAGGAGCATGCACAGGAATTCCTACAGGAAGAGTCTACAGGATACAATCTACAGGATCAGTCTACAAGATACACAGAGGCAGTCTATAGGATAGGAAGAGAAGAGTTCAAGAGGGGATATCATGGGAATTGTCCACTACCACCATTCTAAAGAGGTAGGCTATAAAAATACATCCCCATTTACAAGCAAATGAACTAGAAATTCTTTAAAATGTAGTGAATTTAGCAACTGTGGGAGGTGAATTGCATACACAGTAAACTCTGTTTTCCTCCCGAATTTAAAAATGTTATGTCAACCCTCTCATTTTATCCTCAAGCCTCATAAGAAATATGACAAGAGGGTTTAATAGGAGAGAACCCAAAAACACTGTGAGGATACAACAACACCCCCAAGTGCTTGAAATCTTTACAAGACACAACTGGATGGGGTTTTTAAAAAATTTCACAGAGTATGATGATGAGGTGGCTCAAGAATTTTCTCATTCCCTCGCTCCACACAGCAGAATCCATGCCACTATTTTAGTTAGAGACCTCCCTATAGATCTCACCCGAGAGCTCATCAGTAGGGTCACCACACTTCCCCTAGGAATTCCATGGAGAAAAGAAGACAAAGGAGACAGTCAGGTGGAAAAAAGGAAATTCTTTTTAGAAGGTGAAGAACCCACAAAGGAAAAAAATGGAGTAAGGAGGGACAGTTTGCCATACCCATGGAGTGAGGTAGGGTACCAACTCATCAAATATATCTCATGTGAGGGTAGATATAGTGTTGTTTATGGATACCATTTTAGGATCCTTGAAGAATTAATATTTGGGGTAGAAACACCAGTTCACCAAAGACTCAACATACCCTATTTCTTGATGCAATCACTCATAGACTCCAACAACAAATTAAAGGAAGGGAATTCCCAACAATTGGCTCACCATGGGTTGGTCAGGATCTTCATTGAGGATGCCCTCCAAAACCTTAGATTCCCTATAACATGGTTAGTCTTCAGAGACTTTCCAGCAGAGGATGACATCAAAACCCTCACTTATGATGTTAGTCCTTCTGTCAGTGAGGAGGAGGCAAAACAAGAAGAAGAAGATACAAATCTAGATAGAGATGAGATGGATGAAGAAGACACTGATGCAGAGGAACATGATGAAGCAAAAGAAGAAGAGGAAGAAGATAAGGAGGATGATGATGGTGTTAGAGCCTAGATTTGCCTCAGGCTGAAAAGACAAGGTTCTAGGTCCACATAAAACCACGCTCAGCCTCGTAGCTAGCCCTACGAGGATAGAAGAGGGCTCTCTCCGGGTCAATCTCAACGAAAGATAATAAATGGGGCTTGAGATGACTGAGTTAACAACTGATCTTAGGCTAGGTATGAAGTGAAAAGTTATGATTTGAGTTTTTTGGGTGTTTTGTTGGAAAAAGGGAGAGGCAAATTTTGGGTCCGGGGATGAGGGCCAGTTCTTGCAGAGTTCAAGTTTGGGTGAGAAAAGCAATGGTTAGGATGCCTTAAATTGAATAAATGGATAGAAAGGATTGTTGAGAAGCTGAATAGGGCAAAATTATATAAAGGATCCTCTACAAACTGAAGAAAACATATAAAACTAAACAAAAGTCAAAGGCAGAGCATAGCAATTTATGAATTCCACCTTAAGTACTCATCAGTTTAATTTCAGAAGCAAGAGAAGGGAAATGGAATACATAAACATTCATGAACTTACAAATACATAGAGAAAAACACCATCCAAACATAGAGCCACAAGGATCCCAACAAGTGCTGCAAAACCCTGGTCTTTCCTTTGCCAAAATTGTAGAAATGAAATGTACAATAGAGTGCCAAGCAATCCCAAGTGTCCAACCATGAAAATGACTTAGAAATTACATAATATAGACAAGCCAAAACTATTCCCTTGCCTTTAGGGGTTGAGCTCATCATTCTAGGAGTTTTTTGAACCAATTCTAAACAAGCAACTGAAAACTAGGTAGTCAAACAACTTACCCCTATATGCTAGGAAATTGATTCATTCACTCACATTTCACCTTTTGGTGAATGAATATTCTAGAACAAGTAAAAATGTGCAAATATTACATCATGGTTATCAAATTACATCATGAAAAGTCAAGAATAACCTCAAGAAGCAAAACTGGTCAAAATTGGCAGAATTTATGAGCTAAACAGTGAAAAATGGGCAAAAATCCTGTATGTGCCGCGCCTGATTCTCTATGCATCGCGCCACTTTGGAGCTGATTTTGAGGCACTTACGGAAGTCCAAATTGAGCCCAAGTATGCTTTTTGGAAAGCCCTGCCTGTCTTCTTTCCAACCCAGGTGGAATTTTTGAATTTGGATGTCATTTGCCCTTCCAAAACTTCAATCTCCCAAGACTGCTTCCTGTGTGTCAAGATAGGGGCAGTGAGGTCATTTTTTGAGTGTTTTTGACCTCCTGAGGACTCAAAACTTGCCCAAAATTCTTGGACATGCACCAGAAACCATGATTTTTCATGAAAAGTCTAGAAATGTAAAATATTTGCAATTTGGAGCCCCCTAGCAAAAGCGCACGCCACGTGGCGCGACGCATAGGGAGAAAAACCCTGTTTTTTGTGCCAAAATTTGTCAAAATTTGTCAAAATGCCAAAAATGTCCCAAATTTCTTGAAATTTGGGCTGGAGCTTCTCCATGAAGTATCATGCTGGGCTAAAGAGGCTTCAGCCAATATCTGAAGCTGATAAAGCTCCCTTTGCCTCTTTTGCTTCCTTATTGCCTTCTTTAATTTTGCCTTTAGATTCCTGATTCGTGCCTTGCAGACCTTGTTCCGTGCCATGTAGTGGAAGGCCATGTATCTCAGAAATTCTTTGTCTTTATCGGCCTTGTCCAGTAGTTTCTCCAAGTGGATGTTAACTCTCTCGAGATTAGACTCCCGATCATCATTAATCTCTTGCTCCAATGAAGTGAGCTCAACCCTTCTCCTTTGTGCAGCTTGGCGATTCTCGCGGATGTTTTGTAACTCCATTATTACTTGCTGATCTTGAAGCTATTTTTCCTCTACTCCAAGTATTTCATGGTCCACTTAGCTCTCTCCAAGTCAAGGGATAAATCTTGGATCTCTATTTGCTGCTCTTGGATAATCTCCCTAAGTTTGGCACTTTGTGGGCCTGTATTTGTATCATCATCATGAATGAGAATGAAGTCAGTCTCTTGTTCACCTGAAGGCCCCTCATCTTGCATTGGCCTCTTGCCTTTGTGCTGTACCTGCGGTGCTGATGTCGGAAGCGAGGCCCCTTCCACACTGGGTGGAGATAACACTCGCTTCGCTGCTACAAACAAATGTCTAGTGCCCCTTTGATACGTGATGAATACTGGCACACTAGCGGTCTCATGTTTCTCATACTGATGAGAAGGTCCACTTGTCTCATGCTTAACCTCTGATACTCCCTATGAAGCTCTGAAGAAGTCACGAGAGATGAAATCATCCCAAGTGATGCCCTGCAATCTGAGCTGATGAACCACCAAAATCTTAATAAGAGCAAAATGATAAACACTATTAAGTTGCTGCTGAGGGGTTTTGTGCTGCACAAGGGTGGTCATCCTTTCTATGTTCCAGAAAATGAAATACGGAATGTTCATCATCCGTACCATGGTGAAGTGCATGAGCAACCTGATGTGATAAGCGTATAAATGAGAGAACCGTCCCTCATAGCTGAAATACTTCATGATCAATTTCATTAGTGGAGCATATTCATCTTTCAGATATCGGAATGGAAACACTCTCTTGAGCTGCCTCAAGAAACAGGTTTTAATATATGGCTCATAATGCTGTCGGTCAATCTTCTTCCTCTTGGTCCATGGTTCCCCAATGTTTGGTATGCCGCCAGTGAGACAGATTCTGGCGTAAGTGTGAAGGTGACACTGGCTAAGGTAGCTTGATCTCCATGTAAATGCAGCACAAATAGACAAGTCAACTCATGATGAAATTGAACATTAGCCACCTTTTAACAAAACTCATAGCATGACTGATGCTGGAAAGAAAACATGGCAAGAGGGCATGCCTGTAATTCAGTGAGGGTGATTGGTTCTTCTCTGATATGTCTACCTCCTCTATGAGGCCTCCGGGGTGCATGTTTCTCCATGGGAGAGTGACTTTGGGTTTCCATTTCATAATCCGATGAATGCTCAGATGCCATGACTATTGTTTTTCAAACTGCCTTGGAGAAGAAGAAGATGCTGGTGTATGAAAACTATTTGGACTGCTCTTTTAGTGATGTGATCAAACTCTGCCACCAAGGGGAAACAAATGAAACAAGGATTGTTAGGAAGGGGAAATAATAGTAAGGGATTAGGAATTTTTGGGATAGATTTCTTAGGGAAATATGGGAGGGGTTTTAGGATTTATGTGTGGGAATAGGGTTTAGGGTTTTCACATTTAAAGTTTGGGAAAGGGAATTTGGGATAGGGGTTTAGTAATTTCAGGGGATAGGGAACAATGAAGTCAAGGAACAAATGGAATCAAGGAGAAAAGGAATGATGGAAAAGAGTAACCTTAGTGGCAAACAATCTTTGAAACCCTAGGCAGCAATTTTCATGTGAAGATGTTGACATGGTAGGGTTTGAGTTGTTGTTTTAGCATTCACCACACCAAACATAATACACACCATAAACTTGGATGGTGAACAGTGAAGGAGGAGCTCAACCTACTTGAATTCAAGAAAAATTTGCACGTTTTGGGCGTTTGGAGGCCGTTCTGGAATTTTTTGGGCCAGACAGTTGAGTGCGTCGTGTAGCTTGCCCAACGCACCGCGTCATCCTAGTGCACCGCGCCTGTGTTAATTTACACTGCGCAACTTCTCCCAGTGCGCCGCGCCTCCCTGGTGCGCTGCACCTTCTGCCCAATGCACCGCGACTCCTTCCAGCTCACAGTTTCGACATTCAAATATGAAATCCACTTTTCCACATCTTGACTCAGCTTTCCAACGATCTCTTGGCGTACTAATGATGTTTCAAACAATGAAAAACACTTATGTAGTGATGGGTTTGATTTTTTCTTCTCAAAAACCCATTTTCTTACGTTTAGTTTTGGAACTTTTTAACACTTTAATACAACTCTGTTTTTCAAGTTTCTTTTTGATTTTGGCTTTAAATGATGAATCTTTTTGGCATCTTTGCAGGGACGGTGGCATGTTTTGACAAAGGAAGACCAGGGCTGCGCGTAGATAATTCAATAACTGAAGAACTTTAGAAAATATTACAAAAGACAAAATGTTGACTTTTCTTCAAAACAGAGTTTTGAAGAATAGTCATAATCCATCAATATGATGATGAAATTCGCGAAATAAAAAACATGTGTAGAACCTCCCTCTGGCTTGCTGGCATTTGGACACTTTAATGACTC
This sequence comes from Pinus tabuliformis, assembly GCA_031772625.1. Taxonomy (NCBI): domain Eukaryota; kingdom Viridiplantae; phylum Streptophyta; class Pinopsida; order Pinales; family Pinaceae; genus Pinus; species Pinus tabuliformis. The sequence goes on from CM062804.1 coordinate 1,576,360,331, forward strand.
AATTTGTGAAACCCTAGACCTAGGATTGACATGACTCTTTGCCCATTAAAATATCAAACATTGACTGTCATGGACTTTAATAAACATTGATGAAAAGACCTAAGCCAGCAGGTACAAGACATGAGGGGAATGAATGACAAAGCCCTTTCGTCAGATTATGGCATGATCCTAAATGGAATGCAGGTGATCGAGCAGGATGGGACACCTAAAAATGAAATTCAAAAAGAGAAATGATCTCTGATGGAGGGATGACCAGAATGACTCTAACAGATGGAATAGAGGAGGAAACTAAGAAAGAAACTGATGGAGATGAGGAAGAACAACAAGAGGAAGAAGATAAGAAAAACAGAGAGGAAGAAGGCATTGAAATAGAAAGGGAAGAACACAAAGAGGAGTCACCTAGGGTGTCTCCAGAGGCTACTGAGAGGGAGGAAGTAGCTACCCTCACTGCTCTCAGCACCCTAGTCAAGCAAAAAGGGAAAAGAAGGAGGCAAGCCCCACTATATTTCAGAACAAGAAAGAGCACAAGAATCAAACAAGGGAAGCCACAAATATCAACAAAAATTCCTATTAATATTGAAGATTCCCCTACACCAAGAGACAAAATGCCTTCCCCTAAGTCACCAATCACCTATGTAAGGAGGCCTAGTACCAAATCAACTTCCTTAAAGGGTGAGGCCATCCTACAGGATCCACAGCAAAACCTACAGGTAGCAAAAACAGTGCTACATGATATTCTACAAAAACTATAGGAAGCACATAAATTGGAAGGCAAGGTAGGGGAGCAGCAAGAAACAAAAGAAGAAGACCCTGAAACAAAGGAACCAAGCCCCCAAACTAACCTGGACTCCTGCTACTGGTTTCTTGAAGGATGTAGGGTGATACCTCAAAAATTTGCCATCCCATTGTTTTTCGAACTTGAGAAGGAGAGGGCCAGAACCCACCAATGGATGCAAATCGCTAAGTCAAAAGGGGTGGAAGACATTGGGCACATGGAAGAGAAGCTCAAAGAAATGGGCAAAGAGCTAAGTGGTTTAAGGGACAGAGAAGTAATAATGAGAGATAAACTTGAGAGGGAAAATTCATGGCTGAGGGGACAGCTGCAGGAAAGGGAGAACCAACTAGCATGTATGGCCAACCTCTCCTTGAAGGCCATCCAGTGTAGGATTCTACCTATTTCCTATGCTCCTTACCTCAAAGAACAATGGCTGCAGTTCCAGATTAAAACACTAGCACAAAGGGGCACCATGCCATTTCAGGACTACATGCAGTTTATTTATCTTTGTGATCAAAGTACACTAGAGGATAGAGCCAAAATGGCTGAGTTTTACTTGCACAACATGGCCCTCAACGACATGAATGTTTGGGACCCTAATGCCACGCTAGGAGATCTATAATTAATGGCTTTGGCATCATGGATGAACCATGAGGAGTCAAGGGCTACAGAGATGAAAATAATATTGGCCAAAGAGAAAAATGAACCTCTTTTCATCAGAGCTGAACAATCAAATCCCATGGCCATAATCAACACCCATAATTTGATTGCAAATGATCCTCAGCTGGCACCTAGATATCTTGCTGCCCAAGAGCAAGCAATTTCACATTTTGAGGATATGTTTAGGCTGCTAGGAGATGATAGTATACATGCCTACCTAAGGAGATGGAACACACTGCCACATAGCTTGAAGATCAAGGAATATCACTCCCCTCAAAGGTTGAGAGAGGCACTCAATAGGACACCTATGTATAAACAATCAATGCAAAGGTTGAAGGTCAATTGGATAGGCCTAAAACTCAGTCCACCACTACTCCTAGGGATGCTAGAAGGGAGAAAAAAAGAAGAGGAAAAGAGGAAGTGGGAAGAAGTAGAAAAGAAAGAAGGCTTCTATGAACAAGAAGAAGAGACCACAGTGGAGGCATGGGATGTCAGAGAGGCTACCAGAGCCATGAAGGACATGGACATTGACTAAGTTGCTCAGAGGATGAGAAACACTTTCAGTAGGGGGTGATGATGAGCCTCATCATTGGGTAATTATATGGGCCTTAATTCACCTCCTAGCCTAGTCAAACCAACTATTCTCACAACTTATTGCATACTTTTGATTATATTTTGTTTATGAGATGAGTTAGAGTTGGATATTTTGCTTTGTGGTCTAATGTGCATTTAATGCATGATTAAAGGATAAAAGCAAGGAATTTTGGCAAAGACCTTGGTCAAAACTCGAATGGGACAAGGGAGAGGAATTATAGGAGGTAAATCCTCCTCATTTACTACCCCTCCATTCAAATATTCCTCCATTAGCTCGGAGTGCAAACAACCAAATCATGAGGACTAGAAGGCAGCCGAGCAAGTGAAAGACAAAGCACTAATTTATCTCGAGTTTGGGAGACGCGCCTCCCTAAATTTAAGGAAGCCATTGGACTTCAGATGTATAAGTAGAGAGGCCTAAGACCTCAGTAGGATTCATATTTTTTATTGTAAAACGCCACTCTATTTTCGAGCTGCAAGACTTGTGACAATTTTTGATGTAATCCATTGTTTTGATAATAATAATGAGTTTTGTTTTGATCCAGCACTAAGTTAGCTCAGAGGGCTGAAGCTCTTAGGTTAGGGCCCAATCTTAGCAGCCAAGGATCCTCTTTATTGTACATGTATGCTAGCATAAATTCATAGTTAAATTGTTCATTTGCTTAAGTAGCTACATTTCCATTACAACAGTGTAGAGTATATTGGTTGTATGTTAGTTTTATTCCATTTGTTACTTCTTGCAATTAGTAGGTTAGCAAGGAGAAAAAGATCACCATAAGTTTGTCAGCAGGTGTCTTGGCCTCACCTCCTCCCTCTGGGACCATGACTTGAGGAAGAGACCCTTCAGCAACCCCAGAAACATAGATTTCTAGTTCTTGCATGAGCTTTGGAGTTTATTGTCTTGATTCGGTACTTTGTTCATTTCATTGTCATCTTTTTCCATTACTCTATTTTTGCAATAAGATCTCACTCATTTTCTCATTTCCTTCAACACTTTCTTCATGCATAATATGGGCAATTGATTCATGCTTTTCTAGTTTATGAAGATGTATCTTGTTGCATAGTTCTTGAAAGACACACATGTTTTAAGCACTGCAGGTAATTCAGGAGGTGGTCTAGACTTCATCACCAACATCCATATTCCACCTCATCAACCTTAACCATGTCTTGTTCCACCATCACCCTCACTATTTTTTTTGTCCTTTTTCATTGAAATTCCCCTAGACACATTGAGTGAATCTAGCCATCTCTTCTCTTGGATATTGACTCCTGAGTGTTCCTAGACCTTCTAACACCCTATCCCACTCATCACACACCTTTTCCCAGTGTCCCAACACCTCCAACACCTCACAATTAGCTCTCGGCTATATCCTGTAGGTTTCCTGTAATTCCTACAGGATCATCTTGTAGGTTTCTAGTACATCTTGTAGGTTTTCCTGAAACGACCTGTTTTGAGGCCAAATTGATGGGGAACCTCTAGGAAGTCACAAGAAGTATCATAGGACCCTTCCACACCATTCAATCACTCCATAAACCTTCTAGCCATCCTCAACCACCTTCCATCCACCTGTCACATCCACAAGAACAATTAAATTGCATGCTTGATTTTACCAAAAAAACAAAAAAAGTGAAAACAAATTTAGTTTAGTTTTCTTACTCACACATTAGTATGGTTTGATGCTCTTTACTTCTATAACTTAGATAGCATCATTAGGTTAGTGTTGATTTAGCAATTCTGCTTAGCATAGCTATTTAAATGGTTAATTAGGATATGTTGTGATTTAGCATTACATATTGTTTTCCTCATTACTACAGTAGAGTAGCTCTCTTAGAATAGATTTTCTCTTCTTCCATCAAAGAATCAAGCTTCTTCTAACTCTATAGAAGTCTGGCTTGGAACCACTGGGGTCTCTCGTCGGATGAGCAGTGACGATAGGTAGGACCTTCACTTTTACTTGTGCATATAACACTGTCACCTCCAAGTTTGTATGAACCCCGGGTTGATAAGTAAACCTGGTAGCCTAGGAGTTGTAGCATCCTTACTGCAATATTGGCGCTCATCAAGCACTGCATATCCAACATGCACAGAGCACCATATCCAGACACACCGCATATACATCATGAAGACAATACAATATGTATACAACACCCCATATTCAATATTCGCACAACCTTATTTGTACCATCATGTACGTAACATTGCATAAATAACATGTACACATGTTATGTATACACAACACCACAAGCACACACATCATAGATGCAATATGTACAGCATATACAATGTATGCACAACAATAGTACCACACATCCAAAACCACACTGTCCTTACCAAGAAACCTTTCTTCCAGTATCTCATCCATGCTTATCCTAGCATGCCTCAAACCACACTATTTTCACTTTGTTGATGTATCCTTCAGTGTTACCTGTCATAACATAAACATAGGCATAATAAAAGCATATAAATTCATATTCACATGACACTCACCTCATATATTTGTCATGACTACTCTTCCGCTTGATTCCTCACAAGACCAGGAACCTCTCCATGTCATTTGCCTGCATAAGAAATCGTTACTCCACAAGAATGATTCCTGATGACCCTGTCAGACAGTGACATGGATACATGTACACATACATACACCATAAAATAATAATGATGTTGTCAGTCAACATCATACATAGATACATATGTACATATAAACATTAAAATAAAATAATCATGATTCGTGATCACCCTATCAAATATGACATACATACATACATGTATACATATATAAACATCAACATAATCATGGTCATAAAATAATTACCAGATATCAAGGTCTAGGTTAAGAGAACTTCCTTATTTATTCACAGACATTGAGAGCAATAGTTCCCAACATAGCCAAAGCATATGACACCTCTGATCTATTTACTTTACCTTTTCATGTTACCTTTCTCATGACTCTACTTCTTTTGTCCATTTACCACAATGGACCCAACTAGTCCAACCGACTATCATAGCCTTACCTTTCACTGCACTTACTCATGCATAGAGCTTCATCTAAATCTTGCATTACCTTTTGAGTACCACACAACTCTCCTCAAGCTACATTAACTTTCCTCTTTCCCAACCAATTCCCAAGACTCAAAATATAAAAGGTAAGACAAGAAACAACAACAACAAGAAAACCATGAAAACCAATAACAACATGACTCCGCAAACAAAGTGGCATAGCTATGCACCAGACACAATCAAACTTTGTGTGTAGTTTTCTTCTGGAGTTCTCACATCCATAATTGTTTGCATCGACGTTTCGAGCCATCCACCGTGGCTCATCATCAGGATAGATCAGTAATTGTGTAAGACAGATCTCATTGGTATGAATAAATAGAGTAAGGGGATCTATTTATTCATACCAATGAGATCTGTCTTACATAATTACTGATCTATCCTGATGATGAGCCACGGTGGATGGCTCGAAATGTTGATGCAAACAATTATGGATGCGAGAACTCCGAAAGAAAACTACACACAAAGCACTGATCGCAGAAGCCTCAAAACAACAATCAAACTTGCAAATCAAGTGCAAAAATCGCAAAAGACCAAAAACAAAAGACTAACAACAAACACCATGACTCAATCCCCATGGTTCCCACGGAAAGTTCAACCTAAGCCATCTTCAATATTTCATGGCAACCTCTCTTGCCAACTCCCTGCATCATGCTCACACATGTCAACCACATGTTCCAAATATCAAGACAATCATATTTATCAATTTGAAATCAACTTTTACAAACAATCATGTCATAATCCATAGTCATTAGACATAATGCTACAACTATCACCTACTAAACTCAAGTACATTTAAAGTGTCTCAACACATACATGTTAGTACAATAATCTTAAAACAAATCATTTGAACACATACTCATATTAAGCAATTCATCAATCATTAAACCACTTGCAAACATACCATGTTAAATAAATCAACTAGGCACCAAACACTCAAAAACAAAATAGATGTCATAATCAAATAGTCAAGCACCAACTAGATGACATAAGCAAACTCATACCTTAATGCATCTCAGGGGAGGCGATATTGTCTGCACAATCAATCTAGGTTAGCATGATAAAACTTCACAACATATTAACATAAATCATGATATCCATAACAGTAACTAACTAACATGTTCACATCATAAACTCATACACATATGCAAAGTCAATCTAGATTATTATGACACCATCTCACAAATATGTTAGTTCATACCTGAATATTGCAACCATAACCATCTGCATAGGCCGGACCAGGTTAACACAATACATATAACATCAAGATCTTCAAGGCAATGAACATAACCATCACGCATATGACCAATCCAAATTATAACATCAATATCTAAATGAAATGACCCTAATCATCAAGTTAATAGCATATAACAACAATAAGCTATATATCATACTCATCAACAACATACAACATAATCAACATGTTATCTAATATAAAACAACAATAGCAATGCATACAACTACAGGTTACTATCATTCTTAACTATATGAGACATGTGCATATAACCACACTAATCATCTAACATCTATCACGAAAGTAACCATAACATCAAAAGACATGTACATAAGCCTAATGTATATAAACTTAATGCATATAAAAATACTTAACTTACATACCTGCATGCCCACATGCAATACATGTATGAGGATCTTCCCTTGCCTCGAGGTCCAATGCTACAACTTCACTTTGATTATCTCATCTCTTCCTTTATCTTAGACAACTCATTAGCATCATAACAACCAATAGCACCATGATGACCTAAATTTCATACAATGACTTCACAAGGCATGTTTTACCTACTATACATGCATAATCATAGCCACGACCATACATGCATACCAACAACCATCACTCCATTGTACACATTGCCACATGCAACCAACAATATGCATAAGCAATGCCAAATCAACTACACCTATGTATAAATTAATGTAGTCGAACATAAGTGATCAATTCTTGTTATTGACCTACAAGACTAATACATGTAATCAAAATATTAAAAAATGTAACCTAACATACAAGGATGTAAGTAGGTATCATGAAACCAACATGTAAGTGATATATAATTCATATACAATCAGTCACATGTTCCAAAAATCAAGACATCATGTCTATTAGTTTGAAATCAACATTCATCAATAATACCAACCTATAAGCATGCCCCCTTACTATCCATGGTCCACACTAAGGTAGAAGGAGGAAGCTACTAGAATGGCCCGATCTCCAATGTCCAATTATGGAAATGGGATCTCCAAAGCTCTACTAAATTTGACCAAACTTGAAAATAAATTTATTTTCATTTCTCCTACATTTTGCATGATAATAAGTCAAAAACATTTCACTTGTTCCACTTGTAACATAATAACTAAAAACATGCCACTTTTCCATTTCCTTACATGCAACTTTTCAAATTCCTTGCATGCAACCTTTCAAATTCCCTACATGCAACTCTTCAAATTATTTGCATGAAAATAGGCATAGATCAGCTACATCCATATTATCATACTACAATACTATCCCATCCAAGAAAAAAAAACATTTTCTTCAAACAATTACCATACTTTTACATTTTCCACAAACAACTACTATACTATTACATTTGCATGTAAACATTTATTCAAACAATTTACATGCAAACTAATATAGAAAACTATTTGCATACAAGTAAGAATATATCAAGTACAGAAATACTGTTACACATCAATACTATCCCCAAACACAAACAACATACTCATCGGGGCATTTTATCAAACAGTTTGTATGCAATTAATCATTGAACCATTTAAGCATTTCATCAAACACTTTGCATGCAAACTAATATAGCGAATGATTCAATGCATATATCTTGAACTGTAGTAGTAAAAGTTATGGAAATTGAACCATGTGATCAGTGGTATTTTCCCTCAATATGGTTCAAGTTTCAACTTCTGAGATTTCATAGATGAAAAGTTATAACAAAATACCAACACAATCCTATTTGGTGCACAATTCTAGGAGTATCTAGAAATCTCGATTTACACTGGTCATATATCCTAAAATATAATGAATAAATGTCTGAAATTTTTATCACAATATAAGCAGGATTTCCTCTCATTGTGGAAAACATTTTAGCTCCTGAGAGTGCCCAAAATAAACGTTATAAAAAAAATGTCAGTGTGATCTGTTTGAGACCTGATTTTAGGAGAATTTAGAAGGCTCGACTCCCTCTGCTCATATATCCTAAAATATTGCGACCAAATATCTGAAATTTCTACCACATAATCATTGGTATTGTCCCTCAATGTGGATGATTTTTCAGTTTTTGAAAGCTTACAAAAGAAAAGTTATTGCAGAAATGCCAACGTGACCTATTTAAAGGTGCATTCAGGAAGGTCATCTTCCTTAGATCAGAATTCCTAATGTATTGTGAACCAATATCTAAAATGTTTACAACACTATGAGTGGGATTTACCTTCAGTATGGACAAATTTTGGACTTCTATTATTCCACAGAAGAAAAGTTATAACAGATATGATAGAAAGGTCTAAAAATTAACCTTTGTTCTTCATTTTACCTATGATAGAGCCCATCCAATCCAAGTGTTTGAACCATGCTCTAATACCACTCTATAACACCCTCTGGAGTAAATGTGCATATAAAAAACATAATAGGAACATAAACACAATAAACATATAAGCATCAAAATCCATATATACATAAGTACATTTTCACCTGAAAATCAAAGGAATGAATTTTTTCATTAATAAATGCAATGAACCAACTGGAGATGGGACTAACACGTTCCACCCGACCATAGATTAGCTAAGCCAAGTCCCTCTTCTACCAATAACCCATGTGCCATATTCCAAGCATGAATGTGGGATCTCATAGAACACCTCAATCAAAACTCATCTACGGCTTCCAGAGGCCACCCACCTCAACCCATCAAATAGTGATTCCACCTCACAGTTGGACATCATCAAAAACCATCATCAGATTGGTCTCCATCCAAGCCTTCTAGGGCTTCAAGAATTTTTGTCCAACCAATGCTTCCAGAACTAGTAACTAAACCCACATATTATACAGGGCTTCAAGAGCGTTTTTTCCAGCCAAGGCTTCGAGTACTAGTAACTCAACCCACCAAGGTCTTCCAGAGCATTTTCCAAACCAGGGCTTCCAGGACTAGTAACTCAACCCAAGCTATTACAAGGATTTTAGAGCGTTTGTTCAACCAGGGTTTGTAGGACTAATAACTCAACCCAAGCTATGGAAACATCAGAACTAACCAAAGCATAACAATGAAATTAAACCCATAATCACCATGGCTATCCAGGAAATGGCAAGGCTAGGAAATCCACTGTCGATCCAGGAAATCCTCCATGCCAATGGTAGATCACAACCAAGAAACCACATGCATGCGCCATGCATGTCAAAACTAGTGAAGAAATCATACATGCAACTCAGTACTTGCAAGAAAATCTGATGTCTCTGCTGATGCCAATGCCTTCTTGTGCTTTCCTGCTCTTCCTTTGCCTTCTTGATCCAAGAATCCAAGTATGCCACAACCTCCAAGAGTGCTCCAAGAAAACTCTAAGTAACCAAGAGTATGAGAGAGAGAGAGAATAATGAGAGAACTCCAAAACTGAACTGACCAAGTCTTTCCAACTAATCCTTAGAAGCATTTTTATGAATGAGGCCTCTATTTTCTTCATTTTCCATTATTTTCCTTCATTTTCCTCCTCACATGCAACCGGTGACCTTTCACCTCCTTTTTCTCCTAATTTCCATTATTTTAATAAATAAATGTGCCAAAATGCCTTTTAATGCCTTAGCCATTACCTTTGCCAATTTCATTCATCATAAACAATCAAATGAACACCCCCTAGGATGTCTCGCCCAACATTCATCTTGGAATACGTGTCCCAGTCATTAGTGGTTATTGTTTTTAACATTTATTACATGGCATTTTCACCAGGGCTGTTACAATTATTACGAGCAATCGAAGAGTAATATTGAGTCTAAGCGGGAGTGGAAAGGCAATGATAAGAATAAAGGAAAGTGGGCTAAGAAGAGAGATAAACCAAATGATACAGATGACAAGAAGAATGCAACATTGTACAATAAGCTCAACGTAGTTAGCAGAGGATAGGGATTTTAGTTTGAGGAGGAGAACAAGGGAGATCACAAGAAGCCTTTATAGTGTTGGACTTGTGGCAAGCATTATCGTAGGAGAGAATGTCCACAACAAAGGGGTGGTAGACCATAGATTTATAGTGCTCAGGAGGCACAAACAGTTGGGGATGTTGGACAGAGTATTCCTCGAATTTATGCAACATTTGATAATAGGCATGCCGATAATCAGTGATATATTATCGAGATGGAAAGTAAGCTTTGTGATCAAGTTGTTTCTATTTTGATTGAACATGGATCTAACTATAGCTATATTATTCCTAACCTGATGGATAAGTGTGGTTTGAATAAATAAGTGCATGCAAAGTCTTGGTTGGTGCAGTTGGCTACAAGTATTAAGAAAAGTGTTAATCATTGGTTAATATCTTGTGCATTTGATTTGAACAATATGTCTACATCAGTGCATCTACATGTGCTTCCTTTGGGATCATACAATATGTTATTGGGTATGGATTGGTTGTACATTCACAGGACTAAGGTGGATTTCTATGATAAGGCTATTGAGTGCTTGGATGACAACAAAGAGAAAAGAACCTTGCAGGGTAGGAAGAAGACTACATCGGTGATAATGGTTACAACTATATAGGAAAAGCACAGTATGTAGAAGGGATGTGTATTATTCTCAGTTCATATTTCCAGTGACCAATATAAGGATGTTGAGGAAGCAAAAATCTTGAAGAGGTATCCGGTTTTGCAGTAGTTTCAAGATGTGTTTCCAACGTAGATCTCAAAGTTTCTACCACATAGGGAAGTGGAATTTTCTATTGAGTTGATGCTGGGAGAAGCAGTGGCATTAAAAGCCTTGTATAAGATGAGCACTCCAAATTTTGTGGAACTAAAGTTGCAATTGAAGGAAATTATTGAAAAGAGATACATTAGGCCAAGTGTGTCACCTTGGGGTGCACCAATAGTTTTTGTTAAGAATAAGGATGGTCCTCTTAAGTTATACATTGATTACACGCAGTTGAATTAGGTAAACTCCTACTGCTACTAGATGTTATGCATCCACATTCAACTCCGTGTAATCATAGCTCTAATTCAACTTCGTGTAATCATGTAATGGGAAACTCCTAGGAATGTGGATGAGTTCATATCATTCATGGGGTTAGCGACTTATTATAGGTAGTTCTTCAGGTACTTCACGTGAATTTCCTATCCTATTACACCCTTCTAGAGGCAAGGAAAGAAATTTGAATGGACAGAGGAATCTGTAGCTACTTTTGAGCAGTTGAAGCAGTTTCTTACAAATGCTCTGGTCGTGAATATTAGAGATCTAGATAAAGAGTTTGTGGTACGTACAGATGCTTGTAAGAGAGGACTTGGTGGAGTCCTGATGTAGGAAGGATAGGTAGTATGTTATGAGTCAAGGAAACTAAATGAGCATGAGCATAAATATGTGACTCATTATCTTGAGTTGGCAGCTATCATACACGTATTGAATGTGTGGAGACATAATCTTATTGGGAGGAGGTTTATTTTGATGAGTGATCATAGTGTATTGAGATACTTGTTTGACCAACCTAATATGAATGCATGGAAAGCTAGGTGGTTGGCTACGCTCAGTGAGTTTGAATTCAAGATCAGGGACGTTAAGGGTAAAGAAAACATGGTTGCAGATGCTCTTAGCCGAACAGTCTAGGTTAATCACATAGCAGTTGTGACTTCATATGGGACAGATTTACAGGATCAGATATTGCAAGTAGTGTTATTCAGAATTTACGACTATGGACATAAGTATCTTCCCTAGACCTAGTGGTCTGGTTTAGAACAACAAAAAGAAAAGAATATAAATTTCCCCTTAGAGAAATTGGAGAATGGAAAGATTCTTACTTAGGATCCATCGCTAGCTCTTCTCTCTTCTTGGCTTCTAAGCTCCAATTGTAGCTCTGATTTCTATAATTAGAACATGCACCTTCATTCAACACAAGCCAACAATCTACAACATCTATGTAGTATTATCCAATCACTCTATTCAATGGATAAGCATAGAATTGAAATATATGAATGTAAATATAACATAACACATATATGAAAATGGTATACTCTTTGTCTTAATATGAAAAGGAGAGATTTTACAACCAAAAAAGGAAGATCATCTTGTAGAGATCTCCGCAAGTTGACTTCTCCTTCCTTGTCACAAATCACACCTCAATGTCACCCTAATGCATGGAAATGATAACTCTCTTAGGTTCAAAGCAACGACATGACAGTATGATTAGTCTCAAAAATCCAACCCCAATTTTGTAGATGGTTGTACATTTTTAGGAGAGTGTGGTAGTTTAGGAATTCTTATCCATTTACCAATCTAGGCATGAGATCCACTCTTGATGGGAGGATGAGATCAAGGGATAAGAGGTGAAATATCCAAGGTAGGAACATATAATATTTGAAGTTCTTAGCCAAGGTAAATGGTTGAAACAACCACTGGAAGCTTTTGGAAGAGGAAGCTTTAGGATTCTTTTTATTTTTCCCAAATTTCTAGAATCAACACACCCCCAACAAGGGAAAACCTATTGTTGATATGTGTTGGTGCAGAAATGAGCAACTTTTTGCTTGACATAGGTCCCTAAAGGAACATAGTGCATTGGGCAAATGAAATGAAGCAGTCAAACCCAAAAACTCAGTGATTTGGAAGATTCATGCTTAGAGCGTTATGTAAGGATGATGACAAGGTGTTCATGGATGTTTATTGATCTAGTTTTTAGGCCTATTGATCAAATGTGACAAAATGGCCTATAGCAGGTAGGATAGCGGGATGACATGTACGAACATCTTAAGAACTAACAACAGTAGGGTATAGGTGAAAAAGATGTGGACTATCATCTCATGGCATATGGTTTGGTTAGATTTAGGGATAGGATCTATGTATCAGACAATAACAAGCTCAAGAATATCATATTGAGGGAATTTCATGTTAAGTCATGTTCAGGTCACTCAGGATATCAAAATACATTAACAATAGTTAAGAAGTTATACCATTGGTAAAAATTGAAGAAAGAGTCAATGGATTTTATTGCAGGATGTTTGAATTTTCAACGGGTAAAAGAAAAATGTAAGCATCTAGGTGGCTTATTGCATCTGATTCTGATTCGAGAGTGGAAATGGGAGGTCATTTCCATGGGCTTCACTACAAGTTTTCGAAGGACATCTAGACAACATGATTCTATTATGGTTTTGGTTGACAGATTGACTAAGGTAGCTCACTTTGTTCCAGTGAGGTCTACGAATTCAACTAGTGAGCTAGCCTAGGTTTTCATCAGGGAGATAGTGAGGTTACATGGTATTCCTAAGAATATTGTGTTAAATAGAGATGCGTAGTTCACTTCCAGGTTTTGGAAAGATTTGTTTGCGGGTTTGGGGATAGAGTTAGATTTAAATACAACTTATCATCCACAAACAGATGGATAGATAGAGAGGGTCAATATGATTTTGGAGGACATGTTGAGAATATATGTCATGCATCAGTAGAGGAGGTGGGAGGGGTATATTCCATTGGTTGAGTTTTCTTACAATAATGGGTATCAAGAGTCACTGAGGATGAGTCTGTTTGAGGCACTTTATGGGCGGAGTTGTAATAATCCTATCAGTTCGAGTGATCCAGTGAATAGGGTATTGATTAGACTGGACATGTTGGAAGAGATGGAATAGGAAATGCAAGTTATCAAGAATAATCTAAAGGAAGCATAGGACAGGCAGAAGCATTATGCAGATCATCATACGGTATTTAAGGATTTCAGGTTGGGGAACATGTGTACTTGTGCATAAAGCCCAAGAATAGCTCCTTGAAGATTGGGTCATGTGCCAAGCTAGAACTTCGAGATTGCAAACCTTTTGAGATCCTTGACAGGATTGGATCAGTGGCCTACCAACTTGCACTGCCTCCGGTAGTGAAAGTTCATTACGTCTTCCATATGTCATTGCTTAATCAGTATGTAAAATATGTTGATCATGTGAATGAATATTCTATATTGCAGGTGGAACCCGAAGGAGAATTCCATCCAGAACCTCAGTGCATTTTGCAATAAAATATGTTTATGCTTTGGAATCGAGCAATCGAGCAAGCTAAAGTGTAGTGGAAGCACTTTTGGCTTCATGAAGCTACATGGGAGATGGCTGCTAAGATGTAGGTTATGTATCCTTCTCTATTCTCTGGTTGAGCAGATGTATTCTAATATATGTTTTGATGTTGTGTTTTGGTTATGTTTATATATATGCATATGTATGAAAATACCACATCGAGCTATGTTATAAAGCTCCAATAAGGGGTATGGTGTTCATTGTATGTTGGTTATGTTTTTAGTAGATGAATATGATGTAAATGTTGTATCGAGCTATGTTATAAAGCTCCATAGAAAGAATGTGTTTTGTTGGTTTATGTGTCATTGAACACCGAGGAAAGTGTTCCCCCAAGGGATAGGGGTTTGTAATAACCCCTGGTTGATTTTCTATGTATATAAAAATAATAACCAAGGTCATGGGACACGTATTCCAATCTGAGTGTTGGGAAAAACATAGTGATAGGTGATTAATTAATGGCTATGGAAATTGGCATTTTATTTATGAAATAAAGGAAAAATAAGAAAAAGGGGAGATGAAAAATAAGAGATTTCCATGTGAGTAAAATGAATAAAATAGAGGCCTCAATGATAAAAAGTCTTATGAGGATTAGTTCATAGCTTTTTGTCAGTTTTAGCTTGGATCTCTCTTTTATTCTCTCACAATCTTGCACACTTAGAGAAATTTTGGAGCATTCTGAGAGAATTTTTGCATACTTGGATTGGAAAAAGAAGGCAAGGGAAAGTGGGAAAGTGGAAGAGAATAGGTGGATCAAAAACTATAGTTGGATTTCTTCATAAGTAATAAGTTGCATGTGTGATTTCATTGCTGATTTATGGATGCATAGTAGATGCATGCAATTTTCTGGTTATGTGTTGTCATTGGTATGGAGGATTGCCTAGATTGAAAGTGGTTATAGCCTTGCCTTTCCATTTCCTAGATAGAGATGGTGCTATGGGTTTTTCCACTTGATTGTTTTCTGTTTGGTGCTCATAATTCCATATTATTCTGGGTTGGAACAAATGCTTTGGAAGCCTGGGTCAAAATTCTATGTAATAAAGTTAATAAAGGAAAAATAATAACCAAGGTGATGGGACACATATTCCAACTTGAATGTTGGGAAAAACATCCTAGTGTGGGTGTTAATTTTGTTTATTATGGCTAAGGAAATTGGCAAAGGCTTTGGAAAGGAAAAGTGGCATTAATTGACATTTTATTTATGAAAATAATGGAAATTAGGAGAAAATGAAGGTGAAAGGTCATAGGTTGCATGTGAGGAGGAAAATGAAGGAAAAATAGTGGAAATTTAAGAAACTAGAGGCCTCATTAATAAAAATACTTCGAAGGATCAATTCACATCCTTTCTTACAATACAACCTTTTGTTAGTTCAGTTTTGGAGCTCTCTCTCTCTCTTATACTATTGGACACTTAGAGTATTCTTGCAACATTCTAGCATTAGGGAAAGAAGTAAAAGGAAGGAAAAGAAAGAAAGAGGAAGCAAGGATCAACCAAGGAAGAGTAGGATTCAAGCGGCTACAATGGGATTACTTGTAGGTATCTAGTCACATGTATGATTTCCTTGCTAGTTTTGGCATGCATGGTACATACATGTGTGTTTTTAGTTCTCTTGTTTTTATTGGCATGGGCCTTGCCAGGTGTGAAAGTGTTTCTTAGCCTTGCCTTTGCATTTCTGGATAATCATGGTGTGATGGGGTTCTCTTGTTTTGGTTGAGTTGTATTTCCAGATGGATTCGAAGTTGAGTGGGGTGGTCGTAGGATTAATCACAAGGCCTAGGAGTCCTTGGTGGGATATATGATAAAGCATGGTTGTGAGTACCCTTGATTGGGCCTAGGAATCCCTTGACTAGTAATGGTAGGATACATGGTAAATCCTAGAGGGTGGAGACCTTGTAGGCCTAGGAATCCCTTGATTGGTAATTGTGGGATACATGGTAAATCCGAGAGGTGGAGACAGACAAATTCCTTGCGGTTTAGGTGGAGAGATTGGAGGTATCCATGCTTGCTTAGGGCCTAATGATCTGATGGGATTGTAGTAAAGCCTAGTTGTATTGATGAGGGTTTTGGGCCTAGGAATCCCTTGGTGGATATATAGTAAATTCCAAGGAAGCCTTGATTGGTTTTGTTGTGATTCCCACATTCATTCTTGGAATATGGCACGAGGGTGATTGGATGAAATAAATATTTGGTTTAGCCCAATCTGTGGTCTGGTCATTCATGGAAGTCGCTAACTTGGTTGGCTTATGCATTCATTAATAACAACTCCCTTTCCTTTGATATTTCACTTGGGAATGCACTTGTTAATATGTGGTTTTTATGGATGTTCTACTCTTGTTATTTTGTTGGTTATATGCTGGTTATAAGCATGGTTCATGACAGACTTTGGTTATGGATCTGTTGAAGCCCCAAAATTCTGATGCAACAACATGGGGGATAACCACCCAGTCCAGACCTCGAAAGCATCTCCTTTTCTGTTTGGTGTGGTGGCTCCGACTGGGGATAATGGGACCAGTTTCCCAACTAGAATTGATATGATAATGATGTTGGGTTGATATAAGGTATAATGGAAAATACTCTAAAAATGATCTGTTTAAGTGGTAAACACATGCATCTGTTTATTCTAACATTATATTACTATATACCTGGGAATTACTCAAATCGTGTTATCTACAAAGATGTCTTAAAACAAAAGCTAATAAATATCATTCAATTGCTATAATATAAGAAATCATTTAAAGATAGTTATTTTGACTAAATAGTTAGGCAAAATAATTATGAAAAATATATCGCATATATCAATTGATCATGTATTCAATAAGAAATTACAGCTGAAACATTTATACAAAAGTGCTTTGATGTTTAAACTATAACTCAGATTTCCTACATAACACAATATAAGAAAGAGTACTGCTAATTCATAAACGAAACACGATCATAAGATAAAAGTACCAGATATGAAAGGTCCTACTCATGAGATCAGCAATATTGATCCACTTCTTTTCAATCAAATATACTCTAAGAGTACAAAAATGCAAGTTCAGTAGAGTATGCTTCAATATCCAAGAAAATTAGATCATGTTCCAATTATCTCATCAAAACATTCACAAAAGTACAGAAGTGCAATCTCTTGCAAAGTGTTTTTGATAAAATCCTGGACCCCTCTCTAAATGCATGAGAGAGGTTTAAATAATACACATATGTTTCAAAAATAGATTATTACATAAAAAGATGAGGAGGTTTCAAACAACCTTCCTCAAAATAAGTGAAATAAAAACTAAAATAAAAATAAATGATGACAAGCTTCTTCAAATTGAATGGTCCTATTCAGCCATTCGGTCCTTGAGCTCGCAGATGTCTAGTCGTTGAGCTCATAGATGTCTATCATTATCTTAACCTTGGGAGGTTGGCCAATTCTAGATCTCAATTACCCCGTGAATACAACATCAGTGAGAGGTGGCACCATCTTTTGAGAAGAATTATTTAAATAGTGTAGAGTCATCCAATGACTGTGTGGTTTTAGCAGAAAATGCCAGTAGGTTTCCCAATCAAGCTTAGAAAGTTGCTTGATTGCTTCTACATTTGTTTGGGAAGTTTATTTCCATTGTTCTTATAACTATTTAATGTCTGCGAGAGCTTCTGGTCTGCATTCTCTGATAAGATTAGTAGTGTGGAGGTTTTCATTGATAGCTTCAATGATGTTGTTCGCTATACTAGTTGCTCTTGCTGTTGCCCTTTTCGCCTGTTTTAATTGAATGTCCTAGTCTGTAAATAATATCTCCTTTGGGACTCTTCGATCTTTGGTAGATCGAGCTTTTTTCCTTCTTTAGATTCTTTCCAACTAATGAATTTTGATATCATTTTATTTAGCTCCTCATATTCTAATCTTTGATCAATCACTTGATTGTTTAATTTATCACTTGATTCACAATAAGGATTGATCAATGAAATTCTTTGATAGAATATTTCCTGCTATTGTGCCAAAAGGGAATTTAATTCAAGAGCCTCTTTAATGAATTCATCTATTTGAGGATTGTCTTTGAATTTATCAAGTATAACTTGCATTTGGTAAATCTATGTGTTCTTCTCTGCAATGTCTGTCTGATGTTTTATTCTCATTTGCTCAATTTTTTTTTGAAGTCGTGTTAGTTGTATTTCTGCTTTCCTATTGGTGCTTTGTCTTTCTTTCTCATGTTATTGTGTAAGGAGTAGAACTCTTTCTTCTTTTTCTTTTAGTAATAGTCAAACTTCTGATTCCTTATCGATTGTTGCAGTTGCATAAGCTCCTAAAAATTGCGATAGATTTGTAAGGTTTTCAGATGGATCAATGGGGGTGTTTGTCCACACTACCTCCTTTGGCTCACTTCCAAGAGTTGCTGTGACTGATATATCCAATTTTATTTTCTTTCTTTGCCTTTTGACTATAGTCTTATGTGTAGGATTGTAGAATATGTCGAGTGGCGGTATTTCTTCAACCCTCAAAACAATTTCAGAAGTTGGGTGTGTCAAGATGACTTCAATATATTGAGTAGTTACAATTTCTTTTATTGTTGCTTCTAGATTTACAACTTGCTGAGTGTGTTGTGGAGTCTAGAATCCAGAAGTCCCTTCAAGACTGGTCTCTATTTGGAGCTTTTTATTAAATTTCTCCCACTCCTATTCCAGATTGATAACTGGGATCTTTTCTGTTTCAACCTGTGGTGAACCAGTCTCCATGTGCTCTTCAATTGAGACCTTCTTGGTCATTTCTTCAAGATTTTCCTCTGTGTCTTGTTCAGGGTCTTCCTCGGGGCTTCCTTCTTTATTCTTAGATTGGTGTTTAGAGTCTTCTAAACCTTGAACTAACTTTTCTTGTGATTCCTCATCAGAATTGTGCTTGGAACTCTCCTCCAGGCTTATGTTGGGAGTAGGTTCTCTTACTTCTTTGATTTGTAATAGGTCCAAAGGGACCTGTTTGAGCCTTTTATTTCCATATATGTGGAATTATTTGAGGTCCTCTAGGTCTATTTTTAATGACGCTAAATGAAAAACTTGTAAAAATGTCTCATCTTGCTCAAAGAAATCATCAAACTCATCATCTTCAGGCATGAACTACCTAATTTTTACCATAGCAGTGAAACTCTTAGCAATCTTGTTGGGGTCATACTGTCTACTTGGCATGGTAGCTAGGTTTAGAGCTATGATGTTCTGTATTTCTTTAGATGCATGCCCAAGATCATGCAACACGAAAGCACCACATTGTAATGGGAAGGTTGGCCAGATGGATTTCTTCTGCTCTTTAAGGGTTTTGGTTATACCATCACCCACTGTCTGATAAGAAATCTCTCATGCCAGTAGTTTATCCAGAACATAATATGGGAGAACATGGGGAGATGTAATACTCCCGAAAACTCTGATATAAGTGAACAATTCCTCACCAAACCATATTTCCATCGGCAAGATGTCTATCTTTTCTTCCTCTGAAAGCCTGGGGGATTTCTTATTAAAAATGGTCTGATAAATAGGCAACATGACACCATGACAAATCTTATAAAAATGGGAGCCAAACTGTGATTCCCATAGTATTTTATGATAAACATGGATGGGTGTAGGATCCTTAAAGTCCATTTCCAACCCATGTTTATGTAAGCAAAAACATATAGCATCCATGACATAAGCACTCATGTAAAAGGGAGGGATAACCTGAGTGGAGACAATTCTATTACGCCTATATTCTCTAATGGCCATGGCTAAATTATTCGACAAAATAGTAATACAGTTAAAAATGGTAGCACTTACAATTGCATCAATCAAGGGAACCCATTCAATGGAAAACGTGGTGGTATTAGCTTTTCCGAATAGCCTACACAACATTGCAGCTGCAAAGTTGTGTGGGGCTGACAGAGATGCGATGGGGTACATACTGGTTCTCTCCCATCTAAACTTGTTGGAGCTAGATCTCCAATTCTACATAACGTCCATTGGATCTTCATTCTCTTTGAAAAAATGCTCGATAAAATCTTTTTCATAGATGTTCTGTGGCTGCGGAAGATGGTACATCTAGCTCAAATTGTCTTCTTTGAATGATCTCATAACATCTTGCCTAGATTTTTTGAACGTTCTTTCTAAAACATCCAATTCATCAATAATCCAACTTACCATATCTATGTATGGTAAGATTTTTAGTCTTGCAGCAATCCTATGTAGGAAAGAGCACATTGCTTTGAAGTAAGAAGCATCGGATGATGTCGTGGCATCTTCTGTTTCCTTAGTTTCCAGGGGCCTTGGGTTTTCTTCCTCTAGTAAATTGTACATCACCTCCCAAGATGTAGTCCCGCCATCTTTATTACAAGTGGTATCAGAGAATAGTGGTTGCATCTCTGAATGCTCGGGCATAGTAGTCTCTGCAGTCTTGTTTCCTTTCTTAACCATTTTTGTGAGAGTTGTGTTCTTCAAAAACTTCCTGAAATTCAGGAAAATGGAGAAAACAGGATAAAAATACAGAGCGGTAAATGTAAGTGAAAACACGATTAATGTAGTAAATTTTGAAAGCACGTAAGGATGGAGATTTTATTTCAAACACAAATAAGAAAGATATCTATCATCTCGAGCCGTTAAATGAATAAATGCCTTTAAACCTCATTAACTATGCATTAAGGCTTACACAAGATTTTCTTTATGTCTTGTCAAAATATTGCATCGCATGTTTCAAACTGATATTTCCGATTGGTTTGAATTATGCGTGATACTGATTCTTGCGATTGCGATGAATTGGACTATCACAAAGCACAAAGATCACAAATCGCAAAGATCACAAATCACAAAGATCGCATAAATCATAAATCGGGAAGATCGCAAATCACAAATTGGGAAGATCACAAATCACAAATCGCAATATTGGAGATTATGAATAGAGCAATTCAAAGTTGCTTTAATGTTTTGCAATTTGTGATGAGTGGCATTCCTTTTTCCTTTTTGAGTGTGTTTCCTTTATGTGGTGGCTTATTTCATTAAATAGATATTTACGATATGTAGGACCTGAATATAGTTTTATAATAGTTTTAATATTCCGTCGGGTTTGAATTACATCATATTTTGCATTTTCTTGTGGTTTGTATGTTTGTTCTTTTAAAAAAGCCGGGATGCAATTGCGATAAATATTTTAAAGAATAGTTTAAGCCTTAAGTTGTTGGAAATAATACTGAGAGGGGGGGGGGGGGGGGTGAATCAGCATTATCAGATCAGTAAAAACTTTCCAATTTCATGCTCAGAAATATATACGCGACTTTAATTAAGTGAACCCGCGTGTACACGCGACTGTGTCTAATGCAACTAGCGTATACCCAGAGATCTTATAATTCAGTTAGCTTAATCTTCTGTAAATGCATCAGAACATTATTAAGCATATTAACAGTAAACAGGTGCAGTATAACAGAACAGAACATCACACAAGAGCCACACACATGAACACCATGATATAAGGTGGAAACCCAATGTGGGTGAAAACCACCTGCTGCAATTCGTCTCTTTCTTCTTTAATGAGAAACTTCTTTTACAATGTACTGGTGCAGTCCTTTACCAGTACGCAGGCTACAACCTGCAGAGGGCTACAACCCTCTCTCGTTTTCCAACTACTTCTGGAAGGGAGCTACAACCCCCTCAGCTCTTGTACTAGCTGATCCATTTACTAGTACGTAGGTGCTGACCCTACAACCTTCAGGGACCACGTTTCATCAATTTTCAGACTGGATCCAAGAGTACAAAACAAACATTACTGCAATACAATCATCAACTTATACTTGCATCATAATTCATTAAACAACCAAATACTGAATCACTGAAACCCTGTCATCAAGAACACAGAACCCAAACCAGAGCCCAGAACTCTGCAACAACCACCAGAATCAGCAGCAACCTGAAATATCAAATCTTATTATGCATACGCTACTTCACTGTACCAAAACCGCGTGTATACGTGCTTTCACCAAGGGCAACCCGTGTGCAGATCTAGAAATAGTTTCTTATGCCTTCGCTGTCAGATCCGACCCTTGCCAAGCGTCCCGAACAGATAAACAGTAATACCAGATCTTCTCACTTCGTCAGACACACATAGCTTACACCTTTGCCTAATGATCTTCTCCTTATATAGCCTTAGGTACTTCACAATACCACGGTCCAAAACCATAGTAACACAATACCATCAACCTCAAAACGAGGGATCGACACGCCCGTCGAGACACCATGGTCCGAAACCATAGGCACAACTTCCAAGGACTAACCGCCACGGACCAAAGGTACTTTTCCACATACACGCTCTTTTACTGAAGCCAACCTGCGTGTACACGCGACTTGGGCTTAATGAACCTGCGTGTATGAACTTTCTTGGCCTGCTGTACTAAGATCTGTCTTCTGATTAAGTTGCCATCACCTGTACCAACCTCTGAGTGAGTTGCCATCAAGGACAACACTTGAATCATAATGCCAACAATCTCCCCCTTTGGACTTGATGGCAACCACCACACCAAGTCACTCTCCCCCTTTGACATCAAGGGCAAAGGGCGGACCAAGATATTCTCTTCTTTGGTATACCTTCTACTGTCCATACTGCTGACCATACTCCCCCTGAGTACATGCTGAAGTTTCTGATTTGGCTCCCCCTTTGTATATGCCAAGTTGTATCAATCCATCCATGCTCCCCCTGAGCAGATGCAGGTTCTAAGACCAGCCATTCAGATCTGTACCATAAGCATCAGCCTGCAATACTATTCCTTTGATCAAACAACAAGATGTATCATTTAGTTTCATCAGCAACTTCTAACCATAATGCCAACAATGAATTATTTGAAGTATATGCTCCCCCTGAATGTGAGCCAACCATGACTGAACCATCTCCTGAGTCTGTTCTGCTCCCCCTGAGCCTGAGCCAACCATGACTGAACCTGGGTCTGTTCTACTGCCCTTTCTTCATATACGCGACTTTGCAGCCTGTAACTCGCATATATACGCGACTTGTCTTCGTTATATCAGCGTATGCAAGATGGAATACTGAATTTCATCACTTTCAGATTCCCCTGTGTCTTTTATGTCTGCTGTCTGAATTATGCCACACCTTTCTGTCTCTGTCTTCTTCAATTCCTGCAACTGTGATGATGTATGGTCCTCTTGTCTTGAATTTTGAAATCTGCTCCTGCATTCCCTTGCTTTATGCCCATAGTTTTTGCATGTATAACACCTTACATTTTTCATGTTCCTTCTATCACAATCAATTGCTTTGTGTCCATATGCATTGCAGGCAAAGCAATATCCTCTGAAATACCTGGGATGCGATGATCTTTCTTGAACCATTCTACTTCTACATCTGGCTACAACATGTCCAAGATTATGACATACATAACATTCAACATTATTCAGTGGAGGAAATAATCGTCTATCACGTCCATAGTTAGGAGTAAAGGATCTTCCTTGAGGAATTTCTTTCCTTGGTTGTTCCTTATTGAGCATTTCAGATTTCTCATTAGAGTTTCTTGCCTCACCTTGTGAACTAGATTCACCTTCAACATATTCATGAAAACCAAGACCAGTCTTGATAGCAGGAGACCTTTGACTATTAAGAATATCATCCAAGACTTTAGTACTATCTTGAAATCGTAAAAGCTTATCCTTTTCTTCTATTTTACCTTTCAAGATATTTACCTCAACTTGATGTTGTTCTTCCTTTTTCAGATATTGATTCCTTAGGTCTTCTTCAGCTTTTCTTCCTTCTTCCACTTGTCGCTTTAGTTTGGTCACTTCATGTTCCTGATCTTCAAGATCTTCTCTATTCTGTTCTCTTGATTTTTTAAGATCTTCTTTTAGAGAGAGGATCTTTGATTCAAGTCTCTGAATAGTTGTACTCTGATCCTTTACTATATCCTGCAATTGCTCCCTTACCCTGATTTCTGTCTCCAATTGTTCTTTTAATTTGGCAACTTCTTCAGTTTCTGCATTCTTCTCTTCATGTGCCATGAGACTTTTAATATCTTCGCTATTATTGGATGAAGCATTCTTCTTCTTATGTGCCATGAGACTTCTAATATCTTCACTATCATTGAATGAACTTTTAATATGGTTATAATAGCTTCTACCATCTTCTTCAGATATCTTTCCTTTGTTATGAGGACATCTAGCAGCATAGTGACCAACTCTACCACATAGAAAACATTTGAAAGGTAGCTTACCTTTGAACCATCCAGTTCCTCGTTCAAGATTCTTGACAAAATTTACCTCATCTTCTTCCTCTGACACTTCGAATGCGGCCTCTGGTGGTACCTCTTGTCACATTTCAAAAGCAGTTAAGATCCCGTGAAGCTGTGACATGGTGATTTTCTGTACATTCTCCTTTTCTTCTATGGCAGATACTTTAGAATCAAATTTAGTAGACAGAGATCTCAAAACCTTTTCAACTAAGACAACTTCCTCAAATTCTTCACCCAGATCCCTCATACAATTCACAATCTCATCCATACGCAGGAAATAATTAGCTATGCTTTCATTACTACGCATCTTAATAGTTTCATACCGGATTCTGAGAGTTTGAAGCTTTGTTCTTTTTACCTGATCATCTCCTTCGTAGCTTGTAATGATTTTGTCCCATATTTCCTTAGCTGATTTGAAATGCATGATCTTCATAAATTCTGATTGAGTCAAACTACTCAATAGGACAGTAACAGCTTTGGCATTGAGCTCATATTGCTTTTTATCTGCTGGATCTGTAGGAGTTGCTGATGGGAATTTGTATCCTCCTTCTACGATTCCCCAAACCTCTGCTCCAAGTGATTGTAGATATGCAGTGGTTCTTATCTTCCAGTGAGTGAAATTGTTCCCGTCAAAGACTGGTGGCCTGATGTGTGCCTCTCTTTCTGGATTAGCCATTCTGATGGATCTTTTCCTTCAAGCGATCAAGCTTCCTCTGAAGGACCTGCTCTGATACCAATTGTTGGAAATAATACTGAGAGGGGGAGGGGGTGAATCAGTATTATCAGATCAGTAAAAACTTTCCAATTTCATGCTCAGAAATATATACGCGACTTTAATTAAGTGAACCCGCGTGTACACGCGACTGTGTCTAATGCAACTAGCGTATACCCAGAGATCTTATAATTCAGTTAGCTTAATCTTCTGTAAATGCATCAGAACATTATTAAGCATATTAAAAGTAAACAGGTGCAGTATAACAGAACAGAACATCACACAAGAGCCACACACATGAACACCATGATATAAGGTGGAAACCCAATGTGGGTGAAAACCACCTGCTGCAATTCGTCTCTTTCTTCTTTAATGAGAAACTTCTTTTACAATGTACTGGTGTAGTCCTTTACCAGTACACAGGCTACAACCTGCAGAGGGCTACAACCCTCTCTCGTTTTCCAACTACTTCTGGAAGGGAGCTACAACCCCCTTAGCTCTTGTACTAGCTGATCCATTTACTAGTACGTAGGTGCTGACCCTACAACCTTCAGGGACCACGTTTCATCAATTTTCAAACTGGATCCAAGAGTACAAAACAAACATTACTGCAATACAATCATCAACTTATACTTGCATCATAATTCATTAAACAACCAAATACTGAATCACTGAAACCCTGTCATCAAGAACACAGAACCCAAACCAGAGCCCAGAACTCTGCAACAACCACCAGAATCAACAGCAACCTGAAATATCAAATCTTATTATGCATACGCTACTTCACTGTACCAAAACCGCGTGTATACGCGCTTTCACCAAGGGCAACCCGCGTGCAGATCTAGAAATAGTTTCTTATGCCTTCGCTGTCAGATTCGACCCTTGCCAAGCGTCCCGAATAGATAAATAGTAATACCAGATCTTCTCACTTCGTCAGACACACATAGCTTACACCTTTGCCTAATGATCTTCTCCTTATATAGCCTTAGGTACTTCATAATACCACGGTCCAAAACCATAGTAACACAATACCATCAACCTCAAAACGAGGGATCAACACGCCCGTCGAGACACCATGGTCCGAAACCATAGGCACAACTTCCAAGGACTAACCGCCACGGACCAAAGGTACTTTTCCACATACACGCTCTTTTACTGAAGCCAACCTGCGTGTACACGCGACTTGGGCTTAATGAACTTGCGTGTATGAACTTTCTTGGCCTGCTGTACTAAGATCTGTCTTCTGATTAAGTTGCCATCACCTGTACCAACCTCTGAGCACCTGTACCAACCTCTGAGTGAGTTGCCATCAAGGACAACACTTGAATCATAATGCCAACATAAGTATTATAAAAGGTTAAATGCTATCTTTAATTCTTTTAAGGGGGTTTCTCTTATCGCATCTCGCGGATCTTGTCTCATGATTAACCTTTGCTACCTTAGATCTTGCGATTTGTGATAAAGTGTGATGCCTAATCATGAATTGACATGGTTTCATATCTTAGTTTATCCAAAGTTTCATTCTCAATGGTTTCAAAAAGGAAAGCTCTTATTTGCTAAGTTTTTTGAAATTTTTAAAAGGGCTCCCATTTATTAATACAATACTATCTATTAATATAATAAATGGTGGGGTTGTTGAATAGTACAACAATTGGTGATTCATTGGAAGAACCAGTTATCTATGATAATTTTTTGAAATTTCTAAAACTTTAAAAATAAAAATCGTTCAGGAAATAGGAATGGCATGAAATTTAAGATAAGTAACATTTCTCTGAAATAATAAAAACAAACTCACCTAATTATAATTCATTTGATATCCTCTTCAAAATGAAAATTCCTTTGTCTATATCAGTCTTTACTTAGTTTAAAGATAAAGTAGGGGGCTCTTGCAGATCAACTTTTAGATGTACTCATTTGTCACAAGTAGAGCCTCTGCTGCCAGCAGGCATCCATAGCCTTGACAGGGTTACCTTTTAACCATCAATGATTCAGTGTCCCATCTAGATAAGAGTGCAATTTTTAGAGATAAATTCATAATCATATACTTATTCTCCTATTTTTTTTCTTTTTAAAATAGTTTATTATTATTTTATTTTTTTTAGAATTTTTCTTTTTTATTACTGAAAATTCGTTGTCTTGGTTTGGTGGCGAAATAATGACAATGCCATTCATTGGTTATAATTCAACTGAACAAGCTAGCTCGTGATGAGACCCCTTGTCTTATGATTAAGATAATCACAAGCCATTACCCTATTTTGATATGCAGTATTAGTAATGTCAATCTATTATTCGCGTATGAACATGGTAAGTCAGCTCTTGATGAGACCTCTTATGTTTTAAGTTTTAGTATATTTTAGAATTACACTCTAAAAAGAGAAAAGTTTACTGGATGGGGAGAATCATTGACTCCTTAAGAGTTTCTGGATGACAATTATAGAGTTAAAGATGCTTATCTGTAGGGAGTCTTTACTCTGTTAAATATACTTTTCTTGGCTGATAATAGAGAAAAAGTCTCTTTATAAAGTTGAGGTTTCACAAAGAATAAATAATTTTAGTGGAAACAAGAAGATTTTAGAGAGATAGAACCTAGTTAATTTTCAGATGTTATAATTATTTCCTTAACAATCTCTACTTATACAAGAGAAAAATCAAAATATTTGAAGATATTTTTTATTGTAAGGCCAAAAGTAAATACTATTTAACTTTTATTTTCCTAGGAAAACTAAAGGCGATAGTGCACATGGCATAAAAGAGGTTATCTTCTATGAAAAATATTTCTTCAAAATATGCCCATTTACAGGCAGAGAATCTCTCTTTCTTGATAAATCTTGCAATGGAAACATTGATGGGTCGATTTTTTCTGCAATCTAAAATGGTCCAAGCCACATTCTTTGGAATTTGGTTTGCTTACCTTTCTCCTTGTGTGCTTTATCCCACTTCAATACAAGGTCTCCAAGTTGAAAAGATTTAGGACTTATAGAATTTGCATCAAAGGAAGATTTAACTAACTGTTGATGATGGGCATGTATGATTTTGGCTTTCTCTCTTTCTTCTTTGAGTTTGAGGATTTGTGATTTCCTTAATTGCAAAGAAGAGGAAGGATTTTATTCAATAAATTGAACTAGGGCTAAAGAGGGAATAACTACATTTGTAGGAAGGACAACTTCTTTCCCATAGACCAAATTAAATGGAGAAGTGCCTATTGAGGCCTTCTGTGTTATCTGATCTACCCATAGAGAAAATGTTAGAGATTTATGCTAGTTTCTTTGACTTTGATCAATAGTTCGTTTAATGATCCTTATGAGGTTTTTATTGGTTGATTCAACTAAACCATTTCCCTGAGGATAATATTTAGTAGAATATTTAAGTTTAAAACCTCTTTTGAGAGCACATTTTGTCATAGTGTTGCCTATGAAATAAGATGCATTGTCAAACATCAGGGTAGTTGGTAGGCCAAATCTGGTAATAATAAATTAATCAATAAATTTGATAATGTTCTCAGAATTAGATACCTTTAGTGGAATTGCTTCCACCCATTTAGTAAAGTAATCAGTAGCTGTAAGGATGTATCTATGTTGCTTTGAAGAGTGAGGAACGATCTCACCTATTATGTCCAGTCCCCATTGTTCAAATGGTTGTTCAATGTTGAGCAACTATAATGGAAATGTGGGTTTCCTTTGTCTTCCAGCAGCATTTTGACATGTTTTGCACTTCCTTTCCTATTCATGTGCATATTTGAAAAAGGTTGGCCAATAATAGCCAGCATGAAGGATTTTATGTGTTGTTGTGTTTGCTCTAAAATGTCCACCAGCTAGTCCATCATGGAGTTCCTACAAAACCATTTCTGCCTCAGATCTTTCAAGCCACCTTAGTAAAATAGAATCATAATTCTTTCTAAACAAAACATCATTGAGGATTTCGTATTGCTTTGAATTTAATCTCAAACCCTTTTTCTTTTGTAACTGAATTGCATAGGGGCGTATCCATTTTTCAAATAAAAGATGATATCAACATATTGAGATTCAGTATTGTTGAGGCTTACCTCAGATATTTGTATATCATCGCCTGAATCTTCTAGTGCTAGTAAGTTGTAAGCTCTAGCTAACATTCTACAAAAACCTTGACCTCTAACAATTTTAGCTAGTTTGATTTTGACATCATATTCTTGCAGTGCAGTTAACCAATTGGTCCTTTTTTCTCCTACTTCTCTTTGCACCAGTAATTGCCTTACTGCTGGGAATGGAACTATGATTTTGTTGTGAGTTTTAAGGAGAAATGGTCTGAAGTGCTTTATTGACTTAAAAACAGCAAAGGCCTATTTTTCCATAGCAGAGTAATTTAACTCAGCACCTTGTAGATTTGAACTAAAAAATGAAATTGGTGCTTCAATCTGTTGATCGTTGAGTTGTGTCAAAACGACAACA
This sequence comes from Pinus tabuliformis, assembly GCA_031772625.1. NCBI lineage: Eukaryota > Viridiplantae > Streptophyta > Pinopsida > Pinales > Pinaceae > Pinus > Pinus tabuliformis. Next base: position 1,576,390,007 of record CM062804.1, read on the forward strand.
TATGGTGTTTATGATGCAAATGCATATAAAATAAAATTATTGGAAAATTTGGGAGTTGTCAGGGAGGGATCATTGATAGCAACTTGTTCGATTAAATCAAATGCTTCTCTTTCATTGTGACCCCACTTGAAAATTGAATTTTTCTTAATCATAGACTGTAAAGGTAAAACTATCTGTGAAAAGTCAGGGACAAATCTTTTTACAAAATTTATTTGACCAAAGAAGGATTGCATGGATTTCTTATTATGAGGTAAGGGGATTTTCTCAATTTCCTTAATCCTTTCTAGATCAATATAAATACCCTTTTTTGATACGACAAACCCTAAAATCTTTCCTTCGCTTAAGGAAAAATAAGACTTTTTTGGATTGAGCGAGATCCCATATTTTTTACATCGTTCAAAGATCTGCTTGAGGTCGTTCAAATGGCTGCTTCTCTTCCTGGAATAGATAGTGATATCATCCAGGTAAATACAAATTGATTTTTTAATGTGTCCTTCAAAGGCTATATCCATAGCTCTTTGAAATGTGGCACCTGCATTAATCAAACCAGAAGGAATTTTTTGATAAGCGTTCCCCATTTAGTTTTGAACGTCGTTTTTAATCTATCATCTAGGTGAACCAGGATTTGGTTATATCTCGAAAACCCATCGAGAAAAGACATGAACTCAAAATCAGCTATTGACTGCAACACTTGTTCCATGGTTGGCAAAGGGAAATTGTCTTTCTGACATGCTTTATTCAAATTTCTGAAATTTATGCATATGCAAATGTCACCATTCTTCTTTCTAAAAGGCACTAAATTGGATACCCATTTCAAATTCCTAATAGGAGATATGATTCTAGCCTTTAGGAGTTTATTCAACTCTGATTTGATTTTACTTTCAAGGTTCAGGTGAATCTTCCTTAGCTTCTTCTACACTAGTTTAACATTAGAGATCATAAGAATGGTGTGTTGTATGACAAAAGTATCATAAGTTTTGAGATCAGAATAATCTGAGGCAAAGATACCATTGTATTTTTTCAACGATTAGATGAATGATGTTCTTTCATCATAGGATAGACCAAGGCCAAGATTAATGTTCTGAGGCTTGTCATCAGTTCCAAGGTTTACTAATTCAAATCTCAGATTTGAGCTGTGGATTTTGGAACTAGTTACGTTCTTAAATCTGTTTTTGAGATCATAAAGATCTTCTAACTTGACTAAAGAATTAGGTATTGGATTTTCCTTAGCTTTCTATTTTAACTGAATATCATGCTCATTTTCATCTATGATTTGGTCATCCTAAGACCCCCCTGATGTTAGAAAATTAACAATATCATAATCATCATTGAAGACTCGCCAATTAGTGACATTGTTAGGAATGGATGGTCTAAAAATTAACTCAATGGAAAACCTATCAGGACTATAATCCTCAGATGGTATGAGTTTTGATGCAACATTAGCTAACAGATCTGCACTGGCATTTTGTATTCTAGGTACAAGAGAAATATTAAATGCCAAAAAATGAGATGTAAGATCCTGGACTAATGATTGATAATGTTTAAGATGTCTAGAAAGGCAGTGAATAGTATTTCTTACCTGTTTAATGATAATTTTTGAATCTCCAAAAACCTGCAGGTATTTGATGTTGAGGCCAATTTCTTTATATAGTCCTTGAACCAATGCCTCATATTCTGTGGTATTATTTGTACATTCAAATTCTAATGTGCAAGTTAATATGGTTTTTTCTCCATCTGGGTTGATTAAAATGTAACCATTTCCTACACCATCATTATGTTTGGAACCATCAAAGTATAATGTCCAAAATAAAGTATTTACTACATGTTTATTTACAAAATTTGTACATTTGGAAGCATCTGTTTGTGAGAAATTTTCAATCTGTGAGGTGACATCATTATCCAAATAGGGAGACTCACGTGCTTTAAATTTCCCTAAAGGTGACTTAGTCGAATAGTTTCCAATAATGTTAGTATTGGATGCTACAGGCTCATTATCACCTTCCAATTTAGTCATTGTGTGTTTCATGTGTTTCTCTCAATCAACTCTAATTTGATTTGGCTTACCATTATATGGTAGCCACATGTGAGACCAGTCTGTAGAAAAATATCCATGGAGCTTCTCAAACCAGTCTCTACTTAGAATTAGACCATAGAATTCAGGAATTTCGGCGTCTAATATATGAATTATTTGATAGACTTTGGGATTTGAGGAAAGTCGAATGCTAACTGAATTTATTTCCCCTAAGACCTCTACCTTATTTCTATCAAGTTGAACTATGTGAACAATAGACTTTTGAGGAGTGACATTCAACTTAGCACAGACTGTTTTCGACATTATATTAGAAGAGGCTTCTGAGTCAATCAAACAATTGTGAAGGTTTCTATTGAAAATTTCATAATTTAAGAGGAAAGGAGGTGTGTGTGAGAGAGATCAGTCACTGATAAGGATATCATTTGTAGGATCGACCTTGTTTGAAGGAGTAGGGGGTTTACCCATGCCTTTAACAGCTTTAGATACAACAGCAGTAGGTAGGGGTGAAGTCAAAACTGCATTTAGTTCTCTAAGAAAAAATTTATGTTGTTGCTTTAGCTTGCTAAGTTCATGAAGAGAAATATTAGCCCTAGTCTTCTTCATGTCTTCCACAATATTATACTCCATGGTATCAGTAACTACCAGGGTCTTTGATGTAGATGGAATATTTGATGAAGATGGATTTGGCTATGAAGCCTTAGGAGAAGACTCTTTGCTAAGTGCTCTTTCCTTAGCAGTAGGATTTGAAGTTTTCTACTTTTGATTTAACTAAGTTGTATCAGCAGGCCCTTTACTTCTGGTGCTAATAGGTAAAGCTTCTTGTTATTCTTCGTTTGGAAGGATAAAGTCCCACATCCCATTTAGTTTGACCACTTCTTCTTCTTCTGTTTCTTCATCAGTCATAGTGTTCTCTTCTTCCTCTTCTTCTAAGTTGGACTCAGCATTAGATATGGTATTTGGTGGTTGAGAACTAGAAGACTAATTTCTCCTAAAAGATCTGAAAGGTTTTTTAGGAGCAGAGGATTCAACAACCTGTTTCTTCATTTCAACCATTTCATTAGACATGGTTTTCAATACTTTCTGAAGGCCTTCTAGATCAAAAGGATATTTCGGGGCTTTTTTCTTAGAATCATCTCTAAAAGTCAAATTTTTAGTTTGTTTGTCTTCCTGAGATGTCTTATTTTCAAGAGAAATTATGTGTTTCTCAACAGAAAGAGATTCCTTCATGTTCTTGGCCAATGTGGCCAAATTCGCTCTATCTACAAAAAGGGCTATATTGGAAGGAAGGGAAGATATGTACCACTCAATTTTCACATCAACACCAGGGGTTGACGCAGTTGGAATTTTATTGAGTAGTTTATTGAATCGAGAGTTGAAATCTTTGACCTTTTCTTTTGTTTTAGCCTTAAGATTAGACAATTCATTGATGAGCGATGCAATGGTTCTGTCATCTCCAAACTTAGCTAGGAATTGTTCTTCAAACATATCCTAGCTAGTTATGGAGCGAGGAGGCAACAAAAAATACCAGGATCCTGTTGATCCTATAAGAGTGTATGGAAATAATCTAACGACATAGTCTTCTTCATCGACTCCATTTAAATTGATGGCCAACATATAGTTATGGAGATGTTCCTCTGTTGGTAGTCCATCATCATGATTAAATTTTGGAAACCATCTTTCAAGATGCTTAGGAAGAGGGTGAAGAGGAGACACCATTGCTACGACACCGGGATTATTCCATGGGTGAACTCGCGGTGGAGGTTATTTTCCTTCCATCATATTTTGAATGGATGAGATCATAAGAGGGGTTTGAGTGAATGAGGGTGTGGATGGAGTTTGAATTGAAGAAGAGGTAGGTTGGGTGCTAGGATTAGAAGAACTAGCTCCAGTAATTGGAATGGAAGATGTTGGAATTAGTGGCGGGAATGAAGGGGTTTGAGGTGGGGAATTGGATAAAACCTCGTTAGTGGATGTTATTGATTCATTCTTCTTGGTTTTCTTTTAGAAAGAAGATACGGGAAATTTGAAAGGAGGAATTCTAGTCTTCTCGCTTTGAGAATGAGTCAAGATTCGTCTTGGTTGTAGAACCAAGGAAATGCTTCCTTCAGATGACTGAGAACTTGTAGGATTTTCAGCTGAAATAGAGATTTTCTCTAACTTCTCTATCAAAGTCTGAACTTTTGGGGATTCAGGGTTGTATTTTGAAGAAAGTATTTTCTCAATTTCACTAGGAGATTTTGGAGAGGCTTGGTCAACGTCTGATCCTAGATTTGTTGTTCTAGATGGGGATCTAGAAGTTTGAAGAGGTCTAGAAGGGGAGTAACTCTTACGATGGCTTTTCACTTTATAATCACTTCTCTTTGCCATTCACAGTCATGGCCCTCCTTCTAGCTCCAAAATGTTGAAGCCCCAGAATTCTGTTGCAACAACATCAGGGATAACCACCTGGTCTGGACCCCAGAAGCAGCTTCTTTTTCGCTTGGTGTGGTGGCTTTGACTGGGGATAATGGGACCAGTTTCCCAGCAAGAATTGATATGATAATGTTGTTGGGTTGATATAAGATATAATGGAAAATGATCTAAAAATGATCTATTTAAGTGGTAAATGCATGCATTTGTTTATTCTAACATTATCTTACTATATACCCGAGAATTACTCAAATCATGCGACCTACAAAGATGTCTTAAAGAAAAACGTAATAAAGATAATTCAATTGCTATAAGATAAGAAATCGTTTAAAGATAGTTATTTTGACTAAATATCTAGGCAAAATAACTATCAAAAATATATCGCATATATCAATTGATCATGTATTCAATAAGAAATTACAACTGAAACATTTATACAAAAGTGCTTTGATGTTTAAACTATAACTCAAATTTCCTGCATAACACAATATAAGAAAGAGTACTGCTAATTCATAAACTAAACACGATCATAAGACAAAAGTACCAGATATGAAAGGTCCTACTCATGATATCACCAATATTGATCCACTTATTTTCAATCAAATATACCCTAAGATTACAAAAATGAAATTTCTATAGAGTATGCTTTAATATCCAAGAAAATTAGATCATGTTCCAATTATCTCATCAAAACATTCCCAAAAGAACAAAAGTGCAATGTCTTGCAAAGTGTTTTTGATAAAATCCTCGACCCCTCTCTAAATTCATGAGAGAGGTTTAAATAATACACATATGTTTCCAAAATAGATTATTACATAAAAATTTGAGGAGGTTTCAAACAACATTCTTCAGAATAATTGAAATAAAAACTAAAATAAAAATAAATGATGACAAGCTTCTTCAAATAGAATGGTCCTGTTCAACCATTCAGTCCTTGAACTCGTAGATGTCTATCATTGGCTTAACCTAGGGGGGTTGGCCAATTCTAGATCTCAATTGCCCCGTGAATACAACATCAGTGAGAGGTGCCACCATCTTTTGAGCAGAATTAGTTAAACAGCGTAGAGTCATCCAATGACTATGTGATTTCACTAGAAACCACCAGTAGGTTTCCCATTCAAGCTTAGGCAGTTTCTTGATTGCTTCTGCATTTTTTTGGGCAGTTTCTTTCCACTGTTCTTCTAACTGTTTAATGTCTGGGAGACCTTCTAGCCTGCATTCTCTGATAAGATTGGCAATGTGGAGGTTTTCATTGATATCTTCAATGATGTTGTTCGCTATACTAGCTACTCTTGCTTCTGCCCTTTCCGCCTATTTTAAATGAATGTCCCAATCTGTAAATAAGATGTCCTTTTGGGACTCTTCGATATTTGGTAGATCAGCCTTTTTTCCTTCTTCAGATTCTTGCCAAGTAATGAATTCTGATATCCTTTTATTTAGCTCCTCATATTCTAATCTTTGATCAATCACTTGATTGTTTAATTTGTCACTTGATTCATAATAAGGATTGATCAATGAGATTCTTTGACAGAATATTTCCTATTGTTGTGCCAAAAGAGAATTTAATTCAAGAGCCTCTTTAATGAATTCATCTATTTGAGGACTGTCTTTGAATTTATCAAGTATAGCCTGCATTTGGTAAATTTGTGTGTTCTTCTCTGCAATGTCTATCTAATGTTGTATTGTCATTTGCTCAAAATTTTATTGAATCTATCCCAGTTGTATTTTCTCTTGACTATTGGTGCTTTTTCATTCTTGCTCAATTTGCTTTATAATCAGTTCTCTTTGCCATTCACAGTCATGGCCCTCCTTCTAGCACCAAAATGTTGAGGCCCCAGAATTCCATTGCAACAACATCGGGGATAACCATCCTGTCTAGACCTCGAAAGCAGCGCCTTTTCCGTTTGGTGTGGCGTCTCCAACTAGGGATAATGGGACCAATTTCGCAGCAAGAATTGATATGATAATGATGTTTGGTTGATATAATATATAATGGAAAATGATCTAAAAATGATCTATTTAAGTGGTAAACACATGCATCTATTTATTCTAACATTATATTACTATATACCCGGGAATTACTCAAATCATGCGATCTACAAAATGTCTTCAAGAAAAAGGTAATAAAGATAATTCAATTGCTATAAGATAATAAAATTATCGTTTAAAGATAGTTATTTTGACTAAATAGCTAGGCAAAATAACTATGAAATATATATCGCATATACCAATTGATCATGTATTCAATAAGAAATTATAGTGGAAACATTTATACAAAAGTGCTTTGACGTTTAAACTATAACTCAAATTTCCTGCATAACACAATATAAGAAAGAGTACTGCTAATTAATAAACGAAACACGATCATAAGACAAAAGTACGAGATATGAAAGGTCCTAATCATGAGATCACCAATATTGATCCACTTATTTTCAATCAAATATACCCTAAGAGTACAACAATGAAAGTTCAGTAGAGTATGCTTCAATATCCAAGAAAATTAGATCATGTTCCAATTATCTCATCAAAACATTCCCAAAAGAACAGAAGTGCAATCTCTTGCAAAGTGTTTTTGATAAAATCCTGGACCCCTCTCTAAATGCATGAGAAAGGTTTAAATAATACACATATGTTTCAAAAATATATTATTACATAAAAAGCTAAGGAGGTTTCAAACAACCTTCTTCAGAATAAGTGAAATGAAAACTAAAATAAAAATAAATGATGACAAGCTTCTTCAAATGTGATTGTCCTATTCAACCAGGCGGTACTTGAGCTCGCGATGTCTATCATTGGCTTAACCTGGGGAGGTTGGCCAATTCTAGATCTCAATTGCCCCGTGAATACAACATCAGTGAGAGGTGGCACCATATTTTGAGAAGAATTAGTTAAACAGCGTAGATTCATCCAATGACTGTGTGGTTTCACTAGAAACCACTAGTAGGTTTCCCAATCAAGCTTAGGCAGTTGCTTGATTGCTTCTGCATTTTTTTGGGTAGTTTCTTTCCACTGTTCTTCTAACTGTTTAATGTTTGGGAGGCCTTCTAGCCTACATTCTCTGATAAGATTGGCAGTGTGGAGGTTTTCATTGATATCTTCAATGATGTTGTTCACTATACTAGCTTCTCTTGTTGTTGCCCTTTCCACCTGTTTTAACTAAATGTCATTGTTTGTAAATAAGATGTCCTTTTGGGACTCTTCAATCTTTGGTAGATCAGCCTTTTTGCCTTCTTCGGATTCTCACCAAGTAATGGATTCTCATATCCTTTTATTTAGCTCCTCATATTCTAATCTTTGATCAATCACTTGCTTTTTTAATTTATCACTTGATTCATAATAAGGATTGATCAATGAGATTCTTTGACAGAATATTCCCTGTTGTTGTAACAAAAGGGAATTTAATTCAAGAGCCTCTTTAATGAATTCTTCTATTTGAGGAATGTCTTTGAATTTATCAAGTATATCCTGCATTTCGTAAATCTGTGTGTTCTTCTCTACAATGTCTGTCTGATGTTGTATTGTCATTTGCTCAAAATTTTATTGAAGCTATCCCAGTTGTATTTCCGCTTGACTATTGGTGCTTTATCTTTCTTGCTCAATTTGTTGTTCAGCAGTTGAACTCTTTCTTCTTTTTCTTTCAGTAACAGTTGAACTTCTGCCACCTTATCGATTGTTGCAGTTGCATAAGATCCTACAAATTGCAATAGCTTTGTAAGGTTGTTTGATGGATCAATGGGGGTGTCTCTCCACACTACCTCCACTGGCTCACTTCCAAGAGTTGCTGCTACTGATACATCCAATTTTCTTTTCTTTCTTTGCATTTTTACTACAACCTTATGTGTAGGACTGTAAAATATGTCCAGTGGTAGTATTTCTTCAACCCTCAAAACAATTTCAGAAGGTGGGTGTGCCAGGATGACTTCAATATCTGGAGTAGTTACAATTTCTTGTGTTGTCACTTTTGGATTTACAACCTGCTGAGTGTGTTGTGGAGTCTAGAATCCAAAAGTCCCTTCAATACTGGTTTCTATTTGGAGGTTTTTATGAAATTTCTCCCACTCTTGTTCCAGATTGATGATTGGGATCTTTTCTATTTCAACCCATGGTGAACCAGTTTCCATGTGCTCTTCAGTTGAGACCTTCTTCGTCATTTCTTCAAGATTTTCCTCTGTGTCTTGCTTAGGGTATTCCTCGAGGCTTCCCTCTTTATTCTCAGATTGGTGTTCAGAGTCTTCTGAACCTTGAACTGACTTTTCTTGTGATTCCTCATCAGAATTATGCTTGGAACTCTCCTCCATACTTACGCTGGGAGTAGGTTCTCTTACTTCTTTGATTTGTAATAGGTCCAAAGGGACCTGTTCAAGCCTTTTATTTCTGTATATGTGGAATTATTTGAGGTCCTCTGGGTCTAGTTTTAATGACGCTAAATGCAAAACCTGTGAAAATGTCTCAGCTTGCTCAAAGAAATCATCAAACTCACCATCTTCATGAATGAACTGCTTGATTTTGACCATAGCAGTGAAACTCTTAGCAATCTTGTTGGGGTCATACTGTCTACCTGGCATGGTAGCTAAGTTTAGATCCATGATGTTCTGTATTTCTTTATATGCATGCCCAAGATCATGCAATGTGAAAGTGACACATTGTAATGAGACGTTTGGCGAGATGGATTTCTTCTGCTCTTTAAGAGTTTTGGTTATACCATCACCCATTGTCTGATAAGCAATCTCTCGTGCCAGTTGTTTATCCAGAACATAATATGGGAGAACATGGGGAGCTGTAATACTCTTGAAAACTCTGATATAAGTGAACAATTCCTCACCAAACCATCTTGCCACTGGCAAGATGACTATATTTTCTTCCTCTTAAAGCTCGGGGACTTTCTTATTGAAAATGGTCTGATAAATAGGTAGCATGACACCATGAAAAATCTTATAAACATGGGAGCCAAAATGTGATTCCCACAGTATTTTATGATAAAAATGGATGGGTGTAGGATCCTTTAAAGTCCATTTCCGGCCCATGTTTGGAAAATGTGAGCAAAAACTTATAGCATCCATGACATAAGCACTCATGTAAAAGGGAGGGATAGCCCGAATGGAGACAATTTTATTACGCTTGTATTCTCTAATGGACATGGCTAAATTATCCGACAAAATAGTACTCCAGTTTAAAATGGTAGCATTTACAATTGCATCAATCAAGGGAACCCATTCAATGGAAAACTTGGTGGTATCAGCTTTTCCGAATAGCCTACACAACATTACAGCTGCAAAATTGTGTGGGGCTGACAGAGGTGCGATGGGGTACATATCGGTTTTCTCCCGTCTAAACTTGTTGGAGCCAGACCTCCAATTCTGCATAATGTCCATTGGATCTTCATTCTCTTTGGAAAAATGCTCGATAAAAGATTTGTCATAGATCTTCTGTGGTTGCGACAGATGGTACATTTGGCTCAAATTGTTTGATTTGAATGATCCCATAACGTCTTGCCTAGATTTTCTGAATGTTCTTTCTGAAACATCCACTTCATCAATCATCCATCTTACCATATCTGTGTATGGTAAGATTTTTGGTCTTGAAGAAATCTTATGTAGGAAAGAGCATGCTTCTTCGAAGTAAGAAGCGTCGGATGATGCTGTGGCATCTGTTGCTGCCCTAGTTTCCAGGGGCCTTGGGTTTTCTTCCTCTAGTAAATTGTACATCACCTCCCAAGATGTAGTCTCGCCATCTTTGTTACAATTGGTATTAGAGAATATTGGTTGCATGTTTGACTACTCAGGCACAATGGCCTTTGCGGTCTCTTTTCCTTTCTTAACCATTTCTGTGAGTTTTATGTTCTTCAAAAACTTCTTGAAATTCAAGAAAATGGAGAAAATAGGATAAAAACGCACAGCGGTAAATGTAAGAGAAAACATGATTAGCACAGTAAATTATGAAAGAATGTAAGGGTGGAGCTTTTATTTCAAACATGAATCAGAAAGATATCTTACCTCTCGAGCAGTTAAACGAATAAATGCCTTTAAGCCTCATTCACTATGCATTAAGGCTTACGTAAGATTTTCTTTATGTCTTGTCAGAATATTGCATCACATGTTTCAAACTGATTTTTCTGATTGGTTTGAATTATGCGTGATACTGATTCTTGTGATTGCGATGAATCAGAATATCGAAAATCACAAAGCGCAAAGATCGCAAATCGCACTCAGTGCATAAATCGTATATCGGGGAGATCACAAATTGCAATTCACAATATCAGATATTATGAATAGAGAAATTCAAAGTTGCTTTAATATTTTGTGATTTGCAACGAGCGACATTCCTTTTTCCTTTTTGAATGTGTTTCCTTTATGTGGTGGATTGTTTCATTAAATAGATATTTGCAATATGTTGGACCCGAATGTAGTTTTATAATAGTTTTAATATTCCGTTGGGTCCGAATTACATCATATTTCGCATTTTCTTGTGGTTTGTATATTGGTGCTTTTACAAAAGCCGTGACGCGATTACGATAAATATTTTAAAGAATAGTTGAAGCCTTAAGTATTATAAAAGGTTAAATGCTATCTTTAGTTCTTTTAATGGGGTTTCTCTTATCGTAGCTCACAGATCCTGCCTCATGATTAACCTTTGTTACCTCAAATCTTGCGATTTGCGACAAAGCGGGATGCCTAATTATGAATTGACTTGGTTTCATATCTTATCTTATCCAAATTTTCATTCTGAATGGTTTCAAAAATTCAAGCTCTTATTTGCTGAGTTTTTTGAAAAAAATTTAAAGGGTCCGCATTTATTAATACAATACTATCTATTAATATAATAAATGGGGGGGTTGTTGAACAATACAACACGATCTCATCATGATTTTATTAATAAAAGAAATGTGAATGAATATATGACATAATAGATGATAATGTAGCTATTGTGATAAAGCATAAATTCTTCATGATGATTTTCAAATAAGTATGAGACCCCTATGCTCAGATATGTGGATATGACTTCTAGATTACATGTTTGTGATATGTTTGACGAAATTATTGTCATGGCTAGTAGGGTTCAGGTCAAGTCCTTATACCAATGTTTGCACTAGTAGCTTTAATTAATTGTTATTTATCATTTCTGGAAGTTTCATGAAGTTCTAGGCAAAGGCCTAAGACCTAACCCTAAAAAAGTGGCACATAATCTGGGGTCATTGGCTCAGATCTACTTGAAAAAGGCCATAGCCACATGCATTCCTTGTTGTGGGATTGACTAGAGGGTATTAGTCACATGCATGGCTTGTCATGGGAGTGAATGGGGGCCTAGCTCAACAAAATGATAAGCTGTTTCATGGGTTGGGCACATGGAAGGCTTGGTTGTCTCCTAAAGGTTTTGTAGCTCCTGAGAAAGGTCAAATTGGTTTTGTTTTTTCGGTTCCACTTCCTTAACTGTACATTTGGATTTAAATCACATCATAGTAACTCTTCATCACATGTTTACCTTGGTGGACTGGTTAGCTTGGCTAAATGTGGGAGGAGGGTGTTATAGTTGAGTTACGAGTCATGGAGCCTAGGTTGGAAAAATACTCAAAAGCCTTTGTTGGTTGAGTTAATAGTCTTCAAGCTAGGTTGGAAAAAAACTCTAGAGACTTGGAAGGTTGTGGGTTGAGTTACAAATTACTGGAGCCCTGGAAGCTTGGGTAGAGACCAATCTAGTTGGTATTAGTGATGTTTTACTGTGAGGTGGAATCATTGGTTGAGGGTTGAGGTGGTATGGACTCTGGAAGCCATGGTTTGGTTTTGTTCTGTTTATTCCATGAGATCCCATATTCATGCTTGGAATATGGTGCAAGGGTGATTGGTTGAAAGAGAGATTTGGTTCAACCCAATCTATGGTCAAGTGGTACGTGGAATCCCTTGACTTGGTTGGATTTTGCATATGATAATAAGATATTTTTTCATAACATATTCTATGAGTATTTATACTTTTTATTATGTGGGTTTGATGGTTGTCTTATAATGGTTATTATTTTTCTTAAATGTTGGTTATAAACATGGTTCCATAACATGTTCTTGCTATGGCTCTTGCTATGTTTTGATTAGTTAATGAATGGTTAATCAATGCATAAGCTACAAATTGTTACTGCAGCTATTATGAGAGGGCATTAGACCTTCTTGGTGAATCTTAGATAAGTTTCAAATCCCTATGATCAGATATGAATTCATGAATTGTAGATTACATATTCACTATATGTTTGATGAAATGACTGTCATGGTTAGGCCTAGTTAGGTCAAGTCTTTAATCGATTTTTGTATGAATGGATTTGTCCTTATGTTATTTATCATTTTGGAAAGTCTCACTAAGCTTTAGGTAGTGGTATGAAGGCTATCCTGAAATGGTGGCTCAGAATCCAGGTTTGCAACCTCTTAACTGGAGAAATTTAGCAGCAACTAGATGGATGTAGTGTTGTGCATGTGGTTGGAGGCTTCCCACTACATGGAGGCCTTTTTGTGGGTGTGGTTGTGGGCTTCTAGCTCAAGGTTTATTCACTTGGGGTTGTTTTTCAGCCTCTGAGTGACTTGTAGCCCCTATGGGAAGTTTTGAGTTGTCATTCTGTCATCAGTAGTAAGCCCCACTTCCTTAATTGGATCTAGGAGTTCAGGTTAGGTCATAGTAGCTCTTTCTCTCATGTTTATCTTGCCAAGTGAGTGAAATTGTGTAAATGTGGGAGTGGTGGTTACAAATCACTAGGCCTATTGATTTTATCATTGACACAAAATGGAATATGCACCCTATTATTCACCATGTGACACCTTCTCATGGAATAAATCTTTCATATCAGAGCATACTCTTGGTCTCATTCGGCCTTACTCACATGTTCTAGTGGCTACAACCACCCTCAAAAAGTTTGGCCTGCATCGATTTCGAAGCCTCCCTTGAGAGTTTCACTTGATGACGACACACACTCGGGTTCACTCCATGAGCTTGTGTGAGTCTCTGCATCTGCCTTGCTTGTTCATTTCATTCAAGTTTCTGCATGCTAGTGTCTAAGTCATGTTTGCGACCATGTTATGGTTAAGCTCAAAGTCTTCGCTTCGTATGTGCTTATTGTGTTCGCTATGAAAGCATCTGTCGCACTCACACACTGAGTCACATTCACTGTCGCGTGAGCGTCGTCTTGATCGATGAAGGGTTAATCACGAGTGTCGCGCTTGTAACTTGCACTGTCAGTCAGTCATGTTGAGCATGTGTGTCTGGATGGTTTGGGTCATTTCGTCATTGAGTCATGTGAGTGTGTGTCCATATGATCACCTAATCATCTTTTGATCGTTCACACACTTAGTAATTTTTGCTAAAGTTCTGACGACTAGACTCTCCTCTGAAACCCCTATCACAAGGGAAGAATCTCCCTCTAAAACCCCTATCACATATGAAAGAGGGACTCCTAGATCTTCCACTTGGAAGGAAAAAGTGCAACTATAGGACCCAAAAACAGTCCTACAGGAGGCACAAACAGTTCTACAGGAGACACTGTCAAGGCTACAAGAGACCCAACAGCTTGAGAAAACAATGGAAGAGTAGCCAAAGGGGAAGGAGGAAGCTACAGAGCCACAAGAACTTGATCCCCAGCCCAGCCTTGCCTCCTATTACCATCTTCTTGAAGGAGGAAGGATAATTCCACAAACATTTGCAATTCCACTATTCTTTGAACTAGAGAAGGAAAGAATAAGAACACATAGGTGGATGCAAATAGCCAAATCCAAGGGAGTTGAGGATGTTGGCCATATGGAGAACAAACTTAGAGAAATGGGCAGGGAGTTAAGTGTTGTCAGACATAGGGAGGCAATTGCAAGAAGCCAACTCCAAACTGAAAATGAATTGCTAAGAAGGCAGCTAAAGGAGAAAGAAACCCAACTGGCATGTATGGCTGGCTTATCCATGGAGGCACTCCAATGTAGAACACCAGCAAAATCCTATGGATTATACCTCAAGGACCAATGGATACAGTTTTAGATAAACACTTTGGCACAAAGAGGCACAATGCCTTTTCAAGATTATAGACAATTTATGGACCTGTGTGACCAAAGCACAGCAAAAGATAAGGCAAAAATGGCAGAATTATACTTGCATAATATGGCCGTCATAGACATGAATGTGTGGGACCCCAATTCTAGGCTAGGGGACCTACAACTAATGGCCATGGCTTCCTAGATGAACCATGAAGAGTTAAGGGCAACTGAAGTAAAAAGGTTGATGATCAGAGAGCAGAATGAGCCACTAATGATCAGAGCTGAGCCATCAGATCCCATGGCTCTCATCAGCACACACTAGCTGCTTGCAAATAATCCTCAAATTGCCCCTAGATATATAAGTGATCAAGCACAGGCCATTGCAAATTTTGAGGACATGGAAAGGTTACTTGGGGATGACTGTGTGCATGCATGTATGAGGAGATGGAACACCTTACCACATAGTCTGAAGATCAGGGAATATCATTCCCCAATGAGGATGAAGGAGGCACTAAGGAGAGTGCCAATGTACAAGCACTCAATGCAGAGGCTGCAGGTCAATTGGATTGGCCTCAAACTGAGTCCACCACTGTTGTTAGGCATGATAGAAGGAAGAATCGAAGAAGAAGAGCAAAGGCAGTGGGAAGAGATAGACAGAAAAGGAGGCATCTATGACAAGGAAGAGGAAACAACATCTGAAGCTTGGGATGCTAGGGAGGCCACCAGGGCCATCAAAGATGAGGAGATGGACTAAGTTGCTTAGAGGATGAGCAACACCTTTAGTAGGGGGGTGATGATGAGCCCCATAAATGGGTAATTATATGGGATCATTTTGCCTCCTAACATAGTTAAATCAACCATTCTCTTAGCTTATTGCATGTTTTTTTATTATATTTATGCTTATGGAGTGAGTTGAGTTAGTTATGATGTCATGACGTCTAATATGTGTTTAATGCAGATTTTTGTTGAATTTTGAAGACAAATTCAAAGACTCAATGGAAAATTGGCAGCAATAATTCGAAGTGGACAAAGCAGAGGATTTATAGGAGGGAATCCCCCTCATTTATTACTTCCCACTTTGAATTCCCCTTCATGCAGCTCAGAGTACAAACAGCTAAATCAATGCACTAGGAGGCAGCTGAGCAAGTGGAGGATAACTTACGTTTATCTCAAGTTTTGGGAGCCAAGCCTCCCTGATTTTAAGGAAGCTGTTGGGGTCTTCAGTTGTATAAGTAGAGAGGCCTAGGGCCTCACTAGGGTCGAATTTTTGTCGAATTTTTGTTGTACTTTTGCTATTGTAAAACTTTGCTCAACTTCGAGCTTACTTTTGGTGACAGTTTCATGTAATCCTATTACTATTTTGATAATAAAGATGAGATCCTTTTTGAGCTAGCACTGAGTTACCTCAGAGGGTTGAAGCTCTTGGGTTAGGGCCCAATCTAAGCAACCAAGCTCCTCTTGTTTGTATTTATATGCTTTGTTTCAGTTTATGGATTAGTTGTTGTTAGATGAATTTCTTTCTTGGTTAAGAATAGGTTGCTTTTGGTGTTTTAGAAGGTTGTTTCCATTTGTGTTTCCCCTAGCAGGTTAAGCAGTGATATAAAGAAGATTCAAAAGACTAGCAATAGCGCCTTGGCCTCCTTTCGTCCCTTTGGGACTATGAATTGAGGCAAAGACCCTCTTGCTACCCCAAAAACACAGATTTTCCTTCTCCATAGGATTTATAGTGTTTGCAGTTTGTTAGAAGGTTAATGCTTTGATTTAGATCTCTTTCACCATGCTCATTTTTGTATTTGCAATAAGTCTTCTTCTATGCTTTCTTTTCTTGTAGCATTTCTCAACATTCACTTCCATAGATCATAGTTTAGACTAGCTTGATGCAAAATTCTATTTTTTAGATGTGCTCACTTCCTTGATTGCTTGATCTTATTGGTTGACTGTCAGTCCTTTTGAAGCATATCTCTCTTCACAACAGGTCAACCTTTAGTCATCACATTATCTCTTTGATCCATGCCCTACAGGTCATCCAAAGTTCACCTCAAATCTGCCTTAGTTTTCTGCATTTTTCCATAGAACTTCTTCCTCTCTCCTAATCATCTTTCCCTCTCCTAGTGATTCTTTGTGGACCCTAGGCACCCTAACACATCATCCCAACCTTCACCTACCTATATCACCCACTCTCACACCCTCAAAACCTTCAAAAATACTCTTGACATCCTCCTGTAGACCTCCTGTAGGCCTCCTGTAGATCCCCTGTGTCCTCCTATAGATTTTCCTGTAGGATTTCTTTTGAAGGTCAAGTGTGGGAAAAGCCTCCAGAAGGCCACCCAAGACCTCCTAGGACCCATCTACACCATCCTACATCTCCTCAAACCCAAAATTTTCCCTTCAACACCACCTATTCGCTTCCACCTTCACACACAATAAAATACATGCATATCAATTTCACATAAAAATACATAAAAATCCAAAAAGATATTTTATGCTCATTTACTTCTAGAAATAGCTTGAGTAGATGTTGTTTACTTCCTTGAGTAGGTAATGGCATTCATTTCATGGTTTTCATAGTGCTTTCTGCAAAGGTAGGAATAGTTGGTTAAGTAAGGTTTGCTAGGTTTACTTTACATTTCAGTCTTTTTCCTTTTTGCAATTAGAGTAGTCTCTGTAGAGTAAGCTTTCTTTTCTTTCATCACATATAGAGCTTCTTCTGGAATCCATAGAAGTTGGCTTGAGCTCCTAGTGATCTTGTGCCAGCTGACCAAGTGAAAACCTGTAGTAAGAACTAGTACTTGTGCATACATCAACGTCGCCTCCAAGTTTGTTACGAACTATTGGTTTGATAAGTGTAAAGTAGGCAACCCAGGAGTTGCAGCATTATTGCTGCAATACTGGTGCTCACCAGTCGGCACCATAAAAAGATAGCTCTCAGATGTTGCGGGTGATCAACCCGTTTCCGTGAATGAGAAAGTAAATCATCTAGATAGGGTTGAACAATGTGTTTGATGTCATGGAAGGCATAATTCATTGCCCTCTAAAAGGTTGCCCCGACATTCTTCAAACCGAAAGGGAGTTTCCTATATGTGAATGTGTCCAGGGACAAATAAAAGCAGTTTTATATTGGTCTTCTAGGCGGATATTGATTTGATTACAGCTGGAAAAGCCATCCACAAATGAAAATATTTCACATCCGGCACAGTCATCAATTATCTGGTCGATAAATGGAGTGGGATAGTTGTCTTTTAGATAAGCATTATTAACATCCCTATAATCAACACACACTCGTATTTTTCCTTGTTTCTTCATGACAGGAATAAGATTTGAAACCCAATCAGTAAGTGGAACGGGGTAAATGAAACCAGCATGAAAAATCTTTTCAATCTCTTCTTTTATGGCAGCAGCCTTCTTTGGATGAATAGGATGGAGGCGCTATCATATCGGTTTGACATCAGGATACATTTTAATTTCATGTTCAACTATACTAGAATCAATACCTGGAATTTCCTCATATGACTAGGCAAATATATCACAGAATTCACAGAAAAGAGCATGGCAAGTTTCAAGTTCCGATGGAGAACAAGATTTTCCAACATGGATGTTCTCTACTGTTAGGAAACTAGCTCACAAAAAGATAGGAAATATAGATCAACGCCTTAGAATTCAGCCTCTTCAAGGGGACAACCTCCTTTACATTACACAAATGAACAATTCTTGGATGATAGAAATGACTAAACCTCCCTTTTATATATAGGTGTTGGGTTGATGGGGCCTGACCCAGGTCCAGAAGTGATTTAGCCAAACAAATCCTGAAACTACCGGCCCTTTCGGCAACAGTCCGCGGTGCGCCGACTGAGATCTCACCCGAGGTAGTATGGGAGGGTGTTGGAACCAGGTTTCCGCACCCTAGGGATGTCTTGATGACATTTGGGAAGTTCATGAATCGATCTTGCACACTCGCACTGCTCCGCACAGCTGTCTGACCTTCGCATAGCTCTATAAAGAGCGTGAAGAGGTGCGGTCTAAATCCTTTATCCTTACTGTGTTATTATTATAGATCTTAACTTAATTTTGTGGGCCCAATATTCTTATTAATCATTCAACATTCATAACCAGTGCGCGCAATCATAAATTGTAGGGAGATGCATAAATATATAACAGAAGCATAAACATACAGATCTACGAATAGATGCACAATAGTTCAGAATCAACTTAGCTTTTATTAAACTTCTATTCCATTACAATCCCAACTCTGCCCTGCGCACTTAGCTATAGGGGTACGCGCACACAGCTGCAGACTATACCAAGCCTCTGCGCACACAGCTACAAAGCCTCTTCCTATTCCTACAACCCAAGACTTGGACTTACAGACTCAGAGTGAATATTGCATTCAAAAACCATATCACTTAAGATCAATTCCCCCAAAAACTTGCCTTCTACACTTAGAGCCTCACTCTATTTATACATTCCCATGGTCCGCGGACCATGGGTAGGCTGACACACTCTATATTAGCTTACAATATTTTAGGGTGGACAACCCTAGACTCTTACGCTTTGCGCCTGCATTTTTCAGGTTCTTACATTACATTTGACCAACATTCGGGCTACAAGCCCCAAAAATCCACTATGGGGGGATCCGCTGCCCAATAGGCCCCCAACACAATCAACGTGACTTGTCCCGAGTCACTCGGCTGGTGCGGTGATCTTTGCTCGGAGTCCATCCAGCAACTTCTGCGCTTCATGGACATCTGCCACACATTCCTCCGCTGTCTGTTGTATCAATTGTGTGTAAATCTTTGATGCATCATTGTCAGAGGCACCCTCTTGCCTTTGCACATATGTATCCTGCATCTGGGCCAACTTTCCCTCGATCGTGGCAGTGACCGTGAATTCTTCCTCGAGCCAAGGCTGGATGCATTCTTTAAGCACTGCTTCTTTCTGACGCGCGGTGTCCACCTGTGCCTTTAGAGCTTGGGCCTCCCTCATCTTGGCCAGTCGCTGAGTAAGGGTGACCATCTGCACAGTCCCCCAGACATTATCATAGGCCTGCTGTAATTCCCACACTTCTGTCTCTAACTACTGCAGCATTGGGTCCTCCTGCAGTGAAGTGAGCATGAAGAGGGACTGATCCAACAATCCCATGTAATCCTGTACAATGTGCTCTATCACTTCCAACCCCGATTGAATGGCGCGGTGGTGTTGCTCTTAGCCAAACAAATCCCAAAACTACCGACCCTTTCGGCAACAGTCCGCGGTGCGTGGACTGAGGTCTCACCCGAGGTAGTATTGGAGGGTGCTGGAACTAGGTTTCTGCACCCTAGGGATGTCTTGATGAAGTCTGGGAAGTTCGCGAACCAATCCTGCGTGCTCGCACTACTTCTGAGCACCATATTCACATTGGGATCTTCTTCGCGTGGTTCAGACCTCATCATTTGAATATTCTGTGTTGGAGTAGGTTGAAATACCCCTTTCTTGTGCATTTGCACGATCAATGTAGGACAATATACTGCTTCATGATCAAACTGAGAACAGTACGAACAAGATATTCTTGTTGGGCTGGTACAATTGCGAGCGTAGTGCCTCGATCCTCCGCAATTGTAACAGATTAATTGTTCTCGGCCCCTTCCTGGCCCCATTCCTCCTCGTCCTCGACCTTGCCCTTGAAATCCAGTGCACACCATCGCCGCGACTGGGTCAAGGCATCACGTTTCTATCTGCATTCTATAGGCGGGGGTCCGCTCCATCATCAACTCATAGCTGCGACAAGTATGCTCCTCATGGCCCACTGATCTACAGAAATTACAAAATAGCTGCTGTGGAGTCTGGGTATACTTCTACAACAGATGACAGTTGTCCATCATGTGCTTTCCTCCTACTTGACAGATCGCGCACCATAGCGGGTGTGTCGCACTCGGCCTTGCTTGTGCCTCCAGTCTCAATGGCATTGGCCCCCCTCCTGCCAAGTAGTTTGCGAATACCGGACAATGATCCTTATCATGGCCTTGGCCTTTGCATTTTATACACCACACTTCCTCGCGTGCCTCCAGCTGTGGTGCCCTATCCTGCTTGCATTTCCAGGTAGAGATTCTATAGCTATGCATGAATTTGTTGAACTCCGAGCCCTAGATCCTGTATCGATGTTTCATGCAACCTTATCACCATTTCTAATGCTTCGGCCTAGGTTGAAAGCTTCTGCTGCGACAGTGCCGTCCTCAGGTGAGGTTTCAAAGATGCCACAAACCACACTCGGTGTTGCACATCCATTAGCGTCATATTAGCCTCGTGGATCATACTTTTCGGCCGTTGATCGAGATCCCATGGGGTCTCACCTGGAAGCATTGCAATCTCTTTAAATCTGATGATTGACTGTGTCTCTGATTTCAGCCGGCTAAATTCTTTGTTCAACGCATTTTGGATCTTCGCTCTTCCTACATTTGGGTGATCATTTGAGTGCTTTATATACCACGTCAACACATGATCCTGCAGCGCGCTCCCCAATGTAGCCTTCTTAATGTTATCATCCGTAACCTCTTGTTTTTCCCACACTGCTCTTATCACGAACTAGAACTGATCCAGGTACTCATTTCCTACTCCTCTGAATACGGGTAGCTTAATTGCGCTTGCCATACTGAACTACTGGTTTGGTGGAGGTGGTGTGGGTGAAGATGGAAGTGAAGGAGGTGATGTGAGGGGTGGCATAATTGAAGATGGTAATTGTGGAATGCGTTGCCTTATCAAACTGATCGCACTCCTCGGAGAAACCCAAGCGTGCTTTTCCTCACTCGCTCGTGGAGGTGAAATTAAAGGACTATTTCCTAACCCTTCGATACCTTTGTAGACCTTTCTGCTTTACGTCATTCTAATCATTAATGTATTCACATCACCCATTTTTCACATAACAGCATCTTAATCCAGGTATTCAAAGATTTGATGTACTTACCTCGCGGCCTCTTGAGAAAATGTCTTTCTGCTTCGCTGTAGCTTACATTCGTGTCTATCACAAATTCAGTGATAAACCCTCCTATTATCCGATTGAGCCAATGGTCTACGGCCCGCGCGATCTTATCTTCTAATGCCTCTAGCCTGCGCACTAATTCTGGAGTCCACACTATCGGTTGATCGAGCTTATATCTTACCTGGTTGTCGGCTAACCTCGCGTTCCAATCATTCTGAAGAGAAGAATGTGAAGAAGATGTCATCGATTTCCATATATATATAGCGATCCAGCCACCTCTTCTCGGATATCTATGG
This sequence comes from Pinus tabuliformis, assembly GCA_031772625.1. NCBI lineage: Eukaryota > Viridiplantae > Streptophyta > Pinopsida > Pinales > Pinaceae > Pinus > Pinus tabuliformis. Next base: position 1,576,411,682 of record CM062804.1, read on the forward strand.
AGTTCTGTTTTCCTATGTCACAAACCTGTGAAGCTTCTGATCCAACCAATATTCAATTTCCTTCTTCGTAGGATTCCAGTTTTCCGACATTAGAAATCCCTTAGGTAGATCCCAATCCCAGCAACGAAACCATTTGTTGGCTTGATGGGGCCTAACCCAGGTTCAGAAGTGATTTAGCCAAACAAATCTCGAAACTACCAGCCCTTTCGGCAACAGTCCGTGGTGGGCAAACTGAGGTCTCACCTGAGGTAGTATGGGAGGGTGCTGGAACCAGGTTTCCGCACCCTAAGGATATCTTGATGATGTCTGGGAAGTTTGCGAACCGATCCTACGTGCTCGCACTTCTCCGCGTAGTTGTCTAACCTCCACGTAGCTCTGTAAATAGCGCGAAGAGGCGCGGTCTAAATCCTTTATCCTTACTATGTTATTATTATAGATCTTACCTTAATTTTGTCGGCCCAATATTCTTATCAATCATTCAACATTCATAACCAGTGCGTGCAATCATAAACTATAAGGAGATGCATAAACATATAACAGAAGCATAAACATACAGATCTATGAATAGATGCACAATAGTTTAGAATCAACTTAGCTTTTATTAAACCTCTATTCCGTTACAATCCCAACTCCGCCCTGCGCACTCAGCTGCAGGGGTCTGCACACACAGCTGCGGACTCTACCAGGCCTCTGCACACACAGCTGCAGAGCCTCTTCCTATTCCTACAACCCAAGACTTAGACTTACAGACTCAGAGCGAATATCACATTCAAAAACCCATATCACTTAAGATAAATTCCCCCAAAAAATTGCCTTCTACACTTAGAGCCTCACTCTATTTATGCATTCCCATGGTCCGCGGACCATGGGTAGGCCGACACACACTATATTAGCTTACAATATTTTAGGGTGGACAACCCTAGGCTCTCTCACTCCGCGCTCGCATTTTGCGAGGTCTTACATTACATTTAACCAACATTCGGGCTACAAGCCCCAAAAATCCACTATGGGGGGATCCACTGCCCAACAATAGGAGTCTAAGGGGTCACAATATAATCAAGTCAACATAACAGTAATAACATAAGGGCACAAGAATAACAATAGTGGGTTTCTATGGGGCATACTAATAACATAATTAGGACAATAGGGGCACAATAATAACAATAAGGGATACAATGACAATAGTAATGGGGGAATCACTAGCATTATAGGGGCCTAACATGCCCCTCTCCTTCCGAAAAGTATTTTCCTCAACACTTGAGTAGTTTTGGATGCTTTTGTATAAAATTCTCATCCTCCCATGTGGAATCTTTAGCGGATAAGTTCTTCCACTTGATGAGATACTCTAAAATTGATCGATTTCGTAGCTGTCGAGTTCTTGTTTCTGTGACTGCTTCCGGTTCCAATATGATTTTTCCTTCCTCATCAAGTTTTGGAAATATTGTTTGAACTGGGAGCTTGTCACCTATAACCTTATTTAAACATGAAACATGGAAACCTAGGTGCACTCGGGAAGCTGCAGGAAGCTCCAATTTGTATGCCATAGTACCAATCTTTTGCAACACCTTTTATGAACCATAATACTTTGGTGATAATTTATTATCCTTCTTAGCTTTCTTGAGGGAAATTTGTTTATATGGTTGTAGCCGTAGGAATACCCAGTCACCTACATCAAAACTTCTTTCACTGCGATGTTGATCTGCATGTTGTTTCATTCTATTATGTGCCAACGTGAGGTTATCCTTTAAGAGTTGGAGAACATGTTGTTGATGCTTGATGTGATGTTCCACTACTTGAACCTTAGAATTTTCTCTTAAATATGATGTGATGGATGGTGGATGATATCCATAAAGTGCCATAAATGGGGTCATTTTTGCTGCAGTATGGAAGGAAGTGTTATACCACCATTTAGCCACAGTCAACCATTTGACCCATTGTGTTTGTTTATCAGTTACAAAGAAACGAAGATATCCTTCCAAACATTTTTACTATCTTAGTTTGCCCATCAAATTGAGGATGATAAGATGAGCTATGAGCTAATTGAGTACCGAGACAAGAAAATAATTTTGTCCAAATTTTTTTAGTGAAAATGGGATCTCTGTCGCTTACAATAATATTTGGGTTTCCATGTAGATTTTGAATTGTTTCCATAAATGCAGTAGAAACTGTATTAGCTTTAAATGGATGTGATAATCACAAAATTGTGCATACTTGGTAAGTCTGTACATACTTGGTAAGTCCATGCATACTTGGTAAGTCTGTGCATACCACCATGATGACACTCTTTCCTTCAGACTTGGGTAAACCTGTGATAAAATCCATTGAAACCTCCTCCCAACGTTGGCTTGGAATGGATAAAGGTTGTAATAGACGTGGGGTCTTAATTGTTTCAACTTTATTTTGTTGGAAAACCAAACATTCTGCCACAAACTTTTGAATATCTGATTTAAGTCCATCCCAAAAAAATTCCTTCTTAACCCTGTGGTAAGTTTTTAAAAATCCTGAGTGCCCTCCTAAGGGAGAATTGTGCAATTCCATAACAATATTTTGTTTGAGTTGGGAATTCTTACATAAGTATAAGTGATCTTTGTACCATAACGAATCATTTTTCCAGCTAAATGTATCATATGTACTGGTATCTTGTTGTATCTTTTGAATAAGTGCCCACACTTCTTCGTCATTCTTCCATTCCTTCCTTGCTTCGTTTATACAATCTGGTTGGATAATAGAAATGGCACACAACAATGATTCCACATCTTCATCCTTTCTTGATAGTGCATCTGTTGCAACAATTTGCTTCCCTTTTTTGTAGATGATTTCAAAGTCATAACCCAACATCTTTGTGACCCATTTTTTTGCTCTTCAGAGGATAATCTTTGTTCTAAAAAGTATTTAAGACTATCATGATCCATTTTTAGTTGAAGTGTCTTCCCATTAGGTAGGGTCGCCATTTATTAAGTGCATGTAGTATTGCCAACATTTCCTTCTCATAAATAGCTTTGTGTAAATACTTTCCCTTGATTGGACGACTTTCGAAAGAAATGGGTCTTTCGTCTTGCATTAAAACAACACCAATTCCATTTCCTGAAGCATCACATTCCACAATAAAGGTTTTTGTGAAGTCCAGCGTAGCTAAGACCCGTGCTTGGCACATTGCCTCTTTAAGATGTTTGAAGACCTGTGTTGCTTCTGAAGTTCGTGAAAATGCATCTTTCTTCAATAATGTTGTTAGAGGTGCTGCTATTCTCCCATAATTCTTAACAAACTTGCGATAATACCCTGTCAACCAGAGAAATCCTCGCAGATTCTTTATGGATGTGGGGATTTTCCATTCCTTAATGGCTTTAATTTTGCTAGGGTCTACCTTAACACCTTCATGAGATACAATTAGACCCAGATATTCCACCTCTTGTACTCCAAAGAAACATTTGGAGCTTTTTGCATATAATTGTTTCTCCTCCAATAGTTTGAGCACCCTGTGAACATGTTCAACATGATCCTTCCAACACTTGCTGTAGATTAGTATATCATAAAAAAATACTAACACAAATTTTCTAAGGAAGGGTTTGAAAATGGAATTCATCAAACCTTGAAATGTATAAGGTGCATTGTTAAGGCTAAAAGGCATGACCAAAAATTCATAATGACCCTCATGAAGTCTAAATGTTGTTTTTGGAATGTCTTCAGTCTTCATTCTGATTTGATGATATCTTGAATGAAGATCCAACTTGGTGAAGTAAATTGATCCATGCAATTCATCCAATAATTCATCAATGATAGGAATGTGAAATTTATCCTTAATAGTGAGCTTTTTGGGCTCCTTATAATCTGGACACATGTGCCATGATCCATCCTTCTTGTGCACCCATACTACTGGAGCAGAGAAAGAACTTTGACTAGGTTGAATTATACGAACCTCTAGAATTTCTGCAACCATACGTTCAATTTCACTCTTTTGGTCATAGGGATATCTGTACGGCCTGATGTTTGGAGGAACACTTCGAAGAATCAAATGAATAGCATGATGATGATCACAAATAGGTGGGAGAGCTTTGGGAGTCTCAAATACCTTGGAATGATTGTCTAAGACTTTTTGGAGATCTAGAGAAATAGATGATTTCGATGTGGGAACCTCTAGCGAACATAATTGTGCAATTACACCTCGTTTTTCCTTCTTTAGAAGCTTTGCCATAATGTTAGAGATTATTATCTTTCCTGGTTTCCCTACAGTACCCCTTTATTCAACTACCTTTCCTTCGACATAAAATTTCATGAAAAGTTCTTGAAAATTAAAAGCTATTGTACCCAAGGATTGTAGCCATTGGACTCCTAGTACAACATCAACACCACCCATTGGAATGGAAAGCATTGGGCTATTCAATACATATTCTCCCATGGATAGCTTTATATTATGGCACTTTCCAGAGAAATTTATGGTTCCTCCACTTGCAACCATCACTTGACACTCTGGTGCTGGATATAGGAAGCAATTCAATTCCTTTGCTATCTTACAATGAATAAAATTATGGGTACTTCCCGAATCAATCAACACTATTACCTTTTTCTTCTTGATATGTCCTTCTATCTTGATAGTTTGAGGAGTGGTAATTCCAGCCAATGCATTACAAGATATGGTTGGATTCATTTCTTCTTTATCTAGGGTTTGTTCCTGGAGTATATCCTCTTCTTTTGACATTTCTTGTTCCTTTTCTTCCTCCTCTTCACAATCTATGTAGAATAATTTCTTCTTAGCACACTTATGACCTTTAGTGTATTTTCTATCACAACTGTAACAAAGCCCTTTTGCTCCTTTTTCTTCCAATTGTGTGGTGTCAACCTTGTAGATCATGGAAGGCTAGGGGAAACAACACTTCCATCTTTATAGTTGTGAGTGGTAGGCTTCTTGGTTGCCATAATATTGCTTTCCATTTTTCTTGCTAACCTGAATGCCTTCTCCAATGAATCAGGTTCCCAAAGGTGAACCACATGTTGGACATTATCCTTTAAAGTCCCTATGAACACATCAATCCTATGCTCCTCTAGAATATCTTTTACCCTTATGTTCATTTTTTGGAAGTCCTCAATGTGCTCCATCATTGAACCCTTTTGTTTGAGATTTATCAATTGGCTAAAAAAGGTGTTGCTTTTTGTATCCTCATAATGTGCTATCATTTCTTCCGTAAAAATTTCCCAAGTGACAATTTGTTTACAAAGCAAAGCCATCGATACCATACAAATTGATTTGGTTCTAAATATAAAGTTGCAATACGTACCTTTTGTGTGTTTTTCACATTATGGAGATCGAAAAATTGCTCCATGTGTAGTATCCATGTTCCAGGATCCTTGCCATCAAACTTCCTCATATCGATTTTTGGAACATGGTGGGTCTTCAATCCAACATTAGAGTCTATGAAATCATTATTAACGTTTCTTTTGTTCTCATCATGAGTTTCCTTTACTACCCTTTCACCATTAGTGACCATTTCTTGTAGCAGCTTATTCAAATTTATCTTCAATTTTTCCATCTTATCGTCCATGCCATTCATCTTAGCTTCCATGCCATCCATATTAGCTTCCATGAAATCCATCTTAACTTGCATGCCATTCATATTAGCTTCCATGCGATTCATATTGTCTTCATTTACCTTTAGTGAGAGTGAAATTTGTTGTACTTGGTCTTGTAATTTTGATGTGTCATGTTGCATTTCTTCCTCTTCTTCACGAGTCATGCTAGAGATTTCAGGTTGCTTACTAGGTGTTTCCATTTTCTTTCTTCAAGGCATTAATTAATACTAATAATTCTTCACTATTCCCTTTGAATTCCTTCAAACTAATTTTTAAAACCAATCTTATGCAAAATTTAAAAAAAAAAACACACCTTTTTTTTCACTTTGTAAGAGCTCGATATTGAATCTATTTTATCTCTGTAACTGCAGATCTCAAATATCTGAAATCTCGTCTTGAGGCAGCCCTTTGAGTCCTCTTTCCAATCCCGCAAGTCTGATCAAGATTGGATTCTCCAAGGAAGCGTTATGCCAAATCACCCACGGTGTCCTGATTATAAACTAGTTCAGTAGAGCGAACTTGTACGATGTGCCATCTGTCATTGTTTTGACCTTAGTATCTGAAATTGATATACAGAATACTAAAGGTCGTCCTCTTTCTGAAACTTCTTACGAAATTGAAATTTTATGCTCAAAACAAAAGTTATGACGATTTTCCCCAGGTCATCTGTTTGGAATGTAATTCGGGAGTCTGAAAAAACCCTAACTTCCTTAGATCATATCTCCGCAAATATAGCAATACAAGCTTTGAAATTTAGACCCAAAGTTTAGAACGATTTTGGCTCAAATGGGATTTTTGTGTAGCTTCTGAAACGTTGCAGCAAAAAATTTATATAAAAAATGCCACAATGACCTGTTTAGAGCAGCGAAACCCTAGAATCCAAAGCTCTGATACCAAATGTTAGGAAACCAGCTCACAAAAAGATAGAAATGATAGATCAACGCCTTAGAATTTAAGCTCTTCAAGGGGGAAACCTCCTTTACATTACACAAATGAACAATTCTTGGATGATACAAATGACTAAACCTCCCTTCCATATATAGGAGTCTAAGGGGTCACAATATAATCAAGTCGACGTAATAGTAATAACATAAGGGCACAAAATAACAATAGTGGGTTGCTATGGGGCATACTAATAACAATATGGGGACAATAGGGGCACAATAATAATAATAAGGGATACAATGACAATAGTAATGAAGGAATCACTAGTATTATAGGGGCCTAACATCTACAATTCCAAGTTTGGTCGAAATGTCGATACAAAATGGTTTCTTCGATATTTGACAAGTTTCGTTCAGAATTGACGGTGTCTATAAATACAGAATTCGAAAGGAAATCAACAATTGAAAGGTGATTTGGTTCATTTGAAACATCTTTTATGTGATCTAGAAGATGTGATCGATGATAATCTGCCCATGGTTCTTCTTCTGTCATCATTGATTGGATGATTCCTTCATCAGTAGAAAATGAACGTGAAAAAAGATCAGAGGAAGTACCATATTCTAATGAATGATCAACCATACAATTGGTGATAATGGATTTGGGTTTGCCGTACAAGCCAAAAAGATTGATTTCTATGCAAGCTCAATGGGGCTTAGCAACATGGTTTCATTATGCATATCATCTTCAGAGTTATTGGAAATCTTCTATGAATCAGATGAAGTGGAAGATATCATATTGCAAGTCTCAACTTTTGTAACTTCCACCATTTGTGATGGTGATAGTAGCAAAAAGGTGCCCATTAGGGAAGAATCCTTGAAGAGACCTACTCCAACATTCTGAAGAGATATCGAGGGTTTGTGAACTAACAGAATGCTTCCAATAGCCTGTGAACTAGAGGCGAAGAAGCTGAGTTGATCAATTACTGTGATTCTGCCTTTATGAGGGAAAGCGATCATACGAAAGTATGTCGAAACCACAACAGCCATAGCATAAACCCAAGGTATTCCTAGAAAAATGTTGTAGTCAAGGGGTCTGTCAACGACCTCAACTTCAACAGTTACAATTTTTCCCCTTAGTTTTATTTCCAGGTTACTTAAAATTCCACAAGGCATATAAGTGCGACCGTCAAAAGCTTTTAACGTTGTAGGTGATTGTGACAAAGGCGGTGAGCCAAGTGTTTTCCAGCAATTCATTGACATGATACAAGTAGATGCACCCTCGTCAACAATGGTTCAGTGAACGAGTTTATTCAAAGCCTTTACTTGGATCAGGAAAGATAATTGAGCTGGTAATTATGGCGTATATCCCGCATGGTTAAAAACCACAAGATTAGAATCCGTTGGATCAATTCCACCAATTGCTAACAATAAAGCCTACTTTTGGGAGGGACAATTTTGAAGCACCTCAAGCATCAACATAGCAGAAGGTGACTGAGCCAAATCTTCTACTATGTTATAGTTTTGCATTGCTCGAGCTCGAGGGTTGAATGTAGACTTATGTACAACTCCTTTAGGCGGTTTTATTGTTAACTCTGGTGCAATGGGTGGTGGAATAGGATCAGATGAAGTTGAAGTCAAAGTATTTGGTTGATCTGAAGCCTGGTTATTTGATGACGACAATGGATTACTGTAATCTTTACTTCGTGTAGACACCAAAACATCAATTTTAGGCTTAGAGGTAAATAAAATAAGAACTTGTGAAGTGGAAGCATGATCTATAGCAACCAAATGAGTCTCTGGATTCAGAAAAGGGTCTGTCAACACAGCGGATGCACTAGAAGTCTTAAGAAGTTTTGAGACTTCAGAGCGGTGAGGACAATCTCGCATAAAATGCTCCTCATTACAGATTAAACATGGATAACAAGGTTTCCTAGACAAAGAAGAGGAATCAGATGATTTCTCTTGAGGGGGAGGGTTCTGTTTCTTTTTAGCTTTCCCCTACTTCTTGCTTCCAAATTGATTTTCATTCTTACCTTTGTTAGATGACACGACATTTATTTCGGAAGCAAGAGTATTATCAGATGCAATAGAAGTTTGATTGGAAATAGCAAGTGTTTGACCAGATGGTCTACCTACTGTTTGTGTGCTTGAAGAACCAATCACACATCACCAGCATGAGAGTACTTACTAGATGAAGGTGGAGGAACAGTAAAAGTTGGTCTGGGTGCATTTGAAATTTTATCATAGAGTGTGCCAGACTGGGTGTAAATCAGGTCTAAGTATTAGGCACAAGAAATTACTTGCTCTTCAGTGACAACTCCTCCTTTAGCCACATCCTTGGTGATATATGGCAACAAGGATTTTATAAACCACTCAGCTAAAATCTGATCAGGAACACAATTTTTGACCATTCGATGATGATGACGCCACTCATGAATATGATCAGAAATGTGAGTAGCAATAGTCTGTTTAAAGTTGGTCAATAGTTCCATTCTAGTTTCATATCTAATAGGTAACTAGAAGTGGGTTAAAAACGTGGTGTATAAGGATGTAAAGTTATCAAATGAAGCTTGTGGTAATTCAATATACCACTTTGCAAGTATACCAGTAAGTGTTCGCTAGAATAGACGTAGTCTAACTGAATCATCATTTAGGGAGTTGGATGAACACCATAAATGAAAAGTCATAACATGGTTGGACGGGTCTTCTCCAGGGTTTCCATTGAATTTCGGAATATCAAAAGGAAATTTATGAGGAATCACCGGCCACCAAGGTGCATAAAGGATTGGATCATTGGTAAGTCGATTTATATCCGGTAATTCAAGTGTTGTGACAAAAGGAAATTGTCAATTTAGGTCAGGTTGAGCATAACCAGGGTAGGATGGAATTGCCTGGGCAATAGGCCTTTGCATACCAACATAAGGAATCTATTGCTGGTAACCTTGATAGGGGTAAGTTTGTTGAGAAAATCTGATATAAGGTGGTTGTTGAGCACCAGGATAAATTTGTTGTTGTCCAAACCCAGCATAGGCTTGTTGACCAGGACCTGGGTAAACTTGTTGTTGACCAAACCCAACATAGGCTTGTTGACCAAGTCCAGGATAAGTTTGGTATTGTTGGAATTGTTGTTGTTGATATTGTGGCTGCCATGGTTGTTGATTTAATGGTTGTTGCCCACCAATGTAATTTTGATCAGGTTGTGAATAAATTAAACCAGTATAAGTTTGAGTCATTCTAGTAAATGGTAAACTAGCCTGAGGTTATTGGGTTCCAGGCAAAAACATTTGTTGTAAAACGGCCTGAGAAGACTAAATCTGTAAACCTGAAAATTGGGGCTCAAAGGTTGATGGACCAACTTGCAGAGGTTGAGATACAACTAAATGAGCTTGTAACTGTGGTAAAGTCATAACGATAGGCATAGTAGGTATGGATAAAATAGATTGCATTGGTTGTGATGGATACACAAGCCTTGGTTGAACGGGCATTGTAGGCTACCACTGACAAATAATCATTCCGGGCTGACCTAAAGACGACAGCATACTGCCATATGGTTGCCCCCCAGAAAATGGAGGATAAGGAGATTGTGCATATTGTTCTCCATATGGGGGTAATCCAATGTAAAGTGGATACATTGGATGGTAACCAGATGGACTAGCTTGATATTGACTTGATGGATCAAACTGTTCAGTATCCGTAAGTGAAGAACCAGGTAAAATTCCTGTGGAGGACATGGGTGAAGACCATGGACTAGAAGCAACACCTGAGTGGGTTCTAGATAAAGATTGGTAACCTGGTGGGATGGACGGAACACCATACAGATGTGACTCAGGTGTTGTAGTAAACATCGAAGAAGTAGCGACAATGGATTCTGCCGCAGCTGTAACAGATGGTACAGTTTGGGATGTTGATTCTGCCATAGTCAAATGACCCAATAAATGCCCTAGCAAATCAATGGGAGTTTGAAAGTAATTAGGATCAAAAGGATCAGTAAAATGAGGAGTATGAAGATAAATATAAAGCACGGGTCCAAAACGAGTTCGAGTTCTGGGTGTTTCTTCTTCAGGTTCCTCTTCAATCAAAATCAAACCAAGTGGAAGGATTTCACCATCAGGTCTATAATAGATTTCTGGTATTTGACTCTACGATAAAGGAGAAGACTCAACAGTTACAGATGTCTAAGGATAAACTGGTCAATCATCTTCCAGTACGGGAACAACTTCTAATTGTTAAACTTCAAGATCCAAGTGTTCTAGTAAAATAACAACGGGTTCAGGTTGCGCTTCTTGAACAACTTCTAGTTCAGAAGTAACTTCTGGTTGAACTATGATAGGTTCAGGATCAACTTCTAGTTGAACAGATTCAGGTTCAGAAGTAATTTCTTGTTGAACAACTTTGGGTTGAGAATCAACTTCTTGTTGGACAACTTGGGTTACCGTTTCACTAAGTTCACTTTTAGTGTCCTTAGGTAATTGTAAAGGTTCCACTTCAGTAACAGATGTACTAGTAATTGTAGGAGTAACTGGAGTCACAGTACTTACCGGTATAGGTGACTCTGGTAATTCAGATGAAGAACCAAAAGTTTGTGATGTACTAGATTCAGTTAAACGAGACCGCTTTTTCTGGCTAGGTGTAGCTTCAAGGGGTAAAGGCGGTTTACTCGCTGTCCTCCGTGAACGACAGGGTAAGGGTTGATGTTTTTCCACGATTGTTGATTGATTTTATGACAAAAAGAAATAAACAAAAAGATGGTAATATAGGGAAAATGATTACCAAGCAACTGTGAACTGCAATATACTGACTTAGTAAACCAAGGACTTAGCATATGTGCAGGCAATCTCCCCAAATGTTGTGTTCGGTGTATCACAGTGTACAAGGCAGCCAAATCGGTTACCTAAGGATAGATAGAAACCTGATGTATTCCTCCCATATATACCCGAAAGTACATGGAGGCCCAATTCATTTTTGCATTGTATAATGCGAAACTGCATAGTGAGAGCATTCTTCATCTGATTTTGAAAACACTGTCAAGTCATCCAAGTACACCACCAAAAACACATCTTTCTCATTTGCAAATGCCAAGTCCATTGCACGCTGAAATGTGGCACCTGCATTCTTCAAACCGAATGGCATTTTGGCATAGTGAAATGTTCCCCATGGAGTGGTGAATGTTGTTTTGTCTCTGTCATCTTCATGGACAGCAACTTGATTGTATCCGGAATAACCATCTAGCAGTGACATACGAGATGCCCCCACTACTCGCTGAAGTACATGGTCCATCTTGGGCAGCGGATAGTTGTCCTTCAATGAGACCTTGTTTAGATTTCTGAAATCGATGCATAAGCGGATCTCACCGGTCTTCTTTCTTACGGGTACCAAGTTAGAAATCCAATCTGAAAATCTGATGGGCACAATGATACCTGATTTGTACAACCTATTTACCTCTTTTTCAATGGATGGCAGCAACTTTGGATTGATCCTTCTCAGCTTTTGTCTAAATGGCTTTTGATTTGGCTTGATAGGTATGGTGTGCTGAATGATATTTGTATCATAGGTCTTCAAATCTGAATAATCCCAAGCAAATACATCTGCAAATGAAGCCATCAAACTGATATATTTGTCCTTGGTTTTTGGAGATAATGCTTTGGACAATTTCACCAATTTTGGATTTGCAGCTGTACCAATGTTGACTTCTTCCACTCCTTTATCTGTGGGCTGCAAAGTTGGCTTGCAGGCAACATCATCCTGATCGAAAAGTTCTTCAAGGGGTATCAAGCCTTTAGGAATGATGTTGTTCTTTAGCTGTAATACGTCCATTTGATTGATTTGAACCTCTTCTGTACCATTCCCCTTTTTCTCATCGTTTTCCACATCGATTAAGGTTTCTTTGAACTTGCCTTTGTTGAGCAGAAAATCCTTAATCTCTTCATCATCTTGGAACACTTGCCAATGTCACTGATTGTCAGGAAAGGTTGGACGATGCTTGACATGAACTTCAAATTTGTTGCTGGAGTTCATGGGGATCTTCAGGCTGCTCGCTGCCTTGGCAAGAGCATCAGCAATACTATTTTGGATTCTTGGCACACATGTCAAAGTGTATTCGGAAAACAACTTCAAGATGTCCAAGACTGCATTTCGATAGGCCCGCATCCTAGGATGTTTTGCTTGATATTCACCTCTGACCTGTTTTATTACTAACTCGGAGTCGCCATATATTGAAATCCTCTTTGCATTCAGCTTTCTAAGAATTTTCAGGCCAGCAATCAGAGCTTCATATTCGGCCTCATTATTGGAACATTCGAAGGCTAGCTTGTAGGAGCAAACTCTCACGCTGCTAGGTACTTTGTTTGGGGCGGAAAAGGGACTGCGTACCCAAATACCGATACCAGCTCCATCGTTCCCTACTGCTCCATCGAAATCCATGGTCCATAAGCCTTCTTCTTCTTCTTGCAAGTGCTGAAAATCTTTTTGCTGTCCATTGTTTGTCTGCTGTCCATTGTTTTCAACTGATTGCCCAATCTTTTGTTGCCTTTCTTGTCTTTCTTTTTTCAAAATCTCTCTAAAATTTTCTGTTATCTCTAGAATGTCATCTGCTTCTACTATCTGACTATCTATTTCATTTAAACTATCTGAAAACAAAACAAAAGACTCTAAATCTGTATGTACATAGTTTACAGGATGATTGATCGGTTTCTCCTTGCTTGTGATCATATACTTCATCTTTTGTTCCCGATATAGCTTCCTCATTTGTCCAAACACCGGGATTGTTGCATAGGAGAAATCCAGCTGTAGTGTCCCTTTCAATTTTTCCACCCAAGACCTGGAAAGAAGCATGCCAAACCTTGGAGGAATGTCTGCTACCACTACGTCCATCAGCACATTTTTCATAGGAAGCTGATCCAAACTCACAACTAAGTCTTTGATAAGCCCTATGCACCTTACTCTGCTGGAGTCGAATGAATAGAGATCATGATATTGCTGGGTGATGTCTAGACCAAGCTTATCCATGATAGACTTGGGCATGAGATTGTGAGAAGCTCCGGAATCGAACATGGCATTGTGTAGCACAAAGTCATGCAATCGTAAACTGATATAGAAGGGTGGCACCTCGCTCTCGGGAGACTCACCATTCATTGCTGGCCCAAAAATCATTTCAGGCTGATCATCTTCCACATTTACCATGTCGGACGTTGGGTCCAAGTTCAACATTTTGGAAATCTGTCCTCTATAGCTGCTGTTTTTCATGATTTCAGTCAAAGGGATGGATATTTTTAACTTAGAAATCTCATTCTCTAAGCTAAAAGTGGGAGTCTTTTCTACCTCTTTGACTGGAGCCTCTTTCTTTTCCCTTTCTTTTGATGTAGCTTGCTGCTATGATTGTTCTGCTGACTTTGATTTGCTGCTCTCCGGATCAGCTGTCTCCTTCCCTTTCCTTTGTGCAACTACTGAATCATTCTTTGATGTTTCACCATCCTTCTTTTTCTGAATTGTTTTGACCGGTACATCTCTGTTCCTTAGTGAATATCGCTTCTGTTGGGCGGATAGAGCATTCATATAGCCTCTTTGGTATTCTTCTGACTCTTCTTCCAACACGGTTTCATTAGCTAGAATAAAATCAGTGTCTCGGTGTGTAGCTGAATTTACTGCACATTCTTCTTCTTCAGTGATGTATGTAGGCAGCTCATCTGGAGTAAAAAGATGGTTCTCTTCACCTATTATGTTCCCTTCCTCATCTGATTCCTGTCCATGCACAAAATTCTGCTGCAAAGGCGTCTGTATGGGTTGTTGCGCTGCCTGCTCTTGGTTTCGCTGATCTCTTTGTCTTATCCTATATTGCGGCTGCTGCTGCTGGCCACGAAAGTTATGATTCCTAACTTGTGGCTCAGGCTTGTCAATTTTCACTCTTTCAAGCATCTGCTCCACCTTTTTGAGCAGCTGATCCATTGAAGAAGATTCTTCTTTCACCGTGGTTTTCTTCTCTGCTTTCGCCCTTGCTCTTTTGGACAGCAGGTTAGCTTCAACGCTGACTGCAATTTTCTGCATATCTTCCATTGTAGCCGGTTCTCTCTCTCTCAATTGGTACGCCATGTCAGCGTCGAAACCATCCGGAAACTTCATCATTGCTAGTCCCACAGGTGGCTTTAGATGATCTGGGATATCGTTGTAGACTGCATTAAATCTGACACAGTAATCTTGGACCGACTCACCTACATTCCTTTTGATTTGCTCATACTCGGCCAGAATTTGAAGGGGATTCTTTTTTACTTCCCACCTGTTCAAAAATTGTCTTTGTAGCTCAGCCAAGGTAGTGATACTTGCAGCTGTCAAACCTCTGAACCATTTTCTCGCATCATCTGTTAATGTTTGTACGAAGAGCCTCATTGACACGTTCTCCGCATCGATCTCATGAAGTTCATAGAAGTTTGTCATTTTGTCCACATGTTGTTGAGCTGTAACACCGTTGGGAGTGCCATCAAAAAACGGAATTTTACTTTGATAATCATTTGGCATGTCATCTAGGACTTGAGGCAGAACAAGAGGAGCAAAACGGGCAGCCATCATTCTTGGTGGATTTGGCCTTGGAGGCGTTGGAGGATTATGCACAGTTTGTAAGGGGCTTGCACTTGGAGTTTGGGGCTGTGTGGCAATATAGCTATCGATCAATCTATTAGCTCTTTCTGTCTCAAGGTCTACAAGAAATTGTGGATCGGGGACGGTGTAATCAATAGCCTTTTCAGATTTAGATTCAAACAGTGATACCTCAAATCGTTCGTCAAACTCAAGCTCTTCAAGATACTCAAAAATGTCGGGACATGAAGGGGATTTGAATATGGGAGTGAAGGTGCTTTCTTGACGAAGGAGTTTTGGGATCAAATTGGGATTTTCGTAAATGTGAGGAGGATCTAGATCCGGATTCGCTCTGGTATATCGTCTTGAAGCCAGCGTGCTATTGAGAGGAATTACGGGACACAACCGACTTACTCAACCTTTCCAATCCTAAGCCCATCATCCGGGAGCCTAGAATTCTTATGAAACAAGGGGATTTGATTTTCAACTAGTTCCCCAGCGGAGTCGCCACTATGTTAGCACCTAAATCTGCCTCAGGCTGAGAGAAGGCAAAAATTAGGGTAACCACAAACCACGCTCAGTCTCGTAGCTAGCCCTACGAGAGCAGGAGAGGGCTCTCTCCGAGTCACACTCAGTGAATAGATGAACGAAAAGGACTGAGATGACTTTCCAACGAACAATTTATCTTAGGCTAGTAAGTGAAAATGAACATAAAGAGGAATTATGAATGACTGTGTTTCTAGGATGTTATGGGACCACTGGACCTCAATGAACAGAGAACTTAACATAAAGGCGCAGATTATTTCGTGAGGCAAGGTAGGCGGAAAGTATAGAAATTTTAGTTTTAAGGTATGGTGGAATGTGGAGATTGATTAAGAAGGTGAAAAGGGCATGGACAACATGAATCCTTTTCAACAGAAGAATGAACACTAACATGAAATTTTCCCACAGGTAGAGCAATAAAATTGAATTCTACCTAATCTCATTCGAAAAATTTCACCAGAAATGAATATGAAATGAAATATGGAACATAACAAGATACATATGAAACATAAGAGACACACTTGCTACACTCACAACCACAGGAATCTCATGAAACAGAGCCGCTGCCTTTCATTAATTCTCTGTAAAAATATACAATGCAGAAACAAAGTTTCTTTCCCACAGTCTCCCAGAAGTTACAAGCCAGCCAACCCTTTGCAAATAAAATGCATACAATATATAGAATGTGGGGAGAAGAGATGGAACGCCCAGGGGTTGGGAAGTTACTCAAATCATTTCGAAATGGAGCTGGAGAGCCAACCATCAGCTACAGGTGCAGCGCTCTCAAGCATGACATTTGGCGTGTGGTGACCCTTTGCATTCTTCGCCACTTGGATAGATGCCCACCTGGAGAGAAAACTCTTTAAAAGCCGCCTTTGGTGCCAAAAAACCAAAGAGTGGATGACCGGGCCCACTTGGAGAAAATGTGACCCGAAATTTCGCGAAACGGGAGCAAACTGGGCAAAATTTCCTCTGTGCGCCGCGCGCTTTTCTCTGTGCGTCATGCTACTTTGGGGCCTGTTTTGGGGCACTTGCAGGTGTCCAAAATGTGCCCAAGTGGGCTTGTTGGAAAGCTTTGCCTATCTACTTTCTAACCCCACTGGAATTTCTGAATTTGAAGCTCATTTTCCCCTCCAAAACTTCATTCTCCCAAGACTGCTTTCTGTGTGTCCAAAAAGTGGCAGAGGGGCCATTTTTGGGTGTTTTTTGACCTTTAGGAGACCCAAAACTTATCAAAATTTCTAGCCCGGACACCAGTAGATGTATTTTTCGCTGCTGAATCCAAAAATATAAGCCGTTCCTCGATCTGAGGTCTAGAATTTTAGCGCCGCGCAGGGTGCGCGACACACAGGGAGAAAATCCCTGTTTTTCGCCCAAAAAATTTCCCTGTGACCAAAATTTGCCCAAACTTTTTGAGATTTGGGCTGGAAGTCCTCTATGGGGTGCCTTGTTGAGCCAAGGAAGCCTCAGCCAAGATTCTGAGCCTATCTTGCTCTTTTGCCCTTTTTTCTCTTTGTGTGGCTTTCCTCAGTTTTGCTTTCAAACTCCTTATTCGGGCTCTCAAACTCAAGTTCCGTGCCCTGTAATGACGAGCCATGTGTCTCAGCAGTGTGTTGTCATCATCGGCTTTGTTCAGCATGTTGTCCAGGTGCATGTTCACTCTCTCAAGAACAGACTCACGATCATCCCTAACCTGTTGCTCCAATGAAGTGAATTCAATCCCCCTCTGCTGGGCCGTTAGGCGATCCTCACGGATGTTCTGCAGCTCCATGATCACATGTTGGTCTTCCAGCTGTTTGTTCCTCTGCTCTAAATACCTGATGTTCCATTTGGCCATCTCCAACTTGAGGGTCAAGGAGTGAATCTCTGCCTCTTGCTCCTGGAAGATCTCTTTCAGCTGTGCGTTTTGTGGACGTGCATCTGTATCATCATCATCACGAATGAGAATGGATCCGGCCTCCTGTTTACCTGGTGGCACACCTGAAGGTCCCTCCTCATGCTTGGGCTTCTTGCCCTTGTCCCGTACCTGTATTGCCGATGTAGGAAGCGAGGCCCCTTCCACCCCGGGTGGAGATAACACTCGCTTTGCTGCTGCAAACAAAGGCCTGGTGCCTTTCGGATAGCCTCTCTGATATGTGATGGAAAATGGCACCACAGTGGCCTCATGGTGCTCATGCTGATGAGAAGGACCACCCGTCTCATGTTTTGCCTCTGATACTACCTGTGGGGCGCTGAAGAAGTCACGGGAGATGAAGTCCTCCCAAGCAATGCCCTGCAATCCCAACTGATGGTCCACCAAAATCTGGATAAGGGCAAAGTGATATACACTGTTGAGCTGCTACCGAGGGGTCTTGTGCTGCATGAACTTTCTCATCCTCTCTATGTTCCCGCAGATGAAAAATGGGAGGTTCATCATACGCACCCTGGTAAAGTGCATGAGCAACCTGATGTGATAGGCATAAAGGCGAGAAAACCTCCCCTCACAACTGAAGTATTTCATGATCAATTTCATGAGCGGAGCATAATCATCTCTCAGAAATCTGAATGGGAAAACTCTAGTGAGATGACTCAAACAACTAGCCTTAATGTAAGGCTCATAAAGTTCCCTCTCCACCTTCATCTTCTTGTGCCACTTTTCTCCAACATTTGGTATGCCTGTTGCCACTGATATGGTTTCGGGCGTCAATGTGAAAGTGACCCCTGCCAAGATAGACTATCCTCCATGTAGGTGAAGAGCAAAAAGACGGGCCAACTCATGATGGATTCTGACATTTGCCACCCTCTGACAAAATTCGAAACATGCCAAGTGCTGGAAACAAGACATAGCGAGAGGGCATGCCTGCAACTCAGTGAGGGTGTTTGGTTCATCCCTGACATGTCTGCCACTCCTAGGTCTCCAGGGAGCCTGTTCTCCTGAAGTTGTATCACTGTGAGTTTCCCCCTCATAATCTGATGAAGTTTCCGATGCCATTACTGCTGTTTGTATCCTGAATTTCTTCGCTGCCCTCTGAACCCACTGAACTGATATATGATCTGCAAATCTGTCACCAAGGGGACAATAAAATAGGGGGTGTCAGGAGGGGAATGATGAAAAGGGGGACAGGGGTTTAAAGGGGAAATTTATCAGGGATTTGGGAGTGTTTGGGGTGTGGTTTTGATGGGGTAGGGTTAAGGCACTCTTGAGCTATATGAGTAAGGGGACAAAGGGATAGGATTGCACTGTAGCTAGGGTAACCATTAGGGAAAAATGCTCTAGAGGATTTAGCTGACAGAGGTAGGGTAGGAGCAAAATTGATAATTAAGTTACTGTAGCAAAACCCTAGCCATTTTTCCATTCTTTGTGCCATTTTGTGTCTGCTTGATAGAAGTCTTCCTCTGATTTCATGGCCACCAAGATTTATTTTTTTCTTGAATTAAGGATCAATGATGAAATGGTTTATGGGAAATTTTGCAAGTTTGAGAGCCAATTTTCAAAAATCATGAGAGATTTGGTGCTTTTTTAGGCTCACAGGCCTGTGCGCCGCGCGCTTTGCCCAGTGCGCCGCGCGCCGGGTATGCGCTGCACCAGTGTAAAGTTAACACTGTGGCCGGGCTCCCAGTGCGCCGCGCGCCCTGAGTGCGCCACGCCACATCGTGTGTGCGCCGCGCGCGGTCAAGCGACACTATTTGCTTGGGAAAACAGGGGATGGGTCTTAGTGGGGTTTTTTAAGGGATTTTCTTAGGAGATATGGGGATATGGAGGTGAAAAAGATGAGGAGTGAGAGGAAAAAGGAGAGGGGAAACAAAACCTTGGTGGATTCTTCAAATTTTCAAACCCCCATTATCATTTTTGCTTTGAGGATGATTGGCATGGATGGCCAATCTGTTTTGGATCTCATTTGACGTCTTAAAAACAGCTAGACATTGACCAAATTGATGGAGGAGAGGTGTTATAAAGCCTACCTCGTGATTTGATAGCTTTCCCAACTGTTGAAGTGTTTTGGCACCGTTTTTGGGCCGCTGGACTGTGTGCATCGCGCGCTCTTCCCAGTGCGCCGCGTGCCTTATATGCGTTGCGCCCTTGCAAATTTCACACTGCAGGCTGGCTGCCAGTGCGCCGCACGCTGTGTGTGCGCCGCGCGACCTGGTGTATGCACCGCGCTTACCAAATCGCCTCCCAACTCACTCAAACGCTCACCAATCTCACTCTTCCACCTTCTGCAATGTCTATCCAAGTCTTCAATGGCACAATGGCTTTGCTTTGGACCACAATATGTATTTATAGGCTTTAAAGAAACTGGTTTGATTTTTCCTTCTATGAAAACCCACTTTATAATGTTTTTGTTTTGCACTTTCTTTTTCATTGACTTTAAAAACTCTGCTTTTCATTTTTCTTCGAAATTTTGGCTCTCTTGATGAAATTTTCGGCATTTCTTCGCGGGGACTATGTGACTGGGCCTCTGGCTTTAAAATCCATGACTGCATCTGAAAAATCAACTGGTGACTTTTTTGGAAAATTTTGTTATAAATGGCACTGTTTGACCTTTCTTCAAAACAGAGTTTTGAAGAAAAGTCGATGTCTCTTGCGGTCATGATGAAGCTTTCTGCACTGTAGGTGAATAAGATCTCCCTCTGGCCTGCATGGCTTGTTTCTGGACATGTTTTTTCCAAGACTAAACTGATGAATTTTAGACTCAAACCATAAAAAATGAATCTGTCCTGAAATGGAACCAGACCTTGACTATCATGACTTTGATTGATTTTGGACTAAGACCTGAACCAGCAGAGGCTAGGCATGAGGGAAACTGAGCAGCATGACTTTCTCCGTCAGATCATGACATGTCCCTAGTGAAATGCAACTGAGTGAATGAAGCGGGACACCTAAAATTGAAATGCACAAAGAGCTTTGATCTCTGAGGGAGGGCTAACCAGACCGACTCTAACATGGGTAAACATAAATAATCTAAGAAAAGTTGTTCTCTAAATTATTTCCTAAGGTGAAAGTGGTTTTTATTGTAAAACCTATACTACATGGTGTATTTTGATCATCCTAGTGCAAAACAACTAGGTGATCACTTTTTAGGAGATAACATTATTCAAAGGTTTAGTTGTTACATATTTGTTTCTTACATTTCCACTTATATTTCTAGAAAATTAAAAACTTAAAAATTATTTATGTTTCTTGTGAATTAAAAACTACAATATCAACTATGCTACTATGTTTTCTATGCTTCCATGATATGTAATTTATATTACACTACACGTACAAAATTTTGACTTAGTTCCCAAATGATAAAAAAAAAAATTGTATTTTTTTTATTAATTAATCAAAATATTTGCTAAAAATAAAAACATGTTTTACAAATTTTTATTTTCATTCTTTATAAAGTATTATCTACATTTTTTAGATTCTTGAAAGTATATGGGATTAATAAAATCAAGGTGGTGGTGAATGTGCGTGATTTTAGGTAATGATTACACAATTTGAAATCTGGAACTAAGCTTAGCCAAGCATCTTTCAAACCATTTAACGATGATCTATATAGAATTGTCGATGAAACTTTTGGTGTGTCCATATGCTACAATAAGAAATCAAAAATTCATTTATGGACCAATCATATTATAGAAAATTAATTTTCTTATTAGGTTAAAAAATAAACATATCATATTTTAAAATCAAACCTTAGATATAGTCAAAGTCAAAGTTCAATTAATAATGGTGAAAGGAGAAATCAATCACTAAATCCTATAACAAATATGCATGTATTGCTTTCGTGGCGAAACCTCATTTCCTACTACAATATATCTTATATTTGTTGCGGGATAGAAGGGAAAAATGTTGTTGTTGACCCAACCACTTACTACATCCAAGCTAGATGATATGAGTTATTGTTAGGTCCCTATAATACTAGTGATTACCCCATTACTATTGTAGTTGTATCCCTTATTAATATTGTTGTGCCCCTATTTTCCCCATATTTTTATTACTGTGCCCCATAGAATCCCTCTATTGTTATTTTTGTGGCTTTATATTATTATTGTTAGGTCGGCTGGGTTATATTGTGACTCCTTAGACTCCTATATATAGAAAGGAGGTTTTGTCATTTGAATCATCCAATAATTGTTCATTTGTGTAATGTAAAGGAGGTTTCCCCCTCAAAGATGCTGAATTCTAAGGCGTTGATCTCTTTTTTCTATTTTTGTGAGCTGGTTTCATAACATTTGGTATCAGAGGTTTGGATTCTAGGGTTTCGCTGCTCCAAATAGGTCATCGTGGAATTTTCGCTATAACTTTTTTTTGCAACGTTTCAGAAGCTAAAATAAAACCCATTTGAGAGGAAATCGTGTTGAACCTCGGGTCCGAATTTCAAAACTTTTTGCACTATATTTGCGGAGATATGATCTGAGGAAGTTGGTCTTTTTGTACACTCCTGAATTACATTCCAAACAGGTGACTTGAGGAAAATCTTCATAACTATCTCTCTGAGCATCGGATTGAAATTTCGTCAGAAGGTACAGAAAGAGGATGGACTATAGTTTCTTGTATATATTTTTCAGAGCCAAAGGTTGAAACAGTGACTCGTGGCACGTTGTACAAGTTCGCTCTTCTGAACTAGTCTATAATCAGGTCACTGTGGGAGATTTCGCATAGCTCTTCCTTGGAGAATCCAATTTGGATCAGACTGGTGGCATTGGAAAGAGGACATAGAGGGCTACTGTAGGTCACAATTTCAGAACTGGATGATCTGAAAATACAGAGATACATCAAAGGCAATATCGAGCTCCTACAAAGTGAAAAAAGTTGTGTAGATTCTTTTAAATTTTTGCTTAAGATTGGTTTGAAAATTTATTTTGAAGGAATTCAAAGGGCTAGTAGAGCATTATTATCGGTAAATGATACCCCGAGGAAAGAAAATGCAAACACCTAGTAAGCAACCTGAAAGCTCTAGCATGACTCATGAAGAAGAGGAAGAAATGATACATGATATATCAAAATTACAAGAACAAGTGCAACAAGTGTCACTTGCACAAAAAGCAACAGAATCTAAGATGGATGGCTTAAGGAAAGATGTAGAAGCTAAGATGGATGGTTTAAAGAAAGGTGTAGAAGCTAAGATGGATTGTTTAAAGAAAGGAATAGAAGCTAAGATGGATGGCATGGAAGCTAAGATGAATGGCATGGACGCTAAAATTGATGGCATGGATGATAAGATGAAAGAATTGAAGATAAATATGAATAAGTTGCTACAAGAAATGGTCACTAATGGTCAAAGGGTACGAAAGGAAACTCATGATGAGAACAAAAGAAATGTTAATCATGATTCCATAGACGCTAATGTTGGATCGAAGACCCACCACATTCCAAAAATCGATATGAGGAAGTTTGATGGAAAGGATCCCGCAACATGGATATTACAGATGGAGCAATTTTTCGATCTCAATAATGTGCAAAACACACAAAAGGTACGTATTGCAACTTTATATTTGGAACCAAATCAGTTTATATGGTATCAATGGCTTTGCTCTCGTAAACAAATTATCACTTGGGCAATTTTTACGGAAGAATTGACAGCACATTATGAGGATACAAAAAGCAACACTTTTTTTAGCCAATTGAGAAGTCTCAAACAAAAGGGTTCAATAATGGAGCACATTGAGGAGTTCCAAAAATTGAACATAAGGGTAAAAAATATTCCAAAGGAGCATAGGGTTGATGTGTTCATAGGGACTTTAAAGGATAATATCCAACATGATGTTCACATTTGGGAACTTGATTCATTAGAGAAGGCATTCAAGTTAGCAAGAAAAATGGAAAGCAAAATTATGGCAACCAGGAAGCATACCAGTCACAACTATAAAGATGGAAGTGTTGTTACCCCCAGCCTTCCACAACCTATAAGGTTGACACCACAACAATTGGAAGAAAAGAGAGAAAAAGGGCTTTGTTACAGTTGTGATAGCAAATACACTAAAGGTCATAAGTGTGCTGAAAAGAAATTATTCTACATAGATTATGAAGAGGAAGAAGAAAAGGAGCAAGAAAGGTCAAAAGAAGAGGATATACTCTAGGAACAAAGCCTAGATAAAGAAGAAATGAATCCGACCATATCTTGTAATGCATTGGTTGGAATTACCACTCCTCAAACCATCAAGATAGAAGGACAAATCAAGAAGAAAAAGGTAATAGTGTTGATTGATTCAGGAAGCACCCACAATTTTATTCATTGTAAGGTAGCAAAAGAATTGAATTGCTTCCTATATCTAGCACCAGAGTGTCAAGTGATGATTGCAAATGGAGGAACGATAAATTACTTTGGAAAGTGCCATAATATCAAGCTATCCATGGGAGAATATGTATTGACTAGCCCAATGCTTTCCATTCCAATGGGAGGTACTGATGTTGTACTAGGAGTCCAATGGCTACAATCCTTGGGTACAATAGCTTTTAATTTTCAAGAACTTTTCATGAAATTTTCTGCGGAAGGAAAGGAAGTTGAATTAAGGGGTATTGCAGGGAAACCAGGAAATATAATCAGCTCTAACGGTATGACAAAGCTTCTAAAAAAGGAACAAAGAGGTGTAATTGCACAATTATGTTCGCTAGATGTTTCCACATTGGAATCATCTATTTCTCCAGATCTCCAAAAAGTCTTGGACAATCATTCCAAGGTATTTGAGACTCCCAAAGGTCTTCCACCTATTTATGATCATGATCATGCTATTCATCTGATTCTAGGAAGTGTTCCTCCAAACATTAGGCCATACAGATATCCCTATGCCCAAAAGAGTGAAATTGAACGTATGGTTGCAGAAATGCTAGAGGCTGGTATAATTCAACCTAGTCAAAGTTCTTTCTCTGCTCCAGTAGTATTGGTGCACAAGAAGGATGGATCATGGCACATGTGTCCGGATTATAGGGAGCTCAACAAGCTCACTATTAAAGATAAGTTTCCCATTCCTGTCATTGATGAATTACTGGATGAATTGCATGGATCAATTTACTTCACCAAGTTGGATCTTCGTTCAGGATATCATCAAATTAGAATGAAGACTGAAGACATTCCAAAAATAGCATTTAGAACTCATGAGGGTCATTATGAATTTTTGGTCATGCCTTTTGGCCTTACCAATGCATCTTTTACATTTCAAGGTTTGATGAATTCCATTTTCAAACCCTTACTTAGAAAATTTGTGTTAGTATTTTTTGATGATATACTAATCTACAGCAAGTCTTGGAAGGATCATGTTGAACATGTTGACAGGGTGCTACAACTATTGGAGGAGAAACAATTATATGCAAAAAGATCCAAATGTTTCTTTGGAGTACAAGAGGTGGAATATCTGGGTCATATTGTATCTCATGAAGGAGTTAAGGTATACCCTAGCAAAATTAAAGCCATTAAGGAATGGAAAATCCCCACATCCATAAAGCATCTGCGAGGATTTCTTGGGTTGACAGGGTATTATCACAAGTTTGTTAAGAATTATGGGAGAATAGCAGCACCTCTAACAACATTATTGAAGAAAGATGCATTTTCATGGACTCCAGAAGCAACAAAGGCCTTCGAACATCTTAAAGAGGCAATGTGCCAAGCACCGGTCTTAGCTACACCAGACTTCACAAAAACCTTTATTGTGGAATGTGATGCTTCAGGAATTGGAATTGGTGTTGTTTTAATGCAAGATGAAAGACCCATTTCTTTTGAAAGTCGTCCAATCAAGGGAAAGTTTTTACACAAAGCTATTTATGAGAAGGAAATGTTGGCAATACTACATGCACTTAAGAAATGGCGACCCTACCTAATGGGAAGACACTTCAAGGTAAAAACGGATCATGATAGCCTTAAATACTTTTTAGAACAAAGATTATCCTCTGAAGAGCAACAAAAGTGGGTCACAAAGATGTTGGGTTATGACTTTGAAATCATCTACAAAAAAGGGAAGCAAAATGTGGTGGCAGATGCACTCTCAAGAAAGGATGAGGATGTGGAAGCATTGTTGTGCACCATTTCTATTATCCAACCAGATTGGATAAATAAGCAAGGGAGGAATGGAAGAATGATGAAGAAGTGTGGGCACTTATTCGAAAGTTACAACAATATTCTAGTACATCTAATACATTTAGCTGGAAAAATGATTCGTTATGGTACAAAGATCGCTTATACCTCTATAAGAATTCGCAACTCAAACAAAAGATTCTTATGGAATTGCATACTTCTCCCTTAGGAGGGCACTCAGGATTTTTAAAAACTTACCACAAGGTTAAGAAGGAATTTTTTTGGGATGGCCTTAAATTGGATATTCAAAAGTTTGTGGTGGAATGTTTGGTTTTCCAACAAAATAAAGTTGAAACAATTAAGACCTCGGGTTTATTACCACCTTTATCCATTCCAAGGCAATGTTGGGAGGAGGTTTCAATGGATTTTATCACAGGTTTACCCAAGTCTGAGGGAAAGAGTGTCATCATGGTGGTAGTTGACAGACTTACCAAGTATGCACACTTTTGTGCATTATCACATCCATTTAGAGCCAGTACAGTTTCTACTGCATTTATGGAAACAATTCAAAAGCTACATGGAAACCCAAAGATTATTGTAAGTGACAGAGATCCCATTTTCAATGGAAATTTTTGGATAGAATTATTTTCTCGTCTTGGTACTCAACTAGCTCATAGCTCATCTTATCATCCTCAATCTGATGGGCAAACTGAGATAGTAAACAAATGTTTGGAAGGATATCTTCGTTGCTTTGTATCTGATAAACAGACACAATGGGTCAAATGGTTGCCTCTGGCTGAATGGTGGTATAACACTTCCTTCCATACAGCAACAAAAATGACCCCTTTTGCGGCACTTTATGGATATCAGCTACCATCCATCACATCATATTTAAGAGAAAATTCTAAGGTTCAAGCAGTGGAACATCACATCGAACATCAACAACAAGTCCTCCAACTCTTAAAGGATAACCTCGTGTTGGCACATAATAGAATGAAACAACAAGAAGATCAACATCGCAGTGAAAGAAGTTTTGATGTAGGTGATTGGGTATTCCTACGGCTACAACCATATAAACAAATGTCCCTCAAGCAAGCTAAGAAAGATAATAAATTATCACCAAAGTATTATGGTCCATACAAGGTGCTGCAAAATATTGGTACTATGGCATACAAATTGGAGCTTCCTGCAGTGTCTCGAGTGCACCCAGTTTTCCATGTTTCATGTTTAAATAAGGTTATAGGCGACAAGCTCCCAGTTCAAACAATATTGCCAGAACTTGATGAGGAAGGAAAAATTATATTGGAACCAGAAGCAGTCACAGAAACAAGAACTCGACAGCTACGAAATTGATCAATTTCGGAGTATCTCGTCAAGTGGAAGAACTTATCTGCTGAAGATTCCACATGGGAGGATGAGAATTTTATACAGAAGCATCCAGAACTACTCAAGCGTTGAGGACAACACTTTTTTGAAGGAGAGGGGCATGTTAGGTCCCTATAATACTAGTGATTACCCCATTACTATTGTAGTTGTATCCCTTATTAATATTGTTGTGCCCCTATTGTCCCCATATTTTTATTACTATGCCCCATAGAATCCCTCTATTGTTATTTTTGTGGCTTTATATTATTATTGTTAGGTCGGCTGGGTTATATTGTGACTCCTTAGACTCCTATATATAGAAAGGAGGTTTTTTCATTTGAATCATCCAAGAATTGTTCATTTGTGTAATGTAAAGGAGGTTGCCCCCTCGAAGAGGCTAAATTCTAAGGTGTTGATCTCTCTTTTCTATCTTTTTGTGAGCTGGTTTCATAACAGTTATACTCTGTTGTTACTGACTCCCACAATTACATCGATCCTGAAATTGGAAATAGATTTTAGCACTTCTCCCTTTTGTTGGAAAATATTCATTTAACTCATATTATTGTTCATCAAAGTTACTACTTGTACTGACAAATGATACCTTGATTTTGGTTATTGCAGTGTCCAAATTATTATGGATTAGAAAAAACCCTAAAGATTTACCACCTCTGAAATTTACACAAAAGTCAAAGATCGCCATTGTTTGAGGACCATAAACATAATATAACCTTGCCAATGTCTCTTTAGGTCCAAGCTTCACACATTTTTGTAACATATTACTTATATTATTTAATACATAAAACTGAATAGAAAAGAGTAGAGAACATATCCATGTGCATTTCATGGGTTGATCTTCTCATTACATAAATTTTGAGGTAAACGCCTCAAAGTAAAAATGTACAACCAAAATAACCTTTATAAGAACCAATATAATTCAAGGTGTTATGTCAACCATGGGGATGATTCACCATTTTTGGAGTGAAAAGGTAAAATGATAAAAAAATAAAATAAATAAAATAAATAAACTATTTGTTGAATTGAGGCTTCTGTGATCCATATTAAATTTATGAAAAGTTTTTCGGTGTAAATCACATGATAATACATTTGTCAATGTGTTTCAAACCAACGAGTGTGGTTCATCGTCAGGACAAGTTGAAGAATCAGATCATGGCTACATATTAAATAGGGAGAGCAGACCTTCCAACGGCTAGGTTTGACTAAAAAATGGTTATATTAGACTGGACCGGACAAATGGCTATAATTGACCTAGAAATGGCTATATTTGACTATTTAATTAAAATAATATTATTATGTTAAAAAGAATCTTATTTTAATTTTTATTTTAAGTAAAAAGTTAACCAAATCAAAAAAACCACTTTTTCAACTTGTATTTTCAACATATCTCCCTACAATTTTACTCAAATTTTGAGCTCAAGAACTCATTGGATGTGGAATTTAATTTTGCATCCAAGGAGTATCCATGTTGAATTCTTCGATGGAGCTCACTACACAAAAAATGAGAAATATATGAAAAAAGTGATTGCAATCATTTTTTTTCATGTATTTCTCTTTTTTTGTTTAGTAGGATCTATCAAAAGTATTCAACATGGGTACTCCTTGGATTTAAAATTAAATTTTCCATCCAATGCGTCATCCGACTTAAAATTTGAGTAAAATTATAGGAAGATAAGTTAAATTTATATAAGTTGAAAAAATAGTTTTTCTTTCTTCACTCCAAAAGTTGATGAGGTAATCTAATATTATTTTATTATTTCCATTCTTATTTTATAATTTTCCTTAGGAGGCTCATTTTAGACCTCCAAATTTCTCTAATGTTATTCAAAAGACCCAAAAAAATGATACTTTTGAAACAACTAGTCGTCTAGGGTGTATAACATCAATCACCTTCATGCAAAAAACAACGTAACATACTAGGATTAACTTCAAGTTTTAGAACAAATTAATTGACCAACAATATCACCATGAAAAGATAGATCTATTAATTATGGGGCTTACAAATTGCTTTCTACTCATAAGCTTGTTTGTCATAAACTTTGGGGTGTGAATTATACTTGCTTTTGCCTTCGTAGGTGCCATTGATGTTCACTCACTTTATTTTATACTACTGCTTGCAACCAAATTTAGTACAATAATGTTATAACAATTATAATTAAAAAATAGTTATATTAATGAAGTAATGACCTGTGGTACTCTCATAGAAAGTGACAATTGCACAAAACCCAACTGAATTATATATTTTTCATTGTGTTGCAATGCATATGCCATTCTATGGTGTGAAGGTCTGACCTCCCAGAATTATGGTAAAGAATATATGAGTGAGACTAGGATATATGGTATTATTTCTATAATAAGACATCAAAAATTTTGTCTAATCAAATGTTTACTAATTAAAATTTTAAATTATAATAAAAATATGTTATTTATTTCTAAAATTTAACATTAAATTTTGCATAAGTCAAAATTAACCAAATAACAATTAAACTACAAATTGATTGTTAAATTTGATCACATTTTTACATTATAAAATAAAAATATATTTTAATAATAAAATAAATATCTAAAATAAAATTACCTTATTTTATTAAGATCAATGACTATATAATACCTATATTAATATGTGTTTCTTAAATTCTTATGGAAAATATAGACCTAAGATTAAATTTAGATATTATAATATCCATCTTCAAATTATATATTAATATTTAATAATATAAAATAATATAATAACCATAATTTACGAAAGCAAATAATATAAATAAAAATAATGTTAAAAACATCCGCAATAATGTTAAAAACATCCACAATTTTAACCACGTTCGCTTTCAAGGAGTGAGTGTTTGTGAAATTAGTTAGTAGTCAACTTACAACCTTATTAATAATAATTTCTCTAACAAAATAAAATAATATGGTTAATATTTTTCAATTAAGAAAAGAGTTTTTCAAATTTTGAAATATGGATAATAATAACATTTTAAATCAAATAAAATTATGTTGTTTTTGTTTTTTATTAATTATTAAATAAATTTCAAATAAAATTGAAATGATTAAATAAAATATTATGGTTAATATTTTTAATGAGAAAGAGTATTATTTGAAATATTGATAATCAGTTTAAATTGATTTTAACTCTTGATCTAATAAGCATAATAAGGATGAGAAGAATTAAATTTATTTTCACTTCAAAACATTTAGTCTCTATAAACTTAATAAATCTAGAGTTAAAATGAATCTAAGTTGGTAATATATACATATATATATATATATATATATATATATATATATATATATATATATATATATATATATATGTTTCCAGTTGAGCTGATGATGAATATTAATACTTATATATTTGTAGGAAGAAACCTGCTCCAAGTAATTGTTATCGTAGATGAAATTACCACGGTTGGTGTTATCAGGAAAACTAGTGTCCATTCAGAGCTGCTAGTCCCACAAAGATGGATAGCTATCTTAGAAACAAACAAACTAAAGTTACTTGTGTTTTCCTTTATGAGAGATAGATAAGAGAGAAGCAGAGAGTACCAACCTCAGTCTTTCGCTAGTCTCCTTGCTTGTTTCCTCTTTCCTTTGATAGAGCTTTCGCCACTCCTTTCTCACTTGTCCCGCTTTGAAGAACACCTGTAGAATCAAAGCAGCAAAATACCATCAAAGCATAGAGATCTATAACCATAAACAATGTAGGATCAGATGTACATTAACCATATAAATGCATATACAAATACAAGATTCAGAGATATACAAGCATATGGAGGAAAACTCAAATAGCTTTATTGATAGAAGTAGTAGAAGAGAGGATTACAACCAAGCTGTTTAATCCAGCATCATCCTCTCAGCATGAAAGCACTCTTCACCTCATACAAAGCAAGATCACCCAACAATGTCTTCAAAGAGAAGCCAACAGCGCTTCCTTGCAAATTACAAAATTCCAGCCTGTGGATCTCTAGGATGAGGGATCCATATATAAATGTTTGCAGGAGAGTGAGTCAGCGTTTGGGATTTTGATTAGTGTCATTTCACTGATAGTTCTTGGTTCCACTTGGAGATTTCATGATCTCTTACTCATCCCTGGGCGAATTCAGAGAAGCAAGTGTCATATGAGCAGTTTCTAGAAGATTATTTGAGTTTCCACCTAGCACACTGCTCCTGCCATTTGTCTGCTCTCGCTCATCGCACCCTACAGAAGGGCTTTCCAATATGCATCGCACTCGCCGTGTGTAATAGGTGAGATGCATCGCACCCTCAGCATGGAGCAATCTTTATGGTCCAGTTTTGACCAGTTCTGAGCAGTTTTTCAGGGAGAACTTCTGGGAAATGATGTAATCAGCTGACCTTGTTCCTTTAGGGTATGAAACAACACTTTTAGGGGTTTAGAAGCCCTTGGTTTATGGACATATGTGATTGGGGTTGCAGTGCCCAAATATGTCTATAACAGTTGGTCTTTTTGGATTTAATAACCATGAATTTAGTCTTCTTAGTATTAACCACCATACCCATCTTGGAGCATAAATCATGGAGGGTCTTAAGTTGTTTGTTGAGATCTTCGTGGCTTTTGGTTAGAAAAATGATATCATTAGCCTAAAAGAGAATAGTAATGGTCATACTTCGAGTTTGGGGTCATGCATGCCTAAAAGAGAATAGTAATGACCATACCCCGAGCTTGGGGTCATGCATCCACAGCGTCCAAATACTCTTCTAACTTATCGATATAAAAATTGAATATATATATATATATATATATATATATATATATTCTTTACAAAACCATAAATGGTCAAAAGCTAAAACCCAAAAAACCTTTAATTTATATAAAATAACACATTATAACATTTTTTTCCATATGGAAGAAAAACACATTTTTAGCCAACTTTAATTAAACCTAAATAAATATTATATTGATAACTATTTTTATCATTATGTAAAATGATGTAACATATTATTTTTATGAATATGCGAATGGTTTTACCATTATGTAAGGTAATATTGAACAACATATTTTTATCAGAATGTGAATGAAAATATCGTTATTGCACATTTTTTTTTAAACTATGTCAATTGTGTCCAGGAGCATATATCGCGCGAGAGACATTGAAATTATCACAGTTTCAATCTGTCACTTATACCGGCTGCTCTCCACTAAATCTGTCACTTATCACTGCGTTTAATCTCGTACCTATTTTCTCGACAGCTTAATGAGTATGAAAATCAAATGTCAATGGACTCATGTTTCTTGATGTTTTACGAGGATCAAGCAAAACACATTTACACCAAATATGTCTGATGATTAAAATTTTAGTAAATTTGAGTGGTGTGCATTTGAGTTTTAAGGATGTGGTCCAATAGTTAGTGGGGAGATTTGACCTCAAGTTTTATAGTTTAATTTTAACAAAGACTATATATGTCTGAAAACTATTCCATGCAAAATTTCTTCAATTGAAAATAAATAATGTTATGATCTAATAATTGTAAAATACAATTTTAGTAGTAAAATACTATATATAAAAAGGATTTCATAATTCTAGTTACCTTTCATTTCATTTGGGTAATGGTTTGATAAAGAAAATTAAGAATAAAATTATTGTAAGAAATGTGAGTACACAAAAGTCTTTTTATTCATTTTTGTGTGGAGAAGTTTCCACCCAAATATAAAAGATATTTTGTAAAATTATATATGTTATATAAACATTTTGACTAGATAAATTACATATAAATAAATAAATAAGTATAATTATTAATTAAAATATTTCTACTTAATCTAATTAAAAAAATTATTAATTATTAATTCATCTAGCCAACAAGTCCAGTGGCAATGAGGTTGGTGGTATCTTTTTGAAAAACTCTCAACCGTGTACCATTTTCCAGAATTAATAGATATCCTCAATTAAAAAAATAATAATTAAACTAATCTTGATTCATCTTAATTCCATATTTATGGAGGGAAACCAATCATTTTGGGTGCAAACCTTTTCTCAAGTTTTGCAATAAAAAAAGAGATTTGCATAGTAAAAGATTTGGCACTTGATAGATTTGGAGCTAAAATGAATTTAAGGCTGATTTATAAATAATGGTGAATAAAATTAATGTATAATCACTTTTCAAATGCATAATTTATTTAATTTTTAATACAGAATTGGTATATAAAATTTAAAAGTTATTAATAATAAAGAAATGCTTAATATGAGTTATAAATCAAATATTTCAATATGCATATTGAGTAAAGAGTGTGAGAGAATTAATAGATTCTTTTTAATTTAAAGCATGAAGGAGATTTTATATATAACATTTAAAATAATAATAATAATTAAAAATGAATGGGCAGAGATATGTTTTCTATTTTCAGATGTATTAACATTTTAATGTATAGATGTGAATCATAAATAAAATCTTTCAATGTCAACTATGTATATATTATATAAAAAATAAGTGAAAATAAAAATTTCCTTATAGTTAAAACATTATTCTATCAAGAGTGGAGAGAAATCAAATATCCTTTTTGCAGTGAGACACTTGTTTGTATCTTGATAAATTTGATTAGTGGATCCAAAGTTAAAATAAATCTATATTGGTTTAATTTCCACTTAGATTGGGATCGCTCAGACATTGTTTCTTGCCTTAGCTGATGGACAGTGGATCATAAACACCTCTGGACATTGGTCTTATTTATCATCTCGGGCATGCGGCAATCTAGGAATGCTCTTATGTTTTAGCAAGTGAAGCCTGATATTTGATGGACCAATTGTAGTATCTTATCTTACTATCTGGGGTTTTCATCCTCATTGTCCCCTGTCCCCAAGTGTCCCTCCCCCCCTCAACATATGGTATGTTCTTATGTTGGTTATTTTGATGGGCTTTTTTTTTGGGTCTCTGCAGATGCATCTGCATGGCCATTTACTTAGGGCTAGAGCACTCTTTCATATTCCATTGGCATTGTTTCACTGACTCCAACACCGGTGCTGAGCCACTTGCACTATGGGGTGTTTTGCACTGTGCTATCTTGCTGAGCCTTAGGACACTTACTATATTTGGAGACTCCAAATATCGCATTGAATGGGAAAACGAGAGGGCTTCCTTGAATTTTCTGGCCCTCTATTCCTCGAAACTTAAAACAAGGTCCCTGATCAAAGAGTTCAACAACATATCTATTTCCCATATCTATCATAACCAAAATAGTAAAGCAGATAGACTATCAAAGGATAGATGTTGCCTCATTGATCTTCTTCCAGTATTTTGATCATAACATTCTATAGGGAGGGACACATTGTGATCTAACTATTTTTTTTGGCCGCTAGGTTGTATGCTTCCTCTGCAATTTTTTTATTTAAGTCCTTTGTTTAATGTGAGTCCCCTCAGACATATGTACTTTAATAGGAAGCTTTTTTTTCTGATTTGAAAAAAAAACGTTGAATTTAACATAAACTTAACAGAAAATGTGGCATTCACACCTAGTTCCAGGGAAATAATTGTCACACATAGATGTTATGAATGCAGCTAACTATCATACTTTTCGGCTTTGATGAGAATTCTGAAAGAAACAGTCGACATTGCACTGACAATTAAAACAAACTCACATTGCAACCATAATGCATCGTTGCAGGCATGTCTTTGAATGCGTGAAAAAGTTGTCGAAACCAATGATTCGCAGACAGGCATACCTATTTCGAAAGAGAGATAGGAGGGTTGTGAAAGTGTTTAGGTAGTTTATTCAGTTTAATAGGTGGTCTATTTCCCAATAGGGCCGTTTAAAAAATAAAAATGTATGAATGGTTTAGAGTTAATGATTTATTATTATTATTATTATTATTATTATTATTATTATTATTATTATAATAGAGAGATAGGAGGGTTGTGAAAGTGTTTAGGTAGTTTATTCAGTTTAATAGGTGGGCTATTTCTCAATAGGACAGTTTAAAAAATAAAATTATATGAATGGTTTAGAGTTAATGATTTGTTGTTGTTGTTATTATTATTATTATTATTATTATTATTATTATTATTATTATTATTATTATTATTATTATTATTATTATTAAATGTAATGGATGGAATCAGGAGTTTTCAATTTGGTTTTTAATTTCAAAATTTATGTAGTACAAATTCTCAAAAATATATAAATAACACAATTGCGTTTATTAATGTGTTTATAGACAAAGATCTGGTTCATTTTCATATGTTGATTGAAGTGTATACAAAGCAGAAAATGATGTCCATAGTCCATTGTGCTTCCACATTATTAAATGTAGTTGTGCTAGTTGATGGCTGTAAGAGAGTTGATGATTTGATCATAATGATAATATTAATGTTAATGTTAATATTAAAAATATTTATGTTAATATAAAATATTAAAGTTAATATTAATATTAATAGTTGACTATGGTCCATCATAGTAAAACATGGCTACCATAACAAACTAGGGTCACCTTAAATAGTCAACCTTATTATTATTATAATAGTTATTATTATTAGTTAACTTTATTAAATGTTATTGAGAGACCATAATATTAATATTATTGATAAATCTTAACAATAATAACAATGGTATAGTCAATCTTAATAATAATAATATATTATTATTAATAATATTATTAATAGTCAACAATATTAATAGTAATATTTGTTGAAAAATGCTTGCCTTTGTCAAGTTAGAGAAAATTCGAATTTCAATTTCAACAAAAATCTGGGAGGTAGTTAACTAAGGTGACATGGCTTTTGTCACTCAGTTAACTTAGTTAATTCAAGTTGGAGGCCTTGAGTTCATATAAGCATGAGTGATTGCTAATTTGTAGAAATCTAATTCAGTTAAATTGAGTTATTGTGAGTTAAACTAGTTCTAACTATTGGAGGAACTAGTGGAAGGTCAAGTTGTGCAGTGAGACTTTAGTCACACTCAATGATCATCCAGAAAACTAAACAATCAACCCAAAATAATTATTGTATGTAAATAATTCGGGTCACCCAGTTGAGATTGAGATTCTAAGGAAGTGTACTATCATTTGTAGACTATTCCAATGTGTACAGGTTGTGTAGGCAGTTAGATATCCAACCTTATGGATCGCACAATCAATTGAGGGAAAAATCCCTAAATAATAGGGGATAATTCCTCAAGGAATAATTCAAGGAAATAGGGGCTTGGAGGACTTGAAAATTGGCTAAGTGTTGGCTAGATTCAGTTAGTTAGGCAGAGGGATAGACTATACACTTGCAGTTTGTGTTGAGGCTTGAGAAAGCATATGTATTACATCTATATTCTTTGATTAATGCAATACAAATAGGAAGGGGTTTTGAGCAGTTGCTTTCCCCTAGATAAATCATTGTGTATGTGTGATGTTTCCTATTGCATGTTTATGATTTGTGTTCAAGATTGTGAATTGAATTATGTAGAGAAGTAGAGTATATTTGTGTCTTGTGATTTATAAAATTTCATAAGAAATTGCAAATCTACATCATAATTTCTACATGGTATCAGAGCAGGATTCACACAAGAGGAGAAATTTTGAAGTTGGATCTCAGTAGAATTGAATTTGTAGTTCAATGTTGCAGGATCTCTTCAAAGTTGAGAAGATGAGCTTCAACAGGTTGAGGCTAGAGTATGTCTTGGAAGGTGGCTCTAATTTCATCGCATGGAGGCGATATTGGAGGACAATGTATTGTTGGAATATGTCAAGACATAAATTCCACAGCAACCTTTAGTAGATATCTAGGGCCTTTCTCAATGGAAGAAATATGTAGCCAAAGCGAGGAGAATAATCTTGGAGGGAGTAAGGGATCACATTGTCTCAAATCTCCACAAAAAGGAAACTTTATTCGCAATGTGGAAAGAACTGACAGAATTTCTCGAGAACAATAGCGGCCACAAGAAGTTGGCGCTCAAGGATCAACTTCGACATATCAAGATGTAGAAGAATGACTCCATACCTCAATATATGAGCAGGTTCACACAAATGCTGTGATGACCTTGGGAGGGTTGGTGTAACTATGACAGAGGATTATTTGGTAAGCCTAACCCTTCTAGGCCTTCCCAAGAGCTGGCACAACTACCAAGATTCATTGAACGGGAAGTAAAAACTACCAAATTGGGAATGCTTGTGGTCTAATTTGGTACACAAGGAAATAAGGTGGAATACCAGAGATGGGACTTCATCCAAAGGCAAGGATGAAGAAAAATTTTCATTGGATGGAAAGGAAAATAAAGGGAAAGGGAAGAAATATCAATCTAAATCAGAATCTAGTTGAGAGGGCAAGAAGAAAGACTTGTCCAAAACTAAATGCTTCAATTTTCATGAATTTGGGCACTATGCCATGAAGTGTCCACACAAAAAGACAAGCAAGATGAACTCAAGAGGAGCAAGAAGTGAAGCCTTAGTTTCATAGTTCGAGCTTGACTTTACTCTCATTGCATGCATGTCTAACACAATGATGGGGAGCATGTGGTACTTGCATAGTGATGAATTGTTCCACATGACCGGGACTAGAAATTTTTTCAATGACTTGGGGAAGAAATATATGTAGATGCACATCGATATGGGGGACAATGGAAGGTACAACTCAACCGATATTGGTACAATCACCTTTCATAGGGAGTCAGGATCCCCTCCCAGAATCAAGGATGTCATGTTTGTTTTAGGCCTAAAGAAAAATATTGTATTTGTTGCAGTTTTGGCAAACCGTTGTTATGATGTGATCTTCAACAAAGAAAAGGAATTCCTGAGACACATTTCCATGGGAAAGGAGAAGCAGATTTAGGTTTAGGTGAAGAACTTATATAAGCTAGATGTGAAAGACTCTATTATATTAAGCACTGAGGCATAGAAGGTGAAGAGCTGTGATGTCGGTGAATTATGGCATAGAAGACTCAACAATTTTCATCATGGTGCCTTGAATATTTTGCATCAAATAACCACGGGCCTCCCCAAAGGAGCACTTGAGCAATACGATGTGTGCAAAGGATGTACTTTGGGGAAGTACACAAAATTCACTTTCCATGATCGAGACAACAAAGCAAATGCAGTCCTTGAAAGAATCCACTCTTATTTCTGTGGACCTTTCTCAATAGCCTCCATTGCCAGGAAAAAATATTTTGTTATATTTGTAGATGATTTTTCACGGAAGTGTTTGATCTTCTTCACGCAGAAGAAATATCAAACATTCTCCAAGTTCATTGAATTCAAGGAACTATTTGAGAAAGGAACTGAAAAGAAGGTGAAGGTTCTCAGGAGGGATAATTGAAGTGAGTACATGTCAAATTAATGGGATTGTTGAGAGAAAGAATTGCAGCATTATGGGAGCTGCGAGGGCTATGTGGCATGACCAAGGCGTACCACTACATTTGTGGGTAGAGGCATGCAACACAACAGTCTATTTGTAGAACCGGAGTCCTCATCAGATTTTGGGCATGATTACACTAGAGGAGGCTTTCTCGGGGAGAAAGTCGGATGTGTCGCACTTCAGGCTTTTTGGAGCCTATGTTTACTACCATGTCTCCAAAGAATCAAGGAAGAAGCTCAAGCCAACAATAGAGTTTGGGGCATTTGTGGGGTACACAAAAGATCCTCACAACTACCATGTATACTTGCCATCCCTCAAAATGACAGTTGTACAAAGGGATGTAAAGTTTGATGAGGATATAGCGATGCAATGCTCTCTTGAGATGGAGCTTCAGATTCCATCGGGTGAGGAGATTTTAGCTCTAAAGGAGGAACCTCGGGAAGTTGTGGAGCAACAAAAAATTGAGGATCAAAGAGTGGAGACAGCCACTCAGGAAGAACCATCCAGAGAAGGTAGGAAAATAAACATGGAAGTTGAGAGATTATTGCATGATGCTAGAGAGAATGTGGGGGAACCCACTTCACAGCGTAGGTAGAGAAGGTCACTTGATCGGTACATTGGCTACATGGATCTAGTGACCGAGCTTGTAGATACTAAGTCGTCCTCTTTCGAGGAAGAAGTAGAGAAACCTGTATGGGTTGATGCAATGGTGGAGGTATATGATTCCATTATAAAGAACAATGTTTGGGAAGTGGTCCCATGACCATCAAATAAATCAATTGTGGGTTCAATATGGATCTTCAAGGGAAGGCATGTAGTAGATGGAAGCATAAAGAAGTATAAGCCTATATTTGTGGCCAAAGGATTCCCTCAAGTTGAAGAAATTTACTATGAGGAAACCTTTGCTTATGTAGCAAGGTATTCATCCATTAGATCAATTCTTTCACTGGCTTCATAGATGTTGTGGAAGATCCACCATATGGGTGTAAAACTGACATTCCTCAATGGATTTATTGAAGAGGAGGTTTACATCGAGAAACTAAAAGGTTTTGAGACCTTTGATCAAGAGTCGTATATGTGCAAACTCAAGCAAGCATTGTACGGTCTCAAACAAGCACCTCGTGCATGGTACACTAGGATCGATAGCTATCTCACTAATTTGGGTTTCACCAAAAGTGAAGCAGATGCAAACCTTGATCATATCTTGGTTGAAGGTAAATTGTTGATTATTTTCTTATATGGATGGTTTGATTTTAACCGGTGGTGAAAATTTGATTAGATCTTGCAAGGAGGACCTTGCCAGAGAATTTGAAATGGAGGACATGGGAGTCATGCACTTCTTCCTCAGATTGGAAGTATGGAAATGTGATGGGGAACTGTTTGTCTCTCAAAGAAAATATTCAAATGAGATACTGAAGAAGTTCAACATGGAAAGTAGCAAACCCATGGAAACACCTCTAGCAACTAGTTGGAGGAAAGAGGATGCCACTTCAGGTGAGGAAGTGGAGGCTACCATTTATTGTAGAAATTCCTTGTAGATTCAAACTGTTAATTGTAATATGATAAAACAATATACTTGAATCTACTCTACTCATCAGCGGAAACAATTAAATTATTGTGAAATCACGAAGCATACAAGAGAAAGAATTAAATCAACACATTACACATTGATTTCCTGGGGAAAGCCACAGCTAAAAACCCTTGCTATCTATATATTGTATTAGTCATAAAATATGAGAATATTACAATGCTTTTCTCAAGCTTGAGCAACCTCTCCACTATCTCTATCTGTCTTACAACTTCCTAGACAAGACGAGGCCAATGCTTAACCAATTTTCTGCTTGCCCAAGTCCCTATTTTCTTGCGTTGTTTCCTTGGAAATTAGCCCCCTATTAATTATGGAAATTCCTCAATTGGAATTGTGCAATCCTCATAGTCCTTGCTCTGACTGCATGCACCACCTATACAATTCATATGATTATACAATTGATAGTACATTGTCTTTGAACTCCAATCTCAATTGGGTCTTTCTCAGATATGAAATGCATGAGTTAATTATGAGTGAATATTCAATTTACTAGTTGATCACTGCAGGAAGCACCACACTACTAGACCCCCACTAGTTCCTCCAATAGTTGGAACTAGTTTAACTGACTTTAGCTCAGTTAAACTGAATTAATTAATTACAACTCAAAATAAACTCAACCAAAGCTCATAAAATGTAGGAGACACTCTACATGACTCAAGTTATGCCCTCAACTCAAATTAACTGAGCCAACTAAGTCAAATTAACTTAGTTAACTAATGCAAGTTGTCATGAGATGTGGAATTACAATTTTGTTCCCAATTTAATTCAAGGAAAAAAATTAGATTAGGATTTTCTTGTTTCATTTTCAACATTTATCAGCAGCTTGTACGTTCACTAATGTATCTTGTGAACACACGGGGAGATATGTGCTATGTAGTCAACCGGTTGAGCCAAGTTATGGTTAGGTCAACCAAATTATTTTGGAAAGCAACTAAGCATGTTCTACGGTATCTTAGAGGCACTAACCAGTTTAGACTATGGTACAAACAGAGAGAGGGAGTGAAGTTACATGGCTTCATAGATGCAGATTGGGTGTGGAGTCCATCAGACCGGAAGAGTACATCAGGAGGAATTTTCAGTGTTGGGCCTGCAGTTGTTGCCTGGTACAACAGGAATCAAAGATTTGTGGCACTTAGCTCAGCAGAAGCATAATACATGGCTTCCAGTCAAACAACATGTGAGGCGATCTGGATGAGAAATATTCTTGTGGGACTATTTGGTCAGATGATGGATCCAACTATGATCTACAGTGGTAATAAGAATTGCATCAAGCTCTCTAAAAATCATGTATTTCATCATTGATCCAGGCATATAGATATTCAATATAACCATCTACGAGATTGTTTGCAGAGGTAGATAATGTTACTGGAATACATTCCAACAAAGGAACAAGATGCAGATATTTTCACAAAGGCTTTGTCCAGAGAAAATTTTTAGTTCCATAGAGGAAGGATAGGGGTGACAAATAATCTCTTTCTTGCTGACAAGGAGTGTTGAAAAATGTAGTAACAAAATCTCAGTTTGACTTTTCCTTTATGAAACTACAGAAAATTTGAATTTCCATTTCAGCATAAATCTTGGAGGTAGTTAACTGAGGTGACACAACTTTTGTCACTCAATCAACTCTGTTAATTTGATTTGGAGGCCTTGAGTTCATATAAGCATGAGTGATTGCTAATTTGTAGCAATCTATTTCAGTTAAATTGAGTTACTATTAGTGATGCAGGAGCATCAAGACCATTTTTTTCATTGTAAATATGTGATTAAAGGGGGTGTGACAATTTTTAATATTTTATTAATTAATTTGTTATTTTTAATAAAATAGGAGAAAGAGAGGATTTTGTAAATATTATTTTAATTAAAAGGAATATGAGAGAAAATAGAGTTAGATAGAAATTCTAGGAAGTGGAAATGCTATGTACGGGACTTAGTTGAGTCCACACCTAAAATCTATTTAAATTAGATTTAGTTGCAAAACTTTAGGGATAGATCTAGATTTTAGGGGTGTTGAGTTATTTAAGGAGATTTGAGTCTAAATTGGTTTAATTAATTTGTATAAATTATCAAGCCTCAAAGGCATTGTGGAGGGAGTGAGCGTGAGGAGTGAGCAAGGGTTCTCCTTGGGAGCCTTCGGGCAGTTTGTAAAAGGGCCATAGATTGTATATCTGGCCATGAATGTAAAGTTCTGTATGAATGTTTGTTTTTATGTAAATACGAGTATGTTGAATTCAGTTATGAATGAACTTGTTTGCCTTAATGAATTCTGAGATGGTTCTGTGCTTGATGGCAGAAATTGGTGTTTATATAAGGTTGAAATCGCATGTGTGCTGGTGGATCTTATTTTTATGCGCTACTGAGGTATATTCATTATGGAGGACCGCTTGCCTTCGTATGGATCCTTGATATATGTTTAACTCTGTGGCGGACAGTGTTTAGATTTTAATCCTTTTATTGAACGGCGGATATCGTGTTTTTTCAACACGCAATTGTTAACTGTTGATACGCGGATATTCCAAGTGATTTTATATCAGGATATTATTATGAGTGCGTGGAAAAAGACTACAGTTTGGCATACGATTATTATCTTCTGCGTTAAAAACGAAGTTTGAAGCCATGGTTGAGTCATCGCCGAGATGCCTGCGCCATATCCAGGTAACACGAGGTTAGACTGTTGTCTAAAGGCTTGAACTGCTGTCTCTGTTTCATATATAGATATAGGATTGAAGAGATATGCGTACGAGCCGGTGTTTATAATAAAGACCGGCCTATAACCAGTGCGATACCAAAGATTTAGTGTGGATGTGCGTAGTATATCCTATGCGCATTCTTCAATTACAGGCGTCGTTTTGAAAGGGGGAGCTACTTGTTGTTTCGACCATCGTGGCAAGTGAACTGGCGATATAACCATTAAAGATTTAATTAAAGGTTGCGATAATTCGGGTCCGTTTGAGCGTGGCGATGGCGACTTATGCATGTGCATAGACCGAAACTGTATGGAGGGCGAGAGGTATGTATACGCCTTAGCGATGGAAAGTCGATGCATGTGACTTTTGTTATATATACCCTCGAGTTTTGTTTAGGAGCCAGACCTCAATCAGCGTCGGTTCTAAAGAATCGCTGTGGAGGTTATAAGTGAATATATATATACAATTCGCATGCGTATTCTCAGTTTGTTCCGTTTAAGAATTAAGGAAAGGCACCCTCTGCTACTGCCAAGCATGGGTATTATGAATCACAAGATTACAGCGGTTTGAATGACATGTTTTATATGCATAGTGATCAGAGGATCCTGGTAGAAGTGGCCTGGGAGCGGCCTGGGCTTCATCAATTAGTTAAACTAGTTATAACTATTAGAGGAACTAGTGGAAGGTCAAGTTCTGCAATGAGACTTCAGTCACACTCAATGATCATCCAGATAACTAATCGATCAGCCCAAAATAATTGTTGCATGCAGAGAATTCGAGTTACTCAGTTGAGATGGAGATTCCAAGGCAGTATATTATCAATTGTAGACTATTCTAATGTGTACAAATGGTGCATGCAATCAAAGATCCAACCTTATGGATTACACAATAAATTGAGGGAAAAATACCTAAATAATAGGGGTTAATTCCTCAAGGAGAAACACAAGGAAATAGGGGATTGGAGGGCTTGAAAATTAGCTAAGTGTTGTCCAGAGTCAGTTAGTTAGGAAGAGGGATAGATTATACACTTCCAGGTTGTGCTCACGCTTGAGCAAGCATATGTAATACATCTTTATTCTTTGATTAATGCAATACAAATAGGAAGGGGTTTTGAGCAGTTTCTTTCCCCTAGATAAATCACTATGTATGTGTGATGTTTCCTATTGCATGTTTATGATTTGTGTTCTATA
Source organism: Pinus tabuliformis (assembly GCA_031772625.1). Taxonomy (NCBI): domain Eukaryota; kingdom Viridiplantae; phylum Streptophyta; class Pinopsida; order Pinales; family Pinaceae; genus Pinus; species Pinus tabuliformis. Next base: position 1,576,455,341 of record CM062804.1, read on the forward strand.
TTATGAATTGAATTCCGCAGAGTAGTAGAGTAGTTTTGTGTCTTGTGATTTAGAAAATTTCATAATCAATTGCAAATCTACATCATAATTTCTATAATATATTTATTTTCAAACAATTTTAAACCTTGGCTATGAACAATCAAGGTTGATCTTGGTTAACTTAGTCAACCATGGCTAACTATAATTAAATATGGTTGAGTTACTTTGATTAAGGATGAATATGACTGAACAAGGTTGACTATTGTTGACTATAATTAACATGCAATTGACAAAATTAGATTATGATAAACTATTAATAATTAATACAATCAGATAATAATAACAACAACAACAGTAATGATAATAGAGTAGTCCTCCTCCTCCTCATTATTATTATTCTTCCTCAACTTTATTAATATTAATATTAATTTTATTAAATAGGTTTAAATATTATACCTTATTCACAAACTCTAATATTACTATTAAATATTAAACTTTAATCACAAATCCTAATATTGTTGTTACTAGGACTTGTGAACAAAGTTGGTCAACCCTATAGTATTATTATTATAGGATTGATCAAGTGTGATCATGGTAAACTATTAATAATAATTTCAATCATATACTAATTTATTTAATCAATGTTTGACCAAGGTTGGCATCATTTGACTTTAGACAACCATAATTAACTATAATTAAATATAGTCATTATACTCAACTTTATTATTATTATTATTATTCAACTTTATTAAGACTAATAATATAGTTATTAGGTTGATAGTTTCCTAAGGGCTATTTTCTCTAACCTTTGACCTAATCTTTTATCGTGTAGGAATTCTCTCCCTTTTTATTCCCCCTTAATATTATTAACCTTAAAATTTGACTTGGGATATTTTTGTTTTATTTTATTTATTTCTCAATGGCTATTTTATCTCACCTTTGACCTAGTCATTTTTTTTAATGACTATTTCCTCTCACATTTGACCTTATATTTGAGCTTGTAGAAATCCTTCCCCCTTTCTATTCCCCCTATTGGATCATATTTTATTCATCTAATTGTCATGAGGATGAACGACATTAGTTGGTTCAAAACGTGTCAGTAATTTAATTTTTTTATGTAATGGGTCTAAAAGACAGATCTTTGCATAAAAATGGTCTTAATGTAAGGTTATACGATAGTGGAATATGGTTAAAAGTGAATGAAAAGAACATGAAAATGATGACATTTTGGAGACCCAAAAATTCCCCCCAACTAAAAAATGTTGCATGTCCTCATGCAACCATGCATTGATTCTCATGAAATAAATTCATCTCATTTTCTGTAGCCTATTGGAGTGAAAAATTATGTTCTATCAACATGTCCTTTTGTGACTTGTGATACTTTTCCGAGATTTGCATCTTTTGCAAATTCTTCTTCAATTGTTTCTTTTTTCTCAAGAGCTTGCTATTGTTGAGTCTTATTTGAAATATTTCTATGTGGCAGCTCTTGTGTTTGGTTCTTGTGAGGAAACACTTTTCTTTTACTCTTCTTCTTGCTTGAAAATGCATTCAAAATGAAGACTCTCTCTCTCTCTCTCTCTCTCTCTCTCTCTCTCTCTCTCTCTCTCTCTCTCTCTCTCTCTATATATATATATATATATATATATATATATATATATATATATATATCTATATATCTATATATATATATATATATCCTTGCTCATATTCTGAATCATTTCAAAACATATCTACCTTTGAAACAAATAGCAACAACCGTCAGTGGGGAGAAACATGTTGGTCAAAAATATATGAGGTTATGGAAAATGAAATTGAAAAATGGTAGTGCATATCCCCCCCCAACATATGGTGTTTTATGTCTTTTGAAAATGGGGAAAGTGATGTCACTTGGGAAGTTTTCCAAATGCATGTCTTTTAGAATTCAAGGAATTATTGATTAATGAGAATAAAACAACATGCCTTCACATACTTGAAAATTCCACAAACTATGCATCTGGGAGATATTAGTTGTTACTATTGATCATGGAATGTTAAGTGAAAGAATATGATATGTTTTTTCTTTTTTCTTGGATGTATGAATAGTGGATGAAATCTAAAATTGTAATCTATGTACCTTGTTATTGCTAGAACTAGGAACTTGTTGTAGCCACTACAACACCACCAAAATTTTTAGCCTAACACCCAAATTTTGGGCCCCCTCTGCTCTTTAAGGCTTCAATGGTTATGTCATTGTCTTAAATTGGTTGGATCCTTAACTGACTTAGCCATCATAGAAAGTTTTGGTTTCTCATGTACGATGCACATTGCATATATCCATCATGCTTCATTTTGGTTGACATCCCTCTAGATGCATTATGGTTTGAAGAGGTGTTGCTTCATTCACATACTCTTAAAGATTCATACTCCCATGTTATGCATTGCATAGGAATGAATATTTTGTTACACAAGTAAAAATTATGGCCATACTTTACTTTGATAGTCATTTCCTAATTTGATTTGGATTCTCACATGGATACTTTGGCAAGTTTCAATCACAGTAATCACATTGTCATGATGAAAATTTGATTACACATCAACGATCTTCTTAGTCAATAGATTAACCCATATACTATAATGTTGAACCAATTTGAGAAAGATTGCATCTACAAAACACTACATTTTGCATTGAATATTCCCCTTTACTGTGTCATTAAACTAATATTGCTTCTATGATTGATCTAATGAGAGTGATGCATTCCCCATGGGAATTCCAATAATTGCACTATATATGTATCCTCATATCAAATCTAGATATGACCCTTATCCAAGCCACTAAACCAAAATAGTTAGGATTGAGGGTAAACCCCACATATTTTACCCCATCCTACATATCTTGAGCTCCAAAATAAAATGTATTTTTGATTATTGGTCTCTCTGAATCCACTAAATCTATGAAATATATATAGTTTATTTGCTCCTCTTGATGCTCTTACCAGTTGCATCACAAATTAATTCAAAGATATCATTTATAAACTTTTCTTCAAAATATTCACACAAATAAAAATTTAAAATATCATCCACAAATAATATGTGATAATTTTTTTCTTATCTACCAACATTCAGGCATTATATATTATTTATTCTATCTACTTCAACTAAATTTCATATGAAACCATCTACAACCATTAAAAATATATATAGGGACATGGGGCATCCCTATTGAAGCCCTCAACCCAATTAAAGAAAGGAGAACTTCACCCATTAATGAGCACTACAAAGAATATTATCACGATGCATGCCATAATCCATTTAACCATATGTAGCTCAAATCCAATATGGATGCGAAAACGTTAAATATAAATCCATGAGACTTGATCATAGGCTTTAGATATACCTATTTTGAGGACTAAAAATGAACATTTTTTTCTTTTGATCACATACAAACCTTCTTAGGCTAAGCCAATAGCCTCATGAATCAATCTACCATTTATCAATCGAAATTATTTAGTTGTGATAAAATAAAAAATGAGAGATTTAATCCTTACAACAATTATTAGGCAATGATTTTATCCAAGCAATCGCAAATATTGATGGGACAAAAATCCTCAAATGAAGTCTAATAATCCTTTTTGGAATTACTAGGAAGAAGCTTACCGATGGTCTAAACTTCAATTTTTTGTAACAAGTCATCTAGAGTAAGTCAAAAAATTCCTCGTAAAATTCAGTGGACCAATCACCCAGTCCATGGAATTTTTCTATTTTGAAAGAAGAAATGATAGCCCTAAAATCCTCCATAGTAACCTCTTGAAAAATATCTTATGCATCCTCTTCTTCCATGAGTCTAGGAAATATTGGAATCACCTTGAGCGTTTCCCCCATTTTAGTGTTCTTGATCCTTTTGAACAAATTATTAATATGATTTAACCCTAAAGATGTAATATCTTTGAGCCCCCATACTATTTCCTTATTGAAATCATGTATTTCCTAAATGGTTTTGAAACTTTGATGATCATTTTCATATTTCTCGAAAAAATTAGCATTCTAATCTCTAGCTTCATGCTACAAAGCCCTAATTTTTAAGTGTCATGTTTTTCCTTTGTCAAAAATAATTTGATTCCTTCTCCCTTCAAGGGATCAAACCTATTTTTTCTCTAAATTAGTCTAGTTACTTTTTTTATGATGTTAGTATAGAGAGATAGTGAGTTCTCTACATTTCTTAATTCTCTATTGAGGGTGCTTAAATGATTATGATCCCATTATGATACTTTTTCCTTCAAAAGATGAATCATTGATATAAAATGATATTATTTAATTACACTGGCATTGTCTTGGAAGCTCGCCAACTGCTCTTGAACCAATGCCTCGAATTATTCTTATGCTACTGTTGATGGTGTTGGACCTGCCATCATTTAGGGGATCACCCCGGTATGAAGTCCCAATTAGACCTCACACCATTTAGTGTGGGATTCCCATCTGGTATGATGGCGCAGTTTCCATTGTCTTAAGGATTTACCTCAACTCTTACTTGTCAGCACAAGAGAGTGGTTTGCTTTGTCTTTGAGAAGTGAGGTTCACATGCCTTGTGAGTGTAAGTGTCACTTGTGTCAATGGTTCTTTCACTATGGAAGGAGAGGGTGGGAATGAGTCCCAAGTTAGTTGGGATGAAGTCCCAACTCGGCTATGAACACAAAACACAACAAGATGTGCACAACTTCCGGAGGAGCAGTCCACACAGATGTGGCAGTCACAACACACAAGGTAAGATAACACATACAACACTCAATGGATGAGTCTGAACGAGTGCAACGGTTGTTACAACAAGTTTTATGTGAAAGGTCTATCTAGTGTCCAGGAGAGTAGTCTACACGGGCGAGACAGCATTAACAACATACACAACACATTTCCATTAATAGATTATGTATTACAATAAGTGAAGTAGTTTAGATGTAGAAGATAGGTTAAAACAACATGCATCACAAGTGTTAAAGATTAGTCTTACAACAATTACAGTACATGTGTGAAAATGTGATGGCTTGTTAGCGGGCTTCTGAATTAAGAAAAGGTTCCAAGAACATCGTTACAGCATACATCACTAACCTCGAGTGCGGGGCATTGGAGCCACTACTTACTCCTCAAAGAAAAGATTACAGACTCTCTTGGCTATGTGGGAGGAGCTGAGGTGAAAAGTCCTTTGCATGTACAAATGAGGGGGTATTTATAGCCAAGGGTGAAACTGACCCTTGTGGTTGTTCAACTACCCTCATGACCATTTGACTTCCATGAATTTTTGACTTACATGACTCTATGTTCAACAAGTGGGTCTCTTGGACTTCCACATTACATCACATTGATTGACAACATAGCCCATAGTAGAGATGTGGGCAGCATGAATCCACATGACAATGATGGTACATTCATGCTACTGCTAGAATGCATGTCAAGCTACAATGCTGCTAGGTGATGGATGCCTTCATGGTGTATCACAGCTTCACCTCCGCATGATGAAGTGTGTAGAGTCTTTGATGGTCCTTGGTTCGCTTGATGAAGCTTTAGCATGTTGCTCCTTGCTTGCATGTTGGAAGGCTTGACAGGCTCTTCTGTTCGCGAAGGTGCATGTTCTTCTGTTCTTTCGTTAGTGAGCATGTCTCTTCACATGCATCATTCATTCATCCATTGGTGAACCTGTCCTTCTGCATGTGCTCCCTTCGTTCATCCCATTCGTTGTGTTGCCATGTTTGTTGGTGTACCTATACCTGCAGTCACTCCTGATGAGATGACATCAAATCCAAAACCTCCTAGTCTACCATTACATATCATCATTTTGGATGCAGGTGACAGGGAGAGGCAACAAGGTTGTGAAGCGAGATGATGGCTCTGGGAACTGCTGATGAAAACTGTGCAAGAGTCACTGAGTGATGGAGATGGATAGTCCAATTCGACAGTGACTGTCCACCAGGTTTGGCTCGGCTGGAAAGCAAAATTGCACAAATTTTGGGAGGGATAGTCCAGGCTACAGGAAGGCAAGGTAGGCAGGATCTGCGGAGTTTCCGGAACGAGCAGGCAGTAGGGCATAGAAGGCCAAATGTTGCGCAATTTTCTAGAGGAACATGTCAGGCTGTAAGGAGGATCAACAGGCAGGGATTGCACAAATTTTGGGAGGAACTGCCCAGGAGACTTGCAGCCAAAACTGCACAATTCTTAGAGGGAACTGGCAGTTGGCTATTGAGGTCACTGGCAGCCAAAACTTTTCAATTCCTAGAGAGAACTGGCAGTTGGATACTGGGGTCACTGGCAGTTGGCTGCTGGGGTCACTTGAATCCAAAACTGCGCAATTCCTAGAGGGAACTGGTAGTTGGCTACCGGGGCCATTGGCAACCAAAACTGTGAAATTCCTATTGGGAACTCGCAGTTGTTTGCTCAGTCACTGGCAGTAGAAACGCTGTAATTCTTGGAGGGAACTAGTAGTCTTCTGCTAGGAGCTGCTGGTAGGGGAAACTGCACTGAGGCTGGGAGGTCGGCTTGCTGATCATCTCTCCATAATTTCTGAGTTGAGTGAACTATAGGGCAGCAGAAGGCCTGCTCATGAAAACTGCGCAATTTCTGAGATGAGTAGTGGGTCGACTGTCTAGATGACTAACTGGGAAAACTGCATAATTTTCTGAGGGAGACAGGGATGAGCACTTGGTGTCTGTCCAGCCTGTCTGTGCAATTTCCTCAATCAACTGAGTGAGTAAGGTCAGTGACGTCTGCGTAATTTTTTAGGGGAGTTAGTCCCGAGGTGACTGCCAGGTCCGACTGTTCGGGGGACCAGCATGAGAGTTGATTGGACTTCTTGTTGACAGCGTAACTTCAAAAGACTAGCTTGGAGCTTCTGCGTTGTTCTGGTTGACAATTGATCGATTCGATGGGGGTGATGGTCCAGTTATTAGAGAAGAGTCTGGTCGTATGAACCTCAACAAAATGACTAAGTGTGTGAATGATCGAAAGATGCATAGGTGATCATACAAACACACACTGACATGATTCGATGACGAAACGACTCAAACCATCCAGACACACATGTTCAACATGACTGACCAACGGTGTAAGTGACAAGAGAGACACTCATGATTGACGTTCATTGATCAAGACAATGCTTGCACGACAGTGAATGTGACTTCATGTGTGAGTGTGATAGATGCTTACATAGTGAACACAACAAGCACATGTGCAACAAAGACTTTGAGCATAATTTGAACATGGTCGCAAGCATGACTTAGACACCAACATGCAGAAACTCGAATGAAATGAAAAAGCAAGGAAAATGTAAGGACTCACACGAGCTCATGGAGTGAACTCGAGTGTGTGTAGTCATCAAGCGAAACTCCCAAGGAGGCTTCGAAATTGGTGCAGGACAAAATTTTGGAGGGTGGTTGTAGCTGCTACAACACTTGGCAAGACGCTGGTAGAACTCTAGCTTCTCTGTTTTGGTTCATTTCTAGCATAAGGCCTTGGTCTTTTGGGGAGTATTGAATCATTGTGTGGGTTACTTCAGCTTCCCCACTTACCCCATGGACATACATGGTTCACCCTTTTCCAACTCAGTCAAACACAATCAAAAGTTCAGCTTAGATCTCAGTGTTTCGAATCCGGGAAGGGTAGTTTAGCTCGCGAGTTGAAGATTTTCATAGTATAAGTTTTCATCTTTGGTGTTGCTCCACTACCAACAGGGTTGGACAGTACCCCGATGGAGTCACGCGGGAACACACACATTGCTCCAATGCCACCGAGCCTGGTGAGTACCACAATGGAGTTGCATGCTTCACCTCTCTACGTAGGAAGCCTTTCTCTTCTTTTGCCTTTGTATTTTTCAAGAGGACTATGCATAGGAACTTATTTATTTTTGGGGCAGAAGAGGGATCGTGACTTATTGAGATCAGAAGAGGTTGTACCTTCATAGAAGCATGTAAGACCTCTGACATAGGTTTGCTCGTTTAGATTTTCCCCTTCTCTTTTTCTACTAGTTGGATGAGCTTGAACACACAGAGCAGAAGGCTGAGTACATGCATGGGGCTTCCCAGTGCAGACACAGATTCACGGTTGGACCAAAAAATCCCTTGCAAACGGTTCATATTTTCCATCAAAACTTCATCAATCGAAGGTTACAACCAAGCATAGAGAAGGCAGACACAAGACTGGCCAAGCGCTGCAGTGTCACGAGTTTCCTCAATTTTTAACCACATAACCTATTTAGAATCCAGAACATAGTAGTTGGCAGCACTTATTTCCGGAAACAAAAATAGTAATATATCAAACAAATAAAACGAACGTGAAAAAAAATAGTAAGAAGAATCAAACAAAGCAAAACAAAGATAATAAGCAAAGAAAACAAGATGAAAAAACAAGCAGCAAGCAGACTATGTACATGGCACAGGTGCAGCCCGGCCTATTGGAGGTAATGCTTGAGATCTTGGCCATTGACAGGAAGGTTGTCAATCCTCTCGTCAAGTGATTGCGAGTGATATGTGTGTGGGCCAAGCTTCTCATAGACCAGTTCAAGTCCACTGGGCTCCACTACTGGAACCTGGTGGCATTCCAAAAGACCTTTAAGTGAAGACAACACCACTTTTTCAGGTACTATGTGCAATCTGGGCTCGGATGATGGTACGGGGTAGTTTTTTTTATTCTGAGAATGGTTCAAGTTTCTTAAGTCAATGCATAAGCGGATTTTCCCAGATTGTTTATGTTCGGGATTTAAACTAGAAAACAAAGTATGATGATGAACTTTGCAAGTAGTCCAATCACCCAAAATGTTAGTCACTTTTTTCTGTAAAAGGAGTGCAAACAACATGTATGTGTTACCTAGTCTTCACTGCAATGGCTTGTCTCATCCTTTACCTGGATTTCTTGCATGTAGTGTGTACTCAAGTCATCATCTACCCATGCAGACCCATCCCGGTACTATTTGGTCAAGCGGTCAAAGATTTGTCGTTGCTGCGGTGTGTAGCTTACACCGAGGTTGGCCATCTTTGGATCATGAAAGGTTCCCATGATGCTCTGTTCATTTGTAGTGGTGGTCCTCTGTGTGTTCAGCACAACATAATTAAACTCAGCATCGTCGTTTGTGCATTCGAACTTCAAATAACTCGAAATCGTGTATTGTTTGTTGTTTTGGACGACTGCGATACACTCGGTCATTGAGGCATCATGTGTTTTTGATTCATCAAGACTCATGGCCCACAGCTCATCTATACATGGACCGTTTGGCATGCTAGTACTACTGCTACTACTGCTACTAACAGAAAAATAAATTGTACAAGTTTCATTACCATCAGTTGGGTAAGGAAGGAGTCCCAGCTGCGTGTCTGATGAGGTAGGAGTGTTTGGTCAATTTAGAGTGTCCTAAATTGCTATATTAATTTTCAATCCGGGAGTCGTAAACTGCTGAAGTGAGGTGCACTATATATGCAAGATAACCGATTTCTTACTTTTTGTCGTTTTTGATTTTTGGTTTGTTTTTGGGTTTATCTTTTGTTGATTCCCTAATGTGAGATGGCAATTCTAAAAGTCAAGTATGGATATAAATGTTCAAGGCAATGGTGACCTTTAAAATGATTTCCAAACTTCAAAATTTTCAAAAAGGTTTTAAAACTTGCAATGATGAAATCAATTCCTAAGAGAAAATAAAAATGTACCAATATTCTAATTAAACCAAACAGTGAGCTAGTGACTATGAAACCCAGTATCCTTGTTGTTGTATAAAAAGAAACTGAACTCAAAGAAATTCAAAAACTGCAAGCAAAGTAAACTAAATCATATTACATCAACTCATATTCTGACCCCTCACCATTCGACTCGCTTTGGATTTAGGAGGTAATCATAAACAAATTGAGCAATCTGATATCTAATTTGCATAAAATGAAACTAGTATCAAACTACGCATTCATACTTCAATCCCTCACCATTTGACTCGCTCTGGCTTTAGGAGGTAACTGAAAATAACATGAGCAATTCAATAACTAACTTGTAGAAAAATAAACTAATATCAAACTACGCATTCATAATTCAATCCTTCACCATTTGACTCGCTCTGGCTTTAGGAGGTAACTGAAAATGACATGAGTAATCTAATATCTATCTTGCAGAAAAGTAAATGAACAAAACTAAAAGAAATAAACAGTGTTGGAATTAGAACTAAGAAAATAAATCAACAGAAGGACAAGATAATTCCATGTCATTAGTCATTATAAAGCTATGTGCAAATGCCCGGGCTGCCTATTAGAACCTGAAACAAAGACACTAATCAGTTAACAGCATTAGAAAGCATAAAAACTATGGACAGCAATCGACATGAATACCATAAGCAGTGCAATATATACAAGTAAACAATTATGACATCAGGAACGTAAAGAAATAAAGCATGAAACTATACAGTAGTTAACAAAACCTTGGTGTGTACAGGGGCCCTCTGCACAACCTCGGCCAATCAGCAATCAACCACGAATTGAGCTTATAAACAGCGTCTTCTCATGTATTAAAATGTAGTCATAACATAAGGATAAAGTCACGGCATAGTGGGCTCATAAACAGTCAAAATTACATTCAAAAAGCTAGCTAATATGCGTATGAGAACGCTTTATTTATAACAGAGGATGACATAACCACTTTCCTAAAATTTGCGTTGATAAAAAGACACGTGAATAACCATGTCCAGAAATCTAGCATTATGGTAGCCGTGAAAATTAAATCCAAGGAGGGTGGCTGTTAGATTCGGTTCACGGAGCAGTCCACAGGTGCTAACACGTCTCCTGAGATTTAGGAATGGCCACACAAGTCTTCACGTGGTGAAAAACAAAGTTCTGCCACCGTAAGACTCTTAGGTTGACCACCGCTTGACTATCTTTGACCACGGCCTTCTGTGAGGGATTCGGATGAACCAATAGGACACGGTCCATGTCCACATCAATTGCAACTTGCCCATGTGGCCAGATTCGCCTGAAGACACCTATAGCATAGACTTTAACAAAAAGGCTGCAGAAAGTTGAACTGGCTGCGGAAAGTGACAAGATTCAACAGTTGAATGAGCAAAAATATAGATCAAATAGCGGACACAGGACATAGTTAGGAAACCATTTTATATGCTCTTTTTAAACTAATATGTAATGATTTGACAGCTTAGGAGGTCCAGGCAAATGGAAAAAGGCTAAAAAGGTGTATAGGGAAGATGCAAGTTTGGGACTCAACATACCCCCACTGTGAAGGTGTTGCATGTCCTCATGCAACCAAAATTTTGATCATCCCCTCTTTAGTCCATGTGTTCTGAAGCTTCTGCCAGTACATCTAGTCCTCTTCTCTTTTTCCTTGGTGCTACTACCATCCTGGGCTTCCTTATCAAACATCTGAATTTGAGATTGATTAATTCCCTACTCAACTTCCTGTCTTTTTCTTTAATTTCTTGTTCTTTTTCTGCCACAGTCCCAGATGTAACATAGTGTTATCATGAATGATTTTGTCCACTTTGCTTTGCTCCTTTAATGCTTCATTTTCTTGTTTAATGTGCCTATTTAAAACCTCCAATTCAAACACTTCTTGTTTCAACGATTGGACTTGTGCTTCTTGTGCTATGTGAGGCAGAGTGGATGACATGCTTGGGCCTACAGCTGTCTTCTCTAAGGATTCTAGATAATCATACACCTCTTGCTGATTTGGATCTATTTCGGGTGTTTTCGTTGGGTTGACCTCAAAGTATTGTTGAGGAGGAGGACTGATTTCTAACTCTAGCCGAGAAGGACTTATATCAACATCTGGAGGACTGGTTTCAATATTTGGCTAAGGATGACGTGGGCTACGGCTAGCTAGAGGTTTCTCGGGTGTTTCCCCACCCAAGTCAATGAAGTGGGGTCCTTTTACTTGTGTTTTCCTCCACTTTCCTCTAAGCCTGCTGCTTCTTCTTAAATATTGTGGGCTAGTACTCTCTTCTTCCATGCTTTGTTTTCCTTTTTCTTTCTTCTTGGTTGTAGCAGCTTGTTGAAATCATGTATTTCCTAAATGGTTTTGAAACTTTGATGATCATTTTCATATTTCTCAAAAAAATTAGCATTCTAATCTCTAGCTTCATGCTACAAAGCCCTAATTTTTAAGTGTCATGTTTTTCCTTTGTCAAAAATAATTTGATTCCTTCTCCCTTCAAGGGATCAAACCTATTTTTTCTCTAAATTAGTCTAGTTACTTTTTTTATGATGTTAGTATAGAGAGATAGTGAGTTCTCTACATTTCTTAATTCTCTATTGAGGGTGCTTAAATGATTATGATCCCATTATGATACTTTTTCCTTCAAAAGATGAATCATTGATATAAAATGATATTATTTAATTACACTGGCATTGTCTTGGAAGCTCGCCAACTGCTCTTGAACCAATGCCTCGAATTATTCTTATGCTACTGTTGATGGTGTTGGACCTGCCATCATTTAGGGGATCACCCTGGTATGAAGTCCCAATTAGACCTCACACCATTTAGTGTGGGATTCCCATCTGGTATGATGGCGCAGTTTCCATTGTCTTAAGGATTTACCTCAACTCTTACTTGTCAACACAAGAGAGTGGTTTGCTTTGTCTTTGAGAAGTGAGGTTCACATGCCTTGTGAGTGTAAGTGTCACTTGTGTCAATGGTTCTTTCACTATGGAAGGAGAGGGTGGGAATGAGTCCCAAGTTAGTTGGGATGAAGTCCCAACTCGGCTATGAACACAAAACACAACAAGATGTGCACAACTTCCGGAGGAGCAGTCCACACAGATGTGGCAGTCACAACACACAAGGTAAGATAACACATACAACACTCAATGGATGAGTCCGAACGAGTGCAACGGTTGTTACAACAAGTTTTATGTGAAAGGTTTGTCTAGTGTCCAGGAGAGTAGTCTACACGGGCGAGACAGCATTAACATCATACACAACACATTTCCATTAATAGATTATGTATTACAATAAGTGAAGTAGTTTAGATGTAGAACATAGGTTAAAACAACATGCATCACAAGTGTTAAAGATTAGTCTTACAACAATTACAGTACATGTGTGAAAATGTGATGGCTTGTTAGCGGGCTTTTGAATAAAGAGAAGGTTCCAAGAACATCGTTACAGCATACATCACTAACCTCGAGTGCGGGCCATTGGAGCCACTACTTACTCCTCAAAGAAAAGATTACAGACTCTCTTGGCTATGTGGGAGGAGCTGAGGTGAAAAGTCCTTTGCATGTACAAATGAGGGGGTATTTATAGTCAAGGGTGAAAATGACCCTTGTGGTTGTTCAACTACCCTCATGACCATTTGACTTCCATGAATTTTTGACTTACATGACTCTATGTTCAACAAGTGGGTCTCTTGGACTTCCACATTACATCACATTGATTGACAACATAGCCCATAGTAGAGATGTGGGCAGCATGAATCCACATGACAGTGATGGTACATTCATGCTACTGCTAGAATGCATGTCAAGCTACAATGCTGCTAGGTGATGGATGCCTTCATGGTGTATCACAGCTTCACCTCCGCATGATGAAGTGTGTAGAGTCTTTGATGGTCCTTGGTTCGCTTGATGAAGCTTTAGCATGTTTCTCCTTGCTTGCATGTTGGAAGGTTTGACAGGCTCTTCTGTTCGCGAAGGTGCATGTTCTTCTGTTCTTTCGTTGGTGAGCATGTCTCTTCACATGCATCATTCATTCATCCATTGGTGAACCTGTCCTTCTGCATGTGCTCCCTTCGTTCATCCCATTCGTTGTGTTGCCATGTTTGTTGGTGTACCTATACCTGCAGTCACTCCTGTTGAGATGACATCAAATCCAAAACCTCCTAGTCTACCATTACATATCATCATTTTGGATGCAGGTGACAGGGAGAGGCAACAAGGTTGTGAAGCGAGATGATGGCTCTGGGAACTGCTAATGAAAATTGTGCAAGAGTCACTGAGTGATGGAGATGGATAGTCCAATTCGACAGTGACTGTCCACCAGGTTTGGCTCGGCTGGAAAGCAAAATTGCACAAATTTTGGGAGGGATAGTCCAGGCTACAGGAAGGCAAGGTAGGCAGGATCTGCGGAGTTTCCGGAACGAGCAGGAAGTAGGGCATAGAAGGCCAAATGTTGCGCAATTTTCCAGAGGAACATGTCAGGCTGTAAGGAGGATCAACAGGCAGGGATTGCACAAATTTTGGGAGGAACTGCCCAGGAGACTTGCAGCCAAAACTGCACAATTCTTAGAGGGAACTGGCAGTTGGCTATTGAGGTCACTGGCAGCCAAAACTTTTCAATTCCCAGAGAGAACTGGCAATTGGATACTGGGGTCACTGGCAGTTGGCTGCTGGGGTCACTTGAATCCAAAACTGCGCAATTCCTAGAGGGAACTGGTAGTTGGCTACAGGGGCCACTGGCAACCAAAACTGTGAAATTCCTATTGGGAACTCACAGTTGTTTGCTCAGTCACTGGCAGTAGAAACGCTGTAATTCTTGGAGGGAACTGGTAGTCTTCTGCTAGGAGCTGCTGGTAGGGGAAACTGCACTGAGGCTGGGAGGTCGGCCTGCTGATCATCTCTCCATAATTTCTGAGTTGAGTGAACTGTAGGGCAGAAGAAGGCCTGCTCATGAAAACTGCGCAATTTCTGAGATGAGTAGTGGGTCGACTGTCTAGATGACTAACTGGGAAAACTGCATAATTTTCTGAGGGAGACAGGGATGAGCACTTGGTGTCTGTCCAGCCTGTCTATGCAATTTCCTCAATCAACTGAGTGAGTAAGGTCAGTGACGTCTGCATAATTTTTTAGGGGAGTTAGTCCCGAGGTGACTGCCAGGTCCGACTGTTCAGGGGACCAGCATGAGAGTTGATTGGACTTCTTGTTGACAGCGTAACTTCAAAAGACTAGCTTGGAGCTTCTGCGTTGTTCTGGTTGACAATTGATCGATTCGATGGGGGTGATGGTCCAGTTATTAGAGAAGAGTCTGGTCGTATGAACCTCAACAAAATGACTAAGTGTGTGAATGATCGAAAGATGCATAGGTGATCATACAAACACACACTGACATGATTCGATGACGAAACGACTCAAACCATCCAGACGCACATGTTCAACATGACTGACCAACGATGTAAGTGACAAGAGAGAAACTCATGATTGACGTTCATTGATCAAGACAATGCTTGCACGACAGTGAATGTGACTTCATGTGTGAGTGCGATAGATGCTTACATAGTGAACACAACAAGCACATGTGCAACAAAGACTTTGAGCATAATTTGAACATGGTCGCAAGCATGACTTAGACACCAACATGCAGAAACTCGAATGAAATGAAAAAGCAAGGAAAATGTAAGGACTCACACGAGCTCATGGAGTGAACCCGAGTGTGTGTAGTCATCAAGCGAAACTCCCAAGGAGGCTTCGAAATTGGTGCAGGCCAAAATTTTGGAGGGTGGTTGTAGCTGCTACAACACTTGGCAAGACGCTGGTAGAACTCTAGCTTCTCTGTTTTGGTTCATTTCTAGCATAAGGCCTTGGTCTTTTGGGGAGTATTGAATCATTGTGCGGGTTACTTCAGCTTCCCCACTTACCCCATGGACATACATGGTTCACTCTTTTCCAACTGAGTCAAACACAATCAAAAGTTCAGCTTAGATCTAAGTGTTTCGAATCCGGGAAGGGTAGTTTAGCTCGCGAGTTGAAGATTTTCATAGTATAAGTTTTCATCTTTGGTGTTGCTCCACTACCAACAGGGTTGGACAGTACCCCGATGGAGTCACGCGGGAACACACACATTGCTCCACTGCCACCGAGCCTGGTGAGTACCACAATGGAGTTGCATGCTTCACCTCTCTACGCAGGAAGCCTTTCTCTTCTTTTGCCTTTGTATTTTTCAAGAGGACTATGCATAGGAACTTATTTATTTTTGGGGCAGAAGAGGGATCGTGACTTATTGAGATCAGAAGAGGTTGTACCTTCATAGAAGCATGTAAGACCTCTGACATAGGTTTGCTCGTTTAGATTTTCCCCTTCTCTTTTTCTACTAGTTGGATGAGCTTGAACACACAGAGCAGAAGGCTGAGTACATGCATGGGGCTTCCCAGTGCAGACACAGATTCACGGTTGGACCAAAAAATCCCTTGCAAACGGTTCATATTTTCCATCAAAACTTCATCAATCGAAGGTTACAACCAAGCATAGAGAAGGTGGACACAAGACTGGCCAAGCGCTGCAGTGTCACGAGTTTCCTCAATTTTTAACCACATAACCTATTTAGAATCCAGAACATAGTAGTTGGCAGCACTTATTTCCGGAAACAAAAATAGTAATATATCAAACAAATAAAACGAACGTGAAAAAAAATAGTAAGAAGAATCAAACAAAGCAAAACAAAGATAATAAGCAAAGAAAACAAGATGAAAAAACAAGCAGCAAGCAGACTATGTACATGGCACAGGTGCAGCCCGGCCTATTGGAGGTAATGCTTGAGATCTTGGCCATTGACAGGAAGGTTGTCAATCCTCTCGTCAAGTGATTGCTAGTGATATGTGTGTGGGCCAAGCTTCTCATAGACCAGTTCAAGTCCACTGGGCTCCACTACTGGAACCTGGTGGCATTCCAAAAGACCTTTAAGTGAAGACAACACCACTTTTTCAGGTACTATGTGCAATCTGGGCTCGGATGATGGTACGGGGTATTTTTTTTTTTTTTATTCTGAGAATGGTTCAAGTTTCTTAAGTTAATGCATAAGCGGATTTTCCCAGATTGTTTATGTTCGGGATTTAAACTAGAAAACCAAGTCTGATGATGAACTTTGCAAGTAGTCCAATCACCCAAAATGTTAGTCACTTTTTTCTGTAAAAGGAGTGCAAACAACATGTATGTGTTACCTAGTCTTCACTGCAATGGCTTGTCTCATCCTTTACCTGGATTTCTTGCATGTAGTGTGTACTCAAGTCATCATCTACCCATGCAGACCCATCCCGGTACTATTTGGTCAAGCGGTCAAAGATTTGTCGTTGCTGCGGTGTGTAGCTTACACCGAGGTTGGCCATCTTTGGATCATGAAAGGTTCCCATGATGCTTTGTTCATTTGTAGTGGTGGTCCTCTGTGTGTTCAGCACAACAGAATTAAACTCAGCATCGCCGTTTGTGCATTCGAACTTCAAATAACTCGAAATCGTGTATTGTTTGTTGTTTTGGACGACTGAGATACACTCGGTCATTGAGCCATCATGTGTTTTTGATTCATCAAGACTCATGGCCCACAGCTCATCTATACATGGACCGTTTGGCATGCTAGTACTACTGCTACTACTGCTACTAACAGAAAAATAAATTGTACAAGTTTCATTACCATCAGTTGGGTAAGGAAGGAGTCCCAGCTACGTGTCTGATGAGGTAGGAGTGTTTGGTCAATTTAGAGTGTCCTAAATTGCTATATTAATTTTCAATCCGGGAGTCGTAAACTGCTGAAGTGAGGTGCACTATATATGCAAGATAACCGATTTCTTACTTTTTGTCGTTTTTGATTTTTGGTTTGTTTTTGGGTTTATCTTTTGTTGATTCCCTAATGTGAGATGGCATTTCTAAAAGTCAAGTATGGATATAAATGTTCAAGGCAATGGTGACCTTTAAAATGATTTCCAAACTTCAAAATTTTCAAAAAGGTTTTAAAACTTGCAATGATGAAATCAATTCCTAAGAGAAAATAAAAATGTACCAATATTCTAATTAAACCAACAGTGAGCTAGTGACTATGGAACCCAGTATCCTTGTTGTTGTATAAAAAGAAACTGAACTCAAAGAAATTCAAAAACTGCAAGTAAAGTAAACTAAATCATATTACATCAACTCATATTCTGACCCCTCACCATTCGACTCGCTTTGGCTTTAGGAGGTAATCATAAACAAATTGAGCAATCTGATATCTAATTTGCATAAAATGAAACTAGTATCAAACTACGCATTCATACTTCAATCCCTCACCATTTGACTCGCTCTGGCTTTAGGAGGTAACTGAAAATAACATGAGCAATTCAATAACTAACTTGTAGAAAAATAAACTAATATCAAACTACGCATTCATACTTCAATCCTTCACCATTTGACTCGCTCTGGCTTTAGGAGGTAACTGAAAATGACATGAGTAATCTAATATCTATCTTGCAGAAAAGTAAATGAACAAAACTGAAAGAAATAAACAGTGTTGGAATTAGAACTAAGAAAATAAATCAGCAGAAGGACAAGATAATTCCATGTCATTAGTCATTATAAAGCTATGTGCAAATGCCCGGGCTGCCTATTAGAACCTGAAACAAAGACACTGATCAGTTAACAGCATTAGAAAGCATAAAAACTATGGACAGCGATCGACATGAATACCATAAGCAGTGCAATATATACAAGTAAACAATTATGACATCAGGAACGTAAAGAAATAAAGCATGAAACTATACAGTAGTTAACAAAACCTTGGTGTGTACAGGGGCCCTCTGCACAACCTCGGCCAATCAGCAATCAACCACGAATTGAGCTTATAAACAACGTCTTCTCATGTATTAAAATGTATTCATAACATAAGGATAAAGTCACGGCATAGTGGGCTCATAAACAGTCAAAATTACATTCAAAAAGCTAGCTAATATGCGTATGAGAATGCTTTATTTATAACAGAGGATGACATAACCACTTTCCTAAAATTTGCGTTGATAAAAAGACACGTGAATAACCATGTCCAGAAATCTAGCATTATGGTAGCCGTGAAAATTAAATCCAAGGAGGGTGGCTGTTAGATTCGGTTCACGGAGCAGTCCACAGGTGTTAACACGTCTCTTGAGATTTAGGAATGGCCACACAAGTCTTCACGTGGTGAAAAACAAAGTTCTGCCACCGTAAGACTCTTAGGTTGACCACCGCTTGACTATCTTTGACCACTGCCTTCTGTGAGGGATTTGGCTGAACCAATAGGACACGGTCCATGTCCACATCAATTGCAACTTGCCCATGTGGCCGGATTCGCCTGAAGACACCTATAGCATAGACTTTAACAAAAAGGCTGCAGAAAGTTGAACTAGCTGCGGAAAGTGACAAGATTCAACAGTTGAATGAGCAAAAATATAGATCAAACAGCGGACACAGGACATAGTTAGGAAACCATTTTATATGTTCTTTTTAAACTAATATGCAATGATTTGACAGCTTAGGAGGTCCAGGTAAATGGAAAAAGGCTAAAAAGGTGTATAGGGAAGATGCAAGTTTGGGACTCAACATACCCCCACTGTGAAGGTGTTGCATGTCCTCATGCAACCAAAATTTTGATCATCCCCTCTTTAGTCCATGTGTTCTGAAGCTTCTGCCAGTACATCTAGTCCTCTTCTCTTTTTCCTTGGTGCTACTACCATCCTGGGCTTCCTTATCAAACATCTGAATTTGAGATTGATTAATTCCCTACTCAACTTCCTGCACTTTTTCTTTAATTTCTTGTTCTTTTTCTGCCACAGTCCCAGATGTAACATAGTGTTATCATGAATGATTTTGTCCACTTTGCTTTGCTCCTTTAATGCTTCATTTTCTTGTTTAATGTGCCTGTTTAAAACCTCCAATTCAAACACTTCTTGTTTCAATGATTGGACTTGTGCTTCTTGTGCTATGTGAGGCAGAGTGGATGACGTGCTTGGGCCTATAGCTGTCTTCTCTAAGGATTCTAGATAATCATACACCTCTTGCTGATTTGGATCTATTTCGGGTGTTTTCGTTGGGTTGACCTCAAAGTATTGTTGAGGAGGAGGACTGATTTCTAACTCTAGCCGAGAAGGACTTATATCAACATCTGGAGGACTGGTTTCAATATTTGGCTAAGGATGACGTGGGCTACGGCTAGCTAGAGGTTTCTCGGGTGTTTCCCCACCCAAGTCAATGAAGTGGGGTCCTTTTACTTGTGTTTTCCTCCACTTTCCTCTAAGCCTGCTGCTTCTTCTTAAATACTATGGGCTAGTACTCTCTTCTTCCATGCTTTGTTTTCCTTTTTCTTTCTTCTTGGTTGTAGCATCTTGTTTTCGAAGATGCACTAGTCTCTCAGACAACACTTGATAGTCTTCCTCTATAGATGGTTCTGGTGATTGGTAGACATCTTCTATGCTCCTTTTTCCTTTCAATTTCCTCTGTTTTCTATCCTTAGTTCTTTCCTCCTTCTCTTTTTGACCAACTTCTTTAGTTTTGCTAATAGGAGAGTCTTGAATTATTGCACTTTTCTCTTTTCTCCTACTCCTTCTTGGTGTTTTTGGTGTACTGCTTTCAGGTGCCTCAGATGGATCTTGAAAGTAGTTTCTTACTAAAAACCGTTCCCAGGTATCTTTGTTTTTCTTCAATTGGTCTTCAATTAGAATCCTCACAAGCCCATGATGATATAAATGAGGTTCTATGTCTTCCATGTTCTTTTGGACTGTTGTGCACATCTTTTTCAAGCTCAGCAATAAGAAGTATGGTAGATTAAGGGTTTGGTTCTCTAAGAAGTTCATCAATAATCGAGTATGATACATATACATTGCTCCAAAACAGCCTTCACAAGTAATGAACTTTTGAATGATTAACAGTATGCTGGCCCCCTCTTCTTTGAATGCATGAACAGGAATTCCTTTTGTGAATACAGTTACGTCCATACCTGGGTTATGTAATATGACTCTCCATGCCTGCTCGTCCAAACTCTTGTTTTTAAACCAGCGTTCACCTTCCTGGGGTAGGTCTGTAGCAGTTGCTATGGATGCTTCGGTGACTGTGAACTTAAGGTCTCCAATTTCCACCACCTGGCCGTTGAAAGACCTTGCAAAAGCTTTTGTTATCTCCTTATTGTGGCCCTTGAATTTTTGAATGAAACGTAGCCATTTTGCCTTCTTCAGCAAGTCTTTTACTTGAGGGTATCCTTCTAAGAACTTGGGCCCTTTTGGTTCTACCCTCAATAACTGACCCATCCTTTCTTCTGTTTGAAATTCAACTGCGTGTGAGGGTTTAGCAGAGGTAAGACGGCTAGGTTACAGGGTTTATAGAGAAGAAAATAGTGGCTGAAAATGGAAGATGGAGAACAGGTAGCGGGAGTCTTTAGGGACTGTAAGCTGAAACAGAGGACAAGCAGCCGAGGTGAGTTCACGAAATGGAGTGAAGACGTATGTGAACGAGGTGGTAATGTAGCCGTGGCTTTAATAAAATGGTAGGGGAGTGAACTGAACCCAGAATTTTTAAACTGAACGGCTACATAGGAGATGTTAACACGTTTAAGAAATGGTTGTGGAAATTATGCGGTAGAGAGGAGCCGTAATTAAATAGGTCACATCTCATGATTACAAGTGGGGTGTGAAAGTGCAGTAAACTATGAGTTAAACCTGAGAATTAATCATGAGACCGTTTAGGGAATAAATACATGGTTCATGGAGGAATGTTGTGGAATGGTAATGGAGCTATCGTGGTAATCATTGCATATAGTGGAGCTTTAAGGTTTAATAACTATGCAAAATTGTGCCTTTTATTGCTATTTGAAAGAAATTTTTACTCATACCTTGGAATCTTTTCCATTTGTTGTCCATTAGCCCTTAATCTACTGCTCCTTATTGATGCCTTTAGATGCTCCATGTCTTTATAATATATGCTCAGTCATACCTGCATTTTCATGATTATTGAACTAACATCTTGACTGTCAATTTGAAAAACAGAGTGGTGGCTGTGGAAACTGCTTCTAGCTGCAGAAACTAACACAGCAACCACTTGGCTGAATAAAGATAGTTAGATAATAACTAACTGAATGAAATTGGTCATGAAAGAGACTTTTATTGATGAAATGGAGTGGGATGAAATGGAGTGGAGTGAAAGGAAAATAAAATGGAGTTGTGAAAAGGAAGTGAAGTGAAAATGGGAAAGAAAGAGAGATTTTTTTTTTTGGAAAATATAGAGTGTCAGGTGTTCCTGATTTTTACTCTACATTTTCTGTATAAGACTGCCAATCGGTGATTGGTTTTTAGGCTTATACAAAAAATTTTATTTTATTTATTTTTTTTTATTTATTTATTTTTTTTTTACAGAAAGGAACAAAGGCTAGGCTGGTGGAGAAGAAGGATTCTTCTTCACCAGCGTTATTGCAGAATTCTCTTGAAACATTTTGACAAATTCCTCTTTCGAGAGTGGCTTATGATAAATCTTTAATCTGTGGCCATTCACAATAAGAGGAGTTTGAAATTCATCAATGGTCTTGATTCTTACCGCTCCATTGTTAAAGACTTTGTCAATCTCATATGGCCCAAGCCAATGAGTCTGAAATTTTCCTTTGAAGTCTTTAAACTTGGAATCAAATAGTAATTCCCAATCTCCCTCTTGAAACTTTTTCTCTTTGATGTACTTGTCATGCCACTTAGCTCTTTGATGTTGAACTAGATCATTTCTTTGGATTGCTTCTTGTCTAATCTCATCCAGGTCATTCAACTGCTCCATTCTATGCTTTTGGGCTTCTGATAGATTCATCCCCAACTGAACTGCCATCTTGAAAGTTTTGACTTGAAACTCAATGGGGAGCAGGACTTCTTTCCCATAAACAAGTTCATAGGGAGAATGTCCTGTTGTATTCCTCCATGTAGTTCTGTAGGCCCATAAGGCTTTAGGAAGCCTTTCTGCCCAATCTCTTCTGTGTAGATGAACAGTTTTGGTGATGATGCTTTCAATAACTTTGTTTGTAGACTCCACTTGGCCATTTGCTTGCGGATGGTAAGGAGTAGATTTTCTATGCTTGATTTTGTATTCTTCCATCAGCTTCTCCATCATGTTGGATGTAAATTGACTTCCCTGATCTGTCACAATCTCTCTTGGGACACCAAAGCGAGTAAAAATATCCTCATAAAGAAAACTAAAAAATGAATTTTCAGCAGCAAAAAGTAATGCTTTGGCTTCTACCCATTTAGTGACATAATCAGTACATACCAATATATACTTCTTTTGTTTAGATGGTGGATTAATGGTTCCAATGAAATCTAAAGCCCATTTTTCAAAGGGTTTGATGAGTACCTGTGGTTGTAATGGCATTTCATTTGAAAGAGTCGGTTTCCCTACTCTTTGGCAGTTGTCACACCTTTTGACATATCCTTTTGTATCTTTGAAGAGGGAAGGCCAATGATATCCTAAAGAAAGGATTTTATAGGCCATCCTTTTGTCAGCAAAGTGTCCACCGCATGGTTCATAATGACATGCCTTGAGGATGTTGGGAATTTCATCTTCCCTAACACATCTTCTGATCACACAATCTGGCCATGTTTTAAACAATTCATTAGAAATCCATGAATATTTTGAACTCTCCTGAATAATCTTTCTTCTTTCACTAGGAAATAGATGTGGAGGTAGTTTCCCTATAACCAAATAGTTAACAATATCTGCATACCAAGGAGTCTTAGTAGTTACTGCAAATAAATATTCATCTGGAAACTTATCCTCTACAGAAGAATCTTCTTTAGTATTTTGGATCCTAGACAAGAAATCAGCTACTGTATTTTGTTTCCTTAGTCTATCCAACACAGTAATATTGAATTCCTGTAAGAGTAAGAGCCATCTTGTAACTTTGCCATTGGTAACAGGTTTGTTCATTAGATATCTAATCGCAGAATGATCAGTATGGACAAAAGTTTCATAGCCTGTTATATAATGTCTAAACTTATTGATTGCATGAACAACAGCTAAGAACTCTTTTTCAGTAATAGTATAGATCAACTCAATGGGAGTCAAATTTTTACTAGTATAGTAAATGGCATAAGGAACTAAATCCTTTTGACCCAAAACAGCTCCTAGAGCTGTATCTGAAGCATTTGTAGAAATATGGAAAGGAAGTTTCCAATTTGGCCCTCTCAAGATGGGTGCTTCAGATATTCTTGTTTTCAAAGTTTTAAATGTTGATTGACAATTAGGATCCCATTGGAATTCACAGTCTTTTGTAAGTAATTTGAAGAGTGGAGATGCTATTTTGGTGAAGTTTTCTATAAATCTTTTATAGTACCCATTAAATCCCAGAAAACTTCTAACATCTTTTTGACAATTTGGAATAGGCAACTTGGAGATGACTTCAACTTTTGATCTATCAACTTTAATCCCATCCCCTGAAATGTGATGTCCCAAAACAATACCTTCAGTAAACATCATAAAGAATTTTTCATGACTCAATGAAAGGTTTGTTTGTTTACATATTATAAGGACATTTTCCAAATTCTCTAATGCCTCTTCAAATGAATTACCATAAACTGTAAAATCATCCATATAAACCTCTACACAATCATGGATTAGATCAGAAAAAATACCTAGTATTGCTCTTTGAAATGTTGCGGGTGCATTACATAATCCAAAAGGAAGCACTTGGTAAGCAAAAGTTCCCCATGGACAGGTAAATGTGGTCTTATCTTGATCTTCAGGTGCTACCTGAATTTGATTATAGCCACTAAAACTATCCAAAAATGAAAAGTACTTTTTGCCTGCTAGAGTATCTAATACCTGATCGATAAAGGGCAAAGGAAAGTGATCCTTCAAAGTTGCTTTATTCAATTCCCTGTAATCAATGCATACTCTCCATTTACCATTCTTTTTAGGTACTATAACCAAAGGAGAAACCCATCGGCTATCTGAAATTGGATAAATGAAGTTTACATTGAGTAGTTTTTGGAGCTCTTCTTTCACTATCTCCCTAAGGTTTGGATTCATCCTTCTCTGAGGTTGTCTGATTGGTCTACTATTTTCCTCGATGTATATGTGATGAATGCAAGTCTTAGGGTCAATACCTTTCATGTCAGTAGACTCCCATGCAAATGCAGTAGAATGTTTTTGCAAGATTTTGGTTAACTCTCCCTGTTGTGATTTTTCCAAGTTTTTGTTGATATTCAATGTTTTACCTGGAAAGATCTCAATGGCGGAACTACCAAACTCTTCCATAGAGTAAAGAGGCATTTGTCTAGATGATAGATACTCAATGTCAGAATCTAACTAAAATTGTGTGTGGTCATATTCTGAAGATGTTTCAAAATTTTCTAATGTGTTCAAAATTTGACTATCTTCACTAATTTCAGAAATGGTAAAGACAGGTTGTATAGTGTCCGCATCATCAACCCATTCATTATCTCCTACTTCTGTAATTGCTTTCGCTGGAGGATACAAATTGAATTTCTTTGTCGAATTACCATCAGAAATATACATATCCCCAGATCTACAACTGATAAAAGCATCAGCTGTGGCTAGCCAAGGTCTTCCTAAGATAAGTGGGTGCCCTCCTAGATTACTCTTGGGAGTTAAAATCATGAAATCTACTAGATATTCCCAAGAATCTAAGGAGACCGAAATGTCTTCTAATACACCATCTGGTTTGATAATTGATCGATCTGCAAGTTGCAGTAGAGTAGGTGTAAAAAGAAGATTAGGAAGTTTTAACTGTTCCATAGTCTGTCTACTCATAATGTTGATAGCAGCCCCTAAATCAATCAAAGTATTTGGAATTTATACCCCATTGATATGTGTTTTGACAATTGGACTACCGGGATCTACATACTTCTTCATGGTAATTTTTCCCATCATGATATCTGCAATTTTTCCTACCATGTGGATTCTTCTTGTATCTCTTGGTTTCCTTCCTGGTCTTTTGAGACTCAACTCCTTTATTGTTTTTGCTAGAATAGGAATCTCTCTAATGGCTTGTAGCAAGGGAATCTTGATACAGACATTCTTTAATTCATCTAGAAAATCATAGTCAGACAACAAGATTTGTTTTTCCACTCCTTTATCAATTTGTAATCTTTCAGGAAAAGGAGGTGTGGATGAAGATGCAAGTTGCTCAACTATAGGAGTTGTGGGGGTTGACTCTTTTTCTTTTTCTTTTTGAGTGCTTGGGTTTTGAAGAGATGCTATAGAACCTTTATTGGCTTCAAGAGAATCTTCCTCAAAAATGCTTTGCTTTTGAGCATCTATAGAAGGCTTTTCTAAAACTCTACCAGATCTGAGTTGTACATCATTGAGAGGAACAATCATATAGGTAGGAAATTGTTGTCCTTCTACCATGTAAGCATTTTGAGGATTTTTATTATTGGGATTTGGCAATGGCTAGGAAGGTAGTTGATTTGTCTTTTGTTGGAATGGAAGCAAGAGTTGGAAATTTGGATTTTGTTGAGAAGGTTGTTGTTGTTGTGGAAATGGCAATGAAAGTTGTGGATTTTGATTTGGAAGTTGTGGAGCTTGTTGATTTTGAAAAGATGGAGGATATTGGTAAAATTGAGCAAATCTCCCGTAAGGATTTTGCATACCTTGTACGCATGATTGAAATGGATTTTGAGGTTGGAACCAAGGTTGTTACCAAGGATTCCAATTTGGTGGGGGTTGAAAGTTCGTGGGGTTGTTAAACCCTTGATTTTGTTTCCCCTGCCAAGGTCTCCTTGAAACAAAACAGAGAGACTCAATTGAATTTGGGTCTTCTTGAAAGACAACTTTGAGCCTGGGAATTGAAGGACAATCCTTGGTCTCATGGCTTTCTGAACAAATCATACATGTTTCTACAACGTTTGCATCCAAGGGGCATTCCCTTAGAGCATGTTTCTTCCTACATTTTGGACAAAAGATGGCCAAAGCTTCATCTTATGCTTTCTGCTTGTTTTGTATCTTAAGGGTGTCTAGTTTCTCACTAAGGCTCCCTAAAATATCAGTTTTGAACTCATCAAGCATGTTGCCAATATTAGCCCTACTTATTGATCCAGTTGCAGATTTATTTGCTCTAATGAGAGAAGGATCTCTAGGCCCTTTTCCAGTTTTAGATTTTCCCCTTGAGAGATGGACACATAGCTCTGGTATATCATGAAGTGGAAGTTGAGAAATATCTCCTTTTCCCATCATGTTTAAAATATCTATCCATTCATCTCTAATGGCTTTTAATAGAAGGGCTTTCAAGGTTTCCTCATCTAGGTTATTCATTTTTGCTCTTTTTAGGTTGTATTGAAATCTTTCAAGTAAATCCTCCAAGTTTTCATCTTCTTTTTGCGCCATTTTGAATACCTCATCCTTATGATTGGTGGGCATACAATAGTCCAGGTATCTATCCAAAAATGTTTGTTTCATATCATTCCAAGTCCTAATAGATTGAGTAACTAATCCCATGAACCATTTTAGAGTAGCTCCCTTCAATGTTGAAGGAAACAATTTGAGTTTTTCAGAGTCTTCCATATAATCATAAGTTCGGCACACGACTTCAAACTGAAATAGAAATGTTTCAGGATCCTCACTTCGCAACCCATAAAATTTTGGGAGGACAGATGGTGAGATGTTTTTCATTGTTGTTCGAGATTCCTCATCCACTATAGGAAATCCAAATGAGTTATCTCCATCCCTATTTCCCCCGTTGTTACCTCTACCTCCTCCATTGTTTCCTCCTCCTCTACCTCTACCTCTACCTCCTCCTTCAAGTCCGTTTGCTACTTCCTCTATCATGATAGTTTCCTCAGAGATTTCAGAGTCCTCTAGTTCTTCTACTAATGGCGAACGAGGAGGAATTTCTCCCTCTTCTTCTTCAGGTGATTCTACTTCCTCGATTACAATTTATTTTCCTGTAGAAATAAAGAAAGGGTCTTTTCCTAACTCAGATTCGGTGGATAGTGTGGGGAGTCTCCTAATTCAGCTGCTACCCCTTGAATTCCAGGAATCCTAAGGCTAGGAGTGTGAGTTGGAGATGATGGAGGTGTATCTTGTCTATACCTTGAAGTATATGGAGTTGTAAAAATCGAACTCTTGGCCCTAGCTATAAACCTTCCCCTAGAATCTCTTTCTCTATGCATGCCATCTTTTATTTTTCTTCAAGTCAGGCTAATAATTCTCTTTCTGATCTCCCAGATCACTCTAGGTGCAAGAAGAGAGCATACTCAAGAAATTATTGAACCAATAACTCTCTTTTCTGATCCTCCAGGTCACACTAGGTGCAAGAGGAGAGCATACTTTGAGAAGTTATCATTTTTACCTTCCTTGAAATTTTCTTGTTTTTTTTTTTAAGAAATTGGCTACCTAATTTCACTTCCCCGGTAACGGCGCGAAATGTTTGGTCAATTTAGAGTGTCCTAAATTGCTATATTAATTGTCAATCCGGGAGTCATAAACTGTTGAAGTGAGGTGCACTATATATGCAAGATAACCGATTTCTTACTTTTTGTCGTTTTTTATTTTTGGTTTGTTTTTGGGTTTATCTTTTGTTGATTCCCTAATGTGAGATGGCAATTCTAAAAGTCAAGTATGGATATAAGTGTTCAAGGCAATGGTGACCTTTAAAATGATTTCCAAACTTCAAAATTTTCAAAAAGGTTTTAAAACTTGCAATGATGAAATCAATTCCTAAGAGAAAATAAAAATGTACCAATATTCTAATTAAACCAAACAGTGAGCTAGTGACTATGAAACCCAGTATCCTTGCTGCTGTATAAAAAGAAACTGAACTCAAAGAAATTCAAAAACTGCAAGCAAAGTAAACTAAATCATATTACATCAACTCATATTCTAACCCCTCACCATTCGACTCGCTCTGGCTTTAGGAGGTAATCATAAAAAAATTGAGCAATCTGATATCTAATTTGCATAAAATGAAACTAATATCAAACTACACATTCATACTTCAATCCCTCACCATTTGACTCGCTCTGGCTTTAGGAGGTAACTGAAAATGACATGAGAAATTCAATAACTAACTTGCAGAAAAATAAACTAATATCAAACTACGCATTCATACTTCAATCCCTCACCATTTGACTTGCTCTGGCTTTAGGAGGTAACTGAAAATGACATGAGTAATCTAATATCTATCTTGCAGAAAAGTAAATGAACAAAACTGAAAGAATAAACAGTGCTGGAATTAGAACTAAGAAAATAAATCAGCAAAAGGACAAGATAATTCCATGTCATTAGTCATTATAAAGCTATGTGCAAATGCCCGGGCTGCCTATTAGAACCTGAAACAAAGACACTGATAAGTTAACAGCATTAGAAAGCATAAAAACTATGGACAACAATCGACATGAATACCATAAGCAATGCAATATATACAAGTAAACAATTATGACATCAGGAACGTAAAGAAATAAAGCATAAAACTATACAGTAGTTAACAGAACCTTGGTGTGTACAAGGGCCATCTGCACAACCTCAGCCAATCAGCAATCAACCACAAATTGAGCTTATAAATAGTGTCTTCTCATGTATTAAAATGCAGTCATAACATAAGGATAAAGTCACGGCACAGTGGGCTCGTAAACAGTCAAAATTACATTCAAAAAGCTATCTAATATGCATATGAGAATGCTTTATTTATAACAGAGGATGACATAACCACTTTCCTAAAATCTGCGCTGATAAAAAGACACGTGAATAACCACGTCCAGAAATCTAGTATTATGGTAGCCGTGAAAATTAAATCCGAGGAGGGTGGCTGTTAGATTCGGTTCATGGAGTAGTCCACAGGTGTTAACATGTCTCTCGATATTTAGGAATGGCCACGCAAGTCTTCACGTGGTGAAAAACAGAGTTCTGCCACCATAAGACTCTTAGGTTGACCACCGCTTGACTATCTTTGATCACTGCCTTCTGTGAGGGATTCGGCTGAACCAATAGGACACGGTCCATGTCCACATCAATTGCAACTTGCCCATGTGGCTGGATTCGCCTGAAGACACCTGTAGCATAGACTTCAACAAAAAGGCTGCGGAAAGTTGAACTGGCTGCGGAAAGTGACAAGATTCCGCAGCTGAATGAGCAAAAATCTAGATCAAATAGCGGACACAAGACATAGTTAGGAAACCATTTTATATGCTCTTTTTAAACTAATATGCAATGATTTGACAGCTTAGGAGGTCCAGGTAAATGGAAAAAGGCTAAAAAGGTGTATAGGGAAGATGCAAGTTTGGGACTCAACAAGGAGCTCGCCGTGTAGGATAACACTCCAATGTTGTTTCTAGGATGAAATTTCCAAACATGATTTCTACGAAGGCCAACGATTCGTTCTCATCGTTAATGGGAGTGAAATTGTGTTTCATGTACCTCTCGGATAACACCTAGATTTGGTTGCATTTTCCCTTGTACGAAAGCCACATGTGAGACCAATCATTGGAAAAATATCCATCTAGCTTTCTGGACCAGTCTCTGCTGAGTAGCAGACCATATGCTTCCGGTATGTCCACAATAACTATGTTGATGCATTGGTGGACTCAACTGTCATGAGATAGTCGGATGATCACGTCTCGCATTTCACCAATGGCCGGTACCGATGTTCGATCAAGTTGGATGATTCTTATGGATGTTTTGCTCCATTGTGCATTGATCTTCTTAAAAATGGAGAGCGGCATGATGTTGGCTGCCGTGCCATAATCAACCAAGCAGTTATGAACATTGTAGTTAAAGACTTCAAATGAGAGTAGGAATGGAGGGCAACTAGAGTTTACTTCTTCCATCCGAAGTGTATTGAGCACAATGGATAATGATCTAGGAGGTGTTCCTGCTCCCTCGCTGGTCGAGGTTGCGTAGTCCGTTGTTGTCTGTCCCATTGCATGCAGTAGGATATCTCGATGACTTTGGACTTTGGCTAACTCAAACAAACTGATGTTCACTCGATTTTTCTTCATGTCATAAACTATGTTGTAGTCTAGAGGTGGTAGACTCACCGAGGTGTCTGGGGTGGAACGGATGTTTGTGTTGTCCAACAGAGTGTTTCGTAACTTGCTGCTCATGGATGTACTCTTATCCGCCACTGTCTTCCGGAACTTGCTACGTGTTTGTTGATTTGAGGTGGCTAGTGGATCGACCTTCTTTATTAGCTGTCTCACCTTCTCTTGCATCTCCCCAAGTGTAAGGGAGCCCCTTTACTCCTAAGATTGTAACGATCATTTTGATTTTTGGGCTACTTCTTGGTGTTCGTCTTCGAGATTACTTGTGAGCATTGAAATGCATTCACCACATGCCCAAAACTTGGTGTTTCACCAGGTGAAGACTCTTCGTCATCGTCAGTGGTTTTCGGCTGCTCCTGCATATTGCTTTCCACATCGAGTGTATTACTATAGACAGATCTAACGACTCACTTCCAATCTGAGCAAGAGTTCTCAGGGTGATACTCTTCATGGAAGGAACAGAACTTAGGCTTTACGCACTGATCGATTTGGAACACATGCTTCTGCACAGTTTTTTAAGCGAAATGATTGTCACTTGATGAGACGGTTGATGCATTGTTCACCTATCTCTGTCTACACGGATGACTGCTTATAAATGTTTTCGCTTTCCGTTGCTTAAGCTCAGACATTTCTGTGGTCAAGTTCTTGAAAAGGTGAGTGAGGGTCTCAATATCGATTGCTTCCTTGTCTCTACCCTTGCTCACCGTTGCTTGGGGCTTCTTGCTCGCATCCTTGGAGTCCTTCGTTGATTCATCATCCTTGATGACTCTGATTGTGCGCAAGTCTTTTTCAATAGCAATAACCTCTTTGCAACTTTCCAAGAGTGTTGGTTTCGTAGCTCACTTGACGAACTACGCGATGCTGGTTGGCAATGCGGATGCATAATAGTCGACTGTGATGGAGTCATGAGGTTTAGTGTCCACTATAAACTTGTTCAAAATACACGTAAACCTTCGATTGAAATCTTTCAATTTCTCTTTTCCCTCCATATTGAGCTTCCCAATTCTTTGAGTAGCATGGTTGGGGTCTTGTCATCAACAAAATTTTCAAGGAACATATGTTTGAAAGCACCCCAGTTCTATATCGAGTTCGGTGGAAGGTTGTGATACCAAGCAGCTGTGTGGCCGTCCAAGGTACATGGGAACAATATACATGCTACGTCGTCATAACGTACCTCAAGGGTCTGCAGCTATAGGTAGAACTTGTCTAATTAGTCTTCTGCCTTCACCATGCTGTCAGGGTTGAACTTGATGTTCATTCTCTCCGCTTTCTTCGGCATCTTGTGCAAAATAGCCAGGAGAGCCAATTGTCCCTGAGTCATCCATTCAATATTTGAGTTAGCCATCTCTTCTTCTTCTTCGTCCTCTTCCTCTCCTTTGAAATCTAACAGTTTTAGCTCAGAGTCTGTTGGTTCCTCTCCATCCCCACCTCCTCCACTGCCTTCCCCTTCACCTCCTATACCGGATTTTGATCCCAAGATTACAAGAGTGCCTTGTTCACCTTGCCAGAAGATTGGAGGTTCCTATCCATCTTCAATAGCTTCTTCTAGACCTCCAAGTGTGGCAAGGACTGCTTCTTCCATCGTTGATACAACAAATCCTATGGGAGTGGCCTTTGGCTTCCTTAATGTGTGTGGAAGATGTTGTATGCCTGGGATTAGTTCATCTGCTTTCGCGAACTGGCGAATGATGGGACAGACGGAGCGAAGGTGTTGATATGAAATCTTGTGTTCAATTCTGGGAGGTGAGGAGTAACCAACCGCAGAGTTGCATGTAGGTTAGAGGGAGTGTGAGTTACTACCTTGACCAGATGGTTGATGAATGAGTGTGAGGGGAATTTCATCCATGTACAACTGGTTGCCCTCATTCTAGCGCCAAAAATGTTGATGGCGTTGGACCCACCAACATTCAGGGGATCAGCTCGGTATGAAGTCCCAATTAGACCTCACACCATTTGGTGTGGGAGTCCCATCCGGTATGATGGCCCGATTGCCATTGTCTTAAGGATTTGCCTCAACTCTTGCTTGTCAGCACAGGAGAGTGGTCTTCTTTGTCTTCGAGAAGTGAGGTTCGCGTGCCTGGTGAGTGTAAGTGTCACTTGTGTCAATGGTTCTTTCACTGTAGAGGGAGAGGGTAGGAGTGAGTCCCAAGTTGGTTGGGATGAAGTCCCAACTCAGCTAGGAGCACACAATACAACAGGACGTGCACAGCTTCTGGAGAGGAAGTCCACACGGATGTGACAGTCACAACACACAAGGTAAGATAACATGTAAAACACTCAACGGATGAGTTCAAACGAGTGCAACAGTTGTTACAACAAGTTTTATGTGAAAGGTTTGTCTGGTGTCCGAGAGAGTAGTCTACACAGGCGAGACAACGTTAACAACATATACAACACATTTCTATTAATAGATTATGTATTACAACAAGTGAAGTAGTTCAGATGTATAACATAGGTTAAAGCAATATGCATCACAAGTGTTAAATATTAGTCTTACAAAAATTACAATGCATGTGTGAAAACATGTTGGCTTGTTAGCAGGCTTCTAAATTAAGCGAAAGTTCCAAGGCACATTGTTACACTATACATCACTAACCCCGAGTATGGGGCATTTGAGCCACTACTACTCCTCAAATAAAATATTATAGACTCTCTTGGCTATGTGGGAGGAGCTGAGGTGAAAGGTCATTTGCATGTACAAATGATGGGGTATTTATAGCCAAGGGTGAAATTGACCCTTGTCGCTATTCAACTACCCTCATGACCGTTTGACTTCCATGACTTTTCGACTTACATGACTCTATTTTAAAAAATTGGGTCTCTTGGACTTCCACATTACATCACATTGATTGACAGCATAGCCCATAGTAGAGATGTGGGCGACATGACTCATGACATGACTCGACATGACAGTGTTGGTACATTCGTGTTGGTGTTGGAATGCATGTCAAGCTATAGTGCTGCTGGGTGATGGATGTCTTCATGGTGTATCACAACTTCACCTTCACATGGCGAAGTGCACAATCTTTGATGGTCCTTGGTTCTCTTGATGAAGCTTTGGCAAGTTTCTCCTTGCTTGCATGTTGGAAGGCTTGACAGGCTCATCTGTTCACGAAGGTGCATGTTCATCCATTCGTCCATTGGTGAGCACATCTCCTCACATGCATTGTTCATTCGTCCATTGGTGAACCTGTCCTTCTACATGTGCTCCCTTCATTCATCCCATTCATCGTCTTTCCATGTATGTTGGTGTACCTATACCTACAGTCACTGATGACGAGACGACATCAAATCCAAAACCTCCTAGTCTACCATAACATATGATCATTTCAGATGTAGGTGACCAGGAGAGGCAACAGGGTTGTGAAGTGGCATGATGGCTCCAGGAATTGCTAATGAAAATTGCACAAGAGTCTCTTAGTGATGGATATGGACAGTCCAAGTCGACAGTGACTATCCATTATGTCTAGCTCGACTGGAAGGCAAAATTGCGCAAATTTTTGGAGGGACAGTCCGGGCTGCATGAAGGTAAGGTAGGCAGGATCTACGTAGTTTCCGGAATGAGCAGGTAGCAGGCTAGGAAGGAAAAAAATTTCACAATTTTCTGGAGGAACAGGTCGGGTTGTAAGGAGGGTCAACAAGCAGGGATTGCGCAGTTTTTGGGACGAACTGCCTGGGAGGCTTACAACCAAAACTGTGCAATTCCCAGAGGGAACTAACAGTTGGCTGCTGAGGTCACTGGCATCCAAAACTGCACAATTCCCAAAGGGAACTAGTAGTGGACTGCTGGGGTCACTGGCAGCCAAAACTATGCAATTCCTAGAGAGAACAAGCAGTTGTTTGCTGGGGTCACTGGAAGCCAAAACGGCGTAGTTCCCAGAGGGAACTAGCAGTTGGTTGTTGGGGTCACTGGTAGCCAAAACTGCATAATTCCCAGAGGGAACTGGCAGTTGGCTACTAGGGTCACTGGTAGCCAAAACTGGGAAATTCAGAGGGAACTGGCAGTTGGTTGCTCAGTCACCCATAGCAGAAACTTTGCAATTCCTAGAGGGAACTGGTAGTCTTCTACTAGGAGTTGCTAGCAGGGCAAACTACACTGAGGTCGAGAGGCCATCCTGTTGATCATCTCTACGCAATTTTTGAGCTGAGCAGATTACTGGGTAGCATAAGGCCTTCTCATGAAAACTGCATAATTTCTAAGATGAGCAGTGGGTCAACTGTCGGGATGATTGATTGGGAAAACTGTGTAATTTTCTGAGGGAGATAGGGACAGGTACTTGGTGTCTGTTCGGCGTGTCTGCACAATTTCCTCAGTCAGCTGAGTGAGTAAGGTTAGTAGCCTCTGCGCAATTTTTTAGGGGAGTTAGTCCTGGGGTGACTGTCGGGTCTGATTGTTCGAGAGTCCAGCATGAGAGTTGATTGGACTGCTTGCGGGCAACACAACTTGAAAAGACTAGCTTAGAACTTCTGCACTGTTCTTGTGGACAGTCGATGGCGGGGTGATGGTCTGGCTGTTAGAGGAGAGTCTAATCATCGGAACCTCGACAAAGTTACTAAGCGTGTGAATGATTGAAAGATGCATAGGTGATCATACAAATACACATTGACATGACTCGACGACGAAACAAATCAAACCATCCAGACACACATGTTCAACATGACTGACCAATGGTGTAAGTGACAAGCGCGACACTCATGATTGATCGTTCATTGATCAAGACGATGCTTGTGTGATAGTGAATGTGACTCCATGTGTGAGTGTGACAGATGCTTTCATAGCGAACACGGCAAGCACATACGAGGCAAAGACTTTGAGCATAACCAAAACATGGTTGCAAGCATGACTTAGACACCAACATGCAGAAACTCAAATGAAATGAACAAGCAAGGTGGATGCAAGGACTCACACGAGCTCACAGAGTGAACCCGAGTGTGTGCAGTCATCAAGCGAAACTCCCAAGGGAGGCTCCGAAATTGGTGCAAGCCAAAATTTTGGAGGGTGGTTGTAGCCGCTACAACAACTACCCAAGAAAAGTTCTATTTTAAGGGGGCACTTGATTAATCTATCGAGGAAATCAATTTGAGAAAGAATAGAAATATATCGAAATTGTTTACCTTGTCAATCCATCAGTGATGGATGTCAATCTATTGAATGAATTGATGGTGAAACATAAAGAAATTGAGTCTATTTCATATCCTATCTCTTGTAACATATATCTTGTTGTGCATTGAACTATTCAATTTTGGTTCAATGTCGACCAACTCAGTGACTTCCATATGCTTTAGAAAAAAAAGGGCACCTTGTCTTCATAAGCATATTTTCCCCATATTTCACCCCAATTTAAATTAAAGTTTAAATCACTACCATATATTATTTTTTCCTTATGAAATGCATTGAGAGAAAAAAACATAATGCCAAAAATCCTCTTATTCCTCATAGGGTCCATAACTATTGATGACAATGATATTTCAAACTAGTTCCTTGCAATAGAGTTCAACAATCATACTATTTGATGGATAATTTCCTTCTATGGACAGAAGAAAACTCCCTAGATCTAGTGGCTTAATATAAAAACAACAGAGACAAAAAGACTTGTGTTTTCCTAAGAGAGTTTAGAATATGGAAGAAAGACTTACCTAGAATCCAACGCAAGATCTCTTCTTCTCTTTTCTTGTATGCTCCAACTCCAACACCGAATGCTAAAAGTGAAACCTGCAAAACAACTAAAACAAACAAAAGAAATACAACACACAAATAACATATACTAACATCTCTAAACAATGAGTCAAGAAGACATTGTAATACATATGCATTAATGAGACATAAGTATAGGAAAATAAAGCATTTTTTGTATTAATGAATGTAGGACAAGATACAAGCCTTACAAATATTGACTTTGCAGATGTCTCCCAACTATTTTGTCCTTTATTTGCCACAGAGAAAGCCTTAAATCACAACTCAAGTACATGGATGGATAATGGATCCCTAAGCACAAAGAAACAACATGAGGGCATAACTAAGAGACTCCAAAAGCCAACATAGACTCTATGGGAAGTACAGAATTTATAGGGTAAATGGGGTGGTTTGGGATTTACCAATCTAAGACTTAGATCCATATATGAGGGAGGATAAGTTCTAGGGATAAGAGATAAGACCTCAAGTATAGGAGTTTGAGATCTTGATCTAACAGTAAATAGTTAAAACCACTCGGGAAGCTTCTGGAAAGAGAAGATTCATTTTCTTTTATTTCTACCAAAATTCAAGAGCAATAGCACTTAATGTGAAGGAAATATG
This sequence comes from Pinus tabuliformis, assembly GCA_031772625.1. Lineage (NCBI taxonomy): Eukaryota > Viridiplantae > Streptophyta > Pinopsida > Pinales > Pinaceae > Pinus > Pinus tabuliformis. Next base: position 1,576,492,276 of record CM062804.1, read on the forward strand.
CATTGGCCAGTGTAGATGCTCTGTGTACAACTTGCAATAATGCAAGTTTCATAAAGGGAAAGTGTGATGGGGCCAAAAATTAGGTTTTTAAGCTGTTTAACCCATAATTCTTGGAACTTTTGGAGAGAGGATGTTCTTGGATTTGTAGGGGATGAATGCAAAGTGTCAAAGGATGTTGATTGATCTAGTTTGAAGTCCATTTGATTGGATGTGACAAAATGACCTGTAACAGATTCTCCCCCTAAAGTAAAAAGTCAGAAGCAGTGGCTGAAGACTAAAGTGCTTTACCATGTGATAAGTCTGGATCAGGAATAGATTGGTCGAGATCATCATTTTCTGTTACAATACATAATTATCATGATATCATTGTTGAGGTATCCATACCCATACTAAGCATATAAGCCAATTTACATGTACATGTACAATAATCAGAATTACATCCATTGATGATATATGGTGGACCCATGCTTGGATAAATTTCTGAATGATCATAGCCATCCTAGTTTGTAATCTTGTATGAATCCTGAAATTGCAGCCTAAATGGATGAAACTAGATTCAGAGTCTTCTACCTCATCACTCCATAGTACGAGTCTAGCCATGTGAATAAATGTATTGGAGTCGAACATGGTAGACACCATATGATTACCATCCAATGATGTAAGTCGTTAATAGACGTGAGAGGAACCACCGATAATGATAATGAGTCTCAAGGTCCTATAGTACAATCTATGTGGTGCAAACAAATGAGTTGAAGTTTAACACCACACAAAATATTTTAGTTGAAGGCCAATGAAGAGAACTTGTCGCCAAAAGCAAGGAAACATTCCATTGAGATATGCAAGCTCCAAGGCACTGAAGGGAGTTTCTAAGTCAACTTCCCAAATAATGTGTTGATGTCAACAGGAAGCGACTCGCCATAGGAGGGACTTAATGTATCCCCCATCAATGACATGAAACATGTATCAAGATTTGAGATAGAATGTAATGATGCAAAGCTGGTTCAGGAGCTAAAGACATGAAGTAAGGCTTAAGGTATTGTAGCAGATGTCAACTAAGGGTGGAGTTTCTCTTGAACATATTTGAAACTAATATGGAGTTGGAAGCATTGAATTAAAGACCCACCATGAAGAGTTTCAATGAGGTTTAATCAACAAAAGGTAAGTAAATTCCCCAACCCAAAAAAATCATGGAGATGAAGTGAAAGAGTGTCATGTTCAAGAGTGACTCACTACCATTAATAGGTTTTATACCTAGTTTTCCCAATTTCCCAACCATTTCTGGCTAGTACCTCTTTATTTTTGACAAGCTTGAGGAGGATAACATATGATTGATCTATAATTTCATCCTTTGCATGAATCCTTCTGATTATTTTTAACGAACCATGAGAAGGAGTAGTTCGGTCTAGTCTTGATTGATGAGTCAAATGTTGTTTAATAGTTTTACGAGTCCAGTGAAGTTATAAATCTCCTTTTTTTCATGTTTAGAGAGTTTGAAAAAGAGGCGAAAAAGAAACACCAAGATATTCATTTTCTTAAATTTGTCTCTTAGGCCCGAAAAGGCATAAAACAATACCTAGGAGAACCTTTTAGCCATGTTCTACTAAAGTATTATTTTTTTGTAAATAGTCTATCCTGTCCATAAAAGGCTTAAAATTATATTGTACAGACATCCTTTTGTTGGTGGAATTATATGTATTCTAATTCCAGCATCTAATTATCGAATCCAGGATCGTAAGAATCAATCACTAAAGATTATAACTTGTCACTAGCCTATGGGATTCTAATGCTTATCATGTTTCAAACCACAATCTTTCAATACCAACAAATAATGTTCGTGTGGCTTTATTTATGTAACTTATTAGGTCTTGAGACTTCAATGGTTCTAATCTTATAGTGTTGCATACAAAAACTCATTAAACATGTTGTAGAAAAAATAAAATTTAGAAAAGTAAATGTTAGCAATAAAATAAATAACTACTGAAAATGAAAACAAACTCTAAGGAATCATACATTGGGACATAAGAAAAACTCGTATTATGAAGTTTTAAACATATTATATGATTATTCGTGAGTAGTTAACTCAAGTTTCCTGTCCTTCAATGGATTCCAATAGTCTTACAAACTGTTATAAATTAAAGTAAACTGGAAACCCAAACTGAAATGGAAAATATAATGTCACTAAAAACCAAAAGCAATCAAAACAACTTGTAGCAATTGTATATTTCTAAATCCTAAACTCAAGATCTCTCCACAATCAAGTACATCGACACTAATATGAAGAATGAAATCTATGAGAGAAATATACTAAATTGCATAAATCTACATGCAAGAATGAAATGCTTATATGATGGGCAACAAGAGAATTAATAAATATAATTATGTAATAAAGGGTTGAATGTAAAATGACTCTTAAATTATTCACCCAAATACAAAATTAAGGAAAAAAAGAGGAAGGGAGGAGCAAATAGAAGAAAGACAAATGTTCTTTGTAATAGGAAATTCAATTAAGAACACAATCTTGTCAAAGAGGAAATGGAAAGAAGATAAAATGAATACTTTGTTTTCTATTCTTGAAAAGATTGTTTATATGTGATGTTGCTTCTAAATTTCTTTCATTTCTTAGGCAAAAAACAGAGAATGGAAGAGTGTCAATTCTTTATGCAATCAAATGTTGAAAATAAGATCTTAATCCTGCACAAAGAAGAATCAATGGAATGGAATTCACTTCTTAAACCTACAGAGAAGTACTACAAACTAAATTGAAAGCATGAAAGTGAATAGATCTGAGTTTTATCTAACATAAATTCATTGCAAAATAAAACTAAATTGCTAGATGTAAGACTAATCTACAAAACACATGAGGCATAGAAACACTTACCCACACTAAGGGGCCCTTACAAGGAGGTTAGTGTTGTTAAGAAAATATCATATCAAGCTAAGAATATATACCACAATTGAGCAACCATCAATTCTTTATTCACATCAAAAACTCTGTTACAAATAAGCTCTTTAAATCTCTCCAAAAACTAATCGTTGATATCCTCTATTACAATAATGAAAAACATCCTTTATCTTACCTTTGAGGCTTTATTTAGACATAAAATCCATTGATAAAGGATAAGATCCAATCCCCTAAACTGAGAAAATGAATTTACAACTTAAAAGGAAAATCTCAAAAATCTATTTTTTTGTAATTTTATACAAATTGGTGTTAAAGAACTAACCATACCTTCTCAACCATGATGATTTTTTGGGAGTTGTTTCTATGGAGTATGATTTTCCATATTATAAAAAAAAACCTCTCTTATAATTTCCTGATACAATTCCATGGCTTCAGAAATCGTGGCTAAAGATGGTTGTTTAGATACTTTTGCCAATCTAGGTTTTACAGAGATTTTGTACAAAATTGCTTCGACGATCCTGGTATAATGTTGCAACCGTATTGAATTTTGGGAAATTATTTGAGATACAAATAAATATCTATGTTTTACAAACACCCATTTTCCCAATTCTTGAGATTTTCCACCATATGCACATAAATCGAGGAAAAACATGGCAATTTCAAAATTGTTACCTATTGTTGGTTGTAGATTAAATCATGTGCTAGGATCCCACACATGTGACCTAGGTATATTCGAAGTCTTGTGCCAGCATATTAAGCCCATGTGGAACCTAATTTACATTGCTTTGAGAAAGAAAAACCTATTTTATAATTTTGACTTTTTTTCCTCCATTCATGTAAGTGCATAATTAAGTATCAAAATACTGAACTGATACATAGAGAGAAATTTTCATATTGGAACATGCTCCTTTCCACATAATGGCATCAGTACACCGTCATTAATAAAACCATATTAAAAACTCATTTAATCATTAAAAATACAAGAAATCATTAGTAATTAACCACAAGGTAAAATGAACGCATTTAGTAAAAAATAGTAATATAATAGTTACATAATATGTTGTAAGGGTATGAAAAAACAAGTGCTCGGCAAAATTTTTATGTTTTGGGAGTTTGAAAAGAGATTAAAGAGGACTCGAGGGGGTTCCTTTTTTTTTTAGGTTTAACGAGCCTAAAAAAATGATAAAAGTATACTCATTCATTAAAACTACTTTTATTTAACTTATAACTTACATTACATCCTTTAGTTATCATTTAAACTACTCACAACACCATAAAAACATTCAAAATACATTATGCATGGTAAAAGCAGGTCAAAAACATTAAAACATATTAAAATAATTACTTATTTGACCATAAAAGTGAAAAAAGTAACTTAATTTATTGAGTGGGCCTAATGGTTACGAACATGTGTTTCCTCCTAAGAGCTCAGAGATTCAAAACTAGAGGGGGGCAGAGTATGTATGTCTTCGTAGACTTAGCAGTCAAATCATTGTGCAGAGGTGGGTCCTTTTCCCCACAAACAAAGGGGTATCATACACCAATTTAGTGTATGGCTTAGTCGTGACCTTGAAATTGGATAATACCATTTTCATTTTACCAATTTGAGTGAGCTCTGAGCATTTTTTACCTTCAATCTTCAATAGGTGATTACGACCAATCTGGTGGGTCATTTCTAGTTCATCAGTTCCAGGTAGAAGTTCTATCTTTTGTCCTCGTTTTCATGGTTTCCATTTCTTGTTTGATTCATTTTTTGGGGAAATTTTTGAGTTTTTAGAACTTAAAATATTTCCCTCGACCCATTGCATTCTTCTTATATCGGGAGGTGCGATGGGTATATAAAATCTACACTGGTCAGTGTGAACCAATGCATTTACCAAGAAAGGTAAGTGTGATGGGTCACTTTGTTCATGAAGGAACAATGCGATGAGCACAATAAGGGTTCCAAAAAAATGATTTTAAGTTGTTTTTTTTCAAAAATTTTCACATTGCTAATTTTATGTATTTTTCATGTTATTTGCAGGTGTTTTATAGAAGTGAAAATGGTTTTAATCTGGAGAGAAATGGAGCATGAAGCTCAAGACATGGTTGTTGCCAATGATCCAACAACAGTACAAGCTTTAAGAAATTATGGGCTACTGAATTTCTTCCAGATTCCAGGCATGAGGGCCCAGTTAGAGTTTTTGGAATATTTGGTAAGAGCCTGGGACATACAAGGACAATATTTCAAGATTGGAGAGCACATTGTCACTATAGATGTTGAATACATCTATTTCCTGATAGGGCTCTCATGTAGGCTCCCATTTCATTATCTTGGATTCAGGAGAGGTGGAAAGACAATTAGGGATTACATAGCTCTCCATTATCAGCCTCCTTCTTAAATAACTAAAGATGGGAAACTTGAGATAAAGGATGTTATTCAATTTCCTCTCAGGACAATCCTTTTTACCATTACTCGATTGGCCAGCAATGCTTCTCTAAATTTAGCTACCAAGTCCCAAATGCACTATGTCTTAAAATGCTTAGCACCTACAATATTCAAATGGTGTGAAGGGGTCTTAGTTAATCTGAAGGGACAACTCAATAGAGAAAAAATTGGATGATTGAAGAACTTTGGGTATGGTTCTATTGTGGTATTATTTTCTTCACAAAGGGTACCATTACAACGACATCAACAGATATCTCGTGAGCTTCCTTGGACCTAGAAAGCCTTGCATGAGGAAATAGGTAGACTTGATGGTTCGTCACGGAGGAGGGTCTATGATGACATCCACTCCTACCTTCTTTGGATGGTTGCAGGAGCAACTAATTATGATTGAAGACTACCCTTATGCCGGAGTTGATTTACGTGGAGACCCAACACTCATTTTACCTTAAGGCAAGCAATAAAGTGGCGCTGGTAAAAAAAAATGTCATTAATAATATAAATTATCTTATAATAATGTTCATATTAATGTTATTAACAACATTAATATTATTCGTATTATTATTATTATATTTCTTGTCCTATGTGGTTCATTATTATATTATATTAATATTTTTAGAAAAATTATCACAAAGATCACTTTGTGCAAGTCAACCATAGAGCCTAACCCCTCTCAATATAGGTGCTTTAACAATAAATAATACTAGTATTATTATTAACAATTAAATAATAGTAATAATTATATCGTTAATATAAATATTATTATTAAGGAGATTAGATTCATCTTAACTCTAAATCTTTCAAAATGAATCAATTATCTTTAGGTGCAAACTTTTTATTGAGTGTAAAATTTGATGAAAATTTTATAATTTGAAATAATTAATCTCTCAAAATTTGATAAATTTAAAATTAAAATGTAAATTGATTTAAAATATATTTAAAAATCGAAAGTTGATTGCATTTCAACTAATTCATTCATTTACATACATGATGTTATTTCGAAACTCACACCCCTCACATGTTCGTTCGACTTCCGATTATCAACAAGTAAAAAAATATTTGGTTAAAGCTATCCTTTATCAAATGATTCATGCATTACTGTATTGTTTTATTTCTTTGGAAAACTCAATACCAAGGGATCAAGAAAGCAAATTTAAGATGATGCAACTATAGAGGCTAAAAAAATCTCCATGGTGATGCTTTGTAAGAGTTCCAAAACAAATGGGTGCATGGAATTGACACGCAAATCCTCTCTATGACAAGTACACAATCCTTGAATTCATAACCCCACTTCATTTCATACTATATCTCTCCTTTTTAGTGAATTATTATAAAACAAAAACTTATCCAAAAACAGTTTTGAGAGAGAGCTGATTTTCAAATATGTATTGAACATAGCGAAAGGAAGAAAGTGTGATTTTAATTAATTTATTTTGTATCGTCTATATATACCACCTCTATATAACTTGTTAAAAAATTAAATGAGTTCTTTCTATAATTTACTTATGTATGATTAGATGAATTTGCATACAATAGTCATAATAAAATAAAGTGCATTAATATATATATGAGAAACCGGTTAACAGTTCAAGACTCATAGGTATCTTGTAAAAGTGAATTTGTGCTCTCTTAAGGACCACCAATGGATATGTTTCTTTATATTCTTGGGATAATAGCTAAAACTGGTTTCTTTGTTTTGGGTTGTTTTCCTAATATAAGTTTTTGGAAAAAATATATAAAAGGATTTTTTTTTTTGTTTTATGTAAAAACTTTCTTATGTAGTTTCCTTAAAAGTTTTGGACGGATTAAGAAAAATTCTGACAGGTTGCTATTTATCCATGTAAGCTTGTAGAGGTAATAAGAACACAAAAAAATGAATGGAGAGTGGATTGAATGGTTGGATAATGTATGCCTATGAGTTGGCCATTGTAAATCTCCCTTGAATAATAAGAATACCGATTATCATTTCCTTGTGGATGTTTCCCTCACAAAGAGGGTTTAACTATGTAAAACACTGTGTCAATTTTTGTGTTTGATTATTCCGTTATCTTGTTTATTTTCCATTATTTTCTGCAATTTCAATTTATTTGCAAGTTATGCTTTCGCTCCTCAACTCAACAAGTTCTATCAAAGCTTTCAAGAAAACCTTGTGTTAATGGCGAAGATGCAGAGTGTGAAGTTTGAAATCAAAAATTTCAATGGGAGTAATATATTTGAGCTATGGAAGGTTAAGATACGAGATATACTCATGCAACAAGGAGGGGAAAAGGCGTTGTTGGGCAGCGAAAAGAACCCTGTGGATATTGATGATGACGACTGGGAGGACATGGATGTAAGATCCCTTAGTGTTATTTGTCTGTGCTTGGAAGATGATATGTTGTTTAACATTGTTGGAGAGAAAAAAACAAGAAGATTATGGACAAAGTTAGAAAGCCTTTATATGACAAAGTCCCTGACAAAAATAATCTACTTGACGTGACAGTTATACAGTTTGTAGATGAAGGAAGGTACAAAGATATCTGATTATTTGAATTCTTTCAATACTCTTTTATGTTAGTTATCTAGTATCGAAGGGCAAGACAAAGAAATCACACTATTATGTTCTCTACCTTAGTCTTGGGATCATTTTGTAACCTCTATCAGTTTTAGTTCTATTGATACCATTGATTTTGATGTTATTGTGGGAGATTTCTTCTCTGAGGAAACTCGACATAATTCTAACGTTGAAACCTCAACATTAGAAGAAATGGTGGCGAGAGGTTGATCAAAAGAAAAATATCAGAATTCGAGAGACACATCAAGATCGAAGTCAAGAGGCAAGAAGAGTAAGTTAAATTGTTGGTAATGCAACAAATCAAGGAATCTTAAGAATGATTGCTAGAAAAGAAAGGAATAAGCTACTAAAAAGGACTCTACAAAGGAAGCTAATTAATTTGAAACTAGTGTAGGTATTGTCCACTTCTACTGTTTCTCAACATCATCATAATTGGTTGCTAGATTTTGGTGTTTCCCATCATATGTGTCTTCATAGGAATTGGTTATCTTCATACCAATCTATTGATGACGGTGTGATTTTCATGGGTAATGATGTTACATGAAAAAATGTTGGGATTGGTGGTATCAGGATTAAAATATATGATTGTACTATTAGAATGTTAACAGAGGTGAGTCATGTGCCTAAGCTTAGAAAGAACTTAAAATCTTTGGGAGCATTAGATTATACTGATTATAAATGTATAGTTCAAGGTGGAGTTATCAAGGTGATGAAAGGCATATTGGTAGTCATGAAGGATAAAAGGTTTGGGAAACTTTATAAGCTTGAATGAAGGAAAAAAACAGATCATGCAATAGTAACATCTGAAGGTGCAAGTGACTCTACTCGTTTATGACATCAGTGCTTGGGTCATATTAGTGAGAAAGGGCTGAAGGTATCAGGTGATTGTAAGTTACTTCCAAGCTTGAAATCTCTGAATTTGAATTTATGTGAGAATTGTATTTATGGAAAGCAATATAGAAAAAAATTGAAAATAAGAAAACATGTCTGTAAAGGTATCCTTGATTACATCCATTCACATCTTTCGGGACCATCTCTTAAAGTCTATACTTTTCGAGGATCTTCATATTTTGTAACATTTATAGATGATTACTCTACAAAGGTGTGGATCTATTTACTGAAAATAAAAGTTGATGTATTTGATGCTTTTAAGCAGTATAGAGCTTTGGTTGAAAAGAGCACTGACAAGTCAATTAAATGTTTGAGAACTGATAATGGAACCAAGTTTACTTCAAAGGAATTCAAAAATTATTGCAAGGAAGCTGGGATCGAAAGACATAAAGCCACAATTTATACTCCTCAGCAAACTGGTGTTGTTGGATGCATGAATAGGACTCTTATAGAGAGAGAGGAAGGAGTATGCTTAGTGATGCCAAGTTGCAACAACAATTGTGTGTAGAAGTAGTTCTTACAATGTTCTATCTAGTAAATCGATCACCATCAAGTACAGTTAACTCTAAGATTCTGGAAGAGGTATGGATAGGTCAACCTTATGATTATTCAAATCTTAAAGTTTTTGGTTGTGATGCATATGCTCTTATTCCAAAGAATTTGCATTCTAAGTTAGATCCAAAATAAAAAAAAGACTAATATTTTTTGGATATGGTGATGGAGTTAAGGGATATAGATTGTGGCATCCTACTACCCACAGAAATCATCATTAACAGAGATTTTATATTTGATGAATTGTCACTCATAAAATCAGATGTAGATGGTGAAATGAGACACGAAAGAGTACCACATATTCAGTGATTTCAATTGGAAACTCAGTCATATTCAAGGGAGGAGGATCATGAAGATATTCATGAAGAAACTCCTACTGAAGCAGATGAGGATACAAAAATTTCTCAGGAAACTCAGGAAATATTACAACCAATTGTACGAAGAATGTAACTATCCTCCTCCCACATCTACAAGTAACTAACCAACAGGGGTAAACATGTGATGAGAAGCTAATATGATATGATTCAACCTCCTTTGTGACCTTAAGGAAACGGAATCGACTGAAACACATCAAAAACACCTTCTACATCAACAACAACACCCCCAGGAGACACCCCAGCCACTAAGGCATCCTACCCCTAGATCCCACTGAATTTTTAGACCTCTTGACCTCTGGACGCTCTCATGCTATGGGAATGCTAGTGTCTAGGTACATCTAGACACTCTCACAGGCCTGCAAGCTAGCATCCAGGCACTTTTTCCAGCAGACCTATGCCAGCGTCCGCAGGATTTAAGGAACTTTTCTAGCCTAAAATTTCGGTCACTTCGCAGAACTTGTTATAACTTCCAGAATCCATCAAATACATGATGAAAATACTAATGAACCAAAAATCAACTTCAAGACTAGGCATGACCATCCCCAACTAGGACTGACATTATGTCAAACACTTGGCATCAATGAAATCTACAGGTCTAGGATACAAGAAAGAGCATAAACGACTGAAAACTTTTTCAAAACATGAAAATAAGGATCACCACCTTCTTCCTTGAACTGTTATGACATCAATTAGGTCTTTCATCCATCATTTTATCAATTACAAGTAAATACATGAAATAACCATGGCATGAACCAGTCAATTAACCATGCTTATAACCAACATAAAACCATAGAAATAACAAAGATATAACAACCATTAAATCCACATATAAGCAAGTACAAAGCAAGAGAACTTAGCTTTCATTAATCATAGAAAAATCTGACCAGGTTTGGGACTTCCACATACCACTCGATCGTATACATGGCTGAACCAAATCTTTCTTTCAGCCAGTCACCCCATGCCATATTCCAAGTATGAATGTGGGATCTCATGGATAAACCAATCCAAAAGCAACCAAGGGAATCTAGAGGTTAAACCACCTCCACCCCCACCAAACCGTGATCACACAAAAAACGGTGCTCCACTTAGGAAATTGAATTGAACTTGGAATTCCATCTGAAATCTATCACTATCCTTGAGGAATTTTTCGTCTCCTTGTCTCTCATGCTTTACCGCAATCCAATCTCAGATCAGTAGGCCCTAAACCAAGAGGATTCTCTTAGGATTTACTGCAATCCAAACCCAGATCACTAGGCCCTAAACTAAGACTCCTCCCTCTGGCTTTACCGTGTATCTTGCCAAAACCGATCAAGGAATTCCTAGGCCTTTGGGAATGAACCTTGAGATCACCTCCACCCCGGATTCTGAAATCCATCAAGGAAATCCAAAGCTAAAAACTGAGATAAACATCCCAACACACCATGGCATCTAAAAAATGGCAAGGCTAGGTTGATAACCAATATCATAACCTGACAAAACCATGCCACCAACAACAACATAACCATATACCAACATGCAAAGCCATGAATGTAAAAACCAACTAGGAAATCACACATTAAATATGTTACCTACAAATATTCTTGATTAAGTTGCTTGATCTTGCTCTTCCTTCCTTGATTCTTACTTCCCTTTAATTTCCTTGTCCTTCGTTTACTTGCTTTTCCTTTCCTTGCTCCAAAGGAAAACATGAGAAAAACTTGAGCTAAGAGCTTCCCAACTGATCCTCAGAAGCCTTTTTATCAACAAGGACTTTATTTTCTTCAATTTCCATTATTTTCTTCCATTTTCCTCCTCACATGTAACCTATGACCTTTCACCTCCCTTTCCTCCTAATTTCCTTTATTTTCATAAATAAATGTGGCAAAAATACCTTTTTCCTTTTTAATGCCTTTGCCATTGCCTTTTCCAATTTCCTTTAGCCATAATAAACCAAGTGAACACCCACACCAGGATGTCCTGCCCAAGATTCACTTGGAATACATATCCCTTACTCATGGTCTTATTTTTCCTTCATTAAATTTTATTAGATGGAATTTTGACCAAGGTTGTTACAGAACCCTTCCCCTTGGGGAACAAGATCCTCGCTATTAAACCACACCAAGACCTCAACAAAACCATTGAAAATAAAACATGCAACCCATAGAGATTTATAACTTAGCTTGTTGTAGTATTTACAATGAATGACCTACTCAAAAGAAAAACATCATGACAACATGACAACATACTGCATAGTGGAGCTTTCTAACACAACTCATTAGGGTATTTACAATAACCACATATGCACATATGCACATTTGCTAAACAAGAAAATAAAAGGATATGATGCCCGTATCAATTAACAAGGGAATCCATAGGTTTACACTTCCACCATCAAGTAATACCAAGATTCACCTCCTTCCTAGGAAGTCCAAAATCCACTGTCATAATCAAACTGCATCCAATTTCCAATGCTATAATCATGTGCCACTTGTCCTCTCAATGAACAGTTACCGGCTCATTGTTCCAGGGTGCACTCCCAATGTGCATATGATTCCATTTGGAAATGCTAATGACCAAAACGAATATATCCCCAACCTTCCCTTCTCTGCTACACAGTCGCTCAGGCAATCCGGTCACCCCTTTTGTGTAGTCACTCACCTTCCAAGTTCCCTGACATCCCCTATCCCGGGCGATCCATCCCTTGACATGGCTTCCTTGCATCGAAAGATCAAACAACCAAGATACATACCTACCTAAAAATCATCATACCGGAAATAGCATGCTCATGGCAATCAATGGACACTATTGGGTACTAGTGTCCCACAATGTCCCTGCTCCTGGAGTACTTTACCAACATACTGTTGCATGTTTAGATTTATTTTGTTGTTGTTGCTAATTCTTGCAGTAGATTTCAACCACCCAACCGGGCATTTCATGCATTCTTGTTCCAAGTACATAATTTCCATTAGATTCAAAATAAATTGAAATAACTTCACATCATACCTCATTGATTGCTCATCAATAAAGTACACTTGCAATCTTGTTTACTTATTGTCACAACAAGTCAAACTAGTATCTTCAACCAAATCATCATGTATCAACATATCACATTAGGTTAGCTCAAAACACAGCCATCATAGATCAAAATCATAAATCACATGTAACCATCATGAACCAGAATCATAGATCACGTGTAATCATCATGGACCAGAATCATAACTCGCATGCATAATAAAACTGAAGTAAAATATTGATACTTATCCTTTAATCAATCCTTAGCTTCTACCTTTGTCCTTCTTCTGTATGCACTCCAGATTGGTTTCCATACACGACAAACACCCAGTGCCTTCTCCTCAACCATGTGCACATAAACATAGTGTGCATCACACACATACAACCACACATGACATACAACACCATGCAATAGATGCACCTACACCTGACATACAACTCATACACCTACACCCAATGTACATCACAACATAATACATAAGCCTACATCCGGTGTACACCACGACACAATACATACACCTACATTCGGTGTACACCACAACACAATACGTACATCTACACCTGGCGTACAACACAATACATATACGTACACAACGGATACACATGTCAGGATACCACGACTACACAATGCACATACATGGTATTACATGGACACAACACAACATGTATGACATGCACATAATACCACATGTACACCAGTACATATGTACAACATGTTGTTAAATTTTCTGGTTGTTCTATGTTGTATCAGTTACTTTAGCCCAATTTATCTTTTCATTAACAATGCATCCAATTATTAGCAGTATAATCAATCATAAATGTAACTGAAGAAAGAACAATATATGCAGTGACAAAGAAGACAACAACACAACCATAAGAGACAACAAATTGGTCCAAGATTTGAGAAAAACCCCACTAGGGGAACCGTTTCAAATCTTCTTCTTTAGTAGAATGTCATAGAAATATTTCAGTAGAGAGTACAATGATCCCAATACATGTAATTGCAACGGATAATAACAAAACAAATCTACAGATGTATGTAACAGTAGATAGAAACCTATTCTACCAAATCACTGAAGTCAACTAAATCCAAGATGTCAAATCTTAGATCTGAACTCTAGTTGCCCTCATCATGAGTGACTGTGTATGACTAAAATTCCTTGGTCACTCTCTCTATCACTGTATGTTAGCCACTGTGATTGCAAGGTCTCTCTCAGGAGGCCTTGATGCGAGCGACTGTGGCACTAAGCATCTAAAACCAAAAGTTTCTCCCTTACCATTATTGTGTGAGCGACTAAGATGGCAGGGTCACTCCCTTAGTGATGTTGTGCGAGTGACTCAGACAGCCTGGTCGCTCTCGAGCTACTTTGTGCGAGCGATCGGGGACCAGAACCTTCCAATCTCCCTCTAAACCCAGAGTCGCTCTCACTGAACTATCTCTGAGTGACCAGAGAGCCAGAGTCACTTTATTGCCTACACTGTGCCTACGACCGGGGACGTAAAACTTATGTTCTGTGTGAGCAACCAAGATCCATAAAACCCAAACTCAGAGTGAACCTTTCGCCTATGATTTCGAACCCTGTGAGAACTCCTTCCAATGTACCTATGTGAGCTAAGACAAAATAGAAGAGGAGACAAGAGCTTGATGTGACGAAATGAACTTGAGGTCACTTCCTTTTATAGGCTTTCCTAAGGGTTAACTTGGGGTTAAGTTTGACCGAAGAAGTTACGCATGTGGTTAGGGAAGACCCATTCCATAATGTATGTATGAATAAAACTTCCTTTTAACCAAATTAGGTGATCTTTAGGTTGATTTTTGTCCTCTCAAAAAGAGGAATTTAATTGAAGCATCAATTTGGTCATCTGAGTTGTCCAATGTGGAATTTGACCCTAGTTAAAAAAATTAACACATGTACATAGTACCACCTATAAACCACACCATCTTCATAATGTGTACATATCATCACATGTACACGACACCACCTACACGACGTGTACACATCACCACATGTACACCACATCACTTGTAAAACGTGTACACAATACCATATGTACACAGTACCACATGCATGACATGTACACGACACCACATGTACACAACATCACATGCACGGCATGTACACAACACCACATGCACACATCACCACATGTACAACATGTACATGGCAAAACATGCTCATAGCACCACTTGTACAAACATGGACACAACACCATATGTACATAACACCACATGTACAATATGCACACAACGCCATATGTACATAGCACTACATATACAACATGTACACAACACTGCATATCCAACATACGCACAACACCATATGCACATAACATCACATATCGATCATGCACACAGTACAATATGTACACAACACTGCATACTCAACATGTACATAGCACCATCTATACCTATCACTGCATATGCAATATTTTCACAACATTATCTGTACCGCCATGTACATAACATTGCATAAAGAACATGTATACTCACACTCTATATACACAACACCGCATGCGCATAACATCACAAATGAAACATGTACAACATATGCACAACAGTAGTACCACACATCCAAAACCACACTATCTCTACCAAGCAACATTGCTTCCCATGTCTCTCTACCATCCATGCTTATCCTAGCATGTCGCAAACCTGTTGTTTTTATTCTGCTGATCTATCTTTCAACCTCACTTGTCATAATATAAACATATGCCTAACACAACGATACAATATCAATTCATATCCACATGATACTGACCTCGTATATTTTCCATGATTACTCTCCCCATTTGATTCCCCATAAGACGAGGAACCTCGACATGCCATTCACTAGCATAAGCAATCATTCCTCCACAAGAATGATCCATGACAACCCTGTCGGACAGTGACAAAGATACATAGATACATAGAGACATATACATAAACATTAGCATAAAACAATCATGATCTTGTCAGACAACAACATACATACAAACATACATACATATCAACATTAGTATTAAACAACCATGATCCATGATGACCCCGTCAGACATGGCATGCATACATACATACATACATACATACATACATACATACATACATGTATGCATATATAAACATCAGCATAATCATGATCATAACATAATTACTAGATAACATAAGGTCAAGGTTAAGAAAACTCCCTTTATCTGCGCACACCATGCACAACATTAAGAACAACCATTCCCAACAAAGTCAAGGCATCTGGCGCCTCAGATCCATTTCCTTCACCTTTCCTGATAGCTTTCACATGACATTTACACCAATGCACTGAACCAATCTAACTAATTGTCATAGTCTTACCTTTCGATGTGCTTACTCATGCACTGAGCTTCATCCATGTCTTACATTACCTTTTGGGTACCACACAACTCTGTCGAGCTCCATTAACTTTCCTCTTTCCCAAACCAATTCCCAAGACTCAAAACATAAAAGGAAAAACAAGAAGAAAACCATGGAAAACCAACAACAATATGACACCACAACCAAAGTGGCATGGCCATGCACAAGACGCAAACAAAACCGAAATCAAGCACAACAAATCACCAAAATACCAAAAGAACAAGACTAAAAACATATTCCATGACTCAATCCCCATGGTTCCCAGTGCTTCCAAGGGAAATCTCAACCTGAGCCTTCTTCAAGATTCCATGGAAATTTATTTTCCATGCAATCCCTTGCATCATACTACCATCAACACATAATTTTCAGTTCTTAAATAAACATAACAATACACTGGTTACCTTACCTTGTTGTATCAAGCACATTTCTTGCAACTAAACACATTCATGCCATATCTCAAGGGACTCCAATTCCCTTGGCAAATCCACCTGTAACTAGAGACTAACTGATATCCCTGTCAAGTACATGTTCGTGAATCTAGAACATATCCACATAATGTCAGTCCATATTTAGTTTAAGAAGACTTCCTGTATGCAAATCACTCATTCATTTGGAATTAGGGTTTCCAAACATAGCCAAAGGAATTCTTGCCCAAATCCTTTCTTTTACCTTTTTACCTTGTTACAATCAAGTCTTAATATGTAGTGTCACATCACCCAACTGTTAGTTATATAAACACATCAATTGTTACCTGTTCATGCTAATAGCAAGCATGTTTCCTGCCACTCTTCAAACATGTCAACCACGTGTTCCAAATATCAAGACAATCATATCTATCAATTTGAAATCAACCTTTACTAAGACTAACAATCATGTCATATTCCATAGTCAACTCATAGTCATTAGACATAATTCTACAACTGTCACCTATTACACTCAAGTACATGTCAACTGTCGCAACATATATGTGTTAGTACAATCATCTTAAAACAAGATCATTTCTTGATGCAATCTTATAGATACATACTCATATCTATGATTAATCAAACATTCAAACAGACTGTAAACATACCATGTTATATGATTCAACTAGATGACATAATCAAACACGCAAACACCAAATAGATGACATAATCAAACAATTAAGCACCAAGTAGATGACATAAGCAAGCTCATACCTTAATGTATAACAGGGGAGGCTATCATGTCTGCACAATCAATTCATATTAGCATGATATAACTTCATGACATATCAACTCAAAAATAAATAAGCTCATGATATCCATAATAGTCACTAGCTAACATGCTCACATCATAAACTCATAAACATTTGTACTATCAGTCTAGATTTGTACAACAAAATGTCACAAATAAGTCGAGTTGTACCTGAATATCATAACCCTAACCATATTCATAGGACAATCCAATTTAACATGATACATATAACATCAATATCTTAATGTAATAACCCTAATCATCAAGTTACTAGCATAAAACAACACCAAGTTATATATCATGCTCATCAACAACATGTAACCTAATCATCAAGCTAACTATCATATAACATACTCATCAACAACATATAACATAATTATCAAGTTATCTAACGTAAAACAACAATAATAATTCATACAACCACATGTTACTATCATTCATGATTATATGACAGATGTGCATATGACTACACTTATCAACTAGCATCTATCACGTATGTAACCATAACATCAATAGACATGTACATAAACCTAATGTATATAACCCTAATGCATATACCAATCCATTAACTAACATACCTGCATGCCAAACATCCAAACTTGTATGACGATCTTCTCTTATCCCAAAATCTAGTATTGCAACCTCCATTTCATGATCTGCATCTCCTTCTTTATCTCAGATGACACATTAGCATCATAACATACCAATAGCATCATGATGACCTAATTTCATACAATGAACTCATGCACAACGTCCTTCACCATGATAATGCATGCATAGCAACATATAAACATCGACATGCATAACAAATGCATATACACATGACGACACATTCCACAACAACACCATAAACCTTCACATGGCAACATCACTACAACTATGATCAACACCATGCAAATGAAACAAACACATGGACTACAAGCATAAGGAACACATATGAAACCGACATGAACACATGACCAACACACCGCCCATACAGTCCAAGGGGTGAACCATGCTTTGATACCACTCTGTGGTATCAGATATGACCCAAAGAGAGGACAACCTGCTCTGATACAAATTTGTAACTACCCTCCTCCCACATCTACCCAAGTAACCAGCCAATCAGGGAAACCATGTGAAAAGAGGCTACTATGATATGATTCAACCTCCTTGGTTACCTTAAGGAAATGGAATCGATGGAAACATATCAAACACACCTTCCACATCAACAAAAACACCCCCAGGAGACATCCCAGCCACTCAGGCATCGTACCCCTGGGTCCCACTAACTTTTTAGACCTCTAGACACTCTCATACTATGGGCATGCCAGCATCCAGGGACCTCTGGACGCTCTCACAGGCCTACAAGCCAACTTCAAGGGACCTCTAGACACTCTCACAAGCCTACAAGCCAACATCCAAGGACTTTTCCCAGCAGACCTGTGTAAGCGTCTGCAGGATTTAAGGCAATTTTCTAGCCCAGAACTTGTTATAACTTCTAGAATCCATCAAAGACATGATGACAAGACTAATGAACCAAAAATCAACTTCAGGGCTAGGCCTGAACATCCCCAATTGGGACTGACATTCTGTCAAACACTTAGCATCATTGCAATATGCATGTCTAGGATACAAGACAGAGCATAAATGATTGAAAACTCTTTTGAAACATGAAAATAAGGATCACCACCTTCTCCATTGAACTGTTATGACACCAATTAGGTCTTGCATCCATCATTTTAACAATTACAAGTAAATACATGAAATAACCATGACATGAACAAGTCAATTAACCATGCTTATAACCATGATAAAACCATAGAAATAATAGAGATATAACAAAAATTAAATCCACTTATAAACAAGTACAAAATAAACAGAACTTAGCTTTCATTAATCATAGGCAAATCTGACCAGGTTAAGGACTTCCACATACCACCTAATCGTAGACATGGCTGAACCAAATATTTCTTTCAACTAGTCACCCCATGCCATATTCCAAATATGAATGTGGGATCTCATGGATAAACCAATCCAATAAAAACCAAGGGAATCTAGAGGTTAAACCACCTCCACCCTCACCAAACCGCGATCACACCAAAACCAGTTCTCTGATCACAAAACCGAACCGAACAAGGAATGTCATCTAGAATCCATCACTATCCTTGAGGAATTTTTTGTCTCCTTGTCTCTTAGGATTTATTGTAATAAAATCCCGTATCACTAAGCCCTAAACCAAGACTAGTCTCTTTGGCTTTACCACAATCCAAACTCGAATCACTAGGCCCTAAACCAAGACTACTCCCTCAGGCTTTACATGTATCCCACCAAAATTGGTCAAGGAATTCCTAGGCCTTTGGGAATGAACCTTGAGACCACCTCTGCCCCGGATTCTGAAATACATCCGACAAATCCAAAGCTTAAAACCGAGATAAACCTACCAACACACCATGGAATCCAGAAAAGGGCAAGGCTAGGCTGATAACCATTGTCATAACCTGACAAAATCATGCCACAGATAGAAAGAGACCCATATACCAACATGAAAATCCATGCATGTCAAAAATAGCTAGGAAATCACACATGCAATATGTTACTTGCAAGTATTCCTGTTGAAGCTGCTTGATCCTGCTCTTCCTTCCTTGATCCTTTCTTTCCTTTCTTTTCCTTGTCCTTCCTTTACTTGCTTTTTCTTTCCTTGCTCCAAAGAAAAACCCGAGAAAAACTTGTGCCAAGAGCTTCCCAACTAATCCTCAGAAGCCTTTTTATCAATGAGGCCTCTATTTTCTTCAATTTCCATTATTTTCCTTCATTTTCCTCCTCACATGCAACTTGTGACCTTTCACCTCCCTTTTCTCCTAAGTTCCTTTATTATCATAAATAATTGTGTCGAAAATACATTTTGCCTTTTTAATGCCTTTTCCAATTTCCTGTAGCCATAATAAACCAAATGAACACCCACACTAGGATGTCCTTCCCAACATTAAACTTGGAATACATGTCCCTTACCCATGGTATTATTTTTCCTTTATTAACTTTTATTATATGGAATTTTCACCAGGGTTGTTACAAAGATCTACACAGATCATATATTTTCCTAAAATGTATGATGATTTTTCTACATCTATTTCTTTAATTGATAATTATGGAGAACCTAGTTGTTATCAGGAAGGAATGGAAGTATCTGACAGTCATAAATGGAAAGTAGAAATGAAAGAGGAAATGGATGGCTTACAAATAAATACAACATGGGATCTGATGGAACTTCCTACGGGCATGAAAGTTTTCAGTTACAAGTGGGTTTACCAATTGAAGAAAAGTGATGATGATATTGTTTAGAAATACAAAGCAAGATTGGTTGCAAAATGATATTCTCAAAATGAAGGTATTGATTTCAATATGAGTTTTTCACCAGTTGTTAAGCTTGTTTCAATTCAAGTTGTGTTAGCATTAGTTGCATTACATGAACTAGATTTAGAGAAAGTTATGTTAAAACATCATTCTTACATGGGGATTTGGATGAGGATATATATATGGAACAACCAGAAGGGTTTTCTCAAAATCGGAAAAAGAGGTTTGTTTGAAAACTCAAGAAGTCATTGTATGGCCTGAAGTAGTCTCCCAGGAAATGGTACAAGAAGTTTGATTCCTTAATGATGAGCTACAAATTCACCAGAAGTTAGTATGATCATTTTGTTTAGTTTCGAATGTTGGAAAATGGCATATTCATTATTATGGTGTTATATGTTGATGATATTCTTGTAGAAAGAAAAAGCACGGTTGAGATCAATAGGTTAAAGGCTCAGTTGGCTAGGACTTTCAAAATGAAGGATCTTGGAGAAGCAAAACAAATATTGGGCATCGAAATACACATAGATGGGAAAAATGGTGAGATTTGGTTATCACAAGAGAAGTATGTGGAGAAAATACTTATGAGATTCGATATGAATAATGTGAAACCTGTTCAAATCCTTTAGCTTCACATTTCAAGATTTCTTTAGGTTTGTGTCCTAGTAATGATGAAGAAAACAAGTATTTGTCTCATGTACCATATGTTATTGCAATAGGGTGCTTAATTTATGCGATGGTTAGTACAATGCCAAATGTTTCCCATGAAATCAGTCTTGTCAGTAGATACATGGAAAATATAGGTAATGAGAATTGGGAAGCAGTGAAATGCATGCTTAGTTATCTTAGAGGCACAAGTATTTATTGTATCACCTATAATGGTAGTAGTGATTCAGTTTGTGGTTAGGTTGATTCATATTTTGCAGGTGACTTAGACAAGAGGAGATCCACTTCTAGATAAGTTTTTACTCTTGCAGGTGGAGATGTTAGTTACATGTCAAAGCTTTAGAATGTAGTTTCTTTATCCACTACTGAGTCATAATACATAGTTGTCTCACATGCTTGCAAAGAGGCAAGTTGGTTAAAAGGTTTGCTATGTAATTTTGGAAGGATGAAGGACAAGGTGAAAGTATTTTATGAGTATTAGATTTTGGTTATATTCATACCAATCTATTCACGATAGTGTGGATTTCATGGGTAATGATGTTACATGAAAAATTGTTGGGATTGATAGTATCAAGATTAAAATATATTATGGTACTATTAGAACATTAACAGAGGTGAGGCATGTTCGTGAGCTTAGAAACAACTTAATATATTTGAGAGTATTAGATTTTGCTAGTTATAAATGTACAGTTCAAGGTGGAGTTATGAAGGTGACGAAAGGCATCTTGGTAGTCATGAAGGATAAAAGGTTTGGGAACCTTTACAAGCTTGAAGGAAGGATAGAAACATATCATGCAATAGTAGCATCTGAAGGTGCAAGTGACTCTCCTCGTTTATGGCATCAATGATTTGGTAATATGAGTGAGAAAGGGCTGAAGGTATTGTTTGATCGTAAGTTACTTCTAAGCTTGAAATCTCTGAATTTGAATTTCTATGAGCATTGTATTTATGGAAAGAAATGTAGAGAGAAATTTGAAACAAGAAAACAGGTTCGTAATGGTATCCTTGATTACATCCATTTAGATCTTTGGGGACCATCTCCTAAAGTCTCTTTTGGAGGATCTTCATATTTTGTAACATTTATAGATGATTACTCTAGAAAGGTGTGGATCTATTTACTAAAAAGAAAATCTTATGTATTTTATGCTTGTGAGCAATATAGATCTTTTGTTAAAAATAGCACTGGAAGGTTAATTAAATGTTTGAGAACTGACAATGGAATCAAGTTTACTTCAAAGGAATTCAAAAATTATTGCAAGGAAGTTGGGATCGAAATATATAAAACCAAAGTTTATAATCCTTAGAAAAATGGTATTGCTCAACGCATGAATAGGACTCTTGTAGAGAGAGTAAGGAGTATGCTCAGTAATGCCAAGTTGCAGCAGTAATTATGGGAAGAACCAGTTATTACATTGTGCTATCTAGTAAATTGGTCACCATCATATTCTAGAGGAGGTATGGATAGGTCATCCTTGTCATTATTCAAATCTTAAATTTTTTGGTTGTGATGTTGATGATGGTATTGGACCTGCCAACATGTCAGGGGATCTATCTGGTAAGAAGTCCCAACTAGACCTCAGACCGTTTGGAGTAGGAATCCCAGCACTGGGTAGTACAGTATCGCCTTGACTACAGTTGCATGCAAAGGTAAGTAAGATGTCCTTGTTGGTAGCAAGGGTGTGACCTTGCAACAAGTCAAGGAAGGTGCATGAAAGGCTCTAACACATGGAAGGGGGAGTGAGTGCACCCCTTAGAAACACGTGATAGTATGCACCTTGAAAGGGAACACGCGAGCAAAAAGACATCACGAGATGGAAAGAAAGATAGTCAATGATCCAAAGTGATGGGTTATATCAACAACATGCTTCGATAAGATTCATACAAACACATACATAATAGTCCATACATACATGCGTAAATTACAGCTACATACATCATTAAAGTAACGAGGATAGTCAAACTACAATAACAACATATGCATGAAATGTGTTGGCTCTGTTATATTAAAAGAGTGAAGGATCCAATCATACATACAACCATGACTTCCACTAGCCCCGATAATGGAACATTACATTTACTGCCGCCTGCCCCTCCAAAGATATGTACTAGCTCTGCACTGTGGAGAAGCCAAGGCTTGTTATAATACACTCCAAGCTTTCTCTAAGTTATCCTATTGGAAGCTTGGCTCCCAAAAGCCTGTACAATGAGTTATGAGGTTCTATAAATAGCAAAGGGTGGGGTGACCCTTGACATTCTCCCTTTATAACTCTTCACCTACCCTCATGACTCTTCAAGTTACACATGACTATTACATTCTACTATTGACACTTGGTCTTTCACTTTTACAACATGTTTACAATACAATCTGCACATATACCCATGTGAGACAAAAATGGGCTTGAGTAAGCCATGCTAGACATCACTAGGACTCAGATAGTTGTGGGAACACTCACTCTTCGACATCCTCCCAATGATCAATGATGGAGAACTGATGCCAAGCTTGGTAGTTTGTTATGGTGTCTGCGTTCTCTGTGGTGACATCCTTCTGAAAGAAAACTCTTTCCCACACTGATTTGGCATCTCTGTCCAACATGTCAGATAACATGTGCATCATAGTTTTGAGTGCAATCGGACCAACAACACACTGATGGATAATGTCTACGCTCATCTGCAAGTCTGCGTTGGTGGCTACGCGCATCCACTGATCAAAGTACATGTCCAGCTCCAGTCAGACTTGGTTCTTTGACTTCGCTTCGGTGAGTGTGCCAGTGGATGGGATCGCATGCATGCGCAAAATGACATACATGCTCCTGAACACCCATGCATGTGAAGCCTACAAGATGGTGATGAGCTACGGGATTTCCTCATAGTTCTGGATTTGACTCCAGATGCATTCCTTCAACTCTACCACCTTTGGCTTCATTAGCTTTGGCAAGTGCAATGGGATTCCTTTCTACCTCATTTTCCATATTTGCATGTAATCAATAGCAGTGTGTAAGTCTGACAAGATGTGTGCTCTCCTAGCACAACACTATTGCCAACCGTTGAGATGGAAAACGGACTTATGCATGGTGATGAACCTAAAGTACAACTTCCACATGACTTTCCCAAGAGATGATACTTCATCTAGTATCGCTCTCCTCAACTCATCTCTGGTGGATGTTGTAACCTACTCTCCTACCTACTTGCCTGCTTGTAACTCCTTGGAAATGTGCTCATTCTCAGCTATGAAGAATCTAACACTTGAGATGGTGGCTTTGACATATGCCTTGGTAGCATCGGCTAATGCAACTAGATGTCAGCACACATCAAACACGATCACTCATTCTTCAAACTATGCAGGAGATACATGGACATCCAAAGTAGGCACTTTGCGCAATTGCACAACTATGTGTTGTGACTCATCGAAAGATATGTTGTGCATCTCTACCTCTAGAATGTCTTCAAGGATATCTGTGTCTCCTTGATCGCTTGGGACTTGCTCTGCTTCCGGATCTAGTGAAGTCAGTGGGGTGATCTCCTGGTTCTAAGGCATGAGGTCAATATCCTATTCTGACTCTGCATGAACCATATCCGTGTCAATCTACTCTATCATCTATTCAATCTCTTGAGTAAAGTCCTGCTCCTGTGACTAATCACCCTGTCTTCTCTATGAGAGATGCTCAGATGAGTCCATAACATGTATGGGCACAATTTCATCAATATGTACATAATGCACCTACTGTTGTTCTTATTCCTACTTCAATTTCTTCTCTCTTTTGCACAACTACTTTTCTTCCCTGATTTGTTGCTTCAACCCCTGCAACTCCTTTTCTGCTTCCTCCAGCCTCTGCTTCTCCCTTTGCCTTTGCGCGATCCTTCTGTCGTGCTGTCACCTCTTAGCCTCAATATCCAAAGCTGCTCTTAACACAAGTGGATCTGCTTTGAACTTGCAGCTTTGCTTTCCTTCTGCGCTATCAACAACCTTTATCTTGCCTTTGTCAAGCGTAGGTCTGTTGCCCTTTGCTGGGGTTGTTGATTCCGCTCTCTAGGATGTTGCTTCCTTCTGCTTTGATAAACAATCTACAACTATGCTGACTAGTTCATTGAGCCTTGATAAGTGATATCAGTATCTCCATGGGTCTTTCTCAGGCAAATGACATGCCCCATTGATCCAAGGATGATGCACTCTTGCACAGTGGTCCTTACTAAGAAATGTGGGTCATACAGATTGAAACTTCTGGTGCTGAAGGTGAATCTCTTGAATTCCTTTGTCTCGACCTCAACATGCTTGAGATTCTACATCTCATGCAACCTTATCCGCAAAGGAAGAGTGGGCCAAGGTACCTTCTTCTTCCTGTGTAGTCTCGCTGACAACCCTGTTGAGATGTGATATGACACTTCTTGCATGACAATCTTATCCATGGAAAACTTCACTAAAACATGTGAAGCCTTCTCCGCGTTGTACATCTGGATGAGGGTGCCAAGGGGTGAGGCATACATTTATGTTATGTCAATCAATGCCTCCATCGCTACCTGGGACATGCAAGGTGGATCATGTTCAAAGATCATCATCATGTATACCGGGGTGACGAAATGGTCTGATAGTTGTATGATAACTTCACGGAAGCTACATTCGGAGAACAACCTACAATAAGTGTGCACATAGGTTTCTAAAGGTGTACATGCCCAACCCAAGCCTGGAAACTGTTGACGGGAACAGATTGCGTCAAGTATGTAAGCGGACATGAATAGTTTCGCTTGCTGAACCTTGGGTAAATGTCGGGCTTCTATCACTTGTTCCTTCAAACTAAGAGCCAACATGTCGGACCAGTTGAAAGGTCTTCCTTCGCTTGCCAACTGATCCAACACAATCACCCAACTTTGTGGGAAGGTTTATGTGCTCTCCTGGCCGTATAAGCGGCATGCGAAGTTGACCAAGAGCTAATATGCCTTTCACAGTGTCCTTGTCTTATAAACCTAGTTAGGTGTTGTCTTGAACTTGGATGACTCTTTCACCCAGATCTTCAAGACATCTCTTGGTTTTTACTACTACTAGGCCTAGTGAAGGGTGTACCCATCGTGATCACCGACTGTGGCAAGTGATACATCTCCTGAAAGTCCTTTTCCCTGAAGGTAGAAATTTTTATTCCACTAACACTGCTCAACATCATTGTCTTTGGATCAATATGCAAGACAATCTAGTGGATCATTTCTACGCATGGAAACATGGGATACCTACATGCAATCTGTATAAGCCATAGCTGTGTATGTTGACATAGACCTTGTGGTCTTCCAGGTTTCTCCTCAAATGTGCCTGTAAAGGTGTCATTGATGTCTTGTCATTTCATCTTGATCTCCTTTTCTATGAACAACTTAGTGTCTTCATAGATGGGCAAGCTTATAGACACTTGCTCCACTGCATCTCCAGTCGCAGTTTCAACGTTGTCCTTTGACCATGCTCTCATGGAAGCCATTGTACCTGTACTGCTAAGAGACGGACGAACACTTGCGATACCTAGAGATAGAGAAATACTCATGGAAAGAATATTGTCAATTGAAAACCAAAACAATTTAAGGACTAACATGCAACACACTTGCGTAACTAACTAAAGGATTGTGCATTTTTCTCCGGGAGGCTGGGAGATTGAATGCCAAAACTGTGCAGAACATAGTCTGGACTGTGAGTGGGCTGACTGACTGTTGAAACTGAGCAGAGCATAGTCCATCTTGGCCTACTGAGGATTGAAACTTCGCAATGCGCAGTTTCAATTAGCAATCACTGCAACTCGGTCAATGCATCTACACAATTTTGGGGGCTCACAGGGCACTGCCTCTTAGAATTGCGCAGAGAAATCCTGGAGGCTAGTGTTGGGAAAGCTCTGTGCAACTTTTGGGAGGAAGGCAGAGCCTTCACTCTCAAAACTGCGTAGTGAAAGCCAGGCAAGGCAAGGTCTGGGCCAACGTAGCCCAAACCTGCTGACAGGAAACTGAAAACATAAAATGGTTGAATTCATGTGTGAAGCTAAGTGCAGACATGATTAAATGAACATGCATTCAAACTGTGAGTGTAGGATTCAATAAACAGGAAAACAAGTAAGTGTGTGAAGCCAATCACTGTAATGGTGATCGTTACTATAGAAACAGTGACATGCATGTGACAACAATGAGATGCAATGGAAAACTTGAAATAGAGCTTCTACAAGCTAACATGCATCAAAAGGACATGAAGCGTTCAATGAAACCAAGAAAACAACACTCACACAAACTCAAATACAAAAAGCAACAGAAAAGCATCAAAAGACATGAAAAGCGGACATACCTGGAAAACGTTAAGCTAGGTGTGTCGAATGCTCCTAGATGCGATGTGGGATGCCAAAGCTCCAAGATCAAAGTGAGGAATGAGCTTTGAAGTGTCGAATAAATATTTTTGATAAGATTGAGGCTTATGACGCGCATGCCACAAATCTAGGAAAAAGAAACACTTGGTGGAAGGTTTCTAAAACGGATTTTGCATGTAACCTTTAGCTACTAAAAATGGATCCCTAAAATCTAGGGATGTTTTTTTCTTTTTTCTTTTTTGCTTTTTTAGGAAAAGCAGCCCATGCATGCAAATCAAGATTGCTTAGTCCTAGAGGGAACTGGTCAACTTGGGAGCACATGCAACGAACTGCAAGCCTTGGAGTGACTTTTTCACAGTTTCTGGGTTGAGCTGGTCTAGCTGTCCCTCAAGCTCTACGAACTTTTTGGACTGAAGCCCTGGCTGTCAAACAGAACTATGAATTTTTTTAGAGCAAGCCCAGTAATGGGCTACTCTGCGCAATTTCCAGAGGGAAGGTTGCGTTGTTGTTCTATGCATTTCTGGAGAGTAGCAAGTTGCATAGATGGTCTATATAATTCTGGAGAGGAAGGCTAGTTCCCCTCCAGATTTGTAAAATTTTCCAAGTGAGCCTAACCATTAGAAAATAACCAAGTTCCAGAATGTCATCTTGCGGGTGGGAGGCAAACAAGCTAGTAGACACAAGCTAATAAGCTACTGAAACTGAACTAAAGTATATGTACCTGGATAGTGCAAGACATGGTGATAAGGATGGTTGGTAGGGAGGCTCCAAAATGAAGCTAAGGCAAAATTTTGGAGGGTGGTTGTAGCCGCTACAACACTTCGCAACACATTGGTAGAACTCCAACTCTCTGAATGGACCTTGTTCATCAAAAGCAAGTCTAACTCCTCTAGAAGTCTTGTTCGATTCTCTGATCATCATGGTTTCCACACAAGATTGATTGAAAGATGTAGCACTTTCCATGCTCTTTATCAGTCAGTACACATTCCAATCCAAGTCAACACAATTGTTTCGATTGGGGATGAGGGGTATATTGGTGCACAAGAAATATGACTATCAGGGTTTAAGTTTCATCTCTGGTGTTTCTCAGCTTCCAATAGGCCTGGAAAGTACCCCAACGGAGTCACGCATGGACACAAGCATCGTTCTGCAGCCAACGAGTCTGGTTAGTGCCTTGGCAAAGTTACTTGCATCACCTCTCTATGTAGGAAGCCTTTCTCTTCTTTTGCCTTATTCATTTTTTCAAAAATCTTCACATTTTCATTTTTTCAAGAACTATGCAT
Organism: Pinus tabuliformis; assembly: GCA_031772625.1. NCBI lineage: Eukaryota > Viridiplantae > Streptophyta > Pinopsida > Pinales > Pinaceae > Pinus > Pinus tabuliformis. Next base: position 1,576,521,146 of record CM062804.1, read on the forward strand.
AACACTTATTTATTTCAGAGGTGGAAGAGGGATCCCGACTTATTGAGAGAAGAAGAGGTTTTTCCTTCAGAGAAATATGTTATGTATACCTCTAACATACTTGTTAAGGTTTTCCCCATCATCTTACTCTACTTGACTGAGATGACAAGGATTAACCCAAAATAACTGACTAGAGTAGGTGGTACTAATTAGCATGCCAGCGTTCTGTTTTCACCATGTTTCACTTTGAACAAAACATATTTCCCATTGTCGTATCATTAACTGAAGATAATAATTTCTGCATAAAGAGAGATGACAACAGATAACCAATTATTGATAGTTGTACCAGTCCTCTTGTACATTGCCTTGCCCATTTCAAGAGTTATACACGGTTTCATGCTAAACTAACCTACGGGCGTAAACAAACAAACAAAAAACAAAGCAAAGAGTAGAAGTGAATGTGAAAGCCAAGAATGTAAGCAAAGAAAGTAGGTAAGAAAATAGACAAACAAAGAAAACAAAGCAAGAAATAAAACATGCATGCACACAGACAAATATAAAGCTAACACTACTACTCCTAAGCTAACGGTGCATGGGTCTGATCACGTGAAGTGATATTTCCAATGCAGCCACCAACGCATTGGTTGACCCATGTTGGTGAATGCATGTTTCATGAACAACACAATTAGGTGAACCAGCAAACATGAAAGATATAGCAATGAAGACAAATAAACTCTGAGTATGAATGCGTCCACAGAAAAGAAAAAAGTGAAAGCACATGACATGCACTCTGTGGACTTACCATGGTCCTGTGATACACTGCGTGCAGATGTTAAGCATATGCACTCTCTTGACTATGACATGCAAGAAAATGTGAGAAAAATAGACAACTTGCGTCTTGCAAGTGTACCTGCTATGTAAGATTCCTCCAATACATGAGTGATAGGATCATGTGATTTAGGTGGAGGAAGTGAAATTTGTGTGTTGGATTGATCTTCAATGCATACAGATGAGTGATGAGGAGCCTTGGGTGGTTCAACAATTTCCTGATCAAAAGTGAAACTAACCTCAAGACAGCGAGGGCCTAACATAACTATCAACTCGGGCTGAAGTTCCTCGATAGCTTGGGGAGTTTCAACTTCATCAACAATTAGATCATCATAAATAGGAGGCTTTGAAAGATCAACAGTGATAGGATCAACATCGTGATCGAATATTGGAGTAAATAGATCATGACAGCTACGATCAGAAAAATCAATGAGTTCATTGACATCCTCATGATCTGATGAATCAAATAAAGGGTAGATGAGACGCAAGAATGTTCACCCTATGCGTTTCGGGAAAAGGAAGATGAAAAATCAAGTGGATTTTCAATGAAGAATTTGTCCTCTATGTTGTCAAATGATGTATTGACATCAGGTGTGTTCTGTGAATGATCAGAAGTAGGTTCATCTGTGGATGGATTTACACAAGAAAAGTCAGAGATAGCAGAATCACCAAATATGTTAGGAAAAAGCGGAGGAGGTGCAAACAGAAGGATGTCATCCTTCACCATAGGTTCATGTTTAGATCCCCATTCATACTCATTGTAAATGACAGTGTAGGTTGGTTGTGCAACATCAACTCCGTCGATGGCTTGATCCTCGTTCACAATGGGTGTAGAGTCCGGAACGGAAGAACACAAGGCATTGAAATCCATAGGATTAGTAGAACGTGAAGATGAAGTATGAGGTAAAAAGTGCATGTGACAACCCATGGGCTTCCCAACCAAATCTGTGCAGAAATTAAGAGTGGTGACAGTGGGAGGATGTGACAGTTGAACAGAAGTGTGTGCATGTTCTCCCACATCACTCTGTGGGGGTGGAGTTCCTTGATGAGGGGAAGCCGGACAGTCACTTGTGATAGAAACTATATCCACTTGTAATTGTGCAGCTCCATCACTAAAGTATGTTGAGCAGGGTTAGAAATTTAACTTCATTTTCGGACAGAGTTATTTGGTAAGGCAATATTCAAATCTTTCCATGAGATATTGGAATTTCATATGAATTTTCAAAGCTTTAAACTGGAGTAAACAGAAGTTCTGCCAAAAATCCATAGGCAATTCATGCGGGGCCTTCTGTGGTTTTAACATTTTCTTGTCAAGAGCTTCAGGATCAAAATGATGGAAAACAGATTCGATTAGATCATAGAAGTGCTTAAATGAGTGCACGCAATTGTGAGGCAGGTTGCGGCACCATCGTTGTGGGGATTCGCAAAGTGTGGTTGCAAGAAGCATGCTGACCTCTACTTCATCAAACTCTTCCGCATCCTCCAAGAATGCAAGGAAGTCATGTAAGTGCTTAGGCCAAGCCACTTCACCTTCACCATCATACGTGATTTCAGAAAAGTGATCAAAAAAATCCTTCATGATTTCAAAGGGATGTGCATTGGACAGACATCTCAAAGGGTGAACTACAACGATATCCATGATAGATGTGCGAAGATCCAAAATAGGATGTGAGGACTCCACTTTTCCTCTGGCCCTCCTTCTAGCACCAGAAATGTTGATGGTGCTGGACCCACCAACATGTCAGGGGATCTCCCTAGTAAGAAGTCCCAACTAGACCTCAGACCGTTTGGAGTAGGAGTCCCAGCAGTGGGTAGTACGGTATCGCCTTGACTGTGGTTGCATGCAAAGGTAAGTAAGATGTCCTTGTTGGTAGCAAGGGTGTGACCTTGCAACAATTCAAGGAAGGTGCATGAAAGGCTCTAACACATGGAAGGGGGAGTGAGTGTGCCCCTTAGAAACTTGTGATAGCACACAACTTGAAAAGGAACACATGAGTAGAAAGACATCACGAGATGGAAAGTAGGACAGTCGACGATCCAAAGTGATGGATTATATCAACAACATGCTTCGATAATATTCATACAAACACATAAAAAATAGTATATGCATACATGCATAAATTACAGCTACATACATCATTAAAGTAACCAGTATAGTCAAACTAAAATAACAACATATGCATGAAACATGTTAGCTCTGTTATATTAAAATAGTGAAAGATCGAATCATACATACAACCATGACTTCCACTAGCCTCGATAGCAAAACATTACAGTCACTGCCACCTGCTCCTCCAAAGAGATGTACTAGCTCTTCACTATGGAGAAGCCAAGGTTCATTATAATACACTCCAAGCTTTCTCTAAGTTATCCTATAGGAAGCTTGGCTCCCAAAATCCTGTACAATGAGTTATGAGGTCCTATAAATAGCAAAGGGTGGGGTGACCCTTGAAATTCCCCCTTTGTGACTCTTCACCTACCCTCATGGCTCTTCAACTTACACATGACTATTACATTCTACTATTGACACTTGGTCTTTCACTTTTACAACATGTTTACAATACAATCTGCACATGTACCCATGTGAGACAAAAATGGGCTTCAGTAAGCCATGCTAGACATCACTAAGACTCTAAAAGCTATGGGAAGACTAACTCTTCGACATCCTCTCGATGATCGACGGTGGTGAACTGATACCAAGCTTGGTAGTCTATTATGGTGTCTATGTGCTCTATGGTGATATCCTTCTGAAAGATAAATATTGCCTCCATTGCATCCAGGTACACTGATTTGGCACCTCTGTCTAACTTGTAAGATAACATGTGAATCATAGTCATGAGTTCAGCTAGACGAGAAACACATTGATCTGCGCTCATCTACAAGTTTGCGCTGGTGGCTATGCGCATCAACTGATCAAAGAACATGTCCAGCTCCAGGCGGACTTGGTTATTTGACTTCACTTCGATGAGTGTGCCAATGGATGAGATCACATGCATGCGCACGATGAAATCCATGCTCCTAAACACATGTGCATGTGAAGCTTTCAAGCTGGTGATGAGCTAGGAGAGTTCCTCATAGTTCCAGATCTAACTTTAGATATGTGCCCTCAAATTTACCACCTTTGGCTTCATCATCTTTGACAAGTGCAATGGGGCTCCTCTATACCTCATTTTCCATATTTTCATGTGATCTATAGTAGTGTGTAAGTTTAACAAGATGCATGCTCTCCTAGCACAACACTACTGCCAACCGTTGAGATGGACAACTGACTTATGCATGGTGATGAACCTGAAGTACAACTTCCGCAATGATTGTCTCGAGAGATGATACTTCATCTAGTATCGCTCTCCTCAACTCTTCTCTGGTGGATGTTGTAACCCTATCTCCTCCCTGCTTTTCCACTTGTAACACATTATCCATGCACTCGTTCTCAGTTATTAAGAATCTAACGCTCTGTTGACCTAGGTTGTCATTGATGTCAAATGGCAATATTCTGGATACTAGAGGATGACATGAAGCCAAGGGGATGCAGAGCAGATTCATGAAGAGACAAGAGCAAGGCCAACAGGATAGCCAAGCCATAAGTAAAGAGGAGCTACCTAAGGAGGCATATGAAAGCACATTACAGGATATTGGAGCAAGAGAGGCATTCATATATGCAAGGAGGTCTTTGGAAGACACTACCAAGCCAGAGGAGCAGATGGAGATAAGAGGAGCAGACAGAGCTACAAGAGGAGCCACACACACACACACACACACACACACAGATATATATATATATATATGCCAACAGAGTTAGAGGAGTTGCAAGAGGAGCTACAGGACGAGCCATATATATATATGGAAACAGAATTAGCGGAACTACAGGAGCAAACTAAGCGAGTAGAACAGAGCCAAAGAAGAGGAGCACACAGAGTTATCGAGGAGGAGACAGAGCCACCAAGAGGAGCAGATGGAACCAAGTCAGAGGAGCCACAATGGAGACGAGAGGAGCACACAGGGTCATCAGAGGAACAATGCATGCAATTAATAGCCATGGGAGCCATATATATATGCAATATATATATGCCAAAGTAGAACAGACATATATATGCATGCATTTAACAGCCTATCGGGAGCCATATATCCATGGGACGCAGCAATCACAGCTATCGGAGCAATAGTGCCAAAGGAATACTCTATCGGAGGAGTAGAGCTATATATATATATATATATATATATATATATATATATATATATATATATATATATATATATATATATATATATATATATATATTATAAACAAAATATAACAGAGGCATACAAAGAGCAGAGGAGTATATATATAGAGAGGCGATATAATAACACGGACCCGCGGCTCCATTATAAACTGCCTAAATGTAATATCGCATCCGCTATGTCGCTGGTCTCAAAGGGCTATCACTCCCGAAACCTCCGATTGCGATATACAGTTGTGGACCCGACGGAGGCATTAAAACCAGTCTTATGATATATCGCATCCGTCAGTTCGGAGCGAGTATCGCAAGTGGTTTAGGCCTGCCACATTAAAAATGCCGATTGCGATAATAACACAGACCCAACGTGGGATTGTGTTATGGTTAAATGTTTTATCGCATCCGCCCATCACACATGTTATGAAGCCCTACCACATGAAAGCATTGATTGCGATAGGAGCAGTGGACCCGACAGACTTATTATAAACAGTTTATATAATATCGCGTCCATCGACCATCGGCCATTGACGACTGTCGATATGTTGCGATCGTCGATAGCAATGAAAGCTGCGGACCCGACAGGTTTAAATGCGGGTGAATTAAAATTGAAGTCCAGCTCTTTAATAAGTTTTGACTATTTCACTCATATTTCCTGTGTATTTACATATTTTCCTTACGCGTGGTTTGAAGGGCCAAAATTCATATGATAACGATTCCGATAGTCAGAATGATGCCTGATCCGGATTTAAGCAGGAACGCAATAGATTACATAGATAACCATAAATACAGAGATGCGATAACCATAAAAATAGAGATGCAGCGGAAATAATACTTCATTTCATTAATGGAGAATACTGAAATATGCTTACAAATAGAAATAACCCAGCTAGGGCGATGGTAGCTTATCTCTGAGAAGATATGTGTCGGCTACATGCCTCTGAACTGTTTCGAACTGTATTACAATGAGGCTCGAGGGCCTATTTATTGTTGAGAAACAATGGAAAACCCTTCACATTCCAAAACCTAACCCTAGAAGATGAAATGCCAAATTGTGGGCCCCGTTTTTGGGTAAGTTGGTACATCAACTTCCCGGGGTCGTGAATTGGTCGTACTATCTCCGTTTGATGCGCATGATAGCCCGTTGGAAAGATCTCTCCGAGGACTACGACGGAAAAATCAATTTTTATCAGAAAAATTGCTGGCGGTGGATTTCCCAAAAAACGTCGTTTAGGGCCTCAAAACGGCTCTGGAAGTTTAGGACCCAAAAAACTGCTAAGAATAGTAAACTGTGCTATAATTAAGGAAACAGAAAAACTGAAAGAGACAGTTGTGGGGGTCCAAATGGGATAGGTGGGTGGCCACCAACATCCACCTGGATCAATGTCGGTGGTAATGTGACATGTGGGCTCACCCTGATGGTATAGTCTCTCCGAATGAAAGCCTCCGTAAACATTGTAAAGCCCTGTGTATGTCAAATAATTATGGATAAAAGGAGCGTTGTTACAGGTTTAACTTGTAATAAGTATTCTCTATGTATGTGGCCTCTCTTCCTCTTGTATGTGTCCTGTGAATATTGGAACGCTTGGATAGACAGAGGAAACTGAAGTTCGGGAAGCCGAAGAAGCAAGCAAGAGAGGAGGTAACTGACAGGGTAAGCGAGCGTTGAGGAAGCCGAAGAGCCTGTGGAGAAAGGAAGCCAAAGAGCCAGCGAGAAAGAGGAAATGAATGGACAGAGGCATGGAATGCATAAAAACAGCAAGAACTGAGGACTGTGTGGCTGTTGGGATGGTGAAGAACCAGAGTGTGAGATAGCAGAAGCAGCAGCGGTGAATGCTGTTGAAGACTGTTGAACGCTGTGGAAAATAAGCTAGAGGAGACAGAGGCAGCGAGAGGATCCAGCAGAACAGAAAGAGGGCCGAAGGGCCAATAGGACAGCAGACAGTCGAAGGGGAGAAGTAGCAGCAGAGAACATAAGCTTGAACAAGAAGTTGTTCTTTATGCAGAGCTTAGTGCAGCTAACAGTAGACTGACTAGAGCTGTGTGAAGACATTAACAGAGAGCATGAAGGCTATTGGAGACAATGCGTGGGCAATGTGCAGAGTTGTAAAGACTCATTCATAAGAAGACATGGTTGTCATTGATACTATAGTTTGGAGACTACAGTGAAGCTGTAAATAGACAGAACTCAGCAAAGAAGAGTTCTGAGAGCAGAACTGAACAGGATTGGAGTCCTTGGGGCTGGTGCCTCAAAAGCAAGAAGGATAGGAGTCCTTGGGGTTGGTTCCTCAGAAGTAAGCAGGATTAGAGTCCTTAGGGCTGGTGCCTCAAAAGCAAGAAGGATTGGAGTCCTTGGGGTTGGTGCCTTAGAAGCAAGAAGGATTGGAGTCCATGGGGTTGATGCCTCAGAAGCAGGAAGGATTGAAGTCCTTGGGAGTTGGTGCTCCTAAGTCCAAGATTGGTGTCATGGAAAAATAGAGTTGGTGCTCTGGAGGTTGGAGCCTCACCAAAGTCCAAGTTGGAGCTTGGCAACTGTTTGTGACCATCTATATATTGTATCTATTTTACTGCATAGTTTATATTAATAAAAGCATTTATTCTTGCTATTCATCTTATGTTCTGAATATATATGTTTTAACTAGTAAAACAATAGTGGGAAAAAGAAATACTGATTCACCCCCCCTCTCAGTATTTCCAACAATTGGTATCAGAGTAGGTACCTTCATTCAAAGCTTAACAGCTTGAAGGTCGACATTTAGAACACAAATGGCGAGGTCAAGGAAGAAAGTCTCCAATCCTCCTAAGGATGTGTCTCCCTCTACTACTAAAATAGAAGACAATCAATTTGAAGAGGCTCCAAGGCTCAATGGGAACTTTAATATATGGGAAGCAAGAATGAGGAATTTCCTACAGACTCTAGGCATTGAAATCTAGAAATCAGTGATTGCTGATAGCAGGATGGATGAGGAATCCAAGGAGTACAATGCAAAAGCAATGAAGGCAATCTTGAATGGGCTACCTGATTCTGTAAAGAACAATCTAGGAAAATATTCATCAGCAAAGGATATATGGGACAAACTTCATGACCTTCACTCAAAAGGAGCACTGACCATGACCATCAATCAAGAAGGAGATCCTGAACCCATCATAGAAGCTGAAAATGAGAATTATGACATCAAGGCTGAAACAGACCTAGAAGATGAAGAGAATGAAAAAGACTTTGTAGAAGAACTCCTTGCTCAACTTATGACTGCCATGGAAGAGATTAACAATTTGAAAAAGGAAAATGAGGCACTTAAGAAGATAGCTCTAGTAGGTAACCAAGATCAAACAAGGAAGAAAGTTGACCTCATCAAGCTTCAAGTACAAGAAAGGGATGAAGAGCTTGCCAAGCTTAAGAAGGAATTTCATCATAGCAAAAGGAAGCATCATGAAGAAGTCATATCCATGAAAAATCAATTGAATAAAGCAAAGAAGCAGGAAGATATCTTGTCAAGCCAACTTGAACAAAGGCACAAGAGCTTGAACAAACTTGAAGAAGAGATTGGTCAGTACAAGGTAGAGGTCTCCTCCCTTAAGTCTCAATTACAAGAAGCCAGGAAACAGGCACAAGGAGCTGAGAAGGAAATGGAGAGCAGTCAAGCAAAGAAGGAAGAAATCTTCAAAATAAAGTCAGATATCATCTCCCTTAAAATAGTAGCAGCTGAAGCTACTCGTAGAAAGGAAGAAACTGAGGAACAACTTGCAAAGAAGAATAATGAGTGTGAAAGATTGGAAGAAGAGATTTTCCTCAGAAAAAAGGTTGAAGGGATGAACAAAATCCTGAAGAGCTCTCAAGCCTTGGATGACATGCTCAGCTATCACAGATGTCCATCTGATAAATCAGGTCTCGGGTATGCAGGTGAACCCTCAAACAAGAATGAAAATGCTTTAAACAAAAGAGATGTGAAGAAGTCAGAAAGAAATGGTGATGCTCCCAGCTCCAGCAAAGGCAAGGAGATAAATCAAGGCTACAATCGAAGAAATCCTGCTCCAAGAAGAAATCCTGCTCCAAGAAGAAAACCAGCTCCAAGAAGAAATGTAGATCATGGATTATTTTAGGGGCTAATGTTCGCCCAGTGGGCTAATTTTCCATGATTTTTCCACAAAATAGATTCACCAATTTCCAATTTTTATAAAATAAGATTCGCCCAAATTTTAGAATATAAAATTATTTTCCCTTAAAAATAGCCAACATTATATAGAGACTATATGTAAAATCATTATAAATTTGAATAATTTTACAAATATATCAATAAACATTTTATAGTTTGCATACTAGGGATTAGTGAGATTCGCCAATGTTTTTAAACTTCAAGAAAATTTTCCATCCTTAAAATTTTCCTTGATGTAGATGATATCAAAGATACAAGAGGCAATGGTTATCATCAAAGGATCTCAAGGCAGAAAGGCTTCAGAAGTACATCAAGGAAACCTCCACCTCCCAAGTACCAAAGTTCATTTTTGGTTATTGTTATTCTTGTTCAAACTTTGGTCACATGGCAAAAGACTGTAAGGCATATCATAAAGATAAATGTTATGGTGCCCAACCATTCCATAGAGATAGATGTTATAGTCTCCGACAACCTCCAAGAAACAACTTTGCAGGAAGAAATCATGAATTCTTATTCATGAACAATGTAGAATGCTTCAAGTGTCATAACATTGGTCATATGGCACGCGATTGTAACTTAACATGGGCTCTTACACAAGCTAGAACCATGCAAAAGAAGAAAGTTACACAAGTATGGAGAAGGAAGGAAATACAATCCGAAAGTCCCTTGAGTTCTTCAGCCAACAACATATGTCATTGGCCTAAATTTTGACAATCTAAGCATTTTATAAGAAGACTCTGCCAAGAGGAGATGATGCATACAGTTAGGGGGAGCCTATCATGTTCTCAGGAGCACTCCATTGAAGCATATGATCCTGTAACCATGCTTTGGACTGTTGTTAAAGAAATAGGGCAAACAACCATGGTGTTGTTATGATAGAAGTTTATGTATTAACTCAGGAATTAAATGTGAGAACAGATAAATTCTGGACACTGATAGAGGCAGTCTTCAAACAAACAGATACATCTGGAATGGAGTTTGAAGTAAGAACAGCTGGCAGCCTATATCAAAACTGAAGCATTGCAAAAAGATGCAGATCAGCAATTGTATTTAAAAGACAGTCACAGATTGGATATCTGAATCTGCAGAGATATGTACAAGAACACAAGGAAAAGATGGCTCATAGGAAGGAGAATGTTGTGCAGTCAAGCATAACTTAAGCTGATACAGATCACTTAAGAAATATAGCAACAGTAAGGCACAACCCCTCACATTTTTGTCCAAATACAATGATGATTGAATACTAGATGGCAGTAACTTAAGAAGAAGCACAGAGACACAAAGGAACTCAGATCTGAAGAAAGACAATCTCAAGGGCATCTTTCTCTTGATTCGGACTATGAAGGCCTCTCAATGTTACCTGTGGAGACAGCAATATGGATTGAAGCACAAAAGCTTGGACTTGGACACTTGGTGTATGGCCATTTTTCAATCTAAATGAAAGCATTAAAGTAGAGCATCCTTAAGCATTGTTGAAGCCATGATAAAGCAGTTCAGAGACATGAAGAGGGAATAATGTGTTAATTGATGATAAAGCATCAATCCTTCTATCTTGAGTAAAAAGAAGAAGAGCACTATGACAGGGGGAGTCACAGACCCATGAAGATCTACCATTCATGAAGAACAGAAGCAGTTTGATAGGGGGAGTCCCAGAGCACTCCTTTGCCATTGATGTCAAAGGGGGAGAGAAGAAGAATATTGCCATCAATAACAAAGGGGGAGATTGTTGACCTAGGTTGTCATTAATGTCAAATGGAAATATTCTGGATACTAGAGGATGACATGAAGCCAAGGGGATGCAGAGCAGATTCATGAAGAGACAGGAGCAAGGCCATCAGGATAGCCAAGCCATAAGCAAAGAGGAGATACCTAAGGAGGCATATGAAAGCACATTACAGGATATTCGAGCAAGAGAGGCATTCATATATGCAAGGAGGTCTTTGGAAGACACTACCAAGCCAGAGGAGGAGATGGAGATAAGAGGAGCAGACAGAGCTACAAGAGGAGCCACACACACACACACACACACACACACACACACACACACACATATATATATATATATATATATATATATATATATATATATATATATATATGCGGAAACAGAATTAGCGGAACTACAGGAGCAAACTAAGCGAGTAGAACAGAGCCAAAGAAGAGGAGCACACAGAGTTATCGAGGAGGAGACAGAGCCACCAAGAGGAGCAGACGGAACCAAGTCAGAGGAGCCACAATGGAGACGAGAGGAGCACACAGGGTCATCAGAGGAACAATGCATGCAATTAACAGCCATGGGAGCCATATATATATGCAATATATATATGCCAAAGTAGAACAGACATATATATGCATGCATTTAACAGCCTATCAGGAGCCATATATCCATGGGACGCAACAATCACAGCTATCGGAGCAATAGTGCCAAAGGAATACTCTATCAGAGGAGTAGAGCTATCACATAGGGCAGAGTAAGGTTCATAAGTGGAGCAATATATATATATATATATATATATATATATATATATATTATAAACAAAGTATAACGGAGGCGTACAAAGAGCAGAGGAGTATATATATAGAGAGGCGATATAATAACACGAACCCGTGGCTCCATTATAAACTACCTAAATGTAATATCGCATCCGCTATGTCGCTGGTCTCAAAGGGCTGTCACTCCCGAAATCTCCAATTGCGATATACGGTTGTGGACCCGATGGAGGCAATAAAACCAGTCTTATGATATATCGCATCCGTCAGTTCAGAGCAGGTATCGCAAGTGGTTTAGGCCTGCCACATTAAAAACGCCGATTGCGATAATAACACGGACCCGACGTGGGATTGTGTTATGGTTAAATTTTTTAGCGCATTCGCCCATCGCACATGTTATGAAGCCCTGCCACATGAAAGCGCCAATTGCGATAGGAGAAGTGGAACCGACAGACTTATTATAAACAGTTTATATAATATCGCGTCCATTGGCCATCGGCCATTGACGACTGCCGATATGTTGCGATCACCGATAGCGATGAAAGCTGCGGACCCGACAGGTTTAAATGCGGGTGAATTAAAATTGAAGTCCGGCTCTTTAATAAGTTTCGACTGTTTCACTCATATTTCCTGTGTATTTACATATTTGCCTTGCGCGTGGTTTGAAGGGCCAAAATGCATATGATAACGATTCCGATAGTCAGAACGATGCCGGTGGTAATGTGACATGTGGGCTCGCCCTGATGGTATAGTCTCTCCGAATGAAAGCCTCCGTAAACATTGTAAAGCCCTGTGTATGTCAAATAATTATGGATAAAAGGAGCGTTGTTACAGGTTTAACTTGTAATAAGTATTCTCTGTGTATGTGGCCTCTCTTCCTCTTGTATGTGTCCTGTGAATATTGGAACGCTTGGATAGACAGAGGAAACTGAAGTTCGGGAAGCTGAAGAAGCAAGCAAGAGAGGAGGTAACTGACAGGGTAAGCGAGCGTTGAGGAAGCCGAAGAGCCTGCGGAGAAAGGAAGCCAAAGAGCCAGCGAGAAAGAGGATCTAAATGGACAGAGGCATGGAATGCATAAAAACAACAAGAACTAAGGACTGTGTGGCTGTTAGGATGGTGAAGAACCAGAGTGTGAGATAGCAGAAGCAGCAGTGGTGAATGCTGTTGAAGACTGTTGAACGCTGTGGAAAATAAGCTGGAGGAGACAGAGGCAACGAGAGGATCCAGCAGAACAGAAAGAGGGCCGAAGGGCCAACAGGACAGCAGACAGTCGAAGGGGAGAAGTACCAGCAGAGAACATAAGCTTGAACAAGAAGTTGTTCTTTATGCAGAGCTTAGTGCAGCTAACAGTAGACTGACTAGAGCTGTGTAAAGACATTAACAGAGAGCATGAAGGCTATTGGAGACAATGCATGGGCAATGTGCAGAGTTGTAAAGACTCATTCATAAGAAGACATGGTTGTCATTGATACTATAGTTTGGAGACTACAGTGAAGCTGTAAATAGACAGAACTCAACAGAGAAGAGTTCTGAGAGAAGAACTAAACAGGATTGGAGTCCTTGGGGCTGGTGCCTCAAAAGCAAGAAGGATAGGAGTCCTTGGGGTTGGTGCCTCAGAAGTAAGCAGGATTGGAGTCCTTGGGGCTGGTGCCTCAAAAGCAAGAAGGATTGGAGTCCTTGGGGTTGGTGCCTCAGAAGCAAGAAGGATTGGAGTCCTTGGGGTTGATGCCTCAGAAGCAGGAAGGATTGAAGTCCTTGGGAGTTGGTGCTCCTAAGTCCAAGATTGGTGTCTTGGCAAAATAGAGTTGGTGCTCTGGAGGTTGGAGCCTCACCAAAGTCCAAGTTGGAGCTTGGCAACTGTTTGTGACCATCTATATATTGTATCTATTTTACTGCATAGTTTATATTAATAAAAGCATTTATTCTTGCTGTTCATCTTGTGTTCTGAATATATATGTTTTAACTGGTAAAACAATAGTGGGAAAAAGAAATACTGATTCACCCCCCCCTCAGTATTTCCAACACGCTCGAGCCGGTGGCTTTGGCATATGCCTTGGTAGCATCGGCCAATGCAACTGGATGTCTACGCACATCGGACATGATCATTTATTCTTCAAATTGCGTAGGAGATACATGGACATCCAAAGTAGGCACTCTGCATGACTGCGCAACTCTATGTTGTGACTTGACAAAAGATATGTTGTGCATCTCTGCCTCTAGATTATCTTCAAGGATTTAAGTGTCTCCTTGATCACTTGGTACTTTCTTGTCTTCCGGATCTAGTGAAGCCGATGGGGTGACCTCTTGGTTCTGAGACATGAGGTCAACATTCTGATCTAACTCAAGTTGAACCATATCTGTGTCCATCTCCTCTATCATCTGTTCAATCTCTTGAGTAAAGTCCTACTCCTGTGACTACTTACCTTGCTTGCTATGTGTCAGCTACTCAGATGATTCCATAACCTATATGGGTGTAGTTTCATAAATATGTGCATGTTGTGCCTCCTATTGTTCCTGTTCCTGTTGTGCTTCCTTCTCTCTTCTTCATAGCTCCTGTTCTTCCCTAAGTTGTTGTTTCAACCCTTTCAACTCCTTTTTTGCTTCCTCTAGCTTCTATTTCTCCCTCTGCCTTTGCACGATCCTTTTGTCTTGCTATCTTCTCTTAGCCTCAATCCCCAAAGCTGCTCTCAACACGAGTGGATCTACTTTGAACTTGCAACTTTGCTCCGCTTTTGTGTTGTCAAGAACCTTTCTCTGGCCTTTGTCAAGCGCAGGTCTGTTTCCCTCTCCTGCTGCTAATGATGCTTCTCTCTAGGATGTTGTTGCCTTCTTCTTTGATAACCACTCTACATCTATGCTGACCGGTTCATTCAGCCTTGAGAAGTGATAGCAGTATCTCCATGGATCTTCCTTAGGCCAATGGCACGCCCCGTGGATCCAAGGATGATGCACTCTTACATAGTGGTCCTTTACTAAGCAATGCGGTTCATACGGATTGAAACTTCTGGTGTCAAAGGTGAATCTCTTGAATTCCTCCATCTTAGCCTCAACATGCTTGAGATTCTGGATCTCATACAACCCGATCCACAAAGGAATAGCACTCCAAAGTGCCTTCTTCTTCCTGTGCAGTCTCACTGACAACCCTGTCGAGATGTGATATGACACTTCTTGCATGATGAGATTATCCATGGAAAACTTCAGTAAAACATGCAGAGCATTCTCCATGCTATACATCCAAATGAAGGTTTCAATGGGTGAGGCATACCAATATGTTATGTCGATCAATGCCTCCATCGATTCTAGCGACATGCAAGGTGGATCCTATTCAAAGATCATCCTGTATACCGGGGTGAGGAAGTGGTCTGATAGTTGTATGATAACTCCATGGAAGCTGCATTTGGAGAAAAACTTGCAATAAGTGTGCACAGAGGTTTCTGAAGATGTCCATTCCCAACCCAAGCCTGGGAACTGTTGATGAGCACAAACTGCATCAAGTATGTAAGCGGACATGAATAGCTTCACTTGCTGACCCTTGGGTGGATGTCGAGCTCCCATCACTTGTTCCTTCAACTTGAGAGCCAACATGTCGGACCAGTTGAAAGGTCTTCCTTTTCTTGCCAATTGATCCAACAAAATCACCCAACTCTGTGGGAAGGTTTTTGTGCTCTCCTAGCCGTATAAGCAGCGTGCAAAGATGACCAAGAGCTAATATGCCTTTCACAATATCCTTGTCTTGTAAACCTGGTTGGGTGTCGTCCTAAGGTTGGATGGCTCTTTCACCCAGCTCTTCAAGATGTCTCTTGAGTTTGCACTATTGTTGGGGCTGGTGAAGGGTGTATCCATCGCGATCACCGACTGTGCCAAGTGATACATCTCCTAAAAGTCCTTTGCATTGAAGGTAGCAAGTTTTGTTCCATTGACACTGCTCAACATCATTGTCTCTAGATTAGTATGTGAGACAATCTAGTGGATCATGTATGCGCATGGAAACACAGGATACCTACATGCTATCCGGTATAAGCCAGAGTTGTGTATGTTGACATAGACCCTGCGGTCTTCTAGGTTCTCCTCAAATAAGCCTAAAAAGGTGTCATTGATTTCCTACCATTTCATCTTGATCTCCTTGTTTATGAACAACTTAATGTCATCATAGATGGGAAAGGTTATAGACACTTGCTCGATTGCATCTCCAGTTGCACTCTCAACGGTGTCCTTTGACCCTGCTCTCTTGGAATCCATTGTACCTATACTGGTGAGAAACAGATGAACACCTGCGATACCAGGAGATAGAGAAACACTCATGGAGAGAACAAGGTCAGTTGAAACCAAATCTGGGTGACTGACTTAAAGATGCACAATTTTCACCGAGCGGTTGGGAGACTGACTGCCAAAACTGCGCAGAACATAGTCCAGACTTTCAGCGGGTTGATTAATTATTGAAACTACATAGAGCACAATCCATCTTAGCCTGCTGATGACTCAAACTATGCAATGTGTAGTTTCAGTTAGCAATGACTGCAACCCGGTCAAATGCATATGTGCAATTCCGGGGGCCAGCAGGGCACTGCCTCTCAGAATTGTGCATAGCAAGCCTAAAGGCTAGTGTTGGGCAAGCTCTGCGCAACTTCTGGGAGGAAGGTAGAGCCTTCACTCTCAGAAATGCGTAGTGCAATCCGGGCAAGGCAAGGTCCGGGCCAAGGCAGCTCAGACCCGCCGACGGGAGAGTGAAAACATAAAAAGGTTGAATGCATGGACGAAATTGAGTGCATACATGAGTGAATGAACATGCATGCAAATAATGAGTGCATGATTCAGTAAACGAGAAAACAAGTAAGTGTGTGAAGTGATTCGTTGCAATGGCGATAGTTAGTGCAGAAATCGTGTCATGCATGCGACAATAGTGAGATGCAATGGAAAACTTGAAATAATGCTTCTAAAAGCTAACATGTATTAAAACGACAACAAGTGTTCAATGAAATGAAGAAAACAACTCTCACACAAACCGAAAAACAAAAAGTAACAGAAAAGCAACAAAATACATGAAAAGCTGACTTACCTAGAAAAAGTTGAGCTGAGTGTGCCGAATGCTACTAGATGTGATGTGGGATGCTAGAGCTCCAAGATTGAAGTGAGGAATGAGCTCTGAAGTGTCGAATAAATAATTTTGATAAGATCAAGGCTTATGACGTGCATGCCACAAATCTAGGAAAAAGTGACACTTGGTGGGAGGTTTCTAAAACAACTTTTGCACATAACCTCCAGCTGCTAAAAATGGATCCCCTTTTTTCTTTTTTGCTTATTTAGGAAAAGAAACACATGCATGCAAATCAAGATTGCTCAGTCCTAGAGGGAACTGGTCAACTTGGGAGCAGATGCAATGGACTGCAAGCCTTGGAATGACTTTTGTGCAATTTTTGGGCTGAGGTGGTCTAGCTGTCCCTCAGGCTCTGTGAAATTTCTGGACTGAAACCCTGGCTATCAGCCAGGACTGCACAATTTTTTACAGCAAGCCCATTAATTGGCTGATCTCCACAACTTCCAGAGGGAGGGTTGCATGTCTGCTCTGCGCATTTATGGAGAGCAGTAGACTGCCTAGATGGTCTGCACAATTCTAGAGAGAAATGTTGGTTTCCCTCCATATTTGCGCAATTTTCCAAGTGAGACAAACAACAAGAAAATAACCAAGCTTCAGAATGTCATCTTGTGGGTGGGAGGCAAACAAGCTAGCATACACAAGTTGATAATCTACTGAAACTCAATTGAAGAATATGTACCTGGATAGTGAAAGACATGGTGCTAAGGATTGTTGGTAGGGAGGCTCCAAAACGAAGGTAAGGAAAAATTTTGGAGGGTGATTGTAGCTACCACAACGGACGTCTATGCTCTTATTCCAAAGAATCAATGTTCTAAGTTAGATCCAAAATAAAAAAGACTAATCTTTTTTGGATATGGTGATGGATTTAAGGGATATAGATTGTGGGATCCTACTACCCACATAAATCATCATTAACATAGATGCCATATTTGATGAATCGTCACTCATAGAGAAGGATCATGAATATGTTCATGAAGAAACTCCTATAGAAGAAAATGAGGATACAAAAATTTCTCAAGAAACAGAGGAAATAATGCAACAAATTGTACGAAGATCTACATGTTGGATACCTATACCAATAGGTTTCATATTTCATGATTGGCAAGAGAAAGGCCAAATATGCTCTGCTTTGAGTTCACAAAGATCCCATATTTCCTAGAAAGCAAGAGGGGTGTAAAGTGTTTCAAATATCGAGGACCTTAGTTCAATTTTGTGGGTGATTCAACAATTTAAACTGGATCATGCCATGTTTCAATTTTGAGTTATAGAATAGAGAAAGAAGTCTGTCCAAACTGCTTAATCTTGGCAGACAAGTAGTTTAGGTAGAGAAGTAAAGGTTCCCAACAGCTTAATCTGGGACCTTGGAAGAGATAAGGGTAGAAGTAGATAGTAAAGAATAAAGAAAAAGCCAAAGAAAAGAAAAGGCAAGTAAGGGTTTGCAAGTCCAAATGCACCCTCTATGGAGAAACAAAAAATGCTAGGAAAATAGCTGGGTAGGTAGTGAGGTTGCAGAAAGGGTATCTTCACCATTACACATAGATCAAGAGGTGTTTCGCCAAGGCAAAAAATCTATCAATGGACAAAGTGGTTAATTCCATCATATTACAGCAAGGAGCATGACTAATCTCCCTCTTCCCCTCTATTCCATTACTAACACTCCCTTTCTTTCAGCTGAGATTTATGAAGAAGAGATCATGGTTTTATGGTGTTTCTAGTTCATTCAGAATCCACATTTCTGGTCTAAGATCTTTCATTTTGATCTACTCTCAAAACCAAGTCAATTTCAGATAAACTCAGTAAAATCCCCTTCATTTGCTCCCTTCATTCATATTAACCTCTAATTCTACTATATAGCTCCCCTATTTTACCCCTTCCCCTAATAACACTAACACTATGGTGTATAAAGCCCCAAATCTTATAAATACTCCTTCCCCTTGGCATTATAGCCCTATATTCTTCAAAAGGGACCAAAATGACATCTGGTCACTTTGGTGAACCTGTTCCATCCCATTCCCCCTTGCTGCAAATCAAACTGCTCCTTAAAACCACCATTTGCATTGAAAAACCCTTATAAAACCCTCTTCCGCCTTTTAAATCCTTTGCAAAAAAATTACCAAAGTCAAAAAGCCCGCCTCTGGCGCATTTTCAAAGGTTAGCGCATTATTTTGTTTTAAATAATAAACATTGAAAAACCAACGAAAAACCCTCTACCCAAAGTTTTCCGCCTGCATATAACCCGAGCATCTTCCTGCTCCGCCCACCGTCGGATCGAGGCCCGAAGATCCGACGATCCACGTTGATATCGGAGCGGCCCCCACTGCTGTCCTTTACCGCCCGAGAAGCTAACGTTGCGTCACGTCAGGGCCTCTCCACGCGTCAAGCGCTAAGGTATCTCGGAGCCGGGCCTGACACTATCAGCGCCGTACCCAAACCGCCCCGAGAAACCGTAGCGGTTAATCCTTAACCGTAACCGCTACGGTCCAGACCGCCAGTTGCCCTCCTATGTCACGCCGCCACGTCATGACCGTTGGCCCCCGCCCCTATTTATTCGTCCACCTGGTCGCTGACCTGGATGCCACCTCATCGCCCCCATGGACCAATAGTCTACCGCCACGTCACCCGATGACGTCAGCTGACGTCACCTCACCCTGACCCACCAATGACGTCATGCTGACGTCATCACTAAAAAGCGCCAAAATGGTAAAAAAGTCTATATTTACCCAAAAAACCGTGTTTTTCCCACTTTTCACTCCTGTTGCTATTATTCTCTCTGCATGACTGTTTACGTTCGAATTTCCGCCAACCTGCTGAGTTAACCCGGGCGACCTCCTCACCAGAAACCGTGCACGCCTGCGCAACCTCTGTTCGTCAATTAACAGGTATTTACCATTGTTCTGCCCTCCATACGACTGTTATTGAAATTTAAGTTGCTCAGAAGGCTAAAGACACCTTAAAACTACATTTGCACCGCCCATTTCCCTCTGCACGTCCACCATTGTAACTGTGAAGTCCAACAAGCACCGGCCGAGCCTTAATACTTGTAATTTCGCTCAAAACCACTGTCCCTCTGCGTTTCCCGGCAGATTTCTTGATAAATACAATTCACCCGCTGGAAGGGGACAGTTAGACCTTAGAGAAGCTCTGCTCCTAAAAACAAACAGTATTTCAATTGCTGTTGAGTAAATTCCCCTCTGGTATCCAAAATACAAACTGTTTTCACAGAGAATCACCTCCATTCTGTGTTGCTACCATTTTTAGCTATCCACCTACAATTCTTGCACTTTGAAGAACTATGGAGACTCCTATTGCTCTAAATATCAAGCCCCTCAATGCTCCTCACCAGGAATTAGCATGGAAAGCCCTGGGAGACATGGATTACCAAATGCTGGACTGGTTCCCTATGGGAACCAAATACAATATCCAGATGATGAATGAGTTAAAAGCCCAGCACCTCAGTGGGGCAGACATCTTGGGAATTTGGGACTCAAATTTGCCCATCTACAACCTTCCCCAAGTAAATCCTATGCCAGAACTAATCTACAGCTGCCAGGAATGCTATGACCCAAACCAAAGAGCTGTCATCAGCCCCACAGGCTCAGTCCTTTTCCAGATTACCCCAGAGAGCATAAATGAAATGCTGCACTTCCATACTGCCAAGCAATTGACCCCCCTCTATATGCAGAATTTGATAAACAAAGGGAGCAAGTTGTCAAGTGACCAGATCATCAAAATCAATCAATTGTTTGTCAGGCCAGGCTCTGAATCAGTCAGAACCCCTCCTATTGGGTATCAATATCTAAATGAATTGGGCAGAATGTTGGTGGATTTAATCAGTTATGTCCTAGGATTCAGGGGGTTGGAGGATGTGGATGATAGCCTAATGGCAATGCTATCTATATTCTCTCCTGGTAAACCCCCAGCTGCACATTATGACTATGCAACCTACATTGCAGAGAAAATCCATGATCAGTTTATGAACTTGAGGAGGGAAAGACTATTCAGGTATACTTCATATATATACCACCTATTCTTGTTCTATCAGCCAGCCACCTTCTCTGTTCCTTTGAAGCCACTCAATGCCCAGGGAAGTCCAAGGTCAGTTGTGTTCTGGACCCCTGTCTTTCACTGTACATCTGTGTCACCTTACACATACAATGAGTTTATTGACTTATTCATTCATCCAACCATGACAGTATTGCATGGTACTCCTCCTCCTAGACTAAATGATGACATGAGGAGAATTCTCCATTTGAATAAGTCCTACAGCATTGGTAATTGGTACTTCTACCAAAACCACACAGTCATCAGGATATATGGCTGTGAGTTGAACCCATTTAGGTTGCCAAGGTATGTCCCCATGAGGCTTTTTGCCTTGGAATATTTCAGACAGTTTGGGAACTCAGACTACCTTCATTTTCAGAGCAAGAACAAGAAGTCACAGTTGAAGGTAAGGAACCAGCTGGGTCCTTTCCTATATAACAGAAAAGAGGAAGGGTAGAAGGAGGCAGACAGTATCCTGGAGGGCCTCAGACTGCAAACCAGCTTTGAATGGATACCCTATGACCCCAATCATTCTATCTCCCTCAGGAGGATTAGATACAAATTGCGTAGCTATGCACACAAGAGACTACCCGAGATTGAACAGTATGCCAATGCATCAAATTGGAAAGAGGGTACCCTAGAAGAGGAAATTACTAATGAAGAGTTACTTGAGAGAGAGGATAGAAATATGCAAAAAGAAGCTGACTTGGAAACTTGTGGACAGGTGCCCCTCTCCTACAAAAAGCAACTTGGAGCAGCTGCTACATCATCAACAGCACAACAGCAAATTGCCGAGAAAGCATCACAGACAGCAAGCAAGGATAAAGGGAAGCAGGTGGAACAGCCACCTCCATTGACAGAAGAACAAGTGGACACATTGCTACAGCAGCAAGAAGAGATGGAGCAGCAGGAACTTGGGCAGCAACAAGAAGAGGAACAGTTTAGTGAACAGCAGCCCTTGCAGCAAGAAAAAGTGATTGATCCTCCAAGCTCCACTGAGCAACAGGCTCAGACAGTGGTGCCTCCTAGGGCAGAAACTATTGTTGACACCTCGGTCCTCCAAACCCCACAAAAGGAGGACTTGACCAGGAAAAGGGATAGAGAGACTCCCTTGACCTCATCTTTCAATCGGGGAGAGAAAAGACAAAGACTAAATGACTCTCAAGAGGAGGATATAGCAGTAAGGCAAGCAATGGGCATGGGCCCACCCAGTGGAGAAGTTTCAGCCAGTTCATTTCAGCATGAACATGATAGAGCCATAGGAGGAGAGGTTAGCTCCTCCAGCCAGCACAGAGAAGGACAGTCAAGCATTAAACAACAATTTATTGACATCAAGAGGAGGAGTGATCCTATTAAAGTGCAGCTGTACAATCATTTGCTGAACCTGGCTCCTACCAATCAGCAAAGACTCATGTCTGCCTTTGATGTAAGTGAAGGCAAGATGATCATGAGTCATTTCATGCCCACAACGCTGCATCCTCAATCTACCTCGGATTACCTAAGAACCAACATGGAGGTCCTGGCCAAAGACATACACCCTATGGATAAGATTGAATTACATAAACAAACTGGTGAAATGGTGTATGCCTCCTTGGCAGATGAGACATTGGAGAACTACAAATTGAAGAGCAGCCTTGATAATACAGCTTCTCAGCTGGAATTGGAGAGAGCATCATCACAAGCCAAGGACAATAGGATCAAGTCCTTGGAAGATGTAATTATAGAAATAGGACATAATCCTAAAGATGTCAAAGGTATCCAAGAACTCCTGAAGATAAGGGATGCAGACATGGCGGCCTTAAGAAAGAAAATCAAGCTCCCAGCCACCATCCACCCACAAACAGACGAGGTTGCCCAGCAAAGGCAGGAAAAGGATGCTACAGACCTGCTGGTATCCCTGTACAAGGAGCTGGTTAGGACTCAAGACCAGCTAGGACAATCTGAAGCTGCAAAGGCAGCACTACAAACAGCACTGAAGCAAAGAGAAGAGGGCCAACCCTCCCAGCCTCCTCCTGTGATAATTAATCTTGAGGAAGTCCCTCCAACAACTACTCCTCCTCCTCAGCAAACGGGAACTACAGCACCATCTACAGCAACAACTACACCAACACCAGGACAGACTCCTAGTCTGGATATGCAGAAGCTGCAAGCTGAGATCCAAGTTCTTGAATCTCAAATGAAAGAGCTTGATGAAGTCAAGAAAACTTTGGCTAAGGTGAATGAAAGGTTTGACAAGAGCAAGCAGAATGAGGCAGCAAAGGAAAGAGAGATAAAAGCTCTAAAAAAGAGAATAGCTGAACTGGAAAAAGAGCTTGCACTGGAAAAGGTAACAGCAGAACTAAAAGCAGTCCTCTGGGGCAACATTGGTCGATCCATCACCAATCAGTGGCAGTATATTGAGACTATGGATGAGCAAATAGTACTCATCACAAAGGCAAACAAGGAAATACACAGAGCAAGAGCAAGCCTTGGCCACATGCCAGATGCTGCCAGCAGAATGATCAATGTTTTAAATAACAAAACTAGCTCTCAACTAGCTGCCATGGGAATTACTAACAGGACTGAAACAATCTCAGTAGTTAAACGAGTCCTGACACTAAGAAGCCTAGTTGGAACACTGGAGAGGAGAACACAGGACATGCAGACTGAAATCAACAAATTCCTGGACAGATTCCTGGCATTACAGAACAGAGGCCTCCCCAGCATTTTAAGCAGTGTAGGAAGACTGCTCACCCTAGAAAATTACAACAAAAGGATTGATGCCCATGCAGTAGCACAGATTGCAAAACAGCCCAGTACCTCAACAGACACAGGGCCAGCATCAGGGCAGAATCTGTATGATAGGGTGGATAATCTGTTTTTTATTATGAATGAAATTGATCATCTGTTTGATACACCACCAAATTTCTTTAAGTATACTGAGGCAGATGAGACTATGGGGGCAATCATAAATCATCAATTGCCCACACAGGAAGTATGGAGGAATTTGACACAGATAATTTTATCAGGCCAGAACCTGTAGCGCTAATTTTCTCCAGTACATGAGCAGTCATACGCAGGCACAATTTTGATGAATAAAATCTACAAGGAAGAGGCAGATGCTGAGCCAACTCAGCAAAGCTATTTACTCACCACAGCAGCAGTCACAATCACAGGTGACAAACCCAAAATACAGCGTACAAGCCATAAAGTCGGGTTCTCCAGCATTTAATCAAAGTATCTCAACCGACTCAGCAGATCCCAAAGGCCAAAATATCTTCTGACAGAACATTAAGGCGCCTTTATTTTGTATTCAATGCTGTAATAAATTTCTGATAATAATATCTCAAAGTTGGTGAGAATATTAAGTCTGAGATAACTCAGGACTCAGATATTTTTGTAAACAACCGCAAGTATATATTCACCCCTCACAGAAGCTTAAGGGGTTGTTGTTATTTTCCTTTCAGAGATCTCACTTGCTGTAAAATTCTCAGAGAAATAATACAAAGGGAGAATGGAATTTCCAAAGCTTGGTGTATTTGATGCGTTGTGATGAATGATGAATGTTGCAGGATTCCAGAGTGTTTCATAAAACAATAAGTTTTCTTAAATCTCTGTATTACATGTTTTCGAGTCTTTTGTTCTCTTTTGTTGTCCAAATATTTTCCACTTAATAGCAAAGTAGAAGAATAGTTCCAGGATTTAATCACAGATTACCCTGAACTCAATCTGAGCTATTATTCATGTTTTCTTCAGATACAGTAACAGAAGTGTAATTCTTAATTGCTGCACTTTAAAACTATATCTTTTACAGTGACAGATATTCTCAGGGATTCAAGTTTGCCCCTTAGACATCTTTCCATTTCTCATAAACCAGTTAGGTGAAAATACGTAAACATTTAGTGAAAATTCTTGAAAGCTTTCACCACTTGTTTTACCTGTTCATGTTATAAATCAAAGTTTGTTCTATGAAGCATCCAAATGGCCCTGCAAGTTGCACCAATTCATCTCAAGGTTTCTAGACACCTACAGCCATAGACTCCATTGCCCAATGATACTAGACTCTCTGAATACTACATCACAAAGATCTGAAAGAAATTCTTCAACCAAAACATAAACAAAACCTGTGCTTAATACCTAGCCTAAACAGTATCATTACAGATACAAATCATAAAGAGAGAGCCCTCTCTGATCACAGTTTGGCTAGAAACAGTGATCAAAAGATTGGTTAGTGGTTACCCCGGCCGTATTCCCTTGGGAGTCATAGGGAACAACCTGGGTGTTAACATAATTGGCGACTCCACTGGGGACTATTAAGACTTTTCAATTACTATCTATCTTCCAAAGCTACCATCAAGCCTGAAACTAGCCAAGAGGCCTTAGGACTGTTTCTGTAAACACAGGGACAGCTTTAGGGAAGAGCTAACTAGGGAATCTTCATCCTAGCTTTGAAACATATATAGTCATTCCAGAATTCTTACCTAGTCCTTGTACATATAAAGCCTCCTGTATAAAGTTCTAAAAGAATACTTAGAAGCTTGCTCCCAAAAGAAACCCAAGGCACACTAGGGCAAACCCTGACCCTGATCAACCCATCATTGTTGATAACCCAAATATCATTCCAAAGAACATAAGGAGACAGCAAAAGCATGAGAAGCCTGCTGATTCAGATATAAGTTCAGACCAACCTATCCTCATTCCAACTCCTTGCAAAGTCCTTTTCCGTTCCACACCTAATTCCCCTAGTTCATCATCAACCCCTCAAAGTCCTCCTCTTCCATCTTCACCATCTGCACATACTCTTTTAACCAGCCCCCCGCTTGTTACCCATCCTATTAACCCTGTTACACCTGTAATCCCAGCTGTCCCATTTGTTCCTATTAACCCCATAAACCCCATAAACATGGCTAACAGATATGCACCTCTGCAGATACCAGCCAATGCTCCAGCTCTACCCCAAGACTACCAAACCAAAATCTCATTTTTTGACTCCCATGGCCCTTTGACAGCTGTCCAGCATGCTAAGAAGATGCAAGACCACTTTGAGACCTATGAAATAGATGATGACAGTGTCAGGATGAGAATTTTTGTTCAAAGCTTAACTGGGGATGTTAGAACTTGGTTTAGATCCCTGAATGCAAATTCCATTGCAACCCCTGAGTTCCTGTACCAAGAGTTTACCAACAGATGGGAGAAAAAGAAAGATCCACTCCACATACTCGGTGAATATAACACTATTAAAAGAGGTCCCCAAGAAACAGTTTTGGAATATTGTGCTAGGTTTAACAATGTATATAACGCTATCCCCCAGAACTTAAGGCCCCCTCCTGATTTGGCCCTATATAACTTCCCTGACGGTTTTGACTCTGATATGGCCTATCAGCTGAAAGAAAGAGATCCTCCAACCCTTGCAGAAGCTCAAAGAGTTGCAGTCACTGTAGAGGCCAACCTAATTGCCAAGAGAAACAGGGCAAAGCTGGAAAAGAAGGCTGGCTTCAGAGAAGAGCCCTCAGGTTTTGATCAAAAGTTGGATGCAATACTAAACAGCATGAAGAGACTGGGTGAGAGAGTGGAATCAGTTGAAAGAAAATCATCATGGGAGGCATCACAAAACAACCCTCCTAGAAACCCAAATTTTAGGAGAACTCAGAACCCAAACATAGGAAAAACAAGTGCTGACCAAGATATCAGACCCCCTTTTCAAGAAGACTATGCAGAAACTTCCTCAGCCAATCAGCTCAATGAAGATCCTGAAATCAACTTAATGGGTCTGGATGGTAAAAGCCATGTTTTCTTAACACAAGAAGACCATGAGAAGGATGAAAGAAAAACATTCCAAACTAAATCAGGAGAATCCTTTGACTTTAAACAAGGATATGATACTGCTGTCTATGAAGTCCACAAACAATACAAATTAAGGAGTAGGACTGTGAATGTAAATCAGCCTGAAAAGACAAAAGAGAAACAGCAGTCTAGAGAAACCTCAGTCACATAACTTAATGACAAAACAAACTTGCCTACAAAAGAAGTAGTGGTTGAGGAGGTTACTGAACTACTGTCCCCACTACAACAGCCCATGGCAACCTTTTCCTCTCACCCTAATCCAAACATTACCCCTCAAGACATGAGTATGAGGGGCAGGTTTCGAAATCAAGATGAAATCCAACAAGAAGATTTAGTGAACAAAGAAAAGACTGCTATCCGTGACTCTAAAACCCAAGTTGACAAACCTTTTGACCTAGGTACAGAGATTGGCAAGTTAAAGATAGCAATCCCCCTCTCAGAGCTAGCCAAGCATGACATATACAAGCAACAGATAAAGAAATCCCTACAGCTCACCAATAGCAAAGATGATGTAAATGTGCTAGATGACACTCCAGAATTACTGTTTGGCCCAGAGGTAGATGGAAAAACAGTAGTCACAGGGGTTTTACCTTTTTATGTCAGCCTGCATGTTCATGATAAAATACTGCATAATGCTATGTTTGACTCAGGCGCCTCTCACAACCTTATGCCAAAAGCAGTTATGGAAAGATTGAACTTGGATATAACAAGACCATACAAAGACCTGTTTTCCTTTGATTCTAGTCAAGTCAAATGTTTGGGCCTAATAAAAGATTTATGTGTGTCCCTGGTTCAATTCCCCAACAAAACCATTCTAATGGATGTTGTAGTCGCTGATATCCCACCCAAATATGGGATGCTGTTATCAAGATCATGGGGAGCCAAGCTCCAAGGCTCCCTGCAATTGGACATGTCATATGCAACTATTTCTGTCTTTGGGCAACCTAAAAGACTTTATAGGGAAACACTCATGAAGTATATGGTCAGCAGTGAAGAAAAACCTCAAAATTTTCCAATATATGCTGTTCATTCGGACATAGACTCCTTCATCCTCTTCAATGACAGCGCAGACCTCTCCAACAATGACATTAGGACCGAAACACTCATACAAGAGCAAAACATTGATCAAACAAGTAGCACCTGCCAAACTTCAATCAGCCCAACAATACACATTAACCCTCCTCTAGTTGTCAAAGATTGTCAAATAAGTGATGAAATTATCCTAGAAAACAAATGGGAAAAGAAACCCCAACTCATGCTCACATTGCCATCCCATGAACAGAATTTTAAATCTCCTGTTCAGCAAGATATCCTGTGGGTCCTAGAATTTGATGGCTCAGTTAACAAGTTAGGGGCAGGAGCTGGAGTATGGATACATAACAAAGAGAAAGGCTATGCAGAAGGTAGGGCCTACAGATTGAATTTTAGATGCACTAACAACATGGCAGAATATGAAGCTCTGTTACTAGGCCTCAAGATTGCAAAATCGGTACAAGCACCTAGCCTCTCCATCATGGGGGACTCTGATCTAGTAATTCAACAAGTGAAAGGAAATTTTGTCACCAATGACAAAAGATTGAGGTCCTATAGGTCTGCTGTAATTGAAATATTAGAGACTTTCTCCGAGTTTGTTATCACAAAAATCCCAAGGGGCCACAATCTCCATGCACACAGCTTGGCAACATTTGCCAGCACCTTCAAATTTCCATTGGAACCCAACAATTGTTTCACAGCCGAGGTCAAATATAGGCCTTCTATTCCAAACAATGTCAAAGAGTGGCAAGTATTTGAGAATGACATGCAAATAAACAACTTTTTAACCCTGCAACAAGAGTTCACAGGATTAAATATTGACCTTGAGACAGCAAGTCAATCACAAATGCTTGATTCAGCATGTCAATCACAAATATTTGATGGAGCATGTCCATCACAAATACAGTTTCAACAGTCTGCTCACCCAATGTCACCTAGGACAGCAAAACAACTACTCAGTCCAACCATTTTCAACAATGAAAACATTCAGCAAATTAACCAAATTGACTGTGAAGAGGTGAGTAACGTTGAAGCTGAAATCATACAACTCAAAGACAATTTCCTTCCAGTAGGCCTTACCCCACTAGAGGATATTTTTGACTCAAATGACATCCCTAGAAAGCCAAAGATGCAGCCACTAGATGCAAGAGTTGAAGAATGCAACATTGGTACTATTGACAAACCTAAAATAATAAAGTTATCTGCCTCTTTGCCCCCTGATCAAAAGCCCAAATACATTGATCTCTTTAAAGAATTTCAAGATGTTTTTGCTTGGGGTTATGAGGATTTAAAGTCTTATGATACTTCTGTCATCCAGCATACCATTCCCCTCAAGCCTAATCAAAAACCATTCAAACAGAAATTGAGAAGGATCAATCCTATGCTCCTTCCTTCCATTGAAAAAGAGTTGCATAAAATGTTCAAAGCTGGTATCATAGCACCAATCAGGTTCTCAGAGTGGATTTCAAATTTGGTCCCTACAAGAAAGAAAACTGGTGAGATTAGACTTTGCGTAGACTTAAGGAATTTGAACCAAGTATCACTCAAAGATAACTACCCTTTACCCAAAATGGATCACATTCTTCAAAGAGTAGTAGGGGCTTCAAGGATATCATTGCTTGATGGTTTCTCAGGTTTCAATCAAATCCTAGTACACCCTGATGATCAAGACAAAACTGCATTTACTACCCCATGGGGAACTTTCAAGTATGTGAAAATGCCCTTTGGATTGAAAAACGCAGGGGCAACGTTTCAAAGAGCAATGGACATTGCTTTTGCAAAAGAGATTCATGACTTCTTGGTCATTTACTTAGATGATCTTACACCCTTTTCAAAATCTGACCAAGAACACTTGAAACATTTGAGACAGATTTTCATAACATGCAGGAAATATGGTATTTCCTTAAACCCCAAGAAGTCATTATTTGGCTTGGAAGAAGGGAAACTTCTAGGACATATTATTTCAAAAGATGGCATAAGAATTGATCCAGATAGGATACAAGCTATCCTACAAATGCCTCACCCAAGGAATGTCAAGGAGCTGCAAGGATTCTTAGGAAAAATCAACTTTTTAAGAAGGTTTATCCCAAATTTAGCAGAATTAATCAGATTACTAAACAATATGCTAAAGAAAGATTCAAAGGTCAAATGGACTGTTGAAGCAAAACAAGCTTTTGAAAGTATAAAATTGGCCTTGACTCAAACCCCAGTGTTAACTAATCCTCAGTTTGACAGAGACTTTATCATTTTCTCTTTTGCCTCCCAGCATACTATTGCTGCTGTATTATTACAGAAAGATGACCAAGGGAATGAAAAGCCCATTGCTTTTTTCAGCAGAGCTCTTAGAGATGCCCCCCTAAAGTACCAAATAATGGAGAAACAAGCCTATGCTTTGATCAAAGCTATTAAAGACTTTAGGATTTACATCCTTTACTCCCATGTTGTGGCTTATGTACCTAGTCCTATTGTCAAAGACATTCTCACCCAAGAAAACTTAGAGGGTAGGAGAGGAAAATGGATTGCCAATATACTAGAATTTGACATTGAAATAAAGCCTACAAAGCTGATAAAAGGGCAAGGTTTGGCCAAATTAATGACAGAAGCAAATTTCCAAGCCTTAGATATCAACCAACTGGACAGTGAAACAGAGCTGGCGACTCCAAAGATCAATGTAGCCTTTGAACAATCTCCTTGGTACTCTGATATCTGTTATGTGTTACAAAACCTGTGTGCTCCCCCAGGACTGTCCAGAACTAAGTGTAGGTTCCTAAAAATGAAAACATCTAGATTTTGTGTGATGGATGGAAATCTACTTTGGAAAAACCATGAAGGTATTTTGCTGCACTGTCTAATAGAGAATGAAACTAACAATATCATGCAAGATTTCCATGCTGGAGACTGTGGTGGACATTTGTACTGGAAGTCCACTGTGGACAAGATATTAAGGGCTGGTTATTACTGGCCCACTATGTTCTCTGATGTTAAGAAATTTACAGCCTCATGCCACAAATGCCAACTGTTTGAAGGCAAAAGACAACTGCTGCCACTTCCTTTGAAGCCCATTGCAACAGAGAGACCTTTCCAACAATGGGGCTTGGATTTCATTGGGGAAATTCATCCCTCATCTTCAGGGCAACACAGATGGATTCTGACAGCAACAGATTACTTCACCAAGTGGATTGAAGCTGCCCCATGCAGACAAGCAAATGATTCAGTAATCATTCAATTTTTGGAAAACAATATACTGGCTAGATTTGGCTGCCCAGACAAGATAATAACAGACAATGCTGCTGCCTTCAGATCTAAGAAGATGGTGAACTTCTGCCATAAATTTCACATTACTTTGGGCCATTCTACAGCTTACTATCCTCAAGGAAATGGCCTTGCTGAATCATCAAACAAAAGTTTGATAAATATCATAAAGAAAGTGCTGGAAGAGAACAAAAAGAACTGGCATAAGAAACTAGTAAATGCTTTATGGGCAGACAGACTAACAACTAAAAGATCAATTGGGACCAGCCCATATGAGTTAGTCTATGGATTAGAGGCCAGATTTCCTTCATCACTAGGAGTGCCGGTTATGAAACTTCTACAAGAAAGCCAAGCAGAGCCAAATGACATGCAAAGAAGGATTAACCAGATAATTTGTTTACAGCAGACCAGAGAACAAGTTTTCAGCAGAGTGCAGATACTACAAGAGAAACTGAAAAAGGCCTTTGATAGAAGAACCAAAGCAGAAGATTTCAATGTAGGGGACAAAGTTCTAAAGTGGGATGCAAGAAGAGAAGAGAAAGGGAAGCATGGAAAGTTTGACTCTTTATGGATAGGACCATTTGCTGTCCAAGCAGTGCAAGGTAATAACACCTACTTCCTCAAAAGTTTGACCGAAACTGACTTGGATGAAGGTCCTGTCAATGGCAGGATGCTGAAGCACTACTTTGACTGTTCACTATGAGTGAAATCCAAGGATTCATTGTATATATGCAGATGTACATATTGTTTTCTGTTTTAGATAGTAAAATACAGTTTTTCAAGTAATTCACCAAGCAGCAAGAGGCAAATAGAATCAGAGGTTCTCCAAGGAAAAAGCACACAAGTTTGACACATTTATGCAGCAGATTTCAAAGATTAAGATGGGCAGTCAAGGAACAAGGCAATCTGACCTGCTGTTCTTGGTCTTTCGAAAGAAAAACCATCCCCATGTGGAGCCACTGTTGGATACCTATACCAATAGGTTTCATATTTCATGATTGGCAAGAGAAAGGCCAAATATGCTCTGCTTTGAGTTCACAAAGATCCCATATTTCCTAGAAAGCAAGAGGGGTGTAAAGTGTTTCAAATATCGAGGACCTTAGTTCAATTTTGTGGGTGATTCAACAATTTAAACTGGATCATGCCATGTTTCAATTTTGAGTTATAGAATAGAGAAAGAAGTCTGTCCAAACTGCTTAATCTTGGCAGACAAGTAGTTTAGGTAGAGAAGTAAAGGTTCCCAACAGCTTAATCTGGGACCTTGGAAGAGATAAGGGTAGAAGTAGATAGTAAAGAATAAAGAAAAAGCCAAAGAAAAGAAAAGGCAAGTAAGGGTTTGCAAGTCCAAATGCACCCTCTAAGGAGAAACAAAAAATGCTAGGAAAATAGCTGGGTAGGTAGTGAGGTTGCAGAAAGGGTATCTTCACCATTACACATAGATCAAGAGGTGTTTTGCCAAGGCAAAAAAAAATCTATCAATGGACAAAGTGGTTAATTCCATCAAATCACAGCAAGGAGTATGACTAACCTCCCTCTTCCCCTCTATTCCATTACTAACACTCCCTTTCTTTTAGCTGAGATTTATGAAGAGAGATCATGGTTTTATGGTGTTTCTAGTTCATTCAGAATCCACATTTCTGGTCTAAGATCTTTCATTTTGATCTACTCTCAAAACCAAGTCAATTTCAGATAAACTCAGTAAAATCCCCTTCATTTGCTCCCTTCATTCATATTAACCTCTAATTCTACTATATAGCTCCCCTATTTTACCCCTTCCCCTAATAACACTAACACTATGGTGTATAAAGCCCCAAATCTTATAAATACTCCTTCCCCTTGGCATTATAGCCCTATATTCTTCAAAAGGGACCAAAATGACATCTGGTCACTTTGGTGAACCTGTTCCATCCCATTCCCCCTTGCTGCAAATCAAACTGCTCCTTAAAACCACCATTTGCATTGAAAAACCCTTATAAAACCCTCTTCCGCCTTTTAAATCCTTTGCAAAAAAATTACCAAAGCCAAAAAGCCCGCCTCTGGCGCATTTTCAAAGGTTAGCACATTATTTTGTTTTAAATAATAAACATTGAAAAACCAACGAAAAACCCTCTACCCAAAGTTTTCCGCCTGCATATAACCCGAGCATCTTCCTGCTCCGCCCACCGTCGGATCGAGGCCCGAAGATCCGACGATCCACGTTGATATCGGAGCGGCCCCCACTGCTGTCCTTTACCGCCCGAGAAGCTGACGTTGCGTCACGTCAGGGCCTCTCCACGCGTCAAGCGCTAAGGTATCTCGGAGCCGGGCCTGACACTATCAGCGCCGTACCCAAACCGCCCCGAGAAACCGTAGCGGTTAATCCTTAACCGTAACCGCTACGGTCCAGACCGCCAGTTGCCCTCCTATGTCACACCGCCACGTCATGACCGCTGGTCCCCGCCCCTATTTATTCGTCCACCTGGCCGCTGACATGGCTGCCACCTCATCGCCCCCCGGGACCAATAGTCTACCGCCACGTCACCCGATGACGTCAGCTGACGTCACCTCACCTTGACCCACCAATGACGTCATGCTGACGTCATCACTAAAAAGCGCCAAAATGGTAAAAAAGTCTATATTTACCCAAAAAACCGTGTTTTTCCCACTTTTCACTCCTGTTGCTATTATTCTCTCTGCATGACTGTTTACGTTCGAATTTCCGCCAACCTGCTGAGTTAACCCGGGCGACCTCCTCACCAGCAACCGTGCACGCCTGCGCAACCTCTGTTCGTCAATTAACAGGTATTTACCATTGTTCTGCCCTCCATACGACTGTTATTGAAATTTAAGTTGCTCAGAAGGCTAAAGACACCTTAAAACTACATTTGCACCGCCCATTTCCCTCTGCACGTCCACCATTGTAACTGTGAAGTCCAACAAGCACCGGCCGAGCCTTAATACTTGTAATTTCGCTCAAAACCACTGTCCCTCTGCGTTTCCCGGCAGATTTCTTGATAAATACAATTCACCCGCTGGAAGGGGACAGTTAGACCTTAGAGAAGCTCTGCTCCTAAAAACAAACAGTATTTCAATTGCTGTTGAGTAAATTCCCCTCTGGTATCCAAAATACAAACTGTTTTCACAGAGAATCACCTCCATTCTGTGTTGCTACCATTTTTAGCTATCCACCTACAATTCTTGCACTTTGAAGAACTATGGAGACTCCTATTGCTCTAAATATCAAGCCCCTCAATGCTCCTCACCAGGAATTAGCATGGAAAGCCCTGGGAGACATGGATTACCAAATGCTGGACTGGTTCCCTATGGGAACCAAATACAATATCCAGATGATGAATGAGTTAAAAGCCCAGCACCTCAGTGGGGCAGACATCTTGGGAATTTGGGACTCAAATTTGCCCATCTACAACCTTCCCCAAGTAAATCCTATGCCAGAACTAATCTACAGCTGCCAGGAATGCTATGACCCAAACCAAAGAGCTGTCATTAGCCCCACAGGCTCAGTCCTTTTCCAGATTACCCCAGAGAGCATAAATGAAATGCTGCACTTCCATACTGCCAAGCAATTGACCCCCCTCTATATGCAGAATTTGATAAACAAAGGGAGCAAGTTGTCAAGTGACCAGATCATCAAAATCAATCAATTGTTTGTCAGGCCAGGCTCTGAAACAGTCAGAACCCCTCCTATTGGGTATCAATATCTAAATGAATTGGGCAGAATGTTGGTGGATTTAATCAGTTATGTCCTAGGATTCAGGGGGTTGGAGGATGTGGATGATAGCCTAATGGCAATGCTATCTATATTCTCTCCTGGTAAACCCCCAGCTGCACATTATGACTATGCAACCTACATTGCAGAGAAAATCCATGATCAGTTTATGAACTTGAGGAGGGAAAGACTATTCAGGTATACTTCATATATATACCACCTATTCTTGTTCTATCAGCCAGCCACCTTCTCTGTTCCTTTGAAGCCACTCAATGCCCAGGGAAGTCCAAGGTCAGTTGTGTTCTGGACCCCTGTCTTTCACTGTACATCTGTGTCACCTTACACATACAATGAGTTTATTGACTTATTCATTCATCCAACCATGACAGTATTGCATGGTACTCCTCCTCCTAGACTAAATGATGACATGAGGAGAATTCTCCATTTGAATAAGTCCTACAGCATTGGTAATTGGTACTTCTACCAAAACCACACAGTCATCAGGATATATGGCTGTGAGTTGAACCCATTTAGGTTGCCAAGGTATGTCCCCATGAGGCTTTTTGCCTTGGAATATTTCAGACAGTTTGGGAACTCAGACTACCTTCATTTTCAGAGCAAGAACAAGAAGTCACAGTTGAAGGTAAGGAACCAGCTGGGTCCTTTCCTATATAACAGAAAAGAGGAAGGGTGGAAGGAGGCAGATAGTATCCTGGAGGGCCTCAGACTGCAAACCAGCTTTGAATGGATACCCTATGACCCCAATCATTCTATCTCCCTCAGGAGGATTAGATACAAATTGGGTAGCTATGCACACAA
This sequence comes from Pinus tabuliformis, assembly GCA_031772625.1. Classification (NCBI taxonomy): domain Eukaryota; kingdom Viridiplantae; phylum Streptophyta; class Pinopsida; order Pinales; family Pinaceae; genus Pinus; species Pinus tabuliformis. The sequence continues at coordinate 1,576,556,579 of CM062804.1, forward strand.
GAGACTACCCGAGATTGAACAGTATGCCAATGCATCAAATTAGAAAGAGGGTACCCTAGAAGAGGAAATTACTAATGAAGAGTTACTTGAGAGAGAGGCTAGAAATATGCAAAAAGAAGCTGACTTGGAAACTTGTGGACAGGTGCCCCTCTCCTACAAAAAGCAACTTGGAGCAGCTGCTACATCATCAACAGCACAACAGCAAACTGCCGAGAAAGCATCACAGACAGCAAGCAAGGATAAAGGGAAGCAGGTGGAACAGCCACCTCCATTGACAGAAGAACAAGTGGACACATTGCTACAGCAGCAAGAAGAGATGGAGCAGCAGGAACTTGGGCAGCAACAAGAAGAGGAACAGTTTAGTGAACAGCAGCCCTTGCAGCAAGAAAAAGTGATTGATCCTCCAAGCTCCACTGAGCAACAGGCTCAGACAGTGGTGCCTCCTAGGGCAGAAACTATTGTTGACACCTCGGTCCTCCAAACCCCACAAAAGGAGGACTTGACCAGGAAAAGGGATAGAGAGACTCCCTTGACCTCATCTTTCAATCGGGGAGAGAAAAGACAAAGACTAAATGACTCTCAAGAGGAGGATATAGCAGTAAGGCAAGCAATGGGCATGGGCCCACCCAGTGGAGAAGTTTCAGCCAGTTCATTTCAGCATGAACATGATAGAGCCATAGGAGGAGAGGTTAGCTCCTCCAGCCAGCACAGAGAAGGACAGTCAAGCATTAAACAACAATTTATTGACATCAAGAGGAGGAGTGATCCTATTAAAGTGCAGCTGTACAATCATTTGCTGAACCTGGCTCCTACCAATCAGCAAAGACTCATGTCTGCCTTTGATGTAAGTGAAGGCAAGATGATCATGAGTCATTTCATGCCCACAACGCTGCATCCTCAATCTACCTCGGATTACCTAAGAACCAACATGGAGGTCCTGGCCAAAGACATACACCCTATGGATAAGATTGAATTACATAAACAAACTGGTGAAATGGTGTATGCCTCCTTGGCAGATGAGACATTGGAGAACTACAAATTGAAGAGCAGCCTTGATAATACAGCTTCTCAGCTGGAATTGGAGAGAGCATCATCACAAGCCAAGGACAATAGGATCAAGTCCTTGGAAGATGTAATTATAGAAATAGGACATAATCCTAAAGATGTCAAAGGTATCCAAGAACTCCTGAAGATAAGGGATGCAGACATGGCGGCCTTAAGAAAGAAAATCAAGCTCCCAGCCACCATCCACCCACAAACAGACGAGGTTGCCCAGCAAAGGCAGGAAAAGGATGCTACAGACCTGCTGGTATCCCTGTACAAGGAGCTGGTTAGGACTCAAGACCAGCTAGGACAATCTGAAGCTGCAAAGGCAGCACTACAAACAGCACTGAAGCAAAGAGAAGAGGGCCAACCCTCCCAGCCTCCTCCTGTGATAATTAATCTTGAGGAAGTCCCTCCAACAACTACTCCTCCTCCTCAGCAAACGGGAACTACAGCACCATCTACAGCAACAACTACACCAACACCAGGACAGACTCCTAGTCTGGATATGCAGAAGCTGCAAGCTGAGATCCAAGTTCTTGAATCTCAAATGAAAGAGCTTGATGAAGTCAAGAAAACTTTGGCTAAGGTGAATGAAAGGTTTGACAAGAGCAAGCAGAATGAGGCAGCAAAGGAAAGAGAGATAAAAGCTCTAAAAAAGAGAATAGCTGAACTGGAAAAAGAGCTTGCACTGGAAAAGGTAACAGCAGAACTAAAAGCAGTCCTCTGGGGCAACATTGGTCGATCCATCACCAATCAGTGGCAGTATATTGAGACTATGGATGAGCAAATAGTACTCATCACAAAGGCAAACAAGGAAATACACAGAGCAAGAGCAAGCCTTGGCCACATGCCAGATGCTGCCAGCAGAATGATCAATGTTTTAAATAACAAAACTAGCTCTCAACTAGCTGCCATGGGAATTACTAACAGGACTGAAACAATCTCAGTAGTTAAACGAGTCCTGACACTAAGAAGCCTAGTTGGAACACTGGAGAGGAGAACACAGGACATGCAGACTGAAATCAACAAATTCCTGGACAGATTCCTGGCATTACAGAACAGAGGCCTCCCCAGCATTTTAAGCAGTGTAGGAAGACTGCTCACCCTAGAAAATTACAACAAAAGGATTGATGCCCATGCAGTAGCACAGATTGCAAAACAGCCCAGTACCTCAACAGACACAGGGCCAGCATCAGGGCAGAATCTGTATGATAGGGTGGATAATCTGTTTTTTATTATGAATGAAATTGATCATCTGTTTGATACACCACCAAATTTCTTTAAGTATACTGAGGCAGATGAGACTATGGGGGCAATCATAAATCATCAATTGCCCACACAGGAAGTATGGAGGAATTTGACACAGATAATTTTGTCAGGCCAGAACCTGTAGCGCTAATTTTCTCCAGTACATGAGCAGTCATACGCAGGCACAATTTTGATGAATAAAATCTACAAGGAAGAGGCAGATGCTGAGCCAACTCAGCATAGCTATTTACTCACCACAGCAGCAGTCACAATCACAGGTGACAACCCAAAATACAGCGTACAAGCTATAAAGTCGGGTTCTCCAGCATTTAATCAAAGTATCTCAACCGACTCAGCAGATCCCAAAGGCCAAAATATCTTCTGACAGAACATTAAGGCGCCTTTATTTTGTATTCAATGCTGTAATAAATTTCTGATAATAATATCTCAAAGTTGGTGAGAAAATTAAGTCTGAGATAACTCAGGACTCAGATATTTTTGTAAACATCCGCAAGTATATATTCACCCCTCACAGAAGCTTAAGGGGTTGTTGTTATTTTCCTTTCAGAGATCTCACTTGCTGTAAAATTCTCAGAGAAATAATACAAAGGGAGAATGGAATTTCCAAAGCTTGGTGTATTCGATGCGTTGTGATGAATGATGAATGTTGCAGGATTCCAGAGTGTTTCATAAAACAATAAGTTTTCCTAAATCTCTGTATTACATGTTTTCGAGTCTTTTGTTCTCTTTTGTTGTCCAAATATTTTCCACTTAATAGCAAAGTAGAAGAATAGTTCCAGGATTTAATCACAGATTACCCTGAACTCAATCTGAGCTATTATTCATGTTTTCTTCAGATACAGTAACAGAAGTGTAATTCTTAATTGTTGCACTTTAAAACTATATCTTTTACAGTGACAGATATTCTCAGGGATTCAAGTTTGCCCCTTAGACATCTTTCCATTTCTCATAAACCAGTTAGGTGAAAATACATAAACATTTAGTGAAAATTCTTGAAAGCTTTCACCACTTGCTTTACCTATTCATGTTATAAATCAAAGTTTGTTCTATGAAGCACCCAAATGGCCCTGTAAGTTTCACCAGTTCATCTCAAAGTTTCTAGACACCTACAGCCATAGACTCCATTGCCCAATGATACTTGACTCTCTGAATAATACACCACAAAGATCTGAAAGAAATTCTTCAACCAAAACATAAACAAAACCTGTGCTTAATACCTAGCCTAAACAGTATCATTACAGATACAAATCATAAAGAGAGAGCCCTCTCTGATCACAGTTTGGCTAGAAACAGTGATCAAAAGATTGGTTAGTGGTTACCCCGGCCGTATTCCCTTGGGAGTCATAGGGAACAACCTGGGTGTTAACACTACACAAATAAGATATTTTCCTAAAAGGTATGATGATTTTTCTACATCTGTTTCTTTAATTGTTAATGATGGAGAGCCTAGTTCTTATTAGGAAGCAATGGAAGCATTTGATAGTGATAAATCAAAAGTAGTAATGAAAGAGGAAATAGATGCCCTACAAAGAAATAAGACATGGAATCTGTTGGAACTTCCTAAGGACATGAAATGTTTTGGTTGCAAGTGGGTTTACAAAGCAAGATTGGTTGAAAAAGGATATTCTCGAAAGGAAGGTATTGATTTCCATGATATTTTTTCGCCAGTTATTAAGCTTTTTTCAATTTGAGTTGTGTTATCATTAGTTGCATTACTTGATCTAAATTTAGAGCACCTAAATGTCAAAACATCATTCTTACATGGAGATTTGGATGGGGATATATATATATGGAATGACTAGAAGGGTTTGTTCAAAATCACAAAAAGAGGTTTGTTTTCAAACTCAAAAAGTCATTATATGGCCCGAAGCAGACTCCCAAACAATGGTACAAGAAGTTTGATTCCTTCATGATGAGCTACAATTTCACCAAAAGAGAGTATAATCATTGTGTTTACTTTCAAAAGTTGGAAAATGGAATATTCATTATTTTAGTGTTATAAGTTGATGATATGCTTGTAGCAAGAAAAATAATTGTTGAGATCAACATGTTAAAGGCTTAGTTGGCTAGGACTTTCAAAATGAAGGATTTTGGTGCAACAAAAAAAATCTTGGGCATTAAAATACACAGAGACAAGATAAATGGTAAGCTATCATTATCACAAGAGAAGTATGTGGAGAAAATACTTTTGAGGTTCAATATGAATAATGTGAAATATGTTCAAATCCTTTTATCTTCCAATTTCAATATTTCTTTAGGTTTACGTCCTAGTAATGATGAAGAAAAGGAGTGTTTTTCTCGTGTACCATATGTTATTGCAGTAGGGTTATTAATGCATGCAATGATTATTACAAGGCTAGATATTTCACATGCAAATGGTGTTGTCAGTATATACATGGAAAATATAGGTAAAGAGAATTAGGCAGTAGTGAAATGGGTTCTTCAATATCTTAGAGGCACAAGTAATTATTGTATCACCTATAATGGTAGTAGTGATTCAGTTTGTGGTTAGGTCGATTCAAATTTTGCAGGTCACTTGGACAAGAGGAGATCCACTTTTAGATATGTTTTTTCTCTTGCAGTTGGATATGTTAGTTGGATGTCAAAGCTTCAAAACATAGTTATTTTATCCGCTACTGAGGTAGAATACATAGTTTCCTCACATGCTTGCAAAGATGCAATTTGGTTAAAAGGTTTGCTAGGTGAGTTTGGAAGGATGCAGGACAAGGTGCAAGTATTTTGTGATAGTCAAAGTGCTATTCTTTGGTGATGAATCTAGCTTATCATAGTAAGAAAAAACATATACCTATTAAATACCATTTTGTAATACAACTTATTGATGAAAGTGGAGTAGTGTCTCTGGAAAAAGTCCATACAAAGCAAAATTTTGCAAACATGTTCAAAAAACCAATTTTGTTAGAGAAGCTGAAATGGTTCCTAGCTTCTCTTGGCTTGCAAGGAAGGTGATGAATAATTTGGGCATGATATATGAGGTAAATTGTTGTCAAGGTGGAGTTTGTTAGAATTTGCCAACTATTTCCCTATATTCTTGGGATAATAGCTAAAATCGGTTCTTTTGGTTTTGGTTGTTTATCCTAATATAACTTTTTGGAAAAAACATATAAAATGAACTTTTTTGTTTTATGTAAGAAAATTATTATATAATTGCTTTAAAAGTTGTGGACAGATTTAGAAAAAATATGGCAGGTTGTTATTTATCCATGTAAGCCTATAGAGGCAATAAGGACACACGAAAAAATGAATGGAGAGTGGGTTGAATGGTTGGATAATGTATGCATGTGATTTGGTTGTTCTAAATCTAACTTGAATAATAAGAATATCGATTATCATTTCCCTGTGGATGTTTCCTTCACAAGGAGGGTTTTACTATGTAAAACATTGTATCAATTTATGTGTTTGATTATTCCACTATCTTGTTTTTTTTTTTGTAAGCAAATATAGTCACATTATATTAACATGCAAGAAATTACATAAAGTACAGTCAAGAGAGATTTCTTTGTCTCTGAGGGAGGAAACCATAGATGTAGAGTGCAAGAACTCTGCCCTAGTAGGGAGAAACCAGAGCCTTGCAGTTTTGTTGTTTGCATTACAAAACAACTATTGATCAAAATCATGCTTTTGAGAATAGAGATTACATTATTGTTGCATGAATTAAGAAAATGATGCACAATGTGCCCAAAAAAGGTACATAATCGAGCCAACGAGCCATGTGGCTCTAAATTATTCGCCTTCGAGGTGATGGAATAGAAGTGACCAACAAACAGACCTGAATGTAGTGGGAGAACCAACCTAAGAGTTGCCATGTCGCTGAAAGCTAAATTTTGCCACATTGAAGCTGCATCATTGCCACACTCAAGTCGCATTGTACTTGGGTCGTTCCATGAACCTGCATGTTGCCTGTGTCCGTTGGGTGCTCCTCTAAAATGTAGCATCCTCGAGGGTTGGGGCGAGGAGGAGGCGAGGGTGCATTAGCCATTCAAGGGACGAAAGTCTGGGAAGGAGGAGGATGAGCCACGGGGACACAAGGAAAGGGCAGGGAAGAGGAGTGAACCGACTGAGGTGGGAGGGGGAAGGAGCTGAGGAAGAAGAGGACAGAATGTTGGGTGAAAATTCCAGACCCGGGTCTCTGGCGAGTCATCTAAGAGAGGAGATACCAGGACTCTGGTGAGTGGATAGTTCAACAATCTAGACAACCAATTTCATTTTCTCTTGGGCATGTTCCTTCAATTGGCATGCAAAGAGGTTCCTGAGTTCCCAAAGTGTCGGGTGGCCCCTACGCAACTTAAATTCCTCCATAGCTAGGAATTCTCTCTGTATGGAGTCAGGAATCCCATTGTCAAACATGGTGACAATGATGACATCATCGAAATGGATAGGAGGGCGCCCACAACCTCTTCCCCTATCTCGATTCATGGTCATGCAGAGAAATATTACAGTCATAATGTCGAAAAGTTCGTTGACAAGAATGTCAGAAGGAAAGTGGAGAACGCCGGAAGGAGAGTTGACAAGAGGAATGAACATGGGGGCTGCAAGTTTAATAGCAGGACGCGGGAATAGAGATATCTCATACAAGAGAATCTGGCTTGCAGGAGGGGGAGTGAATGACACATGGTGTGGAGGAGGAGCCATGTGGGAGCTACAAGCTATGCACTTTAGAGTGAGAGCCTGGATTCGTAGGGTCGCCCAAATTCGGGGAATTCCGCTATCCTCTTTAGTTTTTATTTTCTGCAATTAAAAATTTTTTTTTGGTTATGCTTTCACTGTTCAACTCAACAGATAGTTACAGGTTGTGTGGTTTTTCTTCAATAACAACGTTGAATCAACCACATCCAGCGATGTTGTCCCCATTGTTGGTTTGACAACTAAATTATGATAGATTTTCCCACTGTTTAAAAAAAAAGTTATTGATAATTTCTTTTCTTTAAATATGAAATGCCATCTCTAATATCAGAGGTATAGATATTTTAAGTTTTTGTGGATAATTCTGTAGTTGAGTTGAATACTTGACTTTTCTTGATCAATGTTCAATTTGGTTCATTTGTGCATTATTTAAATTATTCTAATTCCTTATAGCAATTCAAAATTTAGTCGTAACAATATTAAAATATATGGGCTTCCATTTTGCACTAAAATTGCTTCTATTTGGTTAAGAGCTAGTCTTTTTCGGATGTAAGGAAACAAGTTAATGGCCCAAGAGCCAACGACCTTTTGAATAAGTAAAAGCTAGCCACTTTACAGACCAGAAACAAATAATTTCAGGGAGTATAGTTTTCCTTAAATAACAATAATAATTAATCTGCATTTTCAACTAATGATAATTGTCCCATGACTAATTTGACAACTAAATATAATAATTTTCCCACTGTTTATATGATATTTGGACAAAGAAAAACATTTCGCCAGTACATGAATGAACTATTGTAGCCTTTGATATTTGACGGATGAAAAAATGGAATGTCAAAATTTACAAAGAGGAATTCAATCACTCGGCCCTATCGAAAAGAACACCTTTCGCAAGAACACCTTTGGCACGAGTCAAATGGAAAATTATGTGAATATGTAAACCAAATGACTTTAAACTAGGCATTTAGAGTTGCAAATTGACGCACTTGCGGATTTAGGAGACACTTTAAAGCTTCCAATTTTAGTTCTAAATAATTATTAAAATAGGTTAAACATATATCGAACCTGGGCATTGAATTGTTACACAAAACAGGGAATTGTAATTGAGACGTAACAATAAATTACACCAAAATTTAGAATTGGAATTGTTTTTATGATGGATGGACAAACTTTAACTAAGAAATTAGCTATGTTATATTATTAAAAAACAAATTTCTATGGACCATATTTAAATATAACGCAACAATAATCAACCATCAAAATTATATCTCTTTATAACGCAATAATACTCAACAATCAAATTTATATCTCGTTATAACGCAACAAGAATAATCAAACAAATTTATATCTCTTGGTACGGCATTGACTCGTTAATTATTACACTATCTATGTTTTATCTTCTTTAAATAGTACGCGAAGAATCGCTGTAGCCATTTCGAATGAAGATTAGTTGGAATGAATAGTTGTTTCCATTTCGAATGAAGATGAGTGGTCATGAATATGAAAATTAGTTGTTATGAATACGTAGGTAATTAATATTTATTGTGTTATTGATCCATTAATGTGTATGGAGGGACTATTGGATTTACGTAAGTATGTTATTTAGAGATGGACATATACAACCCCACTCATTAGTGAGTCAATAACATCCTAAATACTGGTTGCCGAATAAATAGCCTAGTAGTTAATTCCTATGATGTGTGAGTGATGATTACCTGCTAAAGTAGTTGTCAATAACACCCTAAATATTGGCTGTCGAATAAGTAGCCTAGTAGTTAATTCCTATAATGTGTGAGTGATGATTACCTGCTGAAGTAGTTGATTGGGAAAGAGGCTGCGATAAAGAGGAGTCACTTTTGTAGCAGTTTAGAATGAAGATTAGTTGGAATAAACAGTTGTTTCTATTTAGAATGAAGGTGTGAGTGGTGATTAGTTGCTACAGTAGTTGATTGGGAAAGAGGCTAAGATAAAGAGGAGTCACTTTTGTAGTAGTTTAGAATGAGGATTAGTTGGAATAAATAGTTGTTTCTATTTAGAATGAAGATTAGTTGTCATGAATATGTAGGCAACCAATATTTACTATGCTATTAATTCATTAATGCTTAAAAGACTATTGGATTTAAGTAAGTACATTATCCAGTTGTGAACATATACAACCCCACTCATTAATAAAACACTAGCACCCTAAATATTGGTTGCCAACTAAGTAGCCTAGTAATTAATTCATGTAACGTGTGAGTGGTGGTTAGCTGCTAGAGTAGTTGATTAGGAGAGAGGCTACAACAAAGAGGAGTCACTTCTGTAGTGGTAACCATATGTTGAAGCATTAGATGTTATCACCTTCTTCTTCTGTTTTGTTGTTTGTTCTGATAAAATGGCAGCATCCGACTCCCACTTCAATAGTGTCAATGGACAGACACAAAAGCAACCGAAATTATCACTTAATGGGAAAGACGACCAAGGAGAGTGTAGCGTTACAACTAAAGAGAATTGGGACGTTAATCGCAACCGATCGTTGTTCGATGTGTCCATATTTAGAGTTCCGAACATCCTAATTACGGGCACGGTAGAAAGTGAAGCATATGTTCCCAAAAGAGTTTCATTGGGTCCATATCATCACAAAACTGAAAATCTTCATTCAATGGACAGTCACAAAGAAAGAGCCCTGCAAAGGATGACGAATGGGTTCAATAATCTCACCAACAATTTCTCTGAGGATATCGTGAAAATCAGGGACAGCTATGAAGACAATCAATCTTGCCTTCTGTGTGTTTTTCTCAAGTTCTAGTTGCTTTGCTCATAGAGCTTGGGGAGGTGTGGAGTTCTTGGGGTGCTTTCTTGTTTCAACTAGGGTGGACATCTGGGTGGTCAATTTTCCACACACCTACTTACATATTTTTAGATGATATCTCGATAGTAGGGTTCATTGCATGCCTTATTAACATCAATCCCTTATCTCAGTCACATTTGTCGTATGGTCATTTCTCTACGGTGTATTACTATTGTCTCGTTCCTCTTATGGCTCCTTGGCAAAAAATGCCAAGTCGCAGAGGATGAATGACAAGCTCCTCTTCCTCATGTCAACGATTCTTTGGGTTGGCGTTTGTGGTGAATTATTTTGACTTCATTCCTCTAGAAGTAAGGAAGGAAATTCTCCTCCTAGAATTGAAATAAATTTGTGAAAGATCTTATTTTTCACATTCTTGGGTTGTCGAAGACCGCCTCAAATGGATCCCAAATCCAGGGATATTCAAGAAGCGTCGACTTCGTTTTCTACATTCCATAACATTGCATTAACAAATGTAGACTCTGCTTCACATGGTTCTTCGGAACAAGCAGGTAGACAACTACAAATGGTTTGTAGGTTAGGAAGATATTAAAACGATTCTTCGGAACATCCGGTTCAACCTTGATGACCTTGGGACCACATTAGCAAGGGTGTAAAACTTTGTAATCTCCAATTCGAAGACTAAATTGACAAAGGAGAATGAAACCCCTGTTATCATCAATGGCCCACCAATGAATGCTTCACCTCTGGTAGCCATCTCTCCACAAGCGAACTCATCGCCCCACTTTCTAGTTATAGACTAAAGTTTTTAATGGATTCTTTAGTTTTAATTCTGGTATGGACATTTGGCATGGTGGTATGGTTTTTTGGTGTTACTGTGGTTCTTTATCCAGACCTTCGAAGGTCTTTCTTTTGTTCTAGCAATCACATCTCCTTTTGAGTAAGGCATGTGGTTAAGTCTAGTATCTTACTATCATGTTAAGTCTAGTATCTTAATGTCATGTTAAGTATGCTCTCTCGATGGTTAAGTCTAGTATCTTACTATCTAGTTTGAAATTTTAATGGCTTTTTTGTATACCTAGTTAAGGCTCTGCATGGTTAAGTCTAATATCTTACTATCTAGTTTGAAATTTTAATGTTTTTTTATATACCTGATTAAGGCACTGGTTTCGTCCGTGAATTTTTTGGTCAAAGGAACATAAGTGTTATCAATGTAATACTCTTTTTTATTAATGGAAATCACTTGCGGAAGCTTACAAAAAAAGAAATTTAGAAGATAAAAAAGAAGGAAAAAGAAAAGAAAAGAAAAGATTACCACTACATGAATAATGTAGCCTTTGATTTTGCTGATGAAATAATTCAAGCAATCATCACTATTTAATAAAACACCTTTCGCAAAAGCCAAATGGCAAATTATGTGAATATGTAAACCAAAAGACTCTAAACTAGGTATTTGCATATTAATGATTGTGTGAGTTTAGTAGACAATTTAAAATTTCCAATTTTTTAAAATTTCATATGTATTTTTAGTTTTTCCAAAAATAATTATTAACCTACATAGAATAAATATAAGTAGAACTTTGGCATTGGAATCGTTACACAAAACAGAGAATGATAATTATGACTTAAGTTTTTATGATAGACATACTTTACCTAAGCAATTAACTATGTTATATTATTAAAAAACCAAATTTCGACCTCCCATCTTTAAATATAACACAACAATAATCAACCACAAAAATAATCTCTCTTTATAAGGCAACAATTATCGACAACCAAAACTTATATATCTGCCAACCACATTAACTAGTTAATTATTACACTATCTATCCTATACCTTCTCTAAATGTTACAAGAAGAATAGTTGTTGCAATTTAGAATGAAGATTGGTTGTCATGAATATGTAGACTAGTAGTTAATTCATGTAGCCTGTGAGTAGTAGTTAGCTATTTTAGTAGCTGATTGGAAATGATAAAGAGAAGTCACTTGTGTAGTGTGTAACCATATGTTGAAGTGTTACATGTTGTCATCATCTTCTTCTGTTGTTTTGCTAATTGTTCTCATAAAATGCCTCAATCCGAGTTCCACTTCAAGAGTGACAATGGACAGACGTCGCAACAGAAGCAACCGATAGAATCATGTAACGGGAAAGAAGTGCATTTAAGCACCACAACATAGGGTTATATAAAAGGAAAGGAATTAACCATTTTCATTTGGTAATAAGCACTAGGTTATTTTGTTCTTCCATACAACTCTTCGTTTGTATGTACATAATATATGATAGACATGTGTTCATTTATATGTGACCAACTGATATTAAATAGCGAGAACCCTCATAGGATCTATCATGGGACCTATTAGGGATTCCTCTGGTTCTACATATTTAGAACTGGGAACTGTACAGGATGGTTGGGAACTCACTTTCTCGATTTTCCAAGTTACTAACCCCAGTTCCCCATTTTATGTATACATTACAGAATAAACTTCCATGTGCAAATTAATTAATTAATTAATTTTCTGAATAAAATTTCACAGCAATTTACAAAAAAAAAAAACAATCTCCCATAAGCCATAAGGACCTCTAGCATAATGTGTCCTAGATTATTTATTGTCTTACTCACCAACCATTCATTATTTTCATATTTACATTATGGTATATCATCATAAGTGATGTTGGTTCTCGCTGCAATATTCTGTAGACAGCATTTGTACCTGCACACTTGCACTTTCTTACATTTCTAGACATAAATTTACATACAAACTTTCCTCTTTCCTCTGTGTTAGCCATTTATAAATCAACACATTCACAGATTGATGACCTTTTAAATACAGTAAGTCTAAATTTGAAGACTTATCTGAGATATTCTGGGGAATATGCAAGGGGATCTCACAATCCACCCAACTGTAAGTTAGGTGCTGACCTAGCTAACCTTGACCTTCAACCCTTTCCAGTTAGAGAATCCACAATTTTCAAGAATATATTTCTGTAACCCTCGAGCAGTGTCCTAATTTTTTCAAAGGGTTCCACTAGTCTTTCTCTCCCACATTAATTTCAATCAAGACCATATTCTTGGCATTTATCTCCGACCATTTATCTCTAATCATTGTATTTCCAGACTTGTAAAATTCTTCGCTTAACATTCTTTCTTGTTTTGATACTCTTTCATAGCTTTCTTTTCCTTCCACTATCCTCTCTTTCTCTCCGAGAGAATAAGCACAAATGAGGAAATTTTCTCTTTTGTTATTTCCCCATTTTGGGGTATAACTAATTCTTCAACAACTTCTTTGATTGTTAGGGATTTAATTCTACCTGATATCCCTCTACATATTCTCAAGAATATCAATGCCATAAAATTTCATTTCCCTTTTCTTTTAAATATTTAAATATATATAAATATTTCTTGTAAATAACAAAACATGTAAATTCTATACTCCAATTTTCCAATTTAACTGTAGTTCAACTTTAACTAATAGAGTCACACTAGTGGGGGTATTACAAAATCAAGCTACATCACATTAATATAGTGCTTATGAGATCTAATAGATTCTAAACTAAGAGATTGTTTGTTGAGAAAATATCTCAACAACACAATTCAACCAACAAACCCAACTATCAGTATTCCATCGTAAGCCTTAACTCTAAGTCCCTCCCTTAATGCTTAAATTACAAAATTAACATTATAGAGATCAATACAAGAATCCCAAATTTCAACACAAATATTTGTTATATAGTTTTGTATGGTCTTCATCAGCCCTTATACCCACTCTGGAATCTCCCAGACTACGTTATTTCTCCACCACAACTTCAAGCTTACCACTTGACCCATTTAAGGCACAAATACCTCTAACCATCATTGAGGTACTTGTAATGATCAACAATATTGACATACTTGTCTCATCGGGGCTTACACAAGAAAATGGACCTACCACTACCTGTCACATATTTCACTTTCGGCTAGCCATCAGTTTCTAGGAAGGAATTATGGACACTGACTTTATTTAGAGGTTGATCATATAACTTGACCTCTATAACACACAAGGATATCATACTATAACCAATAGTAGTTGTTCAATGGTTTCCGAGCACTAGGAACAACAAACCATAACAGTATGTAAACATAATAAAACTAGTGATGTGTTCATGGGTCTTCGAGCACAAAGAAACACTAATTTGAATTATGGAACACTGTTTAATAATTAGTTATGCACTTTTTACAAACAAAAAAAATAAATATATCATATCTTCCATCAATCAAAATCATATACTAATAATTTCTAACTTCCACTTCTTTCACAACTTACTTGCGCACCACATAATAAAACTGTATGTAGGTTCAATAGTAACATCCTAAAAATCCAAGCAAAAGCCCAACTTAAGTGCCTCATCTAATAGTAACAATATCAAGTTCAAATCCATTTAAACTAAGATGTCTTTCTCTTGTCAGCGTTTGACTTTTGAGAATGTTTGATGATTGCATTTGCTACAAGAATCTAAAAATGCATTTCCGTTCTATTCATAACCAAGATATCACTGTGGTCCATGGTACCACATCTTGCTCAGGTATATTTTCAAGGTATTGTTGTACATCCTCAATTCTCATGGAATTGTAGTGTCTCACCATCATTGTATTCCACTAGAAAAAAATTCGTCGTGGCCCAATGAAATTAAGAGGAAATGAAATCTATGGTGTAGTTGAAGCTTATCTAAGCATGGATCCATTGAATAAATCTAGATTGGTGACCTAACCTCATGGAAGACTACACTATGGTTTTGAAATATGAACAATAATTCCCACACCGCTATTACATCCGGTCAGGGATGCGAGGAAACCATTCAAACAACCAACGGAGCAGTAGAATGCAATGGCTATCAACCGCATCAATCATTACACCAACTATTGCAGTCAAGTTGGTGTATACTCTAGAAGAAATCTTAGTTGGTAATAGTAACTAGCCATTTGGAATAGTTTGGAATAGCGCATGTTGAAATGGTCCTTTCAGTTGCGAGGTTTGTGGCTGCATGGATTGTGTGAGAGACAGCGTAGGTGAGGGGGCTGGGTTATGGCATATGGGATCAAACAGCGTGGGATAGGGTGCTAGGTTTTTAGTTACCGTGGGCTGGAGCGTAGAGACAAAGGATTCGGTCTGCGTGGGTTGATAGGGAACATTACAAGAGGACAGAAGTTTTATTGTAAGAGCTGAGTTTGGACTGCGTGGGTGACAGTGTAGGTTTGGACTGCATGGGAGGATTGCTGAAACTTTTTCTAGACAGCATGGGTTGGATGGGCTGTAGCATGGAGACAAAGTATTTGGTCTGTGTGGGTTGAGTGGGACTGAGTTTGGACTGCATGGGGGACTGTGTTTTGGACTGTGTGGGAGGATTGCCACCGTGGGCTGGATCATGGAGCGTAAGGAATGTTTGGACTGCGTGGGATTACAGGTAGGTTGGTTATCGTATGAGCTGGGTTTATACTGCGTGGGGGACAGTGTAAGTTTGGACTGCGTGGGTTGAGGCATACGATTGCTGCAGCTTTGGTTATCGTATGAGCTGGGTTTATACTGCGTGGGGGACAGTAATAGTTTGGAATAGCGCATGTTGGAATGGTCCTTTCAGTTGCGAGGTTTGTGGATGCATGGATTGTGTGAGAGACAGCGTAGGTGAGGGGGCTGGGTTATGGCATATGGGATCAGATAGCGTGGGAGAGGTGTTGGGAATTTCTAGTGATTCCAAACAAAATGAACAGAAAAAAATGCTCTGTTTTTACCACAGGATCAAAAATTTGTTTGCTGGAGACAGAGATTTACACATGCACAAAGAACACTTGTAATCATTAAAAATACTGTTGTTACAAAATAAGATCTTCTTCTTCCTCCAACAGAGGGATTACACCAGTTCGGAAAAGAAATTTACTCTGTCTCTGCAACAGAGAGCAATACTCTGTTTCTCAAAAAAAATTAACACACTGTTGTGTAAAAAAAAACATATCATTCACTCGCTGCTGCATTACATTTCATATGCCTAAAAAAAACATTACCACAGCATTGTTGCGCATTCCCTTACATTGCAAGTTCAACAACAGAACATTACATTCGCACACACTGCATATTTGCCCTCTTTCATTACATATACGCTGTTGCGTTTTTTTTCATTACATATTCCAGAACCAAAAAAAAAACATTACACACATTGACTTTTTGTTTTACCTATGCCCTAAAACAAACTCCTGTGAGAATTAAAAAAAACAATAAAATTAAATTCTACCTACATTTACTGACCATGGTAAATTCATTAAATGTTTCAGCATGGCGATACATTCCTTTTATTATTAACCCTGTCATATGGCTGCTACGGAGGTCCTCACGATAATAAAACAAAGAAAAACATGTGCCTGCTACCACAAACCGTAGATCTAATCCGACGGCTGACGCTATTTCCCCAGAGGTCCCTTTCATCCGAAGTTTATGCGCCGGGGAAGAGTGGTTTTGTAAAGGACGGCTCATACACGTGGCAGCAGTTGATTGTGATCGCTGCCCTCGGAGGAAAAACCACAATCGGCAAAAGGCGGAGCGGGGAAACCATGGCGGTTTTGGCATTGCTGTTTAAAAGGCGGGTTCCGGAACAAAAACGCTGTTTGTAGTCGCTGCACGGTAGTTGGAATTAATATTTCAACACTCCCCTTTAATTTCAACTGCTGGGTTATCAGTCATACCCAGACATTTCCTCAAAAATTCAAAACTTTTCTGCCCCAATGGTTTGGTCAGAATATCAGCAACCTGCTCCTGAGTTCTGCAGTGTTGTAAAACAATTTCTCCATTGTTTACCAATTCCCTGATGTAATGAAACTTTGTGTCAATGTGTTTCATTCTCTTATGAAACACAACATTCTTGGATAATACAATAGCTGAGCTATTGTCACAAAAAATCACAGTTCATTTTGCTTTCTCTTGGCATAAACTCCTTAACATCCTTCTCATCCAAATTGCTTGACATGCTGCTGCTGTAGCTGCCACATATTCTACCTCTGCTATAGACAATGCTACAATAGGCTGTTTTTTAGAAGCCCATGAAATGGCTCCTGAACCCATGTGAAAAACATAACCGGATGTGCTTTTCCGATCATCTACACTTCCAGCCCAATCACTATCAGTGTATCCAATTAAATCTAAACATTCTGAAGTAGTATATAGAATGGCAAACCTATTAGTACCTTTAACATACCTCAGAATCCTTTTTGCTACCTGCCAATGTGCTTCTTTTGGCCTCTCCATGAATCTAGGAATTAAACTAACAGCATACATACATTATATCCGGCCTAGTTGCAGTAAAATACATGAGGCTGCCAACTATGCTCTTGTACAAACTAGGATCAAAATCCTTGTTGCTGTCCTCTTTGCTGAGTTTTAATCCCATCACTGTGGGAGTGTTTGCTGCTTTGCTCTCCTGCATATTGAATCTTTCCAACACTTCATTAACATATTTCGCCTGTGAGATAAAAATCCCATTTCCATTTTGTTCTACTTCTATTCCTAAGAAGTATCTCAACAAACCCATGTCAGTCATTTCAAATTTTTCTTTCATGACTGTTTTGAAATTTTCAATAAGGTATTCATCATTACTTGTGAAATAACATCATCAACATATAACACAACAATTAGTACTTTACCATCCTTTTCTTTGATGTAGAGGGTGGGTTCTCCCTCACACTTTTCAAATCCATTTTCCAGTAGATAGGAATCTATCCTATTGTACCACGCTCTTGGTGCTTGCTTCAGCCCATAAAGAGCTTTCTTCAATCTGCACACTTTGTGCTCTTGGCCTTTCTTTTCATAGCCTAGAGGTTGTTCAATGTAAACCTCTTCCATTAACAATCCATTTAGGAATGCTGACTTCACGTCCATTTGGTAAACTTTCCACTTATTTTGTGTTGCTATGGACAACAATGCTCTCACGGTTTCCATTCTTGCAATCGGTGCAAAATTTTTCTCATAATCTCTCCCATACTGCTACTTATATCCTTTGACAACCAGTCTTGCCTTGTGTCTTTCTATTTTGCCTTCATCATTACTCTTGGTCTTGTAGACCCATTTAACTCCAATGACTTCCTTTCCTTTTGGTAGTTCAACTAAATCCCATGTCTTGTTTCTTTCTATGGCATTGATCTCCTCATCCATAGCTTCTATCCATTTCCTATCTTTAATTGCTTCTTCGAAATGAACAGGGTCACCAAAATGACAATATAAAGCAAACAAAGAGTTCATACCTTCATTTGCTACCTCTTGTTCATAAATATCACTTAAATTTCTGAACTTCTTACCTCTTTCATTTGGTGTGCAAGTACTTGAAGAAGCACTTGAATTTCCTCCTTGTGGTGTGCTTGGAGAAGCACTTTCATTTCTCCTCAAGGGTGTCCCTTGCTGCCCTTGTGTTGGTGCTGTTGTTTGGGGATGTATTTCAACCATCTCCTCATCATCTTCATCATGTGACAAAGAGTTCTTAACATTCACTGTTTTATCTATGCTTCCATCCCAAGCTTCCTCCTTAATGAACTGAACATCTCTACTCACAATAAGCTTCTTGGTGGATGGGTTATACAACCTATAAGCTTTAGATTCCTCACTGTATCCAATGAAAATACATTTCTCCCCTTTGCTGTCTAGCTTCTTCCTTAGCTGATCTGGAATGTGTGCATAAGCCACACATCCAAAAACTTTCATGTGGGTGACTCCTTGCTTTGTCCCACTCCATGCTTCTTCCGGCACTCTATTCATGACTACTTTTGTAGGGCATCTATTCAAAATGTACGCTGCACAATGTACAGCTTCAGCCCAATAATCATTTGGCAAATGCTTTGCCTTTAACATACTCCTCGCCATATCCATGATTGTCCTATTCTTCCTTTCAACAACTCCATTTTGCTGCGGAGTGTACCTAGTGGTAAACTGCTTATGAATTCCATTTTCTCTACAAAAACGTAGAAATTCTTTGGAGATATACTCACCTCCTCTATCAGTTCTTAGAACTTTGATATGCAGCCCACTTTGGTTTTCTACAAGTGCTTTGAAATTGCAAAATTTTTCAAACACTTCACTTTTGTTCTTCAAAAAATAAACCCAAGTTTTTCTAGTAAAATCATAAATAAATGTTAGTATATAGTGGCTGCCTACAAGTGATGGAGTTTGCATCGGTCCACATAAATCTGAGTGGACAATCTCTAAGGGTGCTTTTGCCCTTATGCTTTTCCCAGATGGAAAAATTTCTCTATGTTGTTTCCCAAAGATACAACCTTCACAAAGGCTGTCTGGTTTCTCTATCAATGGTAATCCTCTTACCATTCCTTTTCTATTCAACAAGTTAAGACCTCCAAAGTTGAGATGTCCAAATCTCAAGTGCCACAACCAATTTTCATCCTTTGGTTCGCTTTGGAAAGCCTCTTATGTCACTGCTGCTATTTCTTCTCCATTCTTTAAATCTACTTTCATTCTAAGAGGGAACATCCTGTTCCTTGTCATCTTCACTTCAGCAATACATTGTTTGTTGGGCTTTTTATCCATGATGGTGCATACATCATTCACAAAGAAAACATTGTAACCCTTTTGAACAAGCTGTCCAATACTTAAGAGATTACATTTCATTCCAGGAACATAATAAACATCTGCTATGGTTTTCTTTTCACCTTTCTTTGTTAAGACATTTACCTCTCCTTTTCCCATAACAGAAACTTTATTATCAGTCCCTAGTGTGACTTGTGACTTCACATTCTGATCTAACATAGAAAACATGGCTATGTTTCCTGTCATATGGTTACTGCAACCGGAGTCTAGAAACCATACATCTTCACTCTTTTCTTCAGCCATATTACAAGCTAAGAACAAATTGTTTTGGCTGATATTTTCTTTAGTGAAATTTGCACTAGTTCTATTACTCATATCATGCTGCTTCTTCCTACATTCATTTGCATAATGCCCATATTTTTTACAATAGTGACATTGGACATTGGATTTATCATACCTTTGTCCTTGAGCATGATGTTGTCCACTTTGTTGACTGCTGCCTTGACCTTGGTTCTGATTTGGATTGCTGCCTCTTCCTTGAGCATTTGCTGGACTGTTTCTTCCACCTCTGTTTTGGCTTCTGCCTCTTCCTCTCTTGTTTCCTCTGCCTTGACCTCTTCCTCTTCCAAAGAACATCTGGGTCTTAAAGGCATGCTCTAGAGATGAGTTTTCATTTCTACTCAATCTCTGCTCATGTGTTATCAGTGATGCATGTAGTTCATCAACTGAGAAGTTTGTGAGATCCTTTGTCTCTTCTATGGTGGTGAAAATCACATCGAACCTTGAGGGTAAGATCCTCAATAGTTTCTCCACAATCCTCCTTTCTTCAAGAATCTCTCCATGATACCTTATCTGTGTGACCAGACCAATCACATGTGTGAAGAATGAGTCAATATTATCTGACTCCTTCATGCAGAGATTCTCAAAATCTCTCCTCAACAACTGTAGTTTTGCTGTCTTCACTTTCTCCATGCCTTGATAGGCTGTCTTGAGAGTTTGCCATGCTTCTTTGGATCTCTTAGCTGTTGCTATCCTTGGAAACACACTCTCATGCACTGCTTGATACAAGAAGTAGAGGGCTTTAGAATCCTTCTTCTTATTGCTCTTCAATAGATCTTTCCCTGCTTGAGTTAAATTATTAAACTCATTTTCATCTGCTGGTTCTTCAAAACCATCTTCAACTAATTCCCATAAGTCTTGGGAAGCAAGCAAAGCTTTCATAGTTATTGCCCAATAGTCATAGTTTTTCCCATTAAATTGTGGGAGCTAGGTATTACAGATACCCATGCTAGTGCTGGCTCCAGCCATTCTTGCACTCTTAACTATGCTTCAAAATACTTGACTGTGTATTTAAAAATAACTGACTGTATACCTTGGATTCTTTCTTGACTGAGTCTTCACTCTGCTGGAGAAGCTACTGCAACAAGAAATCCTTCCTTCAGCTTCTTTGACACCTTCAAAGAGCCTGGACAAGCTCTGATACCATGTTGGGAATTTCTGGTGATTCCAAACAAAATGAACAGAAAAAAATGCTCTGTTTTTACCACAGGATCAAAAATTTGTTTGTTGAAGACAGAGATTTACACATGCACAAAGAACACTTGTATTCATTAAAAATACTGTTGTTACAAAATAAGATCTTCTTCTTCCTCCAACAGAGGGATTACACCAGTTCCAAAAAGAAATTTACTTTGTCTCTGCAACAGAGAGAAATACTCTGTTTCTAAAAAAAAATTAACACACTACTATGTAAAAAAAACATATCATTCACTCGCTGCTGCGTTACATTTCATATGCCCAAAAAAAACATTACCACAGTGCTGCTGCGCATTCCCTTACATTGCAAGTTCAACAACAGAACATTACATTCGCACACACTGCATATTTTCCCTCTTTCATTACATATACGCTGCTACGTTTTTTTTTTCATTACATATTCTAGAACCAAAAAAAAACATTACACACATTGACTTTTTGTTTTACCTATACCCTAAAACAAACTCCTGTGAGAATTAAAAAAAAGCAATAAAATTAAATTCTACCTACATTTACTGACCATGGTAAATTCATTAAATGTTTCAACATGGCGATACATTCCTTTTTATTAATAACCCTGTCATATGGCTGCTACGGAGGTCCTCACGATAATAAAACAAAAAAAAACATGTGCCTGCTACCACAAACTGTAGATCTAATCCGGCGGCTGACGCTATTTCCCCGGAGGTCCCTTTCATCTGAAGTTTATGCGTCGGGGAAGAGTGGTTTTGTAAAGGATGGCTCATACACATGGCAGCAGTTGATTGTGATCGCTGCCCTCAGAGGAAAAACCACAATCGAAAAAAGGCGGAGCAGGGAAACCATGGCGGTTTTGGCATTGTTGTTTAAAAGGCGGGTTCCATAACAAAAACGTTGTTTGCAATCGCTGCACGGCAGTTGGAATTAATATTTCAACAAGAGGGTGTTGGGTTTTTAGTTACGTGGGCTGGAGCGTAGAGACACAGGATTCGGTCTGCGTGGGTTGATTGGGAACATTACAGGAAGACAAAAGTTTTATTGTAAGAGTTGAGTTTGGAGTGTGTGGGAGGATTGCTGAAGCTTTGTCTAGACAGTGTGGGTTGGATAGGCTGTAGCATGGAGACAAAGTATTCGGTCTGCGTGGGTTGAGTCGGACTGAGTTTGGACTATGTGGGGGACAGTGTTTTGGACTGCATGGGAGGATTGCTACCGTGGGCTGGATCATGGAGCGTAAGGAATGTTTGGACTGCGTGGGATTACAGGTAGGTTGGTTATCGTATGAGCTGGGTTTATACTGCGTGGGGGCCAATGTAAGTTTGGACTGCGTGGGTTGAGGCATATGATTGTTGTAGCTTTGGTTATCGTATGAGCTGGATTTATACTGCGTGGGGGACAGTGTAAGTTTGGACTGCGTGGGTTGAGGCATACGATTGTTGTAGCTTTGTCTGGAATGCGTGGTGTGGGGTGTGAGTTGAGAGGACTGCGAGGGGGGTGGGTTGTATTCGCTGAGGGATGTTTTCTGAATGAAGGTAGAGAGCGTGTTGTTATGTGTTGAGTTTGTTGTTGGGTCTGTTATCACTCAAGTTGTTCCCTGCCTCCTGAAGGGAATATGGCCGAGGTAACCACTAACCAATCTTTTAGCTGCAGGTTCTAGCCTACCTGCAACCAGAGAGGGCTCTCTCTTTTTAATTTAACTTGGTTTTTGGAGTATTGTAGGCTAGTTATGATGCACAGGGTTTTGTTTTAAGTTTGTTGGATGGTGATTTCAGGCAGAGCTGGGATGCAACTCCAAAACAGTCTATACTATTGGGCAATGGAGTCAATGATGGTGTACCGCTGAAAGTGTTTTCTTGGGTAAATGGTAATGCTACAGAGCGAGATAGGCAGTCTTGGAACAATTTTCAAATATGGAAATAAATCAAATGAAGTCAGGAAATGAAAGGCAATCAAGAATCTTTCATTATGCTGGCAGAGGGAAAGTGCATGAATATTATCCAGGAGCAATTAAGAATTCCTAAACAATATTCAAAATGAAGGAATTAGTGCAAACATGAGCAATTAAGAATTCATATTTATGACTAATTCTGAAGAAAACATAATTAGTAGCAGAGATTGAACACAGGGTGCATTTAAACAAATCCTGGGTTATTCTTCTTCTCTGTTACCAAGATTGTGGAACATATATGAAATTTGCAAACACAGAAAACATAAAACACAGTTTAGAATAACTTATTGATCCATAAAATGACACAAGAATTCTGTAGCAGGTCCCTAGAACATCAAATCCACATCTAGACGGTCAGCAACAGTGAACTTCAACAGCTTTTGTATTAAAACAATCTCAAAATTTACAGCGCAGTCCAAAGAGAAAATCACCAACCCCAAATACATATTATGGGGAGGTATTTATACAAAAAAGCGGACACAAAATATCATGAAGATAAGTCTTGAACTGATAACTTCCTTTACCAACTCTTAAGAAGCAGTAAATGAGGGAATAAATGCTGCAGTAAATATGAATGTGCTAGCTGTCCAATTTGTCAGAGGTATTTTGACTTTTTGGGCTGAGTGAGTCGGTTGGTCACTGCGCATTGATTCTGCATCTGCTTCCTTGATGTTGCTATGTTGCTTGTCGCTATCTTGGCCTTGTCATCGGTGCTTGATTTCTTTGCATTAACGAGCTGTAGTCACCATTCCATTTCTGCTTTATGCTGTTTTTTATTCTTTGACAGGTGGACCGTGTCTCTGTATTTGCTGACCTGTAGCTGACCAAAAAGAAAAAATAAACATAATTACCTGAGCAATGTCTCTAGCATTCCTTTCCACCAATCTTCTGTAGGCAACTAATGTCTTTGTATCTTTATCAGTGTTTCATCAGCTTCAGTGTATCTATAAAAGTTGGGCTGGACTTCAAAGAGATTATTTATCTCATGTTTAATGTAGAACAGATTTTCTAGTTTGTCATAAAGACTCTGTCCAAAGGGAGGCCATGTTTCTTCTGAGGTGCTTGAGGATGCTGTAATTTGATTGGAGGCATAGTTATTTACCCTGTTGGCATATTGCTCATGTGATAGCAGTCTTCTAGCGCTGGTTAATAAACTGGGTAGCCCTCTGCTCTATAATGATGCAAACTTTATTCTGAAGTCATTTACCTCTACCTGCATTTCTTGGCATTTTCTTTCCAGAGTCTGCACAAAATTCCTTAGGGTCAGCACCCTTTTCACTAGTAAGATGGTATCTATCCTGTTCCTGATACCTATTGCTGCCAACTGCTCTTTGGTATGAGTGTTCAGAAATTGAATCATTCTATTGGCTTGCTCAAGCATATTTCCTAATGATGCTCTAGCCTTTTGATTTTCAAATTGAGCTAAGCCTATCAATTCCATTTGCTCATGTATAGTTTCAATTGATTGCCATTGGTCAGTAATGGATTGGCCAATTTTGGCCCACAAAATTTTCTTGACTTCATCTAGAGTCTTATCAAGAGTAAGCTCCTTCTCCAGCTCCTTTATTCTTTTCTCCAAGGTTTTTACTTCCCTTATCTTCTCTGCTACATCCATCTTTGATTTGTCATATCTTACCTCAATTTTGGCCTCTTTCAATTCTGCCATCTGTACTTCCAGAGCCTTTATTTCTTTCATCATCTCCTCCATACTCAGGCTGGCCTCTTGCTGTAGTTGTTGCTGAAACTACTGCTGAAGTCGAGGCTGGAGTTGAGGTATCTGCTATTGATGTTGGATCAGTAGGGGGGACTGTTGTGGTGACCGTAGGAGGAGCAGCTATAAGAATGTGAGTTGTTTGAACTGGTTGAGAGGCCAACTCTCCCTGTCTCCCTTGTAGTGATGCCTCCAAGGCACTCTCTGTTTCTATCAGTCTTTTATGCATCCTCATAAGCAAAGTAACTACATCCTCCTCTTCTTTTTGTTGTGCCACCTTTGTAGTTTAAGGACGTATTGTAGCTGGCAGCCTGAGTTGTCTTCTGAGGGATGCTATGTCTTCCTCTTTCTTCTTGATCAAGGCCTGAATGCCCTTACGATCCTTGGGATCATGTCCCAATTCTATAATAATCTCCTCCAAGGATTTGATTCTATTATCCTTAGCCATTGAGGAGGCTTTCTTTAATTCCAGTTGGGCAGAAGTATTGTGCAATGAATTTTGCAATCTATGAGCCAATAATGTTTTGTCTGCCAAGGTAGAATATACCATTTCGCCGGTTTGTTTGTGCAATTCAATCTGGTCCATTGGATGGATGTCTTTGGAGAGAACTTCCAGATTGGTCCTGATATAGTCAGCAGCTGATTGTGGTTGCTGCGTTGTAGGTCTAAAATGACTGAGGGTCATTTTACCTTCCTGGATATCATAGGCTGCCATTAGCCTTTACTGATTAGTGGGAGCCATTCTTAGCAATTGGTTATAGAGCTGGAACCTTACTGGCTCATTTCTGGCCTTGATATCAGTGAATTCCTTCTTGATGTCAGAACCATGTCTGCTCTGTTGCCTGGTGGATGTAACCTCCACACCTTGTTGTCTTTCTTGCTCTGGCTGAAAGGAGCTAGCTGATGTTTCCATACTTGGGGGAACTTGCTGTTCAGTTGGCCCCTCTGGAAATTCTTCTTCTGAATAAGGATTTAATCTTTGTCTCTTTTCTCCTTGCTGATCTGTAGATGCCCCTGTGGGTGTCTCTTCCTGTCTATCCCTTTTCTTGGCCCTTTCCTCATTAAGAGGAGTCTGTAACACAGGGATTTCAGTCACCTTTGCTTGTGTTGAAGGGTCTTGCCCTTGGCTTTGTTCATCTGTTGAAACTGGTCGGTCTGCCATTGTCTCTTGCTGCTCTAAATGTTGTACCTGCTGCTCTGAATGCTGCACCTCTTTTCCTTTAGATGTCCCTGTTGGTGGAGCACTTTCTTGGGCAGGCTGTTGGGAAGCCGTGGCAGATGAGGTGCCTTCTCCAAGGTGCCGAGGACCTGTGAAAAACACTTGTCCAAAAGATTCCAGGTCAACTGATTTTTCAAGGTTTTTGATTGCTTTTTCTATTATCTCTTCTTCAGTTAGCTCTTCCACTAGTGTGCCCTATACCCATTCCTGTTGATTGGAATATTGTTCAATTTCAGGGATTCTTTGGTGCACATACCCTGTGAGCTTGTTTTTAACTCTTCTAAAGCCTATAAAATGTTCAGGGTCATATGGTGCCCAATGGAAACTTAGTTTGAGCTTAAGTTTCTCTCTCAGAATAGTGTCAGCATCCTTCCATGCTTCTTCCCTTTTATTAAATATAAAGGGGCCCAATTGGTGTCTTATTTTAAGCTGTGCCTTTTTCCTAGCACCATACAAGTGAGTTAGATCTGCACTGTTGAACTGCCGATAATACTCCAAGGCAAAGAGTCTCATGGGGACATATTTTGGTAGTTTGTAAGGGGCTAATTCGCAGCCATAAATCCTTATTACAGTGTGGTTTTGGTAGTAGTACCAGTCACCAATGCTGTATTCTTTTGAGAGATGTAGGATTCTCTGCATTTCAGCAGTGAGCCTGGGAGGAGGATCTGCTGACAATAAGCAAGTGGCTGGATAGACAAAAAGGTCAATGAACTCACAGTAGGTGTATGGGGAGAAATTAACATGATGGAACACTGAGGACCAAAATATCACAGACCTTCGCTCCCCCCTAGCATCCAATTTTTTAAGGAAGACCGGGAAACTATCAGACTGATAGTACAACAACAAATGATATATATATGCAGTGTATTTGAACACCCTTTCTCTCTCCAAATTCATGAACTGCTCATGAATTTTGTTGGCTATGTAGGTAGCATAGTCATACTTGATAGCAGGGGGTTGTCCTGGAGAAAAGGTAGACATCAAAGCGAAGACAGTCTCATCCACAATTTCACTTGTTCTGAATCCCAGGATGTAGGAAATCATGTCTATGAGCATTTTTCTCTTCTGAGTAAACCAGGCATGATGATAGGGAATTTTGTATTTGGAGTGACATTCTGGAGGCATAAAAATCTTGGCAATACGGTCAATTTCTGTAGAGGACAACTTTGAGGCTTGATCCAGCAATTGTTTCATGGAAAGAGGAACCAAAGGCTGAGTTGGCTTGAATTGCAACATCTCATTTATGGACTGAGGGGTAATATAAAAGAGGACATTTCCAGCAGGGTCCATTACTGCCCTTTAAGAAGGCTCATAATTAGCATAACACTGATGGATAAGGTCAGGGAAGACATTGACTGAAGGCAGGTAGTATATAGGCATGTTGGATTCCCATATTCCAAATAGGTCAGCTTTGTTTCTGAAGTTATTCCTTATTTCACAGAAAGCCTGAAGGTGAGGCTTGTCTCCCTCCATATCATCAATTTGATAGTCTCTGTCAGCAAGAGGTATCCACTCTAACTCTTTATGAGGTGCATTTAATGGTGCAATATTCAGGGCCACTGGAGCCTCCATGATTGACTGTGATTATAGTTGGATTTGGTCTATGTTTCAACAGGAAACAGAGTCCTGATAGTGAATTTTTTGACAAGGACTTTACAATTTGAGTTCTGTGTGAAAGTGGCCCTGCTGAGTAGAACTCAATGGGAATAGAGAGTATGCAGGGTTATTCAACAAGGAAACTTGAAAAACGTGGAGAGAGTGGGGATTTTACAGGTTTTTTGGTGGTTTTACAGGCGAACAGGAGCTGGATTTCGAGCTTTAATGGGCAATTTGCAGAGGGTCACAGAATTGGCGGATTTTGCTCATCAGTATAGCTACACAGTGAGGCAGAGTAGAGGAGCTTGCGGACGACAATGTTTTTGAGTTGAATTTAGCTGTATTGGTGATCTTTTGCAGAGAAATTATGAAAAAACAGGGTTTATGGGCGTTCCCTGGTAAATACCTGTTTATTCGAGGCTTTGTTGTGGA
Source organism: Pinus tabuliformis (assembly GCA_031772625.1). NCBI lineage: Eukaryota > Viridiplantae > Streptophyta > Pinopsida > Pinales > Pinaceae > Pinus > Pinus tabuliformis. The sequence goes on from CM062804.1 coordinate 1,576,584,297, forward strand.
ATGCAGTTGCAGGTAGAGCCGAGGAGGTCGGGTTTGTAGGTCGAATACGCCTAGGTGGCAGACTGGGATGTCAATGGCAGATTGGACGTAAATCTCATGCATAGACTTTTACCATTGGTCGCATAAAAACAAACGAAAACATCACTTTCGTGGGTTTTTAATGAAAATTTGTGGTTTTTCGGACTTTTGGCGCTTTTTGTGCTGACGTGGCATGACGTCACCCTGTCTTGTGGCATGGTACAGAGGGTAACGTGGCAGCTGATGCGGATGGGTGACAGGGCGGCCACGGCGGATTGTACAGCAGCGCGGGCGTTGGCATGGTGTATGACATGGGCGACGGGGAGGACGAGCGGTAAGCGGTTTCCATTGGACCGCTTTTGGTATGGGGGCGATTTGTGTCAGTGCAGGCCCGATGCAATAGAAACGGGCCACGCGTCCCTGCGTACAGCGGCAAAACCGCTTTCTATCAGGCGCTAACCCTCGTACAATGGGGCGGCTCCAATATCAACGTGGGCTGTCGGATCTGACGGGCGCAATCCAACGGCTGAGGGATGCACAAGTGCTAGTATGATACGGCGTGGGGACCCGCCCATATATTTAATATTGTATAATGATGCGGGGGTTTAGAACTATGTTTATATGGGTTTTATGTGTTCGGCGCCGGTGGTTATGGTTATTCGTTTAACCAAATATCAAACGAAACCCAATATATATAAGCGCGGAGGGTAAGAAGGTATGGTTTATGTGGGAGGGTTAGCACGGTTGTTTATTTAACCTGGCATTAAATAAACCCCAAGGTCTATGGACGCGGAAGGGCTAATATAAAGTCCCAAATGAACTTAATATTTCCCAAAAACTGCATTGTATGGCTATAATTGCCAAGGAAGGGGTATTATGTATTTTTTGGGTTTTTATATAGTTTTTTGTAAAAATAGGGGAGGGAAGATGATTTAGGGAGCTAAATAATAAAGTTAGATGTTAATATGACTTTATGGAATGAGACTGCATGAACAAATGCTAAGTTTATAAAGTGAAAACTTAGACATAAGAAAATGAAAGGAGTATGGAATGATGATTTTTACACAAGAAATGTGGCTTCTTTTCATTAAGTAAACTCAGAGTTTGACTTAGCATTTCTCATAAAATGAAGTGAAAGCAGGACTATTGGGCAGATCCCAAGGTCCTTGAGGGGATGTTAGTAAATGATTTTTGGGGAATAAGAGGAAATTAGTCATGCTTCCATTGTTATGCAACCAAAAAACTGCCATGGTACCAATGTCATTGATGAGATGAGCCTTTCTTGACAAGACAAAAAGTGATCGTAAACTTGCTTCTGCAACCTCAAACTGCCTACCCGGCCTAATACACCTAGCATTTTTTCTTCCTTTGGATTGGGTACATTTGGACTAGCAAACCCTGATTGTCCTCTTTTCTTTTGACTGCCCTCCTATCTAAGTCTACCCTTATCTCTTCCAAGGGCCCAGATTAAGCAGTTGAGCTCCTTATTTTCTCTATCTATGTAGTCATCTACAAAGCTTGAACTGTTTGGACAGATATTCTTTCTCTATTCTACAACAAGCAATTTAAACATGGAATGGTCCAGATTGAACTGTTGGGCCATCCATCAAGTGTGATAAACAACAATATTTTCACATTGTGAACTTGCAAAATAAGATAGCAATGGCATTTTGACTGGCCACTTTCCTGGTCTTTTGGTTTGGGGTTCATTTCTATCATTTTTTTTTACCAATTTACTCTTTTTGCCCTTTGATTTTTCTTTTAGGGCATACCCTCTTTACATCTTTTAATTTTCTTTATGTGTATACAAAATATGGAACTCTTGTAGTATGGAAAGGATGATCATATTTGGCACTTCCATAGTCAATCATGAAAAATGAAACCTATTGGTATAGGAACCTAACAGGGTCTGTTGAGGGTGGGTATTCAGAGTTTTCCATAGATTTATTATTGTTATTGATATTAAGATTATGATTGACCAGGGATTTTAATGAGGAAATTTGTGAAGTGTTGATTTTAGAGAGTTGTATTTAGATACATTTTGGAGAGCTGCTTTTTTGTCCAAGAGTTTGGAAAATTTTTGAGTTTGTTTAGTGATTGTAAGTTGTTCTAGTCTACCATCTTTTAATGCCGAAGCTGATTCAATTAGTACCCATAACTCTGGTTTGATTGAATTAGCTAACTTAGTATGAAAATCAAAAGTTTTTTGGGATAAAGTGTTGAGTTCATACTTGGTTTTTCGGATTTCGCTTCGAATAGGAGCAATGTTGGCTTTGATGAATATTTGATTATTGTGCTGGCTTCTCAGAGAATGATTGATAGTGGCAAAAGTAGGAATAATTGTTGAATCTCTGCACCTCTTTAAGAATGTAAGGTCAGTCTTCTTTTTCGTTAAGAGCAATCTGTGTCGTTAAAATCTGCGAACTTCTTTCAATATCTCCCTTCCGTATTGGGTGATTATTTTGTCTTTGAGGTTTCTACGAGTTTCATGATTTTGTAGACTTTCTTTCGGATTCATCGCATTAGGTTTCTTTATAATCCACGTTTCGAACCAGCAACGATGGTTCATCTTCAGGATGTGAAAGATTGTTAAAACACTAGTCTTTATTTTTCAAATATATATAGAGGTGTATGAGATGTTTCGCAGACAATTATTAGTATTTGTTAATTATAATTTTAATTGTTTTATTATATTCTGTCAATTTTGATTTTATTTGTTATTTTTTTTTTTAATTATAAATTGTCATTTTTATTAGGGTTATGGTTATATTCACTCCATTTATTTTAAACATTATGTATTTTAATTATATTTATTTTTGAATTACTATTGTAATTATTAATTTGATTATTTTAATTCTTTAATTTTATTAATGATTTATTTTAATTATGTTAATTATATTACTTTTTAATTAATTACTAATTTTTAATGTTCTAATCTTATTTGTTTTAATTCATTTATTAATTATTTATTAATTGTTACTACTTTTTTGTTTATATTGTTTTTAATCATGTTGAATATTAATTAGAATGAATATTTATGTTTTATTGTTCATGGTCATATTAATTAATTTTGTATTAACCTTATCGTATTTTAATTATATTTATTTTGATTAATTTTATAATTATTTATTTAATTATAATTATTTTACTTTTAATTTTTGATTATATTTATTTTAATTAATTGTTAATTTTGATTGTTTTAAATATAATTATTTTAATTAATTATCTATTGATAGTATATATTCTACTTATTTTAATTATAACGGATTAGGTCCTTTATGTTTGTTCTAGGTTGACTAGAGGAGGATTATAGTAAGGTGGGGGTTGATTTGGATGAAAGTATTGGGATCCAGTTTTCACCTATGGTCCATCCGTCATCTCTATTGAGGTTATTAGGGTGTTTGCTAATTTCTATGGCTTCTCTGAATTTCCTTATGAAGTAGTGTTCACTTCTAGCTAAGATACGGGTGTCTTCTATATAGATTTGGTGTTTAGTTTTATCAGAATGTTCAGCTAGTGCCGAGGATTTGGAATGATTGTGTTTGATGTCAGCTGCGTGTTCTTGGATTCTTGTGTTGAAAGATCTTCCAGTCTCACCTACATAGGGTTTGCCGCATGAGCAGGGGACTAAGTAGACCCCTTTATGGCATTTAGGATCGATTTTGTCTTTGACTGGATTAAGGCAGTTACGGATAGTGTTTAAGGGTTTGAAAGTGGTTAGAATTCCATTATTTTTCAAGATGCGGGAGATTTTTTCTGTAGTTCCTAGAATGTAAGGGAGGTTGAATTTTCCTATTATGTTATCAAAGTTTTTATTTTTGTTAGGTCGAGTTTTTGCCTTATTTATGGCTTTGATGGCTTGATGTTTGCTGTATCTGTTTTTTAGGAAAACTTTAATAAGGTGTTCTATTTCTTTTTCTAGGTGTTCCTTGTCAGAGATTCTAAGGGCTCTGGTTGCTAACGTGTTGAGGACTCCTAGTTTATGGGTAGGGTGATGATGCGAGGAGGCATGTAAATATTGTTCAGTGTGAGTCCTTTTTCTATATACCTGGTGGGATATAGAGCCATCATCATTTCTAGTGATGAGGATATCAAGGAAGGGGAGGCTTTTGTTGACCTTAATTTCCATAGTGAATTTTATGGAAGGGGATAAACTATTTAGATGTTGTTTGAAGGTTTCTAGGGTTTCTCTTCCATGAAGCCATATGATGAATGTGTCATCTACATATCTTTTCCACAGTTTAAGTTTTAGGGGTACGGTCATGAGGGATCTATTTTCAAAGTCCTCCATAAATAAATTGGCAATAATAGGGGATAGAGGTGACCCCATGGCCACTCCACAGGTCTGTTCATAAATATCTTCCATGAAGCTGAAAAAAGTTGACCTTAGGAAAATTTCTCTGAGCTTTGATGTGTCTGGATCTGTGAGTTTGCATATGACCTCCATGGCATCATTAATGGGGACATTGGTATATAGTGAGGTGACATCAAAACTAACCAAAATGTCATTTTGATCAAGTTTGATGTTCTTGATTTCTTCAATGAATTGGGTTGAGTCTTTGACAAAAGAGTTTGTGTTTCCCACTAGCGGTTTAAGTTTCTTGGCTAGGTGTTTTGCTAGATGGTATGTAGGTCCATTAATCGTGTTTACTATTGGTCTGAGAGGAATGTCTTCCTTGTGAATTTTTGGGGCTCCATAGATTCTTGGTGTGTAAGGATTGTTAACTATGAGATTTTTGTTGTCTTGTATCTTACTGGTTTTGATTAGGTTGCATACTTTTTTGGAGACCTTGTTTAATGGGTTTTTGTTTAGTTTTCTGTAGCAGCCACTGTTATTTAAGTGATCTAGCATTTTTGCTATGTAGTCACTTTTGTTCATGATAACGGTGGCTCCTCCTTTGTCTGCTTTCAACACTACAATATTAGGGTTGGAGTTCAAGGTTTTGAGAGCTAGATACTCTTGTTTGCTGACATTGCTTCTGGGGGTTTTGCTTTCCTAAGGGTTATGGAGCAGTCCTGTCTGATTTGTTCTTTTATGTTGTCAGGAAGGTTTTTGATACCATATTCAATATTGCATAAAATGTCTTCAACAGGGATCTTGTTAGGTGTGATGGAGAAATTTAATCCTTTTCTTAATAAGTTTAGGGTGTGTTCGTTTAGTTGGAGGTCGGATAGATTTATGACCAGAATGTCTTTGTTATCATTAGGTTTATTATTATTATTGTTATGTGTCCCAGGTTCACTATTATTATCTTGTTTCTTGTGTTTGTGTGTAGGTTGGAATAGCGCATGTTGGAATGGTCCTTTCAGTTGCGAGGCTTGTGGCTGCATGAATTGTGTGAGAGATAGCGTAGGTGAGGGGGCTGGGTTATGGCATATGGGATTAGACAGCGTGGGAGAGGGTGCTGGGTTTTTTAGTTACCCTGCGCTGGAGCGTAGAGACAAAGGATTTGGTCTGCTTGGGTTGATTGGGAACATTACAGGAGGACAGAAGTTTTATTGTAAGAGCTGAGTTTGGACTGCGTGGGTGACAATGTAGGTTTGGACTACATGGGAGGATTGTTAAAGCTTTGTCTAGACAATGTGGGTTGGATGGGCTGTAGCGTGGAGACAAAGTATTCGGTCTGCGTGGGTTCAGTGGGACTGAGTTTGGACTGCATGGGGGATAGTGTGTTGGACTGCGTGGGAGGATTGCTACCGTGGGCTGGATCATGGAGCGTAAGGAATGTTTGGACTGCGTGGGATTACAGGTAGGTTGGTTATCATATGAGCTGGGTTTATACCACGTGGGGGACAGTGTAAGTTTGGACTACGTGGGTTGAGGCATACGATTGTTGTAGCTTTGTTTAGAATGCGTGGTGCGGGGTGTGAGTTGAGAGGACTGCGAGGGGGGTGGGTTGTATTCGCTGAGGGATGTTTTCTGAATGGAGGTAGAGAGCGTGTTGTTATGAGTTGAGTTTGTTGTTGGGTCTGTTGAGGGTGGGTATTCAGAGTTTTCCATAGATTTATTATTGTTATTGATATTAAGATTATGATTAACCAGGGATTTTAATGAGGAAAATTGTGAAGTGTTGATTTTAGAATGAGAGTTGTATTTAGATACATTTTGGAGAGCTACTTTTTTGTCCAGGAGTTTGGAGAATTTTTGAGTTTTTTTAGTGATTGTAAGTTGTTCCGGTCTACCAGCTTTTAATGCCGAAGTTGATTCAATTAGTACCCATGAACAATAACCATTCGAAGCTAATTAATTAATATGACCATGAACAATAAAACAGAAATATTCATTCTAATTAATATTCAACATGATTAAAAACAATATAAACAAAAAAGTAGGAACAATTAATAAATAATTAATAAAAGAATTAAAACAAATAAGATTAGAATATTAAAAATTAATAATTAATTAAAAAGTAATATAATTAACATAATTACAATAAATCATTAATAAAATTAAAGAATTAAAATAGTCAAAATAATTAATTAAAATAATCAAAACAAATAATTAATTAAAATAAATTAAAACAAATAGTATTACCCGAAAAAATTAATAATTAATTAAAAGTAATATAATGAACATAATTAAAATAAATCATTAATAAAATTAAACTATTAAAATAATCAAATTAATAATTACAAAATATAATTAAAATATATAATGTTTAAAATAAATAGAGTGAATATAACCATAACCCTAATAAAAATGACAATTTCTAATAAATAAAAAAAATTCACAAATAAAATCAAAATTGACAGAATATAATAAAACAATTAAAATTATAATTAACAAATACTAATAATTGTCGGCTAAACATCTCATACACCTCTATATATATTTGAAAAATAAGATCAGTCTTTTAACAATCTTTCACATCCTGAAGATGAACCATCGTTGCTGGTTCGAAACGTCGATTATAAAGAAACCTAATGCGATGAATCCGGAAGAAAGTCTACAAAATCATGAAACTCGTAGAAACCTCAAAGACAAAAAAAAAAAATGTCAATGTTAAACTAATATGAAATTTGGACGAAGAATCCCCATTGGGGATGTTATCTAATATCCAATTACTAAGAGAAGGCATGATTGCCATGCCAAGATAGGGAATGGAGAGTGGGCTGGCGAACTTAGATCGCAATTCCATACCCGACACCTAATTTCTCCATCACACTGCGTGACAATTGTCTCGTTCTCAGGATGTTGGTCTATCAATTGGGTCTTGTTGTTATAAATGCGAGTAGGTGGATGATTTTATGGAGTACGATATACCATTTTTCCTCAAGGATTATCACACTGCAATAGATATGGTTTGGTTCTTGCTGGAACGATTGGCCGAGCTCCTGGGGATCTTGACATTCAAATCTGCGAGCTCATTGATGAGAGCATGATTTCTAGGAGGTTTGGGATTTTGTAGAGAGTGCCAAACATGAAAAATGTCCCTCCCTGTTGGCTTATATGGGCCTGACCCAGGTTCAGAGGTGATTTAGCCAAACAAATCTCGGTACTACTGGCCCTTTCGGCACCAGTCCGCGGAGTGCGGACTGAGGTCTCACCCGAAGTAGTATGGGAGGGTGCTAGAACTAGGTTATCACACCCTGGGGATGTTTGATGGTATCCAATGGTCTGCGGTTTGACCATGTGCACACGTCGCTATGTGCATCTATTAGTCCTTCGCAACTTGTGATGTTGCCTTCACGCAGCCCTACTTGGGGCGCGATCCGTATTATTACCCAAGTTCCTTACTATTAACCTGTTATTAGTCAGTTAGTTAGCTTATCTGTGTAAGTCTACAGATAATTAACAGTATATCCAGCATTCATATAAGGACGCGCGATAAACAAAACAATATAATTGCACAGAACGTATTACAAAAGCAAATACACAACAATTGGAGTCAACTTCTCTTTATTATTCTTTGTTCAAGGTTACAGACTCGACACCGCCCTGCGCACTCAGCTATAGGGCCCGCGCACTCAGCTGTGGACTCTACTAGGCCTCTGCGCACTCAGTTACAGAGCCTCTTCCTACTACTACAACCCAAAGCACTTAGACTCTTACTCTATGCTCGAACCATTCGTACTCATCTATCTTTTCTCTTCGCTCTCTTTACAACTTAGAGCCTCGCTCATTTTATACAATCCCATGGTCCGCGGACCATGGGTAGGCCAAAATGACATTACATTACATTACAAAACTTAGGGCGGACAACCCTATGGCTCAACCTATACTTCACGTTCTGCACCCGCAATTCGCAGAGTCTTACAATACATTTGACCCAAAACTTGGGCTTTGAGCCCCAAAACATGTTGTGGGGGGATCCAATGCCCAACAAACCCCCAACACAAACATTGTGACTCGCCCTCTAGTCACTCTATCAGCGTGGCGATCTTAGCGTGGAGTCCCTCCAACTGGTCCCGAATTCTCTTGGTGTCCGCAGCGCACTAAGCTGCTGCTTGCTAAACTTGCTGCATCCTCTCTTCTGAGACCTCTGTCGTGATACCTTACATCTGTGTATGCTTTCCTTGAATCTATGCAAGATTTCCTTCAATATCCGCCGTGATTTTGAAAGCTTCATCAATCCACGACTGGACGCGCGCTTTTAGAACTGTGTCTTTGTGGCGTGTCTCATCCACCTGCTCGTTTAAAGCCTTGGCCTGCTGCATCCTTGCAAGCTGCTAAGTAAGGACTACTATCTGCATAGTCCCTCTAATGTTGTCATATTGTTGCTAGAGTTCGCGTGCCTCGGTCTCCAGCCGCTGAATGTTGGGGTCCTCCTGCAAAGTAGTGAGGACCTCCAACGCCTTCTCCAACATGCCGGTACAGTCACGCACTGCACCTCCAATCTCTTATATCCCTGTTGCAATAGCACTAGCACACTGTTCTCTGACTTCCGGGGGAGTGGAAGGCTGCGCCTTCAACCGCAACTCGACGATCTGGAGATTCAGCTCCAGCTGCACCCTTGTTGTCTCTTCTCTCGCGTTGCGGACTCCACTTGCCAAACTGTGGATCCGCACTTCTACCGGTAGATCTGTTGCAATAGCTAGATCTGGGACGCGCCGGCAAGCATCATCTACTGTGTGCACCAAATGTTGATTCTGCGACACCAACTCGTCGCGCTGCAAGCTAAGCTATTCTATATTAATCTTCTACTCGCTCAGAACCTGGATTGCGCAGCTCTCTCTAGCGCGGAGTTCTGCTGTTATCCCATCCTGCAGCTGATAAAGTGTGTCGCGGGGAAGGGCAACCAAGTTAAGGCCAATTCCTTTCATTGTATTAAGCGTCACCCTATCCATTGTGCTCTCCGAGACTAGTGCTCCCTTTGGTAAGGTTATCATATTGGCCATCTTCGTGTGGAGCATATGTTCTGATGCTGTCATGCCTACTGCGATGTGGGTAGACAAGGTACCCTCCTACTGGGGTCACACCTGTAATTCCTATAGCTGCACCTTTAGTGCCCCCAACATAGTCTGCTTCTCCGACATGACTTCTTGGAGTGCTTCCTTGATGACAACGCGAACTATCTCGCCGATGTCGTAGAGGTCACCTTTTGTTAACGTGATTGAGTCGATGGCCAATTTGGAGGCCTTGACCTTTTTACGTGGACCCGATCTCTCCATGACACGTGGCCTTTTGAGTTGGGTGGAAGTTATGCTTGGGTTCGTGCCCTCTCCTGCAAGGTCTGTGTCGACTGTCTCCTATCCTGTAGACAATTCCTGACCCTCCTCGACCTATGTTGTTGTGGCCCCTGCTGTCTGCATTTCTGTTGCTGCTTCAAGCAACCTTTGTTTGCTCCACAGCGACCTGTGCTGCCTGGTGGACTGTCCTTACCTCTATTGCCGCTTTTTCGTTGCACCTCTTCTCAACCAGTTATGTGACACGCAACTTGGCCTCCTCCTTTCTTTTCTCTGCTGCTAAATCTGAGGTGCACCACTCAAGAGGCCATGTCTCTAACACTGTAAAAATTGCATCATCCATGGCGATGAATGGGAGCTTGGTCCACTGTTGCATTGGATCTTTCCGTGCCCTAATGTAGATATTGCGCATGTTCGCCTTGAAATCTGCAAAACTCTGTAGACTGTTGTGCACTGTGGGGGACAGGCGTGACCGCCTATTGATCCACATGCAAATGCTCGCCTCCATGAGCACCTAGAAAACCTTTGTATCGAAAATCCGCTTTGCGTCCTTGGTAGCCCAGAGCGACAGGTACTTCACGGCCTCGGGTAAGTCACGCTCAATGTCCGGGAATTGACTGTCCTCAGGTAGTTCACCTACAACTAGCAAGATGGACAAGAGCAACCATGCATAGTGGAAGGGCCTCCTTGCAATTAATAAAAAGTTCTTCACAGAGGAACTCGGCCCAGTTGAACTAGACCCCCTCTGCGCATTGTTCGGCCAACGCAATCACCGGCACTGGTACTTCATTGGCACAACATTTTATCATTACCTTGCCGGCCAGGAGTTTGGTGGCCACGTGCACCCCTTTATCCTTGATGCTAGTGATGGCATAACTCCTCTTTTTCTTTTCCATCTTGTATTTGGCCTTCATGTCTTCCGCGAGGGCCAAATCATCGCTTTTTCCTACTATCGTCACGAGGCCTTTTCCCTTACAAGGAAGCCAGGAAATTCTATGGATGAGAGCTGCCATGATGGGAATAGGCTCCTCCAGCCATACGTACCCATCATGAACCAAGAAAAATAGCTGCCTGATGATGAAAATGGTGATGGGAGCAAGGTGAAAGTGTTGTATCCATAGTAGATGCAGCAACCCAGTCTTCTCCACACCGCACAGCCATTTTCGCGGCTCTAACGTGATTATTGGCCCCTCCGTGCTCTACTTCATGAGGCTCTTCGTCTCTAAGTGTTGGAACTTCTCGCTGTCCACGAGGTCCCAATATTCAAACTTCATTGTGGGCACGCAGCTTAGGGTCGAGCCTTCTAACACAATTCCATCAGGAAGGAACGGGGTCTGGAGTGTGCTCTTTGTGGCATCTAGATCCTTTGGTATCTTGGCTTTCCCTTTTTGCGGAGGGATGTACTCAGGAAATTTCGCTGCAGAGCACACCGGCTAGATATCCTCCTCAAATTCCTCTGCTTCCTCTACTTCGGAAATCAGATCCTGTAAGTCCTCCTCCTCTTCCTCTGACTCAATGGTGACAGCCTTGCCCTTTTCTTCCATTGAGAGCTTATCAAACTACGAATTCCTTGGGGACATGCGGACTGGTCCTGCTCCCTGCTTATCTTTTTCCGGTCTCGGCGTCCGAGGTGATTTCGGGATTTCCAGCGCAACCCCAGTCTCTTCGGGAACATCATGTACCGTATGGGTTGATGCGGTTTCGTCGGCGGTTCCTTCCTCAAAGCCCAAACCTGGCCTGGTAGTTGTCATCTTGTTCGTAGTGTATGCATTCTTTCGCGAACTTAGGGGCTCAGATATCGCTCGACACTCAACACTTTGTGCTTTAATCAACTACTCAAATCTCAAGAGAACAAGTGTTGTCTCGTGGCTAGCCTCTAGAGTTTCAAATTCAACCGTTCCCCCCAATTCTGGGCCATTAATTCTTTCTTGGTGGTAGATTGTCCGAAATCTTGCCCATAATTTGCATCTTAAATGCCCGCCAACCGCTCCATTTGGCCTTAAATCGGACATCTCGTCATGAACAGTGACACCAATGATCACTTCCCAGCTTATCCGCGCGGCAGCACTGTCCCTCGTGCACGGGCACGAACCTTGTGATATGTTGATTCTGCACGCAACTCACTTATCGCACAACCCCCAAATAGACTTCTTTATAGTCCCACGCTCTCTTTCAACTGCCTGTAGCGTTGAGACTATGCTTCCTATGGCTAGTCAGGTGGTCGCACCATCTATGCGAGGCTTCATCTTGCCTTCCAATATAGTCTGCAGAAAATCCTCAATTTCCCCTGCGACGGCTGGCACCACGCATTCTATCATATGTAGTGCGCTCCCCTGGTTACTGTGTTTGGTGAGATGTGGTCGTAGCCATGGCATCAGAGTCATAAGTTCTTGGTGATAGTCTTTTAATTCAGTGGTATGATCATCCGCACCTTGCCTTGTCATCCTTGGTCTATCGACACGACGTGCTTGCTTGATCTTGTTTTCCAGCCTCTTGACCTCTGCGTCCATCAAAATGCTTTTCTTCCTCAGTCATACCCGATCTTTTTTGAGTTCGCGAAGTCTAAGGTTCCCTCACTGAATGGCTTCCTAAAGCCTTATGTGTTTGACCTCGCATAGCTGTGTGATTTCTTCGTCCTAGTCTTTGCGCACTGTCACATCTGCGGGCATTGTTACGTATGGATTCCCTTTTTCATTCTCTTCAGTAATTACGGTCCCTACCCTGTTCTGCACCTTTGGAATCGTTTCCGCGATCAGGGTTTTGTGCATGGTCCTATAGGCCCTTCAAACTGTTGGTATGCGCAGGTCCCAATCAGTGTGTCTTGCATGGTGAACCTTGTTCAGTACTTCGCACACCCTATTGAATGCTTCTTCATGGATAATTGGTAATGTGTGTCGCCTTTTCTACTGCTACATTTTGTCCCGATTCTCTATTCTGGGAGTGGTGTGCGCTAGTGCAGGTTGTATGGCATATGTCCGTACCCATCGGGAAAGGTGGGCGTGCAAGTTGTTCCGCCCCTGGTGACTGGCTCTCATCCTGAGCTGGGGTTTTCCAAATCGTAGGCGCATCATCCTTTTGCATCCACGCCAGTCCTCAAAACTTCCTTGATGCGTACCCCACCATCGTGCGGGCGTTGCGCGCAGTGCCCACTTCAGAGCATCGAACTGCTATTGTTCTGGTACTGCGCTTTCAAATTTGTTTAGGAATTCATCCACCATTGTCAACCCATCATATGTAGGCAGATCCCTTGCCTCTGTTGTCACGTAGCGCAGTGATCTAACCATCATGGTGCAATTGAGTGTGGTTACCTCGTGTAACTAGTTCTGCCATCGTTCTACTTCTTCGTCTGAATCCGAAGTGCAGGAGTTATCGCGCTCCCACAAAATCCTATCATCTACTGTCGAATTCACCCAATCCTCTTCTTGCGCAGTTATCTTGTAAATAAAGCCAAGATCGTCACCACTATCATCGTCGCGCACTGGTTCAGTGTATCGTGCTCCTTCGGCTAGATTTAGCGATACTACTACGCGTAGTGACTTGTTTTCAAAGATCATTTTGCACTTCTTCAGATTTATGACTCTGTTCATATCAGTGACCCAATCTATTCCTAGTAGCGCGGGATAGGAATTACTGTCATCGACAATCTCTATCACTTCAAAATCCGCCTGCGCGCTCGCTCCTTCAATATCTACTGTCACCCCTTGCAATCTTCCCATGGGCAATATCTTTTGTTGGTTCACCATTCGTAACTGAATAGGAGACCACTGTAGCATGGGTCTGCCCATGCGTTCCCATGTTTTTTTTGGCAGTGCATTCGCGTCCGATCCGAGATCCAAGATTACCTGATCCATTTCATACTCGCTGATTTGCGCAGTCAACCTCATTTCCCTTCCTGTGCGCAATGCATGCTTTCCCAATTTCCAAACTACGTGTGGTTCTCCTGACTCCGCGCACCTAGTGATAAGTTCCTCTAGCCCTTTTACTACCTTGCTGTCGCGTAGCAGTTTCATGCATGTCTCCAGAAAGGTAGTGAGCATTGAAGGATCCATCCCTAGTTCTAGTTGATCCTTACTATCAGAAGTGGAGGCCTCCGTGAAGCTCTTCTTAGCTTCCATGAATGTCTCCTTCGCGCGTGCTAAATCAAATTCAGGTTCCTTTCTAGGAGCCTTGCGAACCCACGCACTTTCTTTTGACTGCTTACCTTTATCATCACCAGTGGTTGTACCGCTCCCGAGCATCATGTTTACATTCGAGTCCTCTTCACATGGCTCAGACCTCATCATCTGTAAATTCCGAGTTGGAGGGGGCTGAAGTACCCCTTTTTCGCAGAGTCTTGCTATCAATGTAGGACAGTCTTCTGCCTCATGATCAAACTGAGTACAATACAAATATGATGTCCTTGTCGGGTTTGTACAATCGCGGGCATAGTGTCTTGGCCCTCTGCAATTGTAACAAATTAGTTGTCCGCGACCCTTTCCTGGTCCCATTTCACCTCGACCTCGACCACGCCCCTAAAATCCAACGCGCATCATTCTTGTATTTGGGTCGAGGGCTCGCATTTCGGTCTGCACCCTGTAGGCAGGAGTCTGATCCATCATTAGTTCGTAGCTTCTGCAGGTGCATTCATCATGGCCTACCGACTTGTAGAAATTACAAAACAATTGTTGGGACGTCTGTGTATACTTCTGCAATAGATGACAATTATATGTAGTGTGTTTTCCTCCTATCTGACAGATCGCGCACCATAATATAGGCGCCGCGCTCGGTCCTACATGTGCCTCTGGTCTTAATGGCATTGGCCCTCCTCCTGCCAAGTAGTTCGTGAAGACGGGACAATGGTCCTTATCATGCCCTTGGCCTTTGCATTTTATTCACCATACCTCCTCGAGCTCCTCTGGCCATGGTGTCATGTCCTATTTTAAGCTCTGCATCTCCAAACACAGATTTTGTAGTTTCGCGTGGATTTGTTGGACTCATGGACCAGGGTCTTCTATAGGGGTCTCATGCAATCTCATTGCCATATCCAAAGCTTCAGCTTGGGTGGAAAGTTTTTGTTGTGACAGCGCCATCCTTAAGTGCGGTGTTAGTGACGCTACAAACCATGCGCGGTGTTGTCCATCTGTCAACGTCATGTTGGCTTCACGAATCATACCCTTTAGTCTTTGGTCCAGATCCCAGGGGGTCTCACCCGGGAGCATCGCAATCTCCTTAAACTCGATGATTGATTGGGTTTTCGACTTTGGCCCGCTAAATTCCCTGTTCAATGCAGTCTGGATATCTGCGATCCCTGCCTTTGGATGGTCATTAGAATGCTTAATGTACCATGTCAACGCACAATCCTGCAACGCGCTAACCTACATTGCCTTCTTGATATTATCATCCGTGACTCCTTGCACTTCCCATACAGCTTTTACCACGAACCAAAATTGGTCTGGATCCTTGTTTCCTACTCCCCTGAATACCGGCAACTTTATTGCGCTCTCCATATTAAACTATGGTGGTGGCGGAGGTGGTGTGGGCGAAGTTGGAGGTGAAGATGGTAAAACCGGTGGAGGTCTAGGTGGGGTTGGTATGCATGAAATTCGATGTCTTATCAGACTAATCGCGCTCCTCGGCGAAACTCTCGCGAGCTCCTCCTCGCCCTCCCGTAGAGGTGAAATCAAGGGACTAGTCTGTAATTCTTCATTACTTCCGTTTCTATAGGTCCTCCCACTTCGCGTTACCCCAAACATCAATTTATTTGCATAACCCTTTTTTCACACATTAGAATTTTAATCCAAGTGTTCAAAGATTTAATGTACTTACCTCGCGGTCCTTTGAGGAAACATCATTCCGCCTCGCTGTAACTGACTGTCGTGTCTACTGCGAGCTCGGTGATAAATCCTCCTATAATTCGATCAAGTCAGTGGTCCACAACACGTGCGATATTCTCTACTGCCGCTTCTAGTCTGCGCACCAATTCAGGAGTCCACACAATTGGTTTGCCGAGCCTACCCCTTCCCTGACTCTCTACTAGCTTCGCGATCCACTCATACAACTCAGAGGGAAAGGATGCAAAGAAAATTTCATGGATTTACGTATATAAGTAGCACTCCAACCACTATTCCTTTGATACCCGCAGATTTCTGTTTTCCTGCGCTGCGAACTCGTGAATATTCTTGTCCAACCATTCTTCAATTTCTTTCTTTGTTGGATTTTAGTGGCACGACATCAGACATCCCTTATGCAGATCTCGGTCTCGGCAACGGAACCATTTGTTGCTTGTATGGGCCTGACCCAGGTTCAGAGGTGGTTTAGCCAAACAAATCCCAGTACTACTGGCCCTTTCGACACCAATCCTTGGAGCGCAGACTGAGGTCTCACCCGAAGTAGTATGGGAGGGTGCTAGAACCAGGTTTCTACACCTTGGGGATGTCTGATGGTATCCAATGGTCTGCGGTTTGACCTTGTGTGCACGTTGCTACGCACATCTATTAGTCATTCACAACCTGTGATGCTACCTTCGTGCAGCCCTACTTGGGGCGCGATCCGTATTATTACCCAAGTTCCTTACTATTAACTTGTTATTAGTCTATTACTTAGCTTATCTGTGTAAGTCTAGAGATAATTAACAGTATATCCAGCATTCATATAAGGGTGTGCAATAAACAAAATAGTATAATTGCACAGAACGTATTACAAAAGCAAATATAGAGCAATCGGAGTCAACTTCTCTTTATTATTCTTTGATCAAGGTTACAGACCCGACACCGCCCTACGCACTCAGCTGCAGAGGTCCACACACTCAGCTGCTGACTCTACTAGGCCTCCATGCACTCAGCTGCAGAGCCTCTTCCTACTACTACAACCCAAAGCAGTTAGACTCTTACTCTATGCTCAAACCATTCATACTCATCTATCTTTTCTCCTCGCTCTCTTTACAACTTAGAGCCTCGCTCTATTTATACAATCCCATGGTCCGCGAACCATAGGCAGGCTGACATGGCATTACATTACATTACAAAACTTAGGGCGGACAACCCTATGACTCAACCTATACTTCGTGTTCCACACCTGCAATTCGCGGAGTCTTACAATACATTTGACCCAAAACTTGGGCTTGGAGCCCCAAAACATGCTGTGGGGGGATCTGATGCCCAACACTCCCATGACCCTGCAAACCCTGGTAATATCTTTCAAGTGCATGTATTAACACAATGTTAACTTCCCCTTATATTTGCATGGGGGTCTCTTGCGGGTGGCGAAATTGTTTCGTCAGTTGGGGTGGCGATGATGGCTTTGCCAAGTTATGTGGGTTCTTGTATATACCTTTCCTATAGTCCATTTTAGTGAAAATTTTGTTTCCTTATTGTTCTCATCTAGCTCTTATGTTTTATGTCACTGTCACATTCACTATCTCTTGGGCTTCTTTTTCTTGTTCCAAATATTTTTGGGAGGGTAAATGTTTTTCATTCTCTTCCTCCATAGTATAGGAATGAGCCATCCTTTGAATTGGTGGTAATTTTTCCAACCTCATCATTTCAAGGCTCAAACCTATCAGCGATATCCTTTAATTAACCAGTCTTGGTGTGTGGGGTATAGTACCCAGGTTAGTTTTCTGTTTGGTTTTAATAGGGTGATTTAACCTCCCAATCTAATACACTCAAGTCAATCAGTCTTGCCTTCTGTGTGTTTTTCTCAAGTTCTAGTTGCTTTTCTCATAGAGCTTGGGGAGGTGTCAAGTTCTTGGGGTCCTTTCTTGTTTCAACTAGGGTGGACATTTGGGTGGTCAATTTTCCTCACAACTCCTTACATATTTTTAGATGATATCTCGATAATGGGGTTCATTAAATCCCTTATTAACGTCAATCCCTTATCTGGTTCGCATTTGTCGTATCGTCATTTCTCTATGGTGTATTACTATTGTCTCTCTGCTCTTATGGCTCCTCAGCAAAAAATGCCAAGTCACAGAGGATGAATGACAAGCTCCTCTTCCTCATGTTGGCGATTCTTTGGTTTGGAGTTTGTGGTGAATTATTTTGACTCCATCCTCCAGAAGTAAGGAAGGAAATTCTCCTCCTAGAATCGAAAGAATTTGTTGAACAGTCTTATTTTTCACATTCATAAGTTGTTGGAGACCGCCTCAAATGGATCTAAGATCCAAGAGGAAGCGTCGACTTCGTTTTCTACATTCCATAACATCACATTAGCAAATGTAGAATCTGCTTTGCATGGTTATTTGGAACAAGCAGGTAGAAAACTAGAAATTGTTTGCAGGTTAGGAAGATATTAAAAGGATTCTTGAGAACATCCAGTTCAACCTTGATGACCTTGGGACCAGATTAGCAAGGGTGGAAAACTTTGTAGTCTCCAATTCGAAGACCTAATCAATAAAGGAGAATGACACCCTATTATCATCAATGGCCCACCAATGAATGCTTCACCTCTGGTAGCCATCTCTCCACAAGCGAACTCATCGCCCCACTTTCTAGTTATAGACTAAAGTTTTTAATGGATTCTTCAGTTGTAATTCTAGTATGGACGTTTGGCATGGTGGTATGGTTTTTTTTGTGTTACTGTGGATCTTTCTCTAGACCTTCGACGGTCT
Source organism: Pinus tabuliformis (assembly GCA_031772625.1). Lineage (NCBI taxonomy): Eukaryota > Viridiplantae > Streptophyta > Pinopsida > Pinales > Pinaceae > Pinus > Pinus tabuliformis. The sequence continues at coordinate 1,576,602,529 of CM062804.1, forward strand.
TTCTTTTGTTCCTGTGATCACATCTCCTTTTGTGTAAGACACGTGGTGAAGTCTAGTAACTTACTATCATGTTAAGTCTAGTATCTTACTATCATGTTAAGTATTCTCTCTCGATGGTTAAGTCTAGTATCTTACTATCTAGTTTGAAATTTTAATGGCTTTTTTGTATACCTGGCTAAGGCTCTGCATGATTAAGTCTAATATCTTACTGTCTACATTGAGATTTTAATGGTTTTTTGTACACTGGTCTGCTCCATGAATCTTTTGGTCAAGGCAACATAACTATTATCAATGTAATACTCTTTTTTATTAATAGAAATCACATGCTGAAGCTTATAAAAAAAAGAAATTTAGACTATATATATATATATATATATATATATGTAAACAAACATACATACATTTATTTTACCACTACATAAATAAATTAGTGTAGCCTTTGATTTTGCTAATAAAATAATATAAGCAATCATCATTATTCAATAAAACACCTTTAGCGAAAGCCAAATGAAAAATTATGTGAATATGTAAACCAAAGAACTCTAAACTAGGTATTTGCAGATTAATGCTGGTGTGGGTTTAGTCCACACTTTAAAATTTCTAACTTTTTAAAATTGTACAAGTATGTATTTTTAGTTTTTCCAAAAATAATATTAACCTACATAGATTAAATATAAGTAGAACTTGGGCATTGGAATCGTTACACAAAAAAGAGAATGATAATTGTCACTTAAGTTTTTATGATAGACATACTTTACCTAAGCAATTAACTATGTTATATTATTAAAAAAACAAATTTCGACATCCCATCTTTAAATATAACGCAACAATAATCGACCACAAAAATAATATCTCTTTATAAGGCAACAATAATCAAAAACCAAAACTTATATATAACTAGTTAATTATTACACTATTTATCCTGTACCTTCTCTAAATGGTACGAGAAGAATAGTTGTTGCAATTTAGAATGAATGTTAGTTGTCATGAATATGTAGTTAATTCCTGTAGCACTGGTAGTTAGTTGCTGTAGTAGCTGATTGGCAATGATAAAGAGGAGTCGCTTGTGTAGTGTGTAACCATATGTTGAAGCGTTACACTCTGTCATCATCTTCTTCTGTTGTTCTGCTAATTGTTCTCATAAAATGGCTGCATCGTACTCCCACCTCAAGAGTGACGATGGACAGATGTCGCAGCAGACGCAACCAATGGAATCACAAGAACCGCTAGGAGAGTGTAGCGTTACAGTTGAAGAGAATCGCTTCCGATCGTCGTCCGTTGTATCCATATATAGAGTTCCTGACATCCTCAAGTCGGACAGGGTAAAAAGGGAAGCATATGTTCCCACAAGAGTCTCGTTGGGTCCATACCATCACGAAACTGAAAAGCTTCGTTCAATGAACAGTCACAAAAAAAAAGCCCTGCAAAGGATGACGATGAGGTTCAATAATCTCGCCAACGATTCCTTGTGTGCAACGGAGGAGATCGTGAAAATCAGGGACACCAGGGACATCTATGAAGAAAAAATCAATTGCGATGAAGAGCAAATCGCTATGATGCTAACTTTGGATGGCTGTTTTATTCTAGAAATTATGAGGAGTCTGAGTGACAACACGTCACCAGAAGATGGTAACTGCTATGAACCTCTTTTTGAGAAAAAGAAGATTCTTTATACTGGAATGGATATACTGTACGACATGTTGAAGCTCGAGAATCAAATCCCGTTCATCGTTCTCCTAAAGCTACTAAAATTGCAGTGCAGCTTCACGGATAGTGATGCAGAGAACAAGCTTTTCCAAATGATGTGTGAGTCGTTCTTGTCGTTGGTTACATGCACGTGTTTCCTCCTAATAGGTCACAAGTTCAAATATAGGGGGTAGAATATGTACACCCTTATAGATTTTAACTATGAAATCATTGCATAGAGATGGGTCCCTAATTGCACAAATAAGGGTGTCTCATATTCCAATTTGGTGTATGAATTGGTTATGACCTTAAAATTAGAAAAAAATTAAAAAAAGAGGTCACTGGTAAGTTGGGTTGCTTTGGGTCTACTCTACCTGCTCACACCCTCCACATCCTTCTCATCCTTGACTTTAATTTCATTATGCCTTACCACCGAATCCTGTCACACTTGTCGTGGAAGTTGAAGGAGGAGGGTGCTTCCCCGCTCAGGAGTCCAAGCTAACAAAGAGGCTTTGCCTACCCAATACTAGGAACATACTTCTCACACAACTAGAGAGGAAATGGATATGGTTAAGAAGGAAGGCAAAGTTGAGTAAAGTTTCATTTCTAATATAGAGGTTGAAGAAAGCATGGGTTAATGAATTGTAGACACGGGGAACACCCACTCCAGATATACTGAATACATGTAGATACTTGACATTTACCGGAAAATCTCTATCGTTGCAACTCATTATGGGTAAATCTCTGGTTGAACACAATGAGGCTCAGCTGGATATATTGTTCAACATGGATATCATGTCATTGCAACTCACCACGTTGGACAACAAAGACACTGTGATTTCTAAGAAATTTGTCGATTTGGACATCCCTAGTAGCGATAAGGTGGAACATGACCTTGCAACAACTAAGATGGACTCCTTCACTATTTAAATGATAGTACTAATTTTGAGTTTTTTCCACTTAAGTAGCCATGCTAGCCTATCTACTAGTTTAAGTTTTGTTTTAATTACTAGTTTCCTAACAGGTTTAGACTTGCTTACTTATACAACATTTTCCAATTATTGGACTAATAGTTTTGACAAAAATCTTATGTCTATACTATTGGTCTGGTTTCCCAAATGACAGACCAATAAATACAAAGTAATTATGATTTGTTTGAATAATAAAAATTTATGCTTAGTATATCCTATATTACAAAAAATGTAATCACATCATGATGAATAATTTATGTTTGCAATTAAAGTTTAGAATTATTATCTAAATTTTCCAATTACTGGACTAATAGTTTTGACAAAAATCTCATGTTTATACTATTGGTCTGGTTTCCCAGATGGCAGACCAATAAATACAAAGTAATTATGATTTCCTTGAATAATACAAATTTATGCTTAGTATATTCTTATTACAAAAAAAATTAATCACATAATGATGAATAATATATGTTTGCAATTAAAGTTTAGAATTAATTATCTAAAAAAAAAATTATTGCATGAATGTCTTTAAATTTTATTATTATATAAAAATATTTTCTTGTAAATGTTTTGTTATGTCTCTATTTAAACATACCCATCTTATTAGGAAGCACGTCAATTATAAGTGGACCAAGACTCCATTATTGAAGATTTTTTTTTTCGTGTATAGATTTGTTTGGTTATGGGGAATTTTATAAGAAGTTAAATCAATGATATATAAATCTAAATTTATTATATATTACTCTAGATCCATCTTAACTCTGAATCTCTTAAGTAAAAAAGATCAAGTTTCTTTTCATTTTAAAAAATTTTGCTATCTCAAATTTGTTCGAAGTCTCTTTCACACTTTCTTCCACACGATGTCTTTACTTTCTTGGCTTCGGCATTTTCCTTGAAGGACCACTTAATTACTCGTAAAACCTCCGCAATTTAATTTAATTATTATATTGTTGTTTTTCACACTTTCTTCCACACGATGTCTTTACTTTGTTGGCTTCGGCATTTTCCTTGAAGGACCACTTAATTACTCGTAAAGCCTCCACAATTTAATTTAATTTAATTTAATTATTATATTGTTGTTTTTCTTGAAGGACGAGTTAATTACTCGTAAAGCCTCCACAATTTAATTTAATTATTAAGTTGTTAATGAAAAGCGTTGGAGCAAAGGAAGAATGTAATTAGCATGACTATGACCCAAAAAAATATTAGTTAGCTTTTGGACCACCGATGAGGTTGTAAGAGAACTCTGGAATATTCTTGCGAAAGGGAATGAAAACGTGATCAAGAATATGCCTTTCACTTTCTTCCATCACTTACGGACATGACATTGATGTTGTCCACTGGAAGCATCCCCTTGAAACTGATTTCCAAGAACATCAGGTCACAGGAAGTGTGTGACTGTGATTGAAAACTTATTTCCCTATATATGTGGTTTTAATGTTTTAATACGACTTAGTAAAAAACTCCTAGAAAATTATAATAATGTGATATCTAAGTTGTATATATATTATTTTCATTAAGTAAAAGACTCCTAGAAAATTATAATAATGTAATATGTAAGTTGTATTAGAACATTCAAACCACATGTATAGGAAAAATATATATAGTTTAATTGAGGGGAATTTGGTCCAAACACTTATTAACATGGAATTAGGCGAACATTTAATAATAGCAACCATAAACTAATCATTTCATTGGATTTAAATATCTGAAAACATCTTATTCACCCTCACAAGCACTTATAAAAGAGTGAGATTGTTGGTACTTGTCAACCCAAATCAACGAATGAGCAGAAAAAATGTTGCTTGAATATAACAACTTCTCCTCCTAGTCACAAAAGCTAGACCCAATTGACATCCTTTTACTATTAAATTATCAACATGTATATAGCTTTGTTAAAAAAATAGGTAGGCTCAACATGCATACATGACAATTTACATTTTCAAAAACTAATAAAAATTCAACGTCATGTAAACTTATGCCAAAAATGCCTAGTCTAAGAAATATTAAACAACCACCAATAATATCCCAATTGTAACACCCCAACATTTAATCCCCTGCCGATATTGTAAATGTAATTGATTATGTTAAATGAGTTATTACAATTGTAATAACAACTAATGAAGAGGTGGAGCTTTAATACAGACCATGAGGAGCCATGCGGGGAGGGACACTAACAAAAAGATATGTATGGAATTAATCCTTGCCAATAAATTATTTAGCTAAGCCAATATTCTAAGATTGTCAACTTTTCCTAAGAAAATATCTAATGGGAAGGTGTAGTAATAACTGCTAGCTTTATGAGTGAAGTGGAGTAATGGTACGAAACTGCTCAGAGGTATGGGTTATGCACCCTCCTTTCTAGAAACTTCTGATTTCCCACATAATCCATCAAGGAAGGAAACCCAAGGAAGAAGAAAGAAGAAATCAGAAGCACCTGTGGGGGAGGAAAAAAGAGAAAAGTGGAGAAGAGTAGAGAGAGAGAGATAGCGAGAGAGAGAGAGAGAGAGAGAGAGGATGCTCTCATGTGAACTAAAGGAAAACCTTGTGCATGATTTCTAAGATTTCCTAGTCTTATAAGCAAGGTCAATGTTGGAGTCTTTAGCTTGAGCCAAAGGAAAAACTAGAGTTGTCGAGGAAATTATCTCAGTGATGCATTATAAGACTAGAGGGAAGCACTAAGGAACTTTTGGCTTAGTGAAGGGCTCCCTCCACATTGTGCAAGTCTAAAATGAGCAACTACTAAGAAATTTTATTGAACTCATGCACAACAAGCACAAAAGGGAAGCACCAAACTATTAACTCAGAGAAGGGATCTCTTCATATTTTGTAGGCCCATTGTGACCACATTTTGAATGAGAATAGGCCCTGGCTCAATAGGTCGAAATACCTCATACTAACTTCTACATGGATGAAGGAGAGTGACCTTCATCCTTACATCACTGATCCTGGCAGAGAATTTCCCTTTGAGTGATTGTTTTATAGAAAAGCTAAGAAACCATCCATAACAACTAGATAGACTCTAGGCTTAGTGTTATTTTAAGAGAACTAATGAGCTTGATCTGACAAAGGAGAATGGAATTCATGATACCACCCTATAATGCTAAGTTAGAAAAAAAGAATATTTTCAAGCTTACCGAAAAAATAAATAAAAAAATTGCGCCACCCCCGAGCCGCTTGGTGGGCTGAAGACTGATTCCAAGAATCGTCCTTCAGCCCACACAGCAGCTCGGGGGGGTGAATTTTTTTTTTTTAATTTTAATGGTAATGTTTTTTTTTAAATGTTTTAAATTTGATTTTAGTAGTTTTTAAATTTTTTTTGTATCTTTTTTAATTTTGTTTTTAAATCATTTAAAACGTTTTAATTTTTTTTGTTTGTTATTTTTTTTTTAGTTTTTTAGATCAAGTTTGTTTTTGTTTGTTTGTTTGTTTTTTTTTTTTTTTTGCTTTTTTTTTTTTTTTTTTTAGTTTTTTGTTCATGGTTTTTAAAATTTTTGTATTTTTATTTACTTAATTTTTTAGTTTTGTTTTTGTTTTTTAAGGATATTCCGACACATAGGAAATAGTTAAGTATAACTTGGTCTAGTGTAGAGTTAGGTAAAGTGTGTTTCTTTACTATATACTTTTGTAACTTACAATCCGATGGTCACTATATGTAGTGATCCGACGGTTCATTCTCTCCTCGGTATTACCGACACTTGATCCGTGGCTTAACACTCGATTGGTCCATGATCTCTATTTAAAGAGCATAGAGGGTCATTTGTAGGGTAACCGTTCATGAGAGAAGCTTATGTAAATTTTCATTCGTATATTAATAAATTTCCTGAAGTGGCCGCGTTGGCTCAGGTTGTGGACTGTTTCCCTCTTTGAGGGTTTTAACCACGTCAACAACACTAGTTTATTGATCTGTGATCTGTTTGTGAGCAGTTTCCTTTGGTGTTCTGTCTGAGGAACTTACCCTGTAAATTCCGACATGGTATCAGAGCGATTTGAGAGCCGCATCCGTTGGTGATCCAAATCTGAAGCCGGTAGAACTGCATCCGACTGTCGTTTCCTAGATCTACTGTTTCTGACTACTTTCAAGCCGAGAAGATTGCTCTATTGTGTTAGGAGCATCTGTTCCAGTGAGTAACCCCTTTTGTTTCACGGGAAAAGGTTTTCGGTAGCCCTAGCTACGTCATTTTTAAGATCTGGGGGTATACAATGTTTATTCACAACTTCTAGTTATTTTCTCTCTGTTTATTTCAGTTTATTTATCTCTTTGTTTTTCATTACTAGATCTACACCTTTCATTTCTGCATATGCTCTTTGCTCCGCGACTCTGTGCGATCTGGGAAAATCAGAAACAGAAAAGAATTTTTTTTTCTCATGCGTATGCTCTTTTCCGCCGCACCCTAGTGAGATCTCGGAAAATCAGAAACATTGAGGAAAATTGTTAGTTTCTAGGTAAAGCTAACTACAAACCATAAGGTTTTTTTTTTTTTGTATGTCCGTTTTGGTTTTTTTGGTTTTTGTTTTGCAGGAAAAAAAGAGCTTTCTCAAGTAAGCACACACCCCAAAGCTTCGGTGACTAAAAAAAAAAACCTTCCTCTTTTCCAAAAATTACTAACCTTTTAAACTAACTCACTTGGTCCAACGTTATTTTACGAGAATAGAGGTCTTGAGTTTAAGTTTTTCTCTTTGTTGGGCTAATTAGATTAAGTTTGGAAAGGGGGCGGATTTTGTTTAAAATATAACATTATCATTCATTTCTGCACATTCCCGCACTTCATCAGCATCTTCAACAACTTTTCTTCAAAAAGCCATTACTTCTTCATCCGGAAGTCGTTTTCAGAGCCGTTTTTTTTTAATCAGCCCAATTTTTCGAGATAGTCTCAGCATCTATAGCTTCAGTTTCTGTTAAAATGGAAAGTCCATGCCAAGTTATTCTTGACAGCACCAACGAATTCCATTGGTGGTCCTACATTGTGGATTTACTTAGAAGTAAAGGTCTTTACAGAATAGCCTCAAGCCAAGAAACCAAACCGAAAGATGAAGATAAGGCAGCAAAATGGGAAAATAGGCAAGATCAAGCACGTGGGTTGATAGGCATTTCTATTTCTCCAGACCTTAGATTCCATATCGCAAAACTTGATACTCCTAATGAAGCAATGAAATAGATCACTAAAGTTTTTGGAATTAAAAATGAACTTAGAGCCCATCAACTCGAAAATGAGTTGCTTACATTGGACCCCAATAATTTTTCTTCCATTGAAGATTTTTTGCCCAAGTTCAAGACCCTTAGACTTCTCTTGGAAGGTGTTAAGGTTAAGAAAGAAGATGGTAACCTTATCTATTCCATTCTTACTAAGTTGGGACCAGCCTACTCTGTGTTTGTTTCCACCTTCCATTCTACAAGAGAAGCCTTCATTTCTCAAGGACAAGACTACAAGTCCCCTTCCTTTGATTCCTTTTGTGATTCTTTAATAAGAGAACAAGAAAAACTCTTACACCTTGGTCTTCTTAATCTTGGAAACTCTTCTAAGAAAGCCTTAGCTGCCCAGCAACAACCAAATTCAAAGAATCCTAAGAAGTCGTATCCTAAAAAGAATGGTCCTAAACCAAACAAGGGTCCTAAGCAATTTCAGCCTCAAAATGAAAAATCATTTCAACAAAACGATAAGGCAAATAAAAACAAAGGGAAGAAGACTGATAGACATTGCCACTTTTGTAATCAAGATGGCCACTTAGAATCCAAATGCTTTAAGAAGATGGAAGCCTTGGAAGCAGCAATGAAGAAGCATAACATCCATTTGGAGCACTCTTCAACTTTAACTTCATCTTCAGGAATAACACTTTCTGCATGTGGTTGTTAAACATCTCGGTCTCGATATGCACTAAATGTATCTTCTTCTTCTAATTATCATGAGTGGCTCATTGATTCTGGAGCTTCTTATCACATGGCCAAAAACAAAGCTATGTTTTCTTCTTTAAATGATTATAACACCAAATATATATATATATTGGTGATGATAGATCTCTTAGTGTTATAGGGACTGGAATTGTTCATATAGACAATGGTCAATTTAATGATGTATTATGTGTTCCAACCTTATCCTGCAACCTTCTATCTGTATATTAGATAACTCATTTAGGTGAAGGTAAAATCGTTGAATTTTCACCTCACGATGTTGTAATTAAGGACCTAAGAGATCCTAGACAGATTTTAGCTACTGGCATTGCTGATGATTCTACAAGGTTGTATAAGTTTAACAACTTTGGGTCATCAAATCTTCCCTCGGTATTTGTTGCTCATAGTGATGAAGTGAGAAAACTTTGGCATGATCGATTTGGTCACTTAAACTATCACTCCCTTCAGAATCTATGTAAAGAAAATATGGTGACAGGTCTTCCAATGATATCTTGCAGAGATGGTGTTTGTTTAGGATCTGTACTCGGAAAACATCATCGGGATAGTTTTGAAAAACATGCCTAGTGGCATGCCTCAGCCCCTTTACAGCTTGTGCATAGTGATTTATGTGGTCCACTTCCAGTTGTTTCATTCTCTGGCTACAAGTATTTCTTAACTTTCATTGATGATTTCTCCAGACGCACTTGGGTATACTTCTTAAAACTCAAAAGTGAAGTATTTAACATGTTCTTGGCCTTTAAGGCCTTTGTTGAAAAACAATATGGACATCAAATTCTTAACCTAAGATCTGATAATGGCGGAGAATATGTTAACAAAAAATTCATCGACTTTTGCACTGAGAATGGAATTCAAATGCAACATATTGTTCCATATACTCCACAACAAAATGGTATAGCTGAAAGGAAGAATCACACCTTAAAGGAAATGGCTAATTGTATGCTTCAATCTAAAGGACTTAGTCTTAATTTTTGGGCAGAAGCAATTAATTGTGCAAATTACATAATAAATCACACTCCTACAAAGGTTTTAAAGAATATCCCTCCGAAAGAAGCATAGAGATCAATTAAACCAGATGTAAGTCACTTTCGTGTTTTTGGAAGTGAAGCATGGGCCCATATTCCAGATGAGAAACATAAAGCTTTAGAACCTAAGAGTGAAAAATGTGTTTTTGTTGGATATTCTGAAGATGTCAAAGGATATAGAGTTATTCCACTTAAGTCCAAAAATGTTATCATTAGAAGAGACGTAAAGTTTTCTGAAAATATATCGGCCTACGGGCCTAGTTCGGCAGATGTGCCACCTCTCTCTATCCCTTCTACTTCTGAAAATATTTTTTCTTCAGATGATGACTGTGAGGATGGAAATCCTCCCCCACCTTCTCAGGATCCTCCTTTAGCTCCTCAGCTTCCAAAATGGGTCCGTGCTACTCGGGATGCAGTAGTTGCTCTTGCCGGTGATCCTACAGATCAACGACGTACACGTTCTCAGTTCGATATAGCCTCTTATTTACTGGTTCAAGCTTCAGCTAATTATGATCCTGACACCTTTGTAGAAGCTTCAGGCCATCCAGATTGGGACGCAGCTATGAATGAAGAATATCGTTCATTATTGGCAAATGATACATGGGATCTTGTTCCTCTACCAAAGGGACGAAAACTTGTTAGATGCAAATGGGTTTGCAGAACCAAATATGGACCAGATGAAAAAGTTGATAAACATAAAGCTCATCTTGTTGCTAAGGGTTTTTCACAAGTAGAAGGCATTGACTATACTGAAACCTTCTTCCCTATTTCCAAAATGAACTCTATCCACCTTGTTCTTTCCCTTGCTGCCTCTTTCAAATGGGAAGTCCATTAGATGGATGTTAAATCTGCCTTCTTGCATGGGGACTTGCATGAAGAAATCTATATGGAACAACCTACTGCCTTTATACAAACAGACTCTAGCCTTGTATGTCAGCTTAAGAAATCCCTTTATGGTCTCAAGCAAGCCCCTCGAGCTTGGTATGCCAAAATGGATAACTTTCTTTTAGAAACTAGCTTTTCTAGGTGTCATTCTGACAATACTGTCTACACCAAGAAAGTGGGCAAGTCCCTTATCATTCTTGTTCTTTATGTTGATGATCTTATCCTTACTCGTAGTGATCCCAACCTTATAAACCATGTGAAGTCTAGCCTTAAAAATAAGTTTGAAATGACAGACTTAGGACACTTGCATTATTTTCTTGGTCTTCAAGTCTTGCAATCCAAGGAAGGTATTTCCCTTTCCCAGTCCAAGTATGCGTGTGATTTTCTATGCCATTTTCACATGGAAGACTGCAAGCCAGCCCCTTCTCCCTTTTATTTTGGAGCCAAACTTTCAGTCACTTGTACTTCACCTGAAGTTTATGCTACCTTATACCATCAACTTGTAGGAAAACTTTTGTATTTGACCCATACTCGTCCCGTCCTTTCCTTTGTTGTTGGCCTTATTGCTTGGTTTATGAAAAACCCACATGAAAGTAATTGGAAAGAAGCTAAAAGAATACTTCGTTATGTTCAAGGTACATTTCAGTTTGGGATTCATTACAGTTCCAAAGCATCTCCTCTATTGGTTGGTTTCACTGATTCCGATTGGGCTGGTGACCCTGATGATTGGAAGTCTACTGCAGGTTATGTGTTCACTCTAGGTTCAGGACCTATTACATGGGCTTGCAAGAAAAAAAGTGCCATTTCTCTTTCTTCAGCAGAAGCAGAGTATCGTGGTGCTGTAGAAGCTAGTAAGGAAGCCCTGTGGCTTTGTCAGATACTATCAGAGTTTGGCTTTTAGCAGCAGCATCCGACTACACTTTGGTGTGATAATCAAAGTGCCATTCAACTATGCAAAGATCCAGTCCAACATCAGCGTAGAAAACACATTGAACTACACATGCCCATGTTCTTGAAGTGCAATATTGTTCAAAAAATGATCAAGTTGCAAACATCTTTACAAAGGCTCTCACAGAGGCAAAGTTTACTAAACTTCGATTTATGGTTGGAGTTTAGGAAGTTGTCACTAAGGGGGGATAGGCTCTAATGCCTCCTTCCTTCTCCTATTGTGTCATATTTGTACATCCTTCAATCCTATCCCAAATTGTTCTTAAGGGGGGGTGTTAGGATATTCCAACACAAAGGAATAGTTAAGTATAACTTGGTCTAGTGTAGAGTTAGGTAAAGTGTGCTTCTTTACTATGTACTTTTGTAACTTACAATCCGACGGTCACGATATGTAGTGATCCGACGATTCATTCTCTCCTTGGTATTACCGACACTTGATCCGTGGCTTAACACCTGATTGATCCATGATCTCTATTTAAAGAGCATGGAGGGTCATTTGTAAGGTAAATGTTCATGAGAGAAGCTTATGTAAATTTTCATTCTTTTATTAATAAATTGTCTGAAGTGGCCGCGTTGGCTTAGGTCATGGACTGTTTACCTCTTTGAGGGTTTTAACCACGTCAACAATATTGGTGTATCGATCTATGATCTGTTTGTGAGCGGTGTCCTTTGGTGTTCTGTCTGAGGAACTTACCCTGTAAATTCCTACAATTGTCTAATAATATTATTTTATTTTTTACATTTTTTATGTTTTTTTTTTAAAATAAGTTTTTGTTATTATTTATTTCTTTATATTTTTAGTTTTTTTTTAGTTTTTTAATTCGTGTCTTTTATAAGTTAATTTTTCTTTTTTCTTTTAACATTTTTATGATTGTTTTTTTTTTTGGATTTGTTTTTTGTTTTTTTATATATTTGATTATTTTTGTTCTTTTTAATTTAATTTTTTGTTTTTAATATATATTTTTATTTATGTTTTGTTATTTTTTTATTTTTTGGTTTTTTTCCATTGTTTTAATTTTTGTTTTAAATTTTAAATTTATGTTTTGATTATTGTTTTGAAATTTTAATGTTTTTCGGTGTCATGATAAAATATTTTACGCCATTATTTCAAAATGTTGAAAATTTATCCTAAAAAAAAAATAGACATTATTTCAACATTAACGCATGTTGAAGATTTACCCTAGAAAAAAAAAATGTTATTCTAGCATCAACACTTTTCGTTTTCAGAGTGTTTTTTGCACAAAAAATCTTTTTGTTTTCAAGGAGTTTTTTGCACAAAAAATTGGTTTTCACTACCATTTTTAAAACATGTTGAAAATTTACCCTAGAAAAAAAAGTGTTATTCCAACATCAACACTTTTTGTTTTTAGCACTGTTTTTCATGTTTTTTTGGCTAGAGTTCCCGTTTTGAGTTTATAGTTTCCGTTTCAAAGTTTACATTGTTTAGAACCCAATGATATTTTTCAATTATAGAAGGTCCTCCATTAATTATCAATTGGGTATCGAGACACCATATATTAATTTATCACTTATCATGTGTCTTGACACCAGGTGTTAGCATCAGCTTTGTATCTTTCCTTAAAGGTCCAAAGATTATTTTTATCAATTCATTATGTAAAGTCATGGTTATGTGAAGGGCCTATAAAATTTCTTGGGTAAATTATTATATAAGCCTAGGGACATGTCTAATCAATTATTCTCATGTAACCCTAATCTTAACCTAAATTTTTGACAGTGAAATTATCCTATCACAAACCTAAAGCTAGTGCTTCAAAATATTTTTGTAGCGCAGCACTACGAAATATTTTCATAGCGCTCGTCGAAAAATTTAAAAGTTAGGTTTTTGAGCTGTCAAGCCCATAATTTCAAGTGCTTAAGCATTTTTTCACAAAGCGCTACCCCTTTTCATCCATGTTGTGACAACTATATGCATTGTAAATCCCAAGAAGGAAGTTTAAACTCAAACCCTAAATTGCCCAGTTTACCTTAAAATGATAATTTCCAGCAAACCCATAAATTTATTTGTAGTGCACAAGAAAGCTCTAAAAGTGTTTGTAGCATCCAACTAGGAGAATTCAAGATTGTAGAAGGATTTTCACTATTAGTGTCTTTGGAAAAAATGGGCCGACTAGGTCATGTGAAGAGGTTTGAGCCCGATGGGATGTATTTTGAGCTGTATCCAGAGATGTTGGCTCTATTAAGAAATGCAGGATGGGAACTAGTGTTCTAGCACTTCAATGGGAACAACTTGAGTTGGTGCCATGATTTCATCTATTTTTTTATGGCAACACAACAAGAATTAGAATCATGCAGTTTCCAGTAACTGAAGAATCTTTTGCAGAGGCCACGAGTTTTCCAACTGAAGGTGAGAGATGGTTTAAGAAATAAATATTGCATAATGTAGACTTGAATTTTTTCTTGAAGGAGTAATGTGAGAACCAACACTGAATGCAGAAGTCCTCCAAAATATGTTGAAGCCTGAATGGTCTAATGCCCTCAGGACTCTGTATATTTTCTTCACCTGTGAAGGCAATTATTCTAAATTCTACTTGTATCACGGGATTTTTATGTCATTTAGAAAGTTTTAGTAAGATGAATTTTCCATATTTTCTTCACCAAAGTTTGCTAAAAATGTCCACCAAAGAAAGAACCAGACCAGAGCAGTAATCTCATGACATTTTTCATCGCGATCTAATTAATATATTATACACTCATGTGCTAAATAAGAAGGTGGAGCATTTAAGACAGAGAAACATAATACAACCTGCAACCAGAAGATGAAGGAGAGGGTAAACTAAAGTTTCTATACAAGCCCTTGCTTAGGAAACAAAGGGAGATCTTAGCCACCCTGTTGAGGAACATGTTGAAAAACCTTTAATGGAAATAGAGGTTAGGGTCTACGAAAGAAGGATAAGAAGACAACAAAAGTTGATGTTAGAAGAATAGGAGGAAAAACATAGAACAACTCAAAGTGAAAAGGGCAAACAAAAGATAGAAAAAGGGGATGAAGAAGTTGAAATAAAACCTAGGGTTTACTCTAGAAAACCTCACACTCACCCTATAAACAAACTGAGACTGGGTTTAAAAGAAAAAAACAAACCCTAAGTTGAAGGAGACAATGATTATTGATGAAGATGAAGAGACTGTGCAAACTTCAAAGAGCATGAAGAAGGCCAAAAAATAGAGGAAAATAGAGCATGCTGACAGAAAGGGGAAATAAACCCTAAGGGATGATAAAATCATACAGAAAGGTACCAGCATAATGAAAAGAAGCCAGGATAAACTAGACCTCCTTGCTCAGGCTGCAGAAGCCATGGATAAATGGTCAGTTTACTTCATGGGGCAGAGAAATATTCAAAACCCATTTTTTGTTGAACAAACCCTAATTGTACCTCAACATTTTGACCTCCTCCATTTTTATCTTTTTGGACAGTAAGTTATTTTTGATATATTATGATAATATGTTAAAGGGTTTTTGTAGCTGATGGAGCGCATAGAATACGAGTCAACATAAGGAAAAAAACCCTTGAAAGGAGCAAGAAGTTACAAGGGCAGTTGCATAGTTTCAACATAGTTTACATGTTCATCAACCAATTTTTCTACTAAGAGGGAAGATGAGTTGCAGTTCCAGATATCAAACCTACAAGGGAGTTAGAAGTTCTAGATCCTACAATGCAACTATGAATCATCCTTATTCTAGAATAATAGAAGGAGATACGCACAATAGTTCCATAATGTAATTTGGCCAATGTTATGTGCTAGATAGAGATTCATATGGGTAAGATGATAGGATTAGCAAAATTTGTGGATCTTATATTTATTGTATTTTTCCTATATATTACATGAGAAATGAGGAAAACAGGTTCGTTTTTGATGAAAAGATAGCTATTGTCTGTATGTTGAGAGCTTTATTAATTTACAATTTTCCAATATCATAATATTTTGATTAGTGACATAGATTCATGTGATGGTATCTCTTAGTATGTAATTTCTACATGTTTCAGTGTTTCCCTCTTTGTAATATCACTTGGATGTAATGTCTTCTGATATTTGAATGAGAATAAATGTTACATAATTCATCCTTTCTTTTGATGCTCTGTCTCATAGATTCAAATATTTGCATTCATATCTTATAAAGCTACTTTAGGATTCATTTCATATGCCATATTGTAGTGGGTTGTTTTTCTATTTTCCTCCTTCAACTACAATGATGAAAAATGTGTAGGATGTTCCATCTACCCTTCCTTTGTCAATCTTGATTAGACATCCAATATCTTGGTAATTTTCCATAAACCCTAGCTTGTTGAATCCATTTCCCAATGGACTATCTCTCTCATGCCCAACCAAACCCTACATAGACACAATTCAACTGAAGATCTAGCCACTATGTGAATGTATAGTCAATTGCTAATTTAGTGATTAGACTATCATAGAGAGCCCTCTTTGGATTGAAGGGGCTAGCCTTAAATCAACAAGCTTGGTTTGAAAAGGTTACCTTAGGACTTCCTCTTTCACGGCCAAGAGGACATTTCTAAGTGATAAAATCTTGGCAACCATAGTGGGGACACGAAAGTATATCTTCCCCAAAATTGCTTTAAAGATCAGATATACTCTATGAGAAGAAACAAAAGGTTAGATAACAACATTGGCTGATCTATTTTCTCTAGAGACTCCACAGTACAAAGTTTGAGGTGATTTCATTGGAAATTCTGGCGTATAGAAGGATTCACACATAGAGCAATCCAGATCCTAATCCACCAGAGATCCTGATAAGCTCAGAAAAAATATTTTGGAAAAGGAAGTTTGCGAAAGAAATAAGTACCATTCTTTTAGAAACGTCATTTCCTCTACCTAAAGAGATAAAATATATTGAAGACATTCAATTTGATATAAAATTTGAGCATAGTCTATTTAGATCGGAATCAAAGTCTAGTTTTTCAGACACAGTTCTTAATGAAACAAAGCTTAAACCTTATATTCCTAGTAATACTATTTTAGAAGAGGATAAAGATATTTGGTTATAGTTTTATAAATTAGAACATCTGGTTCATCAACTTTAAATACTTATTTATAAATCTCCCACATTTCAGTATCCTGTTCCACCATTCTCTGCTCCAAAAGTTTCATTTCCATTCTTCATCCCACATACTTTTGTTTCAACTACTCCTGTTGGATCTATGATACCCATTTCATCAATTATTACAACAATAGTTTCACTTCCTCTGTCATCTACATTCTATATCCCTATTATTGGTTCAACATCAACTCATACAACCATGGTTGCTATATATGCCCCTCTCAATCTCCTAGCTCCCCTACATGATCTTCCTTTGAATTATGGTCAGTGTTTACTTCATTTTTATGGCACAGGACCCCTTACAACTTAGCAACATGTAGATAAACTGAATGATTTCATTGATCTAGAGGAGGTAGATCATGAAGATGTTAAACTAAGAATTTTTGCACAAAGTCTCTCAGGGGAGGTTAAGAAATGGTTTAGAGAATTTCCAACAACAAACTTGACCAATTTTCAACAGTTTGAACAACTCTTCCTTGCTAGGTGGGAGGTGAAGAAAAACCCTCTACAAATATTTGTTGAATATGAGAATCTGTAGAGAAACCTAGGGAAACAGTTCAAAAGTTTTTAGCTAGGTTCAATAGGGTTTATAATTCAATCCCTGCTAATATTAAGCCCCCCTCGCTTAGCCCTACTTCACTATCCTAATGGTTTTGATGTCGAGATAGCTTATCAACTTGGAGAAAGAAATCCTGCTACATTAGGAGATATGCAAAACAATGCTATAGGAGTGGAAGAAAATTTGTTGGCTAAAAAGGCTAAGATGAAGACTGAGAGAAGAGTAGTATTTAAGGAGGAACCATCTTGTTCATCAGACACAAAATTTAATGTTATGTTAAATACCATGGAGAAATTGGTCGACAATTTGACCCTTCCCAGAGGTGAGCCTCGACCTCAAGTAAGAAATCCGAATTTTAGAAGGCCACTTGGACCTTAGGGTCGTCAGAATAATCTAGAAGAACAACAAATAGTTAGACCTCCATTTCCTGCAAGCTTTGCTGATTTGTAAGAAAATCAAGATACTGAAAAACAACAAATAAATTGTTTTGATGATGAAGAAACACAGGTATTTTTAACAAAATAAGAGCATGACAGGTCTATTGAATGTTCAGGAGAAAGGGATAGTAATCAACTAATGTTTGACTCAAAAATATATCAGTAGGGGTATCATAATTATTTTGTTGATTTCCAGAGATATTATAACCTATGAGGTTGAAATGTGGTTGTTGCTAAACCTCCTTTGGGGAAAGTTGCAATTGAGTAGAAACAGACTGAGCCCAAGAATGCAGAGGAACCTAAGAAAACAAAATTAAAGAAGGATACATCTAATAAGGGTAATGAAATTAGAAAGGAAGGAAATGTCAAGGATTTGGAAAAAAATCAATTTGCTTTCAGTTTAGAGAATGAGATGGGGAAAGTTAAGATATCCATTCCTTTTATGGAATTATTGAAGAATATGTAGTACAAAGAACATATTATCAAGATGATAAGGAGCTTAGAAACTGATTAAACATTAAATATAAATAATCAAGATTCTCTGAATATCCAAGACAATTCACCTACATTTTTATTTGGTCCACATGCTACTAAGATAAATGAAGATGTGCCTCCCTTTTATGTCATCTTTAACATCCATGATATGGTTTTACATAATGAAATGT
The DNA here is from genome assembly GCA_031772625.1 of Pinus tabuliformis. NCBI lineage: Eukaryota > Viridiplantae > Streptophyta > Pinopsida > Pinales > Pinaceae > Pinus > Pinus tabuliformis. Next base: position 1,576,620,690 of record CM062804.1, read on the forward strand.
TTGATTCAGGGGCTTCACACAATTTGATTCCTGATATTGTTATGGATAATTTAGGACTGGATATCACTAGATTCTATAAGGTTTTTTTTCATTTGATTCCAGAAAAGTACAATGTCTAGGGCTGATTAAATACTTGGTTGTGAACTTGACTTAAATTCTAGTAAAGAGTATTATGATGGATGTTTTGGCAGTAGATATACCGCCGAGGTTTGGAATGTTACTTTCCTGCTCTTGGGCATCTAAAGTGGGTGGTAATCTGCAAATGGACATGTGCTATGCATCCATCCCTATTTTTGGAGAAACACAGAGACTCTACAGGGAATTTCAAATAAAATATATGGTAAGTAGTAAAATAGAACTAGGAAATCATCCAATTTATGTTGTATATATTGATTTAGGGTCAAAAATTTTATATAATGATTTGAATTTGGAGGAAGAGAATCAACAACAAGTGGAAGAGAAACTTTAGACTAAAAATGAGCAAGTGGCTGAAATAGATGGGACATGGAGCATTCGTTTTGATGGGTTTGTTTGCAGAGAGGGATCAAGAGCTAGTATATGGATCATTTCACTAGATGGAGGTAGCCAAGTATATTCTTTCAAGTTATATTTGAATTTTATAATAACGTAGCTGAATATGAGGCTTTAGTCATTGGTTTGAACGTACTCAAGAAGAAAAGAGCTAAAAGAATGAATATTTTTGGGGACTCGTAGCTTATTATAAATCATGTTAAAGTGCTATATCAAATAAAGCATCCAAGGATTTGAGCTTACAGAAATGAGGTTTGGGATTTATTTGATAATTTCTTTGCTGAGCCCAAAATTTCAGTAGTTTATAGACAAGAAAATTGCATGGTTGATTCACTGGCTAGTATGGAAAGTATGTTCAAAACTCCGATTTACCCAAATAAGCAATATTAGATAGAGATGAGATATATACCTTCCATTCTAAACAACATAAAGAAATGACAAGTTTTCGAAGATGATCAACAGATAAAAATATTTTTGGAAATGACTGGTGAGTTTACCAACATTCCTATTGATGAAGACAAAGATTCAGATAACCAGGGTGATACAAATGACTTTGTAAATGTCATAGGATATTAGAAAATAATCCAGCTACGCAATATTTTTTTCCCTAGTGGGTTAGATCCTTTCGAGAAGTTATTTGACAACAATGATGTGGCTATTAAACCAAAAATGAAGCCTGATAGTAAGGAATTAAAGGATTGCAATTTAGGCACAAAAAAACAACTAAAAGTTGTCGAAATTTCAAATTATTTAAATTAGGCAGAAGGAGAAATATCTTGCTTTATTGAAAGAGTTTTTTGATGTCTTTGCATGGAAATATCAAGATTTAAGGGTTTATGATAGAAGTATAATTCAAAAACCTATGCCCTTAAAAGAAAATGAAAAACATTTCAACCAGAAACTGGGGAGAATAAATCCTAAATTGTTTCCATTGATAGAGAAAGAGGTAAAATTTTTGTTGGATGCTAAGATTATAATTTCCTTGAGATTTTCAAAATGGGTTGCTAATATTGTACCAGTAAGGAAAAAGAATTGGGAGATTTGATTGTGTGTGGATTTTAGAAATCTAAACAAAGTGTCATTAAAGGATAATTAACCACTTCCTAAGATGGAACAAATTTTGCAAAGTGTTGTTTGATCGGAAAGGATTTCAAATGTTAGATGGTTTCTCAGGGTATAATCAAATATTAGTGCATCCCAAAGACCACAAAAATACTACCTTTACTACATAATGGGGAACATTCATGTATTCCAAAATGCCTTTTGGATTAATGAATGTAGGAGCCACATTTCAGAGGGCCATGGGCATAGCCTTTGCAGGAGAGAGGAAAAAAATTGTGGTAGTCTATTTGGATGACATGACAGTATATTCAGTATCTCATTCAGAGCACTTAAAACATCTTAGGAAAGTATTTTGAAATGCAGAAAATTTGGTATTTCACTGAACCCGAAAAAACCACATTTTGTTATGAAAGAAGGTAAGATTTTGGGTCATATAGTATCTAAGGACAACATCCAAATTGATCTAGAAATAGTTGAAGCAATACGAAAACTTGAGATATTGTTGACGGTGCTGGATCTGACAACATTCATGGGAAATTCCCGATATGAAGTCCCAACTAGACCTCACACTATTTGGCGTAGGAGTCCCATCCAATATAAAGGCATGGTTGCCATATACTTAGAGATATGCCTTGGCTCTAGTTGTCAGCACATGAGAGCGTTTCGCTAGTATCTTCAAACAACAAGATAAGTGTGCTTGGTGAGTGCGTAATGTAACTTGTGTCTCAGTTCTCTTACTGCAAAGGGGGAGAGTATTAAGCCTCTAAGTGAGAGGTAATAGTACCACCCAGGAAGAGACACACGCGAACCAGAAAGGCTTGTTTAAACAGGAGGTGTGAGCCCCCGTAAGCCTGTGGATGAGCTCGGTTAAACAGGCGGTGTGCTCCGGATTCTTCATGGACGTGTCTTGTTCTCCAACACGGTGAAGAGGATTTGACCTGGGATGGAGCAAGCTCTCGAGACAGGTGGTGCTACCATGTAAGGCGTGTGCTTCCAACGCATTGGAGCGGAGAATCCTGGTTGGTAGAGAGGGGAGAATCCTGCGGATGGGTAGAAGTGGGAAGGATCATGGGTATATAAGGATGAACACACATCTCCATTGGTATGAGGCCTTTTGGGGTAAAGCCCAAAAACAAATCCATGAGGGCTTAGGCCCAAAGTGGACAATATCATACCATTGTGGAGATATGTGGTGTCCAAAGTCCCAACAAGTGGTATCAGAGCCGTGAGTCCAAAAACCTGGGCGTGTGGCTGTATCAGTGTGAGAGCCTTGAATCGTGCTGCGTGTATCAACGTGAGGCGTGAAGGGCTGTATGTGTCCTACGTGAAGGAGACATGAGGCTGCAGAACCGTTCCAGTGACCAAAACCCTGTGTGAAGGAGTGTGCGTGAAGGAGATTGCTGTGTAGCGTGAGGCATTTTTTTTTAAAAGACCCTGTAGACGTGCTGTCCCTGCGTGAAGAACCAGCAGAGCCAGCCAGCAGAGCCAGCCAGCGGAGCCAACCAACAGAGCCAGCCAGCGGAGCCAGCCAGAAGAGCCAGTGAGATCCGGGTAAATTTTTTTAAGCCTGCCGCTGTACAGAAAAACGAGTTTCTGCACGGAAGAGAACCACTGCCGCCAACAGAGCCAGTGAGATCCGCATGGAAGAGAACCACTGCCGCCAGCAGAGCCAGTGAGATCCGGGTAAATTTTTTAAGAAAGAAATTATTTGTTGAAGGCAATTTTTTTGTTTACCCAGAATATTTTGGGTTTGAAAAGGAAGTTGTCCAAAACTGATAAAGAGCAGAGTTTCAGTAGGAAGAACAAGTTTTATTTTTTCCAGTAAAATTTGTCGAAGGGTTTCTCTAAAAACAAAAATATTGCAGAAAAACAAAGGCTCAAAAATTGTAGAAAGAAGTTTGTAAAATTCGTTTATTTAAAAAGCAGGCTCAGTTTTTTTTAAGGGAAAAAAAAGGGAAACAAAGTTTTTTGAAAGAAGTTTGTAAAATTCATTTATTTAAAAAGCAGGCTCAGTTTTTTTTTAAGGGAAAAAAAAGGGAAACAAAGTTTTTTTTCTTTAAGAAAAGGATAGCTGAAAGACTGAAACCTAGGAGAAGAACAAAATGGCCAAGATGTCGAACGCAAGGTTCGAGGTGGAGAAATTCACCGGAAAGAGCAATTTTGCTCTTTGGAAACTGAAGGTTAAGGATCTGCTTGTGCAACAAGGGTTGCACAAGGCATTGGATGGGGTTACTAAGAAACCTACAACCATGACTACATCAGACTGGGAGGACTTGGATGCCCGAGCTCTCAGTACCATCCGGTTATGTCTAGCGGATGAAGTTCTCTTCAACATCGTTGAAGAGACTATGGCGTCAGGTTTGTGGGAAAAACTTGAAAACCTTTATATGACAAAATCATTAACCAACAGAATTTATCTGAAACGAAAATTATACAGTCTTCGAATGAAAGAAGGTTCAAGCGTTGCAGAACATTTGAATGTTTTTAATACACTAATTTGTCAATTAACAGATATGGAAGTCAAAATACAGGAAGAAGATAAAGCCATAACCTTGCTGTGTTCTCTGCTTGAATCATGGGATCACTTCGTAACCTCAATCAGCTTCAGCTCTGTTGATTCTTTGAAGTTTGAATCAGTCGTGGGAGCTCTTCTGTCTGAGGAAGTACGAAGGAAATCCAACACTGATACAACTGCGTCAGAAGCCATGGTCGCTAGAGGACGCTCAAAGGAAAGAGGAGACAAACCAAGGGGGTCTTCCAGGTCGAAATCGAAGGGCAAGAAGTGTAAGGCAAAATGTTGGAACTGCGGTAAGGTTGGACACTTGAAGAAGGACTGTTGGAAACGGAAGGAATCCGAAAACCTGAAGAACGAAGCGAATCAGGCTGATTCAGGTATGGTAGACGAAGTTTTATCCGCTGAAGAATTGTGTATGATAGATGAAACTTCACCTGAATGTAATGTCTCTCAGAGTTTTGATAGCTGGCTGTTAGACTCTGGTGCTTCGCATCATATGTGCCCACATAGAAACTAGTTTACTTCGTATGAAAATGTAAACGGTAGTTCTTTGTTTATGGGTAACAATATGTCATGTCAGACTGTTGGGATGGGAGATATCAGGATTAAGATGTATGATAACACAGTTAGGACATTAACTAGTGTTAGACATGTACCTGATTTGAAGAAAAATTTAATCTCTTTGGGAGTGTTGGATTCATATGGTTATAAGTTTACAGGTCAGGATGGCGTCTTGAAGGTCTTCAAAGGTGCTCTTATGGTTATGAAGGCAGAAAAGGTCAGAAATCTTTACAGGTTAAAAGGAAGTACTCAGGTCGGTGAAGCAGCGGTTGCGTCAGAAAAGGAAGAAGCAGGTACTCGTCTGTGGCATCAGCGTTTGGGTCATATGAGCGAGAAAGGTCTTCACATACTGATGAAACGTAAATCTCTTCCCGGTCTGAAATCCTTGAATTTAGATTTCTATAAACATTGTGTGTATGGAAAACAGTGTAAACAGAGATTTAAAGTTGGCAATCATAATAGTAAAGATGTTTTAGACTACATTCATTCTGATCTGTGGGGGCCTTCCCCTATTATGTCATATGGAGGTGCATTGTATTTTTTAACGTTCATTGATGATTACTCTCGTAGAGTTTGGGTCTATTTGCTAAAAAGGAAAGCTGATGTATTCAATGTCTTTAAACAATTTAAAATAATGGTAGAGAAAAGAACATGCAAATCTATTAAATGTCTAAGAACTGACAATGGTGGTGAGTTCACTTCTGTTGAGTTTGAACAATACTGTAAGGATGAGGGCATTGTTAGACACAAAACTGCTGTTTATACTCCTCAGCAAAATGGTGTTGCTGAGCGTATGAATCGGACTCTTATGGAAAGAGCCAGAAGCATGATCAGCAATGCTAACTTGCAAAAGGAGTTGTGGGCAGAAGCAGTATCTACTGCTTGTTATTTAGTTAATAGATCACCTTCAGTAGCGATTGATTGTAAAATTCCTGAAGAAGTTTGGACAGGTCAGTCTTGTGACTATTCTCATTTGAGGATATTTGGCTGTGATGCTTATTCTCTTATTCCGAAAAATCAGCGTTCAAAATTAGATCCAAAGTCGAAATGTTATGTCTTTGTTGGGTATGACTATGCAGTGAAAGGATATAGGTTGTGGGATCCTACATTGCGGAAGATAGTCATTAGTAGAGATGTAACATTTGATGAATCCTCTTTGTTAAAATCAAATGTTGAAAGAATGGAACAGGAACAGGTATCGCCAAGTCAACGAGTTCAGTTGGAGGCTAGATCTTTCGGTGACAGTCGAAAGGAAGGAGAGACTTCTGGAGACAAAGGTGTTGAAGACACAAAGGAAGCCGTTGAAGCTTCTGAACCAGTGCAAGTTTCTGAACCAGTTCAGCAACCAGTCACTTTGAGAAGGTCTACAAGGGAAAGGAAAACTCCCAAAAGGTATGAAGATTCTGCTTCATCTTTTGCTTTGGTTACTGAAGATGGGGAACCGTCTTGTTATCAGGAAGCGATAGATGATACAGATAGCAAGAAATGGAAAATGGCTATGGAAGAAGAAATGGACTCCTTAGCCAAGAACAATACCTGGGATCTTGTAGAGCTTCCTGAAGGGAGAAGTGTTGTTGGATGTAAATGGGTCTTCAAGCTGAAACGGAAGGTTGATGGTAGTATTGAAAGGTATAAGGCGCGACTGGTAGCGAAAGGGTATTCTCAGGTTGAAGGTATAGACTTTCATGAGATTTTTTCTCCAGTTGTAAAACTTGTTTCTATACGTACTGTGTTGGCACTAACTGCGTTACTTAATCTTGAGTTAGAATAGTTAGATGTTAAAACAACTTTCCTACATGGTGATTTGAACGAAGAGATATATATGGAACAACCAGAAGGTTTTGTACGAGGTCGCAGCAGAAGATTAGTTTGCAAGCTCAGGAAATCATTGTATGGTGTGAGGCAGTCTCCCAGACAATGGTACAAGAAGTTTGATTCCTTCATGGTGAGCCAGAAATTTATAAGAAGTGAGTATGATCATTGTGTGTACTTCAAAAGTTTCAATGGCATGTTCATTATCTTAGCTTTGTATGTTGACGATATGCTTATTGCAAGAAAAAGCATGGAAGAGATCAACAGGTTAAAGGCTCAACTCTCTAGGAAGTTTGATATGAAGGATCTTGGAGCAGCAAAACATATCTTAGGCATGGAGATACACAGAGATAGGAAAAATGGTAAGCTTTGGTTGTCACAGCAGAAGTATGTGGAGAAGGTACTTGAAAAGTTCTCTATGAATAATGTGAAACCTGTTAATGTTCCTTTAGCTTCCCATTTTAAGCTTTCTTCGGTTTTGAGTCCTAGAGCTGATGAAGAAAAGTAGTATATGTCCCATGTACCATATGCAAACGTTGTAGGCAACTTAATGTATGCGATGGTATCTACAAGACCTGACATTTCACATGCAGTTGGAGTTGTCAGCAGGTTCATGGCAAATCCAGGTAAAGAACATTGGCAAGCAGTGAAATGGGTGCTTCGATATCTAAGAGGCACAAGTGACCATTGCATCGTCTTTAATGGTAGTGAAGGATCAATTTGCGGATATGTAGATGCTGACTATGCAGGTGATTTGGACAAAAGAAGATCTACTACAAGTTATGTCTTTACTCTTGCAGGTGGAGCAATTAGTTGGATGTCAAAGCTTCAAGAAACAGTTGCGTTGTCCACTACCGAAGCTGAATATATAGCTGCTTCAGATGCCAGTAAAGAAGCAATCTGGTTAAAGGGTTTGCTCGATGAGATTGGAAGGACGCAAGAGAAAGTGAATGTACTTTGTGACAGTCAAAGCGCTATTCACTTGGCTACAAACCCTGCCTATCATAGCAGAACCAAGCACATTGATGTAAGGTATCATTTTCTGAGACATGTGATCGATGGCGGAAAAGTAGCTCTTAAAAAGGTCCATACATGAGAAAATTGTGCAGACATATTCACAAAGCCAGTTACAGTAGAGAAGCTGCGGTGGTGTTTAGCTTCTCTTGGCTTGCAGGAAAGATGATGAATGGGAAAATTGTTGTCAAGGTGGAGTTTGTTAGTTTGACAACGATTTAGTCAGTTAGGTATAGACAGTTGTTTGTAACGAATAAGTGAGTTGTTTGTAACGAATAAGTGTGTAACGATTAATCAGTTATGTAAACTATAAAACTATCGTTTGCCCATGATTGTAAAGCGGTGAAAACTCATTGTAAAATAAAATCAGTCCGATCCAAGAATTCAGTTTCGGTCTCTGGTCTTGATTCGGTTTCTTGTCTTGTTGATTCTCTGTTTCTTTTCCCTTCATTTGTATAATAAGCCTGTTTGGACACCACATATCTCCACAATGGTATGATATTGTCCACTTTGGGCCTAAGCCCTCATGGATTTGTTTTTGGGCTTTACCCCAAAAAGCCTTATACCAATGGAGATGTGTGTTCATCCTTATATACCCATGATCCTTCCCACTTCTACCACTTCTAATCAATGTGGGACTTTGTTTGTATACCCAACATTACACATTCACAAGAAGCATTAAAAAAAACTCGGAAGCTTCTTGTGAATGTGTCTTCTTCTATAACGAACTCCTTAGAAAGAAACGAAAGATATCAAAACTTTTTATTTGGGCTAGAGATTAAAAAATAATTTTTCTCTAGCCATTCAAAAATTGGATAGTAAAATTCGTGACAATCCTTTTCAAAACCTTGAAATTTTTAAAAAGATGAATTTTCAATTAGAGTTATGAGATTACAATAAGAATATTGTGAGGGAAAATATATCTCTTCATATTCAATGGGTATGTCAAGATAGTGAGGACTTGACATAACCATCAGTGAGTGCGGAAGTTCCTCAACTGCTTGAAAAGTACCTAGATAGTGAGATGTTAAACCATAAAGATTAAAGGATGTAAAACAACTCTCATTGGATGTCTTGATGGGAAAATAGTAATTTTAAAGACTATCATTAGAGACATAATCATGATAAAATGGGTTGGTTAAAGAATCAAATTCCCATTTTGTAATTAACAAAGATAAATCAATTTGAACAGTTTCACAAATTCTCTTCGTAATAGAATCATCTTCCTTGCATGATGAGTGTAACAAACCATTTTCTTATTACTAGTTACACACTACATGAGCATCATAATTATTGAGAGAAGTAAAAAGGAATGCTAATCTAACAAACACATAAAATCAGTCATGGCAAAATGAGTGAAGATGAATTTTATTTGTTAAATAATCGATGCATCCACTAACATTCAAGATGATTTCAGGTGTGATGAAGAAAAATATTAGCATTAGAATATTCACAAGAAGGATTGGGAGCCTATTGTTTTCAAAATACTCTGACAGGTATGACTCCTTTGGACAAACAAAATCCTTAGAATAATCAAGTTCACAGTTCCATGCTTCTGCAAGAGACACACTCTCCAATCCTAAGTTAAGAGCAAGGGTTTTGCAAGGAAATAAATCAACTGAAATAGAAATTTGAATCCGATCAAAAATTGAATCTTGAAAGTTAGAAATATTATATCCACAATGCCAAACATATTTCAAGAATGAATTTACATCGAGTGAAACCATGCCGAAAGATGTGTTTTTCGACAAAAACTAGACCTGTCTCAGCTCAAGGATCTTACTAGAGTTGTGAGATCCTGAAATAACCATCAATAGATGTTGAAGTGCCTCGACTCAATGACAAGTCTCGGAACATTCAAGGATTGTAAAATCGTATTTTGAAGATTGAACTAGATCATGCATGGTGTGAGGACCATTTGTTTCAATGATTTTAATGAGGTCGTTATTAACCGAATCGAAGTCATCTTTGTCATTGATTTGATCAAATTTTACAATTTTGATAACCAGATTACTCAAGCTGAAATATTATTATAATAAAAAATCTAGAGATGTACGAATCAAAGAAATTTCATGAGAAAAATTATTTGAAGAGTTGTACTCATGTAAAACAAGAGATGATATGTGATGGAAAGGATACTCAATGATATGATTTTTTTCTCTTTCATCATGGATAACCTCGCTACCTTGTGTCAATTGAGAAGTGAACTCATCCGATGAACAACTTAAAGAGCATGGAATATCCTCATCACATGTAGATACATTGCAAACAGTAGATCACAAGGGATAGTGAGATGAACAGGAAGTTTCAACAAGAACATTTTCTTTGACCGAATTATATTCTAGATCTAAATATTTCAAATTAAAATCTTCATGAGAAACTGAAAGATCAACTGGTGCACTTGGGCATTCATCATCACTTACATTAACATAATTATTACCATCAGAATGGTTGTTTCCCAAGACTATGGGTCTAAACAGATTTATTTCATTTGGTTCATTAGCATGATTAACAAATTCAATACCAACCAAGAATGGGGAAACAAAATATTCATATGAAGGACTTTGGAAAAGAGAAGAAAGATTAAATGAATATCCATCTTCCTACTCTACCTGCGAAATGCGACTACCTTGCATCTAATCACTGATTAGATTTAGAAGATACGGATTATGTAGATCAAGGGACAAGGGGTCATGATAAAGTGACGGTAGAAGATGTAGAAATTTTGAATAATTTAACACATATTCACAGAGATTATCCTGATCATACAATTATAAGCGGAACATGTATAATACATAATCTCCTCTATGTTGATCATCAATTTACAGAAGAAGAAACATTCACAGGCGCACATAGAAGCATCAATCAAACTCATTAACACAGTATGTATCCCGGGGAAAGAATCTCGCTAAAAACCCCACACTATCTGTATATTATATTGATTGAATCATGTAACATTACAAAGTACAATGCTTATCACAAGCAATCCAATACCAGCTCCACCTGTTACACACAATATAGCTCATATCTGTTCTCCAAATCTATTCCATTGCTTGCCTGCCTCTCCAGCTCAATACCTGCTCAAGAACTGATGAGAATGGCTTACCAAACTCGTATTTGACCTGCAAATAATCACTCACACTCTGTTGGACGTGAGCACAAGCTAAAATTCTTGATATTGGCTAATTCATTGGCATACTCAATCCCTCTAATTGTGCAAATCATCATGCACAGCTATAGTCACAACTGATAGCAATCTAATCCTCTAACACCTGTCCCTGCTGAACTGAACATGCACTGACGTGCAACTGAGTTAACTGATGTATTCTATAGTTGCATTATGAGTTAATAACTTGTGAATTAATTAATAACTAATTCACCCAACTCATCTCTAGTCTATTGATCAATTAGACTAAATACAACCAGTTTAACAAAGCTAAACTGAACACAACTTCATCAACTGCACCTCCAGTCCACTAAACTCAACTCACTTGAGTTCTAACTGAAGTCCTGCATGCAAATATTAGTCATCCCATAGGTAACCATGTATTTCCCTCTGGGATCTGCATGTACCACATCCGTAGCTCATCCTGAAGTGCTCCAAGAGAATAAGATCAAGTTTATAGTCCAAATATTATTATGAGACAATAATATTTGACTTTTCTATTTTTGACAGCTAGTGTAAAAATAGACTTTGATCACTCACACTGTGATCACTCACACTGTGGTCACCCACACTGTGATCACCCACACTGTGATCACCCACACTGTGATCATCCCTGCTGGGATCAAAAATAGAACTTGCGCCATAATTTGCCTGCGGGCCCACTTAGTGAAGGCGACTCTTTTCACTAAGCTCCATCATCTTGTTGCATTCTCAACAAGCATTTCTTGTTCCACAATTTTCAACACTCCCTCTCAACAAGAAATGCTTCCTCTCAAACCCGATCCTGAAACTCTGGAATGTTCTCCATGCAACACATTTGGCTTGTCCACTTGCTCTGTCATCAAAGTCTGACTACTATTGCCTCTGTCGACTGAAAACTCTGCATCTCTGTGCTCTTCAGTATCTGACTGCTCTAGCCTCTGTCACTTTGATCTCTGACTGCATCTGTGCTACTGCTGGTTCTATCTCCCAGCATTGCATCCGCATTACACCTCCCAACTGACGTCCCTGTTGGGCTAGAAACACCCTCTGGTGTTGAAGCTCTACCTGCTATTGGCAAGTGCTCCCTCTCTGACATCTGCGCTACTGCAACATCTCCATGCATCTCGCACCATTGCACACCTCTCTGTGCCACCTAGCACTGTGCAAAACACTTGTGCCTCTCGCATTGTTGCAGCCTGCTAGCTATGCGCTGCCCTGGGATTCCCTGCACTGTTTCTCTCTCTGACGCTCCATCCGCATCTATCTCTACCCAATCAATCAATTCTTGCTACTACACATTTGGGGCTCCCGTAGCAAGGTCTCATCCAAGAGGTTTGGTACCTCAAGGATCTTGCCCCTCCTCCTTGGGACGATCAATCCACATCACCCCACCTCCTACCTGGAGGTATGGCTGCATGCGATCCCTCAGCCCACCTGGCTCGATGTTTCCCCCTACTGGAAGTCTCTGCATGAGTAGATGTCTCTACTCGATCTCCTCTCAGCTTCCCCTGTTGTGGCTCCTCCACAACCTCCTGAAGTTGTTGCACCAATCATGGCTCCTCCACAATCGTCTGATACTTCTTCTGTTTGCATGTTGAGAGGTAATATACGCTCCCTCTCAACCACCAAGTCTCCATCAGTTGCCTCGTTGCTCAAGGCTTTGCATGCATCTTGAACCTCAAGAGCATACAGGTTCCTGACCCGTGAACCAATATCATGACAATGAAAGCATCTCACCTTCGCCTTGTCAACCTTCTTCCCATCACTGGAAGAACTGGATTCGGAAAGAGAAACCTTCCCCTTCCCCTTCTTCACCTTACTCGCTAAGGCACAGTTCTCCTCATCATGCATAGATGAAGAACTGTCTCTGGTGCACCGTCTAATCTCCTCTTGCATCAAATCCGACCATAGTCGTTCCCAATTTGGCATTTTCTCCCTTCCATTCACTGAGTCCTGGTAGCTATGCCAACTCTTAGGAAGGTCAAGGAGTGCTAGACTCACCATCCTCATCCGACAGTCACCCCCACACTTCCCAGTTCATCCCGGCATTGAGTGAACTTCGTGAGATACTGGGGCATACTGTCTCCATTCTCACACTTAATTTTTCTGAGTTTTATCTCTTGCTTTGGAATTAAATTCGAATTCCACCAGCACAAAACTCAACCGCTTCCGATCTAGAATTCGTGAGAACAAAGTATTTCTTGTACAGAGATCGACTGTATGGGCATTCACCAGATATCTCACCTTCCAAAAGAAGGATGAATCCAGAGGCTACCTAGCCCAATTACAGACTCTGCCTGAAGAAATAGAATGTAAACACTTCCTGAATAGTAGATCAGATGATCAATCCTCGCTTGATGTCCTGTAAAAATCTCTTCTACAAATCAAGCAGCTCCGATACCATGTAGAAATTTTGAATAATTTAACACATATTCACAGAGATTATCCTGATCATACAATTATAAGCGAAACATGTATAATACATAATCTCCTCTACGTTGATCATCATTTTACAGAAGCAGAAACATTCACAGGCGCACATAGAAGCATCAATCAAACTCATTAACACAGTATGTATCCCGGGGAAAGCATCTCGCTAAAAACCCCACACTATCTGTATATTATATTGATTGAATCATGTAACATTACAAAGTACAATGCTTATCACAAGAAATCCAGTACCATCTCCACCTGTTACACACAATACAACTCAGATCTGTTCTCCAAATCTATTCCACTTCTTGCCTGCCTCTCCAGCTCAATACTTGCTCAAGAACTGATGAGAATGGCTTACCAAACTCGTATTTGACCTGCAAATAATCACTCACACTCTGTTGGATGTGAGCACAAGCTACAATTCCTGACATTGGCCAATTAATTGGCATACTCAATCCCTCTGATTGTGCAAATCATCATGCACAGCTATAGTCACAACTGATAGCAATCTGATCCTCTAACACCTGTCGCTGCTGAACTGAACATGCACTGACATGCAATTGAGTTAACTGATGTATTCTATAGTTGCATTATGAATTAATAACTTGTGAATTAATTAATAACTAATTCACCCAACTCATCTCTAGTCTATTGATCAGTTAGACTAAATACAACCAGTTTAACAAAGCTAAACTGAACACAACTCCATCAACTGCACCTCCAGTCCACTAAACTCAACTCACTTGAGTTCTGACTAAAATCCTGCATGCAAATATTAGTCATCCCATAGGTAACCACGTATTTCCCTCTGGGATTTGCATGTACCACATTCGTAGCTCATCCTGAAGTGCTCCAAGAGAATAATATCAAGTTTATAGTCCAAATATTATTATGAGACAATAATATTTGACTTTTCTATTTTTGACAGCTAGTCTAAAAATAGACTTTGATCACTCACACTGTGATCACTCACACTGTGGTCACCCACACTGTGATCACCCACACTGTGATCACCCACACTGTGATCATCCCTGCTGGGATCAAAAATAGAACTTGCGCCATAATTTGCCTGCGGGCCCACTTAGTGAAGGCGACTCTTTTCACTAAGCTCCATCATCTTGTTGCATTCTCAACAAGCATTTCTTGTTGCACACTTTTCAACAGAAGATTACAAGTACCCAAATTAGATTCAAGACTAGAGTTATGAGCGTTAATACCCACTTGAAGAATGGAAAAGCCAATCTACACCATATGCTTCATGACCCATTCTAGGATTTCCTTCATGGGATCTGAGTCATGAAAAGTTTAAGGGGATGAGAACATGGATTAGGAATTTTATGTTTAGATTTACCAAATTTATTATCATCACAAGGAGGCACCCTCATCAAAACTACAAAATGAGGAGGAAAAGGAATAAAGGGAATAGCAGGTTCCTCCTCTGAAATTAGAGGTGTCTCGTGATTTACAAGAGTTGCAGAAGAAGAGACATTAGTTGTTTTTGGATTCACCATGAAAATATATATGAACCAAAATCTCAAATGTTTGCTTCAAGAAATCCCAATTCGTATCTTCTTCAGGAAATCCATAGGAAAGGTGAAGGAATGGATTAGAGAAATCCTCAACTGATTTATCAGGCTTAATTATAAGCCAAATGATCCTTTTATAAATCTCTTGGTAATCATACCTGTCAAATGATAAATGAATCTCCTCGATGAGATGGTTAAGATAATGAATGGAACCAAGTGGTAGAGTGTGACACCATCAGCTACCTTAAACTTCATGGGTGAGGTAGAAAACAATACAAGCCACACCTTCACAATCAATTTCATAACATTCACAAAACTTAAGAAAAATAGATGCATGCCTGGTAATGGATGTATCACCCTCACCATCAAACTTGAATTGAGACAAGTCATGAAGAGATTCATTGAGGATTGAAATCTCATGAGGGAATAGGTTAGAAAAAGACCCTAGGATTATGATTTGAGGATGATCCTCTTATGATAAGACACTCAAAACAAACTCAATGAGAACAACTTGCCATTTGGCCCTCCTTCTAGTGCCATATTTTTGACAATGCTCGAAATTTGTCAACTAAGGGGGTCTCCTCGATGTGAAGTCTCAATAAGACCTCATACCATTTGTGGTAGGAGCCCCATCCAGAGTATTGTCCTCACTATCATGTATTATTGTAGATTTTCTTTGGCTACAAAGTTTAGTACAAGAGAGTAAACACAGGTATCTCAGCCTTTAGGATCTAAGAGTGAGTATTCCTTGTGAAATGTTCAGTTGCAGAAAGTATCAATGTTCTTCTACCAAAAGGGGAGAGAAAAGTGGGCCCTTTAAGGATAAGTAATAGTAATAACCTAGAAAAGTCAAATGAGCACATACATAAGAACGAATCATGGATCAACCAACGAAATAGTTCGCGATGAAGAAACATTGTTAAAGAAAACACAACAAACATTCAAAGAACAATCTTACAATATTCACAACTTATGCATGAAAGTGTGTGAGTCCAATGAACTTCTAAATTAAGTAAATGTTTCAAGGTACATCAAGACAACAAACACCACTAGCCCCAATAGTGGAGCATTAGAGTAGTCACTTTCTCTTCAAAAATAGTTGTCTTCCTCTCTAAATCCTAGTGGGATGAGCCAAGGTGAAAATTTCCTTTACATGAGTAATGAGGGTATATATATAACAAATGGGGTGATCATTCACATCCCTTGTGACTCTTTGACTACCCTCATCAGTTTTTGACTTCTCAATGACCTTTCAACTTCCTACATCACTTTTCATATTACGTGTATGACTCTTTGTTATAGACATTTTTCGGCCCTACAACCCCAAGCATGAAATGTCCATAAATCAAGGGCTCCTAAGTCCCTAAAAGTGTTGTTCTAACCCCTAAAGGAACAAGGTCAACAGATTACAGCTTCTCCCAGAAGTTCTCCACCAGAAACCGCTCAGAATGGGTCAAAACAGGATCATTTCAGCTGCTCCACTGGCTAGGTGCATTGCATTGCACCTAAATACAGTGTGAGGGTGTGTTGCATTTCAAAAGTCCCTTCTGTGGGGTGCGATGGGCAAGAAATGACAAATGACAGTGTCATTCCGCGAGGTGGAGAGACAATGGAAGCTTCCAGAATCTTCTCCTGTGACACTTGCCTCAGAAGCAAGAACTGACAGAGAGAAGACACTAATCAAATCACAAGCTGACTCATCCTCCTTACAGGTATCTATATATGGATCCCTCATCCCAGAGATCCGGAGGCTGGAATTTTGCATATTGTAAGGAATTGTTGTTGGTTTCTAGAGACAAAACATCAGATTGTTGGGTGATTTATGCTTTGTTTTAGGTGAAGAGGGGCTTCTTTGCTGGGAGGTTGATGCTGGGTCGGAACCACTGGTTGTAACTCCTCCTGGATCTTTTCTTGTTTATCAATAAAAACTATTTGAGTTTTCCTCCATGCTTTTGTATCATTGATGCTTGCTACATTTTGTATGGTTAACTTAAATCTGATCCTAAGTTGTTTATGAATATAGATCCATGTCTTTGTATAGTGCTCTTCTTCTATGATCTTACAGGTACTTTGTGAAGCTGGGCAAGCAAGGGAATAGGTAGCTGGAGACTATCAAAGAAGAGAGGGATTGGATCAAAGGATTAGTGCAAGACACAGGTTGGTTCTTTCTATTCCTCTCTATCTATAATTCATAAAGGAAATACAAAAGTAGTTTTTCTCTGTTTGTTTCTAAGTCAGATGTCACACCTTAGTGGGATAGAGCAGTTCTAAATAGACACTTTTCCCAACAAACAAAATGGCGACCATACTGGGGAATGTCTAATTAGTTTGTTTGTGTATCATTCTTTGTTGTTTGTTTCATAAAGTTATAAGAAGCTTTCGAACTGCATTTGCCATAACAAATGCAAAGTAGATAACTGCTGCTTCGATCCATTCACTGGATCTGTTTATGATTTAAACAACTGATTCATAAACTATCTGATTGCCCTTGTGATAGCTCTTAGATCCTCCTTAGATCTACCCCTGATTGTTGCATTACTGATTGCTTTTTACTCGGCCAAAAACCAAGGACTGAACTGCAAACTGTGACCTGGAACCCGAACAGAGTCTCGTTTCTGGCCTAGCGCAGGTACTGTTAAGAGATTCTGAATTTCAGCGCACTTCCCGAGTGGACAACCTGCGTTGCATTTCAGATTCTCTGTGTTACAGGTGCGCTAATCAGACTGGCTCTGTGCAGTTGTGGTTCTTGTGCTTCATTCTTCCCAGTTCTATCCCTGAATTTTGCTACCTGTGATCAGTATATGTCTGTTTGAAACCTCTTTTCCTTGCTATTATTCCGCCTCCTTTGTACAAAAGAACTGTAGATGTTTTTTGTGTGTTTGTTGAGTCGTTTACAGTTTTCCATTGCAAAAGTAGAATAGTCGTACTGTCGTCCTTTGATTCGAATCTGTCGCAAGTGTCGATTTCGATCATAGGAGAAAGTTTGATTACTGTTGATGGTCGATTATACTGTTACTATTTCCTTTGGTCTGAATTTGAAATTTTCTAGTGTCAAGAACGAGTGTTCATTTCAAAATCGTAAGGTGTCGTAATCATCTCTGTTTTTTATTTCAAAAAAAGAGCTTGTTTATATTTGTCGCTTGAAAAGAAATTCAGATTTGTACATCAACTTTCTTTTTAGCATCAATACTAAGAAAGTCGAAAACAAATACATGCATGTGCATTTGCATATAGACAGTCTGTTTGGCTTGATTTAGGAAAGTGAATTTACAGTGTGCTCTTTGCTCTTTGTGAAAAGATTCTGTCTTTCTTTTCCCCTAGTAGCTAGGATTTTCATTGCACAAAAGAGATAAAAGTTTGTTTATCGTCTTTGGATTGCATTTTAGGAATTACATCTACCTCTCGTGGTGAACCCGAAAGGCAAACTTCATAAACAAGATCAACTTAAAATAAATTCAATGAATCTAACAACGCTTTGAAACTTAACGCACAACATTTAGAGGTCTAGGCTAGAGACGTATTCCGGCGTCGTAAAGCCTGGTAACTATTGTCCTCACTGATGGTTGGGTGATTCCTCCACTTTGAGACGATAAGTGCCAGTACGGACTTGTGCTCCCACGTACCATCGAGTATATTTTGGGAGACCCCTATAGGCTTAAATCCTTTATCCTTAGGAAGCCGTGTCTGCCGCCCTATCGATCGCAATGCACTGAACACAGCATTCGAGAAGATTGACTGTCGTACCGTAAAAAGTATTCTACAGTTTTGCGATTGGTTTGGTACTCCCTCTACCTAGATCTCCAGAGTAGTCCCTTTCGTTCCTTTTCAGACTCCTTAACGGAAAAGGTCCATCTGAGCACTTGTCACTTCAGGCTCATTAAAAATCGAAGGAGACTAGAGTCATCTTTTGTTTTTTCTCGACTCTTAAAAACTGAAAAAACAAGTTGTGTCAAAGCATCTAAAAATTTATTTTAAATGGAATATTCATTACCCCTTTCCTACGTTGATCTTGGGTTGAGAAAATGGAGTCCACCAACCAAGGAATTCCCCTTGGAGGAAATTCTAGTCCCTTCTCCTCTTGGGGAGATGTTGGTGCACCCCATATGGCCACATTGTCGCTTCCAGGGCCGACAATTGGTTTTCCTGTATGGCTCTTCTCAACCTTTGTCGTTCAGAACACCACTATTCCTGAACAATCGAATCAGCAATTAGACGAGTCCAGACTTACCCACCAACCTTCTACTTCCTCTAATTCTTCCTCTCCTCCTTCCTCTTCTCTTGATGGGACTGGTAAAGCCAACAGTCAGGTTCCTAAGGAGAAGAAGGAAAAGAAGAAGAAAGAGAAGAAGAAGAAGGAGCCGAAAGCGAATGGGGGCAAACAAGTGTCATTTAACGAAAATCCACACACTGCACCGACCAGGCCTAAATCGCCATGTGTCATTTGCAAAGGAGACCATTTTCACAGAGATTGTCCTTGCATCCCACGGATCTTAAGGGACTGGTCTCCTCGTTTGCACAACCCGGTGTCGTCAACCTCTGATGATCATGTTGAAAACACACCATCAACTAGTGAAAGTGAAGCCCCAGGACAAAAAGGAAAATATAGATTTCCTTGTAAACTGTGCGAAGGCAATCATGCCGTCCACCGTTGTCCCTTCTTAGATGAGGCTAAAAGAGTTTTGGACGATTGTCCGGTTTCACCATCACGACTTCCTCCTGGATATAAAAAACTCTTGCCGAGTCCGTCACTAGTTGAAAATCCGGCTGGCCCGCTCAGGTGGTCGGCTGAAGCATCTATCATTGAAGATAAACCATCTGAATCCATACCGGACGAAAGTCAAAAGGTCGAGGCGGCAGTTGACCCGGTCTTGCCTTCAGAGGTTTCATCTTTAGATGATACAGTCGCTGAAGAGAACAAGGATGACACCGTCCAAATTCTCTTCATAAGCACAGACTCCAACGAACATGGGGGCAATTTACCCATTCCTTTACCGCAGGAAGGAAGTTCATCAGAGTCGTACACGACCGTCTATTCGGTCCCACCTCCAAGCAACCTAGTTGTCTCCTTCGACTGGAATCAACTAGGCAGACCCCGTTTACCAGCTAGTGTACCATTCTGAATTGTTGTTCAAATAAATAGAATGATTATGGCTGGTACCATCATAGATGAGGGGGCTTCTGTGAGTATCCTTTCCTCAACTGCTTGGAAAGCGCTTGGTTCGCCATCGCTTTTGCCTGAGATGAGAAATCTGACAGGCTTTGATAAAGGAACCAGTCGACCGTTATGGATCCTTCCCAATGTGCCCATAACATTGAGAGGGAAAACCGTTCACATGAACGTAATGGTAGTTCAAGGACCCCTGGATTACAATCTACTCCTTGGACGAGACTATATTTATTGCATGGGAGCAATTGTCTCCTCACTCTTTAGAGTAATGTGTTTTCCGCACGAAGGAAGAGTGGTCAAGCTCGTAGACCAGCTTTCATTTCTTGGATCATGCATAGCAAATAGTCATATACCATCCTTGAATGGTCTTTTCATGCAAGAAATGTCTCAATCTCCAGTCTGTCCACTCGATGAGCGCGAGTGATTCGGGGGGACATGACTGAAACCCAGGGGGCATGCATCCTGGTTTGCTTCGGCAGGAAAACTTCGGGTATAAGGTAGGTTTCCGCGAGAGAATATGACCTCCGTACTCCCGTCCGTGATTGGAAGGGGGAGTTGGACTGGAACAAGATCCTCTTGTCAAAGTTATGTCAGGGACGGTCACGCCATACCATCCGCTCACCTTTGTTTATTTCGGTAGACATCGCCGAAGAAGTGTTTTGTTTGCGCTGTGAATAGAACAATCTTTGGGTAACCTGTAAGAGGTAGGCCTCTCTCGGTAAAACAAATGTTTTAACGGACTGAAGAAGGGGTAACCTTGAAACTCTGTTTTATACCTGGAGGCATGCAAACCTTTTGGAGTGCAAGCGAAGAGCGACTATTTATTTTTAAAAATTTATAGGACCTGTAACCCTTTAAACTCGTAGGATTGGTCGTCTCCTAACTTGCATAAAGAAAGGATGTGGGGAAAAACTCTAAAAGTTGCCGTTTTTATATGAGACATTCTTATCATACGATTGGATTAATCGAGCAGTTTTAGCACATAGTTCAAGCTCGTTAAAAAATAAACATAAGACATGAGCAAATGTTTCCACCCGCGTTTAAGCTCGTTAAAAAATGAACTATTCCCCGGTAAATAACCATCATGAATGTAGTACTTCAGCCATTAAAGCCTTGGTCGTGTTCGCACCGTCACCTCCACTTTTTTCATTGGCCGATCATTCACCTCCATTTGATTGTTTACCCATTTTGAGGAACAGCTGCGAAGAGTGATTTCACTAGCCATCCTTGTGACACTGCCGTGATTGGAAAATTCTAAACCTTACCTGGAATCAGCTGCTACCCGTTTTATCACTCGTTCCTCAAAAGACGAGTCTCCTTTAAGCTCTTTTCAACTGACTTGTAAAATATGAAAAGATTGCCGAGTCCTTGGCCTTTCCAGCTCGTTAAAGGGACAGGAAGTGCTATCCCTCCTCTAGATTTTAATCTTTTTGGACCTGAGGGATTATTACACAAAAAGATCGAGCGCTTGTTTTATTCGGCTCGTTAAAAGTATCGAAAATTCATCCCTTCTGTATTGTTTTATACTTTTTCGGACTTAAGGGATTAGATGACGAAAAAGGAATTTTGGAGTTTCCTTTACGTTCCTTTTCATACTCTCTAAAATTGAAAAGGACCGAGTTATATTTGTCGTTAAACTCGTTAAAAAGATTAATAGCGACAAACTTGTCTATAGACGAGAATGAGTTTCACTATCGCTAGGCTCGTTAAAACATAGCGATGGGTTTGCCCGAAGGGAAAATTATAGAAAAATCATATGTTATCCTCCTCAAGCTTGACAAAAATAAAGAGGTACTGGTCAGCAATGACTGGGGAAAAATTGGGAAGAAAACTCAAAGAAACTTTGTTGGTAGCAAGTCGCTCTTGAACATGACACTTCCACAACGTGTCCGAGTCGGGTTGGGTTGTTTCATTCACTGGTCACATCACCATGGTCACGCCATACCATCCACATTTGGGGTTAATGCTACCAATCCATCATAGTAGTGTCGCCGATATGTTCAAGAGAAGTCATTCAGAGAATTCACCTGTGTCTCACCCACTTCCATACATTATACTCCATTCTTTCATGACCGCCACCCTGAACCTTATATCACCAAATCGTTTTCACCTCCATTAAAATCATTTGCTCTGTTCCGTGTCATTGATGTGGGATTCATTAAGGCCCTCCTATGACGAATCACTTCTTGTCGACATCAGCTCATTATCCAAGAAGTTGATCTAGGAACACCCCATTCAGTACTTTGAAGCTTGCATGCCTCAATGGCAAGTTTCTCACTTCCGGCGACAGGTTTACATCAATGGCCTTCGACCGAAAGATTTTGCGTGGTGTTCGACGCCAAGTCCTTTATTCACACCACGTGAATTGTACTGCAGTACCTTGAGGATCATTATCATTATTGGTGATTCCTCTCACACTTGTTAACAGTTTACATCATTGACTGGTAATCAAGCGATGTCTTTCCATGTTCGACTTCAAAACATTTCTCACATGGATCGACTTGTACTTCGAGTGAAGATCGGACGAGATTGAAGACCCCGGATCTAGTTTCATCCATCCGGGCTGCGATATATATTCAGGGAAATAAAGACATTAAATGTACATCATTGCTCCACAGATAATCATCCACTCAAAAGGATGATGGCTCTACCAGAATCATCAGTCTACACTCAGACGATTTTCTGTCCTATGTACATGAAAATGAATTCATAAAGCTGGGCATGGGAATGCCCGCCTCAGCTAGATCATGAAAATAGTATGAAGATAATGTATTGTATTGTATCTTATTACAGGTCTCCTCCCAGCATTGAAAGAACTTCGGATCCTCATAATAAAGCATTTCACCCGACACCAAAAGGTTAACGGCCTCATACTTTAGGGGGCAACTGTTATAGACATTTTTGGGCCCTACAACCCCAAGCATGAAATGTCCATAAATCAAGGGCTCCTAAGTCCCTAAAATTGTTGTTCTAACCCCTAAAGGAACAAGGTCAACAGATTACAGCTTCTCCCACAAGTTCTCCACCAGAAACCGCTCAGAATAGGTCAAAACAAGATCATTTCAGCTGCTCCACTGGCTAGGTGTGTTGCATTGCACCTAAATACACTGTGAGGGTGCATTGCATTTCAAAAGTCCCTTCTGTGGGGTGCGATGGGCGAGAAATGACAAATGACAGTGTCATTCCGTGAGGTGGAGAGACAATGGAAGCTTCCAGAATCTTCTCCTGTGACACTTGCCTCAGAAGCAAGAACTGACAGAGAGAAGACACTAATCAAATCATAAGCTGACTCATCCTCCTTACAGGTATCTATATATGGATCCCTCATCCCAGAGATCTGGAGGCTGGAATTTTGCATATTGTAAGGAATTGCTGTTGGTTTCTAGAGACAGAACATCAGATTGTTGGGTGATTTATGCTTTGTTTGAGGTGAAGAGGGGCTTCTTTGCTGGGAGGTTGATGATGGGCTCCTTTTGTATCATTGATGCTTGTTACATTTTGTATGGTTAACTTAAATCTGATTCTAAGTTGTTTATGAATATAGATCCATGTCTTTGTATAATGCTCTTCTTCTGTGATCTTACAAGTACTTTGTGAAGCTGGGCAAGCAAGGGAGCAGGTAGTTGGAGACTATCAAAGAAGAGAGGGATTGGATCAAAGGATTAGCGCAAGACACAGGTTGGTTCTTTCTATTCCTCTCTATCTATAATTCATAAAGGAAATACAAAAGTAGTTTTTCTCTGTTTGTTTCTAAGGCAGCTGTCACACCTTAGTGGGATAGAGTAGCTCTAAATAGACACTTTTCCCAACAAACACTCTTGGACTTTTAATTTACATTAAATTTCTCTGATGTTGAATTTACATAATCCACAAATGACGTGGAAAATAATGACTCATAAAAGGACATGACATGACAATGATGACATGGACTACATGATGATGTGGCATTTCCAAGCTGTCCTTCTTGTTGCTTCTTTATTTTTATCTTTAATAATAGATGTATCCAATACTTCATCTTCATGAGAGATATGCTTTGTTCTTCATATCCACCCTCCAAAGGGTTGTGGATAAGATGGAGTATTCATGCGATCCTGATCTTTGGTATTTTGTTGTAATCCAGTGTTCCTTCATCTTCTTACCTAATGATCATATTATTTCCTTAGCTCCTTAGGTGTCTTCTAGCATGGTCTCATTCTCCATATCCTTCACCATCATCCTATCATGACATAACACAAAAACTACGACTGCAATCTACTCATGAGAAGATGACATTAGTCTGATAAAACCCTAGCCTAAGATGCTTCATGCAATCACTTGTTAGGGCTAAAATTGGTGACTGATTAAGTGACTGGCTGAGGGATTGAGTAGCTCCAGAGGCCAAGTTCTAGGATTGTGGCTTGAGACTGTGCAATGCACATTTTAAGATGGCTAGTGTCAAATGATTGTGCAATTGATGGACTCAAGGACTCAGGTTGGAGGCTTGAGCCATGAGACTACGCAATGCATAGTTTGGGAGGCCTCAGGAGAGGGATTATGTAGTTGAGGGACTCAAGGGATCAATCTAGAGGCTTGAGGCTTGATATTTCATATTTCATAGCTCTAAGGTCCTAGGATAAGTGACTACGCAGTTGGGGGACTCAGGAGGTCAAGCTTGAGGCCTGAAGTTGCCCAATGCGTAGTTTAGATAGGAAATAAAGTTGGGATATTGCACAGTTGATGGGTTCAAGGAATTAAGGTTGAGGCTTGAGGCTTGAAGTT
The DNA here is from genome assembly GCA_031772625.1 of Pinus tabuliformis. Taxonomy (NCBI): domain Eukaryota; kingdom Viridiplantae; phylum Streptophyta; class Pinopsida; order Pinales; family Pinaceae; genus Pinus; species Pinus tabuliformis. The sequence continues at coordinate 1,576,645,220 of CM062804.1, forward strand.
TATGAAATGTTTAGTTATGGAGGGAGAATAGTCTCAAGGATTGCACATTTGCATAGCTCATGGTGTCAAGTTGAAAGCTTGAGGCTTGACACTACGCAGTGCGTAGTTAAGTTTCACTGGGAGGAAAAAAATGTGTAGTTATGGAGCTCAAGGGTCAAGGCTAGGCACTGTGACTGTGAAATGCACAGTTCCAAGAGGCAAGGTGAGGGCTTGAGAGTTAATACTACACAATGTGAAGTTGAGGAAGGATGAGTGAGGTCAAGTTGCCAGAGAGTGAAATTTTCTAGATGAGGCTAAGTGTGGAACCAATGAGACCATAGTGAACAAGGAAAAGACCTAAGGATGATAACACACGTAGAATAGTTGAGACGCAACATTTATCACTCAAAATAAATGAACAACATACTTCCCTCAATCCGATGACATTACAACGTCTTTCCCCAAGTGCAACACTAAAGGTACACTTTTCGATGAAAATGACAACACTTCTGTGATAATGCATAAAACTTTGGGAATGAGTGTAAAACATGTCTACTTTACTAGAGGGACTCATCAACACCAAATTTTCCCTTTGAAAAAAACAAAGACTCAACTTTACACGAAAAGAAACACTTCCCATGCCAAAAGACGACATTTTCCATATGAAGAGATAAGTGCAAACGACACTTGCGATATGTGAATGACGATGAAAGTGAAAAATGTTAGAGTGGACATAACATGAACATGACACTAATTAAAGTGAAAGAAAACAAAATCAATAGTCAAAAACATGAAAGCGACACTCATGAAAGTAAAGGTGCATTTTACAAACTCACCGAAATAGAAGTACAAATGCAACCAGAAGTGAGAAATTGTTAATGATAATGCAACTACACTGGCCTTGTCTTGCTGTACTATGCTAGGTATATTCAATATTGCGTTAAGTAATGCATTCATGAATTCATTACGGTGTGAGAATGTGTGAGTGGGTGACTTCGACAATTGCAATCCAAGTAGGGAGCTCAAAGAATTAATAGAGTATCATACCACCAAGAAGTGACTACAGAATGACCAATTGCAGGATCCATAGTAGGCTCCAAAATTCTAGTATAGGAAAAATTTTGGAGGGTGTTTATCATAGTGACAACACATTGGATGTGGCATGGTTTGTGTGGGTCAGCCCTTGTGAGGCTCAAGACCCTGATCCAAAACCAAAATTATGCCACCCCTCGCTAGATTTAACTGTTGAGTTATTTACCTTGTCGTAATCCATGTATCAACAGCGGGTAGGGTTTTGTACTGTCAGCTCATCTGCTTGAGGTTAAACATTAGATCGGGTATGACATAAGGCAGAGACACCAGAGTGGGTAACATGGTCTTTTATAATTGGTGTAGGAATTAGAAAGATGTAATGTGGAGTGAAGCCCACCAAGGCTTGTTGGTGACATTATTGTAGTTAAAAATGAATAAATATACATATTTATGTAACTTATAATAAATATGATTTATATGTTTAACTATAATTAAATGTATAGGTATAACAAAAAAAAATATGACAAAACTTGAGGGTTTGAATTTTCAGTAGCAACCAATCCCACTAAAGAAATGGTGGGATACGACTGTCACACTAGTGCATGGAATTCCTACTGATGAGAGATGGAGACCATGGCAAAAGAATTGTGTTTGCAGAGTGTTTTCTAGTGTGTAATCATATGCATTGTGAAATCACCACTCAGAAAGAAATGTTTCTCTAGTTGGAACAAATTCATTTCTTTGCAATGTGAGGAGAACCTCAGCCTATTGGCATATTCAATGAGTTGAATTTGAATAATTTCAAGATTTTTCTTCTTGTGCTTACGGGTGAAAATTTCATTAGTTGCAATACATATCTCCATTGATTAGCATTGGATAATATATGTGTAATCTTCTATTCGAGTTCATCAACGACAATTACCAAATCATCAAAGAAATCATGGCAATGTCAATCCATAAATTTTATTTGTTATTCATTGTCCAACATCAATTGGATATGAGTTAATATTAGATGGTCTGAGGAGAAGAGTGAAAGGTTGATAGCTTCACATCAATTTAAAGCCAAACATCTAGCACAAGCTAGAGTATGGATATTTAGAGTTTCACTTGACTTATAGGACATATTTCATTAAAGAAGAGAGTGTTATTGTCACCATTGCAATTTGGCCCCTCAATTGGACATGTGTTTCGCTCCTAATTTTCACAATGCATTTCCTCTAAGGATCTAGATGATATGAATGTTGAAATTATGAAGAATAGAGTTTGTAAAGCATATCTTTAGGACTTCTATAATTTATGCAAGAAATTGGCATGTGTTATTGCAGAAATAATGTGTCACTTTTTGGCGTTTGAATGTGACTGAAGAGAAGTTAACATTATAGTAAATAGTATTGGGACTCATGATGATCGGTGTATGTTGTATTCTAATTTTGGCTTTTTGTACCCTGATGGTTGAGAAGAACTTTCTATATATGAGGATGCAAGAGTAGGAAATTAGGAAAAAAATGTGGGTTTCTAAATGTGTTACTCATAACCAAGAGTACATGACCTGAGATTCCTTGAATATTTTTGTTCTACAACTCTACAATTAAAGTACGTTCAAATGAGCATCAAGAATTGACCCTTTAAAAAGAAAATTTTAGCCAAACTGGCAGTTAAATTGTTCAAAGTTAATCCAACTAGTGATTATGCACCATTTATAAGTGCACAAAAATGAACCTATGAAGACTAGGGGCATTCAAGTGGAACATTTAAATGTAGAGATATGATAAGAAATAATTTGGAATTTTCATACATTGTTCTTTTGTAAAATCATACATACCCTTTCATTTGTCAGCATAGAAACTATTTCATTACCATCATTCTCATTTGTTTAGATCCATTAGTAGAAACATTGATATTAGTGTTTGCAAAGGCCATGGAGAAAATGAGCAATATTGGGTTTTTTCACATGAGTTTTGTTGGTTGCTTTGTTAAACTACATGTTTTCCATTTGATTAAACTCTATTTCTAAAAAGTGCAGAACCAATCATTGAATATTGTAACATAATTTAAGCTAGTGGTTCTTGGTGCCTAGAAACCCTTAAACACGTCACTATCTTGATCATGGCTACAATATGTTACTGTTTGTAGTTATTGGAGGATGTGGTGACCTCGGAATAACAACTACTAGTTATAGTATGAGATCCTTGTGTGTTATATAGGTCACTTTGTAGGATTGAATACTAGAGATAGTTAGTGTACATAAAACTTTCATAGATAACTTGCAAATACAACACATTATGTCTTTTTCAAATGGGATTTTGTCAATAGAATGGTTCAACAACAAGAGTGCTTCTCTGGCACTATGTCTAGAAAATGTTCAGAAGCATTAGTATTATAAACATGTCAATGATAATTGGAGGTATTTGTATCTAAATTGGTCAAGTGGTAAGCTCAAAGTTGTGGTGAAGAAAAATATAGTCTGAGAGATACCAGAGTGTGTGTATGTGATAATTATGACTAGATGAGACAAATGTTTGTGCTATAATTTCAATACTGTAATTTGTGATTTTTACATTAATGTTTGTAATGTAAACATTAAAAAAAAGTGTTAGAATTAATGCTTACAATAATATATTTGATTTGGATTTTTATAAGTTCTCAAGAAGTTCTCCCAACAACAATCTCATAATTTAGAATCCGTTAGATCTCATATACACTATATTAATATAATATATTTTGATTTTAAAACACAATATACAAATAATTTTTTTTATGGTATGTCATATATATATATTTATAAGGTGTAAGGAGTTCAATAGCCTAATGCTCAAATTAATCCATTCCAAAAAGAAGAAAAAGAAAAACATTCCTGAAATTAATGCAATATAAAAATGAAATTGACATTTTTTAATGTTGAATGAGAATTTGAAACGCAGGAAATATGAGTGTTAACACGGATTCGAACTCGGGTCGATGTTAGGGTTTCGAAAACGCAGGAAATTACAGCGAGCGGGTGGATTGGGAACGAGCAGGGGCAGCAGAGGTCTCAGGAGACTCTGATAGGTATTGTTTGCAGATTCTCGGAGAGTTTATCAGTGAATTAGGGATTAGGGAGGATTGAAAGAGATCATGGGGGAAAGTCAGGGGAGGGGAGAGATCCCCTCCTATAAGGCTGCTATGGCAGGAAGTTCAGGGACTGAAATAGGGCAAGGGGGAGTGCGACAAATTAGTAGGGAAACACCAGTGCTGGGGAACAAATGGCAAGCCAGGTTAGTAAATAGATGCCTTCCTAGGGCACAGAAAAAGCCACGGTATGTGATTCCAAACAACAAGCTGGAAAATTATCGATGCTATATGCGAGACCATGCATTAATTTGTAAGTTTATAGGATACTGGCCATCTGAAAGGGACCTTACGAGATGGATTCAACAACGATGGCGACCAAGAGGGCATATCGATCTCAAATTGGGGGCGAAGGGTTTTTTCACAGTTATCTTCGCCAATTTAGAGGATAAGGAAAGGGTTTTTGAGGAGGGGCCACACTTTATGAATAATGCGGGTTTGTTCACACGATACTGGGAAGATAGATACAATCCTGATGAGGAGAAAATTAAGGCAGCTCCGATCTGGGTCAGATTATTTGGGTTGCCGGATGAATTTTGGGATCCTGAGATTTTGGAAGGTATTGGAAACTCGATTGGTACTTTCGTGAAGGTAGCGGAGTCGACGAAAAGAGGGAAATACAATTCTTATGCCAGGATCTGTGTATACATGGATATATCAGAACCCTTACCGGAATCAATTGAGCTCGAATATCAGGACGAGGTATGGCAGCAGCCTATAGACTACGAACATATACCGTTCAGATGCCGACGTTGTCATGTATATGGCCATCTTGCACAGGATTGTCCACAAATTCGATCCGTGGAAACAGACTTATCCGCGGAAGCAACTAAGGACAATACGGGAGAAATACGAGTAGATAAAGGTAAAGGTATGGGAGGGGAAGACAATGATTTCCAGGAAGTACAGCGGAGGAGGAAGTCCAATCCTGGCACATCAAAGCCTACTTTGAAGGAAACAAATGCCAAACCTGAGTGTCAAAACAAGTTTAAAATTCTTCAAGAGAAGGATGAAGAATCTGAGGGAGGGAAAAAGGAACAGGAGATTACTGGAACCGCCCCAATGGAAATTATTAAGGATGGTAAGCGCAAGAGCAGGAGTCCCAGCAGAGAACCAGAAGAGGAGGCGGAAATAAGACTAGGTAATACTGAAGAACAAGCAATAATAAGTATGGAGAACACAAGAGAAGCGGGGTTGGAAGAAGAGAAAATATTGAAGAAATTACTCAACGAATGGAAGAAATTGGATGAGAGATTCATCCCTGAGAAAGAGAAGCAGTTATATAAGGAGACCTTTCAATGATATAAGGAGAAGAAGGTAGGCTTAATAGAAAACAGGTTAGATCAAACAGGAAATCAGGAAGCCCAAAACCTGGAAGGGGAAGGACATGGCAAAGGTGGAAGGAAAAAAGGGAGAAGAACATTAAATGAATCAATTCAAGCAGTGGGGGAGACTCTTGTGAATTCCGGAAGGGTAATACCTCTGTCTGAGGTATTCTTACAAACACCTAAAAAGTTATAAATGATTGTGTTAAGTTGGAATATTAGGGGGTTAAATAGTAAAGGGAAACAGAGATATTTGCAGGAAAGAGTGAAGAGAGAGAAGCCAAACATTTTGGTCATTCAGGAAACGAAAATGGAGAGCCAGCAGTTGGCAGCAATGATAAACAATTTGAAAATCGGTTATGAGGTAATGGCCCTGGATGCAGTAGCAACAGCAGGGGGTCTGGCTATTTTGTGGAACCCGGAAGAGGTAATTTTTGATCATTGGTTTAGCTTGCCTAGAATCCTTTCAGGTGTATTTCGATTAGTGGGGATGGGGGAAAGAATCTTATTTACAGGTGTATATGGACCCCATAATTATAGAGAGAGGAAAGATTTTTTGAGAAATATCCATACCATGAGAAGTTTTATCCCGTATATCCCATGGATAGTTGGAGGGGATTTTAACATGATAAGGAATTTAGGAGAAAAGCGAGGGGGAGTAAGGAGGGAGGATCAGAATATGGAAGATTTCAATGATATGATTCGAGACCTGCGATTGGTGGACATCCATACAACCAATGGGGTTCATACCTGGAACAATCGTAGAGGGGGCCAGAATCAAATTGCTTCGAGGCTTGATAGATTTTTATTGTCAGAGCAAATTTTGAACCGGGATGTGTTTATTGAAGCTACAATTCTCCCCTGTCTTGGGTCTGATCACTGGCCCATAAGATTGGATATCGATATTAAGCAGGTGAAAGGGAGGAAGCCCTTTCGATTTGAGTCTTTTTGGCTTAGAGATCCACAATTCATAAAGAAAGTAGAGGACTGGTGGAATCAGAGTGATTGCAGGGGCAATGGGAAGATGCATACTGTACAGTTGAAGCTCAAAGAACTTAAAAAGAAAATAAAAGAATGGAATAGGAAAGATTTTGGGAATATTTTTGAAGCAAAATTGAAATTAGAAGGTGAGATGGAGGACCTCCAACAAAAAATTATCATTGAAGGTAGGGATGAAGAAAAAAGTAGGGAGGAAGGCAGAATTATAAGCCAGTTAGAAGAGAGAAGAAAACAGGAGGAGATATTGTGGAGGAAAAAATCACGGATAAGATGGTTAAGGGAAGGAGAAAGGAATACTAAATTCTTTCATCAGGCTATGATTCAACGCAGGCAGCGCAACAGAATTTTCTCAATAAAAAATGCTGAGGGGGAAAGAGTACTCGAACAGAAGGATTTAGAGAAGACCTTGGTAGATTATTTTAAAGGGATATTAACAGAAAACCAAAGGGACCGAGGAGAAGCTATTAATAAGATTTGTAGGGAAATACCACGAATAGTAACTGAGGAACAAAATAAATCATTAATGAGGGCAGTAACCATGGAAGAATTAAGTGAAGTTGTGATGGGTATGAGCACAAATAAAGCTCCAGGTCCGGATGGGTATACAGTGGAATTCTTTCAGGCGAGTTGGCACTTTTTGGGAAATGAAATATTGGAGGCAGTGGAAGAATCACGCCTAAGACAGCGAATATGGCCTGGGATAAACTCGACTTTTCTGACTTTGATTCCTAAAACCAATACCTCGGAGGAACCACAGGGCTTTCGACCCATAGCACTGTGTAATGTTATTTATAAGATAATATCCACTCTTATAGTGAAGCGGCTAAAACCTCTATTACCCAATCTAATAGCACCTGAACAAACTGGCTTTGTGGAAGGCCGGCAAATATTGGATGGCATTGTGGTATCTCAGGAGGTAATTCATTCGTTGAAGAGGAGGAAACAGAAAGGGATGTTAATGAAATTGGATTTATCTAAGGCATACGATCGGCTGAGTTGGGAATATCTTAGAGAGGTTTTGCGTGCTTTTGGTTTTGAGAGTAGATGGATAGCTTGGATTGTCAGCATGATATCTACACCCAATTTTTCAATCTTGGTGAATGGTATTCCTACAGATCTGTTCAAAGCCACCAGGGGTATTCGGCAGGGGGACCCAATTTCCCCGTTCTTATTCATCTTGGCTATGGAAGGATTAAGTCGAATCCTTAAAAAAGAAGTCAGCGAAGGGCGAATCAAAGGAATTAGGCTATGGGGGAACAACTTGATTATCACACATCAACAGTTTGTTGATGATTTGATGCTATTCGGTGAAGCTTCGTTGAGGGAGGTCCGAAGTTTCAAGAGAGTTCTTGAACTCTTTGGGAGCGCATCAGGTATGGAGATCAATAACGATAAGTCTTGTACATTTATTTTCAATTCACCTGAGGCTGTAAAAACCCATTTAACTCGAGTTCTAGGTTTCAGACAGGGAGAATTACCCACAAAGTATCTGGGCATTCAACTAGATATGAACCCTAATCGTATAAAAAACTGGCAGAGTCTATTGGAAAAGTTAAGAAAACGACTAGCAAACTGGTCGTTCAGACTATTGAATATAGCCAGCAAAATTGTTCTGTTGAAATCGGTTTTATCATCTATTCCCATATATTCCTTATCACTTATGACTGCTCCAAAAGGGATCTTTTCTAAAATGAGAGAAATAATGGGCAAATTTCTCTGGGGGGGTCCTAAACAGCAGAAGAAATGGACTCTGGTCTCCTGGAAGAATGTAATAAAACGGAAAGAGGAAGGGGGACTTGGAGTACGAGATCCTGAAATTGTCAATAAGGTTTTAGGGGCGAAATTATGGTGGCGCTGGGTACAGGGGGGTACAGATGTATGGAAAAACATATGGAATCAGAAATATGGAATGCCTGATTCAATTGAAGGGCGTATACGAATTGATGAAGTTCCAAGGGGGTCACAAATGTGGGAGCTAGCTAGTAGTAATCGGGAGATCGTTAGGAACCTTGCCTTCTGGGAAATCCGAGATGGAAGATCAACATGGTTTTGGGAGGAAGGATGGCAACAGCGGGATCACATGAATCGCATCCCAAATCTGCATATAGTCCAACAAGGAGCGCAACGAGCAGGACTGAAGTATGTAAGGGATTACTGGAAGAATGGAACAGAGAATGACATATGGAGAGTTTGGAAAAGACCAGAGGAATTGGATGAAACTATAAGTCAAGCGGTTGGCCAGGTGTATACTAAGGAATTAGACTCCAGAAAAATTAAAATTAGAGATGGTAAGGATATTCTTAGATGGGGTAAAGCGATGAAGGGTCTGTTTACAGTCAAAGAAGCATATTATTGGGCAACAAGGGAGGAAAGAGAGGAGGATCCAGTGGACTGGAAAAAGATTTGGGAAAGTAAGTGGTGGCCAAAAGTAACTTATTTTGTTTGGCTGGTGTGTAGAGGGAGGATACCGACGTGGGAACAGGGAATTTCCAAAGCAAAGTTGTGAGAAGGATATGGACTCTGGCAGTGGGGTTTACAGTTTGGGAAACTTGGAAAGAACGTAATCGAAGAATTTTCCAAGATAAAAGGAGTCAGGAATCGAGCATTTGGGAGGTAATATGTCGGTCAATCAAAGAAACGGTATTATCTGAAGTTTGGGAAGAACAGGACTGGAAGTTGAATCCGGAAGAGCAGCAAATAGTTTCGAAACTTAATTTGGATATAACAATGATTTACCCGAATACAAAGAAACGACCCCTAGGCGGAGTGCAGAGTCCCAATCATTTTAGTTTGCCTGGAGAGGGAAGGATTAAATTAAGTTTCGATGGGGCATCGAAAGGTAACCCCGGACAAGCTGGTTTGGGAGGCTTATTTAGGGACAGCAGCGGGTCTACACGATGGATATATGCTGAATTTGGGGGCGACATGACGAATAATGAGGCGGAGCTGTGGGCCGTTTACCAGGGACTTCGCATAGCGGTTAGAAATAGATACCTGAATCTGGAAATTGTCGGAGATTCCCGGATTACAGTAGACATGTTGAGAAAACTAAGGGATGGCAAGTGCTGGGACCATGTTGCAAGAAGTTGGCAGACCGCAGGAATAATACAAGACATTGAAGGATTGCTGCGGGGGATCGAATATACGATTATTAACCATGTATTACGAGATGGAAACAGGGCAGCGGACCTTTTGGCGAATTGGGGAAGTGGAGGAGCGGATAGGCGAATCGATGGTAGTTGGAGGTTGGTAAAAGACGATCCGAGGTGGATAGAGTTAAACAATATATTAAACCGGGATTTACATGACGCGAATGCACAAGCGGAGAACACATAACCACCTCCGGCTCATGGCAAGGAGGGATAAACGTACAATAGATCATGATGGTGTAGAGTGTTTGCAGGCTCGCGCGTATGGTATTAATGTTCAGAACGGTTGGAGTAATCAACCCAAGGCCCGATTGCTCATCCCAAGACGGAAACGGGACTGGGTACCGAGGACGAGAGGTCATCCTGTCAGGGTGATGGTGATCGATCCCAATTATGAAAACACAAATGGATTGAGGAGTAATGACGAAGCTGGGACGCAAGGAAGCTTCAAGAAACCAAGGTGGCGGGGTGGCAAGGTATTCGGCTCTGCATGCATGCCAATAAATCGAAGTTGGAAATTAATCGAGCACTGTAGTGTGGGAAAGAGAAGTGATAGGATTTTGGCGCTGACGGGGGACGCGGAAATGGCGGAGGGTCAGGACAGGGATGTTGGGCGCTGGACGAGGAGTAAGGAGGCCAGTCGAGAGGTGAAAGGCAAGAGCCAAGTCGAGGAGACCATGAGGAAAATTATGCTCAATATCTCAGATGATTCAGAGACGGATTTTGACATAAGGGATTATCTTGTGGACGAGGAACCCCGGCGAGGACAAGCAAGCAAAGATGGTCGGGGAAAGGGGTTGAGGGATGAGGATGAGGACCGGGTAGATGATGAGGAGTATGAGGAAGTGGGGGAGCGACAGGCGGGTGGCCGACGAGGGAGGAGACGGGGAATGAGCGGGCAGAAGAAGGATTTTGTCAGCCAGCGAGGCAGAGGGGGTCTGAGCGGGCGAGGAGGAAGAGGGGGCAGGAATGAAAGAGCTGAGTTTGAGGAAGGGACTGCTAGTGCGGCCAGAGGTCGGAAGAGAGGTAAAAGAGATATGAAAAAGAAACTGCAGGAGGCAGAAGAGGCTTATCATCAAAATACCAACCCAAATATTTGAAGGATCATTGAACATCTGGAAGAGGAAGCTATGCAGGAACATTCAGGGTCAGAAATGGAAGATTGGGAGTCGTATTTGCCTGATCCAGGACACACAAGAGGGAGGATGTCATTATACAAACAATCTTTGCATGTCTATTGGGGCATGAAAAGATTATTAGCTAAAGCACTCGAACAGGTAGCCATGGAAATGGTAGAATTGGCTCAAGGTATACCTGTCATGAAGAAGGAGCTGAAAAATATTCAAGTCACCTTAATGATGCAAGAGAGGAAGATGGATGAGATCATGAAGTTACTTCAAGCAAGTGGTGTGAGTGTCAAGACTGAGAACGAGACCAATCGGGAGACCAGGACTTATTAGCAGATGGAGCAGCTAAAAGGAGGTTTTTTGCTTTCAATTTTTGTTTAGATATACTAGTTATTGATGACTCAAATGAAACTTAGTTTGACTGTAGTACGAATAGATGGATATATAGCATGGGTAGAAAGACTGATGGTATTCTATTTTTGGATGGCTGTTAAAAATTTCAGGTGGTCAAGAAACCCGGTTTCCCTTCGGGGCGGGTTGAGACCTGCCCATATGTATCTGTTTTTTATTTTACAGTAATAGAAATGAAGAATCTCGCCTTAGCTTACAAAAAAAAAAAAAACATTTAAATTAATGCACTTTAAGAATGAGAATATACCAGCACTACATCGACGAATCCATAATAAGGAGTTTAGGGGTAAAAATAATTTAACGAATGTTCTCACAAATAAAAACAAAATGCGATTCAATTATTCTAATACGAATTTCGATAGCTGGATCCTAAGTGGAGTGTATCTTTCTCTTTTGATATTTGAAACGAAAAATGACCGTAGCGATTAATTTTTTTACAAAATTATCGTTCACTTGGAAGAAGTATAAATATACTTTAATAAAGATGGAAAATATTTCAAATATTTCGTTAGAAATTTAAACCAAATCATAGAAAAAGTATATAAATATGACTATAAAATTACAAACATAACACTCAAATAATTATTCTTTGTTAATGTTCAATTAATTTAATAGTCTAAAATCACATTTATGAAATATTTTTAATTTCCTGCTTTCAGTATGAAGATAAGTATTCAAATTATAAATTACGAAGAGGTACCCGGTTTTATATCTTCTTGGTTTTTTCGACCACTAATATCATATGAATTTAAACTATGGAAAATTTCACTTAATTATATCCCAAATGTCCAATCTAAAATCATTATTATTAAACACACTCAAATTTGTGGGTTATTTGTGAAGATAAACTATTAAATCAAATTTGTGGGTTATTTGTGAAGATAAATTACTAAATCATAAGCAAGAGAGAAATTTTCAAAAAATGATTTGAGTTTTAAATTTTTTAATAATAAAAAATAAATATGATAGGTTTTATTCATTATCTTTTTGTAATATTAAAAATTTAAACAAAATTTATAAAAATATAAAATCGATATCGTATTTTTGGGTTGTGTTTGATTTATCTGTTAATTTCACTTTAATTCTATTTTAATAAAGTAGGACTTATCTAAATTTGAAATTCAGATTCTTTCAACGATAGTATTTTCACCTAAGTCTCAAAATGATGTGTTGAATAATGCTCTCACCACATCATATGATTTAATAACCTTATAGCACTTGGGCTTGACGCCCACCAACCTAGATCCATCTCAACTTTGGATCTACCAAGCAAAGAGAGGAATTAAATTTCTTTTAACTTTAAAAGAGGTTTGCACATCAAGAGATTTGATCCCTCTCAGTGCTTGGTAGATTCAGAGTTAGGATGGATCTAGGCTGGCTATATATATATATATATATATATATATTCTTCTTAACTAAGAATACCATTGAAAAAAAAATGGTTTGTCAAAACCTTCAAACCAAAACCTTCCCACTACAAATTGACTATTTTAACGCAGATTTATTTTAATTATTACTTTTATTTTTTTATTTTTATGTAATTAAACCAATTCAAATTGTTTACATAACATAACAGGACAATACATTACAAGATATCTTCCATACTGAGCTGGAGAGTGTCTCTCTTTACAATAAAATTATGTGTTTGTGGGGTCGAAACCAAAGGCCTAACTCTAATGTGCAAAGACCTTTCCTCCTTTATCACTTGATGTTGTCCCAGTTTAACAAAAAGAACAAAACCAAATGCTCCCATAGTTGCAATGGTTACCTTAATCGAGTGATCCCATGGATGAAGACATTTATGGTAAAGCATGAATATGATTTAAATAAAGTTGTTTCTCTCGTTGATGGGTCTGATATCACCTTCATCCTTGATTGGGGTTTTAGTCCTGGATTATATTTATCTATATACCTATCTTTGCGTGGCCACACTGCATATGTTCCTTTAACTTTTCTTATTAACCGTTCAAGCAAAATTTAGTAGTATGCATGATTTTGATGATTGGAACTTTGTCAAGGGGACAAATGTTCCCCCACACCCAAATTATTTACTTGAATTTGTATTAGTTGCAGATCGAATGAGATTATCAAGATCTTATGGTGGGGCTAGGCCCAAATATAACTGGTGTTCTAGATGTAACATTGAAATCCAAAATTTAGGTGTAAACACAACACATGAATCTTAGAGTTGAAGACTCACATATTCCATTACTTAACAAAATTCTTTCAACATCATGACTATCTTTCACCAATTTTAGTTGTAGGAAAAACCCTTCTAAATAACGATAATTTTGCTAGTTAACCTTTGCAAGATAGATTCAACCTGGGCTATTGAATTAACTTTTCTCTAACTAGGATCCTCTAGTTTCAAGATGAGTAATGTTGACTTCATTTAGGCCACAACGATCCTTCACATGCTAAAGTGTGTCAATCTAGCTTGAACATCTTACAACTTCTCACACTTCCTAGAAAGGTTGAAACAACCAAACTCAGTATCAGATTGAGACTTAGAGAATCAAATCATAAGAGAACTAATACATTATTGTTCTATTTCACCCATCAATTGGCCCCACATAGTCACGCCAAAATGACTTTTAACCAAAGGGCTTAACAAAGCTCAATAAACATACATAACCTAAGGAGAAATGTTCAGATATAAAACATTCACACACTTAAAATAGGTGGTCAAACCATTCTGACTCAAATCCATCTGAGTTGATTCAATTCCTTAAACATAGTATATTTACAGGGAGATGCAGATGTTACACCCACACATTACAAGGCTCATGGAATTCTTCTTGGGATCTGTCCCACTCTACTTCTAAGACCCTCACCTCTCTTTGAGCTCCTCTCAACTGATCAAGTTTGACCTCTAGCACTCATGTGGCTATAGTTCGCTCACATAAATTTATGGTTATTTATAGTCTAGAAAAATCTTAACGAAACTTCGTGCTAGAAACCAGGACAATACCGAGAGGGGGGTTGTACCAGTATTGTAGGGATTTATAAAAAAAATCTTTCAGTTGAAACAATACTAGGACACCATTAAAATTTCAACAATTAATTTATATGATCATGGAAATAATCAACATAATTATCATGATGATAACACAAGGCTTGCTGTTACAAAATTCTCTCGCTACAACTAGCAAGAAGAAACTACTCCCTGATTTATCAGCTACTACTAAAAGGAGATACAACCCCTAAGTTTACCATCTTTTACTGAAAGGAGCTTCAACCCCTAAACATCTAGTAACAACTACTGGAATGAGCTACAACCCCTGATCGGTAAGCTATAACTCACATGACCTCAATGATTCATCTTTCATTAAATTTTCATACTCAAATCATGAAGCCATTCCCTTTTACATAATAAATAAATTTATCTCTCAAACACTCACCAAAACTACCATTACCAACAACTTCAAGTATTTCTCATCAATGAACAAACCCACATTAATTCGTCTCACCATCACACTTTCTCACACACCTTTTTCTTTTTTCCACTCGATTAGTCTTATAAAGAATTATGAACTCATATTCTTGGATTGGATTTTTAATTCTCTTGAACTTGGAAACTTGCATGGATCTTGTAATTTTTCTTTTTTCTTGCTTTTATCAAGTCATTTGAATCTTCTCTCCAACTCTTCAAACTCTCCTTACCTGTTTCTTCTTAAAAAAAATTGTGCTTAACTACTTAATTTTTCTATTCTAGAATATTTAGCAGGATTTAGCTAGGAATTTCTAAATATGAATGAGCTCCTAATTTCGCTTAACTACTAAAAATTCATTTAGATATGTCTATGCTACTAGTGGCACTACCAAATTGCTCATGCTTGTTATTTAAACTTTTAGTGCTGCTGTTGTATTTGGCATAAACGACAAATTTCAAAGTTGTTGACTCCTCTATCCAAATATGGTGTACAATGTCGAAATTCATGCTACCAACGTGTTCATCACTTAGGATCTAATACTTTTCTATAAGCCAAAGCATCAATTCTTCAACTCATTCCATCTTCTCAAAGGATTTAACATTGCCAAATATATATACTATAAATTATCATACCAATTGTATATAGTCATGAGCCATTTTCTATAATCTAGCCCCAAGTTGCTTTAATATAACATAACTGCACTTAAGTCCTCACTTGGCATGTGGTTCTTTTGATTAGATACCAACTCGTTAATGAACAAGGTACCAATCCTTTAAAACATGAACATGGCGGTCTTTATTACTTATAGCTCGAAGACCCTTGATCACATAGAAGTGTAAAAAGATTGTGTCATGGTGCACTATCTGTAAATTGATGGAACATCACTTGTCAGCCATATTTTCATCTCTTGGGGCCATCATTTTTGCCAATTTACTTTGTGCACCTTTGTTTTCCCTCTGGTATTTTCGTTGTGGAATTACATCTTGCATGGGGCTACCGTATGATTTACTCCAATGGCTCATATCTGTGTTGTCAGTTTCCAACTCATTCAGATGCTCTATCAGCTAGAAGTTTCCTCCTTTACACTCTTAAAATCCTTCTGGGGTTGCAGGTGAAGGATGATGTCTATTTGTGGGTCTGCCCATTGCATACAAGAACCAAATGATGAATAGGTTGGGCTAACTATAAATGCCACATGTGCTCATTGGCTAATCTGCCAGAAACCTACCCATCATGCTCATTTAAGTTCTTCGAGGGTCAGGAGACCTAGATGAGTTGTCCCATTAGATACCACTATCATGCTCATGGACCAATCAAAAGACGGTTGGGGTGATATTTCTCTGACACATGCCGCGTCTTCTTAGTGCCTTGTCAGCTTAGTGATACCTCTCTGTGCACCTTATAAATATTCCATGAAATCTCTTTTAGTACGACATCATGCTCAAGTCATCAAGTCACATGGTACCTGTTACCTCTCTGTAATTTCCCTAGGCTGAAAAGAGAAACTCATTGGTAACCATGAACCTCTTGGAAGTTTGAATCTAGCCCTTCCAGCTTGAGAGAGGGCTCTCTCTACTTGAATAGTTCAATCACTTGGATACTAGGCTAGGTATTATGCTCAGTGGGTATCAGTTTTAAAGGTTTCTTTCAATAAAGAAGATAGATCCATTCGGAAATGCATTCATAAAAGATGATGATTTCCAATGGGAGGATGAAGATAAAGAGGGATCTTGTACATGGAGAAGGTAGGTAGTATTTTTGGAGTTTTTTAGTCAAAATCATTATATAAGGGTGAGTGTAAGATAGATGGAAAATGACATACAGAGCATGAGACAACAGGATGAATTCTAAATGTCATTTTAGCAGAAAACATAAATGTTTAACAAGCTAAAACATGGCACTATTTGAAGTGAATTCTGAGTCAATATATTTGTTCAACTAAACAAGAAGACACATTTCAAAGCATTATTGATATACAATATAACTTACAAAACTAATAATTACATTTCCAAAGAAGCTAACACAGGAATCCCTGTAAAATTCATCGTCTCTCCTTTCATTCACTCAAAAATCAAGAAAATACAATACACATAGTGTTCTTCCTTCTCAAACGTGGCTAAACCTTTGATTCATAACAATTAAAACATAAATAGACTAAAAAAAATTAGTTCCCACATATAGGGACTGAATTCCTTAATAATATTTTATGTTTCTAGTCAATGCAATGAAAATATAATTGTTTTCTAAAACTAGGGGTTGTTTGAATAAATTCTTTCCAAGAATATTTACATTAAATTCCTAGTCCAAATTGATCCTATTAGTCCTTGGATGCCTCATAATAACTACCATGATTATAAAAAAAATTACAAGAGGTTTTGACTTGAATCGCTTTGTCAAAATGATGACTGTGTGGAAGTGCAACGTCGGCGCTACGAAATCTCCTAATTCAACAAAGCACAAAAACACAGCTAGAAAGTGCAACTCTCCATGGTTGAAATAGTTCGGGTCATTTTCTAAGGTGCTCATTAAATTTATCATGTGTGAAAAGGCCTAGGAATTGTCTTCTTCCTCAGAAACTATGTTTCAGCACACAAAGATCCCAACTTTCTACATTTCATAAATAAGAAAACTGCAATTGTAGTGAGAAAGCACATCGCCATCCGTTCTTCATGGTTTTGAGCAATAGTGAGGTCTCTAAATAATATGCACATGTTGGTGATGATGTTGAAACAATGTTGATCATGTTCTAGACCCCTTTCAAGCCCATTTTACTAAAATGACAAATATTCCACCTTTACATAAAAACCCTAACCCTAATTCTTTGCTATGATCCAAAATTGATTTGCCTTATTTGTTCTAGAATTCAAACTTTGGCTGCTTCAGCCAACATGTCCAACTTACCTCTATCTTTGTATTGAAGCTCCTTCAACTGCTGCATGGAATCCCTCAACTCCCTCCTCTTAGTAATATTTTGCCTATGTAGTGGAAGAGACCTCTTCAACATATATTTAGAATTATCCATTGTTTGTTGATAGATGTCGAAAATATCAATCATCTCTTTTATAGACATTTCATCCTGCTGCTTGAGCTCAAAAATATTATTGTGGGCCTTCTTCAATTGCATCCTCAACATATTGAAATTATGATAGCCCTCATTCATATGTGTCTCCTTTTCTTCTTGTAATACCTTCTCTTCTTAACTATGCAATTTTTTAACTAAAGATCTAGTTACTCTACTTGTTGGAGATTGTATCTCTTGAATTTTCTTTCCCACTATTTTCTCCTTGCCTTTGGATTTTGTTATAGATGGTGTAGCCTTTTTCATTGGTTATTCCTCCTTAAGCTTAGTTGTCCTCTCTATAGCTACCTTCTTCAATTACCTCTTATCCTGCTACAACTATGCAATAACCATATGGGCCATTTTTAGTTGCTCTTGTAACTGTGAAATTTCCTTTTCTTTGTCATCAAGAACATCATATTTGTGTATAGTTTCCAAGGCTTCAAATGTCTACTCCAAGGGAAACGTTTTGGAGCAGATCTAGTGAGAGGATTTTTGGGGACATCCACTACTTTGGGAGAAAAATGCAACTTATTTTCTTTCTTCTTCTCTGATAAATGAACTGCAACTGAATGAAATTTCACAGAACTTCCAGATGGTGATTTTATATCTTTAACCATTGATGGTGGTGTCTCCTTCATTCTCAAGGGACTAGTTAGTGATTTAGCTACCAGGTTTGAGGAATCTATAAATGACTACCACAATTGATTTCTCTTATTTAGCTCCTCCAACACCAACAATTTAGTTAAGGAGAAGTGAAAAAGGCTAGGTTCCACTTGGATTCGTTTTCCCTTAACTTTGTCTTCCATCTTGCTAAGAGTCCTGAATAGATAGAAGGGTAGATTCAAAGGGCTCTTTCGTGTAAAATGCATCAAAATTCTGAAATGGTACTGATATATGCTCCCAAACCTACTCTCACAGGTAAAATATCCTTGAATTCCTTGTAAAAGCTTATTTTGGTGTTCAAGTAAATAATAGGCTTAGGGAAAATGGATCCATACCCATTATATCTATACTCACGCTTTAGAAACTATTTGTAATTGGCAATATCATGAGGCATGCCCTTGAACCATTTCTCTCCATAAAGGGGAATATTTGTTGCAGCTGATATTGTGACATTTGAAACTCGAAAGGTGAGCTCTCCAATATTCACCTACAACCCATTAAAATGCATAGCAAACTCCTTAGTGAGCATCGATCCATTGTACCCTTGAATTTTTTCATAGAATATGATACATCCAACTTACTCAAAATAAACTCTGAATGTTGGGTTTAGATTGATGAAGGTGAGGTTTTAGGGTTCAAAGATGATAATGGAACCTCCCTCATGTCTCCTTCCCTCTGGGTTGACATGGTTTTTTACAGCAGACATATACTCTAGGGCTTCTAAAATGCAATCTCAGTGTAGGTTTATTTTCTGCAGCAGGTAGGATGGTAATGATGAAAATTACATCCAAAGTAGGGATGTGTAAAAATTGAGAATGAAAAACCCTATGAAACAAATCAATAAACACAAATCACCTCTCAAGAACCCCAAAAAGAAACTATTGTGTTCTTAGTCACAGTGGAAGAATTAAAAAAAAACACACGTGCATTTCCAAAAGTGCAGTGCATTGAAGAAACAAACTTCTTGGTCTTTTTAGAAAGAAAACATTGCGCAAGAGGCTTTAATTTACTTAAACGACATGGTAAAATTTGATATAAAGGTTACAGATAAGAATTTTGGTGTTTGGCAAGGATAAAAACATGAAAACGTAGTGCACATACAAAGCAAAGCGAAATTGTAAAAATCATAGCAAGTGTGAAATTTAGGAATTTGTTGGGTTCCTAGGTATTTTCTGAGCACATGCATGCAATTTGAAATTCATACAAAACCAAGGCTTCAAAAAAGATAAGTACGTGCACCTCCATAAAAAAATTTGACCATTGTTTTGAAAGAAACACAACAGCTGTGTGTGAGTGCAACAACTATGTGTGAGTGTAACAATTCCCCTGCCTCCTTTGCACGTTGACCTCCAAACACCATTTACCCAACTTCTAATGGGAAAAATGAAAGATGTGAGGTATCTCTAAAGATTAATCATGAATTATAACTCCCAAGTTGGTCGAATGCGAGTTTGATGGGTAATGATTACAATTTTGAATTGAAATGATGAAAACACAACACTTTGTCAGAAGCGCAACATTGTCTTCCTAACTATTGTACCGATGATGATATCATGACTGATCAAGATTTGATACTCTAACTGACCCAGGAGACACTACAAATCTGTGCCCAATGATGATAATGCATGAAAACACTACCTTACTCATGACCTTTTGATGAAACATGACCCTAGACCCAGTTAACTTGACCTCTCAAGATATCAATTAATATTTTTAATGACTATTCACACACTTTGAAATAATTACATTAAAAAATGAAACGTTATCCTATAATAAAATCAATAACTTGATCTCTAAAAGATCAAAGCTTAACTATTTACACATTTACCAAATAGTTTGGAAGGAAAAACTTGTTTTCTGACTAATATGACTATACTATACTAACAGTAACATCTGATAGGTGACACACATCGCTCAAATTTGGCCCATTAGGTCACCCAAACAAAAATAATCTACTTGGCACATGTCCCCTAGTCTAAAATCATGATGATGACATCTGAGGCCAATAAAATACTACTATGTGTCTATCAAAGAGGACAAGGAAAAGGTTCCCAGGCATTATATTTTACAATGAATTCCTTTGTTAAAATTTAAAAGGTAAAACCACCAGATTCAAGATTTTTATATTTTTCATTTGGGATAATTGCATGACTACCTTTGTATTGGTCCTACCGACAAAACATGTTGAATATGCACCATTTGATTTACTAACCTTCCCTACAAGGAATTAAATTCCATCAGAAAATTTATGTTTTCATCATTGTTCATGAGAAATTCATCTAAGTTATACTCTTCATCTTCATTAGCTTTCTCATGAATATATTCCCAAGCCAATTCTATCTTATTGATTTCAATAATATATTTTTGCAAACTTCCAAAATTTCATTCCTCAATTGTGAATGGTCTTCACATTGATTTTGTAAATAAGACAACTTTTCTCCTTTTTTCTCATAAGAGAGTTCTTATTTTGTTCATTCATATCCATGATAGGATTCAAACTTTGTCTTGCTTAAATTCCTTAAAAATACATTCTTTCATTTTCCTGTGTACTCGTGATAGCTTCAAATGACTATCCAACATCAGTAGCTACAAAATCTACAACCATGAATAAATTATTAGTTTTAAAATCATAAGTCTCTATGGCCTCATTTGATACTTATTTCATCGAATCCTTCTACCAATCTTCACTCTTTGACCAATCCATGAGACTCTTAATGGCTCTCTTATCAACATCATCATCTTCCTTCATAACAGTTTGTAATGACTGCACATCCTCATCACATGCACATGCAAATAGTTGATTAGTTTTAAAAATGTCAGGCTCTTGAGCCTTTGGTAATGTTTTTAGTGTGATTTGTTCTTTTGGACTTTTTACACATTCCATGCTCAAAGTTATTAACAATCTATTCTCTTCTTATTCACTATCATCTTCACCAAGGCATTATCCTTATTCTAGTTCACACTAGTGAACTTTTTCTTCTGTCAGTGATCTCTGGCTAAAATCATTTTTTTTTCTCTCTCTTTATTCCAGCATTCAACTTGTGCTTAAAGCTCTTCCCTAGCTTCTTTACAAACCATTTTATTATGGGCCACTTCGCCTTCTTTCTCACATTCCATCCTTGTCTCTGGTCTTCACATTCTCTTTCATATAGAAACTACATTATTATGTTGATTCTTTCCTTTAACTAATACAATTTGCAATCAAATTCCTCATCACTCATGCTTTCTCTTATGCAATTTGTTCTAGCATCTTCTCTTCTTATACTATGGCTCACACTTGCATGTTTCGTGTGACTATAGTTAGTCATATTATCATTCTCTTTGTGAGCATCCTCTTATCCACTATGATCTAAGATCAATCCTTGGAAACAAGTCTTCTCCACTAACCTGTCACCCAAATACCTCACCACACCTTCTCCTTCCTTTTGGTATTCCTCTACGTCTCTCATCTAGAACCTTTTGAGCACCCATTTCCCTTCTAGGCTTACACAGCTAATGTTCACCTCTCTCAAGAAATTTTCTTATTCACATAACTTACCCTAGAGGATGTCCTTTTTCCTCTTCAGTTAGAACTCTTATAATGCAACCTCTCTACTACAAGGTTCTTTGTCACATTTTTATTTTGTCTTCCTGCTACCACCTTCAATTGTCAACTTTTTAAAATAAAAAATTTAAAGAGAGAATTACCTTCTAGATCTCCTGAATGGCGATATTTTTTTTTGTTCATGAACATCAATGGTTCCATCTTAGTTGTGATCATTTTCATCACTTCTTCCTCGCTTGTTTCTCTAACATACTTGTGGCTGCATTTCTCCAATATATTGATCAGTTCACTGGGAATTTCCTCACTCTGATCCATCCTAAAATCCTATATATTTCAAAAATAATCTCTAATCCTAATCTTTCAAAAGTAACCAATTGTCATTTATTTACTCAAAATATATAGATAAATCATTACCTCATATTCGAACCCTCTAGCCTTGCATATTTTTCTCTCACTATATTCAATTTTTGGTTCTCTGTTTGAGGTATTTCTACTATCTAGCTATCCTTGGGATTACTCTCTTTGTATTTCTTCTCATTCACAAGAAGTCTTTGAACCTTCTCATCTAGTCGAAAATATTGTAACCCTTCCTTTTCATCTTATCCCCCAAGGACAATATTATCCACTCTAATACCACTTCACCAAAATTTTCTAGGTTGCTCTCAATTTTCCTATTAATCCCACTTCTATCCTCTTTTAATGGACTATGGCTTCACCTCATCTCAAAATCTCATACTGATAGCATTTTCACCTAATTTTGAAAATATTGCCCAAAATAACTCACTCACCACCTCATATGTTTTTATAACCCTAACACCCATGCTTGTCTCACATAATAGCATGTGTATGTGGGCTTGAAACCAAAGGCCTAACCTTGATGTGTGAATACTTTCCTCCTTTATCACTCGGTGTTGTCCTAGTTTAAAGAAAAAGGAGAAAACCAAAATAATCACACAACCACAACATTTCCCTCAATCTAGTAATATGGTTGATGAATACATTTACGGAAAGGCTCAAATATGTTTTGGAAATGGTTGTATCCATGGTTAGTGTGTTGGATATCACCTTCCCCTTTAATTTGGGCTCTAGTACTAGATTCTATCTATTTGGATAACTCTCTTTGTGGGACCATGTTGGATATGTTCCTTTAACTTGGCTCATTCAATGGTCCAGGGAAAATTGGTAGTATGAGAGATTTTAGTGATTGGCTCTTTTTCAAAGGGTCGGATTCCCCCCATGCCTAGATTATGCACTTGAATCTAGATTGGTTGTGACATAGATGAAATTGTTTAGATCTTAAGGTTGGGTGAGTCTCAGATATAAGTAGTGGTTAAAATGTAGCCTTGACATTTAGAATCTAATCCTAAACACAAAACTTGAACCTATGGATTTAATACTTGCATGTTTTGTAACTTAATGGAATTTTAATAACGTTGTGACAATATTGGATTGATTCCAGTCAAAGGGCGTAACCATTCTACACAATGTTAATATCACAAGTTATGTTTTACGGGATGAATTTAACCTCGGTTATCGAATTTTTGTCGACTTAATTGGGAGCCTCTAACATCGAGTTGAGTAACTTTGATTGCAATCAGTCTGCACCCCAAAGTTAGCCAATTTGACTTGAACATCCTACAACCTCTCACACTTCAATCAAAGGTCGAATCAACAAAATTCAATATGATATCTAGACTAAGGGAATAAATTCATAATAGAACTAATACATTCTTGATCTATTTCACCCATCAATTAATCACATATAGGTGCACCAAACTAAATTTTAAGTAGGAGGTTTAAGAAATATGAAAAAACTTACACAACTGAACGAGAATCGATTACACACATGACATTCACATAGTCAAGCAGAGGATCAACCCATTAAGAATCAAAGCCAACTTAGTCCATTTAACATTGTAAGCACAATATATTTATAGGGACATGCATGCCTTGCGCCCACACTTTACAAACCTCGTGTTCTCCTTCTAGCGTCGCATCTCACTCTATTTCTGTGAACGTCTCCTCCCTTTGAGCTCCTCCAAACTAATCAAGTTCCACCTTAAGGGCTCACGTGGCTATCATGTTTTCACATACATTTAAGGTCGTTTATAGTCTATAAATTTCTTAAGATAAATTTAGGTTTTTTGGACGTTTGTCCCACCACCTGAAACTTCCCAACACCTTAGCTATGCATTTGTCAATTTTACAAAAATACACTTGTCCCAAAACACTAGCTGATCAAACATCTTAACAATCCATATTTCTTTAGAATATAAATACATGTAATTATATCAAAAACCCATTATTACTAATTTATACAAATTACATTTTCAAAAATCTCAATAGAAACCATTAAAAATGATTGACATAAACCCCCTCCCAAAATACAAGCTTGATTTAATCTCTATTTCCATACAATATAGAAAATTAATTAGAACCTAAAGGCAAAAATTCCATGTGATGTATTTCTCAATTTTCGTGGATTACAATTATTTGATATTCCTTTCTCTCCTTAAATACCATATATTTATTAACAGAAATGGTACCATATATTTATGAACAGAAATGGTAAAGTTGGGCTTGATACATCACACGTCTAGGCATTTATGAAACACATTTTATAATGATTCATTCCAATCATTTAAGTTAAAGTTTTACTTAATTTTATTTCCTTTATCTAATGTTTTGTATTTGATGGCTATGACAGGTATTAAAATATCTTTGATGTACCGTCTGAAAATAAACTTAAGAAAATGTACTTAAATGAAGTACATATAATGAATGTTAAGTTGGACATGCTATTCACTAATAGTGATATATTACTGTCATTTTATTTTTCATTATAATTTTCATCAATGTTATCGATTACCATAAATTTAAATTTTATACCCTTGTTACCATATTTCATCTTTGGACTAATTATTTGATTTGTTAGATCAGAGCATACATAACACACAGCGGATTCATACTTAGAGATTTAGATGGCCATAGCAAATAATAATTTCAAAGACAGACAAATGGAGAAACAACAAGATTACTTAGTCAGAAATAATGGAATAGATAAAACAATCACTGGAGAACAGAAATCACTTTGCATTACATAACAGGCTTAGGCCTTGGCTTGCTTTCCTTGGCCAGAGAAATTACAAATTTATAAAGGCAGAAGAAGGATCTAGAATCCTGTGTGTGATTTGGATGGAGATCTGGAATGATCTAGAAACCACTAGTGGTGTAGGAGGATCTAGAATCCTGGAGATCTAGAAAAATCTAATCTAGAAGGATCTATAATACCCCGTGAATTTGGCTTCACACTTAACATTCTCCCACTTGAAGCCAAATAAGAGTCATAAAGTCACACTGAGTCCTACGATGCCTCTACATAACTCATGTTTATTTTGTGATAGAATGTTAGTGAGTATATCAACAGGGTTCCTATCTGTATGGATCATTTCCAAGGATAACTGTTCTTCCTCCAACACATGCCGGATCCAATGGTACCTTAAGTCAATGTGCTTGGTTTTTGAATGAAATGCTGGGTTTTTCGCCAAGTGAATGGCATTCTGACTATCACAATATAACACATACTTGGCCTGCTTTATTCCTATTTCTCCTAGGAATCACTGCATCCACAACATCTCTTTACAAGCTTCTGTTGCAGCTATGTACTCTACTTCTATTGTAGAGAGGGCTACTATTCTTTGTAGCCTTGACACCCAAGATATTTCTGCACCTGCAAATGTATACAAATAACCTGTAGTGGACCTTTTGGTATCCATATCTCCAGCCATATCCGCATCTGTAAATCCTTCAAGCACAGTCTCATCATGACCAAAACTTAAACAATAATGACTAGTACCCTTAAGATACCTTACAATCCATTTTATTGCTTGCCAACGTTGTTTGCCTGGATTGGTAAGGAACCTGCTCACTACTCCCACTGAATATGCAATGTCTGGTCGTGTGCATACCATGGCATACATTAAGCTGCCAACTGTTGAAGCATAAGGAATTCTGCTCATCTCTTCGTTCTCTTTGTCACTACTAGGACATAATTCAGTACTCAGCTTGAAGTGGGTTGCAAGGGTGTACCAACTGGCTTGGCATCCTTCATATTAAACCTGTCAAGCACTTTCTTGATATATTTTTCTTGTGACAGCCACAACCTTTTGTTTTTCCTGTCACGCATAATCCGCATGCCCAATATCTGTTGTGCTGGTCCCAAATCCTTCATTGCAAATTTTCTACCCAAATCTTTCTTCAACCTATTGATCTTATTCTTATCATGCCCAACAATCAACATGTCATCCACATATAACAATAATATGATATACTTTCCTTAATCATACCTCTTGATATAGACACAATGGTCAGCTTCCAACCTCTGAAAACCATGTTCCAACATGAATGAATCAAATTTCTTGTACCATTGTCGAGGTGCCTGTTTCAACCCATAGAGACTCTTCTTCAACCTACAAACAAGGCCTTCTTTGACTTTTTCTATGAAGCCTTCTGGCTGCTCCATATAAATTTCTTCCTCCAATTCACCATGAAGGAAAGCAGTTTTTACATCTAACTGTTCACATTCTAGGTCTAAAGTAGCAACTAGACCAAGAATGACTCTAATGGATGACATTTTAACAACGGGTGAGAAAATTTCAGTGAAGTCAATACCTTCTTTTTGGGCAAAACCTTTCACCACCAGTCTTTTTTTATACCTCTCCTTCTTTTCGTCACCTTCATGTTTAATCCTGTACACCCATTTGTTTTGCAGAGCCTTTTTACCTTTTGGGAGGTTTACCAACTCCCAAGTTTTATTTTCCTAGAAAGAGTTCATTTCTTCTTCCATTTCTTTCTTGCATTCTTTACTGTGCTTGACTTTACAAGCTTATTGAAAACAATTAGGTTCACCTTCATCAGTCAACAAAATATAGTTTGAAGGAGGATACCTTTGTGAAGGCTTATGAGGCCTAGAAGATCTGTGAACCAACTGTGGTGGTGCATTATCAGGTTGAATCTCCTGTAAAGGTTCCTGCAAGATTCCTTCTTCTTCTTGTTCATTATTTTCCACTTGTTGTTCTTCATGCTCCTGAATTTGCTATTCATTTTCTTGTATTGATGGTATGTTTTCCTGCTGCTCTTCAAACCTGTCAATAACCTTCTTGACCTTCAACTCACTACAGTCCTCTTGAACATTTCTAACTCATTAAATATAACATCCCTGCTTCTAATAATGTTATGTTTGACTGGATCCCATAGATGATAACCAAGATCTTCATCCGCATATCCAGAAAAAATGCATTTCATAGATTTATCATCTAGCTTAGTTCTATTTTCTTTGGAACTATATACGAATGCTTCACATCCAAAGATTTTCAAGTGAGAATAATTCAAATTCTTACCAGTCCAAACTTCTTTAGGGATACCGCCATCCAAGGCTGTAGTTGGAGATCTATTTATGAGGTAGCAAGCAGTCCTGACTGCTTCAGCCCAAAAATTCTTCTCCAAACCGGAATTGGACAACATACTTCACACCTTTTCCATAATGGTGCGATTCATCCTTTCTGTGACACCATTCTGTTGAGGAGTACTAGGCACAATCTTCTCATGCTTTATGCCAAACTTGTTACAATATTCCTTAAATGCATTTGAGCAATATTCTCCACCATTATCTGTTCTTAAGCACTTCAGCAATTTGTTAGTCTCTCTTTCAACAACAACATGGAATTTTTGAAATATTCCAAACACTTCACTTTTATTTTTCATAGGATATGCCCAAACTTTCCTCGATGCATCATCTATAAATGTTACAAAATATGATGCTCCTCCTAATGATTTGATGTTAACAGGCCCAAACACATCCAAGTGTACCAATTCTAATACATTTTTCTTTCTGTCATGGCCACCTCTAAGGAATGAAACCCTTCTTTTTCTACCATATATACAATGCTCACAAAGATCAAGATTGTAGGATTTCAAACCTGGCAATAAATTTTTACCAATAAGGATTTTTAAGCCCTTCTCGCTCATGTGACCCAAATGCTTATGCCATAGATCTGATGAATTCCCTTCTTTTGTGACAACAGCCAAATCTGTTTTCCTATCAGTGTCTTCAATGCGTATAATGTTCTTGTCTTGGGTCCTTTGGCCACGACCAATGCACCTTTGCTAATTTTCCAACCTCCTTTTCCAAAGCTTGTCGAATAGCCTTCATCATCCAGTTGTCCCATAGAGATTAAACTCATGCGCATTTCTGGTACATGCCTAACCTGTTTCAACAATATATCTTGTCCATATTTCATCTTCATCTAGACATCTCCCACTCCGACAATACTGAAAAAATGATTATTCCCCAAATGCACTCTATCATAATCACCGGGATTATATGAAACAAAACTATCTTTGCATGGGGTTACATGGTGAGATGCCCCAGAGTCAAGAATCCAATCAAAGCTACTGCTAGATGTATATACACATGCATCCTCTACTGAAACAGTAAACAACACATCACCATTGTTGGCTACAGTCGTAGTCTCACCTTCATTTGTGCTGGATGACTTGTGATTTGTACTAGACGGTCTCTGATCCTTTTGTCCTTTCTTCCAGAGTCGACATTATTTCTTCATGTTCCCGGGTTTGCCACAATGAAAGTAGATGATCCTTCCTCTCCTTGATTTTGATCGGCCTCTCGATCTTGATCGCCCTTTTTGGCCTCGATCCATTCTCCTACCACAATCAGCTAGAGCTAGAGCCTCTCCTCCCTGGTTTTCCCCAATTGACTTGCATCATAGCACCTCATTCATTAAACTGCTGCTAACATCATCAAACTTCAAGTTCCCTGTAGTTGTTGAAGTGCTCATAGCTGCAATTAAATTTTCCCAGCTGTCTGGCATAGAACACATTAGCAAAATAGCTCTAATTTCATCATCTAAAATGATTTTAACAGAGGCAAGTTGATTAGTAATAATATTAAATACATTCAAGTGCTCAACAACTGAAGCACCCTCCTTCAGTTTGAGATTATAAGGCTTCTTCATCAAGAACACTTTGTTTGATGTTGTGTTCTTCTCATATAGATCATGGAGCTTCTTCCATAATCCTTCAGCCGTCTTTTCTCCGGACACATTGAAATAAACATTCTTTTCTAAATATTGACGAATTGTTGCAATCGCCTTTCTATCTAGCTTATTCCACTCTTAATTTATCATCGATGAGGGTTTCATTGTTGTGCCCTCAATCGGCAAATACTGATCCTTTAAAATCAGTATATCCTCCATCTGTGATTTCCATAGGGAAAAATTAGCCCTGCTCAACTTCTCCATATATGTAACTGTTGTCTCCATTTGCAATCAAATTCACGTCCCAAAACACAAAAACTCCACTTAAAAATAAAACTTTAATTATTACTCTTTAAAATTTAGTAATAATGACCTTCCTCCTTTTAAAATACCCTTTTCAAAATTCCTGCTCCTTTTTAAAATATACTTTTTAGAATTCCAACATATAATTATATATGTTTCATAATAAATATAAAAACATATATAATGTTTTAACCTTTTCACATTTCACACATACATATGTTGGTTTGTGAAAAAACTTCACGTATATGTGCAAGCTTGATGTAAAAAAAAACTTACGAACACCACGTTTCAACTCCAATCTCCACGGATCTCCACTTTTTCAAACTCCAGCAACACGTTTCAACATAGATCCATGACCTTGTTTTTCTTGTAGCAACTGTCTTTTAGTTCCAATGTTCCTCAGCTATTTCCTAGACAGATCTTTCAACACCTCCAGGAGTAACAACCAACATTTTAACGAACACTGCCAGAGCAAGGTGATGGCACTAAGCAGCTTGCACGGTGGATATTCAAACCTCGCTCTGATACCAGTTGTTAGATCAAATCATACATAACACACAACAGATTCATACTCAGAGACTTAGATGGCAATAGCAAAGAATAATTTCAAAGACAGAAAAATGGAGAAACAACAAGATTACTTAGTCAGAAACAATGGAATAGATAAAACAATCACTGGAGAACAGAAATCACTTTGCATTACATAACAGGCTTGGGCCTTGGCTTGCTTTCCTTGGCCAGAGAAATTGCAAATTTATAGAGGCAGAAGAAGGATCTAGAATCCTATGTGTGATTCAGATGAAGATCTGGAATGATCTAGAAGCCACTGGCAGTGTAGGAGGATCTAGAATCCTGGAGATCTAGAAAAATCTAATCTATAAGGATCTAGAATACTGCGTGAATTTGGCTTCACACTTAACATGATTTTCTAATATATATTTTGGGGTTTATCTTCTTCGATATGAGAATTTGATTCGAGCAGACATTTAAACTCTTATTTAATCAATTCTAGTAGGCTATCATTAGATTTCAAATAAGATACTATTTAAGCAATTGCACAAATACGAAACATGGTGTTTTTTAACTATTTCTTGTATATAATTGTATGAAAATGAAATTTGATTGTTTTTTTTTTTTAACCACGTGGTGAATCGGTAACTGCAAGTCCTAATCTATGGGAGACCTAGGATCAATCCTCGTAGTTGCCACTATAACAACAAGAGTACATCCAACTACCTGCAAGTCGATATACTAAGATCCTATGGTTTTAGCAAAGCGAGACTCTTGTGCCGCCAAGGCGGGGGTGGGGAATCTGCTTCTCGAGCATCCACCACAGCAGGCTAGTGTACTCAATGAGATTTGAACTACAGTCTCCAAAGTTTCGCCCAAATAGACTTACCATCAAACTACACATCAAATGAAACCCGATTGTTGAATGGATGAGAACCTATTTTTTATAGGATTAAATGATGACTAGTCCAACAAAAGGGATTATCTAAAGGACTCTGTTATAAGAAATATAGAACAAAGGCATTGCTAACAAAAGTATGTGTGACAATTTTTTTCACACAATTAATTAATTAAAAAAAAACTAAACTTACTTTTATATATATATATATATATATATATATATATATATATATATATATATATATATATATATATACACCCACAAAATCTAAACCTAATCTAAGCCTTGTTATAGCCAATATTATATTTATTTTTTGGTTTATAATAAGTTTTTTTAATTAGCATGTGCCGCAAAAGCATTATAAATGTGTTACATCTCATTTACTTAGATTATATAAAGTTCCTCTCCACATAATTAAATATTTTTTCTTATTTTTATCTCAAGATAATGAAATACGTGTAAGGAATGATGTATAACTCTATCATCAATAACTTTAAATGATAGGAAAGACTTTCTCTTTGCTCGAAACTTTCATTGGGATGGAGACATCATTGTGGTTAGGTCAAGAAGAAGAGGAGGAAATTATTCAAAGTTCAATAATGTTTACAATAAGAATTATCTTATTACTAAAAGAAATAAATGAAGACAAAGTCCTATCAATTTACATTCTAAATATGTATCCTTATTTTATTGATATTCAAGAGATAATGAATAAAATTATGTAAATTTTGTTCCTATATAATTGGGCTTATAACAGTTTTTACTAACTATTTGAGAAAAGTATACTTTAGTAAATAAGTATGTCTCTCTTAACAAAACTTTGAAAATCATTGATGAATTGATTCATGTTGAAAAATAATAATTACTAGGAATTTTCATGGATCACTAATCTATCATTAATTGATATTACAAGTATGAGATTTTTAAATTGTATATAGAGATAAGGATGACTATTTTACAATTAGATAGACGCATAAAAGAATGAACCCTAAACTAAAACATAGTTAAAAGAAAGTTATAAAAAAAAATTGGATGTAAATTTCACTTACTTTATCTTAGATAATAAATGGATGTCTCTCTTAACTATGGTTCATAAGAGAATATGGGGATACGCGTGGCATATAGAGAATGTAATAAGATTACTAAATATGGTCATTTCCCTTTACCATTCACTAATCAAGTACTATATGTTTGGTTTGTGAAAAATGATTTCTCTTCTCTAGATGAATTTGGTTTGTGAAAAATGATTCCTCTTCTCTAGATGAATTTTGTAGGTAAAATAAAATTCATAGTATCTTAGAGGACCTAGATAATAAAACACTCACCCTTCATTAGGGAACCTTTGCAAATATTTCATTCTTATTTGGATTGTGTAATGCACCTACTATCTCTCAAAGAGTTTTATTTCAATATTTTAGCATATCTAGTTCATGATAATGTGGAAATGTAAATGGATGACTCCACCACCTATCTAAATGTAGCCTATGAAGCATTAAAAAATTTGGAAGATGCAAATAAATGGTAACGTTTATCTTATTAGTACTGAGGTAGGCCTTGGCAAGTTGTCCATCATTAACCAATTCTGACAGTTCAAACAATAAAATATATTAGAATCTTGTGGGGTCATGAAAGATATTACAAAATATTTTTCAAGGGTTTTAATCCCTTTTATTTATTATACTATCCAAGAATGTATAATTTTTCTAGTCACATGACTATCAAAAATAATTTGACAATATGAAAGAAAAATGTATGGTAACCCTATTTATAGGCCTAATGGTATATTTCATTTCACACCCCATTTATTCCTTTGGAAAAGTATTAGTTTTAGATTTTTGACAATAAAAATTTAAGAAGCCATTTTCCATTTACTGCATCAATGAAAATGTGTTATGTATATAACTCAGTTGCAGACTCACAAAGGAATATTTTCTTATTGTAGTTTATGCAAAAATAAGTTTATACATTGCATACTATTCTTGGAATATTCGCACATAATCATTAAATATTTGTACATAGAGACCACTAAAGAATAATATATATAATGAATTAAATGATCTTGTATAGAAAGATAATTAGATGGTTACTCTTGTTGTAAAAAATTCTCCTTTTTCACCATAGTTGATAAACCTAGAAGAAAAATGTTGCTTCAATATTTTTGTCTAGCCTAACAAATAATGTAGGTCAATGTGACACCAGGAATAACTTGATCATTATTGTTTGAATGACTGGCTATTTGCAATTTTAGTGCAAAAAACATGGTTTTTAGATCAATTTATCTAGTTGTAACAAAAATTTTGTACCACTTTTTCCTAGAAACAATGTTTCCATGATTTTGAAAAAAGTGCCACATATATGTGGTTGAAAGCATACTTATTCAAACTTAGACTAAACAATGTATTCTATTGGTACATCAAGGAATATGAAGTGCATGATATCCTGCATGATTGATGTGATGAACCTTATGGAATCCCTTATACTACAATGAGACAAGATATAAATTTCATCAACATTTGACTGCAACACTAACTAATATAAATTACACTGTGATCAGTTGCAAAGGGTTGGAAACATATAAAAAATTGTCGATATAAACAAGTCACATTAAAAATTATATCTTATACTTTATAAGCCCCACTAAGCCATCATCGAAGTAGAAGGACCACATGTTTGTTTGTGTAGGAAAGTTGGAAAAATGGGAAAAAATAATATTAATGAAAAATTATAGAGAATAGGAGGTAGAATCTCTATACGAAAATCAAATTACAATATTTTGATTACTTAGATAGAATATAATAGATCAAGGAACACAGCTTACCTCCAATCCCATTGAGAATATCTATACTATTAAAATATCTTTCACGAGAGGTCAACTACCTATCATGTAATAGCCCTCGTGAAAATTCCATATAAATAAAAGTTAATAAAGGAAAAATAATAACAATGGTCATGGGTGAATTATTCCAAGTTGAATGTTTGGAAAAACATTTTAGTTTTGGTGTGCATTTGGTTTATTATGGCTAAGGAAATTGGTAAAGACAATGGAAAAGGATTTGGAAAGGCATGAGGCATTAATTGGTATTTTATTTATGAAAATAATGGAAATTAGGAGAAAAGGAAGGTGAAAGGTCACAGGTTTCATGTGAGGAGGAAATGAAAAAAAATAATTGCAAATTGAAGAAAATAGAGGCCTCATTAATAAAGTATTTTGAGGTCAGTTGGTACCTTTTGTCAGTTCAGTTTTGGAGCTCTCTCCCTATTATCTCTCTCTCTTACTCTTGGACACTTAAATTTTTCTTGGAGTACTTCAGCATTAGATCAAGAAAAGAAAAGAAAGAAAGAGGAAGCAATGATCAAGCAAGGATGAGTGGGATCAATTGGCTACAACAAGAATATTTGTAGCTATCGAATTGCATGTATTATTTCCTTTCCAGTTTTGGCATGCATGATTATACGTGTTTGTTCTTGGTTCTCTTGTTTTCATGGGGATAAGTTTTCGTCAGTTTGATAATGATTTTTAGCCTAGCCTTTCCATTTCTAGATAGCCATGGTGTGATGGCATTTTCATGTTTTGGTTGAGCTAGATTTCTATATGGATTTGAAATTGAGTGAGGTGGTCTCTGAAGGAAAGAACACATGGCCTAGTGATCCGTAAATAAGATTGTGGATTGTGGCAAAGCCTTGGCCTAGTAACCCTTGAACCATATTGTGGGTTCTAGTAAATCCAAATTTTGTGTTACCTTAGTGGGCCTAGGAATCCTCGACCGATGAATGGTGGGATATATAATAAAGCCTAGAGGTGGGTTCCCTCTATCATTCCTAGGAATCCTTGGCTGTTGAATGGAAGCATATACAGAAAATCCTAGAGGGTGGAGTCTTGATTAGGCTTAGGGATCCTCGACCATTGTATGGCGGGATGCATGGTAAATCCTAGAGAGTAGGAGACATGAAAATTTCTCATGGTGTAGGTGGTGAAATATAGTGGTAACCATGCTTGTTTAGGCCCTAGTGATCCTATGGGGATTGTGGTAAAACCTAGTTCTATTGATGAGGGTGAGGTGGTTTAGCCTCGGAAAGACCTAGTTGATTTTGGTTATGAGTCCCACATTCATGCTTAGAATATGGCATGAGGGTGATTGGATGAAAGAAAGATTTGGTTCAGCCAATCTATGGTTGGGTGGTTCGTGGAAGTCCCATACCTGGTTGGATTTTGTATTCATTAATAAGAGCTCTTTTGCCTTGGTATTTCATGTGTAAATGTACTAGTTTATATGTGGATTTTATGGTTTTTGTATCCTTGTTATTTCTGTCATTTATATGTTGGTTATGAGTATGTTTTATGAGAGTGATGATGTATGACTCTCATCATGTTTTGAATTGAAAATGAATGAACAATGAATATATGACATAATAGCTAATAATGCAGCTAGTGTGATAAGGAATCAATGCTTCTTAGTGATTCTCAAATAAGTATAAGACCCCTATGCTCAGATATGTTATTAGGACCTATAGAATCCATATTTGTGACATGTTTGACGAAATATCTATCATGGCTAGTAGGGATCTAGTAAAGTAATTAATAAAAAGTTTGCATTAGTACCTTTTTTCTATGTTATTTATCATTTCTAGATGTTTCATGGAGTTCTAGGAAGTGGCATGGGTCCTGGCTCTTAGAACGTGGCATAAAATCTGGGGTGGCTCGCACCTAACTACCTGAAAAGACCCCGTTTGCATGGATTCCCTTGTTGTGCGAGTGATTGGAGGGTCCCACTTGAATGCATTCCCATTGCATGGGAGAACCGAGATCTCGATAGAAGTGAAATGTCAAGTTACCTCAGGGGTTGGTCACCTAGAAGGGTTGGTTGGCTCCTAAAGGTTATGTAACATGTGTAGAAGGTCTTATTGGTTGTGTTCTCATCACATGTTTACCCCTACAAATCGGTTAACTTGGCTAAATGTGGGAGGAGAGTGTTACAGAGTGGTATCATAGCCAATTTCACCCCTTGGATTAGATGAGTAGTGTGTTGATCATGCATTCATGTCGGTTGCATATGTGTCTTTTATGCTTGTGGTCTATGTACTTGTTTTGTATGCATGGTGGTGGCCATGGTTCCGATGGTGTCGCGATGTGAAAGTTGATGATGTTGATGTTGGATGCCTCTATCATGAGTATAGGTCAGTTATGCATTGGTTATGTATGTCGTACATATGTTGATTATGAATATATTAACATGGTGATAGTTTTCGTGCATGAGGTCATGGTATGTGGTCGATATAGTCATGCATTGATAATGGATGAATGATGTTTATATATTGTTATGATTATGCTTATATATGTATTGTGTTAATCTAGTTGATATTGTAGATGGCATATCCGCCCCAAAATTATATTGAGGTATGTTGATTATGTTATGTTATAGATTAGTTGACATGGTATACTTGTAAGAAGAATATAAAATATGAATAGAAATATGGTAGACTACAGTTCACAAGACTCTTCCTATGGATCAAATGAGCAGTGTGGTGATGGGCACTCTTTTGACTTAGCAGACACATTGACAAGCTTGAAGGTAGAAATAACGATTTGCAAGGCAGATAATGACATATCATGTAGGCACAAGAGAAACAAGAAGATGTCAATGTAGTAATCCTTCATATTTTTTCAAAGTTGCAGAGACACAGACCACTTCGAATCAACCATGGGTAAGAAGATAAGACTAATGAGACATATGGTAGTAGGTCTCATGGTAGTCGCAGGTCAGATAGGGATGGCATAGTTAGAGATGGTAGGATCTTAGATACTCCAGATAGGAGAGGTGATGGACACAGGTACTATTCTATTTTTCGTTGTGACAAGCACTATGATCATCATCGTTATCATCCTTACAAGATGAGTGATAGGGGATATTTTCTGGATGAGTTTAAGAAAGCTAAGACACCTACGTTTGATGGAGATTTGAAGAACCTGGAGGATGCAGAGGCTTGGTTACCTTTTATGAAGAATTTCTTTGAGCTGCATCAGTACACAAAGAATATGAAGCCCAAAAAAACTATATTTAGCCTCAAAGGGAAAGAAAACATTTGGTGGCAAGATGTTAAATGAATTATAGAAATCAAGACAAAATACTTGAGTGGCAATGAACTCAAGAGGATTTTCCAGAAGAAATAGTTGTTAGAAAGGTACTATGATAGCAAATTTAGGGAATTCTATGAGCTTAAAATGGAATCGGTGACAGATGAAGAGTATATGACCAAGTTATTAGAGATTTTGAGGTATGCACCGTATCTTAAGGATATAAATACCAATGTTCATATATTTCTCAATGGATTTCTATTAACATTTAGAGATTATATTGAGTATGATGAGCCTTGGTCAATTGAGGAAGTTATTGGGAAATTGAATCATTGCTATGAGCAGTCAAAGTGTAAGACATAATATAATAGAAGATTGAAAGGGAAAGATAAAGATAAAGGTGATTAGTAGCTGAAAAGGACAAGGCCTCAGAATACAGAAGAGAAAGAGAATGTTTCACCTTACAATAATTTCAATGTAGCTAGACAGGGATATGGGCCACAACAACAGAATAGAAGTGATGGCAGAGGATGGTTCGATTGTTTGACATGTCATAAGGAACATCTTAAGAGGGACTGTCCATGAAATCAGGGTGGTAGGCCTCAGATCTATAGTGCATAGGAGGCAACGACTGTTGGGGTTATTGGGAAGAGCATTCCATGTATCTATGTAGTGCTGGATAACAGGCGGGAATATCACCATGCATCTATCATTGATATGGATGGTAAGCTTTGTGATCAAGTTGTTTCTATTTTGATTAAATGTGGATCTAATTATAGTTATGCTAATCCTAACATGGTGGATAAGTGTGGTTTGAATAAAGAAGTACATGAAAAATCATGGTTAGTGCAATTGGCTACAGGTACGAAGAAAAGAGTTCACCACTGTGTAAGAGCTTGTGCATTTGAGTTGAATGGTATGCCTACATCAGCACATTTGAATGTATCACCATTTTGATCATATAATATTCTTTTGGGTATCGACTGGTTCTATCTTCATAGGACCGAAGTGGATTTTTATGGAAAATTCATTGAGTGCTTGGATGACAATGGAGACCAAAGAATATTGCTACATAGGAAGAATGCAACATCAGTTAGAATGGTGATAGCTTGCAATAAAAGCACAGCTACAGAAAAGGGAGTGTGTTATTTGTAGTGAATATTTCTAGCGATAAAGGTAAGGAGGATGAGGACGCAAAGTTATTGAGTAGATACCCGATATTTCAACACTTTCAGGATGTGTTTCCAGTAGAGATTTCAGAGTTTCCACCTCATAGAGAAGTGGAATTTCATATTGAGTTGGTACTAGGGGTAGCACTCGCATCAAAGGCACTCTACAGGATGAACACAACAGGGCTAGTAGAGCTGAAGTTAGAGTTGAAGGAAATGCTTTACAAGGGGTACATTAGGCCAAGTGTATCACCTTGGGGTGCACCACAATTATTTATGAAGGAGAAGGATGGTACTCTCAGGTTATGCATTGATTACAGGTAGTTGAACAAGGTGACCATCAAGAACATATATTTGTTGTCGAGGATTGATGAATTGCTCGATTAGTTGAAGGGAGAAGCATTCTTCTCAAATATTGATTTGAGGTAAGGATATCATTAGGTATGCCTTAAAGAAGAATACATCTGCAAGATAACTTTCTGGACCAAATATGGGTATTATGAGTTTTTTATAGCTCCATTTGGTTTGATAATGCTCCAGATACCTTTATGTGCTTGATGAATAGTGTGTTGTGTCCCTATCTGGACATGTTTATTATTGTATTCAATGATGCCATATTGAAATATTCTAATAATGTTGAGGATCATGCCGAACATTTAGAAACAATGTTGAGACTATTAAGAGAGAATCAGTTGAATGCCAAGCTTAATAAATGCAATTTCTTTCATACAGAGGTG
The DNA here is from genome assembly GCA_031772625.1 of Pinus tabuliformis. Lineage (NCBI taxonomy): Eukaryota > Viridiplantae > Streptophyta > Pinopsida > Pinales > Pinaceae > Pinus > Pinus tabuliformis. The sequence goes on from CM062804.1 coordinate 1,576,683,800, forward strand.
CATTACTTGGGGCATGTTGTCTCCAAGGAAGGCATAGCAATTGATCTAGAGAAGATAAGATCTATCATGGAGTGGGAAGCTCCTAGAAATTTTGATGAGGTAAGATCATTTATGGGGCTTGTAGGTTCTTATAGGAGGTTCATCAGGAATTTCTCCTACATTGCATATCCTATCACATCATTGCAAAGGAAAGGAAATAATTTGAATGGACAGAGGAATGTGTAGAAAGTTTTGAGTAGCTGAAGTATTTGTTGATAATTGCTCCAATGTTAAAGATTACAGATTTAGGCAAAGAGATTTTGGTATGTACAGATGCTTGCAAGAGAGGACTTTGCGTATTCCTTATGCAAGAGGGATAGGTAGTATGCTATGAATCACATAAAATGAATGAGCATGAGCAGAATTACCCGAAACATGATCTTGAGTTGGTAATTATCATTCATGCTTTGGAGATGTGGAGGCATTATCTTCTTGGCTGGAGGTTTGTATTGATGAGTGATCATAGTGGGTTGAGATACTTGTTTGATCAGATGAATTTGAATTCCAGGCAAGATAGATGGTTGACCACAATTAGTGAATTTGAATTTAAAATCATTTAAATCAAGGGTAAAGAGAATAAGGTTGAAGATGCTCTTAGCAAGAGGATACATGTGAATCATATAGAAACTATGATTTCTCATGGGACAAACTTACAGGATCAGATTTTGCAGGTAGGTCAACAGGATGACAGGTACATGGAGCTTATGCATAGATTATAGCATGGTATAGGTGATTGGGATTTCGACTATCATCTCACCACAGATGGCTTGGTTAGATTTAGGGACAAGATATATGTGTCGAATGTCAGTGACCTCAAATATACCACCTTAAGAGAGTTTCATGTGAAACCATATTCAGATCACACAAGATACCAAAAGATATTGATAATAGTGAAGAATATTTACCATTGGTCGAATCTGATGTAGGATGTGGTAGAGTTTGTGGCTAGATGCTTGGACTATCAGTAGGTGAAAGAAGAGTGTAAGAATTTGGGTGTATTACTACAACTGATTTTAATTCTAAAGTGGAATTAGGAGGTCATTTCCATGTATTTCAGCATAGCTTTGCTGAGGAAATATAGACAACATGAGTCCATCATGGTTTTGGTCGAAAGGTTGAGAAAGGTAGCACACTTCATTCAAGTGAAGTCTACATATTCAACTAGTGATGTGGCATAGATATTCATCAGAGATGTAGTAAGGTTGCATGGTGTTCCGAGGAAGATTGTGTCATACAAGGATGCTAAGTTTACTTCTAATTTTTGGAAAGGGTTATTTATAGGTTTGGATATAGAATCAGCCTTCAACGCAACTTATCATCCACATACAAATGGACAGATAAAGAGGGTCAATAGGATACTGGCGGACATTTTGAGGATGTATGTGATCATCAACAGAGGAGATGAGAGGAGTACATTCCGTTGGTTTAATTTTCTTATAAAAATGGGTATCAAGAGTCATTGAGGATGTGCTTGTTTAAGGCATTATATGGGAATAGTTGTAATAATCCCATTAGTTGGAGTGATTTAGATAATAGGGTGTTGATCGAACCAATATATTGGAAGAGATGGAATAGGACATGCAAGTAATCAGGAAGAATCTAAAGGCAACACAAGATAGGCAAAAAAAAAATTCAGATTGAAATAGGTTTTTCAAGGAGTTCCAGGTTGGGAAACATGTGTGTTTTCACATCAAGCTGAAGAAGAGATCCTTAAGGATTGGATCATTTGCGAAGATAGCACTTCAATTTTGTGGACCTTTCAAGATTCTTGATCGGATTGGATCAGTAGCCTATCAACTTGCATTAACTTCGATAGTGAAAGTCCATATTTTTTTCCATGTGTACTTGATTAAGAAGTGTGTTAAACATGTTGATCATGTGATTGACTTGTCTGTATTGTAGGTGGAGCTCCAAAGAGAATTCCAACCGGAACAGCAGTGTATATTGTAGAGAAAGATGCTCATTCTCTGAAACCAAGAAATTGAGAAAGTTAAAGTGTAGTGGAAGCACACTAGGCCCAATGAAGCTAAATGAGATATGGAAGATCATATGTGGGCTATGTATCCTTCTGTATTTGCTGGCTGAGCGAATGTTTTTGGCATATGTTTTGGTGTGTTGTTTTTGGCATATGTACATATGCATATGGATGTAAATACCGCCATGAGATGTGTTATAAATCTCCAATAAGTGCTATGGGTGTCATGTGGTTATGGTTATTATGTTGTCATGTGTCATGTTGGTTTGCTTATCAGCAGGTTGATCATTGTAAATACTACATTGATCTAAGTTATAAAGCTCCATGGGAAGTATGCTTTGCTTACAACAATTTTTTTTGTTCTAGGTGTCATTGAACACCGAGGACAATGTTCCCTTAAGGGGGAGGGTTCTGTAACACCCCTTGTGAAAATTCCATGTAAATAAAAGTTAATAAAGGAAAAATAATAACCACGGTCATGGGACACTTATTCCAAGTTGAATGTTGGGTATCATGTGTGTTCATTTGGTTTATTATGGCTAACGAAATTGGCAAAGGCAATGGAAAAGTCTTTGGAAGGGCATGAGGCATTAATTGGCATTTTATTTATGAAAATAAAGGAAATTAGGAGAAAATAAAGGTGAATGGTCACAAGTTGCATGCGAGGAGGAAATTAAGGGAACTAATTTGAAATTGAAGAAAATAGAGGCCTCATTAATAAAACGGTTTATGAGGATCAGTTGGTACCTTTTGTCAGTTCAGATTTCAAGGTCTCTATCTATTCTCTCTCCCTCTCTCACTCCTGGACACTTAGAGATTTTTAGGAGAACTTCAACATTGGATCAAGAAAAGCAAAGAAGGCAAGAGGAAGCAAATATGAAGCAAGGAAGAGCAGGATCAAGTAGATACAACATGATTATTTGGACGTATCGAGTTTCATGCATGATTTCCTTGCTAATTTGGCATGCATGGTTATGCATGTGTGTTCTTGGTTCTCTTGTTTTCACGGGCATGGGTTTTTCTAGGTGTGATAGTGTTTTTCAACCTAGCCTTTCCATTTCCAGATAGCCATGGTGTGATGAGGTTCTCGTGCTTTGGTTGAGATAGATTGTTAGATGGATTCGAAACTGAGAGAGGTGGTCTCTGAAAGAAATAACACATGGCCTAGTGATCCCTGAATTGCAATGTGGATTGTGATAAAGCCTTCGCATAGTAACCCCTGAACCAGATTTTGGGTTGTTTTAAAGTTGTATTTTGTGTTACTTTTATGGGCCTAGGAATCCTCGAACGGTGAATGGTTCGAGATATGATAAAGAATGGAGGTGGGTTCCCTCGATCAGGCCTAGGAATACTTGGCCGGTGAATGATAAGATATATGCTAAAGCCTGGAGGGTGGAGTCTTAATCGGGCCTAAGAGACGAGGAGACAAGAAAATTCCTCACAGTGTAGTTGGAGAATTCCAGTGGCATCCATGCTTGTTTAGGGCCTAGACATCTAGTGGGGATTGTGGTAAAGCCTAATTTTATTGATGAGTGTTAGGTGGTGTAGCCTCAAGAAGCCTTCGTTGATTTTGTTTATGAGTCCCACATTCATGCTTGGAATATGGCACGAGGGTGATTGGCTGAAAGAAAGAATTGGTTCAGCCAATATATGGTTGACTGGTTCATGGAAATCCCATACCTGGTTGGATTTTTCATTCAATAATAAGATCTCTTTCTCCTTGGTATTTCATGTGTAAATGTATTGATTCATATGTGTATTTTATGGTTGTTGTATCCTTGTTATTTATTTATTTTATACGGTAGTTATGAGTATGTTTTATGAGAGTGACGATGTATGGATCTCATCACGTTTTGAATTGTAAATGAAAGAAAAATGAATACATGACCTAATAGATGATAATGCAGCTAATGTGATGAGGCATCAATGCTTCTTAGAAATTTTCAGATAGGTATGAGACCCCTATCTCAAATATGTTCTTATGACCTGTAGAATGCATATTTGAGACATGTTTGAAAAAATGTCTATCATTGCTAGTAGTGGTCCATTCAATTCATTAATCAAAAGTTTGCATTAGTACCTTTTTTTCAATGTTATTTATCATTTCTGGAAGTTTCATGGAATTTTGGGTAGTAGCCTGGGTCTTAGCCCTGAAAAGTGGCGTAGAATCCAGGGTTGCTGGCATTGAATTGTCTAAATAATATCCCAGTCTCATGGCTTCCTTTGTTGTGGCAGCGATCCAAGGGTCGCATTCACATGCATTACCATGTCATGGGAGCGAGTGAGGCTCTGGGCAGTGAAATGTGAAGTTACCTCAAGAGTTGGTCACCTAGAAGGGTTGGTTGTCTCCTAAAGGTTCTGTAACATGTGTAGAAGGTCAGATTGGTTGTGTTTTGTCAGTTTCACTTCCTTAACTATACATGGGAATTTAAATAAGATCATAGTAGCCTCTTCTCACATGTTTACCCGAACAGACCAATTAACTTAGGTAAATGTGGGAGGAGGGTGTTACATATCAACATTATACCAATGTATAAGTCGAAGTAGCAAACATGGAATTAGAAACTATCCTAACAAGGATACAAAAATAACATAGAAAAGACAAGGAAGATAGATTAATAGAAGTTGCTAGGGAATATGACACTACAAGGTTTAATCACTATGAGTTAGTTCACAAAACGTTTTGCCTATTTCCAAATGAATTTGAAATTTAAACAATCAAGAAAACTCTAGATATAATATTTGATCTCTCTGAAGCATAATAAGGGAGGCTACAATAGTCTAGTGTGTTAGAAGAGTACAAAAACCAATATTTGTTTCATATTGAAATAATCAAGTGGGAAATGATAAGGTGGCATGACAATACATCAAGAAAATAATGTTAAATAAAAATAAATTAATAACACTTATTAGTTTAAAGGGCCCTAATCTATGATTAAATGTTTAAGTATTTAAAGGGTAAATTAGTAACACTTATCAAATTGACAATTCATATGAAAATGTATCAATAAAGATAAGAACAATAGCTAAAGAAAAACTACCTGATTTTTCCAATGGACATAGACATACACACTACAAGAAGTAACCCTCGAAGCAGGAATTTACCTTATAGCTTTAGTGAGATCATCTACATCTAATGAAATGTAGCCATACTTTCAAATAAGATTGGACATCTCAAAATAAAAATAAAAGATAAAAGAAATAATTAATTTTTTTAAGAAAATTCTTCTGATGAAAACCTCCCTAAAGTAATGACTTTAGATAGATAGATATATAGAGATATAAATAGATCTCCATGTTGAAAAAATTTCTAAGGTGCCATGAAATAGAGCACCAGTGAGAATCAATAATGGAACTTATGCTATAAAGGAAGAAAACAAAAAACAAAAATGGAAATAATAGATAGATAGATCTCCATGGTGAAAACCTCTCTGACGTACCATGCGGAAGAGCATGAGTGAAAACCAAAAACAACATTTATACATTATGGTATAAATGAAGAAAATAAAAAGGGTAAAGGAAAAGGAAAAAAATGAATTTGTACAATGTATATCTAACTTTTCTCGAAGCTCTTATATACATGTTGTAGAAAATAAATATCTAAGAATGCAGATATCGAACATAATAATCCATGGGGAAATATTCCTCAATGTTTTAGACATCAAAAGAAATACATACATGGTGCAAAGTTTATATCATTATAAAGACTCATTAGACATGGAAATCAAGGTATACAACATTGCCTTCCACACACATGTTGAAGATCTAGTTCATTTCAAAATTTTATAACTTGGTATTCAAACATTAACCATGGTGGCGATCCCGAGGAGGGACATGTAGCTGTTACCATTTAATTCTTTCGGTTTCGAATTAAGTTTCATGGTAGGGTTTTGGTATTTGACTTTAATGTGGTTTATTGTATGCTGTCCGCCCTCTGTACTGACCTCAGGCTTGCAACCATGGGTTATCACTTTTGCTGAGGGTGTTTGGAAGTCATTTTTCCTTTGCTATGGTTTGTCTCTGTGGGTGCTCAGTGTTTTCGCCTGGTTCTTGCGATGGTTAGTAAGTATCATTCCTTTCTTGTCCCGTATGGTGGTTTACTGTGCTTTGCTGGTTCTCTATGGACTATTGGTGCTATGCCTCTACTTGTTCTTTGTAGCGATTCTCTGCTCTGGTTTTTGGAAGGTTTTAGGTTATTTTCCACCTGCAAGTTTATTTGTCTCTATCATTGGCTTCAAGTTTCATCTCTACTCTGTTTGTGGTGATTTGTATGTTGATGTTGGGTTTGGTGACGGTTCGGCTCTATAATCTCAGGTTCCTTCCTAGCTGCTACATGGGACGACTCGGTGAATTCGCTCTCAAGTAATCTTCTCCTTTCAATTTCAATTTCACTCCTTATTTTTGAGGTTCTAACGCTCTGGCTCCTTGTTGAGTAGGCAGAATGCATCCATGGCTGTTCTGCCAATGGAAACCCTCTGTTGTGGGTCTCAGCTCTCGTCCTGCATCATGGAATCGTTCCTCCTCTAGGTAAAAACCCTCGTTCCTCTTCTAGTTGGCTATTCACTGTTGTTTTGGTTTCGTGGCTCCAACTAACCGCTACCCTGCTCTGTGGTGGTGTGCAGGCCCTTCCAGGGAAACTTTTCTCCACAGCTTTGTCCTGGGGACTATTCGTGGGCTTAGGGAAAACTCGGGTAGGGTCTTTCCGTGGCTGTAGCGGTTTCTTGCTTGCTTTGTTGCTTGTTCTATCTGCAATTGCTCTGTCGCTTGCTCTTGTCTGTAATCGGTTATGCCCTTGGGGTTTTGGTTCCTTCGTGTCTGTATGTGGTCTCCGAGGTGTTCATGCCCTCGCTGTTTGATTAGGGTCTAGCCTGTGGACTGTAATGTTTTTGGTTTGCATGGGTTTGGAACCCTCCACGATTTCCAAAGTATAGAGTTTATACAGTGAATTTTTTTGAATGAATAATGAAAATGAAATGTACAGGAAATGCTTTAAAATGCTGAATATAATAGTACCTGGGTTTTGTTTTGTTGAGGAAAAAAAGGAAATATATATGCTGGTGTACCTCTGTCTGGTTCTCAGTTTTGAAATGCTTCCTGTTGCAAAATGCTTGTCGATGCTTATTCGGATCTTTTGAATAAATGGTTTCACTGTTTTTCTTTCATTTTGATGCCCGAAACATCTATGCATAGGAAATATGGTAAAAATTAATTTACTTCCTATCTGACATATTTTGAATTGTTTGCTACTATAGAGATTCAAATAATTGTAAATTACAACTTCTGGGCTCTCTCTCCTCTCTGGATGGCAGCCTTTCCATCCCCTCTGATTTTTCCTTTTCAATGCATTATTAGCAGTTTCTTTACAGTTGAGGAACTGTTCCTCAGTTACTTTTCAGTTGCTTAACAGTTTCTTTAAACAAGTCCCTAACTAATCCTATCTTGATCTGCTTGCCTAATTTTAAATACTAACAATGGCCGAGTCAACCTTAATTTTAAATGAAACAAAATGAAACAGAAACTCAAAGTGTTTTCCTCTTTTTTCTAGCAAAATAAAAATAAAATAAAACATTTCCCAGTTGTCGCCTCTTCACTCAGATGCCAGTGCATAAGCCTCCCGATGTAAATTAAACTCATGGCTCCTATCCATGATCTCTTCAATAGAGTACCCAGCTGATGAGCCCCAAATTTGGTAACATTTTGGGCTCATTTGGCCTAACTACCCTTGCTCAACCCTTCATTTTTCATAACTTATGCATCATTTTCTAGTATATTTATGTCATTTGTACGAATGAGGGCAATCACTATTCCTAGGTGGCTAACACATGTTTATTTCAGGTTTTTTGACACTTAATGGAGCAAAACCACGCAGATGAGGGCTAGGAGACAGCCACGAGGGGATTGAGATTTTATAGGAAGCTTGTCCACATCATTGAATGGCCTTCCTCGTGATCTTCACCCCCAACTCCGAGCTCCAACAGCCACCACCACTGAGATAGAAGGCAGCCAAACGGATTTTGAGGAAACAGTAGTTTACTCTTAGTTTGGTCAGCCAAACCCCACTAATTTAGGAGGCCAGCTTGGCCCTCGTAATGTATAAATGATGAGGCTGTAGCCTTCGAGGGGGACTTTTGAAACCTTGTTGCATATTTTGAACTACGAGCTGATAGCTCTGTTTTGCTCTTTGTAAGCCATTTTTGGCATGTTATCTGACTTATGACTATTATCTTTTAATGAAAAGTAGGCAGATTTGAGTTCAGTTCTGAGTTCTTAAAGGAGCCATAGCTCTCGGGGTTGGGCCCAACCTTAGAGCCTAAGGCTTCCTTCCTTTGTATCATTACCTTTCTTTCAGCATTGTATTTCTTTTCCTTTACATGCATTTGGAAACACAGTTTGCTGAGTTGAATTTCTTGGTGTGGTTACGTAGGTTAGTTTTATGAACAGAGTTGCTTCAGTATTTTAGATTAGAGTAAGGAGATTGGAGTTAATCAGAGTTCCAAAAAAGCGTTGACTGCACACTCACTTTCACCTCTGTTTAGGGACTGGAAGTGCAGATCGTGCCACCCACCAAAAACATTGTTTTACATGTTCACGCAAGATTTGATGCAATGTTCTCGTTTGTAGCAGTGTCCATGAGTTTAGATCTTGTGGAATGATTCTTTGCTTCAGCACCATGCATGATTTCCCTTAGAAACGACATTGTTGTTCTTTGGTTTTTATTAAAACAGTTAGAATAGGTTGATGAAATTTCGGTTATGTGCAAGACATGGATGATTTGTTTCATTTACACTGCGCAGCACCACTCCCTCACTCCCTTATCCTTCTAAGCCGTGCCTAGGCCATCTACTCATCTCCCAGTTATACCACTTGCCTCCTAACTCTTCTATCATCCACGTTATTCTACCTTTTCGGCCTTCCATTCCCTTTACCCTCCTCTAGACCAACCAGCTTTGCACACCCCCTCTTCATCTCATCTCTATGTCCATAAGCCATCACAAGCTCCCCTCCTACCTCCCTATCCATCCATACAGCCTCTTTCACTCATCCATCACCCAAAACTCCGATTGCAGAACATCCTGTAGGAATTACTGAACTTCCTGTAGAAATCCTGAACATCCTGTAGAACCCCTGCAGACTTCCTGTAGAAGCTTGTAAACACGGTTGCCAGGCATCTAAACTTTGTGAACTTCTCTGAAAGGATGTTAGGGATTCCTTAGACCCTCTCTGAGTCTTCCTGACCTTTTCCAAGCCTTCCTCCCCTTGATCTATCCCTGCACAGTCAAGACCCAGTAAGAAGCACATGCATAATAATTCCAACAACTTGAGCAAAAATACAAAAATATGTTCTCTTCAGATGAAAGTGGTCTAGACACATGCATCTCATATTAATAGAATTAATGGCATCACTTTCAGTAGTTGCATTCCCACCGTTGCATTAGAAGGACTAGCTGGTAGAATTAGGGTTTGCTAGGGTTTTCATTCCTTGTTGGATTTCAGTTCATTTTTGCAAAGTAGGTTAATTTCCTTTGAGATAGCTTTCGTTCATCAGTTAAAAAGCTTCTTCTGAGAGCTCATAGAAGTTGGCTTGAGCCCTAGCAGACCTGTGCCAGCTGACCAAGTGACAGCTGCGACAAGAGCTAGTACTTGTGCATACAGCACCGTCGCTTCCAAGTTTGTTACGAACTACCGGGTTGATAAAATTAGAGAAGGAAGCTCCAGGAGTTGTAGCATTATTGCTACAATACTGGAGCCCACCATATTTTTGGTGTCGTTGCCGGGGAAGCGTCAGAGTATTAGTAATTGTTGCTTTTCTTCTATTTTCCTACTCTCTCCTTCTGCTAAGTAGTTTATTTCATTTCCATTCTGCAAAAGTAGCATAGACATTTCCTGCTTTCATAGATTAACATTTCAATTCCGCAATTTCATTTTTGCAAACGTAGATTAGCATTTCAATTCTGCAAGCGTAGACTAGCATTTCAATTCCTGCAATTTCATTTGAGCAAAGTAGATTAGTTCTTTCCTGCTTTCATTTCAATTCTACATTTTCATTTCAGCAAGATAGTTAGTTGTAGATCAATCTGTTTCAGTTTTTGCAGGTACCAGAGAAAAAAAGCAAAAGCAATCAAAAGTCTTTCCATTTCATGCCTCGTAGGAACCGTGATAAAACAGGCAAATTCTTACCCAACACCCCCACCACATCACTGAGTCACCCTTCTCTCTTCTTTGGTGACAGTGATCCAGAAGAACCTATAGGCGAACCTCCTGAGATATACGAAGATCCTATAGCAGAAGAAGAGCTAGAGACCATTCCATCTGAAGCTATGGCTGACAATAGGGGAGAAGATGAGAGAATAGAAGGTGCCTTCCCCATCCGAGAGACCAATGGAGACATGAAAATGAAGAACATAAGCCCTTCTGCTTTACCTCACTTCCATGGACTGACTACTGAAGATCCTGATACCTTCCTATTTGAGTTTGCTGTCCTTTGTCGAACCTATGACTATACTGAAGATGAGCAGAAGCTAAAACTCTTCCCCTCAACCCTTAAGGATGCAGCATTACGCTGGTTCATGGGCTTACCTGGGAACAGTATCACCACTTGGGCTCAGATGCAGCAAGCTTTCAATACCAAATACCGGGACTATTGTAGGTGCAAGGAAACCAAGGGAGAAATCTTTCGGATGACCATGGGAAATGATGAGTCCTTAGAGGATTACGAGGAAAGGTTCCAACTTAGCTATAAACGGGCCAGATGCACACTTGACCCTGAATCCCTCAAGTTGGTTCTGCTCCGAGGAGTCCCTGAAGACATCTTAGATACTCTTCACATGCTAGCTGGAGGAGATATTTACCAACTGTCTTATGAGGACATAAAGACTGTGTTTAGAAACCACTCTAGGGTAGCCCGGAAAAGAGGTAGAGGAAACCTCTTCTCAACTGGTATTCCTTTCTCCAAACATGAGTTTACAAATCAATTAGAAGATCTCAAGAGTGAGGTGAGACAGACCATTGCCATGCAACTTGATACATTCAGGATCCAGCAGAAGAAAGAAGAAGCTGAGAGGGCCTTGGCTATCTTCTGCCCTAGGTGTACAAGGAAACACCCTAAGAACGAATGCCCATTACATTCAGTTGAAGTATGTTTTGTTTGTGAGGAGGACCACCCCACAAACCAATGTCCAACCTTACCTGGGCTTAAAGCCATGTATCAAGGGACAGAAGCCCCCACCGAACCTCTCTATTTCCTCAACCAAAGGAGGCCACAAGGACCTAGACCTTACCAGCAGGGGATGCAAGGGGCACCCCAAGCTTATTACAGCCCCAACCAATCTACTCATATGCCTTCCTGGGGTCCCCTTGCTCATCCTTCCTGGTCTATGCCTCCTCCATGGTCTTACCCACCTCAGTATCATACTCAACCCACTACTCATTCGTATCACTCACATGCCCAGCCACAACCTCAGTGGAATGCACCTCAATCGGGGTGGAGGCCCCAGTACAATACTCCTCCCACCATTTTGCCTCCACCACCAGCTCAACCACAACCATTACCTCCTGCTCCTCCAAGGCAACCTCAAATGCCTGCTCAACCGAACCCGAACCCCAACAACAGACAGGCCCAACAGGTATATACTGGGGAAACATCATGCCCTACCTATGCTGTGGAGATCTAGGAGATCAATCTGCGATCTGGAAAGACTCTTCCGGATCGCCAACCTCCTCCCCCAGAGGACGAGGAAGATAAACAGGAAAGTGAACCAAAGGCTATTCCACCCTTTCCTGAGAGACTAACGGCCACCACACAACCCAACCCAGAGGAGGATGAGCTTCTGGGAGAGCTCAAACAATTGTGTGTGAAAATTCCACTTCTCCAAGCCATCAAAGATGTACCGATATACAACAAACTGGTTAAGGAAAAGTGTTTCAGACACCCAGGCAGGCGAAAGAGAGATGCTTCAACCATCAATGTCATAGGACAACTGTCTGACCTTATGTTGGGACAAGTCATCTGCCCAAAGTATCTAGATCCTGGGAGTCCTGTAGTAGATGTCCACATCAATGGCACCATCATACCTCACACCTTGATTGATCTGGGGGCTGCCATTAATGTGATGACCAGGGATACCATGCTCAAACTCAACCTTCAGGGTTCCTTGAGAAAGACCTCGACAGTCCTACAACTAGCAGATCGCTCCACCATGACTCCCGAAGGGATTGTGGAGGATGTCTTGGTCTCTGTTGACTCTTGGGAATACCCTGTAGATTTCTTGGTTCTGCAACCAAAGGCAAAGCTTACTGGATACCCTCTTATTTTGGGAAGGCCTTGGTTAGCCACTGCAAATGCTTACATAAGCTGCTATGCAGGAAACATGACCATCAAAAATGGTCCTATGTCCAAGCAGCTAGTCCTATACCCTCCTGCCCAACCCTCATTAGAGCATGACTTACCACTTTGGTTGGAGGAAGGAGAAGAGGATGAGGTGTACTCAGCACCTTTGTGCACCCTAGACACCACTAGGGGAGACCCCCCAACCGAGGATGATTTGATTGAGACCTTGATCCAGAATCCACCTCCCAGTGCACTGTTCTTAGAGGAATTGGTGGAGGATGCCCAAGCCAGCACCTTAGTGGACCTTTGTGCGACCAACCCTGTCACTCCCAGAGTCAAAAATGTGGAGTTCGGGCCTGAGAGAACGTTAAAGATCAGCTCCTCCCTATCTCCTTCCCAGGAAAAGGAGCTGTGTAGTCTGTTGGCCAGTCATCTAGATGCTTTTGCTTGGAGTTATAAGGAGATGAAAGGAGTCCATCCTTCGGTCTGTACCCATCACATCTACATCAAAGAGGATTGTAAACCGGTTAGGCAACCCCATAGGAGAATGAATCCAGCCCTTAAGGATTCGTCAAGGAAGAATTGCAAAAACTGTTGGATGCCGTATTCATTTACCCCATCTCGGATAGCGAATGGGTGTCCCCTCTGGTGTTGGTTCCCAAGAAAAATGGGAAGTGGAGAATCTGTGTGGACTACCGAGAACTGAACAAAGCTACCAAGAAAGACCATTTTCCTCTACCTTTCATAGATCAAATGTTGGATGGACTGGCAGGAAAGAAGTTTTTCTCTTTCCTAGATGGGTTTAGCGGGTACAACCAAATCCAAATCAGCCCAGAAGACCAAGATAAGACCACCTTCACTTGTCCTTGGGGTACCTTTGCCTACCGAGTTCTTCCCTTTGGACTATACAATGCTCCTGCTACCTTCCAGAGAGTCGTCTTGAGCATCTTCTCTGAGCTGGTCCATGATGCGGTGGAAATCTATATGGATGACTTCACTCCTTATGGGTCCAACTTCCAGGAAGCATTGTCCAATCTGGGAAAAGTCCTAACCAAGTGCATTGAGATGAACCTGTCCCTTAGTCCTGAAAAATGTGAATTCTTGATGACTGAAGGGACCGTGCTAGGCCATACCATTTCTTGCCAAGGGTTACAGGTGGATCCTAACAAAATTGCTCTCATCAAGAAGGTTCCACCTCGTCAAAAGGTAAGGGATGTTCGGAGTTTCTTAGGATTAGCAGGGTATTACAGGAGATTCATTAAAGACTTCAGCAAGCTAGCCTCGCCATTGTTTGGCCTCTTGGCAAAAGATGTGGAGTTTAAATGGACTGACGATTGTCAGAGGGCTTTGAATGAATTAAAGGACAAGTTGGTGTCTGCCCCAATCTTGAGAGGTCCAAACTAGGCCCTACCTTTCCACATCCACACTGATGCCTCGAACAAAGCCATAGGGGCAGCCTTAGGACAAGTTGAACAAAAACTTCCATATGCCATTTACTTTGTTAGCAAAAACTTATCCAAAGCAGAACTGAATTACACTATAACTGAGAAAGAATTCTTGGCCGTGGTCCATGCACTGAACAAGTTCCGACATTATATCACTGGCTATCAAACATTTGTACATACTGATCATGTTGCAATTAGATATTTAATGAATAAACCAGATGTGAATTCTCGTATTATTAGATGGTTACTTTTGTTGCAGCAGTTTGATTTGACCATCGTTGACAAACCAGGGAAAGAAAATGTTGTTGCTAACTTTTTGTCTAGATTGGATTTATCTGCAGATGAGGATGGAACAGTGGATGACTAGATGCCTGATGAACATTTGTTTGCTATTTCAGTACTCTCTCCATGGTTTGCTGATATAGAAAACTACCTTGTTTCAGCACAGTTCCCTCCGCACCTATCCTCAAGAGAGAAGAGCAGAATCGTCAGAAAAAGTGCCTCGTTCACTTGGATCGGGGGCAACCTGTTCAAGCTTGGCCTTGATCAGATCTTAAGGCGTTGTGTAAGGGAGGAGGAAGTCTTTGATATCCTCCTCACCTGTCATGATGGGCCTTGTGGAGGACATTTTGCAGCAAAGAGGACTGCCTTCAAAATCCTGCAGGCAGGCTACTATTGGCCCACACTTCATCAAGATGTCAGAAGGTATATCAGCCAATGTGACTGATGCCAAAGGATGGGGAAACCGACTCAAAGGGATGAAATGCCTCTCCAACCTCAAGTGACTCTTGAGCCATTTGAGAAGTGGGGTATGGATTTTGTGGGTCCCATCAACCCTCCTTCGAGGCAAAGGTCTTACATCATTGTGTGCACCGACTACCTGACAAAGTGGGCAGAAACCAAGGCAATCAAAGTAGCGACAGAAGAAAAGGTGGCTGAGTTCTTAAGAGAAAACATCTTCTACAAATTTGGCTACCCAAGGGAGCTAGTCACTGATCAAGGAAGCCAGTTCACCTCCAACCTAATTGAAGACCTACTAGCTCATCACAAAATCAAGCATAGGACTTCCACCCCCTATCATCCTCAAGCAAATGGGCAGGTGGAAGTCACCAATAGAGCATTGGAAGGGATCTTGACTAAGGTGGTGAGCAGCAGCAGGAAGGATTGGGCAGATCGCCTGGTTGAGGCCACATGGGCTTACAACACCACTTGGAAGACCACAACCAGCTTCACACCTTATGAGCTGGTCTATGGGAAGAGAGCTTTGCTGTCTATTGAATTTGAATACAACACTTTGAGGATGGCAGCTCAGCTGGACCTAGATCTCAGCCATGCCCAACAAGAAAGGTTATTGCAGCTGAATGGATTGGACGAGCACCGAATGCAGGCCCTTCTTCACACGAAAGTGGTTCAACTTCAGAGGAAGGTGTGGCATGACCAACACCTCAATGAAAAGCAATTTCAGCTAGGAGATTGGGCGCTGTTGTATGATTCCAGGCATAAAGATTTCAAGGGGAAGTTGAGGACCAGATGGCTGGGACCATATGCAATGGAAAAATGTCATGACAATGGATCTGTTCTTATTCGGACCATTGATGAGGAGGCCATCCCCATGCTTGTCAATGGGCATCGACTGAAAATCTACAGGAAACCTCTCTCAAGACAAGAATTCATCAAAACTGTGGAGAAATCAGTGCTGGTCATAGAGAAGGGTTCTGCCTCTGTTTTGGGCATACCCTGAAGATCTTAAAAAAAAAAAAAAAAAAAAAAAAAAAAAAAAAAAAAAAAAAAAAAAAAAAAAAACAAGAGAAAAAAATAAATAAATAAATAAAGATCCTTGGGTGAAAACCTCTCTAAGGCTCCCAAGGCAGATGGTAGGGGTGAAAACCTCATTGAGGCAGCCCTGCTGTCTTTCAAAAAAAAAAAAAGGTTTGAAAAAGACCCTTGAGTGAAAACCTCTCTGAGGCGCTTAAGGTAGATGGCAAGGGTGAAAACCTCATTGAGGCGCCCCTGCTGTCTTTCAAAAAAAAAAAAGAGAAAAAAAAAACAAACAAAAAAAACAGGGACAACAAGTTCACAATGTGGCAATGCATGCAGGTTGCAGGTATTTTATGAAGGAAGAAGAGGTCCCTCAACTCAAAGACAAGGGTCCTTATTATGCTACCAGGTGACCTCACCAGCACCTCCTCCGAAAACACTCATCTTCTCCAAGGTATGGGCACGATTTCATCACAACTTAGTCTTCTACAGGAAGCTACAGACTTTCTACAGGAAGTTCTGTATTTCTACAGGAAACTTCCTGTAGAAGTTTTGGACGGCCCAGAACTAATTGTGTGGGCAGATCTAATGACCAAGGTTCGGCATGGAGGCATGCAAGCTACTATTTTCTCCATCACACACTACTGTCACCTCCTTCTACCACCCCAGTTGACATGCAATGAAAGTACCTACACAATCAAAACAGATCATTGAATTATCTAGAGGAAGCGATTCTTAAATGGAAAAAAGATGCCGAGATGCCATGCAATACTCATCACAGCTATCCAAGGGCCTTGCGAGTGTGATCGTGATGCCACTGTCTTCACCGTTCAGCATGCACCCGAGGAGGAAAAACTGCTACAGGACATCCTATAGGAATCCCGTAGCAGTTCAGCCAACTAGAGTGTACACCATTCAATTGCCTGCAACATGCAATAATAAAGCGGACGCATGCAGCCGAGTCACAAGCTTCATCATCAGCAGCCTGCGAAGAGGAACCTCCGGGCCTGTGCAAATAGCAGCAGCAAGCAAATCTAGTCATCGTCGTCCTGAAGCCTGGAAAATCATGTCGCGGACGCACAGGAAGTGCCTCGCCCTTTCTTTCGTCGAATTACATGAATACTACTTTGAAATGTTTGCAAGTATGAAATGAACGGGTTGAGCAGTCGTATGGCCATTCAACTGGCCACGTTGACCAGTCAGATGGTCTAGTCAGATGTGTAGAATGGTGGTCGTGGCAAAAAGAACGGGTAGTGGACATGTGAGAACCGTCCAGTCGGGGAGAAGCGCGTTTTAACAGAAATGGCGGCGGTGGATCTGCGGAGAATGATGCAACAGTCAGGGAACTTGCAGTGGAATGAGTAGATGACATCGTCCAATGGTCCGGTAAGGACAGCTCACCCCCACGCCACGAATTCCGCCGGATTCAAATCTATCGGCTAGATCGCCACCCCACGCATTTATCATCAGCCGTTTAGAAGTTGAGTGAGCATCTGAATTCCTCTGAAGCTCGACACTCCAAGTCTTCGGCCGTTCGAATGTCTGATAGCAGCACAGAAGGCGCAGAACCACTGCAGTGTTCTCCAGAATCCGTGCACTGCTTCTATTGGAAAGCTCCGCTACAGGAAGCTCACTGCCACGAGGAAATTTGGGCTCTTCACGTAAAAGGTGGCGAATTAAAAAGGTAAGCCTGAACCTGTGCCTCCCATGCAATTGGTTTCGAGGGTGGCGGAGTTGACGTTCTACAGTCTGATCATAAAAAAATTACAAGTGTTGTCTGTCGTTTGCATGAATTGTCGTCGAAGTGTATGCAAGGTTTTCTACAGGATGTGATCTGTAATTAAGCCCTGTTAAGGCTCATCTGGAGATAGTCTTCGCGAATTGTGTGCGTGGCAGAGGCGTAGTCCCAAAAGGCTAGTTTTTGAATACACACCCGCCACCTCCAGCTAACGTAGCAGTTTTTCACCATGCCGGGTGGGTTCATCAGAAAGGAACCGACCGACTCAAAGAAACTAAGAGAGAACCCTGAGGTGGTAGAGCTATTCACTCACGCGCAATGGATGTCGTTCTGCGACAAATTGCAAGGATATGATGATGAGGTGGCAGAGGAGTTCTTGCGAGCTCTGAAGCCAAAATCAAAAACATTGGCCACCATCAATTTCAGGGGTTTGAGTCTCAAACTCACCCCACAGTTCATCAGCCGAGTTACTGAGCTCCCAATGGGGGTACCATGGGACAAAGAAGAGAGGAAATTAGGCCAGAAGGCTAAGAAGGAATTCTTTCCACCAGAGGAGCAATTCTCAGAAGATAAGAACGGGGTTCGCAGAACTAGCTTACTGCCACTTTGGAGTGAAGTCAGCCTCCAAATTATGAAATACATCACCTGCGAAGGTCGGTTTAGCATTGTGTATGGGTACCATTTTCGGCTACTCACAGAATTAAGGCATCAGATGGACCTACCTGCAGAGAACAAACTAAGTATTCCCTACTTTCTACTGCAGTCTATGACTGAATGTGCCACCAAGTTGAGAGAAGGCACACCAGACCAGGTAGCTCATCACGGGCTCATTAAGCTCCTCGTGGAGGATGCACTCCACACATACAAAGTCCCTCTCTCGTGGGAAGCCTTCCGAAATTTGACTAAGGATGGCGATATAAAAATGTTGACCGAAGAGCTTGGTTCCTCCAGCAGCGAGGAGAAGGAGTCAGTACCCACAGAGAAGAAATAAAAAGGCCAGAGACCCACGACCAAAGCACAGAAGAAAGAGCAAAAGGAGAAAAAAGAGAAAAAGGGTGCCAAAGAGAAGGATGACACACCCACGTTGACGGCCAGAGAGAAAAGATTACAAAGCAGAGTGGACAAGACTGAGCAGGTCCATGTCAGTAAAGGCACCTCGACAGCATCCTCGACCAAGTCAAAAAGCAAAACCCACTCAGCAAAACACACTAAAACAGTGCCACCTGTTTCTACAGGAAAACCAAAACCGGCTTCTACAGGAAGCCAGAAATCAGCTGAAAAAGGGCCTTCTACAGGAAGCCCTGAGAAAGGAAAACCCAAGGAAAAGAAAGCTGACATTCTTACAAGGGAGGCAGCAGCCGTGCTGTCCGCCCTCAGTACACCTCCTAAGCCAAAGGAGAAGAGAAAGAGGGAGGCCCCTCTATATTTTAAAGCTAGGAGAAGTGTGAGAATAAAAATGGGCAAGCCACAGCCTCCATCCAGCAGCCCAATCACTATAGAGGATGCCCCTACTTCGCCCAGGGAGAGGTCCCCCTCAAAGATATCAGTCACCTATGAGAGGGGGAGCCCGAAAACAACTACTTGGAAAGAGAGGTTGGACCAGTTGGCCTCAAAAGACCGGCTACAGGATGCTGAGGCTGCTCTACAGGAAACCTTAGCCCGGCTGAAGGAGACAGAGAGGATGGAAGGAGAAGCACCCTCATCACCACCGAGGGAGGACGAAGTAGAGCCACCAAGAGAGGAAGAGAAAGAGCATATTCCGGAGCCTAGCCCTCAGCCAAGTCTGAGCTCATATTATAACTTCTTAGAAGCTCGCAAAATTATACCACAGAAATTCACTGTGCCACTGTTCTTTGCATTAGAGGAAGAGAGAGTACGAACCCACACGTGGATGAAAATAGCCAAATCAAAAGGTGTGGCAGACATAGGCCCCTTGGAGGAGCAACTCAAGGAGGCAAGAAAGGAATTAGCTATGGCTAAACACGTGGCAAATTTCCAGCGGGTGTTCCTACAGGAAGAAAACGATAAACTTAGACTGCAGCTACAGGAGTTGAGGAGAGGAACAGGCACATCCTCAGGGGACATCACAGCAGAACAGCAAGGCAAAAAGGAACTGCAAGTCGGTCTTGGGGAGCCAACCTTGCATCTACAGGAAACAAAACTGCAAGCACAAATTGAGGTACAAGCTCTCAAACAGCAGCTGCAGCAGAAAGAGGCACAATTGGCCTGCATGGCCAGTTGGGCCATGGATGCTATACAATGCAGACAGCCGGCCAAATCCTATGGCCTATACCTGAGAGACCAGTGGCTGCAATTTCAAATCAATACCTTGGCGCAAAGAGGTATCTCTCAGCTCCAAGACCCGCAGCAGTTCACTGAATTATGCAATACCAGTTCATCAGAGGATAAGGCCAAACTATCGGAGTTCTACCTCCATAATTTGGCCCTTCCTAATGTGACTTCATGGGATCCCAACACAGTCTTAGGGGATATGCAGTTAATGGCATTTGCCTCATGGTTGAACCATGAAGACAAAAGAGCAGCAGAAGCCAAAGCGGTCATGAACCGAGAGCTGAATGAGCCATTACTAATTAGAGCAGAACCAGGGGATCCAACTGCATTAATATCGGCACACCAACACTTATCCACCGACCCTCAAGCTTCATTGAAATATATGGATCAGCAGGCCCAGGCCATAGCGCATTTCGAGGATATGGAGAGATTGTTAGGGGAAAACTGTGTTCAAGCTTGCACCCGCCGATGGAACACGTTGGCCCACAGTCTAAAAATCAGAGAATATCATACTCCAACTCGAATGAGGGAAGCTCTAGTACGGGTGCCCCTCTATAAGAAATCCATGTAAAACCTCCAGGCCAGCTGGATTGGCCTCAAGCTAAGCCCACCTCTGCTGTTAGGATTGATGGAAGGCAACACAGAGAAAGATGAGCAGAAACAGTGGGAAGAGGTGGAAAGAAAGGCTGGGTTCCATATCAGTAAGGAGGACACCACTGCAGAAGCTTGGGATGTGAGGGTGGCAGTGAAGGCAATGAAGGACGAGGAGCTGGATTAGTTGCTCAAGGATGAGCAATCATTTTAGCTGGGGGGTGATGATGAGCCCCAAATTTGGTAACATTTTGGGCTCATTTGGCCTAACTACCCTTGCTCAACCCTTCATTTTTCATAACTTCTGCATCATTTTCTAGTATATTTATGTCATTTGTACGAATGAGGGCAGTCACTATTCCTAGGTGGCTAACACATGTTTATTTCAGGTTTTTTGACACTTAATGGAGCGAAACCACGCAGATGAGGGCTATGAGACAGCCACAAGGGGATTGAGATTTTGTAGGAAGGTTGTCCACAGCATTGAATGGCCTTCCTCGTGATCTTCACCCCCAACTCCGAGCTCCAACAGCCACCACCACCGAGCTAGAAGGCAGCCAAACGGATTTTGAGGAAACAACAGATTACTCTTAGTTTGGTCAGCCAAACCCCACTAATTTAGGAGGCCAGCTTGGCCCTCGTAATGTATAAATGATGAGGCTGTAGCCTTCGAGGGGGACTTTTGAAACCTTGTTGCATATTCTGAACTACGAGCTGATAGCTCTGTTTTGCTCTTTGTAAGCCATTTTTGGCATGTTATCTGACTTATGACTATTATCTTTTAATGAAAAGTAGGCAGATTTGAGTTCAGTTCTGAGTTCTTAAAGGATCCGTAGCTCTCGGGGTTGGGCCCAACCTGAGAGCCTAAGGCTTCCTTCCTTTGTATCGTTACCTTTCTTTCAGCATTGTATTTCTTTTCCTTTACATGCATTTGGAAACACAGTTTGCTGAGTTGAATTTCTTGGTGTGGTTACGTAGGTTAGTTTTATGAACAGAGTTGCTTCAGTAGTTTAGATTAAAGGAGATTGGAGTTAATCAGAGTTCCAAAAAAGGGTTGACTGCGCACTCACTTTCACCTCTGTTTAGGGACTGGAAGTGCAGACCGTGCCACCCACCAAAAACACTGTTTTACATGTTCATGCAAGCTTTGATGCAATGTTCTCGTTTGTAGCAGTGTCCATGTGTTTAGATCTTGTGGAATGATTCTTTGCTTCAGCACCATGCATGATTTCCCTTAGAAACGACATTGTTGTTCTTTGGTTTTTATTAAAACAGTTAGAATAGGTTGATGAAATTTCGGTTATGTGCAAGACATGGATGATTTGTTTCATTTACACTGCGCAACACCACTCCCTCACTCCCTTATCCTTCTAAGCCGTGCCTAGGCCATCTACTCATCTCCCAGTTAGACCACTTGCCTCCTAACTCTTCTATCATCCACGTTATTCTACCTTTTCGGCCTTCCATTCCCTCTACCCTCCTCTAGACCAACCAGCTTTGCACACCCCCTCTTCATCTCATCTCTCTGTCCATAAGCCATCACAAGCTCCCCTCCTACCTCCCTATCCATCCATACAGCCTCTTTCACTCATCCATCACCCAAAACTCCGATTGCAGAACATCCTGTAGGAATTACTGAACTTCCTGTAGAAATCCTGAACATCCTGTAGAACCCCTGCAGACTTCCTATAGAAGCTTGTAAACACGGTTGCCAGGCATCTAAACTTTGTGAACTTCTCTGAAAGGATGTTAGGGATTCCTTAGACCCTCTCTGAGTCTTCCTGACCTTTTCCAAGCCTTCCTCCCCTTGATCTATCCCTGCACAGTCAAGACCCAGTAAGAAGCACATGCATAATAATTCCAACAACTTGAGCAAAAATACAAAAATATTTTCTCTTCAGATGAAAGTGGTCTAGACACATGCATCTCATCTTAATAGAAGTAATGGCATCACTTTCAGTAGTTGCATTCCCACCGTTGCATCAGAAGGACTAGCTGGTAGAATTAGGGTTTGCTAGGGTTTTCATTTCTTGTTGGCTTTCAGTTCATTTTTGCAAAGTAGGTTAATTTCCTTTGAGATAGCTTTCATTCATCAGTTAAAAAGCTTCTTCTGAGAGCTCATAGAGATTGGCTTGAGCCCTAGCGGACTTGTGCCAGCTGACCAAGTGATAGCTGCGACAAGAGCTAGTACTTGTGCATACAGCACCGTCACTTCCAAGTTTGTTACGAACTACTGGGTTGATAAAATTAGAGAAGGAAGCTCCAGGAGTTGTAGCATTATTGCTACAATACTGGAGCCCACCACCAGCGCTTTGAATTTGGCCAGCATTTAACCAAGAACTATCTTCAATCGGATTACCCTTCCACTTGACTAGGTACTGCAAATATTCTTTCCTTCGAGTCCGTCTGGCCACCTGGGTATCTAGGATCTGTTCGATCTCTAGAGGCTTCGCTGAGGGCATTTGTTTAATCCATGAATCATTCTCATCCTAGGTGTCTCGTGTTCATCTTTCTGAATTGTCTTCTTCATCTACTGCAATGTAGGGGTACAGATCTGCCACATTGAATATGGGTGAAATTCCAATATCTGGGGGTAACTGCAATTCATAAGCATTTGCAAAAAACTTCTAAAGAATCCTGCAAGGCCCAATTCTTTTCCATTTCAACTTGTTGTATTCGCCTTTAAGAAACCTTTCTTTGCGTAGGTGTGTTAATACTAGGTCTCCTACGTTGAATTGTACCTCCTGCCTTTTGAAATCTGCTTTCTGGTTGTATCTTTGGCTACTGTCTTGTAATTTTAATATCACCTATTCATGAAGGTCATTGATTTCCTTTGAGAAATCTTCACCATTAGCACTCTTGTGCTCCAAGTGACCCAAATCCCATAACTCATGTACTCCATGTGGGTGCATTCCGTATAGGATCTGAAAATGACTACTGCCCGTGCTTCAGTTGGGTGAATCGTTATAAGCAAATTCCACTTGTGCAAGCACATGATCCCACTGTCGAGAATTTTCTCCAAACAAACTCCTCATCAAATTTCCAAGACTTCGGTTCACCACTTTGGTTTGACCATCGGTCTGCGGATGATAAGCTAAGCTAAAGTTTAGTTTGGTGTCTAATTTTTTCCATAAGGTTTGCCAAAAATGTCCTGTAAATTTAATGTCTCGGTCTGAAACAATTGACTTCAGCAAGCCATGCAATCTGACTATCTCAGTGAAGAACAAATGTGCTACATGTGTGGCGTCACTGGTTTTCCTGCATGGAATGAAATGTGCCATTTTTGTGAAACGATCCACCACCACCATGATGGAATTGAATCCCTGTTGTGTCTTCGGCAGACCTAAGATAAAGTCTAAACTAACTGAGTCCCATGGTCTGTTCGGAATAGGTAAGGGCGTATACAACCCTATGTTCTGGTTGTGTCCCTTTGCAAGCTGACACACTTTGCATCTACTCACAAACCTCTTTACATCTCCAAGCATCTTCGGCCAATAGTAAAAGTGGCTCAACTGATCCAAATTATTGTCTACGCCAAAATGCCCGGCTAAACCTCCATTATGCTTTTCCTCGATTAAGTTCTCTCTCATAGAACATTCCAAAATACACAACTGCCCTCCTTTGAACAACAACCCTTCCTGCATATTATAGTCTAGCCATGAACTGTTATCTCTCAACAATGGATTTTGGCAAGCTTCATAAGCTTCCTTAAAATTTGCATCTGCCTCATACAAGTCCTTGAGATTTTTGAATCCTAATACTTCTATCGTACTTTCCTGTAGGATCAAAGTCCTCCTGCTTAACGCATCTACCACTTTGTTGGCTTAACTGCTGATGTGTTTCAACACAAACGTAAAACTCTACAGGTACTCCACCCACTTCGCATGTTTATGTTTCAGCTTATTATGTTGCATAACATACTACAACGTAGAGTTGTCTGAAAATAAGACAAATTCATTGGCCAATAGATAATGTCTCCAATGCTTTAGTGCCTGAACCACTGCATAAAATTCCTTGTCATAAGACGTGTACTTCTGCCAACTTTCATTTAGTTTCTCACTGAAATAGGCTACTAGATTGTCCTCTTGGCTGAGTACTGCACCAATGGCTATCCCACTAGCATCACAACAAACTTGAAAAGTTTGTTAAAGTCTGGTAATCTCAAAATCAGTTTTTCAGTAATTTTCTTTTTGAGCATTTGGAAACTCTTCTCTACCATTTCTGTCCAATGGAAAGGCTAATTTGCCTTCTTAATGATGTCCACCATGGGTGCACAAATCCCACTGATATTTTTAATAAATTTCCGATAAAAACTCGCCAATCCATGAAAACTCTGTACTTCAAACAAACTTTTGGGAGACGGCTAGCTAACTATGGCTGCAACCTTTTCCGGATCCATTTTTAGTTCATTATCGGAAGTCAAAAATCCCAAATAAATTAACTATTTCTTGAAAAAAGAGCATTTCTTTGAATTTATCAGTAATTTATTCTGCTGCAATTTTTCCAATACATACCTCATGTGTCGAAAATGCTCTTCCTTCATCTTGCTGAATATAAGTATATCATCCAAATATACAATCACAAATTTTCCAATGAATTCCTTCAGCATCTCATTCATCAACCACATGAACCTGTTGGGGTCATTGCTCAATCCAAATGGCATAACCAGCCATTCGTACAAGCCTTCATTAGTCTTGAAAGTTACCTTCCACTCGTCACCTTGTCGAATTCTAATTTGGTGGTAGCCGCTTTTGATGTCTATCTTTGAAAAGTACACTGCTCCACTCAAACAATCCATCATATCATCCATCCGAGGTAAAGGGAACCTGTACCTGATAGTAATCTTGTTAATGGCCTGGGAATCCATGCACATTTGCCACTCACCTCCTTTCTTGGGAGCTAAAACAGTCAGAACTGCACAAGGGCTTAAACTCTCCTGAACCAATCCTTTATCAAACAACTCCTACACCTACTTCCGGATTTCTTCATTATCCTTCGGACTCATTTGATAGGTAGCCTTGTTTGGCAAACTGGCTCTTGGAATAATATCAATATGGTGACTAATGCTCTGCTTCGGTGGTAATTTGTCTGGTAGATCGTCTACCATGATATCACTAAATTCTTGCAACATGTTCTGTATCTCTTTAGGTAAGTCAGTGACTTCAGTATGGACCAATACTAGTTTTGGCCTTTGCACAACTGCATACTTCACCTCATCATCCTCCATCTGTTGCAGAAACTCTTTTCCACCTAACAGTAGTTCTTTTGTCCCACTGGTTTCTACAGCATCCTCTTCCTTCATGGGCACTAGCATATGCTTTATCCCATCTTTAACAAACTTGTAACAATTTGTTTCCCTGTCATGGATGATGTTCCTATCATACTACCATGGTCTCTCCAACATAATATGGCACACGTCCATAGGCACGATATCGCAAGTCACCTTGTCCTTGTAATTGGCAATATGAACTCTACTTCACATTGCTCATTGACTAGCGGTTGGTGACCTTTCTGCAACCAAGAGACCCCATATGGAGTTGGGTGCTTCAACTTCTTCAAACCCAATTTTCCCACCATTTTAGTAGCTACCAGATTATTAGTACTTCCACTATCTATAATTAATTTGTAGCATTTCCCATGTGACTTGCACACAGTCCGGAACAATGCTTTCCTTTGTGTCTGATCAACTACTTCCTTAGCTAGTTTTAATAATACCTTGTTCAACACCAAGGATTCCCCGGTTTCTGGCATATTTTCCATCTCTTGTGGTGGTGCCTCCGCTTCATCGGGTTGAGTGACTTATGCTCCCCTCTACCCAGTTTGTCCATTTTCATGACATTCAAAGGACCTGTGTCCCCACTTGTGACACTCGTAACACTGATAGGCATTTCCTCTGCCTCTACCATTACCTCTTCCTCACTGGTATGACCTTCCTCCTCTGGTGTTGCCTTCCTTCTCACTCTATCCTGAAGTCTTCGAACTACTGCCCTCTTCATTGTTGTTGGCAGTCCTACCTCCGCCAAAGTTCCACCCCTGACCTCTACCAGGACCACACCCTCTTCTGGAATTTTGTTTCCTAGCAATCTTTTCCTCCACCTTCAAAGCACTCTGATAAGCTTCCTCTATGGTCTTAGGGGAAAGAATACTAATTTCATCTAGGATCTCCATTCGTAGACCATTTACAAACCTCGTTGTTTTCTCAGGGGTATCTTCAACATAACTAGCTCTCAGGTTAACTTTATAAAATTCTTCAGTATATTCCTTAAGAGTCATCATTCTCTGCCTTAGGTTCTGTACTTGTCTATAAAGGGAAATTTGATAATCTTTAGGCAAAAACTTTCTCTTCATTCTAGCAACCATCCTATCCCATTTTTTAATCAATGGTTTGTTCAATCTCCTCCTTTCTGCCTATACACTATCCCACCATAGTGCTACATGTCACTTCAATTTGGTGACAACAAACCTGATCTTCTTGTCTTCGCTGATTTCTTCGTACTCAAAATATTTATCTAGTTCACTTATCCAGTATAACAATCCCTCTATGGAAAAATTGCCTCATAATTAGAGAGCTTCGGTCTTCGCTTGCTGCTAGCCAACAAAACTTACCTCAATAGTTTAATTTCTTGTCCTTCATCATCTGGCCCATTCTTCGTGGCTATGTTTTCCTCCTCACTGTTATCCCCACCTTCCGGAGCTCTATGCCTTCCTACTTCCACTGCGGCCAAACGTGCAGTTAAATTCCTAATTTCTTCTCGTAACCCTTCATCTTCTACTCTTCTGATGGCTCTTCCTCGACCCCTTCTTCCTACCTCCATCTTTACTGAGAGAAAGGAACAATCTGCTCTGATACCAAAAATTGGTGGCGATCCCGAGGAGGGACACATAGTTGTTACCGTTTAATTCTTTCGGTTTCGAATTAAGTTTCATGGAAAAGTTTGGTATTTGACTTTAATGCGGCTTATTATAGGATGTCCACCCTTTGTATTGACCTCAGGCTTGCAACCATGGGTTATCACTTTCATCAAGGGTGTTTGGAAGTCATTTCTCCTTTGCTATGGTTTGGCTTTGTGGGTGCTTAGTGTTTTTGCTTGGTTCTTCCGATGGTTGGTAAGTATCGTGCCTTGCTTGTCCCGTATGGTGGTTTACTATGCTTTGCTGGTTCTCTGTGGTCTGTTGGTGCTGTGCCTCTGCTCATTCTCTCTAGCGATTCTCTGCTCTGGTTTTTGGAGGGTTTCAGGTTATTTTTCACCTGCAAGTTTATTTGTCTCTGTCATTTGCTTCAAGCTTCATCTCTGCTCTGTTTGTGGTGATTTGTATGTTGATGTTGGGTCTGGTGATGGTTCAGCTCTACAGTCTCAGATTCCTGCCTAGCTGTTGCACGGGATGGCTCAGCGAACTCGCTCTCAGGTAATCTTCTCCTTCCAATTTCAATTTCACTCCTTGTTTTTGAGGTTCTAATGCTCTGGCTCCTTGGTGAGCAGGCAAAATGCATCCATGGCTCTTTTGCTGGTGGAAACCCTCTGTTGCAGGTCTTGGCTCTCATCCTCCATCACGGAATCATTCCTCCTCCAGGTAAAAACCCTCGTTCCTCTTCAAGTTGTCTATTCATTGTTGTTTTGGTTTCGTGGCTCCAACTAACTGTTTCCCTTCTCTATGGTGGTGCGCAGGCCCTTCTAGGGAAACGCTGTTGAATAGCTTCATATTAGGGGTTCTTCATGGGCTTAGGGAAATCCCGGGTACGGTCTTTCCATGGTTGTAGTGGTTTCTTACTTGCTTTGTTGCTTGTTCTGTCTGCAATTGCTCTGTTGCTTGCTCTTGTCTGTAATTGATTATGCCCTTAGGGTTTTGGTTCCTTCGTGTCTATATGTGGTCTCTGAGGTCTTCATGCCCTCATTGTTTGATTAGGGTCTAGCCCGTGGACTGTAATGTTTTTGGTTTGCATGGGTTTCAAACCCTCTACGATTTCGAGAGTATAGAGTTTATACAGTGAATTTTGTTGAATGAAAAATGAAAATGAAATTTACAGGAAATGCTTCAAAATGCTAAGTATAATAGTACCTGGGTTTTGTTTTGTTGAGGGAAAAAAAAGGAAAAATATATGCTGGTGTACCTCTGCCTGGTTCTCTGTTTTGAAATGCTTCATGTTGCAAAATTCTTGTCGATGCTTATTCCGATCTTTTGAATAAATGGTTTCACTCTTTTGCTTTCATTTTGATGCCTGAAACATCTATGCATAGGGAATATAATAAAAATTAGTTTACTTCCTATATGACAGATTTTGAATTGTTTGCTACTATAGAGATTCAAATAATTGTAAGTTACAACTTCTAGGCTCTCTCTCCTCTCTGGATGGTAGCCTTTCCATCCCCTCTGATTTTTCCTTTTCAATGCATTATTTGCAGTTTCTTTATAGTTGAGGAATTGTTCCTCAGTTACTTTTCAGTTGCTTAACAATTTCTTCAAACAAGTCCCTAACTAATCCTATCTTCATCTGCTTGCCTAATTTTAAAAACTAACAACGGTCGAGTCAGCCTTAATTTTAAATGAAACAAAATGAAACATAAACTCAAAGTGTTTTCCTCTCTATCTAGCAAAATAAAAATAAAAATAAAAACATTTCCTAGCTCTCGCCTCTTGACTCGGATACTCCTGCATCAAACCATCAAGATGAAAGTGATGCATTTCCAAGTCTAGTATCTTAAGAAACATAGTTGCACATACTCTAAAAATATGGTTCATTTATGCTATCATAAAAAAAGACAATACCAAAGTGAATTTAAATATCAATATATTAAAAATAAACTAAATTGAATTTATGCCCACAAAGATCCAAAATTTCACTCAAAATACACACCATTTCTCTAGCCATAATTTTCTTTTCTATATTTTATCCATTTACACATCCATTTATCTCATTTATTTTGTTATATAATTCCTATTTCCACACTGTTGGACACCTAATCCTCAATGGGTTAGTGTGGAAGCTAAACAGACTAAGTAGTCCAAGAGACCTTGGGATGTGAAACCCAACTGTCACATAATATACTATAAATATATATCATTTTTCAATAAAAAATTGTACTTGCATGTTTTATCTTTCATATCTCTCTTGCTGTCCATGTGTGTTTAACATGGTATCAGAGCGGGCGATTGCTGGTCCTGCTCCAATTTGAGCCACTTGTTTTTTGGTCTCTATATATATGTCAGTTCTGCATTACCTGACCTCTGACTCGGCCTTATTCCCCTCAGACCTGAGATAACCTGCCTCTGCCAGCACTGTCCTCTGTCTTTCTCAACTAATCCACTGAGTGCTATCCTCTGTCTTTCTTAACTAATCCACTGAGCGTTGTCCCTATGTCCTCTGCGTTTTTTCAGTGAATTGGTATGCGTTTAACATTTTTTACCCAGTAACTCATGCATTCTCTACCATATTCCTCTGCCCTTTGTTGGTGCATTGAAGGCTGATGCATTGATGCATTGAATAGCGTTGTGTGTGCATTTTAATGTGGAAGTTATGGGCTGCATTTGGAGGAGCATGTTTGTGCATGTTTTGAGAAAATGTAGAACTTTGATAAACAATTTAATTTTGCAGTGCATTGTATACCAAAACATCGTGCTCTGAAAGACATCGCTGAGTTTTAGAGGGATTATTTTTGTGTGTGTTGAAGCATTGGCTTAGAGCGTGAAATATATGTGTTGATTAAATGTTGTGAGTGCATCTTTGTGCATTGAGCCTGTGCCACTCCGAATGAGCACGACTCTGAAGTCGAAGCCAAGGCTGAATCTGAAGTTATATGGATTCTGAAATGACCGAGTTTTGTGATCTTTTAAAGTCCATAGTGGAATCTCCTGACATGGTCTCCAAATCAGCGGAATGGTGTGTGCGCCCAGGTCGCAGCGGAATAAGTTTTGAATGCTGCTCAAATAAGTTTTGAATGTTGTTTGATTTTGCTCAAATAAGTTTTGAATGCTGCCTGATTTTGTCTGGTTATTAGTGCGTTTTTAAATTACTGCTCAGTTCACCCTGCGCATAATCACCCTGCGAAGGGCGTTGGCGATAAGTTTGTTGGCCATAAGTTCTTCACAAAATACACGCTGCTCCAGTACGCTGCTCCAGTACGCAACATATGCTCCAGTGTGCTGCTCCAATACGCCCTTCCATACAAATACGCTGATGATAGTCAAGTTAAAGAAGAATACGGAGAATAAATAATGGCTGAGACGGTCTTGAAAATGATAAGCATGGGGACGTGAAACTGACTCGACTCACACAAAAATTACTTCTTGTTTTATATGATTTAATGCAGTTGATTCTACTTGCACGCCACCATCAAAGAAGAATGATGCATAACACCGAGGAAGAATGATGCAAATGGAATTGCGCAACCCAACCTGACATGTCTGTGCATTAGCGACATGTATTGGCGTTGATATATCTCCCGGGGCATTGGCCGTTTCATTTCAATTAATGAAACCTATGCGTTCTTTTTTGAAGGCTGGTGTATATTTGTTGTTTGCGCTAAAAATATGGTCCGTCAAATGTCTGCTGAAAATTCATTCAATGCCCTGAGCGTTCGTTGGAAAGGTCATTTCTTTTTGTGATGATTATTGCTCTTAATATGTGCACTGTATGTGCTGGACATTAAGTCTCTATTGCAGACAAAGAAATCAGTTTTGTATATCGCTCATTGATTCATTTGTGTGCTGACTTGGAGCTGTATTGAATGCATCGAAAATTGTGATTAAAGCTGCCTGAATACGTTTTGATGCTGCCTAAAATACGTTGAAGCTGTTGTCTTAAATAAGTTCGTATGAGGCCTGAATGGTATACGATCCAATGGGGCTCAGATATATTATTTGACATCAGATCTTGATAGGCCGAGAACCATTCATTCTTGATAGGGCAAGAGCCATTCATTCTTGCAGGCCGAAAGCATTTCCTTATTTGAATCCAAGGGCATATATTATGTAGGAGTTCCAGATGCCTGGAAGACCGAATTCTTCATCATTTTAGGAGGCTGAGATTCATTGGGGATCATTTGTACCACTGCTAAAAGATCAAGGGCGCATTGAGTAAGGACAAGTCCAAGCCTTTCATTGATTAAAATAATGTTAAATTGAATATTAAAACATGGGCACATTGTTTCATTGAATTTTGGTCATATATGAATGATGTTTATTGGGTTGATGAGCATTTGAATGATTTGAGTCATTGGGTTTAAGAAGTTATGAATTTGCCTGCTGATGAGTAGATATTGGAATTGAGATAATTCCATATATGATGGCTTTTAATGAAAGTATGAAATCAATGGTGAATGATTTTGAACCACATGAAAGATAAGCTTCCGCATGCAAATGGTACAGTTGTGAAATTGCCAGCTATTGAGGTTTTTGATTTGGGTAAAAAGCTGAGATGCATGTTACTAGTCCGTTTTAAAGAACCTGGATTCTAGGAACTTGTTGCTGATGCTGATTTGAAAGTGAAGGAGTACTTGAAGGATCCAAGCAAGTTTGCAGTTGCTGCTGCCCCAATTGTGGCATTGTATTTAAAACCCATTATAGTTTCTGTCTACATATATATATGCATTGATTCCCTGATTCATTTGCTGCACATTTATACAAGATATTGCTGTGTACTGTGAGTGGATATTACTTTTCTGCATTAAGTAATAATTGTGATCAGTTTTTAAGGTGTAAATCTGACATTGAAGAAAAATGGCCAGAATTAGTGAAGTATTAGAGTTCATGAAAACTCTTATACAATCTACTGTTGATGACACATTACAAATCAGCATAGGATCTCTCTCAGAAATTCAGACATGTCTACAAAAAGCACAGGAAAAGATTGATTTTTTGCAGCTTGAATCTCAGCTACAACAAAAAGAATTAAAACAGAGGAATCATCATTCTAGACATGTTTCTGTTTAGAACATTGAGACTGCAACACATCAGCAGCAAGTCAATAATGTTACAGTTCATTCAAACAAAGCAGCAGTTGTACATGCAGATGCAGAAACTCAGTCTACACTTCCCAAGCCCATCATCAGACCTTGGGAACAGCTTGTCCACAACAAGCACAAAACTGGTCTTGGATATGACAAGGAATTGTCCTTTCATATTCCAGACTACTCCAAGCCCATTCAGTTTCAGAGTGCTGGATTTATTCATGACAGTTCACCTGCTCCTCATGACAGTTCACCTCCAGCTATTCCAGATTCTACCCCTCTTCCACAGCAGCAACAACAACAACAACAAAAACAATAGATCGTGAAATGCCAACACTGTGACCGAGTTGGCCATATGAAAGATCACTGTTTTGATCTTCATCCATGTAAGCACTGTCATAAAACTAGCCATTCTTCACACAGATGCTTCAAAAACAAACGTCCTGCAAGAACAAAGATTCATCCTGGATGGATCGCTTCTTGGAAATGGGCATCAACAAGCAAGAAGATATTCCAAACACATGTCAGAACTTGTTCTAGAGTATTGAACAGTCTTGCAGTTGAGTTTTCTCCATCATCTCACCTTGTATCTGACAATGGGGGAAATGATGGTCATCTACAAGCTTCAAAGTCACATCAAGCGAGCCTGAGCCACAACCTGCGACACCAGTTTAAGAGTTGTAGCCAGAGACAAAAATGCCCCTGAACATGCCTTCAGTTGGCAATCTGGGACACTTCCTCTAGCAGAAGACTCCAGCTTCTTGCTAGTTTTGGAAGAGCTCCAGGAATTGCATTAAGCATTCCAGAGTTGTTGGTCATCCTTAAACCATCACAGGTTGAGACTTCCCTTTTCAGGTTGAAGTTCTCCCTTTTATGTGGGGTGAGACCTCCCTTTATTGGTTGAAGGTTTCCCTTTTCAAAGCAATAGGAGCACTTCCTCTAGCAGAAGATTCCAGCTTCTTGCCAGTTTTGGAAGAGTTCCAAGAACTGCACTAAGCGTTCCAGTGTTGGTGGTCATCCTTAAACCACCGCCATTTATACCAACATTTCATAGAGCACATTCAGCCTAGTGCTGCCATGCATTTTTGCACATTTTGTATTACAACTCTCTTCTTGGACTCATACATAACCCTTCAGATTAAGGGGGGGAATGTAGGACACCTAATCCTCAATGAGTTAGTGTGGAAGCTGAACAGACTAAGTAGTCCAAGAGACCATGGGATGTGAAACCCAACGGTCACATAATGTACTATAAATATATATCATTTGTCAATAAAAAATTGTACTTGCATGTTTTATATTTCATATTTCTCTTGTTGTCCATGTGTGTTTAACACACACTTTCTATACATATTTACAATCTAGCATACACATTCCTACCTCACTCCCACCATTATTGCTCTCCCATCACCAAAATATATCTTATCCGAGACATGAATATGTACGAATGTCTATAGATTTCTTGGCCGACATCTTTATGATAAAAACCAAAAAAAAAACAAAACACAAAATCTATAGAGGTGGACAAAAATCTCGATTTCCAGTTATCCCACATTACAAAATTTATTAAAGTCTTCACCTAGAATCAAACGTTACTACATCATTCTCTGAAAGTTTCCACATGTAGTTAAAAAAGATGCTATAGGATTCTACAGAAGGCGGGAAAGAGAAAAACGTCAATATCGGAATGGTTTACTACAAAGTTATACATCTATCTCATTTAAAGATTTGATTTAGAGAAAATGTGAAAACTACCACCACCATAGGCATCATGCAAGCATGTAATTACAAATTATAACTCAAACCCCAATGTAAAAAGGAATGTTGGGTCCTTCTTGACCTAATTTTATTATAATAATCCATATTATATGTCAAACATCCGTGGTCAACTACCTGCCAATGTTATACTCCAAAGCAAAAGTTTCGCTTTTTACAATATCGGCTAAGGCTTTCAAACCTTGATTTGTGGGGTTTGGCGTAGGGAAGCTGTCATATTACAAAACGAAGTAAAATTCAAAGCATACGTGTCGTGAAATGAATTTGAACCCAAAGTCATAACCTAAGGCCATGATCAAAGTGAGTACAAAGCAATAACATAAAGCCATAACATGAGTAGAATTTTCTTCCTAGGTGCATTTTTGTAGTTCATTGGTGGTATCTTCATTCTACTAATCCTAATTCTAAATCCCTGCCTAGGATAAACATAAGCATACATCGTTATGAAAAGGAGGCTTGTAGAACTCGCTTGGTCTCGAAAATGCCTATGGATCTCATGCGAGCACTCTCTACATCCCCTAGGACATAGAAATAATAAAAATAGTTGGCACTATGTAACGCTAACCAATAAATCGCATAGTTTAGGCCTAGACGATTTCTAATGATGTGGCCATGTGTAACAAGGATAAGGAATTCCCGTAGAGCGAAGGATGGTGACAACGAACCTCATCAATGGAGGGATGACCCAACATGGAATCAATGGAAAGAATGGGATGATTGTGTATAGCAACGAAAAAAGGTTTAATGCAAAGAAATGATTGAAATGACAAATCAAATGTAGCCAAAGAAACTCAGAGCACACACTCATCAACTAATGACATGGCCATTGCCTATCTATCAGCCAAATCAAATTTTGGATTTATATATGCTACCTTCAAAGTAATTTAAGTGAAAGGAGAGATCCTTATTCTTGTGCAAAGGATTTATATATAATTTTTTTAAAGTATAAAAGAATGGTTAGTGTAGTTTTTTAAATTAGGATAAATTTGGTTCAAGTTTGGAATTATTAAGTGTTTGAAGGATCAAATTTAATAAAGGAGATAAGGTAAAATTTGAAATAGGGTTTGTATTATTAGAATTTTGATTTTTTTAATATTTGACAGATTTATACATAATATGGATCTATGATAGTTATATATATGTTTGTGTGCATCTATATATGTGTCAATTAATTTTATTTTAGGGATAACGAAAATTACCAATTTCTTTCAATTTTAGTAACACACCAATAAAATGTTTTAATTATAAGAAATTTTTTATATCTATACTGAAATATTTTATTTATGGCTCACATTTTTGGCATTAAAATATTTTTCGAAAATTATTATATTTTTAAATAGACATCTCTTATTGAAAAGTGCAAAGTATTTATCCATAAAATATAATTTCTCTATATATATTGATTTTTCTTTTTATTAATATTTTATTTAGATAGTACATGTTGACTCCATGAAGGAATTAATTACACATCTCCTGCATATCATAAATTAGAAATCACTTCTCGATAGAATACAATCTCTCTTTCTCTCGCTCTTTGAAATATTTTACTTAATGTTCATATTGAAATATACATATCAAATATACTAAAAGGTAAGAAGCAATAAAAAAGAAATCATACAAATTTTTTATTATCAATTAACTTATCTTTCTATATCTAAAGTTGATGTACAATTATGTCCTCTGCAGTTCACATTGAAGTATTTTATTCGTGATTACATTGTATTTTTATTATTATTAAAAAAATATTAGTTCTTTAAAGATTTTTAATCTATTATTATTTTATTTCTTGGAAATGTTACATGACAACACTTGTAACATCTCTTCCATATTGGGTTGTAGAGCATATCTTCTCCCAATTATCAATAATTATTGAGTGGATGGTAGGCATTTAACTTATGGAAATCACACTCTCTCTATGCGATATTGTAAAATGTGTATATTGAAATATTTCTTTTATAACCACATTGATTTTTTTGTTTGTTATTGATATTTTTCAAATGCCACATTGTTTTTTTTTGTTATTAATATTTTTCAAATGGCATGCATAAACTCTACCTTGACAAATTGAATAAATTACAAATCTCTCTCAAAATGGAATGTGAAAATATAATGTCTTTTTTAATTACAATTACTTTAGCTCTCTATAAACTTTTGATATAAAATTATGTTACTTATTAAGGACATTGAAATGTTTGTGTTAAACACCAAAATCGTTTTTGTTATTAATATATATGTTTTTAAAAGTCAACATGTCAACTAAAATCAAAATGAATTACACATCTCCTTCTCACCAAATTGCAATATGAATAATACTTTTAGATGCAACATGTCATCTCCATATTGAGTAATAAATGAATTGCACATCTATGTTTTCATAAAAAGTAGAATATATATATATATATATATATATATATATATATATATATATATATATATATATATATGATGATGATGATGATGATGATGGTGGTGGTGGTGGTGGTGGTGGTTAACGTCCACTGAGACCAAGTAGGTCTATTGGACCTATAATTTTCTTAGTTTTTAATTGTCTGGCTCCTCGTCTTTCTTGACGAGATTGGTGTTGTAACATTCTTTTCTTTCTCTATGGTATTCCAACTTCCTTTATCTTGCATCTACTTCATCTCTTCTGGTTCTTGGGACATTGGTGTCTTAGCTTCGCGATCTATTGTGTTTGTCTTTTTAAAGATAGCCGGAGAAGAACTTTGGTCTAGGAGATCTAATTTGCTGTTAAATGAAGATTTATTTTGTGCAGTATTCGAGTCCTCATAACTATTGATGCTTGAGGGGTCGTCGAGTTCACGTTTTTGTTGTTGGGTGGGGCTTTCTCCCTGCTTGTCTTGAGAGTTGTTTCTTTCTTGCCCGATTTCTTGTGATTCAGAATTTTCTCTAGAGTATTCTTCTTTGATGACATTGTAGTGTTCTTTTTGTGCTCCTTCCCACCATGTAGATCTATGGTGGTTTTTTCTAGAAGAATTTTTCTGGGAGGCTTTTGGGCAATTTAATCAGATAACCCAACATGGATACTGAACACAAAACTCAGAACACTGTCTTCATTCGATTGCTGAAGAGGTTTTTATATATAGCAGAGAAGTTTCTGGAGTCGGTGGCTTCTCCAGGAAGCTATCTATCTCTCGAGACATCCGCCGAATTCTCCAGAAGAGGCTAGCTACTGCATTTATTGTAGGTGGTTGGAATTAATGTTTTCCAACACTCCCCCTTAATTCCAACCATATGAAAATACATAAGATACTGTAAACATACTCTTAATTGTCATGCCTGTTGGTCGAAGTCTCAGCTAGGCTTACAATATAATCTTGATTTTCTACAACATATAACTTACTTCTACAAAACTTAATTTTTGCCTTCCCAAGAGGCTTAGTGAATATGTCAGCTACATTCTCATTTGTATTAAAGTATATTAGATAAATTTCTTTTGATTGAACCTTTTCTCTTACAAAATGATATTGTGTGTCTATATGTTTTGACCTTGCATGACATACAGGATTGTCCCCCAGTTTGATGGTGCTTTGATTGTCACATCTGATCACTGTAGGTTCTTGTTGACTTTCACCAACATCTTCAAGTATTCTTCTAAGCCATATAGCTTCACAGGTGCCACTACATAATGTTTTATATTTTTCTTCAGTGGATGACAAGAAAACTGTTGCCTATTTCTTATTGCTCCATGATATAGCTCCCGATCCTATATTGAAGACGTATCCAGTGGTGGATTTCCTGTTGTCTGGCTTTCTAGTCTAGTCAAAATCAGAATGACCTGTCAATTCAACATTACAAGCATTAGTATATTCAATACCAAAATTGATATTTCCCTTTAAATATCGAAGGACCCTTTTTGCAGCTATCCAATGGCTTTCATGAGGCTTAGCCATGAATTGACTAAGTATACTTACTGCATAAGCAATGTCTGGTCTAGTGGTAGTGAGATAATTCAGACTTCCCACTAATTGTTGATCCAATGTTCCATTCACCTCTTTTGTTCCATCATCACTTCTTAATTTGATATTTTGTTCCAATGGAGTACTCACTGCTTTACATCCATTCATATGAAATCTCTTTAGTACTTCATTTGTATATTTTCTTTGTGTGATTAAGGTTCTTCCATCATCTCTCCATACTTCAAGACCTAGACAATAGTGCATCTCACCAAGATCCTTCATCTCAAATTCCTTTGATAACTTTACTTTTATATCTATAATCAATTTATCAACACTCCCTGTTATTATTAGATCATCAACATATATAGAGAGTAATACTATATCCCCATTTCTATCTGTCTTGACATACAAATTAGGATCATTTTTACCTTTTCTAAACCTTTGCTAAAAGAAGAATTTGTCGATTTTCTCATACCAATATCTAGGGACCTGTTTTAGTCAATATAAGGCCTTTTTTAACTTGCATACAATATGTTCTTGACCCTTCTTTACAAATCCTTCTGGTTGAACAAGATAAATCTCTTCTTTTAAGTCACCATTTAGAAAAGCTCACTTTCCATCTAATTGATGTAGCTTCCAATCATATTTAGTTGCCAACGCTATCATTATTTTGATTGTATTCATTTTTGCAACCGGAGCAAAGGTATCTTCATAATCTATACCTTCTTTTTGTGAATAACATTTTGCAACCAATCTTGCCTTATACTTGTCTATGCTACGATCTGCATTAAATTTTTCTTGCACAACCATTTTGACGCTATAGGGACTTTATTTTCAGGTAATTCTATTAATTCCCAAGTTTCATTTTTCATTATAGAATCATATTCTTCTTTCATAGCTTCCATCCATTCTTTATGATTTTGGCTTGTTCATATTTTAAGGGCTCAAAAATAGTCATTACGTGAGACATTAAGGCATAATCTTTATACCTGATGGGGGCTTGAATATGTCGTGTTGACCTTCTTAGAGGTTCATTATTTTGTGGAGTACCTTCTCCTTTTCTTCTCTATGGAGTGCCTTCATCACTTCTCTGTGGACTTTGATTCCTTGATGTGCCTTTTGGAATGTCCATGTGTTCTTGTACTTGAGTTGATTCCACAACTTCTTCTTCTTCCTTAAAGTTTTCATAAGGAGACTGCCATATATTATGTTCATCTTCTTTTATTTGTTTATCTACATGCTCATGAAATATAACATCTCTACTTGCAAAGACCTTGTGAGTACATGGATCATACAATTTTATATGCTTTTTGATTAATGCAATATCCAATAAAAATACATTTGATGGCTTTGGCATCTAACTTTCTCCTATCCTCTTTAGGAATATGAGCAAAGGCCTTGCATCCAAATATCCTTAAATGACTAACTTTAGGTTTAAAACCATAAAATGCTTCAAATGGTGTTTTGTGCTCAAGATACTTAGTAGGGCTTCTATTTTAAGATATACAGTTGTGTTAATGGCTTCAGCCCAAAAACTATTAGAAAGTCCTTTACTTTTTAACATACTTCGAGCACATTCAACTAATGTTCTATTCTTTCTTTTAGCTACTCCATTTTGTTGAGGTGTATGTGGTACTGTAAATTTTTTCATAATTCCATTTTGTTTACAATATTTGATAAAAGCTCTTGAAGTGTACTCACCACCTTTATCTGATTTCATAATTTTAATGCTCTTTCCTTTTTGCTTTTCAACCATACTCTTGAATTCTTTAAAGTATTCAAACACGTCACTTTTGTTTCTTATAAAGTATACCCAGGTGTATCTAGTGCTATCATCAATAAATATAAGAAAGTAATATGCTCCACCAAGTGACTTAGTTTGCATTGGACCACATACATCAGTATGCACTAGTTCAAGTATTTCACATTTTCTTCTATTTTCATGCACAGGAAATTCTTCCCTATGTTGTTTTCCTAGTGCACAACCTTCACATTCAAAGTGTTCACCCTTAATATTTGGAAGACCTTCTACCATCAATTTCTTTTGTAGTAACATTAGGTCATTATGATTTAAGTGTCCATACCTTTGATGCCAAAGCTCTATAGTTGACATGTCTATTGATGCCAAAGCTTGATGCCCATTCTTCATTACATCCAATTTGTATAAGCCTCCAACTCTCATTCCTTTTGCAGCAACCTTGTAGTTGTCCTGCAAATCCTTTACCAAACAATGTGATTTCACAAATTCAACTTTTAAACGTTGATCTATGATAGTAGAGGCTGAAATTAAGTTCTTTTTTAATCCTGGAACATGCACCACATTTTGAATTTGTTTTTCTTGTCCATTAGGCATCATAACACTTATATCACCATATCATTTAATTTCATGTTATCTATTATCTCCTAAATAGATGTGTCCACCATTATTAATCTCATGATAAGTATCAAACCAATCTCTTTTGCAAGACATATGGATTGATGCACCAGAATCTACAAAACCAAGCATTATCATCATCAGTTTCTGCTAATAAAGTAGCATTGGACACAAACAATTTAAGATTGCTAACGTCATGACTAATTGCTTCATCTTTATCAACATAATTTCCTGAATGCCTTCTTTGTTTAAATTGATCAGTCCTCCTTTTCATGCAATTCTTAGCAAAATGACCAGGTTTTCCACAGTAATAACACACATCATCTCTACTTGATTTGGCATTTGTCCTTGGTAAAGGTGTACCTTGAAATGATTTTACCTGTGGCTTTTTGCCTTTATTTTTCTCCCACTGTTTGCCTTTGAAGGATTGCTTCCCTTTGGCCATCCATGTTAAATCTGAATTTGGAGATTTCTGTTTAAGGCTTCTTCTCCACTCTTCTTCCTGCATAAGTATACCTGCCAACTCATCAAAAGTAGGAGCCTTCTCTATAGCTGAAAGACCAGTTATAAACATTTGATATTCATCAAGCATTCAATTTAATGTCACAGTAACAAAGTCTGTACTAGATACTGATTCACCAATGTCACCTGATTTATCCTTTAGATCTTTAATTCTAGAAATAAAATTACTAACACTGTCATTTTCTTCCATGTTAATTGAAAGAAGCTTACTCTTTAAATACAATATTCGATTTGTAGTCTTTTTCTCATACAAATTTTTGAGAGCGTCCCATGTCTCCTTGGATGTTTTGCACTCTCTAATGTGTGGAATAATGTTGTCCTTAACCATCATCCGCGAAAGCACCTTTGCTTTGTTTTCCCGTCGCTCCCAATCTTGAATTGCAGCATCTATGGCTTGAGGGGACACTGGCTTAACTTCAGCTCCAGACACAATCTCCCATGTATTGTTGCCTTCCATCAATGTCTGCAACTTAAACTTCTAATTTTCATAATTTTCACCGTCTAACTTGTTAGAGTCAGATAAATAAGATTCTACCAATACATTTGCCATGTTACTTTTTTTCACCGTACCAATCACTAGAAAAAAATTACTAATTTTCACAAATATAAACCCTCAAGCATAAATCATAAAATTTTATCCAATATCATTGGATAATATGGCTGCCTCCTCTTTTTTTTTTTAATAAACCCACTTAAAAATATTCCACTAAATAAATATTTTGAGGCAAGGTGCTTTTACAACTTTAATGTCCCTGTGTAAATGCAATAAATTCTTTCCTTTATTTAAATCGACCCTCCTTCCTTTTTGGTTTCATGTTACAATAACACAGATTACATAGCACAAAAAAAAAAAAAAAAAATTGACTTTAGGAACCAAACACGTAATGAGCTTGGCTTTTTTTTTTAAACGTTCATGCCACTTTACTTCTCTCACTTTCACACAACACTTAATGAACAATTTTTTCAACAAAACACTCACCTTCAAGCTTTCAGCTTCTTTAGTGTTCACAGAGGCTCCACCTTTGTAGGACTCACAACACGCCCATCAAGCAACGGCAGCAACAGCTCCAATGTTTTCTGCAAAGTATTATCTCCAGGCAGCGCTCACACTCTCTCAGCATCCACTTCCTTTCTCAAACCTCGGCTTCCTATGGCCACGCCAACATAGATCCCTGCAACAACGTTTGGAGAAAAAACAAAAAAAACCAAACAGTGCAGGAGTTTACCTTCCACGGTGGTCTCTATCATATAACACAGTCCTCCTCACCAAACACAGGGTTATGCACTTGAAAAATAAGGTATCAAACAAACAATCCAAGTTCCAAATCTCAGGCAGGCTTCACGCTGCTCTTTACTAATTGACCTCCACTTTACATAGAGTGTCACAGCTCCACAACGCTGCAACCCTTGGCATCCTCCAAAAACACTTTACAGCAGCCCCAGCTTACTCTGCTACGTGGCTCTACTCTGCTCCAGGCAGCTCCACAAGGCCTTCAACCTTCAACACGGATAGGCCAAACACAACGCTTCAACTCACAACAATTCGCCCTTCACAACAATCTGCCTTTCACCTAATCTCTGTCTCCTCACAGCTCACTTGAGCTCTTTCTTCTCACAGCTCACCTGAGCTCTGATACCAAATCAGATAACCCAACACAGATACTGAACACAAAACTCAAAACACTGTCTTCATTCGATTGCTAACGAGGTTTTTATATACGGCAGATAAGTTTTTGGAGTTGGTGGCTTCTCCAGGAAGCTATCTATCTCTCGAGACATCCACCGAATTCTCAGAAGAGGCTAGCTACTACATTTATTGTAGGTGGTTAGACTTAATGTTTTCCAACAAATTTTTGGCTAGATGGCCTATCTCAAAGCAGGATCGACATCTGAAGAGGACACTTTCATAATTGAGTTTCTGGTTCCACACATAGTCTTTACTTGTTAGGTTTATTTCAGCTGGGAATCCGGTGCTGAAGTCCATTTCCACATAGATGCGTGCATAGGTGGTTTTGGCATATTCCTCTGTTTCTGGGCATCTGCAGAAAAATTTCCCAATTGCATTTCCAATGTCTTTTAGCGAGGAGAGATTCCAGAGATGCAAGGGTAGGCTTGGAAATCTCACCCAAATTGGTGCTGAGGTTATGACTATTGTGGAGGGATCGAATGAGTATATATATATATATATATATATATATATATATATATATATATATATATATATATATATATACATATACATATACATATATATATATATATATATATATATATATATGTGTATATATGTATATATGTATATATATATCTACATATATATATATATATATATATATATATATATATATATGTAGATAGATATATACATATACATATACATATACATATACATATCTTACTCTTATCTCTCAATATCAATATCATTTTTGGATAGAACAAGACAACTCTATAATGACTAATACACATCTTCCTCATACTAAAATGTGAAAAGCAATTATACATCAAATTATTTTTTTTATACTTTCAATTACTTTATTTTTCAATATAAGCAATATTTTTAGATGAAATTTGTCAATAATTATTAGGTGGATAATAGGGATTTAACATCCACATATGTCACCCCCTCTCTCTATGATTTTTGTTTGTTTGTTATTAATAGTTTTAAATTTCATATATTAACCCCATAATGAGAATTGAATAAATTACACATTTTCCTAAAAATGGAGAGAAAAAATATAAGATTTTTTTGTTAATTTTAATTACCTAATAGAGCTTCCATAATTTTAATTTAATCATTAATAATTGTTAGTTGGATGAAAGGAATTTAACCTCCATAGAATATTCTAGAATATTCTTAGTAGTACACATAAATCAAGGGTTGAGACTTATCTCCAAAATAGTTATTCATTTTTTTCCTTTCTAGCTAGATTGATTAATTTTTTAAAAATGTGATGTGAACTAGTGTCATATGAAGTAGTTATGGTGTTTTTTGGCATACAAGTCATCTTATTTGACTCATGGTTTTATAACAAATCATATTTACAAATTAAGAATATATATGATAAAGTAAACTTAAATCATTTCATATTTCTAAATGTATATATCTTTAGCTTATATATTATTCTTTTAATAACAATAATAAAGAAAATACGTGAATGATCTTACTTAACGCAGTTGAATCCCAAAAAATGATATCTAATATAATGCACTGCGTAAAACCCCCCATACTTAAATAATAAAGAAAATATAATTTAATTAGTTAGTATGATTTTTTAATTTTTAGCAATAAGATATATCATAATAATTTTGAGGTTTATTATGGATGATACTTATAGAAATGTACCATCCATACAATTTATATGTTTGTGCTAGTGTTACATAGTAGCAATTGCACCACATGTTGCAATGGAAACGCCGTAAGGAGACAACATAGAAGAAAGAAGTAATTTTTTTTATGTAATTTTGTATTTTTACTAGCATTTCTTTCTGACCACATAGGAGAAAGAAGTAATTTTTTAATGTAATTTTGTATCTTTATTGGCATTTCTTTCTGACCATACATTTATAGTAATAGGAGACTTGACTTCTTATTTAGAGATTGTTCAGTATACATACATCATATGAATGTAATTTATTGATAGATTCATTTTGGTTTTGACTTTCAAATTA
The DNA here is from genome assembly GCA_031772625.1 of Pinus tabuliformis. Classification (NCBI taxonomy): domain Eukaryota; kingdom Viridiplantae; phylum Streptophyta; class Pinopsida; order Pinales; family Pinaceae; genus Pinus; species Pinus tabuliformis. Next base: position 1,576,728,168 of record CM062804.1, read on the forward strand.
ATTTTAGAAATTTTTAACCTAGAGATCAAATGATCATATGAATGTAATTTATTGATAGACTAATTTTGGTTTTGACTTTCAAATTAATTTTAGAAATTTTTAACTTATAGATCAAATGTAATTTATTGATATATTCATTTTGGTTTTGACTTTCAAATTAGTTTAAAAAAAATTAAACATAGAGATCAAATGATCATATGAATGTAATTTATTGATAGACTGATTTTGGTTTTGACTTTCAAATTAATTACGCCGTAAGGCGTTCCCCTCTGAAATCAACTTTGCTCTCTGCCTACCTGTCATTACTTTGCACCCTTGGATGATATGTTAGACGATTGAGCCATCTTGAGTCGTTGGATTATGTTGAGGTCGCTGCAACACCTTAACTGCCTGAGCAGCGCATCCGCTTCGTCTCCTTGGGTACTGTATCGACGGCGGGGAGAAGATGCTCGTGGGCTGCTGAGTCTGCATCTGTTTGAATGGGCGGCGGCCGGGCTGAGGCCGCTAGAATGGAAACAGAGGCTTAGCATTGCCCTGGATGTTGCCCGATGCAAGACTTCTAATGGAAAATCGTTTAATTAAAGAAGCAATGACGAACTGTAGCTGTTGCCATTGTGGAGGACCTGCGATGCTCACGGAGATGTCTTTGGAAGACCAAGAACTGCGGTTGGAGAACATCAGATTAAAACATGAGGTTTGCTTCCACTGCCATTTAAACATAGTTTAGCTTTAACTCTGAGAAATTAATATTGAAGGGAATTTTCCGAAACCGCTGGGATACCGAACTGAGGGAAGCAGAGGTGTTGCCACCGTGCTTATGAATAGCATGGATCTGGTGGAGATACTTATGAATTCGGTATGTAAGCAAACAACCACTGATTGTACCACCACCATTTCATCTTCTTGCCTACTTGATCGATTTCTAACTACTGCTACTCTATACACGGTTGAACTAACTAACTGAACTTTCGTATACAATTCAGAACCGTTATTCGGAAATGTTCGCATCAATTGTTTCCAGAGCCACGACCTTGGAGGTCTTATGCGATGGTGTAGGGGATACCATGAACGGCAAACTCCAACTGGTATGTTAATCTTTTATTCAGATCTGAGTATTGTTACAGAGGGAAGTGAAATGCTCTAAAATACCTAATCAGATTAGGCCTCATTATTTTAATGCTCTAAAATACCTTTTTGTAGCTGATTGCTTTTTACTATAAAGGAAATTTGAGTTTCATCAACATTGACTTCATTAGAGCTGTTCTGATACTCAGCAACGGATGTGGCAGGTTATATTCCTTTATGATGATTGGTTGGTTTATTATTTTACATTTCCTCCATGTTATATGTGTCCTTTCCCATTGAAATATTTAACAAGTCCCCATATCTATATTATTCTTTATTTCTTGTTGAATAGGGTCATCGTGAGTTTCTTCTATCTTTATTTTTGCAGTTAACGCGGACAAATTTTTTTGACCTTCTGGCAGGTGTTGGACACAAACATCAGTTCTAGTGGCATCTGGAATGCCATAAACTTCCTGACAATTTTCACGTGTTCTCACATTAATAGGAAGTAAACCATATAGAATTTAGGTCATTCTGTCAAGAAACGTTATTCTGTCAGCAAACCTTCTAAAATCCTGGTTATTCTGTTAAGAAACGTTAGGTGTTTATCAGGAGAAATAAAATGCCAGATATAAACTTGAATGTGTCTTATTTTTATATTTCATCAAACTAACATCAATTCATTTGAATTTGTCATACCTGAAGAGGGGCTAAAAGGTTAAAGGGATGCAGACCTCAATGAGATTTGAGACAGAAGCTGGACTTTTCTTCATGACAATAGCCAGACTAACAAATTATGTATGTTTTATATAGGCAACTGTTGTAACTAAGGTTTACTGGGGTGATCCAAGGGAAAAAATCTGTGATGCAATTGAAGATCTTAAGGTGGACTGCTTAGTCATGGGCAGCAGAGGCCTCGTACTCATCAAAAGGTATTCTCTCTCTGTGTGATCACCTAAGTCACTTTGGTATCGTCTTCTTCTGATGGTTTGGCTTTCATTTTCTGCAGAGTTTTACTTGGGAGCGTGAGCAATTATGTTGTGTCCAATGCATCTTGCCCAATGACAGTAGTCAAAGGGACATATAAACCATAAAGGAATGGATGGATTCAGGGTTTATTGACATATAAACCAACCATAATGGAATGGATTTAGGGTTTATTGTTATTGCTGATGCTTTTATTCAATTGGAGTAGCATGGGTGGATTCAGGGTTTATTGTTCTTGTTGATGCTTTATTCAATTGTAGTATTGTTATTGTTTATTTATTCAGTTGGAATAATGTGGAGGTTTTACTGATTGTTCACTGTGCTATAGCTCTGGTTTAACTGCTAAAGGTAGCCTGGTATGGCAGTATGTATAGTTGGCTGGGTTGTGATCATGGTGTATCATGCCTTCTAATATCTATGAGAATTTTGATGTTATTTGCTTTATGTCCAGTGAAGCAGTTGTGAATGTTTTATTTAAATTTTCATACTTTGGAATGTTTTATTTATGAATTAAAATTTTATGTGGATTATGAAAGGATTCATGACTGACTTGATAAAAGGTCAAAAATGAAATTTGATTCAGATGGTATTTGGTATTTGGTTTTACTTATGCCCAGGGGGAGATGTACTCCAGTCAATATATCAAAAAGGGAATAATGGAAATATATAATATATATATGGTTTATAGAATTAAAATTTATATTTTATTTAAAAGAATTTTACTTATGAAGAAAAGTTTTGGAGATTTAAATTGTTAAATAAATAATTTAAATAAATTAAATTTAATGATTTTATTATGAATTTCTCTGAGTGGACTTAATGGTTAATGGTTAAGAGTATGTATTTCTTCTCAAAAGGTCACGTGTTCAAAACCAGAGGGGCAGAGTGAGCATGTATGTTTTGGTAGACTTAGCAGTCAAATCGTTGCGCCTGGTTCTAGAATTGATGTTTTGGTAGACTTAGACTTAGCAGTAAAATTGTTGCGCCCAGTTCTAGAATCAATGTTTTGGTAGACTTAGCATGGTAGACTTAGTAGTTAAATTGCTGCACCCGGTTCTAGGATCGGACTTAGCAGTCAAATCGCTGTGCCCGGTTCTAGAATCGGGAACGACCCCTTGTTCTGTGGCCAAATTTGAAAGAGTAATAAGTTGGTTCAATTCCCAGTTCTAGAATCGGGAACGACCACTTGTCTTGTGGCCACATTTGAAAGAGTACTAAGTTGGTTTAATTCCCGGTCAAGTGATATATTAAACTTGATAAAAATGTAAGGAGTTGTCTTTATCACGACTTTTTGGACTTTCCGGTGCTGGAATCTGGTGGAAAAATTTGAGGTGAAATCTTGATTTGTGTTATTTAAGCTAGTTTTTTCACTGTATATATGAATTCAGTACGCTGGAAAACCCCTTGGGAACTTCGATTGCACAGGATTACCATCAAACTTGTGATTTCAATTCCAAAATATAATCTAACTAAACTATATATATTGAAATTATGTAATTGAAAAAACTTATGAAATTAGAATCAGTGACAACCACTTGTCCTGTGGCCAAGTTTTAAAGAGTACTAGGTTGAGAAGAGCCCGTTTGTCGTTTTCATTGTTGAATTTACTATGGCACCATAGCCCACATTTGGATTAGAATAAATATGTTGGCACCGTTTGTCCGTCCTATTTCATGTTCATCAATATACTGGGGAATGGAGTAATAAATGTGACCCATAAATGTGTTTTTGGGGATATAATTTCTTTTATTTTATTTTTAGCCCTTTGTCATCTTTGCTTTTTATCAATGAATTTCTTTGTAACATGCTAAGAGGATAAGGCCAAAAAAAACATCACTTCAATATTTTTTTATTAAAAATATTGAAATATCACATTTGGTTATAGATGATAATGTGTATATTTTATTTTTAGAATGCTAAGATAGAGCATGAGCGTCATTTTATATTATTAAAAATATTGAAATGTCACATTTGGTTATAAATGATAATGTGTATATTTTATTTTTAGAAAGCTAAGATAGAGCATGAGGGTCATTTTATATTTTTGAGTTCTTAATGGTGTACTATATACTCAATGATAATGTGTATATGTAATTTAAAGTGAATTTCTAAATGATTATTATTGATTATATTGTAGTGTATTAGTTTAAAATTTAAAAATAAAATAGGTGTAGAAGTTTATTTTATATAATCAATGATAACTGATATATTTAATTTAGAGTGAATTTCTAAATGATTATTATTGATTATATGGTATCGTATTAATTTAAAATAAAATAAATGTAGGAATTTAATTTTTTTAATATTTTTGTTAAAATATTATATTTTGTTGGAAATATTGATATATATTTTAATTTAAAAATGAGTTGTGAAAATATTATTATTTATTATATTGTGTGTTTTTTTTAATTAAATAAATTTTTTATTAATTATAATAGAGTTTATATTTTTTTTAATGAAATAAGTTTAAAATACTACATAAAAGAATATTTGTAGTTATTAACTTTATTAAAATAAAATAGATAATTAAATAATTTTAAAAAATTTAAATATAAAAACATAAAATAAAAGAGGTTTATCATAATATATATTGGGAAAGATGTACATCATAAAAAATAATAAAAAGGTATAACTTTATTTTGATGAAAAGAGTTGAAGTTATTTGGTATATTTTTCCATTAATCATTTATTAATAGAGAACGATTTTCATCATTGCATTTTTAAAGAACATATCATTAGCTTAGTGTTAATGCATTTAAAAGATCGTATTACAATTCTGTGAAATTTCCTTTATGTTTTCCCCTTCTTTGTTTTGGTTTCAATTTCCAGTTTTTAAAGTTGAAATGAGCTCTAGCCTACAATGCTATGTATTCATAAACACGTTTATTTACAATAAGACCTTTATCTTTGACAAAGCTTTTTATAAATTAATAGATTGCTAACATTTGTTATCTATAATTTTCACAACAAAATCTGTGAGCATTCAAGTTGTCTGTAAATTTCAGATATCAGCGAGAAGAAGCAAGAATTGAAGCTTTGGTAAATCTTAAGACTTCCAAAGCTGAAGCTGCAACCAAAAATCTGAAGGTATAGGGAGTGTGCCTATAAATATTGGTACACATTTAAGAATATTTCCATAATTCTGGTTGTTTACAACATTTAGAAAAAGTGAATAGAGATGTTGATATTTAGGTCATTGACGTAATTCACACACTACATGGATAATGGATTTCCGCACTTTATGCCTTACGGCGTTTCCTTTGCAACATTTGGTGCAAATGCTAGTTTTAGAAATTTTTAACTTAGAGATCAGATGTAATTTATTGATAGATTCATTTTGGTTTTGACTTTCAAATTAATTTTAGAAATTTTTAACTTAGAGATCAAATGATCATATGAATGTAATTTATTGATAGACTGATTTTGGTTTTGACTTTCAAATTAATTTTAGAAACTTTTAACTTAGAGATCAAATGATAAATTATGGCAAACAAATACATTTACTATAATTCCAAATCTAAAAAATATTAAATAGAAGACTATCCTTCACAAAAATAAGGATTTGGTTTTGACTTTCAAATTAATTTTAGAAATTTTTAACTTAGAGATCAAATTATTATATAAATGTAATTGATTGATAGGCTAATTTTGGTTTTGACTTTCAAATTAATTTTAGAATTTTTTAACTTAGAGATCAAATGATAAATTATGGCAAACAACTACATTCACTATAATTCCAAATCTAAAAAATATTAAATAGAAGACTATCCTTCAAAAAAATAAGGATTTGATTTTGACTTTCAAATTAATTTTAGAAATTTTTAAATTAGAGATCAGATGACAAATTCTGGAGAACAACTACATTCACTATAATTTCAAATCTAAAAAATATTAAATAGAAGACTATCTTTCACAAAAATAAGGATTTGGTTTGGACTTTCAAATTAATTTTAGAAATTTTTAACTTAGAGATCAAATGATAAATTCTGGCAAACAACTGCATTCACTATAATTTCATATCTAAAAAATATTAAATAGAAGACTATCTTTTACAAAAACAAGCACGAGTAAATAAAAAATAACTCTACATGACTTTGAAATTAATTTTAGAAATTTTTAACTTCGAGATCAAATGATTATATTCACTATAATTTCAAATCTAAAAAATATTAAATAGAGGACTATCCTTTTCTTCTTCTTCTTTTTTTTTTTTTTTTTTTTTGAATCTACTCCTATATTGATACAAAAATATGATTACAAAGAGGCAGATGCCTCGAGAGTTCTAGCCCAAGAGATGGCATTCTTACAAAAGACGCTTGATGTACTAACTAGAGGACCTTCATAGTGACTTACTTCAAGACTTGAAGTTTCTGAAAACATTCAACTCAGTGCCATGACAATGACCAAAATCTGACCCAAACATTGACCCATAAACTGACCAGTAAACAGCAAGGCTGTAAACAGAGACTGACATACAAAGAGAATGTCGCCCACACAGGGGAAACCGACAAGTAAAAGTTGAAAGAGACTTGAATCTGGGAGCTTAAAAACATGAAAAACTATGTATCCAGAGGGGATTGAGCGTCTTCCTTCAGCAACTGACCAAAACCAAAAGGCGCGGACCTGTTCATTCTTCATGCGAAATTGTTGGTTGTTCTTCAACAATGCAGCACCCGAATTGGTCTGGGTCTTCAAACTCAGAGGGATGGCCCTCTATGCCTGAAGGACCATCTCCTGCTGGTGCACTAGGGCCGGCGTGTGCAGTCGAATTTAGAATTGTCGAGCAACTTGTGTCTTTGCACTGAGAAACGTTCTGGTCTGCCATTCGAGGTTCTAGAGGAGCCCTAGGACTTACCTCCCCCAAACCCACAACATCCTCGCACATCTCGATGGTGACTGACACGATGAAGGATGAATTTCCTAGAGTACAGGGGAAGCGGAAGTGAGCTGTGTGCGAATGTGAGTGGTGAGAGCAAACTTCTGTTAAGACTTGCCCTCTTCCCCTGCCCCTGCCACTTCTAGTTGCATGATATCTGTTACAGCAGAACACCGAAGCCTCAGACGAGGGGTCTGAGGTTGTGGAGGAAGGCTGGTGGGCAACACGGCCTCGAGTGCTGCCTCGTCTGCAACCCATCCTGGTGCACTCTCTGGGCATTTTAAAGTGAGCAGAACAAACAACCGATGAGGGAATGGTGAGGTGGCTGCAAAGGACGGTGCAAACTAGATGAATAGGAGCCTGAGCGCACTGATAACTGTCAGCACCTTGAGCCAGAGCCCGACAGTGCCCTGTTCTATTTTGAGAGCGAGGAGCTGCCACCTTGCTGAACCTGAACGAGCGTGGAGGGGAAACAAGAATGAAGGCCAAGCCGAGCGCCATTGCAAATAAATCAAAATCAAGGGAGGGCAGTGTTAATGATGCATTTATGAAGTTTGTGTGTAACCATAACTCATTCCTCCTGCAAATCCATCTGGCGGCAGTGAGCGGCCACGCGCCCACCCTCCACGCCACCTTCGTACCACTATCTGGACTACTCACCCGCATCCAGGAGAGAAAAATCCTGTTGCACCAAAGAAGTGCACTCTTGTTTGAGTTGTGCATCATCTGAGTCACATAGAGGACTTGAGAAGAATAGGAGCTGTTGATTGACCCCCTGATTGGCCAATCTATCTCCTACCCTGTTGGCAGTACACCTTATATGCTTGAAGGTAATGCTCCGGGAAGTCCTGAGCCATTCTTCAATTTGTTCCAGTCTACTGAGAAGCCTCCAGCTTGAGGTGATCTTTGTTGCTGAGGTGCCTGATTGAATCCTTGTGGCTACTATTATTAAAATTTGAGAATCCCCTTCTACCTCAAGTGGGAAAAAGTTTTTCTTTTCTGCTATGCAAATTCCTTGCCATAATCCTTCCAATTTTGTAGCATTGTTGGTATCTTTGCCAATTGATCCATGATATATATGCAATGCTGAGCCCATTTTGTTTTTGAAGACACCACCATAACCAGCCAGCCCAGGATTGCCCTTGGCTGCCCCATCAAAGTTCAATTCGTAAGAGTTGGATGCAAGAGGAGACCAATTGAGGGGAGAGGTGGTACTGATTGGGGGTCTAGACTTGGCTTGAGCAAAAAATGTGAGGTCCAAGTTTCAATCTTTCAGAATGAGGCGTTCCTGAGGAGAGTCTGGCAGGTCCGAGTCTTGCCAATGTCTTAGAGCAAGAGTTTCTTGCAGATTTTGTTTAAGAAGAAGCCACAGGGTGTCAATTGGCCTGTTGATATTGTTGAAGATTCTATTATTTCTCTCCTTTCATAAAATCCAATAGACAAAGCCCAGGAGGAGATTCCACAAAGAATTGAGAAGAAGGCTTTGGAAAGAATGCTTTGGCTAGTTTCTGATGGTGTCTGTAATATCTCCCAAACGTATACCCGATCTTTTGTTGCATTGAGCAGTTCTCTCCCATAATTGTGATGCTAGAGGACAAGTATCCAAGAGATGCAGGATGGTTTCTGAGTTAAGATTACAGTTGGGGCATCTAGAGGGTCCAATAAATCCTCGCTTTTGCAAATTGTCCCAAGTGAGGATTCGCCGCTTGCTCAGAAGCCATAGAAAAGTGGAAACCTTAGGCCAGATTCCTGGTTGCCATACCTGATCCCAAAGTTGATCCCTGGCTGTCTGCATGGGTTGATAACGAAGTTGGTATGCTTCCTTGGTAGTGAACATTCCTTTTGGCATGTGTCCCCATCGCAGTTTGTCCTTTTGATCTGAGTATTTAATTTTCCTGAGTTTTAGCTCCTGATCGATCTCTTCATAGGTTTCCCCTTGCCAATTTGCCTGCCAGGTGCTGGCTGATTTCCAGAGTTGAAAGTCTTGGGGGGGTTGTTGCTGCTAGAACTGATGAACATGGATTAGATCAACTTGCTGCATGGAAGCTTGCTAGATGGGCTTGTGGAAGAGTGAGGCTAGTTTTGGGAGTTGTTGCCATGAATCCTCCCAAAATCTAGTTGTAGTGCCCGAATGGAATTCCCAAAAACTGTGCTCTTGAATAAAGGCATTGTGTAGCTTGGCAGCATTCCAAATCAATGAGCCAGGAGTTGTTGTGATGATTCTTATGTGGTCGTCCCATTGACTACCGGGCACATATTTTGCTTGCCATAGCCGTGCCCAAGGTATATGTGGTTTGGAAATCTAATTCCACCAGATGCGGGCTCCCATTGTGTTGTTGCTTTGAAGGGGATCCCTCAAGCCTAGCCCATCAGCTGATCTTGGTTGACAAACCTCATTCCATTTGACAAGAGCCCATTTCCTGTTGAGACCTGAGGATCCCCAAAGAAAGTTTCTTTGAAGATTGCGGATGTTCTTAAGAACCCATTTGGGCATTGCCAATATAGAAAAAAGATAGAGAGGCATAGCCTGGAGAATGGATTTGATAAGGATGAGTCTGCTAGTAATGTTGAGTGATTGGAAGGTCCAAGAAGAGAGTCTAGATTCCAGTTTGTCGAGGAGGGTTCTCCAGGAGGCATTTTTTATAGCTGAGTCCAACAAAGGAGCTCCCAAATATTTCGAGGGAAGCACGGCTATAGGGAAGCCCAAAATCTTGGCAATGTTCCTCTGAGTAATGGAAGGGGTGTGGAAGAAGAAGAGCTGAGATTTGGAGGCATTGATGGAGGTTCCAGAGGCTTCAGAGAAGAGATTGAGCAAGGATTTGAAGGTGGAAGCCTCTTGAGCTGACGGGTGGCCGAAAAGCATAGTATCGTCTACAAACTGTTGGTGGGATATGGGGTGAAGACCATGAAGAGAAATGCCCTTTAGGGTGTGTGAGGAGATGGCAGAATGAAGCAGGCGACTGAGACCTTTGGCCATGAGAACAAAGAGGAAAGGGGAAAGAGGATCCCCTTGACGGATATCGCGGGATGGATGAAAGGGCACAGAGGGTGAGCCATTAAGCAGGATAGAAAAATTGGGAGAAGAGATGAGATTCATGATCCACCTTATCCAAGTAGCACTAAAGCCAAATGCTAATAACATCTAATGGATATAATTCCAGCTAAGTTTATCAAAAGCTTTGGAAAGATCTAGCTTTAGAATCATACCTGGCTTTTTTAGAAGCTTGATAGCGTGGATCACTTCATTTGAGAGAATAATGCCGTCCATTATCTGTCACCCTTCTACGTATCCGGTCTGCTCTGGCGAGATGAGAAAAGGGAGAAGAGGTTTGAGCCTATTCGCCAAGACTTTGGATATGAGCTTGTAAATGACGTTGCACAATGCAATTGGCCTGTATTTGTCGGGCGTGTTGGGTTCATCCCCTTTGGGAATTAGCGCTATGAAGGTAGCATTTAGGGAAGGGAGGATCCAGTGCATGGATCTAGATTCCTCCACTATTTCCCATACCTCTGTGTTGATGAGCTCCCAAAACTCATGAAAGAAGTTGGCTGTGAAGCCATCAGGACCAGGCGCCTTGCCATCCTTAAGTTGGGCCATAGCATCTTCCACTTCCTGCATTGAGATGGGCTGGAGCAGCATATTGTTGTGGTCCTCCGTTATGATTTTAGGAATGTGTCACGTGATTGATCGAATAGCTTGCTCCCTACTCCCCAGTTGCTCCCGAAGAATTTCCTGAAAGTACTCTTTAAATTCCTATTCCATTTCTTCATGCACTTCTAATCTCTCCCCTTGACGGTTATTAATGAAGGCGATATTATTGTGCATTCTCCTTTGGATAGTAGATTTGTGAAAAAAATTTGTATTTTTCTCCCCTTCCTTAAGCCAACGGATTCTGGATTTTTGTCGCCACAGGATTTCTTCTTGCTACCTTCGTGCTTCAATTTTGGTCAAGAGGGTCTGCTCCTGTTGCGCATGATCTGCTGTTCTTCCCTCCAAGATGATACTCTGTTGAAGTGAGCACATTTGCTGCTCCAGCTTTTTTCGATGTTCAAAGATATTACCAAACTGAGTTCGATTCCATGATTTGAGAACTTGTTTGAGGTTTTTTAATTTTTGTTGGAACTGGAACATCTTGGCTCCTTCAGGGGGGATAAAGGATTTCCAAGCCTCATTGACTACTGCTTTGAAATTGGGATGAGAGAACCAAAAGGCTTCAAAGTGAAAAGGTTTGTTGCACTTTGTACCTGGACGCGTCCATTGTAGCATAATGGGCCAATGATCAGAGCCCACTTGAGGCATGATGGAAGCATGAAAATCCCCACCCAGGTGTATGGCATTATCCGATATAAGGAAACGGTCCAACCTGGAAGCAATATGCTGAGGTCCCCTCCTTTTATTGGTCTAGGTATATATACCATTTGAAGTCTGAAGGTCCATTAACTGATTGTTGTGGATGAAGTCTTTGAAGCCAATGTTGTCACCTTCTAGCTTTGATCTACCACCTGATTTTTCCTCCAATGCCGTTATAATATTGAAGTCACCACATCCAATCCAAAGGGGAAACTGCCTGTTTGAATTGAGAGCTGTGAGTGTGTCCAGTAGGTCCAGCTTTTGTTGTAAATTTTGTGGAAAATATATATTGGAGAGATGGCCGTGGATGTTGGTCCCGATGAGATGAAAGGTTGTTTGACTGAAGAAATGAGAGGCATGAAAGTTTTGAAGGGAGAGTACCTGCGGGTTCCACAAGATTTCCAGCCCTTGTGAAGCACCTGAAGCGTCCACTGAGACTGGGCGGCATCCTAACCAGACCTTATTTAGAATCCTTTCTAGTACAATTTTGTTACTTTTGTCTCTTGAAGAAAGACTAATGTAGGCTTTTCTTGCTGGATCAAATTTTTTAACATTTTGTGTTTTGTGAGGCTATTAAGCCCTCTCGCATTCCATGAAATGAGCTTCATGAGGAACAGTGGGGAAGATCTTTGTAGAACTTGCTCAGCTTGGGGAATCTACCAGATTCCACCAGCATTTCTCCGATGATAATGGTCCTTTGCAGATCCATTTTGCGCCCTCGTTTCTTTCAAGATTTTCTTTCCATCCCATGGACTGTCGGCTTGAATACCTAGACATTTGTTATGTTGAGCTTTGGTTAGAACTCCTTCTAGCCTTTCAATTTCCCAGAGGGGTATTGTGTTAAATTCTTTCTGTTTGCATGCTGTTTCCAATTTAAGAATGTCCAGACCTTCTAGATCTACGCTCTCTAGATCCTCATCCATGTGTATCAGAGTGTTCTGTTCTTCCTCAATTGTCTTTTGGCGAATGCTGAGGGCTAGAGCTACATCTAGCTCCATAGAAGATAACTGCAGGGCGATCTCTAGAACAATTTTCTCAAAAGAGGTAGAGGCAGGAAGGCTAGTGAGAGTGGAGGTTGAGATTGGAAGTGAAGATTTTAGAATCTGGGGGGTTGAGGAGGGAGAGGGATCTGCAGGTGGGGCTACATGTTGATCCTCTGTAGTGTCTTGAGAGGTAAGAATATCAAATCTATTCTGGGTGTCAGGTTTTTTGGAGCTTTCTGGGGCTACGGGTGTTTTCTTAGCATGCCGTCTGCAATTAGGGACCTTAGTGAATCCTTCTGAGTCTTTGCTGGTGTCATTAACTAGGGCTTTGGGCTGAAGATTCAGAGGGCAGTCCCTGAAAAGATGGCCATGTTCATGGCATTTTCTGCAACGAAAAGGAATATGCTCGTAGTCTATTGTTTGGATCCATTCAAAATCGTCATGAAATAGACTTACCGAGTCCGCGAGTGCTTTGGTCAGATGCATTTGAACACAGATCCTGGCGTATGAGGTGTATCTTTGAGTTTTGGTTTCCTTAGCAACTTTGATGAAAACCCCCAGGCTGTTGCCTATGTCTGCTAAGGTCTCCTCATTCCAGTATTCTAAAGGAAGAGAATACATGCATATCCATACTGGAGCCCAACTGAAGTCTTCTTTATCTGGGTTGAACCTTTCTCTCCATTCTTGAAGGTACAAGCCTGAAGAGTTAAAGAAATACGGGCCTCCCTCGAATATACGAGATTTGTCCTCCAAACAGTTGAAAGTTGTAGTAAAGAAGCCTTTGGGACCAAGCTGCAGAGTGACTTGTCCTTTAGGCTTCCATTTGGAAGCTATCCAACCATGCAAGGCCTTTTCAGTTGGCCAGAATCTGAGGAACTTGCCTATGAGTGCATGATCCCTCATATATTGGATTTGGCTATTGATTCTTTGACTGGGGAGATCTACTTTGATTCTTTCTGCAGTTTTCGGGATGCATGTTGCAGAAGACGCCTTTGGCTGTGACGTTGAGGTCTTTTGGTTCATGCCTTTATCATTAGCTGTCACATAACGTGCCGCTGAGTCCCCAACGTCATCGATTGTAGGTTTTGTGCGCTGATCTTTCCCTGGGAGAGTGCCTGGATTGAACAGAGGGTCTGAGTGATTTGTTTTGTCATAGGAGGTACCGATGGGTGGAGGGGGGGATGAGCCCACCTCTCCCAAGGGCAAATCCATGGTAAAGAACTCAACGGGAGTGTTGTAGCAGGATCACCTAAAGCTGAAAGGAGACAGGGAATACGGTTAACGCTCAAGGTCCAGCACGAGTCGCATTGCAGAGCCGTCTCTCTATCGTCATTTTTTAATAGAAGACTATCCTTCACAAAAACAAGGATGAGTAAATAAAAAATAATTCTACATGACTTTCAAATTAATTTTAGAAAATTTTAACTTAGAGATCAAATGATCATATTAATGTAATCGATTTATAGGGTAATTTTGGTTTTGATTTTCAAATTAATTTTAAGATTTTTTAACTTAGAGATTTTTCGTTTTGATTTTTAAATTAATTTTCAGATTTTTTAAGTTAGAGATCAAACAACTACATTCACTATAATTTCAAATCTAAAAAATATTAAATAGAAGACTATCCTTCACAAATACAAGGACGAGTAAATAAAAAATAACTCTACATGACTTTCAAATTAATTTTAGCAATTTTTAACTTAGAGATCAAATGATCATATCAATGTAATCAATTGATAGGATAATTTTGGTTTTGAAATTCAAATAATTTTGTTTTTGATTTTCAAAGGGTAATTTTGGTTTTTATTTTCAAATTAATTTTAAGATTTTTTAACTTAGAGATCAAATGATAAATTCTGGCAAACAACTACATTCACTATAATTTCAAATCTAAAAAATATTCAATAGAAGACTATCCTTCACAAAAATAAGGATGAGTAAATAAAAAATAGCCCTACATTATAGTCCAAAATTATAAATTAATCATTTTTATATAATTTTTTGGATTAATGGTAAGATTATCCTTCAGGTTTATATAATTTAATAGGAAATAAAAAAAATATAATTTATTTAAATCACGTTTTAGTTTCTCAATTTAAATTTTAGTTATATAATATTTAATGAAATTATGAGTTTCTATTATTCAAAATATATTCAATATATTGAAAAATATTAAAATATTTGTATTATACAGATTTAGAATTCCAATAAATTTCCATATAATTTAATAAGAAAAAAAAGATATAATTTAATTAAATTATGGTTTAGTTTTTCAATCTAAATTTTAGTTATATAATATTTAATAAAATAATAAGTTTCTATTATTTAAAATATATTCAATATAATGAAAAATCTTAAAATATTTGTATTATACAAATTTAGAATTCCAATAAATATCTATAGACATTTGAATAAAAATATAATCCCAACAAAATTAAATTTTTATTAAACATTTGAAATGTTTTTAATAACTTAAATAAATTAAATACCCTAAAAAATTAAATAGATGCCCTAATTCAAATTTATAACCCTAACCAATATACTCACTTTTAAATAAAATTAGGTAGAAATACTCACAAATAAAATTACTTAGAAATATAACCAGGTAAAATATGCAAGACCAGGATCAGAATTAGTATACATAAGAACCATCTGTGTGACGACCTGTGGTTATGCGATGACCGGGCGCGCGCATCCAACATCACAAAATAAACGAAGGCAAGAAAACGACCATCGTTTATAGGCAGCCAAGGGCGCACATGAGTGGTGGCAGGCCGACTCGTTGTAGGGGCGTCGACTAACTTGAAACGATGGCGATTTTGGAGGTCGGCCGAGAGGAGGTTACCCACGGTAGAATGGGTATAAGCTCGTGTGGTTGATCACTCATTTGGACATCAACGAACTTTGCACAAGTTGGAGGTGCGCACAAGAGGTAGTGCGAAGGTCACACTTGAACCGCAGGTCGCATGGTTGATGCGCCCGCCGAGTTGGGCAGAGAAGTATCGTGCAGCGCGGGTCAAAGTGCGGGTGGAGGGCGTAGTAGGGCACCCACCTGCCGGTTGGGTAGCACGACATTTGATTGTAACGGGCGTGGGTGTGCACGGGTGTGCCCGCTCGTTGGTAAGTTGTGTTGTGTGTAGTGTGGGTCGTGCACGAGCGCGCCCACCCGGTTATAATACTTGGTGTATTTTGTATTGTTGGGTAAGGCGAGGTGTGACCACTGTGCGCTCTTGCACGGGCGGGCACCCGCCTTGGTTATGAACGCCGGTGGAGCGTCGCTCCCGGCCATTGTACAAAACTCTCTTACATAATAAAAAGATTATCTTGCATATGGTTGTGTTATTGCTGTTGTTCTATCATGTTATTTTATAATGGTTTCCGCACATTATGAAGTTATTCATGGTTAATATGAATGTTTAAAGGCATAGTTCGTAAGGTAAGTCAATAATGGAAAATGTTGGTTACTTAAGCGGTGCCGCACCCAGCCAATTTAAGGAAAAAAGAATTGGGGGTGTGACAGGTGGTATCAAAGCTGATTCAGGGTTGATGAAGCTTGATAGAGCAGGGTTGCTCATGACAGGTGAAGCTGATTCAGGGTGGAAGAAGCTTGATGAACAAGGAAACGTTATGGAGAAATCGTGGATGAACAGTCTGGGTTTCATGGACTTGATGGTTCATAGCAAGAACATTCAAGCTCTGGTGGACACAGGGGCCACTCATAACTTCATGACGACACGGTTGGCAAAAGAGGTTGGACTAATGATCTTCCCATCGAATGTGGAAGTCAAGGCAGTGAACTCTAGAGCTAAAGTGGCGGGTTTGGTACACGAAGTACCTGTGCAGATAAAAGACTGGAAGGGTCAGTTGGACTTCACAGTGATGGAGATGAACGACTTTGATATGATACTCGAACATGATTTCTTAAAGGGCAACAAGGCTATTGCTGTCCCCTTCTGTGATGAGGTGGTGCTGGTTGGACAGACACAAACTTGGACTTTGCCCACTCATAGGCAAAGGAGGGAAGTCAAGGTGCAACATGTTTCGGCACTGAGTTTGGAGAAGGATATGAAGGAATCAGATATGGAGACATATGCAGTGATGTTCAAGGATGTCGAAGGTGATGGACTGGGGACGCCTTTTCCAACCGAGATTTCCGAGGTGCTGACCAAATATGCAGATTTGATGCCTGATGAGCTACCAAAGAAGCTTCCACCAAGGCATGCAATGGACCATAGCATTGAGCTTGAGCCAGGAAAGCAACCCTCGGCTAAAGCACCTTATCGATTGTCAGGACCTGAGTTGGAGGAGTTGAAACGACAGTTAAAGGAGTTAACTGATGCAGGTTTCATTAGACCTTCAAGGTCCCCTTATGGAGCTCCGGTATTGTTCCAGCGGAAGAAGGATTCGAATGAGCTACGGATGTGCTGTGATTACCGTGCATTGAACAAGCAGACGGTAAGGAACAGGTATCCTTTGCCATTGGCTGCTGATTGCTTTGACAAGCTTGCGAAAGCCCAAGTGTTTTCCAAGCTGGACTTGAGGCATGGGTATTATCAGGTGCGGATAGCTGAAGGAGATGAGAAGAAGACCGTGATAGTAACAAGGTATGGTAGCTTTGAGTTCCTTGTTATGCCATTCGGGTTGTGTAATGCTCCTGCTATGTTTTGCACTTTGATGAATGATGTCCTACGACCATACTTGGACTTGTTCGTAGTAGTATACTTGGACGATATAGTGGTGTTCAGTGACAACATGGAGGATCATAAGAAGCACTTGGCGATGGTGTTCGAGGCACTAAGGGCAAATCAATTGTTCTTGAAGAAGTCTAAGTGTGTGTTCGCTCAGACCGAGATTCCGTTCCTTGGGCATATTGTTGGTCAAGGGTACATACGGATGGAGCCGAGCAGAGTGAAGGCGATCGAGGACTGGGTTGAACCGAAGAATGTCCATGAGATGAGGGTGTTCTTGGGCATGACCAACTACCAACGGAAGTTTGTAGAGGGGTACTCCAAGGTGGCATCGGCATTGACAGACTTATTGAAGAAAGACAAGAGGTGGAGTTGGACGGATAAATGTCAAGAGGCATTTGATGACTTGAAGAAGAGGATGGTTACAGCACTGATACTAAAGTTTCCTGACTTCGAGAGACCGTTTGAGGTGCACGCTGATGCTTCGGATTTTGCCATAGGAGGGGTTCTTATGCAGGATGGGCATCCGGTGGCGTACGAGAGTTGGAAGTTGCAGGATAGAGAACGGAGGTATCCGGTCCATGAGAAGGAGATGACTGCCATCATCCACTGTCTTCATGTGTGGAGGCATTACCTGATTGGGAAGCTATTCGTTGTCAAGACTGACAACGTTGCAGCAAGTCATTTCGTATCACAACTGAAGCTTTCTGCGAAGCAAGCTCGTTGGCAGGACTTCTTGGCAGAATTCGACATGACTATCGAGTATAGACCAGGAAGGCACAATGCGGTCGTAGATTCCCTTGGCAGGAAGGTACAACTTGCAGCATTGGAGGGAGAAGACCGGGCAGCTAGGAGTAGGAGTCGAGTTCAGATGTCAGAAGAGATGCAGAATAAGATCAAGGAAAGTGTTGAAAACGATACTTTGGCGCAGAATATAGTGAAGCAGATAAAGGAGGGGAATACACGAAAGTTCTTTCTACGAGATGGGTTCTTGTTCTTTGGAAACCGACTCTATGTTCCAAAGTCATTTGGACTCAGGAGGCACCTTTTGAAGGAGTGCCACGACTCGCCATGGGCTGGCCACCCAGGGATGCGTCGTTCTTTGGCATTGTTGGAGAGAGGATTCTTTTGGGAGAAGATGCAGGAGGATGTAGAGGAGTATGTACATACGTGCATCATTTGTCAGCAGGACAAATCGGATACTCAGAGGCAAGGAGGACTGTTGCAGCCTTTACCGATTCCAGAGAGGCCATGGATGAGTGTCTCGATGGACTTCATCACTCAGTTGCCACAGGTTCAGGGGTATAATGGGATAATGGTCGTGGTTGATCGTTTTTCCAAGTATGCTGTCTTTGTTCCTACAAAGATACCTTGTGGAGCCGAGCGGACTGCGGAGTTGTTCTTTAAGAACATAGTGAAGTATTGGGGGATGCCATTGAGCATTGTGTCAGATAGAGATCTGCGTTTTACAGGTAGATTTTGGACCACATTATTCAAGCTAGTTGGGACAGAGTTGTTGATGAGTTAGAGTTACCATCCGTAGACAGATGGGCAGACCAAGAGGATCAATGCATTGCTGGAGGACTACTTGAGACATTATGTGACGGCTGATCAGAAGAATTGGCCTGAACTCTTGGATATTGCTCAGTTTAGCTACAATATTCAAAAGAGTTCTGCGACGGGGTATAGTCCATTTGAGTTGGTGAATGGGCAGATGCCAGTTGCACCACATACCGTAGTGATGGGAGGCTTCTTGAGGAGTCCTCATGCGAAGAAGTTCATGAAGGCTTGGGAGGAGACCTTGGAGTTAGCACGGTTGCGCTTGCACGATGCTACAAGGAGGATGAAAAAGTATGCTGATCGTGGGAGACGGGAGGCACACTTCAGTGTGGGAGATATGGTGTTTCTCAGGATTATCGGGGAGTAGTTTCAGCCAACCAAGGGGACTGCGAGCAAACTGATACGGAAGTATGAGGGACCATTTCGAGTGAAGAAGAGAGTGGGGGAAGTTGCTTATGAGCTAGAGCTTCCGCACCATATGCACATGAAGCATCCAGTTTTTCATGTGAGTCAGTTGAAGAGATGTAGACTTGATTCAGACCATCCAGAGAGAGGTTAACCGCCAAGAGGACCAGCCGGAATTGTGGACAAGCCAGGATTGTAGTTGGAGAAGATTATGAGCGTCAGAACTACAGGGATTGGTTGCCACATGAGAAGGGAATTTCTTATCAGATGGAAGAATGTACCGGAGGAAGAAAGTTGGGAATCGGAGGACTCACTTTGGAGATGGAAGGATAAGATCGAGAAGTACAACAGGAAGCTGTTGAGACGATCGGGATTGTCGAGGGTGACAATGATTTCCAGTGGGGGAGGATGTGACGACCTGCGGTTATGCGATGACCGGGCGTGCGCATCCAACATCACGAAATAAACTAAGGCAAGAAAACGACCATCGTTTATAGGCAGCCAAGGGCGCACATGAGTGGTGGCAGGCCGACTCTTATAGGGGCATCAGCTAACTTGAAACGATGGCGATTTTGGAGGTCGGCCGAGAGGAGGTTACCCACGGTAGAATGGGTATAAGCTCATGCAGTTGATCACTCATTTGGACATCAACGAACTTCGCACAAGTCCTTCGCACAAGTTGGAGGTGCGCACAAGAGGTAGTGCGAAGGTCGCACTTGAACCGCAGGTCGCATGGTTGATGTGCCCGCCGAGTCGGGCAAAGAAGTATCGTGCAGCGCGGGTCGAAGTGCAGGTGGAGGGCGTAGTAGGGCGCCCGCCCGCCGGTTGGGTAGCACGACATTTGATTGTAATGGGCGCGGGTGTGCACGGGTGCGCCCGCCCGTCGGCAAGTTGTGTTGTGTGTAGTGTGGGTCATGCACAGGCGCGCCCACCCGGTTATAATACTTGGTGTATTTTGTATTGTTGGGTAAGGCGAGGTGTGACTGCCGTGCGCTCTTGCACGGGCGGGCGCCCGCCTTGGTTATGAACGACGGTGGAGCGTCGCTCCTTGGTTATGAACGCCGGTGGAGCGTCGCTCCTTGCCATTGTACAAAACTCTCTTACATAATAAATTGATTTTCTTGCATATGGTTGTGTTATTGTTGTTGTTCTATCATGCTATTTTATAATGGTTTCCGCACATTATGAAGTTATTCATGGTTAATATGAATGTTTAAAGGCGTAGTTCGTAAAGTAAGTCAATAATGGAAAATGTTGGTTACTTAGACAGTGCCGCACCCGACCAATTTAAGGAAAAAAGAATTGGGAGGGTGACAATCTGGATAGCATAAATATACATAAGAACCATTTGGATAGCATAAGCGTCAATAACATATGCTTTTTCTCAACCGAGAATGCAATATCTTTTCATAAAAAGATATAATTCGTATAACTGTTTTTTTTCTTGATACTTAGGTATTCCACGATGATTGTAAACAAAAGCGCTTACCTCGGTGTTGTGAAGCGAGGAAGGTATAGCGTTTCTAATTGTTTTCTTTTGTATCCTGTATTTTGGTGACACTTCTCACAAAATAAATTTACAACCAAGCTAATTTGTGAGTGCAAAAAAGAAAAAGTCACCAAAGAGATGAGCTTCACAGGGATAAAAACAAATACTCTGTACACATCCAAGAAAATGGAACAAAGTTCAATCTGTTACTGGGCAGCAAAATATCAAAAGCATCATCCAGAGAGTCAACCTATTGCCAAAAAGTATGAAAGACACCTGCAAGTCTTAATGAAAGACAATGAACCATGCCAAGTCGATTTTTGAAATCATGACACACAACCGGATGTCGTCAAAATAACTTTTCCGTACGTTTTTTTTCCAAACTAAATCGTTACCCTGCTATCGTCATATCTACTTAATGCTTATATTCACAGTTTCGATACCCTGTCCCACTAACTTCACAGAAGGCCTGTATGGTGTAAAATCGAGCTATCAAAAAACAAATCAGAAATTGTGTAAAAAGCAATATTATCAAATTTTTGATGTGAAATATCTGTTGCTCATGCTATCTCTCAAAACATAACACTGGTTAGCGCTAAGAAGCCTGAAGAATCAAAATATAACACTGGTTAGCGCTAAGCAGCCTGAAGAACCAAGAACCGATCTGCAGAAAGGAAGCCACATTCATGTGGCTTGGAATCCTGTAGAATATTGAAGGGTTGCACGCTGGTTAGTTGTATTTTCACGATGCAGACAGAGGTCATCGACTAGACCGATGGTTACGATAATGATGCAGTAGGTTGGTTAACTGCATTCCAATCAGAGTTGATAAGGTTGGACATAAATGGTTAAGATCGTTACAAAACCGAACATATAAACCGTTGCACCTCATTCTTATCTATAACCTTCTCTGCCTTCCAACTACTTTCGTATGATCCGACGGTTTAACATTCTCTAATCGTCTAACAGGTTAATCCAAAGTCTCAGAATTATGACAGAAAAGCAAAGAGGAAAGTGCTTTTCAGAGGGAACGCCGGCGTAAATATCAACGTTGAAATATTTTAGAGTAAAATGAGTGACACTCAAATATTTTTGTTATTAATATATATTTTTTAAATTATACATTTCTTTTACTCTAACTTGTAATATCAATATTTCACATGTTATCTCCACACCTAGTAATGAAGGAATTACACAATTTCTTCTTATTAAATAGAATAAAGTAATTATAAACCAAACTAATATATATTCTTTCTCAATTATTTTATCTCTCAATATAAATTATTTGTGAATGGCGAATGTGAACTCCATATTGATTAATGATGAATTACACATCTCTCTTGTACTAAAATGTGGAAACACAAAATTAAAAAATTTATACTTACAATCGCTTTCATTTTATTTATCAATATCAATTCTATTATTAGATACCACTTGTCAATTTTTTCAAATAATATATTTACTAAAAAATAGAAAAATAAATTTTTAGTTATTTTATCTATATATAAAATTAGTGTTTTATTTATAGTTTAATATAAAAAAAATTATTATTATTTTTATATTTATTAATTTAAGTGTTATTTTATTATTTTTAGATCTAATATTTTATTTATGTTGTTGAGTTATAAACTACCAATTTAGTATATTAAAAAACAAAATATTTACTAATTTATAAAACTTAAAATGAAATAATCGAAAAAAGTTTAAAACTATTTAATTTTAAAATTATTTATGATTAATGAAGAGGTCATTTAATTTAATGTTCCAGATCCAAAATAAAATAATATATAATAAGAAGACATATAATATGATTTTTTTATTAAACATCATTGACACATTTCAGTATAACATAGACATCATAAAAAATAATAAAAAGTAAGCGTGAAATCTTATTTAAATATCAGTCACGCCTATTATCTTATTAATTTTCGTCGAAATTTAGGCGAAAAAAAAATAAAAATCTTTTGATCCGAAAAGAACGAAGTCGGCATTGATCTTTATATTAAAAAAATAACAAAAAAAAATTGATTCTTTAATAATAAAAAATAAAAACAAAATAACAAAATGACAGATTAAGAAAGCAGATTAAGAAAACCGCAGTACTGATATTTATATTAGAGGGAAAATAAATAGTATGAAACGGCCTAGAGCATCACTCGTTAATCAATTAAATAGTATAGCAGTCTTATATAATTAAAGAATAATCACTTGCATATCCTTGATGATTATTGTAAGCAATCATCAAGATGTAAACCAAAATATTTGCTACTAGTGTTATACAATCATAGAATATCAACAAATGAGATAGCGGTAAATATATTTAGTTTGTAAATTAAAACATTCGTTAGATGTGTTAACTAGTTTAGATATATTTAACTCTGGATATATTATGGTTCTAAAGAAATTTTTTATGAGTTAACATTAAATTTTAGATTTTAAAAAAATATTATTTTATGACATATTGACAAGCTTACACGTTACACTGGACTATAAAATACCTTATACCTTTCTCTACACAATTATAGAATAACAAATAAGATAACTGTAGTTAGGCTTTATACAGTTAACCAACTCCAACTTTAGAATAGCAAGCAGTTCAAATTTTTGCGTTCAATGAGCATACGTTCATGATTATAATTTTGAAAAAAATAAACCACAACCTCTGTTTATTTCTCTTCGTTAAAGTAAAAAAATATGAGGCTAGAATTACCTGCACTCTGTCTGAAGATTTATTTTACACGTAGTGTTCGTTTTGGAAAGGTGCTCTAAGATTCTCAAAATTTTTTATTTTACATATTTAACTGAAAACTAGATACCGATGTATGCAAGCTTACTCTAGCATCTTAGCTAAGCTAAGCTAATGGAGTTCTATGTATGCAAGCTTGCTCTAGCATCTTAGCTATAAGCTAAGCTAATGGAGTTCTATGTATGCAAGCTTGCTCTAGCATCTTAGCTATAAGCTAAGCTAATGGAGTTCCTGAGATTGCCAAATTCATTTCGTTGCAACATCCCAAAAATTATCACTTAACTGAAAGCTAGATACCAATATATGCAAACTTGCAGCTACAATCTTAGCTAATGGACTTCATGACTGGCCAAATTCATTTTTTTTTATCCCAAAAATTAATATTGATTGTCTTGTACTAGTCGCTGACTCCATAAACATGCCATGTAATATGATTCCTAC
Source organism: Pinus tabuliformis (assembly GCA_031772625.1). NCBI lineage: Eukaryota > Viridiplantae > Streptophyta > Pinopsida > Pinales > Pinaceae > Pinus > Pinus tabuliformis. The sequence continues at coordinate 1,576,751,759 of CM062804.1, forward strand.
ATTAACCTTTTCCATTTCCTGACGCAGAGCATGCTGGTTAATTGGCATGAGAAATGGCGTGTAAATAGCCATCATAATGCTCCCTTCATGTTCAATCCATACTACAGCATATACGTGAATAATTATGATGCACTTCATCTATTAGTATTCATTTCACATCATGCAATTTAAACTAATCTAAGTTAATGTTGCTGACTTTCCTTTCTCTTCTTTCCTTTTGCATAAACAAGCAGGCTGATGGTCGGTCCTTCTTTTTATTGAAGTTGTGCTTTTGTTCTGTTTTTGTTTCTAACTTCAACCATTGTATCCTCCGACATCCTTTTAGCCAGTTGCTGTTTCAGAATGGAATTTTCTGGACAATAACACTTTGAATTTCTTGGCTGTTTGTAGGAGGCAATAGGAGTAGTAGCCTTGTTTCTTTAAGTCGCACGATCAAAGTAGGGTCAACACCAATACTCATACAACACAGACCTGTCTTCGCTGCTCACAAGAGTGTTGAAGCAAGTATCTCATTTGTAAACTTAAAGAAACTCACTAAACAACTCTAACGTTAAATGCAAAGTTATATACAAAACAGCGAGCAAGTCAGTTATCAAGGCTTAGACCTTAGGGAACTGTACAGGATAAGCTGCATAAACACAAAAAGGCTGTGAGCTAGTCAGAATTTAAGCTAAAAAGCCTAAGATATTGTAGAGGATAAGAACAGTAAGAAAAACAAAGGAAATTGACTATAATATACATGAACAATTAAGTAAACAATATCCCTTTTAAAATATCAAACATATTATACACTTCCTTTAATTTTTACTGGATTAGGAATAAAACTTTATTACACAATAATTAAATATGATAAAAAAAAGTTAATTAGCCTTTTCATTAATGGAATTTTAATTGAACAAAATAAACACATTAGCTTTTGAAACTATGAGATTCTTAAAATATGTACTTAAATTGTTGCATATGTACTTGTTTATGAAAATAAGAAATCTTATTAATTAAATAAAACATGCAACTAAGTACAGATTAATAAGTTTCCCAAATCCAATTTTTATATGGGAATGGTCAGGTAAGAATTAAACGGTAAGATCCATTACAACAATTAAATGATAAGATCCACTACAACGAACTCTAAACTTGAATTTATATGCGAATGGTCCATTACATATGGTTATGAGTTACAGGTGAGTGCATTAACTGTTTTTGGTCTTGATACTTGGGCTTGGAAACTTTGGCGTGAATGCTTTTATAAGTGAAGCCTGCGGCCGCATGTCATTTCTTTTCTATTTATAGGCATTAGTCCCACATGTATAGGACATATGAATTATTTTTTGAATCATTTCCTTTCTATTTACAGTGATTAGTGCCACGTGTAGCATAAAAGAATCATCTATTGCATATAGTCATTCTAACAAGCCACCTCATTCGAATTCCCTGTATTGGAGGGACTTGGAGCTCCGACTAGGGTCACCGTTTGGTGCGGGGAAACATATGAAACTTTTGGTCACCGTTTGGTGTGGGGAAATATATGAAACTTTGTAGCGTAGGAACGAGTCAAGTTGCGAATGCGTGGAAATATATGAGCCTTTGTAGCGTAGGAATGAGCCTAGTAATGAATGTTTGTACTTTGAGGTATAACTTATCGATACACAGTATGGATAGGACCACACGCTGTTTTGTTTTGACGACATGATGTTTTCTTTTGTTTTGATACACACAGTGTGAACAGGGACCATGACGACATGATGTTTTCTTTTGTTTTGATACACACAGTGTGAACAGGGACCACATAATGTTTTTTTTTTGGTTAGATAGGGAATATATAATGTTTTGTTTTGTGGATAGTGTTTATATGAATTACATAATGTTTTGTTTTGTTTACAGAATACAGTTTGGATAGTGTCCATATGGACCACATAATGTTTTGTTGTTTTGTGGATAATGTCCACATGGGCCATATAATGTTTTGTTTTATTTACAGAATACAATTTGGATAGTGTCTACATGGACCATATAATGTTTTGTTTTGTTCATAGAATACACAGTTTGGATAATGTTTTGTTTTCTTTACAGAATACATAGTTTGGATAGTGTCCACATGGACTGCATAATGTTCCAGTTTGGATAGGACCACATGATGTTTTGTTTTGTTTTTTTATTTTGTGGATAGTGTCTATATGAACTACATAATTTTTGGTTATTTTTTGGATAGTGTCTACATGGATTACATAATGTTTTGTTTTGTTTACAGAAAACAGTTTGGATAGTGTCCACAGGGACCACATATTGTTTTGTTGTTTTGTGGATAATGTCCACATGGGCCACATAATGTTTTGTTTTCTTTACAAAATACAGTTTGGATAGTGTCTACATGGCCCACATACTGTTTTGTTTTGTTTATAGAATACACAGTTTGGATAATGTTTTGTTTTCTTTACAGAATACATAGTTTGGATAGTATCCACATGGACCACATAATGTTTTGTTTTGTTTACAGAATACATAGTTTGGATAGTGTGCACATGGAACACATAATGTTTTGTTTACATAATACATATATTATGTAAAGGATAATGTGCACATGGACCACATAAAGTTTTGTTTACAGATTGATACACACACAACTTCGATAGTGAGCACATGTGGTATTGTTCACATAAATTTTTGTTTACATATTGATACACACATAGTTTGGATAGTGTGCACATGTACCACATAAATTTTTGTTTACATAATACATATATATTGTTCAGATAAAGTTTTGTTTACAGATTGATACACACAGAGTTTGGATAGTCTACACATGTGGAATGTTTCGATAGTGTTCACATGTGGTTTGTTTGGATAATGTGCACATGAACCACATAAATTTTTGTTTATAGAATATGTATATATTGTTCACATAAAGTTTTGTTTACAAAATACATATATATTGTTTAGAGATATAGCTCAGTGTGTGCACATGGACCACATAAATTTTTGTTTACAGCATATATATATATATATATCTATCTATATATATATATATATATATATATATATATATATATATATATAGTTCAAACCTATAGTTGAGTGTGTGCACATGGACAACATAAATTTTTGTTTACAGAATACATATATATTGTTCCATATTCTAATCACCAAAACGATACACACACAATTTGGATAGTGTGCACATGGACCACATAAATTAGTATTTTCACAATACATATATATTGTTACATATTCTAATCACCAAGATGATACACACACAATTTGGATAGTGTGCACATGGATCACATAGAGTAGTTTTTTTAGAATACATATATCTAGTTCCATATTCTAATCACCAAGACTGAACATTTTTGACAATAAATAATGAATATAGAAAGATTGAGGGAATCTTGAAACTATGGAGTAGGACTGAACTTGGATTTTTCTTCTCTTAATTTCAGTGAAGACTCAAGATAAATCAATTCATACAGGTGATGAAGATGGAGTTGGAGATGGGAAGGGCAACACATCCAATGAATGAAAGAATTTGTTGAAAGTCCATGAGCATCAACATAGCCAATTTCCTTCCTGTATCCCTCACTTTGGATGTCATTCCTCTTTGATAAGTATCATCAACAATACTTTTGATGAAAGTATTTGGCACAATAAAACCCAATTTGAAAAATATTTGGAATACTTATATGGTATTCTCTAGCTTATGTTATATTGATATATTGACATTAATACCTTTTTAATGCACTTATTATATAGTAATAGTTACAAAGAAACAATGTAGAAGAGTGTGGAAGGAAGATACATGATTTAATTTTTAATTGGTTGGGTCTTGTAATAGTCATATCTTATTCTTAATATTGATAGGTGATGTGGTGCATCATCCTCTAATAGGTATAGTGATGACGATGGTGAGGAAGTCTATATCTACTAAAGGGATCTACCAAAGGGTTAGGTATAGTAACGATGATGGTAAAGAAGGCCATATCTACCAAATATCTCTTGATTCTAATCCCAATTTAGAGCATATCCATGGTGATCACTACTCCCTTGGGCCTACTTATGTCAATATGGTAACTTAAAGGTATTTATTCTAGTCAATTTATAATACTTCATGTAATTATCCCTCCTACCCCCTTAGATATTCTAGGTTGAATGAGAGGTGTCACTTTTAATTAAGCTAAACTCCATGATCTCATCATGAAACTGGGGTTACAAAACTCCTCCTCTACCAATGATAGAGGACATAAATTTAGAAAATACTATCATATTCATCTCAGTGAGAGCTTTCTAATGATATAAATTTTATCCCAATGTGATGCCAATATGAAAAATTAATCTTTTAATCCCTACCACATAGGCAAGAACCTACCACATCGAAGCCATATGGCATCCATGTATCATCCACATGACACCCTCATTACAACCCCACCTCACCTAGGTGCCTCCACATCACTTTGGATTCTAATGTGGCCTTACTTAATTCTACTTGGAACTTGTTGCATCACCTAGACCATGGGCCCCACGAGTCCATCCCTTAGTGTGTTATTTTATTATTTCAAGTTATAATTGGAGATAATAAATCCAAGGGGTCAAGAAGAAGTTGTCTTCATTATAAACCATTTCTTTCTCCATCTCCTAGGACACATATTTTCTCATCGTGTTGCTACACCATGATGTCAAGGCATACTAAGGCTTGTGGCAAACCAAGTGTTAGGCACTGCTAATTTCTACGTCAAATAATGGGCACATTCCTGTTTTGCAACTTTTTCGACTGCGTCATGATGCCCTCAATACACAAGACAAAAAAGGGCACAATCTGTGAGATTTTCTCTCTGGTGACGTGGGATTTGGTCACGTAAACCTCTGTGACGTGGCATCCCAATCCAAGTGGCATCGCAAACACCACCACCAATGTCATCTAGGTGCGATGCTATCATTCATGTCACTTGCTTCCACTACACCTTGTTGATGCCACACTAACATTAGGATGACATCACCCTACAGGATGGAATCCTCCAACAATGCCATGTCTCACCCAAAATTAGACCCTTTTGCCATTTAAAAAGACATTTTTTCTTGCCATGTGTTACACCATTACCATACCACATGAATAAATATGCAATGTCCCTTGTCCACATCTTCCATATTCCAATGTGGTGTCCATGTAGCTCTAACTAGCCTATGTGGCATATGTCACATCACTCCAAGTCATGGGTCTCACCAGGTTTTGAACCTCGATGCAAATGAATTTTTCCTATTATAAATGTTTTTGGTCAACTTGTGACCTTCTATGCCCCTAAATGCATTCCCACTCTAGAGAATATAAAATCCTTGTGCATTAGGACATACAAAGTCCTATCCCCCGAGACATACAATTCTCTCCCCTAAGACATACAAATTTCCATCTGCCAAGACATAAAATTCCCATCGCAACCTGCACCTCTCATCAAAAGCTCCAATCTGCGTTGAGTCTATAAACAATATTGAGCGTGGTTAGTAGTAGGAGAAGTTGTTAAGTGTCAATCAACCATGTGATTAATGGTAAATCATGAGGGTTATGTAATGTCCTCTACACTTTGTAAAATTATTTCTCATTTACAAATTAACAAGGCTTGTTCATTATTGACTAAAGAACTGTAACTTAGAGAAACTCGGGCTTGAATGCTTGAGGATTTCAACTATTGAACTAGGCCTTTCTCTAGTTCAAATGTTGCTTAAAGCACCATCTTCTTCTAATATCAGATCTAAACAACTTCTCTAGATCCCTTGATGTACCATCCATTATTTGAGTATTCGACCATAAATAGAAAAGAAAAGGAAATGATCAAGCATATATAACAAAAATCCCTGCTAGCTCTTAGCACGCCATATAAATTTTTTTAACAATGAGCCTCATTACTTATTATATAACAAAGACTCCTTGACTTTTATAACACCCAAGCCATGGAATTTGACACAACATGACCTCTTAGCTAGGTTTATTAGACCACCATACATAAACATTTAAATAGCTCTACAATTTAGGAGGCATATCAACATCTATAGGGACATACAAGTCCCTCACACCTTGAGAACAATTATACAACTATCTCAATGCAAATACACAAGAATACCTATTCCTTCATTAACACTGCATAACATATTAGATGAAACATGTTGAACAACCATGCATCTTTAGGTAATTAACTTTCTATCTTGTGCAATCCAAAAAAGGAACAAAGGTCCATGAGTTTCACATCACCATGAGAACATAGTAGTAGGAATTCATCATAGACATATAAAGACATTACCAGTTCTTTCAAAGTTGGATCCAATCCACTCAAGAACATATAAACTAGACTACTTAAGAGACAACCCACAAAAATGGTTATAATAGGTAGCTACCCAATCTCATAACCACAAAAAATGACTAAAAGTGCATAAAATAATAGGAGGATTATTGGTTGATTTCAGACCATCAAGAATAGAGACATCAAACCTCCTATAATGAATTAATAAGGTTATAACGACATAGATCAAGTAGCTAATATTCACCATGAATACACTAGATAGTTAGTCATCCATAACTATATAATAACATTAGAGGAAATTTCCCCATAAAACTGCCCATGAGATTTTCATGTAATTTCCATGTCATAATATGTAAACCAGTCAAAATATTTTAAATTTAAAAATAAGAACATGTAAATATTTTGGAGGGAAAAGGAGAAAATCTATTTTTTTTAATTATATTTTTAGTTGATCTCCTTATAGATTTGCTCAAATTTCAAGTGTAGACACTAGTGAAATGCATAATTAAATTCCACATCCAAAGAGTACCCATTATGCATGTTTTTTAGAAGACCCAAATTGATAAAAAAATGAAGATACATTAGAAAAAGTAGGTGAAACATACGTTTTTAATGTATCTTCAATTTTTATCAATTGGATCTTCTCAAAAGTATACATAATGGGTACTCGTTGGATGTGGAATTTAATTCCGCATCCAACAAGTGTATATACTTTAAATTTGAGTAAACCTATAAGGATAATAAAAAAATACAATTAAAAAAAATAGTTTTCTTCTTTTCCCTCCAAAATTCATCTATCTTGTTTTATTATTTTAATCATTATTTTATTATTATTCCTTATGAGGCCACTTTTAGGCTGAAATTTACTCTATTGATTAGATATTATTACTTTCATATTATAAAAATACTCATTAATCATCCATGATGTCATTATATAAAATAATATACACTTATTTAGTAAATTTTGAAATGGATTGCAACTCGATGAGGGAATTCAACTCTCAACACAATTATAGGCTAGTGACACTACAATATTTGTTGCAATTAACCAACCTCAATATGGATTTAAAGTTTGAGGATCTAGTTCTCAAGGTTATTCACACAATTAATCATTTAAACAAGTAGCCAAGTGGAGGAGTCCACTTTTTAGGTGGTTTATTAACTCCTCCCAAGCAGTAAATATAGTAGTGACTCACTCTAAATCTAAGGAAAATAATCAAAAAACCAAACCAAGATTTAGGAAAGTTTTTCTCATTCCTATTACTTGATCTTTACTCTAGAGGTTATTTTCTCAGCCCAAAGCAGGTACTAAGTGAATCAATATTTCCCTAAGCCTTATTAGTGAGATTAACACAAGTAGATAAACATGCTATCACCATAATACAAGGAGAAATGTTCCAATCTCACAATGAACACTCCCACTCCTATACCTAAGCTTCAATTTCCTCCACTCTTGTTTCTCAAGCAATGAACCCTATTTCCCTTCATGTCATGGGGAAAAATAAACAATTGTCAATCCTCTTTCCTCCTAATCACTCTACTAATAATGAGTATTATACCCCTCTTTCTTTCTATCGATAATCATTCAAATCTATCTTCTTTTCCCCCACTTTACTCTCCAACTTCTCCACATCTCTCTCTTATGTTTTGACTTCCTCAACACATCCCTTGAAATTAAACATATTATGGGCATGTCCTTTACGTTAGGCTTCCTATACACAACTTCAATGCCTACATCAAAAGACAGTTTAATTTTTTGGAAAGAGGGGTACGTAAATAAATGAATTGACTTAGGTTTGGGTTTAAAACTTGCACAATCTCTAAATGAATCTCCACTCTTCTAAGTTATCCATATATTCCATTTCCACGCTATTTTACATGAATTAGAATTCATAGTGTCATTTAAAAGAGGGGTATAAAATGGATTGATACAGACCTTACCCCCTTAGAGGAACACCATCCTTTGTTTGCTTACATCCATAACAAAAACAAACAACATCGATCTTTATATACAAAACTCTCTTACATTCATTTACATAGGCAAAAAAAATGGGTAAGATACCCTCATTCAATCAACCATTTTCCAAGTGGCCTCCATTAGTCTGCAATGTTTCCATTACACCTGTTCCAAATAGATCACTTGATTTATGAGCACGATCTGCCTCCAATGTCTATCTATGACATCCATTGTCCTTAATATTTTCATTGGAGAAAACTTGTCTCTATTGTTTCCCTAATGTGTGCTTGATCGCATCGAGTATGCACTTGACCTAATTGAAATTGATTTGCTTCAATCTTCTTTTCCTTAGAATCACACACCTTCCATGTTCATGCATCTCGTTCTCTATTTCCCAGTCCCTTAGGAAATCCATCCCTTAGAAAGGCTTCCTCACACAAGAAGAATATTCTTAAGCAATAAATCTTTGTACCTTTCTTTAATAACACAATCATATTAGTCATGACATCTCATATGGAAATCAATGCATATCATAGGTTTCTGGCACCATTGTAATGTCCTAGTTCCTAACATCTTGAACTTTATTATGTTGATGTTGTGCAGTTTGATATTATCCTGTTAATTTTTCTTGTAGTTAGCCTCATATATTTACATTGGAATTCTTTGTAGTTTACCTACATTCGAAGTGCATGATTCTTATGAGATTAATCATAAAAAAACTTTCGAACTTATTACATCATAACGTAAACAAAAAATTCTTTAAACTGATAATTAATACTTATCTATATGAAATCTTTATACATCTTCACTGAGTGGTTCATCAACAAAATTAAGCACTTAGTAGTGTATATGCTCCATAGCTATATGTCATCCTTAGCCAACTCCATATACTCCTCCATGTTGTTAGTGTGAAAATTCTGAGAAAGTGTACCAAAAATGATTCACTTAATTTGCTAGTGACGAGAAATTGTAAGAAAAAATTATGGATATTGATATGCTTCAAATTTGCAATAATTTTTTTTTAAAACCTACAAAAGATGGCATGCAACTAGAAACATATAATAGAAAAAAAACAATACAACAAACCGATGGAATAATGTTGATTTTATTATTATTGATAAAACAAATTACACTTGACCAGGAGAAATATGTAGACTCGTGTTTACATAACCCCCTCCATGGGATGGTTCCTTTGTAACCCCGTACTTAAGCAGGATATTCAACTCTATGTCAATGGTTGTATGCTATGGGAAAAAGATGGTAATGGAGGCTTGAACTCAAAGTGGGAGCTCAAATGTCATAGGACAGTAATGAGGATGATGAGAATGGTCATGGGGAAAAATGAGGAGAGAACCCCTCTATTTATAACAAAATATTGAGATAAATTTAGATTTATAAAATAATAAAAGATTATAGATTAAATCAAAATCTAGTTGTTGTGAATATTTTATTACATTTTTTTTAGAGAGATAACTATATTCAAAATGGCCAAATATATTTATTTAGAAAGTGGTTAAAGTCATTAAGAAATAAAAATGATTTATTAATTACTTTATGGTGATTAAGTCAAAACAAATTTGAAATAATTATTAAATAATGGTCGTGGTGAAAAATAAATAAATAATGATTTATTTAATTATTCCAAAGTGGTTGAGTAAAAAATGGTTCGAAATAATAATTAAATAATTATTTCAAGAGAGTAATAAAAATAATGATTTATTTAATTATTTTCATGAGGTTTTTGGATTTTAATGAGAAATAATTTAGGAAAGTTGTACTCTAAATTATTTTCTAAGGTGAATGTGAGTTTTAATATGTAAAAACCCATCCTACATGGTGTATTTTGATCAACCTAGTAAGAAATTGCTAGGTGGTCATTTTTTTAGTGATAATAGATCACCCCCCAATGTAAGAGTGTAAGGAGCGCATTGTATGACTGAAATACATTGTAGGTTCACCTTCACTATACATCGAAAGGGAGAGAGAGAGAGAGAGTTGAATCAATGAGCATGACTAAAAATGGAGGGGCGAGACCTACTTTTCGTATAGAAGTGTCCTTTTATAGTGAGTACAAGATCTAAATGAGGTGAGGGAGGCATATCCATACTTGTCAAGATAACTGAATAAAAATGATAATGACATGCCAAGAAATGTGGGTCTGAGCAACATAGCACATAATAAATGATATTCTGGCATCAATTGGGCCCGAAAGTGATACAATGATATAATGAGCCCCATATTTATAAGGTTCCTAGAATGCAAAGGCCAAGATTGATTCAATAAAAGTTGATGATCTGAGTACATAGGACATAATTCCCGTCAATCTAAGATGAGGGGGAGATCACAATCAAAGAAGCCATGCTGAATGGGAAAGCTCTTTGAATATTTGAATGGACCATCTGAAAGAGAAGTGCATGTTGTGGGCTCTACACTCTATGAAAACCAATCCAACCAAATCAATGGAACTGCATATGAGGCTAGATCATAATTTGTTGTCATCCAGGCATGTGGGAGGGAACCTATAGGGCCACCCCCTCATTAGGTCTAGAACATCTCACACATACTTGAGCAATGATGGTACAATCTGCTGGATCACTGGACTGTTAGGTGTACAATCTTGATTGTGCGATAATGAGTTGGAGTCGAGCACATGAGAACCAACCAATTAAAATGGCAATAATGATTCCATTTTTCTTATTCAAGGCCCCGAACAATGATGAAGGATTGAATCAAGTCACAACGCCCTTTAGACCACTTTCTTGAAATAGATGTGTTGATGTCAACAAAATAGGGCCCGTTAAAGTGGAGGCAATGAGGCGTCCTCAACAAAGGCACACAAATCATAGTTTTGTGACTCATATAGACTAAAAATAGGGATGATGAGGGAGGAATAAGGGGAATGGTGGACTCATGAGTTCCCTTCTTAGAGCATATTATGGAAAGTTGACTTGGAAGCGACTAATATGATTTGGGATCGGATGGTAAATTATTGAGACGAAGGCTTTTCAAAGATAAATTAGAATGGTTGGAGCGCAAATGTGAGAAAAATGGGATGAATGTGACTCAAACAAGGATAATATGCTATGACATGACTCAAGGGAACCCTGAACAGACTCCATGGATGTGAGGGTGACTCTAGGATGCTGTCACATGGGGAAGGCCCAAAGGGGACCATAAAAATCATGAGTAAATAGTGGTTAGACATGACAAAATTCATCACATAAGTCGAAAATCGAAAAGGAAAAGTGATACCATAGTACAGGTGACTCATATGAAGAAATTCAATTTTAATAGGAGGCACAATGAAACCTCATGGAAAAAATCGCTTCGTGGTGAAGTCTCAAATTACCAAAAACGAAGAGAGACTCATTATAGTGCTTAGTGACAACTTTCCAATGATGTTGAATGTTCGTCAAACTGAGGCATGATTTCCTTATAATAGCCATAGGAAAAATTAGGGATTTCCTATAAAAGGGATTCTTACCCCCAATTCCAATTCATTTACACATTGAGTTGTTGAAGAATTTATAGAGGAGGAGGAGGCCCTAAATATTGGTGAGATTGTACCTAACAAACCGATCATTAGATTTTGGATTTTTGACTTTCAGGTAGGTGTCCTTACTTGTCTAAATATGGCCTTAATATTTCATGGAAGGATGGTTCTCGATGAAGTATTTTGGAAAGAAGAATGAGGGAATCAACTACTAGAAGTGGTCAAAATTCATCCCTACCAACCAAGTCAAACACGAGGACTCAATGGTAAGTGTGGCATCACATAGATTATAGTGTTTGAATAGATGGTATAATCGTCTATGATATGTGATGCACACACAACTCACTGAAGAGACCGGTAGGACAAAATATCCAAAAAATGGGAGGATAATCAACCATACCTATATGGTTGGGGTCTAGGCTAAGACTTATGTTAATCAATTGAGAAAGTGGCAGGGGTGTCATAATTTCCCCAAGCATGAGATACTGCCCCCAGCATATGATGATGGAGGGGACTTATCGGGTATGCAAAGATGGGAATGATGCCCCTATCTCAATGAATTTTTGGAGCATTGTTGTGTTCCAAGTGCTTGAATAAGGGATCAAAAAATGTGACCTGACTCACATGAGATCCTCCATAGGATGATGAGTAAATGTAGGGGCATATGTGCCCCCCAGTTTTCTATGTAGGGATGTAGCATGCTATGGAAATACTGATGTACTTAGATTAGTGTATTTTAAACACTTTTATTATGGATATTTTGATGGATAATATGACTATGCATGGTTTTATGATATTTTCACCATTCACTTCTTATGGTTGTCTTCTTATGGGAAGAATGGAATGGATACAATAGGAGAAAGGAAATGGTGGGTTTCCAATCTCATGTTGGCACTGTCTAAATGAGTCAAATGTATTAAATTTATGGTTTTTCATACATGGTGTCACCATACCAAAGAAGTGATTCAATATAATGAATTGGTGCTCACCTAAATGACAGAAATATTTGCCAACAACAATGTCTAAAGGACTAGGTTGTTGATATAAGGTGTAGGAGAGATTAAGTGGATCATCCCAATGTTTATCAAGAGTGGTATGGGACTAATGAGGCTCTTCAAGATGGGGAAGAATAGTGGTGCTAGAGTCATCACTACTAGATACACAAGGAGGGTGGGGGAGAATTGCTTCTCTTGGACTCTCAAAAGTGGATGCCACCTTATCTAAACATTTTGTGGCAATGTAATGGACACAATGTCGATGTGGTTTAAATTCATGGGTTCGATGTGAGGGGGATAGGATCAATAATCATCATGGGAGATATGGTTCACATATGCATCATTTGCAAGAGGGGATAAAGGATTAGCAAATGTGACATCCACTGATTCTGAGAGAAAATTGTCTTCCAAATATGCTTTGAAAGAAGCACAATAAGAAACTCCTAAATACTATCAATAGATCGATCCCATGTATGATGACATGTAGAGGAAGGGTGTTGAATTATTTTTCATCTTGTCATAAGGAGGGGGGATCACGATAGTGGGTTGAGAGACCTCCTACCCCGGGGAGGAATTGGTGCCAAACACCATAGGTAAAGAAGAAGGATAGTCACTATGAGAGACAACTAGTTCACAAATAACATGAAGCATATCATGAATTTCATTGAACCATGAAGAGAATAATTTCTATACATATCTAACAAAGCACGAGGGTGGTTTGTGCTTAACGATTTTTTCTTCTTACCAGACTTTGGCAAAGTAACATGCACTTCAGTAATGTTACAATTGGGTTGAATATCAAATTCTAAAATGATGCTCTTGATGTGGGGAATATGATGGAAATTCTTAGTGGCATGACCGGGAAAATCACATAAAGAACATGGAGGAGTAGTCTTCAGTGGTTTAGAAGAGGTGGGAGTTGCTTATGTTTCCTTGTATTTTCCCCCCTCAGTAGATTCTCTCGCAATAATAGTGAATTCCTACTTAGATTATTGTGGAGATGAAGCAAAGGATGGAGTAGTAGTTATGGTTTGAGTCGGAGTCAAAGCCATGTAAGGTTTGACCTGGAAAATGGAGTGTTTGCAGGAGGATGATGTACCAAACTAGGATCCCCAAAGTCATGTTAGGGAGACTCAATGTAGCCATTATAGGAGTAGAAAATATTCCTGATGGTGGGAATAAGAAGGCATTTGACCAAAGGGGTAATGACTTGGAGGAACAACTCCTGAAGAAGGATGGTTGGGAGGAAATCCTCTTGAAGGGAGACAACCTGGAGGAATTTTTCCTTAAGGATGAGTTGAGTCTTGAGTAGCAGAGTGTTGGAGAGTTGGTTTCTAGGAAGACGTACCAAACTACTTATTGGAAGCCCATGACACTTGAAGAGTGTTGGGTTTGGAGCCTGATTATATTCTTGATTTAGAGGTCTCAGTCGCGTTGTGCCCCAGTTCCTAAAGAGGGAAGCAACAACAACCATATGATAGTCATCAAGGGGGTCCAGGGGGGGCGCTGACTACTTTTAATGAGGCCCCCCCCCATCGTGTAGGGTTTTGGGGGTAGTGCCCTTGAAGCTAAAAATAGATGAAAAATTCCTTGTAAAATATTTTAATTTCGTAGTCAATCTAGGTTTTTTATTATGCAGATTATCTGATGATAGAAGTTATGTTAATTTAGGGTTTTTTCCTAGAAGGAAACCATCTATTTATATGAGGGAATTATATTACAGCTATGTATTATTATTTTGAGTGAGAGAAAGAGAGAATGGTGTGTGATAGTGAAGGGGAAATTACAACATATTTGTTGTAGGTTGTATCTCTTCATTTTGCTGTATAATTTAAAAGGAACATTGAATGTTTCTGCATGGACATAATCCAAATTGGGTGAACCACGTATATATGTGTCTCTCTTGTTTTTTTGTTTCTGTGTTTTTGTTTCCTCAATATTTTATGTATTTCATTGTCTTGTTAATTAATTTCTAACAACTAGTACCGAAACCGAAGGTATATTTGGCTAATAAACTCATAGGAAAGAAGGGTTCCTCATTCGATTGGGAGAAATGGTAGAAGATGGTAGGTGTAGGGTCAAGAAGTTTGACAACCAAAATTACCTAATGTGGAAGATGTAGATGGAAGATTATTTGTATCTGAAAGATATGTACACTTCATTGAGTGCAAAATCAAAGAAGTCGATAAGTATGTGTCATAGACATATTTGGGCACTTCAACCCCAACCACATATGTCAATAAACCAAGGGTTCTTGAACCCCTAAAAGTGTTGTTTCATACCCTAAAGGATCACGGTCAACTGATTACATCATTTCCCAGAAGTTCCACTTGAAAAACCACTCAGAACTGGCCAAAACTGGACCATACTAACTGCTCCTTAGTCAAGGTGTGATGCATACTGACTCCTACACTAGCCAGGTGCGATGCATACTGAAGAGGCCTTCTGTGGGGTGTGATGAGTGAGAATGGACAAATGTTTGAACCAGTTTTCTAAGTGGATGCTCATGGAATCTTCTAGAATCTTCCTCTATGACACTTGCCTCTTTGAAATCGCACAGGGATGAGTAAGAGATCCAAGAAATCTCCAAGTGGAACCAATAACTATCAGTGGAATGACACTAATCAAAAACCCAGAGCTGAATCACACCCTTTGCAGACATCTATAAATGGATCCCCCATCTGAGAGATCTAAAGGCTGGAATTTTGTAGTTTGTAAAGAAGTTTTATTAGTTTGTCTTTGAGAAGAAGCACTGTATTGTTGGGTGATCTTGCCTTTCATGAGGTGAAGAGGGCTTTGATGCTGGGAGGATGATGTTGGATCAGACAGCTGGGTTGTAATCCTCTCTTCTACTATTAATAACGTTCTTTGAGTTTTCCTCCATATAATCATGTATTTGTGAATCTTGTTATTTGTGAATGTAATTGTATGGTCAATGTATTTTTGATTCTGCATTGTTTATGATATTATAGATCAAGATGCTTTGATGGTGTTTTTTAACTTTGTCTCTACAGGTATTCTCTAAAGCGGGACGAGTAGGAGGGGAACCGCAAGTTCCATCAAGGAAGAGAGAAATCAAGCAAGGAGTCATGTGGAAGATCGAGGTTGGTCCCTTTGCTTCTCTCTTATCTATCATACATAAAGGAAATCACAAATTGCTTTGATTTTTTGTTTCTAAGATAACTACCCATCTTAGTGGGACTAGCAGATCGAAAAGACACTAGTTTTCCCAGAAACAAAATTGCGACTCCACTGGGGAATGAATAGTTTGTTTGTTTGTTAGTGTTGTTTGCTTTATAAACTATAGACAGAGCCTGAAGTTAGCCAGATAGCCTTCGAACTGCTTTTTCTATGCAACTGCAAAGTAGATGAATGCTGCTTCAGTCAATTTCCGGGTTGGTTTATGAACTAAACATCTGATTTACAAGCATCCTAAACACCCTTGTGGTAGCTCAATAACCTCCTAAGATCATATCCCTGTACTGTGCTTTTACCGTCCATCATAACTTAGCTTAAATCACTGAACTTGGCTGCAAATTTAGAGAAAAATCCCAACTCAGTTTCTCTCCCTGGCCCATCGCACTATCTGTAACTGGAAGCCAGTATGCATCGCACCTTCCATGTGTAGCAGGTGAGATGCATCCCTGTTTTCTTGAAGCACAGGTGTGATGATTGAGTGATACTATTTCTCTCTTTGAAAATTGGTTTTTTCCTCCTTGTTTTCAACTCTATTCAGTTGTTTCACTGCTTAAGATCAATATCTCATTGTTGAAGCCTCTTTCCTTTACATTGTTTAGCCTCCATTGATTGGGATTTGTAAATGTTTTTATGTACTTGTCCATAATTTACAGTCCTTCTTTGTCAAAAGTAGCTTAATCGAACTGTCATTTTTGATGCAAAGAAGTGTCATAACTATCATTTTAAGTCAAAAAGAAGAGTGTCGTAAAGTCTTCCTCTTCTAGATAGTCGATTGTACTTTTGCCATTGTATTGGATTTGAATTGTTAATATTTGAAGTGTCAAAAGCAATTTTCTATTCAAAATCAAAAAGTGTCGTTTTAGTCTTCCTTTCATTTTGAAAAGAAATTGTCGAAATGTCGCTTTGAAGAAAATAGTTCAGATCTGTACTTAGTTTTCATTTTTTTGCATTCTTCACATTAAAGGGAATGAAAAACAAATAAATGCATTTGCATTTTAATTTAGACTGTGTGTGAAAATGATTTATGAAAAGTGCATTTAGTGTGTGCTCTTTTCTCTTTATCGAAAGAATCATTATCTTCTTTCCTTAGTAGCTAGGATTTTCATTGCTAAAAAATAAACGACTGTTTATCATTTTAGATTGCATATTTAGGAATTTTTACATCTACATCACGCAGTGAACCTTGAAAGGAAAAATTCTAAGCAAGATCAACTCTAAAATAAATCTCAATGAACATAACAACACTTTGGAACTTAACGCAACACATCTAGAGGTCTAGGCTAGAGATGCGTTTCGGTGTCGTAAAACCTGGTAACTACCATTTTCCTCGAAGGTTGGGTGATTCCTCCTCTTTGATACAAGTAGTGCTAGTACGGATTTGTGCTCCCTGTACCGTCGAGTATATATTGGGAGACCACAATAGGCTAATATCCTTTATCCATAGGAAGCCGTGTCTACCGCCCTATCGATCACAATGCACTGAACACAACATTCGGGAAGATTGACTGCCATACATAAGTCCTTGGTAATTTCCGTTTAATTTACCACCAAAGAGTATTTTGTAGTTTTGCGATTGGTTTGGTAATCCCTCTGTCTAGATTTCCAGAGTAGTCACTTTAGTTCCTTTTCGACTCCTTAAAAGAAAATTTCCATCTGAGCACTTGTCACTTCAAGCTCATAAAAAATCGAAGGGGACTAGAGTCATCTTCAGCTTTTTCTCGACTCTTAAAAATTGAAAAAGCAAAGTTGTGTCAAAGCGTCGTTAAAATTTATTTAATTCGTAATAACATCCATGTTCTTTGGTTGATCTTAGGTTGAGGTAATGGAGTCCAGCAATCAAGGAATCCCTCTCGGGGGGTGTTAGCCTCCTGCTGCAGCAGGTTAATCATCTTTCATGATCGACAGTTTTACATGCCAAATATGTCGTACTATGCATGCTGCAATGCTCCATATTTGCTACAGATGGCCAGATAGTATCCATGAGAGCAGGCTGGGCCACTGCTGTGTTCCCGTTTTGATAAAGCAATCCATTTTTGCTTTGAGGCAGTTTTTTTAGTTGGAGGTACTCAGGCTGGAGTTCACTAACATCTTTCTTATTATATAGCTCCCTATTTGTTTTTCCCTTCCCCTATTAAAATCATATAGATAAATCCCCTATGTAAATACCCCTCCCTGGCAATATAGCCATATTTTCTATTAAGTCCGGGAAATCTCAGTCCATCTGGGACTGTTTTTAGCCCATCCGAGTCATTGAGGAACTGGTTTGACATCTGGTCAGCCAGTAACCTCCCCCTTAAACCCTGCAAACCCCTAAAAACCCACATTCCGCCCCTGACCCCAAAATTCGCGCCTTCATTTAACCCATAAACCCTCTTTTCTAAAGTTTATAACCCACTCCCTCGCGCATTATCAAATTCGGGATATTCCTGCGAATATTCCCCGCACTAACCTGCCGTCACCTCGCATCTGCCGCCAACCGTTAGATCCCCCGCCCCACCAGATCTACGGTGGGCGGGCCGTCCCATCTCCAAAGCGCCCGAGCTTTAGCGTCCGGGAGATGGGCAGTATTGCTGCCGTACTCCCGCCACGCGTCATGCGCTGGGCTGTGGCAGAGCCCCTCCTACCGAAACCACCATCCCCCATAAGCGGTGCGCCATTTACCACTTACCGCCATGACCCGTGACGTCACCCCCCTGCGCAGTCATGTCCATGTCACCTCCCCTGTACAGTCTCCTGCCTGCGTGGCCTCCTGCCACGTCACTGCCATGTGTCCCGCCACCGTACCTGCCACGTCATCAACCGTACGTGATGACGTCATCCCGCCACGTCGCCCTGCTGACGTCACCCGCCGTACAATGCTGACGTCATCAGCCCTTTTTGATGCAGAGGCGCGAAAATCGCACTTCGGAGCCCCGGAATCGAATTCTGAGGTAGTTTTTGATGAGCGATTTGCGCCTAGCGCGCAGGATTTTTTGGGCCAGAGGGAATCTTCAGGGAATATTCAAGGAATCTTCACCCCATGTAGCCCCAAGAAGCCTGAAAAGGCGCAAAAATGGTCCGTTTTCTTCACAGAGCACACCAAAATGATCAGAAGACAATTCCAGATGATACAGAGGCCGAGTAGCGGCCATTTACTAGAGATTAGACAAGCGGTACAGCAGATCAGTAGCCCAGATTTTGTCAGAGAGTATCAGTGGAAGAAAGGACGCCAGAAAGGATCAGTCATGATTTTGTAGGGGCTCGAGGCACCTGAAGCATTGATGAAGCCCCCAGAAAATCAAATCGAAAAACATCAGCCCATCCTTGCCTTCAAATCACTGTCAAAACATTTAAAGCACCAGGACAGCAAGGAAGCAGAGACCATACCCATTCATTGCAGAAAGCACTGCAGCAAGCCACCGAGGACAACATCATTCATTCAGTTTTGACACATCGGCCCTGAGCACGGCCCGAGACATTCTTTACATTTATTTTTAGATAGACTTAGGTCAAGTAGTCATTCTTATGACCTAATTAGGTCAAAAATGTAATAAAAGAAACTCTGCAGAGAGTTTTGCCCTATATATACCACACTCTGTATAGTTTTAAGTGTGGGTTAATTGGTATTTTTCACTAGAGACTCGTTGTGTATACCTGAATCTTTCTGTAATCAAAGATTGCTTAAAGCTTGGAGAATGACTGTCTGTTGTTGATGAATGTGTTGAAGAGTTGGAGATGGAATCCCTGCGCTGTGGCTTGAAGCAATATGTGCCTCTTATCTCTGTTTATGTGTTTGCCATTATCTTAACAGCAGGAAAAAAGAATATCCTAGAATTAGTTAACGACTCTCTATGCTCAATTCCTGCTGTTTCTTGATGTTTTCTTCTAACGAATTGGCTATGAACATTGAATTCTGTTTGGCTCATGTTTACCCCAGTTCGCCTGTGTTGGCCAATTATCTAGGAATTCTTAACTGCTCCTAGGTAGCGCTTGTGACCCCCTTTGCTAATCTGTTGGAGAGATTCTTAACTGCCTCTCTTTCTTTAGCATTCTTGCCATCCCTTGAATCTGAAAGTTGCTTCTGCCTCAGTTACCTTGCTCCATTTCCCCTCCCTGTGTATAAAGAAAAACAACAGCAGTCACCCTCCTCGACTCCACGCCCAATGGTTTGAAACATTCAGACTATACTCAGCCTCTCTACCTGAAAGTATCTGTTTTCCCGCCAAAACTCAATCAAACCCCTGTGCAGCATATCTAGCCTAAAATCACCCCTTTCAACAAAGCTAAATCATAAAGAGAGAGCCCTCTCTGACCGCAGGCAGGCTAGGGCCTGTGGTCCAAAGTTGGTTTGTGGTTACCTCGGTCGTATCCCTTTGGGAGTCAAAAGGGACAACCTGAGTGATAACATAATGGCGACTCCACTGGGGACTGAATCATATGTTTATTAGTGCAAATCCTCAATTTTGACCAGCTTGCCTCGTTTTCTGGAGAAAGTGTTCCTTTTCTTCAGGGTTTTTCATGATCAGCTTTGATCTGTGACGGTGGACAGAGATCAGGCACTTAAGGTTACATCGTCCACCTGACGACTCCACTTCATCCTCATAATAAAGACTCCGCTGGAGAAATGAACCCGAAGGAATTGAAAAGCAGATCAGGCTCTCGACTTGGACTATCGTCCAAGAATACCATGTTCTTTCTCTTGCACCAAATTTTGCTGTGTATATTGTATTTTAAAAGCGATTTTATGTCAAGTTTTTGTGTTTTGCCTTTGGAAGAGATTGTTGAAAAACCCCCTTGCACATCAGAGCAGCAGCTTTCAGATGCTATTGAAGATCATCAGACAATCAAGGAGGAAACAAAAATGGAGCCATTGAATATCAGATTGGGGAAGACCCAGAAGCAGAAGCATATGACCAGATGATCCAAAGGGATCCTCTGCCTCTTTGTTTTCAGCCATCTGAATCATTCAAAAGAAGAAGAAGACCAGCAGCCCGCATAGATCAGTCCGGCCCTATTTGAGCCAGATTGTAAAAAATTGTAGGCACTCCTGCAAGTACTGAATGACCTATCCACTGGCAGGCAGAATAATGAAATAGATCAGTGCACCTCTCCACCAACAGGCTGCAAGGCTCAGTATCGAGTTGACAATGATCTTCCGATTCCAAAGCATGGTAGTAATCCTAAACCTTTGTACAGTCCTTGTATATGTATGTTACAACACAGTTTGTACAGTATTTTGAACACCCCAAAGGAGGTCAGTAGCTTCCTGATCTTCTCAAAGATTGATAAAGCCATAACAAATTGTAAAATCTCAATTGGAATCATTAGCAAGCATAAGTAGCAAAGCCCACTCATGTTATTTGCTTAAGTGGCTACATTGATTAAACAAAAAATTAAGTGCTGATTAGGGTAGGTAGGTATGATTAGTAAGGCAGCCAGCCAAGAGAAATTTGCAGAACACAGTACCAAATGAATACAAGGCAGTCTGACCTGCTGTTCTTGACTTTTCACAAGGAAAATCCATACCCAAGTGGAGCCACTGTTAGCCTCCTGCTGCAGCAGGTTAATCATATTTCATGATCGACAGTTTTACATGCCAAATATGTCGTACTATGCATGCTGCAATGCTCCATATTTGCTACAGATGGCCAGATAGTATCCATGAGAGCAGGCTGGGCCACTGCTGTGTTCCCGTTTTGATAAAGCAATCCACTTTTGCTTTGAGGCAGTTTTTTTAGTTGGAGGTACTCAGGCTGGAGTTCACTAACATCTTTCTTATTATATAGCTCCCTATTTATTTTTCCCTTCCCCTATTAAAATCGTATAGATAAATCCCCTATGTAAATACCCCTCCTTGGCAATATAGCCATATTTTCTATTAAGTCCGGGAAATCTCAGTCCATCTGGGACTGTTTTTAGCCCATCCGAGTCATTGAGGAACTGGTTTGACATCTGGTCAGCCAGTAACCTCCCCCTTAAACCCTGCAAACCCCTAAAAATCCACATTCCGCCCCTGACCCCAAAATTCGCGCCTTCATTTACCCATAAGCCCTCTTTTCTAAAGTTTATAACCCACTCCCTCGCGCATTTTCAAATTCGGGATATTCCTGCGAATATTCCCCGCACTAACCTGCCGTCACCTCGCATCTGCCGCCAACCGTTAGATCCCCCGCCCCACCAGATCTACGGTGGGTGGGCCGTCCCATCTCCAAAGCGCCCGAGCTTTAGCATCCGGGAGATGGGCTGTATTTTTAGCGTACTCCCGCCACGCGTCATGCGCCGGGCTGTGGCGGAGCCCCTCCTACCGAAACTACCATCCCCCATAAGCAGTGCGCCATTTACCGCTTACCGCCCTGACCCGTGACGTCACCCCCCCTGCGCAGTCATGTCCACGTCACCTCCCCTGTACAGTCTCCCACCTGCGTGGCCTCCTGCCACGTCACTGCCACGTGTCCCGCCACCGTACCTGCCACATCATCGACCGTACGTGATGACGTCATCCCGCCACGTCGCCCTGTTGACGTCATGCTGACGTCACCCGCCGTATAATGCTGACGTCATGCTGACATCATCAGCCCTTTTTGATGCAGAGGCGCGAAAATCGCACTTCGGAGCCCCGGAATCGAATTCTGAGGCAGTTTTTGATGAGCGATTTGCGCCTAGCAGGATTTTTTGGGCCAGAGGGAATCTTTAGGGAATCTTCAAGGAATCTTCGCCCCATGCAACCCCAGGAAGCCCGAAAAGGCGCAGAAATGATCCGTTTTCTTCACAGAGCACACCAAAATGATCAGAAGACAATTCCAGATGATACAGAGGCCGAGCAACGGCCATTTACTAGAGATTAGACAAGCGGTACAGCAGATCAGCAGCCCAGATTTTGTCAGAGAGTATCAGTGGAAGAAAGGACGCCAGAAAGGATCAGTCATAATTTTGTAAGGGCTCGAGGCACCTGAAGCATTGATGAAGCCCCCAGAAAATCAAATCAGAAAACATCAGCCCATCCTTGCCTTCAAATCACTGTCAGAACATTTAAAGCACCAGGATAGCAAGGAAGCAGAGACCATACCCATTCATTGCAGAAAGCACTGCAGCAAGCCACCGAGGACAACATCATTCATTCAGTTTTGACACATCGGCCCTAAGCGCGGCCCAAGACATTCTTTACATTTATTTTTAGATAGACTTAGGTCAAGTAGTCATTCTTATGACCTAATTAGGTCAAAAATGTAATAAAGGAAACTCTGCAAAGAGTTTTGCCCTATATATACCACACTCTGTATAGTTTTAAGTGTGGGTTAATTGGTATTTTTCACTAGAGACTCGCTGTGTATACCTGAATCTTTCTGTAATCAAAGATTGCTTAAAGCTTGGAGAATGACTGTCTGTTGTTGATGAATGTGTTGAAGAGTTGGAGATGGAATCCCTGCGCTGCGGCTTGAAGCAATAAGTGCCTCTTATCTCTGTTTATGTGTTTGCCATTATCTAAATAGCAGGAAAAAAGAATAGCCTAGAATTAGTTAACGACTCTCTATGCTCAATTCCTGCTGTTTCTTGATGTTTTCTTCTAACGAATTGGTTATGAACATTGAATTCCATTTGGCTCATGTTTACCCTAGTTCGCCTGTGTTGGCCAATTAGCTAGGAATTCTTAACTGCTCCTAGGTAGCGCCTGTGACCCCCTTTTGCTAATCTGTTGGAGAGATTCTTAACTGCCTCTCTTTCTTTAGCATTCTTGCCATCCCTTGAAACTAAAAGTTGCTTCTGCCTCAGTTACCTTGCTCCATTTCCCCTCCCTGTGTATAAAGAAAAACAACAGCAGTCACCCTCCTCGACTCC
Source organism: Pinus tabuliformis (assembly GCA_031772625.1). Taxonomy (NCBI): domain Eukaryota; kingdom Viridiplantae; phylum Streptophyta; class Pinopsida; order Pinales; family Pinaceae; genus Pinus; species Pinus tabuliformis. The sequence continues at coordinate 1,576,775,495 of CM062804.1, forward strand.
ACGCCCAATGGTTTGAAACATTCAGACTATACTCAGCCTCTCTACCTGAAAGTATCTGTTTTCCCGCCAAAACTCAATCAAACCCCTGTGCAACATATCTAGCCTAAAATCACCCCTTTCAACAAAGCTAAATCATAAAGAGAGAGCCCTCTCTGACCGCAGGCAGGCTAGGGCCTGTGGTCCAAAGTTGGTTTGTGGTTACCTCGGCCGTATCCCTTTGGGAGTCAAAAGGGACAACCTGAGTGATAACATAATGGCGACTCCACTGGGGACTGAATCATATGTTTATTAGTGCAAATCCTCAATTTTGACCAGCTCACCTCGTTTTCTGGAGAAAGTGTTCCTTTTCTTCAGGGTTTTTCATGATCAGCTCTGATCTGTGACGGTGGACAGAGATCAGGCACTTAAGGTTACATCGTCCACCTGACGACTCCACTTCATCCTCATAATAAAGACTCTGCTGGAGAAATGAACCCGAAGGAATTGAAAAGCAGATCAGGCTCTCGACTTGGACTATCGTCCAAGAATACCATGTTCTTTCTCTTGCACCAAATTTTGCTGTGTATATTGTATTTTAAAAGCGATTTTATGTCAAGTTTTTGTGTTTCGCCTTTGGAAGAGATTGTTGAAAAACCCCCTTGCACATCAAAGCAGCAGCTTTCAGATGTTGTTGAAGATCATCAGACAATCAAGGAGGAAACAAAAATGGAGCCATTGAATATCAGATTGGGGAAGACCCAGAAGCAGAAGCATATGACCAGATGATCCAAAGGGATCCCCTGCCTCTTTGTTTTTAGCCATCTGAATCATTCAAAAGAAGAAGAAGACCAGCAGCCCGCACAGATCAGTCCGGCCGTATTTGAGCCAGATTGTAAAAAATTGTAGGCACTCCTGCAAGTACTGAATGACCTATCCACTGGCAGGCAGAATAATGAAATAGATCAGTGCACCTCTCCACCAACAGGCTGCAAGGCTGAGTATCGAGTTGACAATGATCTCTCGATTCCAAAGCATGGTAGTAATCCTAAACCTTTGTACAGTCCTTGTATATGTATGTTACAGCACAGTTTGTACAGTATTTTGAACACCCCAAAGGAGGTCAGTAGCTTCCTGATCTTCTCAAAGATTGATAAAGCCATAACAAATTGTAAAATCTCAATTGGTATCATTAGCAAGCATAAGTAGCAAAGCCCACTCATGTTATTTGCTTAAGTGGCTACATTGATTAAACAACAAATTAAGTGCTGATTAGGGTAGGTAGGTATGATTAGTAAGGCAGCCAGCCAAGAGAAATTTGCAGAACACAGTACCAAATGAATACAAGGCAGTCTGACCTGCTGTTCTTGACTTTTCACAAGGAAAAGCCATCCCCAAGTGGAGCCACTGTTAGCCTCCTGCTGCAGCAGGTTAATCATCTTTCATGATCGACAGTTTTACATGCCAAATATGTCATACTATGCATGCTGCAATGCTCCATATTTGCTACAGATGGCCAGATAGTATCCATGAGAGCAAGCTGGGCCACTGCTGTGTTCCCGTTTTGATAAAGCAATCCATTTTTGCTTTGAGGCAGGTTTTTTAGTTGGAGGTACTCAGGCTGGAGTTCACTAACATCTTTCTTATTATATAGCTCCCTATTTATTTTTCCCTTCCCCTATTAAAATCGTATAGATAAATTCCCTATGTAAATACCCCTCCCTGGCAATATAGCCATATTTTCTATTAAATCCGAAAAATCTCAGTCCATCTGGGACTGTTTTTAGCCCATCCGAGTCATTGAGGAACTGGTTTGACATCTGGTCAGCCAGTAACCTCCCCCTTAAACCCTGGAAACCCCTAAAAATCCACATTCCGCCCTTGACCCCAAAATTCGCGCCTTCATTTAACCCATTAGCCTTCTTTTCTAAAGTTTATAACCCACTCCCTCGCGCATTTTCAAATTCGGGATATTCCTGCGAATATTCCCCGCACTAACCTACCGTCACCTCGCATCTGCCGCCAACCGTTAGATCCCCCGCCCCACAGATCTACGGTGGGCGGGCCGTCCCATCTCCAAAGCGCCCGAGCATTAGCGTCCGGGAGATGGGCGGTATTGCTTCCGTACTCCCGCCACGCGTCATGTGCCGGTGTGGCGGAGCCCCTCCTACTGAAACCACCATCCCCCATAAGCGGTGCGCCATTTACTGCTTACCGCCCTGACCTGTGACGTCACCCCCCCTGCGCAGTCATGTCCACGTCACCTCCAATGTACAGTCTCCCGCCTGCGTGGCCTCCTGCCACGTCACTGCCACGTGTCCCGCCACCGTACCTGCCACGTCATCGACCGTACGTGATGACGTCATCCCGCCACGTCGCCCTGCTGACGTCATGCTAACGTCACCCGCCGTACAATGCTGACGTCATCAGCCCCTTTTGATGCAGAGGCGCGAAAATCGCACTTCGGAGCCCCGGAATCGAATTCTGAGGCAGTTTTTGATGAGCGATTTGCGCCATTGCAGTATTTTTTGGGCCAGAGGGAATCTTCAAGGAATCTTCGCCCCATGCAGCCCCAGGAAGCCCAAAAAGGCGCAGAAATGATCTGTTTTCTTCACAGAGCACACCAAAATGATCAGAAGACAATTCCAGATGATACAGAGGCCGAGCAGCGGCCATTTACTGGAGATTAGACAAGCGATACAACAGATCAGCAGCCCAGATTTTGTCAGAGAGTATCAGTGGAAGAAAGGACGCCAGAAAGGATCAGTCATAATTTTGTAAGGGCTCGAGGCACCTGAAGCATTGATGAAGCCCCCAGAAAATCAAATCACCCCAGAAAATCAAATCAGAAAACATCAGCCCATCCTTGCCTTCAAATCACTGTCAGAACATTTAAAGCACCAGGACAGCAAGGAAGCAGAGACCATACCCATTCATTGCAGAAAGCACTGCAGCAAGCCACCGAGGACAACATCATTCATTCAGTTTTGACACATCGGCCCTGAGCGCGGCCCGAGACATTCTTTACATTTATTTTTAGATAGACTTAGGTCAAGTAGTCATTCTTATGACCTAATTAGGTCAAAAATGTAATAAAGGAAACTCTGCAGAGAGTTTTGCCCTATATATACCACACTCTGTATAGTTTTAAGTGTGGGTTAATTGGTATTTTTCACTAGAGACTCGCTGTGTATACCTGAATCTTTCTGTAATCAAAGATTGCTTAAAGCTTGGAGAAGGACTGTCTGTTGTTGATGAATGTGTTGAAGAGTTGGAGATGGAATTCCTGCGCTGCGGCCTGAAGCAATAAGTGCCTCTTATCTCTGTTTATGTGTTTGCCATTATCTAAATAGCAGGAAAAAAGAATAGCCTAGAATTAGTTAACGACTCTCTATGCTCAATTCCTGCTGTTTCTTGATGTTTTCTTCTAACGAATTGGTTATGAACATTGAATTCCATTTGGCTCATGTTTACCCCAGTTCGCCTGTGTTGGCCAATTATCTAGGAATTCTTAACTGCTCCTAGGTAGCGCCTGTGACCCCCTTTGCTAATCTGTTGGAGAGATTCTTAACTGCCTCTCTTTCTTTAGCATTCTTGCCATCCCTTGAAACTTAAAGTTGCTTCTGCCTCAGTTACCTTGCTCCATTTCCCCTCCATGTGTATAAAGAAAAACAACAGTAGTCACCCTCCTCGACTCCACGCCCAATGGTTTGAAACATTCAGACTATACTCAGCCTCTCTACCTGAAAGTATCTGTTTTCCCGCCAAAACTCAATCAAACCCCTGTGCAGCATATCTAGCCTAAAATCACCCCTTTCAACAAAGCTAAATCATAAAGAGAGATCCCTCTCTGACCGCAGGCAGGCTAGGGCCTATGGTCCAAAGTTGGTTTGTGGTTACCTCGGCCGTATCCCTTTGGGAGTCAAAAGGGACAACCTGAGTGATAACAGGGGGAATCCTAGTCCTTTCTCTTCTTGGGGAGATATCGGTGCTCTGTATATGGCTACATTGTCCCTTCCAGGAATCACAATTGGCCTGCCAGTATCGCTATTCTCAACCTTTGTCATTCAAAATACTGTGATTCCTCAGCAATCGAACGAGCAACCAGATGATACTGAAGTTGTCCCTTCACCTTCTACTTCGCTTGTTTCTCCCTCCCCTTCTTCCTCTTCACTTGGTGAAACTAGTGATACTAAAAGCCAAGTGGCTGAGAAGAAAAATAAAGGGAAGGAGAAGAAGAAGAAGAAGTCAGTTAAGCAAGGGGGAAACCATGCATCATCCAATGAAAATCCGCACACCGAACTTTCCAAACCCAGATCTCCATGCATAATTTGCAAAGGAAACCATTTTCATCGAGATTGTCCTTGCATTCCACGGATCTTAAGAGAATGGTCTCCCCATTCGCACCGTCCGGTGTCATCAACCTCTGGCGATCATGTTGACAACACACCATCAACTAGTGAAAATGAAGTCAATGGACAGAAAGGAAAGGTCAGATTTCCATGTAGGTTATGTGAAGGTGATAATGCTCTTCACCATTGTCCTTTATTGGATGAGGCCAAAAGAGTCTTGGATAATCGTCCTGCTTCGCCGCAGCGACTTCTGCGTAGATACAAGAAACTCTCAGCAGGTCCTTCGCTAGTTGAAAATCCGACTGACGTAACTCAATCGTTGGTCGAAATTCCCATCATTGAGAGTGAACCTTCTAAGTCCATACCGGACCAAAGTCAACAGGTCGAGATGGAAGTCAACCCAGTCTTGCCTTTAGAAGGTCCACCTTTAGATGATACTATTTCCAAAGAGAATGAGAACAATACTATTCAAATTCTTTTTGTTAATACAGAGTCTGATGAACTTGGGGGCAATCCGCCCGTTCCTTTACAACAGGAGGAAAATTCCCCAGTTCAAGGGGTTCATCCAACCGTTTATTCGATACCCCCTCCGAGCAGTCTAGTCATTCCCTTCGATTGGAATCAACTAGGAAAACCCTGCCTTCCGTCTAATGTACCATTTCAGATCATAGTACAATTTTACAAAATGATCGTGTCTGGCACTATCATAGATGAAGGGGCTTCAATGAGTATCCTTTCCTCAAATGCTTGGAAAGCGCTTGGTTCACCATCGCTTATGCCTATGACACATCATTTGTCAGGCTTTAACAAAGGAACCAGTCGACCATTAGGGATCCTTCCAAAGTTGCCAATAACTTTGAAAAGAAAAAACATTCACTTGAACGTGATGGTAGTCCAAGGACCTTTAGATTACAATATACTCCTTGGGCGTGACTATGTTTATAGCATGGAAGCTATTGTTTCCACACTTTTTCGAGTGATGTGTTTTCCGGATGAAGGCAAAATGGTACAACTTATTAACCAGCTTTCATTTCTAGGTTCAAACATAGCTACAAGTCAAACATAATCCCTAAATGGTCTCTTTGCATCAAGAGTGTCTCTTCAACCTTCATTCTATCCACTAGATTGCGGCGAGTAGTCCGATGAATGTAAAGAAGCTTGGGGGCATGCACCCTGGTCTGCCTTCGGCAGATGAACCCAGCTGAAAAAGATAGATTTCCTTGTAGGTTATGTGCTTGGTCTGAAACACCATTTCCTTGTAGGTTATGTGCTCGGTCTGAAACACCATTTCCTTGTAGGTTATGTGCTTGGTCTGAAACACCATTTCCTCGTAGGTTATGTGATTGGTCTGAAACACCATTCACCTTTCTCCACTTTGGGGACAAAGCCAAGGAAGTGTTTTTTGTCTAATCCGCTAACAAAAACAATCCTACCTAACCGCAGTGACTTCTGTGTGGTTACCTGGAGACTCTACTTTTCTCAATGCCTAGGGGCATGCAAACCTTTTTATGCAAGCAAAAAAAGGACCAATTTCATTTTTTAGCTTTTTAGCGTTTTTAGCTTTTTAGCTTTTTAGTGTCAACTCCTTAGGTTAGGTGATTGGTTTGAAACACCATTCACCTTTGTCTGCACTACGGACGAAGCAAAGGAAGTGTTTTGTCTAATCTGCTGATGAAACCATCCTACCTAACCTCAGTAGTTCCTTAGCTTTTAGTTTAGTTAGCTTTGTAGTTTGGTCATTTCTAGCCTACATAAAAACACAATGAGCACATGTTATCATGGAGTTCAAACTCACTAAAAAATAAACCTACCAATGAGAGACATCTTTGACTACTGCAATAAGAAATTTTTCCGCAAGGTTCAATCTCGTTAAAAAATAAACCCGCCACTGAGCATATGTTAATGCAAGGTTCAAGCTCATTAAAAAATAAACCCGCCTTCAGTAAACGACCTCTGTGATTACCATGCTATCAGCCTTTTGAGCCTTGGTTGTGTTCCTACCATCACCTCCGTTCTTTTATCCGATCATACGCTTCCACTTGATTGTCTACACTTTTGAGGAATAGCTGCAACGAGTGATTCTGTTAGCCACCCTCTTCACACTGCCATGTTTTGAGAAGTTCCAAACTTACCTGGAACCAGTTGCTACCCGAAAACACCACTCGTTCCTCAAGAAACGAGTCTCTTTTAAGCTATTTTTAGACTCGTTAAATATAAAAAGATTTCCGAGCTATTGGCCTTTCCAACTTGTTAAAGTAAGCGGAAGCGCCATCCCTCCTATACATTTTAATATTTTTGAACCTAAGGGATTATCCCACAAAAAGATCGAGCGCTTGTCTTTTTCGGCTCGCTAAAGCGATCAAAAAGTCATCCCTTTCGTATTATTTTATACTTTTTCGAACTTAAGGGATTATGCTACGAAAAAGGACTGCTGGAGTTTCCTTTTCATCCATTTTCAAACTCTCTAAACATGAAAACGACTGAGTTATCCTTGTAGTTAAACTTGTTAAAACAATAGCGACAAACTTGTCCACCCAAACAAGAATGAGTTTCATTGTCACTAGGCTCGCTAAAACATAGCGACAGGTTTGCCCGAAGGGAAAATTATAGAACAAGCATATGTTATCCTCCTCAAGCTTGACAAAAATAAAGAGGTACTGGTCAGCAATGACTGGGGAAAAAGGGAAGAAAACTTGAAGAACGTTGTTGGTAGCAGGTCGCTCTTGAACATGACACTTTCACTCCATCACCATGATTGAGTCAAGTTGGGTTATTCTGTTCACCGATCATATCACCATTGGTCCTCGGTACCATCCATCTTTTGGGGTTAATGCTACCAATCCATCTTAGTGTTGCTGATATGTTCAACAGAAGTCATTAAGAGAATTCACCACCCAACTAACGCCTCATCCACTGCAATACCTTCACCCTCCATTTTTAATGACCGCCATTCCTGAACCTTGTATCATCAGATCGTTTTCACCTCCGGAAAATCATTTGCTTCGTTTCGTGTCGTAGATGTGGGATACATTAAGGCCCTCCTACGACGGGTCACTTCTTGTTGACATCATCTCATTATCCAAGATGTTGACTTAGAAACAACCCTTTCATTACTTTGAAGTTTGCATGCCTCAATGGCAAGTTTCTCACTTCTGGCGACAGGTTTACATCAATGGCCTTCAACCAAAAGATTTTACATGGTGTTCGACATCGGATCATATATTCACACCAAGTGAATTCTAATGTAGTACCTTTAGGGTCATTATCATTATCTATGATTCCTGTCGCGCCTATTAACAGCTTGCATCATTGGCTGGTAATCAGGCGATGTCTTTCCATGTTCGACTTCAAGACATCTTTTCACATGGATCGACTTGTACATCGGGCAAAGATTGAACGAGTTTCACGACCCCGAATCTAGTTTCATCCTTCTGGGCTCCGATATATTTAGGAGTATAAAGACATCAAATGTACACTGAAGCTGCACAGATGATCATCTAAGCTAAGGGATGATGACTCCACATACAAAGAATCACCAGTCTGCAACAACAGACGATTATCTGTCCTATGTACATGAAAATGAATTTAGAAAGCTGAGCATGGGAATGCCTGCCATAGCTAGATCATGAAAATAATATGATGATGATGTATTGTATTGTATCTTATACAGGTCACCTTCCAGTTCAAATTCCTTGGATCCTCATGATAAAGCATTTCACTCGACATCAAAAGATTTACAACCTCATGCTTTAGGGGGCAACTGTTATAGACATATTTGGGAACTTCAACCTCAACCACATATGTCGATAAACCAAGGGCTCTTTAACCCCTAAAAGTGTTGTTGCATACCCTAAAGGATCATGGTCAACTGATTACATCATTTCCTAGAAGTTCCACCCGAAAAACCACTCAAAACTGGCCAAAACTAGACCATACTGACTGCTCCTTGGTCAAGGTGCAATGCATACTGAATCATACACTAGCCAGGTGTGATGCATACTGAAGAGGCCTTCTGTGTGGTGCGATGAGTGAGAATGGACAAATGTCTGAAGCAGTTTGCTAAGTGGATGCTCATGGAATCTTCTAGAAACTTCCTCTATGACACTTGCCTCTCTGAATTCGCCTAGGGATGAGTAATGGATCCAAGAAATCTCCAAGTGGAACCAACAACTATCATTGGAATGAAACTAATCAAAAATCCAGAGCTGACTCACACCCTTTGTAGACATCTATAAATGGATACCTCATATGAGAGATCTAAAGGCAGGAATTTTGTAGTTTGTAAAGAAGTGCTGTTAGTTTGTCTTTGAGAAGAAGCACTATATTGTTGGGTGATCTTGCTTTTCATTAGGTGAAGAGCGCTTTGATGCTGGGAGGATGATGCTAGATCAGATAGCTGGGTTGTAATCCTCTCTTCTACTATTAATAAAGTTCTTTGAGTTTTCCTTCATATAATCGTGTATTTGTGAATCTTGTTATTTGTGAATGCAATTGTATGGTCAATGTATTTCTGATTCTGCATTGTTTATGATATTATAGATCAAGATGCTTTGATGGTGTTTTGTTACTTTGTCTCTACAGGTATTCTCTAAAGCGAGACGAGCAGGAGAGGAGTTGCAAGTTCCATCAAGGAAGAGAGAAATCAAGCAAGGAGTCAAGTGGAAGATCCATGTTGGTCCCTTTGCTTCTCTCTTATCTATCATACATAAAGGAAATCGCAAATTGCTTTGATTGTTTATTTCTAAGATAGATACCCATCTTAGTGGGACTAGCAGATCGAAAAGATACTAGTTTTCCCGAAAACAGTATGACAAATGAATAATGGGATATTATCAACAAAAAGGCATTAGGAACAATACCGCTGTGTCTGGAAGCATCGGTGGCATTCAAAATTTCAAAGGAAAAAACAACAGAAGGTTTAATGACGACATTGGCCAAACTATATGAAAAAACCACAACCTCAAATAAGTTATTTCTTATGAAGTGTCTATTTAAGATTAAGATGTCAGAAGGTGGATCTGTTGTTGATGATTTAAATGAATTTAACACGGTTACCAGTTAGTTATGTTTTGTCGGGGTAAATCTTGATGATGAAGTTAGGAATTTGTTATTTCTATGCTCATGGCCAATATGTTGGAATGGGTTAGTTATGGCTATTAGTAACTTTGTCTCTCGATCTAGTACTCTAAAGTTTAATGATGTTGTTGGTGACATCCTTAGTGCCATCCTTAGCATTGAAATGCGACATAAAATCTTCGGTGAGATATTTGGCTGAAAAGAGTAGAAGAAGAGAAATGGAAAGAGAAAGGAGCCCAAGAAATCCCAGTAAGTCAGATCCAAATTCATATCAGGGATAGCATGCTAGAAAAATGGGAAGAAAGGACACCTGAAAAAATATTATAAATCTTGAAAGGGAAAACTAGAAGATGGAAAAGAAGAGAAAAATAATGAAGTGAATGTGACAGGTGGTGTGTTGCAAGATGATTTGATTCTTTCATTAGATAATATTATTGATTCCTGGATGGTGGTTTCATGGGCCTCATTCCATGCCACACTTGATAGGAAACATTTTCATGACTATTTTCAAGGAGATTTTGGAAAAGTTCATCTAAGTGATGATAAACCCTATAAAATCATTGGAATGGGTAAGGTTTTCTTAAAGAAAAAAAATGGAAGCCAATAGCTATTGAAGGATGTAAGGCATGTCTCAATCTAAAGAAAAATCTAATTTCAATGGTGCAGTTAGGTGGTGAAGGTTATGTAACTGTATTGACAGAAAAAACTCGGAAGGTCACTAAAGGATCCTTGGTAATAGAAAAAGGAGGAAATGGTTGGTACATTGTATTTATGTAATGATATTTCTAATTATTTTAATGTGTTAACCTCAATAGAAGGAGATATGCCATTGTGGCATTATAGGCTTGGGCACATGAGTGAGAAGGGGATGAAAATTCTTCACCTAAGAAATTTGCTTGCAAGTTTAAAGCATGTTGATTTGGATCTTTTGAGAATTGTGTTTATGGAAAGTAGAAGAGAGTTGGATTTATCAAAGTTGAGAAATAAAATAAGAGTGAAAAATTAGATCTTATGCATAGAGATGTATGGGGACCTACTCAGGTATCATCTCTCGGTGATTCTTGATATTACGTTACTTTTATTAATGATGAAATTGGTTGAGAATGGAGGTATCATCTTTGGTTGAGAATGAGATAGGAAATAAATTGAAGTGTCTCAAGTCAGATAATAGAGGTGAATACCATAGCAAAAAGTTTGATAAATACTATTCACAACATGGAATTGACAGAGAGAAGACAGTTGTAGAAACACCACAAGAATATGGTGTGTCATAAAGGATGAACATGGAAATCATGGAGCATGCAAGGTGCATGAGATTGCATGTGGGATTTCCCTTACAATTTTGGGAAAATGTTGTAGATATTGTTTTTAAAAAAATAAATAGATGTCCTTCAATTTCCTTAGATGGTGGTATTCCAAAGGAGGCTTGAATAGGTAAAATGGTAAACTACTCATTTTTAAATACTTTCAGTTGTGAAGCCTTTGTCCACACTAATAAAGAAAATAAAATAAAGCTTGAGAAGAAATCAAAGAAATGTACCTTTATTGGACATAGTGTTTACGATTTTGGTTATCACTTATATGATTATGAAAATCACAAAATCATTAGGAGAAAATATGTCATATTTAATGAAAAGGTCTTGTATAAGGATTAGATGTAGGAAAAGGAATAGGAAATGAAAACAAAGAATACAAAGTGCTTGATGAGATTGGAAAAATGTAAAGGTGCCTCAAAATTATAATGATTAGCAGCCACAATAAAAACAACAACCACAACAATGACAGTCACCTCAAACAACCAAAAGTGGTGTTAGAAGGTCTACCAAGATAAGTGGCCCCCCTGAATGATAATCTGCTTCATTATATTATGTATTGTTGACTGATTCTAGTGAACCATAAATATATGAAAAAACAATATAGGTAGAAAGAAGGAAGAAGTGGGAGAAAGCCATGGAAGAAGAGATGGACTCCTTGATTCATAACTAGACTTGGGACTTATCCAAGTTGCTTCAAGGTAAACAACATTGCAAAATAAATGGGTTTATAGGTTGAAAGAAGAAGACAGAGGAAAACAGAGGTATAAGGCTAGACTTGTGGTGAAGGGGTTTGCACAAAAGAAAGGTACAGTCTTTGATTACATTTTTTCTCATGTTGTTAAAATGAATTCGATGAGAACTATTTTAATTCTAGTGGCAACAAAAGATTTACACCTTGAATAGTTAGATGTAAAGACAACCTTTCTCCATGGGGATTTGGAGGAAGAAATATATATGCAATAGACACAGGGAAAGGAGAAATTAGTGTGAAAATTGAAGAAGAGTTTGTATGGCTTAAAATAGGCTCCAAGGTAGTGCTATCTAAAATTTGATAGGCTTATGTCTAAACAAGTGTATACTAGATGTCAAACTGACCTTTGTGTTTATCTTAAAAAGAAAAATGATGGTAGCTATATTATATTTCTATTCTATGTAGATGACATACTTGTTGTAGGGTCTAACATGCAAGAAATAAACATGCTCAAAACAAAATAGGCAAATTCATTTGCAATGAAGGATTTGGGTGTTGCAAAACAAATACTTGGTAAGAGAATACTTAGAGACGGGAAAAATTTCAAATTAACATTTTCTCTGAGTGAGTACATAGAAAAGGTGCTAGAAATATTTAATATGGAGAGTGTAAAACAAATTAATACACCTTTGGCTAGCCGTTTCAAACAAATTAAGTAGATGTGTTCAAAGACCCAAGAAGAGATGGATTATATGTGTAAAGTTCCATATGCATTAGTAGTTGGAAGCTCAATGTATGTAATGGTCTGCACAGGGCCTGATATTGCACCATGGAAAATTTTAAGGATGGAAATTTATCTTAATGTTTAGAAACCTTCACGAATCTAGCTATCCCTACGATTTAAATTATAAATGGTTTGGATACATTTTTTTAAATACATTCAAATTTATTATGACTTTATAAAGTATTTGTAAATTTCTGGAGAATTTTAACGTAGAACAATTTTATACTATAAAATTTGGGCGAACCAATTCTAGAAATGGAAATGGGTGAATATTACTTTTGGAAAAAACATGAAATATTAGACCACCTACGAATATTAGCCACTAAAATTTTCCCTGTATTGCACATGCAGTGGAAGTTGTAAGCAAGTATATGAAAAATCTAGGAAAATAGCATTAGATGGCATTGAAATGGATTCTTAGGTATTTGAGAGGTAACACAAATCAAGTGTTATGCTTTGGTGGTTGAAACATTTCTCTACAAGAATATGTTGATGCATATATGGTAGGTGATAGAGATAATAGAAGGAGCACCACAGGGTATGTGTTTATTGTAAGTGGAAAAAAGTTTAGTTTGGTTTCAAAATTGAAAAACATTGTTGCACTTTCAATAATAGAAGTAGAGTATGTTGCTGCTACAAAGGCTAGTAAAGAGATGATTTGGATAGAAAGGTTTATGGATGAAGCAGGTAATAAGAAGGAGATGGGAAGGTTATATAGTGACAATCAGAGTGCCATTCATCTTGAAAAGAACTCAAATTTTCATTCCAAAACTAATCATATACAACTCAAGTACCATTTCATATGGTTAGTGTTGAAAGATGGATAGTTGAAGGTGGAAAAGATACACACTAGCCATAATCGTGTCAATATGTTAAAAAAAATTGTAACAAGGGAGAAACTAAGATGCTTCTCAATTTCAATTGGTCTTAAAGTATGATGGTCAAGATGAGAAACAACCAAGTCCAAGTGGAGTCACTATCTATCAAGTGAAGCAATGATGGAGTTTATATAGTCAGTCTCCAAGTGGGATATTGTTGCGTGTGGATCATGATTATCTTCTTGATTCAAAGGTATCAACTGCGTTGGAACCCAGTTGAAAATTAAGGTAGAAACATCACTCGTATGATAATCGTCATGGGGGATGTATACTTTTAATGATCCCCCCCCCAGACAGGGGTTTGGGGGTAGTGCCCACAAAGCTAAAAATAGATGAAAAATTGCCTTGTAAAATATTGGAATTCTGTAGTCAAATTGGATTGTTCATTAGGCGGATGATCTGATGGTAGAAGTTATGTTAATTCAGTGTTTTTTCCCTAGAAGGCAACCCTTTGTTTATATGATGGAATTGTATTATGGTTGTGTATTATTATTTTGAGCGAGAGTGAAAAAGGAGCTTATGTGAGAGCGAAGAGGAAATTATAATGGAGGTGTTGTAGGTTGTATCTCTTAATTTTTTTGGACAATATAGAAGGAAGGACTAGCTATTTCTTCATGGACATAACCTAAATTGGGTGAACCACGTGTATATGTGTCTTTATTATTTTATTCATTTTTGTACTTATATTTCTGCAGTATTTAATGTATTTCATTGTTCCATTAATTATTTTTTAACAAAGAACTAGGCTTAGATGGTATAGGAGGTGGGACATAATAAGCCCCAAGCAATGTGGAATCTTTGTAGACACTAAGGGATAGATCGATAAAATTAGAGGTGTTCTTGTTGCCTTCGATCAATGAAATGATGTTTTAAGGTGAGGTTTGAGGCTAAGGGTCATAATAAGTCAGGAAATCAATAGCGACGATCTTTCCATTATTCGGAAATAACATCTTATGAAAAACAGAAGATGCGAAAACTGACATGGTGTACATGTAACTATGACCAAGAAAGAGGTTATAATCTAAAGGGGCATTGATAACTTCAATATCAATCATGACCATCTTACCAACAATAATTATGGGGAAATCCTAATATAAACCATTAGGTTATGAGGGGTGATTGTTCCATGCATGAAGAGTGATGGTCTATGGTGACAGTTTGGGAGAACCAAGTTTCTTCCAGACACTATCATTCATCAAACAAGTGGAGGAATCTTTCAACATTATAGAGACTAGTATTTGAAAAGCAATAGAGGAGAGAAGAGAGGGATGATCCACCTTATCAACATCAAAGATGATCAAATGATCATCTGAAGGATCCATAATGCCCAAAGAAAACAATAGTTTTTTCTATTAATATGGGCACTTATGGACTACTTCCAACATTAATATGGTAGTAGGAGATTTAATCAAGCCATCTACTATACTATAGGTGTGGTAAGCTCAAGAATTAGCAACATTTCAATGCAATGGTCCTTTGGTGATATCTAGGTGAACCTATACCTTAGGATAAGGGATCTATAAGGTACCATTTGGTGACAAAAGGGGCTTAGTGGAAACTTTGGGTTGAGAATTAGTTGTTGAATTGTCAATATAGTTTTCATATTGGTATGACCAAGTTTGGAGGTTGATATCTTCGGAATGCATCACGATAAGCTAATAATTTCCATTCCCATGTTATGAAGGTCGAGGAGCTTAAGGATTTTGGCCATCTTTCACAACTGCATATCCTTGGTGAGGGAATGGGTTAGTAAGAACTCTCAGCTACATGGAAGGAGGAGGGAGTTGAGCGATAGGTTTCTTCCCTCGAGAGGTAGATTCTTGAGCTTCCCATGCCTTACACATATGAGGGAGAAGGGGAAATTCACGAGTATAATGGTCATAAGTCCCACAACAAGCACAAGGTTCATGTATTCTAAGGACCTTGTTTTGCTTGTGTTGTCTACCCTATGGCTGGGTTACAAGATTGGATTAATCACCCTTATTGGAATTAAGTTGTCTACCTTCATTGCCTTTATTACCTGTAGATGGCCGATTCATTCCCTTGTTTCTTCTCTTGGGGTTGGGGGGAATGTTAACACTTTGTTGAGCATATACTTAAATTTTTGGAGGTAATGTTTGTTGTGACAAAGAGGATTGAGGTAAATCATCCAATTTATGTTGTATATATTGATTTAGGGTCAAAAATTTTATATAATGATTTGAATTTGGAGGAAGAGAATCAACAACAAGTGGAAGAGAAACTTTAGACTAAAAATGAGCAAGTGGCTGAAATAGATGGGACATGGAGCATTCGTTTTGATGGGTCTGTTTGCAGAGAGGGATCAAGAGCTAGTATATGGATCATTTCACTAGATGGAGGTAGCCAAGTATATTCTTTCAAGTTATATTTGAATTTTATAATAACGTAGCTGAATATGAGGCTTTAGTCATTGGTTTGAACGTACTCAAGAAGAAAAGAACTAAAAGAATGAATATTTTTGGGGACTCGTAGCTTATTATAAATCATGTTAAAGTGCTATATCAGATAAAGCATCCAAGGATTTGAGCTTACAGAAATGAGGTTTGGGATTTATTTGATAATTTCTTTGTTGAGCCCAAAATTTCAGTAGTTTATAGACAAGAAAATTGCATTGTTGATTCACTGGCTAGTATGGAAAGTATGTTCAAAACTCCGATTTACCCAAATAAGCAATATTAGATAGAGATGAGATATATACCTTCCATTCTAAACAACATAAAGAACTGACAAGTTTTCGAAGATGATCAATAGATAAAAATATTTTTGGAAATGACTGGTGAGTTTACCAGCATTCCTATTGATGAAGACAAAGATTCAGATAACCAGGATGATACAAATGACTTTGTAAATGTCATAGGATATTAGAAAATAATCCAGCTACGCAATATTTTTTTCCCTAGTGGGTTAGATCCTTTCGAGAAGTTATTTGACAACAATGATGTGGCTATTAAACCAAAAATGAAGCCTGATAGTAAGGAATTAAAGGATTGCAATTTAGGCACAAAAAAAGAACTAAAAGTTGTCGAAATTTCAAATTATTTAAATTAGGCAGAAGGAGAAATATCTTGCTTTATTGAAAGAGTTTTTTGATGTCTTTGCATGGAAATATCAAGATTTAAGGGTTTATGATAGAAGTATAATTCAAAAACCTATGCCCTTAAAAGAAAATGAAAAACATTTCAACCAGAAACTGAGGAGAATAAATCCTAAATTGTTTCCATTGATAGAGAAAGAGGTAAAATTTTTGTTGGATGCTAAGATTATAATTTCCTTGAGATTTTCAAAATGGGTTGCTAATATTGTACCAGTAAGGAAAAAGAATCGGGAGATTTGATTGTGTGTGGATTTTAGAAATCTAAACAAAGTGTCATTAAAGGATAATTAACCACTTCCTAAGATGGCACAAATTTTGCAAAGTGTGGTTTGATCGGAAAGGATTTCAAATGTTAGATGGTTTCTCAGGGTATAATCAGATATTGGTTCATCCCAAAGACCACAAAAATACTACCTTTACTACATAATGGGGAACATTCATGTATTCCAAAATGCCTTTTGGATTAATGAATGTAGGAGCCACATTTCAGAGGGCCATGGTCATAGCCTTTGCAGGAGAGAGGAAAAAAATTATGGTAGTCTATTTGGATGACATGACAGTATATTCAGTATCTCATTCAGAGCACTTAAAACATCTTAGGAAAGTATTTTGAAATGAAGAAAATTTGGTATTTCACTGAACCCAAAAAAACCACATTTTGTTATGAAAGAAGGTAAGATTTTGGGTCATATAGTATCTAAGGACAACATCCAAATTGATCTAGAAATAGTTGAAGCAATACGAAAACTTGAGATATTGTTGACGGTGCTGGATCTGACAACATTCATGGGAAATTCCCGATATGAAGTCCCAACTAGACCTCACACTATTTGGCGTAGGAGTCCCATCCAATATAAAGGCATGGTTGCCATATACTTAGAGATATGCCTTGGCTCTAGTTGTCAGCACATGAGAGCGTTTCGCTAGTATCTTCAAACAATAAGATAAGTGTGCTTGGTGAGTGCGTAATGTAACTTGTGTCTCAGTTCTCTTACTGCAAAGGGGGAGAGTATTAAGCCTCTAAGTGAGAGGTAATAGTACCACCCAGGAAGAGACACACGCGAACCAGAAAGGCTTGTTTAAGCCTCATTTGCATCTTAAATGCCCGCCAACCACTCCATTTGGCCTTAAATTGGACATCTCGTCATGAACAGTGACACCAATGATCACTTCCCAGCTTATCCGCGCGGCAGCACTGTCCCTCGTGCATGGGCGCGAACCTTGTGATATGTTGATTCTGCACGCAACTCACTTATCGCACAACCCCCAAACAGACTTCTTTATAGTCCCACGCTCTCTTTCAACTGCCTGGAGCGTTGAGACTATGCTTCCTATGGCTAGTCAGGTGGTCGCACCATCTATGCGAGGCTTCAGCTTGCCTTCCAGTATAGTCCGCGGAAAATCCTCAATTTCCCTTGCGACAGCTGGCACCACGCATTCTATCATATGTAGTGCGCTCCCCTGGTTACTGTGTTTGGTGAGATGTGGTCGTAGCCATGGCAGCAGAGTCATAAATTCTTGGTGATAGTCTTTTAATTCAGTGGTATGATCATCCGCACCTTGCCTTGTCATCCTTGGTCTATCGACACGACGTGCTTGCTTGATCTTGTTTTCCAGCCTCTTGACCTCTGCGTCCATCAAAATGATTTTCTTCCTCAGTCATACCCGACCTTTTTTGAGTTTGCGAAGTCTAAGGTTCCCTCGCTGAATGGCTTCCTAAAGCCTTATGTGTTTGACCTCGCATAGTTGTGTGATTTCTTCGTCCTAGGCTTTGCGCACTGTCACATCTGCGGGCATTGTTACGTATGGATTCCCTTTTTCATTCTCTTCAGTAATTACGGTCCCTACCCTGTTCTGCACCTTTGGAATCGTTTCCGCGATCAGGGTTTTGTGCATGGTCCTATAGGCCCTTCAAACTGTTGGTATGCGCAGGTCCCAATCAGTGTGTCTTGCATGGTGAACCTTGTTCAGTTCTTCGCACACCCTATTGAATGCTTCTTCATGGATAATTGGTAATGTGTGTTGCCTTTTCTACTGCTACATTTTGTCCCGATTCTCTATTCTGGGAGTGGTGTGCGCTAGTGCAGGTTGTATGGCATATGTCCGTACCCATCGGGAAAGGTGGGCGCAAGTTGTTCTGCCCCTGGTGACTGGGTCTCATCCTAAGCTGGGGTTATCCAAATCGTATGCGCATCATCCTTTTGCATCCACGCCAGTCCTCAAAACTTCCTTGATGCGTACCTGACCATCGTGCGGGCGTTGCGCGCAGGGCCCACTTCAGAGCATCGAACTGCTATTGTTCTGGTACTGCGCTTTCAAATTTGTTTAGGAATTCATCCACCATTGTCAACCCATCATATGTAGGCAGATCCCTTGTCTCTGTTGTCACGTAGCGCAGTGATCTAACCATCATGGTGCAATTGAGTGTGGTTACCTCGTGTAACCAGTTCTGCCATCGTTCTACTTCTTTGTCTTAATCCGAAGTGCAGGAGTTATCGCGCTCCCACAAAATCCTATCATCTGCTTTCGAATTCACCCAATCCTCTTCTTGCGCAGTTATCTTGTAAATAAAGCCAAGATCGTCACCACTATCATCGTCGCGCACTGGTTCAGTGTATCGCGCTCCTTCGGCTAGATTTAGCGATACTACTACGCGTAGTGACTTGTTTTCAAAGATCATTTTGCACTTCTTCAGATTTATGACTCTGTTCATATCAGTGGCCCAATCTATTCCTAGTAGCGCGGGATAGGAATTACTGTCATCGACAATCTCTGTCACTTCAAAATCCGCCTGCGCGCTCGCTCCTTCAATATCTACTGTCACCCCTTGCAATCTTCCCATGGGCAATATCTTTTGTTGGTTCGCCATTCGTAACTGAATAGGAGACCACTGTAGCATGGGTCTGCCCATGCGTTCCCATGTTTTTTTTGGCAGTACATTCGCGTCCAATCCGAGATCCAAGATTACCTGATCCATTTCATACTCACTGATTTGCGCAGTCAACCTCATTTCCCTTCCTGTGTGCAATGCATGCTTTCCCAATTTCCAAACTACGTGTGGTTCTCCTGACCCCGCGCACCTAGTGATAAGTTCCTGTAGCCCTTTTACTACCTTGCTGTCGCGTAGCAGTTTCATGCATGTCTCCAGAAAGGTAGTGAGCATTGAAGGATCCATCCCTAGTTCTAGTTGATCCTTACTACCAGAAGTGGAGGCCTCCGTGAAGCTCTTCTTAGCTTCCATGAATGTCTCCTTCGCGCGTTCTAAATCAAATTCAGGTTCCTTTGTAGGAGCCTTGCGAACCCACGCACTTTCTTTTGACTGCTTACCTTTATCATCACCAGTGGTTGTACCGCTCCTGAGCATCATGTTTACATTCGGGTCCTCTTCACATGGCTCAGACCTCATCATCTGCAAATTCTGAGTTGGAGGGGGCTGAAGTACCCCTTTTTCGCATAGTCTTGCTATCAATGTAGGACAGTCTTCTGCCTCATGATCAAACTGAGTACAATACAAACATGATGTCCTTGTCGGGTTTGTACAATCGCGGGCATAGTGTCTTGGCCCTCTACAATTGTAACAAATTAGTTGTCCGCGACCCTTTCCTGGTCCCATTTCACCTCGACCTCGACCACGCCCCTAAAATCCAACGCGCGTCATTCTTGTATTTGGGTCGAGGGCTCGCATTTCGGTCTGCACCCTGTAGGCAGGAGTCTGATCCATCATTAGTTCGTAGCTTCTGCAGGTGCATTCATCATGGCCTACCGACTTGTAGAAATTACAAAACAATTGCTGGGACGTCTGTGTATAATTCTGCAATAGATGACAATTATATGTAGTGTGTTTTCCTCCTATCTGACAGATCACGCACCATAATATAGGCGTCGCGCTCGGTCCTGCATGTGCCTCTGGTCTTAATGGCATTGGCCCTCCTCCTGCCAAGTAGTTCGTGAAGACGGGACAATGGTCCTTATCATGCCCTTGGCCTTTGCATTTTATTCACCATACCTCCTCGAGCTCCTCTGGCCATGGTGTCATGTCCTATTTTAAGCTCTGCATCTCCAAACACAGATTTTGTAGTTTTGCGTGGATTTGTTGGACTCATGGACCAGGGTCTTCTATAGGGGTCTCATGCAATCTCATTGCCATATCCAAAGCTTCAGCTTGGGTGGAAAGTTTTTGCTATGACAACGCCATCCTTAAGTGCGGTGTTAGTGACGCTACAAACCATGCGCGGTGTTGTCCATCTGTCAACGTCATGTTGGCTTCACGAATCATGCCCTTTAGTCTTTGGTCCAGATCCCAGGGGGTCTCACCCAGGAGCATCGCAATCTCCTTAAACTCGATGATTGATTGGGTTTTCGACTTTGGCCTACTAAATTCCCTGTTCAATGCGGTCTGGATATCTGCGATCCCTGCGTTTGGATGGTCATTAGAATGCTTAATGTACCATGTCAACGCACGATCCTGCAACGCGCTAACCAACATTGCCTTCTTGATATTATCATCCGTGACTCCTTGCACTTCCCATACAGCTTTTACCACGAACCAAAATTGGTCTGGATCCTCGTTTCCTACTCCCCTGAATACCGGCAACTTTATTGCGCTCGCCATATTAAACTATGGTGGTGGCGGAGGTGGTGTGGGCGAAGTTGGAGGTGAAGATGGTGAAACCGGTGGCAGTGTAGGTGGGGGTGGTATGCACGAAATTCGTTGTCTTATCAGACTGATCGCGCTCCTCGGCGAAACTCTCGCGAGCTCCTCCTCGCTCTCCCGTAGAGGTGAAATCAAGGGACTAGTCTGTAATTCTTCATTACTTCCGTTTCTATAGGTCCTCCCACTTCGCGTTGCCCCAAACATCAATTTATTCGCATAACCCTTTTTTCACACAGTAGCATTTTAATCCAAGTGTTCAAAGATTTAATGTACTTACCTCGCGGTCCTTTGAGGAAACATCATTCCGCCTCGCTGTAACTGACTGTCGTGTCTACTGCGAACTCGGTGATAAATCCTCCTATAATTCGATCAAGCCAGTGGTCCACAACACGTGCGAGCTTCTCTTCTGACGCTTCTAGTCTGCGCACCAATTCAGGAGTCCACACAATTGGTTTGTCGAGCCTACACCTTCCCTGACTGTCTACTAGCTTCGCGATCCACTCATACAACTCAGAGGGAAAGGACGCAAAGAAAATTTCATGGATTTACGTATATAAGTAGCACTCCAACCACTATTCCTTTGATACTCGCAGATTTCTGTTTTCCTGCGCTGCGAACTCGTGAATATTCTTGTCCAACCATCCTTCAATTTCTTTCTTTGTTGGATTTCAGTGGCACGACATCAGACATCCCTTATGCAGATCTCGGTCTCGGCAACGGAACCATTTGTTGCTTGTATGGGCCTGACCCAGGTTCAGAGGTGGTTTAGCCAAACAAATCCCAGTACTACTGGCCCTTTCGACACCAATCCTTGGAGCGCAGACTGAGGTCTCACCCGAAGTAGTATGGGAGGGTGCTAGAACCAGGTTTCTACACCTTGGGGATGTCTGATGGTATCCAGTGGTCTGCGGTTTGACCTTGTGTGCACGTTGCTACGCACATCTATTAGTCATTCACAACCTGTGATGCTACCTTCGTGCAGCCCTACTTGGGGCGCGATCCGTATTATTACCCAAGTTCCTTACTATTAACTTGTTATTAGTCTATTACTTAGCTTATCTGTGTAAGTCTAGAGATAATTAATAGTATATCCAGCATTCATATAAGGGTGTGCAATAAACAAAATAGTATAATTGCACAGAACGTATTACAAAAGCAAATATAGAGCAATCGGAGTCAACTTCTCTTTATTATTCTTTGATCAAGGTTACAGACCCGACATTGCCCTACGCACTCAGCTGCAGAGGTCCACGCACTCAGCTGCTGACTCTACTAGGCCTCCGTGCACTCAGCT
The DNA here is from genome assembly GCA_031772625.1 of Pinus tabuliformis. NCBI lineage: Eukaryota > Viridiplantae > Streptophyta > Pinopsida > Pinales > Pinaceae > Pinus > Pinus tabuliformis. The sequence goes on from CM062804.1 coordinate 1,576,797,631, forward strand.
GCAGAGCCTCTTCCTACTAGTACAACCCAAAGCAGTTAGACTCTTACTCTATGCTCAAACCATTCATACTCATCTATCTTTTCTCTTCGCTCTCTTTACAACTTAGAGCCTCGCTCTATTTATACAATCCCATGGTCCGCGAACCATAGGCAGGCTGACATGGCATTACATTACATTACAAAACTTAGGGCGGACAACCCTATGACTCAACCTATACTTCGCGTTCGACACCCGCAATTCGCGGAGTCTTACAATACATTTGACCCAAAACTTGGGCTTGGAGCCCCAAAACATGCCGTGGGGGGATCCGATGCCCAACACTCCCATGACCCTGCAAACCCTGGTAATATCTTTCAAGTGCATGTATTAACACAATGTTAACTTCCCCTTATATTTGCATGGGGGTCTCTTGCGGGTGGCGAAATTGTTTCGTCAGTTGGGGTGGCGATGATGGCTTTGCCAAGTTATGTGGGTTCTTGTATATACCTTTCCTATAGTCCATTTTAGTGAAAATTTTGTTTCCTTATTGTTCTCATCTAGCTCTTATGTTTTATGTCACTGTCACATTCACTATCTCTTGGGCTTCTTTTTCTTGTTCCAAATATTTTTGGGAGGGTAAATGTATTTCGTTCTCTTCTTCCATAGTATAGGAATGAGCCATCCTTTGAATTGGTGGTAATTTTTCCAACCTCATCATTTCAAGGCTCAAACCTATCAGCGATATCCTTTAATTAACCAGTCTTGGTGTGTGGGGTATAGTACCCAGGTTAGTTTTCAGTTTGGTTTTAATAGGGTGATTTAACCTCCCAATCTAATACACTCAAGTCAATCAGTCTTGCCTTCTGTGTGTTTTTCTCAAGTTCTAGTTGCTTTTTTCATAGAGCTTGGGGAGGTGTCAAGTTCTTGGGGTGCTTTCTTGTTTCAACTAGGGTGGACATTTGGGTGGTCAATTTTCCGCACACCTCCTTACATATTTTTAGATGATATCTAGATAATGGGGTTCATTAAATGCCTTATTAACGTCAATCCCTTATCTAGTTCGCATTTGTCGTATCGTCATTTCTCTATGGTGTATTACTATTGGCTCTCTGCTCTTATGGCTCCTCAGCAAAAAATGCCAAGTCACAGAGGATGAATGACAAGCTCCTCTTCCTCATGTTGGCGATTCTTTGGTTTGGAGTTTGTGGTGAATTATTTTGACTCCATCCTCCAGAAGTAAGGAAGGAAATTCTCCTCCTAGAATTGAAAGAATTTGCTGAACAGTCTTATTTTTCACATTCATAAGTTGTTGGAGACCGCCTCAAATGGATCTCAGATCCAAGAGGAAGCGTCGACTTCGTTTTCTACATTCCATAACATCACATTAGCAAATGTAGAATCTGCTTTGCATGGTTATTTGGAACAAGCAGGTAGAAAACTAGAAATTGTTTGCAGGTTAGGAAGATATTAAAAGGATTCTTCAGAACATCCAGTTCAACCTTGATGACCTTGGGACCAGATTAGCAAGGGTGGAAAACTTTGTAGTCTCCAATTCGAAGACCTAATCAATAAAGGAGAATGACACCCTATTATCATCAATGGCCCACCAATGAATGCTTCACCTCTGGTAGCCATCTCTCCACAAGCGAACTCATCGCCCCACTTTCTAGTTATAGACTAAAGTTTTTAATGGATTCTTCAGTTGTAATTCTAGTATGGACGTTTGGCATGGTGGTATGGTTTTTTTTGTGTTACTGTGGATCTTTCTCTAGACCTTCGACGGTCTTTCTTTTGTTCCTGTGATCACATCTCCTTTTGTGTAAGACACGTGGTGAAGTCTAGTAACTTACTATCATGTTAAGTCTAGTATCTTACTATCATGTTAAGTATTCTCTCTCGATGGTTAAGTCTAGTATCTTACTATCTAGTTTGAAATTTTAATGGCTTTTTTGTATACCTGGCTAAGGCTCTGCATGATTAAGTCTAATATCTTACTGTCTACATTGAGATTTTAATGGTTTTTTGTACACTGGTCTGCTCCATGAATCTTTTGGTCAAGGAAACATAACTATTATCAATGTAATACTCTTTTTTATTAATAGAAATCACATGCTGAAGCTTATAAAAAAAAGAAATTTAGACTATATATATATATATATAAACAAACATACATACATTTATTTTACCACTACATAAATAAATTAGTGTAGCCTTTGATTTTGCTAATAAAATAATATAAGCAATCATCATTATTCAATAAAACACCTTTAGCGAAAGCCAAATGAAAAATTATGTGAATATGTAAACCAAAGAACTCTAAACTAGGTATTTGCAGATTAATGCTTGTGTGGGTTTAGTCCACACTTTAAAATTTGTAACTTTTTAAAATTGTACAAGTATGTATTTTTAGTTTTTCCAAAAATAATATTAACCTACATAGATTAAATATAAGTAGAACTTGGGCATTGGAATCGTTACACAAAAAAGAGAATGATAATTGTCACTTAAGTTTTTATGATAGACATACTTTACCTAAGCAATTAACTATGTTATATTATTAAAAAAACAAATTTCGACATCCCATCTTTAAAGATAACGCAACAATAATCGACCGCAAAAATAATATCTCTTTATAAGGCAACAATAATCAAAAACCAAAACTTATATATAACTAGTTAATTATTACACTATTTATCCTGTACCTTCTCTAAATGGTACGAGAAGAATAGTTGTTGCAATTTAGAATGAATGTTAGTTGTCATGAATATGTAGACTAGTAGTTAATTCCTGTAGCCTGTGACTGGTAGTTAGCTGCTGTAGTAGCTGATTGGCAATGATAAAGAGGAGTCGCTTGTGTAGTGTGTAACCATATGTTGAAGCGTTACACTCTGTCATCATCTTCTTCTGTTGTTCTGCTAATTGTTCTCATAAAATGGCTGCATCGGACTCCCACCTCAAGAGTGACGATGGACAGATGTCGCAGCAGACGCAACCGATGGAATCACAAGAACCGCTAGGAGAGTGTAGAGTTACAGTTGAAGAGAATCGCTTCCGATCGTCGTCAGTTAACGGGAAAGAAGCCCAAGGAGAGTGTAGCGTTACAGTTGAAGAGAATCGCTTCCGATCGTCGTCCGTTGTATCCATATATAGAGTTCCTGACATCCTCAAGTCGGACAGGGTAAAAAGGGAAGCATATGTTCCCACAAGAGTCTCGTTGGGTCCATACCATCACGAAACTGAAAAGCTTCGTTCAATGAACAGTCACAAAAAAAAAGCCCTGCAAAGGATGACGATGAGGTTCAATAATCTCGCCAACGATTCCTTGTGTGCAACGAAGGAGATCGTGAAAATCAGGGACACCAGGGACATCTATGAAGAAAAAATCAATTGCGATGAAGAGCAAATCGCTATGATGCTAACTTTGGACATCGTGAAAATCAGGGACATCTATGAAGAAAAAATCAATTGCGATAAAAAGCAAATCGCTATGATGCTAACTTTGGACGGCTGTTTTATTCTAGAAATTATGAGGACTCTGAGTGACAACACGTCACCAGAAGATGGTAACTGCTATGAACCTCTTTTTGAGAAAAAGAAGATTCTTTATACTGGAATGGATATACTGTACGACATGTTGAAGCTCGAGAATCAAATCCCGTTCATCGTTCTCCTAAAGCTACTAAAATTGCAGTGCAGCTTCACGGATAGTGATGCAGAGAACAAGCTTTTCCAAATGATGCCTGAGTCGTTCTTGTCCTTTTTCTACCCTTTCAATTTCAAAGAGCGTAAAACGCAATGGTCCTGGCCTCAACCACATCGTCAACGTGAAGTTCATCATCTTCTTGGTTGGTTGCGCATATTCATTATTTATGGCGATGGTATGCTCCATGGTGACATCGCACATTCCCATAATGGAGAGCATGCCCGGAACGGCCATTCCCATAATGAAGAGCATGCCCGGAACGGCTATATGAGGATCCCCGGCCAAGACGATGCAAAGGAAGAAGATTCCGGCACATATGATCATATCCATCCCGCAATAGAATTAGGAAACGCTGGTATCAAATTTGAGCGATGCGAGGCAGGCATCGCAAATATTAAATTTGACGAGCGGAGGAACACAATTTGCCTTCCTCGCATCACTATCAAAGACTCCACAGAGATCCTATTCCGTAACCTCATTGCTTTTGAGATGTGCAAACCATCTGAAATCAATTATGTTGCGTGTTACGTGGGTTTAATGGACCAGTTAATCGACTCCGAAGAAGACGTGGCTTTGCTCAGAAAAAGGAAAATCATTACAAACCACCTCGGGAGCGACGAAGAGGTTGCCAAGCTCTTCAACGGTCTATGCAAGGGGGTCAATGTCAAGCTCCAAGGTGCCTTCCATGGACTGACAAAAAAAGTTCATAACCACTACAACAATAAATTTAGGGTCCAATTGGCTGAGCTTGTGAAGGAGTATTTCTCTTCTCCGTGGAAAACGCTAGGTCTGTTGGGAGGAATTGCTCTACTGTTGCTCTCCATTGTGCAGACCGTCGTCGCCATACTCGCATTATATAAGTAGCCTCTCCTTTTTCCTTTTCCCTAAATGATTTCTTTCAATAATGTGACCCGTGTCTGAGCCCGAGGTTTATAGTTATTTTTAGTGATTTGTATGCTGTTGGCTATAGCAACGGCTGAAGTGTGTGGAAAAGCTGAGTTCTGTATAACAAGCTTTTCAATGTTTTTCACGTTATTTTACTACCTATGTTTGGTTTGGAAATTATGGATTCTGTGATATTGGAGATAATGCTCACAGCGGGCTGAGTTTAGGTTTCTCAAAATCCATATCCAAGTTTAGAATAAGTTGGATCTGACAACACTATTGAATCTCAATGTAATTTTGAAGTAGTAATATCATCTGTGTGATTATTTGTGTACTATGTTCAATTTCGTTTTTCTTTATCACTGTAATGTCTGCCGCTCTTGTTGCAACGTCATGTTTCTTTTTGATAATAATGCATGGTTTGCATCAAGTATCTGGTAGTGAGAATGAAGATCTTCTATGACTGATGATGATTACTAGGAAATGTTGTAATTTGAATCGATCAGTTTTGCATTTCATTTTATTAAGTCGTGAATAGTTATTGAATCATTTCAACATCCTCTTCAAATACATTTAAACATTCTTTTAAAATATAATGAGAAGAATCTAATATGAGTCAATCCTATGGTACTATCATATTAAAGCTTTTAGTTACACGAAAATTTTTGCTTAAGTAAATTTCCAATCTCTTCAAGAGTGTATTGATTTGCAATAAGATAAATATACAAGTCTTCTCTCAACTAAAACTATTTTTAATTAAAATTTGATAAATTTTTGTATGCCTGGAGCTTCGGTTGTAGGAGTCGAACGAGGAGAGGAAAGTATAGAGCGTATTAAACACGTTTCGAGCCATATAAATCACATGTTTCATTGACCCTATTTGAGTCGTTACTTGTTCTTGTATATACGTCCTGAATTAATGTCGGAACAAGAGGAGGCCAAAGCCAAAGGTGTAGACTTGGCTAGAATAGTGAAGTCGATGATGATAATAATAACGAGACCTTATTATATTAATTAAGGTCGCTCATATGGACGACAAATATATTCTTGTTACAGCAATGAGAGGCCAAGCTACACACAACCATAGATTCACGGAGAGCATAAGCTCAAAAAATCTAAATTAGTTTAATTATTAATTATATTTATATTTATAAATATAACTATAATTATTTATAAATATAACTATAATTATTATTGTTATTGTTATTTTTAATTTAATTTATATTTATAAATATAACTATAATTATTATTGTTATTTTTAATTTAATTTGTATTTAAATTTTATTTTAAAATATTCAAAATATTAAACATTACCATATCTCTACCCCACTGAATCGAAAAATATAATTGTTTTATATTTTTTAATAAAATTAAACAAAATTATTAACCACCCAAACACTTGATAAATTATGCAATGGGTGCATAATATATGGTCTCGGAAGTCAAGGAGATGGTAAGTTGAATAATGTTTAATAGTGAACGTGCTGTCACTTTTGTTCGAAGTCTCTTTCACACTTTCTTCCACACGATGTCTTTGCTTTCTTGGCTTCGGAATTTTTCTTTAAGGACCACTTAATTACTCGTAAAGCCTCCACAATTTAATTTAATTTAATTATTATATTGTTATTTTTCTTGAAGGACGAGCTAATTACTCGTAAAGCCTCCACAATTTAATTTAATTATTAAGTTGTTAATAAAAAGCGTTGGAGCACAGGAAGAATGTAATTAGCATGAATTTAATTATTAAGTTGTTAATAAAAAGCGTTGGAGCAAAGGAAGAATGTAATTAGCATGATTATGACCCAAAAAAATATTAGTTACCTGTTGGACCACCGATGAGGTTTCCCTTTAGTTTCTTCAACACAGTTTTCCTTTAGTTTTCTATTTTTCAGCATTGTTTCTATTTTGGTAGTTTTCTATTTTTGCAGTTTTCTTGTCCTGAATTTTGTGAGCCATTTTGAGGCCCTAAACAGTGTTTTTTGGGAAAACAATAAAACATCAATATTCAACCAAAGTTTGTTGTCCGATTTTTTTTTCCTTTCGAGGGCCTTTCTAATGGGCTAGTGTGCGTGCTAAACGAAGATCGTATGCCAAAGTTACAACCCCAATAAGTTGACATTCCAACTAACCCCATTTGGGCCCATAATGTTTGGCTCTTCATCTCCTAGGTTTAAGCTTTTAGATGTTTAGGGTTTCTTATTGTTTCTTCATGATAAAAATACCTTAGAGCCTCATTGTAACACAATTCAAAAAGAATGTAGCGGCCACATCTCTTCTTAGAAATAATTTTCCATCACTCGAGCTAGTTTTCTTCTATTATGCATGTAAACAATTTTCAACATTTTCTATTTTATTTCCAAAAGTTTAGTTTCATTGTATCTCTATGTTTTTGTTTAAATACCTATTTCATTCCATTTCTTCATAAATCTATATTAGTGGTATCAGGGTGGTCTGCTTTTTCTTTGTTTTTTTTATTCATGCCCCCAACGAGGTCGGGGTATAAGGAGTTGAAACTCAAATTGCTTGAACCCTTGGAAGATTGTCCACACCGACCCCAATGACCTCACATGGTGGAAGAAAATAAGGATGAGGGAGTAGGAGATCTTATCAAATTATTACTCTAAGAAGCCCTCAAGCGCCAGAGGAATGAGATGATGGACAAATTTTCCTAGATCCTTCGGCGGTTACCAATAGGCAATGCATCTTCATCTAGCAGTAACTTTAGAGGTGCCACCCCCTTTAAGATAGAATTTAACTTTGATATTCCCATATTCAAAGGCTAGATAGATGCAAATGCCCTAGATAAATGGTTAAATATATATGAGAAGGGTATTTTTCAATCCATGATTTTTTCGATAGACAAAAGATTATTTTTCCACTGCTTAAAGTTGCCACCATTTCCTAGTGGGAAACCTATTATGTGAAAAGGGCTGTGGAGGAGTCTATATTTTTTTTAGTCACACCCTCTTGGAACTCTTTTAAGCATGTTTTTAAGGAACAATATTACCCTATTGGAATCTAAGAAAACAGATATATAAAATGGACCATGCTACGGTAGTAAAGAGACTAAGACATGCCAAAGTTCACAACATCTTTCATATTTTGTGCACGAAGTTGGGTATGAAGGACTCTGAGTGACATCTGGTGCTCAAGTATCATGGTTTTCTGTACAAATACATCCATACGGATATGGATTTCTTGGACATCTCCTCGCTTGGAATCGCATACCGATATGCTATCTGAATCGAGCAGAAATTTAAATAGAAGAAGCGAGATTGTGGTTCTGTTAATCCAAAGTAGAGCAAGGACACCCCTCAATTATAGAACAAATTATAGAGCTGAGGTGGAATGGCCCATGACAACCCATCGAAGTCGCAAGAAAAAAAATAGCATTGTGAAGAGAAAGAACGGTATGGGAAAGTGGTGTGAGTTCTACAACAGCCCCACTCATAACACAAATGAGTGTTGCGCAAATAAGTCACTGATGGTCGAGATAAAAGCTTCATATTTAGTTGTAAATTTTGACTCTGAACTAGACCCTTACAAGGGGAAACATATCACTGATTTAGAACCTAGTACCACCGTTGCTACCACGAAGGTCCAGCACAAAGAGCTTGAAGATCTAGAGGAAGGTGAGTGTCTCTTCCACTCACAAGTGTGGGTAAAGGGGGTCCACTTTGTTTCATTGTCGATAGCGGAAGTCAAAAAACCTCATCTTAGTAGATTTATTTAAGCTATTATTAATGTTGAAAACACCATGCCCGTAATTATACACCATCGAGTGACCCCACCAAGGGTGAGATCTTCATGTCAATCAACAGTTTCACCTAACTTACATCATTAAGCCTATCATAACAAGGTAGTGTGTGATGTTTAACCCCTTCAATTTTGTGATGTTTTGTTGGGCCAAACATATTTATTGAAGTGTCATGCTATGTATGAGTCAAGACCTGATACTATTATTATTAATTTGGGAAGGAGATTGTATAGGATACCAGAGGTAGTCCCACCTCGTATTTCTTTGATCTTTGCTAAGAAATGCAGTAAGATCATCTCCTAGACTTGAAATTTTTTCTTCCTCCTAATTCACTCTTAAAGTAACGGGAAGATTGTGGCTACATCCATGACCTCCATATAGGGTTCCTCTGCGCGGTAAAGAGAAATGGATAAGGTTGTGGAAGAGTACAAAAGCATCTTACCGTCACCCATAGTTGTACCTTTGCACTTTTAGGTCAAGAATTCATTCGATCTAACCCTCAGTGCACCTATACCGAATGGGCCAATCTACCACCACTCTGTCCTGGAAAATAAGGAAATCAAGTGGTAGATCTAGGAGCTACTATGAAAAGGGAATTTTGGCTTGGAGAAGACAGTGATAGTACTGCAAAAGTATTTTTATTAGTTGAAACTCCAATAAGATTTTTGTAAATATATTAGATCCTGCAATGCCTTTTCCATCACCAAGCCAACCATTAAGAAGCAAGGCTTGTGCACCCCTTTTCTTACTCCTAGTCAACCTTAGGAATCCATCCACATGGAATATATGTCTAGCCTTCCTTCTACCAAGCATGGTAATGGCTGTGAATTTGTGGTGGCAGATATATTTTCTAAGATTTCCATATTAGCTATCTACATGAAAAGTATCACCACAAAAGCCAATTCCAAGCTCTTCTTCGAATATGTGTGGGTACATTTTGGGATACCATAGACCATCATATTAGATCGGGATAGAATATTCCTAAGTGCATTATGGTTGAACCTCTGGTAATTTTTGGACACCAAGCTCACCAAGTCGACTACCTTCCACCCTTAGACTGATGGCTAAACAAATGTAATCAACAAGATGATAGTGCACATACTACACATGTACAACTCTAAGCATCTACAAACATCGGATGAAAGTCTCCCCTATGTTCAGCACATCTACAACAAAGCTCTCCATAACTCAACTTGAAACAACACCTTTTAGGTGGGCATGGGATTTCAACCATTTTGTCCCATTGATGTTGCAATGCCTTTTGCAACTACACTCATAGTATCTACATATGTTCAATCTTCAACTGATAAAGTGATCAAGTTTACTGAACACATTCAACGGATCCACTCGTAGGTTCGTGATATCTTGGAAAAATCCAATACTAAGTAAAAAGAATGACATGCTCAACATCGACTTCCACATGAGTTCCAAGTGGGTGACAAAGTTTGGTTGCATTTGCAGAAAGAACGCCTGGTAGGAGCCCATCATAAGCTTTGACCACTCTGATATGGGCCTTACATCATCACCAAGTCTATGAATAACAATGATTTCAAGCTTATCCCATCTCATGGAGGCACTCAATGTAATGGGGAACATTACTTCCTAAGGGGGGAGGACCAATCCAAGTGGATATTGGTTGCCGCCATCTTATTCCACTTAGACCCCCAACATTGTTTCCTATTAGTTTACTATTGTTTAGTATAGTTTCCTATTTCGATAGTTTTCTAGTTTTGGCAGTTTCAGGTCTTGAACTTCCAGAACCATTTTGAGGCTAAACGATATTTTTGGTGGAAACAGAAAAACATGAGTCTTTAATTGACCTTTTCAGTAAAAAATTGTTGTCCTCATATAGACCTTTCTAATGGGCTATTGTGCATTCCAAACAGAGATCATATGCCAAAGTTATGACCATAAGAAGTTGACATTCCAACTAACCCTATTGGGGCCCATAAGCTTTTGGTGCTTCGTCTCCTAAGGTTGGGTTCTTGAATGTTTAGGGTTTCTCATTATTTTTTCATGACAAAAGGGCTTCAGAGCCTCACTGTAACATAATTCAGAAGGCATGTAGCTGTCACATCTCTTCTCATAGATAAAGTACCATCGCTTGAGCTAGTTTGCTTCCATTCTGCACGTAAACAATTTTCAACATTTTCTACTTTATTAATTGAAGTTGAGTTTCATTGTATCTCTATTTTTATGTTTAAATTTTTATTTCATTTCATTCCTTCATAAATCCAAATCGGTTATTGTTAAGAGGTTTTTGGTTACATGCACGTGTTTCCTCCTAATAGGTCACAAGTTCAAATATAGGGGGTAGAATATGTACACCCTTATAGATTTTAACTATGAAATCATTGCATAGAGATGGGTCCCTAATTGCACAAATAAGGGTGTCTCATATGCCAATTAGGTGTATGAATTGGCTATGACCTTAAAATTAGAAAAAAATTAAAAAAAGAGGTCACTGGTAAGTTGGGTTGCTTTGGGTCTACTCTACCTGCTCACACCCTCCACATCCTTACCACCGAATCCTGTCACACTTGTCGTGGAAGTTGAAGGAGGAGGGTGCTTCCCCACTCAGGAGTCCAAGCTAACAAAGAGGCTTTGCCTACCCAATACTAGGAACATACTTCTCACACAACTAGAGAGGAAATGGATATGGTTAAGAAGGAAGCCAAAGTTGAGTAAAGTTTCATTTCTAATATAGAGGTTGAAGAAAGCATGGGTTAATGAATTGTAGACACGGGGAACACCCACTCCAGATATACTGAACACATGTAGATACTTGACATTTACCGGCAAATCTCTATCGTTGCAACTCATTATGGGTAAATCTCTGGTTGAACACAATGAGGCTCAGCTGGATATATTGTTCAACATGGATATCATGTCATTGCAACTCACCACGTTGGACAACAAAGACACTGTGATTTCTAAGAAATTTGTCGATTTGGGCATCCCTAGTAGCGATAAGGTGGAACATGACCTTGCAACAACTAAGATGGACTCCTTCACTATTTAAATGATAGTACTAATTTTGAGTTTTTTCCACTTAAGTAGCCATGCTAGCCTATCTACTAGTTTAAGTTTTGTTTTAATCACTAGTTTCCTAACAGGTTTAGACTTGTTTACTTATACAACATTTTCCAATTATTGGACTAATAGTTTTGACAAAAATCTTATGTCTATACTATTGGTCTGGTTTCCCAAATGACAGACCAATAAATACAAAGTAATTATGATTTGTTTGAATAATAAAAATTTATGCTTAGCATATCCTATATTACAAAAAATGTAATCACATCATGATGAATAATTTATGTTTGCAATTAAAGTTTAGATTTATTATCTAAATTTTCCAATTACTGGACTAATAGTTTTGACAAAAATCTCATGTTTATACTATTGGTCTGGTTTCCCAGATGGCAAACCAATAAATACAAAGTAATTATGATTTCCTTGAATAATACAAATTTATGCTTAGTATATTCTTATTACAAAAAAAATTAATCACATAATGATGAATAATTTATGTTTGCAATTAAAGTTTAGAATTAATTATCTAAAAAAAAAATTATTGCATGAATGTCTTTAAATTTTATTATTATATAAAAATATTTTCTTGTAAATGTTTTGTTATGTCTCTATTTAAACATACCCATCTTATTAGGAAGCACGTCAATTATAAGTGGACCAAAACTCCATTATTGAAGAGTTTTTTTTTCGTGTATAGATTTGTTTGGTTTTGGGGAATTTTATAAGAAGTTAAATCAATGATATATAAATCTAAATTTATTATATATTAGTCTAGATCCATCTTAACTCTGAATCTCTTAAATAAAAAAGATCAAGTTTCTTTTTATTTTAAAAATTTTTGCATCTCAAGTGTTTTAAACCCTCTCAATACTTAATACATCCAAAATTAAAATGAATCTAAATTACTTTAAATATTAATTACTTATATTTATAAATATAAATATACTTATTATTGTTAATTTTAATTTAATTTATATTTGAATTTTATTTTAAAATATTCAAAATATTAAACATTACCCTATCTCTGCCCTACTGAATTGAAAAATGTAATTATTTTATATATTTTTAATAAAATTAAACAAAATTATTAACCACCCAAACACTTTCATAAATTATGCACGGGGTGCATAATAGATGGTCTCGGAAGTCAAGGAGGTGGTAGTTGAATAATGTTTGATAGTGAACGTGCTGTCACTTTCGTTCGAAGTCTCTTTCACACTTTCTTCCACACGATGTCTTTACTTTCTTGGCTTCGGCATTTTCCTTGAAGGACCACTTAATTACTCGTAAAGCCTCCACAATTTAATTTAATTTAATTTAATTATTATATTGTTGTTTTTCTTGAAGGACGAGTTAATTACTCGTAAAGCCTCCACAATTTAATTTAATTAAAAAGCGTTGGAGCAAAGGAAGAATGTAATTAGCATGACTATGGCCCAAAAAAATATTAGTTAGCTTTTGGACCACCGATGAGGTTGTAAGAGAACTCTGGAATATTCTTGCGAAAGGGAATGAAAACGTGATCAAGAATATGCCTTTCACTTTCTTCCATCACTTACGGACATGACATTGATGTTGTCCACTGGAAGCATCCCCTTGAAACTGATTTCCAAGAACATCAGGTCACAGGAAGTGTGTGTCTGTGATTGAAAACTTATTTCCCTATATATGTGGTTTTAATGTTTTAATACGACTTAGTAAAAAACTCCTAGAAAATTATAATAATGTGATATCTAAGTTGTATATATATTATTTTCATTAAGTAAAAGACTCCTAGAAAATTATAATAATGTAATATGTAAGTTGTATTACAACATTCAAACCACATGTCAACCCAAATCAACGCATGAGCAAAAAAAATGTTGCTTGAATATAACAACTTCTCCTCCTAGTCACAAAAGCTAGACCCAATTGACATTCTTTTACTATTAAATTATCAACATGTATATAGCTTTGTTAAAAAAATAGGTAGGCTCAACATGCATTCAACATGCATACATGACAATTTACATTTTCAAAAACTAATAAAAATTCAACGTCATGTAAACTTATGCCAAAAATGCCTAGTCTAAGAAATATTAAACAACCACCAATAATATCCCAATTGTAACACCCCAACATTTAATCCCCTGCCGATATTGTAAATGTAATTGATTATGTTAAATGAGTTATTACAATTGTAATAACAACTAATGAAGAGGTGGAGCTTTAATACAGACCATGAGGAGCCATGAGGGGAGGGACACTAACAAAAAGATATTTATGGAATTAATCCTTGCCAATAAATTATTTAGCTAAGCCAATATTCTAAGATTGTCAACTTTTCCTAAGAAAATATCTAATGGGAAGGTGTAGTAATAACTGCTAGCTTTATGAGTGAAGTGGAGTAATGGTACGAAATTGCTCAGAGGTATGGGTTATGCACCCTCCTTTCTAGAAACTTCTGATTTCCCACATAATCCATCAAGGAAGGAAACCCAAGGAAGAAGAAAGAAGAAATCAGAAGCACCTATGGCGGAGGAAAAAAGAGAAAAGTGGAGAAGAGTAGAGAGAGAGAGAGAGAGAGAGAGAGAGGATGCTCTCATGTGAACTAAAGGAAAACCTTGTGCATGATTTCTAAGATTTCCTAGTCTTATAAGCAAGGTCAATGTTGGAGTCTTTAGCTTGAGCCAAAGGAAAAACTAGAGTTGTCGAGGAAATTATCTCAATGATGCATTATAGGACTAGAGGGAAGCACTAAGGAACTTTTGGCTTAGTGAAGGGCTCCCTCCACATTGTGCAAGTCTAAAATGAGCAACTACTAAGAAATTTTATTGAACTCATGCACAACACGCACAAAAGGGAAGCACCAAACTATTAACTCAGAGAAGGGATCTCTTCATATTTTGTAGGCCCATTGTGACCACACTTTGAATGAGAATAGGCCCTGGCTCAATAGGTTGAAATACCTCATACTAACTTCTACATGGATGAAGGAGAGTGACCTTCATCCTTACATCACTGATCCTGGCAGAGAATTTCCCTTTGAGTGATTGTTTTATAGAAAAGCTAAGAAACCATCCATAACAACTAGATAGACTCTAGGCTTAGTGTTATTTTAAGAGAACTAATGAGCTTGATCTGACAAAGGAGAATGGAATTCATGATTCCACCCTATAATGCTAAGTTAGAAAAAAAGAATATTTTCAAGCTTACCGAAAAAATAAATAAAAAAATTGCGCCCCCCCCGGGCCGCTTGGTGGGCTGAAGACTGATTCCGAGAATCGTCCTTCAGCCCACACAGCAGCTCGGGGGGTGCAAATATTTTTTTTTAATTTTAATGGTAATGTTTTTTTTTAAATGTTTTAAATTTGATTTTAGTAGTTTTTTAATTTTTTTTGTTTCTTTTTTTATTTTGTTTTTAAATCATTTAAAACGTTTTAATTTTTTTTGTTTGTTATTTTTTTTTGTTTTTTAGATCAAGTTTGTCTTTGTTTGTTTGTTTTTTTTGTTTTTGTTTTTTTTGTTTTTTTGTTTTTTTGCTTTTTTTTTTTTTTAGTTTTTTGTTCATGGTTTTTAAAATTTTTGTATTTTTATTTACTTAATTTTTTAGTTTTGTTTTTGTTTTTTTTTGTTTTTTAAGGATATTCCGACACATAGGAAATAGTTAAGTATAACTTGGTCTAGTGTAGAGTTAGGTAAAGTGTGTTTCTTTACTATATACTTTTGTAACTTACAATCCGATGGTCACGATATGTAGTGATCCGACGGTTAATTCTCTCCTCGGTATTACCGACACTTGATCCGTGGCTTAACACCCGATTGGTCCATGATCTCTATTTAAAGAGCACGGAGGGTCATTTGTAGGGTAACCGTTCATGAGAGAAGCTTATGTAAATTTTCATTCTTTTATTAATAAATGTCCTGAAGTGGCCGCGTTGGCTCAGGTCGTGGACTGTTTCCCTCTTTGAGGGTTTTAACCACGTCAAGAACACTGGTTTATTGATCTGTGATCTGTTTGTGAGCAGTGTCCTTTGGTGTTCTGTCTGAGGAACTTACCCTGTAAATTTCGACATGGTATCAGAGCGATTTGAGGGCCGCATCCGTTGGTGATCCAAATCTGAAGCCGATAGAACTGCATCCGACTGTCGTTTCCTAGATCTACTGTTTCTGACTACTTTCAAGCCGAGAAGATTGCTCTATTGTGTTAGGAGCATTTGTTCCAGTGAGGAACCCCTTTTGTTTCACAGGAAAAGGTTTTCGGTAGCCCTAGCTACGTCATTTTTAAGATCTGGGGGTATACAATGTTTATTCACAGCTTCTAGTTATTTTCTCTCTGTTTATTTTAGTTTATTTATCTCTTTGTTTTTTATTACTAGATCTACACCTTTCATTTCTGCGTATGCTCTTTGCTCCGCGACTCTGTGCGATCTGGGAAAATCAGAAATAGAAAAGAATTTTTTTTTCTCATGCGTATGCTCTTTTCCGCCGCGCCCTAGTGAGATCTCGGAGAATCAGAAACATTGAGGAAAATTGTTAGTTTCTAGGTAAAGCTAACTTCAAACCATAAGGTTTGTTTTTTTTTGTATGTCCGTTTTGGGTTTTTTGGTTTTTGTTTTGCAGGAAAAAAAGAGCTTTCTCAAGTAAGCACACACCCCAAAGCTTCGGTGACTAAAAAAAAAAACCTTCCTCTTTTCCAAAAATTACTAACCTTTTAAACTAGCTCACTTGGTCCAACGTTATTTTACGAGAATAGAGGTCTTGAGTTTAATTTTTTCTCTTTGTTGAGCTAATTAGATTAAGTTTGGAAAGGGGGCAGATTTTGTTTAAAATATAACATTATCATTCATTTCCGCACATTCCCGCACTTCGTCAGCATCTTCAACAACTTTTCTTCAAAAAGCCATTACTTCTTCATCCGGAAGTCGTTTTCAGAGCCGTTTTTTTTTAATCAGCTCAATTTTTCGAGATAGTCTCAGCATCTATAGCTTCAGTTTCTGTTAAAATGGAAAGTCCATGCCAAGTTATTCTTGATAGCACCAACGAATTCCATTGGTGGTCCTACATTGTGGATTTATTTAGAAGTAAAGGTCTTTACAGAATAGCCTCAAGCCAAGAAACCAAACCGAAAGATGAAGATAAGGCAGCAAAATGGGAAAATAGGCAAGATCAAGCACGTGGGTTGATAGGGATGTCTATTTCTCCAGACCTTAGATTCCATATCGCAAAACTTGATACTCCTAATGAAGCAATGAAATAGATCACTAAAGTTTTTGGAATTAAAAATGAACTTAGAGCCCATCAACTCGAAAATGAGTTGCTTACATTGGACCCCAATAATTTTTCTTCCATTGAAGATTTTTTGTCCAAGTTCAAGACCCTTAGACTTCTCTTGGAAGGTGTTAAGGTTAAGAAAGAAGATGGTAACCTTATCTATTCCATTCTTACTAAGTTGGGACCAGCCTACTCTGTGTTTGTTTCCACCTTCCATTCTACAAGAGAAGCCTTCATTTCTCAAGGACAAGACTACAAGTCCCCTTCCTTTGATTCCTTTTGTGATTCTTTAATAAGAGAACAAGAAAAACTCTTACACCTTGGTATTCTTAATCTTGGAAACTCTTCTAAGAAAGCCTTAGCTTCCCAGCAACAACCAAATTCAAAGAATCCTAAGAAGTCGTATCCTAAAAAGAATGGTTCTAAACCAAACAAGGGTCCTAAGCAATTTCAGCCTCATGAAAAATCAATTCAACAAAACGATAAGGCAAATAAAAACAAAGGGAAGAAGACTGATGGACATTGCCACTTTTGTAATCAAGATGGCCACTTAGAATCCAAATGCTTTAAGAAGATGGAAGCCTTGGAAGCAGCAATGAAGAAGCATAACATCCATTTGGAGCACTCTTCAACTTTAACTTCATCTTCAGGAATAACACTTTCTGCATGTGGTTGTTAAACATCTCGGTCTCGGTATGCACTAAATGTATCTTCTTCTTCTAATTCTCATGAGTGGCTCATTGATTTTGGAGCTTCTTATCACATGGCCAAAAACAAAGCCATGTTTTCTTCTTTAAATGATTATAACACCAAAAATATATATATTGGTGATGATAGATCTCTTAGTGTTATAGGGACTGGAATTGTTCATATAGACAATGGTCAATTTAATGATGTATTATGTGTTCCAACCTTATCCTGCAACCTTCTATCTGTATATTAGATAACTCATTTAGGTGAAGGTAAAATCGTTGAATTTTCACCTCACGATGTTGTAATTAAGGACCTAAGAGATCCTAGACAGATTTTAGCTACTGGCATTGCTGATGATTCTACAAGGTTGTATAAGTTTAACAACTTTGGGTCATCAAATCTTCCCTCGGTATTTGTTGCTCATAGTGATGAAGTGAGAAAACTTTGGCATGATCGATTTGGTCACTTAAACTATCACTCCCTTCAGAATCTATGTAAAGAAAATATGGTGACAGGTCTTCCAATGATATCTTGCAGAGATGGTGTTTGTTTAGGATCTGTACTCGGAAAACATCATCGGGATAGTTTTGAAAAACATGCCTAGTGGCACGCCTCAACCCCTTTACAGCTTGTGCATAGTGATTTATGTGGTCCACTTCCAGTTGTTTCATTCTCTGGCTACAAGTATTTCTTAACTTTCATTGATGATTTCTCCAGAAGCACTTGGGTATACTTCTTAAAACTCAAAAGTGAAGTATTTAACATGTTCTTGGCCTTTAAGGCCTTTGTTGAAAAACAATATGGACATCAAATTCTTAACCTAAGATCTGATAATGGCGGAGAATATGTTAACAAAAAATTCATCAACTTTTGCACTGAGAATGGAATTCAAATGCAACATACTGTTCCATATACTCCACAACAAAATGGTATAGCTGAAAGGAAGAATCACACCTTAAAGGAAATGGCTAATTGTATGCTTCAATCTAAAGGACTTAGTCTTAATTTTTGGGCAGAAGTAATTAATTGTACAAATTACATAATAAATCACACTCCTACAAAGGTTTTAAAGAATATCCCTCCGAAAGAAGCATAGAGCTCAATTAAACCATATGTAAGTCACTTTCGTGATTTTGGAAGTGAAGCATGGGCCCATATTCCAGATGAGAAACATAAATCTTTAGAACCTAAGAGTGAAAAATGTATTTTTGTTGGATATTCTGAAGATGTCAAAGGATATAGAGTTATTCCACTTAAGTCCAAAAATGTTATCATTAGAAGAGACGTAAAGTTTTCTGAAAATATATCGGCCTACGGGCCTAGTTCGGCAGATGTGCCACCTCTCTCTATCCCTTCTACTTCTGAAAATATTTTTTCTTCAGATGATGACTGTGAGGATGACAATCCTCCCCCACCTTCTCAGGATCCTCCTTCAGCTCCTTAGCTTCCAAAATGGGTCCGTGCTACTCGGGATGTAGCAGTTGCTCTTGTCGGTGATCCTACAGATCAACGACCTACATGTTCTCAGTTCGATATAGCCTCTTATTTACTGATTCAAGCTTCAGCTAATTATGATCCTGACACCTTTGCATAAGCTTCAGGCCATCCAGATTGGGACGCAGCTATGAATGAAGAATATCGTTCATTATTGGCAAATGATACATGGGATCTTGTTCCTCTACCAAAGGGACGAAAACTTGTTAGATGCAAATGGGTTTGCAGAACCAAGTATGGACCAGATGAAAAAGTTGATAAACATAAAGCTCATCTTGTTGCTAAGGGTTTTTCACAAGTATAAGGAATTAACTATACTGAAACCTTCTCCCCTATTTCCAAAATGAACTCTATCCACCTTGTTCTTTCCCTTGCTGCCTCTTTCAAATGGGAATTCCATCAGATGGATGTTAAATATACCTTCTTGCATGGGGACTTGCATGAAGAAATCTATATGGAACAACCTACTGCCTTTATACAAACAGACTCTAGCCTTGTATGTCAGCTTAAGAAATCCCTTTATGGTCTCAAGCAAGCCCCTCGAGCTTGGTATGCCAAAATGGATAACTTTCTTTTAGAAACTAGCTTTTCTAGGTGTCATTCTGACAATACTGTCTACACCAAGAAAGTGGGCAACTCCCTTATCATTCTTGTTCTTTATGTTGATGATCTTATCCTTACTCGTAGTGATCCCAACCTTATAAACCATGTGAAGTCTAGCCTTAAAAATAAGTTTGAAATGACAGACTTAGGACACTTGCATTATTTTCTTGGTCTTCAAGTCTTGCAATTCAAGGAAGGTATTTCCCTTTCCCAGTCCAAGTATGCCTGTGATTTTCTATGCCATTTTCACATGGAAGACTGTAAGCCAGCCCCTTCTCCCTTTTAGTTTGGAACCAAACTTTCAGTCACTTGTACTTCACCTGAAGTTTATGCTACCTTATACCATCAACTTGTAGGAAAACTTTTGTATTTGACCCATACTCGTCCCGTCCTTTCCTTTGTTGTTGGCCTTATTGCTTGGTTTATACAAAACCCACATGAAAGTAATTGGAAAGAAGCTAAAAGAATACTTCGTTATGTTCAAGGTACATTTCAGTTTGGGATTCATTACAGTTCCAAAGCATCTCCTCTATTGGTTGGTTTCACTGATTCCGATTGGGCTGGTGACCCTGATGATTGGAAGTCTACTGCAGGTTATGTGTTCACTCTAGGTTCAGGACCTATTACATGGGCTTGCAAGAAAAAAAGTGCCATTTCTCTTTCTTCAGCAGAAGCAGAGTATCGTGGTGCTGTAGAAGCTAGTAAGGAAGCCCTGTGGCTTTGTCAGATCCTATCAGAGTTTGGCTTTTAGCAGTAGCATCCGACTACACTTTGGTGTGATAATCAAAGTGCCATTCAACTATGCAAAGATCCAGTCCAACATCAGCGTAGAAAACACATTGAACTACACATGCCCATGTTATTGAAGTGCAATATTGTTCAACAAATGATCAAGTTGCAAACATCTTTACAAAGGCTCTCACAGAGGCAAAGTTTACTAAACTTCGATTTATGGTTGGAGTTTACGAAGTTGTCACTAAGGGGGGATAGGCTCTAATGCCTCCTTCCTTCTCCTATTGTGTCATATTTGTACATCCTTCAATCCTATCCCAAATTGTTCTTAAGGGGGGGTGTTAGGATATTCCGACACAAAGGAATAGTTAAGTATAACTTGGTCTAGTGTAGAGTTAGGTAAAGTGTGCTTCTTTACTATGTACTTTTGTAACTTACAATCCGACGGTCACGATATGTAGTGATCCGACGATTCATTCTCTCGTCGGTATTACCGACACTTGATCCGTGGCTTAACACCTAATTGATCCATGATCTCTATTTAAAGAGCATGGAGGGTCATTTGTAAGGTAACTGTTCATGAGAGAAGCTTATGTAAATTTTCATTCTTTTATTAATAAATTGTCTGAAGTGGCCGCGTTGGCTCAGGTCATGGACTATTTACCTCTTTGAGGGTTTTAACCACGTCAACAATACTGGTGTATCGATCTATGATCTGTTTGTGAGCGGTGTCCTTTGGTGTTCTGTCTGAGGAAGTTACCCTATAAATTCCTACAATTGTCTAATAATGTTATTTTATTTTTTACATTTTTTATGTTTTTTTTTGAAAATAAGTTTTTGTTATTATTTATTTCTTTATATTTTTAGTTTTTTAATTCTTGTCTTTTATAAGTTAATTTTTCTTTTTTCTTTTAACATTTTTATGATTGTTTTTTTTTTTGGATTTGTTTTTTGTTTTTTTATATATTTGATTATTTTTGTTCTTTTTAATTTTATTTTTTGTTTTTAATATATATTTTTATTTATGTTTTGTTATTTTTTTATTTTTTGGTTTTTTTCCATTGTTTTAATTTTTAAATTTATGTTTTCATTATTGTTTTGAAATTTTAATGTTTTTCGGTGTCATGATAAAATCTTTTACGCCATTATTTCAAAATGTTGAAAATTTATCCTAAAAAAAAAACAGACATTATTTCAACATTAACGCATGTTGAAGATTTACCCTAGAAAAAAAAATGTTATTCTAGCATCAACACTTTTCGTTTTCAGAGTGTTTTTTGCACAAAAAATCTTTTTGTTTTCAGGGAGTTTTTTGCACAAAAAATTGGTTTTCACTGCCATTTTTAAAACATGTTGAAAATTTACCCTAGAAAAAAAAGTGTTATTCCAACATCAACACTTTTTGTTTTGAGCACTGTTTTTCATGTTTTTTTTGCTAGAGTTCCCGTTTTGAGTTTATAGTTTTCGTTTCAAAGTTTACATTGTTTAGAACCCAATGATATTTTTCAATTATAGAAGGTCCTCCATTAATTATCAATTGGGTATCGAGACACCATATATTAATTTATCACTTATCATGTGTCTTGACACCAGGTGTTAGCATCAGGTTTGTATCTTTCCTTAAAGGTCCAAAGATTATTTTTATCAATTCATTATGTAAAGTCATGGTTATGTGAAGGGCCTATAAAATTTCTTGGGTAAATTATTATATAAGCCTAGGGACATGTCTAATCAAGTATTCTCATTTAACCCTAATCTTAACCTAAGTTTTCACATTGAAATTATCCTATCACAAACCTAAAGCTAGTGCTTCAAAATATTTTTGTAGCGCAGCGCTACGAAATATTTTCATAGCGCTCGTCGAAAAATTTAAAAGTTAGGTTTTTGAGTTGTCAAGCCCATAATTTCAAGTGCTTAAGCATTTTTTCACAAAGCGCTACCCCTTTTCATCCATGTTGTGACAACTATATGCATTGTAAATCCCAAGAAGGAAGTTTAAACTCAAACCCTAAATTGCCCAGTTTACCTTAAAATGATAATTTCCAGAAAACCCATAAATTTATTTGTAGTGCACAAGAAAGCTCTAAAAGTGTTTGTAGCATCCAACTAGGAGAATTCAAGATTGTAGAAGGATTTTCACTATTAGTGTCTTTGAAAAAAATGGGCCGACTAGGTCATGTGAAGAGGTTTGAGCCCGATGGGATGTATTTTGAGCTGTATCCAGAGATGTTGGCTCTATTAAGAAATGCAGGATGGGAACTAGTGTTCTAGCACTTCAATGGGAACAACTTGAGTTGGTGCCATGATTTCATCTATTTTTTTATGGCAACACAACAAGAATTAGAATCATGCAGTTTCCAGTAATTGAAGAATCTTTTGCAGAGGCCACGAGTTTTCCAACTGAAGGTGAGAGATGGTTTAAGAAATAAATATTGCATAATGTAGACTTGAATTTTTTCTTGAAGGAGTAATGTGAGAACCAACACTGAATGCAGAAGTCCTCTAAAATATGTTGAAGCCTGAAAGGTCTAATGCCCTCAGGACTGTGTATATTTTCTTCACATGTGAAGGAAATTATTCTAAATTCTACTTGTATCACGGGATTTTTATGTCATTTAGAAAGTTTTAGTAAGATGAATTTTCCATATTTTCTTCACCAAAGTTTGCTAAAAATGTCCACCAAAGAAAGAACCAGACCAGAGCAGTAATCTCATGACATTTTTCATCGCGATCTAATTAATATATTATACACTCATGTGCTAAATAAGAAGGTGGAGCATTTAAGACAGAGAATCATAATACAACCTGCAACCAGAAGATGAAGGAGAGGGTAAACTAAAGTTTCTGTACAAGCCTTTGCTTAGGAAACAAAGGGAGATCTTAGCCACCCTGTTGAGGAACATGTTGAAAAACCTTTAATGGAAATAGAGGTTAGGGTCTACGAAAGAAGGATAAGAAGACAACAAAAGTTGATGTTAGAAGAATAGGAGGAAAAACATAGAACAACTCAAAGTGAAAAGGGCAAACAAAAGATAGAAAAAGGGGATGAAGAAGTTGAAATAAAACCTAGGGTTTACTCTAGAAAACCTCACACTCACCCTATAAACAAACTGAGACTGGGTTTAAAAGAAAAAAACAAACCCTAAGTTGAAGGAGACAATGATTATTGATGAAGATGAAGAGATTGTGCAAACTTCAAAGAGCATGAAGAAGGCCAAAAAATAGAGGAAAATAGAGCATGCTGACAGAAAGGGGAAATAAACCCTAAGGGATGATAAAATCATACAGAAAGGTACCAGCATAATGAAAAGAAGCCAGGATAAACTAGACCTCCTTGCTCAGGCTGTAGAAGCCATGGATAAATGGTCAGTTTACTTCATGGGGCAGAGAAATATTCAAAACCCGTTTTTTGTTGAACAAACCCTAATTGTACCTCAACATTTTGACCTCCTCCATTTTTATCTTTTTTGACAGTAAGTTATTTTTGATATATTATGATAATATGTTAAAGGGTTTTTGTAGCTGATGGAGCGCATAGAATACGAGTCAACATAAGGAAAAAAACCCTTGAAAGGAGCAAGAAGTTACAAGGGCAGTTGCATAGTTTTAACATAGTTTACATGTTCATCAACCAGTTTTTCTACTAAGAGGGAAGATGAGTTGCAGTTCTAGATATCAAACCTACAAGGGAGTTAGAAGTTCTAGATCCTACAATGCAACTATGAATCATCCTTATTCCAGAATAATAGAAGGAGATACGCACAATAGTTCCATAATGTAATTTGACCAATGTTATGTGCTAGATAGAGATTCGAATGGGTAAGATGATAGGATTAGCAAAATTTGTGGATATTATCTTTATTGTATTTTTCCTATATATTACATGAGAAATGAGGAAAACAGGTTTGTTTTTGATGAAAAGATAGCTATTGTCTGTATGTTGAGAGCTTTATTAATTTACAGTTTTCCAATATCATAATATTTTGATTAGTGACATAGATTCATGTGATGGTATCTCTTAGTATGTATTTTCTACATGTTTCAGTGTTTCCCTCTTTGTAATATCACTTGGATGTAATGTCTTCTGATATTTGAATGAGAATAAATGTTACATAATTCATCCTTTCTTTTGATGCTCTGTCTCATAGATTCAAATATTTGCATTCATATCTTATAAAGCTACTTTAGGATTCATTTCATATGCCATATTGTAGTGGGTTGTTTTTCTATTTTCCTCTTTCAACTACAATGATGACAAATGTGTAGGATGTTCCATCTACCCTTCCTTTGTCAATCTTGATTAGACATCCAATATCTTGGTAATTTTCCATAAACCCTAGCTTGTTGAATCCATTTCCCAATGGACTATCTCTCTCATGCCCAACCAAACCCTACATAGACACAATTCAACTGAAGATCTAGCCACTATGTGAATGTATAGTCAATTGCTAATTTAGTGATTAGACTATCATAGAGAGCCCTCTTTGGATTGAAGGGGCTAGAATTAAATCCACAAGCTTGGTTTGAAAAGGTTACCTTAGGACTTCCTCTTTCACGGCCAAGAGGACATTTCTAAGTGATAAAATCTTGGCAACCATAGTGGGGACACGAAAGTATATCTTCCCCAAAATTTCTTTAAAGATCAGATATACTCTATGAGAAGAAACAGAAGGTTAGATAACAACATTGGCTGATCTATTTTCTCTAGAGACTCCACAGTGCAAAGTTTGAGGTGATTTCATTGGAAATTCTTGCGTATAGAAGGATTCACACATAGAGCAATCCAGATCCTAATCCACCAGAGATCCTGATAAGCTCAGAAAAAATATTTTGGAAAAGGAAGTTTGCGAAAGAAATAAGTACCATTCTTTTAGAAAAGTCATTTTCTCTACCTAAAGAGATAAAATATATTGAAGACATTCAATTTGATATAAAATTTGAGCATAGTCTATTTAGATCGGAATCCGAGTCTAGTTTTTCAGACACAGTGCTTAATGAAACAAAGCTTAAACCTTATATTCCTAGTAATACTATTTTAGAAGAGGATAAAGATATTTGGTTATAGTTTTATAAATTAGAACATATGGTTCATCAACTTTAAATAATTATTTATAAATCTCCCACATTTCAGTATCCTGTTCCACCATTCTCTGCTCCAAAAGTTTCATTTCCATTCTTCATCCCACATACTTTTGTTTCAACTAATCTTGTTGGATCTATGATACCCATTTCATCAATTATTACAACAATAGTTTCACTTCCTCTGTCATCTACATTCTATATCCCTATTATTGGTTCAACCTCAACTCATACAACCATGGTTGCTAGATATGCCCCTCTCAATCTCCAAGCTCCCCTACATGATCTTCCTTTGAATTATGGTCAGTGTTTACTTCAGTTTGATGGTACAGGACCCCTTACAACTCAGCAACATGTAGATAAACTGAATGATTTCATTGATCTAGAGGAGGTAGATCATGAAGATGTTAAACTAAGAATTTTTGCACAAAGTCTCTCAGGGGAGGTTAAGAAATGGTTTAGAGAATTTCCAACAACAAACATTACCAATTTTCAACAGTTTGAACAACTCTTCCTTGCTAGGTGGGAGGTGAAGAAAAACCCTCTGCAAATATTGGTTGAATATGAGAATCTGAAGAGAAACCTAGGGAAACAGTTCAAGAGTTTTTAGCTAGGTTCAATAGGGTTTATAATTCAATCCCTGCTAATATTAAGCCCCCCCTGGTTTAGCCCTACTTCACTATCCTAATGGTTTTGATGTTGAGCTAGCTTATCAACTTAGAGAAAGAAATCCTGCTACATTAGAAGATATGCAAAACAATGCTATAGGAGTGGAAGAAAATTTGGTGGCTAACAAGGCTAAGATGAAGGATGAGTGAAGAGTAGTATTTAAGGAGGAACCATCTTATTCATTAGACACAAAATTTAATGTTATGTTAAATACCATGGAGAAATTGGTCGACAATTTGACCCTTCCCAGAGGTGAGCCTCGACCTCAAGTAAGAAATCCGAATTTTAGAAGGCCACTTGGACCTTAGGGTCATTAGAATAATCTAGAAGAACAACAAATAGTTTTGATGATGAAGAAACACAAGTATTTTTAACAAAATAAGAGCATGACAGGTCTATTGAATGTTCAGGAGAAAGGGATAGTAATCAACTAATGTTTGACTCAGAAATATATCAGTAGGGGTATCATAATTATTTTGTTGATTTCCAGAGATATTATAACCTATGAGGTTGAAATGTGGTTGTTGCTAAACCTCCTTTGGGGAAAGTTGCAATTGAGTAGAAACAGACTGAGCCCAAGAAAGCAGAGGAACCTAAGAAAACAAAATTAAAGAAGGATACATCTAATAAGGGTAATGAAATTAGAAAGGAAGGAAATGTCAAGGATTTGGAAAAAAATCAATTTGCTTTCAGTTTAGAGAATGAGATGGGGAAAGTTAAGATATCCATTCCTTTTATGGAATTATTGAAGAATATGTAGTACAAAGAACATATTATCAAGATGATAAGGAGCTTAGAAACTGATTAAACATTAAATATAAATAATCAAGATTCTCTGAATATCCAAGACAATTCACCTACATTTTTATTTGGTCCACATGCTACTAAGATAAATGAAGATGTGCCTCCCTTTTATGTCATCTTTAACATCCATGATATGGTTTTACATAATGAAATGCTTGATTCAGGGGCTTCACACAATTTGATTCCTGATATTGTTATGGATAATTTAGGACTGGATATCACTAGATCCTATAAGGTTTTTTTTCATTTGATTCCAGAAAAGTACAATGTCTAGGGCTGATTAAATACTTGGTTGTGAACTTGACTTAAATTCTAGTAAAGAGTATTATGATGGATGTTTTGGCAGTAGATATACCGCCGAGGTTTGGAATGTTACTTTCCTGCTCTTGGGCATCTAAAGTGGGTGGTAATCTGCAAATGGACATGTGCTATGCATCCATCGCTATTTTTGGAGAAACACAGAGACTCTATAGGGAATTTCAAATAAAATATATGGTAAGTAGTAAAACAGAACTAGGAAATCATCCAATTTATGTTGTATATATTGATTTAGGGTCAAAAATTTTATATAATGATTTGAATTTGGAGGAAGAGAATCAACAACAAGTGGAAGAGAAACTTTAGACTAAAAATGAGCAAGTGGCTGAAATAGATGGGACATGGAGCATTCGTTTTGATGGCTCTGTTTGCAGAGAGGGATCAAGAGCTAGTATATGGATCATTTCACTAGATGGAGGTAGCCAAGTATATTCTTTCAAGTTATATTTGAATTTTATAATAACGTAGCTGAATATGAGGCTTTAGTCATTGGTTTGAACGTACTCAAGAAGAAAAGAGCTAAAAGAATGAATATTTTTGGGGACTCGTAGCTTATTATAAATCATGTTAAAGTGCTATATCAGATAAAGCATCCAAGGATTTGAGCTTACAGAAATGAGGTTTGGGATTTATTTGATAATTTCTTTGTTGAGCCCAAAATTTCAGTAGTTTATAGACAAGAAAATTGCATTGTTGATTCACTGGCTAGTATGGAAAGTATGTTCAAAACTCCGATTTACCCAAATAAGCAATATTGGATAGAGATGAGATATATACCTTCCATTCTAAACAACATAAAGAATTGACAAGTTTTCGAAGATGATCAACAGATAAAAATATTTTTGGAAATGACTAGTGAGTTTACCAACATTCCTATTGATGAGACAAAGATTCAGATAACCAGGATGATACAAATGACTTTGTAAATGTCATAGGATATTAGAAAATAATCCAGCTACGCAATATTTTTTTCCCTAGTGGGTTAGATCCTTTCGAGAAGTTATTTGACAACAATGATGTGGCTATTAAACCAAAACTGAAGGCTGATAGTAAGGAATTAAAGGATTGCAATTTAGGCACAAAAAAAGAACTAAAAGTTGTCGAAATTTCAAATTATTTAAATTAGGTAGAAGGAGAAATATCTTGCTTTATTGAAAGAGTTTTTTGATGTCTTTGCATGGAAATATCAAGATTTAAGGGTTTATGATAGAAGTATAATTCAAAAACCTATGCCCTTAAAAGAAAATGAAAAACATTTCAACCAGAAACTAAGGAGAATAAATCCTAAATTGTTTCCATTGATAGAGAAAGAGGTAAAATTTTTGTTGGATGCTAAGATTATAATTTCCTTGAGATTTTCAAAATGGGTTGCTAATATTGTACCAGTAAGGAAAAAGAATCGGGAGATTTGATTGTGTGTGGATTTTAGAAATCTAAACAAAGTGTCATTAAAGGATAATTAACCAGTTTCTAAGATGGAACAAATTTTGCGAAGTGTTGTTTGATCGGAAAGGATTTCAAATGTTAGATGGTTTCTCAGGGTATAATCAGATATTGGTGCATCCCAAAGACCACAAAAATACTACCTTTACTACATAATGGGGAACATTCATGTATTCCAAAATGCCTTTTGGATTAATGAATGTAGGAGCTACATTTCAGAGGGCCATGGGCATAGCCTTTGCAGGAGAGAGGAAAAAAATTGTGGTAGTCTATTTGGATGACATGACAGTATATGCAGTATCTCATTCAGAGCACTTAAAACATCTTAGGAAAGTATTTTGAAATGCAGAAAATTTGGTATTTCACTGAACCCAAAAAAACCACATTTTGTTATGAAAGAAGGTAAGATTTTGGGTCATATAGTATCTAAGGACAACATCCAAATTGATCTAGAAATAGTTGAAGCAATACGAAAACTTGAGTTATTGTTGACGGTGCTGGATCTGGCAACATTCATGGGAAATTCCCGATATGAAGTCCCAACTAGACCTCTCACTATTTGGCGTAGGAGTCCCATCCAATATAAAGGCATGGTTGCCATATACTTAGAGATATGCCTTGGCTCTAGTTGTCAGCACATGAGAGCGTTCCGCTAGTATCTTCAAACAACAAGATAAGTGTGCTTGGTGAGTGCGTAATGTAACTTGTGTCTCAGTTCTCTTACTGCAAACGGGGAGAGTATTAAGCCTCTAAGTGAGAGGTAATAGTACCACCCAGGAAGAGACACACGCGAACCAGAAAGGCTTGTTTGACATCCAATGGAATAGTCCATAGCAAATTTGGAAGTCGTTAAAGCTTAAGTGCAAGGGACAACAAATACACCACCCAACGGAGTAGTCCAGACAGATGTGACAGTCGTTAAAACTGAAGTCAAGGGGAAAATAAGTACACCACCCAACGGAGTATTCCACACAGATGTGATAGTCATTATATCCAAAAAGCAAAGATGGTATGTCGAGTATCCTACGGAGTAGTCAACAAGGATGTGACAATGGTGATAACCAATACACAAAGATGGTATGTCTAGTATCCCGTAGAGTAGTCCATAGGGATGAGACAACAGTGATAACTAATACAACACATTCCCAACTATGTAAGTACTAAAAAAACCAACTATCTTAGTACAAGTGAAACAAAAATGCACTACAAATGCCAAAAGATTAGGCTTACAAACATCTTAAAAATATGCATGAAAATGTGTTGGCCTTAACAGGCTTATGAATTAAAAAAAAGTCCCAAGACACATCTGTACACCATACATCACTAGTCCCAGTAGTGGGACATTGGAGCCACTCCTTACTCCTCAAAGAACTAACTGTCTACTCTCAAGGCTATGTGGGAGGAGACAACGTGAAAATCCCTTGCTCATACAATGGGAGGGGTATATATAGCCAAATATGATGCTTGAACCTTGTGACTCTTGGACTACCCACATGACCATTCAACTTCCTATGATTTTTTAACTGATATGACTCTTCATCTTCATGTGTGTGTCCATTGGAGGTCCACTTTACATTACATTCGGTTACAAAAAATATGACCCATAGTAGTGATGTGGCCTTAACAACTCATGACACAACTTGACATGAAACTGCTGATATGTACAGGCTGGTTGTGGTAGCCATGTCAAGTTGTTGTGATGCTAAATGATGGATGTACTCTCAGGTGTGCTTTGCCTTTTCCTCCACATGGCTTGATGTTGTGGGGTATTCAATGCTATTGGTCTTGCAAGATGGTTGTATGCATGTGTTCCTTTCACTTGCTCTTGGATGAGCCTCTTTCATCCGTCTAGCTGCAAGTGAGCCTTCTAGCATGTGAGCTTCTTCTTCATCCTGTTCGTTGCCTCGCCATGATCTATCAGTGTAACTATTCTTGCAATTCACTCATGACAGGACGAAATCAAATCTAAAACCTCATAGTCTAAGATGTGTTCATTGTTTTCCATGATCCGAGCCCAGGAACAGGTTACAGGTTGGGAAGGGGGCCCAAAAACTGCATAATGCATAGTTCCAGGTCACTGGGAGGTGGACTAGTCACTGACACTGCATAGAGTGTAGTTCAGGCTTGGTTGAGGAACTTCGGGGCATAGTTTACATTGTCGGGAAAAACTGTGTAGTGGTCACTAGGAGGCAGGATTGTGTAGTTGAGGTCACCAGCGACAGCTGCAAGGTGGGACCCTGAGGGAAACCTATGTGTAGTTTCTAGAGGAAAGACAAGGCAAGATAGAAGAGAGACCAAAGGACAGTTCTGCATTTTTTTTGAAAGTAGTGAGTCCCAGCTAAGGGAGGTTACTGGGAGGACACCTCTGCACAGTTTCTAGGAGTAGTGCATGCTCAAGTCTCTATGCAATGTAGGTTCCTAGGAAATAGGAATAAGGCTTAATGAATGATCTTGCGAAGTGCGCAGTTTAGGTCGGGTCTTGAGGTAGTTTCTGCACAGTTTTGGGAAGGAAGACATGTTGCTCACCTCTGGTATTGTGCATTGAAATTGACCTAGAGGACAACCACAAACACTACGCAGTTCCAGGTAGTAGAGTAGCACCACTAAGGGCTGATACTACACAGTGCGGCTTAGTCGGGGTCCGTTGAAGTGGGTTTGTTTAGTCAGAGAGGTTTTCAGGAAAATGGTTAAGTGTGAGAGGCAAGTGAACTTGTGAGAACTTCAACATTGTGGTCACAAACTTAGCATACTTTGAAAACATGGCAACACTAACCACCGGGAAAACATAGCAAAGCATGACCCTCTGTGAGACTGTTTAGTGCTGAAAGTGACAAGTGCGACACTTGGGATAGACCTTTGGACATTCGTAACAACACTTGTGCAACAGTGCTTATAACTTTGTGTATGAGTGCGATAGGTGTTCACGTGGTTAGGAGAACTTTTATACACAAAGACCAACCTTCATAGTCACCAGAATGGTTTGAAAACATGAGATAACAACCAAACATGTCAAAAGAGGATAATTTATCCAACAGGTAAAAGGAAGTAAGACATGTAGAGGAAACACATAGAATGACTTTCACTACTTGCAACCATACATGTCATTCAAGACAAAATGATACAAAAAGGATAAGAAGTGCTTCAAGCTACACTTACAGGTGTATTTCAAAAGATTTGCTTCGTTTTCCATACCTACCCTCCAAATGGTTATGCATCAGATGGAGTCTTCATGCGGTCCCGATCTTCTATCATACCTTGGGTTCCTTGGTCTCCTTATCTCCCTCCTCAGCTCCTTGAG
The DNA here is from genome assembly GCA_031772625.1 of Pinus tabuliformis. Lineage (NCBI taxonomy): Eukaryota > Viridiplantae > Streptophyta > Pinopsida > Pinales > Pinaceae > Pinus > Pinus tabuliformis. The sequence continues at coordinate 1,576,829,377 of CM062804.1, forward strand.
AGTCCTCTAGCATGTCATCCTTCTTGTGATCACTCAGAGACACATCTGTGCAGTGTCAGGGAGCACTGACTGTTATGGGATGAGGTCCTGGGAGGACATATCTGTGGAGTTTCAGGATGCAAGGCAGACTCAGCCCCTGAGGGACACACTATGTAGTTTTAAGATGCAAGGCAGATTGAGCAGTTAAGGAACACAATGTGCAGTTTTAGGATGCAAGGAATCACTATGGTATGAGGTCCTAGGAGGACATCTCTACGCAGTTTCAGGATGCAAGGAAAATTGGACAACCGAGGGGCAAAAGTTAAAACTACATAGTTTCTGGAGACAGTGGGTTCTGGTTGAGGGAAGGACACCGGGAAAACCCACAATGCAATTTTGAATGCTAAGGGAGGCTGGGATTTCTACGCATTGTGTAGTTAGAGTGTGAGATGAGTGTGAAACATGTCTATGTGGTGATGACAACCCATTCTCACAAATCTTTCCCCTTGAAGAAAAACAAACTTCCCTTTACATGACAAGCGATAATCCCTTGCCCAAAGATGACACGTACTATATAAAGATAAAATCATGAATGACTCTTAAGACCGAAGAGGGTAGCCTAAGATCATCATATTACCAAATAAGTGACTAAGGAATGATCGATCACAGGATCCACACTAGGCTCCAAAATTTGAGTACAGGCCAAAATTTTGGAGGGTGTTGTAGCCGCTACAAGGTTTGGCTACACACTGGTTGAATTCCAGCTTCTCTGTCTTGGTTCAGTCAGTGCAGGGCCTTGGTTAATCAAGGCATATTGATTCATTGTGCAGATTACATAAGCTCCCCACTTACCCCATGGACACACATGGTCTGCCTTGTACCAACAAGATTCATCTAGATCACAGTGTTTCAAATTGGGAAGGGTAGTTTAGCTCACGAGCTTAAGATTTTTAGAGTATAGTTTTTCATCTCTGGTGTTTCTCCACTGCTAGCAGGCCTGGACAGTACCCCATCGAAGTCACGCAGGAACACAAGTATTGCTCCACTACCAATGAGCCTAGATAGTACCCCGATGGAGTTGCTTGTTTCACCTCTTTGCGCCACAAGCCTTTCTCTTCTTTCGCCTTTGTTATTTTTGAAAGAGAACTGTGCATGGGAACTTATTTATTTTTGGGGTGGAAGAGGGATCTTGACTTATTGAGAGCAGGAGAGGTTGTTCCTTCAGAGGAGCATGTAAATACCTTTGCTTCAGGTTTGCTCGTTTAGATTTTCCCCTTCTTCGTTTCTACTAGTTGGATAAGCTTGACCACACCATAGCAGAAAAATGAGTACAAGCATGAGGTTCCTAGACTAGACATAGGTTCATGGTTGGACCAAATCTCTCCTTATGGACAGATCATATTTTCCATTGAGACTTTAGTGGCCAAAATTTACAACCAAACACAAAGAAGACGGACACAGGACAAGCCAAGGGTTGCAGTGTCACAAGGCTCTTTGAAATTCAGCCACATACACATTCATAAGCCAAGTCGCAGGTCCAGGCACAACACTTATTCACGTAGTGAAAACAAATGGAAAAATGAACAAGGAAGGAAACAAAGAAAAAAGAAAGAAGAGACAGAACCAGGTAACCAAAATCGAATGAAAAGACAAAAAGATGACTAAAGCGAACATGATGTAAGACTAGAATAAGAAAAGCAGAATGAAATACTAGGAATGAGTGAAAGATGAGTGAAATGAAATGAAAACTAATATGAAACTAATCCTACTCCTATCCTAATAGCTAGACGATAGGGGTTTCGTGTAATGAAATTTCCAGTGAATCCATCGTAGTCGTTCCCAACCTGCATCCATAAAGATATGAACGATAAAAATAGATAAAAGGTGATGTGCAATAGAAAATACATAAAATTGAAAAATTTGTACATGGGAAGGAAGTCTTGCCTGTGGGTAGAAAGATGTGTCACAACCACTACTTTTATCCAATGCACATGCTTACCTTTTTCATGGATACCACTTTTCAAAAAACCTAAGAAGCATCTTGTGGGTCCATCCTTGTCTGCACCGAGCTTCTTAGCAAGCACAAGGAAGGATTGAAACTTGATGCCTGTAATAGAGCTTTCCAAGTAGAATGCCTTGAAATCCTAGTGATCTCCGAAAAGATGAATTTTCGATTGGGGAAGTAGGATCACGATGGGAATATTGTAAAGAAAAATAGATCTAATCATCCTTAGTGGTCATTCCAAGATAGTGAGGACCTACCATAACCATCAGTGAAGATTGAAGTGCCTCACCTGCTTGACGGGAATCTGAAGAGAGAGATTTTAAGAAATGAATATCAGAGCGTGCGAAGCAACTTTCATTTGATGTGTTGATGGGAAAATGATTGTCGGCTGGTATAAATGCAAGATTTACACCAACATTTAATTTCTCAATCCGGGTAAGTAAACTTATAGGCATAGCACGATATATGCCAAAATACAACCTCAAGGATCTGTCAAATAAAAACCAATCTTTTGCAAGAAATTCAAAAGGGAATCATTCAGGAAAAATGAAGAAGACTCTTTAAAGCAAAGTAAACAAACTCTAGGAATCTACTTCTAGCTCCTCTTCTGGGTTGAGTTGACTCCTGCAGTACGTCTTCCTCAGTTTTCCAGGGGACAAGGGAATGTAGGCCCCATTCAAAAGAAAGTGATTCAAGAAATAAAGGATGCAAAACCTCTTAAAAATTATTGCTATGTTGCAAGGATAAAACACATGAAGTTAAACTATAAATCACACGGCAACTTCATTCCAACTAATCTAAGGAAATGATTGAATTCTTTAAAAAGAATCAAGATAATAATTCACTGCTTCTCTTAAAGACGATTCAGTATTTTAGCTGTAAGGAAAATATGCAATAAGCACCAATGAAATAAATATATAATTCGTGTTGTTTACCCTGATCTTATTAAATACTTCCTCCAAAATGTTATGTATAATATGTGAAGCATTTAGTTATAATGAAGAAGTTTGTGAACACTTTACCAACAAGTTTTATAATCTTTCCTTATGATGATCTTGGCAATTTCTTATTAAGAGTGCAGGAATAAATGTTTTTCTTTCAAAGTGCAGGAATAAATGTTTTTTCTTTCAAAGTGTAGGAATAAATGTTTTTTCTTTCAAAGTGCAGGAATCAGTTTTACATTTAAAATAATTATCTTGAGGAAGTTAATTTAAATTAACAAGAACTCTTTACCCAATGGTTGTTTCCTCCACCATTGCATTTTGAAAATAAACTTTGTTATGCAGCAATGAGACTAGGGAAAATCTTTGTAACAATAAATGATAGATGTAGTTTAAAACATTCACTATTTTCTTATGTTTAGCCTTAGTAGAAACATATCCAAGAAGCAACAATTAATGTTAAACTTAAATAATCAAAACAACAATAAAGAATTTATGGATTGACGTTGAAAGTTAAATGACTAAAAATAAAAGCTATGAAATGAAATTGCAGAATTATTTAAGATCACATTCACACCATGCAAACTAAAATGTAGTAAAAGAAAGATAAGAGGTTTGGGGCAATGGACTAGCTGGTGGGCCAAACCACCCAGCTCATTTCCCTTGCAACAGTTTAAATCATAGTCTTAAAAGATTATGAGGAAACAAGAACTCATAATCGATTGCCAAATAAAATCATTTTACAGTAGAAACCAAAATTCAAAATTAAATGCCAAATAAATTCATTGCAGAAGTCATGTTACAGATTCATTAAATAATGCAGCATTGGCTCCCGTGGTCCCATCCAAGGATCATCCCACTATGAGAACATCTCCTCCCTTCCTGCACAACAATATCGATTCCCTGTTCTACAATCTACAAAGTATAGCACCTGATTTGAATGTGAGGTCTTTGATGGATTGTTTATTACTAATCTTCTGAGTGTGAAATCCTCTCTTTTATAGCAGTAGTGCTACCCCTCCTTAATCAGATCCATGCTTACGATTTTAGCATGATTTGTTAAAACAAATTTTCATCCTGAAACAAGAAAATCTCACTTGGCTAAGTTCGGGAGATAATACAACCATAAGCGTTATAACTATTGACATTTATGCACAATATGATGTATGATGTTGAGATACCATTCACGCAGCAGTTTTCATAATCTTCTCACGTTCTTCTTCACTCTAATCCCGGGAACATCGCCAATCAATGCAGTGAATGGTTTCCATAATCCTCGAGTGGTGCAGATTCCTTATGCAACATTTATATAGGACCATGAAAATGATAGCAATGCTTCTACGGTGGGACAAATTCTTTAGGCGGGAAGAAAATGATGGCAACGCTATACTCATTGCCTTTGTGATCTTTTGAATACTCTTTTCAGTTTTAATTATATTTCCCACAATTGGGTAGAAATTGTTCGTGATCCAAACATAGGAAAATCCTATGCTTGGTAGACTGCAGACATGGTGATTGTTGCAATTATGATACAAGTGGTGTCCTTGATGGCAACTCACTCACAGGTCAATTTAGTTTTGATAAAAGGCAACTCACAGTACAACATGAATATTCAGAGGTAGCAGGGCAGTGGTACAGAAGAACAGGAAGATGGAACTAAGGTCTACTAATTAGAATAAAGAAGGTGAAGGAGGAGAAGATCATTAGGCCAGGGTGAGCAAGTGAATGGGTTTTTAATAAATACTTCTATCTGAAGTATATTTTATGTTGCAGGGGCTATGTTGGTGATTTTATCTGAAATATTTTGTGCACCTTGAATTCAATGTTAGATCAGGATCATGAGACTTGAAATGACTTATCATTGAATGATATGATATTGGTTGGGCTAGATCTAATTGTGTACACTTGTTTTATTGTTTAAAGGTCATGATCTAGGTTTTTCTCAAGTCCGGAATAACAACGAAGTTATGAGTTAATATTTACAGATCTGTACGCTAGTTCGTGTCGGTAAAATCGTGTGTACACGCAGGTTATACTCTTCCAAGTAGTGTATACAAAATAAAATCCTTGTCTTCAGGTCTGACTAATCTATCGAATCAGTTCTATTGTTTTACTGTTGTCTGTCAATGAAGTCTTCTTAGATCTAAAAGTAAAACTGAATGCATAAGGAGTTTGATATCTTTAGGGTGATCTCTGCTACTTCCTATGTGAAGTTTTGTAAATTGACAATAGATGTTCAGAATATTGCTGGTTGGTACAGACTTGGTTAAGAGGTTTTAGGTTTCAGTAGTTTTGATGGTATACACAGGTTTAATTGAAGGAAGTAGTGTATACAAGAAGGTTAGGTTCAGTAAAGTAGCATACACATTATGATGCATGATTTTTGAGGTTGCAGCTGGTTCTGAATGATGATGCAGGTTTCTGGGTTTAGCGCAGTGTTTTGGTGACAATGATCTGACTGATCAGGTTAACTGATTATTGGTTGATGCAATTTAAAAGTTCTGATGGGTCCAGTATGAAAATTTGATGAAACAAGGCCTTCATGTGTATAGTTGTGTACTAGGAGCATCCAATCTGAAAATTGATGAAACATAGTCCCTAGAGGAAGAGAGAAGGTCGTAGCCTTCTGTAGGCCGGTGCCTACATACTAGTAAACACATTGGCTGGTACAAGAGCTACGGGGTTGTAGCTCCCTTCCAGCAAAAGCTAGAAAAAGAGAGAAGGTTGTAGCCTTCTACAGGTGGGTGCCTGCATACTATTATGAGTATGCACCAATACAAGATTGTAAGCATATTTTCTTATTATTAAAAGAAGACAGAGACGACAGTAATAGGTGGTTTTCACCCACATTGGGTTTCCACTTTAAATCTTGGTGTTCATGTGTGTTGCTTATGTGTGATGGTTTATTCTTTTTTCACTGCACTATTTAATAAGTTACTGATGCATTGGTTATAGATCAACACATGATAAATTAACTAAATCACAAGTTCTCTGGGTATACGCTGGTTTATCTAATCACAATAGCATGTACACGCTAGTTCACTTTACAGAAGTAGCATATATAAATCTGTTTGGGAAATGAAAAATTATTGATCTGATAATACGGATTCACCACCCCCCCCCCCCCCCTAGTATTATTTCCAATAATTGGTATCAGAGGAGGTCTTTCAGAAGAAGCTTGATCGCTTGAAGGAATATCTTTCAAGATGAATAATCACGAAGGCATGGGATCCATCAGACCACCAATCTTCAATGGGAGAAACTTAGTATATTGGAAAATAAGAACCAGAGCCTATCTACAATCGCTTGGAGCCGATGTTTGGGAAATTGTGGAAGGAGGATATCAATTTCTAGCAACAATTCCTACAGATTCTGTAGGTAAGAATTTATACAAAACCAATGCCAAAGTTGTCAATACGTTATTGGGAAGTCTGTCAGAATCAAAATTTGTCAAAGTCATGCAACTCAAAATAGCCAAAGAGACATGGGACAAAATCATTCAGAGCTACGAAGGAGACTCTCAGGTAAAACGTGCTAAGCTTCAAACTCTCAGAATTAGTATGAAAATCTTAAGATGCATAGTGATGAAAGTGTTGCTAGTTACTTTTTATGTATAGATGAGATTGTTAGTTGTATGAAGAATTTGGGTGAAGAGATAAAGGAAGTTACTCTAGTTGAGAAAATTTTGAGATTTTTGTCTTCTAAATTTGAAACAAAAGTATCTGCCATAGAAGAAAAATAGGATCTTCAGACTATCAATGTGACTCAACTTCATGGAATCCTAACTGCCTTTGAAATGAGAAAAGGGGGTCCATCAGATATGAGAGAAGCCACATTTAAAGCATTAGAAAAGGGAAAATAAAAGGAAGAGCACAATGGATCAGGACACATTTTAGAAGAAGAAGATGAGGTAAATTTTGTCAACAAGCTTCAACAGGGTTCTAGAAGATTCAAAGGTAAGCTACCTTTCAAATTATTTGCTTGTGGTAGAGTTAGTCACTATGTTGCTAAATGTCCTCATAAAGATGCATATTAAAAAGTGTTGGAAATAATACTGAGAGGGGGGGTGAATCAGTATTATCTAACTCTTTTAATAAATCTTCCTTATTTGTTCCTTGAATTATTTTTGCATGTCAGTACCATAAAATAATGAACATGAACAAAGAAAACAGATAGTCACACCAAAGAACACAAGATGTAAGGTGGAAACCCAATGTGGGTGAAAACCACCTGCTGCAATATGTCTCTATCTTCTTTCAAATTAGAAACTCCTTTTACAATGGTTATGTACTGGTGCAGTCATTTACCAGTACGCAGGCTGCAACCTGCAGAGAGCTACAACTCTCTCTCGTTTTCCAGTCTCTCCTGGAAGGGAGCTACAACCCCCTACTTATTTTCTTACAAGGACCACTTTTCATAAATTTTCAAACTGGATCCATAAGCATCAAATGATCATCAAGTATAAGAGAATCACCCAGTCAACTGTAGTAACCAGATCAACAATAATAGGACCAAACCCAGAACATAGCAATGAAAAACAAAGATTTTAAGAGAAGTAAGTAGCTTCACCCATGTACTGCCTGCTTACAGTACGCACCCTGCTCAACTGCTCGCCTGCTTACGTACGCACCCTGCTCAACTGCTCGCCTGCTTACGTACGCACCCTGCTCAACTGCTCGCCTGCTTACATATGCACTGTATCCATTGAACTGCCTGCGGACCTCCGCACCTGCAACCCTTCTGTGCCTGCATACCGGCGCACCTGAAACGCTTCGTTCCTGCGTATGTACGCACTTTTCTTTCACTGTACCTGCGTACCTTCGGGAATAGATGATTTCAAGACTTCAGAAATAACCCAGACAGTCAGATCTATAGATCTGAACATGCGCCAAAGATATCTCAATCCATCAGTAGATTCGCCTTATTTAGATCTAGACATACTCCCAAGAGATCATAATATTTCAGATCTAGCCCTCATAAGATATTCAACCCAAAACATGCATAAGCCAAATGATCTCCTTTGCTTTATATAGGCAAGATCTTCCTTAAATCATGGATTAATACCACGGGCCGACACCATAGTAACACAAAACCGTCGGCTAAATACCAAAGGTTAAACATAAGAAACCCCACGTGTGCTTTTCTTTGCCTTGAAATGTGTGCACTGGGGGTACGCACCTCCTGAACGGGATAACTGCGGGTATGTACGCACTTTATGTAACATCGGCCTACGTGTACGCACCTTATGTAAGGTGTACCTACGTACCCCTTATTTTCTTCAATATTTGATAGCTGATCATCAATCTCTGTTGCTGACTTGAAGTACTGTGATCTGTCACCTGAATGGGTTGCCATCAAGGACAACACTTTAGCCATAATGCCAACAATCTCCCCCTTTGGACTTGATGGCAACCTCACAAACTTCAGCTTCATTCTCCCCCTTTGACATCAAGGGAAAAGGGTTATGCTCCCCCTAAGAACATGCTCCCCCTGAATATGAACTAGATCTGCAGCGACGAACCATAATCCACCATGAAAGAGATAGAGACATATTGCAGCTACTTCCAAGATCTCCTTCTGCACATCCTCCATAATGCCAACAATGCATTATATGCTCCCCATGAACCTGTACCATCAATCAGAAGAGGTTCAGCAATAAGATGATGCATCAACAACCCCCAGCTTTTGCCTGAGGTATTCAAAAGTGTCCTTGGGCAATGGTTTGGTGAGTATATCAGAAACTTGTTCCTTAGAAGGAACATACTCCAACTTGACCTTCTGTTCAAGCACTTGTTCCCGGAGAAAATGGTACTTGATTGGTATGTGCTTGGTTTTTGAATGCATAACAGGATTCTTTGAGATGCTGATTGCACTTGTGTTATCACATAAGATGGGGATAGGTGGTGTACAAGTGATTTGAAAATCCTGCAAAGTCTGCATCATCCAAAGGAGTTGGGTGCAACAAGATGCAGCAGCAACATATTCCGCTTCAGCTGTAGACAAGGCAATCGAACTCTGTTTCTTGCTGAACCAAGATACCAGTCTAGAACCCATAAAGAACGCACCACCACTTGTGCTTTTCCTGTCATCCACGCTTCCGGCCCAATCTGCATCTGTATAAGCATGAAGTGTAAGATCTGTATCTCTAGGATACCATAAGCCATAATTTTGAGTCCCTTGAAGATATTTGAAAATTCTCTTCACTGCCTGAAGATGAGTCTCCTTCGGATTTGCCTAAAATCTTCCAACTATTCCAACTGCATGCATGATGTCTGGTCGGGTACCTGTCAAATAAAGTAAACTTCCAATCATAGATCTGTAGGTTGGTTGATGTACTGCTGCAGATTCATCATTTGCACTGAGGCTACATCCTGTGACCATGGGTGTACATACTGGTTTTGCATCTTCCATGCCATATTTCTTCAAAATCTGTTTGAGATACTTGGTTTGAGATAAAAAGATTCCTCCTTTTTGTTGGATTTGCAAACCAAGGAAATATGTCAGTTCTCCTAGCAAGGACATTTCAAATTCTTTCTGCATGACCAAGGCAAAGCTTTGACTCATAGCTTCTTCATTGCTGCCAAAAATAATGTCATCTACATACACAACAAGTATTAGCAATTTGTCATTTTCAACTTTTATATAAAGATTGCTATCTGTTGATCCTTTTGAAAAACCTTGTTGATGAAGATATTTGTCCAAGCGGTAGTACCAAGCCCTTGGAGCTTGTTTGAGACCATAGAGGGCCTTTTTCAATCTGCATACAAGGTTTGGATCATTTCCAAGAATGAACCCATCTGGTTGTTCAATGTATACTTCTTCTTCCAAGTTTCCATTCAGAAAGGCTGATTTCACGTCCATTTGAAATACTTTGAAGTTTTGAAAACTTGAGAGAGCAAGGAACATTCAGATGGCCTCAAGTCTTGCAACAGGAGCAAAGGTTTCTTCAAAGTCTATTCCTTCTTGCTGCGCATACCCTTTACAAACAAGTCTGGCTTTGTTTCTAATTACTTCTCCATTTTCATTCAATTTATTTTTGAAGACCCATTTTGTTCCGATAACATTCTTATCCTTTGGTCTAGGAACCAGCTCCCAAGTGTTGTTCTTTTCGATCTGCTCAAGTTCTTCATCCATTGCTTTCACCCAACATTCATCTTTGCATGCCTCTTTCACATTTTGTGGTTCAGTAGAGGAGAGTAATGCCAAATAGCTTGAAGCTTCTGCAACTGTTCTTCTTGTTTGTACACCTGCTTCTTTCTGCCCCATAATCTGAGATTCTGGATGATTCTTCTGAACATATCTGGATGGAGTCTTTTCTTCTATTCTTGTTTGCTCCTCTGGTTCTTCTTGAGGTTCTTCTTCTTCATCATTCTGTCGTTCGGGGTAGCCTTCATCTTCTTCGATGTCTTCATGATGTACTTGCCTAGGAATGTATCCCTTCTCATCAACCACTACATCAATGCTGTCAACAATTCTGCCAAGTCTTTTATTGTAGCATTTGTATGCTTTGCTATGTGGAGAGTAACCAAGAAGAATGCCTTCATCTGCTCTAGGTTCAAGTTTTCCAAGCTGCTCATCAGTATTCTTGATATAGCATTTGCTCCCAAAGATTTTGAAGTGCTTTACCGAAGGAGTCCTACCACTCCAGAGCTCATGAGGAGTTTGAGTGCTGTTCACCCGGACATTTGTTTTGTTGAGAATAACAACCGCAGCATGTGCAGCTTCACCCCAGAAAGTTGCGGGAGTTCCTGACTCATCAAGCATAGCACGAGACATTTGTTGGACTGTTCTGTTCATTCTTTCCACAACTCCATTTTGCTGAGGAGTTCTTGCTGTAGAGAATTCTCTTCTTATCCCATGTTCTTCACAGAAATCAAAAAATTCATTTGAAGTAAATTCCCCACCTCTGTCGGATCTGAGGCACTTAATTTTGTGACCTGATTCATTTTCAACCAAGGCTTTGAAGGATTTGAATTTTTCGAATGCTTCATCTTTGTGCTTCATAAGTCCTAACCAGACAAACCTGGAGAAATTGTCAATGAATAATATCAAGTATTCTTCTCCTCGAGGTGTTCTTTTCCTGAAGGGACCGCATGTATCTGTATGTACTAGCTCAAGAGGCATGCTAGCTGATCCTTCTTTCTCTGGAAAGTTAGTTCTGGTTTGTTTTCCAAACTGACATGATTTTCATATGGTGTTGTCAGGAATTTTGATATCTGGAAGATCGCGAACTGCCTGATATTTGCATGCTTTCCTTATTTGTGAAAAGCTTAGATGTCCCAACCTCCGATGCCATAACCAGTGCTCATCATCCTTGCTCAGATAGCATTGTTGTTGTCCTTCTTCAAATATGTACAGATTATTTGGAGTTCTTTTGCCTTTGATCACTGTTTTACCTGTATCAAGATCACGAACAAGACATCCATTTGATCTGAATATAACCTCGGTTCTTTGATCACACATCTGGCTGACACTTAGAAGATTATGCTTCAATCCATCAACATACAAAACATTTCCAGCCTTGACCTTTTCTTTTAACTGAGCAATGCCTTTTCCTTTTATAGTTGCAGGGGTATCATTTCCAAAAGAGACTTTCTTTCCTTTTTCTAGAGCAGAATATGACTCAAGTTTTTCTTTATCACCTGTCATATGCTTCGAACATCCACTGTCAATGTACCATAGATTTTCCTGTCCTTCTGCATAAAATGTTATCCCACATCTTTCTGTTTGTGGTTCCTTTATTCTCCATGTTTTGGTGCTTGAGGCTTGTTCCTTTTTCTGCTGAAACCTGCTCCTGCATTCAGAGTCTTCATGACCAAAGTTATTGCAAATAGAACATTCAACCTCATTTTCAAGAACCGAAAAGTTGTTATAGGTCCTTTTTGTAATCCCGGTCATACTTCTTTGTTTTTGAGCTTCCCTAGTCATGATCGTTTTATATGCAACACATTGAGCTTCTTTGTGACCAAAGTTATGGCAAGAAAAGCATTGTCCATTGAAGAAAATTCTGCAGTTATCGAAACTACCAGCCAATTGATTGTAATTTCTATTGTCATATATTCTTGAACCAAATTGAGAAGATTTTACCTGTGGCTGGTTGTAGCTTTTGTTCACCCTTAAGATGGATTGCCCCTGATAGTTTCTGTTTGCAATTCGTCCCTGCTTTACCTGATGGTCTTCATTGTGCTTTTGCTCATTTCTTCTTGCTGCATCAAGATAACTTTTTGAGGTGGATGCTTGAGAAGTTTCTCCATTATAGCCTAGACCTGTCTTGTTTAGTGGAGACCGCTGCACACTGATAATCTCATCCAAAGTTTCAGATCCTTTGACAAACTTAAGATTAATAGCTTTTGTTTTCTCAATCTCTTTTCTAAGACCAACAATTTCACCTTCTAGTTTTTCAAGATATTTTTCTTTTTCATCAATTTGAAATTGTAGAGTATCAATGATCATATTCTTTTCTTCTATACATCTCTTGAGTCTAGTAATTTCATCATAAAGGTTATCCACATCTATAGCATCCATATAATCATCATCTTCAAATGCCATTAACAACTTATATTCATTACCTCGTTCATCTTCATCACTGTTGGATAGACCATCACTATCTTCATGAGTGTAGTAGCTTTTCTTATTTGCACTCTGTTTCTTGTTCCATCTAGCAGGTTCCTTTCCTTTATCCTTATAAGGACATTTTGCAGCATAATGACCTACTCTTCCACAAGCAAAGCATTTAAAAGGTAACTTACCTCTGAACCTTCCAGAACCCCTTTGAAGATTTCTGACAAAATTTGATTCTTCTTCCTCTTCTTCTGGGACGTGGCTTGCTTCATAATAATCTCCTTTGCCTGATGCCTTGAAAGCAGCTTCTCTTCTGTCTGATGGACCTCCCTTTCTCATTTCATAAGCAGTTAGAATTCCATGTAGCTGAGACATAGTAAGAATTCGTAGATTTTCCTTTTCTTCTATTGCAGATACTTTAGATTCAAACTTGGGGGACAATGATCTTAGAACCTTTTCAACCACTATAGCCTCTTTTATTTCTTCACCCAATTTTTTCATACAATTAACAATCTCATCTACCCGAAGAAAATAGTTAGCCACACTTTCATCATTATACATCTTGAGAGTCTCATACTGAATCCTGAGAGTTTGAAGTTTAGCACGCTTTACCTGTTCATCTCCTTCATAGCTCGTGACAATTTTGTCCCATATCTCTTTTGCAGATTTGTAGTGCATTACCTTCATGAATTCCGTTTGGGATATACATCCTAATAGGGTACTGATTGCTTTCGCATTTGTTTCATATTTCTTTTTCTCAGCTGCATCTGTAGGAGTAGCTGAAGGAAAAGCGTAGCCTGTCTCTACGATGTCCCAAACTTCTGTACCAAGAGATTGAAGATAGACAGTAACTCTTACCTTCCAATAATTGAAGTTTGTCCCATCAAAAACCGGTGGCCTGATTGATGCTTCTCTCTCGTAGTTGCTCATGATGAACGATCTACCTTCAAGCGATCAAGCTTCTCTGAAGGACCTGCTCTGATACCAATTGTTGGAAATAATACTGAGAGGGGGGGTGAATCAGTATTATCTAACTCTTTTAATAAATCTTCCTTATTTGTTCCTTGAATTATTTTTGCATGTCAGTACCATAAAATAATGAACATGAACAAAGAAAACAGATAGTCACACCAAAGAACACAAGGTGTAAGGTGGAAACCCAATGTGGGTGAAAACCACCTGCTGCAATATGTCTCTATCTTCTTTCAAATTAGAAACTCCTTTTACAATGGTTATGTACTGGTGCAGTCATTTACCAATACGCAGGCTGCAACCTGCAGAGAGCTACAACTCTCTCTCTCGTTTTCCAGTCTCTCCTGGAAGGGAGCTACAACCCCCTACTTCTTTTCTTACAAGGACCACTTTTCATAAATTTTCAAACTGGATCCATAAGCATCAAATGATCATCAAGTATAAGAGAATCACCCAGTCAACTGTAGTAACCAGATCAACAATAATAGGACCAAACCCAGAACACAGCAATGAAAAACAAAGATTTTAAGAGAAGTAAGCAGCTTCACCCATGTACTGCCTGCTTCCAGTACGCACCTTGCTCAACTGCTCGCCTGCTTACGTACGCACCCTGCTCAACTGCTCGCCTGCTTACACACGCACTGTATCCATTGAACTGCCTGCGGACCTCCGCACCTGCAACCCTTCTGTGCCTGCGTACCAGCGCACCTGAAACACTTCGTTCCTGCGTATGTACGCACTTTTCTTTCACTGTACGTGCGTACCTTCGGGAATAGATGATTTCAAGACTTCAGAAATAACCCAGATAGTCAGATCTACAGATATGAACATGCGCCGAAGAGATCTCAATCCATCAGTAGATTCGCCTTATTTAGATCTAGACATACTCCCAAGAGATCATAATATTTCAGATCTAGCCCTCATAAGATATTTAACCCAAAACATGCATAAGCCAAATGATCTCCTTTGCTTTATATAGGCAAGCTCTTCCTTAAATCATGGATTAATACCACGGGTCGACACCATAGTAACACAAAACCGTCGGCTAAATACCAAAGGTTAAACATAAGAAACCCCACGCGTGCTTTTCTCTGCCTTGAAATGTGTGCACTGGGGGTACGCACCTCATGAACGGGATAACTGCGGGTATGTATGCACTTTATGTAACACCGCCCTGCGTGTACACACCTTATGTAAGGTGTACCTGCGTACCCCTTATTTTCTTCAATATTTGATAGCTGATCATCAATCTCTGTTGCTGACTTGAAGTACTGTGATCTGTCACCTGAATGGGTTGCCATCAAGGACAACACTTTAGCCATAATGCCAACAAAAAGGGAAGGAATATGCAAAAGTCAATAGAAAACAGGTTGTGAATAGGAGTTACTATACGCATGAAGATAGTGATGGTTTATCTAATAATGATGAAGATGAAACTGAACAAGATTATAGACAACTCATGGCTTATGAAAATGATGATTTTTTGGATGCATTAGAAGAGGAATACTTTCTTGAAGAAATCACTAAACTCAAAATATGTGTAGAAGAAAAGAATATGATCATAGATACTTTGACACATCAACTCGCTGAAAGAGAAAAACACAATGAAAATCTAGAATGTGAAATTATGGGTCTAAGAAAATATCTCGAGAAGACAAAATCTCTTAATCTTAGATTTTCTAAAGGATCAAAAACTTTAAATTAAATCATCAATGTTCAACGTTCTCCTCTGATAAAGACAGGTCTTGGATATACTGAAGATTCATCTCAATCACAGAAGTTGTTAGCCTCCACCAGAAGCTATCTTGATGCAACAAAGACCAGTGAACAATATGTCAATCATCAACAAAAGTCTAAAATTACTCATCAGGTAAATCATACTCAATTTACTCCAAGGATGAATATCAGTAGAAGCCGCAATCAATAGGTAAACAATACCAAAATATACTATGATCGCAGAAATTTCTTTAATGGGCAATGTTTTTCATGTCATAACTTTGGGCACAAGGCTGCTCAATGTGTTTCTTACAAAACCATCATGACTAGAGAAGCACAAAATCAAAGGAGTATGACAAGAATCATGAAAATTTCCAATAATAACTTTTATCCTCTTGAAAATGAAATAGAATGTTCGATTTGTAACAACTTTGGTCATGAAGAATCTGAATGCAAGAGAAAATTTTGGCCAACACTCCAAAATGAGCAAACACCATTAAATCCCAAGATATGGAGAAGAAAGGAATCTCAATCAGAAAGATGTGGCATAGCTCTATATGCAAAAGGACAAGAAAATCAGTGGTACATTGACAACAGATGCTCCAAACACATGACAGGTGATAAAGAGAAACTACATTCATATAATGCTTTAGAAAAAGAAAAGAATGTCTCATTTGGAAATGACACTCCTGCTGTCATTAAAGGTAAAGGCTCTGTTTTCTTGAAAGAAAAGGTTAAAGCTGGAAATGTCATGTATGTAGATGGTTTAAATCATAATCTGTTGAGTGTCAGTCAAATGTGTGATCAAGGAAATGAAGTGGTATTTCGATCAAACGGATGTGTGGTTCGTGAGCTTGATACAGGAAAGACCATGATCAAGGGGACAAGAACTCCAAACAACTTATATATACTTAAAGGAGGACAACAAAAATGCTATCTAAGAAAAACAGATGAAAATTGGCTATGGCATAGAAGATTGAGACATCTAAGCTTTTCTCAAATAAGAAAAGCATGCAGGGTCAAGGAAGTTCATGATATTCCAGATATCAACATCCCAGAAAATACCATATGAAAACCTTGTCAAATCGGTAAGCAAACCAGAGTTTGCTTCATTGAAAAACAAGGATCAGCGATTAAACCTCTTGAACTCATCCATACTGATTTATGTGGACCAACAAGGAAAAATTCACCTCATGGAGAAAAATGTTTTATTTTATTTATTGATGATTTTTCCAGGATGTGTTGGATAGGTCTACTAAAGCACAAATATGAACCATTTGAAAAGTTTAAAGCCTTCAAAGCTTTAGTTTAAAATGAATCAAATAGAAAAATCAAATGTCTTAGATCTGATCAAGAGGGAGAATTCATATCAGATAAATTCTTTGACTTTTGTGAACAACATGGAATAAAAAGGCAATTCTCTGTCGCAAGAACTCCTCAGCAAAATAGTGTGGTAGAAAGGATGAATAGAACAGTTCAAAAAATGGCTCGAGCTATGCTAGATGAATCTAGAACTCCTTCAACCTTCTGGGGTGAAGCGACATTTGTTGCCATAACAATTCTCAACAAAGCGAATGTTCAGGTAAATAGCAATAAAACTCCATATGAACTTTGGTATGGTAAGCCTTCTACTGTAAAATGCTTTAGAGTTTTTGGAAGCAAATGTTTTATCAAAAGGATTGATGAAAAACTTGGTAATTTTGAACCCAGAGCAGACGAAGGAATTCTTCTTGGTTATTCATCCAGAAGTAAAGGATACAAATGTTATAATAAAAGACTTCGGAAGATTGTTGAAAGCATTGATGTTGTAATTGATGAAGCATGTAGAAATCTGGAACAAATGAAATAAACAGAGGAATATGATAGTCAGGAAATTGGGGAATGTTTTCCTGCATCAAATCAAAATGATATAGAAGAAGAAACCAATGAAGCACTAGAAGAAGATACAACAGACAGGGAAAAGACTCCATCCAATTATGTTCAGAAGAATCATCCAGAATCTCAAATTCTAGGAGAAAAGGGGGCTGGTGTACAGACAAGAAGAAATCTTACAAGGACCTCAAGCTATCTAGCATTACTATCTTCCACTAAACCTCAAAATGTAAATGAAGCCTACAAAGATGAATGTTGGGTCAAGGCCGTGGATGAAGAACTTGACCAAATTGAAAAGAATGATACTTGGGAGTTAGTTCCTAGATGTCATGACAAAATGTTATAGGAACAACATGGATATTTAAGAACAAGATGAATGAAAATGGAGAATTTATTAGAAACAAGGCCAGACTTGTTTGTAAAGGGTATGCTCAACAATAAGGTATAAATTTTGAAGAAACTTTTGCACCTATTTCTAGACTTGAAGCCATAAGGATGTTTCTTGCTCTTTCTAGTTTTCGAAAATTAAAAATATATCAAATGGATGTAAAATCAACCTTCCTTAATGGAGACTTAGAAGAAGAAGTTTATATTGAACAACCATAAGGATTCATTCTTGGAAATGATGCAAAAATCATATGCAAGCTTAAAAAGGCTCTCTATGGTCTGAAACAAGCTCCAAGGGCTTGAAATTACCACCTTGACAAATATCTACAACAACAATGTTTCACAAAAGGTTCTATAGATAGCAATTTATACACAAAAGTTGAAAATGATAAACTGCTAATTATTGTTGTTTATGTTGAGATATCATCTTTGGTAGCAATGAAGAATCCATGAGTCATAATTTTACTTCAGTAATGCAGCAAGAATTTGAAATGTCCTTACTTGGTGAACTTACTTATTTTCTTGGTCTACAAGTACAGCAAACCAAAGATGGTATCTTTCTTTCACAAACCAAATATCTCAAGCAGATCTTGAAGAAGTATAGAATGAAAGATTCTAAACCAATATGTACTCCAATGGTAATAGGATGCAGTCTTAGTTCTAACGATGAATCACCAACAGTAAACCAACCAACTTACAGATCTATGATTGGAAGTTTGCTTTATCTAATAGGTACTAGACATGATATCATGCATGCAGTAGGAATTGGTTGAAGGTTCCAAGAAAATCCAAAGGAATCACATCTCCCAGTAGTCAAAATAATTTTCAAATATCTTCAAGGAACTCAGGACTTTGGAATATGGTTTCTGTTATAGACATATTTGGGCATTGCAACCCCAAAATCATGTGTCCATAAACCAAGGGCTCTTTAACCCCTAAAAGGGTTGTTTCATACCCTAAAGAATCATGGTCAAATGATTACATAATTTCCCAGAAGTTCCACCTGAAAAACCACTCAGAACTGGCCAAACCTAAACCATACTGACTGCTCCATGGTCAAGGTGTGATGCATATTGACTGCTACACTAGCCAGGTGCAATGCATACTAAAAGAGCCTTCTGTGGGGTGCGATGAGTGAGAATAGACAAATGGAAGAGACAGTTTGCTAAGTGGATGATCATGGAATCTTCCAGAAACTTCTCATATGACACTTGCCTCTCTGAATTCGCCCAGGGATGAGTAAGAGATCAATGAAATCTCTTTCTTAAAGTGGAACCAAGAACTATCAATGGAATGACACTAATAAAAAACCTAGAGCTAACTCACACCCTTGCAAGACATCTATAAATGGATCCCTCATCTGAGAGATCTAGAGGTTGGAATTTTATAATTTGTAAGGAAGTGCTGTTGGTTTATCTGTGAGAAGAGACATTGTATTGTTGGGTGATCTTGCTTTTCATGAGGTGAAGAGGGCTTCTATGCTGGGAGGATGATGCTGGATCAGATAGCTAGGTTGTAATCCTCTCTTCTACTATTAATAAAGTTCTTTGAGTTTTCCTCCATATAATTGTGTATTTGTGAATCTTATTGTTTATGAATGCAATTGTATGGTCAATGTGTTTTTGATTCTGCATTGTTTATGATGTTTTAGATAGAGATGCTTTGATGGTTTTTTGTTACTTTGATTATACAGGTATTCTTTAAAGTGGGACAAGTAGGAGAGGAGTAACAAATTCTATCAAGGGAGAGAGAAATCAAGCAAGGATCCAAGTGGAAGATCCAGGTTGGTCCTCTTTCCTTCCCTCTTACCTATTACACTTAAAGGAAATCTCGAATTGCTTTGATTGTTTGTTTCTAAGATAGCTACCCATCTTAGTGGGACTCGCAGATTGAATAGACACTATTTTTCCCAGAAACAAAATGGCAACTCCGCTGGGGAGAGAATAGTTTGTTTGATTGTTATTGTTGTTTGCTTT
Organism: Pinus tabuliformis; assembly: GCA_031772625.1. Classification (NCBI taxonomy): domain Eukaryota; kingdom Viridiplantae; phylum Streptophyta; class Pinopsida; order Pinales; family Pinaceae; genus Pinus; species Pinus tabuliformis. The sequence goes on from CM062804.1 coordinate 1,576,848,786, forward strand.
ATAAACTACAAATGGAGCCTGAAGTTAGCCAGCTAGCCTTCGAACCGCCTTTGCTATGCAATTGCGAAGTAGATGAATGCTACTTTAGTCAATCTCCAGGTTGGCTTATGAACTAAACATCTGACTTACAAGAATTCTAAGCACCCTTCTGGTAGCTCATAACCTCATAAGATCATACCCCTATACTTTGTTTTTTACTATTCATAATAGCTCAGCCTAAATCCCTGAAATCAGCTGCAAATTTGGCCAAAAACCTAGCTCAGTTGCACTCCCTGGTCCATTGCACTGTCTCTAACTAGCAGCCTGTATGCATCGCACCTCCCGTGAGATGCATCTCTGTTTCCCTTAAGGACAGGTGCGATGACTGAGTGATACTGTTTTCTCCCTTTGAAAATTGATTTTTTGTCCTTGTTTTCAGTTCTGTTTGATTGTTTTGCTGCTTATGATCAGTATCTCCTTGCTGAATCATCCTTCCTTTACATTATTCAGCCTCCATTGATTAGGATTTGTAAATGTTTTTATGTATTTGTCCACCATTTACTGTCCTCCTTTGTCGAAAGTAGCTTAATCGAACTGTCATTTTTGATGCAAAGAGTGTCGTAACTATCATTTTGAGTCAAAAAGAAGAGTGTCGTAAAGTCTTCCTCCTCTAGATAGTCGATTGTACTTTTGTCATTGTATTTGATTTGGATTCCTAATATTTGAAGTGTCGAAAGTAGTTTCCAATTCGAAATTGAAAGTGTCGTTTTAGTCTTCCTTTTGTTTTGAAAAGAAAATTGTCGAAATGTTGCTTTGAAGAAAATAGTTCAGAACTATACTTAGTTTTCTTTTTGAGCATTCTCACATTAAGGAAATGAAAAACAAATACATGCATTTGCATTTGCATTTAGACTGTGTGGCGAAAGATGATTTAGGAAAGTTCATTTAGTGTGTGCTCTTTGCTCTATGTTGAAAGAATTGTATCCTTCTTTCCTTAGTAGCTAGGATTTTCATCACTAAAACAAAATAAATGACTTTTTATCATTTTAGATTGCATATTTAGGAATTTTACATATACATCATGTGGTGAACCTTGAAAGACAAAATTCTAAGCAAGATCAACTCTAAAATAAATCTCAATGAACATCAAAACACTTTGGAACCTAACGAAACACATCTATAAGTCTAGGCTAGAGATGTGTTCTGGCGTTGTAAAACCTAGTAACTATTGTTTTCATCGAAGGTTGGTTGATTCCTCCTCTTTGATACAACAAGTGCTAGTACAAACTTGTGCTCCCCGTACTGTCGAGTATATATTGGGAGAACACAATAGGCTGATATCCTTTATCCTTAGGAAGCCATGTCTACCGCCCTATTGATCGCAATGCACTGAACACAACATTCGGGAAGATTGACTACCGTACCTAAAGTCCTTGGTAATTTCTCTTTAATTTACCACCAAGGTGTATATTGTAGTTTTGCGATTGGTTTGGTAATCCCTCTGTCTAGATTTCCAGAGTAGTCACTTTCGTTCCTTTTCGAATCCTTAAAAGAAAACAGCCATCTGAGCACTTGTCACTTCAAGTTCATTAAAAATAGAAGGCGACTAGAGTCACCTTTAGCTTTTTCTTGACTCTTAAAAATTGAAAAAGCAAAGTTGCGTCAAAGTGTCTTAAAATTTATTTAAATCGGAATAACATCCCCATTCCTTCTGTTAGCTACCTATACCAATAGGTTTCATATTTCATGATTGGCAAAGAAAGGTCCAAATATGCTCTGCTTTGATGATGCAAAGATCACATATTTCCAAAAGAAAACAAGGTGTGTAAATAGCTTGATGTGGATTCAATCTTTGATGGATGGTCCAACAGCCTAATCTAGATCATGCCATGTTTTAAATTTTCAGTTGTAGAATAGAGAAAGAAGTCTGTCCAAACTGTTTAATCTTCGCAGGCAAGTAGCTTAGGTAGAGAAAGTAAGGCTCCCAACTGCTTAATCTGGGACCTTGGAAGCAATAAGGGTAGAATTAGATAGAAAATCAAAAGGAAAAAGCCAAAGAAAAGAAAAGGCAAATAAGGGTCTGCAAGCCTAAGTGTACCCTCTGAGAAGAAACAAAAAATGCTAGGCAAGTAGATGGGTAGGCAGATGGGGTTGCAGAAATGTCATTCCTTACAATTAAAAGTGTTAACCTTTTTCACAAAGCAAAATCAGTGAATTGAGAAGGTGTTCTTCTCCATCAGGTTGCAGCAAAGCAAAGGAGCATGTCTAACCTTCCATATTTCCCTTTTCCCATTCATTACTAACACCCCCTCATCAGTTGAGATTCATTGAAGAATTTATGGTTTCATGGTGGTTATTGTTCCTTTAAAAGCCACATTTCTTGTCTAAAATTCTTTTCATGTTGATCTACTCCCTAAACTAAGTAATTTTCAAACAAACTTAGTGGTATCTCCCCTCATCTACCCTTTTCATCCATATTAACCCCTAACTTTATTATATAAACCCCCTATGTCACCCTTTCCCTAATATTATAACACCATGGTGTATAAACCCCAAACATGGTATAAATATCCCTCCCCTTGGTATTATAGCCATATGTTCTCTGTCAGGAATCAAATTGACATCTGGTCAGTTTGAGAACCCTAAGCCTTACCCCCTCCCCCCTTTCTGAATCCATTTGGCCCATTAAACCCTTTGTTGGCTAAGAAAACCTTATAAAAAGCCCTCTTTACCTATAACCCGCTTCATTTGCAAATAACACGCAAAAACCCACTTTTTGGACTTATCCAAAGTATCGGTGCGATATTATTTTTCATTTAAAAATACAAAGAAAACCATCAAAATCCGCCATATCCCAAAGGTTTCCGCCGAGCACAAACCCCAAAAGATATATTATTTTAATCCTTCCCGCTGCCGTATCATCCGCAGAAGTCATCGACCCGTCAACCGTCCGATCGAGCGCCTTTGATCGGACGGCCATTATGCATATCGGGTTGGGCCCGACGTCCGAAGTTTAGTACCCGAGAAACTGTCAGAGGGTGACGTCAGGCCTCTGCCACACGTTGCCCTCACAATTTCTCGGGTCGCCCTCTGACAAAACCGCGACCGTATCAAAGGCGGTCCGAGAAAAACCATTACCGCTTATGGTTTACCACCGGTTCTGCTATGCCTGCGTCATCACCACGTCAGGCCCACGTCATTGCCACCTCACCGCCGCGTCATCTCCCTCGTCCGCCACTGCTATGATCTGTCCGCCACCTCACCATCCCCCTGGACCACTCACAGCTTGCCACATCACCCGGTGACGTCATGCTGACGTCATCCGACCTTGACCCCACCTGATGATGTCATGCTGACGTCATCCAAAAAACGCGCCAATATGCCAAAAATCCATATTTTAGCCAAAAATGCGTGTTTTTCCCACTTTTGCCAAAGCAACTATTGTTATTCCTGCATGCATTTTACGACCAAATTAACGCCAACCTGCAGAACGCGACGCTGAAACCGTGGGCGCCTCCGTCGTACCTGCATTGGCAACTGTTATCGACAATTCGCAAGGTATTTCTCAAGATCATTCCCTGCACCTAGTTTTATCCATATTTCTGCAAGCAAACTAGTTTAAGAGAGTGTAAAACACTGATTTCACCATCAAACATCTAGTGACCTGTACCCATTTCCAACTAGCAAGGCAATAAACCTTCTGCAGAGCCTGCATTTGACAAAGTCGACCTGAATTCACAGGTAGTTCGCGCAGTCGTGAACTAGAAACCTCAAATACATAAATTCACCGTAGAAACATTCTTGTCAGTCCTGGTACTGATTTCATTAGTCCTATTAGCAGTATTTCAATTGCTGTTTTCCCAATTTGCCCTCTGTTCCTTACAATTCACATTTCCATTGCAAAGAAATTCCCCTGCGTTGTTTTACTCACTCAAAACAGTTTACATACAATTCAGAAGCCTCATTAGCCATGGAGACACCAATAGCCCTGAATATTCAGCCTCTGAATGCCCCTCAAAGGGAGATAGAATGGAAAGCCCTGGGGGATGTAGATTATCAGATGTTAGATTGGTTTCCAATGGGCTCTAAGTTTAATATTCATATGCTCAATGAATTAAAAGCCCAACACCTTAATGGAGCTGATATTTTAGGGATTTGGGATTCAAATTTGCCCATTTACAACCTCCCTCAAGTCAATCCCCTTCCAGACTTGATCCATAAATGCCAGGAATGCTATGATCCATGCCAAAGAGCTGTTCTCACTCCTACAGGCTCAGTTTTGTTCTTCATCACCCCAGAAACCATAAATGAGATGCTGCATTTCCATACTGCAAGGCCATTGACCCCCCTTTCCATGTTGGATTTAGTAAAGAAGGGGAGTAATTTGTCAAGTGCCCAGATTGTCAAAATTAATCAGTTATTTGTACAACCAAGCTCTGAAACTGTGAGAAGTCCTCCTATTGGATATGAGTACCTGAATGACTTGGGCAGAATGCTAGTGGATTTGATCAGCTATGTCCTGGGGTATAGGGGAATTGAGGATGTTGATGACACTATAATGGCAATGCTGTCCTTATTTTCTCTTGGAAAGCCTCCAGCTGTACACTATGACTATGCCACATATATTGTAGAAAAGATTCATGAACAGCTAATGAATCTACCAAGGGAAAGGGTGTTCAGATACACCTCATACATTTACCATCTGTTCTTATTTTATCAACCAGACAGCTTCTCCGTTCCCCTCAAGAAACTAAATGCCCAGGGAATTCCAAGGTCAGTTGTGTTTTGGACTTCAGTTTTCCATTGTACTTCTGACTCACCATACACATACTGTGAGTTCATAGACCTGTTCATTCACCCAGCCATGACATTGCTGTATGGTGTACCTCCTCCAAGGTTGACTGATGACATGCAAAGAGTTCTCCATCTCTCCAAGGCGTACAACATTGGTGATTGGTACTTTTACCAACACCACACAGTAATCAGAATATATGGCCGTGAGTTGAACCCTTACAGGCTGCCAAGATATGTCCCTATGAGACTTTTTGCCCTAGAATACTTCAGGCAGTTTGGAAATGCGACTACATCCATTTCCAAAGTAAAAACAAGAAGGTGCAGCTGAAGGTAAGGAGCCAGCTAGGTCCTTTCCTATACAACAAGAGAGAGGAGGGATGGAAGGAGGCAGATATGATCCTAGAGGGCCTCAGATTGCAAACCAGTTTCAAATGGACACCTTATGACCGTAATCATTTTATTTCCCTCAGGAGGATAAAATACAAATTGGGTAACTATGCACATGTAAGGTTGCCTCATATTGAGCAGTATGCTAATGCCTTGAGCTGGAAAGAAGGCACTCTAGAAGAGCCAATTACTAGAGAGCAGATGCTAGAAAGAGAGGCTAGGAATCTTCAAAAAGAGGCTGACTTGGAAACTTGTGGACAGGTTTCCTTCTCATATCAAAGGCAACTTGGAGCAGCTGCCTCATCTTCAACAACGCATCAGCAAGCTGCCATGGACACTCAACAAACATCCAGCAAAGGCAAAGAAAAGCAGGTGGAAAAGGAGCAGCTACCTCCCATGACTGAAGGGCAAGTAGAAAAAGAGATGGAACAGCAAGAAGAAGTGCAGCAGCAGGAAGTGCATCAACAACAACAGCAGCAACAATGAGAGGAACAAAGACAGGAACAGCCTGTGCAGCCAGAGCAAACAGTGGAAGCCCCAAAATCCACTGAGCAACAGCCACAACAAACTGTGCCTTCAAGGCAAGAAACATCAGCTGAAGCATCAATCCGCCAAACTCCACAAAAGGAGGATATAAGCAGGAAAAGAGACAGAGAGACTCCCCTTACATCATCCATAAATCAGGGAGAAAAAAGACAAAGATTGAATCCTCTTTCTGAAGAGGAGATGCCAATGGGGCAGTCTTTGAACATGGGCCCACCTAGCAGGGAAGCATCCGCAAGTTCCTTCCAACAGGAACAGGACAGAGCAATGGGAGGAGAAGTCTGCTCCTCAAGCCAGCAGAGAGAAGGTGAACTGAGCATCAAACAACAATTCATTGAAATAAAGAAGAGGAATGAGCCCATTAAAATACAACTATATAATCATTTGTTGAAAATGGCTCCCACCAACCAGCAACGACTAATGTCTGCATATGATGTCTAGGAGGGCAAGATGATCATGAGTCACTTCATGCCAACTACATTGCAGCCACAGTCCCCTTCAGATTACTTGAGGACCAATCTTGAGGTCCTTGCCAAGGACATCCACCCAATGGACAAAATTGAATTGCATAAGCAGACAGGTGAGATGGTCTATGCCTCCTTGGCAGACAAGACATTGGATAACTATAGGCTAGAAAATAGCCTTAATAATACAGCCTCCCAACTTGAGTTGGAGAGAGCATCCTCCCAAGCAAAGGACAACAGAATAAGGTTCTTAGAAGATATAATCATAGAAATTGGGCATGATCCCAAAGATATCAAGGGCATACAAGAAATATTGAAATTAAGGGATGCAGACATGACAACTTTAAGGAGAAAGATCAAACTCCCAGCCACAATTCACCCTCAAACAGATGAAGTAGCTCAGCAGAGGCATGATCAAGATGCCACAGCTTTGCTGGTGTCTCTATATAAGCAGCTAATTCAGACTCAAGAAAAGTTGGGAGAATCAGAGGCTGCACAGGCAGCATTACAAGCAACTTTGAAACAAAGAGAAGAAGGTCAGACCTCCTAGCCTCCTCCTCAAATCATTAACCTTGAGGAAGCTGCTCCAACTACTGTTCCTCCTCCTCAACAAACAGAACAGGCAGCACCATCCACCTCAGCACCACCACCAACAACAGAACAGGCCCCAAGCCTGGACATGCAAAAGCTGAGAAATGAGATTCAGGCCTTGGAAGCACAAATGACAGAATTAAATGAGGCCAGGGAGAAATTAGCCAAGGTGAATGATAGATATGACAAATCCAAGCAGACTGTGGCAGAAAAGGGCAGGGAGATAAAAGCCCTCAAAGACAGGATCAAAGAGCTAGAGAATGAGCTCAAACTAGATAAGGTTGTGGCTGAGCTCAAAACAATGCTATGGGCCAATATTGGCCAGTCTATTACTGACCAATGGCAGTATATTGAGACAATCCATGAGAAGTTAGAGCTCATTGCTAAAGCACAGACGGAAATTCAGAGATCAAGGGCTGCTCTAAGCAATATGCTTGAAGTTGCCACTAGGATGATAAATGTGCTTAATAATAGAACAAGTACTTAGTTAGCTACCATGGGAATTTCCAATAGGACTGAGACTATTCAGTTAATCAAGAGGGTTCTTACACTGAGAAACCTAGTGCAGACATTAGAGAGAAGAACTCAAGACATGCAGACCGAGGTGAACAAATTTATGGATAAATTTCTGGTATTACAGAACAGAGGTCTCCCTAGCTTACTGAACAGTGTAGGGAGACTGTTTACACATGAGCAATATGCCAAGAGGGTCAATGCATTCACCACAAGTCAGATCAATGAAAGGCCCAACACCTCAGAGGAAACAGGGCCAGCTACAGGACAGACTCTCTACAACAGAGTAGAAAACTTATTCTTTATAATGAATGAAATTAAACACCTGTTTGAAGTGCCTCCTAACTTCTATAAATACACAGAGGCAGATGAGACTATGGATGCAATTCTTAGGCATCAGCTACCCACACAGGAATGGTGGACTAAGGCAATTCAGATGATCTTATAGACCAGCAAGCCATTCACCAAGTTTTTTCATCAAAAATACAAATTGGCATGCATAGGACAGTTTAATAAAATCAGCATTCATAAAAGGTGAATGCTGAGCCAACTCAGCAGAACTTTCGGCTAACAAAGCAAGATGGACAGTTACAGGTGACTAGGCCGAGAAGCTACAGCAGAGCAGCTCCAAAAGCGCATTTTCCAGCATTAATGCAGATCATTCCAACCGACTCGTTGGCCTCCAAAAGCCAAAATATCTTCTGACAGATAGAAAGAGCATTTATGTTGTATTAAAGGCAACAATAACTTCTTATCTGCTGTTCTGTGCAGAGTTGGTGAAACATTTATTTCTCAGATGACTCAACGCCTTAGATATTTTGTAATACTGTTTATATATATTTGCCCCTCACACAAGCTTGCAGGGGTTGTTGTTGATTTCTCTTAAAGAAGTTTCTTCTGCTGTAATCTTTTCAGAGTTTAATAAAGGAAGTGATGGAATTTCTCAAGTTCCGAGTTGTTTGGATGCGTTCATGGTGTTTGTTGAAAACTGCAGGATCCCTGTGCATTTCACAATACAATAAGTCCTCTGTGACTCTCTTAGTTATGTGTTTCAATCTTTTACAATCCATATTTGTTTCTAATTTCTAAGTATTTAGCAGCAAAGAAAAAGAATAGCCTTCAGGATTTATTCATGGAATACCCTGAGCTCAATCTATGTTGTTAATGAATGTTTTCTTCAGTTATAATCTTGATAAGTGTAATTCTTAATTGCTGCACTTTCAGAATATATCTTTCACAGTGATCATTGTTTCAGGAATTCAAGTTTCCTCCTGAGTAACATATTTCACTTTCACATCACCAGCTTAGTGGAGAATTCTTAATTGCTTTCCATTGGCTAACCATACATCATCACTTAAGTTTAAATTTTGTTTGTTGGGATACCCAATAGGCCCTGCAGTCTGAACATTCTCACTCCAGCATTTCAAACAGTTCACAGCTCTAGACTCCATTGCCCAATGAAATACAACTGTCAAAACACTACATCTTAAGCATTGAGAGAAGTCCTTCAACCAAAACATAAACCAAAAGCCTGAACATAATAGCTAGCCTAAAACACTATCAAAACAGAGACAAATCATAAAGAGAGAGCCCTCTCTGATTACAGTTTGGCTAGAAGTTGTAATCCAAAGATTGGTTAGTGGTTACCCCGGCCGTATTCCCTTGGGAGTCAAAGGGAACAACCTGGGTGTTAACATAATTGGCGACTCCACTGGGGAGTTCCTCAAGATTTTCTAATTTCTGTTTATCTCTTGAAAGCTGCCCATTCCCTTTGCTGCTAGCTTTGGAAAATACACAGTAAGTTCAAAATCCTGTCTGGCCTCTGTAGACACAAAATATCCTGCAAAATACCAAAAAGAAGTTTAGAAGCTGGCTCCTAAAAGGAAAACCAGACATACTAGGTCAAACCCTGACCCAGAACCACCAGCTGTTTTTGAAAATCCTAATATAATCCCTAGGATCATCAGGAAGCAGCAGGGACAGCAAACTCTTGCTGATTCAAGTCCTGAGACAGTTCATCCAAACCTTGTTCCAACTCCAATCAAGGTTCTGTTTCGATCTACCCTTGATTCCCCCAGTTCCCCTTCTACATCTCAAAGCCCTCCTTTCACACCCTCATCCACTGCACATACTCCTTTAACCAACATCCTAGTTTCTACCCCTCCCATTAACCCTGTTATACCAGTTATCCCTGTTATCCCATTTATCCCTGTCAACCCCTTAAACCCTGTAAATATGGCCAATAGGTATGCACCTTTGCAGTTACCTGCTAATGCTGCAGCTCTACCCCAGGACTATCAATCTAAGATCTCATATTTTGACTCCACTGGCCCTTTCACAGCCATTCAGCATGCCAGAAAGATGCAAGACCATTTTGAGAACTATGAAATAGATGATGACAGTGTGAGAATGAGAATTTTCGTTCAAAGCCTGACTGGTGATGTAAGAACTTGGTTTAGATCCCTGAATGCAAATTCCATCACAACTCCTGATGAGCTTTACCAAGCCTTTACTAACAGATGGGAGAAGAAGAAAGATCCCTTGCACATACTTGGTGAATATGACACAATCAGAAGAGGTCCTCAAGAGACCGTTTTGGAGTATTGTGCAAGGTTCAACAATGTATATAATGCAATACCACAAAATCTAAGACCTCCTCCTGATTTGGCCTTGTACAAATTTCCTGATGGTTTTGACCCTGACATGGCCTATCAGCTGAAGGAGAGAGCTCCTGAGACCCTTGCAGATGCCCAAAAGGTTGCTGTCACAGTAGAAGCTAACCTAATTGCTAAAAGAAATAGAGCAAGGTTGGAAAAGAGAACCACCTTCAAAGAAGAACCCTCAGCTTTTGATCAAAAGCTGGATGCAATACTCAATGGAATGAAGAGATTGGGTGATAGAGTGGAATCAGTGGAAAGAAAATCATCATGGGAAGCACCACAGAACAACCCTACCAGGAATCCAAATTTTAGGAGAAATCAAAACCCAAATATGGGCAAGGCAAATGTTGATCCAGACATAAGACCCCCTTTTCAGGAAAACTATGCAGAGACTTCTACATCAACTGAACCCAATGAAGATCCTCATATTAATTTAATGGGTTTGGATGGTGAAAGTCAAGTTTTCTTAACACAAGAAGATCATGAGGATGATGAAATCAAACTGTTCCAAACCAAATCAGGTGAATCATTTGACTTTAAACAAGGCTATGACACAGCTGTTTATGAAGTCCATAAACAGTACAAGCTAAGGAGCAGAACTGTGAATGTAAATCAGCCTGAAAAGATAAAGGATAACCAGCAGCCTAAAAGAGCCATAGTCATAGAGCCTAATGACAAAACAAATTCACCTGCAGAAGAAGTAACTATTGAAGAAGTCACTGAACCATCTTTCTCAAAACAGCAGCCTATGGCAACATCTTCCTCTCACCCTAATCCAAATGTTACTCCTCAAGAGATGAGTAATAAGGACAAGCCCCAACATCAAGATAAGAATCAAGAAGAAGAGTTAGTGAACAAGGAAAGGACTGTCACACATAACCCTAAGACCCAATTTGAAAAACCCTTTGACCTAGAGACTGAAATTGGCAAATTGAAGATAGCAATTCCTCTCTCAGAACTAGCCAAGCATGACATTTATAAACAACAGATCAAGAGATCCCTTCAACTCACCAACAACAAAGATGATGTCAATGTGTTGGATGACACCCCAGAATTACTGTTTGGCCCAGAAGTGGATGGAAAAACAGTAGTCACAGGGATATTACCTTTTTATGTCAGCTTACATATTCATGATAAAATATTACATAATGCAATGTTTGACTCAGGTGCCTCTCACAACCTCATGCCAAAAGCAGTCATGGAAAGATTGAATCTAGATATAACAAGACCATATAAGGACCTGTTTTCCTTTGACTCCAGCCAAGTCAAGTGTTTAGGTCTCATAAAAGATTTATGTGTGTCTCTGGTTCAGTACCCAAATAAAACAATTCTAATGGATGTTGTAGTTGCTGATATTCCACCCAAGTATGGGATGCTGTTATCAAGATCATGGGGGGCTAAACTCCAAGGTTCCCTACAGTTAGACATGTCATATGCCACCATCTCTGTTTTTGGGCAACCAAAAAGATTATACAGAGAAACACTTATGAAATACATGGTCAGCAGTGAAGAAAAGCCTCAAAACTTTCCCATATATGCTGTCCATTCAGACATAGACTCATACATTCTCTTCAATGACAGTACAAATCTCTCAAATAATGATGTTGAAACCAAGATACTCATACAAGAGGAAGACATTAATGAAAGAACTACCACCCATGAAACAGCAGTCAATCAATCACCAAGCGCTGCTGCTGCTCTTGTAGTCAAGCATATTCAATTAAATGATGAGACTGTCCTAGAAAACAAACCAGATGAAAAACCAGAACTTCAACTTACAAGTCCAGCTCATGAACAGATCATTAAATCTCCCTCACAACAACATATTCTATGGTTCCTTGAGTTTGATGGCTCAGTCAACAAACTAGGGGCAGGAGCTGGAGTTTGGGTACATAATAAAGAAAACAGTCATGCAGAAGGCAGAGCATATAGATTAAACTTTAGATGTACTAATAACATGGCGGAATATGAAGCTCTTTTACTAGGCCTCAAGTTAGTAAAGTTTTTACAAGCCAGAAAAGTTTCAATCATGGGAGATTCAGATTTAGTCATCCAACAAGTGAAGGGAAATTTTGTCACCAATGACAAAAGATTGAGGTCTTATAGGTCTGCTGTTGCTGAAATACTAAACTCCTTCTCTGAATTCCAAATCACTAAAATTTCTAGGACCCATAATCTTCATGCTCATAGTTTGGCCACATTTGCAAGTACTTGCAAATTACCATTGGAACCTAACAATTGTTTCACAGCCGAGGTAAAACACAGACCCTCCATTCCAAACAATGTTAAAGATTGGCAAGTATTTGAGGATGATACACAGATAAACAATTTTTTAACTTTGGAACAAGAATTTGTAGGACTAAATATTGACACTGAAAGAGCAAGTCAATCACAAATACTTGATGGAGCAAGTCAATCACAACTACAGTTTCAACAGGTTATTCACCCAATATCACCTAGAACAGCAAAACAAATACTACATCCAACCATTTTCAACAAGGAAAGCATTCAGTAAATTCAACAAATTGGTTGTGAAGAAGTGGCCACTGCTGAGGCTGAAATCATAGAGCTGAAAGATAATTTTCTTCCAACAGGCCTAACTCCACTAGAGGACATCTTTGATTCAAATGATACCCCCAGAAAACCAAAAATGCAGCCCTTAAATGCAGCCATTGAAGAATGTAATATTGGTACCATTGACAAGCCCAAAATAATAAAGTTGTCTGCATCTTTACCTCCTGATCAAAAACCCAAATACATAGATCTCTTCAAAGAATTTCAGGATGTCTTTGCATGGGGTTATGAGGATCTAAAGTCCTATGATACCTCTGTTATCCAGCATACTATCCCTCTCAAGCCTAATCAAAAGCCATTCAAACAAAAATTGAGAAGGATCAATCCCATGCTCCTTCCTTCAATTGAAAAGGAATTGCAAAAAATGTTTAAAGCTGGCATCATAGCACCAATCAGGTTCTCTGATTGGATTTCAAACTTAGTCCCTACAAGAAAGAAAACTGGTGAAATAAGGCTTTGTGTGGATCTAAGAAATCTGAATCAAGTATCCCTCAAAGATAATTATCCCTTACCCAAGATGGATCACATTCTCCAAAGAGTGGTAGGGGCCTCAAGGATCTCATTACTTGATGGATTCTCAGGCTTTAATCAAATCCTGGTACACCCTGATGATCAAGACAAAACTGCATTTACAACCCCATGGGGAACTTTCAAATATGTAAAAATGCCTTTTGGATTGAAAAATGCAGGGGCAACATTTCAAAGAGCAATGGATATTGCTTTTGCAAAGGAGATTCATGACTTTTTAGTCATTTACTTAGATGACCTCACACCTTTTTCAAAATCTGACCAAGAACATTTAAAACACTTAAGGCAGATTTTCTTAACATGTAGGAAATATGGAATTTCCTTGAATCCCAAGAAGTCTCTATTTGGTTTGGAAGAGGGTAAGCTGTTAGGACACATCATTTCAAAAGATGGCATAAGAATTGACCCAGATAGGATACAAGCTATCTTACAAATGACCCACCCAAGAAATATCAAAGAATTGCAAGCATTCTTGGGAAAGATCAACTTTTTGAGAAGGTTTATCCCAAACTTAGCAGAACTAATCAGATTACTAAATAACATGCTAAAGAAAGATTCAAAAGTGAAATGGACAGTTGAAGCAAATCAAGCCTTTGAAGGTATAAAATTAGCCCTCACCCAAACCCCAGTCTTAACCAATCCTCAGTTTGACAGAGAATTTATCATCTTCTCTTTTGCCTCCCAGCATACTATTGCTGCTGTTTTATTACAGAAAGATGACCAAGGAAATGAGAAGCCCATTTCTTTCTTTAGCAGAGCTCTTAGAGATGCACCTCTAAAATATCAAATCATGGAAAAGCAAGCTTATGCTTTGGTCAAAGCCATCAAAGACTTTAGGATTTACATCCTTTATTCCCATGTTATAGCATATGTGCCAAGCCCTATTGTAAAAGACATACTCACTCAAGAAAACCTAGAGGGCAGAAGAGGAAAATGGATTGCCAACATCTTGGAATTTGATATTGAAATAAAACCTACAAAACTGATAAAAGGGCAAGGTTTGGCTAAATTAATGACAGAAGCAAACTTCCAAGCCTTAGACATCAACCAGCTGGACAGTGAACCGGAGCTGGTGACTCCAAAGATCAATGTAGCCTTTGAACAATCCCCCTGGTACTCTGATATCTGTTATGTGTTACAAAACCTGTGTGCTCCCCCAGGATTGTCCAGAACTAAGTGTAGGTTCTTAAAAATGAAAACCTCAAGATTTTGTGTGATGGATGGCAATTTGCTTTGGAAAAACCATGAAGGAATATTGCTGCACTGCTTAATTGAAAATGAAACTAACAATATCATGAAAGAATTTCATGCAGGGGACTGTGGTGGACACTTGTATTGGAAGTCCACTGTGGACAAAATATTGAGGGCTGGTTACTATTGGCCCACTGTTTTCTCTGATGTCAAGAAATTTACCACGTCATGTCACAAATTCCAAGTGTTTGAGGGAAAGAGAAAGTTACTGCCACTTCCCTTAAGGCCTATTGCAACAGAGAGACCTTTTCAACAATGGGGCTTGGATTTCATTGGGGAAATTCATCCCTCATCCTCAGGACAACATAGATGGATTCTAACAGCTACAGACTATTTCACTAAATGGATTGAAGCTGCTCCATGCAGACAAGCAAATGATTCAATAATCATTCAGTTCTTGGAGAATAACATATTGGCTAGATTTGGCTGCCCTGACAAAATAATAACAGACAATGCTGCTGCTTTCAGATCTAAAAAGATGGTGAATTTCTGCCACAAATTTCATATTACCTTGGGCCATTCTACTACATATTATCCCCAAGGAAATGGCCTGGCTGAATCATCAAACAAAAGCCTAGTAAACATCATAAAGAAGGTACTGGAAGAAAATAAGAAAAATTGGCATAAGAAGCTGGTCAATGCCTTATGGGCAGATAGACTAACAACCAAGAGATCAATTGGGACCAGCCCATATGAGTTGGTTTATGGATTAGAAGCCAAATTTCCTGCATCACTAGGAGTGCCTGTTATGAAACTTCTTCAAGAAAGCCAAGCTGAACCAAATGATATGCAAAGAAGGATCAATCAAATAATATGTTTACAGCAAACTAGAGACCAAGTTTTCAGCAGAGTTCAAGTTTTACAAGAAAAATTAAAAAAGGCCTTTGACAGAAGAACTAAAGCAGAAGATTTCAACATTGGAGACAAAGTCCTCAAGTGGGATTCAAGAAGAGAAGATAAAGGAAAACATGGAAAATTTGATTCCCTTTGGAGAAGACCATTTTCTGTCCAAGCAGTACAAGGAAACAATACTTATTTCCTTAAAAGTCTTAATGAAACTGATTTGGATGAAGGTCCTGTGAATGGCAGGATGCTGAAGCATTATTTTGACTACTACCCATGAGTGCAGCCTGAGGTTCCCTGTACCTATTCAGATGTAGATATTACTTTCTGTTGAATTGTAAAAATGCAGTTTCTCAAGTTTTACTAACTATTAGTAAAAGGCAAATAGGATCAGAGATCCACCAAAATGGGAAGAGCACAATTTTGGCACTTCAAAGCAGCATACTTCAAGTTTTGGTAAAAGCAGTCAAGGGCCAAGGCGTTCTGACCTGCTGTTCTTGGTTTTCCAAATGAAAAACCATCCCCATGTGGAGCCACTGTTAGCTACCTATACCAATAGGTTTCATATTTCATGATTGGCAAAGAAAGGTCCAAATATGCGCTGCTTTGATGATGCAAAGATCACATATTTCCAAAAGAAAACAAGGTGTGTAAATAGCTTGATGTGGATTCAATCTTTGATGGATGGTCCAACAGCCTAATCTGGATCATGCCATGTTTTAAATTTTCAGTTGTAGAATAGAGAAAGAAGTCTGTCCAAATTGTTTAATCTTGCCAGGCAAGTAGCTTAGGTAGAGAAAGTAAGGCTCCCAACTGCTTAATCTGGGACCTTGGAAGCAATAAGGGTAGAATTAGATAGAAAATCAAAAGGAAAAAGCCAAAGAAAAGAAAAGGAAAATAAGGGTCTGCGAGCCTAAGTGCACCCTCTGAGAAGAAACAAAAAATGCTAGGCAAGTAGATGGGTAGGCAGATGGGGTTGCAGAAATGTCATTCCTTACAATTGAATGAGTGTTAACCTTTTTCACAAAGCAAAATCAGTGAATTGAGAAGGTGTTCTTCTCCATCAGGTTGCAGCAAAGCAAAGGAGCATGTCTAACCTCCCATTTTCCCCTTTTCCCATTCATTACTAACACTCCCTCATCAGTTGAGATTCATGGAAGAATTTATGGTTTCATGGTGGTTCTTGTTCCTTTAAAAGCCACATTTCTTGTCTAAAATTCTTTTCATTTTGATCTACTCCCTAAACTAAGTGATTTTCAAACAAACTTAGTGGTATCTCCCCTCATCCACCCTTTTCATCCATATTAACCCCTAACTTTATTATATAAACCCCCTATGTTACCCTTTCCCTAATATTATAACACCATGGTGTATAAACCCCAAACATGGTATAAATATCCCTCCCCTTGGCATTATAGCCATATGTTCTCTGTCAGGGATCAAATTGACATCTGGTCAGTTTGAGAACCCTAAGCCTTACCCCCTCCCCCCTTTCTGAATCCATTTGGCCCATTAAACCCTTTGTTGGCTAAGAAAACCTTATAAAAAACCCTCTTTACCTATAACCCGCTTCATTTGCAAATAACACGCAAAAACCCACTTTTTGGACTTATCCAAAGTATCGGCGCGATATTATTTTTCATTTAAAAATACAAAGAAAACCATCAAAATCCGCCATATCCCAAAGGTTTCCGCCGAGCACAAACCCCAAAAGATATATTAATTTAATCCTTCCCCGCTGCCGTATCATCCGCACAAGTCATCGACCCGTCAACCGTCCGATCGAGCGCCTTTGATTGGACGGCCATTATGCATATCGCGTTGGGCCCGACGTCCGAAATTTAGTACCCGAGAAACTGTCAGAGGGTGACGTCAGGCCTCTGCCACGCGTCGCCCTCACAATTTCTCGGGTCGCCCTCTGACAAAACCGCGACCGTATCAAAGGCGGTCCGAGAAAAACCATTACCGCTTATGGTTTACCGCCGGTTCTACTATGCCTGCGTCATCACCACGTCAGGCCCGCGTCAGCTCCCTCGTCCGCCACTGCTATGATCTGTCCGCCACCTCACCATCCCCCTGGACCACTCACAGCTTGCCACATCACCCGGTGACGTCATGCTGACGTCATCCGACCTTGACCCCACCTGATGACGTCATGCTGACGTCATCCAAAAAACGCGCCAATATGCCAAAAATCCATATTTTAGCCAAAAATGCGTGTTTTTCCCACTTTTGCCAAAGCAACTATTGTTATTCCTGCATGCATTTTACGACCAAATTAACGCCAACCTGCAGAACTCGACGCTGAAACCATGGGCGCCTCCGTCGTACCTGCATTGGCAACTGTTATCGACAATTCGCAAGGTATTTCTCAAGATCATTCCCTGCACCTGGTTTTATCCATATTTCTGCAAGCAAACTGGTTTAAGAGAGTGTAAAACACTGATTTCACCATCAAACATCCAGTGACCTGTACCCATTTCCAACTAGCAAGGCAATAAACCTTCTGCAGAGCCTGCATTTGACAAAGTCGACCTGAATTCACAGGTAGTTCGCGCAGTCGTGAACTAGAAACCTCAAATACATAAATTCACCGTAGAAACATTCTTGTCAGTCCTGGTACTGATTTCATTAGTCCTATTAGCAGTATTTCAATTGCTGTTTTCCCAATTCGCCCTCTGTTCCTTACAATTCACATTTCCATTGCAAAGAAATTCCCCTGCGTTGTTTTACTCACTCAAAACAGTTTACATACAAGTCAGAAGCCTTATTAGCCATGGAAACACCAATAGCCCTGAATATTCAGCCTCTGAATGCCCCTGAAAAGGAGATAGAATGGAAAGCCCTCTGGGATGTAGATTATCAGATGTTAGATTGGTTTCCAATGGGCTCTAAGTTTAATATTCATATGCTCAATGAATTAAAAGCCCAACACCTTAATGGAGCTGATATTTTAGGGATTTGGGATTCAAATTTGCCCATTTACAACCTCCCGCAAGTCAATCCCCTTCCAGACTTGATCCATAAATGCCAGGAATGCTATGATCCATGCCAAAGAGCTGTTCTCACTCCTACAGGCTCAGTTTTGTTCTTCATCACCCCAGAAACCATAAATGAGATGCTGCATTTCCATACTGCAAGGCCATTGACCCCCCTTTCCATGTTGGATTTAGTAAAGAAGGGGAGTAATTTGTCAAGTGCCCAGATTGTCAAAATTAATCAGTTATTTGTACAGCCAAGCTTTGAAACTGTGAGAAGTCCTCCTATTGGATATGAGTACCTGAATGACTTGGGCAGAATGCTAGTGGATTTGATCAGCTATGTCCTGGGGTATAGGGGAATTGAGGATGTTGATGACACTATAATGGCAATGCTGTCCATATTTTCTCCTGGAAAGCCTCCAGCTGTACACTATGACTATGCCACATATATTGCAGAAAAGATTCATGAACAGCTAATGAATCTACCAAGGGAAAGGGTGTTCAGATACACCTCATACATTTACCATCTGTTCTTATTTTATCAACCAGACAGCTTCTCCGTTCCCCTCAAGAAGCTAAATGCCCAGGGAATTCCAAGGTCAGTTGTGTTTTGGACTTCAGTTTTTCATTGTACTTCTGACTCACCATACACATACTGTGAGTTCATAGACCTGTTCATTCACCCAGCCATGACATTGCTGTATGGTGTACCTCCTCCAAGGTTGACTAATGACATGCAAAGAGTTCTCCATCTCTCCAAGGCCTACAACATTGGTGATTGGTACTTTTACCAACACCACACAGTAATCAGAATATATGGCTATGAGTTGAACCCTTATAGGCTGCCAAGATATGTCCCTATGAGACTTTTTGCCCTAGAATACTTCAGGCAGTTTGGAAATGCGACTACATCCATTTCCAAAGTAAAAACAAGAAGGTGCAGCTGAAGGTAAGGAGCCAGCTAGGTCCTTTCCTATACAACAAGAGAGAAGAGGGATGGAAGGAGGCAGATATGATCCTAGAGGGCCTCAGATTGCAAACCAGTTTCAAATGGACACCTTATGACCGTAATCATTTTATTTCCCTCAGGAGGATAAAATACAAATTGGGTAACTATGCACATGTAAGGCTGCCTCATATTGAGCAGTATGCTAATGCCTTGAGCTGGAAAGAGGGCACTCTAGAAGAGCCTATTACTAGAGAGCAAATGCTAGAAAGAGAGGCTAGGAATCTTCAAAAGGAGGCTGACTTGGAAACTTGTGGACAGGTTTCCTTCTCATATCAAAGGCAACTTGGAGCAGCTGCCTCATCTTCAACAACACATCAGCAAGCTGCCATGGACACTCAACAAACATCCAGCAAAGGCAAAGAAAAGCAGGTGGAAAAGGAGCAGCTACCTCCCATGACTGAAGGGCAAGCAAAAAAAGAGATGGAACAGCAAGAAGAAGTGCAGTAGCAGGAAGTGCATCAACAACAACAGCAACAACAACAAGAGGAACAAAGACAGGAACAGCCTGTGCAGCCAGAGCAAACAGTGGAAGCCCCAAAATCCACTGAACAACAGCCACAACAAACTGTGCCTTCAAGGCAAGAAACATTAGCTGAAGCATCAATCCTCCAAACTCCACAAAAGGAGGATATAAGCAGGAAAAGAGATAGAGAGACTCCCCTTACATCATCCATAAATCAGGGAGAAAAAAGACAAAGATTGAATCCTCTTTCTGAAGAGGAGATGCCAATGGGGCAGTCTTTGAACATGGGCCCACCTAGCAGGGAAGCATCCGCAAGTTCCTTCCAACAGGAACAGGACAGAGCAATGGGAGGAGAAGTCAGCTCCTCAAGCCAGCAGAGAGAAGGTGAACTGAGCATCAAACATCAGTTCATTGAAATAAAGAAGAGGAATGAGCCCTTTAAAATACAGCTATATAATCATTTGTTGAAAATGGCTCCCACCAACCAGCAACGACTAATGTCTGCATATGATGTCCAGGAGGGCAAGATGATCATGAGTCACTTCATGCCAACTACATTGCAGCCACAGTCCCCTTCAGATTACTTGAGGACCAATCTTGAGGTCCTTGCCAAGGACATCCACCCAATGGACAAAATTGAATTGCATAAGCAGACAGGTGAGATGGTCTATGCCTCCTTGGCAGACAAGACATTGGATAACTATAGGCTAGAAAATAGCCTTAATAATACAGCCTCCCAACTTGAGTTGGAGAGAGCATCCTCCCAAGCAAAGGACAACAGAATAAGGTCCTTAGAAGATATAATCATAGAAATTAGGCATGATCCCAAAGATATCAAGGGCATACAAGAAATATTGAAATTAAGGGATGCAGACATGACAGCTTTAAGGAGAAATATCAAACTCCCAGCCAAAATTCACCCTCAAACAGATGAAGTAGCTCAGCAGAGGCATGATCAAGATGCCACAGCTTTGTTGGTGTCTCTATATAAGCAGCTAATCCAGACTCAAGAAAAGCTGGGAGAATCAGAGGCTGCACAGGCAGCATTACAGGCAACTTTGAAACAAAGAGAAGAAGGTCAGACCTCCCAGCCTCCTGCTCAAATAATTAACCTTGAGGAAGCTGCTCCAACTACTGTTCCTCCTCCTCAACAAACAAAACAGGCAGCACCATCCACCTCAGCACCACCACCAACAACAGAACAGGCCCCAAGCCTGGACATGCAAAAGCTGAGAAATGAGATTCAGGCCTTGGAAGCACAAATGACAGAATTAAATGAGGCCAGGGAGAAATTAGCCAAGGTGAATGATAGATATGACAAATCCAAGCAGACTGTGGCAGAAAAGGGCAGGGAGATAAAAGCCCTCAAAGACAGGATCAAAGAGCTAGAGAATGAGCTCAAACTAGATAAGGTTGTGGCTGAGCTCAAAACAGTGCTATGGGCCAATATTGGCCAGTCTATTACTGACCAATGGCAGTATATTGAGACAATCCATGAGCAGTTAGAGCTCATTGCTAAAGCACAGACGGAAATTCAGAGATCAAGGGCTGCTCTAAGCAATATGCCTGAAGTTGCCACTAGGATGATAAATGTGCTTAATAATAGAACAAGTACTCAGTTAGCTACCATGGGAATTTCCAACAGGACTGAGACTATTCAGTTAATCAAGAGGGTTCTTACACTGAGAAACCTAGTGCAGACATTAGAGAGAAGAACCCAAGACATGCAGACCGAGGTGAACAGATTTATGGATAAATTTCTGGTATTACAGAACAGAGGTCTCCCTAGCTTACTGAACAGCGCAGGGAGACTGTTTACACATGAGCAGTATGCCAAGAGGGTCAATGCATTTGCCACAAGTCAGATCAATGAAAGGCCCAGCACCTCAGAGGAAACAGGGCCAGCTACAGGACAGACTCTCTACAACAGAGTAGAAAACTTATTCTTTATAATGAATGAAATTAAACACCTGTTTGAAGTGCCTCCTAACTTCTATAAATACACAGAGGCAGATGAGACTATGGATGCAATTCTTAGGCATCAGCTACCCACACAGGAATGGTGGACTAAGGCAATTCAGATGATCTTATAGACCAGCAAGCCATTCACCAAGTTTTTTCATCAAAAATACAAATTGGCATGCACAGGACAGTTTAATAAAATTAGCATTCATAAAAGGTGAAAGCTGAGCCAACTCAGCAGAACTTTCGGCCAACAAAGCAAGATGGACAGCTACAAGTGACTAGGCCGAGAAGCTACAGCAGAGCAGCTCCAAAAGCGCATTTTCCAGCATTTATGCAGATCATTCCAACCGACTCGTTGGCTTCCAAAAGCCAAAATATCTTCTGACAGATAGAAAGAGCATTTATGTTGTATTAAAGGCAGCAATAACTTCTTATCTGCTGTTCTGTGTAGAGTTGGTGAAACATTTATTTCTCAGATGACTCAACGCCTTAGATATTTTGTAATACTGTTTGTATATATTTGCCCCTCGCACAAGCTTGCAGGGGTTGTTTTTGATTTCTCTTAAAGAAGTTTCTTCTGCTGTAATCTTTTCAGAGTTTAATAAAGGAAGTGATGGAATTTCTCAAGTTCTGAGTTGTTTGGATGCGTTCATGGTGTTTGTTGAAAACTGCAGGATCCCTGTGCATCTCACAATACAATAAGTCTTCTGTAACTCTCTTCGTTATGTGTTTCAATCTTTTACAATCCATATATGTTTCTAATTTCTAAGTATTTAGCAGCAAAGAAAAAGAATAGCCTTCAGGATTTATTCATGGAATACCCTGAGCTCAATCTATGTTGTTAATGAATGTTTTCTTCAGTTATAATCTTGATAAGTGTAATTCTTAATTGCTGCACTTTTAGAATATATCTTTCACAGTGATCATTGTTTTAGGAATTCAAGTTTCCTCCTGAGTAACATATTTCACTTTCACGTCACCAGCTTTGTGGAGAATTCTTAATTGCTTTCCATTGGCTAACCATACATCATCACTTAAGTTTAAATTTTTGTCTGTTGGGATACCCAATATGCCCTACAGTCTGAACATTCTCACTCCAGCATTTCAAACAGTTCACAGCTTTAGACTCCATTGCCCAATGAAATACAACTGCCAAAACACTACATCTTAAGCATTGAGAGAAGTCCTTCAACCAAAACATAAACCAAAAGCCTGAACATAGTAGCTAGCCTAAAACACTATCAAAACAAAGACAAATCATAAAGAGAGAGCCCTCTCTTATTACAGTTTGGCTAGAAGCTATAATCCAAAGATTGGTTAGTGGTTACCCCGGCCGTATTCCCTTAGGAGTCAAAGGGAACAACCTGGGTGTTAACACCTTCATTGATCTTAGGTTGAGATAATGGAGTCCACCAATCAAGGAATCCCTCTTGGAGGGAATCCTAGTCCTTTCTCCTCTTCGGGAGATATTGGTGCTCCGTATATGGCTACATTGTCCCTTTCGGGAATAACAATCGGCTTGCCGGTATGGCTATTCTCGACCTCTATCGTTCAAAATACCGTAATTCCTTAGCAATCAAATCAGCAACTAGATGATACTGAAGTTGTCCCTTCACCTTCTACTTCACTTGTTTCTCCCTCCCCTTCCTCCTCTTCAATTGGTGAAACTAGTGACACTAAAAACCAAGTAGTTGAGAAGAAGAAGAAAGGGAAGGAGAAGAAGAAGAAGCTAGTTAAGCAAGGGGGCAACAATGAATCATCTAGTGAAAATCCACACATTAAATCTCCTAGATATCCTTTCCTAATTTGCAAAGAAAACCATTTTTGTCGAGATTGTCCTTGCATTCCGCAGATCTTGAGAGAGTGGTCTCCCTGTTCGCACCATCCGGTGTCATCAACCTCTGACAATCAGATTGATAGCACACCGTCAACTAGTGAAAATGAAAGTCCTGGACAGGAAAGAAAGGTCAAACCTCCATGTCTACTATGTGAGGGAGACCATCACCTTCCCCATTGTCCTTTTCTATATGAGGCCAAGAGAATCTTGCATAATCGTCCTGCTTCACCACAGTGACTTCCACCTGGATACAAGAAACTCTTGCCAAGTCCATTGCTAGTTGAGAACCTGACTGACATAACTCAATTGTCGGTCAAAACACCTATCGTTGAAAGTGAACCTTCTGAGTCCATACCAGACCAAAGTCAACAGGTTGAGATGGCAGTCGACCCAGTCTTGCCTTCAGAAGGTCCACCTTCAGATGATACAATTTCCAAAGAGAATGAGAACAACACCGTTCAAATTCTTTTTGTCAATATAGAGTTTGGTGAACTTGGGGGCAATCCACCCATTCCTTAACAAAAGGAGGAAATCCCTCCAGTTCATGAGATTTATCCGGCCGTTTATCTGGTACCTCCTCCAAGCAGTCTAGTCATTTTCTTTGATTGGAATCAACTAGCAGGACCCCACCTTCCATCTAATGTACCATTCCAGATCATAGTACAAGTTTACAAAATGATTGTGTCTGGCACTATCATAGATGAAGGGGCTTCAGTGAGTATCCTTTCCTCAACTGCTTGGAAAGTGCTTGGTTCGCCATCGCTTCTGCCTAAAACACAAAATTTGTCAGGCTTCAACAAAGGAACTAGTCGATTGTTAGGGATCCTTCTGAAGTTGCCAATAACTTTGAAAAGGAAAACCATTCATTTGAATGTGATGGTAGTCCAAGGGCCACTAGATTACAATCTACTCCTTGGACGTGACTATATATATAGCATGGAAGCTATTTTTTCCACACTCTTTCGAGTAATGTGTTTTCCATATGAAGGCAAATTGGTGCAATTTGTTGACCAGCTTTCATTTCCTGGTTCAAACACAGCTATGAATAAACCATCATCCCTAAATGGTCTCTTCACGTCAACAATGTCTCTTCAACCTTCATTCCATCCACCTAATTACCGCGAGTAGTTTGGTGAATGTAACGAAGTTTAGGTGGCATGCACCCTGGTTTGCTTCAGCAGGCGAACCCAGATGAAAAGAGAGATTTCCTTGAAGTTTATATGATTGGACTGAAAAACCATTTCCTTGCTAGTTATGTGATCGGTCTGAAACAACTATTTCCTTGTAGGTTATGTGATTGGAAGCTCACACCATTCACCTTCGTCTATTTCAATGGAAAAAGCCAAGGAAGTCCTGCCTAACCGCAGGGACTTCCATATGGTGACTTGGGAACTCTCCTTTTCTTAAATACCTGGGGGCATGCAAATCTTTGTGTGCAAGTGAAAAACAACCGTTTTTCATCTCTTAGCCTTTTAGCGTTTTTTAGTTTTTCAGCTTTTTAGTGTGGTTAGCTTTGTAGTTTGGTCATTTCTAGCTTA
This sequence comes from Pinus tabuliformis, assembly GCA_031772625.1. Taxonomy (NCBI): domain Eukaryota; kingdom Viridiplantae; phylum Streptophyta; class Pinopsida; order Pinales; family Pinaceae; genus Pinus; species Pinus tabuliformis. Next base: position 1,576,873,706 of record CM062804.1, read on the forward strand.
CATAAAAAGGCAATGAGCACATGTTATAGTAGACTTCAAGCTCATTAAAAAATAAACCTACCAATAAGGGACATCTTCAAATGATTGGCTGGAGCAATGTTTCGCAAAGTTCAAGCTCGTTAAAATATAAACCTGCCACTGAGCATAATTTCTTCCGATTCAAGTTCATTAAAAAATGAATCCACCCTCAGTAAATAACCTTTGTGATTACCTTGTTATCAGCCTTTTGAGCCTTGGTTGTGTTCTTACCATCACCTCCATTCTTTTGGCCAATCATACGCTTCCACTTGATTATTTACCCTTTTGAGGAACAGCTGCGACGAGTGGTTCTGTTAACCACCCTCTTCACATTGCCATGTTTTGAGAAGTTCCAAACTTACCTGGAACCAGTTGCTACCCAAGAACACCACTCGTTCCTAAAAAATGAGTCTCTTTTAAACTCTTTTTAGACTCATTAAATATAAAAAGATTGTTGAGCTATTGGCCTTCCCAGCTCATTAAATTAAGGGGAAGCTCCATCCCTCTTATATGTTATAATCTTTTTGGACCTGAGGGATTATCAAACAAAAAGATTGAGCGCTTGTCTTTTTTAGCTCGTTAAAGCGATCGAAAAGTCATCCCTTTCGTATTATTTTATACTTTTTCGGACTTAAGGGATTATACTATGAAAAAGGACTGTTGGAGTTTCATTTTTTCCCCTTTTCAAACTCTCTAAACATGAAAAGGACCTAGTTATCTTTGTCATTAAACTCATTAAAACAATGGCGACAAAACTTGTCCACCCAGACAAGAACGAGTCTCATTGATGCTAGGCTCGCTAAAACATAGCGACAGGTTTGCCCTAAGGGAAAATTATAGGCCAAGCATATGTTATCCTCCTCAAGCTTGACAAGAATAAAGAGGTACTGGTTAGCAATGACTGGGGAAAAAGGGAAGAAAACTTGAAGAATTTTATTGGTAGCAGGTCGCTCTTGAACATGACACTTTCACTCCATCACCATGATTGAGTCGGGTTGGGTTATTCTGTTCACCGGTCATATCACCATTGGTCCTCCGTACCATCCATCTTTTGGGGTTAATGCTACCAATCCATCTCAGTGTCGCCGACATGTTCAAGAGAATTCATTCAGAGAATTCACCATCCAGCAAACGCCTCATCCACTGCAATACCTCCACCCTTCATTTTTCATGACCGCCATTCCTGAACCTTATATCACCAGATTGTTTTCACCTCCAGAAGATCTTTTTGTTCCGTTTCGTGTCGTAGATGTGGGATACATTAAGGCCCTCCTACGATGAGTCACTTCTTGTCGACATCAGCTCATTATCCAAGAAGTTGACTTAGAAACAACCCTTTCAGTACTTTGAAGCTTGCATGCCTCAATGGCAAGTTTCTCACTTCTGGCGATAGGTTTACATCAATGGCCTTTGACCGAAAGATTTTCCGTGGTGTTCGACATCAGATCATATATTCACACCACGTGAATTGTACTGTAGTACCTTGAAGGTCATTATCATTATCGATGATTCCTCTCGCGCCTGTTAATAGCTTACATTATTGGCTGGTAATCAAGAAATGTCTTTCCATGTTCAACTTCATAACATCTTTTCACATGGATCGACTTGTAAATTAGGCGAAGATTGAACGAGTTTGAAGACCCCAGATCTAGTTTCATCCATCCGGGCTGCGATATATTCAGGAAAATAAAAACATCAATTGTACACAGAAGTTGCACAGATAGTCATCTAAACTAGGGAAGATGACTCTTCATGCGAAGAATCACCAGTCTGCAATAGCGGACGATTTTCTGTCCTATGTACATGAAAATGAATTTATAAAGTTGAGCATGGGAATGCCCGCCTCAGCTAGATCATGAAAATAATATGATGATGATGTATTGTATTGTATCTTATACAGGTCACCTTCTAGTTCGAATACCTCGGATCCTCATGATAAAGCATTTCACCCGACATCAAAAGATTTACGACCTCATGCTTTAGGGGGAAACTATTATAGACATATTTGGGCACTGCAACCCCAAACTCATATGTCCATAAACCAAGGGCTCTTTAACCCCTAAAAGTGTTGTTTCATACCCTAAAGGATCATGGTCAACTGATTACATCATTTCCCAGAAGTTCCACCTGAAAAACCACTCAAAACTGGCCAAAATTGGACCATACTGACTGCTCCATGGTCAAGGTGTGATGCATACTGACTACTACACTAGCCAGGTGTGATGCATATTGAAAGAGCCTTTTGTGGGGTGTGATGAGAAAGAATAGACAGATGGCAGAGATAGTTTGCTATAGTTTGCTAAGTGGATGATCATGGAATCTTCCAAAAACTTCTCATATGACACTTACCTCTCTGAATTCGCCCAGGGATGAGTAAGAGATCAATGAAATCTTCAAGTGGAACCAAGAACTATTAGTGGAATGACACTAATAAAAAACCTAGAGCTGACTCACACCCTTGCAAGACATCTATAAATGGATCCCTCATCTGAGAGATCTAGAGGCTAGAATTTTATAATTTGTAAGGAAGTGCTGTTGGTTTGTCTGTGAGAAGAGGCATTGTATTGTTGGGTGATATTTCTTTTCATGAGGTGAAGAGGGCTTCTATGCTGGGAGGATGATGCTGGATCAGATGGCTGGGTTGTAATCCTCTCTTCTACAATTAATAAAGTTCTTTGAGTTTTCCTCCATATAATCGTGTATTTGTGAATCTTATTGTTTATGAATGCAATTGTATGGTCAATGTGTTTCTAATTCTGCATTGTTTATGATGTTTTAGATAGAGATGATTTTATGGTTTTATGTTAGTTTGATTCTACAGGTACTCTTTAAAGCAGGATAAGTAGGAGAGGAGTAACAAATTCTATCAAGGGAGAGAGAAATCAAGCAAGGATCCAAGCAGAAGATCCAGGTTGGTCCTCTTTCCTTCCCTCTTACCTATTACACTTAAAGGAAATCTCGAATTTCTTTGATTGTTTGTTTCTAAGATAGCTACCCGTCTTAGTGGGACTAGCAGATCAAATAGAGACTAGTTTTCCCAGAAGCAGTATCCTAAAGATGCAGACCTTACTCTTCATGCATATATACATGCAGATTGGGCGGGAAATGTTGATGATTGAAAGAGCACTAGTGGAGGTGCATTCTATTTGGGTTCTCGGTTAGTGTCATGGTTCAGAAAGAAACAAATTTCGATTGCCTTATCTACACCTAAAGCAGAATATGTGGTTGCTACATCTTGCTGCACACAACTACTTTGGATTATGAAAACATTGAAAGACATTCAGATCACATGTACTCCACCCATCTCCATTCTATGTGATAATACATGTGCCATCAATATTTCAAAAAATCCAGTCATGCACTCTAAGACCAAGCACATACCCATTAAGTACCATTTTCTCCGAGAATAAGTGCTTGAACAAAAGGTTAAATTGGAGTATGTTCCCTCCAAAGAACAGGTTGCCGATATATTCACAGAACTACTTCCCAGAGAAACATTTGAATATCTCAGACAAAAGCTGGGAGTAGTTGCTGCATCATCCTGCTCTTAAATCCAGTTTTCAGAGGAAGGTTATTATACGCGGGTTTCATGAAGTATAGTCGTGTATACACGCAGGTTTCTGTGGTTGAAGGAGCGTATATGTTTTTCTGACAGAAAAACAATGGGTCAGACTCTGATATGGGTGCTCTATCTGATATTGATGATTATAGTCTGACAATATGCTTTGTTCATTGATTTTTATCTGACTAAAAAAGATGCCTTGATGAATGACTTGTTGACAATGCACAGGTAGCACAAGTTCAGGGGGAGCATTAGCCTTCACACACATTCTGCATTGTTGGCATTTTGGTTGCTAAATTCAGCTATGATTTGTTGTTTAAGTCATAGGGTCTGATATGACTTCTTTTGTCATAGTCTATATTTGAATGAGTCCTATTGGACAAATGATGTAATTTGTATCGCAACTTTACATGGGATGGATGATGTAATATTTGTTGTATTTTTCTCATGAATAAACAATTGGTATATCCCCACTTGGTTGGGTGGATGAGTCAAATGTGGTGTATCCCCACTTGGTTGGGTGGATGAGTCAAATGTGGTGTATCCCCACTTGGTTGGGTGATATATGTATGTACGAGTCATTGGTCATAAGGAGGTCATACTCACTTAGTTGAGTTATAGAGTCATGCTATTCCTTTGAATCATATCTTTGCAGACTCAACATGTACTCAGGGGGAGTGTTATCACTCAGGTTGTCCTCGAAGGTTGGAGTAAGGGGATACAGCCGAGGTAACCACAAACCAACTTTGGACTGCAGGTTCTAGCCCACCTACAGTTAGAGAGGGCTCTCTCTTTCAGATTTAGCTTTGTTTAAAGCGATTTTAGGATGGGTATTGGTTTCAAAGGGTTTTGTTATGATTTTGGTGGGAAAATTGATGTTTTCAGGTAGAGAGGCAGAGCATAGTCTGAATGTTTCGAACCATTGGGCGTGGAGTCGAGGAGAAAAACTGTTGGTGCGATTCCTTGATAACAGTGAGGGAAAATGGATCAAGATAGCTGAACTTGAAACAATTTTCAGGTTTAAAGGATGAAATGAACGCTAAAGAAAGAGAGGCAATTAAGAATCTCTCCAACAGATTAGCAGGGAAGGTAACAGGGCGCTACCTAGGGGCAGTGAAGAATCCCTAGATAATTGGCCAACACAGGTGAATTGGGGTAAACATGAGCCAGAAGGAATTCATATTCATAACCAATTCATTCATAGGAAAACATAAAAAAATAGTAGAAATTGAGCATAGAGAGTATTTAAACTAATTCTAGGCTATTATTTTTTCCTGCTATTTAGATAGTGGGAAACAATAAAACGAAGGTAAGATGCACTTATTGCTTCAGGGTGCAGCACAAGAATTCCATCTTCAGTCTGCAAAAAATTCATTAACAACAGACAGTTCGCTCCCCAAGCTTTCGGCAATCTTTGATTATCGAAAAATTCAGGTATACACAGCGAGTCTCTAGTGAAAATTCTCAATTGACCAACCCTTAAAACTATACAGAGGGCGGTATATATAGGGAAAAACTCTCTATCTACTGCTTTTATTACATCTTGACCTAACAGGTCATAAAAAATTATTTATTGACCTAACTCTACCAGAAATAAATGCATGAAATCAACTCGGGCTGCGCTGAGGGCGGCTGTATCAAAACTGAATGGATTATGGTGTCCTTGGTGGCTTGGTGCAGTGTCTTTTGAAATAAATGAGCATGGGTTTCTGCTTCCTTGCTGTCCTGGTGCTTTGAATGCCTTAATGGTGATTTGAAGGCAAGGATGGGCTGACGCTGCTTGATTTGACTTTGCCTGGGGGCTTCATTAATGTGCAGGTGCTTCGAGCCCCTAAAAGATCTTCGGCTGATACCCTTTGGCTGTTCTTCTTCCTCTGATACTCTTTGACTAAATCTGGGGATGCTGCTCTGATGTGCTGTGGGTCTGATCACAAATTAATGGCTGTTGTTTGGCCTCTGTTTCCTTAAAACTGTCTTCTGCTCCTTTCTGATGCTTCGTGAAGAAAACGGGTCATTTTTGCGCTTGATTCCGGGGCTCCGAAGCTGCGATTTTGCGCTTTCACGCCAAAAAAGTGCTGATGACATCAGCATGACGTCAGCGGATGGGACTTCGTATGGTGGGTGACATCAGTGATGACGTCAACATGATGATGTGGCGGGATGACGTCAGCATGATGTCATCATGTACGAACGGTGACATGGTAGGTACAGTGGCAGGGACACGGTGGCAGGACACGTGGCAGGTGACTCAGTGGTACGATGGTAGGAGGCCACGTAGGCGGATGACGTGTCATGGTGAATGGGCAGGGGGGTGACGCGGCAGGTGACGTGGGCAGGTGACGTCACCAGGCAGGAGGCGGTAAGTGGTTTTGTGGCGCACCGCCTATAGGGATTGTTATAGACATTTTTGGGCCCTACAACCCCAAGCATGAAATGTCCATAAATCAAGGGCTCCTGAGTCCCTAAAAGTGTTGTTATAACCCCTAAAGGAACAAGGTCAACAGATTACAGCTTCTCCTAGAAGTTCTCCACGAGAAACTACTCAAAATTGGTCAAATCAGGATCATTGCAGCTGCTCCACTGGCTAAGTGCGTTGCATTGCACCTAAATACACTATGAGGGTCCATAGCATTTCAAAACTCCCTTCTGTGGGGTGCGATGGGCGAGAAATGACAAATGGCAGTGTCATTCCGCGAGGTGGAGAGGCAATGGAAGCTTCCAGAATCTTTTCCTGTGACACTTGCCTCACTGAATTCGACCAAGGATGAGTAAGAGGCCTTCAGTCTCCAAGTGGAAGCAAGAACTATCAGAGAGAGGACACTAATCAAATCACAAGCTGACTCATCCCCCTTACAGATATCTATATATGGATCCCTCATCCCAGAGATCCATAGGCTGGAATTTTGCATACTGTAAGGAATTGCTGTTGGTTTTTTGAGACAAACATCAGATTGTTGGGTGATCTATGCTTTGTTTGAGGTGAAGAGGGGCTTCTTTGCTGGGAGGTTGATGCTGGGTCAGGAACCACTAGTTGTAACTCCTCCAGGATCTTTTCTTGTTTATCAATAAAAGCTATTTGAGTTTTCCTCCATGCTTTTGTATCATTGATGCTTGTTACATTTGTATGGTCAATTTACATCTGATCCTAGATTGTTTATGAATATAGATCCATGTCTTTGTATAGTGCTATGCTTCTATGATCTTATAGGTACTTTGTGAAACTAGGCGTGCAAGGGAGCAGGTATCTGAGGACTGTCAAAGAAGAGAGGAATCGACTTGAAGGATTAGCGCAAGACGGAGGTTGGTGTTTCTATTCCTCTCTATCTATAATTCATAAAGGAAAAACAAAAGTAGCTTTTCTCTGTTTGTTTCTAAGGAAGCTGTCACACCTTAGTGGGATAGAGTAGTTCTATATAGACACTTTTCCCTGTAACAGGGATGGGCGGTTTCGTCAGAGGGGGCTCTGCCACAGCCCAGGAGGTGACGCGTGGCGGGAGGTACGGTGGCAATACCGCCCATCTCCCGGACGCTAACCTTCGGGCGCGTCGGGGAACGGGAAGGCCCGCCAGTCGTAGATCTGCGGGGCTGGGGATCGGACGGCTGGTGGGAAGGACGAGGCGACGGCGGGTTAGTGGGCAGGGATATCCACGAGAATATTCCCTTTCTAATATATGCACGCGGTAGGGTTTAGACTTAGGGATTGGCGGGTTATGGGGTTTAAAATGGGCGGGGTAATATATATGCGCTCGGGACTTAGGGTAAGGGGTAAAACAGGGGTTTTTTGCGTGGGTTTAACGATTTAGGCCTAAAACTTAGGATAAGGGGGCGGAAAAGATATTTTTTGAGGGTTTTAGGACTAGGGGAGAGGTTATTAGTCTGACCAGGTGTCAGATTAATCCCTGTTAGGACTCGGATGGGCTAAAAACAGCCCCGGATGGACTATTTTTCCCCGGACTTATAAGAAATATGGCTATATTGCCAGGGAGGGGATATTTACATAGGGGATTTTTATATACATAGTTTAGTAGGGGAATGGGACAACTGAAAGGGAGTTATATAATACTGTTAGTAGTTAATATGGGGATGATAAGCAGGCGCTAAGGTTAGGGACCTTAGGCTAATTTTGGGGAAAAGAACCTGAAATCCTTGAATGAAGCAGATCTTCATCAAGGAAACTGATATGGATGATGATGACACTAAGAGGAATCAAGCAGATCTTGACCTCTTTGGGGAGTTAGTAAGTGACTTGGGGAATTAGAAGAAGGGGAAGTTAGTGAAATCGAGGTTTGAGCATCCTCTGAATGGAAACTGCCTGCACTATGATCTGAAAAGATGAAAACAGTTTGTAACACAAAATTGATCATAAATCACCATTCTACAACCACACAACTACCTACCCAGCCTACTTTCCTAACATTTTTTCTTCTTTTGACTTGGGTGCACTTAGACTTGCAGACCCAGATTTACAACTTTTTCTCTTTTTCTCTTTTTCTTTTTCCTATCTAAATCTACACTTATTTCTGCCAGGGCCCAGATTAAACAGTTGGGTCCCTTTTATTCTCTACCTATCTACAAATCTGCCAAGATTAAACTGTTTGGACAGATATCATTCTCTATATTCTACAACAGGAAATTGAAACCTAGGGAGACCAAGATTAGACTGTTTGGACCTCCCTTTAATGAAAACTCTTCAAAACTGGAACAACTCATCAAAATGGAATACAACAGTGGCATTTGGACTAGCACACTTCATGTCTTCTTGTGGAAATATGGAACACTGCAGCTTGCAAAGTATGACATATTTGGCCTGTAAAAATGTCAATCATGAAAGATGATACCCTGTTACAATAAGAGGCTAACAGTGGCTCCACTTGGGGATGGCTTTTCCTTGTGAAAAGTCAAGAACAGTAGGTCAGACTGCCTTGATCTTTTGTTTGTTGCTGTAGACTGAAAAACTCCTTTGTTCTGACTGTTAAAAATATGAAACTTTGAACTATGAACAACTCTCTTCTCAACTGATTTACTCTGACTTGTACAGCATCGCTTGCTTTCTTCTGCCTGCTTGATATTTTATGAACAATGCCGCTGGAAAATGCCTTTTAAAACAGTTTAGGAACATGGATCAAACTGCTGTGTTTGCCTTGCTTTTGCTTAGAGCAATGTGCTGATATGAACTGAAAATTTTGCTCTGTTTTGATACTTTTGACTGAAAATGCAAGTTGTTTTCTTTCTATCATGAATTGCTTGTAATGTGACATTTCTCATCTCGCTGTTTTGCTGAAAATACTGCAGAGACCGAGCTTTGAAACTGGATTACTTGCCTTGGCTGTGTCCCCACCTTACTGTTGTTCCTCAAACAATCGGCCTATTAAAAATAAAAACTGAGTGTTGATATATACAAAATAGTACTGTACAAAAGGTATTTACAGAACTTGCATTGTTTCAACAACAAGGATCATGGTAATGTTTCAACATCCTGCCATTCACAGGGCCTTCTTCAACAGTGCTGTCCTCTATAGATCTGAGAAAATAAGTATTGTTTCCTTGAACAACAGAAATGACAAATGGACCTTTCCATAAAAAATCAAACTTGGCATGTTTTCCCTTGTCTTCTCTTCTTGAGTCCCACCTTAAAACTTTGTCACCAATACTGAAATCTTCAGCTTTAGCTCTCTTATCAAACATCTTTTTGAGCTTTTCCTGCAAAATTTGAGCTCTGTCAAAAACTTGTTCTCTGGTTTGCTGAAGGTGAATTGTGTGATTGATTCTTCTTTGAATGTCATTTGGTTCAGCCTGAATTTCCTATAACATCTTGATAGTAGGAATGCCCAGGGATGAAGGAAATCTGGCCTCCATGCCATATACCAGCTCATAAGGGCTCATTCCAATGGATTTCTTTGTGGATAGTCTGTCTGCCCATAGGGCATTTACCAGCTTTTTGTGCCAGTTCTTCTTGTTTTCTTCTAGCACCTTCTTTATGATGTTGATGAGACTTTTGTTAGACAATTCAGCCAATCCATTACCTTGAGGGTAATATGCTGTAGAGTGGCCCAGGGTGATATGAAACTTGTGGCAGAAACTGATCATCTTTTTGGACTTAAAGGCAGCGGCATTATCAGTGATGATTTTTTCAGGGCAGCCAAATCTAGAAAGGATATTGCACTCAAGGAATTGGATAATGATGGTGTCATTGGCCTGCCTACAGGGAATGGCTTCAACCCACTTAGTAAAATAATCGGTGGCTGTTAGGATCCATTTGTGTTGGCCTGAGGAAGAGGGATGAATCTCTCCAATGAAGTCAAGACCCCATTGTTGAAAAGGTTTTTCTGTGGAGATGGGTTTTAGAGGGAGGGGCAACAGCTTTCTCTTGCCCTGAAAAATTTGGCACTTGTGACATGACATGTGTTAGCTACCTATACCAATAGGTTTCATATTTCATGATTGGCAAAGAAAGTTCCAAATATGCTCTGCTTTGGTGATGCAAAGATCCCATATTTTCAAGGAAAGACAACATGTGTATATAGCTTGATGTTGATTCAATTTTGATGGATGGTCCAACAGCCTAATCTAGATCATGCCATGTTTCATTTTTTGTTGTAAAATAGAGAAAGAAGTCTGTCCAAACTGTTTAATCTTGGCAGACCAGTAGCTAGGTAGAGAAGTAAGGTTCCCAACTGTTTAATCTGGGACCTTGGAAGCAATAAGGGTAGCCCTAGATAGAAAATCAAAAGAAAAAGCCAAAAGAAAAGAAAAGGCACATAAGGGTCTGCAAGTCTAAGTGCACCCTCCATGAAGAAACAAAAAATGCTAGGCAAATAGATGGGTAGGCAGTTGGGGTTGCAGAAGTGGTATTACTTTCAAATGAGATTTGCTGGTCTACACAAAGGAAATATCAATGGATAGAGAAGATCTTCTTCTCCATCATGTTGCAGCAAAGCAAAGGAGCATGACTAACTTCCTTTTTCCCCCTTTTCACATTCATTACTAACATCCCTTCATCAGTTATGTTCATGAAAGAATTCAAGGTTTTATGTTGGTTCTTATTCCTTTAAAAGCCACATTTCTTGTCTAAAATTCTTTTCATTTTGATCTACTCCCTAAGCTAAGTTGTTTTCATATAAACTTAGTGATATCACTCCTCATTCAATTCTTCCATTCATATTAACCCTTAACTTTTATTATCTAAATCCCCTATGTTACCCTTTCCCTATTATTATAAACACTATGGTGTATAAACCCCAAGAATTTTATAAATATCCCTTCCCCTTGGCATTATAGCCATATGTTCACTGTGAGGGATTAAATTGACATCTGGTCAATTTAAGAACCCAAACCCTACCCCTCTTCCCCTTTCAGAATTTATCTAAACCATTTAACCCCTTCATATGCTAAAAAACCTTGTAAAAAACCCCATTTTCACCCCTAACTTGCTTCATTTGCAAAATATACATAAAAACCCACTTTTCCGCTTTATCCAAATTTCTGGGCACTATGCGCGATTTTATAAAAAAACATTGAAAAACCATGCAAATCCGCCAATTTTCAAAGGTCCCCGCCGAGCGCATCTTCCAAAATTTATATTATTTTAATCCCCGCCCACATCCGTATCAACCTGGCACCTTAACGATCCGTCAACCGTCGGATCGGGCCCTTTTCATCCGACGGCCCTCATGCATTTCGGACCGGCCCCGACGTCTGTAACTTACCTTCCGAAATTTGTCAGAGGGTGACGTCAAGCCTCTGCCACGCGTCACCCCCAAATCTTATCGGAGCGTCCTCTAACAATCCCGCTTCCATATAATAGGCGGTGCGATATTAAACCGCTTACTGTTTCCGGTTTTTGCCAACCCGCGTTGCCAACGTCACTACCACGTCACTGCTACATCATCGCCGCGTCAGCGCCCCCGTCCGCCACAGCTCTGACCTACCTACCACCTTACCATCCCCGTGGACCACTCTTAAGCCGCCACGTCACCTGATGACGTCATGCTGACGTCATCCGACCTTGACCCCACCTGATGACGTCATGCTGACATCATCCAAAAAAAAGCGCCAATGTTCCAAAAAATCCATATTTTGGCCAAAAAACCGTGTTTTCGTTACTTTTTGCAAAAATGACTGTTGCTTCCCCTGCATGCATTTTACGTTCAAACTGTCGCCAACCTGCTGAATTCGTCCTGGAGACAATTGGCGCGCCAAATCCACCTGCATTTGTGACTATTGTTGACAGTTTACCAGGTATTTATCCTAGTCAAATCCTCCTGCACCTGGTTTTGTCTATAAATCTCCAAAAATAGCTTAAAGAGTAAGAAAACACTGTGTTTACCACTAAATCCCCTGCGGCTAGCCTCCATTTTCAGTTGTAAAGTCGAAATTCACTAGCAGAGCCTTGTTTACCCAAGTTTTCACAAAACCTGCATTCTGTTCGTGCAGTCGTGAACAGGGAACCCAAGCTGCACCAATTCACTGTGAAAAGAGTTTTTAAGGCCAAGCATTTGCCCTATCAGTGCTTTGTGCAGTATTTCAATTGCTGCCATTGCCATTTTATCCTCTGCTCCTCAGGAAATCACCTCTCTCTCCAAGAAATACTCCTTTGTGCTGCTCTGCACAGTAACACCAGTTCATACAAATAGAATCCTAAACTAACTATGGATGCAACAGTAGCACCTATAGCCTTGAATATTGCTCCTTTAAATGCCCCTCAGAGAGAATTGGAGTGGAAGCCATTAGTCGACCTGGATTACCAAATATCAGAAGAAATGCTAATGCACAGCAAGTATCACATTCACCTATTGAATGAGTTAAAGATTAAACATGAGAGTGGAACAGATGTATTGGGCATTTGGGACTCTTTTCTCCCTATCTTCAAGCTCCCTCAGGTCAACCAGTTTCCTGACCTAATCCACCTATGTGCTGACTGTTATGACGCCACTCAGAGGGCTGTTCTTGACCCTTCAGGCTCAGTTGTTTTCTATGTTACCCCTGAAGCCATCAGAGAGATGCTGCAATTCAAAACTGAGAAGAAATTAGTTCCTTTATCATTGATTGATCTGATAAAGCAAGGAGCTAAGTTGACAGATGCTCAGGTCACCAAGCTAAATCAATTATACATTGGCTCTGACATTGTGATGTACCCTCCTATTTCCCATGTATACCTCAATCAATTGGGCAGAGACATAGTAGACATGATCAGTCCCATTTTGGGATATAATTCAATTGAGTTTGTTGATGAAACTATGCTGGTGATGATGCTCATGTTTTCCCCTGGCAAGTCTCCAATCTGTTATGACTATGCCACCTACATATCTGATAAAATACATGAGCAACTAATGAACTTGGCAAGAGAAAAGGTGTTCAGATACACCTCCTACATCCACCACTTAATTTTGTATTATCAACATGAGAAATTTCATTTTGCTATGAAAAGAGTGGATGCACAAGGCAACCCAAGATCAGTGGTATATTGGTCCTCTGCCTTCCACTGCAGGACTTATTCTCCTTACACTTACTGTGAATTTATAGACCTCTTCATCCATCCAGCCATGTCCCTGCTTTTGAGCTCACCTCCTCCAAGATTGACTGATGAGATGCAGAGAGTTATTCAGCTGTCTAAGGCATACAGCATTGGGGATTGGTACTATTAACAAAACCACACAGTCATCAGAATATATGGGTGTGAGCTGCCCCCATACAGATTGCCCAAATATGTGCCCATGAGATTGTTTTCCCTTGAATACTTCAGGCAATTTGGGAATGCTGATGTGCTACATTTTTCAGGCAAAGGTAAGAAAGCGCAGCTCAAGGTCAGGAACCAATTAGGCCACTTTATTTATAACAAAAGGGAGGAAGGTTGGCAAGAAGCAGACAGAATGCTTGAATCCCTTGGCCTTTAGACTAGTTTCCTTTGGAAACCTTATGACCCCAATCACTTCATAACTTTAAGAAGGGTCAAGTATAGGCTGTCCAGTTATGATCATGTAAGGTTGCCTCACATAGAAAAATATGCTAATCAAATAAAGTGGAGGAGAGGAACCTTAGAGGAGGCAGTCACACAAGAAGAATTAAATCAAAGAGCAGTTAGAAATCTCCAAAAGATGGCTGACTTAGAGCTTTCTGCACAGGTATTTGCTCTTCCAGGCATCCAAGTGGGAGCAGCTGCCTCATCCTCCACAGCACATCAACAAGCAGCCAAATCTACTGGTCAAACCTCTAGCAAAGGCAAAGAGAAAGAGATGGAGCCAGAGTAGCCACCTCATGAAGAGCTACAACAGCAGGGAGTGCAACAACAGCCACAGGTACAGTAGCAACAAGAGGGGCAGCAAGAAAAAGAGCAGCCAGTGCAAGAAGAGCATACATCAGAGGCCCCAATTGTCACTGAGCAGCAGCCACCACAAATTGTGCCTCCAAGGCAAGAAACAACAGCTGAAGCCTCAGTCCTTCAAACCCCACAAAAGGAGGACATAAGTAGAAAGAGGGACAGAGAGACTCCCCTCACAACATCCACCAATCAAGGAGAGAAAAGGCACAAAATGAATCCCCTCTCAGAGGAAGAAATGCCTATAGGGCAGTCCTTGGGCATGGGCCCACCTAGCATGGAGGCCTCTGCAAGTTCCTTCCAGCAGGAACAAGAGAGGACAGTGGGAGGAGAAGTTAGCTCCTCAAGCCAACAAAGAGGAGGTGAACTGGGTATCAAGCAGCAGTTCATTGACATAAAGAAGAGGAATGAGCCCATAAGGATACAACTATATAATCATTTGTTAAAAATGGCTCCCACCAACCAGCAAAGACTAATGTCTGTGTATGATGTCCAGGAGGGCAAGATGATCATGAGCCACTTCATGCCAGCCGTGATGCAGCCACAGTCAGCTGCAGATTACATTAGGACCAACCTTGAGGCCCTTGCCAAGGACATCCACCCGATGGATCAAATCGAATTACATAAGCAAACGGGTGAGATGGTATATGCTAGCTTGGCAGATAAGACATTAGTAAACTATAGGCTAGAAAATAGCCTAAATCATACAGCTGCCCAACTTGAGTTGGAAAGAACATCCTCTCAAGCAAAGGACAACAGAATCAAGGCCCTAGAGGAGATAATCATAGAACTTGGGCATGATCCCAAGGACATCAAGGCTGTGCAAGCGTTATTGAAATTAAGAGATGCAGATATGGCAACCCTTAGGAAGATGGTCAAAGTCCCAGCAACCATTCACCCACAAACTGAAGAAGTTGCTCAGCTGAGGCATGACCAGGATGCAGCAGCGATGCTAGTGTCCCTATACAAACAGCTGATCCAAACACAAGAGAAGCTGGGAGAATCAGAGGCTGCACAGGCTGCATTGCAGGCAGCATTACAGCAAAAGGAAGGAGGTCAAACATCTCAGCCTCCTCCAGAAATAATTAACCTTGAGGAGCCTCCTCAAACTACTGCTCCTCCCACTCAGCAGACAGAACAGGCAGCGCCTTCCACATCAGCACCAGCGCCAACAACAGAGCAGGCTCCAAGCCTGGACATGCAGAAGCTGAGAAATGAAATACAAGCCCTGGAAGCCCAGATGGCAGAATTAAATGAGGCTAGGGAAAATTTGGTCAAATTGAATGAAAAATATGACAAATCAAAGCAAAGTGTTGCTGAGAAAGGAAGAGAGATAAAGGCTCTCAAAGAAAGGATAAAGGAGCTAGAGAAGGAGCTCACACTTGATAAAGTGGTGGCTGAGCTCAAGACTGTCCTATGGGCCAACATTGGCCAATCCATCACTGACCAGTGGCAATACATTGAGACTATTCATGAGCAGATGGAGCTCATTGGAAAAGCACATAGGGAAATCCAAAGAGCAAGGGCATCTCTAGGCAATATGCCTGAGGTTGCCAACAGAATGATCAATGTGCTTAATAACAGAACAAGTTCTCAGCTGGCCACAATGGGAATTTCCAACAGGACTGAGACCATTTTGATAATCAAAAGGGTCCTGACACTAAGAAGCCTGGTACAAACATTAGAAAGAAGAAGCCAGGATATGCAGACAGAAGTTAATAAATTCATGGACAAATTTGTAGCATTACATAACAGAGGCCTTCCTAGCTTACTGAACAGCGCAGGAAGACTACTTTCCCATGAAAATTATGCCAAGAGGGTCAACACCTTTGCTACAAATCAGATTACAGAAAAGCCCAGCACTTCAGAAGAATCAGGGCCAGCATCAGGGCAGAGTCTCTACAACAGGGTAGAGAACTTATTTTTCATCATGGATGAAATCAAACATTTGTTTGACGTGCCTCCAAATTTCTATAAATACACAGAGGCAGATGAGACTCTAGAGGCAATTCTAAGACATCAATTGCCCACACAGGAAGTCTGGACTAAATTGATACAATTAATATTGTGAAACCAGAGCCTGTAATCAAGTTTTTTCATTGAAATATATAAGTTATCATGCACAGGAAAATTTTGATAAAACCAGCATGCATGGAGAAGAATGGGCTAAGCCAACTCAGCAAAACCATTCGGCCACTAAAGCAGCACTGATAGTCACAGGTGATAGGGCCGAAAAGCTACAGGAGGACAGAGCCACAAAGACACGTCATTCAGCATTAATAACAGAACGTTCAACCGACTCAGTGGCCTCCAAAGGTCAAAAAGTCTTCTGACAGAATTAAAGAGCATTTATGTTGTATTGAAAGCTGTAATAACTTCTTATCTACTGTTCTGTACAAGTTGGTGAACATATTTATTTCTCAGATGACTCAATGCCTCAGATATTTTGTATGAAACGTTTGTATATATTCCCCCTCGCATAAGTTTGCAGGGGTTGTTGTTGATTTCTCTTCTAGAGTTTCTTATGCTGTAAATTTCCAGAGTATTAATACAAAGGCTGATGGAATTTCAAAAGCTCTGCGTTATCTGAGTCATTATGGTGTTTTGCTGAATGTTACAGGATTCCTGCGTACTTCATGGCACAATAAGTCTTCCTTAAAACTTTTCGTTATGTGTTTTGTTATCTTTTCATAACTCATTCATGTTTCTGTGTTATAGTTAATGGCAAAGAAAAAGAATAGTTCTAGGATTTATTTACACAATACCCTGAACTCAATCTATGCTGTTACAAGTGTTTTTCTTTAGTTATAGTCATAAGGTGTAATTCTTAACTGCTGCACCTCCAAACTATATCTTTCACAGTGATTGTTGTTTCAGGAATTCAAGTATGCTCCTGTGCAATATATCTCTTTCTTACACCCCAGCTTAGTGGAAAATTCTTAATTGCTTTTCACTGGTTAAACACACTTCATAATCACAATTTAAATTTTGTTTCATGATGTATTTGAATGGCCCTGCAGTTTCAGCAACTCAACCAAATATCCCAGACAACCTGTAGCCACAGACTCCATTGCCCAATGGACTAGAACTATATGAAGATTTCCACCTTAGGCACAGAAGACATCCCTCAACCAAAACATAAAATCAAACCCTGAATTCATAACTAGCCTAAAATCTTCACAAAATAGAGACAAACCTTAAAGAGAGAGCCCTCTCTGATTACAGTTTGGCTAGAAGCTGTAATCCAAAGATTGGTTAGTGGTTACCCCGGCCGTATTCCCTTGGGAGTCAAAGGGAACAACCTGGGTGTTAACATAATTGGCGACCCCACTGGGGAGTTCCTCAGGATTTTCAAATTTCTGTATATTTCTTAGAGCTGCTTCAGTTAATCTTGTCTGGCCCTTGTAGACACAAAATATTCCAAAAAACATGCTCAAAAACTAGTTCAGACGCTGGCTCCCAAGAAGAATCCGCGATATACAAGGTCAAATCCTGACCCCAATCCACCAACTGTTTTTGAAAATCCTAATATAATCCCTAAAATCATTAGGAAGCAGCAAGGACAGGAAACTGTTGCTGATTTGAATCCTGAGACAGCTTATCCAAACCCTGTTCCAACTCCAATCAAGGTTCTATTTCGGTCTACCCCTGTTTCCCCCAGTTCACCATCTACATCTCAAAGCCCTCCTTTCACACCACCATCCACTGCACATATTCCCTTGAGAAACACTCTGGTTCTCACCATTCCTATTACCCCTGTTGTACCAGTCGTTCATGTTATCCCAGTTATCCCTGTCAATCCTATAAATCCTGCAAATATGGCTAATAGATATGCACCCCTGCAGTTGCCTACTAATGCTGCAGCCCTACCTCAGGACTACCAATCCAAGATCTCATATTTTGACTCCACTAGCCCTTTCACAGCAATTCAGCATGCCAAAAGGATACAAGACCATTTTGAGAACTATGAAATAGATGATGACAGTGTGAGAATGAGAATCTTTGTTCAGAGCCTGACAGGGGATGTAAGAACTTGGTTTAGATCCCTGACTGTAAATACCATCACAACTCCTAATGAGCTTTATCAAGCCTTTACTAATAGATGGGAGAAAAAGAAAGATCCCCTGCACATACTTGGAGAATATGACACAATCAAACGAGGTCCTCAAGAGACCGTTTTGGAGTATTGTGCAAGATTCAACAATGTATATAACGCAATACCACAAAATTTAAGACCTCCTCCCGATTTAGCCTTGTACAAATTTCCTGATGGTTTTGACCCTGATATGGCATATCAGTTGAAGGAAAGAGCCCCTGAAACCCTTGCAGATGCCCAAAAGGTTGCTGTCACAGTAGAGGCTAACTTGATTGCCAAAAGAAACAGAGCAAGATTGGAAAAGAGAACCACCTTCAAAGAAGAACCCTCAGCCTTTGATCAAAAACTGGATGCAATACTCACTGGTATGAAGAGATTGGGTGATAGGGTAGAGTCAGTTGAGAGAAAGTCATCATGAGAAGCACCACAAAATAACCCTATCAGGAATCCAAATTTTAGGAGAAATCAAAACCAAAATGTTGGCAAGGCCGGTTCCGATCCAGACATAAGACCCCCTTTCCAAGAGAATTATGTTGAGGCTTCCACATCAAGTGAACCCAATGAAGATCCTCACATTAATTTAATGGGTTTGGATGGTGAAAATCAAGTCTTTTTAACACAAGAAGATCATGAGGATGACGACATCAAACAATTCCAAACCAAATCAGGTGAGTCATTTGATTTCAAACAAGGATATGATACAACAGTATTTGAAGTTCACAAACAATATAGATTGAGGAGTAGAACAGTAAACGTGACATAGCCTGACCAAACAAAGGATATCCCACGGCTTAAGAAATCTATTGTCACAGAACCAAGTGACAAAACTGGTCCAGTTACAGATGAAGTAACAGTTGAGGAAATAACTGAAACATTCCCCTCAAAACAGCAACCAGTAGATACAACACCCTTCCAACATAACCCAAGCAAAATTTCCCAAAAGACAAGTAAAAGGGATAAGCCTCAAGATCAAAAAGAGAATCAGGAGGAAGGCATTAAGGATTCCATTGAAAAGGAAAGGGCTATTAACCAAAATACCAAGACCCAACTGGATAAACCTTTTGACTTAGAAGCTGAAATTGGAAAATTAAAGATAGCCATTCCTCTTTCAGAGTTAGCCAAACACAGCATCTACAAACAACAAATCAGAAAATCCCTTCAACTCAATCACAACAAAGATGATGTTAATGTGTTGGATGATACCCCAGAACTACTTTTCGGCCCAGAGGTTGATGGAAAGACAGCAGTTGCAGGAATCTTACCTTTTTACATCAGCTTGCATATTCATGATAAGATATTACACAATGCAATGTTTGACTCTGGTGCTTCTCACAACCTGATGCCCAAATCAGTCATGGAAAGATTAAATCTGGATATTACAAGACCCTATAAGGACTTATTCTCATTTGACTCCAGCCATGTTAATTGTTTAGTTCTGATAAAAGATCTCTGTGTATCACTTGTCCAATACCCCAATAAGACAATCTTGATGGATGTTGTAGTTGTTGATATCCCACCCAACTATGGAATGTTGTTATCTAGATCATGGGGGGCTAAACTTCAAGGTTCCTTGCAGTTAGATATGTCATATGCCACTATCTCTGTCTTTGGGCAACCAAAGAGACTATACAGAGAAACACTCATGAAATACATGGTCAGCAGTGAAGAAAAACCTCAAAATTTCCCCATATATGCTGTCCATTCTGATATTGATTCATATATTCTCTTCAATGATAATTCAGGTCCTGTAAATGATGATGAAACCAAGACACTCAAACGAGATCAGGACATTAATGAACAAGCTGCTGCTCTAGAAATCAAGCTGATCCAGTCAAGTGATGAGACTGTCCTAAAAGACAAACTAAATGAAAAACCAGAACATCAACTCACAATCCCAGATCACAGAGGAGCTATTAAGTCTCCCCTAGAACAAGAGATCCTATGGTTCCTTGAATTTGATGGGTCAGTCAACAAATTAGGGGCAGGAGCTGGAGTTTGGATACATAACAAGCAGAACAATCATGCAGAAGGTCGAGCCTATAGGCTAAATTTCAGATGCACTAATAACATGGTAGAATATGAAGCTCTTTTACTAGGCCTCAAACTAGTAAAATCCCTACAAGCCACAAAGGTTTCAATCATGGGAGATTCAGACTTAATTATCCAACAAGTAAAGGGAGATTTTGTCACCAATGACAAAAGATTGAGATCTTATAGGTCTGTTG
The DNA here is from genome assembly GCA_031772625.1 of Pinus tabuliformis. Classification (NCBI taxonomy): domain Eukaryota; kingdom Viridiplantae; phylum Streptophyta; class Pinopsida; order Pinales; family Pinaceae; genus Pinus; species Pinus tabuliformis. The sequence continues at coordinate 1,576,893,922 of CM062804.1, forward strand.
CTGCTGAAATACTAAACTCCTTCACTGAATTTCAAATCACCAAAATCTCTAGGACCCACAATCTTCATGCTCATAGTCTGGCCATGTTTGCAAGTACCTGCAAACTACCCTTTGAACCTAGCCATTGCTTTACAGCCGAGATAAAACACAGACCTTCTATCCCAAACAATGTTAAAGATTGGCAAATATTTGAGGATGATATACAAATAAATAACTTCTTGACCTTACAACAAGAATTTGCAGGATTAAACATTGACACTGAGGGAGCAAGTCAATCACAAATACAGAATAAACAGAACAACGAGCCAATATCACCCAAAACAGCTAACCAAATCCTACATCCAACAATTTTTAACAAAGACAACATACAAGAAATTCACCAAACCAGTTGTGAAGAAATAGCTGCTACAGAGGCTGAAATCATAGAGCTAAAAGACAATTTTCTTCCAACAGGCCTAACTCCATTAGAGGACATCTTTGACTCAAATGATATACCTAGAAAACCAAAAATGCAGCCCCTGAATGCTGCCATTGAGGAATGCAACATTGGAACTATTGAGAAGCCCAAAATAATAAAATTGTCTGCATCCCTACCTCTTGATCAAAAACCTAAATACATTTACCTCTTTAAAGAGTTTTAGGATGTCTTTGCATGGGGATATGAGGATTTAAAATCCTATGACGCCTCTGTTATCCAGCATACTATCCCTCTCAAGCCTAATCAAAAGCCATTCAAGCAGAAATTGAGAAGGATTAATCCCATGCTTCTCCCTTCAATTGAAAAAGAGCTGCAAAAAATGATTAAAGCTGGCATCATAGCACCAATCAGGTTCTCTGATTGGATTTCAAATTTGGTCCCCACAAGAAAGAAAACTAGTGAGATAAGACTTTGTGTCGATCTTAGAAACTTAAACTAAGTATCCCTCAAAGACAATTATCCCTTACCTAAGATGGATCACATTCTCCAAAGAGTGGTAGGGGCCTCAAGGATCTCATTACTTGATGGATTTTCAGGCTTTAATCAAATCCTAGTGCACCCTGATGATCAGGACAAAACTGCATTCACGACCCCATGGGGAACTTTCAAATATGTAAAAATGCCTTTTGGATTGAAAAATGCAGGGGCAACATTCCAAAGAGCAATGGATATTGCTTTTGCCAAAGAGATTCATGACTTTCTTGTCATTTATTTGGATGACCTCACACCGTTCTCAAAATCTGACCAAGAACACTTAAAGCACTTGAGGCAGATCTTCTTAACATGTAGGAAATATGGAATTTCCTTGAATCCCAAGAAGTCTCTATTCGGTTTGGAAGAAGGTAAGCTGTTAGGGCATATCATTTAAAAGGATGGCATAAGAATTGACCCAGACAGGATACAAGCTATCTTACAAATGCCCCACCCAAGAAACATCAAAGAATTGCAAGCTTTCTTAGGGAAAATCAATTTCTTAAGAAGGTTTATCCCAAACTTAGCAGAACTGATCAGATTATTAAACAACATGCTAAAGAAGGATTCAAAAGTGAAATGGACAGTAGAAGCAAATCAAGCCTTTGAAGGTATAAAATTGGCCCTTACCCAAACCCCAGTCTTAACAAATCCTCAATTTGATAGAGAATTTATCATTTTCTCTTTTGCCTCCCAGCATACCATTGCTGCTGTTCTATTACAGAAAGATGATCAAGGAAATGAAAAACCCATTGCTTTCTTTAGTAGGGCTCTTAGAGATGCACCTCTAAAATATCAGATCATGGAAAAGCAAGCTTATGCTTTGGTCAAGGCCATTAAAGACTTCAGGATTTACATCCTTTATTCCCATGTTATAGCTTATGTGCCAAGTCCCATTGTGAAATACATACTCACTCAAGAAAACTTAGAGGGCAGAAGAGGAAAATGGATTGCCAACATTTTGGAATTTGATATTGAAATAAAACCTACAAAACTGATAAAAGGGCAAGGTTTGGCCAAACTAATGACAGAAGCAAACTTCCAAGCCTTAGACATAAACCAGCTGGACAATGAACCGGAGCTGGCGACTCCAAAGATCAATGTGGCCTTTGAACAATCCCCTTGGTATTCTGATATCTGTTATGTGTTACAAAACTTGTGTGCTCCCCCAGGATTGTCCAGAACTAAATGTAGGTTCCTAAAAATGAAAGCTTCAAGATTTTGTGTTATGGATGGCAATTTGCTTTGGAAAAACCATGAGGGTATATTATTAAACTGCCTAATTAAGAATGAGACTAACAATGTCACCAAAGAATTTCATGCAGGTGACTGTGGTGGAAACTTGTATTGGAAGTCCACTGTGGATAAGATACTAAGGGTTGGTTACTATTGGCCCACTCTTTTCTCTGATGTCAAGAAATTCACCACCTCATGTCATAAATGTCAAGTGTTTGAGGGAAAAAGAAAGTTACCGCCACTTCCTTTGAGGCCTATTGCAACAGAGAGACCTTTTCAACAATGGGGCTTAGATTTCATTGGGGAAATCCATCCCTCATCTTCAGGCCAACATAGATGGATTCTAATAGCTACAGACTACTTTACTAAATGAATTGAAGCTGTTCCATGCAGACAAGCAAATGATTCCACTATCACTCAGTTCCTTGAGACCAATATTCTTTCTAGATTTGGTTGTCCTGATAAGATAATAACAGACAATGCTGCTGCCTTCAGATCTAAGAAGATGGTGAATTTCTGCCACAAATTTCACATTACCTTGGGCCATTCTACTGCATACTATCCCCAAGGAAATGGCCTAGCAGAATCATCAAATAAAAGCCTTGTAAACATCATAAAGAAAGTGTTGGAAGAAAATAAGAAGAATTGGCATAAGAAGCTTGTGAATGCTTTATGGGCAGATAGACTAACAACCAAGAGATCAATTGGGGTCAGCCCATATGAGTTAGTTTATGGGTTAGAAGCCAAATTTCCTTCATCACTAGGGGTTCCTGTCATGAAACTTCTTCAAGAAAGTCAAGCTGAACCAAATGACATGCAAAGAAGGATCAATCAAATAATATGTTTGCAGCAAACTAGAGATCAGGTTTACAGCAGAGTTCAAGTTTTACAAGAAAAATTAAAGAAAGCTTTTGATAGAAGGACTAAGGCAGAAGATTTCAACATTGGTGACAAAGTCCTCAAGTGGGATTCAAGAAGGGAAGATAAGGGAAAACATGGAAAATTTGATTCCCTTTGGAGAGGACCATTTGCTATTCAAGCAGTACAAGGAAACAATACTTATTTCCTTAAAAGTCTTGATGAAGCTGATTTGGATGAAGGTCCTGTAAATGGCAGGATGTTGAAGCACTATTTTGACTACTATCCATAAGTGCAGTTATGTTTCCTTTGTACATATTCAGGTGTATATATTACTTTCTGTTAACATGTAAAAATGCAGTTTCCCAAGTTTTATAAGTTATCAGCAAAAGGCAAATTAGTTCAGAGATTTACCAAGATGGGAAGAGAACAATTTTGGGATTTCAAAGAGGAATACTCCAAGTTTTGATACAAGAAGTCAAGGACCAGGCATTCTGACCTGCTGTTCTTGGTCTTTCAAATGGAAAAACCATCCCCATGTGGAGCCACTGTTAGCTACCTATACCAATAGGTTTCATATTTCATGATTGGCAAAGAAAGTTCCAAATATGCTCTGCTTTGGTGATGCAAAGATCCCATATTTTCAAGGAAAGACAACATGTGTATATAGCTTTATGTTGATTCAATTTTGATGGATGGTCCAACAGCCTAATCTGGATCATGCCATGTTTCATTTTTTGTTGTAGAATAGAGAAAGAAGTCTGTCCAAACTGTTTAATATTGGCAGACCAGTAGCTAGGTAGAGAAGTAAGGTTCCCAACTGTTTAATCTGGGACCTTGGAAGCAATAAGGGTAGCCCTAGATAGAAAATCAAAAGAAAAAGCCAAAATAAAAGAAAAGGCACATAAGGGTTTGCAAGTCTAAGTGCACCCTCCATGAAGAAACAAAAAATGCTAGGCAAGTAGATGGGTAGGCAGTTGGGGTTGCAGAAATGTTATTACTTTCAAATAAGTCTTGCTGGTCTATACAAAGGAAACACCAGTGGATAGAGAAGGTCTTCTTCTCCATCATGTTGCAACAAAGCAAAGGAGCATGACTAACTTCCATTTTCCCCCTTTCCACATTCATTACTAACATCCCTTCATCAGTTATATTCAGGAAAGAATTCAAGGTTTTATGTTGGTTCTTATTCCTAAAAGCCACATTTCTTGTCTAAAATTCTTTTCATTTTGATCTACTCCCTAAGCTAAGTTTTTTTCATATAAACTTAGTGATATCACTCCTCATTCAATTCTTCCATTCATATTAACCCTTAACTTTTATTATCTAAATCCCCTATGTTACCCTTTCCCTATTATTATAAACACTATGGTGTATAAACCCCAAGCATTTTATAAATATCCCTTCCCCTTGGCATTATAGCCATATGTTCACTGTCAGGGATTAAATTGACATCTAGTCAATTTAAGAACCCAAACCCTACCCCTCTTCCCCTTTCAGAATTTATCTAAACCATTTAACCCCTTCATATGCTAAAAAACCTTGTAAAAAACCCCATTTTCACCCCTAACCCGCTTCATTTGCAAAATATACATAAAAACCCACTTTTCCGCTTTATCCAAAGTTCTGGGCGCTATGCGCGATTTTATAAAAAAACATTGAAAAACCATGCAAATCCGCCAATTTTCAAAGGTCCCCGCCAGGCGCATCTTCCAAAAATTATATTATTTTAATCCCCGCCCACATCCGTATCAACCTGGCACCTTAACGATCCGTCAATCGTCGGATCGGACCCTTTTGATCCGACGGCCCTCATGCATTTCGGACCGGCCCCGACGTCCGTAACTTATCTTCCGAAATTTGTCAGAGGGTGACGTCAGGCCTCTGCCACGCGTCACCCCCAAATCTTATCGGAGCGTCCTCTAACAATCCCGCTTCCATATAATAGGCGGTGCGATATTAAACTGCTTATTGTTTCCGGTTTCTGCCAACCCGCCTTGCCAACGTCACTACCACGTCACTGCTACATCATCGCCGCGTCAGCGCCCCCGTCCGCCTCTGCTCTGACCTGCCTGCCACCTTACCATCCCCGTGGACCACTCTTAAGCTGCCACGTCACCTGATGACGTCATGCTGACGTCATCCGACCTTGACCCCACCTGATGACGTCATGCTGACGTCATCCAAAAAAAAAGCGCCAATGTTCCAAAAAATCCATATTTTGGCCAAAAAACCGTGTTTTCGTTACTTTTTGCAAAAACGACTGTCGCTTCCCCTGCATGTATTTTACGTTCAAACTGTTGCCAACCTGCTGAATTCGTCCTGGAGACCGTTGGCGCGCCAAATCCACCTGCATTTGTGACTATTGTCGACAGTTTACCAGGTATTTATCCCAGTCAAATCCTCCTACGCCTGGTTTTGTCTATAAATCTCCAAAAATAGCTTAAAGAGTAAGAAAACACTGTGTTTACCACTAAATCCCCTGCGACTAGCCTCCATTTTCAGTTGTAAAGTCGAAATTCACTAGCAGAGCCTTGTTTACCCGAGTTTTCACAAAACCTGCATTCTGTTCGTGCAGTCGTGAACAGGGAACCCAAGCTGCACCAATTCACTGTGAAAAGAGTATTTAAGGCCAAGCATTTGCCCTATCAGTGCTTTGTGCAGTATTTCAATTGCTGCCATTGCCATTTTATCCTCTGCTCCTCAGGAAATCACCTCTCTCTCCAAGAAATACTCCTTTGTGCTGCTCTGCACAGTAACACCAGTTCATACAAACAGAATCCTAAACTTACTATGGATGCACCAGTAGCACCTGTAGCCTTGAATATTGCTACTTTAAATGCCCCTCAGAGAGAATTGGAGTGGAAGCCATTAGCCGACCTGGATTACCAAATATCAGAAGAAATGCTAATGCACAGCAAGTATCACATTCACCTGTTGAATGAGTTAAATATTAAACATGAGAGTGGAACAGATGTATTGGGCATTTGGGACTCTTTTCTCCCTATCTTCAAGCTCCCTTAGGTCAACCAGTTTCCTGACCTAATCCACCTATGTGCTGACTATTACGACGCCACTCAGAGGGCTGTGCTTGACCCTTCAGGCTCAGTTGTTTTCTATGTTACCCCTAAAGCCATCAGAGAGATGCTGCAATTCAAAACTGAGAAGAAATTAGTTCCTTTATCATTGATTGATCTGATAAAGCAAGGAGCTAAGTTGACAGATGCTCAGGTCACCAAGCTAAATCAATTATACATTGGCGCTGACACTGTGATGTACCCTCCTATTTCCCATGTATACCTCAATCAATTGGGCAGAGACCTAGTAGACATGATCAGTCCCATTCTGGGATATAATTCAATTGAGTTTGTTGATGAAACTGTGCTGGTGATGATGCTCATGTTTTCCCCTGGCAAGTCTCCAATCTGTTATGACTATGCCACCTACATATCTGATAAAATACATGAGCAACTAATGAACTTGGCAAGAGAAAAGGTGTTCAGATACACCTCCTACATCTACCAAATTTTGTATTATCAACATGAGAAATTTAATTTTGCTATGAAAAGAGTGGATGCACAAGGCAACCCAAGATCAGTGGTATATTGGTCCTCTGCCTTCCACTGCAGGTATTATTCTCCTTACACTTACTGTGAATTTATAGACCTCTTCATCCATCCAGCCATGTCCCTGCTTATGAGCTCACCTCCTCCAAGACTGACTGATGAGATGCAGAGAGTTCTTTAGCTCTCTAAGGCATACAGCATTGGGGATTGGTACTATTACCAAAACCACACAGTCATCAGAATATATGGGTGTGAGCTGCCCCCATACAGATTGCCCAAATATGTGCCCATGAGATTGTTTTCCCTTGAATACTTTAGGCAATTTGGGAATGCTGATGTGCTACATTTTTCAGGCAAAGGTAAGAAAGCACAACTCAAGGTCAGGAACCAATTAGGCCACTTTATTTATAACAAAAGGGAGGAAGGTTGGCAAGAAGCAGACAGAATGCTTGAATCCCTTGGCCTTCAGACCAGTTTCCTTTGGAAACCTTATGACCCCAATCACTTCATAACTTTAAGAAGGGTCAAGTATAGGCTATCCAGTTATGATCATGTAAGGTTGCCTCACATAGAAAAATATGCTAATCAAATAAAGTGGAGGAGAGGAACCTTAGAGGAGGCAGTCACACAAGAAGAATTAAATCAAAGAGCAGTTAGAAATCTCCAAAAGATGGCTGACTTAGAGCTTTCTGCACAGGTATTTGCTCTTCCAGGCATCCAAGTGGGAGCAGCTGCCTCATCCTCCACATCACATCAACAAGCAGCCAAATCTACTGGTCAAACCTCTAGCAAAGGCAAAGAGAAAGAGATGGAGCCAGAGCAGCCACCTCATGAAGAGCTACAGCAGCAGGGAGTGCAGCAACAGCCACAGGTACAGCAGCAACAAGAGGGGCAGCAAGAAAAAGAGCAGCCAGTGCAAGAAGAGCATACATCAGAGGCCCCAATTTTCACTGAGCAGCAGCCACCACAAATTGTGCCTCCAAGGCAAGAAACAACAGTTGAAGCCTCAGTCCTTCAAACCCCACAAAAGGAGGACATAAGTAGAAAGAGGGACAGAGAGACTCCCCTCACAGCATCCACCAATCAAGGAGAGAAAAGGCACAGAATGAATCCCCTCTCAGAGGAAGAAATGCCTATAGGGCAGTCCTTGGGCATGGGCCCACCTAGCATGGAGGCCTCTGCAAGTTCCTTCCAGCAGGAACAAGAGAGGATAGTGGGAGGAGAAGTTAGCTCCTCAAGCCAGCAAAGAGGAGGTGAACTGGGTATCAAGCAGCAGTTCATTGACATAAAGAAGAGGAATGAGCCCATAAGGATACAACTATATAATCATCTGTTAAAAATGGCTCCCACCAACCAGCAAAGACTAATGTCTGCGTATGATGTCCAGGAGGGCAAGATGATCATGAGCCACTTCATGCCAGCCGTGATGCAGCCACAGTCAGCTGCAGATTACATTAGGACCAACCTTGAGGTCCTTGCCAAGGACATCCACCCGATGGATCAGATCGAATTACATAAGAAAACGAGTGAGATGGTATATGCTAGCTTGGCAGATAAGACATTAGTAAACTACAGGCTAGAAAATAGCCTAAATCATACAGCTGCCCAACTTGAGTTGGAAAGAGCATCCTCTCAAGCAAAGGACAAGAGAATCAAGGCCCTAGAGGAGATAATCATAGAACTTGGGCATGATCCCAAGGACATCAAGGCTGTGCAAGCGTTATTGAAATTAATAGATGCAGATATGGTAGCCCTAAGGAAAATGGTCAAAGTCCCAGCAACCGTTCACCCACAAACTGAAGAAGTTGCTCAGCTGAGACATGACCAAGATGCAGCAGCGATGCTAGTGTCCCTATACAAGCAGCTGATCCAAACACAAGAGAAGCTGGGAGAATCAGAGGCTGCACAGGCTGCATTGCAGGCAGCATTACAGCAAAAGGAAGGAGGTCAAACATCTCAGCCTCCTCTAGAAATAATTAACCTTGAGGAGCCTCCTCAAAATACTACTCCTCCCACTCAGCAGACAGAACAGGAAGCGCCTTCCACATCAGCACCAACGCCAACAACAAAGCAGGCTCCAAGCCTAGATGTGCAGAAGCTGAGAAATGAAATACAAGCCCTGGAAGCCCAGATGGAAGAATTAAATGAGGCCAGGGAAAATTTGGTCAAATTGAATGAAAAATATGACAAATCAAAGCAAAGTGTTGCTGAGAAAGGAAGAGAGATAAAGGCTCTCAAAGAAAGGATAAAGGAGCTGGAGAAGGAGCTCACACTTGATAAAGTGGTGGCTGAGCTCAAGACAGTCCTATGGGCCAACATTGGCCAATCCATCACTGACCAGTGGCAATACATTGAGACTATTCATGAGCAGATGGAGCTCATTGGAAAAGCACATAGGGAAATCCAAAGAGCAAGGGCATCTCTAGGCAATATGCCTGAGGTTGCCAACATAATGATCAATGTGCTTAATAACAGAACAAGTTCTCAGCTGGCCACAATGGGAATTTCCAACAGGACTGAGACCATTTTGATAATCAAAAGGGTCCTGACACTAAGAAGCCTGGTACAAACATTAGAAAGAAGAAGCCAGGATATGCAGACAGAAGTTAATAAATTCATGGACAAATTTGTAGCATTACAGAACAGAGGCCTTCCTAGCTTACTGAACAGCGCAGGAAGACTACTTTCCCATGAAAATTATGCCAAGAGGGTCAACACCTTTGCTACAAATCAGATTACAGAAAAGCCCAGCACTTCAGAAGAATCAGGGCCAGCATCAGAGCAGAGTCTCTACAACAGGGTAGAGAACTTATTTTTCATCATGGATGAAATCAAACATTTGTTTGACGTGCCTCCAAATTTCTATAAATACACCGAGGCAGATGAGACTCTAGAGGCAATTCTACGACATCAATTGCCCACACAGGAAGTCTGGACTAAATTAATACAATTAATATTGTGAAACCAGAGCCTGTAATCAAGTTTTTTCATTGAAATATATAAGTTATCATGCACAGGAAAATTTTGATAAAATCAGCATGCATGGAGAAGAATGGGCTGAGCCAACTCAGCAAAACTATTCGGCCACTAAAGCAGCACTGACAGTCACAGGTGACAGGGCCGAAAAGCTACAAGAGGACAGAGCCACAAAGACACGTCATTCAGCATTAATAACAGAACGTTCAACCGACTCAGTGGCCTCCAAAGATCAAAAAGTCTTCTGACAGAATTATAGAGCATTTATGTTGTATTGAAAGATGTAATAACTTCTTATCTGTTGTTCTGTACAAGTTGGTGAACATATTTATTTCTCAGATGACTCAACGCCTCATATATTTTGTATGAAACGTTTGTATATATTCCCCCTCGCATAAGTTTGCAGGGGTTGTTGTTGATTTCTCTTCTAGAGTTTCTTATGCTGTAAATTTCCAGAGTATTAATACAAAGGCTGATGGAATTTCAAAAGCTCTGCATTATCTGAGTCATTATGGTGTTTTGCTGAATGTTACAGGATTCCTGCGTACTTCATGGCACAATAAGTCTTCCTTAAAACTTTTCGTTATGTGTTTTGTTATCTTTTCATAACTCATTCATGTTTCTGTGTTATAGTTAATGGCAAAGAAAAAGAATAGTTCTAGGATTTATTCACACAATACCCTGAACTCAATCTATGCTGTTACAAGTGTTTTTCTTCAGTTATAGTCATAAGGTGTAATTCTTAACTGCTGCACCTCCAAACTATATCTTTCACAGTGATTGTTGTTTCAGGAATTCAAGTATGCTCCCGTGCAATATATCTCTTTCTTACACCCCAGCTTAGTGGAAAATTCTTAATTGCTTTTCACTGGTTAAACACACTTCATAATCACAATTTAAATTTTGTTTCATGATGTATTTGAATGGCCCTGCAGTTTCAGCAACTCAACCAAATATCCCAGACAACCTGTAGCCACAGACTCCATTGCCAAATGGACTAGAACTATCTGAAGATTTCCACCTTAGGCACAGAAGACATCCCTCAACCAAAACATAAAATCAAACCCTGAATTCATAACTAGCCTAAAATCTTCACAAAACAGAGACAAACCTTAAAGAGAGAGCCCTCTCTGATTACAGTTTGGCTAGAAGCTGTAATCCAAAGATTGGTTAGTGGTTACCCCGGCCGTATTCCCTTGGGAGTCAAAGGGAACAACCTGGGTGTTAACAACATGGAAAACTTTTTTACATCTACAAAGAGAGTAGGCCAATAAAAATTGGCCCTCAGAATTTTATCTGCTGTGGACTTCCAATATAGATGTCCTCCACAATCACTTGCATGGAATTCTTTCATGACATTGTTAGTCTCATTCATGGTTAAACAATTCAACAATATACGTTCGTGATTTCTCCAAAATAAAGCACCATCTATAACACAAAATTTCAAAGCCTTCATTTTCAAAAATCTTTTCTTTGTCGTGGACAATCCTGGGGGAGCACACAGGTTCAACAATACATAGCAAATATCAGTGTACCAAGGGCATTGCAAAAATATTTCACTAATCTGTGGAGTCGCCAGCTCCGGTTCATTGTCCAGCTGGTTAATATCTAAGGCCTGAAAGTTTGTTTCGGACATAAGTTTAGCTAAACCCTGTCCCTTTATCAGCTTAGTTGGTTTTATTTCTATGTCGTACTCAAGGATACTTGCGATCCACTTACCTCTTTTACCTTCTAATCCGTCTTGAGTCATTATATCTTTTATAGCAGCGTGTGGGACATAGGCAATCACATGTGAATACAGTATGTACACTCTAAAATCCTTGATGGCCTTAACCAGTGCGTAGGCCTGTTTTTCCATTATTGGGTACTTCAATGGGGTGTCTCTTGAGGCTCGACTGAAATATGCAATTGGCTTTTCAGCTCCCTGCTCATCCTTTTGCAACAGAACAGCGGCTATTGTGTGATCAGATGCAAACGAAAATATGATAAAATCTTTGTCAAACTGTGGGCTGGTTAGAACAGGGGTTTGAGTTAATGCAGTTTTGATACTTTCAAATGCTTGCTTGGTCTCCAGAGACCATCTTGCCTTGGCATCCTTCTTTAGCATATTGCTTAACAGTCGTATTAATTCAACCAGATTTGGGATAAATCTCCTCAAGAAGTTGACTTTCCCAAGGAATGCTTGTAGCTCTTTTATGTTTCGGGGGTGAGGAATTTGGAGGATAGCTTGTATTCTTTCGGGATCAATTCTGATCCCATCCTTTGATATGATGTGGCCAAGTAATTTTCCTTCTTCAAGGCCGAACAGGGACTTCTTGGGATTCAAGGAAATGCCATTTTTTCTGCATGTCATAAAAATTTGCCTTAGATGTTTAAGGTGTTCTTCATCAGATTTAGAAAATGGGGTTAAGTCATCGAGATAAACAACTAAGAAATCATGTATTTCTTTAGCAAACGCAATATCCATTGCTCGTTGAAATGTTGCACTAGCGTTTTTTAAGTTCAAATGGCATCTTTACATACTTAAATGTTCCCCAGGGTGTGGTAAAGGCAGTTTTGTCTTGGTCGTCTGGGTGAACGAGTATTTGGTTGAAACCTGAAAATCCATCTAGTAAAGAAATTCTAGATGCTCCCACTACACTCTGCAGGATGTGGTCCATTTTAGGCAAATGATAGTGGTCTTTTAAGGAAACTTGGTTTAAATTTCTGAGATCCACACAAAGTCTGATTTCACCTGACTTTTTCCTTGTAGGAACCAAGTTGGACACCCATTCGGAAAATCTAATGGGTGCTATTATGCCTGCTTCAAACATCCTCTTTACTTCTTTTTCAATCGGGGGAAGAAGCATGGGGTTAATTCTTCTAAGTTTCTACTTGAAGGGTTTCTGGTTGGGTTTCAATGGAATTGTGTGCTGAATCACTGATGTGTCATAAGATTTCAAGTCTTCATAGCTCCAAGCAAATACATCTTGGAATTCTTTGAATAGGGCAATGTACTTGGGCTTTTGATCTGGTGGCAGATTCTTGGACAGTTTGATCATTTTTGGATTTTCTGCTGTCCCTATGTTGTGCTCTTCTATTACAGTGTTTATTGGCTGTAATTTTGGTTTTCTGGGGACATCATTAGTGTCAAACATGTCTTCCAGCGGGGTGAGGCCAGCAGGCAGAAAGTTATCTTTCAGCTCAATGATTTCTGCCTCTCTCTTGTCAATTTCTTCCAAGTGCATTTGTTTCAGCTGTTCTATGTTTTCTTTGTCAAAAACTGTTGGTTTCAGAATCTGTCTGGCTGTTGCAGCTGTTACAGCTTACTGATTTTCTTGCTGATTCTCATTTGTTTGCTGTTCTGGATCTGTCATAGCATCATATCTATGTGAATATTTGAAAATTCATGCTTAAGGGTGAGAAAATTATTAATCTGGGCATCGCTCTCGAACACTTGCCAATCTCTGATGTTATTTGGGATAGTGGGCCTATGTTTTATTTCAGCTGTGAAGTGATGGTTTGGGTCAAAAGGAAGCTTGCACGTACTTGCAAAGGTGGCCAGGCTATGAGCGTGAATATTGTGATTTCTTGAAATCTTGTCAAGCTTGAATTCAGTGAATGTGTTGAGTATATTGGTTGCAGTGGTCCTGTAGGCTCTCATTCGGTTGTCATTGGTAACGAAATTACCTTTCATCTGTTGTATGATTAAGTCAGAGTCACCTAGGATAGACACTTTTACAGCTCCTAGAGTTTTCAGCAGTTTAAGGCCTAATAGCAGAGCTTCATACTCTGCCATGTTGTTTGTACATTTGAAATTAAGTCTGTAGGCATGTCCTTCTGCATGGTTGTTATATGTGTTATGAATCCAGACACCTGCCCCTGCTCCTAACTTGTTAACAGAGCCATCAAACTCTAAGAACCAGGTGATTTCTTGCTGGTGGATAGTGCTAAGAGTTTGAGCTATCTCAGGATTGGGCAGATTCGAAACTTCTGTTTGGGGATGTTCTTCTAACGTGCTGGTTGCGTTAACCACTATGACGGTCTCATGAGTATGTACAACTGATTCTTCATTGATGTGTGTTTTTTGTTCTAGATGCAAAGTCCGATCATCAAATGGGGAGTTTGCATCATCATTAAACAAAATAAAGGAATCCATATCAGAATGGATTGAGTAAATGGGAAAATTTTCGGGCTTACTTTCACTACTTACCACATATTTCATGAGTGTTTCTCTGTACAATCTCTTTGGTTGCCCAAAGACTGAAATGGTGGCGTAAGAAGGGTCTAGTTGAAGGGATCCTTGAAGCTTTGCTCCCCATGATCTCGACAAGAGCATACCGTATTTTGGTGGGATGTCAGCCACCACCACATCCATGAGGATGGTCTTGTTGGGATATTGGACTAAGGAAACACACAAGTCTTTGATGAGGCCTAAACATTTCACTTGACTTGAGTCAAATGAGTACAGATCTTTGTACGGTCTTGTAATATCAAGGTTCAGTTTTTCCATAACTGCTTTGGGCATCAGATTGTGTGATGCCCCTGAGTCAAGCATAGCGTTGTGTAGAATCTTGTCATGTATATGCAAACTGATATAAAAGGGTGGGACAGGTCCTTGTGTTGATTTTCCATTAACTTCTGGGCCAAATAGCAGTTCAGGGGAATCATCCAAAACATTTACATCATCTTTGTTTTCTGGGATTTGAAGTGACCTTTGAATTTGTTGTCTATATACATCGTGTTTGGCCAGTTCTGAAAGAGGAATGGCTATCTTGAGTTTTCCTATTTCTGTCTCCAAGATGAATGGCTTTTCCAGTGGAATCTTGGTGTTGATTATGACAGTTTTTTCTTTTTCTTTTGAATTATCAGCTATTTGCTCTTGTTTATCAGTGTTAGGGGAAGTTTTTGTTTGCAGTTTTGGAGTTTCAGGAGTGCTTGTTGGGATGCTTTTTGAATTTTTCTTTGGGGAAGAATGTGGCAGAGGCTTCTCAACAAAGGGCAGCGCCTCTGTTATGTCTTCGATTGTCACTTGATCTGGGTTTGGGAAAGTTGCATGAGCTGGTTCTGTTATAACAACTTTGTTTTTAATCTTGTTGGGCTGTTTGTTTTCCTTTGATTTACTAGGCTCAGAGATTTCAATGGTCCTAGTTCTGAGTTTATATTGTTTGTGCACTTCATACACAGCAGTATCATATCCTTGTTTAAAATCAAAAGACTCACCAGTTTTATTCTGAAACTGATTGTAGTCATGTTCATTTTGGTCTTCTTGTGTGAGGAAAGTCTGGTGCTCACCCTTTAGATCCATTAGATTCATGTGAGAGTCTTCTAGAGATTGGCTAGAAGAGGATCCTTCAACATAGTTATCTTGGAAAGGGGGTCTTATGTCATGGTCTTGGCTAGACCTACCAGCGTTAGTGTTCTGTGCTTTCCTGAAGTTTGGGTTCCTTATGGTATTGGACTGTTGTCCGTCCCATGATGCTTTTCTCTCAAAATTTTCTACTCTTTCTCCTAGTCTTTGCAGGTCGTTGATAATAGCATCAAGCTTCTGGTCAAAGGCTGAGGGTTGTTCCTTAAAGGTGGTTCTTCTTTCGGCTCTAGCTCTATTTCTCTTGGCGATTAGGTTAGCCTCTACGGTGACAACAATATTTTGCGCATCTGCAAGGGTTGCAGGGGCTCATTCTTTTAACTGGTATGCCATATCAGGGTCAAAACCATCGGGAAATTTGTACAAGGCAAGGTCGGGTGGAGGCCTTAAGTTCTGTGGTATTGCATTGTAGACATTATTGAATCTTGCACAGTACTCCAAAATAGTCTCTTGGGGACCTCGTTTAATTGTATCATATTCAGCTAGTATGTGCAAGGGGTCTTTCTTTTTCTCCCATCTGTTGGTAAAAGATTGATAAAGTTCATCAAGGGTGGTTATGGAATTGGAAGCAAGTGATCTGAACCAAGTTCTTACATCACCTGTTAGACTTTGAACAAAAATTCTCATTCTCACGCTATCATCGTCTATTTCGTAGTTTTCAAAATAATCTTGCATCTTTTTGGTATGCTGAATGGTTGTGGAAGGACCAGTGGAATCAAAATATGTAATTTTCGATTGGTAATCTTGAGGTAAAGCCGCAGCATTAGCGGGTAATTTCAGGGGTGCATATCTATTAGCCATATTCGCAGGGATTACAAGAACAACGACAGGGATTACAGGGATAACAGGGGTAGCGGGGATAACAGGTGCAACTCGAACGATGGAAACAACAGTAGTGGTAATGGGAATATGTGCAGTGAATGAAGGTGTGGAAGGGGTACTCTGAGATGTGGATGATGAACTAGGGGAAGCAGGCGTAGACCGAAATAACACCTTGACAGGAGTTGGGATAGAGTTAGGGTAAGTTATTTCAGAAGTATTATCAGCAAAATTTTCCTGTCTTTCTTGCTTCCTAAGGATCTTTGGGATTATGTTAGGGTTTTCAAAAACAGCTGGAGGGTCTGGATCTGGGTTTGACCTTGTATATCGTGGATTCTTCTTGGGAGCCAGCTTCCGAATTTGTTTTTTTTTTTGGGAATATTTTTGTTATTAACAAGGGATGATCAGATTTTGGAATGGCTGTGTATATCTTAAAACTAGCATGAAGATTGACTGAAGCAGCTTTTATTTACTCCTGTTAATGTAAAACAAAAACAGTTTCAAAGGCTTCCTGGCTGACATTCAGGCTTCATCTGTAGGTTTAAGAAATATACAGCAATTAGAAAATTGATTTTTCCAGGGATTTCCAACCTTCTTCGTGAAATTAACTGAGGATATTCCCCATTGGAGTCGTCATTATGTTATCACTCAGGTTGTCCCCGAAGGTTGGAGTAAGGGGATACGGCCGAGGTAACCACAAACCAACTTTGGACTGCAGGTTCTAGCCCACTTGCAGTCAGAGAGGGCTCTCTCTTTCAGATTTAGCTTTGTTTAAAGGGATTTTAGGCTGGGTATTGGTTTCAGAGGGTTTTGTTATGATTTTGGTGGGAAAATTGATGTTTTCAGGTAGAGAGGCAGAGCATAGTCTGAATGTTTCGAACCATTGGGCGTGGTCGAGGAGAAAAACTGTTGGTGCGATTCCTTGATAACAGTGAGGGAAAATGGAGCAAGATAGCTGAACTTGAAACAATTTTCAGGTTTAAAGGATGAAATGAACACTAAAGAAAGAGAGGCAATTAAGAATCTCTCCAACAGATTAGCAGGGAAGGTAACAGGGCGCTACCTAGGGGCTGTGAAGAATCCCTAGATAATTGGCCAACACAGGTGAATTGGGGTAAACATGAGCCAAAAGGAATTCATATTCATAACCAATTCATTCAGAGGAAAACATAAAGAAATAGTAGAAATTGAGCATAGAGAGTATTTAAACTAATTCTAGGCTATTCTTTTTTCCTGCTATTTAGATAGTGGGAAACAATAAAACGAAGGTAAGATGCACTTATTGCTTCAGGCTGCAGCACAAGAATTCCATCTTCAGTCTCCAAAACATTCATTAACAACAGATAGTTCGCTCCCCAAGCTTTCGGCAATATTTGATTATCGAAAAATTCAGGTATACACAACGAGTCTCTAGTGAAAATTCTCAATTGACCAACCCTTAAAACTATACAGAGGGCGGTATATATAGGGAAAAACTCTCTATCTACTGCTTTTATTACATCTTGACCTAACAGGTCATAAAAAATTATTTATTGACCTAACTCTACCAGAAATAAATGCATGAAATCAACTCGGGCTGCGCTGAGGGCGGCTGTATCAAAACTGAATGGATTATGGTGTCCTTGGTGGCTTGGTGCAGTGTCTTTTGAAATAAATGAGCATGGGTTTCTACTTCCTTACTGTCTTGGTGCTTTGAATGCCTTAATGATGATTTGAAGACAAGGATGGGCTGACGCTGCTTGATTTGACTTTGCCTGGGAGCTTCATTAATGTGCAGGTGCTTCGAGCCCCTAAAAGATCTTCGGCTGATACCCTTTGGCTGTTCTTCTTCCTCTGATACTCTTTGACTAAATCTGGGGATGCTGCTCTGATGTGCTGTGGGTCTGATCACAAATTAATGGCCACTGTTCGGCCTCTGTTTCCTTAAAATTGTCTTATGCTCCTTTCTGATGCTTCGTGAAGAAAACGGGTCATTTTTGCGCCTGATTCCGGGGCTCCGAAGTTGTGATTTTGTGCTTTCGCGCCCAAAAAGTGCTGATGACGTTAGCAGATGGGACTTCGTATGGCAGGTGACGTCAGTGATGACGTCAGCATGATGATGTGGCGGGATGACGTCAGCATGACGTCATCATGTACGGACAATGACGTGGCAGGTACAGTGGCAGGGACACAGTGGCAGGACACGTGGCAGGTGACTCGGCGGTACAGTGGCAAGAGGCCATGTAGGCGGATGACGTGTCATGGTGAATGGGCAAGGGGTGACGCGGCAGGTGACGTGGGCAGGTGACGTCACCGGGCAGGAGGAGGTAAGTGGTTTTGTGGCGCACCGCCTATAGGGATGGGCGGTTTCGTCAGAGGGGGCACCGCCACAGCCCATGAGGTGACGCGTGGCGGGAGGTACGGCGGCAATACCGCCCATCTCCTGGACGCTAACCTTCTGGCGCATCGGGGAACGGGAAGGCCCGCCAGCCGTAGATCTGCAGGGCTGGGGATCGGACGGCTGGCGGGAAGGACGAGGCGATGGCGGGTTAGTGGGCAGGGATATCCATGGGAATATTCCCTTTCTAATATATGCGCGCGGTAGGGTTTAGACTTAGGGATTGGCGGGTTATGGGGTTTAAAATGGGTGGGGTAATATATATGTACTCAGGACTTAGGGTAAGGGGTAAAACAGGGGTTTTTTGCCTAGGTTTAACGATTTAGGCCCAAAACTTAGGATAAGGGGGCGGAAAAGAGAGTTTTTGAGGGTTTTAGGACTAGGGGAGAGGTTATTAGTCTGACCAGGTGTCAGATTAATCCCTGTTAGGACTCGGATGGGCTAAAAACAGCCCCAGATGGACTCTTTTTCCCCTGACTTATAAGAAATATGGCTATATTGCCAGGGAGGGGATATTTACATAGGGGATTTTTATATACATAGTTTAGTAGGGGAATGGGACAACTGATAGGGAGTTATATAATACTGTCAGTAGTTAATATGGGGATGATAAGCAGGCGCTAAGGTCAGGGACCTTAGGCTAATTTTGGGGAAAAGAACCTGAAATCCTTGAATGAAGCAGATCTTCATCAAGGCAACTGATATGGATGATGATGACACTAAGAGGAATCAAACAGATCTTGACCTCTTTGGGGAGTTAGTAAGTGACTCGGGGAATTAGAAGAAGGGGAAGTTAGTGAAATTGAGGTTTGAGTATCCTCTGAATGGAAACTGCCTGCACTGTGATCTGAAAAGATGAAAACAGTTTGTAACACAAAATTGATCATAAATCACCATTCTGCAACCACACAGCTACCTACCCAGCCTACTTTCCTAACATTTTTTCTTCTTTTGACTTGGGTGCACTTAGACTTGCAGACCCAAATTTACAACTTTTTCTCTTTTTCTTTTTCCTATCTAAATCTACACTTATTTCTGCCAGGGCCCAGATTAAACAGTTGGGTCCCTTTGATTCTCTACCTATCTACAAATCTGCCAAGATTAAACTGCTTGGACAGATATCATTCTCTATATTCTACAATAGGAAATTGAAACCTAGGGAGACCAAGATTAGACTGTTTGGACCTCCCTTTAATGAAACCTCTTCAAAACTGGAACAACTCATCAAAATGGAATACAGCAGTGGCATTTGGACTAGCACACTTCATGTCTTCTTGTGGAAATATGGAACACTGCAGCTTGCAAAGTATGACATATTTGGCCTGTAAAAATGTCAATCATGAAAGATGATACCCTGTTGCAACAGGAGGCTAACAGGGAGTATGGACATCATAATGGATATCAAAGGAGGAAAGTTTCTTGGTCTGCCCTTTGCCCTTGATGTCAAAGGAGGAGAGTATTTTGGTGTTGCATGTTATCTCTAATAGTTTCTTTAGCTTGCAGTAATCAACACCATCATGGTTGCCATCAAGTCCAAAGGGGGAGATTGTTGGCATTATGATACAAGTGTTGTCCTTGATGGAAACTCACTCACAGGTCAATTCAGTTTTGATAAAAGGAAACTCACAGTACAATAGGAATATTCAGAGGTAACAGGGCAGTGGTACAGAAGAACAGGAAGATGGAACTAAGGTCTACTGATCAGAATAAAGAAGGTGAAGGAAAAGGTTGATGTAAAGCAGTTTAAGAAGTATACGTAGGTCCACTTAGTCAAAATGGCGTATACACGTTGGTACACAGAACAAAAAGAGCATATACATATACACACACTCTCACAAGAGGAAAAACACGTACAGGTTGGAAAATCAAGGTTTTGGTCCAAGGTATTTGGTCTGTTGGCATTATGATATAGGTGTTGTCCTTGATGGCAACTCACTCAGATGACAGTTCTTAGTGCAGTAGCAAAGAATTACAGATCAGACTATAGAGAATGAAGAAAGAGAGGTATACACAAGTTCACCTTGACAAAGGAGCATATACACGCGGGTTAACAGACCACAAGGAGCGTATAACATACACACGCACTTTCACAGAATGAAAAGCGCGTATATCTTTGAAAACTAAGTTTTGGTCCAAGGTATTTGGTCCATGGTATTTTGATCCATGGTATTGGTCCATGGTATTTGGTCTGAGGTATTGACCCTAGGTATTGGGTCCAAGGTATTGGTCCTAAGTGGTTTTGGTCCATGGTATTGAGAAAGGCCTAAAACTATATAAGGAGGAGAAGATCATTAGGCCAAGGGGTGCAAGGTGTGCAAGGATTGAATATCTGATGAAGTGCAAGATCCAGTATGCAGGTTATGGGTTTGTGATTCTTTTCTTGATTTGAACTAAGGATGCACCTATGTGGATGATGATGGATGATGGATCGAGATCTTAAAGCTTGGAATGTATTATCATTATGTGGTTTGTTCATGGATTGACTAGATCTGAACATTGACACATGTTTTATTTTGCAAATGTTATGATCTGGGTATGACTGAATTCTGAAATAGCTGTGAAGTTTTTAAGTTAGTATTTGTAGATCTGTATGCGGGTTCGCTTTGGTAAAAGCGTGTATACACGTTGGTTTGGCTCATCAGAGTAGCGTTTACATTATGAAATATGATATCTAAATTTGCAGATGGTTCTAGTGGTTTTGCTCTGTGTTTTGGTGACAGGTCTTTAGTGATTCAGTAGTGGGTGATTCAGAGTT
This sequence comes from Pinus tabuliformis, assembly GCA_031772625.1. Lineage (NCBI taxonomy): Eukaryota > Viridiplantae > Streptophyta > Pinopsida > Pinales > Pinaceae > Pinus > Pinus tabuliformis. The sequence continues at coordinate 1,576,914,805 of CM062804.1, forward strand.
TGATGATTGAGTATTTAATGATTGGTTAATGCAATAGTTGTATTATAGTGGTGATTGGTTTTGAGCTTCAATGTTGTTGATGGGTCCAATATGAAAATTGGATGAAATTTGGCCTTCAGATTATGGTGTTGTGTTCCAGGAGTATCTAGTCTAAAAATTTATGAAACGTGGTCCCTGGAGGAAGAGAGAAGGTCGTAGCCTTCTGTAGGCTAGCGCCTACGTACTAGTAAACATATTGGCCAGTACAAGAGCCAGGGGGTTGGAGCTCCCTTCCAGTAGTAGCTGGAGAACGAGAGAAGGTTGTAGCCTTCTGTAGGTGGGTGCCTGCGTACTGGTATGAGTCTGCACCAGTACAAGATTGTAAACAGTTTTTTCTTATATTAAAAGGAAGACAACAGCAAGTGGTTTTTGTCCCGCATTGGGTTTCCACCTTATATCTTGGTGTTCATGTGTGATGGTATGTTCTGTTTTTACTGCAACTGGTTACTGTTTATATGGTTAATGAAGTAATGATGCACTGATTAAAGATCAACATATGATGAATTAACCGAATCATAAGTTTGCTGGATATACGCTAATTTCCTTAAACACAGTTGCATGTACATGCGGGTTACCTTCATTGAAGTCATGTATATGAATTTGAGTATGGAAGTGAAAAAGTTGTTGATTGCTAATACTGATTCACCCCCCCCTCTCAATATTATTTCCAACAATTGGTATCAGATCAGGTCCTTCCGAGAAGCTTGATCGCTTGAAGGGAGATCCATAAAAATGAATAATCAAGAGAGCATGGGATCCATCAGACCGCCAATCTTCGATGGGAGCAATTTTGTTTACTGGAAAATAAGAACCACAGCCTATCTACTATCGCTTGGAATGGATTTTTGGGAAATTGTGGAAAAATGATATACATTTTCGACAGCAATTCCTGCAGATACGACAAGTAAAAAGGATTATGAAACCAATGCCAAAGTTGTCACTATTTTATTGGGAAGTTTGTCAAAATCAAAGTTTGTCAAAGTCATGCAGCTCAAATCAGTGAAAGAAATATGGGACAAAATCATTCTAAGCTATGAAGGAGACTCTCAGGTAAGATGTGCTAAGCTTCAAACTCTCAGAGTTCAGTATGAAACTCTTAAGATGTATAGTAATGAAAGTATAGCCAATTACTTCCTACGTATAGATGAGATTGTCAATTGTATGAAGAATATGGGTGAAGAAATTAAGGAAGTTGTCTTAGTTGAGAAAGTTTTGAGATCCTTGTCTGCTAAATTTGAACCCAAAGTGTCTGCCATAGAAGAAAAACAAGATCTGCAAAATATCACTATGACGCAGCTTCACAGAATCTTAACTGCCTTTGAGATGAGAAAAGGAGGACCATCAGATATGAGAGAAGCTGCATTTAAAGCATCAACAAAGGGAAAATAAAAATTCTGTGAATCGGGAAACATTTAAGAAGAAGAAGATGAGGTAAACTTTGTCAAACAACTTCAACGGGATTCTGGAAGGTTCAAAGGTAAGCTACCTTTCAAATGTTTTTCTTGTGGTAGAGTTGGTCATTACACTGCTAGATGCCCTCATAACAAAGGAAAGATGTATGAAGGAGGTAATAGAAGTTATTATACTCTAGATAATAGTGATGGCTTGTCCAATAGTGATGAATATGATCAAGAAATTAAACGACTCATGGCATATGAAAACAATGGCTTGGAAAAGGAAGATTTCCTTAAATAAATCAGTCAACTTAAAATCAGTTTTGCAGAAAAGGATATAGTCATAAACACAGTGACACATCAACTCATTGAAAAGGAAAAACACAATGAAGTGTTAGAATGTTAAGTAGTAAGTCTAAGAAAAGAACTTGAAAAGACAAAGACTCTGAATCTTAAATTTGCTAAAGGATCAGAAATGTTAGATGAAATCCTCAAAGTTCAGTGTTCGCCCCTTATAAAGACTGGTCTTGGTTTTCATGAAGGTGAATCTAGCTCACAAGGTAAGGTAAGAAACTCCAATGAAAAATCTGAGATGCTCAAAAAGGAAATAAAAGGTCAAACCCAACAACAACCAAGGAAAGAAACTCTTCAAAGAAAATCTTTTACTCCTAACTGTGGAAGTGATCGTCGGTTATTTTCTTCAAGGAATGATGTTGAATGTTTTATATGTCATAATGTTGGACATGTTGCAACCAGATGTAGAAGTAGAATTGTTCAAAACCATCACAGAGAAAGATCATCACATTCCAATTACTTTAAGGGATATTGTTTTGCTTGCAATTACTTTGGTCACAAAGCTATTGATTGCAATAAAAGGTATATGAAACATGTAAGATGTTATGCATGTAACAAGTTTGGACATAAAGTAAAGGAATGCAGGAGAAAATTTCAGACACCAAACCAAAAGGATCACACATCATCACAATCTGAGATGTTGAAGAAGACAAAATTATTGTCAGAAAGATGTGGCATAGCTTAGTTTGCAGACATAACAGACCCAGGGGAAGCTGAAAGTGTAAAACTTCAGTATTCCAATTTTCATACGCAACTATTATGAAGAGAATTCATGTATATATGTGAGTTAGATGCTGCACAGTCGCGTATATGGTGTTCTGAAGAAAAGCAGTGGGACAGACTCAAGAAAAGGAGTCTGATATGGTTCAGTCACTTATCTACTCTGTTTGATGATGGTATGTGTTGGTTGGCACAGGTTCAGGGGGAGCATATGCTTCTAATAATGCATTGTTGGCATTATCTTAGAAGATCTTGATACAGATCCACATAGTTGTTTTGATTTAGGTGACTCCTTTGATGATGGAAATATACAGGTTGTTGATCCAGATGTTGCTGATGGTGCAGATCATATGGTGTATGATAGTTGCTGATGACTATCATGATCTTGTTTAGATCAGTTGTCCTTCTTATAAATGTCATGTATATTATTTGATGTAAAGGTCATGAAAAGACCTAATGTGTAACCCCACTATACATGGGAAGGATGATGCAATAATCTCTATTTTCAGTCATGTATAAACATTTGGTATATCCCCACTTGGTTGGGTGGATGAGTCAAAATTGGTGTATCCCCACTTGGTTGGGAGATTGATGTATGTATGAGTCATTGGTGATAGGAAGGTCATACTCAATTAGTTGAGTTGTAGAGTCATGTTATTCTTTTGAAAAATATTTTTGCAGACTCTGCATGTGCTCAGGGGGAGCATGGACAGTTTGGTGCATCTAAGCATGTACAAAGGGGGAGCCCAATCAAAGATTTCAGCATGTACTCAGGGGGAGTATGGACAACATAATGTATATCAAAGGGAGAGAATATCTTGGTCCGCCCTTTGCCCTTGATTTCAAAGGGGGAGAGTGAGTTGGTGTGGTTGTTGCCATCAAGTGCAAACGGGAAGATTGTTGGCATTATGATACAGGTGTTGTCCTTGATGGCAACTCACTTAGATGACAGTTCTTAGTATAGTAGCAAAGAATTACAGATCAGACTATAGAGAATGAAGAAAGAGAGGTATACACAGGTTCACCTTAAAAAAGGAGCGTATACACGCGGGTTAATAGACCACAAGGAGCGTATAACGTATACACACACCTTCACAGAATGAAAAGCATGTATATCTTGGAAAACTAAGTTTTGGTCCAAGGTATTTGGTCCATGGTATTTTGATCCATGGTATTGGTCCATGGTATTTGGTTCGAGGTATTGACCCCAGGTATTGGGTCCAAGGTATTGGTCCTAAGTGGCTTTGGTCCATGGTATTGAGAAAGGCCTAAACTATATAAGGAGTAGAAGATCATTAGGCCAAGGGGTGCAAGGTGTGCAAGGATTGAATATATGATGAAGTGTGATATCCAGTATGCAGGTTATGGGTTTGTGATGCTTTGCTTGATCTGAACTAAGGATGCACCTATGTGGATGATGATGGATGATGGATCGAGATCTTAAGGCTTGGAATGCATTATCATTATGTGGTTTGTTCATGAATTGACTAGATATGAATACTGATGCATGTTTTATTTTGCAAATGTTATGATCTGGGTATGAATGAATTTTGAAATAGCTGTGAAGTTTTTAAGTTAGTATTTGCAGATTTGTACGTGGGTTTGCTTTGGTAAAAGCGCATATACACGCTGGTTCGGCTCATCAGAGTAGCGTATACATTATAAAATATGATATCTGAATTCGTAGATGGTTCTAGTGGTTCTGCTTTGTGTTCTGGTGACAGGTCTTCAATGATTCAGTAGTGGGTGATTCAGAGTTTGATGATTGAGTATTTAATGATTGGTTAATGCAATAGTTGTATTGTAGCAGTGATTGGTTTTGAGCTTCAGTGTTGTTGATGGGTCCAGTATGAAAATTGGATGAAATGTGGCCTTCAGATTATGGTGTTGTGTTCCAGGAGTATCTAGTTTGAAAATTTATGAAACATGGTCCCTGGAGGAAGAGAGAAGGTCGTAGCCTTCTATAGGCCGGTGCCTACGTACTGGTAAACATATTGGCCAGTACAAGAGCCAGGGGGTTGGAGCTCCCTTCCATTAGTAGCTGGAGAATGAGAGAAGGTTGTAGCCTTCTGTAGGTGGGTGCCTACATACTGGTATGAGTCTGTGCCAGTACAAGATTGTAAATAGGTTTTTATTATATTAAAAGGAAGACAGCAGTAGGTGGTTTTTTTCCTACATTGGGTTTCCATATTATATATTGGTGTTCATGTGTGTTTCTTTTGTGTAATGGTCTGTTCTATTTTTACTGCAACTGGTTACTATTTATATGGTTAATGAAGTAATGATGCACTGATTAAAGATCAACATATGATGAATTAACTGAATCATAAGTTTGCTAGATATGGAGAAAAAGTTATTGATTTTCTAATACTGATTCACCCCCCCTCTCAGTATTATTTCCAACATGGTCTGAGGTATTGATCTAAGGTATTTAGTCCAAGGTATTGGTCCTAAGTGGTTTTTGTCTGAGGTATTGAGAAAGGCCTAAAAATATATAAGGAGGAGAAGATCATTAGGCCAGTGTGAGCAAGTGAATGGGTTTCTAATGAATACTTCTATCTGAAGTATATTTTATGTTGTAGGGGCTATGTTGGTGATTTGATCTGAAATATTTTGTGCACCTTGAATTCAATGTTGGATCAGGATCATGAGACCTGAAATGACTTATCATTGAATGATCTGATATTGGTTGGGCCAGATCTAATTGTGTACACCTGTTTTATTATTTAAAGGTCATGATCTGGGTTTGTCTAAAGTCTAGAATAATAATGAAGTTATGAGTTAATATTTACAGATCCGTACACTGGTTCTTCTTGGTAAAAGCGTGTGTACATGCAGGTTATACTCTTCTAGGTAGCGTATACAAAAGAAAAGCCTTGTCTTTAGGTCTAACTGATCTATCAGATTAGTTCTGTTGTTTTAATGCTATCTGTCAATGAAGGCTTCTTAGATCTGAAGGTAAAACTGAATGCATAAGGAGTTTGATATCTGTAAGGTGATCTCTGCTATTGCCTATGTGAAGTTCTATAAATTGACAATAGATGTTCAGTATATTGCTGGTTGATACAACCTTGATTCAAAAGTTTTATGTTTCAGTAGTTTTGATGGTATACGCAGGTTTGATTGAAGGAAGTAGTGTATACACGCAAGTTGGGTTCAATAAAGTAGCGTACACATTCCAATGCATGATTTTTGAGGTTGCAGCTAGTTCTGAATGATGGTGCAGGTTTATGGGTTCAGCACAATGTTCTGGTGATAGTGATCTGACTGATCAGATTAACTGATTATTGGTTGATGCAATTTGAAAGTTCTGATGGGTCGAGTATGAAAATTTAATGAATCGAGGCCTTCATGTGTATAGTTGTGTACTAGGAGCATCCAACATGAAAATTTATGAAACCTGGTCCCTAGAGGAAGAGAGAAGGTCGTAGCCTTCTATAGGCCGGCGCCTGCATACTAGTAAACACATTGGCTAGTACAAGAGCTAGGGGGTTGTAGCTCCCTTCTAGCAGAAGCTAGAAAGCGAGAGAAGGTTGTAGCCTTCTGTAGGTGGGTGCCTACGTACTAGTATGAGTATGCACTAGTACAAGATTTTAAACAGATTTTCTTATTATTAAAAGAAGACAGAGACAACAACAACAGGTGGTTTTCACCCACATTGGGTTTCCAGCTTAAATCTTGGTGTTCACATGTGTTGCTTATGTGTGATGGTTTATTCTGTTTTTACTTCACTATTTAATAAGTTACTAATGCACTGGTTATAGATCAACACATGATAAATTAACAATCACAAGTTCTCTAGGTATATGCTAATTTCTCTAATCACAATAGCACGTACACGCTAGTTCACTTTACATAAGTAGCATATATAAATCTGTTTGGGAAATGAAAAATTATTGATCTGATAAAAATGATTCACCCCCCTCTCAGTATTATTTCCAACAGTGATCCTGTTAGAGCCTTGAGCATTCCGGATGCAGTTTGAATGTCTAGGACCATTGCTTATTTTGCACAAGGATAACAACCCTTCAACAAAACTGGCCGAATGTGAGAGCTATGTTGAGTAGTAAGTGTGCTCTCCCTTTCACCTGCTACTACAATTTTATAGGAACAGGTATCCTTTGTTTGCAAAACAACTAGATAGTCAACGCCCTCAATAATCAAACCCAACAACATAGTATACTCCATATCTGCACTGCTGGTACATGAACAGCTAGGGCAGGAATCGCTGGCACCTGCCACAAGAGCTTACTGTTAATGGCAATTTTATATTAAATACCCTTTAATTTAGCAAAGCAAGAAGAGTTCATAGATCAAAAACTGCTAACTCTAAATGCCTCTAAATAATAACTTAATAATGTGTAAAAAGTATAATAATCATTATAGACACTTAGTCCAAGCATAAAATTACTCAGTAAAATCATGAAAATTTGGACAAAATGGAGGCTTAACACCCCCACGCTGACCTTCTTGCATGTCCTCATGCAAGCTGAATTAGAAGATTATAAAACCATGTAATAAGGCAAGGGGAATATTTAAATATCATATTATGCTTCCTGATAAGAATGTCAACAAAAATCTCAGCAAGGAAATATTAAGATACCTGGTATGTCATCATTTTTCATTAGGGGAATTTTGAGGTCCAAAATGGGCCTCCTAAGAAAAATGTACAACCAAAATAAATTTTATAAGAACCAACAGGATTCAAGGTGATGATGTCAACCATGGGGGATGATTCACCATTTATGGAGTAAAAAAGTAAAAAGATTAAAAAATAATAAAATAATAAAACTACTTTTTCAACTCGTATTTTCAACTTATCTCCTTAAGGTTTTAGTCAAATTTCGAGCGAGAGTACTCCTTGGATGCAAAATTTAAGTTCTCATCCAAGGAGTACCCATATTGCATACTTTCAATGGACCTTGCTACACTAAAAATGAGAAATACATGAAAAAACGTTATTGCAATCAAGTTTTTCAAGTATTTCTCATTTTTCATGTAACAGGGTCCATCAAAAGTATGCAACATGGGTACTCCTTGGATGACTAATCAAATGTTTCATCCAGAGAGTGTTTCTACTCAAAATTTTAGTAAACCCATAGGGAGATAAGTTGAAAATACGAGTTGAAAAAATATTTTTTTTCTTTTTTCCCTCTAAAATTTAATGATGTAATATAATATTATTTTATTAATTCCTCTATTATTTTATAATTTCCTTAGGAGGCCCATTTTAGACCTCAAAAATCCCCTAATGTAGGGATCCATTAAGTCTAAAACATCACTATTATAGTGCCAACTAAAACCATGTTACAATCCTTATGAAAGTATCGAATGCAGGAATGATAAAATTGCAATGTAACAAGATTAGGGACGTGAAAGCAATGCTTTGTATCATACATTATGGAAAAAGAATACTACACCTTTATGATAGGCATCACATACCTGTTTTCCTATTTCAAATGAACTCCCTGCTTGTCATAGATTTCAGAACTCTTATTTCTTCCTCTTAGGGTACTATAATTTACAGGACCTCAAGGTGATTGAGTATCTCACATTTTTCAGATTTCATATTGTTCATAGATTTCAATATTCAATTGATTTCCAGAAAAAAAGAAAGGAAAAGGAAAGAGGATATTTAAAAAGAAGAAGGAAAAGAACAAAAGAGAAAAGAAAAATGAAAAGAAAAGAAAACCCCAAATATTGTTCAATTCATACAGTCTAAGAATGATTGAACAAATTTCAATTTCTGTTGATAGGGTAGAAAATAAAGATCTACCAAATAATTTAAGCTTGGCAAATCAGTAGCTAGGTAGAAATGAAATTGGTTCAACTGTTCAATCTGAACCAATAGGAGAGATAAGTGATAGAGTAGGTTAGAAATTAAAAAAAAAAAAAAAGAGAAAGTGAAAAAGGGTCTGCAAGTCTAAATGCACCCTGCAAAAAGAAAAAATGTTAGATTAGAAACAAAGGGTAGGTAGATTGAAAGAATAATAAAGAGGAAAAGGACATGAAAAATTCCTTCTAAATGTTTTATTCCATATTTCATGTATTTTTTCCTAATGTGGAAAAAAGAAATTAATAAAGGATAGGGGTCTAATAATATACTCCTAACTTTATTCCATACTTTGCACCCCATTTCATTTCTTTTTCCAACCCCACCACCCATTCGCCTGTCACATCAGTGATTATCCACCCTACACCTTCCATCAAATCCTCACACTCAATGATCGATCCAATGACCCATAAGAGTTTTTGGCCCCCCCTCACCCTCTAAACATTAATGCTTCGGGGGGGGGTCCAAAATCAGTGGTTTGCCTCTGCCTACGTGTAGTGCTCACATAATTTCTCACCCCCCCATTGATTCCGCTTACCACTCAAGGGGCCCTCCGAAAATTGGTTTCCACTCTCAAACAAACCACCCATTTGTCATGATCGTTCACCACTCCCGCCGCTCCACGACACCACTCTGTCCCATCCACCTATCACCTCCATTCCTGCGCTATACCCATTGCACATTCAATTCATTAAACCGTTAGCCAACGTACCCACATGACTTCATGCCACTTCAACGGGAACTCTACAAATTTACAAATACATCATCTCTCACCCATTTACAGAGTTTTGATATGTCCTCTTTTCTTACAGGTGAAGTGAAAATTTGTTGAGACATACACAGAGAAGTAGTTAACACAGTGAATTATCAACACAGTAGCAGAAAGCTACAATTGTCTACGTTTAGCAGGTGTCCCCCTTCTTGAATCCCATTTTCTACTCATTCCCTTTCTGTTTTCCCTCTCTGAGTTCCCTCTTCTTCTCATTCCTTTTCCCAATTGCAGTTCACCTACAAATCCTAAAGACAGTCTGGGTTTAAAATCTCCAGAAGATAGCCATGCCACCGAAGAAGAAAGAACAGGAGTTGTTCAATCCAATGGTGCACCCACCAGTGGACTTGGACCATATTCCACTTGCAGATAGAGACTTCAAGATACATGAAACAATGTCAGAATTTGATCTCTTCGACATCTACTGTTGGTGGGAGGAAAAATTTGTCGATGAAATGGATGATATAGGAATCTGGGATACAAATTTTCCTTCTACATATTTCCCAAAACCCATAGCTACCCAAAATTGATCAGAAAATTCCAGTCCTGCTATAGCCCACAACAAAGAGCAGTAGTAGCCCCTGCAGGAGAAATATTGTTCACCATTGATGGTAAATTGATAACGCAGATGATGAAAGCTCCTATCATTGAGCCCTAGAACTATTCATGACCGAAGAGACCCCACTACCTAGAAAAAAACCTCCATATCCATCCACTGTTTTCCCTGATAGAACCAAGCATATAGTCACTGTGCTTTCATATCTGCTAGGGTATTATTCATATTAGTGGCTTGATGAGGCCATAATAGGTTTCATGTCCATATCGTCATCAGAATCAAAACCCTCTATCTTGTTTAACTTTAGTCAATTCTTGGCAGATGCCATCCATGAACAATTCATAAATTTTACTATAGAGGAAGTATTTCAGTATTCTTCAGTACTAGTTTATATGTTTATTTATTTTTAGGCAGACAGGTTTCAGTTTGTGATGAGCAAGCTAAATGAAGAAGGTGAACCTCAGTCTATCATCTTCTAGACAACCTTGGTGATGAAGGATCAAAGGGACTTCACATACAAAACATTCATAGAGATGTTTGTCCATCCAGCTATGAGCCTCCTTAGTGGTACAACAGAACCCAGAATCAATGAAGAAATCAAAATAATTATGCAGCTAACCGACCAAGCTAGAACAAGAGATTGGTATTTGTACCAAAATTACACAGAATTAAGGATATATGGATGTGAATTTGCCCCTTACAAGTTGCCAAAGTTCCTCCCCATGAGGATATTTTCACTAGATTATATTAGGAAGATGATCAATGTAGATAAAGTACATATTGTAGCAGCAACGAAGAAATCTCAATTCAGGATCAAATCCCAGATTGGTCCTTTTATTTGAAACAACAGGGCAATAGGTGAGGAGGCTGATAAGAAGTTGAAAGAAATGAAGTTCACCTACAGCTTCACATGGTCCTATGACCCATGGGGTATCATCTCCAAGAAAACAATGGAAAACAAATCAACACCTTATATTCACACTCACAGGCCTGAAATAGAAAAAATCATGAACTAGACAGAGTGGATGCCTGAAACCTTGCAAGAGGCTGAGGAGCAAATACTTTCCTCTTCAAGTTCATAGACTCCTAGGTAGCAAGAAAAGCATAGTACAGAGGACAGACTAGACAAGGGCAAGGAACATGAAAGGAAACAACTAGGAAAATACAAAGAGAAGATTAGTCACTAGGGACTGATACTTCTATAAAGGAGTTCAAGCTGAAATTTAGGAAAAGGGAAAGGATGCATATGGACATGGACCTAGGTAAAGAATCACCACAAAAAACAGTTATCAACCTCAGTGACATTCTTGGTTCATCTCCAGCAAGAGGTCAATCTTTTCCTACGACTCCTATCTTAGAAAGGAAACAAACTCTTCAAATTCCCACATCTACCAATGTAACAGGAGAAAAGGAGGAAATTATTTTTTATACTTTCAGAGAGATAAAGATAAGAAATGAAATTTTGAAAAAGAGTACTTATGCTCAGTTCTAGAAGCAAAGTTCTACTTCCCAAGGTATACTTCTATTAGCTTTTGATTCAGAGAAAGGAAAAATGCATATGGCATTCCTTGAGGCACAAACAACAGAACCTAAAACTCCAGCTGATTATAAACATACTTCCTTTGAGTTTGATGCTAGAAATTTTCATCCTATTGATCAGCTGGAAATGCATAAGAAAACAGGTGAGATGATCTCCTCCAATCTAACAAGTACCTCTATGAGTTTGTTTAAAATGCAAGTGGCTTTATTGAATGCCCAATCTCAGCTGAAAATGGAAAAGATTTCATCTCAATCAAAAGATAATAGAATTAAGTCCTTAGAAGATTTAGTGGTGAAAAATGGGTATGATCCATCAGATGTGAAAGCAGTAGAAGAGATTATTAAAAATTAGGAGGCTGATATAGCAACCTTGAGAAAACAACTCAAAATGCCTACAACACAGGATCCCTTGACTAAAGAAATAGAGGAAATGGAGAGTCAGAAGGTAGAAATGATGAAATTGATAATGGAGCAGTCACTCCAAATAAAACAAATGGAAACAGAGATGGAGAAGATGGTACAGGAAAAGGAGAAAGCAACACAGTTGACCACCACCACTATGGAGGTTGTCCCTCTTACAACTATTCCCACAGCTACTCCAGCAACTACCAATACAGGGACAAGAAGCAGTGCAGAACAACTAACCAAATCTATGGAGAGCATGAACCTTTAGACAAAAGAAATCAAGAGATTGGAAACTCAAGTCAACGTTTTGCAGGACTAGATTAAAAGAGCTGAGAGTGCACATTCAGTAGAAATGTAGAGGGCACGAACATTAATTGAAAAATTGTAGAAATTTGAAAAGGAGTCATCAATTGGTAACACTCTAGGAAGGGTAAAGGAAATCATCTGGAACAATATCATTAATGGTATGAATGAGATTTGGCCCAGCATCCAAATCATATTTGAGCAGAAGGAGCTAGTTGAAAAAGCTAAGGAGGCTATTTCAACCACTAACCTAGAGCTAGGAGACATGCCAACAATAACCAACAAAATCATCAAATTTCTAAATTCAAAGAACAGGTATGAGCTAGAAGAGCTGGGAGTAGCAGACAGAATAGAAACTATCCTACAGGTGAAGAAGGTATTGACAAAAAAGAACTTGACTGTACAGCTTGAGGAGAAATGCTAGAATTTGGAACTAACAGTAAATAGATTTTTCAATAGAATTGAACCTTTGACACAAAAATGTCTCCCTTCTTTGTTTGTCATTAATGATAAACTCATGACCAAAGAAGATTATGTCAAAAGGCTAAAAGACATCGCAAAGGATGTTGTCAATCTCTCCAATATCAAAGGCAACATGACAAGAAAAGCAATGCTGGATGCTATTAGCAATCCAATTTTCATTGAACATGAATTGAAACACGTTTTCATAGTGAAGCCCACTTTTGCGCGGTACACATAAACAAATGAGATATACCATAGGTTGATTAAGGTTAAAATCCTAGATGAAGAAGAGTGGAGCGATTTGTGCGACTACCAGGAGGAACAAGACAAGCAAGATTGAAGAGTCAGCACAGAAGCTGAGTCAACACCCAGTTGAGTTAGAAAAGCCAACACAATTTGTTAAAGAACAACCAAATTAGCCACTACAACAGAATTGATTACCCAGCAATGACATTCAAAAAAAGGGGCCAGATGTCAAAGTTATCTCATCGTGGCCACTTCATGGTCACACTAGTCAAATTTTAGTTTCTTTGTAATTAATAACAAATTTCCAAGTGTATACAATAGTTGTTGTAGATTTTAGTTAAATACTTCATGCATTGGAAGTATTAGGGGTTGGACCCGAGCAATTGAAAAACTTTTCTTTTGGAGCACTGTAATTTTGGAGTTGGAGCATTGATAATAAATACCGTTTGCAAGATACTTGAGCTATTTTTATCTGGTGATGTTTTTCTTTCTGTGCTAAATGTTTCGTTGTTTCCTTCATTGTGCATCATTCAGATCTTGTTGTAAAACATAAATTTTAGAGTAAGATATGTTGTTGGAGCACCTTATTTTTGTCTATGTTTACTATATAAGTGTTTTCCTATGAGGTCTGGTTAATAAATAACTAATTTCTTTTTAACCACTACTGATTTCACTATTCTGTCATTTCATTCTTTGTTGTGCTTCAATATCCAGTAGATATAGTTATCTAGCCTTGTGAATGCTCTGAAAAAATTGATGCTACAAGCCAGCTTTTGACTCCATAGCCCAATGGAAAAGGTTTAAACAAGATCTATCGCAACCAACCAAACAATCAATCAATTAATTAATATTTTATGTATATAACTAGCCTAAAATATTAAAACCTTGGAAAGAACAATCAAATCTCAAAATATACAGAGAGAGCTCTCTCTAAGCCTAGGGTGGCTAGATCCTAGACTCCAAAGTGGTTTGATGTATCCTTTATGATCCTTTTTCTTGCCAATATTAAAAATCATAGAGCGACAACACTTCCCAGAGTTTTATTAACATTCATAATAAAAAAAATTAAATGTTTGTTGAAAAGGTGCAATTTCAAAAAGAATACCACAAGATTTCTACACCTACTATAACAATCTTGTACCTTGGTCATGTAATGCTTATTTAGAGGCAGCCAGAATCAAAACACATTGTTGTTTATCAACACCTAGTGAGTAATCATTGCTAAGAAATTCATCACTCCAAATACCATAAAGAATTGGAGTTATGATACCAGTAAAAGGGAAATAAAAATAGAACAAGATGACACCTTCTTGGACCAATCAGCAACCTCTTCATTGAACACTCTAAATTTTGTTTTCATCTAGATACAAAACTAAGTTTCTTATTAATCCAATACAAAGAATTACCTTCACTAAGGGTACCACACCATTAAAGATTCCTAATTTTTAAAAGATGTAACTCAAAGCATCATGCTCAAATCATCTTAAAACCATTGTCCAAGAAATAAAATGATGAGTTTTAGGGAAAGAGAAAGATAACCAAGTAAATCTTAGTATGCAATTAACTTTAATACCACAAACATGGTCCTATTGCCTACAGGCATCTATAGCCTCGGCAGGGATGTCTTTTAACCCAACGAAATTCTTGTATCCCAGTTACTAGATATAGATTCAGAGTTATCTTATTTAATTTGAAAAATTAGATGAAGGCCACTATCCTGGCTTGGTAACCAACTGATGGAAGTGGCACTCACAAGAAGTAACATAGATGAACAGGATGGCTCTTGATGAGACCTCCTGTCTTCCGGCTTTTCAGCAGAAAGCCATTACTCTGGGTTGGTGACCAGCATAATAATGTCATGCATGTTAGGTCTCATGATCATGGTAGGTCAGCCCATCACGAGATCTCATATCCTCCCCTAAATCTTTTGAAAATTATGATTGAAAACTTTTAAGGTTACTTAATAAGTGGGGAGGCAGATCTACTCCTTAAGGGTACGAGATGGCATGAAATTTTTTTAATGACTAATCATTACTGGCTAGTTCCTCTACCCTAAAGACTTATTAAAAATATCCTAGATAATAAATAACAAATTCTTTAAATTAATAATGCTAGTGTTCTCATGAATAACTTATTATGATATTTACAAGAGTGGTCCACCATAGGGGGGCTCTCCAATAGTACCTTCTAAGGGAAATTGAAAATATATATATATTAGATGGCAACTTCATTAGAGTGGTTAATCATGGTTAGTTTTGCAAAATCATAAGGTATTAGAGTGAATCATACTCAACAATATTTGTCACAGATGCGTGTGTTAACGACCAATGCGGATCAAAAACAATTTCAGTGTCTATGCTTTGAAAGTCAAAACCCCAATTGCATTGTTGTAACGACTTTATTCATGGCATTTCTTTATTCTTCTACCCTACTCTACCCTAAGAAGTGGAAGACTGCCTTTTAAGTATAGGAGGACTTCTACTGCAACCAAGTGTGCAACAAGAGGATAATCATATTCATGTTCAAATTTAGAAAGTATATGTGAGAAAATACTAGAACATGAGGTACCAGCTACATTAACTGATGTGATGCTACAAATTGTTGAATGATAAGGGAGGGATGAATACTAGCAGTCATCTGAAACCAATATTCTATGGGATTCATATACTCTTGGTCATTTGATTCGTCGGCAACATCTCGTGCATCATGAAAATCCTTCAATTTTCTTTGTTCATCCTCTAAAGTGCAAGCTAGATCAGGTTGGTGTTATTCAATCTCTGCTTCTGATGGCTTCTCCTCATCAAGCATGATCCATAGCTTCTCGGTCTCCCTAGGAAGATCTTTTGGTTCTTCATTATTCTCTTCTTCCATAGGAATAGATCGATTTCTAATTGATGCCAAGCTGTGTTCTTTCTGTGAAGTAGAGTCCCTAGCTTTTGCTAGAATTTGAGATAGTTCTTTGAATAACATCATACTTCCTGGATTTTTCCTGCTAGCTGGAAAGTCTTGTTAGCACCTGGATTGAGAGTGGGGGGTTATTTTAGCACCTAAAAAACTCAAAACATCAATTGCAGTAAAAAGAACGAACCAAGATTGTAAACTAAGGAAATCACACTTGCAGAAATTAAATAACCTTTATTGCAAAAAAAAAAAGTAACACACTTTGTAGTAAAATAAATTCCTCATGAAAAACTCAATTGCAGTAAATCAAACATCACACTTTTCAGAAAGAAAAATTACTCATAAAAACTAAATTGCAGTAAAGGAACAGATTAGGCATCACACTTTGCAGTAAGGGAAATCACTCATTTGCAGAAAGGAAAACCTAGCTTGTGAGCTCTCTAGGAATGTTGTCCAATATGCTTCAACAAGCAAGGGGAATCTCGTTAATATAGAAATTCAATTGTGAAGGAAAGGGAAAAGCATGACAAATCATGAGGCCTTATCCTACAACACCTCCCCAGCAACGATGCCAAAATTTCGGGCGGTATAAATGCAAGATTTACAACAACATTTAATTTTTCAATTCAAGTAAGTAAACCTAGAGGCGTAGCACAACATATGCCAGAATATGACCTCAGGGATATGCCAAATAAAAACCAATCTTTTGCAAGAAATTCAAGAGGGCATCATTCAGGAAAAATGAACAAGACTCTTTAAAGCAAAGTAAACAAACTCCGGGAATATACTTCTGGCTCCTCGTCTAGATTGAGTTGACTCCTGTAGTAAGTCTTCCTCAGTTATCCATGGGACAAGGGAATGTAGGCCCCATTCAAAATAAAGCGATTCAAGAAATAAAGGATGCAAAACCTCTTAAAAATTACTGATATGTTTCAAGGATAAAAAATCATGAAATTAAACTAGAAATCACATGGAAACTTCATTCCAACTAATCTAAGGAAATGATCGAATGCTTTAAAATGAAAAAAGATAATAATGCACTGCTTCTCTTAAAGACGATTCAGTACTTTATCTGTAAGGAAAAGATGCCATAAGAACCATCGAAATAAATATATAATTCATGTTGTTTACCCTGATCTTATTAAATACTTAAAATGTTCTCTATAGTATGTACACCATTTAATTATAATGAAGAATTATGTGAACGCTTTACCTACAAGTTTTGCAATCTTTCCTTATGATGATCTTGGAATTTGATTATTAAGAGTGGAGGGATAAATGCTTTTCTTTCAAAGTGCAGGGATCAATTTTACATTTAAAATAATGATCTTGAGGTAGTTAATTTAAATTAGCCAGAACTCTTTACCCAGCAGTTGCTTCCTTCACCATTGCATTCTGAAAATAAACTTTATTATGCAGTAATGAGACCAGGGAAAATCTTTGTAATAATAAATAAGAGATGTAGTTTAAAACATTCACTATTTACTTATGTTTAGCCTTGGTAGAAACATATCCAAGAAACAAAAATTAATGTTAAACTTAAATAATCAGAACAACAATAAATAATTTATGGATTGAAGTTGAAAGTTAAATGACTGAAAGAAAAGCTATGAAATGAAATTGCAAAATTATTTAAGATCACATTCACACCATGCAAACTAAAATGTAGTAAAATAAAGTTAAGAGGTTTGGGGAAATGGACTAGCTGGTGGGCCCAATCACCCAGCTCATTTCCCTTGCAACAATTTAAATCATAGTCTTAAAACCTTATGAGGAAACAAGAACTCAGAATTGATTGCCAAATAAACGCATTGCGGAGTAGAAATCAGAATTCAAAATTAAATGCCAAACAAATTCATTGCAAAAGTCCTGTTATAGATTCATTAAATAATGTAGCACTAGCTCCAGTGGTCCCCTCCAGGGATCATCCCACTGGGAGCACAAATCCTCCCTTCCTTCACATTAATATTGATTTCTTGTTCTGCAATCTATAAAGTACAACGCCTGATCTGAATTTGAGGTCTTCGATGGGTTTTTTATTGTGAATCTTCTGAGTGCGCAATCCTCTCTTTTATAGCAACAACACTTCCCATTCTTAATCGGATCCATGCTTATGATCTTAGCATGATTTGTTAAAACAAATTTCAATCCTGAAGCAAAAAAATCTCACTTGGCTAAGTTCGGGAGATAATACAACCATAAGCATTATAATTGTTGACAACTATGCCCATTATGATGTATGATGTTGAGATACCATTCACGTAATAGTCCTCATAATCTACTGGCGTTATTCTTCACTCTAATCCCAGGAACATCGCTAATCAATGCAATGAATGGTTGTCATAATCCTCGAGTGGTATGATTCCTTATGCAGCATT
Source organism: Pinus tabuliformis (assembly GCA_031772625.1). Taxonomy (NCBI): domain Eukaryota; kingdom Viridiplantae; phylum Streptophyta; class Pinopsida; order Pinales; family Pinaceae; genus Pinus; species Pinus tabuliformis. The sequence goes on from CM062804.1 coordinate 1,576,932,704, forward strand.
TATATAGGACCGTGAAAATGATAGCAATGCTTCTATGGTGGGACAGATTCTTCAGGCGAGAAGAAAATGATGGCAATGTGATACTCATTGCCTTTGTGATCTTTTGAATACTCTTTTCACTTTTAATTCTATTTCCCACAATTGGGTAGAAATTGTTCATGATCCAAAAGCAGGCAAATCCCATGTTTTGTAAACTACGGACATGGTGATCCTGTTAGAGCCTTGAGCATTCCAACATAGTTAGACTGTCCAGGCACATTACTTCTTTTACACAAGGATACCAATCCTTCAACGGAACTGGCCGAATGTGATAGTTATGTTGAGTAGTGAGTGTCTTCTCCTTTTCCCCTGCTACTACAATTTTATAGGAATAGGTATCCTTTCTTCGCTAAACAACCGGGCAGTCAACGCCCTCAATAATCAAAGAAAACAACATAGTATACTGCATATTTGCACTGCTAGTACAAGAACAACTAGTGCAGGAATCGCTGGTGCAGGAACAACTGGTGCATAAATAGCTAGTGCAGGAATCGCTGGCACCTGCCACAAGAGCTTATTATTAATGACGTTTTTATATTAAATACCCTTAAATTTAGCAAAGGAAGAAGAGTTCATAGATCAGAAACTGCTAACTCTAAATTCCTCTAAATAATAACTTAATAATGTGTAAAAAGAATAATAATGAATATAAACACTTAGTACAGGCATAAAATTACTCAGTAAAATCATGAAAATTTGGAAAAAAAGGAGGTTCAACAATGATAAGCCAAATAAAAATCACCCAAGATAGAGAAATGATCAGATGAGTTAGCTGAGATGTCAGATTCCCAGTTTGTAATGAACAAAGAAAAATTCATTCGAACAATCTTGAGAATGCTCTGAACAATGGAGCCAAGTTCGCTGTGAGCTAGATATGATGGACCACCTTCCTATAACTAGTGACCAATTGCACAAGCATCATTGGGGGGGGGGTCTGAAATGGGCAGTATTGAAGCCCAAACCCACCGCAACATGGCGCCATTCTATGTTTTCGCACCCCCTTTGCCAAAACTGTTAACCGCCTTCCCCCCCCTCCGAAAATTGTTTTCTCCACCATACAAAACCACTGCCTTATCCGTTACACTACTGCCAATCTCATCTCACCACCTCATCTATCTGTTTCTCCCACCAATTACATCCGCTCCTTGCAAATCAACCTGTTAAGTAATTTAATTACTTAACTGTTAATATAACTGACCCACGCCATCATCAACGGGAAAGCCCGAAATCTATAAACTCTCTTTTTTCGCCTATTCACAGGTTACCAAAACCACACTATTTCTTGGTCACATTATTTCCAAGGATGGGATTAGGATTGATCCCCGTAGAATTGAAGCAATATTAAAATTCAGCTAGCTTCTGGACTACACTAGTAATGAAGGAGCAAAAGGAATACTCATACAAACAATTCATAGAAATGTTTGTACATCCAGCACTCAGTCTCCTAAGCAGCAAGTCAGAGCTGAGAATCAGTGAAGAAATTAGGAAACTTTTGTAGTTATCACAGCAAATCTAGACAGGATATTGGTATCTTTACCAAAATTACATAGAGCTAAGGATATATGGGTGTGAACTTGCTCCTTACAAACTGCTAAAATTCCTCCCAATGAAGATTTTTGTCCTAGAATGCACCAAGCAAATGCTCAATGTTGATGAGATTCATTTTGTATCTGCCAAGAATAAATCTCAATTCAATATCAAAACCCAAATAGGGCCTTTCATTTGTAACAATAAGGCACCAGGAGAAGAATCAGAAAAATTACTGAAAGAAATGCAATTCAGCCTCAATTTTACATGGTCATATGATCCATCAGGGGTTATCTCCAAGTTAAGGGTAGAGAATAAATCTACAGCTTATTTTCATACATCCAAACTAGAGATTGAGAGATATAAGAACCAACTAGAATGGACTGAAAACACTCTACAAGAGGCAGAGGAGCAATTGGTGTCAACTTCAACATTACAGACTCCTGTCACACAGGAGAAAGCAACAAAAAGGATCAGAGAAGAAGAGTCACCTCCAGTGACTGATACTCATAGCGAAGACTTCAAAATCATATATAGGAAGAGGACTAAGCTCAATCCCAAAGTTAACCTAAGCAAGGATTCAGCTCAAGAAGATATTATCACCACCAGAGACACACCTTCTTCCTCACAAGAAGGTGATCAGACTACACTTTCTCCTACCACCTCGACAACTTCACAGGATCAGCAACAAGTTATGCAAACCAGTACATCTACCACAGAGGAGAAAGAAAAGAGCATATTTGATATATTCAAGGAGATTAAAGTGAGAAATGAAGCTTTGAAGATCAATACATATAATCAATTCTGGAAGCAGACTTCCAGTTCTCAAAGTAGATTGTTATCAACCTTTGACTCAGAGAAAGGAAAAATGCAGATGGCCTTCCTCCAAGCACAGATCCCATAGCCCAAGGCAGCATCAGATTACAAAAATACTTCATTTGAATTTGATATAAAGGACATACATCCCATTGATCAAATGGATATGCATAAACAAACTGGTCAAATGATTTCATCTACACTCACTAACACTGCTATGAGTTTGTCCAAATTGTAGGTTACTTTAGCTGATGTTCAGTCACAATTAAAGATGGAGAAATTATATTCACTTACTAAGGACACAAGAATAAAAAATTTGGAGGACTTGGTAATCAAGATAGGATATGATCCTTCAAACATCAATGCAACAAAAGGGATCATAAGAAATAATAATACTGTCATAGCAGCGTTGAGAAAATAGTTGAAATTACCAGCCACAAAAGATCCTCTGGACAAACACATTGAAGAAACATAGTCACAGAAGGCAGACATGATGAAGCTCATCATGGAGCAGAATGTATAGTTGAAACAAATGGAAACAGATATGGAGAAAATAATCAAACAAAATGAGTAAGTTTCCAGAAGGTCTATTCCCCTTTGGAAGTTGTACCTCTTACAACAATTCCTACATCTACCTCTTCTACAACAAACACAGGGAATACTACAAACTATTTGGCAAGTGCAGTGGAGAATATGTCTCTCCAAATAGAAGAAATTAAAAGATTACAGGCTCAAGTTAATGTTCTGCAAGACCAGAAGACAAGGATTGAAACTTTCCATGCAACAGAGTTACAAAGAGCTCGAAACCAGATGGAAGCATGCTAGAAATCTCCAAAAGGATCCTCCATTGGCCACACACTGGCTCAAGTTAAGTAAATTATATGGAACAATATTATTGAAGCCATGGATGGAATCTGACCATGTATTCAAATTATATTTGAACATAAAGAGTTGATTGAGAAATTCAATCAGGCAATTTCCATTATTAACAAAGGGTTGGGAGATATGGTTGCCGCAACCAACAACATCATCAAGTTTCTAAATTCCAAAAATAGATATGAGTTGGATGATTTGGGAGTGGATGACAGGACATAAATAATCTTGGAAGTGAAGAAAGTTCTTAAAAAAAAAAAATTGATTGTGCAGCTTACAGAAAAATGTCACAATTTGGAAATAGCAGTCAACCAGTTTTTCAGCGAAATAGAGGCATTGACAAAGAGGGGCTTGCCTTCTTTATTTGTAATTAATGACAAACTAATGACTAGGGAAGATTATATGAAGAAGCTTAAAGACATTACAAAGGATACTGCTAAATCTTCCCACACTAAAGGTGCTATGACAGGGACAGATTTTTTCAAAGTCATCAATAACATTATTTTCATTCAGCATGAGATAAAGCATATTTTCATGGTAAAGCCCACATTTTCTTGATATACCGAGGTAGATGAGATCTACCGCAAGGAAACAAAAATCACCATCCCAGATGAAGAGCAGTGGGATAAATTGTGTGAATTTCAAGAGTAAAGAAAGAGATCAGCTCCACAAGCGCAACACCCAAATCGTGGAAACTTAGCAACTATTCTCTACAAAAATAGTGCCAGATATCTAGATCACTTCACCAAATTCACATCTTTTGGTCACATTAGTCATTCTATTATTTTTAAGTTAATAATATATTTCCATGTCGATGCAGCATTCATTGGGGGTCGGTTCCTGATCATTATAATTCTTTTATTGAGCATTGTACTTTTTCCACACTGCTGGACCGTCATTAATACAAAAACTTTCACAGGATTCTTGTGCTGCAATTTACTAGTGATTTTTTTATTATTGTAATTGTTGTTTTCACTGTTATTATATGCATTATAATCATCTAAAAATCTAATTGTAAAACAAGAAATGTGAAAAATAAGATTTGTTAATTGAACACCTTATTTGGACTATTTTTACAATCTGTATGTTTTTCTTCTAAAGTCTGATTGAAAAATTCTTAAATGATTTTCGATCATTACTTAAATCACCTCTTCTCCATTTCATAATTCACTTTAAAGATCCAGTAAACGTAACTAGCTTGCCCTATGATTACTCTTTTAAACATTTGATGCAATATCTAGCTTTATTTGACTCCATAGCCCAATGGAAAGAAAGTAATTTTATCAGATCAACCAACCAAACCAATCAACCAAATTCAAACAAACCATCAAGCATAATTATAACTAGCCTAATATCAACCTAAAAACCAAGTTAAATCATAAAGAGAGATCCCTCTCTGAAGCAGGTTTAGATTCCATCTTCAAAAGTGGTTTGATGTTGTCCAATGTATTTACTCCCTCAACCTAAAAAATATAGAACGATAATAGTGTGATTGCGAGAAAATATAGTCTTTGAGATGATCAACTTCACAGTTCCATGACTTCGTGAGAGCCAAACATTCTAAACCTGAGTTTGATGTTATAGATGTGCATGAATACATATGTAATGTAATAGATTCGTGAATTCAGTCATAAGTGAAATTTTGAAAATTGAGCGACTACATCCGAAATACCAAACATTTTTTACACGTGAATTCACATCCAAAATACCATATCTGATTTGGTTCGGGGGGCTTACCAGAGTCATGAAGTCCTGACATAACCATCAACAGATGTTGAAGTGCCTCGACTCCCTGGCACATCCCGAAACTTTCTAGAATTGTAGATTCACATTTTGAAACTTGAACTAGATCACGTATGGCTTGAGGGTGGTTGTTGTTGGTAATTTTAGAACTTCTCTCTTGATGACATCCATCTCTATCACAGGTTTCAACAACAATCAGATTGCTTAATTGAGGAGGTTCTTCTGGTGGTACGCCCAAAGATAAATGGATTAGTGAGCTCACATGAGCAAGCTGATTTGACAAGTTTTCTTCATGTAACATAATAGATGATGAGGGGTGGGAAGAGTCTTGTGCGATTAACTGTCTTCAATTTTATCATGGACAACTTCACTGTCTTATGTTAATCGAGGAGATAGCTCCTCGGATGAAGAAGCAAGATAACATGGAGAATCTCCGTCACATGTAGATGCATTGCAAATGGTAGGACACATGGGAAAGTGAGGTGGAGAGGAAGTTTCGATATGGATGTCTTCTTTGACCAGAGCACATTCTAGATCTAAGTCAGAGTCTTCATGAGAAAACAGAAGATCAAATGATGTTCCTGGGAATTTGTCATGGAATATGGAAGCATGGGAGTGATGACTGCCCAAGACTGGGGTTTGATCGAAAGAATTGATTATACAAGATGTTCCACCGAGATTAGTAGAATGAGAATCGTTCAAGAATGGAAGCTTATTGTTTTGATGTGGATAATTTTGAAACAGATAGCGAATATTGATAGTGTCCTCACATTTTTTTCTCCTCTTCTTGTGTAATGTGACTTCCTTGCACTTGATTGTAATTTGAGCCAAAAATTTGAGAATCAAGGGAATGCGAACAACTGGCTGGTGAAGTGGATTGATCAAGTGAGTCGTGGTACAAGGAGCCGTGGCTTGTAGATGATAAAGGGTGGCAGAGATGCAGATCAGATTCAAGACTTGAGTTATGAATGGTGACGTCCTCTTGTGGAATGGGGGGGTGAGTCTTCACTGTAGGCTTCCTAAGCCATTCTGGAATGTCCTTCGTTGAAGTAAGAGATGGATGAGAAGACAAGCTAGGGACTTGATGTGCATATTTCTAGCCTCATGATAACCGTAAGGGGTCACCCACATCAGGACCAGAAAAGGAGGAGGACGAGGAAAACACAAGGTAGTGGGCTCCTCCTCTGTAGTCTGAGGTGCCTCATGATCCACAAGAGTTGGGGAAGAAGGGAAATCATGAGGTTCACGGTATTGAGAAACATGTACCAAGCGTTTAAACTCTTGTCTCAAGAAATCTGAGTTCAAAATTTGGTGCGGAATTTCACAACAGAGGTGAAGGAACTGATTAGCAAAGTCCTCAACTAATTCATCAGGCTCCATTATTAAATGACATATTTTTCACAGATCGCCTAGGTGCTATACTTATTGAAAGTTGTAAACATCATCTCGGAAAGCTAGCCAAATGAACCAATAGAAGTGATGGGTAGTGTATGACACTGGTGTTTAACACGACCTTTGAATGTGAGGGTGATTAGTACAGACTAAACATCTTGGGACTATATTTGGTGACGATGACAAAGAGTCATAACTTGAAGCACATGCACATGAAAAGACGGTTCACCCTCACCATTGAACTTGAGCTTGGACAGGTCATGAATAACTTCCACAAGGATTCCACAGTTAGGATTTCTAGAAAAACATCTTGGTATTATGATTTCAGGAAGAGCCATTTTAAAATGAGAGATTCAAACCAGTCTCTATGCATGCAACCTATCATCTGGCCCTCCTTCTAGTGCCAGAAATGTTGACGGTGCTAGACCCACCAACATTCAGGGGATCTCCCCGATATGAAGTCCCAGCTAAACCTCACATCGTTTGCTGTAGGAGTCCCATCATGTCTAAAGGCCCAGTTTCCATATAGTTAGAGATATGCCTTGGCTCTAGCTGTCAACATATGAGAGCGTTGTGTAGATATCTTCAAACAGTAAGGTAAATGTGCCTAGTGAGTGCGTAATGTAACTTGTGTCTCGGTTCTCTTACTGCAGAGGGGGAGAGTAAAGTGAGCCTCTAAGTGAGAGCTAATAATACCACCCAGGAATAGATACATGCGAATTGGAAAGGTCTGTCCAACATCCAGTAAAATAGTCCATAGTAGATGCGGAAATCGTTAAAACCGAAGTGCAAGGGACAACACGTACACCACCCAGTGGAGTAGTCCACATGGATTTGATAGTCATTAAATCAAAGTGAAGGTGACAATGCATACACCACCCAGTGGATTAGTTCGCATGGATGTGACTATCATTATAACTAGAAAACAAAGATGGTTTGTCGAGTATCCCATGGAGTAGTCCTCAAGGATGTGATAGTGGTGATAACCAATACACAAAGGTGGTATGTCTAGTATCCCACGGAGTAGTCCACAAGGATGAGACAATGGTGATAACTAGTATAACACATTCCCAATAATGTAAGTACTAAAATAACCAAAGTAGTTCAACTATCTTAGTACAGGTGAAACAAACATGCATTACGAATGCCAAAAGAATAGTCTTACAAACATCTAGAAAACATGCATGAAAATGTGATGGCCTTAACAGGATTCTGAATTAATAAAAAGTCCCAAGACACATATGTACACCATACATCACTTGTCCCAGTAGTGGGATGTTGGAGCCACTCCTTGCTACTCAAAGAACTGACTGTCTACTCTCAAGGCTATTGGGGAGGAGCCAAGGTGAAAAGTCCTTGCTCATACAATGGGAGGGGTATATATAGCCAATGGTGACGGTTTTCTGTTGTGACTCTTGGATTTCCCTCATGACCGTTAAACTTCCTATGAATTTTTAACTGACATGACTCTTCATATTCATGTGTGTGTCCATTTGATGTCCACTTTACATTACATTCAGTTACAATAGATATGGCCCATAGTAGTGACGTGACCTTGAAAACTCATGACAAAACTTGACATGGAACTATACTGCTAAGTGATGGATGTACTCTCAGGTGTGCTTTGCCTTTAAATCCGAATGGATTGGTGTTGTGGGGTATTCAATGGTATTGGTCTTGAAAGATGGTTGTATGCATGTGTTCCTTTCACTTACTCCTGGATGAGCCTCTTTCATCCATCCAACTTTAAGTGAGCCTTCTAGCATGTGTGCTCCTTCTTCATCCTATTCATCATCTCGCCATGATCTATTAGTGTACCTATTCCTGTAATTCACTAATTACAAGACAAAATCAAATGCAAAACCTCCTGGTCTAAGATGCGTACATTATTTTCCATGATCTGGGCCCGAGACAGATGACAAGCTAGGAGGTGGGCCCAAAAATTGCGCAATGTGAAGTTCCAAGTGACAGGGAGGAGGACTAGTCACTGAGATTGTGTAGAGCACAGTTCAGGCTTGGCTGAGGAACTTTGTGGCATAGTCTGCACTATCGGGAAAATATGTGGAGTGGTCACTGGGAGGTAGGATTGCAGAGTTGAGGTAACTAGTGACAGTTGCAAGGTGGGACCCTGAGGGACACCTCTGTATAGCTTCCAGAGGGAAGACAAGGAGGGACAACAGAGACACGAGAGGACAGTTTTGCACAGTTTTTTAGAGCAGTGAGTCCCAACTGAGGGAGGTCACTAGGAGGACACCTCTACATGGTTTCTAGGAGCAATGCAGACTCAGTTCTCTACGCAATGCGGGGTTCCAAAAAACAGGAAGAAGGTTTGATGACTAATCTTGCAAATTGCGAAGTTCAGGTTAGGTCTTAAGGAATTTTCTGCACAGTTCTAAGAAGGAAGACATGCTACTCACATCTGGGATTGCACAATGCAATTGACCCATAGGAAAACCTCAAGCACTACACATTTCTAGAAAGTAGAGAAGCACCACTGAGGGCTGATACTGTGTAGTGCATCTCAGTCGAGGTCCGCTGAAGTGGGGTTGTTCAATCAGAGAGATTTTTAGGAAAATGGGTAAGTGTCAGAGGCAAGTGAACTTGTGAGAACTTCAACATTGTGATCATACACTTAGCATACTTCGAAAACATGGCAACATTGACCACCAGGAAAAAATAGAAAAGCATGACCCTCTGTGAGACTGTCGAGTGTTGAAAGTGACAAGTGTGACACTTAGGATATAACTTTGGATGCTTGTAACGACACTTGCACGACAGTGCTTACAACTTTGCGTATGAGTGCGATAGGTGTTCACATGGTTAGGATAACTTGTATACACAAATACCAACCTTCATGGTCACCAGAATGGTTCAAAAACATGACATAACAACCAAACATGTCAAAAGAGGACAATTGATCCAACAGGAAAAAGGGAGCAAGACACATAGAGGAAACACATGGAATGACTTTCAGTGCTTGCAACCATACATGTCATTGAAGACAAAATGATATGACAATGATAAGTAGTCATTCAAGCTACACTAAGAGATGTATTTCAAAATATGTGCTTCATTTTCCATACCTACCCTCAAGAGGGTTATGCATCAGACGGAGTCTTCATGCAGTCCCGATCTTCTATCATACCTTGGGTTCCTTGGTCTGCTTATCTTCCTCCTCAGTTCCTTGAGAGTCCTCTAGCATGTCATCCTTCTTGTGACCACTGAGAGACACATCTGTGTAGTTTAAGGGAGAAGTGATTGTTGCGGGATGAGGCCCTTTGAGGACACATTTGTGCAATTTCATGATGCAAGGTAGACTGAGCCCCTGAGGAATACAGTGCACAATTTTAGGATGCAAGGCAGACTAAGCAGCTAAGGGACACTTTGTGCAGTTTTATGATGCAAGGAACTATTGTGGGATGTGGTGTTTGGAGGACACCTATGCGTAATTTCAAGATTCAAGGCATACTAGATATCCGAGGGACAAAATTGCGCAGTTTCTGGAGACAGTGGGTTCCAACTGAGGGAAGGACACTAGGTAAACCCACTGCACTGTTTTGAATGCTAAGGGAGGTTGGGATTTCTGCGCATTGTGCAGTTACTGTGTGAGATGAGTGTGAAACATGTCTATGTGGTGATGACAACCCATTATCACAAAGATTTCCACTTGAAGCAAAACAAACTTCCCTTTGTATGACAGGCAATAATCCCCTAGCCAAAGATGACACATACTATATAAAGATAAAAGAGTAAATGACTCTTAGGGCTGAAGAGAGAATCTTGAGATCATTAGCTTACCAAATAAGTGACAAAGGAATGATTGATCACAAGATCCACAGTAGGTTCTGAAATTTGAGTACAAGCCAAAATTTTGGAGGGTGTTGTAACCGCTACAAAAGTTACCCAGAAGTAAACAGGAGGTCCAGTCATTCTTTGGAAGAGTAAATGTTTTCATTCCAAACTTTGTTGAAATCTTAAGGGTAATTAACATGTTAAAGAAGAACACTGAAGTCAAGTGGACACTTGTAGCCAAACAATCTTTTGAAGAAATCAAATTAGCAATAACTAAAGCCCTTGTTCTTATTATCCCAACTTCTCGAAATATTTCCTAGTCTTTTCATTTGCTTTAGAACATACTATTTCAAGGGTCTTATTGCATAAAAATCAAGAAAATCAGGAGCATCCCATTTCATTTTTTAGTGGGAATTTAAGAGATACAGAGCTAAAATACAACATTATGGAAAAACATGTCTTTACATTGGTGAAAGCACTAAAATATTTCAGGTTTTATGTTTTGCACTCTCATATAATAGTGTTTTTTCCCAATCTTGCTGTAAAAGAAATCCTGAGTCAACCTAACAATAATAGTCGAAGAGGTAATTGGATTGTAAGATTATTGGAGTATGACCTAGATATTAAACCAACAATGTTAATCAAAGGTAAAGATCTAGCTAAATTGATGACTGAAATAAATTGTGACACTTTGGGCATAAAAAGTTTCTCAATTTTTTCCAATTATTCAAAAGAAAGGTTGGTTCTTAAAGTATCTGATGAGCTTAGGAATCCCCCCTGGTATAGTGAAATAATCTATGTTTTACAAAATTTGAAAGCCCCACCAGGGATGTATAAAACCATAGCATGGTCTTTGAAGCTGAAAAGTGCCAAGTTCTATTGTATTGATGGTTAGATTTTTTGGAAAGATCCAACATGGATCCTTTTGAATTGTCTCATTGAAGCTGAAGCAAACATATGGTACAAGAATTTCATCAAGGAGTGTGTGGAGGGCATCAATACTAGAAATCCACAACTAACAAAATCCTTAGAGCAGGCCACTATTGACTAACTGTTTTTGTAGATTTACATATAGTAGTAGCAACCTATTTTAAGTTCCAAATTTTTGAAGGAAAAAAAAAGTTGTTGTCATTGCCTCTGAAGCCAATCTGAGTTGAAAATCCACTTCAACAGTGGGGGTTGGAATTTATTGGGGAAATCCATCCACACTTTAAGGATATCATAAATGGATATTAACTTCCACATAAGACTTTACCAAATGGATTGGAGCTATACCTACCAGACATGCTATTGATGGTGTGGTAATCCAATTTTTAGATAATATATTTTTAAGATTTGGTCACCCTAGAAAAATCATAACAGATAATTCTCGGTCTTTTAAATCTCATAAAGTGGTCAAATTTTGTGAGAATTATCATGTTACCTCAGGTCACTCAACAACCTATTACCCCCAGGGTAATGGATTTCCTTAATCATCTAAAAAAGGTCTATTCAGAATCATCAAGAAATTGTTAGAAGAGAACAAAAAGGCTTGGCATACCAAGTTAAAGTTTGCACTGTGGACAGATAGGATCATCATCAAATTTTCATTGGTACATCACCATTTCACTTAGTCTATGGCACTTAAGTGTTTTTCCTAGTTTCCTTGAGTTTACCCATTATGAGATTATTGCAGGAAGATGAGGAAAATCTTGATGATTTTCAAAGAAGGACTAATCAACTTATTGAAGTACATGAGCTAAGAGAGAAGGTATATCAATAGTCTCAGTTGTTCCAAGACAAAATCAAACAGATCCATGATAAGAAGGTCAAAGAGGATGATTTTAAGATTCAGGATTTAGTCCTAAAGTGGGATGCCAAATTCGAGGAAAAGGGGGAACATGGAAAGTTTGATAATTTATGGAATGGGCATTATATAATTTCTTCTTTTAGAGGTAAGAATGCTTTCATTTTGGAAGATCTAAATGGAGTGTTGTTGAGTGGAGGTCCTGTTAGCTCTGCTACATACTTCGATGATTCAAGGGTCAAATACAAATCTGGCTGTGTGTTTAGGCTAAAAGGGAGCTCGCAACAGTCTGTTTTATTCTTCCCCTTCATTTTCCTTACACTCTCATTACCCCCCGCCACCTTTGTTTTTCCTCCAAAACTCTGTATAAACCCTATTTCTCCAAGCCCTGAGCACAAAGCTTAAGCCCCCGCACGACCATATTCATGTGATCCCGCACTCCCATAGTCCATCACCACCTTTTGATCCCAGCCGTTGATCACCACAACTTGATCTAACAGTCCCCGCTGCAATCAATGAACGATCCACCCATTTATTTCCTCCACCGTCTGATCATCTACCACGCAATCCAATGATATCTGCTTCTCCTGCAACCATAAACTAACCACCTATTAACTCGCGATAAAGTGGTTTCCGCCGCGTCTTGTCATCCACGTGTTACGCGTTAAGTGGTATCGCGTGCCCGCGTACGATTACCACCCGAACCCCGACAGCGGTGCGGGGAATACCACTTACCGCACGAACTATTTTTCCCGCTCGTGTATCTTCGACTCTTAATAGCAGTTGGATCTACTTGCCCGAGATCCAATGGTCTGTGTCCATCCCGATCCCATATCTCCCGATTCCTCCGGCAAAACAACCCCTGCCGTCCATCTGCATGATCCAATTGCCAGATCTTCCTCCTCCATTCATCCGCCATGCAGTCTTTTTGTCCTCGACCTGTACCATGCAGCTGAAGGACGAAGGTGGCCAGTGTTCAGTACTCTGCGCAGTTACTCCTCAACAACTGCATTCAAGAGTAGTAGGATCGAGAACGAGAAGGATGTGCCTCGATTAGATCACAACATTTATCAGTTATGGAACTTCTTCTAGACAACACTCCATCTACTCAAGAAGGACAACTGAATATTAGAAAAGATCAAATTCATTTATTAAAGCAAGCAGTTTACAGCAGAGACTCTTTCAGACAATTAAAGTGGTTGGTGGTCCATTAAGACCCCTCCACACATAGAATAGCAGAGCATTTTTTTTAATCAAACTCTATATATACCCAGAGAACCGATGTAATCAGGGTTGATGGTTGTTGTTTTGATGTAAGGTTCAACTTCTGAAGACTGTAACTGCTTTGATACGTATAGCGTCTCGTCGGCATTTTTAGCTAATACAAGCTTTTTTTGCTGTTAATTTCTCACTTTCCACCTCTTTTTTGTTCTAGGATGTGCTTGATTTTCATTTATTCCTGAACTCTTGGTGTGTAGCATTAGAGGGGCTGTCATCCCACCTCTGTGTTATAATCTTGCATGTATCAATGAATCTGTGAATCATGTTTATTTTCACTTAGTAACAGAGAGTTGTCATCCTGTCTGTGCACTAGGGAATTAGATTTGCAGACCTCTTTACTGGTTGCAGTCGGCCATCACAAGGCCCTGTGCATCTGTTGGTGTGGTCAGTATTCTTCATTTTCACCAAATCCTTAAACTGTGAGTAATTGGTGGTTTAAAGCCTTGTAGTCTGGGGGTGTTCACACATGTCTGGAGTCAAGCAAAGTAGGAGTGGTTATCTGGCTTGAATATGCATCATTCCTTCCATTCATCCATTTCCAACATTTAGTTGAATTTGTGATGTCCCGAGCATCTCTGAGCTACAACCTAGGAGAGTTTCTTAGGGAGGTAACAGGTCCAATAAATGGACGCTTCCTAAAACATTTCCTAGTTTGAGAGACATCATTCCTCACATTCATTGTACATCCATGTTCATAGTAGTTTGTAGGATTGGATAACAACTTTGAAGGATTTGAAGCCCGAGGTGAAGACCATATGATCTTGATTAATGGATGTCAGATTCATTTTTTTCAGTTAAACAATTCCAGAGTGTTTATTCTTCAAAATAAAACATATTGCCATTTTCAAGTTTCTTCATAGGAGATTTTAATAGTTTTTAGCCCAATGGATCAAGCACAAGGTCAATGTGTTCTTTACTACCTCTTGGGGAGACAATATCCCTATTGGAGCCAGCTATTAGCATTAGGTTTGCACCTTTCCCTAAAGTTCCAAGGGCTATTTTATTAGTTCATTATGTAAAGTCATGGTTATGTAAATGGCCTATAAAATTTCTTGCGTAAATTTCTATAGAAACCTAGGGACATGTCTAATCAAGTCTTCTCACCTAACCCTAAGCTTATCCTATTTTTTCACAACACAATTATCTTATCACAAGCCTATAGTTGGCTCCACGAAATATTTTTCTTCATAAACCCTACTATGAGCTTGTCAAACATCAAGTTGATCATGATGATTTTGTAGTTCTTTGTGTTATTTATATCTCCTCTTTAAATATGTGAAAAATAAGTTAATTTCCAAAATTCTTGGGAAGTCCTCCCAAAATATATTAGAAGCTTCTTAGGTTAGGGAATTATTTCCTAGTTTCCAAGGATTCTATTTGCAATGCTTTAGTCTATTTTGTTTATCCTAATACCACACTTCTAATACCCTCCTGCACATTTGTGAAGATTTTTTCTTTAATATTGATTTTTTATGGTTGTTTTCACTTTTTCTCTTAAAAGGAAAAATTATTAAAGGATGACTAATGAAGTGTTATAATGTTTTTAAAAGACTAGAGTGAAACAACAAACATAGTAAGATTTTGAAATTTTACATATTTCAAAAAATATTTAATGTACATGTCACGATCATGATGTCAAAGTTAATAGAGAATGAATATCAAGGAAAATAATTTATATAAACTAAATGGGTGATGAAACATATTTGTGATTTAGTAAGAAAATGAAAACTTAAAAATACAATAATGTGAAAGTAAAATGAATGAAATGGATAGGAAAATAATACGTTGATATACATATGAAACGTGTTGTTGTTAATATGAAATATGAAATGCATAAATAAATGATAAGTTGATGCAAAATTAAACTTTGCATCATTAGTGTCATCACTAACACCTTCATTGTAACCATCACTACCACCCTTTCACATTTGACCTATTCTTCTAAATGCTTTCATAAAAAATTTACGTACCAAATGAAATATTTTCCATTTGTTCTAAACCTTTTGGGCTTGTCTCATCTATTACATTATGTGAAAATAAGGAAAACTCCTTATCACAATGGGTTTATTAAACACTATCTTGGTTATGAGTGAAAAAATCATTTATTTTTTTATTAAGGAAGATTCCCTAGCACCATGGGTTTGAGAGTAAATATTATATTTTTTTATTCATTTATCATACATCGTCGATATTTTATAATCAAAATGTTTCTCACCTCATTCCTATTAGAATTGTTGGCGAGGAGAAATCAACAAAAACAAGAAGACAAGAGTACAACAAAAATATCAGATTTCATTCGAGTTTCCCATGGTAAAAAAAATTAACCCAAATTCAAAAGGCACTTGACCATCATCCTAGAATATCAACGTTGCTTGGATTTAGAGCATCTAGTCAATTCTCTTGAGGCTGAGGTTGGAAAAATGCCTCATGCATGTGAGCTTTCGTACGCATCATGCGACCTTCCAATCTATCAGATCGATCTTTAATTAAATTCTACCCACACCAGAGAGACACTAGCCTATCCATCACATGCCACTAGTTGTGTTGAAAATAGTTCATGAAGGCAATAATCCGATTATGTTCATCATGTCAGTCCTGAGCTAGTTGTTCTACTATCAAATTGAGTTGTCTCAATTGGGCTTCAATGGAGTCAAATGGAGGTGGGAGGTCCACCCTTCCTGGAGAAATGGCTTCCTAGTCCCCCTCACAACTAATATCTTTTTGGTACATATGGTGCACAGCTCCCACCCCTTGAGGGTTGGCCCATTTACGTGCACGACCTTGTTATCACTGCATCACCTTCCACTCCTACCAAGCTTCCTAAATTTCCAAATTCCCACACCCCTCAAACCTAAACTCCGAAACCTTTCCACAGACCCAACTACCAACTTACCAATGAAGAACAACCCACTTTTGCCATCCTGCAAGTAGCTCAACGTACTCCCTCAGACCAACCACACCTTGTAACATAGAATGACCAATGATTGAATCCCAGGGCCACCCTCTGGGCTCTCCGACACACCCATAAGTTGATCTCAACATAGGACTAGAGCACACAAAAAAATGACACACACACACACACACACTACAGGACGACCTTCAAGTTGTCACAAAGCCCAACCCTATCTTAATGTCATCTAACCTAATGAAGTCTGCCACCACATAATTCCAAATGAGATAGAAACCAAATGTAAAATCAAAAGAAATTCACTGCACAATGCAACAATTAAGTGACCCACGAACCATGTTTCTACCTTCCCACACTTCAATGATTAAAACAGAGTCACTCTATCATTCTTGACCTAGAGTTTTTCTCACCCACGGAGTCCCAAGGTACTAAGAAGCCATAATACAAGACCAACCGAGGACTAGAAACACACTAAACCTTCTCAGAGTATATCCACTTTTCAGTAACAACACCTAGGGAGTGTGGCATGGCTTGAAGGCTAATCCACCCTGCACTTACAAATAGTTCACGCCCACCACATTCACCACCTTCATCTCATGCAGCCCGCAAATGAAGCTCTCACCCAGCATAACTCTAATTAACTACTATGTCATCTCCAGAACCTTCACCCAACTCTCTCTAGGTGAAACGTATACAACCCACATGGTATTCATCCTTGACATGTGGTGAGGGTAATAATGTCCCTCCCTTGAGCTGTTGTTTTCCCTCCTAACACCCGCATTGAGGATAGAGTAAATATTATATTGATCATAAATGAAATATTATTTTCTAATTATATTTCTTATTAATTATAATCTCATTGTGTTAGGGTAATATTTTTTGGTATGATGTCACTTATATATATATATATATATATATATATATATATATTTCATTTTTTTTAATATTTAATTCTTAATTTTTTTTAGTTATGTTGGGATGTAATTGCCTTTGTTGGATGTAATTTCTGTTAGGATATTCCGACACATAGGAAATAGTTAAGTACAACTTGGTCTAGTATAGGGTTAGGTAAAGTGTGTTTATTTACTATGTACATTTTGTAACTTACAATCCGACGGTCACGATATGTAGTGATCCGACGGTTCATTCTCTCGTCGGTATTACCGACACTTGATCCGTGGCTTAACACCCGATTGGTCCATGATTTCTATTTAAAGCGCATGGAGGGTCATTTGTAGGGTAATTCGTCTATGAGAGAAGCTTATGTAAATTTTCATTCTTTTATTAATAAATTGCCTGAAGTGGCCGCGTTGGCTTAAGCCGTGGACTGTTTCCCTCTTTGAGGGTTTTAACCACGTCAAAATAGTGGTGTATTGATCTGTGATCTGGTTGTGAGTAGTGTCCTTTGGTGTTCTTTCTGAGGAACTTACCCTGTAAATTCCTACATGGTATCAGAGCTATTTGAGGGCCGCGTCTATTGTTGATCCAAATCTGAAGCCGGTAGAACTGAATCCGACTATCGTTTCCCAGATATACTGTTTCTAACTACTTTCGGGCCGAGAGGACTACTCTATTGTGTTGGGAGCATCTGTTCCAGTGAGGAACCCCTTTCATTTCACGTGAAAAGGTTTCTGGTAGCCCTAGCTGCGTCATTTTTAAGATCTGGAGGTATACAGTGTTTATTTGCAGTTTACAGTTATTTTCTCTCTGTTTATTTCGGTTTTGGTTTATTTAGCTTTTTTTATTACCAGATCTGAACCTTTCATTTCTGTGTATGCTCTTTGCCCCGCGACTCTGTGCGATCTGGGCAAATCAGAAATAGAAAGGAAGTATTTTTCTCATGCGTATGCTCTTTTCCCTGCCCCTTAGTGTGATCTCGGAAAATCAGAAACATTGAGGAAAATATTTAGTTCCCGGCTAAAGCTAACTTCGAGCCGTAAGTTTCGTTTTCTTTGTATGTCCGTGTTGGGTTTTGTGTTTTTTGTTTTGTAGGTAAAAAGAGCTTTCTCAAAGCAAGCACGCAACCCAAAGTTTCAACCCCCCCCCCCCCCCCCCCCCCCCCCCCCCCCCTCTCTCTCTCTCTCTCTCAAATTTTTTGTATAGCTCACTTGGTTGAAAGCTATTTTAAGAGAGTAGAGGTCTTGGGTTCAAATCTCCTTTTTGTGGGGGCGGATTTTTCTTCCATTGAAGATTTTTTGTCCAAGTTCAAGACCCTTAGACTTCTCTTGGAAGGTGTTAAGGTTAAGAAAGAAGATGGTAACCTTATCTATTCCATTCTTACTAAGTTGGGACCAGCCTACTCTGTGTTTGTTTCCACCTTCCATTCTACAAGAGAAGCCTTCATTTCTCAAGGACAAGACTACAATTCCCCTTCCTTTGATTCTTTTTTTGATTCTTTAATAAGAGAACAAGAAAAACTCTTACACCTTGGTCTTCTTAATCTTGGAAACTCTTCTAAGAAAGCGTTAGCCGCCCAGCAACAACCAAATTCAAAGAATCCTAAGAAGTCATATCCTAAAAGGAAGGGTCCTAAACCAAATAAGGGTCCTAAGCAATCTCAGCCTCAAAATGAAAAATCATTTCAGCAAAATGATAAGACAAAGAAAAACAAAGGGAAGAAGACTGATAGACATTGAAACTTTTGTAATCGAGATGGCCACTTAGAATCCAAATGCTTTAAGAAGATGGAATCCTTGGAAGCAGCAATGAAGAAGCATAACATCCATTTGGAGCACTCTTCAACTTCAACTTCATCTTCAGGAATGGCACTTTCTGCATGTGGTTGTCAATAATCTCGGTCTGGTTATGCACTAAATGTATATTCTTCTTCTCATTCTCATGAGTGGCTCATTGATTCTGGAGCTTCTTATCACATGGCCAAAAGCAAAGCCATGTTTTCTTCTTTAATTGATTGTAACACCAAAAATATATATGTTGGTGATGATAGATCTCTTAATGTTGTAGGGACTGGAACTGTTCATCTAGACAATGGTCAATTTAATGATGTATTATGTGTTCCAACCTTATCTTGCAACCTTCTATCTGTATATCAGATAACTCATTTAGGTGAAGGTAAAATCGTTGAATTTTCACCTCACGATGTTGTAATTAAGGATCTAAGAGATCCTAGACAGATTTTAGCTACTGGCATTGTTGATGATTCTACAAGGTTGTATAAGTTTCACAACTTTGGGTCATCAAATCTTCCCTTTGTATTTGTTGCTCATAACGATGAAGTGAGAAAACTTTGGCATGAGAAATTTGGTCACTTAAACTATCGCTCCCTTCAGCATCTATGTAAAGAAAATATGGTGACAGGTCTTCCAATGGTATCTTGTAGAGATGGTGTTTGTTCTGGATGTGTACTCGAAAACATCATCGGGACAGTTCTGAAAAACGTGCCTCTTGGCATGCCTCAGCCCCTTTACAGCTTGTGCATAGTGATTTATGTGGTCCACTTCCAGTTGTTTCATTCTCTGGCTGCAAGTATTTCTTAACTTTCATTGATGATTTCTCCAGACACACTTGGGTATACTTCTTAAAACTCAAGAGTGAAGTATTTAACACATTTTTGGCCTTCAAGGCCTTTCTTGAAAAACAATCTGGACATCAAATTCTTAAGCTAAGATCTGATAATGGCGGAGAATATGTTAAAAAAACATTCATCAACTTTTGCACTGAGAATGGAATTCAAATGCAACATACTGTTCCATATACTCCACAACAAAATGGTGTAGCTGAAAGGAAGAATCGCACCTTAAAGGAAATGGCTAATTGTATGCTACAATCTAAAGGACTTGGTCTTAGTTTTTGGGCATAAGCAATTAACTGTGCAAATTACATAATAAATTGCACTCCTACTAAGGTTTTAAATAATATCACTCTAGAAGAAGCATGGAGCTCAATTAAACCAGATGTAAGTCACTTTCGTGTTTTTGGAAGTGAAGCATGGGCCCATATTCCAGATGAAAAGCATAAAGCTTTAGAACCTAAGAGTGAAAAATGTACTTTTGTTGGATATTCTGAAGATGTCAAAGGCTATAGACTTATTCCACTTAAGTCCAAAAATGTTATCATTAGAAGAGATGTAAAATTTTTTGAAAATATATCGGCCTGTGAGCCTAGTTCGACGGATGTGCCACCTCTCCCTATCTCTTCTACTTTTGAAAATATTTCTTCTTCAGATGATGAAAGTGAGGATGATAATCCTCCCCCACCTTCTTAGGATCCTCCTTCAGCTCCTCAGCTTCCAAGATGGGTCCGTGCTACTCGGGATGCAGCAGGTGATCTTGCTGGTGATCCTACAGATCAGCGACACACACGTTCTCAGTTTGACAGAGCCTCTTCTTTACTCGCTCAAGCTCCAGTGAATTATGATCCTGACACCTTTGCAGAAGCTTCAGGCCATCTAGATTGGGAAGCAGCTATGAATGAAGAATATCATTCATTATTGGCAAATGATACATGGGATCTTGTTCCTATACCAAAGGGACGAAAACTTGTTAGATGCAAATGGGTTTACAGAACCAAGTATGGACCAGATGGGAAAGTTGATAAACATAAAGCTCGTCTTGTTGCTAAGGGTTTTTCACAGGTTGAAGGCATTGACTACACTGAAACCTTCTCCCCTGTTGCCAAAATGAACTCTATCCGCCTTGTTCTTTCCATTGCTGCCTCTTTCAAATGGGAAGTCCATCAGATGGATGTTAAATCTGCCTTCCTGCATGGGGACTTGCATGAAGAAATCTATATGGAACAACCTATTGGCTTTATACAAACAGACTCCAGCCTTGTATGTTGACTTAAGAAATCCCTTTATGGTCTCAAGCAAGCTCCTCGAGCTTGGTATGCCAAAATGGATAGCTTTCTTTTAGAATCTGGCTTTTCTAGGTGTCATTCTGACAATACTGTCTACACCAAGAAAGTGGGCAAGTCTCTTATCATTCTTGTTCTTTATGTTGATGATCTTATCCTTACTGGTAGTGATCCCAACCTTATCAACCATGTGAAGTCCAGCCTTAAAAAGAAATTTGAAATGACAGACTTAGGACACTTACATTATTTTCTCGGTCTTCAAGTCTTGCAATCCAAGGAGGGTATTTCCCTTTCCCAGTCCAAGTATGCCTGTGATATTCTATGCCATTTTCATGTGGAAGACTGTAAGCCATCCCCTTCTCCCTTTCAGTCTGGAGTCAAACTTTCAGTCACGTGTACTTCTCCTGAAGTTGATGCTACCTTATACCGTCAACTTGTAGGAAAACTTTTGTATCTAACCCATACTCATCCTGACCTTTCCTTTGCTGTTTGCCTTGTTGCTTAGTTTATGCAAAAACCACACGAAAGTCATTGGAAAGCAGCTAAAAGAATACTTCGTTATGTTCGAGGTACAGTTCAGTTTGGGATTCATTACAGTGCCGAAGTAGCTCCTCTATTGGTTGGTTTCACTGATTCTAATTGGGCTGGTGACCCTGATGATCGGAAGTCTACTGCCGGTTATGTGTTCACTCTTGGTTCAGGACCTATTACATGGGATTGCAAGAAACAAGGTGCCATTTCTCTTTCTTCAGCAGAAGCAGAATATCGTGGTGCTGTAGAGGCTAGTAAGGAAGCCTTGTGGCTTCGTCAAATCCTGTCAGAGTTTGGCTTTCAGCAGTAGCATCCGACTACACTTTGGTGTGATAATCAAAGTGCCATTCAACTATGCAAAGATCCAGTCCAACATCAGCGCAGCAAACACATTGAACTGCACATGCACTTCATCAGAAAGCTCATTCACGACCATGTTCTTGAAGTGCAATATTGTTCAACAGATGATCAAGTTGCAGACATCTTTACAAAGGCTCTCACAGAGGCGAAGTTCACTAAACTTCGATTTATGCTTGGAGTTCAGGAAGTTGTCACTAAGGGGGGATAGGCTCTAGTGCCTCCTTCCTTCTCCTATTGTGTCATATTTGTAAATCCTTCAATCCTATCCCAAGTTGTTCTTAAGGGGGGATGTTAGGATATTCCGACACATAGGAAATAGTTAAGTACAACTTGGTCTAGTATAGGGTTAGGTAAAGTGTGTTTCTTTACTATGTACATTTTGTAACTTACAATCCGACGGTCACGATATGTAGTGATCCGACGGTTCATTCTCTCCTCGGTATTACTGACACTTGATCCGTGGCTTAACACCCGATTGGTCCATGATTTCTATTTAAAGCGCATGGAGGGTCATTTGTAGGGTAATCCGTCTATGAGAGAAGCTTATGTAAATTTTCATTCTTTTATTAATAAATTGCCTGAAGTGGCCGCATTGGCTCAGGCCGTGGACTGTTTCCCTCTTTGAGGGTTTTAACCACATCAAAATACTGGTGTATTGATCTGTGATCTAGTTGTGAGCGGTGTCCTTTGGTGTTCTGTCTGAGGAACTTACCTTGTAAATTCCTACAATTTCATTTCTCTTATATGTAGATTTTAAATTCACATTGATTTTATTGTTAAAATATATTGATTTCTTTCTAAAAATAAAAAAACATACTAAATGCAACCTGCGTTGCATTCAAGCTCCATTGAATATATAGCACGGAGAGGATAGTTGTAGCTGAGGTGGAATCACTTGCTTTTTCTTCACATATATTTTACATAGTGATTAATTATTTTGTATCATGTGAGAAAGAATCCATTTTCCTAAGTTCACCATTTTCCTAAGTATGAACTATTCTTGAATCATCTATTATATTTCATATAATGTGAAGTTACAAAGATGAGAATTTCATCGTGGAAGGAAAATGGCTTACCTTCTTCCAAGATCTAAGTCGGTCTTTAGGCATAGTTTAACAATAAAGGGATAAGAAATTGTTCCATTTGAAGCAAGTGATTTATTAATCACAATTGAAGCTATATTTTTTTCATTAAACAAGCATTACTTCCCCACCAATTATAGTTCTTAATCCAACTAATTATGGAGTGGTGATTGTAAATTAGTAAAGTAAACTAGAGCAGAGGTGGCAGAGACAAATGTGAAAGTAAGAAATATGTGAGTAGAAGCATAATTGGAAACATATAATTTTTATTGAGTAACTAATTCACACATAGTGGCTTCACTTATTCCATTTCCACTTCCAAACCCATCTAGGTTCAACTTCAATAACTTGATATAGACTAGTATCTTTTAGTTACGTTTTCTTATGCTTTTGATTATGGTTTATAAAATGTTCTAACGAGCTATAGTTAATAAACCAAGGAAGCATCTATGACGTGCAATTCTTTATCTATAAAGAAGAATTTTACTCAGTCTTGGAATCTATATTTTGCATTCTATGATCAAATAAAAATGTACGTAATAGTATCTTCTTTATTCATCTATCATCTTGTACAATTAAACTGAGTGCACTCATAGTGGCTAACCAATAACTCTACCCGTTTCTCATTTCAACTTGCAAGTGCCAACCTTGTTATTCTTCATACCTTTACTTACACTATTGTTATTATCATTGTTATTATTCCAAAGTTTTCCTTCACCTAGATGGTCACTAAGGACACCTCCACCATTACATATTTTCCCACCTACATTAAGATGTTTCTACTTCATTATTATTCTTATTGTAACTTTATTAAGTGAGTGTTTTTCATTTATTTTTCCCTCATCTTCTTACTAGATATAAATCTCCTTCTTGAGTTTTTTTATTGGTCTTTGCTTCATCCTTCCATTTTTTAATATACTTAATATCAATTTTACTTATTTTTTTTGTTGGATTTTATGCCCACTTAGTTTGCTCTATTGCGTACGCAAGTGTGCCATCTCAAGCTAACCTAATTTTGAAAACTTTGATTCCTCTTTATTGGTGTTGCTTAATAGTATTTCTTCATGATAAGGGCTCCTTGAGTTCTTGATGTTTATCTCATTATAAGTAATGTATAGTAAGTTGATAACAAGTAACATAATAGTAGGCGTGATAGGTGTATTGCTATGCATGGAGTGTATGTGCTATGACCAATAACATGGAAGAAGACTTTGTCTTGTTGCAAGGCTTAAACTTAGCCCAAAGAAAGAATAACCCTAATATCGTCATGATCAAAGACTCGAATAATCATCAATCATATACACATGGAGTCACCTTTATCTAATTTGTTTAGTGTACATGTTATAAAATCTTCAACATCTGTTTATTTTCTATTCAAGTTTTATATTGAACCCATACCATAACTTTATGACTCCTCCACATGAGCACCCATTAAATCTACACTTGGTGAATTGCATGGCATTCAATCCCATGTCCATTTTTATTGAATTAATGGTCTATTTTTATTTTAAAGATTTATACTTTCAAAAGTAAATTTATAAAAAAATTATATAAAATTTTATACATTATGTTTTTATAATATTATTTGAACAAATTTATTTATAGGTTTTTTGGGTAAGAGATTAAAAATGATAACATATTGTTTCTATATGACATTAAGATTAAACACTACTACAAAGTACATGATCTCATAGAAGGTAGCTTCGACTATGACTACAAGGGACAATAATCTTCTTATGGATTTTATTTATATGGAAATTATTTTTTAGTCATAGAATAAGACACAAATTTTCTTCTGATTAACTAAGAGCTTGTTTTCCTTAGAAATAAAAAAATAATTCAATAACTCAAGACTTGAAGGCATCTAGTAAAAATGAAAGTTTACCCATTATAAAGCATTGAAAAAATATTTTAGATAATGTGTTTTTTCTTGAATAATAGTGATGATTCAACTTACATTCACCTATGGCAACTATAGATAATTATATTTGATACTAATTAACAATTAAATTAGAATTAATTTTACCAACTTCATTTAAATAATAAAAATTAAAATTTCTAAAACTTACTTAAATATAAATACCAGTATATTATGTAAAACATTATCCCAAAACCTTTTGGTTCTCCTCCAAACACCATCCTAAAACTTTCTTAAATTGTTCTCATGTGTAGAAATGATAAGAAATTTGTAGCTACTAATGAATTCGAACTAAAAACAATAGACATAAATTTCTTCTACTTAATATGTGGAAGGGAAAAAATATAATAGAAACACATGCAATAACATGCAACCACTCAATGACAATGAAACATAAGAATCTTACTGGGGAACCAAGCTGGGGAAAACCCCTCCTCTATTTTGTATTAAATTAGATGATAATATGGAGCTATTACAATGCCAACTTCAGTCATGAAGTAAACCTGCACTGCAATACTGATCTTTTGCTCTTTGAAATGCTCTGACCAAAACTTAGCCAAAAATAGGCCTCAACCTTCCTCCTATTTCCTTGCGCAATTCTTGAGGAAATTATCTCCTAAAAGATAGGGAAATTCCCTATTTCCTTGTGTAAATCCTAGAGGAATTGATCACCTACTCCAATGCACAGCCTGTACACTCAACTAGTATATTAATAATTAAAATGTGCCTTTTCCTCCACATCAACTAGGAAATTCAAATTCCATGTATGCCTGAGACTGTTTTCAGTAAATTGATCAGTTAACTCAAAGATCAGCAAGTTAACAATTGCTACTACTTAATTGAACTCCTATTGGCTCCCATGTTTCAAGCATGTGTAAAAATTAAATCATTCCCACTTTACATCTCGTCATTGTCATTTTTATCAGCCTATTTTTTCCATATGAGGCTTGGTTTTTTCATTCCATCGTCACCATCTCTTTTGTTGATCATATGCTTTCACTTGGTTGTTTTACCCTTGCCTGAGGAACATTTGTGATGAGTGGTCTTATTAGCCAGCATCTTGACCATTACATGTTTTGAGTCATTCCATCATCACTGGAACCAGTTTCTATCCTTTTATACCACTCGTTCCTCTAGGAGGAGTCATCTTTCAGCTCTTTTCTAAATCTTGAAATATGAAAAGATTGTCGAGTAGTTGTCTTTTTGAACTTGTAAAAGTAAATGAAATGATGTCTACTCAGTATAAGTTTAACCCTTTTTCGGAATGAGATAGACTATTGTACAAAAAAGGAACACCTTAGTTGAACATGGCTAGGAGGTTCTCTGAAATATTGTTTTCTACCTTTTTGGGTTCGAGAGACAAATTATGAAAAGGGACCCGATGGATTTTTATTTTTCATATATTTTTCAAATTCTCTAAATATGAAAAAGATATCGAGTTATTCTTCTGTCAGACTTGTAAAAATTAAACAACGAAAGACTTATCACCATGACGAGACCGAGTTTCTTCTTCCTAGGACTCATAAAACTTACTAGAATGGATTCATTCAAAGAATGAACTTATACGACAAGCATATGCTATCCCCTTTAGGCTTGTGATAAAAAACAATTGGGTTACTCACTAGGGGAAAAAGTGAAAGTGAAACATCTCTTTTATAGGTAGCATGTCGCTCTTGAACATGGCACTCATATGTTTCTCGTGTCGGGTTTGTGATATCCTCACTCAATCACTTGTCCTTCCG
This sequence comes from Pinus tabuliformis, assembly GCA_031772625.1. Classification (NCBI taxonomy): domain Eukaryota; kingdom Viridiplantae; phylum Streptophyta; class Pinopsida; order Pinales; family Pinaceae; genus Pinus; species Pinus tabuliformis. The sequence goes on from CM062804.1 coordinate 1,576,959,309, forward strand.
GGTTTGGGTGATCCATTTTGCCTCTCATCTGACTATTCCACTTCATCCTTGTGACCCTTGGTATTATGTTGAGTCAAATGCTACAACACTACGGAGTCATGTTGCCGATATGTTCAAGAGAAGTCCTAACTTTAGTTTAATACTTATACATTGTTTGACCTTTTTCCACAGTCCTAGATCATACTCATTTATTCCATTTTATTCCTTGTTTCATGTCAATGATGAGGGAATCATTATGGCCCTCCCTCGACAATTCGTTCCCTTTCGACTTCAGCTCATTATCCAGGAGGATGACTTAGGAACTCTCTTTCAGTACCTTAGATCTTGCATGCCTTAATGGCAAGTTCTTCGCATTTGAAGACATGTTTTCATCATTGGCCTTTGATCAGATGAGTCCACGAATGTTTGAATTCAACTTCATTTTCACATTCACGGATTGTATTGTCGTACCTTGAGAGCCATTGTCATTAGTGGTGGTTTCTCTCGTGCTTGTTAACGGTTCACATCATTGGCTGGTAATCAGGTGGTTTTGTAGCATGTTCGACTTCGACACATTCATTCACATGTTAGAATTTGTACTTTGATCAGGTTGGGATGGAGTGCAAGACCCTTAGTTTTGTCTCATATAACTCAGGGTGCGCGGAGTTATGTATTATTCATGATTGTATAAATGCTTCCTCTATATGGATGGATGTGACCATACTGTGGGAACTTATATCTATGATGATGATGATCCTTCCTTATCAGGTGGCTACATCCATACCTTGGATATTATAATTCTACATGATCCTTTTCGTTCAGATGGTTGTGCCCATACCGTGGATCTTTTCACATGGTCCTTTATATCTAGATGGTTGCAACCATACCGTGGATTTAAGTTTTGATATATATGAAAGAGATATTAGATATGTATATGTATATGTGTCTTTGATTTGCAAGTCTCCTGACAGTGTTTGTTCTCGTCCTTGCAAAAGATTGTAAAGAATCTTAGCCATCACTCCCTATTCTGCCTTCATGCTTTAGGGCCATATGTTACATAGTATTTTGTCACACCTCCTGCACTTCCCTGTGTCATACCTCGGAGTGCCCAAAACTTAACAATTATGCAGTGTACACATCCTGATATGCAATCTAGATCCTCCTTGAAGAACTAATGAAAACATGCCTTGAGCCTTCCTTGAGGAAATGAGCTCAAAACCCTAAATTTTGGGTTAGGGAAATAGTGACACTATCTACTAATGCTGATGGCAGGTTGCACCATACTAACCTCACCCCGCCAATGCGATGTTTACCTCGATACTCACGCTAATCCCTAAAAGGAAAGTTTTACCAAAGTGGACAAGAAGCTTCGTGATCTAGAGGTTTCCAAAATGACAATTTGGATGTTTTTCATTGTGGATGCGGTCGAATTCTCCCAATATTACCATTTGATATTATTCCTATGAGCTTTCTCCTTGAGATGAGGACCTTCCCTATCTTTGGTGAGATCCTAACTCCCTCTCCCTACCTATATATGCATCCTCTTCCATTCCAAAATGGTTGGTCTCTGATTATTTACACCCTTATGCTCAGATAGTGCCTACATGCTACTCATTTGGCTTAGAGAAGGAGTTCTTGGTGACCCTAAGCTTGGACTTGGAAATTCACTTAAGGAGGGCTTATTCACATGAAGGATTGGTTGTATGCTTCCTCTTTTATTCATTAATATATACAACTGCTGGTTCACTTTCCATAAATGTTTGTGTTAATGCATAATTTATATAATGCTCCTTGATTTGTTAAGTGGATTATTTTTGATTATGCTGGTTTCACTTGTATGCTTTGTCGTGTCTTTGATCTCTTGTGCAGGTATTAAAATGTCGTGAGAAGTAGAGCTGAGCCTGAGGAGCAAGCAATCAAGATCTTCAATAAGGGAGTACATCATAGCATCAGAATGAGGTAGGTCTCCTTCCTCTTCTCTCATTTCGATTGTAATTTAGGAAAGTGTCTTATAAATTGTCACGTAGGTTGCTAATCCCACTCATTGGGCTATAGGGGTCATCTCTGTCTGTAGATAGGATTTACGTAGACAACACTAACTCACAAAATAGAATAAGAGATATGTAAACGAATTGAAAATTAACCTCTTTGAAGGGGAAACCTCCTTTACATTAACAAATGAAAAATTCTTGGATGATACAAATGACAAAACCTCCTTTCTATATATATGAGTCTAAGGGGTCACAATATAATCAGAGTCGACATAACAATAATATTGTAAGGGCACAACAATAACAATAGTGGGCTTTTATGGGGCACAATAATAACAATATGGGGACTATATGGGCACAAATATACAATAAGGGGGTTGCACTAATAACAATAAGGGGCTACACTAGTAGTATAGGGATCTAACATGCCACTCTCCTCCAAAAAATTGTTGTCCTCAATGCTTGAGTAGTTATGGATGTTTGTGTATAAAATTTTCATCCTCCCATGTGGAATCTTCTGTGGGTAAGTTTTTCCACTTGATGAGATACTATGAAATTGATTTATTTCGTAGCTATCAGGTTCTCATTTCTCTGACTCCTTCAAGTTCCAATATGATTTTTCCTTCCTTATCAAGTTCCAAAAATATTGTTTGAACTTGGAGCTTGTCACCTTTACCCTTATTTAAGCATGAAATATGGAGAACTGGGTGCACTCAGGAAGATCCAGGAATCTCCAATTTGTATGCCATAGTACCAATATTTTGCAACACCTTATAAGGACCATAGTACTTTGGTGATAATTTGTTATCCTTGTTTGCTTGCTTGAGGGACATTTGTTTGTAAGGTTGTAGCCATAAAACTACCCAATTGCCTACATCAAAACTTCTTTCACTGCGATGTTGATCTGCCAGTTGTTTCAATTGATTCTGTGCCAAAGTGAGGTTATCCTTTAAGAGTTGGAGAACTTATTGTTGATGATCAATGTGATATTACACTGCTTGAACCTTAGAATTATTGTCCAATACTTTTTGGAGATCTGTAGAAATAGATGATTTCATTGTTTGAACCTCTAGTGAACATAATTGTGCAATTACGCCACGTTGTTATTTCTTTATAAGATTTTTAATGCCATTAGAGCTTACTATCTTTACTGGTTTCCCTACGATACCCCTTAATTCAACTTCCTTTCCTTCCCAAAAAAATTTCAAGAAAAGTTTGTGAAAATTAAAATCTACCGTACCCAAATATTGTAACCATTGGATTCCTGGTGCAACATCAACACCACCCATTGGAATGGAAAGCATTGGCCTATTCAATACATATTCTCCCATGGATATATTGATATTTTGGCACTTTCTAAAGAAATTTATGATTCCTCCATTTGCAACCATCACTTGACACTCTAGTGTTGGATATAGGAAGAAATTCAATTCCTTGGCTATCTTACAATGAATAAAATTATGGGTACTACCTGAATCAATCAACACTATTACATTTTTCTTCTTGATATGCCCTTCTATATTGAGAGTTTGAGGAGTGGTAATTCTTATAAATGCATTACAATATATGGCTAGCTTCATTGCTTCTTTCTCTAGGCTTGGTTCCTGGTGTATATCCTCTTCCTTTGATGTTTCTTGTTCCTTTTCTTCCTCCTCTTCACAATCTATGTAAAATAATTTCTTCTCAACACACTTATGACCTTTAGTGTATTTTCTATCACAACTGTAACAAAGCCCTTTTTCTCTTTTTTCCTCCAACTGTTGTGGTGTCAACCTTGTAGGTTGTGGAAGGCTAGGAGCAACAACACTTCCATCTTTAGAGCTGTGAGTAGTAGACTTCCTCGTTACCATAATTTTTCTTTCCACTTTTCTAGCCACCCTGAATGCCTTCTCCAATCAATCAGGTTTCCAAAGGCAAACCTCATGCAGGATGTTATCCTTTGAAGTCCATATGAAGAATTCAATCCTATGCTTCTCTGGAATATTCAATTTTTGGAAGTCCTCAATGTGCTCTTCCATTGAACCCTTTTGTTTGATATTTATCAATTGGCTAAAGAAGGTATTACTCTTTGTATCCTCATATTGTGCTATCATTTCCTCCGTGAAAATTGACCAGGTAACAAGTGGTTTATGAGAAAAAATCCCTCTATACCATACAAACTGATTCGGTTCTAAATATAAAGATGCAATACGTACCTTTTGTAATGGTTGCACATCATGTAGATCAAAATATTGCTCCATCTGTAGTATCCATGTTATAAGATCCTTTCCATAAAACTTCCTCATATCGAGATTTGGAATATGGTGGGTCATCAATCCAACTTTAGATTCTATGAAATCATGATTAACATTTATTTTGTTCTCATCATGAGTTTCCTCTACTACCTTTTCGCCATTAGGAAGCCTTTCTGGTAGTGACTTTGTCCGACCTTCCTTCAAACCTTCCATGTCTTTCTTCAAATCTTCCATGCTTCCATTCATTTTTTCTTCTATACCATTGATCTTATTGATCATATCTTTGATTGCATTCTTCAAATCATCCCTTCAATTTTTCTTACTAGGTGTTTCTATTTTCTTGATTCAAGTCATTCATTTTCTTTCTTTTAGGATCTCGATATTGCATATGTTGTATCTCTGTAATTTCGGATCCCCAAGGTCTATAAAACAATGCAGTAAGTTCATTTCCAAAACTGGTAAATTTGTTTTCCTGATGATATGCCCTTGGAGAAAGAAGAAGACGATGGCCATGACCTCCAGACAAGGCCCCTTTGCATGATAACAACGGATGGACAAGTTTGTGGAGGAGTACGAGGACATCTTTAGCTCCCCCGCAGGGGTGCCTCTACACTGTCAGGTCAAGCACTCCATTGATATGACCCTAGGTGCGTCATTGCCCAATGGACCAATCTATCAATGCTCCGTTATGGAGAAAGACAAAATCAAGAGGTAGATTCAGGAGATGTTGTAGAAAGGTCACATCCATCCGAGTTCATCGCCCTGTGGGAGCCCGATCATGTTGGTATAGAAGAAGGATGGGACTTGGAGACTCTGTATTGACTATTGAGCGTTGAACAAGATCATTGTTCGAAATAGGTACCCAATCCCATAGATTGACAATCTTCTAGACCAACTCAAGGGGGGAAAATATTTCAGAAAAATCAACTTGAAGTCTTGCTATCACCATGTACCAATCAAACCCTTCGATGTGTGGAATACTGCCTTCAAAGCCAAGGAGGGCATTTTTCGAATGGTTGGTTATGCCTTTCGGATTGACGAATGCTCCTACAACGTTCATGAGGCTGATGGATGACATATTGTGGCCATTCACCAACTCATTTGTCGTGGTATACTTGGATGACATCCCGATCTTTAGGTAGATTTGGGAAGAGCACCTCCACCACATCTGACAAGTTCTCCAAACACTGTGGCAACACAAGATGTGTGCCAGTTTGGAGAAATGCACTTTTGGCATGACCTAGTTTGAGTATCTGGAATAAATTATTGATGAACGAGAGCTGCATGTGGATCCAGCCAAGATCCAAGTCATTCAGGATTGGCCAGCCCCAACCACTTTGACATAGCTCCGCAACTTTCTTGGTCTTGCAAATTTCTACTATAGGTTCGTATTGGGATTCTCTCATATCACTTGGTCCTTGAGTCAAGTCACCAAGGGAGGAGCAAAAGAAAAATTATTTTTGTCTGAATCTCAACAGAAGAAATTTATAGAGTTGAAACATCGCCTCTGCTCTGCAGTAGTGCTCACATTATCAGACTTGCAACAACCATTTGAGATTGATACAGATGTCTCTGACTATGCTATTGGGGCAGTCGTTACTCAATAGGGGCATCTAGTGGCATATCATAGTGAGACACTTTCAGATACGATCCAGAGGTATCCAAATTATCACAAAGGGATGTATTCCATTGTGCAGGCCTATCGACAATGGAAGCATTACATTTTGGGGAAGGAAACGGTCATCCGCATAGAACACCGACCCCTGCAGTTCATACAAACACAAGAGAAGTTGAAAAATGATCTCCATCAGAAGTGGTCCACAACCTCCAACAGTTCCATTTGAATATCAAGTATAAGAAAGGCAGCACCAATAATGTTGCAGACTGCCTCAACTGAACACCGACCATGGCATTAACCACCGTGTTCAACTCTTGTGGGCACGAGAATTTTGATTGGATACTTCTCTACAAAAGTGACGCAGAATTTGACCACACATACCAGACGCTCTTGGAGGGTTAGAAAGTTCCAAATTTTCACCTCCATGATGCCCTGTTATGCCACCTGGGACACGTTTGTGTTCCTTCAAGCGAGAGTGCCAAGATGATTTGGGAAGCGCACTACAGTTGGGCCGCTGGGAATTTCGGGGTCGATAAAACAGTGGCAGTACTGCAAAAGTATTCCTATTGGCCGAATCTTCGACAGGATGTCGAGAAGTACATCAGATCTTGCACTTCCTACATCATTGCCAAACCGACCATCAAGAAGCAAGACCTTTATACTCCGCTACCTACCTCTAGTCGACCTTGGGAATCCATCTCCATGGATTACATGTCAGGCCTTCCTTCTACTAAGCATGGAAATGACTATGTTTTTGTGGTTGTCGATAGATTCTTGAAGATGGCCATTACGGTGGCCTACAAGAAGAATATCACAGCAGAAGCCACTGCTAAACTCTTATTTGAACAAGTGTGGGTACACTTTGGGATCCCATAGTTTATCATCTTAGAGCGGGACAGCAAGTTCCTCAGTACATTTTGGACAAGTATCTGGTCGATGTTAGACACCAAGCTCACTAAGTCCATAACTTTCCATCCCCAAACTGATGGCCAGACAGAGGTTGTCAATAGGATGGTCGTACACATTTTGCACATGTATAACTCAAAGCATCCATGCACATGGGATGAGAGCCTTCCCTATGTCCAACACAGCTATAACTGAGCTCTTCATAGCTTGACTGGCCACAACCCTTTTCAGGTGGGCTTCGGATGCTAGCCACTATCTCCCAATGATGTGACCATACCATTTGCATCTACTCAAGCAGGTTCAGCTCATGTCCAGTCCGAAGCCGAGAAGGAAACAAAATTCATTGAGCACATATGAAATTTCCACCAGCAGGTCCACGACATTCTAGAGAAATCAAATGCTAAGTAGAAGAAACAACATGATCAACATCGGGTGCCACACAAGTTTCAGGTGGGCGACAAAGTCTGGTTGCATTTGCAGAAGGAACGCCTTACCAAAACCTATCAGAAACTCAAACCACTCTGATATGGTCCTTACACCATTACCAAGGTTGTGGGAGACAATGCAGTTGAGCTCAAAATTCCCCCATTCCTTATCCTGCACCCAATGTTCAATGTGGACTGCCTTCAACCATACTTCCCACCATTGCTAGATACATTAGGCATTGCAGAACAACTCACACATACAGAGTGAAATCCAGATTGCATGGAACAAGCCATAACTGATCGGATCATGGACACGCAGATCAAGAACACCCGACAACAAAGGATCCAACTATATCTAGTTGTCAAAGCAGGCCAACTCCTTCACCAGGGCAAGTGGCTCACCAGGGACCAAGTTCAGCAAAAGTTTCCTCATCTCATGGAGGAACTCAATGCAATGGGGACCATTGCTTCCTAAGGGGGGAGGAATGATCCAAGTAGATATTGGTGGCCACCCGCCTATTCCAATTGGATCCTCACCATTATTTCTTTCATTTTTTCACTTTCCTTATTTGTAGCACAATTTACTATTTTTGGCAGTTTTTCGAGTCTTGAAATTCCGCTGTTATCTTTCTAACGAGGTATTGTCCGTGTCAAACAGAGATCGTATGCGAAATTTACAACCTCAGGAAGTTGATGTACCAATTTACCCAAATGGGGCCCATAGTTTAGCACTTCATCTCCTAGGGTTAGGTTTTTGGATGTTAAGGGTTTTCCATTATTTCTCAATAATAAATAGGTCTTTGAGCCTCATTGTAACAGAGTTTAAAGGAAGGTAGCCGCCACATCTCTTCTGAGAAATAAGCTACCATTACTCGAGCTAGTTTTATTTCCATTTTGTTTGTAAGCATATTTCAGTATTTAATATTAATGAAGTGTCATTTCTATTGCAACTTTGTATTTATGGTTATATATGTAATTTTTTGCGTTCCTATTTAAATCTAGATCAATTAAGCATTTAAGAACACATGGCGTTGATTTTTTTCCTTTTTTGAAAGGAAGACATGTAAACTAAAGTTTTTAAACAGTGTGTGGAGCTTTGCATGCAACGTAGTGTGCAGATATTTACTTGTGCGGAGATTTCCGCACAGTGAAAGATGGACCACACAAGTCTAATAAATTTTTGTAAGGTTTATTTCTTCGCGTGGGTTGGGGAGCTAAGTAAGAGACAACTATTACTTTTACAAATTTCCACAGTGGTAATGACATCATTGAAACCATGGTTTTAACTTTTTATTAAATTCATGAAATTAATCATATTTTTACTAGTTAATCATTTATTTGAAAGCATGTAAAATTAAGCATTTAGGTGTTAATTTTTCATAGAGTTGCATTGTTCTTTTCTTTGATAATTACATTTCTTCATTAACACATTAAGTTCACTCCACAACATTATAACATTATTTAGATTTACATCATTATTCATTAGCATATGCAACTAGTGTGCAGAGCTTTACATGTAAAGTAGTGTGCAGAGCTTTGCTTGTGTTGAGTTTTCCGCACAAAGAAAGGTTCACACAAGTTTAGTAAATATTTTTAAGGTTTATTTCTTAATGTTGGTTGGGGAGCTAAGTAAGAGACAACTATTACTTTTACAAACTTCCACAATTGTAATGACATCATTGAAACCATAGTTTTAATGTTTTATTAAATTCATGAAATTAATCATATTTTTACTAGTTAATCATTTATTTGAAAGCATGTAAAATTAAGCATTTAGGTCTTAATTTTTCATAGAGCTACATTGTTCTTTGTTTTGATAATTACATTTCTTCATTAACACATTAAGTTCACTCCATACCATTATAACATTATCAGATTTACATCATTATTCATCAACATATGTAACTATGTAGAAAGAACAATATCATCATCATCATCATTGCAGTGGAACATAAAGGAACAATAGAAGAAAAGCATGCACACATAGAGACACCAGGATTGGTCGAAGATTAGGGCAAAACCCACTACGAGGAAAACACTTGTAAATTATTCTTCTTCTTAGATCGTCATCAACTAATTCAACAAAAGAGAGTACAATGATCCATATCTTCATCAATGCAAGAAAACAACTAGAACATTCATGACATGACCATAAACATGCTTGTACTAAAAAACCCTGATTCTAAGGATTGTAATGCACTGTCACTAACTATAGTCATATGCTAAATATGATTGTCACTGAGTGGAATATTCAGAATACTGATACTTTATCTTTTGGTCCGGGATGCTCCCTGAGACACTCTATGTAAGCATCTAAGACTGACCTGGATGCTCCCAGGTGAACTACATGCAAGCGTTTGGGGCCAAATTGGACTGCAGAAACTCTAGCCTCCCAGACGCTCCCTTAGACACTGTGTGTGGGCATCCAAGAATTCCCAAACGCTCCCTTGACCATACCCTGTGATCATCTAGGGACGAAAATCCTTAGTTATGAGCATGCATACGAGACTCAAAAACCCTAAACATGTGCAAGCTTCATCCATCTAGTTTCAGACCCTTTGCGCAAGCTTTCCTCCAATAGACCTGTGCGAGCCAACCAATAGAAGAGAGAAGAAAGTGCTTGATGGTTGTGTCCATAACGAGCTTGAGGTCCCTTCTATTTGTAGGCTTTCGTGAGGGTCCATTTGATGTTGAGGCTAACTTGTCCAATTGTATATGTTTATAGGGATGACCTAATCCAATATACATGAGTAAATAAATAAATTCAAAAACCAACTTTTGCTTGTCCAAATAAGGTGTTATTTAGGTCAATTTTGGTCCTCTCAAAAGACGAATCTATTGAAATTAAAATTTTCATCATACAAGCTATCCAATGTGGAATTTGACCGTAGTTTCATAATTTTAACACTCCTTCTCAACTTGGGAGAATTCCACCTTCCAATAGTTGTCCATCGATCAATATTCCATCCTAGTATCTCAAGTGTCATCACATATCATCATTGATCATCTATTTCATGTAATAATCATGCCATACAAATCATCAATGTACATCCCAATCCATCCCTTGCTTATCTCTTGATCATCCTTGTTCATATGCTGAATATTATTGAATCTAAAAGAAGAAAAAATTGTTAATGAAGGGGAGCTTAAGCTACCACCCTCTATTCATTAGGCTACTACCCGGTATTTCTGTCAGCATGCTACTACCCAAAATCTTTGTCAGCGGGCCACTACCCAAAATATCAGTCAGCGGGATACTACCAGAAATATCAGTAAGTGGGCTACTACCCAGAATGTCTGTCTGTGGGCTACTACTCGAAATATCGGTCAACAGACTACTGTCCAGAATATCAGTCATCGAGCTACTACCTGTAATATCTATCATCGGGCTACTACCCGAAATATCTATCATCAGGCTACTACCCATAATATCTGTCAGTGTATCATCATTGGAGAGCATATCATTAGGGAGCACATCTCAACTTGGAATCACATTGGGGAGCTACTACTCAACCCAAAATCTCATGGGGGAGCTACTACTATGACCCCATATCAAGCAATATATAATATAGGGGATCTACTACTCATCCCATCATATCGTCTAATGATCTTCCTAGAATGACCCTCAATAGTCATGTGGTAGAACACCTGCATCATAACCCTATCTTGGGAGAGATACATGACTTACAAAAGGTAAGTATCTCATGCCCCCAAGCCTCCTCACCCATTGGCAAGTCGAAGAGGGATAATACCAACAAGCCCAACTTGTGGATATGATGCCAACTGAGGTATACTCTACAAAGACCAAGATAGGGTGAGTTACTACTTCAACCCTATGGGTAACAGATAGGGGTGATACCCTATTCTCTAGAGTTCCCTCAACCCTAGGAGCCCTTTATCTCAATTCCACACCCTCGGAGCTCAGATAGGGGAGGAAGAGTATGGCTTAGTGTCCTCAATCAGCGATGTTCTCTATAGCAACATATTTATGGTAATCATCATGTCTCAATAAAAATTGTTTCATGTTCATACATGACATCAAATCAAATATCATGTTAGAAAATAAATAATCATATAAATCACAACATGATACCATAATCATCCTCCTTCTCAAGGAGGTGCCAATCACAATCCTAATCTTATCTCAAATAGCTGTATAGGTTCATTGAAATGATTTCAACTATATTTATGGGAATCTCTACCAATCAAAACCCATTCTTTATCATCAAAATGTATCAAAAAAAATTCTCAAACATCTCTTCAAATGATTCTTCATTCGGTTTCATATCTTGTTATGCTAGAAACATCATACTCAACCTCAATCATGCTACATACCTCTCATCAAGATATCATGGTAGATTTCATACGAAGGCAACACTCACATGTGCTCATCTCATCAATAATGATCCCAATCATCATCAACACATCCATATAGTCATATGTCATAGGAAGAATATCTCACACCAAAAATAAATTGTCCTATTCAAGTATCTTGAAGGGTGCTCGGTGGAAACTCTATGTGAATGAATCGACTCAGGTTCTATGCACGTCATGTATGTATATAGACAGATCAAAAAAATAACATCTATGCTTCAATCAATTGTTGGTTTCCAAGTAAAGTTCAACAATATCTCTTCAATTAGGGTGTCCAAGGATTCACATTTCCTCTTTTCAATAATTCTTCAATAGCTTCACAACATAGATTATCTTTTCCCATTTTTTAGAAATTGATTCATCATGCCATGATTCATCATCTCAAACTTTAGAAGCCATATCCCTCTTACTTAGATCATCAGAGGCTCATTACCTGTCAGGAGTAGACCATTAATGTATTAAAACCAAAACCAAAATCAAAGTCATACCTTGGAACACCTCATCCTGGCTTCACTTGATAACAAACAATGCAGGCATATATGGATTTCATGCAATGCTCTTTGCAAACATAACATTTTACTAAACCAACTTTCTCAAATTTTCATAAATAAATATTGTACCATCAACTAAGTCAACTCATCAATATCACAATATCAATTATTTAGACCAGGTGACAGGTAGAGCTCACATCGAGTCTTGACTTTATTATCATCTATCATGCAATATCAATCAAGTCATTCTCATAATCATAATACAAGTCATATATGTCATAATATAAGTCATCATAAGTGACTATGATCATATATCATTCTCATCAAGGAAAATCATCAATCGTCAAATCAAATCATTAGACATTAGGACAAATCCAGATTTTCTATCGTAGAGAGATATATAGTCCAAAAAGAAATCTCAATATCAAGTTAGAGTTCTAAATCATTGTCAAGTGTCATGTCAAACTTAAAACATTTCTTATCTATATCAGTCAACCAAATATCCCATGTCACAAATTTCAATGGTTAAATCATAATGTAATATCTACATGCTTATCTCGGTCACCTGCAAACACAAGTTCATATTATAGAAAATATCTAAACTTTTCTTGCTCACATATCTTTCTGTCTTCATATCTGTAGGATTGACATGCTTCAAGTGGACATCTTGTTTCATGCACAATACTTCACTTTTCTATGATCAATAGTTCAACTTCATAAATCAGTTCAGAGACAACTCGAGACATCTCCAGAAAACTTCGGATCATGGTCAAATGTAGGCAAGCATTGGAAACTTCCTTAAGGTTAGCATGGGAGTGCCTTTAGCTTCCTAGATGCTACCTTGGCCTTAGCATACGTGCATCCAGGGATGAAATCTACCAGTTTTGTGCCTGTGTCTGAAACATAAACCCTAATTTTTTGTGAGCTTCAGATATGTTACTCTGCTACAATTCAATAATGTTAGAGGCACATAAATCATACTTCAATAGTACAAAATGTAAATAGTAATATGAGTAAGAATCTTGAGAAGAGATTCTCCCTCTGACTAGGAATCTACTTCATTCATCTTCATTCATGTCATCACCCTATCTCTACTAGTGTCAAGAAACATTAGATCTGTTAGATCATAAACATATATCTATCATGGTCATCAACATCATGTCATCAATCTATCATCAAGGTTTAGATTTGAATGATTAGGGAAACAGGTAGATGTGACATCATATCTCAAGGATCATGAAAAATAACACTTTCTATCATCGAATTTTACCATATTCTAGAGTTAGTCATCAAATCAAGACATGACCACGATTACACTTCTATCACCGTGCTTATCATTATCAACAATATCAAGTTAAGTAATTCAATAAAACTGTATCAAAACAACGAGAGTTTCAACCCTTCCATGAGCATAATATTATCATGTATAAGAATTAAGGAGCTAACCTTCTATATGAAATCCACTGTGTCTTATGCATATCAAGTATCAAGAGTATCTAGAATCAAGGCGATAGCTTTCTTTATGGGATCAAAATATTTGACATCAAGTATATCAAAGATCAACATAGAATTCAAGAAGATCAAAATATGTTCAACATCAGGTGCACCATTTCATCATAAATTAAATCACCTTCATATGCATGTATGTACCATTTGAGAAGGAGATATTCTCTATAGGGTTTAATAGCTAAAACATAATAGTGAAACAATATAGCATGGATACCTTGAAATATTCAAGTACCTGTGCACCTTCTCATTAGACATAGGCAACTTGTAGTGCTTTGTCATCTTTGGCACGTAGTGCCTCTTTATCCTTTCCAAGCTCTAGACACCTTTACCTACATTTCAAATGATCCTCAAGAAGGATCCACTTATCACAACTTATCAAGGAGGTTAGAAACATCCATATACTTAAATACACATGCAGGAAGTATAAACAATAATCATAATAATCAGATCCATAAGTATAAACAAAAGTAAGGACATAAGGAAGCATCATAAGTCAAGAAATACTTATCTTCAATGAGAGGTGATCCTCTTCCTCTTGAACCAACCTTCAAGAACCATCAATATCCATAGTCCATATACCAATGTTGCCTTCAATTATCCAACCAAGCCTACTAGGGATTATCCCATCTAGGGCTTCATCAAATATTTCACAAGTGCTTGAGCCTCTTTACATTGACCATACTATATCTCATGTCTTTTCCATAAACCAGGGTTTTCTCTCCAACCCTAACCTCATAGAATCCATCAAACCCTAATAATCAAGTTGCCTAGGGTTTTCTTCAAACCCTAGAATTATTTTAGGTCTCCACCATCCTCTTCTTGCTTCCATCAATGGTGTCATCATCGGGGTGATCTCCATGGCTTTTCTTCAACCTAGCTCTGAAACCATGTTAATTTTTCATAGAGCTACATTGTTCTTTTCTTTGATAATTGCATTTCTTCATTAACACATTAAGTTCACCCCATAACATTATAAAATTATTCAGATTTACATCATTATTCATCAACATATGCAACTATGTAGAAAGAACAATATCATCATCATCAATGCAATGGAACATAAAGGAACAATAAAAGAAAAACATGCACACATAAATACACCAGGATTGGTTGGAGACTAGGGCAAAGCCCACTACGGGGAAAACCCTTGCAAATTCTTCTTCTTCTTAGATCGTCATCAAATGATTCAATAAAAGAGAGTATAATGATCCATATCTTCATCAATGCAACAAAACAACTAGAATATTCATGACAGACCCTAAACATGCTTGTACTTAAAAACCCTAATTCTGGGGAATGTAATGCACTGTCACTGACAGTGGTCAACTGCCGAATACAACTGTCACTGAAAATAATAATCAGAATACTTATAATTCATATTTTGGTCTCGGACACTCCCTAAGATACTCTATGCAAGTGTATGATATTGACCTGGACGCTCCCAGGAAAACTACATGTGAGTGTCTAGGGCCAAACTAGACTGTGGAAACCCTAGCCTCTCGGACTGTCCCTTAGTCCAAAACTTCTTGGATTCTCCCTTGACCATACCATGCGAGCGTCTAGGGACAAAAATCCTTAGTTACGAGTGTGCGGCCGAGACTTAGTGCTGGCTTGATGGGGCTTGAGCTAGGTTCAGAGTTATTTAGCCAAACAAATCCCTGTACTACTGGCCTTTTCGGAAATAGCCCATGGAGATGGGGCTGAGGTCTCACCCGAAGCAGTGTGAGGGGATGCTGGAACCAAGTTTCCGCACCCTTGAGATGTCTAAGGGGTCGATTTAGTCCAACTATGAATACCTTCACAGAAGTTACTTCGCGTACTTTCCTAACCTGTGAGGCCTTCGGTCCCTATTGTATTTGCCTTCACACAGCCCTAACCAGGGGTTGTGGAGCTTTCGCGCTGCTAGAGTAGCGATCTGCGCTATTTCCCCAAGTTACACTGTGGATCTTACTTATCTTCTTATAATAGTTAGTTATTTTCGCGTAAACAGATACTTTATCTTATATTCACTTATTCAACATATTCATATAAGTTCACGCAAAATAAACAATAACCTTACAATTCATGCCCAATATACTTCAAAGCATAAAACATGAAACGATACACAGAAATAATGTAAAACTTCTCTTTATTATTGCTTCAATCGGTTACAGACTCAACCTGCCCTGCACACTCAGCTGCAGGGGTCCGCGCACTCAGCTGCGGACTACTAGGCCTCTGTGCACTCAGCTGTAGAGCCTTCTCCTACTCTACGACCCAATGACTCACCCTATACTTAGATCAAACTCAATTCATTGTCATTCATTCCATTCTATTTTTTTCATTCTCTTTAACTTAGAGCCTCGTTTTATTTATACAATCCCATGGTCCACGGACCATGGGTAGATCTCTCAAGCCGACATTACATTACAAAAATGAGGGCGGACAACCCTCTGAATCATTTACAATGTTCTCGCTCCGCACCCACACATCGCATAGTCTTTACATTAGACTTAGTCAAAACTTGGGCTCTAAGCCCCAAAACTTACTTTGGGGGATCTCGTGCCCAACGGGCCCCCAACACAAACATCATGACTCACACGAGAGTCACTCTGCCAGTGCGTGATATTCGCGCGGAGATCTCCCAACTCTAATCAGACCGCTACAAGGTCGGAAGCACACTGAGCGGCTGCCTGCTGTATCTCCTGGACGCGCTGTTCGGAGACCCAGAACCACTTCTCTATGTCGTGCTGCATCTACCTGCTCTTTAAGCACTTTGGCCTGTTGCATTCGTGCAAGCCTCTGTGTAAGGGCCACTGTCTGTGTGGTCCCTTTAACATTGTGAACGTGCCTCTGTTTCTAAGTGTTGTATGTTTGGGTCCTCCTACAGAGTGGTGAGGACCTCGAACAATTCTTCCAACATTTTGGTGCAATCCTTCACTGCACTGCTGATCTCCTCCATCCCCGACGTAATGGCGTTGGCATGTTGTTCTCTTACCTTGAGAGGAGTTGAAGGATGCGCCTTCAACTGTAGCACTAATATCTGGATGTTCAGCTCCAACTAAACCTTGGCCATTTCTTCTCGCACCTCGCGCACCCTTGCTACTAACCTCTGGATGTGCGCCTTTGTTGGTTCTTCTGCTGGGATGGCCAGCTCAGGGACCATCTGGTAGGTTTCTTTAATTACCTATACCATCTGCCTATTATGAGACATGACCTCGTTGCGCTGCAAGCTCAACTACTCCATGTTGATCCTCTGTTCACTCAACACATGCAGCACGCGGCTCTCCCTAGCCTGTAGTTTTGCAGTAATCCCATCCTGCAGAACATAGAGCGTCTCTCGAGGGAGAGCAGCCATGTTGATCCCTAATCCTTCCAACACATTGACCGTAGGCTTGTCGGCCTCATTTGCTGTAACCAGTGCCCCATCTGGCAGCACTATTGTGTTGGTCGTACGAGCGCGCAACATTTCCTTAACCGCGTCTGTTCCTACTGCGAGGCTGGTCGAGAAAGTACCAGCCTAAGGAGTGCACACCTGCAACTCCTGAATCTATTCTCGGAAGGCCCCTAACACTCTCTGATTCTCCTCCGCAAAGTTTCGGAGGGCGTCTGTGGTGACGTCACGCACTGTCTCTCCTATATCATGCAGATCCCCCTCAGTAAGGGTGATCGAGTCGATAGACATCTTAGACACTTTTACCTTCTTGCGTAATCCCACCTGCTCTCTCGGGCATTGGTGCTTCAATAGTGTCGATGCTGTCTGTGGGTCCGCGCTGCCCTCCTCTATCTCTATTTCCATCTCTTTCTCCTGCTCAGGCGAAGGCGACTTCTAGCCCTCGCGCTCCGTTTTTGCTGCCTTCTGTGCTTATGCTGTTCTTTTGCTATTCTACTACTGTCTGTGCCGTGTCCCGCACCTCCTGCACCTTTGCTGCTAATGCTTCTTTTCTTCTCTTTTCCGCCAACTGTGCCACATGTAGTTTTGCCTCCTCCTTCTTTTTCTATGCAACAGACTTTTCCACCGCAAGGATGTCTGGAGTGCGCCATTTCGGTGGCCACGTCTCAAGCATGTCGAAGATCACATCATCTGTGGCCATATATGGTAGTTCGTTCCACTTATTTGCAAGGTCCTTGCGCGCCCTGAGGTAGATGTGATGAAAGTCTGCTTTAAACTTTGCGAAACTTTGTAGGCTGTTGTAGACAGTGGGTGATAACTGTGGCTTGCGGTTAATCCCCATCCTGATGTTCATCTCCATAAGAACCCAGAATATTTTATTGTAGCAGAGATGCGCATCTTTAGAAGCCCATAGTGAAGCGTACTTCGTGGCCTCCGACCCTTGCAATTGTGGGGAACTGGCTATCCTCAGGCAATTCCCTAGCTACCAACACTATGGATAGTAGAAGCCATGCATAGCGGAAGGTTTTCCCTTGTTCTTGTGCCTCGCGGAAATTATACAGGAACTCCTTGCACAAGAATTTGGACCAATTAAACTGGACCCCCTCTGCGCATTGTTCGGAAAGTGCAACCATCGGCGTGGGCACCTCATCCGCGCAACACTTCCGCACGAACTTACCCGCCATTATTTGAGTCGCAACTCTGACTTCCTTTTTGTTGATACTGGAGATTGCATAACCCCTCTTTTTCTTCTCCAACTTGTATTTCTTTTTCATGGCCTCCGCGATGGCCAAATCATTGCTTTTACCCTCCGAAATGTCTGTGGGGTCTTCTCCTTTACACGGGAGTCGAGTAATTCGATGGATCAGGTGGTCCATGATGGGGACAGGCTCCTCCAGCCACAAAAACCCATCATGCACCAGGAAGAGCAGCTGCTTGATGACGAAGATAGTTACTGGGGCATGATGGTAGTGTGGCACCCAGAGCAAATTCAACAACCCTGTCTTTTCGACCCCACGCAACCATTTGTGTAGCTCCAACTCTATAACTGCCATTGTGATGTGTTTCTTTGGCTTCGTGAGGTGTGTGGTCGCCAAGTGAGGGAGTTTCTTGTGGTCAATGAGATCCCAGTCTTCGAACTTTAAGCTCAAAACCCTTCCCAAGTGCGCTCCTTCGAAAATGATATCATCAGGTAACAATGGAGTCTGTAGAGGGATTTTACTGTCGTCCAGGTCCTCGGGCACCTTTGCCTTTCCCTTCCGCGGAGGGACATATGCAGGCAACTTGGTTAGAGGGACCGTGCCCTCGGTTTCTTCCTCCATGCCCTCATCCTCATCCTCTTCGATTATGATATCCTCAAGGTATTCTTCCTCCTCATCGGTTTCCAGGTTAACCGTTTTCCCTTTTTCCTCCATTGTTAATCTAGTTCGTAGCGGGTTTCGAGGGGACACATGCACCAGAATCATGGGTTGTTTATCTTTTTTTAGTCTCGATGTGCGTAGTGATTTAGGGATTTCCGCAACAATACTGGTGCTGTCAGGGGCATCTTCTCTGGTCATGACCCACGCGGCTTCTTTGGCGATCATTTATGTGATTTCCATGGCTTCTTTAGACGCTACCATCTTGTTCGTCTAGAAATCTCTTAACTGTTCAATCAGTTACTCAAACAATGCTCTCCACAGGGCATACAGGTCTCGGTTCATAATAATCGGGGCGCGCAACAGCTTAGTTCTCGAATGACCAAGGGTTGTGTGCTAGGAAGTCCTTTGTAATTTATAGCGCCTTTTGAATTCGAAATCGATCGTTCCCCCCAAATTCGGTCCATTAATGCTCCCTTGGCAGCAGATTTTCCAAAATCTTGCCCATAAAACTCACCTTAAATGCCTTCCACTCACTCCATTTGGTCTCAAGCCAAGCATCACATCATGAATAGTGACTATAATGGCCACTTTCTAGTCAATCCGCACGACAACACAACTACCCTCACGCTATCACGGATCCTGTGACACTTCTCTCCTGCGCGCAGCTCTCGGATAGAGTAGTTTATAGTCTTGTGTTGGTCACTTTAATTGCTTATGGATTTAAACAACAAAGTGCTACATAAATTGTCAACCCAGGGAAGTCTTGTTATTTCAAAGGCAATTGCGTACTATATGTACTCAATCCTAAAAGCAACAAAAGTTATAGAAAAGACTGGCCACACTTTGCCTTAAGCAAACTGAAGCTCCACTCTGTGTTACAGCAAAAACAACCTATTACAGACAGCTACCAAAGAATGCTTAAAGGGAAGTAATCTAAAGAATCAATCTGCATAGGACAGTGCTGACTGTGCTGTAACAGAGAACAAGACCCTATTCCCGGAGCGAGAATCTTCAAAACTTGTCCCTAATTATCAAGCTGCCACCTTGCTCTGTAAACCTAATTTGCAGCACACATGAATTAACTGTTGATAAAATGAACGCTGCAACAATTAATTGAAAAGAAAACAAAGTTTCAGCAAAATGATACTCAGTAAATAGTTCTGTTAACAAAGCATGAATAAAAGACACACTTAACACACTGCAGAAATAAAATGGGTGAATCTTGTGATGAAGGTGGGCCCTGTCCTTCTCACAAGATTCCCCAGGAAACAAGAACTAGAAAGAAATGCTCAAAACAAGATTTTATTCATCTGTCAATATGTCATGTTACAGAAAAACGGATTCTAGTTCTATTCCTTCAACTAAGCCCCCTTCCGCAGTCTGTTCGTCCCCCTCTAATGTAGATGTCTCCTCTTTTTAAAGAGGAGACATCTATTACAATAGATTACATTGTAAGTCCTATTTTAACCCTTTGTACAAAAATAGGGAAGTCAGTTTTCCCTTTAACAAAATGTTGTTACAAAAATACTGTCTTTAGATCATGATCGTTGCATCCAGTGTAGCAACTCCTTCGGTGATCTCCTTTTGCTGCTGTCAAATCTAAACTGTAGATCACAACTGTTCAGCCACGAGATTTGCGTGTCGTTCCTGCTGTTTCAGCAACTGTGGAAGTAGTCTTGCAATCTCCAGGCAGTTTCAGCAACGTGAACTGCACATTGTTCTTTAACCGTTCAGCAACTATCAATTCAATGGTTAATAATGAAGATAGCGTAATTATATGCAAAATAATTAAACGTATAGTGATGAGAAGAAATATTGTGTACCTTTGGGATACTTGGGTTAAAACAATAACAAGGACTTTAGATATAAGTTGAAAAAGGGTGACATTATAGCAAAATGTATGGTCAAAAAGAGACAATATGAGGTCCTAACATCTCGCACCTCCTTTCAACTGCCTGGAGTGCTAAGACTGTGCTTCCGATGCCTAGTCAGGTGGATGTGCCACTTGTATAGGGTTTCAATCAACCATCCATCACTTTTTCTAGAAAAATCTGCCTTTTATTTTTACTATCTGTGTCCCACACTTGACCACCTACATCGCGCCACCATGGGTGATCCCTCTAGTAATATACGGTCCAATCCAAGGCATCAAGCTAATCAACTCTCGGCGGTAGTCCCTAAATTTGTCAACATAATCGTGTGCACCCTATTTTATCACCACGGTTTTCTTATCGAGAAAATCCTTCTTTATTTCTTCCTCAAACTTCTTGACTTCTGCTTCCACCAGAGAGCTTTTCTCCCTTAACCGCACTCTTTCTTTCATGAGTTCTTGGAGCCTAAGATCACCTTGTCGGATTTCTTCCTCAGGTCCCAAATGTTCTTCTTCGTTCAGCTACGCAATCCCTTCTTCCAAGGCTCTACGAACCATCATATCCACCGGCACTGCTATGTGCGGACTAGGCATATTATACTCTATTGGGACTACATCGTTTGCTCCATAGGCCAACCTATAAGGTGTTTGTCCCATGATTTTCTTTCTCGCTGTCCTATAAGCCCATAAAACTGCTGGTACACGCAGGTCTCAATCACTTCGCTGCGCATTATATACCCTATTCAGTGCTTCACGTACTTCGTTAAATGCTTCTGTGTGGGTAACCTTCTGCGCACTCATTTTTTTCACCCTCTGTTGTTCTAACTTGAGGGATCGTTCATGTAGTTGCCTCCCCAACACATTCTTATTGACCGTGTTTCCCAATGCGAAGTCCATGTACATCCGCGCAGGGTGTTTACCATATGCCTATACCCACTTGGACAGATGTGCACGCGGACCATTCTGTTATCTCAAAATCAGGCCCTGGAAGGCTGCTAACCAGGAAGACTTCAAGTAACTATTTCAGACCAATCTTTTGACTAAGGCTTAGCCTCCTTAGCCTGAGAGGGCTCTCTCAAAGGGTTATTGATTTTGACTATTAATAAGATGGCTAACTCTCTTGAAATAACATTAACAAATATGAAGGCTGGACAATCATTACATAAGTTTCCATTGGGCTTATGGAGTCAACCAAACCTCAGTAAATAATGATACTGCCTTTACATAGAAGTCAGGGCATGTGACATTTAAATGTTCAAAACACAACTCTTATAAAACCACAGTTCATAAATGAGTACAGGAAATCAGAGCAGCATAAGTGAATTCTGAGTGATTACACATCTATGCAACTGAAAAAGACATGAAGGACAAAATAAAATAACACATCTTGAACATGGAAATGCTTTATGAATCCTGAGAAGAAAAGCATATAACTTATATTATTGAATTCTGTCTTTACATAAGCCAAAACAGCACTCTGTTTTATAAAATCTCCAACCCCCATTACATAGATGTTTTAGCTATATATAGAATCCTTATTCTAACTACTTCGAGCTTCCTCCTCCAACATGAGGGGAACTCGATAACTGCCTGTAATGACACCTATTAGCTATTGAACTAACTAATAAATACAATAAGGAACTGACTGTAGTGTTTAAGAGTTCTAAATTAACTATGACTCTAACTCTATCTTCCACGCATAATGACTTCTCCTTGTTCTTTGACACCTGGTCCCTTTTTGATGTGGCTGAGCTGGATCTTTAATACTCCATATCGACCTTGAACGCTAAATCCTTTAACTGCTCAGTCATGTTGGGAGATGTCCCTTGCTTCTCGGTTCCAATTTTCCTCAAATTTCTCAAATGCACAGCAGCATGTCTTCTAGCTTTTAATGACCCAAAATATGGAACACTGCCACGTTCCTGATGTGTTGGAGGCTGCATCAATGGATATGTGTGCGGGCAACAGTTCTTTGTATACAATGCATTTACCCTTTGAACGGTGATAAAGTGGCTTTATAACAGAAATTTAACTTGGGTTAAAATATTCCACCCTTTTCAAGGTACACCTGTCTTGATCTGAACGGCTATTGTAGCTCCACCTGATATCTTGCATGTTCTTTTGGCGTTTCCTTTCCAAAATTTCCGCTCAAAATACAAAATTGCCTGTTCTGCGTTAAAATCCACACCTTCAGCAGTTTCGTAGCGCGCTACGAAACTGCTGTATTATTTGAAACAGCTTACCTTTGACCCGAGACCTTTATCACCAAAACATTTGTTTGCCAAAACTTCCTTCGACCTTTCATATATATAGCAGGGATTTACATGTCTTCAAAAACAATAAGACTAAGCAGATACGACAAAAATTTGGAACAAAACCTCTCTTGAAGAGAAAATTCATTTAGTAGATAACTGATCCAGCTGTACCTTCAGGTCTTCAATCTTCTTCTTCAGAGCTTTATTCTCAGCTCTTAGGTGCATATTTATCTTTCTAATGTACTTGGCCTCCTGGATGGCTGGTACTGTCCATGTATGAAACTGTGCATGGCCATCAACTACTGAATTCAATTGATTTTGATAGGTTTCAGTCCCTCTCCACAGAGCTTTACGATAATTTGTATACACATCTGCATGTTTTCTAACTGCTTGCTTCAGTTTGGCAATCTCATATTTAGCTGCCTCTAACTGGTTCTTTATGGCTGTTATATTATCTCCTTGTGACGTGGTGACTGTTCTGCTTGTATCACTTTGCCTAACTTTCCCGGTTTCCTCTGTTTTTGACAGCGCTTCTTTTACTTGCTTCCTTGTAATGGGTCTTCTGGGTTTGAACATAAATCCTTCACCTGGCTCATCGAATTTAAGCCTTTTTGAGGCTTTAGACTTCTTGGTACCTTCTTGCGGTGACTGTGTCAAATCAATATGAACTGGTTCACACTGTTCAAATTCAATGGCCTGTAATAAATCACTCAAACTTGCCTTAGACACTGGGCTCTCATCAACAGCTATGGCTTTACCCTTTTCTTTGTTTATTTGGCTTCTGGTCCTTACCCTTGAGACTGCTTCAGATCTGCTTGTTTCAGGTACAGTCTTCTTATCCTGAGATTTTTCCTTTGTTGATTGTTGAGGTTGTTCTTGAATGATCAGTGGCTTCACTGGTTTTCTTGGCTGTGACTTGTTTTTCTTTTTAGCTCTTGCCTCTTTTTGAAGTTCAGCTATGGTGAGTTCTCTGACTGGTTGTGGAGTAAGGCCAGTCTTGCTTTGAAATCCAGCCATGAAAATAAACGAATTCCAGTCTCTGCCTATCTTTTGGAGGCCATCTAAAATTAGCAACTTAATCAAACCATGATGAAATAAAGAGGTTTCACAGTCCTCTTTCCTTAGCTGCACCTTATCACACATTTTACTCAGAATGCGAAACAAATAAAAAGGAATATCTATGGAGATTTTTCCCGTGAAATGCAAGAGCAGTTTGAAATGATAAGAATAGACCTTATTGTACCTTCCTTCACAGGTCAAGTATTTCTAAATGCAGGTGAGAAGAAGAGCATAATGTTCCTTGACATAATTTCTGGGCACTGCTTTTGTTAAGTCTTCATTTACATATGCCTCCTTTAAAAACTCCTTACAAGGATTCATATCAAACTTAAAATTTTTAAACCATTCTTCCCGTCCTCTTGGGATCTCTGTTACAGCAGATATTGCTTCTGGAGACACCTGAACTTCTAGCATAGCTACCTTTGAATTTAAACCAGTGAAGTTTAGCGCAAATTCTTTGGTTACCTGCGCATGTCCTCCTTGTAGCTTCTTGCAAAAGTTCCAGCAGCCGGCATCTTTGAACGCTTTCTTCACGCCTTCATCCCTCAACGCTATATCCAAGCCCTCAGGTTCAGTCCTCTGGCATTTACCGGATCTGTGCTCTTTTCTCTCCATTTTCCTTTCAAAATCTTCACACACACAGAGTCTAACAGCTTCAGTTGCAATGGTGGTTCAGTTCCTTTTAATTCAGCCTCGCTTGAATTCAAGCTCGCTTGAAAACAGCCTCGCTTGAAATCCAAATTCTTTGTCACTCATGCAGCACTTACGACTATCATTAAGTACATGCACGGTAAAATCCCTTAGGAATGATATTTCTGTGCATGTGAACAGAGCTAGTAGTGGGATAGTGGCAAATGAGTGTTCAAACGTGATATGAGAGGTACAAAAACTGACATGAGTGGACACAACTGATGACTCGGATAACAGACTTGACCTTTCAGGAAAGATTCGCTACAAAAAGCACGAATCCATGATTTCGCAGCGCTGTTAGTTTGAAATTCTAATAATGCGCTGCGAAACGGCCTAATCATGACGCGCTGCGAAAATGCTAAACCATAATTGCGCTGCGAAACTGGCCAATAGGATTACGCTGCGAAATCACTAAAAGACACGATGACTCGGACATGGATAAGACATGACTATGGAACAATGATGGATGAATTAGAACCAATAGGAGTCGAGTATGGTTTAAATTAAGAACTTTAACACTCAAATCCTAAGTAAGACATATAAAACGAAATCAACTTGACACAGACCTTTGTATTTGGACTAGGACAAACAACTATATACATAAAAAAAATTATTAGTTCTAAGTGATAACACATTCCATACATTGTATTTATCTGTTAGTCGCGTCTGAGGTTTCCCAAAATGCATGCGCATATTTCTCTTGCATTCACGCCAGTCCTCAAAGCTTGCTTGGCGCGTACCCCACCACCTCGCGGGCGTAGCACGCAGTACCCACTTCAAAGTCGTGAAACGTTCCTATTCTGGCACCTCCCTTTCGAATCTGTTCAATAAAACATCTACCTCACTTAACCCAGCATACGTAGGCAAATCCCTTACTTTCATCGATATGAAGCACAACGATCTTGCCATCATGTTACAATTCAGCGTGGTTACCTCGTGTAACTGATTCTGCCATCACTCTATTTCTTCATCTGAATCCAATGTACAAGAGCTTTCGCACTCCCATGAGATTCTTCCATCCGTGATGGGATTTACCCAATCTTGCTCTCGCGTGGTTATCTTGTAGATGCAGTCTAAGTCGTCATCGCTTTCATAGTCGTGCATTGGCTCAATGTAGCGCGATCCCTCAGCAGGGTCCAAAGGTATCACTACGCATAGAGACTTCTTCTCAAAAATCATCTTGCGCTTTTTTAGGTTAATCACCCCATTCATGTCAGTGGCCCAATCAATTCCTAAGAGCGCGGGGTAGGGATTGCTGTCATCGACAATCTCTATCACCTCAAAGTCAGCTAGCGCGCTCGCTCCTTCAATATCCACTGTGATTCCCTACAATCGCCCCAGGGGTATTATCTTTTGTTGGTTTGCCATGCGCAGCTGAATAGGAGACCACTGCAGCATAGGCCTCCCCATGCACTCCCACTCTGCTTTGGCAGAATGTTCGCATCCGATCCTGGACCTAGAATTACTTGGTCCATCTCATATTCGCCAATCTACATAGTTAGCCTCATTTCTCTTCCTGTTCTTGCCTTGTGTTTTCCAATCTTCCGGACCACGCGCAGTTCTCCTGGCGCGGTCCCAACGCATCTGTTAATGAGTTCTTGTAGTCCCTTTATCGCCTTACTGTCGCGCAGTAACTTCATACATGTTTCTAGGAACATTGTAAGCATAGATGGGTCCATTTCCAGCTCTGATCTATCTTTGCTTCCTGAAGTGGAGGCATCAACGAAGCTCTTCCTAGCTTCCATGAAGGTTTCCTTAGCACCCTCCAAATCAAACTCTTGTTCTTTCGTTGGAGCCTTGCGAACCAAAGTACTATATTCAGGTTGTTTGCCTTTATCCTCTCCTATCATAATCCCACTTTGGAGCACAATGTTTACATTTTGATCTTCCTCGCGCGGCTCAGACCTCATTATTTGCAAGTTTTGAGTCGGGGGAGGTTGGAGCGCTCCCTTATCGCGCAGCCTAGATATTAGCGTGGAACAATCCTCCATCTCAGATCAAACAAGGTACAATACAGACATGATGGATGCGTTGGATTCTTACAATCACAAGCATAATGTCCTGACCCTCTGCAATTGTAGCATATCAGTTGTCTGTGACCTCTCCCAGGTCCTCTTCCACCTCGGCCACGTCCATGCCCCTGGAATCTGACCTGTGCCATCACCGTGCCCTGGTCTAAGGGTCGCATTTCGGCCTGAACCCTATAGGTAGGAGTTTTATCCATCATTATCTCATAACTTGTACAGGTGCATTCATCATGTCCCACTGATCTACAGAAATTACAGAACAACTATTACGAATTCTGCGTGTACTTCTGCAACAGATGACAGTTGTTTGTACCATGATTTCCTCTTATTTGACAAATCGCGCACCACAAAGTAGGCGCCGCGCTTGGTCCTGCTTGTGCTTTTGGCCTTACCGGCATTGGTCCTCCTCCTGTGAGATAATTCGTGAATACCGGGCAGTGGTCCTTGTCATGTCCCTAAGCCTTACATTTTATGCACCACACTTCTTCGCGCACTTCTGGTCAAACTGTCATGTCCTGTTTCAGACTCTGCATCTCAAGGCATAGGTTCTTCAACTGCACGTGGATCTGCTAAACTCCTAGGTTAGGATCCTGTATGGGGGTCTCATGTAGCCTCATCGCGGTCTCTAAGGCTTCAGCCTGAGTTGTCAACCTTTACTGCGACAACGCGTTCCTCAAATGCAGCGATAGTGATGCTACAAACCATTCGCGATGTTGTCCATCTGTCAGGGTCATATTAGCTTCACGAATCGTGCATTTCAGCCTTTGATCCAACTCCCAAGGAGTCTCACCTAGTAGCATTGTAATTTCTTTGAACCCAATGATTGACTACGCTTCTGACTTTGGTATGCTAAACTCCCTAGTTAGCACAGCTTGGATAGTCGCGATTCCTGCATTCGGGTGATCACTAGAGTGCTTAATATACCAGGTCAGAGCGCGATCCTGTAGAGTGCTAACCAACATTGCTTTGTTGATATTATCATTTGTTGCTTCCTGTGCTTCCCATACAGCTTTTACCATGAACCAAAACTGGTCCAGATCTTCATTTCCCACTCCTTTGAACACAGGAAACTTTATTGAGCTCAACATATTAAAAAGCGGGGGTGGCGGAGGTGGTACGGGCGAAGATGGGGGTGAAGGCGGTGAAGCTGGTGAAGCTGGTGGTGGTGTGGGTGGGGCTGGTACGTGTGGGATCCTCTGCCTTATCAAATTGATCCCACTTCTTGGTGAGACCTTCGCGAGCTCTTCCTCGTCCCCTTGTGGAGGTGAAATCAAGGGGCTAGTTTCTAGTCTGCATTACCTTTGTTTCTGTAAATTCTCCCACTTCGCATAGCCCCGAACATTAATGTATTCACATAGTCCGCTTTTCACAAAGTAGCATTTTAATCCAAGTGTTCAGAGACTTAATGTACTTATCTTGCGGTCCTTTGAGAAAGCGTCTCTAAGACTCGTTGTAGCTTACCGTAGTGTCTACCACGAACTCAGTAATGAATCCTCCTATAATCTGATCGAGCCAGTGATCAACAGCGTATGCAATATTATCCTCTAATGCTTCCAATCTGTGCACTAACTCTGGGGTCCACATAATAGGACTGTTGAGCTTGCACCTTCCCTGGCTATCTGCTAGCTTCGTGATCCACTTGTACAGCTTAGTAGGGAAGGATGCAAAGAAAATTTCATGGTTCTCTGTGTACAGGTAGCAATCTAACCACTCTTATTTTGTTAGTCGCGGATTCCTGTTCTCCTGCGCCACGAACTTATGGATTCTTCTATCCAACCAACCTTCAATTTCCTTCTTAGTTGGATTCCAATGATGTGACATCAGACATCTATATGCAGATTCCAATCCCGGAAACGGAACCATTTGTTGGCTTGATGGAGCCTGACCCAGGTTCAGAGTTATTTAGCCAAACAAATCCCTGTACTACTGGCCCTTTCGGAAATAGCCCACAGAGCGCAGACTAAGGTCTCACTCGAAGTAGTATGGGGGGATGCTGGAACCAGGTTTCTGCACCCTTGAGATGTTTGAGGGGTCGATTTAGTCCAACTATGAATACCTTCGTGCAAGTTACTTCACGTACTTTCCTGACCCGCAAGGCCTTCGCACCCTGTTGTATTCGCCTTCGCCCAACCCTAACCAGGGGCTGTGGAGCTTCCGGGCTGCCAGAGAAGCGATCTGTGCTATTTCCCCAAGTTACACGGTGGATCTTACTTATATTCTTATAATAGTAAGGTATTTTCGCGTAAAAAAATACTTTATCTTATATTCACTTATTCAACATATTCATATGAGTTCGCGCAGCAAACAAATAGTAACCTTAAAATTCATGCCCAATATACTTCAAAGCATAAAACAGGAAATGATACACAGAAATAATGTAAAACTTCTCTTTATTATTGCTTCAATCGGTTACAGACTCAACCTGCCCTACGCACTCAACTGCAGGGGTCCGCACACTCAACTCCGGACTACTAGGCCTCTACACACTCAGTTGCAGAGCCTTCTCCTACTCTACGACCCAACGACTCACCCTATACTTAGATCAAACTCAATTCATTGTCATTCATTCCATTCCATTTATTTCATTCTCTTTATCTTAGAGCCTCGCTCTATTTATACAATCCCATGGTCTGTGGACCATGGGTAGATCTCTCAAGCCAACACTACATTACAAAAATGAGGGCGGACAACCCTCTCACTCATTTACAATCTTCGTGCTCCGCGCCCACACATCGCGGAGTATTCACATTAGACTTAGTCAAAACTTGGGCTCTAAGCCCCAAAACTTGACTTGGGGGATCCCGTGCCCAACACTCAGAAACCCTAGACACGTGCGAGCTTCATCCTTGTAGTTTCAGACCCTTTGCGCAAGCTTTCCTCCAACAGACCCGTGTGAACCAAAAAATAGAAGAGAGAGAAGGTGCTTGATGGTTGTGTCCAAAATGAGCTTGAGGTCTCTTCTATTTATAGGCTTTCATGAGGGTCCAATTGATGTTGACGCCTACTTGTCCAATTGTGTATGAGCGTAGGGCCGACCTAATCCAATATACATGAGTAAATAAATAAATAAACTAACTTTTGCTTGTCCAAATAAGCTGATATTTAGGTTGATTTTGGTCGTCTTGAAAGGAGGAATCTATTGCAATTATTATCTTCATCATACGAGCCTTCCAAAGTGGAATTTAACCACAATTGCATAATTTTAACATTAGGAACACGTGGCATTGATTTTTTTCCCTTTTTTTAAAGGAACACATGTAAAATTAAATATTTAACACCTGGTTTTTAAATTTTTTAAACATTTTGTGGAGCTTTGCATGCAAAGCAGAGCGTGGAGCTTTCCGCACAGTGAAAACACCACAAAAGCAAAGCTCCGCACAAGTCTAGTAAATATTTTGAAGGCTTATTTCTTAGCTTGGATTGGGGAGCTAAGTAAGGAATGCTACATAATGAAAGCACTTTCTTTCACACTTCCACACAATTATATTTTTAGATCAATTTCACATATTCTAGTTGTTGTTTTACTTTATTGTAATGAGTAGTATGTCAATTAAACTGCCTATTGAAGCTTTTATAGAAAGCTTTCACTGTGCAAAGAGATTTGTGTAGAGAGCATTCATTGTAGAGAGAGCTTTTTGCGTAGAGATTTTTTCTTTCATTGTATGGAGTTTTCTTTGCACTTTGTACAATATTTAATAAATTAATTAGCGACAACGATAGAGATAAAGGCTGTGGTGCATTGCAACTATTAATATTGTTAATTTACTTTATAAAAATATAATAAAAAATAAAGTGTTTATTATTTATTTTAAATTTAAAAAACATTGATAATTTGTTGAGATTTTTTAGATAAAGTTAATTTCTAGACTAGTGCCAATAACTTGCAAACTAGTATGTAACAAGAAATTAATGACTTAGTAAAAGGTTAAACTGTTTCATGCATATTGAGGTGTGAATATCTATGTAAAATTTTTCTATCATTTTAACTTTATCATAATGAACCAACATATCACTTGCAAAAACTAAACTTAGAAAAAAGAAAAACCAAACCACCATATCTATTTCTATTATTAAAATACCTATTACAATTAAATACCAAACAAACAAAAACAAACCTATTTTAATTATTTTTTCTATATATACTTTCATCTAATTATAAAAATGAAAATTCATTAATCTTTTTAAATTTTAACATAAAAAAAATTCATTATATTAAAATATTTGGTCTTTGACCTCATTCACAATAAAAATTACTACATTAAAACAATTTCTCCTCTTTCATATAATTCACAATATGATAGGCAACGTAGCTATTTGCAAAAGTGTTTTTAATGCGGATTTATATTTTTGTTTAATTAATTAATGGTAAGTATGTTTGTAATTTTATTTTATAATTTTAAATATTTATATTTTAAATTAAATTGAAAAAAACTTATAAGTATATAATATTTTATAAATTATTATTTATTTATAATTTTTTCTCAGAAATGATAAAATTGTAATTAAAAATATTTGTTAATCAATATATAAAATTAACATTATTAAAATTAATGTTAATCAAAAGTATGTGATTTCATTAAAAGTGTTTTTAACCATAGTTAAAAAGGGGATAGTGTATTTTCAAAAATACTAATTAAGTTAAAACTATTTTTTAATCCTACAATGAAAACCAAAACTTATTTTAATTTATTAAGAACCCCAAATTATTTTTAATTTATTAAATTTTTTTTTTAAATATAAGAAAATAAGTTAATTACTTAAAATATAAATTTATTTAATAATAATAATAATAAATTTACTTTTTTTTTAATCTGTGAAAGACCTAGTGGACCCTAAGAATATGAAGGGTGTTTAGGTTATCCCATGCTCTTGTGGGACTCCTACATTGGTGAGACCGGTCGCTCAATTAATCAAGGGATTCGTGAGCATGTCGCTTTCATCAAGCATGTCATGACTCGCTCCTCTGCTTTGGCAGAGCATGCAAATAAATCTAAGCATCACATCTGCATTGAGGAGGCCCAAGTTGTTGCTAGGGTTAGTCATTGCCATCATCGTAAATTGAGGGAGGCCCTAGAAATTGAAAAAAGACCGAATAATTTGAATAGAGATGATGGTTGGAATATTAGTAGAAGTTGGGTCCCTGTCATGTCCTCCTAGTTTTTTAGGCCTCTTTTTGGGATTTATTTTGTTTGTTTGTTTATCTATGTAGGTATTGATGTCCCTTTTATAGTATTTGTTGTTGATTTATTCTTCATTAGAGTTTATTTTCTTGATCTTTCATGTTTTTTTTATGTATTTTATCATTCTATTCGTTCTTAACTCCTTTTAGTATTTTTGTTATTTGTTTAATGAGTCTCAACGCCATATTTTATTGTTGACCCTGTTTTATTTGTTGATTACTTTTCTCTCTCTCTATATATATATGATTTATTTATTTTATTTTTATATATTTCTTTTGACTTGTGTATACTTTTGTTTTGTTTTATTTATTTTTCCATTAATTATTTTTAATTTAGTTTATTTTATTTCCATTAATTATTTTATTTATTATATGATCTTGTCTCAATTAGGGCCTTGACTCGTTTTTATAATTTTTGGCTTCCCTCCTTGTTTAGAGTTTGATTTTGATCTTTCTTGTTTTTTAATAGATTAATTTAAATATTATTTTTCAAAAACTAGTAACATTTGGTTTTATTAATATGGCCGTTACTTATTAATATTTTTTAATAAATTAATAAACCAATATCATTATTTAGATATTATTTTTCAAAAACTAGCCGTTTAATATATATCCATTACTTAATAATATTTGTTTTTAATATATTACTAAATTAATATCATAATTTAAATATTAGTAACTATTATTTGAAATTATGTCTCTACATTGCTCTCTATTTAAGCCTTTTCTATGGTCTGCTTGATGATGAACCACAGTTGTTGGTTCGAAATGCATCGGCCAACAATTTCTCTTATGTGATTTCTACCAAAAAACTTTACTTAATATAATTTTCCTTAATTTATTATATATTTATTAATAATAATTGATAATAATTATTCTCAATACTAATTAATAATTAAATTATAATAAATTTTATCACTATATTTAAAAAACATTTTTTTATATCCAATACAAACAATCCTCTTAAAACATAATCTTAAGAAGTTCTCTGGACCATTTGATATTATGAATAAAAAACAAGTTAAACAATTTATCATCAAACCTCAAATATTTCTCATCAACTTTAAACATCCAACTTGTGAATGAAAATTTCAAAACATGTTGTTCAATAAGTAACTTTATATATTAAAAAAATCTCAAAAAAATCACAAATAACAAAGTAGGTGGAGTGATAATGCAAAACTAAATATTAATAACAGAATTACTTGCCACTCAAATCGAAAACTGAAATATGTGTTTAATACCTTTAAATAAATATACACTACTTAGCAATCCTTGTAAGACCCACCATCAAACCCTTGTTGGGAATGAGCAATAGGTCCATCCATGCCATTGAAACCCTGGTCTGCCCAACAACAACCCTCTATATGAAACACCCTTCTCCATCATTTTATGTTTTTTTTTTTTTAAATAATCGGTCCACCCATGCCATTGAAATTAATTGATGAAACAAACAATGCTTCCACAATGTTTGATTACATGCATGTTCCTTCACTTTCTTCAATGTGTCTTCACTTTTTCCACCACGATGTCATGATTTTCTTTTCTTTGAATTGTTATTGTTAGGGGAAGAACGTCTTAATCAATTATAAAGCCTCCTCAGTTTGATTTACCCATAATCAAAATTATTAAAAACCTTGGAACAAAGGAATGATGTGATTGATTTATTATGACAAAATTCAAACCGGGGACAAACCTGCAAGAAAACTTGCAAACATGTATATATATATCTGCGAAAAGGAATCAAGAGAGTTTTCAAGGAATATATATGTCTGCTCAGAATCATTCCTTTTACTTTCTTCACGCATGACACTGGCGTGACATTGATGTCAGAGGAAGATTGTGATTTTTTCATTCAAGACTGGGAAACACTGACATTTCCAGGTTTATAAATATAGTTTTTTATATTAACCTCTTCTTTTTTTTTAATTTAAAAGAAAAAAAGTAAGGGATTTTTTTGTAACATTTTTAAATAATATCATTTGGAAACTTATTAATATAGTTTAGTGTTTCTAGTTTTCGGAAAACTGAATCGGGCACTTATTGATATGGAACTAGTTCAATGTATGATAATAACTAGTTGAGTTAACTTCTTAGGTTTAAATGTTTAAACCTAAGCATAAGCACATACAAGAAAATGAAATTCTCGGTACTTTTGACCAAAAAGGAGCAAACATGTTACAAGTGGGGTTGAAGATATGTGGAAATGATAACAGCTTTTCTTCTTAATCACCAAAGTTGACACAATTCACATCCTTTGGCTATATATAGGAAAAAAGTGTACTCATGCAGGCATCATCAAAACTATCAAAGACAAATTAGAATTCAAAAGTCAAATAAGTTTATGCTAAAGCACCTAGCCTAACCATAAACAAAATATTAAACAACAATGAACTAATACCATCTTAGCATAATACAAAGACTTGATTATGATCATTTCAGGATGGTGCCTTACCAGATATCTCATCCTTAACTATAACTATCTCTTAGTCATCATTAGTATGCTTAGTTACATTAGAGATAGCCAAAACTAATGTCAAAATCTTGTTATTTTAGACCAAAGTAGGGGACTTAGAATGGTCCATGTGCTCTTATATCTCACAAGCTTGACAATTGTCTCTATGGTGAGACTTAATGCTAGGATCTTTCCCTAACTCCCCTAGTTAGTAGAATAGATTGTTATTTAATATATTGAATCCACCTCCATTAAATGAGATGCCACAAGGTAGTAGAAAGTGAAATCATTAAATGTAAGCGGTCCCATTAAAGAATTCCACTAGTTAGTGGGTGGTGACTCATTAATATAGATATGGTTAGGGTTTTGGTCAATTAGAAACAAAATATTATAGTTGAATTCATATAGTCAGTTTTTAAGTGAATATTATTATATCTGGAGTTCCGATCATGTTGCAGGTTTCCCCTTGAAAAGGAAAGTGAACATTTCATCTGGTTCTAAATATTAGTAAAGGTTTCCTTATAGATAATTTTTTTTTTTTTTTTGCTCAACTTATTTTCCTTCCACAACTAGATTCCATATGTTTTTCTCTAGATATTATGTTTCAACTAACAAGGAACACATAAGTGGTATCAAAGCACTTTCTTGTGCCAACACACTCTTGAATTTTAGATTTTGTTTGTAGGTGAGAAACATTTTCAAGAATCATTAAATAACACAAATATCTATCATTTAGTGGGAAATCCTACAATTATGAAATAATACACCCTTATAACCTTTTCTAATACCCTTTCGATTAAACTGCATAAGACATGACTTGTATATTGAATATTGAATAATATTCAACATACCTCTAGCTATATTGGAATCCCATAGGCACATCTAAAACCAACCTTACATGATCATGTCCATTGTGTTGTTGTTATAATAAATGGAGAACAACTCTTAAGGAGATAACTCTCAAATAGCGGGGATTAGATATTATGGCTAATGGTATGGTGGATTCTATTTATTTGGTTCCAGGAAATATTTGGTTGAGTAATGTTATTGGAAAACCTCTAGTATATTAGAAAGTAATAACACATAACACTCCTTTATCCTTAGGACCCTGCAAACCCTATCCTCTTCCTATAAACCCTAACTTTTGCAACATAAGTAGTGAAATTCCTACACAATTTGCATATTAGGAATTTTGGAGTTTCAATAGTGATAATACTAAAAGAGGAGTAACCCCCCACACCCTCCCCCTTCCCCCTCCCCCCAAAAAATTTACAAAAAAATAAATAAAATCTAGGGCCCACCAACACCATTGAAAAAGTAACAACTCAAAATAATCCTTACATAATGTTGATTAATGCCGTGTCACTAGTTTGTGGTCTGCGAACACGATTTTGGGAGACATGGATCAAAATAATCTTTGTGTGACACTAATCATTGTGTTGTTTGATGTGGGATTTCCAAAGAAAGTGGTGGGAAATTCCATTCATCAGTCAAATTCATACCAACAAAGAAATTATACAAACTCAAAATAATTTCTATTGAGCAAATGAGAAGCTTCAATAGCCTTACAAGAGGAAAAGTACCTCAACAAACTAAGAAGAGAAAGAGTCTCTAGACCCAACAAATTAGGATCTATACATTAAAAAAAAAGAATATGTTGACAAAAGATCTCAACCAATCCCATAAAAGTCTTAACTAGCCCCTAAGACTAAGAAACCAAAAGGAATTGGAAAATGAATCCACGATAACAATCTTCTAATTATAATAATTAGAGTTGACAATGCATATGCAAATCATAGGGATTAGAATCCCCATCATTCCTCGTAACCATAGAAGCATTGGCCTACAATTCCATTATAGGAGATAAAAAATTTCTTGTAGCCAATGTTATTTACGCTAATAAGGGAGAAATTGGTGATCTATGATAAAATTAATGAGTCAAAGAGGGAAATTCCACTCATGATTCGAGTTCATACACATAAAGAAAATGTACAAACTCAAATTAATTTTTATTGAGTAAATGAGAATATTTTATAGCCTTAGAAGAGGAAAACTACCTCAAAAAACTAAGAATAGAAAGGTGTTCTAGATACAACAAATTAGGATCTATACAAAAAACAAGGAATAGGTGAGAAAAAATCTCAACCATTCCCATAATATTCTAAACTAGCCCCTAAGACTAGGAAACCAAAAGGATTCAACAAATTAATTCACAATAATAATATCCCAATTATAATAATTTGAGATGAAAATACGTATGCAAGTCATAGGGATTATAATCCATATCAATGTGACCCCTATCCACAAAATCTTCTCAAGAGATTGATTATTTTGGGATAGCTCTTGAATAACCTCTTTGGTGGACCTATTGGTCCCATTACAAACATCCACATCATGTAAAGCATGGATGAAATAAAGAAAATGATTAATTATTTATCCTAGTTAATTAACAAAATGGAAACTAATGTCTTCCCTCGCTAAAAAAGTCAAATTGTGAAGCTAAAGGGTACACTTGAGGAGTGTGACATTGTCTTTGGTGGAGGCCCTCATAATGGTAAGCACCTTTAAGATGAATATGATCCCACTAATCACTTCACATTTTATAATCATTCTCACAGTTGGAGGCCTCATCTCCCTAAGTTTGATTCAAATAATTTTGATGGGTTGCAACTAACCAGTTGGGTTGACCAAATGAGAACTAATTTTCCTTTCATGCAATATTAGATGAACTATGGAAGTCTAAAGTCGATGTCCTCTATCTAGATAGGGAATGTTGACAATGGTGGAAATGTCATAAGAATTCATCTCCAAGGTTCACACCATGGAGGAAATTTGTAAAATCCTCATTTGCTAACTTTATTAGAGATACAAATTTAGCAAAGTTATGCTCTTTTTTGTTACTTCTAGTTTGTGGGTATAAATTGATTGATCAAAACTATTTTCCTAAGATTTTGAGCTTAGAGAAGAAAATGATATTGTCGAGATCAAAACCAAGGCTCATAATCTCCATAGTGAAATCAACGATTGGACTAATCCAAAACACCTTAGAATGAATGGAATTGTAAAGCTTGTGATATAAAGGCAGATGAAGATAAGCACCATTTCCTTGTAACTTACCCCATCATTAATAATTTAAGACATAACTTTACCAAGTTTTGTAACTTAACTACTCTCCATGACCTTATCACTTCTGAAAGTCATAATGATCTTTCCTTTCCACCACATTCAAATGTTACAATGAAACTATATTTAACACAACTCCATTAGTTTATGTAACAAACATTAAAAAAAAAAATAGAAAACGATAGAATTTTGCATTAAAAATAGGTTGCATTCATGCTATTCAACATAGTAATGTAAAGACACAGTAATACAAAAATCATCATAACCATTAAGTAACATGTGTCTAGTACAAAAACGTTTATATCATCTCTCACCAAATATTTCAAAACTTTTCTATTGTTATAGACTCTAAAAAAGACACCTAAAACCATAATTGTTCTACATAACATAAGAATACTTGATACTTATATAATAAAATCTTGTTGTGCACCTCATCTTGACCAACATTAGTAGGTTGATACTTCTGACTACCTGAGTCAATGCCTTCTAGCTTTTGATGGATAACTTCCTCTTCCTTGGGTGCATCAAAGACGTAATTTATTAAATTTTGAAAATTAGATGCAACAAATTGAGATCTCTTATGAAGATTGTAGATTGTATTCCTTAGCATTGAACATTTTTCTTCCAACACATGGATTTGATTTTTTGTTACATGAAATGGTTTCTACAATAATTACGTTTTAATGAATGCATTAGTGCTCAATTTTTTGGACCTTAGTTGTTACTAAGAATATGGAAATAATATTGTTATTAATGAATTCTTCATGCCTATACAAAACTATGTGTTAGGCTAGGAGTAACTCTAGTTTGGCAGAAAACTCAGAAAAACTGATTCGATTTATTACATTAGGTAGCTATTGTTATATACTAGAATGTGACTGCTCAGTTCATCTTCTGATGACTGTTCACATTCCAGGTTCACCCAACCACAGAGGATTAGGTGTCAACATTCCCCCCCTTAATCTGAAGGGATGTTGGTGAGTCCAAGCATCATTCTGAATCTTTCAAGCTTTTCTCTTCCAAGCGCTTTGGTGAAGATGTCTGCAATTTTCTCATTTGTGGAACAATGACAGAGATGGATTGTTTTGGCCTCAACATGATGTCGGATCAGATGATATTTAGTATTGATGTGCTTTGTACGATCATGGAACTTTGGATTCTTGGCCAACTTTATTGCAGAGGTGTTGTCAATCATGAGTGGAGTTGATTGTACTTGTTTTACCTGCAAATCTTCAAGAATTTTCCTGAGCCACACAATTTCTTTCGTTGCTTCAGCTGCTACCACGTATTCTGCTTCTGTTGTGGAATCTGCTGGAACTGATTGTTTGCGTGATCTCTAAGAGACAGCTCCTGATACAAGACTCATAGCATATCCTGAAGTAGATACCCCAGTTTCTTTGTCTCCATCGAAGTTTGAATCAGAGTATCCAATCAAGTTGAAGTCGTCCACCTGTGTATACTTGATTCCAAGGTCTTGAGTTCCCTTCAAGTACCTTAGAACTCTTTTTGCAGCAGACCAATGTCCCTCACAAGGCTTTTGCATAAACCTGGAGAGGATTCCAATAGCAAATGAAATGTCTGGTCTGGTAGTAGTGAGGTAGATGAGACTTCCTACAAGCTGTCTATACTTTGTTGCATCCTCAAATTCCTTTCCTTCAATAGATGTGAGCTTTAAGTTTTGTTCCATTGGAGTAGAAAGAGGATTGCACTCTGTCATGCCAAATCTGTTTAACAAATCTCCAATGTATTTCTTTTGAGAAAGAAATATGGATTTTGGATGTTGGGTTACTTCAATGCCAAGATAGTAATGAACATAGCCCAAATCAGTCATTTCAAAACTTTTTCCCAATTCCTTCTTTATGGATGCAATGTAGCTTTCATTGTTCCCTGTCATTAAAAGATCATCTACATATACCACAAGATATACAACTGTTTTGCCAACTTTCTTGACAAATAAAGTTGCATCATCAAGATCAAAATGATTGAAGTTTAGTTTCAGAAGATGCTCAGTTAGTTTTTCATACCAGGCTCGCGGTGCTTGTTTGAGGCCATACAAGGACTTCACAAGTTTGCATACTTTTTGTTCATGTCCTTTCACAGCAAATCCTTCAGGCTGGGACATAAAAACATTCTCTTTTAGATCTCCATTCAAGAATGCAGTTTTTACATCCATTTGATGGACTTTCCAACCGTTCTGAGCTGCTAGTGCAAAGAGTGTCCGGATGGTGGCCCATTTTGCTGTGGGGCCAAAAATTTCCTCATAATCGACCCCTTCCTTCTGTGCAAAACCTTTTGCCACAAGCCTAGTTTTGTGCTTGTCAAGTGAGCCATCAGCTTTGTATTTGTTCTTGTAGACCCACTTGCAGCCAATTGGTTTGGTTCCAAATGGAGGATCAACCAGCTTCCAAGTGCCATTCTTTATGAGGGCATCATACTCCTTTTTCATCGCTTCTTTCCATTCATCATGAGAATCAGCTTCTTTGAAGGAATTTGGTTCAAAATCTATAGACAAGTTCAATTCACAATCATAAGTAACATCCATATCAACAGGTGAATTAGAGTCATCTACATCACCTCCATCTTGTCGGTTTGAATTTCTGGTTCATGTTTTTCCAATTTCATCAGGATGAACACTTTCAAGTGTCTTTGTCAGCCACTTTTGGGGACCTTTCTGAGATGGTCCAGGCTGCTCTGTTGATTGAGTTGGGACTGAATCAAGATTGAGTCTCCCAATTCTATCAATTACATCACTTAAAGCATCATCCGTTGTTGGAGTTTCATGCAGAGGAGATTGTTCTTCAGAAGAAGATTCCACATGTTGTTCTAGTATAGGAATCCCCCCTTCAAGATGTGGAATCTGATTATCAAATTCTTGAAATGATTTCGTTTTTGCGAATCTATCCAAGCGATCAAGTTGCCGCTCAACAACATTGTCAGATTTGGATGATTCAAGAAAAATGACATCTCTAGATACAACAAACTTTTTATTTACTTCATCATAGAGGCGGTATGCTTTAGAGGTGTTTGAATACCCCAGGAAGATACACTTACGAATTCAAGCACCAAGTTTTTTTCTATGTACCTTTGGTATCAAAGCATAACAGGTGGAACCAAAGATCCTGAGATGTTTTACCGAAGGAACATGTCCATACCACAATTCATAAGGAGCCTTGTTTCTTATAGCATTAGATAGACATCTATTCTTTATATATGCAGCACATAAAACAGCATCAGCCCAAAACATTATCTTTACATTTTTGAAGAAAAGCATGGATCGTACCATATTCAAGATTGTTCTATTCATTCTTTCAGCTACACCATTCTGTTGGGGATTATAAGGCAGAGTTGTTTGATGTTTGATCCCATGTTGGCGAAGATAGTTTTCAAATTCATTTGATGTATATTCTTTTCCATTATCAGTGCGAATAGACCTAATATGAGATTGTGCATCATTTTCAATCCATTTATGAAAATTCTTGAATGTTTGGAAAGCATCAGATTTGTTCTTCAATAAATAAACCCAACACATTTTGGTGTAATCATCAATAAATGTCATGATATATTTATTTCCATTTGCAGAAGGAACAGGCATTGGACCACATAAATCTGAATGAATGAGTTCAAGCTTCCTATGTGCTCTTGAATGTGAATCATGAAAACATTGTTTACTATTCTTTCCTAGAATGCAAGCATCACATTGCTTATGTTTCCTAGGAATTGTAGGCAAACCAGCAACACCATTTTTCTTCAATAAGCGGAGACTATCATAGTTTAAATGTCCAAATCTAGCATGCCATAATAAACTTGATGCAAGTGTACCTTCTTCATGATGAGAAATATATGAGAAATGTTGTGCATGAGCAGAGGTTCCTTGCAGTTTGAGAAGCCTTTCTTCTTCTATTCCCCTCATGACAAGTGAGTGGTCAGATGCTTTTCTTACCTCAAGCTTGCCATCAAACATATGAATGGAGTGACCTTGCTGGCAGATGTGGACCAAGGACAGCAAGTTTCTCTTGAGCTGTGGGAGATATAGAACATGATCCAGAAGAAAGTCTAGAAGACCAGGCAGTTTAAGCCTGATTGTGTCAAGCCCTGATGGCTTGATTTTTTACTGATTTGCAAAGTATACTGCTCCATCAACATTGTCAGTGAAATCTTCAAAAAAATATTTTCTATGAGTCATATGACAGGTTG
This sequence comes from Pinus tabuliformis, assembly GCA_031772625.1. Lineage (NCBI taxonomy): Eukaryota > Viridiplantae > Streptophyta > Pinopsida > Pinales > Pinaceae > Pinus > Pinus tabuliformis. The sequence goes on from CM062804.1 coordinate 1,577,000,920, forward strand.
CTCCTGAATCAAGCAACCAATCATTTTTCGAAGGAGCAAGTGAAGCATTAAACAATTCTTCATTTACTCCAATGTTACATTGTGCCTCAATATAGTGAGCGGATTCAGGTGCTTTACCTTTGTCTGTATCATCAGTTTTACCTTTCTGCTGGTTTCTTTTCTGCTCAATTTTGTCTCATGGTAGCTTGCATGTAGAAGCATCATGTGATCCATTTCGTTTGCAGTGAATGCAATGTAAGTTTTCCTTTTCTCCTTGAGAATGTCTGCCCCCCCTGCCTCTGTAGTATCTTCCTCTTCCTCTTTGTCCACCTCTTCCTCTTGTAGAATATTGAGCAGGATGCTTTTCTTTATGAGCAAGGCACACAGTCTCTTCAGAAGATTCAGGAGCTGTCTTCTTTCCAAAGGCTTTCTCTCTTTCAGCAAACTTTTTCACAAGAGAGTCAAAGGTTATATCTTTAAGATTTCCATTTGCTTGTAAAGACTCAAGATAATTGGAGTAGGTAGGATAGAGTGCCTTGAGAAAAGCAATAAGAGGGATATCCAGCTCAACCTTAGTGGATTTAATATCATGAATTATAGACTTTACTTCAGATGCAAGAGCAAGAGGATCATTATTTTTCAGTTCAAGAGTGAAGAGTTTAATCATGAGCTGAACAACTTCAAGTGCAAAATGTGAGTCATAGAGTTCTTTCAGCTTTTGTAAAGCTTCAAAGGCAGTTGAATATGATGAAATATGGCGACTCACCTCTTCATTTACAGATGCTGTGATTAATGCATAGGCTTTGCTGTTCTTGTTTTCCCAAATGACGAGCTCTTTGTCTGATGTAGGCTACACTGGGTCATTGTCTCCTTCTCTGACACACACTCCCTCCCACAACTCATTGAAGATGAGCGTGTGTTTTATCATCCGGGACCATTCAGGATAGTTCTCCTTGCCAGTGAGAACTATTCCTACCATAGAGATGATTGAATGCATTCTGTAAAAAATACTTCTGCTGATATACAGTGAAATTGTACTCAAAAGGGCAAAAAAAATTTCAAACACTTTTATGTACTGTTTCTTCAAATCCCTCCAAGGATCCTCATATAATATATCCACCATATTCCATATCTACAAACTATTCAAACAGCGTCCAAAAACCATTCAAAACTTATTCAAACAGCGTCCAAAACACATTCAAAAATTTATTCAAACAAGATGGTCAATATATATATATATGCTGGTCAATCATCAGGCATCCAAAACTCAAACGCTGGTCAATATATATATATGTTGGTCAATCATCAACATCATTCAAGCCACAGTTCAATGGGACAGCGCATTCAAAACATATGCTGGTCAATGTAACCACAGCGCACATATATATACAGCTTTAGCGCACATATAAACCACGCATTAATTCAGCACCGCTTTAATATAAGCCACAACAACAGGCATTAATTCAGCACCGCTATCTCAAATAAAAAGAACACCGCATACAGCTATTCAGGTCTTTGTCAGCACCATTATCTCAAAAAAGAGGAGCACCACACGATAGCCTCGTTCTGAAACACCGCTATCTCAAATAAAAAAGAACAACGCATACAGCATTCAGGTCTTTGTCAGCACCATTATCTCAAAAAAGAGGAGCACTGCACGATAGCCTCAACTCCAAAAGATCTATCAAAAAAAATTTGCAATTAAAGCTACAGGATTGAATTTGGTAAATAACGCACGTCTGGACAACTTTTCACACGCATTTACATATATGAACAGTTATATATGGGACAGAGACCACCACGCTTCGATACCAGGGCGCAGGACAACAGCAAACTGGAGAATAAGAAACCTGCAAAGAACCACGGGTACCCAAAACCACCAAAGTCTCGGCAAAATGAGGGTGGAGGTTGTCCCTAAGAAACCACGATGCGCTTCTGTGGAGCCATACCTGACACTGAATCAAGAGTTGAGGGATGGCTCTTGGCTACCATAAACCGAGGTAAAAACCTCTAGCTCATTCATGTTCGCAGTTTTGGCATGGTGACACACACACAATATCAAGACTTAAAACAACCAAATCGCCATATAGAGCAGAAGGCCAGAGATGGAGCAGAAGTGTTGGCTAGCTGAGAGACCAAACCCACGAATGCGTGCCGAACGAATGGAGTCTTGTGAACAAACAAAAGTCTATTCGGATGAGAAAACCAGACGATATTACTACAGATGCGTTAATACAGATGACAGATGCGTTAATGGACAGAGGCGTTAATACAGATGACAGATGCGTTAATGGAGAGAGCCCAGTGGCGCAGGAATATGGAACGATTTTGGATTCTGAGTGTCAGGAACCATGTCAGGGCAGCGCAGAGACAGAACGTAGGTAGGCAGATAGAATTATAGAAAGAGCAATGGAGCAGATCAGGAGTTACAAAGACATAAAGGGTAAACAGGGAGCTGGCTCTGATACCATGTCAGGCTAGGAGTAACTCCAGTTTGGCAGAAAACTCAGAAAAACTGATTCGATTTATTACATTAGGTATCTATTGTTATATACTAGAATGTGACTGCTCAGTTCATCTTCTGATGACTGTTCACATTCCAGGTTCACCCAACTGCAGAGGATTAGGTGTCAACACTATGACCATTTCGTAAATTTCCTTGTGATGGTTATCAAGGTAATCCATCACCCAAATCTTCCAAAAATGCCTAAGTAGAGTATATATCACATACCCAACTACCTTGTACAATATTGAAGTGATGGGGTACTAAATTTTCTCATTCTCCAATTTAATGATTAACTTTGATACCACTTTGTAACACACTCAACCCCTCTATGTGTTGTTGGGATAATGGGATGATTTAGATTTTGTTTCCCATTGATTCAATGTAAAACTCCAATACCAATTTATACCATTATTGACTCATCACATCTCATAACGGAAATATATTAATTTTATTTAGTAGGAAAGATAAGAGAATCCTTGGTAAAAGTTTCCTTTAACAATCATTTTATTTTCAATGTGACACACATTGTCTCACCTAAGATTTTTCTTTAAGTATGATACACACTATTTCAAATAAGATTTAATTTTCCTTGCAATATAACTTGAACCATGCCTTAAATAGATTTCATTGTGCCACTTAAATCTCTCCTCAATGTGTCACCAAAAAATTTCCCTTTTGTGATCTACAACACCAAAATTTTGTTTTGGTGTGATACACCACACTCTAAAATTAGCATTGTTGCAATTTCATACCAGAGGAAACTTTTGTTTCTCACAACATGTCACAATCTCATGAAGTTGTTGGAAAATTTCTCCCTTCGTGAAGTATCATATAGAAGGTTTCTTTGGTGTAACACACCACATCACACCGAACATCTTATTCATGTGATATACAAAGTTTGTGCTTTTAGGATGTGATGCACAAAAATTTACATTAGTGTGATATAGTATCACACTAATCTTCCTATTCATTTGGAACGCAAAATTGTACAAGTATTTTTCCCGAAAGTATATATATATATATATATATATGGGATTAATAACTACAAAAATGGATTGACGATAGGGTGATAAATTCTCTATCACATTAGAGTAATTTTCATGCCATATACAAATTTTTCCAAATTTTTCTTTATATTTCTTTGGAAATAAAATAAAGATCCTTTTTAATATAAAATAGAGTAACTTCCTTCATAAAATAACTAAGTCTTAATGAGAAAATATAATCACTCACTTGGAAAAAAAATGCTAAATATTAAAAAGAAATTAGAGTAAAAATATTAGTTTGTTTCCTTTGTTGGTTTCCATTTAGGGAGAAACACATTATTGTACATTCTAAATTCAAAACAAATTTGTAAAGGTAATATAATGTTGTTTCAAATGAAATTTCTATAGACTAATGCCTAAACTCCTTAGGAATGAGTTCATACTTTATCAGGAGCAACCACTACAACTATGGAATTTTATAACTAAAATTTAATGAATCATACATTCCATAGCCACAACACTAAAATCATAAGTAAATTGGTGATGTCATTGAATTAAAAGGGATGTGCATTGAAACACATAATGCATGTGCATAAGAACACATCTCTTTTCGAAATTTACAAGTTCAAAACATAACACAACCAAATTTATAACAATTCCATGATGTAGAGGATATCAACAATATTTAACTCATTTTTAATTTCAGGAGGGGGAAGAACGTTAATCATTGTTCCTATTTCCAAACATTTAAACCTAGTTTTCTTTTATAATTCTACCATAATATTTGTTTTAACATAATTTTGAAGAGAGATAACTAGTAAATAAATCATTCTTGCAAACATAACATAAATCCATTTAATTCTTTAATGGATTTATCTTCATAAAGAATTTGGATTTTCATAAATTAAACATGAATATGAATTTATTGAACATAAATGAGAGACTTATATATTTGTAAGTTGTTGTCCAAAATTTTGACTCATGTGAGTGATTTCCCCCTTAACCATAGACTCTATTGACATCAATCTCTCTACAACAGGCCACCTCTTAGCTAAGACAAGGGAAAAATTGACAATCTTATGGACTTTTGGGTAGTCTCTCTAACTCAAATTAAGGATTTACTTGCCATGAATCTCACTGGTAAGTTCTTAGGAATAGCATCACCTTTTAGTCACCCCCAATTCCTACTCCATGTAGTATAGAGAGAGAACTATATTATCTCTTTGACAGGTCCTCAAGAGTCTCTCCCTTTGATGCTTTTTAGTGTGTGCCCAACATGGTCCCATCTACATTCCTAAAACTCCAACAATTTTATCCCCATTTCTTAATTTTCTCAAGGTGTTAAACAATTTATTTCATTTTTTCTTCTTCTTCACACACTATGATTAGCTCTTTTTCTCTACATTCCTATTTTTTACCTCCCTTCCTTCAAAAACATTAGTTCCTCACTTTACTCAAATTTCCTCTCCATTTTTCCCATGCATGTTTGACTCTTGCAATTCTGTAAATTGATTGTACTCATCCCATACTTCCATGAATTGGTGAGGTGACTCTCTCACCCACCTCTCAAATTCATTCAATGTTATAGTTCCCATCATGAACATACTTTTCCCATGTCCTCATTACTATGGATGTGACTTCTTCTAAGGCATTTCCGGTTGGAAAAGATCTTGGGGTTTTCTAGTTTGTTTGCTAGGGTTTTTCACCCAAGGAAAAACATTTAATATTTTAAATTTAATTCTTGTCATCTTAAGGTGTTAAGTTGGCTTAACTCGGCCATCAAGGCCAAGAGACACACCCCCTGGAAAGGTATAAATACAAGGTCAAGGATCATTCTTATTGTGTGGAGAAATTTTAGCTGCAAAGGGAGATTGGAGGAAAGCTGGGTGAATTTGAGGTTTGTAGAAAAAATGAGTTTTGTTTGAGGGAATCCATAGGCTTAAGGTGAAGCTAGATTGTGTTTTGTTTAGGAAACAAGGAAAAAAGGATTGCTGGAGGTGAACCATAAGCAAGGAATGTGAGGCTGTAAATCTATGTGGACAAAAGAGGATAGATCGTAGTTAAGGAAGGGTTGGTCGAGCCCTAATTTTTTTGCAGTAAGAAATTGCGAGTTGGGAGAAGGGTTGGTTGCAAGCAAATAGAAAGATATTTTGGAGGGTCTCAAGCCTTGTGGAAATCTAAACAAGAGGGTCGAGGACTACTGGCATAGGATGAAACTATTGGAAGGGCTAGAGAAGGCTTGCCAAATGACTCTTAGGGTTGAAAATAGAGCTACAACAAGGGAGACGAAGGCTAAAGGAGTAGGCCAAGGTAAACATATTATTATTGGATATTGTGCTAAGTCTTCCAGGTGGGTAGCAAGGTTGAAAATAGTTGGAAAATATCTACAAGGGTTTTTAGGTGGGAAACCAGACTTGTGAAGGCTATATATAGATTTTAGTGGCAAAGGATAACCACTGGTTAAGGGGAGATGAGAGCTAAAAGGACTCAGCCCTAGCCCAGGTAACTTATATAAGTATATTTTATTTTATCTTGTATATTTTAGCATGGTACAAGGATTGTAAAGGGCCACTATCCCTGATATGGGAGCCCTAAGGATTTTCTTATTAATGGAATTGTAAGAAAACAAATGTTGGGCATAATTATTGTGCAATATTGTGCATGGTTTACTTGCGGTATATTCTGTGTGCAAAAGTTTAAAGTTAGGAATTTTCAATTTGTTTATGTTTTTTATCTAAGGCATAGACAAAACCTGGGGTGTGTGGATTTGTAACAAGGGAAAAATAATTTAGCAAGGTGGCTTAGAATGTTTGACATGTAGAACCCCATTTTATACCCCCTCAATTCTATCCACTTATGGTAGCATAGAACTTGTAAGCTCTCATGCTCAGTCATCCTTTTTATTTCTTTATTAATTGAAAAGTAAAATATGTACAATGTTCAATATGTTCAGATCACCATGGCATAGTAGTAAAATATCCATGTTGAATAAAACCAACGTTAGACATAATTAATCACAAATTATTAAGGGGATCAAAATTGGGACATTACATCCCCTCCCTTGTAATAACATAGACCATGGTGTTGGATTTTAAAATTTTGAGAAGAAAGACTCTGTGATCCCTTGATTTTTTGGAAAGCGGGATAGGACGCTGCTCCCATGGCCGCCCCTACAACCCTTCGCCACAACCTGCAAGAAGCTGAGAAAGGCATCCCAGGCAAGAAGGAATCGAACCTCGGTGCACTGGCTAGCACCTTGAACCCTCATGCGCCCATACCTGCGGTTTATCTCGGCCACGGTGGAAGGGGGGTACCGAATCAGGGGAAAATCAAAGTTAACGCAGTGCTCATGCCCACTGCAAAAGGGGCCAGGACGAGCCATCCCCAGAAATGCGTAGGAAAGTCTGTTGCGCTGAGCAATGACATGGGGGAAAAAAGGAAGGGGATCCTAGGCGCGGTAGGTATTGGATTTGCAGGTCTTCTCATTGGATCTGTCACTGAAGTCAACGAAGGGGGGCGGCATGGTGCAGATCTACTCTCTCCCATTGTGGACAGGCTCAAACATTTTAGAGTAGGCCTTGATCTAACCGATCTGGCCAACAATCGAAAGATGCGTCAAGATCCAAAAGCCCTAGATCATTGGAGTGGGAAATGCCACTGGAACAGGGATGTGCTAAGCTTCAACAATCCGGTCTATCTCGCATATAACAACAAGCATTGATTGGTAGCCATGATGAGGTCTTCCCTGGCATTCACTACAGATCCACATCCCCAAATCTCTGAGGGGGCTACATGGCATGAGAATAGTCTGAATGCAAAACCGAAGGGTATAGTTCCTACGGTCTTTGCAGCAACAACTTTACCAGATCCAGTCGAAGAATCATTCAAAGTGGGGAAAAACTCTTAGACATTTCCTCGGCCCCTTGGACGCATAAGAGGCCCTGGTACTATGGCTATGCACTTCTTTGACTCCTTTCAGATCTAAATTTCTCAACCTACAGGCAAAACCATCCTGCAATGGGTCAGTTCTTCGGATCTGGTGCTGGATCTCAAACTGGATTTAGAAAGGTGGATTGGGATCCCCTCAGGCCTTCAGAGACTTCTCTTTCAAGGCAAACAACTTGAAGGCCTTCTTCCCCTCTCTTCTTACAGCATTACCAGAAACAACTCTTTGGTGTTAACCCTTCGTTTGAGAGGAGGTGCAGCAGGACAGTCATCCTCAGCTTCTCCTTTCTCTTACAAAGATGTAGTACACTCTGAGAACCCCAAACCCCCGAAAGCCCTTAAACCTAAGCCTTTTTTGGTTGACAAGATAGAGGAAGTTCCCTCTGTTGAAATCACCCATGATGGTCTTGCAATCCAACTTCAAGATTTTGCAGAAAGAGCCATCATTTGCAGATTTAATGGACTGTGGCCGCGATCTCAGGATCTCTATGCATGGATCCATGCAAACTGGACTCATCATTGTAAGGTCAGTTTCTGTTCAAAAGGATACTTCATTGTTCTTTTTGAGGACAGTAAGCATTATGAAAAGGCTTTAGAAGAAGGCCCTTGGTTCATGGGAACTGCAGGGCTCTTCTTGATTCCTTGGTTCCCAGATTTTGATCCAGCAACTGTAGTCATTACCAGGACACCTGTATGGATCAAGCTTCCAAACTTACTAGCCCACTTATGGCATGGTGCAGTCTATAGAGCTATAGGCAACACCTTGGGCAATTTCATTAAGATTACTAGCAGGAAAATGAAGGTCTCTACACATATGCCAGAATATGTGCGGAGTTAGATTTGAGCAAAGGACTTCCGGAACAAATTAATCTCAAGATAAACGACTTTGTCTGGGCCTAGATACTAGATTACTAAAACACTGCATTTCGTTGCCGCCACTGGCACCAATCAGGTCATTTACAGAACACCTACCCATCTCTCCCGGCAAAAAAGAATAAGGATAACCTCTCCAAGCCCAAGTCCAAACGATGGGCTCCTTGCTCTCCACCTCCAGTTGTGGATTCTGATTCCTCTAGCTCTGAAGATGAAGGTAGCGATGCAGAATTGGATCCTGCCCCTCATTCCATGGTCCCTTCCACCGATGGTCCGGCACAGTCCTCCGATAAAGCCACCGCCCAGAAACACGTCCATATGACCTCCTCCTCTGATTCAGAAAAGGAGGGCCCCCCTATGGAGAACCCCAATCTTCAAGTTGTTATTTCTCATTCACCCCAAGATGGTTGGGTCAAAGTTAAGAATCGGAAAGGGAAAAAGCTTTGTGTTGAGGCTTCTGCCCATTTTGGGTAGAAGTCAATCTTGTTGCTTCCAATCATTTGTTGTAGCTTCTTGCTGGTTTCTTTCCTTCTTTGGAACCGAGGTTGATAGTCCTATCATTTCTGGTTGTCGGTTTTCTGTCTCTCTTGATTGTATCATCTTGTACCATATTTTTGCTTAATAGAATTAGTCCAATTCAGCAAAAAAAATAAAAAAAATAAAAAAATTTACAATGGTGTTATTCTATTTACAATAATATCTTAAGATGAAAAATTTAATGAATTTGTTGTCTCATGATATCCTTCATTTCCCAAGTAGCTTCAAAACATAGACCATGGTGTTATTCTATTTACAATAATGTCTTAAGATGAAAAATTTAATGAATATGTTGTCTCATGATATCCTTCATTTCCAAAGTAGCTTCATTTGGCTTAAAGTGCTTCCATTGCACCTTTACCCATTTATAATTCAATTCTATAACAATGTTACCCTCTTGTCTAGGATACACAAGAATCATGGTTCAAATTCTCCCTCTAACTACACTTGGACCATAATCCACATAATGACATGGTTAGAATCATGTACATACTTATTAAGTAATGACATGTAAAATATTATGTGTTTTAACCTTATGAGGCAATGCAAACTTGTAAGCTACTAGTCCCAAGAATCTTTCTAAGATTTAAAGGTTCCACAATATTGGGGTCCAACCTTAGCACATATCCCAAGCCAAAGGAACTCCTTTATGGCTTAATCTTGAGATACTTGTGAGATCCAACTTTTAATTCTTTTTGTACACTATTCTTATTTTCATACCACTATTTATTTAAGGCTTATTTTAGATTCTGTTTTAATTTTAATGACTTCATGTTCCATTTCCTTCAACATTGTTGGTCCAAGCATAATTCTATCTCTTAGATCATCCTAGTTGATAGAGATATTACACTTTCTACCATAAAGTGCTTCAAATGAACTCATTTTTACCTATGCTTGATGACAATTGTTATAATAAAATTTTACCAAATGTAGGTATTCCTCCCATCTTATTGGTTTATTCATGACATGCATGCGAATCATGTCTTCAAGTATCTAGTTTTTCCTTTATGTTTGTCCATCTATCTAGGGATGATAAACAATGTTAAAAGCTAATTGAGTTCCCAATCCTTCAATTATGCTTTCCAAAACTTTATTGTGAACTTCATATATTATCATTTTAGCCTTATAATGTAGTCTGAAAATTTCCCTCATTAATATTTTGCATTGTGAATTTCCTTATAGGTTGACTTTATAGGGATAAATTGAGTAGCCTTGCTTATATTTTCAACCACAAACCATGATACCATCATGATATTTTACCATCCTTTGAAGTCATGTGATGCAACTTATTGACATAACTTCCCATTTCCACTCAAGAATTAGTAGGGTTGTAATAAGCATATCGAGTTTTTATGTTCAACTTTGACTTGTTGGTGTTTGATGCATCTAGCAATGCAATTTACAATTTCCCTTTTCATTCTAGCCAATAACATTGATTTCTTGTTTCCATATTCATCTTTTAATAGTTGGGGTGTCTTGAGTATGGTTTTTTGTGGATGTTATCCATAATGAATTTTTATAACTGCACCAACCTAGGAGTATATCCCTACGTTTCTTGTGGATTTCACCATAATGAGTTTCTCTAATTCCACTGAACTAGAAGTATTGGTTCTCATGAATTTCATAGATAATGAGTTTATATAACTCCATTGAACTAGGAGTATGGTTTCTCATGGATTTCAACCATAATGAGTTTCTCTAACTCCATTGAACTAAGAATGTATAATTTATCTTTATATATTAAAAATCCTTCCTTAGTCATCTAGTAACTATCACATTGTTATTTTGATGGTTCTTGTCGTAAAAAGTTTGTGATTTGAATAAAATTCTCATTGATGTGTGAGGATTCCTTTATCTTAGTCTTCAAATTACATTTACTACTACTAACCACTGCTAAGTGCATCACATGCATGATTTTGTTGAGCACATCTACCTATTTAGTTTCCTTGTATTTTATGTCTCATCTCAAAATCATATTCACTAATAAGGGATGACCATATAGGTTGTCCAACAGTCAAGTGAGGTTGATAAAATAGGTATTGCAACTAATTATGATTTGTAACCAACACAAATTTTCAGCCAATCAAGTAATGACACCACATCTTTAACACATGAACTATAGTTGCAAGTTATAGGCCATGATTGACATAATTATTTTCACATTGTTTTATATTATTTGACTTATAACTCATCGCATGGCCATCTTGCTTAAAAACTCAATCAATTCCTTTTGTATAATCATTCTTGTTAGATTTTCAACACAAGCACAAGATCTAGTCATGTCAAAAATACCATATTATCAATTGCATGACAAGAAAGAAGAGAGAATGAAATGTCATTTATAAATACTAAGTAGCTCAAGAGACCACTTCAAATGAATTCATAAGTCTTGAAAACATTTATCATTTGAAATGAATACATATTTGTAACACTCCCTTGAGAGGGAACCACTGCACACTAGGTTAGGGTTCCATAGTGCATGCATATTAGAAAATAGAAAAGCACTTTTCCTAATTAGCTAGTAGTCTAAATTTGGGGTAGGAGACCCTAAAATAGAATGAGAGTCTAAAATAGAGTTTAATAAAGATAATTGGATCAAAAATTAAGTTAGAAATGAAGAAAACTCATGCAACTCCTAACTCATAAATATAAAGAAAACTCCCAAAAAAGAATTGAAATACAAAGGTAGGTCAATGAATAAGGTTTTGGATAAGGCAGTCACTAAATATAAGAGAGGAAGTGCGCATTAGTAAATATGGCAAATATGGATAAGATAATGCACACTAGTGGATATGAAATAGTCATATCATTGCCTAATCATTGGCACATGTCATCCTAGGTGGCACCTACTACTAATAATATACTTCTTAAAAATAGAAGATGACCCAAAACGATAGGGAATGTATAGTAAATGAAGAAAAGTGGTTATATATAGAATTAGTTATGCATGGGAGAGGTTCTAAGCATTCATTGACCCTAATAGTGCACACTAGGTAATATTTGTTCGAGTTTGGAATATTTAGAATTGGTGCACTAGTAAGAAGGTGTTACAACTGCTAAAAACGTTCTTTGCATTACAAATACCAAATAAATTTTACTCCCTTATTCTATAACAAATTTATTGGGTGTCCAATCTTGGATAATCCCTTAATAAATTTATGAGAATATCCTACTAGCCCCACAAATAATCTCACATTTGTCGCATTCTTTGAAGTGGACCAATTTATGATAGCCATAATGTTTTTTGGATCAACAACAATTCCTTATTTTGAGATAATATGTCCCCAGTAATGAATTTGTCTTTAATAGAAATCACATTTATTGAATTTGGTATACAAGTGATATACTCTCAGTAATTGTAAAACCCATTATGAGATGTTCCTCATGTTCCTCTTTTGATTTGGAGTAGATGAGAATTTCATCAATAAAAAGTAATATAAAATTATTAAAATATTTACTAAGGGCATTATTCATAAGGCACATGAATATGTTTTTTTCATTGGTGAGTCTAAATGGTACTAACACAAATTCATCATGACCATACCTTGTCCTAAACATTGTCTTATGAATACCTTCATCCTTGATCTTGACTTGATGATATCTGGAACTCAAGTAAATATTTCAATATTATGGCCCCTCTTAACTGATCAAATAGGTCATTAATCTAATGTAAAAGGTACATATTTTTTATTGCAGCCTTGTTTAGTTTTCTGTAGTCAATGCACAATTTTAGGGCACTATTTTTCTTATTTACAAACAATGCTAGTTCTCCCTAAGGATACAAACTTGGTATAATATATATTTTTTCCCAGCATCTCTTGTAATTGCATCTTTAATTCTATTGGTTCATGAGCACTCATTCTCTAAGAAGTGTTGGATATAGGTACAACTCGTAGCATAAGATCAATTGGAAATTCAATGTACCTCTTAAGAGCTAGACTAGGTATCTCATCTAGAAGCACATCCTTAAATTCTTAAAGTACTCGGTAGTCTTAAATATTTGAAATTTTGTTTTCTAGTTAACTCTGGTACATGAGAAACATAGACTTGGACCTTTTCTGAAACTTTTGACCAACTGTAAGGCTGAAATTTGTCTTAAACATATGGGTTTTGAAATTCCTTTCACTATTCTCATATTCCCATCATAATCTATACAGTTTAAGGTTTTTGTGTAGAAATCTAATCCTATTCTATGTGCTACTTGCCAATCCATTCCAATCAAGATATCATATGTATCCAATGGAAATATACTCAGAGTTTTCCACATAATTAATCCATTCATTTCTAGTGGGAATGTCTCCATCTATTCACTCACCTTTCTCTTATTTCTTGTGTCTAGCCACACTAAACATGTTTTTTTGTGATTGCATTTCTGAAGGGTGTAAGAGTCAACCACATGAGGTTCAACATAGCTATGATTAGCTCTTAGAGAAATCAAGATAGAAATATAGTGTGTGTTGCAATCTTACCTTCAACTTGCACCATTGATGTATGGTGGTTTGCATGTCGATCTTTTACATCATCATAAATTCTAGGATCATTCTGTGCTTCATCATTATGTTGTATATTCTTGTATGTTATGGATCATCCCAATATTTTTCTGTCTATGTGGAAAACCCTTGAGAAAATGTTTCTTTCCACATCCCCAACATTTAGAGGCTCCTTTTGTCACTCCCTTGTCCTTTCAACCACTTCCTATACTATCTCATTTCCACTCTATGATGAAATTTTTTTTTGGAATATAGTATATGTTGGGAAACTTGGCTTGGGATTCCTTAACTGGAACCTATACTCTTGGGAATTAAATCATTGCCTCATGTGCTCAAGTTTCTTCTTTGTCAATTGGGCATATCTTGGGTGGTTGGGAGGAATGATTGTTATCCTCCTCACCTAGGTTCTTCACGCAAGTGACATGTTGAGCTCATATCAAGTATATTGTTGTAATGGATTCAAGAATTAGTTTTAAATAACAATGGGCCTTGAAAAATATCTTACCCTTACCTATGGGATGTAGGATGGGTGCTTTAGCTACATGGAAAAATAAAAAAGTTTCTCTTTTATCTTTTCTTTCTAGGCCTTATCGAATTCTACTTTGTGTTTGGCTTGCTTATCACAATATTTATCATTATGTGTTGTCTCATCAAGGTTTTTGACCTCATAAAATTCAATCCTAACTTGGTATGGTTGGCGCAATCCATTAATAAAACACTTTATTTTCATTTTCTTATCTCTAATATGGAACATATATTAATAGTTCCCAAAAATTTGTTGGCATAATCATCTATGTTAGACTATCCGAGTTTTAGTTCATGAAATTTTTGACCTTAACATTATAGTACATCTCTAAAAAATATTTCTATCAAAAGCATTTCTTGAATTGCTTCTAGGTGACTTTCCTCTCACTAATCTTCTCTACCCTTTTTGAGGTCTTCCCACCAAATTGATGCTCTCCCATTCATATTAAAAATGGCCATAAAAGCCTTTATATTCCCAAAATAGTCATGTACCTGAAAATATTTCCATAATCCAAGAAGCCATACTTCATCATTTTCACCTAACTTCACCTCACTATTAAAGGTAGGTAGCTTTACTTCTTTGAACTCCTCCTATAAACAATCTTTAGAATGCCTCTTATTTTTATATTTATGAGAGATATGCTTTAATCCATTATTGATTGATTCATCAAAAGAAATTATATCTTTATTTGATGAGTATGATGATGTTCTTTTATTAGATATCTAAGTCTTAATGCTATAAAGCATATTCCTTATTGGAATTTTACCAATGTTACTTGAGATCAATCATGGATGAAATTGTTTCTTAATTTTAGTCAAAATTTGAATTAAGACAACATTATTTCATTCCATCCTTCAAGATCTTATTATATTTTTATTATCTACCTTATAACTCCAAAGTTTTTCTTCCAAACTTCTCAAGGTTTCTGTCATGTCTAGAGGATTCTCAACATTTATTCCTTCATTAGACTTGTCCTCTTGAAAGTGTGGTGAATATTCCATGTTAGTACTTATTAAGATTGATCTTTTGTAAATGTTTGAACACTATTCTCTATGTTGTTGTATCTATTTCTCTCTCTGTATGTGCTAGAATAAAGAAAAATAATTTGTTAGTTTTGTCTTATATTAACATCAAAGCTATCATCATTCCCTCTTCGCGAGCCCATACAACCCATAATTTTTTAATCTTGGCTCCAATTCTTAGCTTAATCTAATCTAATGTCCAAACCAAAACTTTGATACCACTTTTTCAAATACCTTACAACCCTATACAATATTGAAGTGATGGGGTGCTGAATTTTTTCCTTTAATTCAATGATTAACTATAATACCACTTTGTAACACACATGTCCTCCCATATGTTGTTAGGATGGTGGAGTGATTCATGTTCCATTCCTCCTTAATTTAATTTAAATATCAAATATCAATTTCTACCATTCATAACTAATCACATCTCATAACTAAAATATTTTAATTATGTTTAGAGGGAAATAAAATAAAATCCCAAACCAAAATTTCCTTTCACAATCATTTTATTTTTGATGTGACACACACTACATTGCCCAAGATTTTTCTTTAGGTGCTATTACATACCATTCAAATGAGATTTGTTTTTCCTCATGATATAGCTTGTATCACAACTTAAATAATTTTCATTGTGTTGATCTAAATATGATCTGAGGTTGTCATTGATGTCAACCCAAGCAGCACCTGGGGCTACCCTGATATTTCAAGGGAATTTTGACTTGAAAACTTACTCTATTTTGAGTCAAGGATATTCTAGATAGATTATACTCGTCGAGATGTTTCCGTTGATATATGGCACGCCAAGTAATTCTTCACAGTTTGAGAGATATTCATGTTTGAAGTTAGTAACCCCAGTTAGTGGGCTAAAACCCTATGGGGTTGTGGCATGAGACTCATAATTGGTTTTGGTCATTGAATTTTCAATAATTAATAATTTTTTAATCTCCTAAAATACCTCCAACATTCTCTATAGAAGCGCCTCTCAACTCTATAAAAAAAAATCTCATATATCCTCCAAATGTAGTGATCATGGAATCTTCGCTATAACTTCATTTCCGCAATGTATTAGATTTTGAAATTAAAACCCATTTGATTCGAAATCATAATGAACATCATGACCGAATTTCAGATCTTGGTTCTCTATATTTTCATAGATATGATCTGTGGAAGTTAGGGGTTTTGCAGGCTGCCGAATTTCATCTCAAAGAAGTGACCTTGGGAAAATCGTCATAACTCTCTCTCAGAGAAGAGGATTGGAATTCTGTAAAACGTGGCGGACAGTGCACAAACAATAGTTTTCTGTGTATTAATTGTAGAGCTGAAGGAGGAAAAATTGACATGTGGTACGTCGTACAAGTTTAATCTACTGAACTAGTCCATAATTAGGTCATTGTGAGAGATTGGACATAACATTGTCGTGAAGAGTCCAAATCGGGTCAGACCTGTGGCATTGGGAAGAAGACTCAGAGTTCTTATACAGGACCGAATATCATAGGTTGGGAATCTAAAATCATAGAGATACGTCAGATTAAGTATCGTGCTCCTAGAAGGCAAGAAAAACTTGATCAAGTGTTGTCAAGGGGTGCAAAGGACCAGACTTTCTAGGGCAGAAAAGAGCAAGGTGTAGCAAAATGATGCAGAAGAGGTAAGCTATAGGTAAGTATCTTCTGTATATGCATGTTCATCTCTTAATTTCATTAGTTTCTTTCTATTATAATTTGTTGTTTTTGTTTAGCATTGACATATGTTCTACAGGATGAGGTAAGTTTTTCTATTATCATGTCATGGTATTTCTTTGAAGTCTTTTTGCAAGTATTATATATTCATCAAGAGAAGAATCAATGCATAATATAATGTTATGAAGAGTGAGAAAGGGTAGCATGACAAGAGCAACAATCAAGGTGCAAAACAACAGCAAGAAGTTCACCACATGAATTCTTCAAGTGGGAAGCACTGCATACAATCATTGTAAAAGTATCATTGTACAGAGTCATTATAAAAGCATCATTATAAAATTTTTACAAGTGTCTATCTTCCAAGAGTTGAATAGGCAGTGTCGGGAGGTCTAGGATCATCATTAGGTGGTTGTGTCATAGTTGGGGTTATGGTCTAGTGCATCTTCTTCTTCTACATCATTCTATATCATTGTAAAGGGGACCATTTTCCCTGGTATGAGAATCCATTCTTCTTTTATTCTTCTATAGGGTGCTAGGCTGGTGCATGAAGTCACCAACAGGTTCAAGCTTGTGAAAACTTCAAGGTGGTAGGGTGGTGCTAGGGTGAGTTGTAGCTCATTGGGTGTTGGGGCATCCGTTCAGTTGACTACTAAAGAATCTCAGGCATTGGAGTGTCCATCCAATGGGAGCTGGAGAAGAATACTTTTCTAGATTCTAGGAAGTTGTAGCTTTCTTTTCAATTGGAGTTGAAGATTAAAGAATTATTAGAAAAGTGTTTGGTGGTTTTTGACCCGGAGGGGGTTTTCCACCTAAAATCTTTGTGCCTCCTATGTTCTTTTATTCACTATTGTTACTGCATAAACATTAATGATAATTTAAGATTAACTAATGCTCTGAAAATATTTAAAAGTGATAATTGATAAAGAATGCTGATTCACCCTCCCCTCTCAGTATTTTCCAACAATTGGTATCAGAGCTTGGTTCCTTTAATAACAATTTAACAACTGGAAGGAGATCATGAAGCATACCAAGAATGGTGTACCTCTATTCAATGAAAATAATTATGCACTCTGGAAAGGAAGAATGGAGGTCTATCTCTTGTCACAAGGTTACGAGGTATGGAACACTGTTCAAAATGGTTTTACACCAACCGCGGATGAACAAGGTAAGAAGAATTTGGTAAATGATGCAAAAGCAAAGAATATTATTATCAGTGGACTTATTGAATCTGCTTATCATAAGGTGTTGGGTTGTAAAACCACCAAAAATGTATGGGACAAGCTTGAGAATATATATGCAAGTGACTCAAATGTCAAAGAAGCAAAGCTTCAAATCTATAGAGAAAAATTTGAGCAACTTAGAATGAAAGAAGATGACAACATTGCTGCATACTTCCAACAAGTTAATGAAATAACCAACACTCTGGAAGGATCGAGAGAGCCTGTTGACGAGAAGACTATTATACAAAATATCCTTAGAACATTACCAAGAATATTCAACCCAAAGGTATTGATCTTAGAATACAATGCAAATCTAGACAAACTCAGCAAAGAGGAATTACATGGAGTTCTCATAGAATATGAAATGAGACTTGATGAAGAAGAGGGTAGTTCACATCTAGAAATTGCCTTCGCGCATCTAAGAAAACCAATAAGGACAAACCACCTTCAAAGGAAAAGACCTGCACCTGCACCTGCAAGTGTGAAGAAAAGGAAGATGATGAAGATGGTTTTTCAGATGGAGAATATGCTTACTTTATGAGAAAACTAAAAATTGGTAAGGAAAAATTCAAAGGTAAACTTCCATTGATATGTTTCGATTGTGGTGAGGTTGGGCATTTCACAGCAAAATGTCCAAAAAAAAGTGATGGAAACTCAAAAGGAAAGAAAGGCTTTAAGAAATTCAACAAGCAAGGCAAGAAGAAAGGATTCAAAAGGAAATTTCTCTCTAAAGAAGATAGCTCATCATCCGTTGAAGACAGTAATAGTGAAGAAGAAGCCAATGAGAGAGTATTGTTTATGGCCAAGCACAATAAACAAGAGGTATCAAACAAAGAAGAAGAAGGGTTGACCATAGAAGAATTTTCTAAGGAGGCAATCAAGCTTATAAAAGAGCTCAAGGCTGAGAATATCCATTCCAACACTCTTGAAGAACAAGTTAAAGGGCTCAAAATTGAAGTTGAAGAACACAAATTTATTGAAGAGTCACTTCAAAAGAAGTTTGAAGAAAGCAACCGAGAAAGGGAAGCATTATAAGCCGAAGTAGTCTCGCTACGTAAGGATGTGAATAAGGGAAAATTTGTCCAAAACTATGCCAATAGCTCAAGGGTGTTGGAAGAAATCATCAACAATCAACGATCTTACAGTGATAGAACTGGCCTTGGTTACAAAGAAGAAGAAGTAGGACCTTCTACAACAAAATACAATGAACCTATGAGATCTGACAGGCATGTAGACTTCATTGGACAAGATTCACAAGAACAACCTTGGAAGACAATTCCCCGACGAAGATTTCCATCCAAGTACCAACATATTTTTCATGGCTATTGTTATTCATGTGGAAAATTTGGTCAGAAAGCTGTAGAATGTCGCACGTGCCTTAGGAACCAATACAATTCCAGGAGATCTATCAAATATGAATCTCCTAGGGCTCAACGAAACATCAATAGATTTGAATGTTTAAGAAGTAATATTGAATGTTACAAATGTCGAAACTTTGGACACATAGCCAGAGACTGCAGACTTGAAAATCCTCCAGAAGAATATTCAAAGCCACAGAACGAACGAACATGGAAGAAGAAGAACACTGATAATTGTGCTCTCGCTCTCAAGGCTCAAAACAACAAAGATGTGTGGTATGTTGATAGTGGTTTCTCAACGCATATGAATGGAGATAGAAAGAAATTTGTATCTCTGAAAGAGAAGAAGGATGGAACCATGTCCTTTGGAAATGATGGATCTTCAAATGTTATAGGATTAGGTACCATTAGTCTTGGAAGTAAAGATGCTCTAGCTAAGAATGTTCTATTGGTTGAAAACATGAATCACAATCTGCTCAGTGTTGGACAAATGTGTGATCAAGGACACACAATGCTATTCAACTCTACAAAATGTGAAATCAAGAAAGGAAGGTATGGTAAAATTGTGGCTACAACAAGTCGAACTCCAAACGACATATATGTTCTAGATGAAGCAACCAAAGCATGTCTACTAGACAAAGAATATGAAAGCTGGTTATGGCACAAATGAATGGGTCACATAAAATTTGACAATATTGTTAGGATAAGAAAAAAGGATGCAGTATGAGAAATGTTGAAAATCTCAAAACCTTCCAACTCACTATGTGAGGCCTGTCAGCACTGTTACAGGGAAAAGTGTCTATATAGAACTGCTCTATCCCACTAAGGTGTGACAGCTGCCTTAGAAACAAACAGAGAAAAGCTACTTTCGTTTTTCCTTTAAGAATTATAGATAGAGAGGAACAGAAAGACCAACCTCTGTCTTGCGCTAATCTCTCGATTTGATTCCTCTCTTTTTGATAGTCCTCAACTACCTACTCCCTTGCACGCCCAGCTTCACAAAGTACCTGTAAGATCACAAAATCATAGCACTATACAAAGACATGGATCTATAATCATAAACAATCTAGGATCAGATGTAAATTGACCATAAAAATGTAGCAAGCGTCAATGACACAAAAGCATGGAGGAAAACTCAAATAGCTTTTATTGATAAACAAGAAAAGAGCCAAGAGGAGTTACAACCAGTTTTTCTGACCCAACATCAACCTCCCAGCAAAGAAGCCCCTCTTCACCTCAAACAAAGCTTAGATCACCCAACAATCTTGATGTTTGACTCAAAAAACCAACAGCAATTCCTTACAATATGCAAAATTCCAGCCTCTGGATCTCTAGGATGAGGGATCCATATATAGATATCTGTAAGGGGGATGAGTCAGCTTGTGATTTGATTAGTGTCTTCTCTCTAATAGTTGTTGCTTCCACTTGGATACTGATGGCCTCTTACTCATCCTTGGTCGAATTCAGTGAGGCAAGTGTCACAGGAGAAGATTCTGGAAGCTTTCATTGCCTCTCCACCTCGCGGAATGACACTACCATTTGTCATTTCTCACCCATCACACCCCACAGAAGGGACTTTTGGAATGAAATGCACCCTCATAGTGTATTTAGGTGAGATGCAACACACTTAGCCAGTGGAGCAGCTGCAATGATCCTGTTTTGACCAATTCTGAGCAGTTTCTCATGGAGAACTTCTGGGAGAAGCTGTAATCTGTTGACCTTGTTCCTTTAGGGGTTAAAACAACACTTTTAGGGACTTAGGAGCCCTTGGTTTATGGACATTTCATGCTTGGGGTTGTAGGGCCCAAAAATGTCTATAACAGTTGCCCCCTAAAGTATGAGGCCGTTAACCTTTTGGTGTCGGGTGAAATGCTTTATTATGAGGATCCGAAGTTCTTTCAATGCTGGGAGGAGACCTGTAATAAGATACAATACAATAAATTATCTTCATACTATTTTCATGATCTAGCTGAGGCGGGCATTCCCATGCTCAGCTTTATAAATTCATTTTCATGTACATAAGACAGACAATCGTCTAAGTGTAGACTGATGATTCTGATAAAGCCATCATCCTTTTGAGTGGATGATTATCTGTGCAGCAATGATGTACATTTAATGTCTTTATTTCCCTGAATATATATCGCAGCCCGGATGGATGAAACTAGATCCGGGGTCTTCAATCTCGTCCGATCTTCACTCGAAGTACAAGTCGATCCATGTGAGAAATGTTCTGAAATCGAACATGGAAATACATCGCTTGATTACCAGTCAATGATGTAAACTGTTAACAAACGTGAGATGAATCACCGATAATTATAATGACCCTCAAGGTACTGCAGTACAATTCACGTGGTGTGAATAAAGGACTTGGCGTTGAACACCACGCAAAATCTTTCAGTCGAAGGCCATTGATGTAAACCTGTCGCCAGAAGTGAGAAACTTGCCATTGAGGCATGCAAGCTTCAAAGTACTGAATGGGGTGTTCCTAGATCAACTTCTTGGATAATGAGCTGATGTCGACAAGAAGTGATCCGTCACAGGAGGGCCTTAATGAATCCCACATCAATGACACGGAACGGAGCAAATGATTTTAATGGAGGTGAAAACGATCTGGTGATACAAGGTTCAAGGTGGCGGTCATGAATGAATGGAGTATAATGTATGGTAGTGGGTGAGACACAGGTGAATTCACTGAATGACTTCTCTTGAACATATCGGCGACACTAATGTGATGGATCGGTAGCATTAACCCCAAATGTGGATGGTATGGCATGACCATGGTGATGTGACCGGTGAATGAAACAACCCAACCCGACTCGGACACGGAGTGGAAGTGTCATGTTCAAGAGCGACTTGCTACCAACAAAGTTTCTTTAAGTTTTCTTCCCAATTTTCCCCAATCATTGCTGACCAGTACCTCTTTATTTTTGTCAAGCTTGAGGAGGATAACATATGCTTGTTCTATAATTTGCCCTTCGGGCAAACCCATCGCTATGTTTTAACGAGCCTAGCGATAGTGAAACTCGTTCTCGTCTATAGACAAGTTTGGCGCTATTAATATTTTTAACGAGTTTAACGACAAAGATAACTCGGTCCTTTTCAATTTTAGAGAGTCTGAAAAGGAACGTAAAGGTAACTCCAAAATTCCTTTTTCGTCATCTAATCCCTTAAGTCCGAAAAAGTATAAAACAATACAGAAGGGATGAATTTTCGATACTTTTAACGAGCCGAACAAAACAAGCGCTCAATCTTTTTGTGTAATAATCCCTCAGGTCCAAAAAGATTAAAATCTAGAAGAGGGATAGCACTTCCTGTCCCTTTAACGAGCTGGAGAGGCCAATGGCTCAGCAATCTTTTCATATTTTATGAGTCAGTTGAAAAGAGCTTAAAGGAGACTCGTCTTTTGAGGAATGAGTGATAAAACGGGTAGCAGCTGATTCCAGGTAAGGTTTGGAATTTTTCAATCACGGCAGTGTCACAAGGATGGCTAGTGAAATCACTCTTCGCAGCTGTTCCTCAAAATGGGTAAACAATCAAATGGAGGTGAATGATCGGCCAATGAAAAAGTGGAGGTGACGGTGCAAACACGACCAAGGCTTTTAATGGCTGAAGTACTACATTCACGATGGTTATTTACCGGGGAATAGTTCATTTTTTTAACGAGCTTAAATGCGGGTGGAAACATTTGCTCATGTCTTATGTTTATTTTTTAACGAGCTTGAACTATGTGCTAAAACTGCTCGATTGAATGGTCCTTTTTTGATTTTACCATAACTAGCTCTGTTCTTTCAAAGACTGTACTGTATTTTCAACTACTTCATCAAACTAGTCAGAAATGAACAATATATGCTTGAAAACGAGTTAGAACACTAATATTTTACTTTGAACTACGTAAAAAGTAATGAAAAAGTGTTTTTACCTCTCATTTTACCATTTCATTTGAACTTTGGTTTGTTGGAGCTTTGGAGGTGCTTTCCCCCTCTGATTTTCATCAGCTGATTTCGGGAGATTCTGTGGACGATTCTCAGCGCCGTCTGGACCAGGTAGGAGCTAAACCTGAGCTCTTTTATTTCATGGTTTCCATTTTACATTCTGAGCTTGATTCCTAGTTTTTCTGAGCCCCTGGGGTTTGAAAAACTCATTCTGCCTTCAGCGCACCCTCTGTGTATAGAAAGGTGCATTGAATGTTGGCCTGTCTAAAGGCCATCTGACATGTAACGCACCCAGAGCACTGCTGTAGGTGCGACAGGTGCAGAGAAGGAATTCTGTGCACAATTGTTGATGGAAATTTTGCCTGTTTCTTGCCAAAATCAGGATCTAACTCTTCTCTTGTTGTTTTTTCAGAGATCTTTGGAGTAAGATGACTATTACATGGCGAGAACTTGAGCATGAAGAAGAGGACATGCTTTCCCTACATGATCCAGTTACAGTAAACGCACTGCGGAACTGTGGCTTGCTAAAGTTTTTCTGCATTTCTAGCATGAGACAACAGATTAACTTACTGCAGTATTTGCTCGATGCCTGGGATCCTACCAACCAGGTTTTCCAGGTCAGGGGCAAATCTATCCCCTTGACTGTAGTAGACATCTATTTCTTGACTGGCTTGTCGAGGCGGGGTGCCCCCATCTCTTTATCAGGTTCGGCCTGAGGAGGTGACTCGGTGAGAGATTATGTTCGCCAGTACTGCAGAGAAGGATCTCAGCCGAGTAAAGACGGCAAGATCATCATCCGTGATGTTACTGACAGGTCCCTCAGGACTATTTTGTTTACTTTTGGTAGGATGGCCGGTGGTGCGGCTCTTCATGTAGCCAACCGATCTTATATGCAGTATGCCTTGGAATGCCTCCAACCGAAGGTGTTCAACTGGTGCGACGCAGTACTTCTTGTGATGAAAAAACAGTTGACCAAGATAAAGAGCGGGAGGTTGAAGAAATTTGGGTATGGTTCTATTTTGACCACCTTTGCCTTGGAAAAGATACCACTAATGCAGCCGCAGTATATTACACTCGATTTACCTTCTCCTACTGAACCACGTATGTAGAGATGGGTTGACCATATGTCTAGGCATGCTGGTTAGTCTCAGATTTCATTTTCTGATACCTTCTTCAGGTGGTTTGATCGTCAGGAGATGGTTTATTCCGAGTATCCATATGTTGGCATGGACTTCCCGGGTGATCTAGATTTAGTACTGCCGGATGACGAACAGTGGGGCGCCATTGGTAAAATCTTTGACCATATTCTTGTTTATCGTTTTTCATTTATAATGTCCTTGTGCTTTATTCTATCAAGACTTTAATCAAACTCATGTGTACATGCAGATGTTGGTCCTGTCCGTCCAGTAGTTCGCCTGAGAGTACCAGCTGCCGCCCCGGCAGGAGAGGCTGTCGGAAGGGCTATCCTTCGTGACCTCGATGTGGCCGAGACTCTCACAGCATTACAGGAGCAGGTTGAGGGCCTCACTCTTGGTATTCCAGATGTGAGGACTGACGAGCTACCTTTGAGGTTACAGTGGCATACTACTAGTGTGCCAAGACGGTGGACTCGTCTCTTACGCATGATCGCACAGGCTGTGACTTGCTATCATGAGCATCATTAGACTAGGGTGCCCCCTAGCATTTTGAGTTTTTGATCACTTGACCGATTTTGTCTTGGTTATAGAACATTATGTGTAAACCATAAACAGTTATATATATTTTTGATTTTCAGAGTTTTATTTTGGTTAAGTTACATGATCCAAATGCAAACATTGATGGTATGTTTCTTTTTATAAATGTTACAAATGTCTATCTAACACATAATTTATTAATGAGTCAGTTAATGTGTTTAAGTTCCTGGAAATGTGTTGATATTGAATAAAATCAAATTGTCTTTCCAAAATCTTAACCCTTAGGAACATGCAATAAATAGTTGGGTTTTGGACGGAATAGATACCAGTGAGTTGTAGTATTACGAGTTGTGAGTCTAGCCTGACAATTAGTCGGCGTATACCATGTGTGATGGCATCAGAGAGAAGTTCTATCAACGTGCTATATTCAGCGATGTTATTTTTTGATCGACCAATACATACCCCTCTGAAACTTACTAACTCGCCGCTTGGATCAAAAATAGCCTAGGTTGCGGAAGATAGGTTCCGCGAACTACGACTCGCTCCGTCGGCATATCCAACACATGACTCCAATAGGTTTGACATCTGCAACAAATGTAAAAAGTGGATTACTTGACCAAAATAAACACTTTAGCGAAAACAAAAACATAACAAAAGCATGCAGGTTACCATTACGCACAGTAACACTTGAGGTACAACCCATTACGAGGTTGCACCAGTGGAATTCCGTCATAATCCATTAACTCATAGGCTCCTTTTGCTAACACTCGTTTAACAATATAGGGGCCCATCCACAAAGAATTAAATTTACCTGCTCCCAATTTATCGGATTCTTGGTCGTAAAGCAAGACCAAGTCACCTTCTGAGAAGACACGGGGTTTGACATTTTTGTCGAACTGCACCTTGACTCGTTTCTTATGGGCTTCGTTAGCCAAAGAGGCATCACGACGGGTTTCATCCAATTGGATTAATTCCAATAAACGAGCTTCTTCTTCTGAAGTTCCAGGGAGGAGATCAATTGCGAGTTTGAGAGACGAGATTTCGCACTGGATTGGTAAGACTGCTTCCAGGCCATATACCAGTTGGAAAGGTGTAAACCCGGTTACATTCCTTACCGATGTTCGGTAAGCCCACAAAGCTGAGTACAGGATTAGGTGCCATCTTCTCTTGTGAACTCCAATCATCCTTTGCAGCATGCGTTTCAGGACCTTGTTGATTACTTCAACTTGTCCATTGGCTTGCGGATAATATGGAGTAGAGCTGTCGTGAGACAACCCTAGTTTGGCAGCTAATTCGACCATCATATGATTGTGAAAATGTGATCCGTGATCTGTGACTATAGCCTGTGGTACGCCGAATCTGGAGACTACATGATTGAAAAAGAAGAGGGTAGCTATTTCACCAGTATTATCTAATGTAGGCATCGCCTCGGCCCATTTGGTAAAATAGTCAACTGTGACTATGATATACCCATGCCCCCTGGTCGAGGTGGGGTTACATGTCATGAAATCGATGCCCCATTTGGCGAATGGCCCAACAACAACTATTGGCTGTAAAGGTGCGGGTGGTCTTCTGGTTTTGCTATCGAAAATCTGACAAGCATGGCAACTTCTGACCGCGGTTATGCAATCTTTGAATATTGTTGGCCAGAAGTATCCTGCTCGTAAGATTTTTTGCACTGTAGCATACCCAGATTGATGCCCCCCACACGCGCCTGAATGACAATCATTCAGGACTTTTTCAGCCTCCTCATGGGTGAGGCACCTTCTCAGAACTGTATCGATACCACGACGGTAAAGTGTATCACCGATGATCATGTAGTCTTTTGCTTGGTATCGAATACATTTTTGTTCGGAGTGGGAGGTGTTTGGCCTATATTTCTGGGTTTGGAGATAAATGATTATATCTCCATACCACTCATTGCTTGAATATATCAGAAACAGACTTTCGTCCACGATTGTTTCTTCGGATGTTTCATCGTTGGACGACGATGGGAGATCGCACAATAATTCTGCGAAAACTAGAGCTTTCTTCGACTTGGATTTTAAAATTTCCAGATCAAACTCTTGTAGGATTGCTATCCATTTTGAATATTTTCCCCCCAGCAACTGTCGCGACAATATATGAGTCATGGGGTTGCAATCTGACAGAATGGTAGTTCTTCGAAAGAGGACATAGTGCCGAAATGTCTGTATCGCTTGAACAGCTGCGAGTGCTAGCTTTTCAACGTAAGAATATTTTCTTTCTGTATCATTTAAGTTTTTACTTAAATAATATATAGGATGTTCAATTCCATCGAATTTTTGAACTAAAACCATTGCAATGGTAATATCCGCTGTAGCCAGATACAGGTTAAAATATTTTTGATAATCAGGAGCGTACATTAATGATGCTTTCATTAGGGATTCTTTTAAAGCATCAAAGGAAGCTTGCACAACCTGATCCCAGACAAAGGGTACTTCCTTTTTCAAAAGACGTGTATAAACTTTAGCAAGTTCGGCGTAATTTGGAATGAACCTCCTCAGAAAGTTTGCTTTCCCTTGGAGTTTCTGAATCTGAAGCAAATTCGAAGGTGGAGGAAAATTTATGATTGCCTGGATCTTACATGGGTCGAGACGAATCCCGTCCTTTGAGACTACAAAGCCAAGCAAACGACCAGAACTGATGCAAAATACACATTTGTGTGGATTGAGTCATATCTTGTAGTGTCGGCAACGTAGAAATATCGCTCTTAAATGCTGCGGGTGATCAGTCCGCTTTCACGAATGAGCCGGAAGGTCGTCGAGGTATGGTTGAACGATGTTTTTGATGTCATGGAAGGCATAAGTCATTGCCCTCTGAAACATCACCCCTGCGTTCTTTAAACCAAAGGGTAATTTTCGATATGCGAATGTACCCCACGGACAAATAAATGCAGTCTTTGACTGGTCCTGTGGGCGGATATTTATTTGATTATACCCGGAGAATCCATCCATGAATGAAAAGATTTCGCATCTGGCGCATTCATCAATTATCTGGTCGATGAAGGGTGTAGGGTAGTTGTCTTTTGGACAAGCTTGATTTACATCCCTATAATCGACGCACACTCTAATTGTTCCTTGTTTTTTCATCACAGGGACAATATTTGATACCCAATCGGTTAGAGGAACCGGGTAGATGAAACCAGCATGGAGAAGTTTTTCAACTTCTGCCTTAATGGCAGCGGCTTTCTTGGGGTGCACCTGCCTTAGCCATTGTCGTACTGGTTTGACATCTGGATACATCTTAATTTCGTGTTCAATGATACTCGAGTCAATGCCTGGCATTTCACTATATGACCAAGCAAATACATCTCTGAATTCGCAAAAAAGAGCGATATATATTTCCAGTTCTGAAGGAGAACAACATTTGCCAACATAAATATTCTCTACAACATCTGTTTTGGTCGAAATATTTATGGCGATAGTCTCTTCAATGTTGGACAAGTTTTGCTCGGAATCCACCATGTTTACAGTATTTGATAGAAAATCAAAAACTGAAGGATGATAAAGGTCATCATGAGAATCTTCTCCACAATCCGGAAGAAGGGAATGATGGTGGGAATCATTCCATGGTGCCCCTTCAATTACCATTGATTGGACAATTCCTTCGTCGGTGACATACACTCGCGACCAAGGATCTGAAGGGGTACCATATTCTTTAGACCTATCTATCCAAACGCTTGATGAGCGTTGATTTGGGTTTGCCTCCCATGCTAGGAACATTGATTGCTACAATATTTCCGTTGGGCTTGGGGGCAAAACCATTGCATGATCTATGTTGATATCGTTTTCCGAGATCTTTTTAGAAGATATCATATTGCAGGTTCCTACCGACGCTACTTCTGCCAGGTTGATTGGAGGTGGAAGGGCGAAAGTTCCCATTAATATAGGATCTTTTAGTAGGCCTACTCCGATATTTTGAAGCGAATGGGGGCTTCCATGGATCATGGGAATGCTTCCCGCAACTTGAGAACCATTGGGGAGGAAGTTTTGTTGATCGACGATTGTAATCCCTCCTTGAAAGGGAAATGCAATCTTCCTAAAATAGGTCGACACAATAGTAGCCATAGCATATATCCATGGTCTTCCTAGTAGGATGTTGTAATCAAGATTTCCATCGATTACTTCAACATCTACTTCTACCGTTTTCCCTCCTAGTTCAACTTTCAAGTCACTTAGAATACCATATGGGGTATATGTCCTTCCGTCGAATGCTTTTAATGTCGTCGAAGATCGCGACAAGGTTGGAGATCCTAAAGTTTTCCAGCAACTCATCGACATAATGCATGTAGATGCTCCCTCATTAATAATTGTTCGATGAATAGTTTTGTTGAGGGCTTTCACTTGAACAAGGAAAGCTAGTTGAGCTGGTAATTGAGGATCGTATCCTTTATGGTTGAAGGATACAAGATTGGAATCCTTTGGGTCTATCCCACCAATGGCTGATAATAAAGCCTGCCTTTGGGATGGGCAATTCTGTAGTACTTCAAGAGTCGACATAGCGGATGGCGATTGGGCCAAATCTTCCACTATATTATAATGTTGTGCCGCTCTAGCGCAGGGATTAAACGTCGACTTGTGTACTACTGCCTTTGGCGGTTTTATTGTCAATTCAGGAATGATGGGCGGCACAACTTCTGTCGAAGTTGTTGCCGAACTACTAGGTTGATCTTTATCCTTGTTGTTTGACAACTGTGGATTCCCATAATCTTTATCCCTTGTCGATATCAAAGCATCATTTTGCTATTTTGAAACCGACAACATTAGCACTTGAGACGGGGAAGCATTTCCACTTTCAACCAGATTTGTTCCTGGATTTGGAAACGGGTCAGTTAACACTGCAGAGGTTTTCGAATTCTTGAAGAATTTTTTAACCTCAGCTCTGTGTGGAAAACTTGCGGTCCAATGATCCTCATCGCATATAAGGCATGGATTTTTTGGTTTCCTATCTCCAGGAGGGTTTGAAGAAGATTTTTCAGGTGATGATTCCTCCTGTTTCTTCTTCTTCCCTTTGCCTTTCTTCTTGCTCCCTGGTTGTTTGGTTTCTTTGCCTTTATCTGTCGATACGGCATTTACTTCCGAAGCAAGAAGTTCATCTTTTGCATTTTGACCTGAAATCTTACGGGCCTTTTTGGATGTAGCCTTTGTCGATTTCGTGTCTGTTGTGCCAATCACGCCATCACCGGCATGAGAGTCATTGTTTGATTTAGGAGGAGGAGGAATTGAGAATTCCGGTCTAGGGGTGTCAGGTATTTTATCGTAGAGCGTGCCGGACTGAGTGTAAATCAAGTCCAAATATTGCGCACGAGCGATAACTTGCTCTTCTGTTACAACTCCCCCCTTTGCCACATCTTCCGTGATGGAAGGTAGTAATCACTTGATAAACCATTCAGCTAGGAGTTGATCAGGGACATACGTTTTTACCATTCTACGACGACATCGCCACTCATGTATATGATCAGATATGTGAGTGGCCATTGTCTGTTTGAAATTGGTAAGAAGTTCTGTTCCCGTTTCATACCTTATTGGTAACTGAAAATGGGTTAAAAAGGTTGTGGCTAGGGTACTGAAGTTGTCGAACGAAGCTCTAGGCAATTCGATGTACCATTTTGCCGCTGGACCCATTAACATCCTCTGAAAGAGGCGAAGTCTTATCGAATCATCATTTAAGGTGTTTGATGAACACCATAGATGAAAGGTCATCACATGATTCGACAGATCTTCACCCGGATTTCCATTAAATTTAGGAATATCTGATGGAAGTTTATGCGGAATTGCTGGCCACCAAGGGGCGTAAGCGATTGGATCATTTGTTAACCGATTTAAATCAGGTAACTCTAAAGTTGCCACAAAGGGTAACTGTTGATTCAGGTTAGGTGAAGCATACCCAGGATAAGATGGGATTGCCTGAGCCGTTGGTCTTTGCATACTGGCATAATGCATTTGATGTTGGTAACTTTGGTAAGGTTGGTGGGCATGACCATTGTAAAATGGTTGATTTTGACCGTTTTGAATATACAACTGTCCACTATTTGCAAAGATTTGTTGCTCAGAACCTTGGTATACTTGTTGGAATTGTGGTTGTTGGTATTGTACTAGCCATGGTTGTGAAGCCATGTGCTGTTGACCGATACTAACAGTTTGACCAAGATGAGGGGTAATTGTACCCGTTTGAACCTGTGTCATTCCACCAGTTGGCGATTGTGGTTGAGTCGCAGGGTCAAGGGGCTGTTACATTACAACCTGAGAAACCTGAGGTTGGCATACAACAGGCAGCGCTTGAACTTGCGACACCGTCACAATAGCTAGTGTAGTTGGTATATTTGACATAGGTAAGCATTGTTGCATCGAATATACAACTCTTGGTTGTTGAGGTAGTATTGGTACCCAACCGCTTGAGGTAATTCCAGTATAACCTGAATGTTGTTGCGAACTCCCGTATGGATATCCCCCCGGAGGGGATAATGAAAGGGTATACTGTCCCCCATACGGTGGTAATCCAGAACTCAAGGGAATGGTTTGCCCTTGGGGGCCGGACTGCCCAAATTGACCTCCAAATGGATAAATTTGTTGAGACTCAACATAAGAGTTTCCAGATATTATTCTGGATGAACAAACAGGAACAGACCATACTATCGAAATGGCCCCTGAGTGGGCTCCTTCTAGCGGTTGAGAGCTAGTCGGGACAGATGGTATACCGGCGAACATTGTCGGAGTGATAGCAGGGAGTTCTGCCGTCACTGTGTCAGACGACACAGTCCTATATGTTGACGATTGTTCAAACATTTGTAGTCTATCCAAAAGATTACCTAGCGATTCTACAGGAGCTTCCGCTGGTGGTAGACTAACTTCTGATGAAGAAGGATATAGAATGATCCTGACTCCAAATTGCGATGGAGTACTCATTGGAGGATCTTCTACAATTTCTTCTATGGCAATCAGACCAGGTGGAAGGGGAAGACCGTCAGGTCCGTAGAATATTTCTGGTGCCGAAGAAGGTATGGAATCGGCAGCGACAGATGTTTGAAGAGCAAGTCTCTCCAAACTGGTTGAAAATGGAACTGGTTCGGTAACACAAGTGTTTACTCTCAGACTAGGATCAGTATCACTGTCCCTCTGTGGCTGATGAACTTCTTCTGTAGAGGCAGGGATTCCAAAAATGTTTGGAGTAACCAGAGTCTCTGATGTCGTTGGAACACTTGTTCTAACTTTAATAGGAGATTTGGAACCGGTTAAACGAGTTCGCTTTGTCCGTACTGGCTTCGATTCTGGAGACAAAGATGGTTGACTCGTAAGCCTCCGCGAACGACAGGGTTTCAATTGACTTTCTTCCACAATTTCGGATTACTCGATCAACTAAAATAAATGGGAAGTATGTTTCCGAATTAAATGAATTTTAGACGCTTTGACACAACTTGTTTTTTTCAGTTTTTAAGAGTCGAGAAAAAACAAAAGATGACTCTAGTCTCCTTCGGTTTTTAATGAGCCTGAAGTGACAAGTGCTCAGATGGACCTTTTCCGTTAAGGATTCTGAAAAGGAACGAAAGGGACTGCTCTGGAAATCTAGGTAGAGGGATTACCAAACCAATCGCAAAACTGTAGAATACTTTTTACGGTACGGCAGTCAATCTTCCTGAATGCTGTGTTCAGTGCATTGCGATCGATAGGGCGGCAGACACGGCTTCCTATGGATAAAGGATTAAGCCTATTGGGGTCTCCCAAAATATACTCGACGGTACGTGGGAGCACAAGTCCGTACTGGCACTTATCGTCTCAAAGTGGGGGAATCACCCAACCATCAGTGAGAACAACAGTTACCAGGCTTTACGACGCCGGAATACATCTCTAGCCTAGACTTCTAAATGTTGTGCGTTAAGTTCCAAAGCGTTGTTAGATTCATTGAATTTATTTTAAGTTGATCTTGTTTATGAAGTTTTCCTTTCCGGTTCACCACGAGATGTAGATGTAATTCCTAAAATGCAATCTAAGATGATAAACAAACTTTTTATCTCCTTTATGCAATGAAAATCCTAGCTACTAGGGAAAAGAAAGACAGAATATTTTCACAAAGAGCAAAGAGCACACTCTAAAATGCACTTTCCTAAATCAAGCCAATCAGACTGTCTATATGCAAATGCACATGCATGTATTTGTTTTCGACTTTCTTAGTATATGAATGCTAAAAAGAAAGTTGATGCACAAATTTGAATTTCTTTTCAAGCGACAAATATCGACAAGTTTCTTTTCAAAATCGAAAAAATGGAGATGATCACAACACTTTACGATTTTGAACTGAATACTTGTTCTTGACACTAGAAAATTACAAATTCAGACCAAAAGCAATAGTAACAGGATAATCAACCATCAACAGCAATCAAGCTCTTTCCTACGATTGAAATCGACACTTGCTACAGATTCAAATCAAAGGACGACAGTACGATTACGCTACTTTTGCAAAGGAGAACTATAAATGACTCAACAAACACACAAAAACATCTACAGTTCTTTTGTACAAAGGAGGCGGAATAACAACAAGGAAAAGGGGTTTCAAATAGACATATACTGATCACAGGCAGCAAAATTCAGGAACAGAACTGGAAAGAATGAACCACAGAAGCCACAATTGCACAAAGCTAGTCTGATTAGCGCACCTGTAACACAGAGAATCTGAAATGCAGCGCAGGTTTTCCACTCGAGAAGTGCGCTGAAATTCATAATCTCTGAACAGTACCTGCGTTAGGCCAAAAACGAGGCTCTGTTCGGGTTCCGGGTCACAGTTTGCAGTTCAGTTCTTGGGTTTTGGCCGAGCAAAAAGCAATCAGTAATGCAACAATCAGGGGTAGATCTAAGGAGGATCTAAGAGCTATCACAAGGGAAATTAGATAGTTTGTGAATCAATTGTTTAAATCATAAATAGATCCAGTAGATGGATTGAAGTAGCAGTTATCTACTTTGCATTTGTTATGGCAAATGCAGTTCGAATGCTACTTGTAAGTTTATGAAACAAACAACAAAGAATGATAAACAAACTAACTAATTAGTTCCCCAGCGGAGTCGCCATTTTGTTACAGGGAAAAGTGTCTATATAGAACTGCTCTATCCCACTAAGGTGTGACAGCTGCCTTAGAAACAAATAGAGAAAAGCTAGTTTATGATAGATTTTTCGGCGAAAATCACATGAGAAACCATTTGTCGACACGTTTCGAATCAACCAGTGTGGTTCATCGTCAGGACAAGTTGTCCTGACGATGAACCACACTGGTTGGTTCGAAACGCGTCGACAAATGGTTTCTCATGTGATTTTCGCCGAAAAATCTATCATAAACTTGTTATGGATCACAGAAGCCTCAACTCTATAAGAGAAAAGCTACTTTCATTTTTCCTTTATGAATTATAGATAGAGAGGAACAGAAAGACCAACCTCTGTCTTGCGCTAATCTCTCGATTTGATTCCTCTCTTCTTTGATAGTCCTCAGCTACCTGCTCCCTTGCATGCCCAGCTTCACAAAGTACCTGTAAGATCACAGAAGCATAGCACTATACAAAGACATGGATCTATAATCATAAAAAATCTAGGATCAGATGTAAATTGACCATACAAATGTAGCAAGCGTCAATGACATAAAAGCATGGAGGAAAACTCAAATAGCTTTTATTGATAATCAAGAAAAGAGCCAAGAGGAGTTACAACCAGTTGTTATGACCCAGCATCAACCTCCCAGCAAAGAAGCCCCTCTTCACCTCAAACAAAGCTTAGGTCACCCAACAATCTTGATGTTTGTCTCAAAAAACCAACAGCAATTCCTTACAATATGCAAAATTCCAGCCTCTGGATCTCTGGGATGAGGGATCCATATATAGATATCTGTAAGGGGGATGAGTCAGCTTGTGATTTGATTAGTGTCTTCTCTCTGGTAGTTGTTGCTTCCACTTGGAGACTGATGGCCTCTTACTCATCCTTGGTCGAATTCAGTGAGGCAAGTGCCACAGGAGAAGATTCTGGAAGCTTCCATTGCCTCTCCACCTCGCGGAATGACACTGCCATTTGTCATTTCTCGCCCATCGCACCCCACAGAAGGGACTTTTAGAATGCAACGCACCCTCACAGTGTATTTAGGTGAGATGCAACACACTTAGCCAGTGGAGCAACTGCAATGATCCTGTTTTGACCAATTCTGAGCAGTTTCTCATGGAGAACTTCTGGGAGAAGCTGTAATCTGTTGACCTTGTTCCTTTAGGGGTTAGAACAACACTTTTAGGGACTTAGGAGCCCTTGGTTTATGGACATTTCATGCTTGGGGTTGTAGGGCCCAAAAATGTCTATAACAAGCACGACAAGTAGACAAAATGCGGATTTAAAACAAAAGAACACTTTGCATCACATCCATTGGAATTGATACATACTGATCTCTGTGGTCCTATGGGAACAAAAGGCTTAAATGGAGAATTAAATTTCATGTTAATGATAGATGACTATACCAGGATGACAGCCGTCAGTTTCCTAAAGAAAAAATATGAAGCATTTGAGTGCTTTAAGATCTACAAGGAGTTGGTCGAAAATGACATTGCTTTAAAAATAAAGTGTCTAAGATCAGATAATGGTGGAGAATTCACTTCCAAATTATTTCAGCAATATTGTGACGAAAATGGAATAAAAATACAATTTTCAACAGCACGAACACCTCAACAAAATGGAGTTGTTGAAAGAAAGAACAAAACCGTACAGTAAATGGACAAAACAATGCTGAAGGAATCAAAATTGGATGAAAAATTATGGGTTTAAGCAATTGATACGACAATCTTCATTATCAATAGAAGTCTTCTCAGAAATAATTACAATAAGACCCCATATAAATTATGGAAAGGAAAACCAACTAATGTAAAATATTTTAGAATCTTCAGAAGCAAATGCTATATCAAAAGAGAAGATCAAAAGTTGGGTAAGTTTGAATCGCAAGTTGATGAAGGTATCTTTGTTGGTTACTCACGCAAAAGAAAGGCATATAAATGCTATAATCTAAGACGAAAATAGATAGTGGAGAGCATAAATGTTACATTTGATGAAGATAGTGTTCTAACGAATAATGATGAGGATATAGAATCTTTAAAACTTGAGACAGAGGCTGAAAAAGGTACAAAGAAAATTCTAGAACAAGAAGAAAATGTCAACCAGGAAGAAGTAAATAATGTTCAACAAGATATACAAGAACAACAACAAGAAGCTCCTCTAAAGAGAAAAAAATAATGGATTCAAAATAACCATCCATCAAATCAAATCATTGGTGACATAGATCAAGGAATTGGAACAAGAAAAGGTTGACAGCATCGTTCATCACAACAAGCTCACATTGCTTTTCTAGCAACCTTTGAGCCTAGTAGTTTTGAGGAAGTCAGCTGGAATGAACATTGGGTAGCAGCTATGAACAAAGAATTGGATCAAATCGTGAAGAATAACACCTGGGAATTAGTTCCACGACCAAAATATAAAAATGTCATTGGGACTAAATGGGTGTTTAGGAAAAAATTGAATGAAGATGGATAGGTTACCAGAAACAAAGCAAGATTGGTTTGCAAAGGGTATGCACAAGTGGAAGGAATTTATTTCGATGAAACATTTGCACCAATTTCCAGTATGGAAGCCATCTGGATGTTTCTTGCCTATGCATGCTAAAGAAAAATAAAAGTCTACCAAATGGATGTTAAGTCAACATTTCTGAATGGAGAATTAGAAAAAGAAGTTTACATCGAACAACCTGAAGGTTTTCTACTATCAGAAAAGGAAGACTATTTTTTCAGGTTAAAGAAGCCTACATATGGTCTCAAGAAGGCTCCTAGAGCATGGTATGTGTAGAAATTTTTATAATTTAACACATATTCACAGAGATTATCATGATCATACAATTATAAGCGGAACATGTATAATACATAATCTCCTCTACGTTGATCATCAATTTACAGAAGCAGAAACATTCACAAGCGCACATAGAAGCATCAATCACATATATCAACACAGTATTTTCCCAGGGAAAGCATGTCGCTAAAAACCCCACACTATCTGTATATTATATTGATTGAATCATGTAACATTACAAAGTATAATGCTTATCACAAGAAATCCAGTACCAGCTCCACCTGTTACACACAATACAGCTAAGATCTGATCTCCAAATCTATTCCACTACTTGCCTGCCTCCACTGCTCAATACCTGCTCAAGAACTGATGAGAATGGCTTCCCAAACTCGTATTTCACCTCAAAATAATCACTCACACTTTGTTGGACGTGAGCAAAGGCTACAATACTGGGAAAATACATGAGCAAACTCATTGGCATACTCAATCCCTTGATTGTGCAAGATCTGGTGCACAACTATAGTCACAACTGATAGCAATCTGATTCTCTACCACCTGTCCCTGTTGAACTGAACATGCACTGACATGCAACTGAGTTAATTGATGTATTCTATAGCTGTATTATGAGTTAATAACTTGTGAATTAATTAATAACTAATTCACCCAACTCATCTCTAGTCTATTGATCAGTTAGACTAAATACAACCAGTTTAACAAAGCTAAACTAAACACAACTCCATCAACTGCACCTCTAGTCCACTAAACTCAACTCACTTGAGTTCTAACTGAAGTCCTGCATGCAAATTTTAGTCATCCCATAGGCAACCACGTATTTCCCTCTGGGATCTGCATGTACCACATCCGTAGCTCATCCTGAAGTGCTCCAAGAGAATAAGATCAAGTTTATAGTCCAAATATTATTATGAGACAATAATATTTGACTTTTCTATTTTTGACAGCCAATCTAAAAATAGACTTTGATCACTCACACTGTGATCACTCACACTTTGATCAAAAATAGAAGTCCATCTATTTTTTCCCAACTCAACCAGTCATCCATAAACAACAACCTCCAATCCATAGACATGATCCATATGCCTAAAAATAGACATAGTCTAAAAATAGCCTTGCGCCAAAAATAGCCTGCGGGCCCACATAGTGAAGGCGACTCTTTTCACTAAGCTCCATCATCTTATTGCACTCTCAACAAGCATTTCTTGCTGCACACTTTTCAACAGTATGCTCGTCTTGACGGATATCTATGTCAACAAAGGTTCAAGAAAGGTACTACTAATAGCAATATTTACATACAAATAGATAAGCATAATTTAACAATCGTTGAGGTATATGTGGATGATATAATCTTTGGTATCAATGATGATCGACTAAGTAAGAACTTTGCTACAAAGATGAAAAGTGAGTTTGATATGTCTTTACTTTGTGAGTTGACATACTTCTTAGGGCTTCAAATATCTCAGGAAGAGAAAGGAATATTTATATGTCAAGCCAAGTACATCAAGGAAATGCTCAAGAAATTCAAAATGGAATATTGAAAACTCATCCTTACTCTAATGGTAACAGGTTGAAAATTGAGCATAGACGACCCATCTAAGGATGTGGATCAGAGGTTGTATAGATCTATGATTGGTAATCTTCTATGTGTAACAGCCTCTCGACCAAATGTTATGCAAGCAGTTGGACAAGTAGCAAGATTCCAAGCAGCACCAAAAGAATCACATATTATTTCCGTCAAAAGAATTCTTCGATATCTAAAGGGCACCACAAAATATGGCTTGTGGTATGCCAAGGGAAACAATCTCACTATTCAAGCCTTTACAGATGCAGACTGCACAGGAAACATTGATGATCGTAAGAGTACTAGTGGAGCAACATTCTATCTAGGTGGTTGTCTCGTATCATGGTTGAGCAAAAAGCAAACCTCAATCTCATTATCTACAGCAGAAGTAGAATACAATGCAGCGATAGCTTGTTGTACTCAAGTCCTTTGGATGAAACAAACTTTGCAAGATCTTCAAGTACAATTCAGTGAGCCTATTCCCATCTTTTGTGATAACACCAATGCCATCAACATCTCCAAGAATCTTGTCATGCATTCAAAAACAAAACACATTCCAATAAAATATCATTTTGTTAGAGAACAAATCGCTGAAAAGAATATCAAACTTGAATATGTTGGTAAAAAAGAACAAATCGTTGATATCTTCACTAAACCTTTACCTCGTGAAGCATTTGAATATCTTCGCTAGAAGCTTGGGATTCTCCCAAGTTCTCATTAGATTTTCCTTATTCAAAAAATAAAGGGGGAGTGGAAGTGTGTATAGGTCCGCATGATGGTTGTGTGTCAGGGGGAGTTACCCTTTGCCATTGATGTCAAAGGGGGAGAGAAGGCAGTAGGAAGAGGTGCCCTAGTTGCAGGGGGAGTACTTGTGTTGCCATCAATGTGAAAGGGAGAGATTGTTGATCTAAAGATGATCTGAGGTTGTCATTGAATTCAACCCAAGCAGCACCAAGGGCTACCCTAATATTGCAAGGGAATTTTGACTTGAAAACTTACTCTATTTTGAGTCAAGGATATTCTATATAGATTCTACTCGTTGAGATGTTTTCATTGATATATGGCACGCCAAGTAATTCTTCACGGTTTGAGAGATATTCATGTTTGAAGTTAGTAACCCCAGTTAGTGGGATAAAACCCTATGGGGTTGTGGCATGACACTCATAATTGGTTTTGGTCATTCAATAGTCAATAATTAATAATTTTTTAAGCTCCTAAAATCCCTCCAACATTCTCTATAGAAGCCCCTCTCAACTCTATAAAAAGAAATCTCATATATCCTCCAAATGTAGTGATCGTGGAATTTTCACTATAACTTAATTTCTGCAAAGTTTTAGATTGTGAAAATGAAATCCATTTGATTCAAAATCTAGATGAATGTCGTGACTGAATTTCAGATCTTGGTTCGCTATATTTTCGAAGATATGATCTGTGGAAGTTAGGGTTTTTGCAAGCTGCCGAATTTCATCTCAAAGAAGTGACCTTGGGAAAATCATCATAACTATCTCTCAGAGAAGAGGATTGGAATTCTGTAAAAAGTGGTGGATAGTTCATGGACCGTAGCTTTCTATGTGTCAATTTCAGAGCTGAAAGAGGACACAGTGACACGTGGTACATCGTACAAGTGCACTCTACTGAACTAGTCCATAATTAGGTCATTATGAGAGATTGGGCATACCTTTGCCTTGAAGAGTCCAAATCAAGTCAGACCTGCGGAATTGGAAAGAAGACTCAGATTTCTTCTATAGGACCAAATATCCCAGGTTGGGGATCTTAAATCACGGAGATACATCAGATTAAATATCGTCCTCCTAGAAGGCAAGAAAAACTCGATTAAGTGTTGTCAAAGGGTGCAAAGGACCATACTTTCTAGGGCAACAAAGAGCAAGGTGTAGAAAAATGATGCAACAGAGGTAAGCTACAAGTAAGTATATTCTGTATATGCATGTTCATCTCTTAATTGCATTAGTTTCTTTGTATTATAATTTGTTTTTTTTGTTTAGCACTGACATATGTTCTGCAGGATGAGGTAAGTTTTTCTATCATCATGTCATGGGTATTTCTTTGAAGAATTTTTGTAGGTATTATATATTTATCAAGAGAAGACTCAATGCATAATCTAATGTTCTTAAGAGTGAGAAAGGGTAGCATGACAAGAGCATCAATCAAGGTGCAAAACAGTAGCAAGAAGTTCACCACATGAAGTCTTCAAGTGGGAAGCACTGCATACAATCATTGTAAAAGTATCAATGTACAAAGTCATTGTAAAAGTTGTACAAGTGTCTATCTGCCAAGAGTTGAAGAGGCAGTGTTGGGAGGTCTAGGATCATCATTAGGTCATAGTTGGTGTTATGGTCTAGTGTGTCTTCCTCTTCTACATCATTCCATATCATTATAAAGTGGACCATTTTCCCTGGTACAGGAGTCCATTCTTCTTTTATTCTTTTATAGGGTGCTAGGCTGGTGCATGAAGTCACCAACAGGTTCAAGCCTGTGAAAACTTTAGGGTGCTAGGGTGGTGCTAGGGTGAGTTGTAGCTCATTGGTTGTTGGGGCATCCGTTTAATTGACTACTGAAGAATCTCGGGCGTTGGAGCATCCATTCATTGGGAGCTGGAGAATAATGCTTTTCTATCTTCTAGGAGGTTGGAGCTTTCTTTTCAATTGGAGTTGAAGATTAAAGTTTTATTAGAAAAGCATTCGGTGGTTTTTGACTCGGAGGGTGTTTTCCACCTATAATCTTTGTGCCTCCTATGTTCTTTTATTCACTATTTTTATTGCATAAACATTAATGATAATTGAAGATTAACTAATGCTCTGAAAAGATTTAAAAGTGATAATTGCTAAGGAATATTGATTCACCCCCCCTCCCCCCTAAGTATTTTCCAACACATTGTGCTACTTAAATATCTCCTTCACCATGCATTTTTGTAAGTTTACCTCCTTTGTAATGTATTGTACCAAAAGTTTCTTTAAATGTGATATGCTACACCCTCCAAAAGTTAGCTCATCATGGAATCACATTGCAAGAAACGTTTGCTTTTTATAACAGATTGCAACCTCATAATTTTTTTGATTTTATGAAAACGTTATTTCACCATATCATTGGAAAATTTCTCCCTTTAAGATGTATCATATTGAAGATTTCTTTGGTGCAATACACCACACTACACCAAATTTCTTATTTGAGTGATACATAAAGATTATGCTTTTATAGTTTGTTGCAACAAATTTTACCTTGGAGTATGATACTTTGTATGGCATAAATATTTCTATTTGTGTGATAGACAAAAAAAAAAGTCTTTTCCTAAAAAAATATAAGTGTTTACAAAGAAGACCCGTGGGCTTAACAATTGTAGAAATGGACTAGTGATAGGGTGATAAATCTTGTATCATCCAAAAGTTATTTTTGTGTGATAAACTATGTATCACATGAAAGTTATTTTTATGCAATACCTAGAGTTTTCCCAAGTTTTTCTTAACTTTCTTCAAAAATAAATCTAAGCCATTTTTACAAAAAATAGAGTAACTTCGTTAAGAAAAAAACATTAAGTATTAAAAAGAAAGCAAAGCCATACACTCATCTAAATCTTTAAAAAAATTCAAGTAAAAATAACATATATTTATAAAAATTAGAGTAAAAATAACAATTTCCTTCCTTCATTAACTATCATGTAAGGAAAAACACAAATAATTTAATGTACATTCTAAACTCAAAATAAATTTGTTAGAGAGATACAAAATGGGTTCAAGGGAAATTTTTACAACCCATGCCTAAACTCATCAAGCTTGTGTTCATAGTTTATACGGGGAAACAACTTTAGCTATATAGTTATACTTTTTAATAGAATTTTATAGCCAAAATAACTCAATTTCTTTAATGAAACATACATCCTAGAGCCACA
Organism: Pinus tabuliformis; assembly: GCA_031772625.1. Classification (NCBI taxonomy): domain Eukaryota; kingdom Viridiplantae; phylum Streptophyta; class Pinopsida; order Pinales; family Pinaceae; genus Pinus; species Pinus tabuliformis. The sequence continues at coordinate 1,577,042,997 of CM062804.1, forward strand.
CCACTCAAATGTAAGTAAATGGACAATAACATTAAATTAAAAGAGATATGGATCAAAACACATGTCAGAAGATTTTTTTGAGTTCACAAATTCACAACATAGCATTCCCAAAAATATAACAATTCCATAGAAAAGACACCATAAATATTTATCTCATTTTTAATTTTAGGAGGGGAAGAACATCAATCATAGTCCTTATTTCCATAAATTTAAACCTAATTTATTTCTAGAATTCTAACATGGATTTGTTGTAACATAATTTCGAAAAGAAATAACTAGTAAATAAATCATTGTTGAACAAAGAAAACACAAAACATATATCCATTTAATTCTCTAATATAATCTCTTCATAAACCTTTATGAGAGATTTATATGTTTGTAAGCTATTGTCCAAACAACTAACTAGGTCTTAACAATTTTTATGCAATCTTAAGCTCTATTGTACATTAATAACTCCACATAAATCACCAACAAATTATTGTAATTGGTGCTTTTTCTTTTTTAATAATGATAATAACTCAACTTACATTTAAAAATAATAACCAATAATAATTATCCTTAACGCTATTAACCATTAAATTATATATTATGATAATTTTTTCCATCTTCACTACTCAAACTTATTTTCAATAAACAGTCCTACGTTATGTAATGATATGGTATTATGAATAAGGAAGATGTTGGACATCGAATTAATATTAAACTTTGGACTCGGTAATGAAAGCTATAAAGCACTTTTACAACGATCCAATTCGTATGAATAGTGTTGATAATGATTAAAAGTAATATATCAAGTGAGTGTACAAACAAGTCAGTGTTGGGATGTCTCATGTCATAGTAAGAACATAAAGATTTGGCCGGTAAAATTACAACAAAAGTTACTCATACTTGTAAATTACACGTTAAATATCTGTGAACGCTGAAGTCCAAAAATCTAATAACTCTCATAAAATCTTTCTCTTGAATTGCATGGCTGTACTATTCAATATATAACAGTCACTCACCATAAATTTAGTATTCATTTATAAAATTGATAAAATGTTTACATAGTTATAAGCCAAGCCCTCATCAATGTTGACTTAATCCTTTATTACAAAGTCTACGAACAAGTAGAGAATGAGCCAAACTTATATTACTTAGCATATAATATCCCCGGCACAAAACTATAGAAAAGTAATATTTACTGTTTCTATATATATTCCATATTCTATATATTGAAATTATTAGGATGTCGCTTCTCACCAAACCTTGATTTATTTAATGTTCTATTCCATACAATGTAAAAAGTAAAATCTTTAGAATAAAGACTCAATGGTTTGGCAGTTGATAAAAGCTCTTATTCTTATTCTATTTAATGTTCTATTCCATATAATTAGCAATTGCACCAAATGTTGCAAAGGAAACGCCGTAAGACATCAAGTGTAGAAGAATTGTGACATATAGAAGATCATTGAATATAAAAGTTAGTAAAGAAAATTCCATTCAAAGCTAGAAGATAAAGATAAATCACTTACCTTATGTCAAATTTACAAATTCTATAACTTTTCCAACATAAATTGCCTCTTAATCTTCAAAGATGCTCTTTGAAGTTCCAATAGTAAATAGTTGATGAAAAAGATGCTCTTTTTCAATATTGAGCCATCTCAATTGATCAAATTCTTACATTCTTTTACCACTTACTCTTAAGGTGATTAGATTTTCCTTTGTTAACTTATTTTGGGCATTTTCACTGGTTTGTGACACAAGGTTTATATTCAATAGCACTGGATGAACTAGTTTAAAGAAAATCTATGAAATAGATATATCAATATATTCAATAGCACTGGATGAACTAGTTTAAAGAAAATCTATGAAATAGATATATCAATAAAGCGAGTCACTTACATAACAGATTTACATTGTTTGATAGGAGAGAAATGGATATTTTATTGAGAATTGATTAATAAGTATTTTATCTGACGTAGCAAATTTAATTCACTATTTAGAGGTACCATGGTGAACTCTTATGGTAGCATCCATTAGAGTTCCTTTATATTTATTCAGCATGATACTCTGGGAGACTTGGCTATGTATTTGATATATATTTGACCACGAAGGGGCCTATAAATAAATGCGAAAGTATTTTTATGACTCAAAAAGCAAACTATATTCCCAAAAAGTGAAAAAAGTTTGCAAAGTGTACATTTGATGTTGATATTATTTACTTCCGCACAGGTTTGGTGCATATGTCTTTCTCCTCTCATAGTCATTTCTCACCATTTTTCAATATTGAACTATCTCACTTCCAAAAGATTGCAGTCTTTTACATTCTACCTACACATAATTTGATTCTGAATGTGTTGATTTCTGCATTATTGTATGTCAAGGTACAATGGAGGAGAATGATTGATGTCATATATAAATTTCATAATTATCATTAGGTTAATCGAACAAAATGTCTGATGCATGGAAAAATATAAAAATAAAAACATAACTGTACATGTGCATTTTTGTATCTTCTAAGAAAATATTTTTCAATTTTTGCTTCACATTGTTCAATCCACATTCTTTGGAAAAGTTATGAGCTTGCACCATACTACACGGGAATCCATCTAAGCTAAGACAAGGGAGTCAATTTCACGAATTTGCTTTGCAATTTTTTTATTTGTAGGTTCTAATGCTCTAAAATGCCCACATTGCATTTTTTTTATTTGTAGGTTGTAATGCTCTGAAATGCCCACACCATGGTGGGTATATCTACTAAGAACAAACAATTGTCAAACAAAGAGATATAGATTGATTAGTGCTTCTATAAGAAGACAAGACACCTCTGCCTCATAAGAGGAATGTCTTGACATCCTCAATGTTGGCATGCATTAAACTGCATGGGGGTAGTCATGCCGATAATTAATGCATTCATTGTTATGGGGTGACAAAAATCACCCTCGTAGCCTATTTGTCTTGCAAAGCATCCCCATGAATAATAGATTGATTAGTGCTTCTGCAAGAATACAAGACACCTCTACCTCATAAGAGGAATGTCTTGACATCCTTAATGTTGGCATGCATTAAACTGCATGGGGGTAGTCATGCTAATAATTAATGCATTCATTGTTATGGGGTGGCAAAAATCATCCCCCAGCCTATTTGTCTTGCTAAGCATCCCCATGAGGGAATTTTTTATTAATATTATTTATTTCGGTTTTCTTTATTTCTTTTAATTTATTGGTTTATTGATTTATTTATAAGTTTTATGATCATGTCTATGTGTAAGTTATAGATTTTAAAATGTTATCATTTTTAATTTAAGAAAGGAGTATTAATGATAGTATTTTTGTTTTTAATATTTTGGTTTAAAATGTGTTATTTAATTTTTTTTATTTAAAAGGTGTTAAGCATCCCCATGAGGGAATTTTATATTAATATTATTTATTTGGGTTTTCTTTATTTCTTTTGATTTATTGGTTTATTGGTTTATTTATAATTTCTATGATCATGTCTATGTGTAAGTTATAGATTTTAAAATGTTATAATTTTTAATTTAAGAAAGGAGTATTAGTGATAGTATTTTTGTTTGATTCTATTTTTGTTTTTAATATTTTGGTTTAAAATGTGTTATTTAATTTTTTATTTAAAAGTGTTATCCATAGAATATTATGGATTTACTATTTGCTAATCATTTTCAAAGTTGGGAGTCAATTTTAAGGCTAGTTTCAATACTTTAGTTGTAATAGTAGCAATAGTTAAAAAATTGTATTAATATTACTAACACTTTTTGATTTGTGAGTTAATTTTAAAGTTTTTGTCAACAACATTATGAAATTATTAATACCATTAAAAATTAAATTAAATTTATTACACCAATTAAATTTAATTAACTTACATAATTAAAGTTTAATAAATAAAATCTATGAAATAGATATATCAATAAAGCTAGTTGATGTTTTTAACAACACTATTGTTTACATATTCATTTATAAGGAAGTAAGAGAATGGAGAAAAATAGACATGAATGGGAGGTAATTACCAAAGGCACCAAGCATGTGTTCACATGTCTTGTTGGTGGTTGTATGGGGATCTTGAGTCAATCTAAACAACTTTACATTGTGATAGGAGAGAAGTGGATTCTTTTGTTGAGAATTGATTAACTAAGTATTCTAGCTAACATAGCAACTTTAATTCACTATTTAGAGGTACCATGGTGAACTCTCATGGTAGCATCCATGCGCATTCCTTTATTCTGGGAGACTTGGCTATGTATTTGACCGCGAAGGGGCCTATAAATAAATGCAAAAGACTTTTTCTCACTAAAAAAGAAAAAGTTATTCGCAAAAAGTGAAAAAGGTTGCAATGTACATTTTTTTTTTTTTTTGTAAGCTAAGGAATTTCTATTATCTACAGAACACTAAAAATTACATACTTTGAAACCTCAATCCGCCCATATGGGAAACTGGATCTGTTGGTTCCTCTTCATCATGCATTCGGTACTGTTTTTCTTTTATCATACTGTCAGAAAAAAAAAACTTACAATACATTAAACCTTCATAATCAGATTGTTTTCAGAGACTGTTTTTTCTAAGATCTACTCAAAGACCTATCTTCACTACTGATTGTAGTAACATGCAATCAAATTCCCAAAACAGATCTGTAGCAACAAAAAATCAAAAAGAGAGAGTTAACTAGCCTCTCAAGCTTCCGCGCTTCCCTTTTTGGTTTCGTTATTGTTCTTGGTTTTTATCAGTTCCTTCAACATCCCCTGTATCTCCTTGATCTGCTCATTCTGTTTCCGCATTATAACTTCGACATTAGCCATCTCCTTTCTTGCTACCTGCGATTCCTGGGCCATCTCCACCATTTCTACAGCGACCTCTTCCATTGCCTTGGCCAAAAGATGCTTCAGGACCCAGTAAATGTGGAGAGCTTGACGGTATAGGGTTAGTCTACCCCTGGTATTGCCTAGATGTGGCATCTGAGATTTCCACTCTTCCATCTCAGGGTCTGACGGTTCTTCCAGGACTTTGTTTTCCATGATGTCTATGATTTTTCGAATGTCTTCATTTGTTTCTTGCTTGTAAGCCTGCTCTGCCTCATGAGCCGTCCTACGAATAGATTTCCTCCCCCTTTTTTGTTTTTCCCGTGTCGGGTTTCCCTCCTCTCCATTGTTTTCTTGCCGAGGTCGGCCCTTACCTCTTCGTCCGCGTCCTCTCCCTCTTCCGCCTGTTCTGCCTCGTTTAACATTTTTACTGCTCTGTCCTATTTCAAAAGTCCCCCTCAGGAAACCCTCATCCTGGTTAATCTCCATGTCTTCTGAGCTTTCGACCTCAATTTTGATTCTACTCCGATCGAATTGTCTGTCTTTGTAATCTTCCCGCTTTGACTGAACTTCTTTATCCCAGCTCGCTGCCATCTTAACTCACTTAAGTCGTTGGTTTTTATTCCTCTGCCAGTTCTCTCCTTTCCTTGCCACCTTCTTCAACGTCTTGTTGTCAGTCATCCTTCTCTTGTTCCGCCTTATAGTTTTATCGCCACCTTTCTGTTTATGATGCGTTTGTCCTCCATTTCCTTTCTCCCGTATTACTTGCATGATACTCTTTGCGATGTTTCTCGAGTTTTGATTTGATTTCCGTACTTGCTACTCTGAATTATCATTAATTACTGTGGTCAGAGGAGTGTGGCCGCCGTCCTTTTGTCCTAGCTTTGCTGCCGAATGCTCTTGCCTTGTCATCCCGCTCAGGAGCTCCACATTTTTTTGATTGCAATTATATTGTTTCATGGGTATCGTGTTCTATGAGTTGTCTTAAACTTTCCCATCTCCATTTGTTTTGTCCAACTATCATCCACTTTCCCTATTAATTCCTTGCTTCCCCAATTGGCCAAGAAATCCGCAAGTTTATTTCCTTCTCGTTTAACGTGAGAGGTGGTCTTGTATTCTATACCTTTCAGTATTTCTTCAATTTCTTGGACCAGGCTCGCCGTTCTCCAGCTTTTGGCTACCTGCTCCCACTGTTTCCCTTGTATTAGTTTTTTTATGGTGCTTATAACCAAGGCTGAGTCACCTTCGATCTCTACCTTTCTATATCCATTTCTTATCGCAATTTTGAGGCCCTGGTAAGCTGCCATGAATTCTGCTTCATTATTACTCATAGTTCCTCCATGTTCTGCATAAATCCATTCTGTATTTCCTTGACTGTCTCTAAAAATTCCTCCGTATCCTGCTGGACCTGGATTCCCCTTTGCCGCTCCGTCGAAGTTGAGCTTGATAAACCCTTCCTGTGGCCTTCGGAAGACTGTGAGACTTTGGGTAACAATAGGTTGTTGTTGCTTTGTTTTTTGTTGAAAGACCATCCCTTGTTCCAAGTTCAACCTTCTTAGGATTTCTGCTTCTTCTTTAGAGGTTTTCCAATCTTCCTCTGTCCATACTTCTGCAAGAATTGATTCTCTAATTTGTCTCAGGGTCCTTTGCCAAACTTCTTTCGGATTTGATATTTTCTTTTGGAAAATTCTTCCATTTCTTTCTTTCCAAATATTCCACACATTGAATCCTGCCACCATGTTCCAGGCTCTTCTCACCACCGAGCTTTTAAATTTTCCTTCTCCCCAATTACACAGAGTTTGTATGATATCTTGTGGATTTCGTTCAGTTTTTGAAAAGAGATCTCTAGTCTTATCCCATTGGTATTGTGCTACTCTGCAACCATTTAGTAAATGTTCCTGGTCTTCTCCATCTTGGTTGCAGAGACAGCATCTTGATGGGCCTGAAAATCCTCTTTTTTGGATTTGGTCCCAGGTTAGTATACGTTTCCTTCCTACCAACCACACGAACATCTTTATCTTCGGCCACCATTTATTTTTCCAAAGTTTTCTCCATTTCTGCTCCTCTTCCCTCTGGTCTTGCTGGACTTTTGTATTATATGCTTCCTTAATAGTGAAAGTTCCTTTAGTTTCTTTTCCCCATCGTAGGATATCATTACCTCCTCTGATTTTTATTTTCTTGGATTCTATTTCCTTACTAAACAAGATTTTTGGTCCTCCATTGAATTCCTGTTCCAGTCTTCTATTTTTTTCAATTCTCTCCATTCTTCATTTTCTCTTCCTTCTATCCAATAATCTTTGACCGAGATGAGTCCTTTGTCTATCCCTATTCTGTAAATATCCTGCATTCCCTGTAGATTCACCATTTTCTCCCTTTGTTGCCACGCTTCTTCCCAAAATCTCGCTGTCTGGCCCCCTTTGATTTCCCAAAATATATTTCCATCTACTATTTCTCTGTTTTGATTGGCCAGTTCCCATATAGCTGATCCTCTTGGTATTTCTTGTTTCCTTAATATTTCTTCAGGTGTTGATGGCATATTATATTTTGTTGTCCATATTTCTTTCCAAAGGTCCTTTCCTCCTTGCATCCATCTCCATCTTAGTTTTGCTGCTAGAACTTGATTTAGTACAGACGGGTCCCTTAGACCTAATCCGCCTTTTTCTTTTGGTTTAGTTAGGCTATCCCAGGAGCAAAGTGCCCATTTCTTTTGTTGCTTAGGCCCTCCCCATAGGAATTTTCTATAAATCTCTATCAGCTTGTTGCATATCCCTTTTGGTGCTGCCATTACTGATAGTGGATATATTGGGATCGCCTGTATGGTTGATTTGAGCAGTACAACTCTTGCAGCAAGATTCAGGGTGCGGAAAGACCAATTTTCTAGTCTTTTCATGATCTTTTCTATTATGGATCTCCAGTTTCCTATTTTTAGGGATGATGAGTCCAGCATGGTTCCTAAATACTTTGTTGGGAGCTCCCCTTTTCTATAACCCAGGGTTCTGGTTAAGTGATTTTTGATGGGTTCCACTGTATTAAAAAAGAACGTTCTTGATTTTTCATTATTTATCTCCATACCTGAACCTTTCATAAACACCTCTAAAATTCTCCTTATCCGTCTCACCTCTTTCAGGGATACTTTACAGTATATCATGATATCGTCCACGAACTGTTGGTGGGTGACTATAGTGTGATTGCCCCATAACCTTAGACCTTGGATTTTTCTTTCTCTTAATTCTTTTTTGAAATATCTGCCTAATCCTTCTGCTGCTATTATGAAGAGAAAGGGGGATAAGGGATCACCCTGTCGAAGGCCTCTTGAAGCATTAAAAGTAGCAGATGGGGCTCCATTTAGCAGGATGGAAAAATTTGGCGTGGAGATCATACTTAAGACCCATTTCACCCATCTATCATAGAATCCAAAGGCTTGAAGAATGGCTTCTAAATATCTCCAATTTAATCTATCACAGGCTTTTGACAGATCTAATTTAATCAACATTCCTTTTTCCTTTTTCACCTTTAAGGTGTGGATTACTTCCTGGGCCACCACTAATCCATCCAAAACCTGTCTTCCTTCTACGAACCCAATTTGTTTTGGGGATATTATGTTCGGGAGGATGGATTTTAGCCTTTGGGCCATCACTGATGCCACTATCTTGTAGATAACATTACATAAAGCTATAGGGCGAAAGCCTTTAGCTTGATCTGAGTGGGTAGTTTTAGGAATGAGAGTTAACAGAGTAGAGTTTATACCTGGCCATATTCTTTGATGAATTCGAGCTTCCTCCACCACTTCTAGGACTTCTTCAGCAAGGAAGTGCCATCCTGCTTGGTAGAATTCTACTGTATACCCATCTGGCCCAGGGGCTTTGTTCCTTTTCATATTCCTAACTGTTTCCTCCACTTCTTCCATAGTAATTTTCCTCATCAATGCCAAATTCTGATCTCTAGTTACCAGTTTAGGGATCTCCTTGCTTATCTTCATTATAGCCTCTATTCTGTTTTCCTGAGTTTCACTTAGAAGATTTTTGAAATGATTAACCAGTACTTTTTCTATTTCATCATGCTGGAGGATACGCTGACCTTCTTGGTTCTTAATGGAGAAAATTCTGTTTCTTTGTCTATGTTGTATCATTGCTTTATGGAAGAACTTAGTATTCCTTTCTCCTTCTCTAAGCCACTGAACTCTTGACTTCTGTCTCCATAAGATCTCTTCTTGTTTTCTTCTCTCTTCTAGTTGATTTATTATAATTCCTTCTTCCTTTATTCTATCTTCCTGTAAACCTTCTAATATATCCATCTGTTGCAGCTCATTCATTCTTTGCTCTAGGCGCTGTTTCTCCTTCAGTATATTTCCAAATTCTTCTTTATTCCACTTTTTTATTTTTCCCCTCAACTCTTTTAATTTGAGTTGGAAGGTATGCATTTTATTTTTTCCTTTTTGTTCGCTCTTCTTCCACCATTCTTCAAGTTTCTCTATTAGCCCCTCGTTTCTAAGCCAGAATGCTTCAAATCTAAATGGTCTGTTATTAGGTCTTTGTTTGAGATCTATTTCCATCTTAATCGGCCAGTGATCAGATCCTACAACCGATAGAATTGTGGCTTCTATGAAAACATCTTTCATCATGATTTGTTCAGAAATTAAGAATCTGTCAAGTCGTGATGCAATTTGGTTAGCTCCCCCTCTTCGGTTGTTCCAAGTATGATTTCCATTTATAGTTTGAATATCAACCAGTCCCTACTCCCTTATCATATCTCCAAACTGTTCCATAATTGTATCCATTCTTCTTAGGCCTCCTCTTTTCTCCTCTAAGCTTCTAATCAAATTGAAATCCCCTCCTACTACCCATGGTTTTTCAGGGATTAGAGTCCTCATTGCTTTTAGATTTTGCAGAAAATTTTCCCGTTCTCTTTGGGAATGAGGTCCATAAACACCTGTTAAAATAACCTCCTCTGTTGTTCCTATAATCTTTGCAGTTCCTGTTAGGATTCTTGGGAAGCTTATCCAATTGTCTATTTGTATTTCTTCTGGGTTCCAAATTATTACCAAACCTCCCGCACTCCCAATCGCATCCTGTCCCATCATTTCATATCTATTCTTGTTTCTATTCAAGATATCTCTCATTTTCTCTGTACTTATTTTTGTTTCTTGTACTATCATTATGCTAGGCTTATCTTTTTTCAGTCTGTAATTTAAATACCTCTACTTGCCTCTACTGTTGAGGCCTCTTATGTTCCAGCTTGTGATGATCATCTCAATAGTTTTGGGGGGGATTGAAATACCTCTGAGAGAGGTATAACTCTTCCTGAATTCACCAACATTTCTCCCACTTCTTGAATTGTTTCACTCAGTGTTCTTCTACCTCTTTTTCTCCCTCCTTCGCCAATACTGCTCATTCCTATATTTTGGGTTTCCTGCATCTCCATCTTCCCAATTCTTTTGTCTTCAGTTATTCCTTTTTTCTCTTTGTATCTTTGAAAGGATTCTTTATATAGCTGCTTCTGTTCCTCTGGAATAAATATTTCATCGAGCGTCTTCCATTCCTGCAGAAGCTTCCTCATTACTTGTTCTTCTTCCTCGCCTTTTGTTTCTGTGGATCTATTTCCATTCTTCTTTGATCCTCTTGGTTTTCTATTGGTTCCTCTATTACCTCTTGACCTTTATCTACTTGATCTGCCCCTTTATCTGCATTCTCCTTTATGACCTCCATTCCTTCTATTTCCTCATCTTCTTTCTCCTTTGCTTCCACTTCTTTTTCCTGTAAGACTTGGAATTTGTTTTGGGATTCTATAGTATTGATTCCTTTTTGTTTGTTCGATTGTGTCTTGTTGTTCCCTCCTTTTTTCTTTCTCTGCACTTCTCTGAAGTTCTCATCCTCCTGTCCTGATTCCTTCGCCGTGTTTCTCCTTTCATTATCTGCTTCCTTTTCCTTTTCTGATAACGTGATAGGGCATTCTCGGTATAGGTGTCCATACTCATGGCATCTTCTGCAGCGAAAAGGGATATGTTCATAATCAATTGGTTGGTGCCAGATCTCGTCATGGTATTCCAACTCTATTGTGTCTGGAAGTGGCTCTGTTATATTCATATACACACAAATTCTTGCGTATGTTGTATATCTTCCCCTCTTTGTCGATTCTGACACTTTCACAAAAGATCCTACTGCGTTCCCTATACCCTTAAGGATTTCTGGGTCCCAGAATTCTATTGGTAAACCAAAGAGTCTGATCCATACTGGAACTTGTAGCATTTTTTCCTTTTCTGGGTTGTAACAGTCTACCCAAGGTCTCATAAATAATCTAGCATTGTTCATGAAGTAAGGTCCTCCCTCAAAGATCCTTTCCTTGTCCTCTAGATTTGAGAATATTACTGTAAAAAATCCCTTCGCCCCCAGCTTTATTTCCACATGTCCTTTTGGTTTCCACCTTTGTTGGATCCATCTGAAAAGATCTCTCTCTGTTGGCCAGAACCCTACAAATTTACAGATCAAAGCATAATCCTTCATATAACTTCTATATTCCTCTAATCTGTTATTAGGTATTACGAACCTGGGTTTATTCGTTGCCCTCGGCAGACATTTGCTTGTTGATCCCGTTTTCCTTTTCGATCCTGTTGCTGAAGTCTCTCCTTCGCTTGTTTTATCTTCTTCCTTCTGTCGTTCCTTCCGCGCTTCCCCTGTTGTCACTGCTTTGTAGGAGGGGATCTCTCCCCTCCCCTGCGCCGTTTCCATTGCTTTTCCTTCAGTTCTTGAAATTCTTTTTACCCCCCAGGCTTCTGGTTTTTCAACTTTTCCTAATCTAGTTTCTGTACTCTGATCCTCTTGCCCGTGTTCTGCCCTTGTACGCTGCTACAGCGTTCGGCACCCCCTCTATCCTTCCTTCGACGAAACCCTAGACTGCAAAACCCTCATGTCCGCTCCGCTCGGCACCCCCTCTCGAAAACCAATTAATTCAAGTTGCAATGTACATTTGATGCTAAGATGCTAAGATTATTTCCTTCCAGGTAGGTTTAGTGCATATTTATTTCTCCTCTCATAGTCGTTTTTGACCATTTTTCAATATTGAACTATCTCACTTGACCAAAATCTTGTCGTTTTTTACATTCTACCTTCACATAATTTGATTCTAAAAGTGTTGATTTCTGCATTATTGTATGTCAAGATACAATGGAGGAGAAGGATTGGTGTCATACATCTATTTCATAATTACAGTTAAGTTAATCAAACAAAATATCTGATAGATGAAAAAAAAAACATAATTGTACATGTGAATTTTTGTACCTTCTAAGCAAATAATTTTCAATTTTTGCTTTACATTGTTCAATCCACATTCTTTGGAAAAGTTATGAGCTTGTACCATTCTACATGGGGATCCATCTACAAGGGATTCAATCTCACGAATCTGCTTTGCAATTTTATTATATGTAGGTTGTAATGCTTGACAATTCCCACACCACAGTGGATATATCTACTAAGAACAAAAAATTGTCAAACAATGAAATATAGTTTGATTGGTGCTTCAGCAAAAAGACACCTCTACCTCATAAGAAGAATGTCCTGACATCCTCAATCTTGGCATGCATTAAACTGCATGGGGGCAGTCATCCCACATCGATAATTAATGCATTCATTGTTATGGGGTGGAAAGAATCACATCGATAATGCAATTTTATTATATGTAGGTTCTAATGCTTGACAATGCCCACACCACAGTGGATATATCTACTAAGAACAAAAAATTCTCAAACAAAGAAATATAGATTGATTGGTGCTTATGCAAAAAGACACCTCCGCCTCATAAGAAGAATGTCCTTACATCCTCAATCTTGGCATGCATTAAATTGCATGGGGGCAGTCATGCCACGTTGATAATTAATGCATTCATTGTTATGTGGTGGCAAGAATCACCCCCTAAACTGCATTCAATCTTGGCATGCATTAAACTGCATGGGGGCAGTCATGCCACGTTGATAATTAATGCATTCATTGTTATGGGGTGGCAAGAATCACCCCCTAAACTGCATTCAGTCTTGGCCTGCATTAAACTGCATGGGGGCAGTGATGCCACATTGATAATTAATGCATTCATTGTTATGGGGTGGCAAGAATCACCCCCTAGCCTATTTGTCTTGCTAAGCATCCTCATCGGGGAAAATTTTTTATTATTATTTATTAGGGTTTCCTTTTTTTCTTTTAATTGATTGGTCTATTGATTTATTTATAACTTTTAGGATCATATCTATGTGTAAGTTAGAGTTTTTAAAATGTTATGATTTATTATTTAAAAAAGGAGTTATTTTTGTTTGATTCTATTATTTTTCTCAATATTTTGTTTTAAAAGATGTTAATTAATTTTTTTATTTAAAAAGTGTTATCCATTTTAAATTATGAAAACTTTAGTTGTAGTAGTAGTGATTGTAAAATTTAGATATTTAAAAATAGTCGTAGTTTTTAGCTTTAAAAAATTGTATTAATATTAGTGACACTTTTTTATTTGTCAATTAATTTTAAAGTTTTTATTGACAACATTATAACATTATTAATATCATTAATAATTAAATTAAATATATTACATCAATTAAATTTAATTAACTTACATAATTAAACTTTAATAAATAAAATCATAGAAACAATAGAAACAAATCTAAGTAAAAATAGAAAGATCTATTTAAATTCTAATTAAACACGGATCACTAATATAAAATGACACCCAAAAAAAACACGGATCACGGATCACTAATATAAAATGACACCAAAAAAGAACTTAATAAACACATATCACTAATATAAAATACCATGCCATGTATAAGTAATTTCAAGATTCCATCCTTACCATCATCTTTCCAAATATGAGGTTTTGATTGGTGAATCATTGAGGCCTTCCCCTATGGCATTAAGGCTAAGCCTTTGCATGAAACAACGGGGGGTATTCAAGCCATTCAACTAATAAGATTATTTTTCCCTTTTGCGCCTTTTAGGTGGGTAGTGCTAATACTTAAACCGTTAAAGTGCTTGCCCACACATCGGTGAGTTTATTCCTCATAAAATGACACAAAAAAAAAAACTTAATAAACACATATCACTAATATAAAATACCATGCCATGTATAAGTAATTTCAAGATTCCATCGTTATTATCCTCTTTCAAGATACGAGGTTTTGATTGGTGAATCACTGGGGCCTTCCCCTATGGAATTAAGGCAAAGCCTTTGCATGAAACAACGGGGGGGCATTCAAGCCATTCAACTAATAAGATTATTTTTCCCTTCTGTGCCTTTTAGGTGGGTAGTGCTAATACTTAAACCGTTAAAGTGCTTGCCCACACATCGGTGAGATTATTCCTCACTCAAGCCGAATGGGACTCTATTTAATTTTTTAAAGTCAAAACTCAAGAAAAACACAAATTACAAGTTGAGATTTTAATCCTTCGTTGGCTAATGAATCCAAGATATATTATGGTGACATAGTGCAATCACTTGTAACTTACTAATTCAATCTTTTATCAATGCATGTAACAGTTTGATACAATTTTTTAAGAACTATATTAATCAAAATTCTTAAGATCTGCCCTATGCTAAGTGCAAAGTATTGTTTTTTAGATACAATTTGTCTATCTGACATCATGTATACAACAACCTTGTCAAGGATCAAAGGCATCATGTATACAACAACCTTGTCGAGGATCAAAGGCATCATGTATACAACAACCTTGTCGAGGATCAAAGGCCTTCAAGACGAGTGATTGTGTCATCAAATTGGATTATTCACCAAACTTATTCTTCATCATTTTGAGGTGAAACTCTGTGATTCGGTGGTTCTAGATGTAACATCAATCGCCAAACAAAGGCAATATACAAATTTGGTGGGTCTGGGGAAGTGGAATCTCATTGTAATACACTTGAAAAACGATGTTGCAGAATGTCAGGTGGTTTACCTGGTTCCCGAGAAGACAAATGTTAAAACCCTCACCAGTAAGTTCCTCTAAAAACAAAGCAACTGCAAAATTCCAAAAACTCTTAGTCAAATATCCTTTAAAATAGAATTTCTAAAACTATTTATATAAAATTGATGAAAATTAAGTCTGCAGTGAGACTTTATTAGGCATAATTTATTTAGTTAAGTCGTGGAAAGAAATGTGAAATATCCATTTCATTCTCACAAATAAGACTTTCTGTGCGCTTCTCATTTTTGTTGAGACATGAAATTCAATTCTATTTACAAAATTTACTGGAGCAATAAATATGACATCAATCTAGAAATCATGGTTCAACGGAATCTTGAAGCAAGAACTTTGTGAATACAAACTTGAAAAACTTGATGCAAAAACTTTGTGAATATAACAAGGGATGACACAATTTAAATTAAAGAATGCAGAATGTAGATCAAAGATGAATATTCGTAAACAAGATTTTCTGTAGAATACCAAAAATAAAAAATTTGAACAAAAAGGAAAACTTTTATTTAGTTCTATTTACAAAATTTACTGGAGCAATATATATGACATCAACCCAGAAATCATGGTTCAGTGGAATCTTGAAGCAAGAACTTTGTGAATATAAACTTCCAGGCTATGAAAAAAAAACAAGGGATGACACAATGTAAATTAAAAAATGTATAATGTAGATCAGAGATCGTAAACAAGATTTTCTGTAGAATACCAAAAATAAAAAATTTGAACAGAAAGGAAAAACTTTTATTCAATTCTATTTACAAAATTTACTGGAGCAATAAATATGACATCAATCCAAAAATCATGGTTCAGCGGAATCTTGAAGCAAGAACTTTGTGAATATAAACTTCCAGCTTCCACCTACGAAAAAAAACAAGGGACTTAAATTAAAGAATGCAGATCAAAGATGAATTTTCGTAAACAGGATTTTCTGTAGAATACCAAAAATAAAAAATTTGAACAGAAAAGAAATTTTTTTATTCAATTCTATTTACAAAATTTACTGGAGCAATAAATATCACATGCATGCAAAGGTCATGCATGTATCCATGACGTGAAATTTGGAAGGCTATTAAAATTTCAGGTGGTGGGAGAGGAGGATTACATGTGAACATTTGTCTGGCAATCTCACTGGTGTTATTGACATCTTAGGAGGCTTGAGACAACTATTTTCTGGTTCATGGCACTGGGAATGCGAGGAGGAAACTCTGTAGCGTTGTGTCTTTGCTCGCGGATAGCGCAAATGGTATGGTATGTTCTTATGATTATCCTGTTCATTGGTTTTGGGGCTGAAATTAGTGACTCATCTTGCATTTGGAGGGGAAAAGGAACAATGGTGAATTGGAAAGTTTATGTGCTTACAAGCTCTAGCTTTCTCAACTATGTTATGTTGATCTTCGTCTATTTTGGCAATTTGTTATCTCATATGGGCATGATTCATGGTTTCTGAGTCATATTTATTATGTTTACTTTGCATGTTGAATGTGAGCCTTACCATTTCGAGTTTAAATTGCATTGGAAAACCTTGAGGAGAGCAAGGGTTCAGGAATTTGGATGGGGCTGGTTCTATGGACTCTGGTCTTAGGGGTGCAGAGAGGTTGTTGTTCTCATTCAGAAAGTGCCTCACACTCCGAGAGGGTTCTTGATTTTCTCCGAGTATTGGCTCAGGCGGTGGATTCATGGTGTGGTGCAATGACATCCAATGCTACCTCTGTCCTTTTTTCCTCCTATTAAGTTTAAGTTTGATTTTTGGTTGGTCTTCCATATTGTTATTACTCCGGGTCCACCTAAGTCATTTCTCACTTCGCCCTCTACACAGTGGTCTGGGTCTCGAGTGTGGGTAGGTGAGAGCAAGTCGAAGAAGGGTGGTCCAACTCTGTTCATCATGGTGAAGACTCCTCCTGGTGGTGGTGCCTCTGGGCGCGAAGGTCGTGGTCACAAGAATCAAGGTGGCAAGGGCAAGGAAAAAGGCTTGATGTCTGGTAGGACTCCACGCCAATGTGGAAGGAAAACAAATGCTGAGATTTTGCAAAACATCGTTCAAGCCTATTAAGTAGGGATCCCGACTGAGGTAAAGAATTTGGACCTTGGACACTGAATTAAATGTGAAACTCGAGATTGAGTCGCCAGTGGAGGATTGGAGTGATTTGATTCCCAACCCTGGTTACACTTGCAGTCGCCTCACTCTGTATAAACAATCTGTTCATCTTTTTTGGCTTATGAAATGTATTTTTGCTAAAGCAATGGCTTCCTCTTTCAATATAGCTGCAAATGAGGATCCTGACTCAGGTCTCAGAGACATTCAGAAAGAGCTCTAGTTAATTCAACTCTAGCAGCAACACCATAATGATCACCTTGGCCGCATTGAGCACCACATTCTCTGTTTGCCTCAATCTGAACTGCCATGCTCAAGTGCAAAAGATCCCGCTCTAGTGGAATCGTCAGATGACTAGCTGATGGAAAGTCATGTCTGATAATTTTTTTCTTATATTTTGATGTATTTGTTGAGTAACATTTATTTTTATAGTTTTATGTTTAGTAGATGGTTTACAGACTATAAGTCCTATAAGGATTGGATAGACAGACTCAGACTATTTATGTTTTGGATGACTTATAATGTGGTTCAGTGGCCAACAGACCTGGTTTCCCACTAGGCAGGTTGAGGCCACCGAATGTTTCTTATGTTTGTAACCTACATGATTATTGAAATGAATGAATGGAAAGGTACTGCCAAGCTTACAATTTTTTATTTTTTTTAAAGAAGTAATATTTTTAATAATAATTTTTTAATATATATTAAAATATTATGTTGACAAATTAAGATATATTGTTGAGTAATTTGAATTATTATTATGTAAAATGTTCTTTAATAATAATAAAGTTATGAATAAAATAAGATAAATATAAGGGTATTATTTGTATTTTTATTTTATTTTACAAATAGTTTATATTTTATAAAATATAATGTTTTTTAATCTAATTTTGATTTATAGAGTTATAAATAGAATAAGATAAATATAAAGGTATTATTTGTATTTTTATTTTATTTTATAAATAGTTTATTTTTATAAAATATAATTTTTTTAATCTAATTTTGATTTTAATTTATTATTTAAAGCATTTTATTTCTTTATATAATATAATCAATATAATATGGAAAATAAAATTTATCTTTTTCATTTAAATTGAAATACAAAATAAATTTTAATATCTTGTATCAAAATTTGACATCAAAATATGATCTATATTATATTTATCAATATGTGATTTTCTCTTAAATAACCTTACACTTAATACTAATCTAAGGTTATATCAAACTTTAATAAATAAATAAATTACTTACATGTGTGTGACCCATTTTTCCATGGGCAATATACCTTGTTTTAGAAATTTAATTCTTCCATGCATTTTATGAGTGTACCATGTGGTTCAAAGGTGTCACATTGGGTCAAGTCTTGGATTGAGATTTATCATACATTTTGTAAACCAAACATTTTGGTTGCAATTATTCATACTCCGAAAGGTTTGTTTTCAACCAATAATTCATATATTTTGACACAAAACAACATTCAGTTGGTATTTTTTTTGACACAAAACAACATCTAGTAGAACCACCATGGGGAACCTACTAGATTATCTCAATTGTTTAATATAGTCATCTAAAGGAACTTCGTCACTACTTAGTAATTTGGAGTTAAATGGAGTTCAAATCGCAATGGGTCGAGTTTGAATTCCACCGAGTAGGTTTTTTCATGGCTTAATTTCTAGTCCTAGTATCCATGTTCTTGTTCTTTAGTAAACTCATAAATTTCTTGAACTTGTTTTTATGGCTATGAAATCTTCTCCTCTATTGTTGGACACCTTTCTAGACATACCATAAAGGTTTGTTTTCAACCAATAATTCATATATTATATTTTTCTTCTGACACAAAACAACATTCAGTTGATATTTCTTTTGACACAAAACAACATCTAGTAGAACCACCATGGGGAACCTATCAGATTATCTCAATTGTTTAATATAGTCTTCTAAAGGAACTTCGTCACCACTTAGTAATTTGGAGTTAAAAGGAGTTCAAATCGCAATTCCGCTGAGTAGGTTTTTTCATGGCTTAATTTCAAGTCCCAATATCCATGTTCTTGTTCTTTACTAAACTCATAAATTTCTTGAACTTGTTTTTATGGCTATGAAATCTTCTCCTCTATTGTTGGACACCTTTCTAGACATACCATGTTAGCTATTACTTCTGTATGCATAACATATATGGAATTAAGAATGATCTTTATGCTTGTGTGAGTACTGTGAGTTCTCGGTATTTAAAGTAATATTGCTAGTTTGGTATGATTAAATAGATTTTAAGTCCTTAAGATTTATGGGTATGAAAAAATATTGATAAAAATATCTCTAGCCAAGATAAGACATGCTAGAAACAATTTCAATGTTTTGTATTACCCCTTTGGACGTAAAAGATTGCTTAGGAAACATTTGCAAACACTACCTAAGAAACATTGATATCACTCTCTCCTAAATATGATATGATATGTGATAATAACAATAATTTTTTTGGGAATTCATTTGTTACATTTAAAGATAATGTTTAAATTATTGTACAAATACTTATAAACTTAATGATAACTTCTAATATGATTAATTAATAACCATTTACTAAAAAAATCATGATGCAATACTTATCAACCTATCAATTAAACATGGCTTACCTGCAACACAATTGATCATTGTCCCTGGTTACATTGTCCCTTGTTATATTCACTATTAACCATTTATTAAAAACTTCATGGTGAAATACATATCAACCTATCAATTAAACGGGTCATACAAACAACACAATTGGCCATTGTCCGGGTTACATTCACTATTATAGCAATTTTTTATCAACCTTTGCATCCAACACACTTGACCAATGTCACTTGTTACATTCACTATTGCAGCATGCAATATAATAAGGAACATCATATTTTACTAACAAAAACTGCAGTCCATAGATTTATGTCGGATAACAATATAGTTTAATTGTTAAAGTTGGCGTGAAGACCTAATTTCATGCTAGTGTGATCAGCGTGCTGAAATGGTGGTGATAGATTTTTGAAACGTATATATATGTACTGTTAATAAATCACATCATAATGTTTTCTAATATTGAGGATTGGCAACTGCTTTAATGGTGGCTGGAGTAAATGGCAATGCTATTACCCTTGGGAGATCAATCGATTGGCATCTGGCTATAGAGCAAGCAAACAACTAGCCAATCTTCGCTTAGTCTTGCACAAAAAGGGGTATACCAACACGAGCAACGATTGCTTATTCTAATTATGCCATTAATGAATCTCATGATGCAGTTGTTGATTCTCTCAATTAAGCAGAAGTATTGCTAAATTGAGTGAATCAGAATTACATATCACTGCTCACTAGTGCCCATTTACCGTACATATTTCTATGTATTCCTGATAATCACTGTCCACTAACAAACTCATCACAAAATCCTACCTCGACAAAGCTGAGCCATGTGCAGCATTCTCCGATCTATTCAACACCTTTTCAGGTGGCAGCGACAATTCTATTCACATTGATTATTGATTTAGTCAAGGGCGACGACATTTATGGCAATGGGTGAAGGAATGTCACAGATGTCAAAGTTAGAGTGTCTCGTAATGTATATGCAGGTGTCAGTACCCACACTTGCATGGTAGATGGAATGGGAAACACTAGATTTTCCATAAACCAAATGAAAACCACTAGTGTCCCAACACATTGGTGCAAAACTGGGGCCCTCATGACCGGAAATGGAGAGGGGGATCGGGGATATTCCCACGTTGGTGTCACAAAACGGAGGGAAAGAAGCTTCCCCTGAGGCCATTGGGTCCTCAACTTCCCGGAAATGGAAGTTCCAACGCTTAATTCTGGAATTGAAGGGTTACAAGTCCCGTTCTTCTCACTAATGGGCTCAACTTTCCGTTATAGAAGTTGAACAAAACCCTCAATGAGCTGGACAGTAATTTCATTTTAATATGTAGAAGGGAAAAAATAAAAATAAAACAGAAGTATTAAGTTGAGGAATTCAATTTTATTTATGATTTACAAAAAAAAAAAAGGTATATTGGAGTATTTTTTGGAGAGTAAAGATTTTTATTTCTCACTTATTAATTAATTGGTATCAACTTGACTTTAGTGTGAAGAGTGTGGAAAAGACCTAAAAAAGTTTGGAAATAATGGGTGTGTACCTTTTGCACTTTTGAGTAGTGGAATCGGAAATATATTTTATTTTGGAATGTGATGCTTTCAGGGACATGAGAGACAATTATAAAAATAGGTTAGAATTCATCCATTGGCATTGTCTTTTCAAGTAAGTGACTGTTAGAAAGTTAGGCCAGCTCATCATCAATTTAAATAAAAAAATTGAATGGCAAAAAGCAAAAAACAAAAAAACTGATTTGTATAGTTTCATTGCTTCACTCACAAACTTCATCAAAACTAAAAATAACAAATTCCTATTGATAATATAATTGACATTTTATGTATATTCTTATCATTAATATTACTGTTCTGATAAGAACCTCCCTTGAAAGCATGGTAATTAATGAAGTACATAAAGTTTTGTATCTGCAAAGTGTAAAGATGATTTTGAATGATTAGTTGTTATTGTTAAGCTAATTACAATTATTTCATAAATGTTACATATATATCAATTACAACACAATTCTAGAGATTTAAACACACTAAGTTAAAAAACAAATTATTCACAAAACCACTTAAACTAAAATCTTTTCATATATTTTTTTAAAATAAAATAAAATAAAAAACTTTAATCCAATACAAACTATCCATATTATATTTAATATCTATATTATATTTATAAAATATATGACTATATTTTATAATTTATTTTATTTTATTTTATTTCATAGTTATATTAAAAAAAACTTATTTAAAACATTAATTCACTAATATTTAAAAAATTTTAGTTTCATGGATTCTCTGTCCTGTCTATTTAATGTGCTAAATGTGATCTGCTCATTCAACTTGTCCTAACGATGAATCACACTGAATATTTAATGTGCTAAATGTGATCTGCTCATTCAACTTGTCCTAACGATGAACCACACTGAATAGTTCGAAACGCGTTGACATAAGTTTTTCTATGTGATTTTCGTCGAAGATTCTTCAAAAAATTGATATAGATCACAGAAGTCTCAATTCAATAACTAAAAAATAATTTTTAATTTTTAAAATACTAAATTTAATATATAATTCTCATATTATTTTTAATAAACTTTATAAAAATATTATTTAAATTTATCAACTAATTGAAAATCAAAGTTATTTTTATTCCCAATATCAACTAATCGAAAATCAAAGTTATTTTTATTCCCAACAAATTGCAATATGATCTACTTATAAGAAGTATAGTAAAAATACACCTCAAAACCAAAACATATATGTTAGGCTACTTTTAGATACACATATACTCATGACTTAACAGTCTTTGTCAGACCCACTGGTTATCCATCTCATCAACGCTGCAGATGAAAGACTGTCTCCCAACCATTGTATGTCTTTTGCTGTGCGATGGGTGCATGCTACTCAAATTAATCAATGGTCTCTGACAGTCAAAGAAACAATGCTTCAATAATGTGTGATTCTGCATGTGCCTTCACATTCTTCGATGTGTCTTCACTCTCATCCACCAGGATGTCATCACTTTCTTTGCTTTCGGACTTTTGTTGGAAGAATAACTTAATGACCTATGAATCCTCAACAATTTAATATAGCTAATCAGAGTTATTGAGCTTGGAAGAAGGGAAGCATGTGATTAATTGATTATGACAAAATCAATTAATTGGCCTTTGGACCGGCAATAAACCTGCAAGAAATCCAGGGACCATGGATATATGTCCGTGGAGAGGAACAAATAGAATTATAAGAAACAAAAAGTCATTCCTTTCACTTTCTTGTCACATGACATTGATGTTGTCGGGTTGATTGAATATAATTTACATGAACGCCACGCAAGAGGAAGGCCCTGATTTTTTCAGTGATGAACGTGGAGAAATCATGCCTGAGAACTATCACCATTTTTAAATATTTTTTAATTTAACTTATTAGGTATAATTTATAGAATTTAGATATTTTAGATATCATTTTTGGGATTCAACTGCGTGAAGTAAGTCATTCAAACGTATGACCATTTCCATGAGAGGTAGTCGTAACTGACTAATTTCTCATGATTTTTGAATAGTTCACTTATAATGCACTGCATAATCCCCCATACTTAAATTTAGATATTGTAAAATATAGTTTTTTTTATTATTACGGGTTTTTAATGAAAAAATTGTATTCAAATTCGAGAGTTATTTTTTTAGATGTGTACTCCACATATTTTAAATTCATTAATATAGATAAGTGTGCTTAATTTATGGATTTGAATATAATACTTATTGGCATAGAATTAATCAAATCTTTAATGCTATTAAGTTAGTTTTCTAACTCAACAAAAAACAATGTTTTTTAGCCTTAACGGATTTATAATGAACAAACATGTAATGAATGAGATTTGAACCTAGGTGAGGATCATAACAATTTCTCCTCTACACCATCAAAGATAGATCTAATTGATATCATTTAACTATTGTTTTATCAACATATATATAATTTTATGTAAAAAATGCATGGACTCAACATGTGGACATCGTTCACATTGCCAAAGACCAATCAAAATTCAAAAATCATGTAAGCAACAACCAATATCATCTCAACATTCGATGAAGAATCATCATAATCAGTTAGGGATGTCACTTGACTAGATGTCTCATATTTAACTACAACTATCTCCTAGCCATCATTAGCTAGCTCATGAGGCTTAGTTACATTAGTGATAGCCAAAACTATTGCCGAAAAATTATTATTTTGAACCAAACTAGGAGAGTTAGAAAGGTCTTAATGTTCTTGCCTCTCACAAGCTTTTCAATTGTCCCTATAATGAGGCCTATTTTAAGGTCCCACCTAACTCCCTTAGTTAGTGGACTAGATTTTTATATGTAATATATTGAAGACCATCTTTATTAAAATAGGCCTCATGAGGTAGTAGATTTTTAAATCAATAAATGTAAGAGGATTCATTAAAAAAGGACCACTCGTTAGTGATTGAGGCCTCATTAATGGAGGTCCATTAGGTTAGGGTTTTGGTTAATAAGAGACCATTTATTGTATTATAATAGTATGTAGTTAGTTGTCAAGTGAATATTCTTGCATTTGGAGCTATGTTCATATTGAAAGTTGTCCCCTCCAAGATACAAATAAACATTACATCTAGTATTAACTATCAATAAAAGTTTGATTACTACTATAGTTTTCCACTTCTAGTTCTATTTATTTTATTTCACTAGCTATATGTTTGTCTATCTTGATTTGTTTATTTTCTTTTAACAACTATATTCTATCTATTTTTCCATGAATTTGTTATGTTCCAACAAACAAGGAACATCACAAGTGGTATTAGAGCTCTTTCTTGTGCCAACACACTCTCCAATTTTAGAATTTTTTTTAGGATAGAGACATGTTCAAGCATCTTTAAATATATAGAGATCTATCAATAGGTAAACCTATAGCTAGAGAAGAATATATGAAGTAAAAATAAGAGGCATCACTTGACCAAATACCCTTGTAACATATATTGGTACCCTTTCAAGTAGTACCACATAAAGCAACACCAATGTATGAAATTTTCTTCCATGTATATCTAGGTATATCATAAGCCCCCTAAAACTGGCTGTAACAGTCCAAAAATAAATATCTAATTAACTTTTCTAATTAACATTAAATTCCATATGTAACAGTCCAAAGTAAATATAAAATTAATTTCCTAATTAAAATCAGAATCAACAAATAAGTACATACCTATATTATCTGTGATCAATGTTTGCTAGATGACAACAAGGTTTTGGGGACGACTCTCCACCCAACCATAGGCTCAATTGTGCAAAGATTTGCTACAACTGGCCACCCCCGAGCCCTCAATCAACATACTACTGCCAGTGACTCCTAAGTCTTAGAACTCCATTCTCCCAAGAGAATGCAAGATAGAATCTCGGAATGATGGAATGCAGGAATGCCTCTCATCTTCCTCACCTCTATTAAATAGAACAACATTGGAAGGGGAACCACATGCACATACTCCATGTGTCTACATGCAACTTTCTTTTGATTTTTAGCTTTCTTGTTTTATTTCTTTACTTTTCTTTTGATTTTTAGCTTTTCTTGTTTTATTTCCTTCTTTTTGATAGTTTTCTTGTTTTATTTCTATTTATTCTTATTTAGAGTTTTAGTATGGTTATTACTATTTTTATTTTTATTATTTTTATTTATTTTCTTTGTATATATTTTTAATATCATTTATTATTCAACATTTATGATTTATTATTTTTATTATTTATTATTAAGTGATTTATTTATTATTTCTATTATTAATTATTAATTATTTTTATTATTTATTATTTATTATTATATTATTATTTATTATTCTTATTATTTATTATTTATTATTAAGGGGAGGGATATTACACTGGCCTTACACAATTATTTTGACTATCTTATTGCTATAATAGGTCAATAACAACACTCAAGTAGGTCGCTTTTGCATACCCATGGAATCATATAGTATGACTAAGGGTATAGTCCATCCTTGTTGATTAGTGTTGTGAAAGATACAATCAAGTACTATTGTCAGAAACATTCTAGTATTTATGTTAATTTTAGATAACAATGGTATGTTCTATGCTTTAGCACAATTTACTTCAATGTTCCTTATCATCCCAATAACAATTTCCAATCAGTAGAAATCAAATTAACTTAAACACATTGATAGTAAATGTAGATAGAACATAAAAGCATGTGCAGAAGACAAGCCAAGACAAGAGGGAAGATGCCAGGGACAAACCCCAATGTGGGGAATCCCTTTGATCAAATCTTATTATTCTTCAATAGTTTAGCAGAGAGAGAGAGAGAGTACAAATATCATAATTACATGCCCAAACAAACCCTGTCAAATCAGCAGTCAACAATAGTTAACTCCAACCCTAACCAAAAAATCAACAGTGGTCAAAGCAGCTCCAAAAAGGCCTCCAAGCAGCTCGGTCAACAACAAAAGAATTTGGTCTTCCAAGAGGGTCAAAGTTAGCCCAAAAATAGTTCATTCAACCTAGTCAAATGATGTTGTAATTTCTGCAGTCAAAGGCTAAAGTCAACGTTGAAGTCAAACTGGTCAAACTATCCCAATCAACTCAAAAATTGTGTCAATCAATGCGGCCTTCAAAAAATGAAAATTTTCCCACAAGAACGAAGTCAATGCAAGTCAAAGTTGCCCAAGTCAACACTGGTCAACGTTGTCCTGTTTCTTGAAATTTTCGGCCTCCAAAACAATCCTGAAATCTGTCCTCCTTTCACACGTGCAAATTAGGGAAGCATCCAAGTTGTACGAAGCAATCAAGAGAGGAGAGAGAGAGATATGAGATGAGATGATGAATGTCCAAATGAGAGAGAGGTCACTCCTATTTATACACTTCGTTGAGAGTGAGGAGACACATCTATTGGGCTTATGAGCCTACATTTCACTGAGGTCGACCTTGGCAATTTGTGCATGCGAGATAATAAATTTAAAATTCCATTTCTTCTTGTCAGAATGAGATGATCTTTATATCAAAATTGGACCTCTAGAAAAGAGGAATGTAATGCAATAATCATATCCATCATATGAGTTGTCTTAAGGTGGAATTTGGCCCTAGTTTCCAATTTTAACACTCCCTCTCAACTAGGGATAATTCCACTTACCAATCCATCTATCATCATCATGCCATCCTGTCATCATGTACCATCCTTGTCATCACTAATTTGTTATGCTCTATAGAACCATGAAGTAATAATTTATAAGACATGGTTGAGAGTGAGCCATAAGATCATACCACTCTCCACTAACAAAAGTCTGTCCTTAATCCTAGATCGATTTGTTGAACACCATGCATCCTAGTCATAGGGAGTATGATAGTACATGATGCGTCCATCGGTAGTGCTATGGTTTCTAACCATATTTTCCCAACTCATTGGCCAGATGAGAGGTACTTCCCATGAGTCCCGGAGGATGTGTGTCGGGGGCATTAATAGGAGAAGGTGAACCACTCATCCTGCTCATATGCCATAGGACAAGGTGAACCACTCATCTTATGAATATGTCAATAGTAGGGGAAGGTGGACCACTCACCCTACATGCATGTGTTCGGGTAAGGGAAGGTGAACCACTTAGCCTACACACATGTCAACGATAATGGGGTATCACAGGGGAAGGTGAACCACTTAGCCTACACACATGTTAACCATAATGGGGTATCACAAGGGAATGTTAACCACTCACCCTACACACATGTCAACTATAATGGAGTATCACAGGGGAAGGTGAACCACTCACCGTATATCTAGCATACCACTGGGGGAAGGTGAACCACTCACCCTATATCTAGAGCACCAGTAGGGGAAGGTGAACTACTCACCCTATGGTTTCTCATAGCTACAAGAAGTACCCCAAGCCCCTAAGAGCTCCCAGAGATTTGTGTCCAATGCATACAAGATCCTCATAGGAGGATCGTTCCACGACCCCAATTCTCTCTCGGAAGGTTAAGAATTTGACCTTCCCCAAAGGCTTCGTGATAATGTCTGCAACCTGCTCATATATTCTAATGTGTTGGAGCCTTATTTCTCTCCATTGTACCATATCCTGGAAAAAGTGGTATCTGATATCAATGTTCTTGGAGTGGTCATGGAACATAGGATTCTATTATAGGGTAATCCCACTTTGGTTATCGCAAAAGATCATGATGGTATCCAACACGTGCTCAAATAGTTCACTGAAGAGCTTTCTCAACCAAAAAACTTCACAACAGGCGATACTCGCAACAATGTATTCGCCCTCGACCGTGCTTAGTGTAACCGATTTATGCTTCTTTCTCATCTAAGATATTGAAGCAGACCCCAAAGAGAAGCAACACCCAGACATGCTCTTATGGTCAACCACACTGCCAGCCCAGTCAACATCTGAATAGCCATGTAGCCTCAAGTTTCCAGTAGTGTATCTCAGACCATAGTGGATTGTGCCCTAGAGATATCTCAAGAGATTCTTAGCGGCAATCCAATGAATGTGAAGAGGCTCAACCATCAATTGACTCAATGTGTTCACAACGAAGCACATGTTAGGACGGGAGTTGACCAAAAACATTAGTCCCCCCACAAGTTGATGATACTTGGAAGGGTTCGCTAATCTGGGCCCAACAACACTTCCACATAGCTTCTTAAATTTGAGTTCCATTGGAGTAGCCATAGACTTGCAATCCACCATCCCACATCTCTCAAGTACCTTCACAATGTATTTTCCTTGAGAAAGGAAAATCTCACCTGGATTTTTCCAGACCTCGAGCCCCCGGAAGCAGTGCATGAGTCCTCGGTCCTTCATCTCAAATTCAGAAGCCAACTCCCTCTTGCATTGATGAGTGAAAGGGTCATCACCTGTCAGAAAGATATCATCCACATAATGGACCAAAATGAGAGGCTTGTCCTTTTCAACCTTGAAGTATAGGTTTGGGTCAACATCACTCCTTGTAAATCCCAACTTCATAAGATAGCTATCAATCCTCTCATACCAAGCCCTTGGGGTTTGCTTCAACCCATAGAGGGATTTCTTCAACCTGCATACATGTGTCTCAAAATCTTGAACTTCAAACCCCTTGGGTTTTTCCATATAGAATTCCTCTTTAAGAGAACCATGAAAGAAGACAATTTTGACATCCATTTGGTGTAGGCTCCATCCTTGCGAGGAAGCAAGGGCTATAATCGAACAGATGGTGGTATATTGGGAAACTGGTGGAAATATCTCATCGTAGTCTACTTCTTCCTTTTCAGAGAAGCTTCAAGCAAAAAATTTGGCCTTAAACTTTTCAACACTCCCATTAGCTCCATGTTTGATCTTGTAGAGTCATTTTGAAGTGACCACAAACTTATCCTTCGGTCTAGGAACCACATCCCATACATCATTCTTCATGATCGACTCATACTCCTCATTCATCACATCCTTCCAAACTTGTTTCTTCACGTCTTCTTCGAATGTGCAAGGCTTAGATTGTACAATGGTACTCATGGCAGCTAAGTACCCTTGGTATCTATTTGACTTCTTGCTTTCACGAAATGTCCCCCTTGATGCAATATGTTTCTCAACATCTTCAAGTGTATGTTTGAGCCACAAAGGTATTTTTCTTGAAGTAGTAGGTGGATTAGTGGGATCAATCTGACCTTCAACATCGAGCATTGGTTCATCAGACGGAGGTTCATCCTGCTTTTCTGCATTAGCATCATCATTGTCCTTCTTAGGGATAGGAAGATCTTAGATCTTTCTAAGAAAAAAATCTTCATCAAAAGTGACATCATGACTTAATTCCACTTCCCTTTGACCAGGCATAGATTCTATATGCCTTTGAAGTTTCACTATAGCCCACAAACGTTCCTTTCTTCCTAGATGGATCTAGTTTGTTTCTTTTCTCTTTTGGCATATGAGAATATACAGGACAACCAAAAAAATATAAAATGAGAAACATCAAGTTTCTTTCTGGTGAAAACGTATTTGGGTGTCTTGAAGTCCAAAGCTTGATGTCGACATCTATTTTGGACATACACAATGGTGTTGGAAGCTTCTCCCCATAATAATTTTAGAAGACCTTGATCATGTGGCATAGCACAGGTGGCTTTGATGATAGTATGATTCTTCCATTCAGAAACACCATTTTGTTCAGGAGTATATTGTTGTAGGGAAAAGTATCCGACTCGGATGACCTTATCCCACTCTAAGGGTGATAGTACCTCAGCAACAACTGTAAAGAAAACTACTTAAGGTTTACTTCTTTATGAAAGCAAGAGAGAATGAAGAAATGCACTAACCGTTGTCTTGCGCTTAATGTCGAATCCAAATTCTTCTCTTTGCTTGCTTGCTCCCAGCTCCTTGCTCTTTTGCTGCCCAGCTACAATAAGATCCTGCAAAATAACAAAGAAGGAAACTACAAGAAGCATGCAATCATAACTGATTCAAGGATTAGCATAAATCAAATATACAATTATCACAATACATCATTGAAACAAGTGCATATAGAAGAACCTCAATAGCTTTTATTAATAGAAGAAGTAAAGTTCTGAGAGTGTTACAACCATTGAAGGCCCCAATCTAGCAACACCTCCCAGCAGAAAGAATTTCTCCTCTTCACCTCCTTCAAGCAATCACCCAATAGCTCTATAGTGAAACCAACAACATATCATTACTTTGCACAAAATTCCAGCCCCCTGAGCTCATAGGAGAGAGCTCAATATATAGATGAATTGAGAAAGGATGAGTCAGCTTGCAACTGATGTGTAGCTGCCTTGTGTCCTCTCTCTCTTCAGTTGATCTTCAGTTCTTGAGTCCACTTGGAGAACCTTGCTTCCACTTGGAGAAACAGAGCCTCTGACTCATCACAAGGCGAAATCCCTGATCCAAGTGTCATTTTTGGAAGATTCTAGAGCAATGACTCAGTGTGCCACTTGTCCCATCTCGCTCAGTGCAGGTGGCCTTTGTTCTACCTGCTTTGCAACGCAGGTACACCATGGAGGAGTTGAGTTTCAGCGCAGAAGCCTAGTGGAGCACCTGCTTTGATTTCAGGATTGCTTGTTTTTGAGTGTTTTCAGGTGGAGAACTGATCTGAGAGCTGTTGGTTTGCTGACCTTGTTCCTCTAGGGGTAGGAACATCATGTTTAGGGACTTTGGATCCCTTGGATTATTGACAATTCATGCCTGATGCTGCAAGGCACAAAATTGTCTATAACAGATGCCCCCTAAAGTATGAGGTCGTTTATTGGGTGAAATGCTTTATTAGGAGGATCCGAAGTTCATTCAATCTGCTGAAAAGTGTCCTGTAATAAGATACAATACAATACATTATTTTTCATACTTTTTTCATGATCTAGCTGAGGCGGGCATTCCCATGCTCAGCTCTATAAATTCATTTTGGTACATAGAACAGACGATCGTCTGATGGTAGACTGATAATTCTCTGCTGAAATTATCATCCTTTGAGAAGGATGATCATCTGCTGCAATGATGTACACATCAAATGTCTTTATATCCTGAATATATATCGCAGCCCAGATGGATGAAACTAGATCTGGGGTCTTCAATCTCTTCCGATCTTCACTCGATGTACAAGTCGATCCATGTGAGAATTTCTTGAAGTCGAACATGGAAAGACATCGCTTGATTACCGGTCAATGATGTAAACCGTTTAACAAGCGCGAGAGGAGTCACCGATAAGGATGATGACCCTCAAGGTACAGAAATACAATTCACATGGTGGGAATAAAGGACTTGGCGTCGACCACCATGCAAAATCCTCTGGTCGAAGGTCATTGATGTATACCTGTCGCCGGAAGTGAGAAACTTGCCATTGAGGCATGCAAGCTTCAAAGTACTGAAGGGGTTGTTCCTAGATCAACTCCTTGGATAATGAGCTGATGTCGACAAGGAGCGATCCGTCAAAGGAGGGCCTTAATGAATCCCACATCATTGACACGGAACGGAGCTAGTGATTGTGATGAGGTGAAAACAAACTATGATGTATGATTCAGGGTGGCGGTCATGAAATGGATGAAGGACAATGTATGGCAGTGGATGGGACACGGTTGACTCTTTGCAGAACAACATCTCTTGAACATATAACGACACTGATGTGATGGATCGGTAGCATTACCCCAACTGTGGATGGTGTGGCGAGGACCATGGTGATGAGACCGATGAATGAAACAACCCAACCCGATGTGATACGGAGGACAAAGTGTCATGTTCAAGAGCGACTTGCTACCATTAAAGCTGTGAGGTTCTCCCAATTTTTCCCCAGTCATTGCTGACCAGTACCTCTTTATTTTTGTCAAGCTTGAGGAGGATAACATATGCTTGTTCTATAACCTGCCCTTCGGGCAAGCCCATCGCTATGTTTTAACGAGCCTAGCGATAGGGAAACTCGTTCTCGTCTAAAGACAAGTTTGTCGCTATTTAATAAATTTAACGAGTCTAACGACAAGGATAACTCGGTCCTTTTCATTTTTAGAGAGTCTGAAAAGGTACATAAAGTCAACTCCAAAATTCCTTTTTCGTCATCTAATCCCTTAAGTCCGAAAAAGTATAAAACAATACAGAAGGGATGAGTTTTCGGTACTTTTAACAAGCCGAACAAAACAAGCGCTCGATCTTTTTGTGCAATAATCCCTCAGGTCCAAAAAGATTAAAATCTAGAGGAGGGATAGCTCTTTCGGTTGCTTTAACGAGCTGGAAGGCCAAAACTCGACAAACTTTTCATATTTTACGAGTCAGTGAAAAGAGCTCAAAGAAGACTCGTCTTTTGAGGAACGAGTGATGAACAGGGCAGCAACAGATTCCAGGTACAGGTTGGAATATTCCAATCACGACAGTGTCACAACGATGGCTAAGTGAAATCACTCTTCGCAGCTGTTCCTCAAAATGGGTAAACAATCATGTGGAGATGAACGATTGGCCAAATGAACGGATGGAGGTGAGACTGCAAGAACACGACCAAGGGCTTTAATATGGCTGTCAAAGGTTACATTTACCAAGGTTATTTACCGGTTCATTTTTTCTGAGTGAGCTTGAACTCTAGGGGAAGATTGCTCACAACTTATGTTTATTTTTTAACGAGCATGAACTATGTGCTAAAACTGCTCGGTGATGGATGCCCCCAGCATAATAATGCAGACGAGGCATATGCCCCCTAAACCTTAAGGGGCAGTTCATTTTTTAACGAGCTTGAATGCGACCAAACCTTGCTCAATTATACCAGTCATAATACAAGAAATGCCTCAGGTGAGATAGCTATTTTTTAAGGAGCTTTATCTCACGAAGCTATGCTCCTATTTGGCAAGTTTTGACTTTTGCCCCTCATCCTTTCTTTGTGCAAGCCGGAAACGGCTAATCCTATGAGTTTAAAGGGTTAGACCTACAGGTTTAAAGGGAGGACCTAAAAATTTAAAAAATAAATAGTCGTCCCGTGCTTGCACTCCAAAAGGTTCGCATGCCCCCAGGTATAAAGTATAATTTCAAGGCTACCCCTCCTCTGTCCCACCTCTGTTTTTCTACTTGTCGTCTTGCTATATTTTTAACGATACTTGTCTTCTCGTTATTTTTCGGTGCCGACGGTACTTGTCTTCCCATCAGTTCACTTTTACATTTTCGCAAGATCGCAAGAGATAAAACATTGGCGTTACAGAGGGAGGTTTGCCTCTTACTTATTATCCGAAAAATGGTTTTATTTGCTGCCGCAAACTAAACTCTTTTTCCCGGCGATGTCTAACATTAGGTTACTAAAGATGGCGACCACTTGTTGCAGCAATAGAATCTCTTTCTTTGGAGGCTGCCCCTACTTATCCTTCAAAACATATGTTTTAATGGGTGAGGCTTGTCTTCAAAGATGGTTACTACTTGCTACCGCAAATGGTCCCCTTCCTCGGTGTCCTGATTATCTAGACAAGGGGAGCGAGAAGCTGATTATCTCACTCACATAACTTTGACAAAAGAATCTTATTCTAGAACAACCCTCTCTTCCTTCTTTCGGACGGGGTACAGACTAGTCATATTCTTCTGCGGAAATCAACTTTATACCCAAGGTTTCCTCTGCCCAAGGCAGGCCAGGGTGCATGCCCCCTGGGTCCCAGTTCTTTCTTTCGAATCACTCGCATTCATCGGGAAGTAGAACCGGGGGTGGAGGCATTCCTTGAGTGAATAAACCATTAAGGGATGGTATTTGACTATTTGCGATGCGTGATCCTGGAAATGAAAGTTGGTCTACGAGCTTGACCATTCTTCCTTCGTGCGGAACACACATAACTCTGAAGAGTGAGGACACTATTGCCTCCATGCAATATATATAGTCTCGTCCAAGGAGTAAGTTATAAACCAAGGGTCCCTGGACGACCATGACGTTCATATGAACTGTCTTCCCTTTCAATGTAATTGGAACATTGGGGAGAATCCCTAACGGGCGACTGGTTCCTTTATCAAAACCTGATAGATTTCTCATCTCAGGTAAAAGCGCCGGGGAACCCAGTGCTTTCCAAGCAATAGAGGAAAGGATACTCACAGATGCCCCTTCATCAATGATAGTTCCAGCCATTACCATTCTATAGATTTGGACAATGATTCTGAATGGTATACTGGCTGGTAACCGGGGTCTGCCTAGTTTATTCCAATCAAAGGATACGACTAGGTTGCTTGGTGGTGGGACCGAATACACGGCCGGATACGACCCTGACGATGTTCCTTCCTGCGATAAAGGAATGGGCGCATTGCCCTGATGCTCATCAGAGTCTGTGTTGATGAAAAGAATATGGACAGTGTCATCCTTATTCTCTTCAGTGAGGGTGTCATTTGAAGATAAATCTTCAACGACGGTGTCATTTGAGGATGAAACCTCTGAAGGAAGAACCGGGTCAACTGCCGTTTCGACCTTTAGACTTTCGTCTGGTCTGGATTCAGTTGGTTCATTCTCAATGACCGACACTTCAGCTGACCACTTGAGCGGGCCAGCTGGATTTTCAACTATCGGGGGATTAGGCACGAGTTTTTGGTATCCAGGAGGAAGTCGTAACGGTGATACCGGACGATCTTCCAAAACTCTCTTCGCCTCATCTAAGAATGGACATCGGTGGATGGTGTGATCGCCTTCACACAACATACAGGGTGATCTTGGTCTCCCTTTTCGTCCTTCACTCTCGCTAGTTGATGGACTGCAATCAACATGACTACCAGAGGTTGATGCTACCGGATTGTGCAACCTGGGGGACCAGTCCCTTAGTATCCGGGGAATACAAGGACAATCACGATGGAAGTGGGTCCCTTTGCAAATGACACATGGCGATTTAGGCCCGGTCGGTGCAGTGTGTGGATTTTTGTCAGATGTCTTTTGCTTGCCCCCAGTCGCCTTCGCCATAGGCCCCTTCTGCTTCTTTTCTCTCTTCTTCTTTTCCTTCTTCTCCATGGGAGGCTGACTTTTGTCGGCTCTACCCTGCGAAGATGAAGGATCAGAGGAAGAATTGTAAGAGGTGGAAGGCTGGTGGGTAGCTCTAGACTGGTTTGACTGTTGATTCGACTGCTCAGGATTAGTGGCGATTTGAACTACCTTAGTTGAAAAGAGCCATACAGGTAGGCCAATTGTCAATCCTAGAAGTGACAATGTGGCCATATGAGGCGCACCAACATCTCCCCAAGAGGAGAAGGGATTGGGACTTCCGCTAAGGTGATTTCCTTGGTTGGTGGGCTCCATACTTTTCAACTGAAAGATCAACGTGGGAATAACAGGTGATTATGTTCCGATTAAAATAAATTTTATTAACGACGCTTTAGACACAACTTTGCTTTTTCATGTTTTAAGAGTCGAGAAAAAGCTAAAGATGACTCTAGTCTCCTTCGATGTTTTAACGAGGCCGAAGTGACAAATGCTCGGATGGACTTTTTCAGTTATAGAGTTTGAAAAAGGCCAAAAGAAACTTCTCTGGAGTTCTAGGCAGAGGGTGTGCCAAACCTTTCGCAAAACCACGGAATACGTTTTACGGTACGTGTGGTCAATCTTCGTGAATGTTGTGTTCACTGCATTGCGATCAGTAGGGCGGTCGACACGG
This sequence comes from Pinus tabuliformis, assembly GCA_031772625.1. NCBI lineage: Eukaryota > Viridiplantae > Streptophyta > Pinopsida > Pinales > Pinaceae > Pinus > Pinus tabuliformis. Next base: position 1,577,078,488 of record CM062804.1, read on the forward strand.
CTTCCTATGGATAAAGGCTTTGTTCCTATTGTTATAGCTCCAAATCTCACTCTTATGGTTTGTGATGCTGCACTTATGGCCTAGGGCAACCCCTCCTTCCAGACCTGGTCCAAAAATTTAAAAAACAGTGTTTTATTCCCTATACGCGACTTTGCCCTGTGTTAAACGCGTGTACACGCGGGTATGTCATACCCAACCCGCGTGTATCTATTAAAACACTTAAAAAAATATAATTTCCTCTTTTTCGGGCGGTGATCGCGGGTTTACCTGCTGGATCACCTGTTAGTGCCCGTGGCCCAACTGTTCCCAACCAACTCCTAACTAAAAAACTACTTTGGAGAGGGTATAAAAAGACATCAAAGGGAAGGCCAAGGGGAGAGAGAAAGGAGAGCAAGATTATTATGCTGAGATTTTTCCCTTAGACCAGGTCTGAAGTCCTTGGTGCATTCTGCACTTCCCCCATTTTGCATAGGAAACCCTTGTTTCCATGTGTATTGGTGATCATTCATCCTTGACATCATCATTGAGTAAGACTTGGAAGGAGCTCTTGCTGGAGGCTGGAGGCTGGAACGAATCCAGGAGGAAGCTTGCTTGGAGCCTGCTGAAGGTGTTCAGGTGATATCTTTCCGATATATGTACTTTATTTGCCTTTATATATAAAGAAACACGTCTTTGTTCCCGAATAATCTTTCTTTATGCTTATGAGATTCTTGTGTTGAATTCTTATGAAAGTAGTTACTTAAAGATTTTTTATAACTAACTTTATAGCATAAAGATGATTTATACATAAACTTCTATACATGTACTGTTGAGTTCTTTGATTTGTTTGTCTTGCAGGTCAGAGAAAGAAGAAGGGAACTCCAAGAAGGGTTTGCACCCTAACGGTCTTCTCGAACGTAGGACCTTAGGTATGTACCCTAAACATTAGAATTTGCTTAAAAGTAAAAAAGATGGCTGTGTGTGTGTGTTTCTTTGTATAAGCAATTTTCAGTCTGGTAGAGTCTCAGCCCAAAGGACTCTAGGGGTACTTTCCCTTCAACCAGAATTGGCGACTCCGCTGGGGACAACACTCTTGTTGTTCCTAGTTTGGGTAGTCCTCAAGCCAATCAAGGCTCAGTCCCTCTGTTTGTTGGTTCTGACTGTCTGATATTTTCTTGAACTCCAAGCTTTTCCAGTTTTTCAGTTTGTGTTTTTTATTTTTCTTGAAACACTTCATATACGCACTTTTTCTGGATTACAGAAGCGTATATACGCAAGTTGCACTAAGTAAACCCGCGTATACGTAGGTTTCCTTAGTTACAGTCGCGTATACACGCATTCTGCAAATAATTGCAGGCGCGTATATCACATAACTTTCAAGATTTATAATTTTTCTTTTGCTGAATGTCTGTCTGGTGGTTTGGGTCAGTTTAAAACAGTCAATTTCCAGTGACAGTTCTCTGTTTAACAGGGGGTATCTTGTTTCGAACTCTCTCTAGTTATAAGGAGTGCTAGTCTTGTTTTTCGTTGATTGCAAGCGTCATTGATTTTTTGACACACAAGATTTCTGTTTAAGAATCTTGATCGCTCTGTTTCGGCAGAGTGGGAAGATTGTCTTAAAATCTTTGTGTCCATTTTGTTTTCATGACATTTGTGTTTGCTTAACGAAATCATTTTTATGACCATTTACTCCTTTGTTTCGGGAAATTTGTTTGTTACCAGTTTCTTGAAACTTGTCTTTTGATATTTTGGACTTTCATTGCTGCTTTTGATTGTCAAAAGCGATTTCGAACACATTTTATTTTTGTTGAGTTCTCATCATTTGAAAGGTGTCAATTCACAAAAGTGTTTGGTTGCTTGTTTATCAATCATTGGTGTCAATTTTTTGAGAGCTTTCCTTTGAAAAAGACTTTTTTGATTTGATCGAAAGAAAATCTTTTGAAAGTTTTTGAGTTTCGCTTTCTTAAAATCGCTTCTCATTTGATTTCCTTTTTTGCGAAGTGAAAGTGCTTTGTTTTTATCTTAGAACTTGTTTTTATTGTTTGGACGAAATGATTGGTTACACATCATCTTCTATCTAAGCATTTTAGTGGCAAGACAAAATTTGGTAAAGCAGCAACTTTCCTTCTTTGTTTGCAGAGTAGTCTTAAAATCTTGCATTCACATATAGTTCTTGCATTAGCATAGCTTTGCATCCCCTTTTAGGCATGCATAGTTTTGCTAGTTTTTGTGAGTGTGGAGTTTGAAAAGAAAGCAAAAAACTTTGTTTAATTTGAAGTACATCTGAACCTCATAGAAATTGCTCTTCATCGAAACGAAAAAGTGCATGTGCATGTAGTTAGGATAGTTTCTTTTTACGTCCTAAAAACACCACAAGTTTCACTTCCGTTACCTTTGACTTAAAGTACAGCCTAATAAAATCAAACGCTTAATTAAAATCCACTAGAACTTTTTGTTTTAGTTATTACACCAACAAGTTTAGGATTTTAGGGCCTTGGATTAGGCGAGTGGAGAGTTAACTCTCCAAGGCCACACAAAACGTCAAACATAAGAGTCTGATTAAAGAGAGTAAATCCAATAGCGTTAGGGAGACCAGGAAAGCTCCAGATCTGGGAGTTAAGCACGAGGGTCTGTGAAGACAGGGAAGAGAGATACCCCCTCTCCTACTTGTCCGAACTTACCTCACGACTGTTCCGCCTGGCTTCTGCGACGAGTTGGTACCCATAGTTGCCTCTCCTAGGGATCTGCATAGGTGGCTGCGGAGGGGAATCCCGTGGCACCTGAGGTCGACGTTGTATCACTCTCGACAGTACTTCCGGAGGGCACCCTTGCGAAGCTTGGGGGCTTGCACCGGCGCAGGCTGTTGTTAGGAGGTCAGCATAACTTCCTCTGTTACCTTCGCTGATAGGACTGGGCCGTCATTATCCCAGACTATCTTCGGAAGGCCCCTGACTCCGCTTTCTTGTATTTTGGTGTCCGGTCCTCATCACCCGGAGTGGAAATACTTGAAAGTTGTTTGACTGGCTGTATCTTTAAGGACTTTATAGTGAGTGCTCTTTGCTCCTTGTATATAGTTGGCTTTAGGTATTTTTGTCTAGTCACATTTGGACTTTGTGGTCTGAGTGACTGGCTTACCGCTCTACCGATCTTGAAAGGCTTTTAGTCGTTCTTTCAGAAGTTGCGGAGTTGCCTCCTCAAGGGCAAAGGTTTTGATTGCTTATCCATATTCTTTGAAGAGTTATTTCTATATTCCCGCAAGGGAAGGGTCTTTGGATTACTTAGATATGGCTAATATTCCTCTGGAAACCAACCAAGGTACCCTTCCAAAAGGGGATCCTTGTGCTTTTCCTTTCTTTGGAAACGTTGGTACTCCCTTGATGGCCACTTTGAATATTCCTGGGTTAAATGTTGGACTACCCGTTTGGCTGTGGTCCACTCCGAATATTCCGAATGCTCTTGAAGCTTCTCAGTTGAATGCTTTATTTCAGGGGCATCATATGGGTGCTAATTGTTCATCTGCTCTCAAAGAGAAATCTGGGATTCCTTCTTCCCCTCCTTCTTGTAACAAGAAATCTAAAAAGAGGAGAAAAAGGAAGTCAAAGAAGAAGAATAATTCTATCCCTTCATCTTCAACCTCTGCAAGTCATGTTGGAGATGAGTCTTCAGCCGCTGCAAGTCATGCTGGGGGCACAAGTCTAGTCACTGCAAGTCATACTAGCACTTCATCTTCAACCTCTGCCAGTCATGTTGGAGATGAGTCTTCAGCCGCTGCAAGTCATGCTGGGGGCATAAGGCTAGTCACTGCAAGTCATACTAGCACTTCATCTTCAACCTCTGCGAGCCATGTTGGAGATAAGTCTTCAGCCGCTGCGAGTCATGCTGGGGGCATGAGTCTAGTCAATGCGAGTCATACTAGCAAAGAGTCACCGACCTCTGCAAGTCATGTTCAGGACTCTCCGCAAACCACTGTTAGTCATGTTGGCGGAATGGAGGTTGATAAGAAACCTGGACGTAGAAGTTTTAAACCTAAGTTCCCTTGTAAGATATGCAAGGGAGACCATCTTACTCATTTATGCCCTGGTATTCCAGAGGTTCAAAGGATATGGTCCGAGTCTGAAAGTACTTCTACTCCTACACTTGATATGGTTTCTCATCAATCCCATCAACCATCGGTTGAAAGTGTGGTAAAGCCAGTGCAATCGCTGGCCGATTACACTCCTGTTTTGGGGGGTGAAGTGCCTAACAAAAGAGTCTGTTTGATCTCTAGTACAGAGTCTTCTAGTATAGGGGGCATTCCGGTTTCTTCGAATGTTCCCCCTCCAAGTTCTAAGAGTGTTTCCTTTGATTGGGATAGTCTTGTTGAGCCTCGTCTTCCTTCCGCTGCACCTTTCCAAATAAAGGTCAGGGTTAATTCCACAAATGTCTATCGATGTATGGTGGATGAAGGATCCTCTACAAGTATTATATCCTCTTTGACTTGGAAAGCTTTGGGTTCTCCAAAGTTGTTGACAGCTCAGAGTCAGTTGTTAGCCTATGATAGAAGACCTGGTGAATCTATGGGTGTTCTTCCTCAAGTGCCTATCACTTTAGGTGGGAAGACTATCTTAATCGATATGATGGTGGTTGATAGCCCTTTAGACTTTAATATGCTACTTGGGCGTGATTATGTCTATGCTATGAATGCTGTGGTGTCTTCACTCTTTCGAGTAATGTGCTTTCCTCATAACGGGAATATTGTCACTATTGATCAGCTTGCATCTGATAATCACCACCCTAACTCGACTTTACTGCAGAATGCCCCTTGGTTTGTTCCAAGTGTTCAAGTAGACTCTACCCCGCCACGGGTCAATTATGTGGCATTGAATCCTCAATGTTCAATTGCTTCTAAGAAGGATCCTTTGACTTACTATTCTCCTTCTTGGGACTTGGTCCCAACAGTTGACCGAGAGATTCTTCCTATAGGGACATGGGACCCTTTAATTCCCTCTTTTGATCCTTGTAGTTCTCATGATTTCTTAGAACTTGTTTTGCCTTCACAGGAGGAACTCTTTGAAGCCATGAGTTATGACTACCAAAGGAGCCCTTGGCCTGAGCCCTGCAAGGGGTTTGTTCAGCAGAACTGTTATGCGTAAGCCGCAAGGCTGCGTGGTTCCCTGTACCATATTGTATATATGAGGTACGCATCTTCAAGTTTTGTATCTTATAACACAAAGATCTTATATGAAGTTTATATGTGGGATGTATTAACTTCGTGTCTAGTGTTCCTATTTATGTTTACAGAACTTGGAAGATTTCTCCTCTGGAAGTTTATGGTTGGTCCGTTCTGACAGGTATTGGTTCTCGAACTTGGCATATAGGTTAGGTTTTTCCGCCTGCATTGTGCATTTATCAGTTTCCTTTTCCATTTTGGCCTTAGGATCGACCCCACCAAGTTATGATGCGGAACCTTCTCATTGCTTAGAAGTATCATGACTTGTGTGGTAGAGCCTACCTTATCATGGGTGCCCTAGTTAGTACCTGATTGTCACTTGGCACTCATGCTGATTTTTTGTCACTAGGCTCGGGAGTCCTCTGTAGTCCCGCCATGACTTGTGCGTTGAAGACTCATTCCTCTTTGCTTCCTCGCCTCGTTCTGGCCTTATACCCTAGAGGCTCCTATGTGTGTTGAGTTGTACTTCTGCATTGCATGTTGACCATTTGCACCTTTTGGCCTAGAGCCGGCTTCACTTGGACTCGTGTTTAAGCCCACTTTTGACCATGGCGTCTGCAAAATCAACCTTGCATACCCTTGACCTCTGCAGCTTGACATACCCAGATCCGTGGAAGGAACATACCTCTGAGTGTCACTGACCAGTTTTTCACCTCCCTGCATTGAGCATAGGAACGTTCCTTTCCCAGGAACTAGAGCATCTGTTTCACCGACACTCGTTCTTTCCACTGTACCATAGCATTCTTTTATTCTTTTTCCGGCTTATCAGAAAAAGACAAAAAAATTAAATATTCCAAAAAGAGCGGGAACAGGGACATTACTTCCATTTATTGTTGGCAGCTAGAGTCAGTCATGTCGCCCTTGAACAAAGCACTCAAAACAAAGTCTCCTCCGTATGGGTGGGATTTAGTTTGACTTAGGTAAGCCATAACCTTGTTATCGAGTCAGTTCTCCCCCGATTGGTTATCTCTTCCAATCATATGGAGGGTTCGTTCGTGCCTCCTGCATGACGAACTTATACAGATTCATTATATGCTGCCACATAGTCACATTGAGTCGTGCTTTTGTTCAAGGGAAGTTAGCCTGAGTCGGCCTTTCTGCGGTGTCTCTTGACTCATTTTTCAGTCGGCCATCCCTGGTTGTCAGTGTCATGTCTATCATCACATCAGTTATATTGGTCCTTCACTCGTGCCGGTTTGAGAAGGTCCCCATTGACTTCTTGCTGGCGGGTCTTGTCCTTATCGACGACGACACATTGCTCTGAGGGCAGACCTAGAGACCGCACCCTGGCCCTATTTTCATTATTGATAGGTCACCTTGTGCTCAGCATCGATCAGTATCATGGGTCTTTGACTGAGTGGTTTCCCTTGTGTTCGACATCAGCATACATTATCACACATTGGGATTCGTGCAGTACCTTGGTTTCCATTTGACCCTATTGGTGGATACCTCGCCTCTGTGTCAGCTTTCATTATTGGTTGGTTCAGAGGGTTTTTGCCGTGCGCTAGCCACATCTTGTGTACGCCGGAAACGTACTTCGGTTGGGTTACTACATCTTTTTCGTCCGATTCCTTCCACATTATTGGCCTACGGGTTACACTCGCGCTAGATTGATGGAGGATGCCTTAATGCCTTCCTTCTAGCGGATCTTTCCCTATCGACTCCGACTCATTGCTCTGGGGCAAAGATCTAGAGTCCATTTGGCAGTACCTTGGGGTTTGCAGTCATTAGTGGCAGATTCCTCGCTATCGACAGTGGGAAACCATCATTGTCTCCTGATTGATAGATTCTTACAGGTGTTCGACTTCAGCTCATCTATTCACACTTGTTAGATTGTACTGGGTACCTTGACGCTCATTATCATTATCGGTGAGTAGTCTCGCGTTTGTTAACGGTATACATCAATGACCGGTAATCAAACGATTTCTCACATGGTCGACTTCAGATCATTTATTCCCATGGTGTAGAAATGTACCACGGCGGTCGGTGAAGACCTCAGGTTGTATCAGCATTCATTGGTTCACTTGACAGTTGCTCCTGTTGCTGCTAGTTGATACCACTCCACCTTATATGTTGCAGTCAGTCATGGCGACATTCTATATGCTGGCACCTGAGTTTGCGGTGTAGTACCATCCTATTCCATCATGTTCAGTTGGTACCTTATGGGATCAGTCTTTGATTTCAGTGATCCGTTGCATCTTTCAGCATCATTGACAGTTTTATATGTGATATTCAGACATGTACTTACTCATTATGATCAGATGATCCATTATGTATTTTACAGTCATTTATACCTGTATACTTAGTGGATCCGCTTGTACTTGATATGCGGACATGCTTTACTTTTCCTGAGCATGGGTATGCCCGCCTCAGACAGTGTTTCTTTCTGATCTCCTTTCGGTGGCTTGGTAGGCTGAATTCTGGTGAAGTCCTCCTCGGTTTTTCGGCAGAGTTCCTTTCCTTGTACTTAATTAATGTATTTCGGCCATCATGTTCCCCTTCTGACCTCATACATTAGGGGGCATCTGTTATAGCTCCAAATCTCACTCTTATGGTTTGTGATGCTGCACTTATGGCCTAGGGCAACCCCTCCTTCCAGACCTGGTCCAAAAATTTAAAAAACAGTGTTTTATTCCCTATACGCGACTTTGCCCTGTGTTAAACGCGTGTACACGCGGGTATGTCATACCCAACCCGCGTGTATCTATTAAAACACTTAAAAAAATATAATTTCCTCTTTTTCGGGCGGTGATCGCGGGTTTACCTGCTGGATCACCTGTTAGTGCCCGTGGCCCAACTGTTCCCAACCAACTCCTAACTAAAAAACTACTTTGGAGAGGGTATAAAAAGACATCAAAGGGAAGGCCAAGGGGAGAGAGAAAGGAGAGCAAGATTATTATGCTGAGATTTTTCCCTTAGACCAGGTCTGAAGTCCTTGGTGCATTCTGCACTTCCCCCATTTTGCATAGGAAACCCTTGTTTCCATGTGTATTGGTGATCATTCATCCTTGACATCATCATTGAGTAAGACTTGGAAGGAGCTCTTGCTGGAGGCTGGAGGCTGGAACGAATCCGGGAGGAAGCTTGCTTGGAGCCTGCTGAAGGTGTTCAGGTGATATCTTTCCGATATATGTACTTTATTTGCCTTTATATATAAAGAAACACGTCTTTGTTCCCGAATAATCTTTCTTTATGCTTATGAGATTCTTGTGTTGAATTCTTATGAAAGTAGTTACTTAAAGATTTTTTATAACTAACTTTATAGCATAAAGATGATTTATACATAAACTTCTATACATGTACTGTTGAGTTCTTTGATTTGTTTGTCTTGCAGGTCAGAGAAAGAAGAAGGGAACTCCAAGAAGGGTTTGCACCCTAACGGTCTTCTCGAACGTAGGACCTTAGGTATGTACCCTAAACATTAGAATTTGCTTAAAAGTAAAAAAGATCGCTGTGTGTGTGTGTTTCTTTGTATAAGCAATTTTCAGTCTGGTAGAGTCTCAGCCCAAAGGACTCTAGGGGTACTTTCCCTTCAACCACCTATAGGGGTCTCCCAATATATACGCGACGGTACATGGGAGCACAAGTCCGTATTAGCGCCACCGACTCTCAGGAGGAATCACCCACCTTCGTAGAGATCGACAGTCACTAAGTTTAACGACGCCGGAACACGTCTCTACCTAGACCTCTATGTGTTTGCGTTATGTTACAAAGCGTTGTTATGTAAATTGAATTTATTTTAATGTTGATCTTGCTTAGCAGTTTGCCTTTAAGGATCACCACGAGATGTATGTAACAAATTCCTGAATGCAGTCTAAGATGAGAAGCAAACTTTTCAATCTTTCAACTTTGAAAATCTTAACTACTGAGGGAGAAGAAAGGCAAATCTTTTCACACAGATCATAGAGCACACACTAATGCAAAATTTCCTAAATCGTCATGCAAGCAGTCAAATGCAAAATGCACAATGCATGTATTTTCTTTTCCCTTTCTTAATGTTGATGTATTACAAAAAGAAAGTTGTTATATAACTTTGATTTCGATTTAAAGCGAAAGTAAACAAGCTAGTCCAAAATCAAAAGGCACCTTAAGATTTACTTGTTTAATCACTGGAAATACATGAAATCAAACCATAATGACGAAAGTAAAAGGACTAATCAGCTATGGACAACAAACAAGCTAACTCTTTAGACCAGCAAAATGCCTAACACAGGTTCAGATCTAAGAGGACAAAGCAAGACTAGTTCACTTTCGTTATGGGAAATTGTAAATGATGGAAGAAATACAAAAGAAAAAATACAATTTCATTATATAACAGAGGCGGAATGATGGCAAGTAAGGTTGGTTTCAGAATAGGTGCAAGACTGGCAACTGGCTGCAAAATCTATAGTGAAAACAGGCAAGAAAAAGGGAGGAAATCCCAAATGCACAAGGCAAAATTGGGCCAACGCAGGTGCTGCACAGCCAGTCTAGCTCTCAGCACAGGTAGCCCCTTCGGGACCTGCGTTGCAAAGCAGGTAGCCTGTGTACTACCTGCTTTGGAAAACGAAAGTTTCGTTTTCACAGTTTCCGGGTCACAATTTTCTCAAAAATTCATAGTTTTTGCTCAAATCAGAAGCTATCAGTCAAGCACACACTAAGGGATGACAAGGAAGGTGAAAAGCTATCACTAAGAGCTTACAAGGATCCTTGTAGATCAGCTGCTTCAAATCATGAACATGCTCAGAAATGAGCTAGAGTAGCTGCCCTCTATTTCGCTTCTGATATAGTCAAAAGCTTTTCGATTTGGTACTCTTTTGTTCAGGAAATGAATAGAAAAATACTACAATCAATCAAACAGATACGATCCCCAGCGGAGTCGCCAGTTTGTTGTAGGGAAAAGTATCCGACTCGGATGACCCTATCCCACTCTAAGGGTGATAGTACCTCAGCAACAACTGTAAAGAAAACTACTTAAGGTTTACTTCTTTATGAAAGCAAGAGAGAATGAAGAAATGCACTAACAGTTGTCTTGCGCTTAATGTCGAATCCAAATTCTTCTCTTTGCTTGCTTGCTCCCAGCTCCTTGCTCTTTTGCTGGCCCAGCTACAATAAGATTCTGCAAAATAACAAAGAAGGAAACTACAAGAAGCATGCAATCATAACTGATTCAAGGATTAGCATAAATCAAATATACAATTATCACAATACATCATTGAAACAAGTGCATATAGAAGAACCTCAATAGCTTTTATTAATAGAAGAAGTAAAGTTCTGAGAGTGTTACAACCATTGAAGGCCCCAATCCAGCAACACCTCCCAGTAGAAAGAATTTCTCCTCTTCACCTCCTTCAAGCAATCACCCAATAGCTCTATAGTGAAACCAACAGCATATCATTACTTTGCACAAAATTCCAGCCCCCTGAGCTCATAGGAGAGAGCTCAATATATAGATGAATTGAGAAAGGATGAGTCAGCTTGCAACTGATGTGTAGCTGCCTTGTGTCCTCTCTCTCTTCAGTTGATCTTCACTTCTTGAGTCCACTTGGAGAACCTTGCTTCCGCTTGGAGAAACAGAGCCTATGACTCATCACAAGGCGAAATCCCTGATCCAAGTGTCATTTTTGGAAGATTCCAGAGCAATGACTCAGTGTGCCACTTGTCCCATCTCACTCAGCGCAGGTGGCCTTTGTTCTACCTGCTTTGCAACAAAGGTACACCATGGAGGAGTTGAGTTTCAGCGCAGAAGCCTAGTGGAGCACCTGCTTTGATTTCAGGATTGCTTGTTTTTGAGTGTTTTCAGGTGGAGAACTGATCTGAGAGCTGTTGGTTTGCTGACCTTGTTCCTCTAGGGGTAGGAACATCATGTTTAGGGACTTTGGATCCCTTGGGTTATTGACAATTCATGCCTGATGCTGCAAGGCACAAAATTGTCTATAACATATATGCAGTAGTTATCTCCCTCTTAATATCGACTTCTCTACAAAGTATTTGAATTCATGCGAATCATATTCAGTCCCATTTTCGGTCCTCAATATTTTGATCTTCTTCCTTGCTTGATTCTTGACCAAGGCTTTAATTGAGCTGAACCATTTGAATACTTCATCCTTCTTCCTTAAGAAATAGATCCATGTTTTGCGAGAGAAGCCATCCACAAAAATAACATAGTACAAATATCCACCCAAAGATGTCACGGGAAACATACCTGAGAGATCAGAATGGACCAATTGAAGAATATCTGTGGTTTGAGTTTCACTTGAGGGGGATGGTCCCCTTGTATGTTTTCCAAATTCACATCCTTGACAAACACCTTCATGATTTAATTTGAATTCGGGCATACCTGTGACCATATTCCTTACATCAAGTAAGGCTTTGAAACGAAGGTGAGAAAATATCCAGTGCCATAACTCGGATTGAAGAGAAGTATCACAAGTCATTGCCCCCAACGGACTTACTCCAACCTGATAGAGACCTTCAACCCTAAATCCAAGAGTCAATGCATCTCTTGGGTCCCTTTTCCAAACATGAACTTTCCCATCAATGAATGTCACCTTGAAACCTTTGTCTTCTATCACAGAAATAGAGACCAAGTTCTTTTTCAGATAAGGTACATATAGGACTTATTGTAAATGAAGAGTTTGACCTTGATTTAAGTGGAGAGTAATAGTCCCAATTCCTTTCACAGGATAAGTGGCATTATCCCCATTGATTATAATCTCCATATTCATCTTCTTTTCAACCAAGTTTGAGAGGGCCTCCTTGTACCCAGTGAAGTGCCATGACACACCACTATCAATCAACGAATGGTCCAATGTATCTGTAGGAGAGGTGGTGGTGAGGGCATAAATAAGATAAAATTATTTTTTCTTTACAACATTAACTTCTTCATACCTAGAGTTTCTCGACTTCTTGGGAGGACGACCATTTCCATTTCGAGCAGTGGGAGAATTCCTCTTTCCTTTGTTGTTGAACCCGTTGTTCCTTTGATCGCCATTACCCTTGAAGTTGTTGTTATTGTTTTCATCATCTCTTGGAGTATACTTCTTGTGGGGACACTCTCTAGCGAAGTGGCCAAACCTATTACAATTGAAGCATCTTCCTTTTCTTTCTTCTTTGAATCCTGACTTGAACCCTTGACCTTGATTCCTTGTACCAACATTGTTCCTCCTCTTAGAATGAGTGGAGAAGGCGATATGATTGTTTCCATTTGAGGGCTTGTCTCTTTCCATCATCCTTATTTCTTCTTGAGTCCATCTACCCAATAATTCATCAAATCCCATAATCTTGTCATTGTTGAATATGGTAGTGTTGAACATATGCCATTCCCTTGTAAGGCCTCCAAGAGCAATAAGAGTGAGCTCCTTGCCACCAATGACTTCTGTAATAGATAGGATATCATTCTTGATCTCGATAATCCTCATGAAGGAGGATAGGATGGATTCTCCTCCATCCATATTGAGGTCTTTCAACTTGTTCTTGAGAAAGAGAACTTGATTTGCATTATTTACTTTAAACAACCCAACCAACTTGTCATACATCTCCTTAGATGTTTCCAAATCAGAAATATAGGCAACCAAAGGTTAGTGAAAATAATCAAAAATAATTTTCTTAGCTTTAACCTCACCTTTCTTGTAATTTGTTTGTGCAGTTGCAGATGCATTTGAAAAGGCTTTGCTATTTTTCCTTTGACATAGTCCATGGCATAATTTTCTTCCAATGTCAAATCTAGAGTCATCTTCGATGCATGATAGTCAGATTGTCCTTAAGTTCGTCCTCGAATTTGAAGAAAGATGTTGTCGTCATTGGGACTAGTTCCAAGTCCTTGTCCAACAACTTCTCTTAGTTATTGCTTTGCTTCACTCTTTCTTGGGCTTTGTCTTCACTCGAGCTCCAGAGACACACACAGGACAAAGAGGGGCTTATGGAAGATCAAAAATCAAAGTAATCAGAATGCTTTGGAACTAGGACCAGAGCATAGATCTTGTCGTCCTGATCGCAATGGTGTGAACAGTTCGTCAATCCGGGCTCGTATGAGGGAGAACGAGCCAGTAAAAGTTTTGGTCAAAGTTGGACTATGGGCCAGGTTTAAGTGTCCTACAATTTGACCAACCTCGGGGCATGAAACCTAGCTCCTGAAAGTAGGTGAATTTGTGGCCTACTTAAATTGACTCCTTTGGTCAATTTTCAGAATTTTCGAAATGGCCAATTATTTTGTATAAAATCAAAAAAATATTAAAAAAAGGGGTGGTGGGCCATGACCCCCGCCACCTCCACCGGACCCAAAACAAAATTTAATATTAAATTTGGGTCGACGGGCCATGACCCCCACCGACCCTCCAACCAACCACCATAAAAAAAATTATTAAGTAAAAATAGGCCGGCGACCATGACCCCGCCAGCCCCCACACCCCAACCAAAACAACAAATACACATTATGTGATGGTGGGGCGGGCCACCTCCAGTGGACCCAGCCCACACCACACCCACTTTGACATATGTTAAGTTGTGGGCAATGGGGTTCGAACCCGCCCGGCCGGAATGGCCAGCCCACCACTCAGGTGTCCACACCAATACTCCTCCTCCATTTAACACATATCACTTCGCCATTAATACCACGTGGAACCAACGACAGGGAATGGGGTGCGGGCCACCAAAATAGTGGACCCGCTGCCCAATAAAAAAAAAATGTATGTTAATTCGGGAGAGGTGGGATTTGATCCCTCGACCCCTCCTCAACAAATTGCTTTATTTACCAACACACCAACAACCAATGTTGGTAACTCCGCCCAAAATTTTATATATAAACTCAATTTTGTCAGTGCACCCAGCAACATGGAGGAGCCAAGAGCGTGCATGGAAATCGAGGTGAGATTTTTTTTAATTAATTTTTAATGCAGGGTGGAACCATGAACCTGAGAAAAACACACGTAGAACCTTGATTAGGCAAAATTCTCAAGAGGGTGAAATTTTTGCAGTGTCCAAATTAGACAAACTTTATGTTGATCCTACACCTGCCAGTGACACGAACCTGATGGCACAGTCAGTTTCTTGATCTGAGCAGCATATTTTCAGAGGACCCGGAGGAGGGAATCTTTGAGGAATCCAGGGGGAATGTAAAAGATTCCTTAAGCCCCCGATTTCCACTTTCTCAGAATTCAAAAATTTGAGAGTCGATTTTACATTATTCGATGCCACAAATCTGATAATGCATTCAGATTTTCCATTTGCTCATTTTATTTTTGGGCCACTTTTCAAAGTGGAGTGCAGGTGTCAGCATTCAACGTGCGAGCAGTGATTCCATGCAATCTGATGCCACAAGATTGATGGTATGGTCAGCTTCAGTAGTTTGACATCCTTTTCTTCAGATGGCCTCTAGATGTGAGGTATATGTTGTATGTTCATGTATTTTTTTTTGCTACAAGATGAATTGCACTGTATAGATCCCTATTTGACGTTTGATGTGGGATCTTGTTTTCTTAACTGTTTCAAGATTCTTGCTTGATGTGACATGGAATCATTTGTGGGGTGTACTTGTTGTCATGATTCGTCATGTTTTGTTTGAGATCCCTTTGTTGTTATGTTGATGGGATACTCATGTGTCGCCATGTATGTTTGCATTGAGATCCCTTTTATGCCATGTTGGTGGGATGCTCATTATCATCATGCATGAGTTTAGGTCATACTGATAGGAGTCCTTTTTGAATGAGAGTTCCTGCAGCGGAACATCTCTTGGAGCTACTCCTATGTCAAGGCATTTTCCTTGTATGATAGTGACATCACCACCTATGTACATCATCACTATTGGCAACACTTAATGCAGTGGCCACACAAATACCTGAAAACCCGCTTCACTACTGTCCAATGCTCCTTCCCTGGTTTTGACATAAACCTACTCAATACTCCCACTTCATGTGTAATGTCTGGTCTAGTACAGACCATTACATACATCAGGTTACCGATTGCACTTGCATATGGAACACGGGACATGTCCTCTTCCTCTTCTTGTGTCTTCGGACACTATTCAGCAGATAACCTCACACCTACAAGAATAGGAACCTTCACAGGTTTACTATCCTGCATATTAAACCTCTACAATATTGTCTCGACATACT
Source organism: Pinus tabuliformis (assembly GCA_031772625.1). Classification (NCBI taxonomy): domain Eukaryota; kingdom Viridiplantae; phylum Streptophyta; class Pinopsida; order Pinales; family Pinaceae; genus Pinus; species Pinus tabuliformis. Next base: position 1,577,093,767 of record CM062804.1, read on the forward strand.
TCCTCTGGTTTAACCAAAGCTTCCTCTTTTCCCAATCTCTTTTAATTTCCATGCCCAACATATAGTTTGCAGCACCAAGATCTTTCATGTCGAATTTGGAGGACAATTGGGTCTTCAAATCCTAGATAACTTCTTTGTCATTTCCAACCAACAACATATCATCCACATACAAGACCAGATAAATAACACGGTCACCAATTAATTTAAAATACACATAGTGATCTACTTTTCTTCTGGTGAAGCCAAGTCCCTATATAAATGTATCAAATTTCTGATACCACATCCTTGGTGACTGTTTTAACCCATATAGAGACTTCTTTAACTTACATACCAGTTCTTTCTTACCCTTCACCGCAAAACCTTCAAGTCGCTTCATGTAGATCTCCTCTTCCAGATCCCCGTGAAGAAATGTTGTCTTCACATCCATCTGTTCTACCTCAAAATCAAAAGTAGTAGCAATAGATAAAAGTAATCTAATAGAAGTTACCTTGGCAATAAGAGAAAAAATATCACCAAAGTCAATTCTCAGCACCTGGGAATAACCTTTTGCTACCAACCGAGCTTTGTATTTCTCCACTTTTCCTTCTGTGTTTGTCTTCTTTTTGAACACCCATTTGCTGCCAATGGGTTTCCTTCTAGCCGACAACTCCACCAGATCCCAAGCCTCATTTTTGTGCAAAGATGTCATTTCATCAACCGTGGCCTCTTTCCAGAGTTTTCCATCCACTGAATCCACGGCTTCCTTCACAGTTCTGGGATCATCATCAGTAATAGACAAAGCAAAATTTGAACAGAAAGCAGATGGACTATACCTTTCTGGCTTCCTTCTCTGATCTTCTCACAACTGGAGTTTATGGCTCTTCATCTTCTAATTCCTCCTCTAATGTAGAGTCTGATTCTTCCTCCTTTAGCTCAAACTCTATCTTCTCAGGTTCCTTTGGTTGGACTTCATGTTTAATAACATCTTTCACCTCTCTGAACACCACATCTCGGCTATACATAACCCTCCTTATTACTGTGTTCCAAAGCTTATAACCTTTTAAACCATCCTTATACCCAATAAAGATGCACTTTTCAGATTTGCTATCCAACTTTGTTCTTTTCTCCTTTGGAACATGTACATATGCATCACACCCAAATACCCTTAGATGTGAAAGAGAGGGTTTCTTACCAGTCCATACCTCCTGTGGAGTCTTATCCTCCAACACTGATGAAGGTGACCTGTTGACCAGGTAACATCTAAGTATCCATCGCCTCTGCCCAGAATTCCTGTCCTAACCCACACCACTAAGCATGCTTCTTTCCCTTCCATCAACGTCTTGTTCATTCTTTTTGCAACTCCATTTTGCTGAGGTGTATATGGAGTAGTCTTCTGCCGTGCTATACCACACTTCTTGCAGAATTCTTCAAATTCCTTACTGCAAAACTCTCCACCATTATCTATCCTCAACACCTTTATCTTCTTCTCTGTCTGGTTTTCCACTAGAGCCTTAAATTCTTTAAACCTATCAAAGACTTCAAATTTCTTCTTAAGCAAATATATCCATGTATTCCTTGAGAAGTCATCTATAAATGATACATAGTACACAAACTTACCTAGTGATGGAACCTTCACAAGTCTAAACACGTCACTGTGCACAAGCTCTAATATATGTTTCACTCTCTTACCACCAGAGGGGAAACTCACTCGATTCTGCTTCCCGTATACATAATTTTCACAGAAATCAAAATCCAGAGAGCTATTACTCATACCTTCTACCATACCTTTACCATGAAGTATTTGAAGGCCCTTCTCTCCAATATGTCCAAGCCTTTGATGCCACAACATGGTATTTTCTCCAGAGACCACTAGATTTTCTGCTCCACTTTCAGGAACCATGGAACTGTTGCACCCATCAACAATAGTGCAACCTTGCAGCTTGTACAAAGTTCCAATCCGAACTCCCCGCATCAATACTAGTGCTCCCCGAACCATCTTGCAGGTATCCTTCTCGAACATTGTTTTTTACACCTGCATCATCCAGCTTACTAACAGAAATCAGATTTCTGGCTAATGCAAGAATATCCAGAACGCCTGGAAGTGTTATAACTCTTCCACCTTGCAGCTTCAACTTTACTTTTCCACGACCAATGATTCTAGCCTTCCTATCATCCCCCAAGAAGACATCACCACCATCATATTTCTCATACTCACAGAACCACTCTCTATGGGGGGTGAAGTGAAAGGATGCACCTGAGTCAATCAACCATGCCTCGTGATCTACATGTGTGCTTGAAGAAGCCAAGTACACATCCCCACCTTCATCTGAGGTGGTTTTCGCCTCTGCAGAAGGAGCCTCATCAGATCCCTTTCCTTTGTTAGGAGCTTTAGATTTACAGTCCCTTTTGTAGTGCCCTTCCTTTTCACATTTCCAGCACACCACCTTTACAGGTTTTCCTGGAGATTTAGATCTCCCTTTAGATTTAGATCTAATTTGTATGTCAGCGTACAAACAAGTTTGTCTGGAATGTCTCATGTAAAATTACAACAAAAGTTACTCATACTTATAAGTTACACGTTAAATATCTGTGAACGTTGAAGTCCTAAAATCTAATAACTCTCATAAAATCTTGCTCTTGAAATTGCATGGCTATACTATTCAATATATAATAGTCACTCACCATAAATTTAGTATTCATTTATAAAATTGATAAAATGTTTACATAGTTATAAGCCAAGTCCTCATCAATGTTGACTTAATCCTTTATTACAAAGTCTACGAACAAGTAGAGAATGAGCCAAACTTATATTACTTAGCATATAATATCCCCGGCACAAAACTATAGAAAAGTAATATATTCCATCTTCTATATATTGAAATTATTAGAATGTCGCTTCTCACCAAACCATGATTTATTTAATGTTCTATTCCATATAATAAGAGCCGTAGAAAGTAAAATATTTAGAATAAAGACTCAATGGGTTGACAGTTGATAAAAGCTCTTATTTTTATTCTACTTAATGTTCTATTCCATATAATAAGAGCCGTAAAATGTAAAATCTTTAGAATAAAGACTCAATGGCTTGGCAGTTGATAAAAGCTCTTATTTAATACAAATAAAACCATTTTTGGTTTTACATTGAAACATGAAATTCCATGCTGAAGTATTATTAATGACATCATAAAGTGGCATTATTAAAAAAAAATATTTTCAATAATAATTTTTTAAATCCAGGTGCGAGCTAGTTGGAGATCCATATGGGGATCGTCGTCATGATTGATCATTTAATTGTAAAGTTCAGTGGGCGGCCTCTCCCACGCCCTCACATGCTCCTCCGTAATGACATGGAGGGCCATAGATCGCAGCGGATCCATGACGTGCAATTTGGAAGGCTATTAAAATTTCAGGTGGTGGGAGAGGAGGATTACATGTGAACATTTGTCTGGCAATCTAACTAGCGTTATCAACATCTTAGGAGGATTGAGACAACTATTTTATGGTCCGTGGCATTGGGAATGCAGGGAGGAAACTCTGTAGCGGTTTGTCTTTGCTCATGGATAACGCAAATGGTATGGTATGTTCTTATGCTTATCCTATTCATTGGTTTGGGGTCTGAAATTATTGACTCACCTTGCGTTTGGAGGGGAAAGGAACAATGGTGAATTGGAAAGTTTTTGTGATTACAAACTCTAGCTTTCTCAACTATGTTATGTCGATTTCCGTCTATTTTGGAAATTTATTATCTCGTATGGGCATGATTCATGGTTTCCGGGTCATATTTATTATGTTTACTCTGCATGTTGAATGTGAGCCATACCATTCCGAGTTTAAAGTGCCTTGGAAAACCTTGAGGAGGGAAAGGGTTCAAGCATTTGGACGGGGCTGAGTCTATGGACTCTGGTCTTAGGAGTGCAGGGGGGTCATTGTTCTCATTCAGAAGGTGCCTCACACTGCGGGAGGGTTCTTGATTTTCTCCGAGTATTGGCTCGAGAGGTGGATTCATGGTGTGGTGCAGTGCCATCCGAAACTACCTCTGTCCTTTTTCCCTCCTATTAAGTTTAAGTTTGATTTTCGGCTGGCTTTCCATATTGTTATTACTCCAGGTCCACCTAAGTCGCTTCTCACTCCGCCCTCTGCACAGTGGGTTGGGTATCGAGTGTGGTTAGGTGAGAGCAAGTCGAGGAAGGGTGGTACGAATCTGTTCATCATGGTGAAGACTCCTGGTGGTGGTGCCTCTGGGTGCGTAGGTCGTGGTCGCAAGAATTAGGGTGGCAAGGGTAAGGAAAAAGGATCGATGTCCGGTAGGGCTCCATGCCAGCGCGGAAAGAAAACATATGCTGAGATTTTACAAAACATCATTCAAGCCTATTAAGTAGAGACCCTGACCAAGGTAAAGAATTTTATTTCGGCCTGGGAGGCTGAATTAAATTTGAAACTCAAGATTGAGCTGCCAATGGAGGATTGGAACGATTTGATTTCCGACCCTGCTTACACCCATAGTCGCCTCACTCTGTATAAACAATCTCTTCATCTTTTTTGGCTTATGAAATGTATTGTTGCTAAAGCGATGGCTTACTCTTTCAATATAGCTACAAACGAGGATCCTGACTCCAGTCTCAGAGACATTCAGTGAAAGAATTTTTGAAATATGGCAACGAGAATATTCCAATTTAATTTGTCCTTGAATTAAATTGTGAATTAAATTGAATTTAGTCTTAACAGCTACTTGGAAATAATTAATTAATTAATTTTAAATTAATTAGTTGGAGAAATTCAAGTTAGAAGTCTTTCTGAAGTCATGCAAGAGTTATCCCTTAAATTAAGGAGATAAGATTGAGTTATATTTGAGTTGTAATTAGTTAACTCAGTTTACTGAGTTAAGTTCAGTTAAATTAGTTCCAAACTATTTGAGGAACTAATAGTGAGTTAACAGTTAGTTGATGCATTAATGCACTCAACTAGTGCTACTTTAGTTAACTGAAGATTCCCTCATCAGAAGCTCATGCATGTCTATTATGAGAAAGACCTAGTTGAGATTAATTTTCAAGGATAGTGTACTATCAGTTGTATGTGTTTTCTCATGGAGAAAACTCATGCATGCTGTCAAGGATTCATCCTTGAGGATTGTGCAGTTTTGAAGGCTTGTTTTTCCACTTGGTAATAGGGTAATCATCCACAAGGAACAACGCAAGGAAATAGAGCTTGTAGGGTAGAGAGGAAGGCTGGAGAGAAGCCAAGATTTGTTGTGAGCATCTGTGAGGATTGTACTGAGAGCTGACTAGCTATGAGAGCTAAGGCTTTGTATAATTCCTATGTATTTCCACCATGTATGATAATACAAAGTGTGGGGTTTTTATCTGAGACTTTCCCCAAAGTATTTTCATGTGTAGTATGCCATTGATTCTTCTTTTTCTGGTTATATTGTTCAGCTCGATCTTTAAGCTTCTGCAAAATGATAGTAGAAGTAGGTTACAATATTCTACTTTGATTTATATTGCATTATCGGGTTAACCTATCATAGATTTTCTACATGGTATTGGAGCTGTGAACAGTATACTGAGAAGAGAATTTGAAGTTTGAAGTTTGGGGTTGCAGATGCAAATCGAATTCATATCATACTTCAAGGTTGGCCAATGGCGTTCTATGGCTTGAGACTCAGGTATGCCTTGGAAGGTAGCTCGAATTACATAGGCTGTATTAGAAGACAATGGCTTGAAGGAATTCATTGATCAAGAAATCCCAAAGCTAGCTTCAACTAATGCACATGAGTTGGCTGAGTGGAAGAAATGTGTGGTGAAGGCGAGACAGATCAACCTTGAGGGAATTCGAGACCATATTGTCTCGAGTCTCAATGGGAAGGATACTCCATTTTCAATGTGGAAGACATTGAAGTACCTCTACCAGAACAATAGCGACCAGAGGAAATTGGCACTCAAGGATAAGCTTCGAAGAATCAAGATGGAGAAGGGTGATACTATTTCCACATATCTGAATAAGCTCACCACCTACAGAGATGAGCTTGGCAGTGTGGGAATAATTACTGCCAATGATGATATGGTGAGCCTCGCTCTCCTTGGCCTTTCGCTGGATGGGCATGTTATTGATTTGATGAATTATATGATGTGCAATGCGTTCGTGTCGGTTCTTCGTAAGCTGTAGGTGTAAGTGACTGTAGTGTTTTCCCCCTGTAATGTGTATCGCCCCCTGCTATGTGCCTTTCGCCTATGTGTTTTCCCTCGGCTGATTCCTGCCCCTGCTTCCCCTGCGGCCTTCACTGGCTTTGCTATTCCCTCTTATGATGGGCGATCAACGGGCTTGACCCTTACTAGCACATTCACTGGTTCAATGGTTGCTGCTGCTCTTGGAACTACTGAATCAACTGAGTCCACTGGAACAGGATATGCTTCTTGCTTTGTTACTGCTTTCACTAGGTCAATAGGTTCCTGGTCAATAACAAGGTAAACCACCAGTGGAGATTACATAATATCCACGACGACCTGCTGTTGGCAGTTGATTTGCCAGGAGTATCGGGTCATACTAAGAGGACTAATATCATGGTTATGAAACAATAGTCTCATTTTCTTAAACAATGAAAGAAAATATCTCAAAGTAAATGAAAAGTCTAGTCTGGGTAGTTGTCTTGGTCAAACCCTCAGTTTAAGCCGTGTTGTTGGCTATCCACGTGTGTGATGTCGCCGGGCTTATGTTCTCGTTGATTTGTCTTAGTGATGATCGTTTGTTTTTATGAGATGATAGTCATTGTTGTTGTTGTTGTTCCTTGAGATAGATTCCTGTTGCTTGAGCTAAGTTTAGTTGGAGTTAGCCAAGTTTAGTTATATTGATGAAGTTTAGTGAGAGGAGCTAAGTTTAGTTAAAGTGATTAGAGTTTAGTGTTCCTAAGTCTAGTCTAAGTTCAGTATTAGTAAAGTCTCAGATTGCTCCTAAGATTCCTAAAGCTTATTAACCCTATAATACTAATGGAGATAAGCTTATTATTTCTATTGTTCCTAAGAGAGTAGATTTGTAAGATATCTCTTGAGTCTAGTCAGTTGTAATCATGAACTGATCGTTTGTAACCGGCCAAAGCGCATTATGGAAGGTAAGTCTTTATAACGTGATAACACAAACGGGGTCGCAGTAAGAGACAAGCAATCTTCTTCGCTAACGCCCTGTGATGTATTTCAGGCCCTGACAAAATTCCCCTCAAACCAAATCAATAACCGGAATTTCTTTTCTTCTCTTTTCCGCCCTTTCCGCACATTGACGAGCTCCATCCTTTTGACGAGCGTATTGACGAGAATGACTGTACAGGAAAGCCAGCCTAAAAGCCAGCCTTAATGGCCATTACACAACCTCTCCTTGAAGTATATAAGTCTACCTGGGTGAGCACTTCATTTTGATTTACTTTCTGCTTACTAGCATTGGATTCATTTCAGTTTCTCGCACAGGAACAACCGTGGTGGGTGCATGGGATGGGATCCTCAGAACTGCCTTCTTGAATTTAGGAAATACTCCCAGAACTTATGATATTTGATGGGGTACGGCACTTAGACCGGTTGTTATAACTTGAGATCCCTACTCGCCTTTACTTATGTGCATCCTCTGGGTTGGCGTATTAACAACCTTTATAGAATTGAACGGATCCATTACCTTAATATAAAAGCATTAGTCAAGAATTGGAATAACTACCAGGACTCTGTGAATGGAAGGGAGAAACTGTCAGATTGGGAACGACTATGGTCGGATCTTATGCAGGAGGAGATCAGGAGGAGCACACGAGATGGTTCTTCATCCAATAATGATGATGAAGAAAATATGGCCTTAGCAAGTAAGGCAAGGAAAGGGAAGGGGAAGGCTTCCCATTTCAAATCGAATTCTTCTCATGGAGGGAAGAAGGGTGACATGTCTAAAGTAAGATGCTTTAGTTGTCAAAAGATGGGACATTATACAACTAATTGTCCATCGAAGAAGTCCAAGATGGTATCCTCGAAAGGATTGGAAGGTGAGGCATTAGCCTCTCAGTTTGAAATGGATTTTACCCTCATCGCATGCATGGTGTCATCGATGATGGGTTGTGTCTAGTATCTTGTCAGTGGAGTCTCATTCCACATAACCGGTGATAACAATTTATTCAGTGCCTTGGAGGATAAAGAACTCAAGATGCGCATAGAGATGGGTGACGACGGAAGGTATAGCGTTTCAAGAGTAGGCACAGTTTCTTTTCAGAGGGAGCATGGAGCTCCTCTCACCTTGATAGATGTGAGATATCTGCCTGGACTGAAGAAGAACTTGGTATCGGTCGTGATGTTGGAGAAAAAAGGCTATGATATTGTCTTCAGTAAAGGAAAGGCATTCCTAAGACACATAGCCACAGGTTAGACCAAGAGGATAGGGATTCGGGTGAAGAATCTCTATAAACTAGAGGTAGATGATTGTGCAACATTGAGTACAAAAGCAGAATTGGTGCAAAGCCAAGACATTGGCGAGTTGTGGCACAGGCGGTTGGGCCATTTGCATCATGGGGATTTGAAGATAATTCAGCAGATATCTACAAGACTTCTGTAGAATTTTTCTACAAATCAACTAGCACTGATACCATGTAGAAATTTCCCACCTGTAGATCACTTGGTAATGCAATGTACTAAAGCAAAACACTTGATCTACTTCTACAAACAATTTAGTGGAAGTTTAATCAACCCTGAGCAACATCAATAAGAACACATATAAATGATAAGAAGGAATCAATCACACATAACACAGAATAATTTACCTGGGGAAAGCACCTGCCTAAAACCCATCTCTGTATTATCATACAAGTGGAAATATAATTCGTATTACACAAAGCCTTAGCTTGGAAGCTATCCAGCTCTTAGTATAATCCCTCTGCTGCTCATAAACAGCCAAAGGCTTCTCACAAACCTTCTCCTCTGCCCTCCAAGCCTCCTATTTCTATGCACAGTTTTCCTGGGTCCTCCAGCTGCAACCTGTGTGTTTCTCACCTCACACACAACACTCACCTCTGAAATAACTGCACAAACCTAAAGGAGATAAATCCTCATCATGGATGAGATTCCTTTATAGGAAAAATATTCATCCAACTAATAGTACACTGTCCCTTCTCTGATCTCAACTAGGTCTCTGTCCAAACTAACATGCATCAGTTATCCATGAGTGAATACAGAGTTATTTGAAAATAATAGTTGTCACATGCATGCAAGAATCAACAAACTATATCTCATTAATTTAACAACTTGTTAAATTAATCTAACTGAACTTGACTAAGTTAAACTAAGTCAACTGATCCTCTCAATATAGAACTCATCCTTAATTCCTCAACTAGTGGAGCAAACCAAGGACACATTCCCCAATCAGTGGAGAAATAATTGCATGTTCTCACAAAGACTTAAAGTTTGCTTTTCCTTAACTAATTAACTCATGGAGAATTAATTAATTAATATTCCAAATTGTTGGTAAGACCAAATTCGAATTACTTCCTATAGATAGACCAGGGAATGCTATAAATAGGAAGTGACCCAGAAATTATATTTTTAGAAGATGTTATTTTTAGCAGTTTCACCTCTCACCAAAGGTGGCCAAAATGCTCATTGGCCAAACTACTATTTTTAGAAGTGCTATTTTTAGTAGTTCTATTTTTAGCACTTCCTAAATTTAACATTTCTTGTTGCACACTTTTCAACACTCCCTCTCGATAAGAAAGGCTTCCTCTTGAACCCGATCCTGTAACTCTGGAATGTTCTGCATGCAACACATCTAGCAAGTGCGGTTGCTCCAGCAACACTCGGAACAAAAACTCCCAATTGACCACTCTGATGGGCTAGAAACATACTCTGATGTTGAAGCTCTACCTGCTTCTGACAAGTGTTGCCTCTCTGACCTCTGTGCTACTGCAACATCTCCATGCATCTCGCACCGTTGCACCCTTCTCTGTGCTACCCTGCACTGTGCAACACATTTGTGCCTCTCGCATTGTTGCAGTCTGCATGCTCTGCATTGTCTTGGGATTCCCTGCACTGTAGCTCTCTTTGCCGCTTCATCTGCATTTGTCTCTACCCAATCAGTCAGTTCTTGCTACTCCACATCGGGGCTTCCGTAGCAAGGTCTCATCCAAGAGGTTGGGTACCTCAAGGATCCTACCCCTCATCCTTGGGACGATCACTCTATATTGCCCCACCTCCTACCTAGAGGTATGGTTGCATGTGATTCCTCTACCCACCTAGATCAAAGTTTCCCCCTACTGGAGGTCTCTGCATGAGTAGATGTCTCTACTCGATCTCCACTCAACATACCCTGTTGTGGCTGATCCACAACCTCATGAAGCTGCTACACCAATCGTGGCTCCTCCACAATCGTCTGAGACTCCTTTTGGCGCTGCATGTTGAGAGGTAACATACCCTCCCCATCAACCACCAAGTCTCCATCAGTTTCCTTGCTGCTCAAGGCTTTGCATGCATCTTGAACCTCAAGAGCATACAGGCTCTTGGCTAGCACACCAATCTGTTTCATATTTCTCGTCATCACAAAATTTTTGGAAAAAGAGCTGATTTTAAATCAGTGATATCGCTCTCCTCCGATCTTAGATTCAGTCGATTTTTTTTTTTTTTTTTTTTTTTTTTTTTTATTTTGGGTATTTTTCTACAAGGAATCCAAATCTTCTATTTGTTTCTGAAAATTTTGTACAAATTTTTTTAGATATGCTCTACAAACTCTCGGCCCGAAACTCAAAACTTTGAATCTCCTCTTCTTGTATATAGTTCTTCCTTGATCACCTATGCTTTGATACCATGTAGAATTTTTCTACAAATCAGCTAGCTCTGATACCATGTAGAACTTTTTCTACAAATCAACTAACTCTGATACCATGTAGAAATTTCCCACCTGCAGATCACCTAGTAATGCAATGTACTAAAGCAAAACACTTGATCTACTTCTACAAACAATTTAGCGGAAACTTAATCAACTATGAACAACATCAATAAGAACACATATAACTGATAAGAAGGAATCAATCACACATAACACAAAAGAATTTACTCGAGGAAAGCACCTGCCTAAAACCCCATCTCTGTATTATCATACAAGTGGAAATATAATTCGGATTACACAAAGCCTTAGCTCGGAAGCTATCCAGCTCTCAATGCAATCCCTCTGCTGCTCATAGACAGTCAAAGACTTCTCACAAACCTTCTCCTTTTCCATCCAACCCTCCTATTTCTATGCATATTTTTTCCTAGATCCTCCAGCTGCAACCTGTGTGATTCTCACCTCAGACACAACACTGACCTCTGAAATAACTGCACAAACCTGAAGGAGATAAATCCTCATCATGGATGAACTTCCTTTATAGCAAAAATATTCATCCAACTGATAGTACATTGTCCCTTCTCTGATCTCAACTGGGTCTCTGTCCGAACTGACATGCATCAGTTATCCATGAGTGAATACACAGTTATCTGAAAATAATAGTTGTCACATGCATGCAAGCATCAACAAACTATATCTCATTAATTTAACAACTTGTTAAATTAATCTAACAGAAATTGACTAAGTTAAACTAAGTCAACTAATCCTCTCAATATAGAACTCATCCTTAATTCCTCAATCAGTGGAGCAAATCAAGGACACATTCCCTAATCAGTGGAGAAATAATTGCATGTTCTCACAAAGACTTCAAGTTTGCTTTTCCTTAACTAATTAACCCATGGAGAATTAATTAATTAATATTTCAAACTGCTGGTAAGACCAAATTCGAATTTACTTCCTATAGATAGACCAGGGACTGCTATAAATAGGAAGGAACCCAGAAATGCTATTTTTAGCAGTTTCACCTCATACCCAAGGTGGCCAAAATGCTCATTGGCCAAACTGCTATTTTTAGAAGTGATATTTTTGGCAGTTCTATTTTTAGCACTTCCTAAATTTAGCATTTCTTGTTGCACACTTTTCAACAACTTCCCAAAGGTAAACTTGAGCAAGTTGACACATGCAAAGGTTGTACCTTGGGAAAGTACACCAAGTCTTCCTTTCATAATCGAGACAGTCGAGCAGAGGCTATCTTAGAGCAAGTTCATACTGATTTGTGTGGACCATTCTCGACGGAATCCACAACGAAGCAAAGGTATTATGTGATTTTCATTAATGATTATTCTCGTAAATGCTGGATTTATTTCATGCAGAAGAAGGACCAAACTTTCACAAAGTTTTGTGAGTTCAAAGCTTTGGTTGAGAAAGAGTTAGGGAAGAAGATCAAGGCCTTAAGAAGCGACAACGATGGAGAATATGTCTCTCAAGAGTTTAAGGACTTCTGTGCAGTGGAAGGAATTAAACGAGAGTTGACAACACCTCATAACCCACAACATAATGGGGTGGCCGAGAGGAAGAACAGAACTATTGTAGGGGCAACACGGGCAATGCTACATGACCAAGGCCTACCACTTCACTTGTAGGCTGAGGCATGCAACAAAACAGTCTATTTTCAGAATAGAAGCCCGCATCGCATACTTGGGATGAAGACACCAGAGGAAGCTCTCTTTGGTAAGAGACGAGATGTGGGTCACTTCAGGATCTTTGGATCATCGGTATATTGCCATGTGAAAAAGGATGCATGGAAGAAGCTTGAGCCGATAGTAGTGTTGGGGATATTTGTGGGGTACATTGATACACCTCACAACTATCAGGTGTACTTGCCTACCAGTCAGAGGATAGTGGTTCGCAGAGATCTCAAGTTTGATGAGAAAAATTCCATGCAAGTTTCCCTTGAGAGGGAGCTCCAACTACAGGTTGTGGAGGAACTGTTGGTTTCTAAGGAGGAGGGGCCTCAGACTGATGCAGAGCAGCCACATGCAGAGGTACCAGTAGTGGAGACATCCACTCAAGTAGAGTCTTCCAAAGATGGACGGAAGCACACAAGAGAAGCTAACAGATTGTTGGAGGATGTGAGAGAGAATGTGGGAGCACCATCTTCTCAACACAGACAGAGGAGGTCACCTGAGAGGTACACTGGATACATAGCCCTTGCTAAGGAATGTGTTGAGATCGATCATATTCATTTTAGGAGGCAGTGCAGCAGCTGATTTGGGTTGATGCTATGGTGGAGGAGTATGACTCCATAATTCGTAACAATGTTTGGGGCATGGTTCCGAGACTGGAGAACAAATCAGTTGTGAGTTCCCGTTGGCTCTACAAGGTAAAGCGAGCTGCTGATGGTAGTGTGGAGAAGCATAAGGCAAGATTTGTTGCCCATGGCTTTTCACAGGTTGAGGGGATTGACTATGATGAGACTTTTGCTCCTGTTGCAAGGTACTCATCTATCAGATCTATGTTGGCACTATCAACACAGATGGGTTGGAAGATCCATCAGATGGATGTGAAGATTGCATTCCTTAATGGCCAGATTGAGGAAGAGGTGTACATAGAGCAGCCAGAAGGTTTTGAGACCTTTGATCATGAGTCGCATGTGTGCCGACTCAAGAGAGCATTGTACGGGTTGAAGCAAGCACCTCGTGCTTGGTACATCAGGATAGACAAATACTTCACCAGGTTGGGCTTCACAACGAGTGAAGCGGATGCGAACCTATACCACATCGTGATGAAAGGTACGCTGTTGATCATCGTACTTTATGTTGATGATCTCATATTGAGTGGTGATGATCAGTTGATCGTGTCTTGCAAGGAGGACCTTGCAAGAGAATTTGAGATGAAAGACATGGGTCTCATGCATTACTTCCTTCGCATGGAAGTGTGGCCGATAATCCTTTCTTGTTGAGAGGGAGTGTTGAAATATCGCAACAAGAATATTCCAATTTAATTTTTCCTTGAATTAAATTGCGAATTAAAATCGAATTTAGTCTTAACAGTGACTTGGAAATAATTAATTAATTAATTTTAAATTAATTATTTGGAGAAATTCAAGTTAGAAGTCTTTCTGAAGTCATGCAAGAGTTATCCCTTAAATTAAGGAGATAAGATTGAATCATATTTGAGTTGTAATTAGTTAACTCAGTTTACTGAGTTAAGTCCAGTTAAATTAGTTCCAATTTGTTTGAGGAACTAATAGTGAGTTAACAGTCAGTTGATGCATTAATGCACTCAACTAGTGCTACTCCAGTTAACTGAAGATTCTCTCATTAGAAACTCATGCATGTCTATTCTGAGAAAGACCCAGTTGAGATTAATGTTCAAGGACAATGTACTATCAGTTGTATGTGTTTTCTCATGGAGAAAACTCATGCGTGCAGTCAAGGATTCATCCTTGAGGATTGCGCAGTTTTGAAGGCTTGTTTTTCCACTTGGTAATAGGCTAATCATCCATAAGGAACAACGCAAGGTAATAGGAGCTTGGAGGGCAGAGAGGAAGGCTGGAGAGAAGCCAAGATTTCCTGTAAGCATCTGTGAGGATTGTACTGAGAGCTGGCTAGCTATGAGAGCTAAGGATTTGTATACTTCCTATGTATTTCCACCATGTATGATAATACAAAGTGTGGGGTTTTTATCTGAGACTTTCCCCAAAGTATTTTCATGTGTATTATGCCATTGATTCTTCTTCTTCTCGTTATATTGTTCAGCTTGATCTTTAAGCTTCCGCAAATTGATAGTAGAAGTAGGTTATAGTATTCTGCTTTGATTTATATTGCATTATCACGTTAACCTATCATAGATTTTCTACAAGAACTCCAGTTAATTCAACTCCAGCAGCGACACCATAATGATCGCCTTGGCCGCATCGAGCATCGCATTCCCTATTTGCCTCAATCTGAATTGCCAGGCTAAAGTGCAAAACATCTCGTTCCAGTGGAATCGTCAAATGACTAGCTGATGGAAAGTCATGTCTGATAATTTTTTGCTTATATATTTGATGTATATGTTGGGTGACATTTATGTTTAGTAGATGATTTACAGACTATAAGTCCTATCAGGATTGGATAAACAGACTCGGACTATTTATGTTTTGGATGACTTATAATGCGGTTTAGTGACCAACAGACCTGGTTTTCCACTAGGCAGGTTGAGGCCACCAAATGTTTCTTATGTTTGTAACCTGCCTGATTATTGAAATTAATGAACGGAAAGGCACTGCCAAACTTACAAAAAAATTAATAATTTTTTTTAAAAGAAGTAATATTTTTAATAATAGTTTTTTAATGTATATTAGAACATTATGTTGACAAATTAAGATATATTGTTGAATAATTTGAATTATTATTATGGAAATTTTTCTTTAATAATAATAAAGTTAGGAATAAAATAAGAGAAATATAAGGGTATTATTTGTATATTTATTTTATTTTACAAATAGTTTATATTTTATAAAATATAATATTTTTTAATCTAATTTTGATTTATAAAGTTAGGAATAAAATAAGATAAATATAAGGATGTTATTTGTATTTTTATTTTATTTTATAAATAGTTTATATTTTTTAATCTAATTTGGTTTTTAATTTATTATTTAAAACATTTTATTTCTTTATATAATATAATGAAGGAAAATAAATTTTATCTTTTTCATTTAAATTGAAATACAAAATAAATTTTAATATCTTGTATCAAAATTTGACATCAAAATATGATCTAATATATTATGTTTATCAATATGCACTTTTCTCTTAAATAACCTTACACTTCATACTAATCTAAGGTTATATCAAACTTTAATAAATAAATAAATTACTCACATGTGTGTGACCCATTTTTCCACGGGCAATATACCTTGTCTTAGAAATTTAATTCTTCCATGCATTTTATGAGTGTACCATGTGGTTCAAAAGTGTCACATTGGGTGAAGACTTGGATTGATATTTATCATACATTTTGTAAAACAAACAATTTGGTTGCAATTATTCATACTCTGAAAGGTTTGTTTTCAACCAATAATTTATATATTAGATTTTTATTCCAACACAAAACAACATTTAGTTGATATTTCTTTTGACACAAAACAACATCTAGTAGAACCACCATGGGAACCTACCAGATTATCTCAATTGTCTAATATAGTCTTCTAAAGGAACTTTGTCACCACTTTAGTAATTTGGAGTTAAAACGAGTTCAAATCGCAATGGGTTGAGTTCGAATTCCACTGAGTAGGTTTTTTCATGGCTTAATTTCTAGTCCTAGTATCCATGTTCTTGTTCTTTAGTAAACTGATAAATTTCTTGAACTTGTTTTTATGGCTATGAAATCTTCTCCTCTATTGTTGGACACCTTTCTAGACATACCATGCTAGCTATTACTTTTGTACACATAACATATATGGAATTAAGAATGATATTTATGCTTGTGTGAGTACTGTGAGTTCTCGGTATTTAAAGTAATATTGCTAGTTTGCTATGATTAAATAGATTTTAAGTCCTTAAGATTTATGGGTATGAAAAAATATTGATAAAAATACCTGTAGCCAAGATAAAACATGTTAGAAACAATTTCAATGTTTTGTACTACCCCTTTGCACGTAAAAGACTACTTAGGAAACATTGATATCACTCTCTCTCCCAAATATGATATTCCTTTGCACTTAAAAGACTACTTAGAAAACATTTGCAAACACCATCTAAGAAACATTGTGATCTAGAATTTACGCAAGACAAAGAATTAAAGGTATTACAGACTCATGTGCATGGGTGTGCCTATGTTACTTTATGTAATGGATTGATAAGATTGCTAGAATACATAGACACTGAGGCAGTTAGAGAAAACATAACAGTCAAACATGTAAAGACAACAAGTTTAATAATTAGTTCACCTAATGCTCCTGGGCTACGTCTCTTGGTCTAGTCTTCAGTGGTGGCCTCTCTATTATGTTTTCAAGCAGAGTTTTTACAACAGTGAGCTCAATTTGAGTCCCACTAGATAAAAGTCAGTAGGAATGGAGTGCACAGACTCTCCTTACTGAAACTCGACCTCTAATGATCACAGTAGTATGACAGGCCTATGCTGAAGAGTTTGCTTGAATCTGTCAAGCCTTCTATGGAGTACACAGACTCTCTGACTCTCTTGGGCTCTGTCTGGCTCGATGCTGCCTTTAGGTCAGCTCAGATTCTACTCTATGTTCTCTACTCTTAACTTTTTCTTTCTAGCTAACTCTTGTCACTGCCTGTCTTGTCTCTATCATTTTGTGGCTTTAAAGCCAGTCTATTCTTTGACTATTTGTTTCCACTTCCCAGCCTTCTGGTTTCCTTGCCTTCGTCCATTAGAATTCCTCTGCTCTGCGTCATCATCAGTAGGTAACACCTCGCAGGGAGGTGGCCACCTATTTCCTAACGAATTTGGTGTCAGATTCCTTGAATCATATTTGAATGGCTATTAATTCCATTTACTTCAAGATTGTCCACGAAACACAAATCGTTTGCCAACTCATCGTCCATGTCGGACTTCAAATCCCCTGTAATCTTGCTTTATAACTTCGCCAAATCAGGTCATTTATCGAGATGCGCCTCTATCATTGATCTAGGCCCCCCAGATCCTACGGTCGTCATTCGTATCAGGCGGGCAAGTTGCATGATGTTTACCTGTCCGATGTGAGCGGTTTTCTCTCTCATCCACTGGACGTGTGTTGCTCGATGTGTGGCATCGAGCGGGACTCAGTCAAAACTGCTTACCACCTTGAGGCCTTCCGATATCTTGCCGGTTTGTGGAATCTTGCGTTGCGGAACCGAGTGCATTACTTTTCCGCATTTTATAGTCATTTTGGGTCTAAGCGCTTTGGGGCTTTCCTTCACTTAGTGGCGTATCAGAATCTACCTCCGTTTTTCGAACTAGCCTCCGGTTTTGCCAATTTGTGCCAGGGCGTGTTACCATGGGCCAACGGTCTGCATGCTCGACCGAGGGTCCTCGTTGCTCCGCTCTAGCCACAACTGCAACTGTCACGAGGATTCCTTCTGATAGCTTGATTTTTCTAAGACTTGAATCTTTTGGCATAATTTGAAATAGTCATGAAAACTTAGAGAGTGTTTAGGATCCAATTCGGATCATGGCCTTCCCACTGAAAAAGCTTTTGGACCACCAAAAGTTGGTTTTCTTTTAAGCATCAATCAAGTGAGGGTATTGATTCCTCACTTGCTCAATTTCTATCCATTTCGCACTGCTTGGCTTTGAACCTTTGAGTCCAATCCTGAGGTACTCAACATTCCCCCTGCATGTGGTCCTCACCTTCCTGTCCAAAACTATATCTTCCTGCAACTCATTAAGATATTTAGGCAACAGATCATCAATAGAAGGCAATTGACTCTGCTCTTCGGGATCTTCAATTAATGAAGGTTCAAATAGTCTCAAGCTGTCTGCATTAACAACTGAGTAGATGTGCATGTAGGTTGGTAGATCAAGGCGAAAAGCATTCTCACCAATTTTCTCAAGTATATTGAAAGGTCCATACCTTATTAGCTTCAGCTTCTTGCCTTCACCTTGTATTCTGTATTTGCTGATATACAACCAGACTTGATCACCAACTTGGAAACTATGCTCCATCCAATGCTTGTCATGCCTTGCCTTGTACTTGGCTTGGCTATTTTCCAGTTGTTCCTGTACTGCCTGGTGAATCTCTTGGATTTGTTTAATGAACTTGGTTGCCTTGTCCACATCACTATGTCCATCAAACGCTATGTCATTACCAAAGACAAAATCCAAGGGAGATCTTGGTGTGAAACCAAAACAGGTCTCAAAAGGAGATCTATGTGTAGAAGAATGTTTAGCTCGGTTTTAAGCCTGCTGCACATAACATAAATGTTCATCCCAAAGTTTGGGATGCTTGCTGCAATAGCCTCTGAGCAATTGGATCACTGTTCTGTTGACCACTTATGTTTGGCCATCTGTTTGTGGATGAAAAGTTGTACTCTTCTTCAGCCTGGTGTCCATCAATTTCCACAAACTCAACCAAAATTTCCCAACAAATCGGGTATCTTGATAAGATATAATGGAAGTGGGTAGTCCAAAATGAACCCATACATGCTGAAAGAACAACTTCGCAGTTTGTTCAGCTGTAATTTGTTTGTTACAAGGTATCAAAATACACATTTTTGCTGAACCTATCCACAACAACATATAAATAGTCATGACCTTTCCTAGATTTAGGCAGTCCTCCAACAAAGTCCATGGAAACAATTTCCCAAGGATGAGAAGGAATTGGTAGTGGAGTGTACAAGCCTAGTTTTCTATTACTGGGTTTGCTTTTAGCACACATGGTACACCCTCTTACATATCTAGAAATTGTCTCATTCATTTTTGGCCAATAACAAAATCTTTGCAGCTGTGCAACTGTTTTACTTACACCAAAGTGACTTGATATTAGAGAAGTGTGTGCTTCTCGAATTATCTTTACTCTTTCAGTTTGTGGAATGCATAGCTTTCCAAAATGATACAAGCGCTGGTCCTTAACATGATAGTCCAATTCTCCTACTTGTTTGCCTTGACTTAAAGTTGCATATACATCTTTAAAATCTATATCTTGAGCATATTGTTCAATGTAGCTTTCATGCAGTACTGAATTATGCTTAAGTATAGTAGATGCATTTATAATTTGTCTGGACAACGTGTCTGCAACTTTATTGTGTATGCCCTTTTTATACCTGATGACTAAATGAAACTGTTGTAGAAAACCCATCTATCTATAATGTCTTGATTGCTGCAACTTAGTTTGGGAGTGTAGATATTGAAGTGGTTGATGATCAGTATATATAACTGTCTCTTTGCCCATTAAATAATGTTTCCACTTTTTCACACTCTATACTAATGCATACAATTCTTTCTCATATGTGGGATAGTTAACTACTGCAGAATTAAATGTCTCAGAATGATAACATATGGGTTTACCGTGCTACATCAACAATGCTCCCATGGCATTGTCATTGGCATCCGTTTCAATCTCAAATGGTCTTTGAAGATCGGGCAGTGCTAGTATTGGTGCTATACTAATCTTTTCTTTCAAGGTGTCGAAGGCTTTCTGCTGTTTTCCTCCCCACTGAAACACCTTGTTCAATCCTATTAAAGCATGTAAGGGAGCTGTAATTTAAGGAAAAGTTAGAAATAAACTTTCTCCAATATGGTGCTGCTCCTAGGAAGCTTCTAATTTCTGTAGCAGATTTGGGCTTAGGCCAGTTTACAATGATTGAAACCTTAAAGGGATCTATCTTCGGTTCACCACCCCCTACTATATGACCCAAATAGTTCAAAGATGTTTTGTCAAATTCACATTTTGAGAGTTTAACATAAAGATTTTCTCCTTTCAAAACATCTAGTGTCTGCTTAACATGCTTTAAATGTTCTTCCCACATTTTGCTAAATATAAGAATGTCATCCATATATACAATAACAAAATCATCAAGAAAAGGTCTAAGTACATCATTCATTACTCTCATGAAAGTATTAGGAGCATTAGTTAAGCCAAAAGACATAACCAACCACTCATACAATCCCTGCTTTGTTTTGAAAGCAGTATTCCATGCATCTTGCTCTGCAACTCTGACCTGATGATATCCACTATGCAAGTCTAACTTAGAAAAATAAACAGCTTCTCTCAACCGATCTAATAGATCATCTATGCGAGGAAGGGGATAACGATTTTTGATTGCTATCTTATTCAGTGCTTAGTAATCAATGCACATTCTCCACGAGCCATCTTTCTTTCTCACCAAAACAATTGGAGACCCACATGGTGATGTGCTAGGTCTGATGAACCCCTTCTCGAGCAGCTCCTGTACCTGCTTCTTGATTTCTACATTCTCTAAAGTGGACAACTTGTACATTCCGATGTTAGGCAATGGAGCATCTTGCTGCAAATTAATATCATGCACTATTTCCTTTTTGTGTGGTAGACCTTTAGGTTCTTGAAACAATATATCATATTCTGAAACAACTTTTTCTATATTAGCTTACTGTTTAGCATCACAACCCTCAAATACATTGGTTTTATCAGGTTTCTTTTCCTTTACAACCATCAGTAAAAATTGTTTACATGAATTTACAATTCGTTTCATCTGTCTTGAGTTTATGAGAGTATAATTATTTTTGAGTTTATGAGCTCTTACAATATATTCGATTCCATCTTTAACGAGTTGATACTTGTTCTCAGCTCTATAGAAAATAGCTTTTCTATCATACAAGTAAGGACTTCCTAAAACAATTCCACATATATCCAAAGGAACTATATCTAACTCAACCTCATCTATAAATGTTGACCCAAAAGAAAACCTAAGTTTACATTGTCTAGTCACTTGTAGCTGTGATTTATCACATAACCAACCTAATGGATATGGCTTTTTGTGAGGTGTGGTTAGTAATCCCAACTTTTTTACAATTGCTTTGGAAATTAAATTTACTTGTGAGCCACTATCAAACAAAGTATCAATCTTTTAATGCTTGGAAACAACTCGAATATGAAAAATCTCATGCCTTTTCCTCTCATTTTCTTCATTATCAATAGATTGTGCAGAATTACTAGTAGATGATTAAGAATTTTTACCTTTTGTACCTGTGGCTGCGATTGTTGTTTCATCCCCTGAGTCTGACCCCAAATCCTTTTGAATAGTTGCAGCAATCTTCTTCCTTTTGCCCTCGTTTTTCTTGGGTTTCAGCTCCGGATGCAAAATCCAATAGTGTTCATCATCATGCCCATCCTTCTTATAGAGAGTGTATGAAGACTTGGTCTTTTGTACAATATTTGTCTTCCTCTATTTCCATTTTTGTTTTGTTTTCTCCTTATTCTTGCTTGCAGTGGGTTTGGATGATCCCCCAACTCCTGGGTCCCATTCTTACCTCTAGCTTCTAGATGTGTAGCTTGAATAGGTACCTCATCTATGCTAGTGGGATTAAACATGAGGATAGTGTGCCTCATGTAGTTGTGTAGACCACCTATATACTTTAGTAGAGTCTCAGGTGAGTCTAAAGAAATTCCTAGAATCAAGGCTCTTTTCCTAAATTCTTGGGTGTAACCTTGTACACTTTGCCCTTTTAGTTGTCGAAGAGTTTGCCAGCTCATCATGGCTTGCTGTATATAGGCTAGTGGATAGAATTTCTTTTTAATTGCAGAAACAAATTCACTCCAGATAGAAAGAATTTTACCATGTTTCTTCATGTCAGCTTGTGTCCTGCCTTCCCACCATACCAAGGCAGTGCCCCCAAGGCATAGGCTAGCCAGCTAAATCTTACTCTTGTCTAAATCAATGCTCTGCACTCTGCAATAAACATCAATCTGTCTGATCCAATTATCCAGATTCTCTGCATTCAACTCTCCATCATATATTGGTAAATCAAATTTAACATCTAATTTAATCAAAGATGTCTTCTTTTTATTTTCAGGGCTATTAGGAGGTGTGAGAAATTTTTCTTCTTTCCCTTTTCCTTTAGAGTGGTCATGGAGGAGAGATTCTTCTACTCCTTTGTCTTGTTTGGAGTTTGATGAATATTCATCTCTATTTTTCTTAAATTCCCTATACATTTCCTCCACCATGGATCTCATGGTCATAAAACTATCCATGAACTGGGGGTCTAATTCCAAGGGACTTTCCTCTGACATTTTCCTCTTAGAATAGACTCTTCCAATTTCTGGATTAGTTTCAACCAACTCTCCTTCTCCTAATTTAAGCTTTAATCTAGTTATCATTCAACAACAAAATCTAGCACAAGCTTGTCTTACCTTAGCAGCGTAATGCTCTGATACCACTTGATCTGGAATTTATCCAAGACAAAGAATTAAAGGTATTACAGACTCATGTGCATGGATGTGCCTATGTTACTTTATGCAATGGATCGATAAGATTGCTAGAATACATAGACATTGAGGCAGTTAGAGAAAACATAACAGTCAAACATGTAAACACAACAAGTTTAATAGGATTTCACCCAATGCTCCTGGGCTACGTCTCCTGGTCCAGCCTTTAGTGGTGGCCTTTTTATTATGTTTTCAAGCAGAGTTTTTACAACAGTGAGCTCAATTCGAGTCCCACTAAATAGATAAAAGTCAGTAGGAATGGAGTGCACAAACTCTCCTTACTGAAACTCGACCTCTAATGGTCACAGTAGTATGACAGGCCTATGCCGAGGAGTTTTCTTGAACCTCTCAAGCCTTCTATGGAGTACACAGACTCTCTGACTCTCTCTGGCTTTGTCTAGCTCGATGCTGCCTTCAGGTCAGCTCGACTTCTACTCTCTGTTCTCTGCTCTTAGCTTTCTGCGTCTAGCTAACTCTTATCATTGCCTGCCCTGTCTCTATCAGTTCGTGGCTTTAAAGCCAGTCTATTCTTTGACTGTTTGTTTCCGCTTCCCGGCCTTCTAGTTTCCCTGCCTCTGTCCGTTCGAATTCCTCTGCTCCACGTCATCATTGTTGGGCTTTTAATTGATCATTATTTTTACCAATTATTAACATTCATTTCATCTATTTCCATTATTCTTTTATCACATTATTTACCATAATTTATTATATAATTCCATTTCATAATCATTTATGCTCTTGTGGATAAATAATATCTGATCTCATTTATTTTTAATAATTAATTATTATTATGCATGATTTTGGTTTCTTCATTTGTTATAACCTCACTCATGATTTTAGCCTCCAAGATCTCTTTCAGATTGCAGATTTGGTCTTCAACAGATAATTAGATATTCCAACTCAGGAATTCGTTGGCATAAGAAGCGACCATTTTGAATTGGACATTTTGGGCAAATGAAAGTGAATCTGGAAAATCCGAGACATGGGTTTTGTTTAAAACGGACCAAATCAGTTACCTAATGAGCTGTTTTCAGAAATTCGATTTGTATTGGGAGAAACACAAGGTTCTTCGAAGGACATATTTGCAGATTTGTTGTTGCGGCCGTTTTCCAGAATTTCCCAAATTGTAATAACCAAATTCGACTTGTTCCAACTGAATCATGATGGACAGATCTCTCAAATCTCATCTTGAATATTGAGATTAGTTTGTTGTAACTTTTCTTTGGATGTTTGTATATTTAAAAGACACAATTCAGAGAGAAAGGGGAGCTAGTTGATGTAAGAATTGAGTCTTGTAACAATGGAACTCTTGTTAATGAAATTTCCAGACTTCTGATATTTTTCTCAATATGCGGGTTAAGCACAGCCCTGACCAGGGATTTGGGCCCATTCTTCTGATCAGGTGTTGTGTGTGTGTCCTCTTTATGTATATTGTTTTACTTGTTGTATTTTCTTTATTGCTGTTACAGATTTCCATAGGTTGTTGTGAATGCTTTTCTTTCTGCAATTTAATTTCCATTAATGTTACAGTGATGCTTTGATTTGTTAATCACGAACCCTTGATTGATGTAGATTGTAACCTTGCCCCTGCATATACTTTGTGCATTACCTTGAAAAGAGTACGCACCCGGATTGATAAATTAATGTAGGAAACGAGATTGAATAATTTGTTCATACTTGGACACCAACAATCATCACTAGGTAACGCCTCGCAGGGAGGTGGCCACATGTTTCCTAATGAATTGGGTGTCAGATTCCTTGAATCATATTTGAATGGCCGTTAATTCCGTTTGCTTCAAGATCGCCTGCGAAACATGAATCGTTTACCAACTCATCGTCCACGTCGGACTTCAAATCCCCTGTAATTGAGGATTGGCAACTGCTTTAATGGTGGCTGGAGTAAATGGCAATGCTATTACCCTTGGGAGATCAATCGATTGGCATCTGGCTATAGAGCAAGCAAACAACTAGCCAATCTTCGCTTAGTCTTGCACAAAAAGGGGTATACCAACACGAGCAACGATTGCTTATTCTAATTATGCCATTAATGAATCTCATGATGCAGTTGTTGATTCTCTCAATTAAGCAGAAGTATTACTAAATTGAGTGAATCAGAATTACATATCACTGCTCACTAGTGCCCATTTACCGTAGATATTTCTATGTATTCCTGATAATCACTGTCCACTAACAAACTCATCACAAAATCCTACCTCGACAAAGCTGAGCCATGTGCAGCATTCTCCGATCTATTCAACACCTTTTCAGGTGGCAGCGACAATTCTATTCACATTGATTATTGATTTAGTCAAGGGCGACGACATTTATGGCAATGGGTGAAGGAATGTCACAGATGTCAAAGTTAGAGTGTCTCGTAATGTATATGCAGGTGTCAGTACCCACACTTGCATGGTAGATGGAATGGGAAACACTAGATTTTCCATAAACCAAATGAAAACCACTAGTGTCCCAACACATTGGTGCAAAACTGGGGCCCTCATGACCGGAAATGGAGAGGGGGATCGAAAATTAGGGATATTCCCACGTTGGTGTCACAAAACGGAGGGAAAGAAGCTTCCCCTGAGGCCATTGGGTCCTCAACTTCCCGGAAATGGAAGTTCCAACGCTTAATTCTGGAATTGAAGGGTTACAAGTCCCGATCTTCTCACTAATGGGCTCAACTTTCCGTTATAGAAGTTGAACAAAACCCTCAATGAGCTGGACAGTAATTTCATTTTAATATGGAAGGAGGAAAAAAAAAAAAAAAAAAGATAAAAAAGAAGTATTATGTTGAGAAATTTATTTTTATTTATGATTTAAAAAAAAGGGGTATATTGGAGTATTTTTTTGGAGAGCAAAGATTTTTATTTCTCATTTATTAATTAATTGGTATCAACTTAATTTTGGTGTGAAAAGTGTGGAAAAGACCTAAAAAAGTTTGGAAATAATGGGTGTGTACCTTTTGCACTTTTGGGTAGTGGAATTGGAAATATATTTTCTTTTGGAGTGTGATGCTTTCAGAGACATGAGAGACAATTATAACAATATGTTAGAATTCATCCATTAGCATTGTCTTTTCAAGTAAGTGACTATTAGAAAGTTAGGCTAGCTCATCATCAATTTAAATAAAAAAAATTGAATGGCAAAAAGCAAAAAACAAAAAAACTGATTTGTATAGTTTCATTGCTTCACTCACAAACTTCATCAAAACTAAAAATAACATATCCCTATCGATAATATAATTGACATTTTATGTATATTCTTAGCATTAATATTATTGTTTTGATAAGAACCTCCCTTGAAAGCATGGTAATTAATGAAGTACATAAAGTTTGGTATCTGCAAAGTGTAAAGATGATTTTGAATGATTAGTTGTTATTGTTAAGCTAGTTATAATTATTTCATAAATGTTACATATAGATCAATTATGACATAATTCTAGAGATTTAAACACACTCAGTTACAAAACAAATTATTCACAAAACCACTTCAACTAAAATCTTTTCATATATTATTTTTAAAATAAAATAAAAAAACTTTAATCCAGTACAAACTATCCATATTATATTTAATATCTATATTATATTTATAAAATAAATGACTATATTTTATAATTTATTTTATTTTATATTTATAAAATAAATGACTATATTTTATAATTTAATTTAATTTATTTTATTTTATTTCATAGTTATATTAAAAAATCTTATTTAAAACATTAATTCATTAATATTTAAAAATTTATAGTTTCAAAAACTAAAAAATAATTTTTAATTTTTAAAATACTTAATTTAATATATAATTCTCATATTATTTTTAATAAACTTTATAAAAATATTATTTAAATTTATCAACTAATTGAAAATCTAAGTTATTTTTATTCCCAACAAATTGCAATATGATCTACTTATAAGAACTATAGTAAAAATACACCTCAAAACCAAATAATACATTATTTTAATATATTTCTCATATTAGTTTTAATAAACTTTATAAAATATGATTTAAATTTATTAACTAAATGAAAATCAAAGTTAATTTTACTCCAAACAAATTACAATAAGACCTACCTATAAGCAAGTATAATAAAAATACACCTCAAAACCAAAACATATATGTTAGGCTACTTTTAGATACACATATACTCTTGACTTAGCAGTCTTTGTCAGACCCACTGGTTATCCATCTCATCAACCCTGCAGATGAAAGACTGTCTTCCAACCATTGTATGTCTTTTGCTGTGCGATGGGTCCATCACCATGCATGCTACTCAAATTAATCAATGGTCTCTGACAGTCAAAGAAACAATGCTTCAATAATGTGTGATTCTGCATGTGCCTTCACATTCTTCGATGTGTCTTCACTCAACAAAAAACAATGTTTTTTTAGCCTTAACGGATTTATAATGAACAAACATGTAATGAATGAGATTTGAACCTAGGTGAGGATCATAACAATTTCTCCTCTACACCATCAAAGATAGATCTAATTGATATCATTTAACTATTGTTTTATCAACATATATATAATTTTATGTAAAAAATGCATGGACTCAACATGTGGACATCATTCACATTGCCAAAGACCAATCAAAATTCAAAAATCATGTAAGCAACAACCAATATCATCTCAACATTCGATGAAGAATTATCATAATCAGTTAGGGATGTCACTCGACTAGATGTCTCATATTTAACTACAACTATCTCCTAGCCATCATTAGCTAGCTCATGAGGCTTAGTTACATTAGTGATAGCCAAAACTATTGCCAAAAAATTATTATTTTGAACCAAACTAGGAGAGTTAGAAAGGTCTTAATGTTCTTGCCTCTCACAAGCTTTTCAATTGTCCTATAATGAGGCCTATTTTAAGGTCCCACCTAACTCCCTTAGTTAGTGGACTAGATTTTTATATGTAATATATTGAAGTCCATCTTTATTAAAATAGGCCTCATGAGGTAGTAGATTTTTAAATCAATAAATGTAAGAGGATTCATTAAAAAAGGACCACTCGTTAGTGATTGAGGCCTCATTAATGGAGGTCCATTAGGTTAGGGTTTTGGTTAATTAGAGACCATTTATTGTATTATAATAGTATGTAGTTAGTTGCCAAGTGAATATGCTTGCATTTGGAGCTATGCTCATATTGAAAGTTGTCCCCTCCAATATACAAATAAACATTACATCTAGTATTAACTATCAATAAAAGTTTGATTACTACTATAGTTTTCCACTTCTAGTTCTATTTATTTTATTTCACTAGCTATATGTTTGTCTATCTTGATTTGTTTATTTTTTTTTAACAACTATATTCTATTATTTTTCCATGAATTTGTTATGTTCCAACAAACAAGGAACATCACAAGTGGTATTAGAGCTCTTTCTTGTGCCAACACACTCTCCAATTTTAGAATTTCTTTTAGGATAGAGACATGTTCAAGCATCTTTAAATATATAGAGATCTATCAATAGCTAAACCTATAGCTAGAGAAGAATATATGAAGTAAAAATAAGAGGCATCACTTGACCAAAGACCCTTGTAACATATATTGGTACCCTTTCAAGTAGTACCACATAAAGCAACACCGATGTATGAAATTTTCTTCCATGTATATCTAGGTATATCATAAGCCCCCTAAAACTGGCTGTAACAGTCCAAAAATAAATATCTAATTAACTTTTCTAATTAACATTAAATTCCATATGTAATAGTCCAAAGTAAATATAAAATTAATTTCCTAATTAAAATCAGAATCAACAAATAAGTACATACCTATATTATCTGTGATCAATGTTTGCTAGATGACAACAAGGTTTTGGAGATGACTCTCCACCCAACCGTAGGCTCAATTGTGCAAGGATTTGCTACAACTGGCCACCCCCGAGCCCTCAATCAACATACTACTGCCAGTGACTCCTAAGTCTTAGAACTCCATTCTCCCAAGAGAATGCAAGATAGAATCTCGGAATGATGGAATGCAGGAATGCCTCTCATCTTCCTCACCATCTATTAAATAGAACAACATTGGAAGGGGAACCACATGCACATACTCCATGTGTCTACATGCAACTTTCTTTTGATTTTTAGCTTTCTTGTTTTATTTCTTTACTTTTCTTTTGATTTTTAGCTTTTCTTGTTTTATTTCCTTCTTTTTGATAGTTTTCTTGTTTTATTTCTATTTATTCTTATTTAGAGTTTTAGTATGGTTATTACTATTTTTATTTTTATTATTTTTATTTATTTTCTTTGTATATATTTTTAATATCATTTATTATTTTTATTATTTATTATTAAGTGATTTATTTATTATTATTTATTATTTCTATTATTAATTATTAATTATTAATTATTTTTATTATTTATTATTTATTATTATATTATTATTTATTATTCTTATTATTTATTATTTATTATTAAGGGGAGGGATATTACACTGGCCTTACACAATTATTTTGACTATCTTATTGCTATAATAGGTCAATAACAACACTCAAGTAGGTCGCTTTTGCATACCATGGAATCATATAGTATGACTAAGGGTATAGTCCATCCTTGTTGATTAGTGTTGTGAAAGATACAATCAAGTACTATTGTCAGAAACATTCTAGTATTTATGTTAATTTTAGATAACAATGGTATGTTCTATGCTTTAGCACAATTTACTTCAATGTTCCTTATCATCCCAATGACAATTTCCAATCAGTAGAAATCAAATTAACTTAAACACATTGATAGTAAATGTAGATAGAACATAAAAGCATGTGCAGAAGACAAGCCAAGACAAGAGGGCAGATGCCAGGGACAAACCCCAATGTGGGGAATCCCTTTGATCAAATATTATTATTCTTCAATAGTTTAGCAGAGAGAGAGAGAGAGAGTACAAATATCATAATTACATGCCCAAACAAACCCTGTCAAATCAGCAGTCAACAATAGTTAACTCCAACCCTAACCAAAAAATCAACAGTGGTCAAAGTAACTCCAAAAAGGCCTCCAAGCAGCTCGGTCAACAACAAAAGAATTTGGTCTTCCAAGAGGGTCAAAGTTAGCCCAAAAATAGTTCATTCAACCTAGTCAAATGATGTTGTAATTTCTGCAGTCAAAGGCTAAAGTCAACGTTGAAGTCAAACTGGTCAAACTATCCCAATCAACACAAAAATTGTGTCAATCAATGCGGCCTTCAAAAAATGAAAATTTTCCCACAAGAACGAAGTCAATGCAAGTCAAAGTCGCCCAAGTCAACGCTGGTCAACGTTGTCCTGTTTCTTGAAATTTTCGGCCTCCAAAACAATCCTGAAATCTGTCCTCCTTTCACACGTGCAAATTAGGGAAGCATCCAAGTTGTACGAACCAATCAAGAGAGGAGAGAGAGAGATATGAGATGAGATGATGAATGTCCCAATGAGAGAGAGGTCACTCCTATTTATACACTTCGTTGAGAGTGAGGAGACACATCTATTGGGCTTATGAGCCTACATTTCACTGAGGTCGACCTTGGCAATTTGTGCATGCGAGATAATAAATTTAAAATTCCATTTCTTCTTGTCAGAATGAGATGATCTTTATATCAAAATCGGACCTCTAGAAAAGAGGAATGTAATGCAATATTCATATCCATCATATGAGTTGTCTTAAGGTGGAATTTGGCCCTAGTTTCCAATTTTAACACTCCCTCTCAACTAGGGATAATTCCACTTACCAATCCATCTATCATAATCATGCCATCCTGTCATCATATCCCATCCTTGTCATCACTAATTTGTTATGCTCTATAGAACCATGAAGTAATAATTTATAAGACATGGTTGAGAGTGTGTCATAAGATCATACCACTCTCCACTAACAAAAGTTTGTCCTTAATCCTAGATCGATTTGTTGAACACCATGCATCCTAGTCATAGGGAGTATGATAGTACATGATGCGTCCATCGGTAGTGCTATGGTCCCTAACCATATTTTCCCAACTCATTGGCCAGATGAGAGGTACTTCCCATGAGTCCCAGAGGATGTGTGTCGGTGGCATTAATAGGAGAAGGTGAACCACTCATCCTGCTCATATGCCATAGGATAAGGTGAACCACTCATCTTATGAATACGTCAATAGTAGGGGAAGGTGGATCACTCACCCTACATGCATGTGTTCGGTTAGGGGAAGGTGAACCACTTAGCCTACACACATGTCAACAATAATGGGGAATCACAGGGGAAGGTGAACCACTTAGCCTACACACATGTTAACCATAATGGGGTATCACAAGGGAATGTTTACCACTCACCCTACGCACATGTCAACTATAATGGAGTATCACAGGGGAAGGTGAACCACTCACCCTATATCTAGAGCACCAGGAGGGGAAGGTGAACTACTCACCCTATGGTTTCTCATAGCTACAAGAAGTACCCCAAGCCCCTAAGAGCTCCCAGAGATTTGTGTCCAACGCATACAAGATCCTCATAGGAGGATCGTTCCACGACCCCAATTCTCTCTCGGAAGGTTAAGAATTTGACCTTCCCCAAAGGCTTCATGATAATGGCTGCAACTTGCTCATCTATTCTAATGTGTTGGAGCCTTATTTCTCTCTGTTGTACGATATCCTGGATAAAGTGGTATCTAATATCAATGTTCTTGGAGTGGTCGTGGAACATAGGATTCTATTATAGGGTAATCCCACTTTGGTTATCGCAAAAGATCATGATGGTATCCAACACGTGCTCAAATAGTTCACTGAAGAGCTTTCTCAACCAAAAAACTTCACAACAGGCGATACTCGCAACAATGTATTCGCCCTCGACCGTGCTTAGTGTAACCGATTTATGCTTCTTTCTCATCTAAGATATTGAAGCAGACCCCAAAGAGAAGCAACACCCAGACATGCTCTTATGGTCAACCACACTGCCAGCCCAGTCAACATCTGAATAGCCATGTAGCCTCAAGTTTCCAGTAGTGTATCTCAGACCATAGTGGATTGTGCCCTAGAGATATCTCAAGAGATTCTTAGCAGCAATCCAATGAATGTGAAGAGGCTCAACCATCAATTGACTCAATGTGTTCACAACGAAGCACATGTTAGGACGGGAGTTGACCAAAAACATTAGCCCCCCGACAAGTTGATGATACTTGGAAGGGTTCGCTAATCTGGGCCCAACAACACTTCCACATAGCTTCTTAAATTTGAGTTCCATTGGAGTAGCCATAGACTTGCAATCCACCATCCCACATCTCTCAAGTACCTTCACAATGTATTTTCCTTGAGAAAGGAAAATCTCACCTGGATTTTTCCAGACCTCGAGCCCTCGGAAGCAGTTCATGAGTCCTAGGTCCTTCATCTCAAATTCAGAAGCCAACTCCCTCTTGCATTGATGAGTGAAAGGGTCATCACCTGTCAGAAAGATATCATCCACATAATGGACCAAAATGAGAGGTTTGTCCTTTTCAACCTTGAAGTATAGGTTTGGGTCAACATCACTCCTTGTAAATCCCAACTTCATAAGATAGCTATCAATCCTCTCATACCAAGCCCTTGGGGGTTGCTTCAACCCATAGAGGGATTTCTTCAACCTGCATACATGTGTCTCAAAATCTTGAACTTCAAACCCCTTGGGTTTTTCCATATAGACTTCCACTTTAAGCGAACCATGAAAGAAGACAATTTTGACATCCATTTGGTGGAGGCTCCATCCTTGCGAGGAAGCAAGGGCTATAATCGAATAGATGGTGGTATATTGGGAAACTGGTGGAAATATCTCATCGTAGTCTACTTCTTCCTTTTGAGAGAAGCTTCAAGCAAAAAATTTGGCCTTAAACTTTTCAACACTCCCATTAGCTCCATGTTTGATCTTGTAGAGCCATTTTGAAGTGACCACAAACTTATCCTTCGGTCTAGGAACCACATCCCATACATCATTCTTCATGATCGACTCATACTCCTCATTCATCACATCCTTCCAAACTTGTTTCTTTACGTCTTCTTCGAATGTGCAAGGCTTAGATTGTACAATGGTACTCATGGCAGCTAAGTACCCTTGGTATCTATTTGACTTCTTGCTTTCACAAAATGTCCCCCTTGATGCAATATGTTTCTCAGCATCTTCAAGTGTATGTTTGAGCCACAAAGGTATTTTTCTTGAAGTAGTAGGTGGATTAGTGGGATCAATCTAACCTTCAACATTGAGCATTGGTTCATCAGACGGAGGTTCATCCTACTTTTTTGCATTAGCATCATCATTGTCCTTCTTAGGGATAGGAAGATCTTAGATCTTTCTAAGAAAAAAATCTTCATCAAAAGTGACATCATGACTTAATTCCACTTCCCTTTGACCAGGCATAGATTCTATATGCCTTTGAAGTTTCACTATAGCCCACAAACGTTCTTTTCTTCCTAGATGGATCTAGTTTGTTTCTTTTCTCTTTTGGCATATGAGAATATACAGGACAACCAAAAAAATATAAAATGAGAAACATCAAGTTTCTTTCTAGTGAAAACGTATTTGGGTGTCTTGAAGTCCAAAGCTTGATGTCGACATCTATTTTGGACATACACAATGGTGTTGGAAGCTTCTCCCCATAAGAATTTTAGAAGACCTTGATCATGTGGCATAGCACAGGTGGCTTTGATGATAGTATGATTCTTCCATTCAGAAACACCATTATGTTCAGGAGTATATGCAGTAGTTATCTCCCTCTTAATATCGGCTTCTCTACAAAGTATTTGAATTCATGTGAATCATATTCAGTCCCATTTTCGGTCCTCAATATTTTGATCTTCTTCCTTGCTTGATTCTTGACCAAGGCTTTAAAAGAGCTAAACCATTTGAATACTTCATCCTTCTTCCTTAAGAAATAGATCCATGTTTTGCGAGAGAAGCCATCCACAAAAATAACATAGTACAAATATCCACCCAAAGATGTCACGGGAAACATACCTGAGAGATCAGAATGGACCAATTGAAGAATATCTGTGGTTTGAGTTTCACTTGAGGGGGATGGTCCCCTTGTATGTTTTCCAAATTCACATCCTTGACAAACACCTTCATGATTTAATTTGAATTCGAGCATACCTGTGACCATATTCCTTACATCAAGTAAGGCTTTGAAACGAAGGTGAGAAAATATCCAGTGCCATAACTCGGATTGAAGAGAAGTATCACAAGTCATTGCCCCCAACGGACTTACTCCAACCTGATAGAGACCTTCAACCCTAAATCCAAGAGTCAATGCATCTCTTGGGTCCCTTTTCCAAACATGAACTTTCCCATCAATGAATGTCACCTTGAAACCTTTGTATTCTATCGCAGAAATAGAGACCAAGTTCTTTTTCAGATAAGGTACATATAGGACTTATTGTAAATGAAGAGTTTGACCTTGATTTAAGTGGAGAGTAATAGTCCCAATTCCTTTCACAGGATAAGTGGCATTATCCCAATTGAGTATAATCTCCATATTCATCTTCTTTTCAACCAAGTTTGAGAGGGCCTCCTTGTACCCAGTGAAGTGCCATGGCACACCACTATCAATCAACGAATGGTCCAATGTATCTGTAGGAGAGGTGGTGGTGAGGGCATAAATAAGATAAAATTATTTTTTCTTTACAACATTAACTTCTTCATACCTAGAGTTTCTCAACTTCTTGGGAGGACGACCATTTCCATTTCGAGCAGTGGTAGAATTACTCTTTCCTTTGTTGTTGAACCCGTTGTTCCTTTGATCGCCATTACCCTTGAAGTTGTTGTTATTGTTGTCATCATCTCTTGGAGTATACTTCTTGTGAGGACACTCTCTAGCGAAGTGGCCAAACCTATTACAATTGAAGCATCTTCCTTTTCTTTCTTCTTTGAATCCTGACTTGAACCCTTGACCTTGATTCCTTGTACCAACATTGTTCCTCCTCTTAGAATGAGTGGAGAAGGCGATATGATTGTTTCCATTTGAGGGCTTGTCTCTTTCCATCATCCTTATTTCTTCTTGAGTCCATCTACCCAACAATTCATCAAATCCCATAATCTTGTCATTGTTGAATATGGTAGTGTTGAAAATATGCCATTCTCTTGTAAGGCCTCCAAGAGCAATAAGAGTGAGCTCCTTGCCACCAATGGCTTCTGTAATAGATAGGATATCATTCTTGATCTCGATAATCCTCATGAAGGAGGATTGGATGGATTCTCCTCTATCCATATTGAGGTCTTTCAACTTGTTCTTGAGAAAGAGAACTTGATTTGCATTATTTACTTTAAACAACCCAACCAACTTGTCATACATCTCCTTAGATGTTTCCAAATCAGAAATATAGGCAACCAAAGGTTAGTGAATATAATCAACAATAATTTTCTTAGCTTTAACCTCACCTTTCTTGTATCTTGTTTGTGCAGTTGCAGATGCATTTGAGATAGGCTTTGCTATTTTTCCTTTGACATAGTCCATGGCATAATTTTCTTCCAATGTCAAATCTAGAGTCATCTTCGATGCATGATAGTCAGATTGTCCTTAAGTTTGTCCTCGAATTTGAAGAAAGATGTTGTCATCATTGGGACTAGTTCCAAGTCCTTGTCCAACAACTTCTCTTAGTTATTGCTTTGCTTCACTCTTTCTTGGGCTTTGTCTTCACTCGAGCTCCAGAGACACACACAGGACAAAGAGGGCTTATGGAAGATAAAAAATCAAAGTAATCAGAATGCTTTTGAACTAGGACCAGAGCGTAGATCTTGTCGTCCTGATCGCAATGGTGTGAACAGTTCGTCAATCCGAGCTCGTATGAGGGAGAACGAGCCAGTAAAAGTTTTGGTCAAAGTTGGACTATGGGCCAGGTTTAAGTGTCCTACAATTTGACCAACCTCGAGGCATGAAACCTAGCTCCCAAAAATAGGTGAATTTATGGCCTACTTAAGTTGACTCCTTCGATCAATTTTCAGAATTTTCAAAATGGCCAATTATTTTGGATAAAATCAAAATAATATTAAAAAAGGGGGTGGTGGGCCATGACCCCTGCCACCTCCACCGGACCCAAAACAAAATTTAATATTATATTTGGGTCGGTAGGCCATGACCCCCACCGACCCTCCAACCAACCACCATAAAAAAATTATTAAGTAAAAATAGGCCGACAACCATGACCCCGCCAGCCCCCACACCCCAACCAAAACAACAAATACACATTATGTGATGGTGGGGCGGGCCACCTCCAGTGGACCCAGCCCACACCACACCCACTTTGACATATGTTAAGTTGTGGGCGACGGGGTTCGAACCCGCCCGGCGGGAATGGCCAACCCACCACTCGGGTGTCCACACCAATACTCCTCCTCCATTTAACACATACCACTTCGCCATTAATACCACGTGGAACCAACGACAGGGAATGGGGTGCGGGCCACCAAAATACTGGACCCGCTGCCCAATAAAAAAAAATGTATGTTAATTCGGGAGAGGTGGGATTTGATCCCTCGACCCCTCCTAAACAAATTGCTTTATTTACCAACACACCAACAACCAATGTTGGTAACTCCGCCCAAAATTTTATATATAAACTCAATTTTGTCAGTGCACCCAGCAACATGGAGGAGCCAAGAGCGTGCATGGAAATCGAGGCGAGATTTTTTTTAATTAATTTTTAATGCAGGGTGGAACCATGAACCTGAGAAAAACACACGTAGAACCTTGATTAGGCGAAATTCTCAAGAGGGTGAAATTTTTGCAGTGTCCAAATTAGACAAACTTTATGTTGATCCTACACCTGCCAGCGACACGAACCTGATGGCGCAGTCAGTTTCTTGATCTGAGCAGCATATTTTCAGAGGACCCGGAGGAGGGAATCTTTGAGGAATCCAGGGGGAATGTAAAAGATTCCTTAAGCCCCCGATTTCCACTTTCTCAGAATTCAAAAATTTGAGAGTCGATTTTACATTATTCGATGCCACAAATCTGATAATGCATTCAGATTTTCCATTTGCTCATTTTATTTTTGGTCCACTTTTCAAAGTGGAGTGCAGGTGTCAGCATTCAACGTGTGAGCAGTGATTCCATGCAATCTGATGCCACAAGATTGATGGTATGGTCAGCTTCAGTAGTTTGACATCCTTTTCTTCAGATGGCCTCCAGATGTGAGGTATATGTTGTATGTTCATGTATTTTTTTTTGCTATAAGATGCATTGCACTGTATAGATCCCTGTTTAACGTTTGATGTGGGATCTTGTTTTCTTACCTGTTTCATGATTCTTGCTTGATGTGACGTGGAATCATTTGTGGGGTGTACTTCTTGTCATGATTCGTCATGTTTTGTTTGAGATCCCTTTGTTGTTATGTTGATGGGATACTCATGTGTCGCCATGTATGTTTGCATTGAGATCCCTTTTATGCCATGTTGGTGGGATGCTCATTATCATCATGCACGAGTTTAGGTCATACTGATAGGAGTCCTTTTTGAATGAGAGTTCCTATAGCGGAACATCTCTTGGAGCTACTCCTATGTCAAGGCATTTTCCTTGTATGATAGCGACATCACCACCTATGTACATCATCACTATTGGCAACACTTAATGCAGTGGCCACACAAATACCTGAAAACCCGCTTCACTACTGTCCAGTGCTCCTTCCCTGGTTTTGACATAAACCTACTCAATACTCCCACTTCATGTGTAATGTCTGGTCTAGTACAGACCATTGCATACAT
The DNA here is from genome assembly GCA_031772625.1 of Pinus tabuliformis. Classification (NCBI taxonomy): domain Eukaryota; kingdom Viridiplantae; phylum Streptophyta; class Pinopsida; order Pinales; family Pinaceae; genus Pinus; species Pinus tabuliformis. The sequence continues at coordinate 1,577,131,130 of CM062804.1, forward strand.
CAGGTTACCGATTGCACTTGCATATGGAACACGGGACATGTCCTCTTCCTCTTCTTGTGTCTTCGGACACTATTCAGCAGATAACCTCACACCTACAAGAATAGGAACCTTCACCGGTTTACTATCCTGCATATTAAACCTCTACAATATTGTCTCGACATACTTCCTCTGGTTTAACCAAAGCTTCCTCTTTGCCCAATCTCTTTTAATTTCCATGCCCAACATATAGTTTGCAGCACCAAGATCTTTCATGTCGAATTTGGAGGACAATTGGGCCTTCAAATCCTAGATAACTTCTTTGTCATTTCCAACCAACAACATATCATCCACATACAAGACCAGATAAATAACACGGTCACCAATTAATTTAAAATACACATAGTGATCTGCTTTTCTTCTGGTGAAGCCAAGTCCCTATATAAATGTATCAAATTTCTGATACCACATCCATGGTGACTGTTTTAACCCATATAGAGACTTCTTTAACTTACATACCAGTTCTTTCTTACCCTTCACCGCAAAGCCTTCAGGTTGCTTCATGTAGATCTCCTCTTCCAGATCCCCGTGAAGAAATGTTGTCTTCACATCCATCTGTTCTACCTCAAAATCAAAAGTAGTAGCAATAGATAAAAGTAATCTAATAGAAGTTACCTTGGCAAAAAGAGAAAAAATATCACCAAAGTCAACTCTCGGCACCTGGGAATAACCTTTTTCTACCAACAGAGCTTTGTATTTCTCCACTTTTCCTTCTGTGTTTGTCTTCTTTTTGAACACCCATTTGCTGCCTATGGGTTTCCTTCCAGCCGACAACTCCACCAGATCCCAAGCCTCATTTTTGTGCAAAGATGTCATTTCATCAACCGTGGCCTCTTTCCAGAGTTTTCCATCCACTGAATCCACGGCTTCCTTCATAGTTCTGGGATCATCATCAGTAATAGACAAAGCAAAATTTGAACAGAAAGCAGATGGACTATACCTTTCTGGCTTCCTTCTTTCTCGAACTGATCTTCTCACAACTGGAGTTTATGGCTCTTCATCTTCTAATTCCTCCTCTAATGTAGAGTCTGATTCTTCCTCCTTTAGCTGAAACTCTATCTTCTCAGGTTCCTTTGGTTGGACTTCATGTTTAATAACATCTTTCACCTCTCTGAACACCACATCTCGGCTGTACATAACCCTCCTTATTACTGGGTTCCAAAGCTTATAACCTTTTAAACCATCCTTATACCCAATAAAGATGCACTTTTCAGATTTGCTATCCAACTTTGTTCTCTTCTCCTTTGGAACATGTACATATGCATCACACCCAAATACCCTTAGATGTGAAAGAGAGGGTTTCTTACCAGTCCATACCTCCTGTGGAGTCTTATCCTCCAACATTGATGAAGGTGACCTGTTGACCAGGTAACATCTAAGTATCCATCGCCTCTGCCCAGAATTCCTGTCCTAACCTGCACCACTGAGCATGCTTCTTTCCCTTCCATCAACGTCTTGTTCATTCTTTTTTCAACTCCATTTTGCTGAGGTGTATATGGAGTAGTCTTCTGCCGTGCTATACCACACTTATTGCAGAATTCTTCAAATTCTTTACTGCAAAACTCTCCACCATTATCTGTCCTCAACACCTTTATCTTCTTCTCTGTCTGGTTTTCCACTAGAGCCTTAAATTCTTTAAACCTATCAAAGACTTCAAATTTCTTCTTAAGGAAATATATCCATGTATTCCTTGAGAAGTCATCTATAAATGATACATAGTACACAGACTTACCTAGTGATGGAACCTTCACAAGTCTAAACACGTCACTGTGCACAAGCTCTAATATATGTTTCACTCTCTTACCACCAGAGGGGAAACTCACTCGATTCTTCTTCCCGTATACATAATTTTCATAGAAATCAAAATCCAGAGAGCTATTACTCATACCTTCTACCATACCTTTACCATGAAGTATTTGAAGGCCCTTCTCTCCAATATGTCCAAGCCTTTGATGCCACAACATGGTCTTTTCTCCAGAGACCACTAGATTTTCTGCTCCACTTTCAGGAACCATGGAACTATTGCACCCATCAACAATAGTGAAACCTTGCAGCTTGTACAAAGTTCCAATCCGAACTCCCCGCATCAATACTAGTGCTCCCGGAACCATCTTGCAGGTATCCTTCTCGAACATTGTTTTTTACACCTGCATCATCCAGCTTACTAACAGAAATTAGATTTATGGCTAATGCAAGAATATGCAGAACACCTGGAAGTGTTATAACTCTTCCACCTTGCAGCTTCAACTTTACTTTTCCATGACCAATGATTCTAGCCTTCCTATCATCCCCCAAGAAGACATCACCACCATCATATGTCTCATACTCACAGAACCACTCTCTATGGGGGGTGAAGTGAAAGGATGCACCTGAGTCAATCAACCATGCCTCGTGATCTACATGTGTGCTTGAAGAAGCCAAGTACACATCCCCACCTTCATCTGAGGTGTTTTTTGCCTCTGTAGAAGGAGCCTCATCAGATCCCTTTCCTTTGTTAGGAGCTTTAGATTTACAGTCCCTTTTGAAGTGCCCTTCCTTTTCACATTTCCAGCACACCACCTTTACAGGTTTTCCTGGAGATTTAGATCTCCCTTTAGATTTAGATCTAATTTGTATGTCAGCGTACAAACAAGTCTGTCTGGAATGTTTCATATAAAATTACAACAAAAGTTACTCATACTTATAAGTTACACGTTAAATATCTGTGAACGTTGAAGTCCTAAAATCTAATAACTCTCATAAAATCTTTCTCTTGAAATTGCATGGCTATACTATTCAATATATAATAGTCACTCACCATAAATTTAGTATTCATTTATAAAATTGATAAAATGTTTACATAGTTATAAGCCAAGTCCTCATCAATGTTGACTTAATCCTTTATTACAAAGTCTACGAACAAGTAGAGAATGAGCCAAACTTATATTACTTAGCATATAATATCCCCGGCACAAAACTATAGAAAAGTAATATATTCCATCTTCTATATATTGAAATTATTAGAATGTCGCTTCTCACCAAACCATGATTTATTTAATGTTCTATTCCATATAATAAGAGCCGTAGAAAGTAAAATATTTAGAATAAAGACTCAATGGGTTGATAGTTGATAAAAGCTCTTATTTTTATTCTACTTAATGTTCTATTCCATATAATAAGAGCCGTAAAATGTAAAATCTTTAGAATAAAGACTCAATGGTTTGGCAGTTGATAAAAGCTCTTATTTAATACAAATAAAACCATTTTTGGTTTTACATTGAAACATGAAATTCCATGCTGAAGTATTATTAATGACATCATAAAGTGGCATTATTAAAAAAAAAATGTTTTCAATAATAATTTTTTAAATCCAGGTGCGAGCTAGTTGGAGATCCATATGGGGATCGTCGTCATGATTGATCATTTAATTGTAAAGTTCAGTGGGCGGCCTCTCCCACGCCCTCACATGCTCCTCCGTAATGACATGGAGGGCCATAGATCGCAGCGGATCCACGACGTGCAATTTGGAAGGCTATTAAAATTCCAGGTGGTGGGAGAGGAGGATTACATGTGAACATTTGTCTGGCAATCTAACTAGTGTTATCAACATCTTAGGAGGATTGAGACAACTATTTTATGGTCCGTGGCACTGGGAATGCAGGGAGGAAACTCTGTAGCGGTTGGTCTTTGCTCATGGATAACGCAAATGGTCTGGTATGTTCTTATGCTTATCCTATTCATTGGGTTGGGGGCTGCAATTAGTGACTCACCTTGCGTTTGGAGGGGAAAAGGAACAATGGTGAATTGGAAAGTTTTTGTGATTACAAGCTCTAGCTTTCTCAACTATGTTATGTCGATCTCTGTCTTTTTTGGAAATTTTCTATCTCGTATGGGCATGATTCATGGTTTCCGGGTCATATTTATTATGTTTACTCTGCATGTTGAATGTGAGCCTTACCATTCCGAGTTTAAACTGCATTGGAAAACCTTGAGGAGAGCAAGGGTTCAGGAATTTGGACAGGGCTGATTCTATGGAATCTGGTCTTAGGGGTGTAGGGAGGTCATTGTTCTCATTTAGAAGGTGCCTCACACTTCGGGAGGGTTCTTGATTTTCTCTGAGTATTGGCTCGAGAGGTGGATTCATGGTGTGGTGCAGTGCCATCCGACGCTACCTCTGTCCTTTTTCCCTCCTATTAAGTATAAGTTTGATTTTCGGCTGGCTTTCCATATTGTTATTACTCCAGGTCCACCTAAGTCGCTTCTCACTCTGCCCTCTGCACAGTGGGTTGGGTATCGAGTGTGGTTAGGTGAGAGCAAGTCGAGGAAGGGTGGTCCGACTTTGTTCATCATGGTGAAGATTCCTCCTGGTGGTGGTGCCTCTGGGTGCGAAGGTCGTGGTCGCATGAATTAGGGTGGCAAGGGCAAGGAAAAAGGATCGATGTCCGGTAGGGCTCCATGCCAGCGCGGAAGGAAAACAGATGCTGAGATTTTACAAAACATCATTCAAGCCTATTAAGTAGAGACCCCGACTAAGGTAAAGAATTTTATTTCGGCCTGGGAGGCTGAATTAAATTTGAAACTCAAGATTGAGCCGCCAATGGAGGATTGGAACAATTTGATTTCTGACCCTGGTTACACGCATAGTCACCTCACTCTGTATAAACAATCTCTTCATCGTTTTTGGCTTATGAAATGTATTTTTGCTAAAGCGATGGCTTACTCTTTCAATATAGCTACAAACGAGGATCCTGACTCCAGTCTCAGAGACATTCAGTGAAAGAATTGTTGAAATATGGCAACAAGAATATTCCAATTTAATTTTTCCTTGAATTAAATTGTGAATTAAACTGAATTTAGTCTTAACAGCTACTTGGAAATAATTAATTAATTAATTTTAAATTAATTAGTTGGAGAAATTCAAGTTAGAAGTCTTTCTGAAGTCATGCAAGAGTTATCCCTTAAATTAAGGAGATAAGATTGAGTTATATTTGAGTTGTAATTAGTTAACTCAGTTTACTGAGTTAAGTTCAGTTAAATTAGTTCCAAACTATTTGAGGAACTAATAGTGAGTTAACAGTTAGTTGATGCATTAATGCACTCAACTAGTGCTACTCTAGTTAACTGAAGATTCCCTCATCAGAAGCTCATGCATGTCTATTCTGAGAAAGACCTAGTTGAGATTAATTTTCAAGGATAGTGTACTATCAGTTGTATGTGTTTTCTCATGGAGAAAACTCATGCATGCTGTCAAGGATTCATCCTTGAGGATTGTGTAGTTTTGAAGGCTTGTTTTTCCACTTGGTAATAGGCTAATCATCCACAAGGAACAACACAAGGAAATAGAGCTTGTAGGGTAGAGAGGAAGGTTGGAGAGAAGCCAAGATTTGTTGTGAGCATCTGTGAGGATTGTACTGAGAGCTGACTAGCTATGAGAGCTAAGGCTTTGTATAATTCCTATGTATTTCCACCATGTATGATAATACAAAGTGTGGGGTTTTTATCTGATACTTTCCCCAAAGTATTTTCATGTGTATTATGCCATTGATTCTTCTTCTTCTGGTTATATTGTTCAGCTCGATCTTTAAGCTTCTGCAAATTGATAGTAGAAGTAGGTTACAATATTCTACTTTGATTTATATTGCATTATCGGGTTAACCTATCATAGATTTTCTACATGGTTTTGGAGCTGTGAACAGTATACTGAGAAGAGAATTCGAAGTTTGAAGTTTCGGGTTGCAGGTGCAAATCGAATTCATATCATACTTCAAGGTTGGCCAATGGCGTTCTATGGCTTGAGACTCAGGTATGCCTGGGAAGGTAGCTCGAATTACATAGGCTGTATTAGAAGACAATGGCTTGAAGGAATTCATTGATCAAGAAATCCCAAAGCTAGCTTCAACTAATGCACATGAGTTGGTTGAGTGGAAGAAATGTGTGGTGAAGGCGAGACAGATCAACCTTGAGGGAATTCGAGACCATATTGTCTCGAGTCTCAATGGGAAGGATACTCCATTTTCAATGTGGAAGACATTGAAGTGCCTCTACCAGAACAATAGCGACCAGAGGAAATTGGCACTCAAGGATAAGCTTCGAAGAATCAAGATGGAGAAGGGTGATGCTATTTCCACATATCTGAATAAGCTCACCACCTACAGAGATGAGCTTGGCAGTGTGGGAATAATTACTGCCAATGATGATATGGCGAGCCTCGCTCTCCTTGGCCTTCCAAAGAATTGGAATAACTACCAGGACTCTGTGAATGGAAGGGAGAAACTGTCAGATTGGGAACGACTGTGGTCGGATCTTATGCAGGAGGAGATCAGGAGGAGCACACGAGATGGTTCTTCATCCAATAATGATGATGAAGAAAATATGGCAGGAAAGGGAAGGGGAAGGCTTCCCATTTCAAATCAAATTCTTCTCATGGAGGGAAGAAGGGTGACATGTCTAAAGTAAGATGCTTTAGTTGTCAAAATATGGGACATTATACAACTAATTGTCCATCGAAGAAGTCCAAGATGGTATCCTCGAAAGGATCGGAAGGTGAGCCATTAGCCTCTCAGTTTGAAATGGATTTTACCCTCATCGCATGCATGGTGTCATCGATGATGGGTTGTGTCTGGTATCTTGTCAGTGGAGTCTCATTCCACATAATCGGTGATAACAATTTATTCAGTGCCTTGGAGGATAAAGAACTCAAGATGCGCATAGAGATGGGTGACGACGGAAGGTATAGCGTTTCAAGAGTAGGCACGGTTTCTTTTCAGAGGGAGCATGGAGCTCCTCTCACCTTGATAGATGTGAGATATCTGCGTGGACTGAAGAAGAACTTGGTATCGGTCGTGATGTTGGAGAAAAAAGGCTATGATATTATCTTCAGTAAAGGAAAGGTGTTCCTAAGACACATAGCCACAGGTTAGACCAAGAGGATAGGGATTCGGGTGAAGAATCTCTATAAACTAGAGGTAGATGATTGTGCAGCATTGAGTACAAAAGCAGAATTGGTGCAAAGCCAAGACATTGGCGAGTTGTGGCACAGGCGGTTGGGCCATTTGCATCATGGGGATTTGAAGATAATGCAGCAGATATCTACAGGACTTCTGTAGAATTTTTCTACAAATCAACTAGCGCTGATACCATGTAGAAATTTCCCACATGTAGATCACTTGGTAATGCAATGTACTAAGGCAAAACACTTGATCTACTTCTACAAACAATTTAGTGGAAGCTTAATCAACCTTGAGCAACATCAATAAGAACACATATAAATGATAAGAAGGAATCAATCACACATAACACAGAATAATTTACCTGGGGAAAGCACCTGCCTAAAACCCATCTCTGTATTATCATACAAGTGGAAATATAATCCGTATTACACAAAGCCTTAGCTTGGAAGCTATCCAGCTCTTAGTACAATCCCTCTGCTGCTCATAAATAGCCAAAGGCTTCTCACAAACCTTCTCCTCTGCCCTCCAAGCCTCCTATTTCTATGCACAGTTTTCCTGGGTCCTCCAGCTGCAACCTGTGTGTTTCTCACCTCACACACAACACTCACCTCTGAAATAACTGCACAAACCTAAAGGAGATAAATCCTCATCATGGATGAGATTCCTTTATAGGAAAAATATTCATCTATCTAATAGTACACTGTCCCTTCTCTGATCTCAACTAGGTCTCTGTCCAAACTAACATGCATCAGTTATCCATGAGTGAATACAAAGTTATTTGAAAATAATAGTTGTCACATGCATGCAAGAATCAACAAACTATATCTCATTAATTTAACAACTTGTTAAATTAATCTAACTGAACTTGACTAAGTTAAACTAAGTCAACTGATCCTCTCAATATAGAACTCATCCTTAATTCCTCAACTAGTGGAGCAAACCAAGGACACATTCCCCAATCAGTGGAGAAATAATTGCATGTTCTCACAAAGACTTAAAGTTTGCTTTTCCTTAACTAATTAACTCATGGAGAATTAATTAATTAATATTCCAAATTGTTGGTAAGACCAAATTCGAATTACTTCCTATAGATAGACCAGGGAATGCTATAAATAGGAAGTGACCCAGAAATTATATTTTTAGAAGATGTTATTTTTAGCAGTTTCACCTCTCACCAAAGGTGGCCAAACTGCTATTTTTAGAAGTGCTATTTTTAGTAGTTCTATTTTTTGCACTTCCTAAATTTAACATTTCTTGTTGCACACTTTTCAACACTCCCTCTCAATAAGAAAGGCTTCCTCTTGAACCCGATCCTGTAACTCTGGAATGTTCTGCATGCAACACATCTAGCAAGTGCGGTTGCTCCAACAACACTCGGAACAAAAACTCCCAATTGACCACTCTGATGGGCTAGAAACATACTCTGATGTTGAAGCTCTACCTGCTTCTGACAAGTGCTGCCTCTCTGACCTCTGCGCTACTGCAACATCTCCATGCATCTCGCACCATTGCACCCTTCTCTGTGCTACCCTGCACTGTGCAACATACTTGTGCCTCTCGCATTGTTGCAGTATGCATGCTCTGCATTGTCTTGGGATTCCCTGCACTGTAGCTCTCTTTGCCGCTTCATCTGCATCTGTCTCTACCCAATCAGTCAGTTCTTGCTACTCCACATCGGGGCTTCCGTAGCAAGGTCTCATCCAAGAGGTTGGGTACCTCAAGGATCCTACCCCTCATCCTTGGGACGATCACTCTATATTGCCCCACCTCCTACCTAGAGGTATGGCTGCATGTGATCCCTCTACCCACCTGGATCAAAGTTTCCCCCTACTGGAGGTCTCTGCATGAGTAGATGTCTCTACTCGATCTCCACTCAGCATACCCTGTTGTGGCTGATCCACAACCTCATGAAGCTGCTACACCAATTGTGGCTCCTCCACAATCGTCTGAGACTCCTTCTGGCGCTGCATGTTGAGAGGTAACATACCCTCCCCATCAACCACCAAGTCTCCATCAGTTTCCTTGCTGCTCAAGGCTTTGCATGCATCTTGAACCTCAAGAGCATATAGGCTCTTGGCTAGCACACCAATCTGTTTCATATTTCTCGTCGTCACAAAATTTTTGGAAAAAGAGCTGATTTTAAATCAGTGATATCGCTCTCCTCCGATCTAAGATTCAGTCGATTTTTTTTATTTTTATTTTTTATTTTGGGTATTTTTCTACAAGGAATCCAAATCTTCTATTTGTTTCTGAAAATTTTGTACAAAATTTTTTAGATATGCTCTACAAACTCTCGGCCCGAAACTCAAAACTTTGAAATCTCCTCTTCTTGTATATAGTTCTTCCTTGATCACCTATGCTCTGATACCATGTAGAATTTTTCTACAAATCAGCTAGCTCTGATACCATGTAGAACTTTTTCTACAAATCAACTAACTTTGATACCATGTAGGAATTTCCCACCTGTAGATCACCTAGTAATGCAATGTACTAAAGCAAAACACTTGATCTACTTCTGCAAACAATTTAGCGGAAACTTAATCAACTATGAACAACATCAATAAGAACACATATAACTGATAAGAAGGAATCAATCACACATAACACAAAAGAATTTACTCGGGGAAAGCACCTGCCTAAAACCCCATCTCTGTATTATCATACAAGTGGAAATATAATTCGGATTACACAAAGCCTTAGCTTGGAAGCTATCCAGCTCTCAATGCAATCCCTCTGCTGCTCATAGACAGTCAAAGGCTTCTCACAAACCTTCTCCTTTTCCATCCAACCCTCCTATTTCTATGCACAGTTTTTCCTAGATCCTCCAGCTACAACCTGTGTGATTCTCACCTCACACACAACACTCACCTCTGAAATAACTACACAAACCTGAAGGAGATAAATCCTCATCATGGATGAACTTCCTTTATAGGAAAAATACTCATCCAACTGATAGTACATTGTCCCTTCTCTGATCTCAACTGGGTCTCTGTCCGAACTGACATGCATCAGTTATCCATGAGTGAATACACAGTTATCTGAAAATAATAGTTGTCACATGCATGCAAGCATCAACAAACTATATCTCATTAATTTAACAACTTGTTAAATTAATCTAACAGAAATTGACTAAGTTAAACTAAGTCAACTAATCCTCTCAATATAGAACTCATCCTTAATTCGTCAATCAGTGGAGCAAATCAAGGACACATTCCCTAATCAGTGGAGAAATAATTGCATGTTCTCACAAAGACTTCAAGTTTGCTTTTCCTTAACTAATTAACCCATGGAGAATTAATTAATTAATATTTCAAACTGCTGGTAAGACAATTCGAATTTACTTCCTATAGATAGACCAGGGACTGCTATAAATAGGAAGGAACCTAGAAATGATATTTTTTGCAGTTTCACCTCATACCCAAGGTGGCCAAAATGCTCATTGGCCAAACTACTATTTTTAGAAGTCTTATTTTTGGTAGTTCTATTTTTAGCACTTCCTAAATTTAGCATTTCTTGTTGCACACTTTTCAACAACTTCCCAAAGGTAAACTTGAGCAAGTTGACACATGCAAAGGTTGTACCTTGGGAAAGTACGCCAAGTCTTCCTTTCATGATCGAGACAGTCGAGCAGAGGCTATCTTAGAGCAAGTTCATACTGATTTGTGTGGACCATTCTCGACGGAATCCACAACGAAGCAAAGGTATTATGTGATTTTCATTAATGATTATTCTCGTAAATGCTGAATTTATTTCATGCAGAAGAAGGACCAAACTTTCACAAAGTTTTGTGAGTTCAAAGCTTTGGTTGAGAAAGAGTTAGGGAAGAAGATCAAGGCCTTAAGAAGTGACAACGATGGAGAATATGTCTCTCAAGAGTTTAAGGACTTCTGTGCAGTGGAAGGAATTAAACGAGAGTTGACAACACCTCATAACCCACAACATAATGGGGTGGCCGAGAGGAAGAACAGAACTATTGTAGGGGCAGCACGAGCAATGCTGCATGACCAAGGCCTACCACTTCACTTGTAGGCTGAGGCATGCAACATAACAGTCTACTTTCAGAATAGAAGCCCGCATCGCATACTTGGGATGAAGACACCAGAGGAAGCTCTCTCTGGTAAGAGACGAGATGTGGGTCACTTCAGGATCTTTGGATCATCGGTATATTGCCATGTGAAAAAGGATGCATGGAAGAAGCTTGAGCCGACAGTAGCGTTGGGGATATTTGTGGGGTACATTGATACACCTCACAACTATCAGGTGTACTTGCCTACCAGTCAGAGGATAGTGGTTCGCAGAGATCTCAAGTTTGATGAGCAAAATTCCATGCAAGTTTCCCTTGAGAGGGAGCTCCAACAACAGGTTGTGGAGGAACTGTTGGTTTCTAAGGAGGAGGGGCCTCAGACTGATGCAGAGCAGCCACATGCAGAGGTACCAGGAGTGGAGACATCCACTCAAGTAGAGTCTTCCAAAGATGGACGGAAGCACACAAGAGAAGCTAACAGATTGTTGGAGGATGCGAGAGAGAATGTGGAAGCACCATCTTCTCAACACAGACAGAGGAGGTCACCTGAGAGGTACACTGGATACATATCCCTTGCTAAGGAATGTGTTGAGATCGATCATATTCCTTTTAGGAAGCAGTGCAGCAGCTGATTTGGGTTGATGCTATGGTGGAGGAGTATGACTCCATAATTCGTAACAATGTTTGGGGCATGGTTTCGAGACCGGAGAACAAATCAGTTGTGATTTTCCGTTGGCTCTACAAGGTAAAGCGAGCTGCTGATGGTAGTGTGGAGAAGCATAAGGCAAGATTTGTTGCCCATGGCTTTTCACAGGTTGAGGGTATTGACTATGATGAGACTTTTGCTCCTGTTGCAAGGTACTCATCTATCAGATCTATGTTGGTCCTATCAGCACAGATGGGTTGGAAGATCCATCAGATGGATGTGAAGATTGCATTCCTTAATGGCCAGATTGAGGAAGAGGTGTACATAGAGCAGCCAGAAGGTTTTGAGACCTTTGATCATGAGTCGCATGTGTGCCAACTCAAGAGAGCGTTGTACGGGTTGAAGCAAGCACCTCGTGCTTGGTACATCAGGATAGACAAATACTTCACCAGGTTGGGCTTCACAAAGAGTGAAGCGGATGCGAACCTATACCACATCGTGATGAAAGGTACGCTGTTGATCATCGTACTTTATGTTGATGATCTCATATTGAGTGGTTATGATCAGTTGATCGTGTCTTGCAAGGAGGACCTTGCAAGAGAATTTGAGATGAAAGACATGGGTCTCATGCATTACTTCCTTGGCATGGAAGTGTGGCCGATAATGCTTTCTTGTTGAGAGGGAGTGTTGAAATATGGCAACAAGAATATTCCAATTTAATTTGTCCTTGAATTAAATTGTGAATTAAAATCGAATTTAGTCTTAACAGTGACTTGGAAATAATTAATTAATTTATTTTAAATTAATTAGTTGGAGAAATTCAAGTTATAAGTCTTTCTGAAGTCATGCAAGAGTTATCCCTTAAATTAAGGAGATAAGATTGAGTCATATTTGAGTTGTAATTAGTTAACTCAGTTTACTGAGTTAAGTCCAGTTAAATTAGTTCCAATTTGTTTGAGGAACTAATAGTGAGTTAACAGTCAGTTGATGCATTAATGCACTCAACTAGTGCTACTCCAGTTAACTGAAGATTCTCTCATTAGAAACTCATGCATGTCTATTCTGAGAAAGACCCAGTTGAGATTAATGTTCAAGGACAATGTACTATCAGTTGTATGTGTTTTCTCGTGGAGAAAACTCATGTGTGCAGTCAAGGATTCATCCTTGAGGATTGCGCAGTTTTGAAGGCTTGTTTTTCCACTTGGTAATAGGCTAATCATCCATAAGGAACAACGCAAGGTAATAGGAGCTTGGAGGGCAGAGAGGAAGGCTGGAGAGAAGCCAAGATTGCCTGTAAGCATCTGTGAGGATTGTACTGAGAGCTGGCTAGCTGTGAGAGCTAAGGATTTGTATACTTCCTATGTATTTCCACCATGTATGATAATACAAAGTGTGGGGTTTTTATCTGAGACTTTCCCCAAAGTATTTTCATGTGTATTATGCCATTGATTCTTCTTCCTCTCGTTATTTGTTCAGCTCGATCTTTAAGCTCCCGCAAATTGATAGTAGAAGTAGGTTATAGTATTCTGCTTTGATTTATATTGCATTATCACGTTAACCTATCATATATTTTCTACAAGAACTCCAGTTAATTCAACTCCAGCAGCGACACCATAATGATCGCCTTGGCCGCATCGAGCATCACATTCCCTATTTGCCTCAATCTTAATTGCCAAGCTAAAGTGCAAAACATCCCGTTCCAGTGGAATCGTCAAATGACTAGCTGATGGAAAGTCATGTCTGATAATTTTTTGCTTATATATTTGATGTATATGTTGGGTGACATTTATGTTTAGTAGATGATTTACAGACTATAAGTCCTATCAGGATTGGATAAATAGACTCAGACTATTTATGTTTTGGATGACTTATAATGCGGTTTAGTGACCAACAGACCTGGTTTTCCACTAGGCAAGTTGAGGCCACCAAATGTTTCTTATGTTTGTAACCTGCCTGATTATTGAAATTAATGAACGGAAAGGTACTGCCAAACTTACAAAAAAAATTAATAATTTTTTTTAAAAGAAGTAATATTTTTAATAATAGTTTTTTAATGTATATTAGAACATTATGTTGACAAATTAAGATATATTGTTGAATAATTTGAATTATTATTATGGAAAATTTTCTTTAATAATAATAAAGTTAGGAATAAAATAAGAGAAATATAAGGGTATTATTTGTATATTTAATTTATTTTACAAATAGTTTATATTTTATAAAATATAATATTTTTTAATCTATTTTTGATTTATAAAGTTAGGAATAAAATAAGATAAATATAAGGATGTTATTTGTATTTTTATTTTATTTTATAAATAGTTTATATTTTTTAATCTAATTTTGATTTTAATTTATTATTTAAAACATTTTATTTCTTTATATAATATAATGAAGGAAAATAAATTTTATCTTTTTCATTTAAATTGAAATACAAAATAAATTTTAATATCTTGTATCAAAATTTGACATCAAAATATGATCTAATATATTATGTTTATCAATATGCACTTTTCTCTTAAATAACCTTACACTTCATACTAATCTAAGGTTATATCAAACTTTAATAAATAAATAAGTTACTCACATGTGTGTGACCCATTTTTCCACTGGCAATATACCTTGTCTTAGAAATTTAATTCTTCCATGCATTTTATGAGTGTACCATGTGGTTCAAAAGTGTCACATTGGGTGAAGACTTGGATTGATATTTATCATACATTTTGTAAAACAAACAATTTGGTTGCAATTATTCATACTCTGAAAGGTTTGTTTTCAACCAATAATTTATATATTAGATTTTTATTCCAACACAAAACAACACTTAGTTGATATTTCTTTTGACACAAAACAACATCTAGTAGAACCACCATGGGAACCTACCAGATTATCTCAATTGTCTAATATAGTCTTCTAAAGGAACTTTGTCACCACTTTAGTAATTTGGAGTTAAAACGAGTTCAAATCGCAATGGGTCAAGTTCGAATTCCACTGAGTAGGTTTTTTCATGGCTTAATTTCTAGTCCCAGTATCCATGTTCTTGTTCTTTAGTAAACTGATAAATTTCTTGAACTTGTTTTTATGGCTATGAAATCTTCTCCTCTATTGTTGGACACCTTTCTAGACATACCATGTTAGCTATTACTTTTGTACACATAACATATATGGAATTAAGAATGATATTTATGCTTGTGTGAGTACTGTGAGTTCTCGGTATTTAAAGTAATATTGCTAGTTTGCTATGATTAAATAGATTTTAAGTCCTTAAGATTTATGGGTATGAAAAAATATTGATAAAAATACCTCTAGCCAAGATAAAACATGTTAGAAACAATTTCAATGTTTTGTACTACCCCTTTGCATGTAAAAGACTACTTAGGAAACATTGATATCGCTCTCTCTCCCAAATATGATATTCCTTTGCACTTAAAAGACTACTTAGAAAACATTTGCAAACACCATCTAAGAAACATTGTGATCTAGAATTTATGCAAGACAAAGAATTAAAGGTATTACAGACTCATGTGCATGGGTGTGCCTATGTTACTTTATGTAATGGATTGATAAGATTGCTAGAATACATAGACACTGAGGCAGTTAGAGAAAACATAACAGTCAAACATGTAAAGACAACAAGTTTAATAATTAGTTCACCTAATGCTCCTGGGCTACGTCTCTTGGTCTAGCCTTCAGTGGTGGCCTCTCTATTATGTTTTCAAGCAGATTTTTTACAACAGTGAGCTCAATTTGAGTCCCACTAGATAAAAGTCAGTAGGAATGGAGTGCACAGACTCTCCTTACTGAAACTCGACCTCTAATGATCACAGTAGTATGACAAGCCTATGCCGAAGAGTTTTCTTGAATCTGTCAAGCCTTCTATGGAGTACACAGACTCTCTGACTCTCTTGGGCTCTGTCTGGCTCGATGCTGCCTTTAGGTCAGCTCGGATTCTACTCTCTGTTCTCTACTCTTAACTTTTTGTTTCTAGCTAACTCCTGTCACTGCCTGTCTTGTCTCTATCATTTTGTGGCTTTAAAGCCAGTCTATTCTTTGACTATTTGTTTCCACTTCCCGGCCTTCTGGTTTCCCTGCCTTCGTCCATTTGAATTCCTCTGCTTTGCGTCATCATCAGTGGGTAACACCTTGCAGGGAGGTGGCCACTTATTTCCTAACGAATTAGGTGTCAGATTCCTTGAATCATATTTGAATGGCTGTTAATTCCATTTGCTTCAAGATTGTCCACGAAACACAAATCGTTTGCCAACTCATCGTCCATGTCGGACTTCAAATCCCCTGTAATCTTGCTTTATAACTTCGCCAAATCCAGTCATTTATCGGGATGCGCCTCTATCATTGATCTATGCCCCCCAGATCCTACGGTTGTCATTCGTATCAGGCGGGCAAGTTGCATGACGTTTACCTGTCCGATGTGAGCGGTTTTCTCTCTCATCCACTGGACGTGTGTTGCTCGATGTGTGGCATCGAGCGGGACTCAGTCAAAACTGCTTACCACCTCGAGGCCTTCCGATATCTTGCCGGTTTGTGGAATCTTGCGTTGCGGAACCGAGTGCATTACTTTTCCGCATTTTATAGTCATTTTGGGTCTAAGCGCTTTGGGGCTTTCCTTCACTTAGTGGCGTATCAGAATCTACCTCCGTTTTTTGAACTGGCCTCCAGTTTTGCCAATTTGTTCCAGGGCGTGTTACCATGGGCCAACGGTCTGCATGCTCGACCGAGGATCCTCGTTGCTCCGCTCTAGCCACAACTGCAACTGTCACGAGGATTCCTTCTGATAGCTTGATTTTTCTAAGACTTGAATCTTTTGGCATAATTTGAAATAGTCATGAAAACTTAGAGAGTGTTTAGGATCCAATTCGGATCATGGCCTTCCCACTGAAAAAGCTTTTGGACCACCAAAAGTTGGTTTTCTTTTAAGCATCAATCAAGTGAGGGTATTGATTCCTCACTTGCTCAATTTCTATCCATTTCGCACTGCTTGGCTTTGAACCTTTGAGTCCAATCCTGAGGTACTCAACATTCCCCCTGCATGTGGTCCTCACCTTCCTGTCCAAAACTATATCTTCCTACAACTCATTAAGATATTTAGGCAACAGATCATCAATAGAAGGCAATTGACTCTGCTCTTCGGGATCTTCAATTAATGAAGGTTCAAATAGTCTCAAGCTGTCTGCATTAACAACTGAGTAGATGTGCATGTAGGTTGGTAGATCAAGGCGAAAATCATTCTCGCCAATTTTCTCAAGTATATTGAAAGGTCCATACCTTATTAGCTTCAGCTTCTTGCCTTCACCTTGTATTCTGTATTTGCTGATATACAGCCAGACTTGATCACCAACTTGGAAACTATGCTCCATCCAATGCTTGTCATGCCTTGCCTTGTACTTGGCTTGGCTATTTTCCAGCTGTTCCTGTACTGCCTGGTGAATCTCTTGGATTTGTTTAATGAACTCGGTTGCCTTGTCCACATCACTATGTCCATCAACCGCTATGTCATTACCAAAGACAAAATCCAAGGGAGATCTTGGTGCGAAACCAAAACAGGTCTCAAAAGGAGATCTCTGTGTAGAAGAATCTTTAGCTCGGTTGTAAGCCTGCTGCACATAACATAAATGTTCATCCCAAAGTTTGGGATGCTTGCTGCAATAGCCTCTGTGCAATTGGATCATTGTTCTGTTGACCACTTATGTTTGGCCATCTGTTTGTGGATGAAAAGTTGTACTCTTCTTCAGCCTGGTGTCCATCAATTTCCACAAACTCAACCAAAATTTCCCAACAAATCGGGTATCTTGATCAGATATAATGGAAGTGGGTAGTCCAAAATGAACCCATACATGCTGAAAGAACAACTTCGCAGTTTGTTCAGCTGTAATTTGTTTGTTACAAGGTATCAAAATACACATTTTTGTTGAACCTATCCACAACAACATATAAATAGTCATGACCTTTCCTAGATTTAGGCAGTCCTCCAACGAAGTCCATGGAAACACTTTCCCAAGGATGAGAAGGAATTGGTAGTGGAGTGTACAAGCCTAGTTTTCTATTACTGGGTTTGCTTTTAGCACACATGGTACACCCTCTTACATATCTAGAAACTGTCTCATTCATTTTTGGCCAATAACAAAATCTTTGCAGCTGTGCAACTGTTTTACTTACACCAAAGTGACTTGATATTAGAGAAGTGTGTGCTTCTCGAATTATCTTTACTCTTTCAGTTTGTGGAATGCATAGCTTTCCAAAATCATACAAGCGCTGGTCCTTAACATGATTGTCCAATTCTCCTACTTGTTTGCCTTGACTTAAAGTTGCATATACATCTTTAAAATCTATATCTTGAGCATATTGTTCAATGTAGCTTTCATGCAGTACTGAATTATGCTTAAGTATAGTAGATGCATTTATAATTGGTCTGGACAACATGTCTGCAACTTTATTGTGTATGCCCTTTTTATACGTGATGACTAAATGAAACTATTGTAGAAAACCCATCTATCTATAATGTCTTGATTGCTGCAACTTAGTTTGGGAGTGTAGATATTGAAGTGGTTGATGATCAGTATATATAACTGTCTCTTTGCCCATTAAATAATGTTTCCACTTTTTCACACTCTGTACTAATGCATACAATTCTTTATCATATGTGGGATAGTTAACTACTGCAGAATTAAATGTCTCAGAATGATAACATACGGGTTTACCGTGCTACATCAACAATGCTCCCATGGCATTGTCATTGGCATCCGTTTCACGAGGAAGGGGATAACAATTTTTTATTGCTATCTTATTCATTGCTCGGTAATCAATGCACATTCTCCACGAGCCATCTTTCTTTCTCACCAAAACAATTGGAGACCCACATGGTGATGTGCTAGGTCTGATGAACCCCTTCTCGAGCAGCTCCTGTACCTGCTTCTTGATTTCTACATTCTCTAAAGTGGACAACTTGTACATTCCGATGTTAGGCAATGGAGCATCTTGCTGCAAATTAATATCATGCACTATTTCCTTTTTGTGTGGTAGACCTTTAGGTTCTTGAAACAATATATCATATTCTGAAACAACTTTTTCTATATCAGCTTGCTGTTTAGCATCACACCCCTCAAATACATTGGTTTTATCAGGTTTCTTTTCCTTTACAACCATCAGTAAAAATTGTTTACATGAATTTACAATTCGTTTCATCTGTCTTGAGTTTATGAGAGTATAATTATTTTTGAGTTTATGAGCTCTTACAATATATTCGATTCCATCTTTAACGAGTTGATACTTGTTCTCAGCTTTATAGAAAATAGCTTTTCTATCATACAAGTAAGGACTTCCTAAAACAATTCCACATATATCCAAAGGAACTATATCTAACTCAACCTCATCTATAAATGTTGACCCAAAAGAAAACCTAAGTTTACATTGTCTAGTCACTTGTAGCTGTGATTTATCACATAACCAACCTAATGGATATGGCTTTTTGTGAGGTGTGGTTAGTAATCCCAACTTTTTTACAATTGCTTCGGAAATTAAATTTACTTGTGAGCCACTATCAAACAAAGTATCAATCTTTTAATGCTTGGAAACAACTCGAATATGAAAAATCTCATGCCTTTTCCTCTCATTTTCTTCATTATCAATAGATTGTGCAGAATTACTAGTAGATGATTAAGAATTTTTACCTTTTGTACCTGTGGCTGCGATTGTTGTTTCATCCCCTGAGTCTGACCCCAAATTTTTTTGAATAGCTGCAGCAATCTTCTTCCTTTTGCCCTCGTTTTTCTTGGGTTTCATCTCCGGATGCAGAATCCAAAAGTGTTCATCATCATGCCCATCCTTCTTATAGAGAGTGTATGAAGACTTGGTCTTTTGTACAATATTTGTCTTCCTCTATTTCCATTTTTGTTTTCTTTTCTCCTTATTCTTGCTTGCAATGGGTTTGGATGATCCCCCAACTCCTGGGTCCCATTCTTACCTCTAGCTTCTAGATGTGTAGCCTGAATAGGTACCTCATCTATGCTAGTGGGATTAAACATGAGGATAGTGTGCCTCATGTAGTTGTGTAGACCACCTATATATTTCAGTAGAGTCTCAGGTGAGTCTAAAGAAATTCCTAGAATCAAGGCTCTTTTCCTAAATTCTTGGGTGTAACCTTGTACACTTTGCCCTTTTAGTTGTCGAAGAGTTTGCCAGCTCATCATGGCTTGCTGTATATAGGCTAGTGGATAGAATTTATTTTTAATTGCAGAAACAAATTCACTCCAGATAGAAAGAATTTTACCATGTTTCTTCATGTCAGCTTGTGTCCTGCCTTCCCAGCATACCAAGGCAGTGCCCCCAAGGCATAGGCTAGCCAGCTAAATCTTACTCTTGTCTAAATCAATGCTCTGCACTCTGCAATAAACATCAATCTGTCTGATCCAATTATCCAGATTCTCTGCATTCAACTCTCCATCATATATTGGTAAATCAAATTTAACATCTAATTTAATCAAAGATGTCTTCTTTTTATTTTCAGGGCTATTAGGAAGTGTGAGAAATTTTTCTTCTTTCCCTTTGCCTTTAGAGTGGTCATGGAGGAGAGATTCTTCTACTCCTTTGTCTTGTTTGGAGTTTGATGAATATTCATCTCTATTTTTCTTAAATTCCCTATACATTTCCTCCACCATGGATCTCATGGTCATAAAACTATCCATGAACTGGGGGTCTGATTCCAAGGGACTTTCCTCTGACATTTTCCTCTTATAATAGACTCTTCCAATTTCTGGATTAGTTTCAACCAACTCTCCTTCTCCTAATTTAAGCTTTAATCTAGTTATCATTCAACAACAAAATCTAGCACAAGCTTGTCTTACCTTAGCAGCATAATGCTCTGATACCACTTGATCTGGAATTTATCCAAGACAAAGAATTAAAGGTATTACAGACTCATGTGCATGGATGTGCCTATGTTACTTTATGCAATGGATCGATAAGATTGCTAGAATACATAGACATTGAGGCAGTTAGAGAAAACATAACAGTCAAACATGTAAACACAACAAGTTTAATAGGAGTTCACCCAATGCTCCTGGGCTACGTCTCCTGGTCCAGCCTTTAGTGGAGGCCTTTCTATTATGTTTTCAAGCAGAGTTTTTACAACAGTGAGCTCAATTCGAGTCCCACTAAATAGATAAAATTCAGTAGGAATGGAGTGCACAAACTCTCCTTACTGAAACTCTACCTCTAATGGTCACAGTAGTATGACAGGCCTATGCCGAGGAGTTTTCTTGAACCTCTCAAGCCTTCTATGGAGTACACAGACTCTCTGACTCTCTCTGGCTTTGTCTGGCTCGATGCTGCCTTCAGGTCAGCTCGACTTCTACTCTCTATTCTCTGCTCTTAGCTTTTTGCGTCTAGCTAACTCTTGTCATTGCCTACCCTGTCTCTATCAGTTCGTGGCTTTAAAGCCAGTCTATTCTTTGATTGTTTGTTTCCGCTTCTCCCTGCCTCTGTCCGTTCAAATTCCTCTGCTCCACGTCATCATTGTTGGGCTCTTAATTGATCATTATTATTACCAATTATTAACATTCATTTCATCTATTTCCATTATTCTTTTATCACATTATTTACCATAATTTATTATATAATTCCATTTCATAATCATTTATGCTCTTGTGGATAAATAATATCTGATCTCATTTATTTTTAATAATTAATGATTATTATGCATGATTTTGGTTTATTCATTTGTTATAACCTCACTCATGATTTTAGCCTCCAAGATCTCTTTCAGATTGCAGATTTGGTCTTCAACAGATAATTAGATATTCCAACTCAGGAATTCACTGGCATAAGAAACGACCATTTTGAATTGGACATTTTGGGTAAATGAAAGTGAATCTGGAAAATTTGAGACATGGGTTGTGTTTAAAACGGACCAAATCAGTTACCTCATGAGCTGTTTTCAGAAATTCGATTTGTATTGGGAGAAACACAAGGTTCTTCGAAGGACATATTTTCAGATTTGTTGTTGCGGCCGTTTTCCAGAATTTCCCAAATTGTAATAACCAAATTCGACTTGTTCCAACTGGATCATGATGGACAGATCTCTCAAATCTCATCTTGAATATTTAGATCAGTTTGTTGTAACTTTTTTTTGGATGTTTGTATATTTAAAAGACACAATTCAGAGAGAAAGGGGATCTAGTTGATGTAAGAATTAAGTCTTGTAACAATGGAACTCTTGTTAATGAAATTTCCAGACTTCTGATATTTTTCTCAATATGTGGGTTAAGCACAGCCCTGACCAGGGATTTGGGCCCATTCTTCTGATCAGGTGTTGTGCGTGTGTCCTCTCTATGTATATTGTTTTACTTGTTGTATTTTCTTTATTGCTGTTACAGATTTCCATAGGTTGTTGTGAATGCTTTTCTTTCTGCAATTTAATTTCCATTAATGTTACAGTGATGCTTTGATTTGTTAATCACGAACCCTTGATTGATGTAGATTGTAACCTTGCCCCTGCATATACTTTGTGCATTACCTTGAAAAGAGTACGCACCCGGATTGATAAATTAATGTAGGAAACGAGATTGAATAATTTGTTCATACTTGGACACCAACAATCATCACTAGGTAACGCCTCGCAGGGAGGTGGCCACATGTTTCCTAATGAATTGGGTGTCAGATTCCTTGAATCATATTTGAATGGCCGTTAATTCTATTTGCTTCAAGATCGCATGCGAAACATGAATCGTTTACCAACTCATCGTCCACGTCGGACTTCAAATCCCCTATAATCTTGCTTTATAACTTTGCCAAATCCGGTCATTTATCAGGATGCGCCTCCACTGTTGATCTAGGCCCCCCAAATCCTACGATTATTGTTTGTATTGGGCGGGCAAGTTGCATGACATTTACTCATCCGACCGGGCGGTTTTCTCTCTCATCCACCGGACGCGTGTCGCTCGATGTGTGGCATTGGGCGGGACTTAGTCAAAACTACTTACCACCTCGAGGCCTTCCGATATCCTGCCGGTTTGTGGAATCCTGCGCTGCAGAACCGAATGCATTACTTTTCCGCATTTTATAGTCATTTCGGGTCCGAGTGCTTCGGGGCTTTCCTTCACTGAGGGGGATGCCCTGCGATACGTGATTAGCGCTAATCGCGTATCAGAATCTACCTCTGTTTCTCGAACTAGCCTCTGGTTTTGCCAATTTGTGCTAGGGCGTGTTACCATGGGCCAACGGTCAGCGCGTTCGACCGAGGGTCTTCATTGCTCCGCTCTGGCCACAGTTGCAACTGTCATGAGGATTCCTTCTAATAGCTTGATTTTCCTAAGACTTGAATTTTTTGGCATAATTTGAAATAGTCATAAAAACTTAGAGAGTGTTTAAGATCCAATTCAGATCACATTGATATCACTCTCTCTCCTAAATATGATATGATATGTGCTAATAATTAATAATTTTTTTGGAATTCATTTGTTATGTTTAAAGATAATGTTTAAATTCTTGTACAAATACTTATAAACTTAATGATAACATCTAATATGATTAATTAATAACCATTTACTAAAAAATTCACGATGCAACACTTATCAACCTATCAATTAAACATGGCTTACATGCAACACAATTGATAATTGTCCCTTGTTATATTCACTATTAACCATTTATTAAAATCTTCATGGTGAAATACTTATCTACCTATCAATTAAACGGGTCTTACAAACTACACAATTGGCCATTGTCCTGGTTACATTCACTATTATAGCCATTTTTTTTATCGACCTTTGCATCCAACACGCTTGACCAATGTCACTTGTTACATTCACCACGTGCTTGCAGCTGGATCATGGCATGTGTGGAATCCGTCCACTTCTCGGTCATTATTAATGGCATCCCTTCTACCTTCTTCCATGCTGAAAGAGGCCTCCGACAGGGATGCCCTCTGTCCCCTCTCCTATTTATACTGGTCATGAACTCTCTTAGCTCACATATCAATCTTGCTGTTTCTCAGGGAAGGTGTATGGCCGTAAAGATCTGTAAGAATATCTCCCTCTCTCATAATTTCTTTGTTGATGACATCCTCATTTTTGCTATGCTGTGCAAGACTTCTTGGGCATGCTTATTCATTATCTTTCAGAAGTTTCGTGCCGCCACCGGACTTCTCATCAACAGTGACAAAACCAAGCTCTTCCATAACAATTCCAATCTTGCCACTGCCCGATGGGTAGCGGATAGATTCGGCATCAATCTTGCTCTTCTATCCGACGGTCTCCCTTATCTGGGCTTCCGACTCAAAGTCAAAAATAACAAATATGCTGATTGGATATGGCTCATTGATAGATTCTATAGCAAAATTTCTAGATGGGAATTGAGACTCTTATCACTTGCTGGCCGTCTTGTCCTGGTCCAAGCGGTTCTTTCCCAACTTGCAGTATACTGGGGCCACCTTTACGTCCTCCCTGCCAAAGTTCATAAAATTATGCAATCTACGGCCGCTAATTTCCTATGGGGAGGCCACTCCTATCTATCGAAATTTCATCTTGCAAAGATGGACCTCATCACCTGTCCTAAAAAGAATGGCGGATGGGGGCTTATTCACATGAGGCGTTTTGGCAACGCTCTAATATGCAAATCCATGCACAGAGCCTTTTTTGGGAACAGCCTATGGTCTTCACTAATCAAACAGAAGTACTTAAAGGGGCGGAATTTAGAATACTGGCTTCGGAGATCCACTCTTGGGATATGTCATGGATCGCCTATCTGGTGTTGCTTCCGCAAGAATCAACGGTTTCTGTTCAGCATTCTCAAATGGACATTCTATTCTGGCTCGTCTGTTTATATTGCTCTCGACCCTACTCTGTACAACCTCGAATCCCATATCTCCCCGGCCCTTCTCGCCTTTTTTCACTCCAGGGGCATCTTCACTTGGTCAAGTCTCATAGATTCGTGGTCCTCCCTATCGCCCATTTGGAAGACTGATCTGCAGCTCCTTATTCCCCTCCCCCTTCGACCACTTTGGTCCTCCGCCACCCTTCACTTCTCTAGCCTAAACATTCTTCAATTGGGGACTCACGACACCCTCATCTGCTCCACTGATTCCAATATCCACCCCATCACCGTTAAACGTCTTTACTCCGCCCTCTCTTCTCTCATCCCGCCCCATCCCTCCCCTTTCCCTCATATCCTCTGGAAAGCCAGTTGCCCCCTCAAGTCCACTCTATTTGGATGGCTTCTCTTTCATAACAGGAATCTTGTCTGGGATGTCCTTCAATCAAAAGGATGGCAGGGACCAAGTCAGTGCTGTTTCTGCCGGCTGGAGTTGGAATCGAATATCCACATTTTTTTCCAATGCTCCATCACCACCTCTATTTGGCTCGAGTTATCATCTAGCTATGGATTTACTGTTCCTCCCTTCTCCACGGTTAAGGACGCCTTTCTCTGGTGGTCTTCTCAGCGACCCTTGCGGCATGCTATCTTCCTTCTCACGGTTTGGCACGTCTGGAAGTGGAGATGCAGTTGTGTTTTCCAGGACTCCCAGCCTCATCTACAGTCCATCATTTCCATGATCACTAGTTTCTTGCCTCCAGATTAGCCTACATCTGTCGACGGCTCTTTTTTGGCTGCCGGTCTCTCCATTGGGCAGCTCCCAATGTTTTTTGATCTCTTCATACCACCTGATATAATGATTATTCGCTCCATGTTTTTGATCTGTTTTTCATCTGTTAAGATCTATATCTTTCCATTGTGCTCCATCGTCTGTATATCTTACGATGCGTCCAATATGCTCGATGGTCTCTTATCGACCTCGCATACTTGTAATCAGGTAATTTTCAGATGGCTTATGCATCCAATATGCTCGATGGCCTCTTATTGCCCGCGCATACTTGTAATCATGTAATTATCAGACAGCTTATATGATCTCAATATAACAAATATAGTTTTTTTTCCTCTGAAAAACAATATAGTTTAATTGTTAAAGTTGGCGTGAAGACCTAATTTCATGCTATTGTGATCAGCGTGCTGAAATGGTGGTGATAGATTTTTGAAACGTATATATATATGTACTGTTAATAAATCACATCATAATGTTTTCTAATATTGAGGATTGGCAAGTGCTTTAATGGTGGCTGGAGTAAATGGAAAAGCTATTACCCTTGGGAGATCAATCGATTGGCATCTGGTTATAGAGAAGCAAACAACTAGCCAATCTTCGCTTAGTCTTGCACAAAAAGGGGTATACCAACACGAGCAACGATTGCTTATTCTAATTATGCCATTAATGAATCTCATGACGCAGTTGTTGATTCTCTCAATTAAGCAGAAGTATTGCTAAATTGAGTGAATCAGAATTACATATCACTGCTCACTAGTGCCCATTTACCGTAGATATTTCTATGTATTCCTGATAATCACTGTCCACTAACAAACTCATCACAAAATCCTACCTCGACAAAGCTGAGCCATGTGCAGCATTCTCCGATCTATTCAACACCTTTTCAGGTGGCAGCGAAATTCTATTCACATTGATTATTGATTTAGTCAAGGGCGACGACATTTATGGCAATGGGTGAAGGAATGTCACAGATGTCAAAGTTAGAGTGTCTCGTAATGTATATGCAGGTGTCACTACCCACACTTGCATGGTAGATGGAACGGGAAACACTAGATTTTCCATAAACCAAATGAAAACCACGTAGTGTCCCAACACCATTGATGCAAAACTGGGGCCCTCATGACCGGAAATGGAGAGGGGGATCGAAAATTAGGGATATTCCCACGTTGGTGTCACAAAACGGAGGGAAAGAAGCTTCCCCTGAGGCCATTGGGTTGTCAACTTCCTGGAAATGGAAGTGCCAACGCTTAATTCTGGAATTGAAGGGTTACAAGTCCCGATCTTCTCACTAATGGGCTCAACTTTCCGTTATAGAGGTTGAACAAAACCCTCAATGAGCTGGACAGTAATTTCATTTTAATATGAAGAAGGAAAAAAATAAAAATAAAAAAGAAGTATTACGTTGAGAAATTTAATTTTATTTATGATTAAAAAAAAAGAAGAAGGGTATATTGGATTAATTTTTGGAGAGTAAAGATTTTTATTTCTCACTTATTAATTAATTGGTATCAACTTAATTTTGATGTGAAAAGTGTGGAAAAGACCTAAAAAGTTTGGAAATAATGGGTGTGTACCTTTTGCACTTTTGGGTAGTGGAATCGGAAATATATTTTATTTTGGAATGTGATGCTTTCAAAGACATGAAAGACAATTATAACAATAGGTTAGAATTCATCCATTGGCATTGTCTTTTCAAGTGACTGTTAGAAAGTTAGACCAGCTCATCATCAATTTAATTAAAAAAAATTGAATGGCAAAAAGCAAAATACAAAAAAAATGATTTCTATAATTTCATTGCTTCACTCACAAATTTCATCAAAACTAAAAATAACATATCCCTATTGATAATATAATTGACATTTTATGTATATTCTTATCATTAATATTATTTTTCTGATAAGAACCTCCCTTGAAAGCATGGTAATTAATGAAGTACATAAAGTTTTGTATCTGCAAAGTGTAAAGATGATTTTGAATGATTAGTTATTATTGTTAAGCTAGTTACAATTATTTCATAAATGTTACATATACATCAATTACTACATAATTCTAGAGATTTAAACACACTCAGTTAAAAAACAAATTATTCACAAAACCACTTAAACTAAAATCTTTTCATATATTTTTTTAAAATAAAATAAAATAAAAAACTTTAATCCAATACAAACTATCCATATTATATTTATTATCTATATTATATTTATAAAATAAATGACTGTATTTTATAATTTATTTTATTTTGTATTTATAAAATAAATGACTATATTTTATAATTTATTTTATTTTATTTCATAGTTGTATTAAAAAACCTTATTTAAAACATTAATTCATTAATATTTAAAAATTTATAGTTTCAAAAAATAAAAATAACTTTTAATTTTTAAAATACTTAATTTAATATATAATTCTCATATTATTTTTAATAAACTTTATAAAAATATTATTTAAATTTATCAACTAATTGAAAATCAAAGTTATTTTTATTCCCAACAAATTGCAATATGATCTACTTATAAGAAGTATAGTAAAAATACACCTCAAAACCAAATAATACATTATTTTAATATATTTCTCATATTAGTTTTAATAAACTTTATAAAAATATGATTTAAATTTATTAACTAAATGAAAATCAAAGTTATTTTACTCCAAACAAATTACAATGAGACCTACTTCTAAGCAGGTATAATAAAAATACACCTCAAAACCAAGGCTACTTTTAGATACACATATACTCATGACTTAAATACACATATACTCATGACTTAACAGTCTTTGTCAGACCCACTGGTTATCCATCTCATCAACCCTGCAGATGAAAGACTGTCTTCCAACCATTGTATGTCTTTTGCTGTGCGATGGGTCCATCACCATGCATGCTACTCAAATTAATCAATGGTCTCTGACAGTCAAAGAAACAATGCTTCAATAATGTGTGATTCTGCATGTGCCTTCACATTCTTCGATGTGTCTTCACTCTCATCCACCAGGAAGAATAACTTAATGACCTATGAATCCTCAACAATTTAATATAGCTAATCAGAGTTATTGAGCTTGGAAGAAGGGAAGCATGTGATTAATTGATTATGACAAAATCAATTAATTGGCATTTGGACCGGCCATAAACCTGCAAGAAATCTAGGGAACATGGTCAGATATGTCCGTGGAAAGGAACAAATAGAATTATAAGAAAGAAAAAGTCATTCCTTTCACTTTCTTCCATTGCTTAGTCACATGACATTGATGTTGTCAGGTTGATTGAATATAATTTACATGAACGCCACGTAAGAGGAAGGCCCTGATTTTTTCAGTGATGAACGTGGAGAAATCATGCCTGAGAACTATCACCATTTTCTAAATATTTTTTAATTTAACTTATTAGGTATGATTTATAGAATTTAGATACTGTAAAATATAGTTTTTTTTTATTATTACGAGTTTTTAATGAAAAAATTGTATTCAAATTCGAAAGTTATTTTTTGAGATTTGTACTTTACATGTTTTAAATTCATTCATATAGATAAGTGTGTTTAATTTAGGGATTTGAACATAATACTTAATAGCATAGAATTAATCAAATCTTTAATGCTATTAAATTAGTTTTCTAACTCAACAAAAAAACATGTTATTTTAGCCTTAACGGGTCTATAATCAACAAACATGTAATGAATGAGATTTGAACCATCATAATAATTTCTCCCCTACACCATCAAAGATAGATCTAATTGATATTGTTTAACTATTGTTTTATCAACATATATATAATTTTATGTAAAAAATGCATGGACTCAACGTGTGGACATCATTTATATTGCCAAAGAGCAATCAAAATTCAAAAATAATGCAAGCAACAACTAATATCATCTCAACATCCGATGAAGAATCATCTTAATCGGTTAGGGATGTCACTCGACTAGATGTCTCATACTTAACTACAACTATCTTCTAGCCATCATTAGCTAGCTCATGAGGCTTAGTTACATTAGTGATAGCCAAAACCATTGCCAAAAAAATATTATTTTGAACCAAACTAGGAGAGTTAGAAAGGTCTTAATGTTCTTGCCTCTCACAAGCTTTTCAATTGTCCCTAAAATGAGGCCTATTTTAAGGTCCCACCTAACTCCCTTAGTTAGTGGACTAGATTTTTATATGTAATATATTGAAGACCATATTTATTAAAATAGGCCTCATGAGGTAGTAGATTTTGAAATCAATAAATGTAAGAGGATTCATTAAAGAAGGTCCACTAGTTAGTGATTGAGGCCTCATTAATGGAGGTCCATTAGGTTAGGGTTTTGGTTAATTAGAGACCATTTATTGTATTATAATAGTATGTAGTTAGTTGTCAAGTGAATATTCTTGCATTTGGAGCTATGCTCATATTGAAAGTTGCCCCCTCCAAGATACAAATAAACATTACATCTAGTTTTAAACATCAATAAAAGTTTTCTTACTACTGTAGTTTTCCACTTCTAGTTCTATTTATTTTATTTCACTAGCTATATGTTTGTCTATCTTGATTTGTTTATTTTCTTTTAACAACTATATTCTATCTGTTCTTCCATGAATTTATTATGTTCCAACAAACAAGGAACATCACAAGTGGTATTAGAGCTCTTTCTTGTGCCAACACACTCTTCAATTTTAGATTTTTTTAAAGGATAGAGACATGTTCAAGCATCTTTAAATATATAGAGATCTATCAATAGGTAAACCTATAGCTAGAGAAGAATATATGAAGTAAAAATAAGAGGCATCACTTGACCAAAGACCCTTGTAACATATATTGGTACCCTTTCAAGTAGTACCACATAAAACAACACTGATATATGAAATTTTCTTCCATGTATATCTAGGTATATCATAAGCCCCCTAAACACACCTAAAACTAGCCTTACACAATTATTTTGACTATCCTATTACTATAATAGATCAATAACAACACTCAAGGAGGTCACTTTTGCATACCATGGAATCATATAGTATGACTACGAGTATAGTCCATCCTTGTTGATTGGTGTTGTGAAAGATACAATCAAGTACTATTGTCAGAAACATTCTAGTATTTTTGTTAATTTTAGATAACAATGGTATGTTCTATGCTTTAGCAAAATTTATTTCAATGCTCCTTATCATCCCAATGACAATTTCAAATCAGTAACAATCAAATTAACTTAAACACATTGAAAATAAACGCAGATAGAACATAAAATCATGTGCAGAAGATAAGCCAAGACAAGAGGACACAAGATATGGCAGATTCCAGGGACAAACCCTAATGTGGAGAAACCCTTTGATAAAATCTTCTTATTATTCTTCAATAGTTTAGCAGATAAAGAGAGAGAGAGAGTACAAATATCATAATTACATGCCCAAAAAAATCATGTCAATCAGCAATCAACTGCAACCCTAACCAGAAAATCAACGATAGTCAAAGAAACTCCAAAAAGGCCTCCAAGCAGCCCGGTCAACATCAAAAGAATTCGGTCTTCCAAGAGGGTCAAAGTTAACCCAAAAAGTTCGGTCAAACTAATCAAATGATGTTGTAATTTCTGTAGTCAAACGCTGAAGTCAAGGCTGAAGTCAAACCATTCAAACTATCCCAATCACCTCAAAAATTGCGTCAATCAATGCAGCCTTCAAAAAATGAAAATTTACCCACAAGAACGAATTCAATGCAAGTCAAAGTCGCCCAAGTCAATGCTGGTCAACATTGTCCTGTTTCCTGAAATTTTCAACCTCCAAAACAATCATGAAATCTGTCCTCCTTTCACACGTGCGAAGTAGGGAAGCCTCCAAGCTGTACGAACCTATCAAGAGAGGAGAGAGAGAGATATGAGATGAGATGATGATTGTCCAAATGAGAGAGAGATCACTCCTATTTATACACTTCGTTGAGAGTGAGGAGACACATCTATTGGGCTTATGAGCCTACATTTGACTAAGGTCAACCTTGACAATTTGTGCATGTGAGATAATAAATTCAAAATTCCATTTCTTCTTGTGAGAATGAGATGATCTTTATATCAAAATTGGACCTCTCGAAAAGAGGAATGCAATGCAATAATCATATCCATCATATGAGTTGTCCTAAGGTGGAATTTGGCCCTAGTTTCTAATTTTAATACTTCCTCTCAACTAGGGAGAATTCCACCTGCCAATCCATTTGTCATCATCATGCCATCGTGTCATCATGCACCATCCTTGTCATCACTGCTCTGTTATGCTCTGCTGAACCATGAAGCAATAATGAAGCAGACATGGTTGAGAGTGAGTCATAAGATCATACCACTCTCCACTGACAAAAGTCAGTCCTTAATCCTAGATCAAGTTGTTGAACACCATGTATCCTAGTCATAGGGAGTATGACAGTACATGATGTGTCCATCGGTAGTGCTATGGTCCCTAACCATCTTTTCCCAACTCATTGGCCAGATGAGAGGTACTTCCCATGAGTCCCAGACTCTATGGGTAGGATGTGTGTCAGGGTATCAATAGGAGAAGATGAACCACTCATCCTACTCATATGCCATAGGATAAGGTGAACCACTCATCCTATGCATATGCTAATCGTAGGGGAAGGTGGACCACTCACCCTACATGCATGTGTCCGAGTAGGGGAAGGTGAACCACTTAGCCTACACACATGTCAACCATAATGGGGTATCACAAGGGAAGGTGAACCACTCACCCTACACACATGTAAACCATAATGGGGTATCAGAGGGGAAGGTGAACCACTCACCCTACACACATGTCAACCATAATGGGGTATCATAGGGGAAGGTGAACCACTCACCATATATCTAGCACACCACTGGGGGAAGGTGAACCACTCACCCTATATCTAGAGCACCACTAGGGGAAGGTTAACTACTCACCCTATGGTTTCTCATAGCTATAAGAAGTACCACAAGCCCCTAAAACCTCCTAGAGATCTGTGTCCAACGCATACAGGATCCTCATAGGAGGGTCGTTCCATGACCCTAAGTCTCTCTCGAAAGGTTAAGAATTTGAACTTCCCCAAAGGCTTTGTGATAATGTATGCAACCTGCTCATCTATTCTAATGTGTTGGAGCCTTATTTCTCCCAGTTGTATCATATCCTGGATAAAGTGGTACCTGATATCAATGTGCTTGGAGCGATCATGGAACATAGGATTCTATGATAGGGGAATCCCACTTTGGTTGTCACAGAAGATCATGGTGGTATCCAACACATGCTCAAATAGTTCACTGAAGAGCTTTGTTAGCCCCCTAATTTTCTCTCTTTTTGCCATTTTCCCCTTCCTAAATCATAACCATCTACCACTGTTTTACCTCTCTTATACACCCTCATCTTGCACCAGTCCAAGAACGGTGACATATTTCGTATAAACTTTATTTTTCAAGTTTTTAACTTAACTTAGCATTGATTAATCATATATTACATGATTTCTTACTTTTAATCACTCTTTGTAACTTATCGATATCTCCAATGTTTATTTGGTAGTTATAGTACTTACTGTGACCGCTGATCCTAGTGCAGGATCGGATCTTGCACCGTTTCCAGCACAACAAATCCTTGCAGCAGATCCGAACCTCCTTGATCACTGCCTCATTTTGAGTAGCTTCAACCACGATAGCAAGATCGATCCAAAGGCAGTCGAGATCGAATCACCCCATTTTGAGCAGCTTCAACCATGATAGCAAGATCAATCCAAAGGTAGACGAGATCAAAACTGTGAAGAACGAAAGCTGGAGATTGGCTACGGCCAGTTTTGTTAACTGTCTAAGTTTAAAGGCCGAGAAGCTAAATTCTATGGTTGGTTATGTAATCGGTTGAAAGATCTATTTTGGCCCTTGGCCAAAGATCTATATAATGTAGAATGTAAATAGGACTAAGGGAGTTTTTGGATAGAACAAAGACACAGCCAGAGAGGCGGTAACAGGTTGTTGTATTTTGTTATCGCCCAAATCTGGGTTGGACGATGTATTAACACATGTACTTGCCTCAGTGAATTAATAAAAAGGGAGCTCCGCCTCATGTTTTATAAATCGCATTTCTGTATTTGAGCTGATGAATTGATTGCAGTACTGAGTAGTGTTTTTATTTAAATGGGAAACACGTTGGTTCGCTAGGGCCCAACCAACCCAGCAGGTTTACCCCATTTCCTGTTTCTTGTAATTTGTGTTTACATTATCAAGTGTGATTTAATTTTTAAGCACATGTATTCTTGTTTGAGTGAAAGCGGATCCGTTGTGTGAAGTAGATAAATTTCCTTTCCTGCACTTGATTTCAGATTGGTTTTCCCCGCTTGGTCCAAGCAGGAGAAATAAACCTGCACTAGTGCACGTTGGTGTGATATTTCCTTTTCTGCAGTTCTGTTTGGTTGGTTTTCCCTGCCTGGTCCAAGCAGGAGAAATGAACCTGCACCAGTGCACGTTGGTGTGATGTAGCAAGCCTTCCTAGTCTACTTCCCGCAATTTTCTTTCTTTCATTAAATGCTTATGACAAGATAAACGTATATGGATTGTTTCTTTATTCCTGCACTCTGTCAAGATCAGAAACATTCATTTTTATGTGTGCAATTTGATTTAACAGTATAATAGCACTTGCAATAACTAAGCACTCATTTTAAGAATTAAATGCTAAGTGCAAGAAGCTCTGATCCGGTGCAAGAACTAGTTTCTTGCCATGGGATCTGAGTGCTTTGAACCTAGAAAAGTTCAAGCCCTTGCAGGAAGTAAAACACCTTTAGTAAAGACACCATTTATACCTTCTGCATAAATCTCTGTTCCTACACTAGTGCAAGCAGACTGCAATAGTACAGGACAGATTAGTGCAAGAAGGAAATCTCTAAAGGAGCAGGTTTAAGGGCCCATCTGATGAGACTGCTAAGTGTCTCTGCTAAAGAAAAACACACACTCAGTAGTTAAACAATAATTAGCTAGAGTGATTGCCCTTTATTTTTAATTCCCTCTTGCAAATGCATTCTTCCTTGTTCCAGTCTTAGATTATTTTGATGGTTCAAGTTGCCTTTTTCTCTTTTTAGTTTGATTCTGCAATCTTTCCTTTAAAGAAAGTAGGGATTTATATTAGAAAGATTCATACCATCTCTGGCATTGCTTGTGCTTCATCTCTAAGTTTACGGATCCCCCAGGTTGACAAATTAAGTGTTGAGGAGTTTTCTTAAGTGTAATTCCTACACCAAACACGCTTTCACAACCAAACAACTTCACAACAGGCGATACTCATAGCAATGTATTTGCCCTCGACCGTGCTTAGTGTAACCGATTTATGCTTCTTTCTCATCTAAGATATTGAAGCAGACCCCAAAGAGAAGCAACACCCATACGTGCTCTTATGGTCCACCACACTGCCAACCTAGTCAACATTTGAATATCCATGTGACCTCAAGTTTCCAGTAGTGTATCTCACACCATAGTGGATTGTGCCATGGAGATATCTCAAGAGATTCTTAGCAGCAAGCCAATGAATGTGCTAAGGCTCAACCATCAACTGAATCAACGTCTTCACAATGAAGCACATGTTAGGATAGGAGTTGACCAAAAACATTAGGCCCCTCGACAAGTTGACGATACTTGGAAGGGTTCGCTAATTTGGGCCCAACAACACTTCCACATAGCTTCTTAAAGTTGAGTTCCATTGGAGTAGCCATAGACTTGCAATCCACCATCCCACATCTCTCAAGTACCTTCATAATGTATTTTCCTTGAGAAAGGAAAATCTCACCTGGATTTTTATAGACCTCGAGCCCTCGGAAGTAGTGCATCAGTCCTAGGTCCTTCATCTCAAATTCAGAAGCCAACTCCCTCTTGCATTGATGAGTGAGAGGATCATCACCTGTTAGAAAGAGATCATCGACATAAAGGACTAAAATGAGAGGCTTGTCCTTTTCAACCTTGAAGTATAGGTTTGGGTCAACATCGCTCCTTGTAAATCCCAACTTCATAAGATAGATATCAATCCTCTCATACCAAGCCCTTGGGGCTTGCTTCAACCCATATAGGGATTTCTTCAACCTGCATACCTGTGTATCACAATCTTGAACTTCGTACCCCTTGGGTTTTTCCACATAGACTTCCTCTTTAAGCAAACCATGCAAGAAGACAATTTTGACATCCATTTGGTGTAGGCTCCATCCTTGCGAGGAAGCAAGGGCTATAATTGAACAAATGTTGGTATATCAGGAAACTGGTGCAAATATCTCATCATAGTCTATTTCTTCCTTTTGAGAGAATCTTCGAGCAAAACGTTTGGCCTTAAAATTTTCAACACTCCCATTAGCTCCATGTTTGATCTTGTAGAGCCTTTTTGAAGTGACCATAGACTTATCCTTGGGTCTAGGAACCACATCCCATACATCATTCTTCATGATCGACTCATACTCCTCATTCATCACATCCTTGCAAACTTGTTTCTTCATGTCTTATTCGAATATGCAAGGCTCAGATTGTACAATGGTACTCATGGCAGCTAAGTACTGTTGGTACCTATTCGACTTCATGCTTTCACGAAATGTCCCCCTCGATGCAATATGTTTCTCAGCATCTTCAAGTGTATCTTTGATCCGGATTTAAATAGGAACGCAACAAATTTATAGATATAACCATAAACACAAAGATGCAGTGGAAATAATACTTCATTTCATTAATGTAAAATACTGAAATATGCTTACAAACAACAATGGAAATAGACCAGCTAGGGCGATGGTAGCTTATCTCTGAGAAGAGATGTGGCGGCTACATGCCTCTAAATTGTGTTACAATGAGGCTCAAAGGCCTATTTATTGTTGAGAAACAATGGAAAACCCTCAACATCCAAAAACCTAACCCTAGAAGATGAAACGCCAAACTGTGGGCCTCGTTTGGGTAACTTGGTACATCAACTTCTCGGGGTCATAACTTTGGCATACGATCTTCGTTTGACACGTACAATATCTCGTTACAAAAGATTTATCCGAGAAATACAACTTTGGGAAGAGAAATATCAGTCCATGGACCCATTTTGCTCCCAGTTTTCCCAAAAAACTTCGTTAAGGGCCTCAAAACGGCTCTAGAAGTTTGGGACCCAAAAAACTGCTAAAAATAGTAAACTGTGCTACAATTAAGGAAATTGAAAAGATGAAAGAAATAATGGTTGGGGTCCAAGTGGACTTGGCAGGTGGCCACCAATATCCACCTGAATCATTCCTCCTCCCTTAGGAAGCAATGGTCCCCATTGCGTTGAGTTCCTCCATGAGATGAGGAAACTTCTACTGAACTTGGTCCTTAGTGAGCCACTTGCCCTGGTGAAGGAGTTGGCCTGCTTTGACAACTCGATACAGTTGGATATTCTTCTGGTGAGCGTGCTTGATCTGTGTGTCCATTATCTGATCAGTTTCAGCTTGTTCTATGCAATCTGGATTTAACTCTGTGGGTGTGAGCTGTTCTGCAATGTCGAATGTGTCTAGTAATGGTGGAAAGTATGGCCGAAGGCAGTACACATTGAACACTGGGTGCAGGCCAAGCAATGGGGGAATTCTGAGCTCAAATTCATTGTCTCCCATAGCCTTGGTAATGGTGTAAGGACCATATCGGAGTGGTCTGAGTTTCCGATAGGCTCCGGTAAGGCATTCCTTTTGCAAATGCAACTAGACTTTGTCGCCCACCTGAAACTTGTGTGGCACCCAATGTTGATCATATCGCTGCTTGTACTTGGCATTTGATTTCTCCAGAATGTCATGGACCTACTGGAAAATATGTTGGATGTGTTCAATGACGCTGGTTGCCTTATCTGTCTCGGACTGGACATGAGCCGAATCTGTTTGAGTAGTTGCAAATGGCATGGCCACATCAATGGGACATAATGGCTGGAATCCCAAGCCCACCTGAAAAGGGCTGTGGCTAGTCGAGCTATGGAGAGCCCGGTTGTAGCTGTGTTGAATATAAGAGAGGCTTTCGTCTCGTGTGCGTGGATGCTTTGAGTTGTACATGCGTAAAATGTGTATGATCATCCTGTTGACAACCTTTGTCTGGCCATCAGTTTGAGGATGGAAGGTTGTGTACTTAGTGAGTTTGTTGTCCAGCATCGACCAGAGACTGGACCAAAATGTACTGAGGAACCTGCTATCCCAATCTGAGATGATAGACTATGGGATCCCAAAGTGTACCCACACTCGTTCAAAGAAGAGTTTAGCAGTGGCTTTTGCTGTGATATTCTTCTTGCAGGCCGCCATAATGGCCACCTTCGAGAACCTGTCGACGACCACAAAAACACAGTCATTTCCATGCTTAGTGGAAGGAAGGCCTAACATGTAATTCATGGAGATGGATTCCCAAGGTCGACTAGGGGTAGGCAGCGGGGTATAGAGGCCTTGCTTCTTGATGGTCGGTTTGGCAATGGCGCAGGAAGTGCATGATATGATGTACTTCCCGACATCCTGTCGAAGATTCGACCAATAGAAATACTTCTGCAGTACTACCACCATTTTCTCGACCCCGAAATGCCCAACATCCCGACTGTAGTGTGCTTCCCAAATCATCTTGGAACGCTCACTTGAAGGAACACAAAGGTGACCCAGGTGGCATAACAAAGCATCCTGGAGGTGAAAATCTGGAACAAGCTGACCCTCTAAGAGTGTTTGGTATGTGTAGCCGAATTCTGGGTCGCTTTTGTAGAGAAGTGGCCAATCAGAAGTCTCATGCCCACAAGAGTTGAGCACGGTGATTAATGCCATGATCGGTGATTGACTAAGGCAATCTGCAACATTATTGGTGCTGCCCTTCTTATACTTGATATTCAAATGGAACTGTTGCAGGTATGCGGACCACTTCTAATGGTGATCATTCTGCAATTTCCCTTGGGTTTGTATGAACTACAGGGGTCGGTTGTCTGTGTGGATGAGCGTTTCCTTCCCCAAAATGTAATGCTTCCATTGTCGGTAGGCCTGCACAATGGAATACATCTCTTTGTCATAAGTGGGATACTTCCGGACTGTGTCTGAAAGTGTCTCATTGTGATATGCCACTGGATGCTTGTGTTGAGTAAGGACTACCCCAATAGCATAGTCAGAGGCATCTATCTCGACCTCAAATGGTTGTTGCAAGTCTGGTAATGCAAGCACTGGTGCCATGTAGAGACGATCTTTCAACTCTATGAATGTCTTCTGTTGAGATTCAGACCAAAAGAATTTTTCTTTCGCTCCTCCCTTGGTGACTTGACTCAAGGGCCAAGTGATATGAGAAAATCCCAACACGAACCTGTGGTATAAGTTGGAAAGACCTAGAAAGTAGCAGAGCTCTGTCAGAGTGGTTAGAGATATCTAATTCTGAATGACTTGAATCTTGGTTGGATCCACATGCACCCCCTGTTCATCAATAATGTATCCCAGATACTGAACCTGGGTCATTTCCAAAAGTGCATTTCTCCAAATTGGTACATAACTTGTGTTGCCACAGTGTTTGGAGAACCTGTCAGATGTGGTGGAGGTGCTCTTCCCAACTTTGGCTGAAGATTAGGATGTCATCCAAGTATACCACTACAAATGAGTTAGTGAATGGTTGCAAGATGTCATCCATTAGCCTCATGAAGGTTGCAGGATCATTCGTCAATCCGAAAGGCATAACCAACCATTCGAAAAGTCCCTCCTTGGCTTTGAAGGCAGTCTTACACACATCAAAGGGTTCGATTGGTACTTGGTGATATCCTGACTTCAAATCGATCTTGCTGAAATATTTTCCCCCATTTAGTTGGTCCAGGAGGTCATCAACCCGTGGGATCAGGTATCTATTACGAACAGTGATCTTGTTCAGTGCCCGATAGTCAATACAGAGTCTCCAAGTCCCATCCTTCTTCTGTACCAACACGATTGGGCTCCCACAGGGTGATGAACTTGGACGGATGTGACCTTTCTGCGGAAGATCTTGAAGCTGCCTCTTGATTTCATCGTTCTCGAGAATGGAGCCTTGATAGATTGGTCCATTAGGCAACGACGCACCTGGGGTTAGATCGATGGAGTGTTTGACCTGATAGTGCAAAGGAACCCCTGCAGGGGAGGTGAAGATGTCCTCGTACTCCTCCACGACCTTGTCCATCTGTAGTTTTCATGCGAAGGGGCCCTGTATGGAGGTCGTGGCCACCATATTCTTCTTTCCTTGAGGGCGTATCATCAGGAAAACAAATTTCCCGGTTTTGGAAATGAGCTTACTGCATTGTTTTGTAGCAACCAAAGAGATGGCAGTAGGTGGTGCTACCTCCTGTATCCTATACAACTTATTTCCCAAAGTAACAATAATAGCATGGGGCCTTGATTCATACACATCATGTCACTTCCACAAGTATGGTTGTCCTAATAATACATCACAAACTTCAAGGGGAGCAATGTCACACGATACCTCATCCGTGAAGGGCTTGATGTTGTATGGAAGGTGACACTATTGGCTCATGCAAAGTTCCTGTCCTTGGTGATGCCACCCGATGATGTACGGTTGTGGATGTGCTATGGTTATTAAGCCCAGCCACTTCACGACCTTTGCCGAAATGAGGTTCTTTTGGCTCCCGCTGTTGACAATGAACTGTAGCGAGGAGCCCTTTACCCACATATGGGAGTGGAAGAGACACTCCTCCTCCTCTAGATCTTCGAGTTCCTCCTTCTGGATCTTCGTAGTGGAAATGATGGTGTTGGGCTCCACATCGATAATCTGCTTCCCTTTTTCATTCGCCTTGTCGAGTTTTGACTAAGAGTCAGAACATGCATCTGATTCTGAAACCTTTAGCTCGACCACCAGTGACTGCTTCGCCTGACACTCACTTGTGTTGTGAGTGGAGCTCTTATGGAAATCACACCACTTTCTAGTGTCTGTTTTCAACTTCACGGTGTTGTTCTTTGCTTGCAGCTTTGGCAGGTTGTTTTGGGTCACCCTGCCTTGGATTTGTCCTTTGTTCTGCGGTTTAGGGGCATGTTTCCCTTGCTTCAGATTTGTAGATCCAAAGTCTCGCTTCTTCTGTTTAAACTTTTTCTCGACCTTGATGGCATATCGGTATGTTGTGCAGAGTGAGGGGATGTTCAGGAATTCTATTTCTTCCTGGATGTACTTGTGTAGGCAGTCATGGTATTTTAGTACCAAACGCTGCTCTGATTCCTTGATACCCAACTTTGTGCAAAGGGTATGGAAAATATTGGTAAACTACGGACGTCTTGGTCCCTCCCCTACCGCAGCGTGGTCCACTTTATGTATTGATCCTCATAGCTTTGGATAGGGTAGTACTACTCCTTGATGGCATCCTAGAATGAATTCCAAGTGGGTGCGACTAAAAATAGTGACCCTGTACTTTCATCCTTCTGCTCATAGTAGGTTTCCCACCAGTCCTTGACGTGGGGGGCTACATTGAGAAGAGCGGAAATAATCTTTTCTCGACTGGAAAAATAATGAACAGAAAAATAACCCTCTAGCAGATTTAACCATTTATCGATGGCATCTGTGTCTATCTGACCCTCGAATATGGGGATTTCAAAATTAACTTGTACCTTAAACAGTGTGGCGTTTCCAGAGTAGCTGTTGGAAGCCAATGCGTCACCCCTGGGTAGTCGCTGAAGGATCTGGGCAAAGTTGTCCATCATTGCGTTCCTTTGTTGCTCGAGGGCTTCTTCGAGCAAGATTTTGATAGGATCTCCTACCCCCTCATCTTTCTTTTCATCTGCCATGGGAGGTCGTCAGGATTTGCGAGGCTGGTCTTGTAAAGGTTCGACCAGTTCAAGCCCTAACTCATATCCCGACCTTGCTGGGGACATGAAAAGAAAAACAGAGAAAAAATAGACTGCTCTGATACCACTGATCTAGATTTAAACAGCAACACAGCAAATTAAAGAGATAACCATAAACACAAAGATGCAGCGGAAATAATACTTCATTTCATTAATGTAAAACACTGAAATATGCTTACAAACAACAATAGAAATAGACCAGCTAAGGCAATGGTAGCTTATCTCTGAGAAGAGATGTGGTGGATACATGCCTCTAAATTGTGTTACAATGAGGCTCGAAGGCCTATTTATTGTTGAGAAACAATGGAAAACCATCAACATCCAAAAACGTAACCCTAGAAGATGAAACGCCAAACTGTGGGCCCCGTTTGGGTAAATTGGTACATCAACTTCCCGAGGTCGTAACTTTGGCATATGATCTCTGTTTAACACATACAATATCTCGTTAGAAAGACCTATCTAAGAACTACAACTTTGGGAAGAGAAACATGGGTCCATGGACCCATGTTGCTCCCAATTTTCCCCAAAAATGTCGTTTAGGGACTGAAAATGGCTCCGGAAGTTCAGGACCCAAAAAATTGCTAAAAATAGTAAACTGTGCTACAATTAAGGAAACTGAAAAGCTGAAAGAAACAATGGTGGGGGTCCTAGTGGACTTGGAAGCTGGCCACCAATATCCACCTAGATCAATCTTTGAGCCATAAAGGTGTTATGAAACCAGCTCACAAAAAGATAGAAAAGAGAGATAAAAGCCTTAAAATTCAGCCTCTTCAAGGGGGAAACCTCCTTTACATTACACAAATGAACAATTCTTGGATGATACAAATGAAAAGACCTCCTTTCTATATATAGGAGTCTAAGGGGTCATAATATAATCAGATCCGGCATAACAATAATAATGTAAGGGCACAATAATAACAACAATGGGCTTCTATGGAGCACAATAATAACAATATCGGGACTACATGGGCACAACAATATAATAAGGGGGTTGTACTAATAACAATAAGGGGTTACACTAGTAGTATAGGTACCTAACATGCCCCTCTCCTTCAAAAAGTGTTGTCCTCAATGCTTGAGTAGTTCTGAATGCTTCTATATAAATTCTTGTCTTCCCATGTGGAATCTTCAATGGGTAAGTTCTTCCACTTGATGAGATACTCTGAAATTGATCTATTTCATAGCTATCGATTTCTCAGTTTTGTGACTGCTTCAGTTTCCAATATGATTTTCCCTTCCTTGTCAAGTTCTCGCAATACTGTTTGAACTGGGATCTTCTGCAACTTTTGAATGAGTTCCCTCTCCTTTGGGCATATGGATATCTGTAAGGCCTGATGTTTGGAGGAACATTTCCTGGAATCAAATGAATAGCATGATCATGATCATGAATAGGTGGGAGGCCTTTGGGAGGCTCAAATACCTTGGAATGATTGTCCAAAACGTTTTGGAGATATGGAGAAATACATGATTTCGATGTGGGATCCTCTAGTGAACATAATTGTGTAATTAT
Source organism: Pinus tabuliformis (assembly GCA_031772625.1). Lineage (NCBI taxonomy): Eukaryota > Viridiplantae > Streptophyta > Pinopsida > Pinales > Pinaceae > Pinus > Pinus tabuliformis. The sequence goes on from CM062804.1 coordinate 1,577,173,632, forward strand.
GCCCCATTGTTCTTTATTTAGAAGCTTTGTCATGCTGTTAGAGTTGATTATCTTTCTAGGTTTCCCTTTGATACCCCTCAATTCAACTTCCTTTCCTTCCCAAAAAAATTTCAAAAAATGTTCTTGAAAGTTAAAAGCTATCGTACCCAAAGATTATAGCCATTGGACTCCTAGTAAAACATCAGCACCACCCATTGGAATGGAAAGCATTGGGATATTCAATACATATTATCCCATGGATAGCTTGATATTATGGCACTTTCTAGAGAAATTTATGGTTCCTCCACTTGCAACCATCACTTGACACTCTCGTGCTGGTTATAGGAAGCAATTCAATTCCTTGGCTATCTTACAATGAATAAAATTATGGGTACTGCCCGAATCAATCAACACTATTACCCTTTTCTTCTTGATATGTCCTTTTATCTTGATAGTCTAAGGAGTGGTAATTTCTTCCAATGCATTACAAGATATGGTCGTATTCATTTCTTCATGCTCGATGTGATCTTTCAATTCTTGAACATTTTTCTTCTTGATATGTCCTTCTATATTGATAGTTTGAGGAGTGGTAATTCCAGCGAATGCATTACAAGATATGGTCGGATTCATTTCTTCTTTCTAGATGTGATCTTTAACTTCTTGAACCTTTTTCTTATTGATATGTCCTTCTATCTTGAGAGTTTGAGGAGTGGTAATTCTTTCCAATGCTTTACAAGATATGGTCGAATTCATTTCTTCTTTCTCTGGAGTGGGTTCCAGGTGTATATCCTCTTCTTTTGATGTTTATTGATCCTTTTCTTCCTCCTATTCATAATCTATGTAAAATAATTTCTTCTCAGCACACTTATGGCCTTTAGTGTATTTTCTATCGCAATTGTAACAAATCCCTTTTTCTCTTTTTTATTCCAATGATTGTGGTGTAAACCTTGTAGGTTATGGAAGGCTATGAGAAACAACACTTCCATAATTATAGTAATGAGTGGTGGGATTGCTTGTTTCCATAATTTCTCTTTCAATTTTTCTTGCCAACCTAAATGCCTTCTCTAATGAATCAGGTTCTCAAAGATGAACCTCGTGTTGAATGTTATCCTTTAAAGTCCTTATGAAAACATCAACCATTTTATTCTCTGGAATATCATTTACCCTTATATTCAATTTTTGGAAGTCCTCAATGTGCTTTGCCATTGAACCCTTTTGTTTGAGATTTATCAATTGGCTAAAGAAGGTGTTTCTCTTTGTATCTTCATAATGTGCTATCATTTCCTCCATGAAAATTGACCATGTGACAAGTGGTTCACAAGAACAAAGCCCTTTATACCATAAAAATTGATTCGGTTCTAAATAATTAGATGAAATACGTACCTTTTGTAACAATGGTACACCATTTAGATCAAAATATTTCTCCATCTGTAGTATCCAATTTACTGGATCCTTGCCATCAAACTTCCTCATCTCGCTTTTTCTTGATTTTATGAGCTCGAACTTGAAACGACTGTAACTCTGTACTTTTGGATCTTTAAGTTATGAGATTTCGGTCTGAAATATCCCTCTGATTCCTCTTTCTAACTCCGCAAGTTTTATTGCAATTGGATTCCCAAAGAAAGATCTATTCCCAATCTCCCGCGATGACCTAATTATAGACTAGTTCAGTAGAGTGAAATTGTACGACGTGCCACATGCCACTATTTCAACCTTAGGTTCTGAAAATTATACCCGAAAAAAATACAGTCTGTCTTCTTTATGTAAATTCTTACGAAATTTCAATCTGATGCTTAAATAGAACGTTATGATGATTTTCCCAAGGTCACCTGTTTAGGATGTAATTCAGGAGTTTGCAAAAACCCTAACTTCCTCAGATCATATATCCGAAAATATAGCGAGACAAGATCTGAAATTTGGACCCAAGGTTCAAATAGATTTCTTCTCAAATGGGTTTTTGTTTCAGAGTTTGCACCTTCGTAGAAAAAATGTTATAGTGAAACTTCCACGATGACCTCTTTGAGATGAAATTCTGGAGCTTGCAAAAATCCTAACTTGGATCATATCTCCGACAATATAGCGAGACAAGATCTAAAATTTGGACCCGCGGTTCAGACCGATTTCTTCTCAAATGGTTTTTTTTTTAGCTTCTAAAACTTTGTAGCGAAAAAGTTATAGTGAAAATTCCACGATGACCTATTTGGAACCAAACCCTAGAATCAAAGCTCTGATACCAAATGTTATGAAACCATCTCACAAAAAGATAGAAAAGATAGATCAACGGCTTAGAAATAAGCCTCTTCGAGGGGGCAACCTCCTTTACATTCCACAAATGAACAATTATTGGATGATACAAATGACAAGACCTCCTTTCTATATATAGGAGTCTAAGGGGTCATAATATAATTAGAGCCGACATAACAATAATAATGTAAGGGCACAATGATAACAATAGTGGGCTTCTATGGGGCACAATACTAACAATATGCGGACTACATGGGCGCAACAATATAATAAGGGGATTACACTAATAACAATAAGGGGTTACATTAGTAGTATAGGGACCTAACAAAATCTTTTTTTCTTGAAGTAGTAGGTGGATTAATGGGATTGATCAGACTTCAACATCGAGCATTGTTTCATCAGACGGAGGTTCATCCTGCTTTTTTGCATCAGCATCATCATTGTCCTTTCGAGGGATAGGAATAGCTCGAATTTTTCTAAGAGAAAAATCTTCATCGAAAGTGACATCATGACTTAATTCCACTTCCCTTTGACTAGGCATAGATCCTATATGCCTTTGAAGTTTCATTGTAGCCCACAAAAGTTCCTTTCTTCCCAAATGCATCTAGTTTGTTTATTTTCTCTTTTGGCATATGAAAATATATAGGACAACCAAAAAATTCTAAAATGAGAAACATCAGGTTTCTTTTTGGTGAAAACTTATTTGGGTGTCTTGAAGTCCAAAGCTTGATGTCAGCATCTGTTTTGGACATACACAATGGTTTTGGAAGCTTCTCCCCATAAGAATTTCGGAAGACCTTGATCATGTAGCATAGCACGGGTGGCTTTGATGATAGTATGATTCTTCCATTCAGAAACACAATTTTGTTCAGGAATATATGCAGTAGTTGTCTCCCTCTTAATGCCAACTTCTCTACAATAGTATTTGAATTCATTCGAATCATATTCAGTCCCATTTTCGGTCCTCAATATTTTGATTTTCTCCCCTATTTCATTCTCGACCAAGGCTTTGAAAGAACTGAACCATTTGAACACTTCATCCTTCTTCCTTAAGAATAGATCCATGTTTTGCGAGAGAAGTCATCCACAAAAATAGCATAGTACAAATATCCACCCAAAGATGTCATGGGCAACATACCTGAGAGATCAAAATGGACCAATTGAAGAATATATGTGGTTTGAGTTTCACTTGAGGGGGATGGTCCCCTTGTATGTTTTCCAAATTCACATCCCTCACAAAGATCTCCATGATTTTATTTGAATTCGGGCATACCTGTGACCATATTCCTTACATCAGGTAAGGCTTTGAAACGAAGGTGAGAAAATATTCAGTGCCATAACTCGGATTGAAGAGAGTATCACAAGTCATTGCCCCCAACATACTTACTCCAACTTGATAGAGACCTTCAACCCTAAATCCAAGAGTGAATGCATCTATTGGGTTCCTTTTCCAAACATGAACTTTCCCACCAATGAATGTTACCTTGAAACATTTGTCTTATATCGCAGAAATAGAGACCAAGTTCTTTTTCAGATCAGGTACATATAACACTTCTTGTAAATGAAGAGTTTGACCTTAATTTAAGTGGAGAGTAATAGTCCCAATTCCTTTCACAGGATAAGTGGCATTATCGTGAAGTATAATCTCCATATTCATCTTCTTTTCAACCAAGTTTGAGAGGGCCTCCTTGTACCCAGTGAAGTGCCTTGACACACCACTATCAATCAACCAATGGTCCAATGTATCCGTAGGAGACGTGGTGGTGAGGGCAGAAATAAGATAAAATTATTTTTTCTTTACAACATTAACTTCTTCATACCTAGATTTTCTCGACTTCTTGGGAGGACGACCATTTCCATTTCGAGCAGTGGGAGAATTCTTCTTTCCTTTGTTGTTGAACCTGTTGTTCCTTTGATCACCATTTCCCTTGAAGTTGTTGTTATTGTTGTCATCATCTCTTGGAGTATCCTTCTTGTGAGGACACTCTCTAGCGAAGTGGAAAAACCTATTACAATTGAAGCATCTTTCTTTTCTTTCTTCTTTGAATCCCGACTTGAACCCTTGACCTTGATTCCTTGTACCAACATTGTTCCTCCTCTTAGAATGAGTGGAGAAGGCGATATGATTGTTTCCATTTGAGGGCTTGTCTCTTTCCATCATCCTTATTTCTTCTTGAGTCCATCTAGCCAATAATTCATCAAATCCCAAAATCCTATCATTGTTGAAGATGGTAGTGTTGAAGACATCCCATTCTCTTGTAAGGCTGCCAAGAGCAATAAGAGTGAGCTCCTTGCCACCAATGACTTCTGCAATAGATAGGAGATCATTCTTGATCTCGATTATCCTCATGAAGTAGGATTGGATGGATTCTCCTCTATCCATGTTGATGCCTTTCAACTTGTTCTTGAGAAAGAGAACTTGATTTGCATTATTTACTTTAAAAAACCCAACCAACTTGTCATACATATCCTTAGATGTTTCCAAATCAGAAATATAGGAAACCAAAGGTTTGTGAATATAATCAACAATAATTTTCTTAGCTTTAAACTCACCTTTCTTGTACTTTGTTTGTGAAATTGCAGATGCATTTGAAAGAGGCTTTGTTATTTTTTCTTTGACATAGTCCATGGCATCATTTTATTCCAATGTCAAATCTAGAGTCATGTTCAATGCATGATAGTTGGATTTGTCCTTAAGTTTGTTCTCAGATTTGAAGAAAGATGTTGTCATCATTGCGACTAGTTCCAAGTCCTTATCCAACAACTTCTCTTAGTGACTGCTTTGCTTCACTCTTGCTTGGGCTTCGTCTTCACCTGAGCTCTAATACCATGTTAATTTTAGATAACAATGGTATGATCTATGCTTTAGAACAATTTACTTCAGTGTTTCTTATCAACCCAATGACAATTTCCAATCAGTAGAAATCACATTAACTTAAACACATTGATAGTAAATTCAAATAGAACATAAAAACATGTGCAGAAGACAAGCTAAGACAAGAGGACACAAGATATGGTGGATTCCAAGGACAAACCCCAATGTGGGGAACCCTTTGATCAAATCTTCTTATTATTCTCCAATAGTTCAATAGAGAGAGGGAGAGTACAAATATCAGAATTACATGCCCAAAACAATCCTATCAAGTCAGTAGTCAACAACAGTCAACTGCAGCCCTAGCTAGAAAGTCAATGATGGTCAAAACAGCTCCAAAAAGGCCTCCAAGCAGCTTGGTCAATAACAAAAGAATTCTCTCTACCAAGAGGGTCAAAGTCAGCAAAAAAATAGTTCAGTCAACCTAGTCAAATGATGCTATAATTTTTGCTGTCAAAGGTAGAAGCAACACTCAAGTTAAACTAGTCAAATTGTCCCAATCATCTCGAAAATCGTGCCAATTAATGCAGCCTTAAGAAAACGAAATTATTCCCACAAGAAAAAGTCAACACAAGTCAAAGTTACCCAAGTCAACACTGGTCAACGCTATCCTATTTCCTGAAATTTTCGGCCTCCAAAATAGTCATGAAATCTGTCCTCCTATCACACGTGCAAAGTAGGGAAGCCTCCAAATTGTACAAACCAATCAAGGGAGGAGAGAGAGATTTTGAGATAAGATGATTAATGTACAAATGAGAGAGGCCACTCCTATTTATACACTTCGTTGAGAGTGATGAAACACATCTATTGGGCTTATGAGCCTACATTTGACTGAGGCCAACCTTGACAATTTGTGCATCAGAGAGAATAAATCTAAAATTCCATTTCTGCTTGTCAGAATGAGATGATCTTTATATCAAAATTGGACCTCTCGAAAAGAGGAATCAAATGCAATAATAATTTCCATCATATGAGTTGTTCTAAGGTGGAATTTGGCCCCAGTTTCCAATTTTTACATTTTCAAAAAGTTATAGCACTTGAAACTCATATGTCCTTAGGACCCTCCAAACCTTAGGTTCTACGACATAGGAAATGAAAGTCCTACACAATTTGCAATATTAGGAATTTGGGAATTTTATCACCATAATGACACTTAGAAGGGAGTAATACTCCCCCCCGCACCCACCCCCCCCCCCCCCCCCCCCCCCCCCCAAAAAAAAAAAAAAAATTGGGACCATTAACACCATTGCAAGAGAACTAGCTCAAAATAATCCTTACATGACACCAAGCATTGTGATGTCACTTGTTTTGGGGCTCGCCAACACCATAGTAGGATATCAAACTCAAACTAATCATCATGTAATAGTGATTGTTGTGGTTTAACTTGGAAAAAAAACATTTATTTTGTGTGAACAGTGCATATCATTGCATGTGACCCCTCTCCATAGATTCCTCTTGAGATATTGATTATGTTGGGCTAGCTCTTGGATAACCTCTTTGGTGGATCCAATGGTCCTATGAAAAACGCCCAAAATATGTTAACCCTTTGGTATATTAGAGAGCTATAATATTTAACCCTCATTTTTCCCTAGGAACCTACAAACCCTAGTTTTTATAGCACAAGAAGTGAATTTCCTACACAATTTGAAATATTAGGAATTTGGGAATTTCATCAATGTAGTAATACTAAGAAGGGATTAATAATTCCTCAAAATCTAAAGCAAAAGAGTATAGGAGCCATAAACAACGTTGTGTAACTCAACATAACCCTTGAGTGACTCTAATTGATGTGTTTCCATTCATTTTGTGCCCAACAAGACTGTTGTAGGAGGCATAACTCAAAATAATCCTTACATGGCATTGTTTTTTGTCACTAGTGTCTACAATAAACATTTACTTTGTGTGGCCTAGCTTGTACCTTTGCATGTGATCCCTCTGCACAAATTTCTCTTAAGACATTGATTATGTTGGGATAGCTCTTAGATAACCTCTTCGACAAACGCAATTGTCCCATGTCGACCATGGATGAAATAAAGAAGTCAACCATTGCTTTGATTAAATAAACCCAACGGGGATGACACAAACATTGGTGAAGGATCCCATTAGGGTAATCATCTTTAAGATGAAGAATACCCCACTAATCCTTTCTCATTTCTACACATTCCCACAATCTAATGCCTCACTTCCTTAAAGCTTACCTAGATACGTTTGATGGGTCAAATATGGCTAGGTGGGTTGATCAAAAGAAGCATTGTATTTCTATCCATGCCATATTATATGAATTATTGAAACTTAGAATCTTTGTCCTCTATCTAGATAGGTAATGTTGGTATTGGTGAGAAAAACATAAGAATACATTTCCAAGGGTCACTACACGGAGGTAGTTTGTGAAAGCCACGTTTAGTCACGTTATCATAGATACAAGTTGAGGAAAGATTGTCTCCTTGTTATTGCTTCTAGTATGAGAAATAGCAAATAACCATACGTTTTAAATATGCCAAGCTATAAATTATGAGGCTTAGCTTAACTATTGGAGCATAAAAGAATAAAATCAAGTTAGTAAAAATTGATGACATTAAATCTTATTTTCTTATAAAGTTTAAGATAAAACTTAGAATGAAATCATTAATAAGAGGAAATTTAAATACTACAAATAATCTAATTTGGTTGATCAAATTTTCCTAACATTTTGAGATTAAATAAGAAAATGAATATTACCGAGATTAAAACAAGAGTTCATGACCTCTGTAGTGAAATCAATCATTGGACTAACTCAAAAACACCATTGAATTAGAGAAATTAAAAAAATCATAATATAAAGGTAGTTACCATTTCCTTGTAACTTTCACTGGCAACCCTCTTGCCAGGAGGGCCAACAAAAAGAAAATGAAAAATGCAAAAATTTAACATAGATAAATATGAAACAACAAATTACATTACACAACACAACTATTGCAAATGAAAACATAACTGGACAACAAACTAAACAACGAACTGTTGCAACACAAAGAGACTGGCTAGAATCTTGATTCCTTATTAACATAAGCAAAATGTACATAACTTACAGGATCTCCCTGCCATGGTGGCAAGGAGGATACACTGCCTCCCAAAAACTCTCCTCCCACACTAGAACCCTCGTATGCATCTCTTCACATAAGAGACACAAACTCCTATTCCCATGAATACCTCACCAAAACCCCTAACCCTATTTTTTTTTTCATACAACTATAGGAGAATATTTTAATAAAATATCCTAACTAACTTTCCCTCCATGATAAATTCATTTCCTTTACATTTAAATTTAACTATCAATTACATTTCATCTTGTAATTAATCCCAAGTCCCACTTGGATCCCAAGAGGTCCCCGACACAAATCGTTGGCTTGTCTCAAACTAGGTGCAGTCAGATAACCACACTCACTTACTTAGCCACTACACGATCGCAATCCACCTATAAATACTGAACTTTAGTTTACCCCCTAACCTATACTCTACTTGGTGCTCTCTCTTCGTGCACCTCTTCCTCTTTCTATGGGCGTCCCAACCTCTTACTCGCATAATCCCAGCTCTCGTCTTCTTTACTATACTTTGCTTCCGACCATTTTGTCATTAACTACTGCAACCTGCATTCAGTTCTCTAAGGATCTCCCTTCTTCCATTGCCCATGTTTGTTGCACCTACTTGGATGCTTTTCTTTCTGTCACTTGCCAGTGCTATAGGATTCCTCTATTTATTCCAGGTTAAATTATTTGGCTACACAATTGTCTCTCTCTCTGACTCTTGTGACTTTGAGAAATTCAGAATGTGGTGTGCTAACTGGTTTGCGCGGAAACAACTAATGACACTAGTGAGAGTCTTAATGAAGACTACCCATATACTTCACCCATATTTCATTTCTATGCAGCATGGATTAGTTGTGACTCAGAAAATAGAAAAACATGATACTAAAATTAAAATGAAATTAGCATAAGCTGTTGCAACCAAAATTAAAAAAGTTGCTGCAAAACTTTTTGGGTTTTTTGTGTTTTTGGTTGTGGCTCCACATCATAATTCTTTGCAAAAATCCTAAACTAAAATAATCATCCTCTCTGAGGTCTATCTCTGGTCTAGGACAACTAACTTTCTATATGTCATGATGCACTATGTCTTGCATGGAGATAACCATCATACCCATGACATAGATGGAGCAGCAATCTACGGTCGCATTACATTACAACCAACACCCAATGCTAATAACGCAACATAAAAAATAGGAAAATGTCCCTCAGGTCCACTAAATGAGTCAAACACCAGTACAAAGTTGATTGGTTAGTGATCTTTTAGCCAACACAAAGCTGAGCTCACACGTTGAGTTTATCCTTGCGTATGAATCACTATTGGCTCTGCATAATTTCCCCTTCCACGCACAGCTGTCATGTTCCATTGCATGTCTTTTTGTTTGCTCAACGACCAAGCGCAACACCCATTTTCCTCATATTTTGACGCTATTCAACCTCTGGACCTCATGAAACTATGGCGTAAATGCCCTCCGTGACTTAGTGGTGTAGTTATTGGAGGTTACTTAACAAGAAAGGAAAAATGAAACTGAATAACCATACAAGTAAAGACTCAGACTTTATGTGGTAAAACCTTGACAGGGTGTCAAGTAAACATCCACGAGGCAAGGGATTGGAATCTCTATTCAATCAATAAATGATTCTCCTTACAATAGTTCGGGCATTCATCAGTTTTATATATGAGCCTCCTTAGTTACATAATCGTTGATTCGGTATGAAACTAACTTGTCAATAACTAATACAATTTACCCAAATTTACATTAATTAGTTGTCAATTACCAACAAACTCCACCTTGAAAACAATTTTCCTAATCCCTTGCCCATGCCCATTCATCATCTCTTCTGTAAGCCAAGATAATCTAAACACCATCGCAGCTTCTCTATTGTAACTGGCTTTGTGAATATGTATGCACAATTCCCTCGTGTATGGACCTTTTGAAGAGCTACTTTCCTGCCATCGATCACATGTCTTAGAAAATGATACCTTACATCAATGTGCTTGGTTCTGCTATGATAAGCAGGATTTGTAGCCAAGCGAATAGCACGCTTACTGTCACAAAGTACATTCACTTTCTCTTGTGTCCTTCCAATCTCATCAAGTAGACCCTTTAACCAGATTGCTTCTTTACTAGCATTTGAAGCAACTATATATTCTGCCTCGGTAGTGGACAAGACAACTGTTTCTTGAAGCTTTGACTTCCAACTAATTGCTCCACCTGCAAGAGTAAAGACATAAATTGTAGTAAATCTTATTTTGTCCAAATCACCTGCATAATCAGCATATACATATCTGCAAAATGATCCTTCACTTCCATTAAAGATGATGCAATGGTCACTTGTGCCTCTTAGATATCGAAGCACCCATTTCACTGCTCACCAATGTTCTTCACCTGGATTTACCATGAACCTGCTGACAACTCCAACTGCATGTGAAATGTCAGGTCTTGTAGATACCATCGCATACATTAAGTTGCCTACAACATTTGCATATGGTACATGAGACATATATTGCTTTTCTTCATCAGTTCTAGGACTCAAAACTGAAGAAAGCTTAAAATGGGAACCTAATGGAACATTAATAGTTTCACATTGTTCATACATAACTTTTCAAGTACTTTTTCCACATACTACTATTTTGATAACCAAAGCTTACCATTTTTCTTGTCTCTATGTATCTCCATGCCCAAGATATGTTTTGCTGCTCCAAGATCCTTCATATCAAACATCCTAGAGAGCTGAGCCTTTAACCTGTTGATCTCTTCCATGCTTTTTCTTGCAATAAGCATATCGTCAACATACAAAGCTAAGATAATGAATATGCCATTGAAAATTTTGAAGTATACACAATGATCATACTCCTAATAAAGTTCTAGCTCACCATGGAGTCAAACTTCTTTTACCATTGTCTGGGTGACTGCCTCAGACCATATAATGATTTCTTGAGCTTGCAAACTAATCTTTTGCTGCGACCTTGTACAAAACCTTCTGGTTGTTCCATATATAACTCTTCATTCAAATCACCATGTAGAAAATCTGTTTTAACATCTAATTGTTCTAACTCAAGGTTAAGTAATGCAGCTAGTGCCAACATAGTACGAATAGAGACAAGTTTTACAACTGGTGAAAAAATCTCATGAAAGTCGATACCTTCAACCTGAGAATACCCTTTTGCTACCAGTATCACCTTATACCTTTTGATAATTCCATTAACTTTCTATTTTAGTTTGAAGACCCATTTGCATCCAACAACACTTCTCCCTTGAGGAAGTTCTACAAGGTCCCAAGTATTGTTCTTGGCTAAGGAATCCATTTCTTCTTCCATAGCCGTTTTCCATTTTTCGCTATCCATATCATCTACTGCTTCCTGATAATAAGAAGGTTGCCCATCTTCAGTAATCAAAGCAAAAGATGAAGCAAAATCTTCATACCTTTTGGGAGTTTTTCTTTCTCTTGTACACTTTCTTAGAGTGACTGGTTGTTGAACTGGTTCAGAAACTTCAGTAGTTTCCTTTGTATCTTCAACACTTTTTTCTCCATAAGTCTCTTCTTCCTTTTGACTATCACCAAAAAGTCTATCCTCCAACTGAATTTGTTGATTTGGCGATACTTGTTCCTGTTCAATTCTTTCAACATTTGATTTTAAAAAAGAAGATTCTTCAAATGTTACATCTCTACTAATGACTATCTTCCATGATGTAGGACCCCACAACCTGTATTCTTTCACCGCATAGTCATACCCAAAAAAGACATAACATTTCAATTTTGGATCTAATTTTGAATGCTGATTTTTAGGAATAAGAGCATAAGCATCACAGCCAAACATCCTTAAATGTGAATAATCACAAGACTGACCTGACAAAACTTCTTCAGGAATTTTACAATTAATTGCTATTGAAGGTGATCTGTTAACTAAATAACAAGCAGTGGATACTGCTTCTGCCCACAACTCCTTTTGCAAGTTAGCATTGATGATCATGCTTTTGACTCTTTCCATAAGAGTTTGATTCATACGTTCAGCAACACCATTTTACTGAGGAGTATAAACAACATTTTTGTGTCTAACAATTCCTCCATCCTTACAATATTGTTCAAATTCTATTGAAGTGAATTCACCACCATTTTCATTTCTTAAACATTTACTTGATTTTCCTATTCTTTTCTCTACCATTGCTTTAAATTGTTTAAAGATATTGAATACATCAGCTTTCTTTTTCAGCATAAAGACCCAAATTTTACTGGAGAAATAATCAATAAACATTAAAAAATATAGAGCACCTCCATATGATATAATAGGAGATGGTCCCCACAAATTAGAATGAATATAGTCTAAAATATCTTTACTATTATGATTTCCAGTTTTAAATCTCTATTTACACTGTTTTCCATACACATAATGTTTATAGAAATCCAACTTCAAAGATTTCAGATCAGGAAGAGATTTACATTTCATTAGTATCTGAAGACCTTTCTCGCTCATGTGACCCAATCGTTGATGCCAAAGGCAAGTACCTTCTTCTTATTTTTCTGACACAATCACTGCTTCATTGACCTAAGTACTTCCTTTGAGTCTGTAAATATTTCCAACCTTTTCTGCTTTCATAACAACTAGGGCGCCTTTAGAGACTTTCAACACTCCATTATGACCTGTAAACTTATAACCATCCGAATCCAACACTCCCAAAGAAATCAAATTTTTCTTCAATTCAGGTACATGTCTAACACTAGTTAATGTTATAACTGTGTTATCATACATTTTAATCCTGATATTTCCCATCCCAATAGTCTGACATGATACATTATTACCCATAAACACAGAACTACCATTTACATCTTCATATGAAGTAAACCAATTTCTGTGTGGACACATGTGATGAGAAGCACCAGAGTCTAATAGTTAACTTTCAAAACCCTGAGAGACATTACATATAGGTGAAGTTTCATCTATCATACATAATTCTTCAGTAGATAAAACTTCGTCTATCATCCCTGAATCAACCTGATTTGCTTCCTTCTTCGGGTTATCAGACTCTTTTCGTTTCCAACAGTCTTTCTTCAGGTGTCCAATTTTATTTTAGTGCCAACATTTTTCCTTACACTTCTTTCCCTTTGATTTAGATTTGGAATACCCTCCTGTTTTTTCTCCTCTTTCCTTTGACCATCCTCTATCTATCATGGCTTCTGATGTTGCTATTTCAATACTGGATTTCGTTCGTACTTATTCAGACAAGAGAGCTCCCACAACTGATTCAAATTTCACAGAATCAGCGATGCTCAAACTGATTGAAGTTACAAAGAGGTCCCATGACTCGGGCAGAGAACACAACAAGGTTATAGCTTTGTCTTCTTCCTGAATTTTAACTTCCATATCTACTAATTGGCATATAAGTGTATGAAAAACATTTAAACGCTCTGTAACTTTTGAACCCTCCTTCATTCAAAGACTATACAATTTTCTTTTCAAATAAATTCTATTGGTTAACGACTTTGTCATATATAGTTTTTCCAGTTTTCCCCATAAACGTGAAGCTGTACTCTCTTCAACAATGTTGAAGAGAACTTCATCCGCCAGGCATAACTTGATGGTACTAAGAGCTCAAACATCCAAGTCCTCCCAGTCTGAATCTTTCATGCTAGCAGGTTTCTTATTTGCCCCATCCAAAGCTTTGTGCAACCCTTGTTGCACAAGAAAATCCCTAACTTTTAGTTTCCATAGAGAAAAGTTTCTCTTGCCGGTGAATTTCTCCACCTCGAACTTTGCATTCGACATCTTGGCCATTTCTTTCCTCCTAGGGTTTCGGTCTTTCAACTTCTAGGGTTTTTGGCTTTCACCTCCTAGGTTTTCCTAGTTACTTGAGTTTCCCTTTTTTTTTTTAAATGGATAGAAAACCTACTCCAATAAACTGGGAAATAACTACAATAAACTGGGAAATTCTTTTCTTCAATTTAAAAAACCACTACAGTTTTCTGGAGGGAAAAAAATTTCACTGGTTTTCTTTAACCCACAACAAATAATTTCTAGAAAAAATTTCTTTTGAATTATTTCACTGTAAAAACAATTACCTAGAAAAAAAAACCCTTCAATAGATTTGCAAAAATACCATTTTTTTTAACATGCATATGGCCAACACTCTTCCTCCCTACGGTTTTGCTCGCTTCATTGGCCAGCACACAGGTCCCTCCCTTCACACGTAGGGGCAGCCTTCATATGCTCCTTCACATGCAGGTGGCTAGCACGGTTTGCAGCTGGCAGCAAACGAAAAACAGAGGTTCCACCCTTCACACGCAGGTGGCCAGCACGCTGAGAACGGGCCTCTTTACAGCCACGCAGGGCTTCCTTCACACGCAGGTCCAGCACGCTGAGAACGGGCCTCCTTGACCAGCACGCAGAGGCATGAGTGAGCCTTCACGCAGGCACTGTCTCCTCGACAAAAAAACGGTAGACACCCAGCACGCAAGCCTCTGGATAACGGTTCTAGAACGGGCCTAGACCAACACAGAGAGGGTCACGGCTTTGAATGGGCAGCAACGGTCGCATACGACACTCTGGCTTCACATGTAATGACCTCAAGTAACAAATGACCTCCTCACCAGTCCACGCAGAAAACAGGCCTCTGGCTTCACGCACACGTAGAGATCAGAGAGCAATGGTTTGACTCAACTACTTTGACTTCTCCAAGACCTCCAACTCAACTCAACTGCTCTGATACCATTTGTAGTTATTGGAGGTTACTTAACAAGAAAGGAAAAATGAAACTGAATATAACCATACAAGTAAAGACTCAAAATTTATGTGGTAAAACCCTGACAGGGTGTCAAGGAAACATCCATGGGGAAAGGGATTGGAATCTCTATTCAATCAATAAATGATTCTCCTTACAATAGTTCGGGCATTCATCAGTTTTATATATGAGCCTCCTTAGTCACATAACTGTTGATTCGGTATGAAACTAACTTGTCAATAACTAATACAATTTACCCAAATTTACATTAATTAGTTGTCAATTACAAGCAAGTGGCGCTCATAATGATCCACATTTTGAGTTCTCTTGCACTGGATCATGCTTGTCAAAATTGATGTCTCCTCTTATATCCAAGGTGAGAACCTTTAAGTGTTGGATCTCAAACAAAGAGAGCAATATGAGTGTAATGTAGAAACGAGGAGTGCTAGATATGAGAGTTTTGTGTTCTAATAACAACTATATAAAGTATAAATGATTGTATAAAGCTGGTGAAAAATGTTGGAAAGCTCTCATAAGAAAACAATGAGACAATTGTACACCTGCACCAATGATTTTAATGTCCTTGACCTCTAGAACCTAGAAAATTTCTTGTCAAGAAGTTAAATATTTTGTGTTCTTCCCGAAGTTACAGGCTAGCCATGCCAACAACCTCCGTCTAACCACAAGTTCGTCCACTAAGGCTTCTCTCCATTGCTGCCACCACCCAACTAAAGAAGGAAACCATGCTCTTCCCAGATGGTGCAAATTATTGGTAAGCTCCTAGTTAGGAAGACCAAAAAAAAAACAATTGCCCAAATTTAATGTAGAGAAATATGCAACAACAAACTAATCTAAAGAAGAAGGTACATTACACAACACATCCGCTGGAAATGAAAACATAACGATACAAAAAACTAAACAACAAATTGTTGCAACACAAAGAGATTAGCTGAAATTCAGGTTCCTCATTAAAATAAGAAAAATTTACATAACCTACATGCCCTCCCTACCATGGCTGTGTGGAGGTTGTCTTTCCTCCCAAAAGCTCTTCTCCCATACCAAAACCTTCATATGTAGCTCTTCACCAAAGAAACACAAACTCCTGTCCTCATGAATGCCTCACCAAAACCCCCAACCCTAATTTTTTTCATACAACTAAAGGGGAATATTTGAATAAAATATATTAACTAATTTTACCTCCATGAAAAATTCATTTACATTTCAATTCTCTTACATTTACATTTAAATATCAATTACATTTCATCTTCTAATTAAACCCAAATACCACTTCTATTCCAACACTTTCCCTACCCTTAATAATTTGAAACATAGCTTTGCCAAGTTTCATAACTTAACTACACTTCATGACCTCCTTGCTTCTAAAATGATAAATATCTTGCGATTTTCATTCCCACCATGTTCAAGCATAAAATGAAAGCATATGTAATGTCTATTCCCTTTATTTGTATGACAAACCTCTTTAATTTTTCCAAATAGAAATCAATAGAATTTATGTTAAAAATGGGCTATGACCACTTCTTCAACGTAATAAGCAAAAATAATAATGTCTGTTAAAAAAATATCTTTATAACCATCACGTACTATGTGTCTAGTATATAGAAAATTTTATATGATCCTCCATAGAGGATTTCAAAAAGTTTCCACTAGTATAAACTACAAAAAAGACACCTAAAATAAGAATTGTTCTACATAACATAGGAAGACCTGATACTAATACGAGACATACTTGTTGTGCACCTCATCTTGACCAACACTATTACATTGCAGTTCTTGGTTTCCCAATTCCATTTATTCTAGCATTTGATGGATTCTCTCTTCTTTTGGTTCATAAAAGAAAATATTCATTCACATTCTAAAATTAGAAGCAAAATATTGGGAGCCCTTATTAAGATTGCAAGCCATACTCCTCAACACTAAACATTCTACTTCCAAGGGTTGAATTTTCCTTTTTGTTGCAAGAGAGTTTCCGGAATCATTGCATTTTGAGAAATGTAATGGGGCTTATTTTTTGTGGACCTTATTTATTACCAAGAATATGACATCCTATTGTTATTAATGAAGTCTTCATGCTTGCTAAAAAAATTTTGCAACCTTAAATTCCCCTATAACAGTTACTAATGTTCCTAGGGTAATCAATAACCCAAAAATTCCTAGGGAGCAATAAAATAACACCCAAAAAAACAACTTTGAAATTTTAAAAGAAAAGGAGGTTTGTAAGTTTTTTCCATGATTGAGAAGAGACAAACGCAGAGCGTTCTCTAATTACTAGTATGAGGTTCAATCTGAAGGTAATCATCATTTCCCAACATACACATTCATTACTCATAATTGAAAACTCAAAACGTCCCATAGAAGACAAAATTACACATTCATTACTCACAATTGAAAACTCAAAACATCCCATAGAAGAAGAAATTATTGAATTAAGAGAGTGAAAAATCTAGTCCCCTTACTTCCAATACTATTAAATGAAAAGAGGACCCCAAATATAGAAGACACAAAGCTTCAGTGTAAATCCAACATAAGGACTATCCAACAACACCAAACCACATCTAAAGATGCAAAATTTTCCCCAAAAACTAAATAAACAAACATTGCTCTATCAAAATGGCTTACCAAGAAAATTTAGTTAAGCCAGAGATGACACCCATACATTTCCCTTGTTTGTCTTCAGTTCAATTTCTTCCTTATAATCCATACTCTCATCTTTCCATATAATTTTTTTTTCATTTTTTCGAAACCCAACAATTATTGACATTGGTAGCTTGGGAGCCACTCTAAGGCCTACAGTTTGGGTTTTAGAGGAGTGGGCACCAAAAAAGTGGTTTGTAGGCTTAGAACCCAAGGTGTGGGCTTTGCACCCAATCTTGCAGGTAGGAAACCACAAGGATTTTTGATGATATAACCCTTGGAGATTACAAAGGACTCTAAAAGGATCTAGGGGATGCAAAGAACACCAAGAGAGGAGCTCTACAAAATGAGATAATAATTTTTATGTGTTTTTCAAAAGGGATTTTGGCGCAAGGACAAGTCAGTTGGATTAGAAGAGTTCCCTCAAGAAATTCGTTGAGGCCCAAGGAGAAACTTATAAATAGAAGTGATATTGGAGCTCACTTGATCACATATAGGATCAATCAAATCTAAGGAAGCACATCTAAACTTGGCTGCAGCGTAGGAGCAAACCTCAACAAAGGAGAAAAGATCTTGGTTTGGCATATTCTCATGACTGTTTGAGGGTTGAGTTGATTTGGTAGTAGACCAAGGCTAAAGGAACAAGTCTGAGCTATTTTGGGTTTTGTTTTGTGTGGCATATTTCTATATATTGTGAGCCGCAAGGTTTCTATAGTATTGTAGGGAGGTTGAGCCCTATTTGGGTAGCTACAAGAGGGTCGTGACCCCTATCTTGTTGAGTAGAAATTCCAGACCTATAAAGGAGGTAAGGACACAACTATAGGAGGTTTGTTGGAGTTGAAGGTGAGGGTTAGTGTGGACTATATTATGCCCTAAATATACAACAAACCTAACAACAATTGTACACCAGCTTGGAAGTGAGAAGAAAGGTATGTTGTGATGTGTTTCATGTTAGTTTGTTGCTAAGGGATAGATTGTCACAGTGTAGGAAAATTTTGTTGGAAATCTTAAGGTTTTTGGGTGGAAATAACTAGGTTCTCAAGGGAACCCTAAGTGCAATATAGGGAAGGACGCTTGGACTGCTAGGAGAGGCAGATTGTTGGAGGCTCTAACGATTGATATTTGAAAGACAAAAGAAGGTGATCAAAGTGAGTAGTTGGATCAACCCAAGTTCATTATTAGAGAAGGACATCTTGTAGTGATAGGTGGTAGCCCTTCGGTCCAAAGTTTGTCCTCATTGGAGTAGCACAAGAAGGAATTAGAGGGAAGAAGTCCCAAATGAGTTGAGGAGTAGCAATGGGAAATTTAGATTTATTCACAAATGTAGTTGTGAACAACTCAACAAAAGACCCTATGTGTTGATGCATTGATGGATGAATGATTAGATATTGGGTAGATTTACAGGTCATGTTCAATGACCTAAAGGAGCAAGACCATTGATAGAGGGAAAGCTACATATTGGGAGTAGAAGGAACAATAGTTGTGTTCAGGGTATGATCAAGGCAATTATGAAGTCGACTACATTAGCTAGACGACCAATCTGTCTTGTTCAAAGAGGTTTAGTTCTCATATTTGTTGATAACAAGCCCTAGCTTGTATTATTGCATTAGTGAATATATGAGGGACATTATCCATGGTATGAGAGCCATGGAAAATTGTATTACAATTTGTTAATATAATGAATTTGGGTTATTAAAAATTGTAAAAAAATGGCTATATTTGTGCGCATGTTGATTTACTATTGTTTATATGCTATTGTGCAAAGTAGTTTGTTCTGGTATATTGGATTGGTAGTGTTAGTGCTTCTAAGGCCTTAAGCTCGATTCTAGTACCGTGGAAAAACAACATGGTATTAGAGATACTTTGAAGGGCCTGTGAATCAGAGTGTGCACAATGAGTATAGCTTAATAGGGAGTTGGTCACATTGTTGTTGAATAAATCACAACCATGTCAAAGTTGTTAGTTGGTCTATGGTATGAGGACAAGTTGGAAGGGTTTTTCAACTATAGTCCATGGAAAGAAAGGATCAAGTTGGTTCTAATGGTGAACAAGATCTAGTACTTTGTCGAGAAATCGATCGTGAAGCCAACTGACCCTAAGGAGCTGGAAGTATATGAAGAGTTGGATACGAAACTGTAGTTTATCATCCTGGATGGTGTCAAGGATTCATTAGTACCTCATTTTTCCAAGAATAACACTACCCATGAAATGTGGGAAGCTCTTTAGAATCTATTCCAAAATAATAACAAGAACTGGGTATTAGTAATACAGGATAAGTTGAAGGCCACCAAGATGATACAGGGTGAAGGGGTGAGAAAGAAGAAATGAATCCAACCATATCTTGTAGTGCATTGGTAGGACTCAAACTCTAAAGATAGATGGACAAACGGAGATAGTGAACAAATGTTTGGAAGGATATCTTCATTGCTTTGTATATGATAAACAAACACAATGGTTCAAGTGGTTAGCTCTGGTTGAATGGTGGCATAACGCTTCAGTAAAAATGACCCCATTTATGGCACTTTATGGATATCATACAACATCCATCACATCATCTTTAAGAGAAAATTCTAAGGTTCAAGCAATGGAAGATCACATCAAGAATCAACAACAATTTCTTCACCTCTTAAAGGATAACCTCACTTTGGCGCAGAATCAAAGGAAACAATAAGCATATCAACATCACAGTGAAAGAATTTTTGATGTAGGCGAATGGGTATTTTTACGGCTACAACCATACAAACAAATGTCCCTCAAACAAGCTAAGAAGGATAATAAATTATCACCAAAGTACTATGTTCCTTACAAGGTGCTGCAAAAGATTGGTACTATGGCATACAAATTGGAGCTTCCTGTATCTTCCTGAGTGCACCTAGTTCTCCATGTTTCATGCTTAAAGAAGGTTATAGATGACAAGCTCCTAGTTCAAACAATATTGCAGGAACTTGATGAGGAAGGAAAAATCATAGTGGAAC
This sequence comes from Pinus tabuliformis, assembly GCA_031772625.1. Classification (NCBI taxonomy): domain Eukaryota; kingdom Viridiplantae; phylum Streptophyta; class Pinopsida; order Pinales; family Pinaceae; genus Pinus; species Pinus tabuliformis. The sequence continues at coordinate 1,577,194,129 of CM062804.1, forward strand.
TTGAAGTAGTCATGGAAACAAGAACCCGACAGCTACAAAAGCAATCAATTTTAGAGTATCTCATCAAGTGGAAGAACTTACCCACTGAAGATTTCACATGGGAGGATGAGAATTTTATACAAAATCATCTATAATGACTCAAGCGTTGAGGACAACACTTTTTGAAAGAGAGGGGAATGGTAGGTCCCTATACTACTAGTGTAGCCCCTTATTGTTATTAGTGCAACCCCCTTATTGTATTATTGTCCTCATGTAGTCCCCATGTTGTTATTATTGTGCCCTATAGAAACCCACTATTGTTATTGTTGTGCCCCTACAATATTATTGTTATGCAGGCTCTGATTATATTGGGATCCCTTAGAGTCCTATATATAGAAAATAGGTCTTGCCATTTGTATCATCAAAGAGTTGTTCATTTGTGTAATGTAAAGGCGGTTTCCCCCTCGAAGAGGCTTATTTTGAAGTTGTTGATCTATGTCTTCTTTTATTTTGTGAGTTAGTTCCATAACACAGTGAGACTATTTCAGATTCTAAGATAGTGAGGATTGCCTTCAAGGGGCTTACTCCAGAGTGGAATTCATTCATTAAGGGGATTGCTGCCAGAGACAAGCTACCAAACTGGAACATGTTGTGGGATGACTACATTTAGGAAGAAATGCAAGATGAGGATGTTCATCTAAACAAGAGGGCTTCTAATGATGATGTGGCTCTTGCAAAAATAATGAAGGGAAAGCAAGTGAAGGACTTGAGTAAGATCAAATGTTTCAACTGTGGTGAGTTTGGTCATTATTCGATGAAGCATCCAAGGAAGAATTAGGGAGATGATGATGAGAAGAAGGGGAAGCAGGTTGTAGGTTTCACCACTTCTACCAATATAGATGACCTCTTTAAGAGATTAGAGAGTGGGGAGTTTTCTTTGATCTATTATTTCTCTCAAGGTATCATTGATGAGGCTACATGGTATGTGGATAGTGGTGCATCGTAGCACATGACAGGTTAACATGACATATTTGAAAATCTAGCTCAGTAGTACTCAAAGTTGCACATCGTGTTGGGAAACAAGAGTTAGAAAGAGAAAGGATAAGGTGTCGTGCCATTTAGGATGGATTCAGGCCAGTTGATGCGAGTTCAAGATGTAATACTTGTACAAAACTCAAATATAATGTATTTTTTGTATCAACGATCGAGCAAAAGGGGTCTGAGGTGTTGTTCTAGGGTGGAAAGGCAAGACTTAGGCCCAAAGGCTCTAGCTATCTAAGTGCTGTGATTGGGGTTAGAGAGCATGGTCTATATAGGCTGATGATAAATATTACAAATCATGAGTAGAGGAAGAAAGAGAAGGTCTAGGTTCCATAGCTTCAGAGGGCACTGTGTTCTAAAGGAGGTTTGCAGGTTCAGAGGGAGAATGTGCAGTGCAAGAAGATTGTGTGGTCAATGGGGACAAAGGGTGCTTCTACAGATGGAAACAAGGAACCATGGAATGACTTGAAAGAATGTTAAGAGAAGAAGAAGTAAGAGGATTAAAGTGGCAGTGACACTTCCGAGAAGGGCACAGTTCATGTTTCAGGGTTTGCTAGATTTGTGGGCACTAGGAGTTGGGCTAGTGTTGCCAGTAGTGATAGTAATGATCAGATACTTCCTAGTCTTGGAAGTACCTCCATTGATAAGACAGAGTGTTGAGATTGGTAGTTTGGGAGGTACTACAAGCCCTAGGGTTCAAGGTTTTGGAGGAATGGGCACCAAAAATGTGGTTATGGGCTTAGAACCCATAGTATAGGATTTGCACCCAAGTTTATGGGTGTGAAACCAAAAGGATTTTGATGAACTAACCCTTGGAGATTGTAGAAGACCCTAAAAGGATCTAGGGGATGCAAATAACACCAAGAGGAGCTCTACAAAGCAAGATAATAAGTTTTATGAGTTTTTCATGTGGGCTTGTGGCACAAGGACAAGTCAATTGTCTTAGAAGAGTGCCCACAAGCAATTCATTGAGGCCCAAGGAGAAACATATAAATAGAAGTGATGTTGGAGCTCATTTAATCACATCCAAGAATAAATAAATCTAAGGAAGCACATCTATACTTGGATACATATCAGGAGAAAACCTTAGCGAAGGAGAAAGGGTCTTGGTTTTGCATATTCTCATGAATATTTGAGGACCAAGTAGATCTGGTAGCAGGAAAAGGCTAAAGAGACAAGTCTGAGTTTTTTTTGGTTTTTTTTGGTGTGAGATATTTCCCTGCTTTGTGGGCCGTACGGTTTTTGTAGTATTGTAGGGAGGTGAAGCCATGTTTGGGTAGCTACAAGCGGGTCATGACCTCTTTCTTGGTGAGAAGAAAGTCCAAATCTATAAAGGAGGAAAGGCCACAACTATAGGAGGATTGTTGGAGTTGAAGGTGAGGGCTGACGTGGATCGTAGTATGCCCTAACTAGACCACATATCTAACAACAGTTGTACAATAGATCAGAAGTGAAAAGAAAGGTATGTTGTCAATGTTTTTCATGTTGGGTTTTTGGTAAGGGATAGATTTTCCTAGTGTAGGACAGAGTTGTTGGGCATCTTAAGGTTGTTGGAGGGAAAAAAGTAGGTGCTCAAGGGATCCCTAAGTGTAGTTGAAAGAAGGACACCTGGAATGTTAGGAGAGGCATATTGTTGGAGGCTCTAGTGATTGATCTTTGAAGGACAAAAGAAGTAGATGAAAGTGAGCAGTTGAATCAACCCAAGTTCATTCCTGGAGAATGGCATATTGCAGTGATAGGTGGCAACCCTTTGGCCCAAAGCTTGTCTTCATTGGAGCAATGCGGGAAGGCATTAGAAGGAGGAAGTCCCAAAGGGTCTAAGGAGAAATAGTGGGAAGTCTAGAGTTGTTCACAAACAGAATTGTGAACAACTCAACAAAAGACCCTATGGGTTGATGCATTGATGAACAAATGACAACTAGAGGGAAGATTTGTAAGTTGTGTTCAGTGAACTAAAAGAGAGGGACCATTGATAGAAGTAGAGCAACAAATTGGAAGCAGAAGGATCAATAGGCGTGTTCAGGGTACGATCAAGGAAACTATGAAGTCAACTACATCAGCTAGACAATTAGTGTATCTTGTTTAGGGAAGTTTGGTTGTCATAGTTGTTGATAACAAGACCTAGGTTGTATTCATGTATCAGTGGATGTATGAGGGCCATTTTCCATGGTACAAGAGCCCTAGATAGTTGTATTACAATTTGTTATTATAACGAAGTTGGGGTATTAAAAATCATAAAAGTTGTCTATATTTGTGCCTATGTTGATTTACTGTTGTTTAAATTTCACTGTGAAAAGTATTTTGTTGTGGTATATTGGATTGGTAGTGTCAGTGATTCTAAGTGCTGAAAATGCAACAAGAAAAAATCCTGATTTAATTTTCCCTTGAATTAATGTTAGGAATAAAACTGTAATTCCACATTACAAGACCCCTTGTATGAGTTAACTAAGTTAATTTGAATTATTTGGCTCAGTTAATTTGAATTGAGGGTCTAAATCGAGTCATATAGAGTGTCTCCTACTTTATAGGAGCTTTGGTTGAGTTTATTTTGAGTCAGAATTAATTAATTTAGTTTAACCGAGTTAAAATCAGTTAAACTAGTTCCAACCGATGGAGAAACTAGTAGAAGGTCAGACACTGGGGTGTTGCTTCATGTGTTCAACCAATTAACTGATGATTCAACCATAAATAACTCATGCATGTCAGATTTGAGAGTTACCCAATTGATATTGGAGTTCAAGGGAAATGTACTATCAATTGTATAATCATCCAAATTGTATAGGTGGTGTATGCAGTCAGAGAAAGGCCTATGAGGATTGCAAATGCCAATTGAGGAATTCCCTTAATTAATGGGGGATAATTCCCAAGGAAACAACACAAGGAAATGGGGACTTGGGAAAGCATAAAACTAGTTAATTATTGGCCAAGGCTTGTTTAGGAAGTTGTGAGATAGATAGAGATATTGCAGAGGTTTCTCGGGCTTGAGCAAAGCATTGTAATATTCTCATATTTTCTTACTAATGTAATATACGGATAGCAGGGGTTTTTAGCTGTGGAGTTCCCTAAGAAATCATTGTGTAATATGTTGGTTGAATTCTTTCTCTTGTATGCTTCGTGATTTCTCGATCGATTAATTATTTCCACTGATGAGTAGAGTAGATTAAAGTCTTTTGTTTTAGCATATTACATAAGAAGTTTTAATCTACAAGGAATTTCTACATGGCATCGGAGCTGGAATCACACTAGAAGAGAAGAATATGAGTTTTAATTTGCAGGTGAAATCGAATTTGCAAGATCATCCTTGAGAGTCAGCAGGATGTCATTCTACGGATTGAGACTCAAATATTCCCTTGAGGGTAGTTCGAATCATATTTCTTGGAAGGACATGATGGAGGTAGCGTTGGAAGACAAGAGGATGAAGGAATTCATAAACAATGATATTCCTATGCCCCCAACAACAAATGTTCAAGATATGGCAGAGTGAAAAAAATGTATTGCAAAGGCGAGGAGGATCATACTAGAAGGAGTTCAAAATCATATTGTATCAAATATCCATGGGAAGATACACCATATACAATGTAGAAAACCTTGATCGACTTGTTTCAAAACAACCGTGACCACAGGAAGTTGTCATTGAAGGAAAAACTTCGGAATATCAACATGGAAAAGGGTGACACAATAGAACAGTACTTGAGTAGGTTCACCCAATGTCAGGATGAGCTTGGGAGCATTGGTATTAAAGTTTCTAAATATGATCTGGTCAACCTAGCACTTCTAGGCCTTCCCAAGGGCTGGGACAACTACCAAGGTTTGGTAAATGGGAGGGATAATCTACCAAAGTGGGAGCGTTTGTGGTCCAACTTGGTGCAAGAAGAGATAATATGGAGCATCAAAAATGGAACCTCATCCAAGCATGATGATGAGAACTGTGCCTTGGATGGAAAGGAAAAGAAATGGAAAGGGAAGAAATCCTAATCCAAAGGGGATTCTAGTTAGGGCAGAAAGAATAAGGACTTGTTAAAGATTAAATCTTTTCACTGTCATGAGCTAGGACACTATGCCACAAAGTGTCTGCATAAGAGGGACGCCAAGATTCCCTCAGTAGGATCGACAGGTGAAGCTCTTGCTTCACAATTCGAGTTGGATTTCACCTTCATTGCATGCATGGTGAAATCCGCGATGTGTAGTGTGTGGTATCTAGATAGTGGAGCCTCATTCCATATGGCATGCAAAAAAATATTTTTCAGTGACTTAGAGGAGAAGTATCTCGAGATGCACATCAAGATGGGAGATGATGGAAGGTATAGAGCAACTGACATTGGTACTGTTACTTTTTAGAGGGAGTCTAGTTCTCCTCTCACATTAAAAGATGTCATGTGTGTTCCAGGTCTGAATAAGAATTTAGTTTCGGTTTCTATGTTAGAATACTATGGCTATGATGTGATATTTAGCAAATGAAAGGCTTTCCTTCGTGACATATCCACAGGACAAGTGAAGCAGATCGGGGTTTGGGTGAAGAAACTCTACAAATTGGATGTAGAAGATTGTGCTTCTTTGAGCATGAAAGTAGAGAAGGTGCAGAGCTGAGGCATATGTGAACTATGGCATAGGAAACTTGGCCATTTGCACCGTGGAGTGTGAAAATATGGAAAATCGATTCCTATTGCAACAACTGGATTTTTTCCCTAATTGTTAGATTAATTTTTAACAATTTATTTACTGTGTGCTACAACAAATATTGAATCAATCACACTGCAACCTACACAAATAAATTGCGGAAGAAATAAACAATGGAAGAAATACTAGTACACACACATAAAATAACACAGTTATTTTTGGACCAATGTCCTCGGAAAAACCCAACTCGTGAAAACAAGAGCAACAATTGAGGATTTTATCATTATGCAGCAGTGAAATAATATGAGTACAATTGGATGCCAAAACTGGAAATCCTATAGAGAAATACTAGCAAGAAAAATATAGTGAGGAATTTCCTCACTCTATAAGCGAATTTGGACACTGTCCTCAGCTCAAATTGAGTCGTCCAAATTGGATCTGTGTAGTCGTTGTGTCACCCTAGCGCAGTCACTACTACACTTAGCTCAGAAAAAATTCTCCTCAAGCCGTCTAGTTACCTTATGTATGGGAAAATGTCTCTCCTAGCCTCTAGAATCTCTGCCCAACCTCTAGCACTGAAACTCATCTTCTTCCCAAGAATTCAACTTTGCCTCTAGAGACTACTACATTGCTTTGTGTCAAGCTCACTATGGCTTTTGTGCCTCTCTGCAAATGTACTCACTGGAACTAGAATCCTTCCTCCGACTTCACTGTCCCTGCCCCTCTCTCACTACTTCAATTTCTATGGTTCTCTCTCCGATAACTGAATGCTGCTACTCAGGAAATCAATATGCTCATGAAATCGAATTGCACAAGTGATTTCTCCGAGCCCCATCATCGTCTTCTTATAATCCACTATTGAGACTTCAACATCCAAGATTAGATATTAATCGATGGCTAGGATTAAATTGAAGTATATCTGTGTGAGTTTCTACAACATTCACACCATAACTTAATTAATTCCTATTAATTAGTCACATTCCTTAAGTTTAGACTTAGGAAATATTTAAAAATTGACTAATAATGTAATTACGTCATTTCTAGTTGGAATTTCCATAAACGATTTATGGGTTTTGGAGATCTCATGTATTCTAGTCTCTCCACAAAATTTCAATGCTAGAACACATCCAATGCTACAAAAACTAACACTCCCTCTTAGCGAGGAATGTGTTTTAATGTTGTTGCCCCATGTAGCAACACCCTGTCTCTGCATCATCTCCTGTTACACTGCTGATGTATGGTTGCTGCTCAAGCCAGACATAACTCAAGGCCGCGTGTAGGAATGATCATAGATGAGGGTCCACACTCACCAAAGAGGTTGGTAGGGACATTGTGGTATTTCCACTGCCGAGACTGAAAGAATGAGCACTTTAAGAGGACTGAAGAGCCACCATTGACTGTGAAATAAGGCTAATAGGTCAATGGCATTGCTGGTAGCAGAAAGGTTTGGAAGGCGCAACCTCATATCTGTTCCAGTGGAAGGCGAAAGGAAGAGTGGGTTCTGCGTGGTCGAAGGGTAATCTAGAAAAGTGTCGAGCAAGTTGTTGATTAGTTGACATAGCCTAAGCGTTGGCCACATTGCCAAAGCACTGTCACAACATCCCTTTGAGCGCATAAAGGAGGCGAGCTTCAGTTTGGTTCTACTTGAAGTCGACTGCCTCACCTCCAAACCTACCATGACCTTAGGAGCCACAAGAATTTGTTTGGTCATTGCTTGAAGTTGTCATCCTCATCACTTGCGAATTACCACAGCCGTGACAACCACCAAAACTGTCTTCAACGTGCAGATCGATAGAATAATCTAATCCTTCACCATTGACATACAAATAAGTGGTGGGAGGAATATTAAATTAAATAATGGTAAACTATTGTAAACTTCCTTGGGCATGATATATTAATATAATCATATTTTGATTTTTGTCTTGGGTCGATTCTATGCTCGTATGGATATTCTAAGCTTTTTATATTTTATTTATTATCGCTATTTTGAGGGTTGAATGATAACACATTCCATCATTCCAAATTATTCACAGTTGCATAACATAGTTTTTTAATAGATTCCACTCATTGTAGAAGATGACACCTGAGTTCATTAAACCATCAAGAAAAAACAAGAATGTAGCTATCCAAATAATCTAGTTGATTAAACACTTTTGACTACCAATCACATCAATTAATATCAGGAGTAGAATCGTAAAAACTAATCTCATCAACTAAGACAATTCAAATTTAAACAAATTAAACATTGTATTTCCTATTGTATCCTCTTTCAATTGACCGAAAAGTGAAAATGCACCACGATAATCTACTCCTAGCTTACAATTCTTCAAATTTGCACATAGTTTTGACAATCTATGAGCTAGTGGTTGAAAGTGCTCACTACAAGCTTCTTATGTTGTAAACTACGTCTAAACTCTTAGTTGTCTGGCAGATGTACTTCTCCATTGTGAAATTTGAGGCATTTCAAATTTTGAAAAATTAAACATT